>OY728123.1:2053915271-2058715271 GCA_963277665.1 Viscum album | reverse complement strand
TCCAAAGCCAATTGGATGAGGAGATTTAGAACCCTTATCACCTTAGCCTCGAATTATATAAGTGTGGGACCTTTAGAATCCGAAAAGCATTGTTAAATAATGTAACATTTCAATCTTTCCAAAAGTGCCCCTCCTCTCCACTTATAAAAGGCCCCCACCTCTCCCACCTCATTTACACTTTCAAGCCATTTGGCTCGGCCAACCTCTGCCCAAATACTCTCCCAACATTCCTCCCTTACTCCTAGAAGCCTCACTTTGTGCAGAACTCTTCCCAAGGAAGCCTTTGGCTCAAATCAAAAAGAGTTACCCGATTTTGAGGTAATGTCTTTTCTAATGTCGTTTTGTTTTATTTTTCTTCTCCAACCCCTAAACTCTTTTTATTCATTTCTTTTGTAACAACAACAGTATCCTCAATATACTAGGATGTTGTTATAATAAGGATTTGAGCTACACTTACACACACCTACATGTAATGGTTAAAGAACATACGGTTTCTGTGGATGGCAAATTTCTGCCTCACGAAACGATGATTGTTCAACACTCATTTAACACCTTCAAAGGTGGCCATTATGATGTCACTATTTTTATATATGATATATAATATATTTATGTTTTACTTATGCTTCTTTATTTTTCATTTGTGTCTTACCTTTATGGCTTCCATTATGGGTATACGCGATATCTTCATTTTAGGAAGTGCGGACTACCGCCCCCTCAAAGTGATTTGAATCGTTAATGCCATATGTGGGATGTATAAAGGATGGAGTAAATGGTATTATACACTATATTATACTGGAATTATATTATACATTTATATCATTATGATTTAGTTCCATTAAATATGAAATTCAAATGAAAGTAGCGTTCATGCGTACGTACGGCTTACCGTCTCCATGAACGGTGCATTTCATTTCTTACCTCTAAATGTTACGTAATATTATAAATGAATGTATATACTGGATATATAAGATATATATGACATTTTAATCATGAATATAATTCTGCATATAATGGATACTTCACCACATGAACAACTTGTAATTATAAGAAGGTTATTGTTGACACAAGTACCAAAGATCGACAAAACGACCGTTATTGACTTAAATAATTACATAACGTTCATAACATTGTAATAAGTGATATAAAAAGGATATTGAAATTGAAAATGGTTCTTAATAAGGTAGATATTAACTCTAGTTTATTATTCAGGAGGTTAAAGAACGGTTGAGTCAAGTCGGACACAAGGTAAGGGAACTTCTTAACCCAACTTCCATTCTTTGGGTTAATCTCCTACTTTCAAATTATGTCATGATATTATTATGTCTTATATTGTATTTGTAAATTATTTATGTGTACTTATAGTGAATACACATAATAGATCTATTTTATTTTAAAAATTTATCTTTTTAAGGACTTCGTCTCAATCCCCTTTCATTGAGGCATATTTGGTTTTATACAAAACTTTCTTTTATACGCTGTATAAACCCCTTTGACTTTTACGTTTATTCAAAAGGAATCTTTTTTATACGAAGTGTTTTACTAAACGACAAAAAGGGAATGTTGTTCTTTCCGTACATATGCGGCGACAATGACTTCTCCACCGCCGTGACCATTATTTGAGTTTTGGCTTCCTTTACAAGCCATAACTTTTTTTAAAAGAAAAATAAATACAATGTTTTAACATTATTTTATTTTGGTATTGAAAATGGTATTAAAAGCATTTTTTTTATATCAATGTGTTGTATTGAAATCTTGTGATTGAAATGTGGAAATGTTATGTTTCCTTTATGCATGTTTTATGTGATACGATTATGTTATGGTTTATGATATGTTTAAACCTATTCATATGAGGAATGCATTGGACTTAATAAGTGACGGGTGGAGCCCGCTATAGCTCCTCGATGCATCGGCAGGTGTCATGAGACAAACTAGTGTCTTGGCACGAGGCCTTGACAAAATCTTATTTGTGGTCTTGGCACGAGGCCTTGACTACGTGGTTATGACAGTCTGGCATTATGCATTCCATCATTATGAAAGTGGTTATTGTTATTGCATGTGATTATTCGACCAGTAGAATATCCATGTGAAGAAGTGAATGGCATTATCTCATTTTACTTTTCCCATATTATGTTGAAGTTCATGTTTAAAAGGCTTTTGTTTTATTTATACATTGCCTTAATTGTTAATGATTATTTATGAAAGCTTCTGCATTATTGTTATCCTTACTGAGCATCTGAGCTCACCCCTTTCAATGTTTTAATATTTTCCAGGATGTGAAGAAGTATTTTATGAATGACCTGCAAGGATTGTCAGAAGAGGATATGAGTGTGGACTATAAAGACCATGTTATTGTAGTTTGTTTAATTTTTGATGTAATGAAAAAATTATTAATGTATCTAGTGTTTCCAAGGCTACTAAACTAAACGGTCTTTCGAGACTTGATCTTTTGTGATCATGCCAATGTTACGAAGTAATGCACCGACTCTGGGTAGCTGGGGTCGGGGCGTTACAGTTGGTATCAGAGGCAGTTTAGTACTAACCTTGGATGCTAGATTTAGATAAACTCTGATTAGAGCACATACCCCAAAGATAGACTTTGAGGATTAGTATAGAAGAACTTTCTAGAATTTTGTTATTGAAGAGATTTTGTGAGTTTTCTGAGCAATACATCCCTGTCTGGATACGAGCAGGTAGAGGCGGCTCTGGCACAGATGTACCTAGGGGTAAAACCCGAAAACACCGCTTTGAGCTAGGCTCGAACGGGAACTGGTGCACGACAACGGGCCTTGCTGCACTCTTGGTTACGACACTCCCGGGGGATATGCTTAGGATAATTCTCATTTTATTTACAAACCACTATGAAGGGTTATGAGTATATACTTCCTCAAAGAAAACATTTCTTTTTATGATTATGGATTATATCCATAAATAGTTCAATTTATGTAAAGTGTTTTACAAGTATGGAATTATGTATTTTGATTCATAAACTAATCTAGTTTATGCCATTGTTTAGAAATGGCGCCTAGTGGAAGGAATGGAAACCGTATCAATGCACGAACTCTGTGTAGGGATTGCCCTCCTGATCAAGATAATTATTGTGGATCTGGAGATACAACTGGTGCTGATCAACTTATTACCATACTGGGACAACTCACTCAGGTTATGAATAATAACCTTACTCGTATGGAGCACCCTGATCCGCAACGTGGAGGATCAATGTTAGACAGCTTCATGAGGCAACAACCACCAACCATCAATGGGAGTACAAATCCTATAGTAGCTGAGCAATGGATAAATTCCTTAGAGAAAATATTCCATGCCTTGGGGAGTAGTGAAAGGGAGAAGGCTGTCATGGCAGTTTACCGGCTCACTGGAGATGCCGATCAGTGGTGGTCGCTGATTCAAAACACAAAGGAAGATGATGACGTATCGAATATGGAATGGAGGGATTTCAAAGAGATTTTCTTAGAAAAATACATTCCTCGTGACCATCGAGCAGATATGGAAAGGCAATTTCTGAGTTTGAGGCAGAAGGAGGATGAGAATGTCGCAAAGTATGAGGCTAACTTTACAAGGTTAGTGAGGCATGCTGCCGATTATATACGTAACCCAAGGAGTAAGATTGATCGTTTCTTTGATGGGTTAAAACCATTTCTCCGTCGAGCTTTGGTATCACAATCCTTCTCATCATACGAAGATATTGTCTCGTGTGCTATCAAGACAGAAAAGGAATTCTCTAAGTCTTATGACAACAAAGTAAAGCAAGAGAAGAAGAGAACGGTGGAACAAGAGACAGATAATGGGAAAAAGGGAAAGAAGGATTTTCCAGTATGTGATAATTGTGGGAAGAATCACCCTGGTACTTGCGTAAAAGGAATGGGAGTTTGTTATAAATGTGGAGAAAAGGGTCACCAGGCTCGTGATTGCAAGGGAAAGAAAGAGGCAGTCAAAGTTGAATGCTAAAATTGTAGAGAAATGGGTCATTATGCAAATGAATGCCCTACGCGTCAGGGAAACTTACCTCAGAAAAGGCCCAGGGATCAAGGCCAATCTTATGCTGTGACTACAGTTGAAGCAGAATAATTAATGTATTGGTGCTTTTCGACTCAAGGATTATATTCTGGTTATAAGAATAATGTGATATATATATGGATTGTACTGCAGTACTTGTTGATTTCAGTAAGGATTTAATATGATTAAGGTAATCATATTTTTAGTATGTGACAATAAGAGAAACATTTCTTTGTTTGGGGAATCTGATGTTACAAATGATTTTGGAATTTAGAGACCTTTTAGAGAAAGTCTGGACGAAGATATTTTGGATAACTATAAAGGTTGGAGTGGATTAAGTTGAACTTTGGATTGTATTGTTTAAGGTTAAAACATTTATGAAGATTATTTTTGGAATAGTATAGTACTATATTTTTAGGAAAAGGACAACCTGCAGGGTGGGGAATAACCCATCGCGTCGGAAAAAGCTGCAGGAATCGAACCCACAACCATAGTGCGACAAGCCTTTATTTCCTAATACTAGCCTACAGGAAGTCCCTGGTTATTACAAAATAATTTTACTAATTAGATGGTATGTGTTAACATTTGGAACCTTATACAATTAGGATAAGTATAATATTTTTGAGTTCTATTATCTTTTTGAGTGAAAGATGATTTGGAGGTTGAAACTCTAATTGTCAAGCATAAATATATATATACCCATCTCTTATTCAATGAATAAATTAATTCTTAAACTTTAGTAAAGGTATATTAAAAAAAACGTGTTATCCTAATACCTTATGTCTTGTTGAACTGATGATATTTTAAATCAACATAGATTGAAGGCTTTGAGGCCCTCAATTTGATAGTTGATTGTGATTGATGACCTCAATCACTCCCTACAAATATTTATGTTTTTCCTTCAATTATATGTCTCTAATTGCCACCAATGTTCTCCTAATCGAGATCATAATTGGGTGGTGACTTTTTCATTTCCCTTTCCCTCTTTTTAAGGCTAAATTTTATTAACCTTATTTCCGATGTGGGTTATCCTCAAAGGTATTTTCTCTTTTCAACCTTTTATTTTCCAAGAAAAATTTCAAATTGCGAGGACGCAATTTATTGAAGGAGGGGAGAATGTAACACCCCGAGCTTCCACGATACGCTTCTCATTCAATAATGCAATAGCTTGCATTGTACGCAAGTTCGAGTTCTAACACACCGCAACTAATCAAAGTAGCCGTTATGAATAGTAATAACCACCTTTTAAATTTATAGAAATTTTATATTTCAAAATGGACTTCATTTTTGTATTCCTAATATTGAAATTAGCCTATGTTGATTTTTTTGTAATTTTCTGTGAACTTCCAAATTTTTATGAATAGTGAAAAATACTTAAAACAACTTTTTTAATAAAAATAATTAATAGTGATAAATTATACTATTTAGTGGTTTTAAAGTATAATTGGAATATATTTTTATCATTTTATCCAATGGTGGACATTAGAATTAATTTGACATTGAAATTGGACATAAACAATTGCCAATCTTTTGATATAAATTGTTTCTTAAAAACACGCTATTTGTTGTGACAGCGGGAATTAATTATAAAATTAATTAATGAAACTTATATGTTTGGAATTTTGTAAAATAGACATCATTTTTGAATTCGTAATATCAATTATAGCTTAGTGTGAAATTTTGGCCTTGTTCTGAAAAACTTCAATTTTTGATGAATAGTGAAACCACTAAGTGGTAGTTAAATAACTGATTTTTCGTTTAAATGAAATATTACCACTTCTGTGATTTGATTTTCAAAAATCCGACATACATGGTTGTCATTAAGAAGTAAAATGTGGTTCAATGAGATCAAAATAATTTTTTTGGTGAATAGTAACTTTTAAGTTCTTAATCGCGATTAGTAGTAATTAGTGTAGTTTAAGGTATAAATAATGCTTTAATAATATGAAATGACCTAGACACATGTCCTACCCTCATTGGTTGTGTCATGGCCGACCAAGACAAGCCATGGGTCAACTTGGGGACCCCATGGAGACAATTTGGTTGGGAAATGACATAAATAACTTTTTATTTAATGTAAAAGTAAAAATGACACAAACATGAGTTGTTTTACTAAAACAATTTTTAAGTGGGGTTAAACAAGTCCAAATTTTGATTATAGATATGCATTAGAAAGGTAAAAAGATTTCCTACATCATATTATTTTTGTTATAATTTTTAGACATTAAATAAATTAAATTATTTATGACATCATGATGATGCAGTGATGACCTCATTATTTAACGATTTAAATAAAATGGGAAGATAATGCAAAATCCATGGCTTACACTTGTCCAAAGCCAATTGGATGAGGATATTTCGAACCCTTATCACCTTAGCCTCGGATTATATAAGTTGGGGACCTTTAGAATCCGAAAAGCATTGTGAAATAATGTAACATTTCAATCTTTCCAAAAGTGCCCCTCCTCTCCACTTATAAAAGGCCCCCACATCTCCCACCTCATTTACACTTTCAAGCCATTTGGCTCGTCCAACCACTGCCCAAATACTCTCCCAACATTCCTCCCTTACTCCTAGAAGCCTCACTTTGGGCAGAACTCTTCCCAAGGAAGCCTTTGGCTCAAATCAAAAAGAGTTACCCGATTTTGAGGTAATGTCTTTTCTAATGTTGTTTTGTTTTATTTTTCTTCTCCAACCCCTAAACTCTTTTTATTCATTTCTTTTGTAACAACACCAGTATCCTAAATATACTAGGATGTTGTTATAAGAAGGATTTGAGCTACACTTACACACACATACATCTAATGGTTAAAGAACATACGGTTTCTGTGGATGGCGAATTTCTGCCTCACGAAACGATGATTGTTCAACACTCATTTAACACCTTCAAAGGTGGCCATTATGATGTCACTATTTTTATATATGATATATAATATATTTATGTTTTACTTATGCTTCTTTATTTTTCATTTGTGTCTTACCTTTATGGCTTCCATTATGGGTATACGCGATATCTTCATTTTAGGAAGTGCGGACTACCGCCCCCTCAAAGTGATTTGAATCGTTAATGCCATATGTGGGATGTATAAAGGATGGAGTAAATGGTATTATACACTATATTATACTGGAATTATATTATACATTTATATCATTATGATTTAGTTCCATTAAATATGAAATTCAAATGAAAGTAGCGTTCATGCGTACGTACGGCTTACCGTCTCCATGAACGGTGCATTTCATTTCATACCTCTAAATGTTACGTAATATTATAAATGAATGTATATACTGGATATATAAGATATACATGACATCTAAATCATGAATATAATTCTGGATATAATGGATATTTCACCACATGAACAACTTGTTATTATAAGAAGGTTATGGTTGACACAAGTACCAAAGATCGACAAATCGACCGTTATTGACTTAAATAATTACATAACGTTCATAACATTGTAATAAGTGATATAAAAAGGATAATGAAATTGAAAATGGTTCTTAATAAGGTAGATATTAACTCTAGTTTATTATTAAGGAGGTTAAAGAACGGTTGAGTCAAGTCGGACACAAGGTAAGGGAACTTCTTAACCCAACTTCCATTCTTTGGGTTAATCTCCTACTTTCAAATTATGTCATGATATTATTATGTCCTATATTGTATTTGTACATTATTTATGTGTACTTATAGTGAATACACATAATAGATCTATTTTGTTTTAAAAATTTATCTTTTTAAGGACTTTGTCTCAATCCCCTTTCATTGAGGCATATTTGGTTTTATACAAAACTTTCTTTTATACGCTGTATAAACCCCTTTGACTTTAACATTTATTCAAAAGGAATCTTTTTTATACGAAGTGTTTTACTAAACGACAAAAGGGGAATGTTGTTCTTTCCGTACATATGCGGCGACAATGACTTCTCTGCCGCCGTGACCATTATTTGAGTTTCGGCTTCCTTTACAAGACATACCTTTTTTTAAAAGAAAAATAAATACAATGTTTTAACTTTCTTTTATTTTGGTATTGAAAATGGTATTAAAAGCATTTTTTTATATCAATGTGTTGTATTGAAATCTTGTGATTGAAATGTGGAAATGTTATGTTTCCTTTATGCATGTTTTATGTGATACGATTATGTTATGGTTTATGATATGTTTAAACCTATTCATATGAGGAATGCATTGGACTTAATAAGTGACGGGTGGAGCCCGCTATAGATCCTCGATGCATCGGCAAGTCTCATGAGACAAACTAGTGTCTTGGCACGAGGCCTTGACAAAATCTTATTTGTGGTCTTGGCACGAGGCCTTGACTACGTGGTTATGATAGTCTGGCATTATGCATTCCATCATTATGAAAGTGGTTATTGTTATTGCATGTGATTATTCGACCAGTAGAATATCCATGTGAATAAGTGAATGGAATTATCTCATTTTACTTTTGCCATATTATGTTGAAGTTCATGTTTAAAAGGCTTTTGTTTTATTTATACATTTCCTTAATTGTTAATGATTATTTATGAAAGATTCTGCATTATTGTTATCGTTACTGAGCATCTGAGCTCACCCCTTTCAATGTTTTAATATTTTCCAGGATGTGAAGAAGTATTTTATGAATGACCTGCAGGGATTGTCAGAAGAGGATATGAGTGTGGACTATAAGGACCATGTTATTGTAGTTTGTTTAATTTTTGATGTAATGAAAGAATTATTAATGTATCTAATGTTTCCAAGGCTACTAAACTAAACGGTCTTTCGAGACTTGATCTTTTGTGATCATGCCAATGTTACGAAGTAATGCACCGACTCTGGGTAGCTGGGGTCGGGGCGTTACACTTGGCATTTCGTAGTATGTTTATTAACCATGTAATGTAAAAAAATACAAGAATACAATGTTAAAACTAAACAATTTAACTAAGAGTTAAATTTAAAAGAAAATGTTAATAGGGTGACATTAAATAGTCTTAAACCTATAGGTTGCGTGGTTTTCATCCTATTCCCACATTATCCTCCATTTAAATCCTTTTGGAGACATTAGAATCTGAAAATGACTTTATAATAAAATATAATTTCATGATTTTCCTAAAGGGATCGTCACCTATCTTATAAAAGGGTACTTCCCCTTCCCTTAATTTCACACCTCCAAAGCCTTTTGGCTCCTCCAAACCTAGCTCAAATATCCTACCAACTGACCTAACATCATCCTAGATGCCTTACATTTATCATATGAAAACCTATGGAGCCCTTTCGATCAAATTAAAAGGTAGAACCCAAAGGATATGTAATTAAAAAATCATGCCTTTCAATGTTATTTTCTTCTTTCACTTACACTTTCATTTTTGTTTACATACTAAAATAATAATTCAACAAAATTTTTCATACTGAGATGTTATTATATATAGATTAAATCCAAATTCAATATTTTATCCACCCTATGAATGACAAAGTCACCATATGTGTGTACGTACGACTTACTATCTCCACGTCATGGTGTAGTTTTTTGTTCAACACATCATGTTTTAGATGGGTATAATAATGAGTATAATTGTTTAAAATAATAAATATAACATCTTAATTATTCTATATATATTACATACCATCAAATTATATTTGATTTCACCATTAATAGAATGATATTGTAGATCATGTGTACGTCAATTTTACCTTCTCCACGACGTGATGAGATTTCATTTCCTATCATTACCATTTAAGAATATATTTCATTTGAGGAATAAAAATAATTTTTTTGAAGATAATATGATTATGGATAGGAATCAAATACATCATATCCATAACAAACATGACTTACAAAACAAATCATTTAAAGGAAGATGAATAATTTAACCCCTGAAACAATACTACTACTAAAATGTTCTTAACAAATCAATATCAGAAGATCATATATGATATAATATTTATGTATTTGGTTATATATAATTTAATAAATATTATTTAACTATTACACATGATGTTATCTTACCCTCGATCAAGGAAAATTACAAGGTAAGGGTTAATTTTACACTAACTATATTATCCAATGTTTTTTACGAAAGTATCTACTGCGACCTCTTTATCATCCATATCTGTGTTTCTGAAAAATCTATATCAATTTTTTTAATATTTACTATACTAAGGGTAAAATTCATTTATACACTTGTTTGACTTTTTTATAATTTTTTTTGAATGTAATCTTTCCGTCATTTTCAAAACACGGTATATTATGACCTTATCGACAATTTAAGGTAACAATGTTTTTAAAATAATCGGTAGGTGCAATAATTTTCCATTATTATAACACCATTGAAACGTCTCTTACAATTTTATGAGAATATTTTCGAAATAAATGATTTCATTTATAATTTCATGACATTAAAAATATTTCATTAAAGAAATAGATATTTCTCTCAAATAGTTTTTACTTCATCTCTGTCAACATCCATTGATGGATTTTACACTTTTTGAAGTTGATTTATTATAGTAAAATATTCCATATTGTATTGAAGGTTTTGTGATATGTAAAACTATGGATGTGTTATTTTTAAACCATTCATATTTTATGGTTAATGTATTAACATTTTGTATGCTAGTTTTAATAAAAATGTTGATATTCTGTTTCAACATGTTCATATTAGGAAAGCATTGGACTTAGTAAGTAACGGGTGGAACCCACTATATCTCCTCGATGCATCGGTATGTCTAATGAGATAAACTAGTCTATTGGCAAAAATCCTTAACAAAATATTATTTTTATTCTTGGAATGAGGCCTTCAATATGTGTTTATGATATTTAGCATCATTCATTCCATCATTATTAAAATTAGCTATTGATATTACATGTGATTATTTGACCAGTAGAATATAAATGTGAATCAGTAAATGGAATTATTTGATTTATATATTCTGTATTATGATGAAGTTTATGTTTAAAATTAGTGTGTTTTCATCTTATACATATTTTTAAATGTTTATGATTATTTATGAGTATTTCTTTTATATTTTTATCCTTAATGAGAATTTGAGATGACCCCTTTCTTATGTTATATTTTTTCTAAGATGCGAAGAGGTGTATTATGTTTTACCTGTAGGAATAAGATAAGGTATATGAGTGTGATCAAATATGGCACAATGTTGTTGTTTTTTACTTTTATAATGTAATGTAAACAGATGTACATGTAATGTACTTCCAAAGGTATTAAACTGATCGGTATTTCATGATTTGATCCCTTTTGATCATGCCAATGTTATGTAATAAGGAACCGACTC
Source organism: Viscum album (assembly GCA_963277665.1). Classification (NCBI taxonomy): domain Eukaryota; kingdom Viridiplantae; phylum Streptophyta; class Magnoliopsida; order Santalales; family Viscaceae; genus Viscum; species Viscum album. Next base: position 2,058,703,990 of record OY728123.1, on the reverse strand, counting down.
TAAGAAACTACAGTTGGGGCGTTATAGTCGGTATCATCGGAAGATTAGTACAAATCATGGAAATATTATTTAGAAAAGATCTGATTAGATAACTTTAACCTAAGATAGATAGTGAGGAATATTATAGAAGAACATCCTAGAATTTTCATAATGTAGGGATTTTTTTAAATTTCCCAAGAAATACATCATTGTCTGGATAGGAGCAGGAAGAGGCGTTTCTGGCACATATGTATGATAATGTAAGACCCAAAAAACACAGCTTTGATCTTCATTCAAATGAAAACCGGTGCCCAACAACTGGCCTTGATGCACTCTTGGTTACAACACTCCCAAGGAATATTATTAGTATAATTCACATATTCATTAGAAACCATTATAAAGAATTTATTATTAAATACTTCTCCAATAAATTATTTTTATCACTATGGATTATATGCAAAAACTTTTCAATTTACATTAAGAATTTTACATGATTGGAATTATACATTGTGATTCATCAACTAACCTATTGTATGAAATTGTGTAGTAATGGTTCCCAGTATAAGTAATAAGAACTCTATAAATATTCATGATACATAGAGAAAAAAAGGCCATATATTTCATGGTCTTAAGACAACATTTAGGAGAGAAATAATCTCCCACATACTCTCATCATATGACGAAATAGTATCATGTGTTAATAAGATATGAAATTATTTCTCCAAGTCATATGGATTTTAAGGGAAGCCAATAAAGAAAAAAATGGTAGTGAAAAAGATGAATAAAGGGAAGAAGGGAACAAATAATTTTTCCATATGTGATAACTATTGAAAGAATCAAATTGGTAAAAACTTTATGGGAATGGGAGTTAGTTATAAGGGTAGAGAAAAAGAACCCCGAGGTAGAGATTGCAAGCATAAGAAAAAGGTTTCAAATGTACAATTCTTCATATGCATGGAGTTGAGACACTACGCAAATCAATTTCCCTATCATCCGAGTATACCCCAAATGCTGATATTGGATAACAACCATGTTATGATACTACCTATGATGAAGAAGAACAATTAGTGTTCTTATAATTTTATAAATTAATTAAGTCATTTGATTTTATTATCACTGATGAACTAGTTATATTAACTATGGAAATAAATAAGGATTGTACTGCAATACAATTTCATTGAGAATTTGTGATTATATGGTACTGATAAAATTTACTCAATTGTAAGATAAAATTTATGTAAAATACATGGTTGATGGAACTATAATCCTCAATATGGTTATGATACTAAGGTAGTTACTTTGGAATAAGAGTTAGTGGATTTAGATAAATTATTTTGGATATTCTTGACTACATTGGAACTGATTAATGGTTTGTTTATTCCATCATTGTTGGAGTATAAAATATTTTTTGATTTAAGGAATATATCTAGTGTTCTATAATGAATAAGGGAGCATGAATTTAATCAATATGTTTTATGGTAATTCAGGGTGTGACCATGTTTGAAGAGAATACATGATAAAGTTACTCACAAGTTATTTTGTGGAAAAATGATATCTTCATTTCATTATGTTGAACATTATAATAAATTTTTAGACTATGAGTTTGGAGAAAAGTATTTTGTATAAGTCAAAATATTGGAATGGATTAAGTTGTACATATGATACTATGGTTTATGGTTAAAACATTTCTTAATTTTTTGGATTTTTTTTAAAAAGGACAATCTGAAGGTCGGGTGCTAACCCGTCACGTCCGACAAGGTTATGAGACTTGAACCCAAAACCAAATGGAGACAAGGGGGCATCACCTACCACTGGCGTACGTGATGTTCTGGTTTGTATAATTGAGTTTTTTTTAAATGATCTGATATATTAATTATAAATTCATTTTTATGAAATGTTATACAATTTGGATAAATATAATATTTTTGAGTTCTTTTATCTTTTCAACTAAAAGATGAGTTTGTGGTATAAAATTGTTTAAGGAAATTATCATGACCTCACTCACTCCCTATAAATAATTTTTTTTCTTCAGTTATGTGTCTCTAATTTCTGCAAATGTTCTTTTATATGAAATCTTAATTTGAGGGTGACTTTTTTGTGTCACTTTCCCTCTTATAAGGACAAAATTTTATTAACCCTATTTCCAATGTGGGTTTTCACCAAATGTATTTTCTATTTTAACCTTTTATTTTCAAAGAACAATATCAAATTGTGAGGAAGAAATTTATTGAAGGAGGGGAGAATGTAACACTCTATGATATCATAGTAAATTATATCTTTAACGTAATTCGATATCTTATACTGCACGCAACACCGAATTCACTTGTGTAATATACATGATTGGGTTTCTGCGAAACAACACATTATTAATATAATTATTTAAATGATATAATTATTGGTTAATTAAATATTGTGACTTGAATAGTAAAAAACAATTTAATTGTTATTTATAATGTTTTCAGATATATAAAATATATTTATAATGAAATGAAATTTTTTTTTAAAATATTTTTATATTTAGAAAAAATATTTTCATAAAAGAACTACATTTTATGAACATTTGTGAAAAATAATAATATTATTATAAGACACTCTAGAAAATTTAATTTGGTAAAAGAGGCTTCATTTTTGGATTCGTAATATCAAAATTATCTTAGGATAGATTTTTGGTATATTTCTGAAAACATTAAAAAATTTTGAATAGTGAAAAATACTATGTATAACCTAAAAATTAACATTTAATTTAATTTAATTTTATTTGTATTTAAACATATTTTAAATTAAAAATAGATACATAATACTTATATTAGTCCAATTTAAATAATTAGAGTTATTTTATAATAATATCAGATGAATAAAATTTTATTAAATTGTTTAACATCTTATACTCTCCTTCTATAAACATTTTCAAATTAGAATAAAATTTATTTTTACCACTTCTATAAATTTAATTCAAAACTCCAAGATACATGGTTGATGTCTGTAAGTAAAATGTGGTTCTATAAGAAATTCGTTTTTGAATAATATCTTTTGGATTTTATTTCTAAAGAAAAAAGAAAAAAATGTAAAAAAATGTAAAAATGATATTATAATTTCTCTAAAACATGTCTTAATCTTATTGGATAAGTTTATTTTAAACATAATAAACCATTGGTATAAAATGTTATCCCCTTCGATCTATATGGACTAGATTAACACATTTATTATTAATTTATTTAAATAAAAGTTAAAAGTGTTAATTTCAAATTTTCATAACTAAAATAGTTTTTATATATGGTTATACATAAGATAAAAATGACTATAAAAATTAATTAAAAAAAATTCCCTATTTAATGGTATTTTATTTATAATTTTTATAAATAAAATAATTAAATTTTTTTATGACACAATTATGATGTAGTAATTACCTATCAATGAATTATTAAAATAATTGATTTTATAGATACCAAAATAAATATAAATTGAGTCTTTTAAAGAATTAAACTGTTTTTATTTCTTAATAGGACATGTAATGATTGATTTAATTTATTTTTTTGAAGTAATCATGTTTTATTTGACTTCCACAAAAACTGAATACTAAATAGTGTCAAAATTGACATAAATGATTTTTTTTTAAAACTATATTATTAAATGATATAATATTCCTAATAAGAAATGGTTCTTCCAAAGGACTTATATAATGATATATATATATATATGTCCTTATTAATCCACATGAGTTTCTATTATCATTTTATTGTAATTTTATTAACTATGTAATGTAAAAATACAAGAATATGTTGAAAAAGGCAAACTATTTAAATAAGTTATATCTAAAAGATAAGGTTAATATGGTGCACTAAAATTCTCTAAATCCTATTTATTGAGTTTTTTTGACCCATCCACACCATAGCCTAGAAATAAATCCTTTTTTGAGCGATTATAAATATAAATTTATTTAATAAAAAAATAAAATTTCAATATTTTCCTAATGTGACCCTCACCTCTCTTATAAAAGTGTACTTCCTCTCCACTTAATTTCACACAACCAATTCATTTTGTCTCATCAAAAACCTACTCAAATATTCTCCCAAATACACTCAATTCATCTTATAGGACTTATAATGATCATACACCAACCTAATGATACCTTTTGATGCAATGAAAAGGAAGAACCTGAAGAAGATGTCATTACATCATCACCTATTTCACTGTTTTTTTCATATTCCACATCCTCTTTCATTGTTGTTTCTATAATAAAATAATAAATCCTTTAACATATACATATTGAGATTTTATTATAAATATGGTATAAATATATTCATTATTCGATACATCCTATGAACAAAAAAAGTCCCCATATATGCATTTGAATGGCTTACCGTCTCCACGTCGGGGTGTAGTTTGTTATTAAACACTTCATTAATTGGATGTGTATGATAATTAGTATAATTGTTGTAAAAAATAAATATAACATGTTAATTATTCTGTATATATATGATATACCATCCAATTACGTATGATTTCATCCCTAATAGAATGATATTGTCGCTCGTGCATACGTACGGCTTACCGTCTCCACGACTAGATTAGATTCCATTCCCAATCGTAATCATTCCATAATAATATTTATTTTATGATTAAAGGTAATATTTAATAACTAAATATCATTCTGGATATGAATTAAATACATCTTATACAAAACAAAAATGACTAACATAACAAAAAATATAAAGGAAGACGAATCAGTTAACACCTAAAACAATCATACTTCTGAAATATTATTAGCAACACAATATTAAAAGATCATATATGATATAAAAATTATGTATGTGGTTATTGTTTATTTTAAAATAAATTATTTAACTATTCTAAAATGGTTTAACGTACCCTCACACATGTAAAATCACGTGGTAAGGGTTAATTTAACAATCTCTTTATTATCTAAGATTGTTTTAATAAAAGTCTCTACTGGGACCTCTTTATCATCCACATCTGTGATTCTAAAAAAATGTACTTAAAATTTGTTTAATATTCATTAGAATATGGGTTGATGTAATTTATACCCTCATTTTAATTTTTAGAAAATATTTTGGAATTTATCTTTCGTCGTTTTCCAAACAAGGTACTTTATAACCTTTTAGAAAAATTAATGTATGAATTTTTTTAACTTATATGGTGGGTGTGACTATTTTCTGTAGTCATAACACCTTATAAGCTTCCCTTACATGATTATATGAATATTTTCAGAATAAATTTTTTCTTTTAATACTATGCGACATTTAAATGATTTCCAAATGGAATGTGATATTCCCCTCAAATAGTTTTGATTTCATCTATGTCAACATCCTTTGTTTGATGTTACACATGTTTGAAGTTGATTAATTATGATACAATCTTCCATATTCTATTTAAGGTTTGGTGATATTTTTTACTTCTCAATTGTAATTCTAATACAATTCATTTTTTATAGTTAATGTATTAACATTATGTTTTCTAGTTTTAATGCGAATATTTAGTTTATGTTTCATAATTTTCATATGAGGAATGCATTGAACTTTGTAAGTGACTGGTGGAGCCCACTACAACTCATCGATGTATCTGTAGGTCCCATTAGACAAACTAGTGTCTTGGCCTTAGGCATTGACAAAATCATATATTTAGTCTTGGAACGAAGCCTTGACTAAGTGGTTATGATGTTCCGAATTATTCATTCCATGTTAATTAAATTATTTCATTATATTACATGTGATTATTCTACTAGTAGAATATCCATGTGAATAATTAAATGGAATTATTTGAGTTATTTTCCATATTCTGTAGAAGATTAAGATTAAAATTATTGTGTTTCAGTCTTATACATTTCCTTAAATGTTTATTCATATTTATGTATGTTTTTGATATATTATTATCCTTACTGATCATCTAACATCACCCCTTTCTTATGTTTTATTTTTCACAGGATGCGAAGAGGTATATTATGTTTGACCTGTAGGAATAGGATAAGGGATACAAGTGTGTTCAAAGGAGACAAAATGTTGTTATTTTCATTTCATAATGTAATGTAAAATTTATGTATATATCTAGTACATCCAATGATACTAAATAGATCGGTCTTTTGGGATTTAATCCCTTATGTTCATAACAATGTTATGTAATAATGCATCGACTCTGGGTAATCTGAGTTGACACATTACAGAAAAGGGGAATATTCCAATGCAGTGGGGGACCAGAACTAAAATGGTCCACCGAAGAATAGTTGGGCCTGGTAGGAGGGGACCACACCTATAAAGAGAGGTTCATTTCACTATTCTTTTACTGTTTCTTGTGGTGAAACATGTTGTCGACTTCCCTAGCTTCATCTTCTTTTGTGTATCGTGATCCGTGTGAAAATCATGTTTTCAAACTACTCTATATGTTCCACGAACCGAAAATTCCATGGATTCTCTGTCTGCATACCATATGTTCAATTTCGTGAATGGAATTGTGGAATCTTAAAATTAAAACCCAAATTATCTATTAGAGGACACTATGTAGCTTGTGTGTCTGTATACCGAACATGGATTAGCTAACCAAACATATATCATCGAACCAAAAATTATGAACTAAAAATATGAATATAATCATTTATCACATGATTTTGAAAATGAGATTAATGAGGCCTAGGTTCAGGGAATCCACCTCCCGAACAGACAACCAATCCATTGGCCAATGCCTCGCAAATAGTTCGTGTACCATGGTTTTATGTTGTGAAATGAATCGACAAATACAGGGGAGACCATGGTGGGGAATAAAGAAGATCATCTTCGAGCCAACATCATTACTTGAGAATGATTTTCAAACTATTTATTGACATCAAAGATCCTATATTATCTACTATATGTACAGTTTCCAATTTATATATTTGGTCTCCCTAATGTCATTCCTCTACCATTGGTTGACACTGATACCCCTTTCATTCTTTATGAGTCACCACAACGGCCTGATCACAACAGCATTTACCTAGTATAAGAATATATCGCCTATCAAATTCTGGAGATCATCTTCATACTTGGAGGCTCGACATGCACTCCGGGCAACCATAGTGGTCCCAGTGATATCCTGAGACAATGCACCCAAGATTACCCAACCATTATCAATATTTCCCAAGAAAATCTCAATGGAGGGTGGAGCAAAAAGTGGGATCTGTGGGCCGGATGATGTTAATCTGATAAATGGCCTTATGCATTATGGGTACATCATACAAATTTGGTGTCCCTCGACAACGCTAGAGGTGGTAGGACAGAATTAGGCAACCTGGGGTTCACTGTTTTCGGTCTTATCTCCAGGAGAAATTATTCCTAAACTGCTGAGCCGCTGGTGTTCAAGCACCAACACCTTGCACTAATTGCATGGGGAGGAGGGAGTCATCTTATGGGACATCCACCAGCTTGGGAGACTCCCTATCATTGGAGAGATGTATGACAAGTTTTTCCCTGCAACTACTATGTAGAATATCACTGACCATGTGTCCTCCTTGACAATGCATATATTGATCACATCAGAGGGATTACTCGATCATCCCCTTCTGGATCTCTGACTTATATGATTCATGGAACATATAAGGTTATTCTTAAAGTTGAACGAACCCAAACCGAGGGCCCGCCACAATCAAAATCACCCATCACGTCAGTCTCTCTAGGCTCCGGGTTCATATTGTGCTACCCTTGAAGAAGGATGACATATCACATGGAGATATCAGCATCAACCAGATGTATCACCTATGCTTCGACTAACAGGTTTATTCGCCTTTTTTAGTGGACTTGTTTTCCCATCCCGTTACATCTATATCAAGGTTTGGGCATGTACATAGATGATGTAGGTCATGCCAGCAGAGGGTCGACCACTTGATTTGGCCCTTCCCACTATTTCACTCATTTATGAATTGTTGGCAAAATATACGATGGTAGGCCTCCACACCGCCTGAGTGGACCATTCAATTTATATACAGGTGGATGGTGAAAACTCTCCAATTATTAATATGGGCATACTATAAAGGTTTCGTATTCTGACTTTTATCCTACAATTGTCAACATTTTCATTGTTCGTCATTAGACTCTATGAGTTAATGATGTTGTTGGGTTGCTGAGCGATGCATCTCATTTCCCATTCACACTGCATCCTACCCCTCATTGGCATTATTAGGTGACATGGATGGTTCTTTTGAGGAATGTTCACACCTCATAAAACATCAAGACCATATTCTCACTATTCATATAGATCAAGTAGTCATTTATGACCTAAGCCTCCCCTACCAGTTTTCCATGAAATTTGGGTACCATCAACAGATTATTCTACTTCTGGCTATTAGATTAAGGGGAGAGTCTCAACCCATAGTTATATGCAAATTATGGCCAATGATGATCTATGGAGGTGCTATTATGGAAGTAATCAACCCTAGAAAAACAGAATCCAAATTCCTATCATTGGAATATGAATAACTGTGGGTGGATTTTTACGCCAATGGGATGCTAATAGAACACGTTTGGTAGGTGTATAATCCTTTATCCATTTCATGGCCCATTCATTCTCCAATGATAATGACACACTTTCCTTCTACAATGAAGAGCGAGACAGATACAACATCTACTGTTGTCCCTGCATCATCCATGATGTATACACCACATATTCCGTCCCTTATGGTAAGAAAGCGCTATGTTCATCATCAGAAGAGTCTATGTGAGGCTTCATCAGTAAAACCCTTTTTAGTGGGGGGTTATTCAAAATGATCCCCTTATGCAGATACTACCCAATACCTTAATGAGATTGGTACCAATAGAGTATCACTGATCACCACGAAAGCCATAGCTAGTCCTCGACTTAATTCTCTAGTGTTCAAAATATTTGAAGGAAAAGAGAGTCCCTCCTCTTGGGTGACATGTCTTAATTCCCTTCCCACTAATGTGATGACAATTCCTTCTAAAAGACTCGTTGAGGAAGATGATGATCAACGTACATGTGCTGCGGCGAGGAACCAGACAATGCAAAAGTCATCATGGTGCCAATGATGTGCGCATTACAAGGAGACACATATGGAAAAATTTTCAGATGAGGGTGACAATTTTCAGCAATTATGCACTGATGTAGGTTCTTATAGCCTTGATTATCGATACTTACACATACATATCTACCAAACCATCATTTTCCGAGATGACCTTACTTCTTGTGAGGATAATCTAGACATGTTCAATTCATCCCATCATGAGGTAGAATACTTCTGAGATGTTTTGGCAGAATTTGATCATCTGACGGCCTAGGAGGAAAAGAATTGGGATTTGGTGGACACCCAATAAGAATATTTTTAGTAGTTTAAAGCCCACACAACAAGGTTAAGGGATAAACTGACCTATTCGTGTTTCAACTATGAAGCCGTCTAGAACAAAGGGAAGGACCTTATAGTTGTTCAGGAGTGGGTGAAACTTACAGTCAAGGAAAAAAGGGAAGATAGATTATTTGGAAAAAATTATTGACATATCACGACATTCAAATTCCATCATTATAGAAAGGGAAAACTGATCCTTGCTGTAGTTCTGTGACAAACCAAGATATATACTCTTCCAATTTTTTGATAGGTTATAGAGACTCTCAACTAGGGATGCTCCTCCATTATTGTTGAGCTCAATGAAACTGATTTTCCATTAAATCCTCTTTCTTTTCCATTTCCTATTAGGTCAATTAATCATAATCAATTCTATAAATATCATTTCAATTGGGTATTAATTTTAATCCATGATCAGTAAATAGTAATAATCGAATCAGGCTCGAAATTTTTCTTAAGCCACTGGACCCAGCGAGCATTGTTCGACTATTGCTGAGGTTTTATGGAATAACTAAGGAATTATTAGGTATTTCTCAATATTACCCTAATTTAGTTCTGGAGAATATTTGAAATGGTATTAGAGGGTAAAAAATAAATTTTTCATAGGCTTCTCTTAGTGATTTTTTGACCTAACAATATTTCAGTCTCTTTTGATGGATCTATTTTTTAAAAAAACAATCTAAGAAATAAATCTAGTGGTTCCTTCTGTGGATTTTCCCTCTGGTGTGTATGGTATTATTTTTACATGGATTTCATTGTCCTGTCAATCAAAAAATTTATTGATGTTTTAGATAGAACGTATTGAACCAAACATAATATGGTGGGGTCACTAATTTGGTATTTTTAATCTATGAATTTTTTAATATCCTTCATACATGGATTAATGATTTTTCCTGACCCTCAATTAGATTATGTTGCATATGGTTTTTTGAAAGCCTCTATCTAACAATTTTCTTCCATGGTAACAAAATGAATGATTGGATTTGACTGCACACTCCTGGGAAAACTTGTCTAACTCAGTAGAGGAAAAGTTGGTGTTGTTGTCTGTCAGTATTGTATGAGGGACACAAAATATGGTAATGATGTTGGCCATCACAAATCCAATGATTTTTTTCTCCATGTCTTCTTTAAGGGGTATGGCTTCTGTCCATTTGTAAAAGAAGACGGTTGCAATGAGTATGAACTTGAATTGTTTGGAAATTCCAAAAGGATATTGTCCCACAACATCTATCCCCTATGTGGCGAATGGGCTGGAGTACTTAGCTGTATGAAGTAACTCTGGCGATCTCTATATGAAATTAGAATGAACATGTTTATAATGAAACATCTTGGTGAATGTGGAACCATTTTATATAATAGTGGGCCCTTAATACCCAAGACTTTGGATGTTGTTATAGAGCTTGGTTACAGATTGTTGCGCTCAACAAGCTCCGACGTGCAAATCAATAATTAATGAAGTTGACTATTCCCCAACAATGCACCAGAGAAGAACTCCTTCAAGGTCTCATTTCTAGGGAACCTATTATTTTTTCAAGCCATTATATTTAACAATGTTGGCTGCCTATCATTGGACCTATTCGCTTCTATCCTTATCTGGTGATTGTTCCCCATTCTGAATGTAATTTTCAATGGGTTTCATCCTTCCAGAGGTCTAACCACAAGCCACCAAAATAGGGCATATTTCATCGATTTTCTCACTATTTCTCTTGATAAATGGAAATACCATTTGGTGGTGGGAAATTCTAATGATTGTTTCATCATGGTCTTCATCAACCAAGGGTGTGGCTGCATTTTCCAAAGTGTCGGCTTAAAAATTTTGTGACCTATATACACAAGTCCATGTTGGTTTTGATGGGAATTACACCATCAGATCTTAGACATGGTTCATCAAGGGATTAAATACGTTTTTATTAATGTTTTAGTCACCACTAACCTATTTTATGACTAGCTATGAATAAAACATTTTTTTTGTTGTTTGGATAGAAAATAATGTGCTAGTTCCAGGCCTACAATGAGGGCCTGATATTCAGCTTCATTTTTTACACTCTTCTAAAATTATGAAATATTAAGGCAAGATGATATTTTCAGGGATACGAGAATAATTCCTATTCGAATTATGTTGAGCTATGGATCCTCCATCATTTTCCCTTTTGGGCTTCAGGAAGCACCATAGAAGTACATTTCCCATATCTGTGGGTCCTCTTGGACAGAAAAAACTTCTTCATCCTGGAATTTTACATCCAATGTTGTTGTTTCCTCGGAGGGGTTCCCTTCCAGGATGTCTCTTAATGAATATGAATTGATGGCCTTCTGGAGTACGTATTTTACGTCAAACTTTTGACGAATGATCCCCCGCCGTGATAGGCATTCATATAGAATGATACGGTTGAGGATATATTTGAGCGAGTTGCAGCGGGAGACAATATAGACCTCATGGTGATACTGGTAATGTCTAATTTTATGAACTTCAAATACTAGGTCTATAAATTTCTATAAATTTTTTTAATATCATGTTTCGACATCTATAATTTTTTGGCTTGGGTAATGGTATATTTTCTCACTGCCGACAATATTTTTCCCCACGAGGAAGGAGCATATTGACTATTCCAGGGCCATTACATACAAAATTAGTGGTCTACCCTCAAATAGTGTAATCATCAATAGATGTCCTAGGAGATATCTTTTGATATTTTCAAATGCTTCTTAGAAATATTAATCCCACTATTGTGTAACTCCATTCTTCATGAGCCTAGTGAAAGGTAAGAATTTACCTGTGAAGTTGGATATGAAGCTGTGAATATTGGTGAGGTGCCCTAGGAGACCTCTCAACTTATTGTGGATGAGATATGGGGACATTCCAATGATGGATTTTTTCTTTTCAAGGTCGGCATTGATGTTGCGATGGCATATGACGATGCTGATGAATTTCTCATTGTTATACCAATGGTACATTTTTTGGGATTCATGATTAAATTGTCCGGCCACAATTTGATGAGGAAAATTTCATCATCGGAAAGGTGGTTTGATCACTGTATTAATTTAACCACCATATCATCGACATAACACACAATGAATCTTCCCAAAAAGGTTATGAAGATGCAATGAACAACTTGTTGATATGTGTTGTCAACATTATTTACAACATAGGGCATCAATTAATAATAGACCACACCCTAAGGGGCCCTAAAATCATTAGATTCTTCATATCCTTGGGCCATCCGGATTTTTTTGTATCCATAATACCCATCCATAAAGTAGAAGGCATCATTTCTAGCTGAAGCATCAATCAACAATTCTATAAACGTGACTGAGAAATCTTCATTTGGGCAATGCCGATTAAGGTGATTAGTGTCAATGTAGATTCTAATCTGTCTGTTCATCAATTATACATGGACTATATTTCACTACTAGATCAGATATTGGACCTCTTGTATTAAGTTGTATTTAATCATCTTTCCATCTTTACCCTTTTTTTGTTGTCATGCATGTGTTGGTTCCTTCTTATGTCAAGCTTATATCCCTAGTGATCTTCTAGTAAGCGCAGATAATGAGTGGTGACCCCATGAGTGAGACCTAGTATTTTGATGTATTTATAGGAATAAACATCTAGATTATTCTTTAGGTAGGAGGTATATCCCTCATGTTCCTCAATAGTCATAGCCTCACTTATTAGAGTGGGTTTTGGGTTATCTTTTGTGACCATGTTATCCTCCTTATGTTCATTGATTATGGTAGAGATAGATTCTTCGAATGATAGAGGGGAATCATTGTGGTATTTTTCTTTTTCATCTTCTTCTTCTTCATCTTATTCCTATTATCATGGAGAGAGAATTTTTGTAACAAACTCTCCAATGTTTGGATAAAAATCCTCTTTTTCTTACTGAGTGAGGTAGGGTTAGTTTGAGGTCTCGTGGATAGGTCAGAAGCATCATTGATAGTGATATTCCTATCATCATGGGAGCTTACCCGCTCTTCTATATCATTTTACTTGGTGGTCGTGGTAGAGATCATGTACACAATTGAGTCAACATCTGGACTTTCACATGCACATTCAACTTGGAGGATGGGTAACACATACTATTCTTGATGTTGTTGGATGGGGTTGGAAGGATCCGTTAACAATCCATTTGGGGTAGTAATCCAATCAATGTGGTTGACATAATGAAGTTTTTCTTCGGATTTATTAAACCCTACATCTATATAATTCAAGTCACAAGACTCAAATGTGTATTAATCAGTGTGAATTGTCTAGTTTTTTCCGTTAGTGCAATATTTGATTCAATGCTTGTAATTTGAAATAATTGTAGCGTGATGAACAAGCAAAGGCCTCTCTAACAGTACATTGAAGGATATACATTTGCGTACTACCAGGAACCCAAAATCTGACATGAGGTCACCAAGACGAGTTTTATGAATGATTCATCCCAATGGTTTCTGCTCACTTTTTTCATGTTCTAGAAGAGTTGTTGCAATGGGTGTCATGATTTCTTCATCATAGACCATCTGATGAAGTGTTCATAGCGTGATGAGGTTGACACTAGATCTGTTGTCGATGATGATCCTCTGGACCAAAATTCCATTTATCATTTCAATCACAAATACAGGTTTTGTTTGCTCTTACATGACGGTGTATTCATTATTGTCCATCAATGAGATATGGCATGACATTCTTCAAGATTGGTCTCTGTCTGATAGACATGTACTACTTATACATCAGCCTCAAACTCATGGGGACTTAGTAAGGATTCCATTGGTTCATCCCTGTTATCTACGAATAGGATTAATGCATCTAGGATTGACATATTTTTTGGTGCTTAAGCAAGTTGATTTAAAAGGTCATACTTCTTCTCAAAGATTCAGTGCTTCCTGTTTCTCTTTCAAATACAAAATATAGGTTTTCTCTTTGGAAACAAATTTTTTGGCATCTTTATCTTGGCCTAGTGGTGATGTGGTCCTTTCCCGGATTTTTCAAATAGGTCCTCCTACATACCATGTGTGATTTGATTTTTTCATACCCTGATAGATATTAAAAATTAATTAGGCATAGATTACTTAGATTTGGGAAGATGAGAATTTCAGTTCTTGTTGTGTTTGTCGGGGATTCCTTCCACGAGTTTTCACGATGTTAACGGATTATGATATGGCCTATCCAAGAATCTTACTCCCTCCATGATAATTCCTTCTAGGAAACATTAAACAACTGTGACCTCTTCCTTCAGCTCTCTGGTTGGGAGCGAGGAATGAATGTTCATGGCCATAGTCTCCATATGAGAAGGGGACCATTAAGTGAGTTACATTAATAGAGCCAAAGATCAGTTCTTGATATGAAATTGTTTCTTTCTAACTATCTTTTTTCTGTAGGTACTGTTTTATGGGGAGGATCCCATTGTATCATTGGATGGGGCAGTTCTCGTGATACCATGTCTATTGGAAGAAGTCTAAAAGCGTCAACAATGACTTTGTCTACGGTTTTATCTCATCTTCATTCTCCTTATTTCTACTTTTCTAGAATTTAGTGGACCACAAGGCTGAGGAGGATGGATGTGTTCTATCATGAGATTTTGGGGGCATGGTTGGTTGTTTCCACTGCACATAGAGGATTCCATGGACTCAGTTTTGGTTCTTTTCGGTCATCCCTTTTAAAAAATTTGATCATTCTTAATGGTAATTGTTTTCCATTCTTCTTCTTCTCTTGGGTCTGAGGTTGAAACCTACTCCACTTGCGCCGGTGGTGGTCCGCACATGAAATGCTCTGAACCTACCATCTTTTGTAAGAGATCCTTGAAAATAAGTAATTTGTAGATGTTATGTCCTAGTATTTGATCGTAGATACAATAATTTAAAATTTTGTCGAGACCCACATCATTGGATCGCTTTGGTTCTGGTAGCCGGATAAAATTGTGATTCACAACGGAAATTAAATAATCTCATAACTAGTAATCTTAGAACAAGTAAACATTATTTATTCATTCATCAAACTGATTTAATTTAGCACCTCATTTCCCATCATGTTGAGGTTGGGGTGGGTGTTGGTGTCCAAGGGGTCCCGCACGGTTTGGTTGGGGCCTCGCAACTGGAGCTGGTGTCAGGGGTGGATTATACGGGATAGAAGTCACTTCGACTTTTCCAATTATTTTCCTTAGGGCTGATGGGTCCAATCGAAACATACAATTTGTCCTTTGCAAGGAGTATTCTATTCATTGGGAAATGTAAGAGAAATATCTAATCCCACTTGTGTACTTCATCCTGATGAGCAGTGTTTCAATTCAACCTAAAGGTTATTAATGCACATGGGTTACATTTCATTATAGGGAAGCGGCCGGTTCCAAGAATAAGACAGGCCTTTCCATCTTAAGATGTTGTCTGAGGCTCTTTTTTCTCACACTGTTTGCAGTTAATGAGGTCCCTAACAATCATCATATGTAGGGTTGAACTGATCTGGAAGAGAAACAATCACTAAAGGACCTCCCAACCTATGATGAATTGTCTAGTAGGAGAGTATACCAGATGAAGGGAAATACCTACATGGTTCGTAAGAAGCACATATGTTTTACTAGTTCTTGTTACTTCATAGTCCAATAATGGGATCGCAGTAAGAGGAATAGTGAATTAAATTAGGTTTTTGGTCCCTTGACCAATTGAACACTAGCAATACGGGGTTCTCGAAGTTTGGTGGTGGCAGAACAATGCTCACCCACTCGGGGTAGGGTTTGTGCTCTTGCTATATCAGAGCCTGGCACCCCCTCCATGGCTTCTAATCAAGCTGCTAGTTTCTCAATGGTATTCATGAGCTCTTGATGCATATCATGTCGGGCTTGATCATTGGATGGTGTGGTAGTTCCAATGACTAGACGTGTCGGTGCTGTTGGAATATGGTGTGGATACCAAGCCGGGGGTATCATTTGTGGATTTACCTGAATATATTTCAAATACCTTCCCTACGGGGGGAAGTCTTGAGGTCCTTTAAAGGCTAGTTTTATGTAGGATTATGGTACCGGTGTTGGATTGGATGGGCTTCCAAGCTTTTCTTCATTCTCACAAATTAGTTCGTGTTGAGGGAACCTCTTCTTAGAGCATGTGCTAATGTTCCGTAGGGGGAACACATCCGGTTAGATATCTTTTTCAGCGTAGATCGACATTAATTCTCATGAGAGCTTTTATTTTTTCCTTCATCTATGAAAAACATTCCTAGAGAGTGAGAGATGAATTTCCAGGGGGATGAGAAGGTGAGTTATAAACGACATTGGAATTATTCTTCTCTTTGTCGAGGTTTCCTAAGGAAGGTAATGTCAAATTCACTAAGGGGGATCCCCAAATGAGGACCTCTCTTGGGTTCCGGGAATGCACACCCTCAGCCTCGATGTGGGATGCATCTAGAGGGGAACAATATTTTTTTGTCCTCTCTCACTACCTCATTTCCTATGAGATCCATGTAATTTATGTTTACCACATTCACTAAGTCATACCGCATTGGTGTTGGTGTACCCAGTGCCAAATGGCATGAATTATTTCTATATCCTTTTGTGGACTTTTACATTCCATTTTTTGGTATTTTTTGTGTTTTTGGCAATGATTGACCCGAAGGGATCCGTAGTATGACCTTGTTACATGCCTTTGCCTCAAAGGGTGAAATCCACGAGAAGGGGTGGAACGAGTTACTCCTCTGTCCATCGTTCTTAAAATATGGTGGAAGACAAAAATAATGTATAAGGGGAGTTGATGTGAAATTTCCTCAATCCCTATAGGCTGGTGTTGTTCAAGATCATTCATTGATTCACTGCTACAATGATTTTTTGGTCATTCGGGGGCATTATGATTTAGAAATGTGCCCAGTCTTGTGGCTGGGGTTGTTCCAGCATTACGGAAGAAGCAGCCACTGTTTTAACCTTTTCAATTTCACGTACTCCATCGTAGGTGTGATCTGACTATGGTATTAAGCCTTCATGGATTCTATTTTCTTTTTAAGAACTAGGAACTGCTTTTTGGTTGGCTTCCCACGAGTGGGAAACATGCTAGATGTTTTTGGTTTCCTGAATCAAAAGTTTTTTGATGGAATTATCTCTATGGTACCAATGCTTTTTAGATGTACTATGGGATTGTATTTTTGAGTCTTCCATCATTCCTGGGTAAATGATTCATTTGATTTCAGTCTTTTTTTATTACATTGTACGATGTAATTTCCAATCGATTTTTTTAGAATGGGATGAGAGGTGATGTGTAGTGTTCCATGTTTTTCCATCACCAAATGTAAACACCAGTCGGGGAATTTCCAATGAGGCGACACAACTTATGTGGTTCATAGAGGAAAGCCAGATCAAAGGTTTTCTTTTTTCCTATCTAATTTTGGTTTTTGTACAGATGGTAGAGCTTCCAGGTCGATTAGACAATGAAGTTCCACAATTGTGTTGATGTAGTCTACAGACCCTTCATATAGAAACTGTTTTTCCTTCAGCTGATGAAGTGTAGTCCATATTGTTCTGTGAATTTAATGAGTTTATTCCCTAGAAAACACTACTAGTTTTTTGAAATGAGATGTAGTCGTAGTCCAATACATCACTGGTATATTATCCATAGCCAGTTACAGCCTCACAAGACAAATATCATGCTATTGTTCTTCTAGTGGTTCCTCTACTAGATATGAACAGATCAACAGCTTCTTAATATTTTCATTCCATGCAACTAGGCTGGTGATATCATTATTTATATGCTAACAGTGTAGGGGTGGCTTATAAGATGAGTGTGGCCCCAGGACATCCTCAGTTTGAGAAATGATATCACAAGTGATGGTTGGAGTGCCCAATAGGTCTGAACCCACCTTTCTGAGCACCTCATCATAGGAGGGATATCTGACATGTTTTTCAAAATCGGGAGGACCTTTTTTATATTATGAATCATGATTGCTGGGTGGACCCCTACAATTGGTGCTCCAATTGTGAGGGTTTCCATCATAACTTGATGCCAGACTGCGGGAAATTTACTTACGGTGTATAACCTAGGGTGGACCTTCATGCATAGCTAGAGCGAGGGGAGGACCTTCATGCATCTTGATGCTACTAAGGAGAGTTCCTTCAAAGTAACTTCCATTGTGGGGATGGCTATCACAATGACTGTAATCATGTAGTGTACTACCACCATGACTTGATACCTGGCTGTAGGTAGAATTTCCGCAGTTCACATCTTGGGTAGGGCCTTCAGGATGTACTGCAATTAGGGGAGGACCTTCCAATTTCATCACATTTCTTTGGGGAGGGACTTCATAGAAAATAAAGTTGGGGGATGGCCAACATAATGACTATAATTATGGTGAGAACTACAATTATGACTCAATATCTGAATATAGGGAGAATCATATATGTATCCAATATCATGGGGAGGACCATTAGAGCAGATGAATATAAGGGGATGATAATCTTTCTTTCTAATAATTAGGTCAAGGTTTGGGGTAACACAATGCACATCTATAAATAGGATCTGGTGATCAATCATTCCTGGCCCATGGAGTGAGCCCCTGTGGGTGCTCCATGGTGGATATTTAGAGCTACTGGTAGAGATATTGTGGGGAAGACCTTATAACTATTACTACAACATCAATATTTTGGTAATCTACTGACAGGGTCTTGAGACTTTATTATTATATGTTTGAGGGTGTCATGTACCCCACTTTCCAGTAGTATAGGATCATGTGTGTTCTTCTCATGTTCTAGTTTCCATTGGCAGATTTAATTTTTTAGATCTATCTTGCGGGTATCTGGGGCAATCTGCTATTGGTAATGGATTTCAAATATGGGTCCAAGCCTTATTAGGTCTTGTGATGTCATCGAGGTACAACGAAATAGAACATGTGTTTTTCCAGGGAAATATGCCTACACTAGAGTGGCTACCATGTTGGACCGACATCCCCCAATTGGAAATAGTATTTTTTCTTAATCCAATAGCTTGTGTATAGTGGGATATTTCCATTGGAACTCCTGGGACGGAGTAGGGAAGCGTGAAAACTCATAGTGAATAACACAATTTGTGAGTGAGTCATTCCATTCGAGGGTACTGGGTTGTGGGCCTAAATTCTTGCCTTTGCTACCGATGCAATAATTCCAAGTCATGTTTGAATGATTTGGTCTGGGATCAATGTCTTATCTTCCATCATTTCTAGGATTTCATGAGATACATCTTTGGTTAGACCATGTATGAAGGCCCATTCCGATGTCAGAGCAGGATTCTATGCTTTCTTTGGTCCTCCATGAGTTACCAGTGGATACTAGTTGTTCTCTTATGTCGGGAAAAAGGAATGAGTTTTCCATTAGATTTCTTTTACGGTTTCCACCATATTTGATAGGTCGTCCTGATATTCACAGAATGAGATTTTTCATATTTTTTCTTGATTCTGTAATTGTATCACTTGGTATGTATGCATCTCCATGATTTTGACACTGCCCATATTTGGTTTCCTCCCTTTTTGGATGGTTGACATGATAGGAATATGTTGGTATTTTTACCTACATGTCGCTGAGTTCCACCCTCTTTATATGGCATTCATGAGATATGTCAATAGGTATTTTTTTCTACGTATAGATGGTTGCTGCCATATTTGTTTAACAGAATAATTGTACAACCAAAGATGTATGCATCTGCCTGTAGTTTTCCACTCTGTCTGCACAACAGGATCAGTGATCACTAGTAGGAATGTGCATGTGCTCTTATTGTTCCACCATATTCCTGTGGTTGTATTGAGTGTAGGGGGAAGAGTAGTATGTATTCCCATTGAATTTCATCATGTTAGTGTGGAAGAGTTTCTTTTCAAGAATAAGGGCGATAGCGTGTTCTAGATTGTATATTCTTCATCCTTCTAGGGAAAACTGTGAGGCCTGGGTCTCTTGGACATTGACAGGTGCCGTTAGCATAAGGTCCTCTTCAGTGGGAGGAGGTCTGGACATCTTATATCTTTGGTGAAATTCTTTGGAGGGGGCCCATGAGTTGGAACCCTATCCAGTTGAGATGAAGTTTTTAAAATAGACATCATCTTCCTCCCTATGATATGGTAGGTACTTGTTGTCTCATTCTTGGGATAGGATCCTGAAATAGTTTGAGATGATCACTAGGAGCGCATTGTGTTGGGGTAATGGCCACGGTTGAGGAGGCGGTTGGCGGACCATTGAAGATTGGAGGGTTTGTCTAGGGGTCACCAGCATTGGTATAGTACCATTTTGGTTGTACTCTTTAGACAATATTTCAGATTACCATCGTTGATGATGTTGGCTAGGTGAGGGGGCCATGCGCTTTGTTGGGGCCCCGACCACCTGCGGGATTGCAGATGCGTGTTTCTGCATTGGTCTTTATGTTGTTATTTGGATCAAAGGTTTCTCCGTTGGAACCTATAACATACATATATGAGATACAAACAACAAAACCTCGTCAAAGTATAATTCTTTTAATCATATTCATATCTAGATATTTATCTTGGCCCAATTCCCCTTTTATTCTATTGTGGGGGAAAAGGGGTTTGTGTGGGGTAAAAACACCACCATTGTTAATGATTCATGTTTGGTTCACCATTTTTATTTTTCCTCCAAGGTGGAACATTGCGCACGTTCTGGATCGAAACAAATGGGATGACGTACGATGTTATTTTGTTTTTTATCATTGGGGTAGATCCACCACCTTGCTTAGGTATTGACATCGGGTTCACTAATTTTGTTCCGCCTCTGAGGTAGAATATTTCGGGTGGTGCGGAAATGGTATGATAAGGATGATCACTTGTCTCTTTTCTAGAGATGGGTTTCTATGAAATTCACCATTTCTATTTCTTCGACCCATTTGAAATTATTATACTTTAAAGAAGGTTGGAATAATGCCATGGATACAGGATAATTCGACCCGTTCGTATTGCGATGGAGATTCTATAATCAGTCATTCATATAGGTGATTTCATTTAGTTAGGTACCTGTTAAATCAGTCATCATTAGATTGTACATCATCTGATGGTCTCCGAGGGGTTTATTCGGGGAGCCGGAAACTCCTATCAATTAAAGTATCAATGACTCATGAACCTGAAATGGAATGTTAGGTGCTTGTCGATTGATGATTCAACCAACGACACTGAAGGACTCAATTGGATGAGAGGATGGTAATTTAGGCTCATTGTACCCTTTCAATGGAAGATTATTGCATGTTCCATTACACTCTTATAGATTTATATCATGATCTTTTTTCGTGAATCCTTGGTTCATTCCCTAAGTGTTTTTCCACGGGCTAACATTGATTTGAATGATCATATTAGGAAAGAATATGTTTGATGTTAAGGTGATGATGCTAACATAATCCTTACAATAAGGCCCACTTTAGTTTATGGTCATCTAGGAGGGATAAAATGTGAATTTATATTGGGATATGGCCTATATGATGGGTTTCCTATGTATCCTTGGGAGAGGAATCAGAACCCACGTAGTATATAATGGCAGGGGATTATGCATGGAATCTGACCATTTGGGGGTATTATTTGGTGGAACATTTTATATGGGCACCCTATTGAGCTCAAGCCTTCAGGTAGGCATTCTACATACCCAGGTTGGATCAGGAATCACAGTCCTCATAGTTTAGATGTACTGATGATGTAATCCCCACAAAACTGTTATCCAACATTAGTCATGATCGGTGAGAGGAACAAGAGGATGTGAAATATTTAAGAAAGAACATGTTTCTTATCCTATTGGTAGGAGATGGAGTGCTTATGACAAAATTTGTCGAGGATACCATGGGTGAGGGAGCAGAGCAATGAACACTTTAATTTGAGACAATATTAATGTTCATGCGACTCAGCCTCAGTAGAATGGGGACTTACCTCATTGGGAAGTCCCCAAAATAGATTCTGTTAATGAGGAGTAGTTTCTTCCTCATGAAAGGATAAATAAACATAACTCCTTTGACAGATCATTATTCCTTTTCAAATGCAAAAGAATGTGATCACCCTTGATCCCTAGAAATAGGAGGCTCACATTGGCATCCCGAGTTTGGACTCCAGGTTACCATGGAAATGTAAAACCATAGGTATTCCCAAAGATCTAACCACAGATGGTAGAGCCTTCATGACTCTTCTTTCCATGCATATGTAGACTGAACGAGGTGTGCTGATGCACCCGATGGTCAGATCATACGGGTATGGTGGATTTTTAGGAGTCTTTGGCCTAATGTCGGGGGACTGGTTAGCAGAGGGACAATAGAGAATTGGACGATAGTGGAGTGGTTATGGTGGAACTAGAGGAAATAATACTTGAAAATACCATATTTTATATACTAGTTTCTTATATGGGATGGGGGAGGATCTGCATAGCTTAGTGGTATACTAGTAGAGATGCCTCTTGCATACATATGTATTATATTGGAAAGGGTATAGACCAACACATACTATTGTGGTATGTGGACCATCATGCTGATTTGGGTTCCATCCATGTACTGATGCAGTACGCATCACATGGTTCAGTCCGCATAGTGGTACACAATGCTGAGCACCATATTGAAAGAATGTCTGGTGGATTATCATTCATGGGGTATTCATCTGTGATAATTATGTGGTTCTTGGTTAAACAATTTGGTTCTTGATTTTACTTTTATTATTATGTTTTCCAAATTTAATGTTTGCTACCGGGTGTACCTACATAAAGAGTGGTTCCCAATTCTGACATCATTGATGAATCGAGATTAAATCTGAAATCTTTTCTGAACACTTACATCAAACCACTGACTCACATTGAAGAACTCATTTTTCATCTGTGTTACTTTCATCCTATGGTCCTTTAATAAAGCATCATAGTAATTATATCTATTGGGAATGAGATTCGATTTGTGGAGGCCTATGAAAAAATATCCTAAACCGAAGAAGACTTTGTGAATATTTGGGTTTTAGAGGATTTGGTTCATGATAATTGTTAGCAAAACCCTGCCCGTTCAGGTTTTTCCACAAACTGATGAGTTCATATGATGGTTGACGAATGAACTTCAAACACATGATTCCTTCAATGATGCAGTTCATGGTCTGTTGGGTTCAATGGCCATCACTCCATGGGCTAGTGGTTTGCGGATTGTTTCGCGTACCTGGTGGTTCATGATATAGGTGGTTTGCAAAACATTCCCAGAGATGTTTTTCATACCCCTTGAAAGTCCTTTGATTTGTGAATTCCCTCTTGTTTTTTTTTTAAATTTAAAAATAAATTTGAGTCCAATAAATTTACAAGACATGAAATATTACTTTCTTCCTTTTGCAAAGTTATTGTTGGGGTATTTTCATCCCTTGGGGAATTTAATGGACCCTATAACATCGCAAGGTGACATGGTATTTAAATATGTCAGGAATCCAGAAAAATTTGGGGATCCTAATTATTTTATTTATATTTTTCATTTTATTAACATTTCCTTTAATTATAATTTTTTAATAATTTCGTCAGTTGTTGGTATGCTGATTTATTTAATTATGTTTTCAATTACATTTAATTCCAAATAAATTACTGCCTTCAAAACTCTTGTAGAACAATTTCATTTCTTATTTCATTTCAATTTAATACTATTTTCAATTGCATAACATGACGGATACATTTCCATGATTTATGTTATACTTGAATTAGTTAACTTTGTAACAAATATTACATTTTCATGTGTTTCTAAACCAACTTGGGCTAGGTTTCTATAGTAGGGTTGCAATGCAATAATGAAATATTAAATAAAAAATGGGGTAATTTATTGGATGAAAAATTTGGTTGATGTTTATTTCTTATTTAATACATTTTCATGCTATAGAACATGATATTTCAAGGCAAAGAACATCACCTAATTGGAATAGAATAAAATATGACCAATAATTTGTTTTATTTAATATCATTTTAGTTGAGAGTAATGAATATGATATGACAACCACCTTTGGGGGAAAAATTAGATGTTGTCATAAATATACACATCTTCCAAAATCAATCATAATGTTGAGACTAGTAAATAGTTATACAACAAAATCCAAAATAAAATCCATTTTCAATTTTAGGGGTATCATTTGTTTAGGCTCCCAGAATTGATTATGAACCATTTCTTTCACCAAATGAGTTAAATATAATTCATTATACTGAAACCCATTTTATATAATCATATTATGAATCTACTATTCTATTATAATTTTTAGTTCACCAGTATTTCTAGATCATCCCTATGGGTTTGACACCAGACTTCAACTATTAAACCAACCTAAGTAAATGTTGTAGTTGTGTTTAATATTAATTTGTACTCCAATCATGCCTACATGAAATAAAGGATGACACATAAGCCTATAAAATTTTGTAAATGATTTTTTGGGATCATAAATTAACTATGTCACAATTTCAATAAATATGATGTTGGGATGGCCTCAAACCATCATCCCACCATCACAATTCTTATTACAATTTTCAATCTGTATAATAGTTTCATTATTTGTGTGTTTGTTAATGTGGGTGAGATGTCCCTCTCAAATTCATTTTAGTGGGATGTAAAATCATGAATTGTTCTCAGTTTATCATGATATCAAATGAATTATAAATTCTTGACGAAATTCAAAAATATTTAAGTTAATAAAATATATAAATTATACCCTATAATTCAAGTAAAGTTTCATCTAAACATTAGGGAGAGCGACCTTTGCTATTGGACTAGACAATAATGTACTATAGTTTTCCATCTAATAGTAGAACTAAAAATTGTATAGTTTGGCCCCCTATTCAATTACATAACATTGAGATCAATCCTATACCCATTCACCTGATCTAGAATACATGATAATTCTATGGACAACAAGGTGCTGATCTATAAGTGCATTATTTCAACATTTTAGATTTTTCATTCACCTTTAGAAATAGATTATTATCTATAGACTCTATTCAGAAGCTGATATTTCCTTTATCATTTCATGATAAAAAAGTATTGGATTAGGTAAAAGATCAATAATTTTTTAATAATCTAGGAAATTTATAAATGAAATTCAAATATAAGTACTTTATGGTGGATTTGGTTATACCAAATATACAGCTGATGGGGTGAATTGTGTCTTCTACAATTTTTTGTGAGATCATGATATGCCCTTTTAAATTTATCAGAATGATTATGAAGTGTTAAATAAATAGAAATGGACATATGATATATAGTGGTTTGGGGAACAGAAGGCCCCTACTGCACTCCACCAATGCTCTACTCCACTATCCAGTGGATTTTCAGTATCTACTCCTTTATCAACAGACTGATCCACAATATTGTGCAGGCAGTTGAATCCTTTACGACTTTAAGGAAAAACAGTGCCTTCTAGTTCATACACAAGGCCGAAACACAAAACATTGTAATAGAAGTCGATATCTCAATGTATAAGATTATTTGTTCTTGGAAAAACCTTCCAGTTGTTCTTCAAAATTAAAATGGCACACAATTGAAAGTCGATGGATCGTCATCTTTAGAAAGAATAGTTTTTAAGTAGAAGAGTTATGAGTCGATCAAGTTTCAGTATATCTTGAAATATAAATTGCAACATTAATAACAGTCGATTAAAATAAGTTATTCAATGTACAATTAGTGAATCATTAATTGTGTAACTTCTTCTTCATAAAATTGAGCATTGTCATTCCACATAATAGCAGATCTGTAGGTCTCGATTGTCTTTGTAAACTATAGAAGTGAAAAACTCAAGAAGCTATTATTCTCATCTCTTTTACAATGATCTATATAATCTCCACTGTAATTAAAAATTAACACAGATATATATAATAATTACTATCGTTTTCCTTTCAAATTTAGATCCCCAAAAATCTCCTATAGAATCGCGATAATCAAATATTTGAATAACAGATCATTCATAACTCCCCTGACAATTCTTCAAGAAATTATACTCTCAAATGAATCAACTAAATCATAAATAACCGTCATTGAATCATTCAAAGACTCACATTAGATTTGGGATTCTTATCTGACTTGATAATAACATAAAAATTTGTATAAATATTGTTGTTTTAATAACGTCATAATTTAAATCTCTGACACCAAACGTAGGGTTGAACTTCATACCATACATTCTCTGAATGTATGGTTCACAACATAAGGTTGATTTCAAATGTAATGTTGTTCCCAAATGTAATGTTGATCATCCATACTTTTCTCTTCTACATTCAAACGTATAGTATATGATCTGTACTTTTCAATCAAATGTACTGTTGTCTAAAAAAGTAAGATTGATGAACCCTACATTTGAGAAACAAAGGTAAGATACATCTTCCATACTTTTTTAATAATCCAAACTTAATGTTCATTCTAAACAGTGTGTTCTTCCATCATTCTTTTCTGATAATGTACGATTTCTTAAATATAATTTTCTAACGACCAATAAGTGACTATTTTTATCCTTACACTACGCTCCTCAACATAGGTTTGGAACAGTGTTTCCAGAACACGCAAAACAGAATTTCAGAACACGAAGAGTATGAGCAGTGTTTCCAGAACACACTAATGTGATTTTTGAACACTTTTTCAAACACTCCACGTAGATTAAAACACATAAATATTATTTCAAAATAGAGAGATAACTGATATTAATTCCCTGAATGATACTCAATGTAAAATCATTAGAAAACCAAATAAGGGTATTTGTGAACATCCAAATCATCACAAACAGATAGAATTTTTTTGAAGACATCACATGGTCAACAATCTCCCCCTTTGCAACGATCACAAAACCCATGAAATAACATATAAAATTATCTTACAAAATTAACTGCATATAATTTATAATTTTTCAATGATAAAAACAATATTTTATATAAAAAAATTATTTCCTAATTTTTACATTTTCTCCCCCTTTATAACGTAAAAAAAATATCTCCTCCATTATAAATAGTTAATTTTGTGTTTATTCAAAAAATAATCTTTAATTGAAATTTCTCCCCTAAAAACGAAATGTTTTCTTCTATGTAAAAGGTTTATATAATAAAAAAATGAGTTTTCTATATTTCTACCAAAAAAATGTGTTTCATTTATACATATTTCTCCCCATTTTTTGGTATAATAAAGAATGATAGAAGAATTACAATAACACATTTGTAATGTAGAACTTGAATCTACGTAAATTTAATTATAAAATGTTTATCAATATTTGAAGTTGGGTTACTGGAACATTAATATGGGCAGTATAGTAAAACAACCTAATAACACATAAACATTGAGTGGAGTAATATTTCATTGAAAATATAGTATATGCACATGAATTAAAATAGTAATCAATGTTGGGATAAGGTATAAGAAATTTTTCATCATTTTAGAAGAACATCATTGATTTATGACATTTACAGTCCCATATTTTTCATCAATCCATCAGCTAACTGGATTATGAATTATATTTCTTCATGATTCAGAAGGATGTTTTCAATAAAATTGACTCAGAAGAACTTATGTAGCCTCTATACCTTCTCCATAAAATTATTTTAATTATCCGTGAATTGATTCAGCAAAACTCTATTTCCAGGTTCATTCGATGTCAACTCGTCAAAAAGAAACTATTGATTGTCTAACAAGACAGATAGAGAAGCACTATTGCATTGATGGTCCCACAGTCTGTCATTCATATTTCTCATTATTGCTGTAATGTACTGAAATATTCTAATCAGATCAAGTGAAGTACCAAATGTACTGGCTTCACTATTTTTGAAAACGACAATTTGTTTCTCCAAGAAATATTTAAACTCCAGAAAATCTGACATCATCAACATATATGATTTTAGATTTGCATTTTTAGCCAACATTTCTTTCTTGAAATTTTTTACTTCATGCTTAGAAACCAAACTAGATTTCATGTTCCGAATCTCCTGTCTCTCCTTTTCTAATTCAATTCTCAATGATACATTTTCAACTTCAACTTTATTAATGTTTCAGATCAACTCCTCCACGTAATCATTATCGAAATCTGAGGAACCCTGTACTTGATTATTTTTCAGAGCTTCAAAAATATTTATCAGTGCTAGAGGTAGGGATTCATCTTCTGATCTCTCTTATTCATTCCTCTGTATTGGATTCTCCACTGACTTTTCCATTGAGCCCTTTCCTGGATCATCCATAGAAAAATCTTCACCCAAAATTTCCATAGGAATCTGAGAAATATTTTCTTCTTGATCTATATTAACGCATTCTTGATCCTCCATACCATCTTATTTATTTAATTCCTCTAAGATAAGATCTTATAATATTTTTATACACTGATTGACTTCCTTTTGAATAGATTCTAGAAGGTCAATTCTAGATGCAGCATCTACCTCTACTTTTACCTAAGGCACAATTTCTTGTTCCACATGATGAGACACCTCAATCTGAGAAACTGTTGTTTTTCCTATGTCATGTACTATAAGTTATATAATAAATTTGTATCTTAAAATAGGATTAGTTTCATGTTGTGTTTTTTGAGTGGGATCCTCTCCACCTTGAGCCACTCTATGCATTTTCCTCTGAAATCATTCTTGAATTTTATCATCTATAGGTGGATCAGCATCTTCAAACTGTATCCTTCTTGATACTACACTAGTTCTAGATTCATCTACTCCTAATTTTCATTTTTTCAATAACTACTAAGCACTCTCTTGTTCTTCTCCTACTCCAATAAGCACAATTTTTATTTTTATTGGGCTAAAATAACTAATATTCCTCAGTGTTCCAGCATTGCAAATATTTCTAGGGTGGCATCTAACTCAAGAATCCACCAACCATATCATATATTTCATAAATAAAATCTTTTAAATGAACCTTTCAAAGGGATATATGTTCATCCTCACCTCTGGTTGGCCGTAATAATTAAGATATCTGACCATAAATATTTGAACATTTAACTAAATATCACTAATAAAGAGAATCAATATGTACATACCATGTTACCATATTTCATCCATTTCTAAAATTCTGGGTGTAGTACATGTTTGCAAAAATTTAATAAGAATCTTATGGTCCGACTCTAGATATTTCACTAAAATTTTTTATATTTTTAGTCCCAAATATAAATGAGATAATGTCTTCCAACATATGGACATTATCCCCAATATTAATTAAAAATAATTAAAAACTCTCTCAATAGGTCAGTTAATCATTTTGTCTATCTCTAGAGGAGAAATAAAAAAATATTTGTCCGAGATCTTAGATATTATTGAATCTTCATCTTCTCCCAGACTAAACAGAATAGATATGAACTAGTGATATTGTTCTACCACATATAAAAACACTGTATAGTAGTCTCCATTGAATGTTTTCTTGAGTTTCTGAAATTATTGGTCATTCCTTAGCATAAGATTCATGTAGTAAAACCATTCCAAAGAGACCACTTTCCATTGAAAAATCTATCATTCTGTCCAGCGTTGTCGCTTGCCACTACTTGCATCTCCTTCCTATATACTCTATGTCTGGACCATTGTAGTTTCAATGTTATAAAGGATCGAAAATATAGGGTTTCAAATGCTTAGTTACGGGTATAGAATAGAGTTAGTGGTTTTCGGGGTTTCAAAGGGTTTTTAGAATGTGAATGGGTATGGAATTGGAAATGGTTTCTCACATTCATGATTCTCGTGTCATTACTCACTTAGTAATTATTAAATTATTTAAAAGTAAAAACATCCGTGGAATAGATTAAAACCATACCAATGAAAATTTAATATTATTCTAATAACAAATAAAAATAATAATAAAATAATATTTAGAGAAAATAATTATTTAAAAATAAATAAACCTAGCTCCCCATTAATGAAATAAATCATTGCAATGAGATGTGGTTTAGTAACAATATCAACTAATTGAATTCCAGTGCATACATATTCTAATAATATAACCTTTTTTGAACATGGTCCCTTAGAAAGTGATGTATGATATCAATATGGTTAGTTGTAGAATGATTAATAGGATTTTTTGAAATATTTATAGCACTATTATTATCACATAAAATAGGCGTGTTATTAAAATTTAGTCAAAAGTCCATAAAAGTGTTTTTTATCCACAAAACTTGTGCACATCAGCAATATGAATATACATATTCTTCCTTGGCTATTTTAAGGGCAACTGAGTGTTGTTTCTTCCAAGGCCATGACACTATGGATTTTTCTAAAAAGTGAAAATCCCCTACGGTGCTTTTTATATCTAATATAAAGATTTTAAATTAAGTATCTGAATATGAAGTAAAATTAAAATAATATGATTCTTGATAGAGAAAAGATTGAGGAATATTTCTATTTAAATATCTAAAATCACTTTTCAACACACATAGTTGTGATTCTGAAGGATCATATTGAAATCTTGCACAAAGAGATATAGTGTTCATTAGATCAATCCTATTAGTAGTATGATATAATAATCTTTGTTTCAAATCACTATATAAGATGTTGTACATTGATACTCCAGTTTCATCCAAATCATGTTTTATATTAGTACACATAAGAGTTGAATATGTATTTCTGTTTTCAAGTCCAAATTTCTTTAGCAAAATGGTATTTTATTTTATTTTATTTTAGACATTTCCAAAAATCATTTTGATAAATTTAATGTCCTAAAAATAAATTAAATTCTCCCATCACACTAATTTCAAATATTTTTTTGCATAAAATATGAAAACTCATGACAAGGTTTTTTTTTGTTGAACCAAAAATTACATCATGAATATAAATATGAACCAATAAAATATCAGAGTTTATTTTTTTCTTAAACACTGATGGATCATTCATACCAACTGTATAATAATATTTTAAAATAAAATAACATAATCATTCATATGAAGCTCTATGTTCTTGTTTTAGTCCATAAAGTTATTTATTAATTTTAAAAACATAATATGGATTTTATGGATTTTCAAAACCTATAGGTCGATCAACATAAACTTCTACCAATATGTAACCATTTAAAAAGTCACAAAAAACATCCAATGAAATAATTTAATGTTCATATGTGATGCATAGGGTAAATGGAACATAATGGCTTCTAATCTTACGACAGGTGCAAAGGTCTCATCTTAATATATACCTTCATCCTGAGTATAACAATTAGCTACTAGTCTTTCATTATTTCTTGTTATTATTCCATTATCATATAGTTTATTTGTAAAGACCCATTAAGTTCCTGTAACATGATAGTTCTTTGGACTTTCAACTAATTTTCAAACATCGTTTCTTTGGAACTGGTTTAGTTTTCCATGCATTGTTATAATGCAACAATCGTCATCTAAGGCTTCTTCTAATGTCTTAGGTTCTAATTGGGATAGGATAGTAGAGAATTAAACAAGATTTCCGACATTTCATATGGTATTTTTTTGTAGTGTATAGGTCTCCTATAACAGTTTCTAAAGGGTCATTCATTAGGGTTATACACTGTCTAGGTAGAACACTGTTAGGTTCTTCAATTAAATTTTCTCCTGAACTGGAATGAATTTCATTTAAATTTTTTTCAAAAATATCTTTTTAGTTTAAAAGTATCATGTTATCATTAGATTCATATTTATCAATTTGGTATTTCCTTTTCTCAAAGGGACAAGATTAATCAAATTTTACATGAACTGATTCTTCGAGAATCCTTTACTTTTTTTTAAAACATTATATGATTTGGAAGCAGCAGAATATCTAAAAAAATGAATTCATCATATTTTCGATCAAACTTACCAATATTTTCCTTGGTGTTTAAGGTCTAAAACTTTCATCCAATAACATAAAAGTAATTTACAATAGGTTGTATCTTATTTCAGAGTTCATATAGAGTCTCTTTAAAATGATTCATGATTAAAACTATATTAAATATATAAATGGATGTGCTTAAAAGTTCTACCCGGAAATATGTAGGAAGACTGTATTCATTTAGCATCGTCCTAGCCATTTCTGGAACGTTCTATATCTTCTTTCAATAATTCCATTTTTGAGGTGTTTTTGATGTAGAGAAGGTGTGTTTAATACCCATATTTGAGAAAATGGAATTAAATTCAACATTCTCAAATTATATACCATGATCACTTATTAAGGAAATTATTTTAGAATATTTTTCATTTTGAAATTCTTTGCCAAAACAATCAAATATATTAAAAGATTTATTTTTATATTTTTGAATATAAATCCAAATAAATCTAGAAAATTTATCAACTAATACATTCACATATAATTTACCAACCGATCATTCTACCCATGATGGTCCAAATAGATCTATATGGATAAGTCATAGAGGTTTAGATTTAGAAATTTTGTTAATAGATTTTAACGATGATTTGTGCTGCTTTACAAGTTGACATGCACCATAGAATCTATCACTTTCAAATCTGAGAATAGGTAAATCAGAATCTAATTGTTTCTTTGATAACTTTTAAAAAGTCTATATATTGAAATGTCTAAGTCTCCTATGCCAGATTCATGATTCATTTATCTTAGAAGATAATCATTTTACTTTTTGTTTACACAAGGAATTTATATCCAGAGTATGGCCATTAACAGTTCAGGGAGCTCTAAATATAAGCAATTTATCATTGAAAATAGAACAACAATTGTCTGAAAATTCAACAACACAACCATCATCATAGAGTTGAGAGATACTTATGAGGTTGTGTTTCAATCCTTGTACATATAATACTCTTTTAATCGACACATATTCTGGATATCCAAAAAAATTTATGCCAATAATTTTACCATTGGTATTGTCACTAAATGTGATGATCCCAGCATCCTTTTGAGTTTTAGTTATGAAATTTGATGAGTTTCCACACATATTCCTAGAGCAGGCACTATCAATATACCATATTTCAGTTTGGTTTTTCTGATCTAATTTTTATAATGGAATATAAACAAGGATTTGTTTTGGTACACATATTTTATCAGGTCCATTAGTGTTTTCTAGCAAAATCATGGGAATCCCAACATGCTTTGTTTTTCTATAATCAATAGAATAATATACAATACTTGAAAAAAAGGTTTCTTAATAACACTTATTTTCAGTTACTGAAATAATAGTTTTTAGATATGTTTCCTCTTATTATAAAATAATTAGATAATATTTTTCTAGTGCTAATAAAAATGTAATTTTTATATAGTTTAGTATTTCCCCATTACATCATATTCCTTATCATCACATCTTAATTACATTCATTTCATGTATTTTATTTAGTGTATTTTCTACTTCTGTAAAAATAATAGATTCACTTTTGTAAGTTTCTACTTCTGTTTGTAGTGTATTTATTTTATATTCAAGATCTTTTATATTTTGTGTTCATTAAGTTATATTTGTATATTAATTTTTTATGTTTCTTTAGTAGAGTATATTTCTATCCTAAAACAGAATTAGGGATATTCATTAATTATTTTTGTTTCTTAAAAAAAGAATCATATTTCTTTTCAAACATATTGTAGTAAGGAAAATGTTTATCATTTTAGTATCCTGAATTAGAGTCACATGAATAATAGGATTGTACCTCATCAGTATCTACCATAAAGCACATATTGGCTTTCATATTTGATTCCTCTTTTTCCGAGTCATACTTTAGTTATCTGCTAGAGTCTCCAAATACAATTCAAGTAGCTTTCATTGACATTATTTCTTTCTGCTCATAGTCATTTCTTTTTAAGAATTTCATTTTCTTTTCCTCCATTAATTGAGGATAGTTATGTCTGATATGAACCATCTTCTTGCATTCATAGAATCTAACTTCTTTTTCATCATTTTTAGAGAATTTCAAAAACCATTCTTCTTTCGATAAAACATACTATATTTTCTGGATAGCTAAGCCAGTTCCACTTCTAAATTGGATGAATCAGAACATTCGAATTATACTTTTATTTCTTTATTATTTACCTTTATTCTTTTATTTTGAGATGTGACTTCTAAAGTACTGTCTTCTTTGTTAATCAGAATCTTATGGTCATTTGTTTCATCTGACATATCAGCCTCAATCATCATAAGTGTTCCAACTAACTATCTCATTTTAATATCATTGACTAATGAGGATTGCCCAATAGTAGCCAAAATTTCATTCCACTTAGGTGGTAGATCTGTTACAACATTAAGGGTCTGGTCTTCTTGTTTGATAGGTTTTCTCAAAGAAGTGATGTTATTAATAATTTCTATAATTCTTCTATTCATCATGGTGATACTTTCTACTTAAAAAATTCTTTATGTGTCAAATTTGAATTTTGTAGTGGCATACATCATCTGTATAACATTATCAGTTTCTTCATAGGCAACTTCCATCATCATCCACATTTCATAAGTTTTTGGGCACTAAGATACCCTATTGAATTCATCTGGTCCAAGAACACAGATGATAACATTCATATCTTTTGAGTTTTTTTCATACTATGCTCTTGTATCAGCACACCATGCTTCAAGTTTCTCTAGAATCACATAGGGTGTTATAATTTTCGAGATAATCAATATACAAGGTTCATTAAATGAATGATCATCCTTGATTTCTGGCATCCATAATTTTCACCATTGAAGTAGGGAGCTTGAACCATTGACATACCCACTCCTGTATCAGCCATTGTGATTTTTATAATCCTAAATCATTCATCTTGTCAATGATTTTTCAAAAGAACTATCTTTGATAACCACTTTTGGACTAGGTTATACAAACTATACACAAGAGCGTGGGGTGAATCATTTCTTTTATAGTTTCGTCACGAGATCATGATTTTTCCTTTTAACATTATAAAAATGATTAAGAAGTGGAAAATAAATTGAAAAGGACACTCAATGTATAGTGGATCGGGGAACACATGGCCCCTAGTCTACTCCACCAATGCTCTACTCATTGAGCTTGGTGATTTTCACTATGTGGTCCTCTTGTCAACAGACCATTCCACAACTGAGTATAGGCTGTTGACATCTTTAAACATTATGGAAAAACAGAGACTTGTGGTTCATTCAAATAATCAAACACATAGCATAGTATGAGAATCCAATCACTCAATGTAAAAGCGTATTTTTTTATTTGAAATACATTCATGTTGTTCTCTATAATTGCATCAACATGAAATTGCCAGTCGATGAATCATCACCATCAGATAGAATGATCTTCAATTAGAATAGTTCTGAGTCAACCTAGTTGTAGTAGATTTTGAAATATAATTTTCAACATTTACAATAGTAGATTAAAAATATATGTTCAATGTAGAATTGGTGAATCTTTAATCGTGTTTCTTCTTCTTCTTATTCTTCTTCAAGAAACATATCTTTTTCGCTCCTCATAACAGCATATCTGTATGTCTCGATTGTCTCTATAAAATGTAGCAGTGAAAAACTCATGAATCAGTTCTTCTTATATATTTTTCAATGATCTATATCATAACAAATATAGTTAAAAAATAACACAAGATATATATAATAAGTAAAAT
Source organism: Viscum album (assembly GCA_963277665.1). Lineage (NCBI taxonomy): Eukaryota > Viridiplantae > Streptophyta > Magnoliopsida > Santalales > Viscaceae > Viscum > Viscum album. Next base: position 2,058,668,308 of record OY728123.1, on the reverse strand, counting down.
CATTTTCCTTTCAAATTTAGATCCACAAAAAAATTACCTTTAGAATTGTGATATTCAAATATTTGAATAATAGGGCAGCTGTAACTCCCCTGAAAATTCAGAATGAAAATATCCTCTTAAATCGATACTATGAATCATAAATAAACAGAATTAAATCAGTCCAAGACGTGCATTATATTTGGGGTTTTAATATAGCATGAAATTATCCTAAATATCATTATAAATATAGTTTCTTTAATAATGTTGTAATTTAAATATCTGACTCCAAACATAGGGTTAAACTTCATATAATACATACTCTGAACACAAGGTTCACAACGTAAGGTTTATTTCAAATTTAAGGTTGATCAAAAACATATTCTTGATCACAAACATAAGCTTGATCATCCATACTTTTCTCTTCAATTTTCAAATGTAAATTATATGATACATACTTTTCAATCAAACGTACGGTTGATTATAAAAGTATGGTTGATGAACCATAAATTTGAGAAACATATGTAAGATACTTCCTCCATACTTTTCTGATAATCTAAATGTATGGTTCATTCCAAATATTGGGTTCCTTCATTATAATTTTCTTATAACGTATGGTTGCTTGACCATAATTTTCTGACAACCCATAAGAGACAGTTTTTATCTTTATGGTACGCTCCTCAATGTAGGGTATGAAATGTGTTTCTAGAACACACTAAATGTAATTTCCAAACACGTACATTATTAACAATGTTTCCAGATAATTCTAAAATAATTTTCAAACACTTCGTCAAATATTCCACGCCGATTAAAACACATAAATATTATTTCAAAATAGAGAGATTAATAATATTCATTCCCCAAAATATACTCAATGTCGAATCCATAGAATAATAAATATGGGTATTTTTGAACATCAAAGTCATCAAAAAGAGTTAGTGTGTTGTTGAAGGGCACACTTGCTCAACACTTAACACTCACACATATGATGAAACAACAAAATAAAATACAGAACCTTGCACATGTGGATTTTGAATTAGTGTTGGAGGATTGGGTTCACTTTACATAATTAAATTTAAAGTGTACACATCATTTACCTCGTATATATCTATAGATTTGAACAATCTACATGGGCCTGCAACCCACTACACAAACTAATGTAGACACCAACTCCAATGGAAGAGTTATTCCAAATACAACTTCTGTGTGTCGAGAAAATCAGGATGAGGTATCAAACAACTGCAGTTTATGTAAATGAAATTGAGGACATCCTTAACATTGAATATGCTCTATAAAAGAAACATTCCATCTTTTATCCGAATTCAAATACCATATGAAAAATCATGAAAACATTTATATTCCTTCCCCACCACTACCACCACCTACTAATATCATGTAGGATTAATCTTGTGAGATTTGTGGGAGAGCACACCCATACTAGGATATTCGAGTAAGAATAGAAGGCAATCACATATAGGATTTTAAATTTATTTCTTACAATAAATGAAACCAACTATTTCATGGACCCATTTTTCCTAAAATACATTTTTTATAGCAGAAAAATAAAAACCAAGGTTATTATTAATAATAGAGTGTCCTAACACCACTTTAGAATCAAGAAAAACCTATGTATCCACCTCAAAACGATGCTCCTTGACCTCAAAAATCTATTCCATGACAACAGTTTCTCCATGAAGATTATATTTTTTTACCCTCTCATTGGAAACAGTTTAGCCAAGATCTAACAAGACAAAAAGATATCTGACATAATTAGTCAATCCATGAACTTATGATCATCATCATAATTCAAAAAGTGAAATATTGAATGACTACTCAAGATACATAGTTTGAAAATAAATGTAATGCTTCCCATAACCTCGAGAACCAAGTAGGAAATATATCTAAGGACCTTTTAGGCTGATTACAATGGGAAATTTCCATTAATGTTAAGACACATTTGATATAGGTGAAGAAATATGTAGTTATTTATCAGGAATATAAATAGTTGTTTAATAGAAATAAAAATATGACAAAAATATGATAGAAAGTCGAGAATAAGATAAATAATATCATCTTTATATTATGTGTTGAAGGAATATGAGTTTTTGAAGAAGAATGAATACAATAAATTGATCCAACTGTAATGGATCACGTTAAATAGTATCTCATAAAATAAGATTACTATGTGTCACTATAACCATAGATACCCACTCTTCCATTAACAGAGAGAATGAGATATGGAAAAATATAGGGTTAGTCTAAGACTTTACATGGAATGTTCATGTAACTCCACATAAATTTCGACTTTCCAAAAACCATTTACCATATGCCTACTTATAAAAAACTCACAATAGTACTTCTTTCCAATAAATTGAAAATGGATGACCATTGATACATTTACAAAAATAAAAAATTCTCCACTATTGTGGAGTGGATGTTCCCAAAAAATTAGCGACCCTATTAGATTCTTGATTTCCATAAGTATAGTAATGTGAAATTTCATAAAATCCTTTTGAGTCCTCAGAGAAAGAATAAATTTCATTTCAATGATTTTCTTTCATAAATGACGAATCAAATACCTAAAACACACAAGAGTGTAACATTTCATAGAAAATTAATTAGTCAACTTCCATTAAATACTTCATGATTATATCGTATCCACAGATGATATGATATTATTACATACCTACTTTATTATCCCAGATATAGAGGATGAAGGAGAAATTCATAAATTTTTAGGTATATCAATTATTACCATTGGTATGGTGTTAATAATTTTTAATCAAGGTAGACTAAATTTTATTGTTGATCATGGTAAAGTAATATTCTATTGGATGAATGATTTCATTTAAATTTGTGACACATTTTATTCTCCAGACATTATTATAACAAATAGAAAATATGATTTCATTTTAACTGAGAAATAGAAAGAAACATTATATCCTATTTAAAAAGAGTATATTGAATATTAGTAGGTGTGATACATATAACCTACAATAGAAGTCACCATTCAAAAATTCATACCATTGGTCCTTATATTATCACTAATATAAATAAAGCCTCTTTTGAGTGCATTAATCTACTCAATATTAGAAATATAATATGAACGTCAAATTATAATAAAATTTAATTTAAATCAAAGAAATGAATTGAAACTAATAAATATCCATAAGATGCATAAAAAATAAATATATATTTGTATTGATAATATCAATGGGATCACCCCCAAGATTTTCACAAATAATATTCCACAAGAAGAAGTTGCTAAGCCAAAATACCAATAACTAAGGTGACTCACACATCCAATGAAATAATTCACTTAAAGAAAAGTTACAGTGATTCTAAATACTATGATTAAAATTTCAATCTATCATAATTAGAGTGTGATACCTCTATAATTAATTCAAAATAAATTCATTTTCACTTTGATAAAAAAAATATGAAAATGAGATATTACCAATTAAAATGGTTACTTTATTGACATTCGGTGTCAAATAAAATATCTCATTACAATAACTCAAAAGTCTAACTTTCTCTCCCATTAATATATTTGTTAGTTGAGTGATTGGATAGTTAGAAATTATATTATTTTATGGATGGATATTGCAGATATAATTAAATTGTTTTTAACAAAATAGATTATTCAACAAAAACATTCACATGTCCATTATGAATGTTCTAATATCGAAAATTTTGATTTGGAATATTTAGTGTTCTGAAATCATTCCATTGGTGTATTACATATAAATTTAATGTTATTTATAAAAATTTAATGAATTGTTCCAAGGTGACATATCTGTGTACGGACAATGCTTCTATGTTTTCTTTAGAAATTTTGAATTGGTTAAGAAATGATGTGAAGAGATTAGGCTCGTGCTGAAATTAGAGAAATTTGTTTTCACAGTCCTTTGAAGAAAATTATTTGTCCAAAATTTTTTAAAAAATGGAATTTAAGTGGAAAAATTCAATCTAATCACGGGATTACCTAAACCGACCCCAATGAAAGGGATACCAGGTTTTCTGGGCCACACTATATTTTATTGCCAGATTATTAAAGACATTAAAAAAATAGACCATCTAATTACACCACTACTATTAAAAGATATTCTATTTTTTTTAGAATTTCAATGGGATGTTAATACTTTATAGAAAAACCCTAGTTTCCACACTTCAAAATATATAGCCTGATCAAAATAGACATTGAATTTATGTGTGATTATAGTAAATTTATTATGGTCAGTGTTATAGGGAATAATTTTGGAAATATATTTCATCCAATTTTTTTACGAATGATATAATGCAAATGAAGCTTAGATCCATTACATGACCATATAGATGGAGTATGTTGGAAAAGTTTCACATTTGTAAAATATTTTTTATTTCACTGATCTTCAGAGTTTTAGTTTACACTAATCATATATAATATAAATACCTTATAAATAAAAAATATTTCAATACTAGGATGTTTTGGGTGATCCATCTACTTGAAAAAAGTTATTCATCCTAAAATAAAATAATGGAATTGAAAATTTATTTTCTGAAAATATCTCGAGGTATCCATATCTGAATATTTATATGGATGAACACTTAATCATTAGATATTATTTCCCCGATGAGACGCTCTTATATGAATATTTGAATACATGAACCTAGTTCACCGACAAATCCAAATTTCATGATATTGAATCCCTATACACACATTTCACATATCAGTACAAGATGATGTTCAGTGTCAATTTTTCATATTATTACTGGTTATAAATATTATTTTTAACCGTCATTCTAACGATATAATTTAATTCTTCATTCCATAGGTGGAAATTATATGCACGCTATAATTTTGAAATCCATATCCAAATAGTGGACACCCTATGTTAGATTGTAATGTGGCCCAAATTCATCAAACATGAATCTTTTGGCCAATGTTCCATTATGGTGTAAGTTGTTTTATATTATGTTGGGATAAGTGAAATAGAATAGAAACTAGTAGAAAGTGTAATTTTTTCCCAAAAACCCAACCGTAGAAGTATATCTCTTCTAATTGTTTTGAATTGATTTCATTGGACCATTTATATATTATCATTATAATTTTACATCATGTTCAGTGAGTAATATTTATTAATGTTGGTGGAATTAGAATCTATAAATATTGAGACAGAAAAACATCTATCCAAGGTATAGAAAATAAAATGTATTTTAAAAATTTGGATTTTCCCAATTACTCATTATTGATCTGTGGATGCACTCCAATAATAATAAAATTTTACAGATTCCTCAGACATAGAATATTTGATACAAAACTATAAATCCTTACAAACAAAAAAAATCGTGGGAAATTACAACTCTCTAATTATGCTATTAATATAATGTTGAGAAATAATGTCAATACAATTAGGAAGCATGGGAGCCTCCATCTTAATGACGAATTGTTGGCATAAAGAAAAACATGTAAAATTATTATATACATATTACATTTATAAATTTTCTTTGGAAATATTTTTCATCATCTTGTATAACTAAAGCATCAAAAAAATATGAAATTGAGATGTTAATCCTTGTTGCATAAAGATGCGGGGAATAATGATCACTTAAATTATACGATCATAAGGAATTTAGAATAGACGATTTAAGAAAAATGGGAAAATATATAAGTATTAAAATATAAAATGAATGTAACACCCTGATATTTTTATGAAAAAATATTCATTAAATAGTATGATTTAATTAAAATCTTATTTTACATGACATGGCATTTTTAGACAACCCTCATAAAATAGGTAACATATTAGGTTCATGACATTACATATATGTTGGATTGGATGTTAGGAGTTGTAATAACAAAATTATTAAAAACATATATTTTAATGAATTTTAAAATAAATTCATTAGTTATTATATAATTATAGTTAAAAAAATTATTATAACATAAAAGTTCGGTTTTGTCTATAAAATTATTTTTATGGGAGAAATGTAATTTTTTTAAAAATTAATATAAAAAATATTTGTGAACAATTAAAATTCAATTTATACATTATTTACTTATTAAAATACATTTAAAATTTAGAAATTATTTTTATAGTCATAGGGTAAAAAAATCATATTTTATGCTTAAAATGAATTATTTTCCAAAAAGTAATACTTTTTGTCACATTTTTCCCAAATTAATTAAAAATAATTTCTTCAATTTATAGGTATTTAATTAGATAAAATTAATTTATCATTTAGAAAGAATTTCATGTAATTTATTATATAATCCCCTTCTTTTCATTATGAATGATAATTGTGTTAAATTTTATAATCTTAGAAAAAGGTATGTCATGTTTCTACAAACCAAAAGGTTGTAAAAAGGGAATAATATTATATCATAACTCAAATTGGATGATGTTAACTAGAATATTTTCAGCATAGACTATAGATTTATTAGTTTAATGGACACCTTATGATGGAAATTATTTATATTTTGTTAAAATCAAATAATATTGAAACATTTCACTCTCTTAGATTTACATATCCCATATGTGTTTATAAATGAAAAACATTTGTTATGAATGAATATTTATATTCATGGAATGAATAATTTTTTTATACTAATTATGGTAATTTATTTAATAATTTTAATTTTATAATCATACCATATTTACCTACAACACACCAAAACAGTATTTACTCACTTAAAGCTAAAATAAATAAATAAAAGTATTAAAAGTTATATAATTTCATCACAATATAGTGTTACAAAACTTTTATTGGAAAATATAAAATATTATTTTTTGGTTAAACTAATATATTTGAAATCTAACTCTATCTTCAGGTCTTTTAGTCAACTTTTTTGAATATTGTAAAAAATCAAAATCAATGATTTTTTATAAAACAATTATTTATTTAACTATTTAAAAATCTAAATAAATATGAAATGAGATATGGTATATATAATATGGTCGAAGAGGCCACAAAAATCCATTTATTCTACAATTATCAGATTATATGTAAATATTACAATACATTAATGTTGATTTATTTTAAACAGATAAAATTAAATTTAATAACTAATGGTTAATCAAAATGATTAGGTTGAAAATAATACAAAAAAATTTCTAAACATTACTATATTATAATATAAAATTTACCTAAAACCTTATATTTGTATACATATTCATTTGGTGTAATTTTCATAATTATAAATTTAGGATAATTATATTTTTTATGAAATTCAAAAAGTTCACCTCACCTTCAGTATAATGGGGAACCTATTTCCTCACTAATTTACATGACATTGATCATTATATATCAACCAAACTCTAAAAATTTCTCATCTAAATAACCATATAAATATTCTAGAGTTTATAATCTTCCAAAAATCCAATATTATAACCCATTAAATGAGATATAATATAGTTATTTGATAAAAGAGTAGATCACTTTAGTATATCACCTTATTTTCATTTCATCATTACAACCTCAACATATATGGTATGTATTATAAACAAAAGACTTATGTATCCTAAATATTGTAAGATATTATTTTTATAATGAAAACCCCATTATATACTCTCTTTACCATCAACTATTAAATGAATGTACCACTTGGGAAAATACACAACTAAAAATCTCCACAAAATATACAATTCATTTTTCATCCCAATATTTTATGGATAGTTACTATGATGGGTTTAATGTTTATATATTAAATTTTTTACAAAGAAATATATCATTATTGATAATATCTTTTATACCTTATTATCATAAATTATATTGATAAATAATTATTTTGTTCGTGCTTATGTGTGGACGACTACATCCATAATGTGAGGTAATATTTTAAAATTATACATAATTACATAGTAATGATGATTTATTTAATATATATGATATATATTATATAAAAATGAATTTTTAAGAAGTTAACCAGTTTTAATATTTCTCCCAATCCAACCTTTGTAAAATTGGAAAGTATTCTTACGTACATATAACATGTTGTCTCCATGAATGGTTCAATTAATTTTTATATATCTAAATATTATGAATGAATATATATATATATATGTATATATATGTGTGTGTGGGTGTGTGTGCGTATTAGGATATCTATATCATGGTATCTATTTTGGAGAATATGTAACCAATATAAATGTTCAATGAAAATAACTACTGCACATAAATACTGATGATAAAAAATAGTTAACACCATTAAATGATGATTTTAAATAATAATTATAGATAAAAGGGGTGTTTTAATTTAATAAAGCACAAACATATGAAATTATTAGTATTAACATGACCATATTATAAAATAATATTGTATATAAATTTATTATACATTATTTTAGATTTCTTTTGATGTAATGAGGACCCATGTTAAGGCTCATGTGTTACAATATAATTTAGTATCAGGATTATTATGATATGTTTCCAATGATGAAGTATGATGATATATCACTTATGAGTATAAATTATTTTATTACCCTCTAGTTAAATATTTTAAATACACGGTTTCATTTCATTTTACAAATAATTGAAACTTGATAGGACAAAATGATGTTTTTTTGTTGAAAATAGACATCACCCTTCTATTATATTTAAAATATGTTCTCATTCATATCAATGAAAACAAATTAAGGATGTTTTTAAATATTTTACTATGACTTTTTAATGTTATTTTCACCCTTGTTTAACTTTTACAATAATTATTTTAAGAGAATATTCTTTTCATTTCCCATGTGAGGTTTTTTTTAATGTTTTTAAAAATTTAGAAATTAATATCTTTTTTAAATTTTATGTAATAAACATATCTTCACACCCCCATGACTGATTATTGATTTGATTATTACACTCCAAGGTTATATGGTTCTTCTAAAATAAAATTATCCTCATACTTTTTTTTATTTTTTGTATAATTAGTGTCTTCAAAAAGGTGATTTTATTTTCCTAAATAATGTTTAATTAAATTTTAGTGGTGTTTTTATTCATTTTAGTCAAAATCCCATAATTTCATTATTTCATTAAAGGAGATTAAAACTAATTATATTATACATTTTTTTTCTATTTATTATTTATGTGTAAGATGAAATGAATATTATGTAACCTATGTCTTCTCCTAGGTATGTGTTCTGATGAATTGTTTATAAACCCCATTTATATTATTATTTTTAAATATAATGATTGGTTTATGATCTTTTGGCACATATATTTAAGAATTTCATTATATGATGGATGATACCTATATCACTCTCAAATTAATTTGGTGACTATTGAAATATGATGAGATTAATAGGACTAGACTAGAGGGAGAACCAAGTTCAATAAGTGACTATGTCCACAATGATTTTCATTGGAGTGAACCGTGACTACTATGATTATTTCTGTAGTGAACCCATTGAAGTGTGGTTTCCATTATAAAGAGATTTGACTACAAAGGAAATGATTGTCGATGATTATTTATATTCCACAAATAAATTTCATATTCCAATGTTATAATTTCATGTATCTTGTTCTTTGGTTCTTTTCAGATTAACCTATTATGAACTATCAATAATTATTCCATGACTTCAGATTATGATATTTCATATGAAGGGTATTTTTTTTTAAACAATATATCTTATTATTATACACTTATGATCATTATATTTATATGTGGTAATCGGTTTCTCTAATGTATACCCTTAAAAAGAATCATAGCCCATTCTTCATTATGCATCATTTCAATATCAATGATGAAAGTTATTTTGTATTATATTTTTATTAATAGTGATAGTTAGGAATGTGTTGGTAGGACATTATGTAGAAAAACTATGAACAATCTGTTTAGGTTTCCATGGTTCCAAAGATACTATTTCATATACAATTCATGAATATATTGAAATGTTATGTAAAACATATTTATCTAGTCATATGTAATATATGTGTAGTATTTTTTTTGTAAGGGATAGTCATATTAGAATATGTATTATTTATCCTTTGGAAAACAATATTAGAAATATTTAGTAAAAACCCTAGTGATAGGTCTCTGTATAGGATAAAATCCTATCATTTTGATAATCAGCATGAATAAACATGGTTAAACATATGGTTTCATAGAAGAATTGGTTACAATTTGGAAATCCCAAAAATGATTTTTTTGTGATTATTTGGTTTCCCACTATGATTATTTTTTATCCTGATATTTTTTTATTTTAGTCAATGTATGTAACATAAAGGAATGGCTTTAATATTAATGTTATATAAAACTGAAATGATGGTCCACAATAGAAACCGATTTTCATAGGATCTAAAATATAAAATATATTTATATGCTCACATAAGAATCTATATAATATAATCACTCTATGATTACAATTGATAATAGGAGGAAATGAAATTTTTTATTCTATCTTGAGGAAATTACCAACTACTTCTAGTGGGTCCACTGATCCACTAATAGATGTGAAATGGATCAGTTCCATTGATAATATTTTTGAATTTCACTTGTTTTAGAACATGATAATTCAATTCAAGTTGATTATCAGGTGGAAGGGATGCAGATCAGTGGTTGCCTCATGTCAATAAGATGAGAAAATAATAAGAGATTTTATATAGAGAGTGTAATGAATTTAAATTATTACATATCAACAAGTAAATTACATATATATTCATATGATAATGGATAAATAGTTCCTCTACTAGAATCAAAATTAGGATGATATAATTTTTTTCTATAACGGAAATTACACAAGACTTATGAAGTATGATTCTATAATTGTCAAAAAAAAACATTAATTAATTTTTTATTGATTCATCAATGGTGTAAAAAAATGTCTTTGAAGAGAGTTATCTATATGGGACATTAATTTTTATGATGAAATGGTTCTATGTTCACTCAAGGTGGTTATAGTGATTCAGGTAAACTATTAATCTTGTGATTTTAAAAAGAAATGAAAATGGAATTCTATAGATTTTATAAAAGTGATATAGAAAATAGATGAGCCCTCCTGTATTTTCTATCTATGGATAAAAATATTGGGTAATTACCTCAGTGTAATTTCAATATATTTCATGTTTGGAAAATAAGGTCATAGGGAAATAAAATTCCGAATTAATGGAAAGAAGTTATCTAATGATACAAACAAATAGAAAACTCTATAGAATGATCCAAACAAACTGAGGTGTTTTAAATTCCTGGAGAATGAGAATTATGAAATTTAGTGACCAAGTCTTACGATTAATGATGATAATCGACTTCAGAACAACGTAATACTAAATCCAATGTTAAATATCATGTGATCACTATATCTGATGAGGGGTATGATAACGATGTGTTGAAAGGTACACATACCATCAACACTAGAACTACAACTGCTTAAATTGATTCTGGATATACCTCCATTTTATATCTAATTTATTTTCTATGTTTATCAGAGTACAATCTCAAAAATTAGATATTCATTTATCTATAAAAATCTTTATTGTGTGATGATCACATCCCGTTGCTACAATTAATCTCTAGTTGAAGTAATTCAGTTTTTGTTTCATTAAAATATCTTCACTCATCCCCTTGTTGGATTCGATTTTATTTGAGAAATTAATTGTATTTATTTAAATAAATCCCACTACAATTTCCATGTAAGGAAAGCTACCTTTGATATTCTGAACCAAACTGTGAAAAATTATCATTTTATCACGGAAAGGAAAATCATTTTTAAATTTCATCCATCATTGGGGTTATGGTTCAAATTCCAAAGTGGGGTTTATCTCATATTGATGGGGAGAAACATAAAATTGAAGATGTATGTAATGTGTGGGGGGATAATTGATGTATATTTAGAATATTTTCCTAGTTTTCCACCACGTTATGATCTTGATTTTTTAAAATAACACATATATGGTGATACACTTATTCCCTTGAGTCTATATATAATATACCCAATTGAGATGAAGGAATTGATGTAGACACCCAAAGTGGATCATGAAAATGGATTCAGTTATCCATCTGAATCACCATGTCTTAACTTTATATTCATATTTTATAGGAATGAAAGATCATTTATACTCATCCTTTATTATCAGGATTTTCACTAGTCAATATTAATAAAAATTATCACCCAACTTTTATCAAAGAATTGTCTCATCAGCTATGTATAATTAAATAAATTTCGTTGAATTAACTTTGTTTTATATATCAATAATTGATGGTCCATAAGAAACATAAACAAAATACATCATCCCATAAAAGGCATGGAAGCTATTAATTTATAATGATTCCATTTAGTATTATTAAACCCCCATCAATCTAAATGTATTTAATGAAAGTTGAATTTAGAGATTACCTTTATCAGTTTTGGGTAATTTTCATGTAAGATATCATCTTTTATTCAAATATAAAGGAAGAACCAGAAGATCATTTGAGAATTGCACACATTTCCCTAAAGAATGACCATATTTTTGAAAACTTTATCAACTGTGAATTTTATCTTTAGATTTATCTATTAATGAGTAATATAATAGTAGGATTGGGTATGTCATCGGTCCCTTGAATGATATATGTTATTGAGAATTGGGGTACAAAAACACATTGACCAATATCAATAGATTTTTGGGTTTGGATGGATATCATCATCTCGTTTTGGATAATATTTCATGGCTATCAAATCCTAGTACAATGATCAATATGAATGAGTATATGTTCCATTATATCAATGAACATGATGAATTTTTAAGGTAACATAGAGAAGGATAACTAGTTGAATTAAATTTTCACTGCCCTAAAATGGATAAGGGTATGTATCTAGTGTGAATCATCAAAACTGGGATTGGGATTCATTCTAATGCCAAATGAAATGGTTATTAATTTTTCATAATGATAATTTATGGTCCATGAGAAAAATTACCCAAAACATTATTTGGAGTTAAAAATAGTAATTTTTGGATAATGACTCACGGGAATTGTCTCTATGAAGAAATATGTTACATATATTTTGATAATTGAAGTTTAAAGTCTATCTTTACTCAATATAGATGAACTTGATCCATAGAAGATGGTTCATGGTTTTTAAAGAGTATGACTGTTTTACCTATTACCTCACTGGAAAAGCGAATAATTTCATAGATGCTATTTTCCTAAAGGATCATCCAAGCTTATCTATTATGAGGATCACAAATGATACATAATTGATGAATTTAAAAAATTTATTTTTGTAAATGTCAATTGAAGGTGAGAAATTGTATAAGCCTCAAATTATTGTTCAAACATATATTCATGTGAATATTAGTGAGGTAAAAAAGAATTCCAAGATCTAAAAAATAATCTGATAAATGATTTTGTTCAGCCATGATTGTGATAGAATTACAAGGTTAAAGAATCATATATGTGTTCTATCGGTACTATTTTTTAAAGGAGATGGTGTATGTATTTTATAATTCATCAATATATATTTATCCATTATATACAAAATTTATATATATTTGAAATATAATATTTAAATGGGTGGTATGAAGAGTGATATTTGGAAATGTGAACATATAAATATATATATATTGGATTAATATCCACAGGTTTTCTTCATCTTTTAAACAACATTACATGGATATTCGATGAGTTAAAATTTAAAAAGAGACACTGTTATTGTTTAATTAATTTATAAAAATCCAAATAATTAATCTAACTCATTATGTGTAATTATTTTATATTGCGCCCTAATAGAACGCATACCAAGAGATGAAATCCAGACAAGCTATGAATTTACCCGAGAAAGAAGTACATTACATGAATGAAACTCACGATTAGAAGGAAATGAAATCTGTATCGGCCAACCCTTAATGAAATTCTGATATATTGGAAATATAAACATGTTGGGAACACTTCATCCAAATAATGATTAGGAAATGAATCATTTAGAACAATTGATATTTTTAATTGGCACCTGAGATTCAAAATTCACGATTTGAAATTCAGATTATTTTGAATTATCAATGAAATTGGATATATAATTATATTAATTGAAATTTCCTTAATCCTCTAAAATGTGTTGAGGATGATTTAAATTATTTTTCTATCACAAGGTAAAATCATTTAATGTCATGAGATGATTTGGTATATAAATTATTTAGTGACCATAACACTAAAAATGATATTTTTTTTCATAGATTAGTTTATTTCTTTATTAACATTCCTTTGAAAGCATAGTTTATTTAATTTTATTTCCATATTTGTTTCTCCTTTTATACTTTATATAAATAGAAGAAAATTGTGATTTCTTGTTCAATATTTTTAACCCTACTACTTTCAATTCTTACTATTTTTACCATTTTGATTCATTGTTCAAATTCAGTGAGTTAGTTCATATTTGATTTTAATCGTAGATCTCTTTATTAATATTTCAATCATACAAGAATATATCATTCATTTCATAATGTTTTATTTAGTATGTATAATCGTATTTTGTTTAGTGGTTCAATATTTTTCTATTATAAATCTAATGAGTTATTAAAAAGAATTATGGGTAATCGTTTTTGTAGAAATTTGGTTTATAATCACATTAATCATTTTATTTTTTATCACCCTAATTCAGGAAATTATAATAAAATTAAAATAACTTATATATAGTTATATAGAGTAAAATAAATAGCATGTGATACATTATCTGTATTATGATAAGATTTAGTAACTAGTGATATTTAATGCCTCTATACCAATGACAAGTTTTCAATTCATGTAGACCCAATTTGGTTGACCAAAACATACTACTGACTTCTACATTTATTTCATATTTTCCAATAAAAGAATCCCTAGAAATATTTTTGAATAACCATTGCATAATATCCATATAATTGATCTTGGATACCCTTCTATTCTTTATTGTGAAATAAATTTTATTAGCTTCAGAAACACATCAATTGAGAATCAAATGTGGAATACACCTTCTTATATCTAATTACCATGTCACCAGAATTTCCATATCTTTCCCAGTGGGTTGTACTCAGATATCAATTGTTTTTTTATTTTCTGTAGTAGTTTTAAATATTTTATAAATTTTTTCTCTAATCACAACTGTTCAAAATAATTGATGTTGTGAAGACGTATCATATTTTAGTGATATTACTTAGGATTATCTATTGATTTTACATTATGATCTTTGTTATGAACCTTGTTTTAACTAACTCTCCCCATGACTTATTCTATATTCAGAATTTTTATTGACATACTAGCTTCTAAATTCATTCCCCATCAGCTACTACATGTGCCAATTCCCTCAATCTTGTTTGAGGATCCTAGATGCTCAAAAACATCTCACTTTAAACAAGAAAATGAAGATATCCATTTACAAACACTATCATTCAAACATGGTTGATTGGATGAACCTTCCATTTCCAAAATTCTAATGTATCAATATGTTCCACCTGAATAGGATGGAGAAAGACCTCTTCCATATGAGTGCACAATTATAGACAACAAGTTTCCATACATTAGTGTTGTTTCACCAAGTTTTATTTTCCCTCCAATTTAGGTGTGTAATTTTAATATCAATCTCGTACTCATTCACATAATCTATATCAAGAGACAATTTATTAGTTTTCATTATAAATATCCACAAAATAAAATTTCAAAATTTCATGATGTTTGTGACTCATTTAAAATCCATGGTCTATCTTCTTATGCAATTATGTTTTAGGTATTTCTTTCTCTGAGTAAGAAATACTCATGGATTTCCCTAAATGTCAATATTTTGATTCAATTACCACATTTGAGGAAATAGTGAACCAATTTTTCAAAAAAAAAACCACCCATATATATATTTGTATTTAAATTAAAATAAAAACATTTCCAATGATAATGGTGAATCAACCCAAGAATCTTGGGATTTCATTAAAGAACTTGGTCGATAATGCCTATGTCAGGAACATAATGTATTGCTATAGTTGAAAACCAATTTATAAGGAATTCAGCCAACTACAAATATATTTGTGGGTATCTCCACTGATGGTTATCTCATCACCAAAACTATCGATATTGGATGGGAATTTATGGATGAAATCTCCCACAATGTTAGAAATATGAAGATAGATCGAGCTCCACCCTGATATTTACAACATCAATAGAAAAACTCCATATCCATTGAATCAATGTTGAATTCTACTAAAGTAAATACAGAGTTTCCCAATGACATAAACACCCACACCACCACCTTCCACAATTATGAAAATAAAATATTGTGTGATGTGTGGAGGATCACACACATACTAGGACTGTATAGTAAGAATAAATGAACCATACTATATGTATGTTCATTATATAAATACTAATAAAAACCAATAATTTCAAAAAATTATAAGAGTAGTAGTAGTCACATTACCAATAAAGAAATTTTCAAGGACATCAAATGAAAAATCATCGTCTTTGTCAATAGAGGAGTGGATAAACTCCACCATGAACTCATGGTCCACTTGGATAACCAAAATAGAACCTATCTCCTAGACCAAAACAAACCATTCCATGATAACAATTCCCACCTATTGATTATAAATTAGCATCTTATCAATAGCAATAATTTCATAAAGCACATCCATGGTATCCAATAAATCCCCCACAATAATCAAATCAGGAGAATATTATTATATATTTTATTCAAAAATCATTAAAGAATGTGACAAATAAGTATATGGAGATTCAAAATCAAAGGGATTCTCTCCACAATTCAAAGCACCATGTTTGTAAAATCTCCAATACCATATCTGATTGACTATTGAGTACAGTACAAAGTAATTCATCGACACATCAAAGAGAATATTTTTAATCTATTGTTGTATATAGAGGATAGGTGTTTATGTTTCATTATAGATGCATAGGTGAGTAAAAGTGCTTGAAGAAATAGAATCACATGTGAAAATCAATAGAAATTTAATCGATGACAGAACATAAATAGATGTTATAGAAAAAGCTGATTAATAGTGAATATGGAAAAAAACTCATATAATATAAACAAGAAAATAAATATGTTTGAATGGAACCTCCCTCAAACATAAAACCCCTTACATCAATAAAAATAATAATTTAATGAAATATATTAGGGGAATATCCCAAATATTTCAATATATTCCACTAACTACACATTTATATCCACTTTTTAATTGCTTTCACCCATATACCTTCTTATGATTTTTTTTTAAAAGAGTTTCCCTTCATGTAAATAAAAATGGAATACATAGTATTTATTTACATGAATGAAAATAACTATGTTTTTTTCAGAAAAAAAATCCAATAGAAAATGAGTTACCCAAAAAGAATCATAATTCCTTACTCAGTGGGGTTTTGAGATTTCAAAAAATAATGGTGTAATTTCAATGAAAGTAGAAAACTCATGTCAATAAATGTCTTAAAAAATAGGGACTAGTGTTTCAAACCATCATATATTAGACTATAGCTAGATAATAGATTAGTCATATATCCTCAAGGACATATCACGGATGTGTTAGTAAAAGATGAAAAAATTAACTTCCCCACTGATTTCTTATCCTTGATCAAAATGTAGAATGATATGTCACTATAATTTTAGTGAGGCCATTCTTTTGAACATGTATAGTGATGATCTATATAAAAAATGTAGACATATATTCTATGATTGGAATGAATAGGTTTTGTTAGATTTGGTGAAATATTCCATGAATGGTGGTGACTCATTTGATTATCAAGACTGATTTGCAAATGATTAAAATTATGAATACATGTTTCATGAGATGTAGAGAGATAATCTATCTCCATATGAATATCAGTGTAGTGAATAAGAAGATGGGAATTATATTGCACCTCTATTGAGAGATACCATTAATAATTTCACTTCCTCAGTCATCCATCCACTATCCTTAGAGTTAAATAATTTGATGATATTATTGATTTAATGATTCATTTAAATATAATAATCAAATAGGGTTATACCATACTCACGAATAAATCAATTAAAAATAGAAAAAATGGCATAAATGTTGAAAATAAATTCAATTTCATGGTTTTTGGATGTTGTCAAAGGGATCAACCCCATTATTTTACCGACATTATTTTTTGTGAAAAATGAGGTAAACAAAAACATCATCCCCATATGGAAATGACCCAACCAATTAATGACGTTTTTTAGAAGACATTCATAATAAATTTGATTTTGTTTTTATATTTTCCATATCTTGTAGAATTTGGGTGTTCCCACTACATGTCACTCCCAACAAAGATGATTTACTTTTATTATAAATAATGTAGATGATTTAATCCAAAATTAATCCATCATTGGATGGGATTATGTGTCTACTATAGGAATATCAATAAAGAAACATAAAAACCCCATTTTATCCCATTAATTGATAATATTATAGAGATATTAACTATTCATTAATTCCCATTATTTCTAGAATGATATTTGGGATACTATTAAATCACTATTGACTATGATGATTATTGAGTGATACAAATAATAATTCATTTAAGAAAATTTTCATATCATTTAATTTCATTTAGAATTTGTAATTCACCAATATTGTTCCCAGGGTAAATGATACATATATTTAGTGATATGGTATAGTAATTTCATGTAATATTCATGGATGTGTTTCCCATTTATGTATGATCCTTTAATGATTATCAAAGAATCATCGACCTGGTCCTTTAGTGATATGAAGAAAAATAATACTTCCAAACTAGGTGAAATGTAATTCCATGGTCCAATATATAGTCATACTAGAATATAATATTTCAATGAAAGGAATGAAATATTACCATGTGAAAATTAATATAATCAATGACTTTCATGAACATAAAATAGTGAATGTTTTAAAGAGTTTTATATGCCATGTGGTATTTGATCACTTCTTATTTCCAGATTTTGAAAATAATTTAATGACCATTGACACACATACAATCCATGGACCATCCATTATATTTTATTTATTTCAATCATTATGAATGTAATTCTAAGAAACAATATCTGGTGGATACTATGGTCATTTTGGCACATGACTAGGAAAATGGATTTGAAATGATGTCTAATACTAGTGACTTGACTATGATCCTTATTTTGGGATACTTTTTGGAAACATATTTCACCCCATTTATTATGAGTTTTATACTCTAAACAATACTAAAATCAATTACATGACCATAAAAATGAATTTTTGGAATTATTATTAATATTTTTAAATTTTGATTATATATAGTGCTCTCTAGAGTCATTTTGGTGTCTAGTAATACAACACTAAATTACCTTCTGAAAAAAGGGTTCCAATCTAAGACTGATATTGTGGATCCTACTATTTAATAATTTTATATCATCAACGAAGACAAAAGGCACTGAAATTGCTATTTTTGACCATCATTCAGAACATCTGCAACCCTGTATTGAGGGTCATAAACTGAGGAATATTAAAGACGATTTCCATTGTGAGATATTATTAAATATGGATGTACAAGAAATTCAATAGTTTTAAGAAAACCAAAAATATCTACCCACATGACATATTTACCAAAACATATCTTTTAAACAAAGGAAGATATTCATTATCAATTCTTAATTTTATTACTGGATAACTATAAATTATTCAAGCATTACGATGATGTTTTGATGTGATGAAATATTATTGGAGATAAAATCCAAATCATAGTTTTGTTGAGTAATATGTCACTGACTAGAAGGAATCATGGAACAAAATTATCAATTTCTAGTATCCTATAAATTGGACTTTTCTACCGCTCTAATCCATTCAGCTGCGATGGGGTTTGTATAATATTTTGATCTGCCTTAGAGGAATTGTAGAAGTGGAAAATGAATCCTGACTCATTAGAATCATATCATTTTTATAGATATATCGCATGCTTTTGATATTGATTTTATAACTATATCACCAATTACACATTGAATGTTTTATATCATGGTTAGGAATTTATTATATTTAAATTTGCGTTGATGAACAAGCCACATCACATGACTAAACCAATGTAGTCGCACACATTTTAATGAAAATCATCTTTTACCAATGTATATTTCCTCAATTAATCAATATTGATAAATAAATGCATTATTTCATTACAACCGTTAATGTCTTTATTAAAAAATAATTGATTTAATACAGCAGTTGAACTCTCTATCACCATAAAATAGCGGTAATTTTGAATTTTCTAAATGGAATGTTATGTTTTTGAAAATAAATTTAATATGAGTATGAAGAATTAGAACCTCAAATTTGATAAAACACTCTGGTCATACAATAATGCACATTATTCACCCATCAACACTATTTTTGTAAATCATATTTATGGGAAACCCTATCATCTACTAGTGGATCCTGAAAACCAATAATATTGGGAAATAAAAAAACCAATCATTAATGTTAGAATAGTTTTGAATCGAATAATTCTATAAATTAATGAATTTGAATATTTTTGAAGGTAAGCCTGTGATAGTTAACATAATTTTAAAGGATATAATATAGTGTCATGTTGGATAAATCATGTAATTGATATTTCCATAAGGGGATAAAGCTCTATTTTTAAAATCCCATAAAATAAAATTCTCTATAAACCGAAATGACCATGGTAGGGGACATTTAATTCTTTTAAGGATTTACAATAATGAATAATAAAAAGTCATAAAGTTATTAGGGCACCCATTAAGTTAAAATATTATATATTACAAATCTATCAAAAACAGTAAATAAGGATGTGTTCTTTGTTAAATATTCAAATGAATAAAAATATTTCTAGCTCTAAACATTAAATGAAGTGCGGACTAAGAAAAAATCCATGATAAGAACAAGATTATAGTGAATATTTTTAGAGTTTAGGATGTTTTAGTAATGCAGGTAGTTTTCTGGATACCCATAGCCAAATAATTTGAAAGAGGCCATATTCTTATCATGTATTCAATTCAAGATGTGAGTTTTGTGTGGATGGGAAAAATGATTTCATGAATTTCTCACATCATGATTGTAATACATGAGGTTTAAAAATTGGGTTTCCATTAATTCTATGATCTTTGTGTTCTAGGTAGTTGCCCATTTTTTACCCCAACTAATCGAATGCTTATAATACTCCTCCACCACCCCTAGAGCCTCCATCCACAATCCCTTCTCATCCAAAACTATTATTTCTACTTCTTCTCCACGACCTAGTTAAAAATAATAAATATCATATCTTCCAAATCCATTAAACACTAAAATGGAGCTTTTACACCTAGCCACCATGTATTGGATACTCTCCTACCACCATATGATCATTAACCTCCATTATATATATTGGTTTCCACCAATAACAAATCTTCTCACCATTCTAACCCATCATCCAACTGGTCAAAGGGTGATGAACAGACCATAAAACTCTATCTATATATAATTTTCACTTACATTGATTATGAAGTCCAAGTGTTCTATATTTAGGAATGACTTATCCACATAAACAAGAAACTCTATATTTCTGTACTGGAGAATATCATTGTGGATGAGGAGGTCATGATGACCATAATGAACATGTGTCTTTCATGCATCATCAATGTACATGATGAGATATACTAAAAATTCTAACTTGATTTTTTCGATATGCTTGATCGTGATTCTATTCATGTCCCTTTCGGTCTAGAAAACATATCATGTGATGTCATGCTATATTAGATCAAAATTTGAATATGTAATTACACATTCAACATCATTACTTATAATGTATATGCTTCCTTATGTATTTTAAGGAACAAGACTGACCCACTGAGGAGTTGGGAACTAATCACCCACACCTTTAAGTGATTTTGTGACCCTTTCAAGGATAAGAACAACTAGAAACGGTGTGCTTCACAACATATTATTCATTGGGCCTTTTCCCATTACTGGATCTCTGGAATATAATCACATGGGATGTTCAGTCATATTGAGGCCCATGTTCTTAATTATTTAAACAGTTTCCATCCATCAACATAGTATTAAATTATTCTATATGTTTTGAGTCCAAGGATATAAGTACTCATTGTAATTTTATTGGTGGGAAACATATCATTCACCTAGAATTTCTTTTATGTATATTAGATTCAGATAATCCCTTTAAATATGTATGACTGATGTATTCCTTATATCTTATCTTACTCCATAGGAGGGGTGTTCACAAGAAGAGTGGGAAGTGTTATGAGTATACATTAGAGTTTGCTGAGGGGGATGAAGGGGGTCATCTCCTCATTCTCAAACTCATGACACACCCCCTTCTATATCACCATGCACATATCCTAAACCTCAACCTACTGTAGATATTAGGATAGCTCCACCCCTTCCTCTTTCTCCCCTTCATCCATGATAACACCCATACACATTTAGATCCAACACTATTAACCCAATCATAATGTACCCTATTTTTAGATCCTTATAGATATTACCTATTTTGATACTGAATAAAACATTTTATTGGTTCTTGATAGATTGGGTGAATGAATTCCATTCATTCAACATATAAGTTTCTATTCCATGATCAATCTCCCATACGTACAACCAATATTATGATCGAAACCACACCTTCTACAGCCTATTTACCTCTGTCACTAGGGGAAACTGACCATGCTTCTTGAACCATAGAACTCATTGAGGTAATCAATCAACTTTATATAGCCACAATCACTGATATTGATATGGAATGTAGATTTCTCCTCCTACTATTTTGAAATGGATGATAGGTATAATCAGTAGTGATTTATTCATCACTTCGATACTTTTCCCCAATGTACCTCTCACCCATTTTATTACTTTACAAGTTTTTAGTGTATTCATCATATAACCTATTCTTACTATTAAAATTTTTATCATCTCATATAAGGGATATTATTTGGACTATAAATGATTTTTTTTAATTTATGATTAATACAAGAAAATTTATTTTGATATATCTTCATCTTTTTAGTCTATTAGGATTATAAATGAAACTCTAAGTCTAACTTATAGCATACCCCATATGGTCTTCCCTCATGTATCAAACATATAGGGGAGCTCTATGAGATCTCTATAATACGTACTCAGATTCCCTACGTCTGTATGTTAAATTTGTTGGAACAACTATTGAGGTTGTGAAACCCGCCAAGAGACATTCAGAGTAAGTGGACCCCACATCCACTTCCAAGAATAGGCAACGACTAGCTGCGATGAAGGACTGGAAAGATTGTTTTTTCCATTATGATAGATAAATACATAATTACTAGTGATATGTGGGAGCCATCCAGTTTTTTTTCATTTGGGATATAGATTATTTAATTGCTGTTTTTTCAATTATTTACTTTTAGTGACTTTTTATGAATGCATATTGTATTTAGATCCCTTAATGCAATTTTTTGTTCATATATTTTTCTTGCTACTGTGTACACCTACCCATTTATATATATTTTTTGGCTATATATCATTAAATATTTGGTTTTTATTCATTGTATATTTTTTCTTACACTATTATATGTTTTAAATTTTTACAAAAACCATCTTGTAATTTTTTCCATCAGATAAAATAATTTAGAGATAGATCTCCATTCCCTATAATAATTTCATGCATTCCATTCCATGTTTAGTTTTCTGAAAATTTCTATTTCTATAACATAAATTCAAAAAAAATTGAAATTATATCATTTTATGTCTGGCGTGGATTATTGAAATTTATTTCATTTACACATAGATTGTGGCCTTTTCTTAATTTGCAATGAGAAATTTTCAATTTAAAAAATTCTTTAAAATAAAATCTCAATAAACAGATGTCAATAATATAAGAAGTTTGGATGGAAAATTATAAAATTTTTTAGGTTTCATTTCCTTTAATTTTAATATGATTGATGATTTAAGTAACTTAATTCCTATACTAAATTCAAACTGTTTCTTTTGATTAATTTATTACTTTTTAATGCTCCATGATTGATTTACATTCTATATGTATTTACATTCCTAGGATGATTCTAATCCTACATTTCCCTCTTCATTCCTAAGAATATTGCTTTAGACATAATTGTGGTGTGTAATCATGGTTAAACATAAATTGTAATATTATCAATGTTTTGACTAAAATGATATTCTTCATAAATTATTGGGGGATTTGTTTGGAAATTGTTTTAAGAAATACATATATATTTTTCCTTATTTTTCCCATAGAACCCATGAATGACCTTATTATGATTGAGCAATGTAGAATTTCATTATTGTATCTTGTTACCCAACTCCAAGTATGATTTCATGACATTCACTAGAATGAGGGTGTGGAAGTCATTAATTATATGTGGAAATGGGATGTTTATTTATGAGGAGCTGTTTGGTGACTTTTTTCATGATATGTGGGATGTGGTCCATGTGTAATTCTTATTTACTTCTTAATTAACCTATTTATGAAATATGTGTTTTCTTTTAGGATTGTAAATAATGACTATTAACTGACCGATGATCCCATTTTAGATCATGTTTGGTTATGTAATAAATATGAGATCCTGGGATGGATATGAATTAAAAAAAATATAAAAACATTGTACATTCCAAACACATTTTCCGCACATCCAATTAATTCACATGAAATTTTGGTGTATAGAGATGTTATTTAATTATGTTGGTTATTCATTGAACTATACCTGATTATCATGCATTGAACATGAAATTTTATACTCCTTTTGAGGTTTTTTTCAATATTTCACTTACCCATAACCGAAGATTCATTTTATCATTATTTTTTAATTTTTTATAATTGATGCGGTATTTGAATTTATGGAGTTTAGATGGTAAAACTGATGGAATGTTATTGTTGGGAACACATATTTAAGGAATGATAACAACAATAGTTTAAATTTAACTTTATTTATGAAAAAAAATTATTGGTAATTTAAAATTACACATGGGAATATATTATATGGAATATTTGAAAAAATTTAATCATCAGAAGAAAGGATATTGATAAAGAACATGATTATTAGCCACGATTCATTTTCTATGCAGGATTGATTCAGGAGGAATATAATTTTCTACTAATAATGTTTTTCTTTATTTGGATGAAATGTATATTTTCTTTTATAAATTGATTTATTTGGATTCTATTTTGAGGTACATCATTCATAAAGAAAAGTAATTGTTGATGTGTTTGGTGAATTTGATAATTTAAATTCATATAATCATTTTCAAAGCATTTAAGTGAAATTTATTCTTTTTTAATAAGTTTTTACATTGAGTTTCAGATGGATCTTTAAATAAATAATAATTGTAACCAAAAAAATTATTTTAACTATCAATTCATTAATTTAGTATAATTCCCAATATAAATTTTACTCCCTAAGTGTAATCCATGGATATTATACCCCTATAGTCTGAATTCTAAACTATGAAAATTTTAAAATAGATAAATTTACAATATAGAGAAGTAAAATATATGAATGAAAATAATAATATGTAATTATCCACATCTATAATGTCTTTATATACATGAAGTGTTTTATAATGACCTGACCTTAAACATTACTTAATACTAAATTAAATGAATAATTCACATTGAGGATCATTTTAGGATTAGAGTTTTAGAGAGTTAGGCCATAACTATTAATTATCAAAAAATTACAATGTAGACACTTCTACCCAATATCCATTTTTTTACAAAACATGAACTCTTGAGAAAAAGAGTCATGTCTAGTTCCATGTTTTAGACAGCATGACTTTTCCTTGATCCCATCCTTGACCCTATTCCACTTTATATCCTATGAAAAACATTTCAAAAACTTGGGATTAGCATAAAAAGCTCATTAAGGGATACACAAAGATGTAAAACTGTTATTTTTTCAAAACAACATGTAAACCATGAATTCATTACCATAAGTAATACTTTTCACCTTTATGAAGTAGTAAATACTCTTCACTGAATAAAATATCATTACTTACCTTTTTTTAACCAAAATATTACCATAAAACCCATATAAAGAACACATAACATATAAAGGACACTTGGGACATAAACATACTTATTTGAATAACCATACGGTAGACTTCCACACATATAACTAAATGGAATAGCCATACGGCCGACTTCCATACCCAATGCATTGGAGGTTATTACGTAACGACCCGTCTTGGTATTGACGGCACCACCTGTCATTTGGTTTATCACGTAACCACCCGCCAAATGTCCAAGTACCAACAAAAATCATACAAAAAATATTAAGGAAAGAATACATTTCCACATTTCAATCACAATATATCACTTAAATATATTGACATAACAAATCCATTTTGAAAACCATTTTCAATACCAAAAATTCGTAAAAGATTATAGGATATTTATTTTCTTTTAAAAACATTATGTCTTGTTGAGTAAGCCAAAGATCAAATAATACTCACGGCGGCGGAAAAGGCCATTATCACCGCGTACGTTAAAAGAAACATTCCTTTTTGTAGTTTACTAAAATGCTTTGTATAAAAAGATTCTCTTTGAAATGTCTTCGGTATTTATACAGCGTATAAAAAAAAGTCATGTATTAAAACAAAATATGCCTCAATGAAATGAGATTGAGATGTAGTCCCTTACCTCGTGTCCGATATGACCCGTTCATTCATTAATATCATGAATAATAAAATAAATTTAATTTATAATTTCTTAAGATCCTTTTTCATGTTTATTATTCCTTTTATATAACTTATTACCATGTTATATATATTGTGTAATCATTTAAGTTAATAACGTTCATTTTGTTGATATTTGGTACTTGAGTCAAAAATGAACACCTTATATTTACAAGTTGTCCATGTGGTAAATAGTTCTTTATATCTAGAATAAATTCATCATTTAAATATCATATATATCATATATATCCATTATATAAATGTATATATAATAGTATATAACATTCGGGGGTAAGAAATGAAATGCACCCTTCATGGAGACGGTAAGTCGTACGTACGCATGAACGCTACATTCATTTATATTTCTTATTTTAATTGAAATGAAACATAATGACATTTAGGTATATTTTAATTCCAGTATAATATCATATATAACATCATTAACTCTATCCTTTATACATCCCACATAAGGAATTAACGAATCACATCACTTTGAGGGGGCGGTCGTCCGCGCTTCCTCAAATGAGATTATCGTATTTACCCACTATGGAACCCATGAAGGTGTGAAATAGAAGGGAATTACAGAAGAATAAGGAAATAATAAACATTATATATATCATATATAAATACAGTTCCATCATAATGGCCACCATGAGAGTCGGTAAGATGTAATTGAACAATCATCGTTTCGTGAGGCATTAGTTTCCCATCCCCAGAAACATTATGTTCTTCACCCATTAGATGGATGTGTGTGTAAGTTTAGATAGAACCCATATCATAAAAACATCCAAGTATTTTAATGATACAATTTTTGTTACAAAATAAAGTAAATAAAAATAGATTAAAGGCTGGAGAATTAAAATAAAAGAAAACAATTTAAGAGAAACTATTACCTTTAATTTGGTAACTTCTTTTGGTTTGAACCAAAAGGACTCCTTGATGTTGCTTTTGCATAATTTAAGGCTTTTAGAAGGAGGTGAGGGATGTTGGGAGCCTAATTTGGAAGATTTTGGATGAGGAAAATTGCTTTAGAGGTGTGACTAATTGCATAGAATTTGTCTTTTTTTATAAGGGAGGGGATGGGCTCTTTAGGAATGTTTGAATCTATTGTTTTATTATATAATGATATTCGGTTTCTAATGGTCCAAACACCATTATAGTCGAATATAAGATGATTTATTGTATAAATAAAATCATCCAATCATAATTTCACATGTTTTGGATAATATTTTAATCATTATAATCTTATTTATTTTAATCATTTATTAATGAGGTAACTACAACATCATTATTGTGTCATAACTAATTTATTTTATTAGATGACTAAAGATTATAAAAAAAATATCTTGTTGGTAATTTTTTTAGCTTTCCAATGAATATTTATAGTCGAAAATAGGACTTATATATCACCATATTAAAATTAATTACTAAACAATTTTTGTTTATGTCAATTTTGCCTTAACATTAAATTAATTAATCTAAATTGTCATTTTCACTCCCATGTGGATCAATAGAGTCCCAAAATCGAACCAAAGATGCCCATGGTCGTTAATGACTCATCCAATAAGGTTTGGACAAGTGTTAGGATAATTTTTAATTATTATAATATTCTTTTAACCTTTAATTAGCATATTTATCTTTAACCGCGGTAAATAAAAGTCAAAAGTTACTATTCACAAAAAATTATTTTCATCTTAATGAACCACATTTTACTCTCTGATAACAACCATGTATGTCGGATTTTTGAAATTCAATTCACAGAAGTGGTAATTTTTCATTTAAATGAATAAGTCAGTTTTTTAACTACTAGTAAGTGGTTTCACTATTCATCAAAAAATAGATGTTTTTTAGAAAAATACCAAAAATTCAGCCAAAGCATTATTTGATATTCCAAATTCAAAATTGATGCCCATTTTTCCAAAATAAAAACATATAAGTGGCATTAATTAATTTAAAAATTAATTTCCGTTGTTAAAACAAATAGCATGTTTTTAAGAAACAATATCTATCAAAAGATTGATACTTGTTTATGTCTAATTTCAAAGTGAAATTATTTCCAATGACAAACATTGGATTAAATGGTAAAAATATATTTTAGTTTCACTTTAAAACCAACTAAAAAAATAATTTAACCATAAAAATAAATTATATTAAAAGGCAATTTTGAATTAAAATACAATATTTTTCACTATTCATTAAAAAATGAACTTTATCAGAAAAATACCAAAAAATTACACAAAGAAAATTTTGATGTCCCCATTCCAATGAAGGATTTTATTTGGTCAATTAGAATTTATTAAAGTGACCAAAACTAGATTTAAAAAGGGTTGTCCATTAAAAGGCGGTAAATCGTCCTTTTAATGTAAATTATGCTTAAAATTAGATTCATTCACATTTTAAGCCTCTAAATTTTGTTTGATAAATGTAAATATATTTAAAAAACATGTATAATCATATTGTTGTTAGTTTTGTTCATTCCCACCAATACAATGACTACGAGTTATCTACCATTTAAAATAATAATATTATATTAATAGTGTGCAACGTAAGATCCAAAGAAACCCATTGTTGTGTATCGGGTACGCTATCGAACAAAGAAACCATTTTAAAGTAAGATTAATATTTAAATCACAAATATTAATAAATATGAAATATGTCTAATTCTTCATTCACCTGGGATGTTACATCCTTATCCCCTTTTGGGAATTGCATCCTCGTAATTTTTATTTACTTATCAAAATAATTGGGGGTATTTATCCCTCATAGCATTTTCAGACTCCCACGTTGCCTCCTCAACCATGTGGTTTTTCCACAAAACCTTTACCTGGTGAATTACCTTATTCTACAACACTTTCTCTCTATGGTCAAGAATCTAGACTGGTTGTTCTTCATAAGAGATATTTTCTTCCAACAAAACTATCTCTGGGCTCAAAACATGAGATGGATCTGGCATATACTTCCTCAACATTGAAACATGAAAAACATTTTGTACCTTGGATAAAAATGGAGGTAAAGCCACTCTATACACAATTGATCTATCTTTCTCTAGAATTTCATAAGGTCCAATGAACCTCGGACTCAACATTCCCTTCTTACCAAAATGCATCACCCTTTTCCATGGAGAAACTTTGAGAATGACATGATCACCTACCTCAAAAGAAAGATCCTTTCCCCGGTTATCTGCATAACTTTTCTGTCTTCACTGAGCTGTTCTCATGTGCATCTGAATCAACTAAACATTCTCTACCATCTCATATTTCAATTCTGGTCCCATCATCTTCGTTTATCCTACTTCGTCCCAAAAAGCTGGAGTTCAACAATGATTTCCATATAATGCATCAAATGCAGCCATCTGTATACTGGAATGAAAACTGTTATTAAAGAAAATTCAACCAAAGAAATGTGATGGTCCCAACTTCCTTGATAATCCATCGAGCAAGCACATAGCATATCCTCCAAGGACTGAATTGTTCATTTTGACTGCCCATATGATTGGGGATGAAAAGCTATACTAATGTTTAATTCAGTACCCAATGACATCTAAAGGTCTTTCCAAAAGTTAGAAGTTAACCTGGGATCACGATCAGATACAATGGAGAGGGGAAATCCATGCAACCTGACTATCTCTTTAAAATACAACATAGAAAATTGATCTAGAGACAAAGTATCTCTAATAGGAAGGAAATGGGCAGATTTAGTTAATCAATCAACTATAACCCAGATTGCATTATTACATCGAGATGTATTTGGTAATCCCACAACAAAGTCCATGGATATATTTTCCAATTTCCACTCTGGTACCGGTAGAGGATGAATCATTCCATTTGGTAACTGTCGCTCTGCTTAAAGTTACTAACAAATCAAAAATTTCATAGTAAAATTAGCAATATCTGTTTTCATCCCACCCCACCAGTAATACACCCGAAGATCATTGTGCATCATAGTACTACCTAGATAAACCTTAAACAGGGAACTATGAGCTTCACATAACAATTAATTATTCAACTGTGAATCACAAGGCACACATAATCTCTTTCCAAAACACAAAACACAAACATTGTCAATGTTAAAATCGGGCAACATACCCTTCTTAACCAACTCTACCTTTTTATGCAACTCAATGTCTTCCTTTTGTGCTTTCTTTATTCTGTCTGATAGAGATGATGTCACTAACACCTGAAACAAAAACATAAGGATTTCCTGCACCAACAACTTCTATTCCATAATTCATCAAATCAAAAACCAAAGGATCTTATTCCAAAATTATCATGGTTAATGAAGCATTACTTCTTCGACTCAATGTATCAGCCACTTTATTTGCATTTCCTGGATGGTAATGGATGGTGCAATAATAGTCCTTGATTAATTCCAACCATCTCCTCTATCTCATGTTCAATTCTTTCTGAGTGAATATATACTTCAAACTTTTGTGATCAGTATATATTTCACATTTCACTCCATACAAATTATGCCTCCAAATATTTTGAGCAAACACGACAGCAGCTAATTCCAAATCTAGTGTAGGGTAATTTACCTCTTGTGGATTCAACTGACATGAAGCATAATCAATTACCTGATCATTCTGAATTAGGACAAAACCCAATCCCTTCAACGAAGCATCACTGTAGATAAAAAAAATCACCATTTCTGAAAGGTTGTGCTAAAAATGGAGCATTCACCAATCTTCGTTTCAATTCCTGAAAACAATCATCACATTCTTTTGTCCAGATAAACTTAACACCTTTTCAAGTTAACTTAGTCATTGGAATAGATTACCTTGCAAAATTTTCAACAATCCTTTGGTAATAACCTACAAAACCAAGAAAACTATGAATCTCGGTTATATTTGTGGGTCTTGGACATTCTTCAACAACTTTTGTTTTAGAATGATCAACAATTATGCCATTTTTTTAAACAATGTGACCATGGAATGAAATTATTTGTAACCAAAACTCACACTTTCTGAATTTCCCATTAAGTTTATTTTCTTTTAATGTTGTCATGACAACCCTTAAATGACTTTCATGATCCTCTTTAATTTTAGAAAACACCAAAATATCATCAATTAAAACAACCACAAACTTATCCAAGAACTGATGGAAAATTCTATACAGAATATCCATGAATACAGCAGGTGCATTGGTTAACCTAAAAGGCATAACTAAAAATACTTAATGGTCATATCTAGTACGAAACACAGTCTTTGGAATGTCTTCCTCTTTTACTTTCAACTAATGGTACCACGATCTCAAGTCAATCTTTGAAAAATACTGAGCTACCTAGAGCTAATCAAACAAATCATCGATATGAGGAAAATGATACATGTTCATAATAGTGACGTTATTCAATTCTCTATAATCAATGAAAAGTCTCAATGAACCATATTTCTTTTTAACAAACAAGACAGGAGAACCCCATGGTGATGTGCTAGGTCGAATGAAACCTTTATCTATTAACTACTGCAATTGCTTCTTTAACTCTAAAAGATCAATTTGAGCCATTCGATATGGGTGTTTTGAAATTGGCTTAGAATCAGGAACTAAGTCAGCAGTAAATTCAACTTCCTGATTAGGTATAATACCAGGAAACTCGTCAGAAAAAACATCAAGGTACTCATTTACCACTAGCACATCATTAATCTGAACGGTTCCTTTGTTTTCAACAATATTTTCAAGGTAACATTCATTTCCATCTTTTACAAGTTTTTCACCTTCTTGATATGTTATCAAAATCAAGAGTTCATTCTTATACACAAACTAAAAATCTTTTTGAAAAGAAACCACTTTAGCTCTGTAGTCAATCTTATTTTGATAAACAGAAAGCCAATCCATGCCCAAAATAACATCGAACTCTACTAGAGTCAAAACAATAAGGTCTGCAGTTAGATTCTGTCCACACACAAGGACAAGAATGTTCTTATTTTTCCTATTTGTTTCTATATTTCATCCAGGTGTTTTTACCAAATGTTTAGTATCAATATCTTGAGATGGAATTTTCAATTTTCTAGAGAACTTCTCAGAAATGAGAGAGAGTGTAGACCTTGAATCAAACAACACATTGGCATAATATGAATAAACAAACAGTGTACCCGATACTACTTCATTCGATGGCGCGACATCTTCTGAAGTAGTTGCAAAGGATTTCACCACCCCTTTTTCTTTGTATTCTGGCTGCTTTCCCTCAGTTGAGTTCTTCTCTGGACACTCATTTGAATAATGACCGATTTCATTACACTAAAAACATCTTACCAATGGATTTTCATTTCCTGCTTGTTTATCTTCCTTAGAGTTACTTGAAATATGACCAGACATACCACACCAAATGCACTTTCAAGTCTTTGATAAACATTCTCCGGGATTCTTTTTACCACACTTCTCACAAGTTGGATATTCAGTTTTCTATCCTCCAGGCTTCTTTGATGAATTCTTCCCCTTTGCCTACCAACTGGACCTCTTATTATGTTGTTTTTCAAAGAACACTTGTTGACAGAAAAACTCCATCTCCACCTTCTCCGTATATCGAACAAGTTTTTAAGAACTTTTGAACTGATGAGAGGCTAACACTCTTTGATATCGTGGATTCAGTCCTGAGTAAAATCAATTTATCTTACTTTCATGATCTCGGATTAAATTTGGTGCATACCTTGCCTATCGAGTGAACATTGCATCATAAGCGGCCACTGAGTCATCCTCCTCCCTCAATTCCTGAAATTGTTTTTCCATTCTAAGACGAACCACCTTAGGAAAATATTTCTCAAGAAATATACCTTTGAATTCATCCAAATCAAGAGCATCAATATTCTCACTATCCCGAATATTTTTCACCATCGACCACCACTGACCAGCTTCACCTTCAAAACAGTAAACAACAAGATTAACCCTTTGATGTTATAAATAACCCATGACATCGAAAATCATTTCTAGTGCATTGATTCATCCTTCAGCTAGAACAGGATCAGATGATCTTCTGAATGATGGGGGATGTTGCCTCATGAAATTCTCAACTACTGACATGTTCCCCTGTGGTTGATCTGGCTGATCTCGTGCATGAATACCACCACCATTTATATCCTGATTCAACTATTCCATCACTACATCAAACTGTTTAGTTCCGATTCCAACCATCTCAGGTTGCGGATTTCGAATGTTGTCTTTCTCCTGATGTCTTCCCAATATAATTGCCATGTTTCCTTTGCGGAAAACCATTTTGAACAAAGAAATATCTTAGGCGAAGCAACATGGTAATCGGTATATGCTATATGATTTCAATATTAACAAAAATTACTATATGGACATTTATTTAACAGGACCCTAACTCTTATAGTTATCTAAACCGAATTCTGATACCAACTATGAAGACCTGACCTTAAACCTTACTTAATACTGAATTAAATTAATAATTCACATTGAGGATCTTTTAAGGTTTAGGGTTTTAGGGAGTTAGGCTATAACTATTACATATCCAAATTTTACAAAGTAGACACTTTTACCCTGTATCCATTTTTTAACATAACATGAACGCTTCAAAAAAAGAGTCATGTCTAGTTCCATGTTTTATACTGAATGACTTTTCCTTGATCCCATCCTTGACGCTATTCCACTTTATGTCCTCTGAAGAATATTTCAGAAACTTGGTATGAGCATAAAAAGCTCAGTAAGGGATACACAAAAATGTAAAACTGTTATTTTTTCAAAACAACATGTACACCATGATTACTTTAACATAAGTAATACTTTTCACCTTTATAAAGTAGTAAATACTCTTTACTGATTAAAAGATCATTAATTACCTTTTTGTAAACAAAATATTAACATAAAACCCATATAAAGAACACATTACATATTAAGTTATCTTGGGACATAAACTTACTTAATGGAATAACCATACGGTCGACTTCCACACATATCACTAAATGGAAAAGCCATACGGCCTACTTCCATACCCAATGCATTAGAGTTTATAACGTAACCACTAGTCCAGGTATTCATGGCACCACCCATCATTTGGTTTATCATGTAACCACCCATCAAATTTCCATGTACGAACACAAATCATACATCAAATATAAAGGAAGGAAAACATTTCCACATTTCTATCACAATATATAACTTAAATATATTGACATAACAAATCAACTTTCAAAACCATTTTCAATATAAAAAATATGTAAAAGAGTATAAATTATTTATTCTCTATTAAAAACATTATGGCTTGTTATGGAAGCCAAAGATCAAATAATACTCGCGGCGGTGGGAAAGGTATTTGTCACTGCGTACATTAAAAGAATCATTCCTTTTTTTCATTTAGTAAAACACTTTGTAGAAAAAGATTCCCTTTGAAATGTCATGGGAATCTATACAACGTATAAAAGAAAGTCGTTTATTAAAACAAAATATGCCTGAATGAAAGGATATTGAGATGAAGTCTCTTACCTCGTGTCTGGCTTGACCCGTTTGTTCATTAATATCTTGAATAATAAACTAAAGTAAATTTAGACTTTCTTAAGAACCTTTTCAAGTTTATTATTCCGTTTATATCACGTATTACCATGTTATATATATTATTTAATCATTTTCGTTAATAACATTCATTTTGTTGATATTTGGTACTTGAGTAAAAAATGAACACCTTATATTTACAAGTTGTCCATGTGGTCAATAGTTCTTTATATCCAGAATACATTCATCATTTAGATATCATATATATCATATATATATAGAATATACATGTATATATAATAGTACATAACATTTGGTGGTAAGAAATGAAATGCATGGTTCATGGAGACGATAAGCCGTACGTACGCATGAACGCTACTTTCATT
The DNA here is from genome assembly GCA_963277665.1 of Viscum album. Classification (NCBI taxonomy): domain Eukaryota; kingdom Viridiplantae; phylum Streptophyta; class Magnoliopsida; order Santalales; family Viscaceae; genus Viscum; species Viscum album. The sequence goes on along the minus strand of OY728123.1, from coordinate 2,058,632,973 downwards.
TCTATTTATTTTTTTAATTGAAATAAAACATAATTATAAAATGTTATATTAAAATTCTAGTATAATATCATATATAATATCATTAAATCCATCCTTTATACATCCCACATAAGGCATTAACGAATCACGTCACTTTGAGGGGGAGGTAGTCCGCGCTTCCTCAAATGAGATTATCGTATTTACCCACTATGGAAACCATAAAGATGTGAAGTAAATGGTAAGTACATAAGAATATGGAAATCATAAACATTATATATATCAAATATAAATATTGGTCCATCATAATGGACACCGTGAGTGGCGGTAATATGTAATTGAACAATCATCGTTTCGTGAGGCGTTAGATTTCCATCCCCGGAAACATTATGATCTTCACCCATTAGATGGGGGTGTGTGTAAGTGTAGTTAGAATACATCTCATAACAAAAAAATAGTGTATTGAAAATACTATTTTTTTTATAGAAGTAAGGAAATAAAAAGATATTAATGGTTGGAGAAGTAAAATAAATGAAAACAATTTAAGAGAAACCACTACCTTTAATTTGGTAACTTCCTTTGGTTTGAACCAAAAGGACTCCTTGAAGTTCCTTATGACTAATGTAAGGCTTTTAGGAGGAGGGGAGGGATGTAGTGAGCCTAATTGGCCATAGGTTGGACGATACAAATGGATTGAGAGGTGTGATTACTTGTATATAAGTGGTCTCCTTTTATAAGGGAGAGGAGAGGCTCTTTTGGAAAGTGTGAAACTATTATTTTATTATATAATGATATTCGGTTTCTAATGGTCCAGAAAACATTACAGTCGGAGATAAGATGAGCCATGGTCGAGATAAAATCATCCAATCAATATTCGACATGTTTTGGATAATATTATAATCATTATAATCTTATTTATTTTAATCATTTATTAACGAGGTAAATACTGCATCATTATTGTGTCATAAATAATTTAATTTATTCGATGTCTAAAAATTATAAAAATACTAATATCATGTAGGAAATATTTTTATCTTTCCAATGAATATTTATAGTCGAAAATAGGACTTATATATGACCATAGAAAATTTAATTACTAAACAATGTTTTTTAATGTCAATTTTGCCTTTACATTAATTTAATTAATCTAAATTGTCATTTTCACTCCCAAGTGGATCAATGGGGTCCCAAAATCGACCCAAATATGCCCATGGTCGTTAATGACTCAACCAATAAGTTTTGGACAAGTGTTAAGGTAATTTTGAATTATTATATTATTATTTTAACCTTGATTTACCCTATTTACCTTTAACCGTGGTAAATAAAAGTCAAAAGTTATTATTCACCAAAAATTATTTTCATCAAAATGAATCACATTTTAATCCTTGATAACAACCATGTATGTCGGTTTTTTGAAATTCAATTTACAGAAGTGGTAAATTTTCATTTAAATGAAAATGCCAGTTTTTTAACTAACACTAAGTGGTTTCACTATTCATCAAAAATTGAAGTTTTTCAGAAAAAAACCGAAAATTCAGCCTAAGCATTATTTGATATTCCGAAGTCAAAATTGATGTCTATTATTCAAATTCAAAAAATATAAGTGGCATTAATTAGTTTAAAAATTAATTCCCATTTTTAAAATAAATAGCGTGTTTTTAAGAAATAATTACTATCAAAAGATTGATACTTGTTTATGTCTAATTTCGAAGAGAAATTAATTCCAATGAAAATAATTGTATTAAATGGTAAAAATATATTTTAATTTCACTTTAAAACCAACTATGAAGATAATATAACCATATAAATAAATTATATTAAAAGGCACTTTTCAATTAAAATACATTATTTTTCACTATTCATTAAAAATGAACTTTATCAGAAAAATACCAAAAAATTACCCAAATTAAATTTTTATGTCACCATTCTAAAGATGGATTTTATTTGGTCAATTAGAATGTATTAATGTGTCCAAAACTAGATTTAAAAAGGTTTTTCCATTAAAATGTGGTAAATTGGCCTTGTAATGTAAATTAAATTAGATTAATTCACATTTTAAGTAGCTAAATTTTATTTGAAAAATGTAAATATATTTAACAAACATGTATAATCATATTTTAGTTAGTTTTGTTCATTCCCGCCAATATAATGACTAGGAGTTAACTACCATTTAAAATAATAATATTATATTATTAGTGTGCAATATAAGATTCCAAAGAAACCCATTGTTGCGTATCAGGTACGCTATCGAACATAGAAACCCTTTTAAAGTAAGATTAATATTTAATTCAAAAATATTAATAAATATGAAATATGTCTTCTTCTTCATTTACCTGGGATGTTACATGCTTGTCTCATCCAATAAATTCATTTCTTGAATCATTTGGCTAATTGTTTTTCGGGTCGTGGATCTTATACATGACTGGAAGTAGTAATGTTACACTAGATATTCAATATTCAATCCATTAATTTTGGAAAATTATGAATTATAGATTATATTTATTATATTGTTACATTAAATTAAATCAAATTAAGAAACATTAATGTTTTGAGGAATATTTAATTTAAAAAGATCTCATCAATGTGAAATCATTACACACAATGATCTGATCATGTTTATAAATATTTAAATTTCTCTAAAATCGAATGGAAGGAAGAAAATCATCCATTTATTTTATGATTTATTTCCCATACCATTGAAAACCATGTTTTTTCATTTTATTTCTTTATTTTTTTTCATCCTATTCTTTTGTGCATAAATCAATGGAGATATAGATTACATGTATATTATATCAAAGACTATAAATTCATATTCTGATGATTGGGTACAATTATGTTTCATTGTTCAAAGTAAATGTGTTTGTTAATATTTATTCCTTTAAACATGGATCACTTTATAAATATTTCAACCATTATTTTGTTTCATCATTTATTTAACACTTTCATTACAATTCATGGATTATCTACCAAGTGTGAGGGGTCAATAGTACAGGTAGCATAAACCTAATTAATTATTAAATTGAAACATTGGTATTTTTTGGATATTAATTATTTTAGAAACTAAAATTTATATTTTTCTTCTACTCATTATTGATGTGGGGACAACATTAGAAGGTCCCTACAAAAATTCAAGTCATATAGATAAGGAATGGTTACTTAATATGCATTTTGACTTTGTAGCTGAGATTCATGCACCACATTTTTTTACTGCATATAGAAAAAATATTAGTTATCCATATAGGTAGATATATTGGGTTTGGTGAAAACAATTTGAGGACTTACAACTGCTTCACATCATATTCCACACCACAATCCCAATATTGGTTTTGGAATATCATTTATATAGTATCCCTGAATATGATAATGATCACTTAGATATCATCAAAATATAATATCAATTAGTATAGAATTAGAAAACGAACCATTGATAATCCCATAATGAATACACCTCCATGATTGTAGTTCTTTTTTTACCATCCTTTCTAATTCATCAATATGTCTTCAACCCCAGTGATCAACTATCCTATGATTCTATGAAAATAGTTAGTTGGTATTATAAATTTTAAATTTGATCACTCTCTTGTAAAATAGACAACATTGAACATACACATCATTATTTTAGAGAATTTTTATATGATAATGGTATGTTAGAAAAATATTTCTCAATGACATAATTCAATGGGGATGTTACAACAATTACTTATAACAGAATGTAAATGGGAAAACATCACCATGTATTTTTTCATTAGACTCCCTAGAATATATAAAATGAATAAATCTATTTGTGTTGTGTTTGATCTCTTAAAAAATATACAACACTTCAATTCAATTAGTGAATATTTATATATTCATCGACTTATATGGTTATACAATATTTAATTGGTCTTATTTCATGCTTCACCACTCCCAATTGTTTATGATCAAGATATGAGGAATAACGAATTGTTTTTTAGAATTCTTCATTAGGATCCCAATATAGAGTTATGTCTCATCACTACTTATCATTCTCAAACATATAGTCATTATAAGAGAACTATTCCAATTTAAGATGAATATTTGAGAGCATTTAATTTGGATTTCAATGGTGTTTGGGATCAACACTTTCTATTGGTGGACACTTCTTATATCAATATATTTCACTCTGATATTTATATGGATCGTTAGGAAGACTTATTTAGAAGTGAATAAATTCAACTTACAAGATTAATGAGTGAGAAAAAATGCTATTGGGTCCCCATATAGATGAGGAAATGGTTGTTAATGGTTGATCTGATCAATAGAACATAAAAGTAGCACGGAGTAGAAAAACATTTATGCTAAATTCATCAAAATTATCTAGATATCAAAGATAGTGGCATGGTATTCCTATTAATATATCCCCTTAAGAGGATTATATGATTTTAAATGATGGGACATGGAATCCATAGGTACATTATTCGTTTTTAAATCCACAATCATACCTATATGGTATCTCATCAATGGGTGCACCTATAAAATATCTCTCATATTCTGGGTGTGTTTGATATATATCTCTTGAGAATGTACGTACCTAGTCATTCCATTTTACTAAACATAGTGGTCGTACCACTAGATAATGAGCACTCTTATTCATAACTATAAATATTTATTCAAGATTTTATAGTGACATTTCAATGAAATAAGACCCCTCACCTTGTGAGAGTGTTGTTGCGAAACCCCCCAATTGAAGAAGCATTGTGGGAACATGAATAAGTGATGGGACAATGCTATCATCCTCTATTTTAATCATAGTGATTAATTTCAAGGTTTAAGATAATTTTATGAGAAAAGTAATCTATCACCATGTGATTTCAATGAATTATTTTTTCTTAAATAATTTAATTTTTTCAAAGCTTTCATTACATGCAATAGCCTATTTAGGCTAACCATGTAACAATTTTAAAATATTATTTTCCTAATGTCTCCATGTTTTTGGGTTGGTGGGTAAGAGTACTAATATATAGATTATGAAAAATATATGTTATATACATTAATAAACACAGTTCATTATTTATTAAATGAGTATAAATAAAATAAATATTATTTGAAATAGAATGTTTTTTGGAAGAAAATATATTTATTGAATAAATTATTTTAATTAATAAATTTCATTGAATACTATTGGTGAATGATTTAATGCTATAAAATTATTATTAAATTGGTAATATATATTAATATTTGACCCAATATTTTCTTAGGCATTGAATAAAATTAATTTTTTTATATTAAAAATGCATTTTACACAACAATTTATTCATAATATTATGTAATCATCTTAGAAATTATTTTATTCGATTTATAAGTATTTAATGAATTAGTTTTTATTAAATATTTAAAACATTGACGTTAAAATTTTTTAATAGGACCCCTTTTGTTTATTTTGAAATGAATAGTAACTACAGTAAAATTTATTAGCTTGGTAAAGGGTTAATCGTGTTAATCTGTAATAAATTTAACGGATAAGTCCAATAATTCTCACCCTAATTCTAATTAGACGAAGTGAATTATAAACATTAAAAATTAGGCTCCAAACATATTATTTTAATGGAGACGTTTAAATAGAAATTAATTATATTTTATTTAAATCTGGGAATGTTATAAAATGTCATTCTTGTATATTTAAATATTCATTACATGTCCAAATTTGAAGAAAAAAAAACATGTTTATGAAGGAATATTACAATTAATATTTCTTATAATGAAATTATTTTCAATGTGGAAATTTATTTATAATTTTATATATTATATAATACCTATGATTTATTTCATAATGAAAAAATAATATTTATTCAATATATGGAAAATAAAATAAATAATTTTTAAAATATTAAAAGTGATATAATTTGTTTCATTTATTATCCAACATGAATTTTATAGGTTTATATGTAATATTAATATTGTGGTAAAATATTATATTCCAATTAAATGTATTTCCTTAGTTCTTTTATATAAAATTAATTAAATGTTTTAAAAATTAAATATGAAGTTATTTTATCAAAATAAAATTTTATTAAATTTTGATGTAATAATAAAATTGAAATAGAAAAAGGGGTGTATTATATGGTTTAAAAGTATAATTATTTGTAAATTTATGATAAAATTTTAACATCAAAAGTAAATAATAAAACCTATTAATAATTAAAATGTTGTTACCTTAGATAAAATTAATATTGATTAACTATGTGATAATAAAAATTATAAGATTTTAAATGACACCAAGTCATTAATATATTCTACTGGATTATTGGATGAAAGTAATATTTTGTATTATATTTTATTATATTTCCATTTGGAGTAATATTTCTTGATAACGAATATATTGTAATTTAACTGTTGTAGAATTTCAAAATAATGCCTCACCTCAATTTTAGAAGGACACCTCCTCCCTCAGTTATTTACACCACATTAAGCATTATAGCTTGACCAAAATCTAAAAAATTTATATTTAAAAATTATCTATGACAAATTATAGAGGATGTTACCATCCCAAATGACTGAACACAGATCTCTTTAATATATATTTAAATGATTCATTTCAAATAATAGGTGATGGCCTTAAGAGAACACATTTTTTATACTATTCTTTACCACCGCTAAATCTATGATATGTTACAGAAAATAATAAATTCAACTTCATATATAATTTGAATTATTATTATTAATAATTAATTAGTCATTTTAGAGCTCTTTTCCATAAAATAAGAAATAAATACATCACTAGTGTATACATAAGAATTAAAATTTTCATATTTGGATAGAAATAATTTTTCTTCACCACATTTCAGAGATATTTATAACTTATAGATTCCTATTTATATATTATATTTATAACCAAATTATACATATATAATTGTAGTTTCATGTCTACCTTCTTCCCACTTATTCATTTGGGAAATAATAATATCGTTTTTTTTATTTGAGGACTACCACTCTATGAATCGATGTTATTTAATTTTCATTTATATTTTAATTATATAAAAAATGAGGTTGCATATGAATAATATATATGATATATATGATATAATTGTGATCATTAAAATAAGAACTAATATTTAAATTTATTTCATTCCATCCGTTGAAAAATAAATACAACAATCATACGTATGTATGTCATATTATCTCGATGAACAAAAATAATAGATATATAATTCATGTAATGGTAAACATGATAAAGTAAACTAAACAAACATAAAAAAAACATATACATATTTTGTTTTAATACATGTTTTAATAAAGAAAAAGCATACAATATCTAATATTTTATGAAGAAAAATAAATGTAAAGAAGAAATAAACGTATGTTACCTATAATTTTAGGAATGTACAAATGGATTGTTTGGAAAATTCCTTCGTCGTGATCATTCCTTATGGCACAAACAATGTCTTCAACATGTTCGTCATTCTATTCTGTTAATCTTTCCATGAAAGTAGGGATCTCACATAAATCAGCATGTTCATCAAGTTCATCCTCACCAATATATTGTTTTTCCCTTGTAAAACAACAACCCACAGAATTTATGATTGATCTACTACATAGATTTTTTTTCATGTGTTGCCATTATAATTGAATCAGATTTGTCATCCAATCTATTCAGATTAACAAGTGTCATTCCAAATTCATCGTGTTTGACAATATTGTTACTGATAACCCATTTATAGTTAAAAAAAATAACATTAATTTTATTGTAATCAACATCCCATATGTCTTCAATCACTCCATAATATGCACTTGATGCAGAAATTGTGTTTTTTTCCTTAGCACTCGAAAAATGCATTGCTTCTGCAAACAACAATACACCACTATTTTGAACTGAACTTCTATTGTCCTGAGCTTTCGTATGAAATGTATAGCCATTAATGTCATAACCAGACCATGTTATCAAATTTAAACATGGACCACCCACTATCCATTTTAATGTCTCTGATACATCAGATCTACCAAGCAAGTTATTTTTAAACCATGAAAAAAAAGATTTGTTGTGCTCATTCAAAATCCACATTTATTTCTTTTTTGGATGACATTGTTTCAACTTATTAATATGAAAAGTGATATACGGTCGAGCATCAGCTATGTTATTCAAGATGTACGATTCTAACTTTTTCATCTATTCAGGTTATAATGATTTGAATTTCAAGCCACGAACCCGCTTTCCCTCATTATTAACTCGTTCATGGCGAGATGGGGGAAAACCTATGTGTTGCGCCACAACCATGTAGCTCGTACAAAACTCTGCTACCTTCTCATAAATATACTTTTCAATTATGGAGGCTTCAGGTTGATATGGATTTTTAACATACCCCTTTAATATTTTCATATACCTATCTAAAGGATACATCCAACAAAGATATACAGGTCCACAAAGATTTATTTTTCGAACCAGATGTATCATTAAATGTACCATTATATCAAAAAAAAGTTGGAGGAAAATACATTTCCAATTGACAATGTATAAAAATTTCATCCCTTTCCAAAATGTTCAAATCATTCACATCAATTTCCTTGTTACAAATTTAATTGAAAAATTAACACAACTTCATTGTAGTCTTTCTAACACGGATGGACAATATTCCACACAATGAAAGTGGTAGAATTTGTTTCATCATGACTTCACAATCATGTGTTTTCATACCTATCAACTTCAAACCCTTCAATGAGACACAATTGTTTACATTTGAAGAATAATCTTGAGGCACTTTGATATCATGAAGACACTAAAAAAAGATAATTTTTTCCCTCTTTGATAATGTATGACAAGCCGAGGGAAGAAAAGTTCGTCTTCCTTCTGGATTGGGAGCTAACTCTAAACATATTCCCATTGATAGTAAGTCTAATCTTTCTTTCAACCTATCTTTTGTATTTACTTTAATATATAATAATTTCCCAATCAAACAATCACATATATTCTTCTCCACGTGCATGACATCAATATTATGTTTATATTCAGGATACCTCATATATGGTAGCTCAAAAAATATTGACCTTTGCTTCAAAATATGTCTATCATTACCATATTTCTCTGTCTTTCCCAATGTAACATCAAGGTTTTTCACCCTCTCAAAACACAGATCTAGGGATAAATGTTTTGGAGCAGTATCAAATTCATGTGAGCAATTTAATGCCTTTTTTAGTCTTCTATATGGGAGATCCATAGGAAAAAATTTTCAATGACTCATGTACACTGTTTTCCTCCCATGACGCAACTGTCAACATGATGTCTGTTGTTCACAAATTGGACATGCTTTATGCCCTTTAACACTATATCTAGAAAAATTTCCATATGTTGGGAAGTCATTTATAGTGAATAGAAGCACTACATGCAGTTCAAAATATTCCATTTTATAAGAATCATACACCCTAATACCATCTGCCCATAACAGTTTCAAATCACCAATCAACGGTGTCAAGTAAACATCAATATCATTGTCGGGTTGCTTTGGACCAGAGATCATTATACTCAACATGAAACATTCGTGCTTCATTCAAACTTCAGGAGAGAGGTTGTAAATTACCTATAAAAAGGCCATGAACTATATGTACTACTGAGGGATCGGTATGGATTCATTCCATCTGTGCACAACCCTTGTCTGAGATTTTTAATTTCATTTCCAAATGTATAATATTGCGCATCATTTTTCTTCTATTGTGGACAATCTGCTAGATGGCGTATTTTTCTGTCACATACCCGCTCATCATCATCCCATATTTACCTTTTTTTCATCATGTTAATTAGAAAATAAACATTTTAAATGATTAATATAGGAATATACCAAAATACCTTTGAAGGGATCTTTGAAATCTCTGCATCAGCCTGTGATTTTTCTTTCACCTTATACTGTGATGTCCCACATTTAGGACACTCTAACAGAAATTTGTATTCCTTCTTATATATAATTTTTTCATTCAGACATACATGTATTTTATTGTATCTCAATCCCATCGGGAATAATATTTTCTTGGCCCTATAATGTGAATCTGGAAGATTGTTATCTTTTGGAAGAATGTATTTCATCAATTGTAGTAGCGCTGTAAAACTTATGTCACTCCATCCGTGATTATTCTTCACGTTAATCAATCTTAACACTTTCGACAAAACCATAAAATCTGTACAACCAGTATATAATGGGTTTTCAGAGTCACCATATAGAATCGTAACTGTCGCCTCTATCTCAATTGGTTCTGCAACAATATTGCGAATCATTTCTTCAATTCCATCGGAGATACCATCTTGCGAATCATCATCATCAGTGACATTCTGTCTAGTTTTACCATTCCAAACCAAAGGGCTATAACTCGGATTAAAACCATTACAAATTATATGATCTTGTATCTCTCTACTTTTCAACTTATTCATATTCAATCATTTTAGGCATGGATAGAAAAAAATGACACTACTTGGAATAATTCGTTTAGAAAATTCAAAAAAGTAATCAACACCTTCCTCATATTCATTGCTCATTTGATGTGTCTAAATCCAAATTCGACTCATTAATACCTATAACAAATAGAAAAAATATATAGATTTGTAAGATAAGACAAATATATTCTTATATGAAAAATATCATAATTTTAATTTAAAACAATTTTGAAATATAAAACAAATCTATGCCTATTTAAAAAAATATGCCTGAATATTATTTTAAAAACAGAATATAGTTAGATATAACAATATTAAATTCTTTTGAATCAATGAAAACCATGGGGCCAACAATGGTTGATATGAAATCATAGAAAATGGAGTGAACCTGAGAATCAAATCAAATTTAAAATAAAAATTCAAATGGACAAAAACATAATGAAAAACCAATCATCGTGGCACAATCATCATGTCATAATATCAAAAACCACGATGTAGTATTTAGTCCCAACTGACACTTATCTCCCACCCCCTTGGACCCCCCCTGGACACCACCACCCCCCTGGATACCACCCCCACCCCCTTGGACACCCCATGGACACTACCACACCCTTGGACAACCACCCCCCCCCCCCAACCGTCTGAACATCCCCCACCCCCTGAACATCCCCCAACCACTATAGATAGTACCCCCACCACTCTTGGACACCACCCCCACCCTACCCCATTGGACACCCCTTGGACACCCCCCAAACCTTTAGAAAACCCCCACCCACCGGACAACCCACCAAACACTCTGGAAAGGCCCCCACCCCCTTAGACATCCCCCCCACACACCCACACCCACCCACCCCATTGGACACCCCCATGGACACCCCAACCCTCTGGACAACCCCCACCCCCTCGGACAACCCCCAAACCCTCTGGAAAGGCCCCCACCCCCATGGACACCCCCCCACACCCTTGGACACCCCCGTGGACACCCCCAACCCTCTGGAGAGCCCCCCACCCCCTGGAGATCCCCTGCCCCACTATACAGATCTTCCACCCCTCCTGGACACCTCCCCCCATTGGACACCCCCTGGACATCGCCCCACCCCTCTAGACAACACCCCCACCCCTCCTAGACACCACCCCCACCCGCAACCCCTTAGACACCACCCTGGACACCCTCAACCCTATAAACTACCCCCCACCCCCGCACAACCCCCCAAACCCTCTGGACAGATCCACACCCCCTTGTCAGCCCCACACCTCTTACCCACCCACCCCTTGGACACCCCCTAGGACACCCCCTAGACACCCCAACCCTCTGGACATCCCCCACCCCCTGGACAGCCCGCACCCCTCAAGACAACACCCCAACCCCTCATGGACACTACTCCCACCCCCTACCCCCTTGGACACCCCCTGGGAACCCTCCAACCCTCTGGACAACCCCCACCCCCTGGACAACCCCCACCTCAAATAACCACCCAAACCCACTGGACATGCCCCAACCCCCTTGGACACCCCCCACCCACCCCCTTGGACACCCCTTGGACACCCCCCCTAACACTTTGGGTAACCCCCTCCCCCTGGACAGCCCCCACCCCACTAGACAGCACCCCCCACCACTCCTGGACACCACCCCCACCCCTACCCCATTGGACACCACACTGGACACCTTCCAACCCGTTGGACAGCCCCCCACCCCCTAGACAACCCCCACCCCTCTAGACCGCACACCCCACCCCTTATGCACACCACCCCACCCCCTACCCCCTTGGACAGCCCCCTGGACACCCCCAACCCACTGGACAGCCCCCACCCCCCCAAACAACCCTCGGGCAACACTCTGGACAGGTTCCCACCTCCTTGCATAGCCCCCCCACCTCCAAGGACACCCTGGACAACCCCCAACCCCCTAGACAACCACCAACCCTCTTGACAGCCCCCCAGAACCATGTGATTTTAACCTCAAGCTACTAGTTTTGGCATATCAAGAGATTTTAACCTCAAGCTACTAGTTAGGGTATCATGCAATTATTCAAAATGAGAACCATGAATTGTATCTCCTACTAGTCTAAAATGATATATTGTGCAATGAATCATATTTTACTAGCATATGAAGACTTATAATAGTCCACAAAAATAAGCGAAGTAAATAGATTATGGAACAACAAAAAGTGATACCCAAAATAGAAACAACCAAGGATCCAAAACAAACATTACACCATGAAAAACCATATATATACATATAAAATAAATCAAATTGGTACACATAATGGGTGTATCACAATGGTGTACATATAAATTGTAGTAATATAGGTGAATGAGATCATTAGTTGTCAATGAAAACAAATATTACCATCAATGTCGGGCATTCGTGAAACAAAAACAAACGAAATAGATGTAGGTGAGGCTTACATGTATATTCTGAGGAGATCTATTAGGTCTGAGGACAATGAATAAGATGATGATGGTAAAATAGGGTAAGAGGGTTCAAAATCGAAAAACCTTACCTAGTAAAAAAAAAAATGAAAAAGTTAAATATAGACTATCCGGGAAAAAAACGAACGAAATAAAGTCGTGGGAGGATTACCTGAGTGTTGCGAGTTGAGATGATAGATCCAATGAGAGTAATGATGATAAAAGATAATGAAAAAATGAGTTTAAAGCAACAACATCGAAGAGTTGATTAGGGTTTACCGCGCAAGAGAGACGAGTTTCCAGACTGTCGATCGAAAAATCGTAAATGACAATGCAAAGGGCGTGTTAATTTTTTAAATGTTTTATAACATCGGTTATTTAATAAACGATTTTATAAACTATTTTTATTACATTTATAACGTCAGTTATTATAATAACAAACATTATATATATATCAGATACAACTTTTTTTACATTGGTTGTTTTATAACCGACTTAAAAAAATCCATGTGTTGGTTTATTACGTCAGTTATTGAATAACAGATGTAAAAAATACATCAGAAATCATAGTTTTTTACATTGGTTATAATATAACCGACGTAAATAATTATGCAGGTTGGTTTGTTACATCAGTTATCAAATAACCGAGGTAAGAATGGCCTAAAAAACTGGTATTTTTATGTTAGTTATATTATAAAGAACGTAAAACATTCTTAGATAACTCGTTTTTTACGTCGGTTATTTTATAACTAACGTAAAAAACACCGCGCTTTGGGTTTTTATGTCTGTTAATTTATAACCGACGTTAATGATGTACACTCCCTATGTTTTACATCGGTTATAAAATAACCGACGTAAAAGACCACATTTCATAGATTATCACGTCGGTAATATATAACCGACTTAAAAATGGTGACGTTAAAAACGTTTTCTCTACTAGTGTCACCTCTGGATAATTCTCATCACTTCCTTCATTTCAGAGACAAATTACATTTGGTTTTCATAGAACACATATTGATCACGTTGAAGAGGACTATGAAAACCTAAACCTAGATATGATGAAAAACATCCTCAGAGATAATGAAAATATGATGGAATGCTAATGGATTCATCATATTCCAACGTTATGGAATTATTCGAGACATTTATTCATTTCTTAATTGATTTATTGACAACTATTAAGTTGGATGATGTCCAAATAACATTCTAGTTGGGATGCAGGGATTTCAAGAAGGGACTAGGTGGTTTTTTAGAGAGATATCATGTTTACTAATATGATTTTCATACTAATCCCAACATCAATGGATTACATATTGATCAGAAAAAGATAGATAATCCCTACAGATTGGCATGGATAGCCTACGACCTGATAATCCATCCTGATCTGTTGACATTAAGAAGTACCTTGTTAAAGGATGATACTCACAGGATTATTACCCATGATTATTCCCTTGTCTGGATCACAAGGATTTACACCGATGGGTACATTAAATTTATATAGGGGTTAATCCATTACACCTCAAAGGGTTGTTCTGTTCTTAAAATGGATCTATGGTTTCACCTCTATTATGAGTGTCAGTCAATGATAAGGAACGATACACTAATGGCTGGATCATTTATCACCCACTTGGATAGGAAACTAAGAGTCTTCAATAACTCACATCCACTATTCTCACATAGTCACATATGGTCTATGGACAAACCTATGCCCCAGAAGATGTGGATTCCTTAGAATTAAAGAGATCAATGTGCTTTGGAAGATTAGTACATTGAGTCCATTGATAATTCATATACTCCACATACATCTTCTTAATTTTTATAATTTCTTATTCACATGTAGTTGACAAACCTAAGGACACAATTTCTTTTCAGCCTCCCTTTTTTAATCAGATTTATGGGAGGCTTTTGATAGTCATGGTCGTCTTCTCCATTGAATTATTGAAAACTAGAGGTGTAACAAGAACCATTTCATCATCCAATTATCCAAATGGTCTTCTTCACTAGCCAAATAACCACCCTTTTCTTCCACCAAAACTACCATCGATTCAATTACTACAACTTGTTTCATAAAACCCTCCATTCGATCTATCGAACTTCTAAATGACATTATCGACTCTGTATATCAACATGACTTCATAAAAGAGATATTCAAATGGGAAAGGATCATTCCCTTCTATATAAATATATGGTTCCCTTAATAGATATTGTCACTTGGCATGAGGCCCTATCATTGATTATCAGATACCTCCCACCAATTGTGGCCAATAGTATTTGAATCCCCATATAATAATTTTTTTTTGTTGATTTATCTCCTCTAACCACTATTGTTGAAATTTACATGGTGAGAGAGATCTAGCCACACACTATTTGTGATGGGACCACCAATGGTGCAAGAATAGAATCATACCACACTACTTAGATAATTACTCATTTACCCCTCCCCATTCTAATCATTATGGGTGTTTTCTTATTATCACTATATTCCCAATGCATGGGATGGATTTTTTATATTATCTAAAGGGATGGATATGACATTTTAACTAAAAATTATTCACTAATCCATTTCCTTATTAATTAATAATATATTTTACTATACATAAATCAAATAAAAATGTTATCTCTATAAATTAACCCAATTTGATGCTATATAGAATTCAACATGACGTATTTTATCATACCTCCATATTATATGGATCGAACTAGGTGTCTCATCTGAAACCATCACATATGATCTGTATATTTCATGATATGTTTGGTCATACAATTTATTTGGTGGTAAATCCTACCAAGAGACCTCTAGTACTCTAGGAGATCATATCAAATTCATAAAAAAGTATGAGGATAACTAACTTGTTGGACTACTCTGAATGGTTTATCTCTATCTATCTAGTTGTCTACATCATTTTTTCACTTTTTGTGGAAAGAAAAATATATTATTGATATTTTGAGTTGTTTTTTTATTTTTAGAACTTTTATTTTCTTATAATAGTTATCCATTATAGTTATTATGGTAGGAAATTTGTTTTTTATTCTTATCTATACCTGACAATCATAGATGATATCTATTTTTTACATCTGTGTGCACCTTCCAATTTTTTACTATTTTATTTTCTATTTCCTATGAACTATTTTTTTCATTTGTGATAGTGTATTTTATTTTCATCATAATTGACGGTTTCCTTGTTCCATAATAAAATATACACCATTAACATAAAAGGAATAAAATCTCAAATGTGGAACTCTAAATTCCCAATATTACATTAATACATTCCATTTGAAATTTATTTCTTCTCACACCATTATCTATAACTTATCACTTGCCAATATAGTGTGGAAGTATTTCATTTTATGTTTAGGGTTATATAGTTTTATATCATTTACACAATAATTATTACATGTTCACATTAGTATAGGAGATATTTATCATTTAAATCATTGAATTAAATGAAATATCATTACAATTTTATAAATAAAAGAAGTCATTTAGATGGAAAAGGATATAATATATTTTTTATTCCCTCTCGTATTTATAGAATGATTTATATAGTTATTAATTTGATTTTAATTTAAATTATTTACAAATTTTTAATTGACTTATTTCTGGTTAGTATTCCCTTAGTGTATTCTATTTTATATACATTCTTCTTCATATGAATATTCAAGACCTTCTTTTTCTAATTCTTATCTAAAAAATCTCTTAATATATACTTGGGGCATGTAATCATTTGAGACCATAGATTGGATTATCACCAAACCTATAAATAAAAAAAATTCACTATTGAAATTATTGAAGATTTTTTTTTCAATTTTCAAGTTACCCACATTTACATTATACATTCTCAATCCTATAGAATCCATAAATTACCTTTATAAGATTTATTTTCGTTAGATTCCCATTTTATTCCATACTACCATGAATTTAATATTATTTCATGATTTTCAATTGGAAAATTGTTGGTGTTTTTCATGAATGATAAAAATTGGATGTTTTCTACATAGGGCATGCATTATAACGTTTTCACGTGATGAAGAACATTTTTTACTTGTTTTTATTGAAATACCATTCATGACACTACTATGTCAAAAATGTTGTTGTGTATTTGGAATGAAAAGAATCAATATTATTAGATTAATAAATGTTATGGTAGAAAATATGAGTTTAGTTAGTGGATGTGAGATGAAGGATGGACATTAATTTCCAAAAAAATTAAAAATGAAGAGACAAGATACTTTTAGAATATTTTCTTATCAAATACATAAACCAATCTCATTTTTTTGGGTGTGTGGAGAATTTAATATCTACCAGTGGTAATTCATTTACCTATTATTTTGTATAATTCGGTATATGTGTTTGTCTTTCCTCTATTTGGATATTAAATTTTATCAGCAACCCACATACCATCCGCCCTAGATTCAATTAATCCTTTTAGGAATTACCCCTTGATTAATTATGTTATTTTTATTTTCAAAGATGAGATATTGAAACTAGTTTGATAGTTTTTAGGAACATGTATTGATGATATGTGCATAACTCCAATTTCATTTTAACATGAGTGAATATTTAAAATTCTTGGTTAGGTAAATTTAAACATTGGTATAACTTATATGGAAAATATAAAAAACAAAAATTAAAGGAAAATGATTTTTATTAGATAACCTGATTATGAGTTATATTTCATTTTCTCTAAAAGTGTGAATTTTGTATGACTAAAATTTATTCTAACACTTTTATTTAATCTCATTTTTGAAATAATTTTATCTTGTTAAAAGTTTTTCATTTAGAACCCCAATCGAGAAAAATTCTTCTTGAGGACTAGAAATTGTTCAAGTGTGGGTAAATTTGAAATGATAAATCATAATATATATATTGTATTCAAATCATTTTGTTTCATTTATGTTTTATATTATTTAAATTCAATTTTTTATTCAATTGTTTTATTATAATTGAGATAATTATGGAAAAGGTAGCTATTATTAATGTTTTTAGTTATAATCGTTTTACATAATAAAAATTATTCTATGGTTCAGATACAATATGTCATACCAATTGCATAATATGATGTAAAATGAGTTCATGTAATAATAGTTACATCATGAATATACATTATATAATATCTATACATATTCAATAAAATCCTTATTCATTAAATAACCATCTATTTTTACTCAAACAATAATATTCGTAGAAATTAAATCACTATAGGGAAAAACAATTATACATTGTAAAACTATAAATTAGGATGTATATGTCTCTAGAAGAATGTGATTAATAAATAATTATGGTTTTAAAATATATTATGATGTAAGGTGATCTGATATATAAATATATTAGGGGGCTAGGCCCTTATACAGACCTTCAATCATTCCTAATGTTTTGAAATTTTTTTAACCCAGTTGTTCAATCACCATATATTGCTTTAAATTTTTCACTTTTTTTATAAGGTACTATTAATTTAAAAAACATTAAAATTACTTTTATTTTAAACATTGTTTGTACTTTCATTCCTCTTGTTTCCTTAGTACATTTCTTATTTCATTTTAATTAAATATTATTCCCAATTTTGTTTCTCGATTGTATCATGACTATGCTTTATGAAAAATTTTCATTAACCATATAGACACAAATTTCATCCTTTTTCATTCCCAAATATACCACATAGTGCTTTAGATTGGGAATAAGATTTCAAATGCATTAATGAACATCAATATAAAATAATTGGTAAATTATTGGAAATGGAATATTTTTTAAAAAAATAATTATTTATTTCTGTTGTATAAAATAAACAATAAGAATATAATTTAAGGAACAAAAACTAATTTGAATGGGCCAAACAAATAACATTTCATCAAATCTACTTGAGCCAAATCCATATGGGGTAAAAATAACCCCTAGAACAAAGATCCATTTTTTGCCTTATATAGATCTATCTTGTCATACCAAACCTAATTTAGTTACTGTTGAACATCTTTTTCATCTATGTCTACAATATGTTTAGGGTTATCCTATTTGAAGGCACCTAGAAATATATATAGAACCAATTAATTCATCAATATAGTTCATTATTATTAATTACCATAAAACCCAACTCATCAAAATCATGTGAGTAATATACTATTATATTACAATTACTAGGTCACTCTCCATGCCAGCTTTTCCCCTTGGGTTTATCCCCGAACATCTATTGTTCAATGCACATATTTATTTGTTCTATTTTTGGATATTATATATCTAAAATATGATAATTCTAGTGGATAAAAAATGATTTTGTCTGAGGTAGCCATATATATTTGATATCCATCAATATAAATTGTAGTATCTTATCATTTTTGGATTATTTCCTAAACAATACATGTCACTACATGTTTATAAGTTATTTCCACTAACTATGAATCTATAAAAACTCATGATTTAATCATTGTCATTATTTATTCAATATAAAACAATATGTTATTCCATTAAATGCCTACTCATTCCTAGATGAAACTACACCTTACAATAGGTAATGGTGCTTCAATACATTCAAGATATAGATGGAACATGAAAGGTGATCTACTATATTTTTGACATTCGTGGAGGACTGATATAATTCCTCATATATCCTAGGATACTATCATTCTTTGATGGTACATAATAATACAAAAAAAACTTGATGAACATGTTTTTTACTGGAAAACCTCCAAAAAGTTTGATCAAGGATGTAATAACAATGTCCTAATAATTTTCATGTCTTGAAGGGTGGTTATTTAATTATTAATTACTTTTGTGACACGTAAATGATTGAGTTTTCAATATGAAGAGGATAATAGTTTCGATACATCTTTTACTCAACCAATTATATTGAGGATTCTTGATGCTCCCAATTGGCGTACCATGTTAATATATAGAGTATCCTTTATAAATATAAACGGAATATATGGCATATTTTCTCTGTAGTTTATATCAGTGTAACCATGTTTCACTTCATTCATTAACATCTATAATTTACTAATAAATTTTTTAGGGGTAATATTTGGCATTCCCAATCATATATTTTATTGATTCTAAATAATTAAAAATCCCACTAAACAATTATTCTTAATATTGTTTTGATTTTATTTTAAATTTAAATTATAAAATTTTAGAAATTTAACTTGACCAAATTAACATCATTTTTATTTTAAGATAACAATATATCCTTGGATGTAATTTTTTGGATTATTATAAAATGTTTGATTTTTGATGAATTATTCAAAAATTATTTTTCATATATGTCAACATTATTAAATATCATAATGTGATAATGGTTTTTATGTTTATGAAATATTTCGACATAAAAAATTTATTTATAAATTAAATAAATCATTGAAAAATAATATTTTTATAAAACCAATTTTTAACGATTTGGAAACATATATAAAGTTTTACTCTAATAAAAAACATTTTTGGCTCTACTTAATTTACCATTGTATCAACATGTTGGACTTTTTGTTGTTGTTTTGAATAGAAGATGTTTTTTCATGTGCTTTCATGTTTTATAGTTTTATGATATTAAATATTCTCTGATAACATAGGTCATGTATATTGTTTGTTGACAATTTCACCAACACGTGTTTAAATTTATCATGTATTAATATTTTATGTTTTTTAACATTCGAAACCATCTTATTATTTTAATACGAAAGTTTGTTTCTTTAAGATTACTTTATTATAATATGATATTTAGTTATAGTGATTTTAGTTTTCAAACACCATTTTCATATGAAACATAAATATTTTATATAACTATTATTCCACTTTTTCAATGTCAAAATGAATCTCTCTAATATTTTATTGTTTGAACATACGACATCCATGTGGTTCATTACTATATGTTAGGCTTAATATAGAGAGACAAAAATACCTTTGGAGTCCTAAAAATCATTGTTTTATTAATCAATATTAAATGTGGAGAAATTTCATGTTTCGATAAATAATATGAATGAAGGCCATACTACTACAATGTGCTATTAAAATTATAGCATAATGATGCAAAAAATAAAGGTATATAATTGTTTTTTATTTATCTTTAAAAATAAAATCTCAAATAAAAAAACACTATATTATAGATATTTCAATCGTTTTTAAAAAATATAATTACAATCAAAAATTTAATGCAATCATGAAAAAAATTAATGGTTTTATTATCTTTATCACTCTCCCCAATTCAAAAAAGAATGATGATGGAATTTGTTTATGAAGGAACCAATACAGTTCATGCAAAAGAATCCAATTATTTAGAAAAAATATTTATATTGGTAATATTAAAAATATATAAATTAAAAGTAAATATTAATTAATATATTAAAAATGTGATTTTCAAATGTAAGACACACAAATTCAGACATACTAGTTAACCCATATATCATAATATGGTGAGGCTGAGTCCTACTATCACTGATGACATATGTATATTTTCTCGAACTAATCAAACCAATCAAAATGTGTTTTCTCATTTCTGAATATTTTATGATTGTTTTGAACTAAAATTTCATTTATAACTCAAAATACATAGTTTGAGTCAATCCATGAACAAATTTATTATATTTTGGTCGGTTTAATAAATACATGTATAAAATATTTATCATACATTTTTTTAATATATCAAAATAATATGAATGTGTTTTCTCAGTTTTAAATATTACACTTGTGTTTTGAATTAAAATGTAATTTTTA
This sequence comes from Viscum album, assembly GCA_963277665.1. Classification (NCBI taxonomy): domain Eukaryota; kingdom Viridiplantae; phylum Streptophyta; class Magnoliopsida; order Santalales; family Viscaceae; genus Viscum; species Viscum album. The sequence continues at coordinate 2,058,611,521 of OY728123.1, read as the reverse complement.
AATAGAAAACACACATTGAGTCATTCTAGATAAAAAAATATATTATATTGATGTGCATATGATTCCTACACATCATAAATCAATTATGTTTATTTTATTAAAGTATCAAAAGAATTATATTGCATTTACTCAATTTTGAGAAATTCATAGGACATTTTTTAAAATAGTTTGCATATAATGAGTTGGATTGATGTGATAAAGATTTGTACACACCAGAATTGTATTATATGTCATTTTCCTGATGCATTAAAAAATTATAAGAATTGTTTTATAGTTTTTAATTCCAGAAATAGGTTATGTAATAATATGAGAATTTTGAACTCAAAACACATATTTTGAGTCATACTTATGACACCGTGTATTGAATTTATATGATGATAATTCCAAAAAAATACAAAATTTAATTATATTAAAATTTTATAATGTAAAAAGCATTCAAAATTTTTATTTCTTTGTGATTTTGATGTGTGTTTTGAACAAAAATATAAATTTTAAATAAAAAGAATCACATAGAATAATGACAGTCACATGTTTTGTCATATTAATGTGATGTTAATTCATATTAATAAAAAATTACCTACAGATACTTTTCTACAAGTATCAAAATAATCCAAATTGGTTTTCTAAGTTTTTTGTATGTCATGTGTCTTTTTATTATAATTTAAATGTAAACTAAAAAGACAAACATTGAGTCATTCCGGTCACATCATGTGTTGAATTGTTGTGAGACTAATTCATACACATCATAATTGAACAATGATTCAATATTTAAATTAATCTATAATATATATAAATTTTTCTCTATTATCATTGAGTGATACATTTTTTGAACAACAATGTCAATTTTAAACTCATAACATACATTTTGACTAATATCGGGAATTTCATGTATTGGATTGTCATACAAAAGATTCCGACATGTCACAAATTATTTGTGCAATGTTGTACTAATGATTCAAAAAATAAAAAATTATTTTAATGGTTTTGAGTTGGTGACTTGTATTTTGAACAAAAATTTCAATATTATATTAAAACACACATTGGGTTATATTGATCACCTAGTGAATCATAGTGATATATGGTTGATTCATAAATGTAAAATATTAATTGAGGATAATTTTATGAAATGATAAAAATAATCTTAATCTTTTTTACAATTTTTTTTATTCCACATTTGATTCTTTTTAAATATCAATTTAATCATAAAATGCACACTTTTTGTTATACTGGTCACATCGTGTTTCAGTATGATGATTGTCTTTTTATTCCATGGAATAAGTGACTAATGATTATTTTTCTTAAATTATAATGACAATAATTGTTTAATTTATTTAATTTTGGTGAGTGAAATCCATTTTATACATAAATATCAATATTTTACTTATAACCAATTTTTTTATTCTTATCAGGTAGATTAGGTATCCAATTAAGGTGTGGTTAATTACTATATGAAAAAAATATTGATGGATTATTTTCCTAATTAATCAATACATTATTTATATAAATTTTCTCTTTTGATTATGTGACATTTTTTTGGGACTAAACTTCAAATTTAAAAATACAAACACTGTTTGTGACATACATGTAAAATTTCATGCCAGATCGATGTGAAACATATTCTTACTTGTAAAAATAACTTAAGTATCATTTTATGAAAGTATCAAAACAAAAATATAGAAATTTATTTTTTCTGATATTGAAACTTGTATTTTTTAACTTAAATGTAAATCTAAACTAAACTCAAACACTTTCAGTAATAAAAATCACATCATTTTTCATTTATATTTGAAACTAAATCATATAACTTTCAAATAATTTGTGAATCATTTACCAACGTATCAATAAAAATCAAGCATGGTTTTTAATTTTTTAGTGATAGACATATTATTTGATAAAAAATTACATTTTTGAAATAAAAACACATTTATTGAGTCATAATAGGGACAATGTGTATCACATAGAGATGTGGGTAATTTTAACACGTCCAAAATATATTATAGATTATTTTCTTAAAGTATTAAAATAATATGAATGTGTATTCTTAGTTTTTAGAATGTGACATTTGTTTTGAAATAAAATGTAAATTCTATATAAAATGACACACTTGGAGTCATATTGGTCACATAAATGCATCATATTAACACATAGTTCAATATTAAAAATCCCAAATTACTTATGAATCATTTACCAAAACTATAAAAAAATTTGAATGGGTTTTCTCATTTTCTAGTATTTCAATTAACATTTTTAATAATAAATTTATTTAAACATATATCACGCACTTTGGGTCATATCAGTTAAATTGTGTGTATGTTTGATATGATAATGACTGATATATGTCACAAATGGATTATGAATCATTATCATCAATTAACAAGACAAGACAATAATATTTTATCTATCTTAAGGGAGTGATATAATTTTCGAAAAACAACATCAATTTTAAACTAATAACATAAACTTCCAGGTATACATTCCACAGTACCTAACATATTGTAGGGTCACTAATTCATACATGAAAAAAATAATTTATAGATCATTTTAAAAAAATTTGAAATCTACCTAAAATAATTTTCTCAATTTTGGGTATGTGTTGTTGTTTTGAACAATAATGAAAATTTTAAATAGAAAAAATGAATATTGAGAAAGAATGGTCACATATGTAAACGATTTTTGTGTGGTTTACTCTTAAACATCACAGATGACCTTATGATCACATTTTTAATGTATAAAAACAATTAGAATTCATTTTATCATTTTATAGTATGTAATTTATGTTTTGGAATTTATTCTAAATTATAAAATAAGAACATACACTTCATGTTGTACTAGACATACCTTGTATCAAATTGATATGTGGTTGATTCCTACAAATTAGACCATGTCTTTTTATTCATTAACACATTCTGCATCCAGGTTTATCAATCAGTATATATGTTTGATAACCTGGAATATTGAATACATTGTAGAATAAAAATAAAATTTCATCATCATGAGATCATTATCCTTGATGAGTGCATGATATTTCTATCACCTCTTCATGATTTATATATAATATCAGACATAATTTATTCTAACTATTCTTTTATAAACAAATCAATTTATTCTAATGAATATGATGATATCAAATTTCTAGATAGTTTATGAAAAATACAATGAATAAAATATTAATATATATTTAAAATGATGTTGTAATTATAATTAGATAGACTTCTATAGGGATGGTATTTTGTTGAATGAATATGATATATTTCATAATTGTTTATACATATTAACCAGAATATGTTTTATTAGTTTGTTTTTGGAACATCCAAAACATTGTGAAAAGTAAATAAATTTTTAATATTTTTTTTAATGGGATGATATTTTATATACCATAATACATATCCAATTTTGTATGTATATAGTTTTTTGACAAATTTTCTATCAAAATATATTAACGTTGATGATATTTAAACACCACCCTATTATAATTTAATTTTCATTAAAACATAAAATTAAATGTATAACATGGATATTATTTGTAAAATATTGTATTTAGTTTGTTTTAAATTGATGAATTTCATCATGTGTGGTAGGTTTTCTGGGGCTCCAAACATTGAATCTAGAAAATATATCTTTGGAGTATCCAAATTGACAATAATCAGTAACCATCACAATATAAAAATAATAAAAAATAAATATTTAAAATAATGAAAATATATATTATATGATTAAAATAACTAGTTCTACCCTTTCTTCATGGGTATTTAGTGGAGTCTATCAGATATACATTTACATTAAAAATTTTGACGAAATTTTACAATATAATATCTTATTTCATCAGTTTCAATGAGAATTGTTTTGTAGAAGTGATCTGAGGACTAATGATTTCAAATTTATTTTCATATATATTTCCCCCAAATTGGATTGATATATATTCTAGAAGAAATTATGGGAATTAATTATCATATATAAAATATTAGGTTAATTATTACATTAAAAAATAAAAATGCACATCAAGTATACATTTAAAACTAATACTACAAGAATTTCAACCATCCTGATTTGTTTTACACTCCCAAGAGCATAATAGACTATGATAGACTCTACATACATTTGTTCTTCAAAATCAACTCTGTTTGTATCAACAAATACTATGTTTATATCCACAATAAAATTTAATGTTTTTATAATCGTATCATTCATGGGGGGGGGGGTAAATGTAGTTTGTACTTTGTTTCTGATGATTTTGTAGATCATTTATATCATTTTCATTCAACATTCCATTCACACCATTCCCATTGTTTTTATATAATCAAATTCATTGGTTCATTCTATAACTCATTAATGGATAATGTTATTTTTAAAAAACACATAAATTGGAAATTAATACCTCATGGCCGACATGTATTTTTACAACATCCTATGACGATTCTACAAAATACAAAATAGCTTGAGTAATGATATTTATATATTAATAATCAAGTGGAATATTTAATTGACTAATGAACTTGTGATCTACATGAATCGCCACTCTCTCATGACCAATTGGAAGGTTTTTGTTGTGTATAATATCTATGTAGATATTTTTAAAAATAACCCTCGCAACAAGGTGATATGTGGGTGTTGATAGATATAAATCACAATCATTCTCGAAATATATAATATCTATAAAACAATACTATTTGTGATTTTCCAATTCCCATTTCATTGAAATAACATAACTATAATGATGGTCTCTTTTATGAATATATTTTGAGGGGAAGTGATTTACTCAAAGTAGGTGGATGGGGTGGGGGTCCTAATGAAATGATTTTCATTATGTTGTTCCTTCACTTTTATTCTGTTCGATAACATTTTACAAGAACTGTAACTGGTAATTATATTTTTCTTCTAGTGTAGCTAACCATTGATCCATATCTTCTATTTTCTTATCTTTATGACCTACTCAGTTTTTTTCACAATGTATGTACTTCATGACACCCAAAAACCTACACCTCTGATGTGGAAAATATTTATCTATATACTTCAAGTCCACTGGTAAATGTTTTTCATCAGGTACAACATATAGTTATTCTTGTATATATGTCAGACAAAAATATAGTAACATGAATAATTTTATTTATTTAATATTTATTTAAAGAAGAAGTAATTTTTATTACATCATTCATACCCATTCATCCAATACCTTTTCTACGATTTGAACTATTATTATCCAATAATTAGTTGTAAATAAATTCTTCTATAGAACACGATGTGGGATGGTTATGGGTATGGATTCCGATTAATAAATTTCTATATAAAAATGGAAAATAATTATTTTTTTCCCTCCTGTAACTTAAAAGTATTTTTATAGTTTTAAAATATTTATCATTTTTTTAAGCATGCCACATCCTTTCTTTATGGTAGGTGTATAATGGATTTTTTGTAACCTTCTTTTTTTATCTATTTTTTTTTATAACATTAAAATTGGTAATAAAAATTATTCATCAACATATATTAATGAAATTTATTACTAATCACAATGCACTTGAAAAGATTTCTCCTCGTGAAGACCAACAAATGTATCCAAAACTTTTTGGTTTATTATATGTGTATACATCTATGGGGTATGTGAGGTTATTTTACCTTAATTATCATTGAGATGATTCTTCATAATAATTTCCTAAAATCTTCTAGGAGACATTATATTGGAAACTAATACAAATATCCTCCACAATTAATCTAATATAAATGAAATATTTATGGGGTAATAAATAATACATCCATATATCATTGTTTTTTAGTAAAATATATTTAGTATATCACATGATGATGCCCTAATCTCTACCAATATTAGTGTGTTATGGGTGGGAATAAAATTATCCTAAATATATATATTTTTTCACACTTATTAGAGTTTCGATCCAAGTGAAACTACTTATCGTTTCATTTATTTGGGTTAAAAGGATGGTCACATGCATTCCATCCCAACTTGAATTTTATGACTTGTTTTTTCTAATTAATATCTCCTACTAAAACCAATATGCTTTTTTTGCTTCAATTTTTTCTAGTATTATAATTTTATAATGTATACAATTACATTATCACCAATATTTTCTATATGTTTTTACTATGGATAAGTTGGATTAGAATGCATGGATTTTATTTGTTGCTCTACATATGGAGCATCATTTTGTTTAGAAAAATTGTGTTCCCACATATTGTATTCATTGTCATATAAAATTGTAAATATAAATATATATTTTTTAACATTCAGTCTAGATTACATAAATATTGTAGTGAAATTATAATAATATAGTTCAAAATAATGTATATTTCAAAAAAATATAACCTGGCTATAGAACACAATTTTAAAATGGAGAATGAATTTTACCCATTTATCAATTACAAAAATCCCCACATTGTGGCCTCTTATGACATATAGGACCCCATTTACATTGGGACCCCTATGAAATGATTTTGAGGTCCCAATGAAAGGGCCCTCCATTCTTTAATTTTCATCTGACCCATCAGTAGTTTTGGTTTACGGATTAATTATCACCTAGTTTTTCTTTTAAGGAACTAAAATATAAAATTCATATACTCCCACTGATTTCTCTAAAAAATTTCATATTTTTAGCCTTCCATATTGAAATCTACATTCATGAGTCTTGATTCATCTATATTAACTTCAACACAATTATCAACCCACATGCATTACATAACTGGCACATGGAAATTTGATGAATGTAACATGCCTATTTGTTTGATGAATCCAATGTATGTCATATTCTCTTAAATTGATTTTCGATCATTGGTACCAGATACATGCATCTCTTCATCCAAAAGTGTAACTACAATACTTTTCATGGTACTATATTCATCATTTAATTTTAATATAACATGTAACAATTAATTAAATAAACATTTTACGATAATACATGGACACATGGTGCTCTGGATTTCCATAGATGAAATTCAAAAATTGATTTTTTATTTATGGTTGGATCCCCAAAAAATTGGTCTTTAATATATCATATAAACTATTTATTGGGTGTATATAGTATCCATATTTATTACATTTTTTGATTCAATTTCCTAATAATTACATTTAGGGTTTCAACATATGGCGTAACCTATAAACATTTGTGTACATTGTAAAGGAGATCCTACTCCCATACTGTAATAGCTATTGTGAAAAAATATTTTTTAGAAAATCATTCATCCATAAGACAGCCATGGTGATAATATTTTGGTAGACCAATTCCTTACAAAATGGAAAAGTAGTTGGAATATAAATAAATGGTTTCCTCAACAACATATGATTCCATACTACATCATTCTCGAAGTCTTACATTGTTGACATACCCTTTTAAAATCATCATATACCATTCAATGAGGTATATACATTTATAATTTTTAAGACCAATATTTCAATAAAAAATGGATATGATCACGAGAACTATCTAACTAGACTTATGGGTTAATATAGGGGGTTTATTTTTGAAAAATCATTAATTCCAGGTTACCATTTACCATTCATTGGATGTTACAGTGATAAAATCTGCAATATTAATGGAATACCATCGATCTTAGTATGATTTATTATTTTTTTGGTCTCTTCCTACTTCTAGTGGTGACACCAACATTTGAAATTCAGATATGAAATTATATTATTTTGTGGGGGAGCTATTGTTGGTCTGTACAACCTCTCTCTCCAGGTGGCATCATCTCAATCCACATATTTTCGAATTAACATGTTCTTGAACATCCTATCATGGCTTGATGGTACATTCTTATGGTCATCATCTTCTTCTAACATGGCATTGGTTGTGAACAAAACCTAATTTGAGGATTTTTATACCACCACTTATCTAGAATCAACCATTATTTATAGGAAATTGAAAATGAAGCAGTCGTGGATATTATGACCTATACTTCTATTTAATGGGAAGTAGTTAGGACAGGAGGTTAAATTAACGTCATATGGATTCCAATGTTATGGATGAATGTGTAGGTTATTTTTCGTTGTTGCTACAAAATAGTTGTGGAATTGTTTATTTTAGAATTAGAATGTTTATTTCATCCATTTGTACCATCCTAGGAGACCGTGATTTCATTGTGCTTTTGGACGAGGTAGGTCTTATGGTTTTCAGCACTTTACAGGAGGTGTTGGGAATATTTGGATATACCTTAGTACATGGATGGGAACCACTACTGGAAAGAGAGTGATAGATATAGCTTATTATTTTCAAATACATTTTCCCAGATGTTGGAAGCAAGAGATAAGATTTGGACCCGGTTCTGTGAATGGAATATTCAATAAGATGTGTTGTTTCTTTAAACTCATTGATCCAACATAAATATTTCTTTGGGGTCAAGGAATCATTAAATTACCTCATGTATATTCATCACACAGTTCATGTAATTGATCATTTGAGATAGCGATGATTAGTGAATAAGATAAACAATTACAACATATTAGTAATTTGTACACCCACTTATTTTACAATATCATTCAGTTTTTGAGTTCTATGGTTTTAAATTTCATCGATGTGTATAAAAAAAGACAATGTAACCAATGATGAAGGTCTTCCCATTATATAACGGACCCTGAGGGAAAGTTGTTTTACCAAAAAATGGATGGGTCTATGTGTGTCTATAAAAAACCAATCATACGTGTTCTCTTCTTTTGATATCGAGTTCCCATCACAGACCCATGTTAGGATAAGAAGTGTGTAACATACTCTTCAGGATCACATGCAATGTTAATGGTGGATGAGGTATGGTTTTTGCAATTGGGTGGAAGGAAAATGTTATCCACCCACTAATCATATGGTTCCCTCTCAGGTTTCTTAGGTGTGAATCTCCCCTACATTGATTTCATTTGGGGTGATGGAGACATTGTGGTGTTATGTAGCACTGGGGGTAGATTTCATTGAGCTCACTCCCTTCCCTAGGGATATTGTAGAGGAATATGAGGTTTTTGCACCTTTATATTCCATTGATTTTCAATTCATTCTAATATTGATTGACTTAACTGGTGAGGGGGAGGTTTCTCTATAAAGGAGGGAAGTCACACATTTTTTACTTCCTCATATACAATGATTCAATTCCTCTCTCTAGAGCCAGACTATTTCACATATTTTTCTTTTTTTGTCATAACATCTTTTATTTGAGGAGGAATATTTCCCTCATCCTGACGATGGTGCCCAGTTTAGATATTACTCCTAAGTAGCTTCTCATTGAGATTTTGGATAGTTTGTAATTCAATTTCATATTGTGTTACATGTTCATCCATGAGAGGAAAATAAACTATTATTGCCTGTGATTGGGATGTGTCCACACCTTTTCCATTTACATTGGACGTATATCATTGTAGAGGTATAAAATCTTTATCAAGAGCTAGCATATTTTGGATCATTCTATAGTTCCAGGTGCATACATCGTCGATTATTGAATCTATATCCCCTTTCTCTTGGGGAAACACTTCCATGTTATATCCATCTTCATTTATTCCTTTGTCATTGATATCTTCCATATTGATATTGACTACATTCACAAATTAATATCATTAAATTATTGAGGTTCTATTACTTTCAATGAAATCAGAGGATTCTTCACTACCTTCCTCATGATCATTATTCTAACCCTTGGCCATTTTGGGCCATTTTGGATTTTGAATGTAGTGGGATATGATCTCCTTTTCAATATATTCATCATGTCTTTGTCTATGTTTAGTGATTGTGATTGATTTCCTGGTCATAATTACTGAACACGCACCAAATAGTGGAGGTTTGTCTTACTGTTGGATGAATAGGTGGGATGTCGACTGTTGATCTTGACATCCCATCCCAGAGAATAATGATTCTACCTATGATGGTGAAATTAGTGAATCCTCCCCCAGCCATATGTGGGTGGGCTCATTTGGTTCCACAGTTGGCATTGAATGGTTTTATTCTTGATATTACAATTATTCCAATTGGGGATTTGATGAATATCTGGACCAAATTTTGATAAAAATACATCAATCATAGTGGTTTGGGGGTTATCTAGAATCACCTTTTATTTACTATGGAACCTCTCAATGGATGATGATCATAGAGATATGTATAGAGATATAAATTCACAAATCATGTGTGTTGGTATTAATTGCATCTACTAAGGATATGTCCTGAATCCGAGCTGGTTTAGAAGTTCCAAGGGGTAGAGGCAGTGGTAGATATTTCATCATCCTAGTGGTTCTAGTTTTCTACTTGAATGATACTATGGAAGCTGTTACTATGGGCTATTTTATTGGGCCCAACTGCTTTCATGTAAGATCTAGTTTTGATGTCATCCCGTGATAAGAACCATTATTTACATGATGTTTTTCAGATGATTTCAATGGTGGTATCCCTATTAAAAATTAGTTATCATCACTTCAACTGGACATTTTCAATGATTTGATGGCTATCTTATTCCCCCATTCATGATTTCTGGTCGTTTTTTATGTGGGAGAATTCTGTTCTAGTGACTAACTAAATTGAGTGGTACTCGGTCTCCTAGTTTTTCCAGGGGATATAATGATATTTGAAACTGAGTCTGGGGGTTATTTTTATAATGGGTGAAAATATGATACTATCCATACACTACCCATCCTCAAATATGGATACACGATGTGAATTTAATGATTTGTTATTTAAGTCCTGTGATGAAATTGCAGCAAGGATATTGCATATATAAATTATTCTTTTTCAGTTTCAAATCCCAGTCAATTGAGATAACATCCATGTCTAGCTGCCGATATATTATAATTGATTGTCTGAAGGTGAAACTCATATCATATATAATAGTGATTTTGATCCTTCGATCATTTATTTTCATCCCATATATTTTGGTTTTGATATGACATGTTCTTCTCTTCTAGCTAATTTAGGATATCATAGTCAGAAGTGGTTAGGGGCCAGAACATGAGGGGGAGGTTTTATCTATATAACACTCTCCATATGTTAATAAGGATCTCTTCATTATTATATATATACAACCTCCAACTATTCATTCCATATATGATTCTCCTACTGCGGTCCTACTGGTTGGAGTGGTGTGTTTTTGGAAATTGATGGAGAAGCATATGTTTTTGGCACCAATGTCTCGAGTACCTCTCTATAATATGGCACTATCATTTTGAACACCTTTATATATGAATTTTTCTAGTCAATGGGGAGATTACATTTCCTACTAGAGATTCTTCTAGGAGGATACATTCTATGACGAATGCTAGTAATAGATTCCTCGTAATCCATCTCCACACTAGCACATGGTGGACTGAAATGGTATTGATAATATTATTCATTAGTAGAAGATTTTAAGGTCCCATGATGTGTTGAAAATGTGTATGGAATGACCTCAAGGAAGTTGACCTTGATGATATTTGTAATATGGGTAACATCTTGTGTCATGGTCAGAAGATGTCGACCTGCCTTTTGGAACTATGAAGGGATGTAAGCATGATGTGTGATGTTTACCGAATCAATCTTATAACCACCTATTGTTGTGGGATTATGAAAATATAATTGAGAATAATTTGGAATATTCTATTTAGATTTCATATTATTGAAAGGAATTTCTTTTTGTCTTGAGACATGTTCCATTTTCACATGGGGACCCTTGTTTAGAATGGGAGTATGAGCCTGATCATGAGCCTAAGAGATATGATGATGGTCATTCTTGGTAGTAGTATGATCCTTCCCGAAGGCATGTTCGACACTCACATGGTGATCCATGGTTGGAAAATTATTATGATACTATATTGCATCAAAAATTTTGTGGATTATTTTTTCATCGAAGGAAGTTGGAATATGTGCTTGGATTTTATGCTTTAAAAGAATATGCCAAGATGGTTCACCGAAATTAATATGATCTTATTATGATGCAAGTTCTATTCTCACTTGGTTAGTCTCATATAGATCATTGATTTATACCAAATCCAATATGTTTTATTTTCCCCTATACTTCTTCGATAGAAATATGACCATGTCTCGATCCATGTACTCCACTCACACGGTAGCCCCATCCAGAATGGGGATATGATCCTTATCGTAGACCTTTTAAAAATGTAACTGGTAAATTTTGACTGGGATGTTCCCCTATCCCAAGGCATGTTCCACACTCAATAGGTTATCCCTAGGTGGAATGATAGAATAGTTATGGTATGATTCCTCTCCCTTTATTATAATAGGACTATAATCCTCCTCGATGAGAGAAAAATTGTTCACTTTCTCCTAAGAAGACACTTGTTCTTAATGATTAAAGTATTGTGTTGTCCTGAATATAGGGATTAGAATATGTGCTCATGCCTTTATCTGTAATAGTATTGGAATGTGTCTGGGGAGTTATTTTTTTGTTGATAAAATATATTGCAATTTTACAAAGAGCATGCAAGAATTTAATCATACACATTTTTAGACTGCACTATATACAAGAATATTTCAGTAATTGAAGTAGGGATATTTTCCCACTGATGTCCTCCATTATCCATCGAAGTAAGGTGATGGAAATCTAGAATGGGGATGTGATATGTGCCTCCCCATGCATGATATGGGGTTATCCCCACAATCATATCCATGTGAGATGGAATATGTGCCTAATTACAGGTTACCATTTTAATATTTTGGCACACTTCATCAGTAGGAGTGGGGATATAAGACCACTAATGGATTTTCAAGGTCTTCGTTGTTAAATATGTATTTTTTTCATCCAATGAATGGGTATAATAGATTGAAGTTTTATGGGTGGTACCATCAGTTGGTGATTAGTGGGTACCAAAGGGATGATGCTGGTGATGACGGTTGATTGGCTCCCTCCTCAGTGGCACATGAACTATGAGAGTGTCATATTTCACTCACCGGTCCACCTTCACTAGAGAATGAAGTTTGTTGTTTTTGTGCTTTGAATGTATATTCTTGATGAAATTGGTTATGGTGATAATATATCTGGATTATTAACAAATTTCTACTAGTTATTCCAACTCGCTAGTTTCCATGCCTTTGGATCCTAGTAGGAATCTTCTAGATTTGGTAATGTTCCACATCAGTGGTAGTCATAGTTCATTGTTTTCCCCACTTGTTGTTGGCATGGTCGAGATGGTGATATCAAATTGCCACCCAAAAGGGATACAACCATTGGTGATATACTGGAGAGATCACTCATTGATGAATACTTTCCATATATCGAGAGTCTAGTAACGATAGGAATATCTATAGTACTGAAGACAACAAAGAACAAGTTCATCAATTAGTGGAATATCATAGGCATGATATTTTCAATCAGATATTCTTAGTTTAAACAATTTTACATTTACTCCTGATCTACCTATTCTGTTCAATTGGGCATAAATAATCAATTATGGACATAGTTATTGGAACCCCATCCCTATATGATCAACTAGTATATTTTCATCATGCTTACCTTTATTATTTTAATATTGTAAGAAAAATAATGCATATTATTAAATGATTAACCAATATTTCTATTATTTGGGAGTCACACATCAGACATTCCAATTTTGTTTTTGTGTTGTGTGAAAAAAATTTCTTAATTGATAATAAGTCAATAAAGTTTTAATTAGTTAAATTCACATTGGGTTCACTATTTCTGTTTCGATGAAAAATAGAGATTCCTCTATGGTGTGTTTGGCTGGACCCAGAAGCTATTTATAACGGGTCTTATTTCTTACTCAATTTTTAATTATGTGTTACTATTATAATTCATAAGGGGAAATATCAATGGTTCTATAATCCATAACCTAGTACAGAACTACTTGCCAATGTCATGTGTTTAATGGGTGTTTAAATCCCAATGACACTATGGGGACATCCATTGGTCAAGAGGATGGGAGGTTGGGCTCATCACAACATATTGGGGTGGAATTTTTTACTACTATATGAATCTATTATAGATATTATATATGTTTTCAAATCCCTTTATAATCTCGATATAGGATCAATTACCCAAAAAAATATTATTGGTTAAATATCTCCTTGCAGAGGAGATAAGGACCTCATATATGTATCAATCTGTATGTATCTAATGATATTATTCATTTTCTCTACAATGAAATGTTTCTTACTAAAACCATGTAACTATGTTCTAAAAAATTTAGTTCCACAAATAGAGGCAATTAATATTCCAATTAGGATATTGAAACATTATGAGACTTTCTACGTATACTAGTTTTCATAGGAATCAAAATCCATGTAGTTCATTAGACCTGTGTGGTGTAACATCTTATGGATATTAAATAAATGAGTACTATAAGGATTTTCATTTTCAACCGTGAATCCCAAGGGGATTTACAATGTATATATATTTTGGAGATAATCATAGTTGATGTAGTTCATTTTGTATCTTAGGCCTCTATTGGATGAGTTATAATAATCATAAAATGTGAATGATTGGGTCGTGATGTTTGAAATGATTGGGACATGAGAAGACTTACACCAATCTGGGTTCTTATTTTATCTCAGGCTCTAGAATGGAATACTAAAAATCCTATTTATAGAAGAAATCAACGTTCTCATAGTCTAGTCACACCCCTGGGTCCAGCCTCATCATAGATATCATTATATTGGCGAGGTGTATATTGTGCCACTCATCATGGCTTAAATAATTTTATTGATAGTGCAGGATTAGTGATGCAAATGACTTGACTATTGAAACTCCATTAAAATAAAACGAGAAATTCTCTTGGTGAGAAACTATAGAAAACATGTAATAAATATCATTGTATATGAGTGTAGGGATTATGTATGTGGATGGCCTTTATGAGGTTTAATATGGATCTCGGGCCTATGGAAGGATTCCTAAATATGTTGGATAAGGGAGGAATCTGATTCATCATAGTTCAATTGATATGGGATTACATACTAACGTTACACTAGTGTTTATAGTGGATTATGGTGTTGTAATGTGACTATTTTAACACCCTAAACCTTAATGATCCAGAGCCATTGTGGGATACATGGGATAGAAAATAATGAATCTCATTTCTTGTAGGTGTGGGAGATATGTGCCGAAACTTCCCTTGGGAGATTAATATGGAGCTCAAAGCTTGGGGATGTGTCATATGTATCCTGGTTATGACATGAATTAAATTTTTGATAGTTACCTAGATTAGGGCATAGACAGGGATGTTTTTCTAATGTTTAGTGATTCAAATCATTGATTGTCTTGGTCATCCAATATTGTGATTCATTTTTTACTTGGATAGCTTTCTTTCATGACATGGGATGATAATCCTCTCATCATGTCTTGATTTCAACCTCAATAGGTATGAGAGTGTATTCCAGAAATTTCTGAAGGAATTGTCATTATCATGTCAACTTATTAATGGAACATCACATAACATGTATTTTTTGTCCAATGGTTTTCTCATGATCAAGGATGTCTTGTATGGAGGACACAACAAGACCTGGGTGGATGGCCCTGGAATCCATCACATGTCATTGCTGACATTCCCAAAAGTTTATACCAGGATATGGATACCATCCACTAGGGTCATCAAAATATATGGATGAAACACATGGAGGGCGTCATGAGTGTTAGTCTTATATGTCTTTGAGGGTGTTACAAGTCTTGGATGACATAACTGGATTGAATCGTGAGACCTACCTATTGTTCCTACAGGTAGTCATGAGAGCCAGTTATCATACTTCAGTGCTATCATATGAAATTACTTTTATGATATGGTTCCTCTATATGACTACAGTGACAGTTCTGATGGACATTGAGAGGTATGTTTGGCAGGCCGGAGGGTTTCATGAGACTTTTGGAGCTCATCCTGATGACACAATGTCTCTTTCTTAAACATGTTTAGTGAAATTTGTTTTACCGACATAGCATAATGAAGGAAATATATGATGTATAGATGACATGTAATGGTGTTTTCATTTATATTTTGTAGTTCATGTGAATTGTGTGATGGTAAGAATAATATGTTTTTTCATATGTATCCCACCTTTATTGATTTTTCTCACCTTTATTTGGTGAATGCGCTATATTTTATCAATTTTATCATGCATTAAATCATCTGTATTTTAATAGGTGATCGGGATGTTCTACTCATGACATTCTATAAATCCTTCACATTATTTATGATTCATCACAAGATGTTATTATTCATGTTTCATGGTTACAGTGGATATGCCCTATATCTTACATAATGTGAATCATTTTCAATCATTTTATCAGCCACTCCGATTAATATTCTCATTATTATAGATGAAAAGGTAAAATATTATGGTTTGTGCAATAATATTAGTTATAAACCAGTTATTTTTCATGTTGGGGTGGGGGATTTATAATCATCTCCACCCTGTTCATCTCTCCTTTGAATTAAGTATAATGTGTAAATCCTAGATGGATTCATCAATGGACTTCGACGTCATGTGACATCACAAATATTTGTCATGGATCAGTGTGGGTGAATAAACTGATGTTTTTTGGCCTTATGTCCTTCTAATAAACTCCTCCATTATATGAATATTTCAAATGAATCATGACTTATTAAATCATTCTTGTGTGATGAAGGACTTATCTATTGTTGTTTTTATAAGTTGAAATTACTTTACTGTATCAGGGTTTCTTTAAAATGGTGTTCATATCATCATTAGTGGATAGTATTGGACATTCTAGGAGATAATGATATATTTAAAGGAGACTTTTTGAGATCATCCTATCTTGACAATGATTCTCATGGGACTATGCTTTGGAGTTCCTTGGAATGTCACTAGGGGTTTATGACCATGAGAGGCCCCCTATTATTCTACATTATGAATTCATTGTTTAGGTTCCAACCATCACGAGTCATCTGACATTTCATGAGTAATGATAGAGACAAATACTCTACCTCTCAGTGATGCATCAGATCACCAATAAAGGTCATATGGATTTTCATAAGCACTCCATGTAAAATTCCTTATATTTTTTCTTATGTAGACAAAGAGGGAGTGAGAAATTACTTGGACTCACCTGAGGAACATCATGTGATGAGGATTATATGACGACTGACTTTCATAAGATGTTGTAGAAATCATGATGTGGTCTCACATAGTCCTGTGGATTGACATGGGAATGTCATGTTACTTTTAAAAACTCTAGAGGGTCCATCATTTTACATTATTTTATCCTTATTTTTAAAAAATTTTGATATCTCACACAAACATATATGTTTTCTCGATGAAAACAACTCACATTAGCATGACATACAATGAGGTCAATAATAAATATCGCAACATAGCAAAATAATTTCAATGAAAATATATTCTACTTATCTATGGTGTGTCACATGATCATTGATGGATCTTGGGATGGTGTGAATAAATTGTCAAGGATTGTCACTTTTCCTTCATTTTATGCAACATATCTTAATTGATGGATCTAATAACTTTATGAAAACATTGTCATGGAAATTTACTTTTTTTACCTTTGATATGTCACTTGTTCATGGATTTATAAAGAAAAAGCATTGACATGGGTGCTTTTACTATTATGTGTTCCCTTGTCAATTTAATTTTTTATTTTTTGATATTTACTTTTACCAAATAATATTTGTTTTCAATAAAATTTTTTAATTGTTTCATATTTAGTATGTGAATGTATTGATTTTATATCTGATGAAATACTGATTAGTTTTCTACAGAGTTTATTCAGTTGAATTTATCTTCAGATTCAATAAAATATTTCTTGTGGGGTTAAGGGTGAATCTAATGATAAATGTCTCAAAACATTCAGTGATGTTAAAAGATTTGTTGTCTACATTTTCAAGAAATATAGTTCATAACCTACGTTTATAAGCATATAGTAAGTAATGAACCCGAAATTTGATAATTTTTCAAATGGATTATCAACCATATACTGAATAGTTTTATTATGTATCAGCTACCCTAAGATTGTAGAGTTATAAATATAAGGAATAAAATCCCTTTGTTGGAATATAGAATCACGCTTTGAATCCCTGATTCGGGAAAAGTTGAATGTATGGTTAATCAATGATATGTTCGGTATTTTATACTGACATGGATGAATGTATAAATTATCAACCCAACATTATACAATATAACAATACACTATATAGTTGAACCATTAGTTTTGTATTTTTTCAGTATATGAAGAACCCTATATTTGACTTTTCAATGATTTTGTAATAAATCTTTTGTATTTTCCCTGATTTACCCACCCGTCTAGATGGAAGTATATATCATTATAAGGTTGTTTTATGACCTATTTAAGGGCTCCAATGGAAAGGAGTAAATCATTGATATTTATAAGTGACATTATGAATCCGTTTTAAGTATGTGATTATAAATATTCATGATTTATTGTGTGACTATTTTTTAGGATGTGTTTAGACTATATATAAAGAGGTTTGAATGGATTTAAATTGTATTTTTAAATTGTTCTCAAATTATATAATTATGGACATATTATTGGATGAATTATTTGTATTATTTTCATTGTATTTATCAGTGATTTATTCTATAGGATTAAAGTATCCATAGTGCTACACTATTCATGTGGATATTAATGATGGTTATTAACTCTATTTATTTTGGGTATCATAATAAAGAGGAATTTTGTTACAACTACTATTTATTCTCTAAATATATTTCTCTTTTCAATGTAATGAAAAGACACATTTAATAAAATAGGAGACATGAATAATCTATTAAAAAAATGCGCTGAAATTATTCATACTAATGCTCAGAACTTTTGAAGAGAGAATCAAAATTATTTGCCAATTCCTATTTTCTCATGTTGTAAAGACAAAGGAAGCGTTTTCAATATTTCCTAATCTATTTGATGTTGTTTATAATTGAAGAATCCTACTCGATATTGAATATTATTTTTCTACTATTATGGTTTTATGTTGAAGATCATCTACATCTGTCAGTTTCTGTTGAAACTATCATGTTCAACTTGTACCATAAAAAATCAATATATTTTGATTTGGTGGAGTATCAGCTGCATGAAATCTATCGTGGTGGAGGGTCAGCTTCTTGGAATAAGCTAAAAATATTTTGGTTACCTATAAAGGAACCATAAGGCCCTATAAAAGCCTTGTAAGGTGTTATCTGCCTTTACTCAGTTATGGATGGTCTTATGAGAAGAGGAACAACTAGTGAAAATCAATTAGATCGTGGAGTAGAGCATTGTAATAGTGGGATAGGGATTTCTATTTCATGAACCACTATCCATCCTTCAGTTTCTTTCTGTGGTTTATTTTGACTACTCACTCAACATTATGCGATAAGAAATGAATTGATTCATTTCAATATGGACGTTTTAATATTGACACTGTTTTTAAAGGGACACAATTCACCCCTTCTTGAGTCTTCATCTTACATATCTCGACCAAACATCCATATTAGGGATCTATGAAAAAGGTTCAATAGGTAGTGTTTCTGGATGTCACATAAATGACTCATAACCCAATATCATGACACATCTACATGGACCTTTTGTCCTCTTTCCATGTCTATATCTAGCACAACATTGATATTTTCATACATAGATGAATATTTAACGTGTGAACTAGAGACATTACATGGATTGTAATTGTATCTTAAGTCCTTAATAATAGTAATTATGGGATTTCAGGGTACATCAAATATATTATTTTGGACCTGATCATAACTGCACCTAAATTTTTTTGTCTGCAATTCATCTTATAATAAGGTATTCAATAATTTTATATCATTATTTCTGGTGGCTGAACCATGATATGAACAAACATCTATGTTTGAAATACTATGTTTTTAACGACCCAACATTTAATAAATGGAATATCTCTTATTGTAATTATTTCATATATTATAATCATAAGAAATAACAAGACAACAAACTACTAAGTAATAAGTGACCATTAAACATAATATTTCTACTTCTGTGATTTAAATATTGAAAATATGATATATAGGGTTGCAATCATTAATATGTTTGGAGTCCTATATGGAAAACATAATTTGGGGTGAATAGTAACTGGACCTTATGAATCACAATATTACCCTTATGAATAGTAAAATGACCCTTATTAATATTAATTCATCCAATTGAATAAATAACCTTACAAATAAAAATATAAATAGAATTTATCAATCTTAAAAGTGACAATATGATATAATTATTACACAATGTTGTTATTTTTGTATATTTAATTATGATTTTATGATTAATTTAATAATTTAAAAGAAAATAATTTTTTTAAATGTATTCATAAATAAGTATTTTAATGAATTATGTTTATATTATACTTTTTTGAGAGATTAATTAAAATTTTAAAGTGTTAGAAAAGCAGTTTTAATTTTAGATTTTGTATTTTTCAAGTAAATTATTAATCTAATTGAAAAGTAAATTTTTCATATTTAAAAAAAATCAAAAAATGGACATAATTTTTGAATTCTAAACATTAAAAAATTGTTGGGGTGAATTATTTGGATTTTTCTGAAATACATGAATTTTATGTGAATTGTAAAATATAGTAATTTGTTGTATATATACAATACATTTAAATAATCTATTTTTTGAGTCATGGATGATGTAAGAACCCTGGGTTCAAACACACAAGCACATATTACTCTTTTTTCACAATAATTTATACTCTTTTTTTTCTTCAAATATATGAAAAAATAATGAATAAAATATTTATAAAATCATCCTCTCATCCACAAAAAATACCACCCTCTTTCCCTCATCTCCTCACATATCTAAAACCTTGTGCCTCGTCCAAATTATGCTAAAATATCTCTCTACGACCTCCACCACATCGAAAATCTTTTATCCTATTCAAAATACCATATCCTCTCCCTCAGTTCTCAATTAGGCTACATTCAAGAGGTAAATTCCTATTTTAATTCATCAATTTTCATTCAAGTTACATTATTTTCATATTTATTCCTCACCTCCATTTATAAATATGTTATCATAACCCTTGTACCTTATATGTACTGTAATTTTGTTATTAAAATGCATTAATCACACATCATCTCTATTTTCCCCTCCTTTTATACTATATATGAAAGCACCCTCCGAGGTGTGTAAATTTATCCCATTAATGGAAGACGGGTTATCCATTTCCATTACCTACATAAAATATGGTCATGAACACATTTTTATGGATGAACCAGTACATTATTTATTTATTATGTAATATTTATGGTTTTTTAATATTTTATTGACCCAAATTTAATTTATAATGAAAAATGAGTTCGATGTGTTAAAAAACTGCCAATTAACCCAAACGACTATACTTATTTTTTTATATAATGATTCATCTTCACTCAAAATAAAAAAATGAATTTTATAACCATGTAAAAAAATGAATGATCACTAATAAAATATAATTCCTATTCTATAAAACCATTCCCATCATTCATGTTTATCCTTACATGTATAAATGTAATATAATCATGAAAAACAATGAAACAAATAATGAAATTAATCAACTTAACCCATAAAAAAGACCATTAATGAATTTTATAAGGTTATGATAAGGTAATTAAATAAATAAGATGGTTTTTAAATATTAATAATTAAAATTAATATTGTCATATTGATCATTAAGATTAGGTTAAGGACCCCGTCATATATAAGGTAAGGGGTTCTACACGAACCTCTATTATTCATTTGGGTTTCTCTATCATTATTTTTACCCAAAATAATTTATATTTTCTCATTATGAACATCCTATAAATTATAGGTATATATTAGAAACAAATTTATGAAGGTCCATTCGTCATTATTTATTATGGATATACATCTTTTTATGTGTTTCCCTCTTTAGTACTTCCCGAAAAGCAATCCCCTATAAGTGAACTTATCGAATTCATACCTAATTTCAAGTAAAATTTACAAAATATTCTAATCAACCATTGTTTCTATAAAACAAGTAACTTTATTATGAAATCCCTCATGGTACACATGAGTTTTTATATAAAATATTATTGCTTTCTCTATTTTTAATGCTTTTTTGTATTTTCTATAAAACCACACTAAACTTTTTTAATGAAAAAAATTCAAAAATAGTATTTTTACATGTTATCACTTATGATTTATATCATTTACGATTATATATGAATATTTCCCTTATTAATGTCCATGTATGTTATTATTACATTTTTTCACGTAAACGTGTATGATACACCAAATTATTAATTCTCCATGAAATGATTATTTTACCCATTTTGTTCCATGGGTATCCTTATGTATATATATTGTTGATTATTTATGATTTTATATGTGGATAAAATAGTCATCAACATGTTATGATGTGTGTGAGCAGATAGCACTCCACTCATTTGGTAAATTTAATTTTCATGAGATGTTATATGCAACTGTCTTAGCGATTAGCCTTGACTCATGCTACCATGTGTAACAGTCTTGGTGTTTAACCTTGAAATGTGCTCCTCTATGTGAAGTGATACTTGAATCATGCTAAAGTCATGATTTATTTTAATTCCACATTACTGTGAATACATTTTTATGTGATCCCATTATTAAATTTTATGACCCCTTGGGTTCCATGAATTTTTTTTATTATGTCATGCCTTATAACCCTTGCGCTAGAGATTTATTATTATGTTTATTTCCTTACAGGGATTTTTAGCTCAAACATATATTAATGTTAGTTCTAGGTTATAGTTTTAAGATGTGTGAGACCAATTGAAGTTAGGATTTCTTTATATCTATTAAATAAATATATTTTTTTAGTTTCACATTTTATGTATTATGTACCCAGTCTTACCTAAAAATTGACATTACAATACATGGATTGTAATTTTATGTTTAATTATGATTATAATATTGTAATTTTATTTTAAAAATGGTGGGGTGTCTATAGTTATTATTAGATAATGGTATAGTTATTTTTGGATATTAGGTATAGAGCACATTATTAATAACCTTAGAGATTAGACTAAGAATAAGAAAAATTTTCTAATTTTTTGTAATTACAGAGTAAGTGTTTTATGAAGAAAATAAATCCATGTCTTTATAAAGAAACTGGTGAACTTGGCACTGGAAAAGGTGTTTCTAGGAATGGAAACCGAAAACACCACTTTGAGCTAGACTTCAAAGGGAACTGGTGCACAACAACAGGCTTTACTGCACTCCTTCATTGACACTCCTAGGATATTTTATTTGGTAAATTCATATGAATATTACATAAAATTATTAAGGAAACAATGGAAAAATACTATAACAATATATATTATGTAACATATCAAAGATAAACAATAATGAAACCTATAGAATCATATGTTAGGATATAATTTTCTATTATTATTTTATCCTTTAATATTTATTGTTTACTTATTATACATAACTGATATGTATTCAAGCCATCTAATTATATGTTAGTTTTCTCCGTTAATGGTGGGTAATTAAATATCCCTTTCCAACAATCAATGTGTCAGGGAATGCGATGATTTACCAAATGATATGCCAAATATTCTGGGAATGGGTTCTCAGAAAATCATGATAGTACATGATCAACTATCTCATGTTATGAATAATAACATGAATCATGTGGAACTCCCTCCTACTCTATGGAAAGAACATGTCATTGTGGAATCCTTCATGTGGAATGTATTGTAATGTAAATTCAATCTTCCAATCCTCTCCATATGTAATAGTGGAATCACTCCATTTAAAGGATATTATCCATCCTCTAGTGCATATGAGAAGAGAATGTCGTAATAATGATCTATCATTTTGATGGGGAAGCATCTCAGTGGTGGATACTAATTAATAATAAAATTCCCCAGTAGAAAATCGTTTTCGTGTATTGAGATTAATTTGGTAAAAAAATTCAATAAATATTTTCAATTAACTCTTTATACCAAGATATAAGTAGAATTCCTCATACATAAGAAAAAAGAAAGATAAGTCCAATGGGGAGTATACCACAAAAAACAAAAGGATTGCATGATATTCCTTTGGCGTTGTCATGAATACCATGTGAATGGTGGATTTCTTGTTCAGTGGAATAATGTTGAGTCTACAAAAAGAATTGGAAATTTTTTACGTTGATAGTTGCGAGAAAACGGTCTTTTGTTATCTAACGTTTGAAATGGAGATAGGAGACTATTAATGGTCCTAAGGGTCTAGTGAAAAAATGTGGGAAATATAGTCTAATATGAGTGGTTTGGGAAATAAATCCTATGATGGAAAGAAGATCAAACATCTCACGTGTCAAAATTTTGGGAAGAAGTGTCCTTAGAACTATCTTAAGGGAACTCTGAATTGCTTAAAATGGAGAAGAATTTGACATCTAGCCATGAATTGACAGAGGGATATGAAGAGTCCCAATAAGTAGGTAAAGGAAAAGAAGGTGCAGATGAATGCCCAACCCTGTAGTGTAGTGATACAACTTCAAGATGCATGGTCAATTTGCGAACAATTTCCCTAAGACAAGGGTTTTTGAAGGAAATCAACAACAACCTACAAGGAAACAACTAAGTATTATGCTATCACAATTGTTGAGATGGAGTTGGGAAATGATTTGGTGAATGATTTTCTAGTTATTCATGCATGAATAGAGCATTTACAATTTAATTCTCATTCTACGTATTCTATCATATCATTCGTGTTTATTAGGAATATTCATTCATCGCCTTGAAATTTATAGGTTGAGTTATCTATGAGAATTTAAAATGGGGGTATTACTACATAAAAAGTATATAACTCCCCTATTAATTTTTATGGACTGAACCTCCTAGAAAAAATCATCATTCTACATTTATTGGTGATTGATGTTATCTTGGTCATGGAATGGATATCTTTATACAAAACAAACATCAACTATAGGGAAAGGGTTGTCACTATTCATAACCCTAAGCATCCTCTAATTCAATACAATTATAAGGTGGAAGACGAATATCCATTAGAATCATTTTCTTAAGTTTGGATATTCATTACATAACTGTAGGAATGTCTAGATCCAATAATTTAGACAATGGAGATGATATTTCTCAAAGAAATGACATTCGAGATGTATTACAATGATGTATTCCCTTTAAAATTGATTGTTCTTCCTCCTAATCAAGAGGTGAGTTCACAATTTAATTTTATCTAGTATTTTTGCCTATATCAAATACACCATATAGAATGGACACAATAGTGATGGAAGAGCTGAAGAAGTAGTTATAGGAGAATCTTGAGAAGGGTTTTATACACCTGAGTGCTTCACTATGTGATGCCCAAGTCATCTTCATAATGAATAAGGATGGAGAAATGTGAATCTACCTTGATTATCCAGATCTCAATAAAATAATTATAATGAAATAGTATCCCCTAACTCAAATAGATGACATGTTCAGTTAACATTGTGGGCTAAGTTAATTTTCTAATGTGGGCCTTTAGTCAATATATCACTAATTAAAGGTGACAAATGATGATATTCCCATGTTTATCCTTCAAACAAGGTATAGACACTAAGATTTCATATTGATTCCCTATGAAATCACTAATTATCTCGAAATAATCATGGATTGAATGAATAGTGTTTTCTGTGATTACCTCAACAAATTTGATGTAGTCTTTTTTGATGATATTCTGATATACTCCAATAGAAAGGGGGACTTTAGGATAGTTTGAATACCATTCTCAAGACATCGAGAATAGAGAACAATATTGAAATGTAAAACAAATGTGAGTTATGGATGGATGAAGTAACATTTTTGGGGCATGTTATCACTCGCAAAAGAGTTTATATGGACCCTTAAAAGAAAAGGCAATTAACTAGTAACCCAGGACAACATCTGTAATAGAGATCTGTGTCTTTCTAGGTCAGGATGGTTATTATCAAAAGTTTTTTAGGAACATTTCTTGATTTTCAAACCCAATGACGAGTGACATGGAAGGGGGTGAAGATTTTCTGAACTGATGAATGTGAGTAATGCTTTATGGAGCTCAAAATGAGGCATATCACTACACTAGTACTCACACTCCTAAAAAGTGGAAAACTCTTTGTGGTGTATTGGAATCCTTGAAAGAACTTCTTAGGTTACGTAATAATTCAAAATAATAACGTGGTAGCATATCCCTCCAGGTAGATGAATATCCATCAGAAAAACTCTCCCATGCATGATTTGGAGTTGACAGATGTGACCATTTCATTGAAAATATTATGGAATTATCTCTATCGAGAGATGTGTGAGATACATAATGATCACAAGAGACTCAAATATATATTCACACATAATGATATTATTATGTGCCAGTAAATTTTGTTAGATCTCATCATGGATTATGACTGCAACTTCTGCTACAATACTGCTAGGGAAAATAAGGTGGTAGATGCTCTATGTAGGAAGGATATTGCATCATTGTCAATGATGAGAATTTAAAAGGACCAATCTTCTTAGATTTTCAATGGATGGACATGGGAATTAATAATCAAGGGACATAATAAACACTTTCTTAAATGGTTTCTCAATTCCCCCTCATGGAGAAAATGACAGATGTCCAATAAAATGAGGTGGAAATTAGAAAAAGGGTGGAAGTTGTCATAAATGGGAAATCCTCTTAGATGAATATTGATGAGGAAGGATTTGTATGATTTGGGTCACGATTTTGGGTGCCATCTAGTCTAGATATAAATTAGGAGCCTTTGAATGATGCACATAGCTAAACCTTCTCTATTTCATCTAGAGTGAATAGAGATGTTTCCGAATCACTGAGATGACATTTGGTGGGATAATATGAAGAAGGATCTTGTTGAATGCCCCTCAATGTTCCTTTTATGTCAACAAATTATTACCATAAAATTGTTTTCTAAGGGGATGATTCAACCACTATCTATACAAACATGGATGCGGGAGAACATCACCATGGACATTGTCAGTTGGCTTCCAAAGTCATCTAGATGAAACAATACTATATGGGTCATTGTGGAATATCTTACGATGATAGCTGAATTTATCACATTTCAAGAGGGATTCTCATTGGATCAAATAGAATGGATATATATCATAGAAGTGGTAAGGATCCAATGAGTACCAATATTTATTATTTCCAATATATATCTATATCCAATAGATATCTAGATTCACCATGATGTTCTCGAAATGTTTATAGCATACTCTAAGCACTGAGATAAAATTTATTAAGTCCTATCACCAACACTATGATGTCCAATCTGAGTGATATATTAAGAAACATGAAAATATTTTTAAATCATGTTCTGTGGACTCCATATAAAGGTGGTACCAACATCTTCCTTTTGTCAAATTTTCTGAAAAAAATAGTTTCCACTACAACATCTGAATGGCACCATTTCATGCCCATTATGGGAAAAGGTGTAGAACATAGGCATGTTGGGATGAAGTTATTCAGAAAAATCTTATAGGTCCTTAAATGGTCAAGGAAATGCTGGAGAAGGACAAAACCATTCACTTTCACATCAAGGAAGCTCAAAGTCGACATAAGAGCTGTAAAGAAAATCATTTAAGAGACCTTGAGTTTAATGTTCGTGACATGGTATTCCTCTACATACCTCCATGGACCAACTTTTTAAGGTTTGGGAACAATGTAAAGTTAATTACCAGGTATATCCACCCATGTGAGATTCTTGATTGTGTGGGTGTTATAGATTATCGACATGTACTTCCACTGACCATGTCTAAGTACACAATGTCTTCCACATATCCCTCTTACAGATGTACATACCATATCCTTCAAATGTTTCATCTTTCGAGGTTGTAATGTTAGAGAATGATAATTCTTATGAGGAGCATCTACTAATGATATTGGATTGTATAGATAACAATGTAAGCAATCGACTACTGACATGGTCAAATTGTTATCGCACAAACATAAGTACAAAGATGAAACATGCAAATTATAGGAGTCAATGAAGGAAAATCACCCACACCTATATACGTATTATAATGTATACTTAAATTTTTAGGGAGAAATTTCATAAGGGGGGAGAATGTAACGACCTAAATGTTTAATCAATTGAAATTTAGTTTATATAATTATGTTATATAGTATAATGACATGAAATCACAAAATTACTAACTACTAAGAACTATGTGACCATTAAACATAATATTATATCTTCTGTGATTTAATGATTGAAAATCAGACATAAATGGTTGCAATTACTATGATTTCTGGAGTATGACAGGACAAAATTAATTTGTGTGAATATTAATTAAACCCTTATGAATAGCAATGTTACCCTTTTGAATAGTAATATGATCCTTATGAATCGTACATTCTTTAATTGAATAATTATCCTTACCAATGAAATTAGAAATAAAATTTATCTATCTTATAAGTGACAATATGATATAATTATATCATAGTGTTGGAATTTATGTGTATTTAATTGATTTTTTTTGGATTTATTTATTAAATAAAAAGTAAAATTTAGATTCATTAACTTTATTCATAAATTATTATTTTGATGAAATAATATTGTTTGATAATTTTAAGAGACTATAATTAATTATTCAATGTGTTAGAAATGCTGTTTTAAATTTAATATTTGTAATTTTTATGTAAATTAGGATTTTAATTGAAAATACCACTTCACAAATTTGGAGAATTATTTTCATAAAATTAAAATTATTTTAGAATTATATTCATTGAAAAAAGTCTTGGGAGAATTTTTTTTCTGAAATAGTTTAATATATTATAAATAGTAAAATATAGTAATTTATTTTTTATATATATTATATGTTTAATACATTATATTTTGAGCCATATATAATGTAATCACCTTGGGTTATAACTCACATGCACATATTACTAATTTTTCACAAGAATCAATACTATTTCTTATCTTTAGAAAAATAGTGTATAAAATATTGAAAAAACCACTCTCTCCTCCACTATAAATACCACCCCTTTTACCTCCTCTCCACACACCTCTCAAGCCAGGTTTCATGTCAAAAATCTCTTCAAAACCCTCCCTAATACCCTATACCACATCCAGAATCAATTGGTCTCTTAAAAATACCAAATACTCTCCCTAAATGAAGTTCTCAATGAAGATATATTCAAGAGGTAAAATCCACTTTTAATTCTTTTATTTTCATTAAAGATCCATCCTTTTCTTTTTCTTTACTCTCCTCCTTTTGTCCAAATGTTATGATAACTCTATTAAATTAAATTTACTAATTATTTTTTATAATTTAATAATTTTCCCTCATATCTCCTCTCCCATCATTTTATAGTAGAAATTATAATGCTATTTGGGAGGTATTAATTTATCACAATCGGGGAGAACAGATTTTCAATTTCCATTACCTTCATCAATTTTGATCATGAAACATTTTTTATGGGTAAAAAATTACATAATATAATTATAATGTCTAATTTATGGTTTTAAAATCTTTTGTACACAACATATAAATTTATAAATAAAAATGTGATCGTTGTGATAAAAACAACCAATTAACCAAAATAGTTATCAATAAAGTTTAATATAATGATTCTTCTTCACTGTAAATAATTAAATAAATTTTATATCCATGTAATATAATAGATGATTATTAATAAGATATAACTCTAATTCTGGGAAACTATTCATGACATACATGTTTATCCGTACATGTATATATGTAAACAATCATGAAGACCAATAAAATAATCAATGATGTAGAACCCCTAAACCCATAAAAAAGTTAATGCATGAAATTAAAAATTTTATACTAAATAAATTACATAAATAATAGGTTCTATATATATTAATCATTGAATTTAATTTGGTTATCTAGGATATTATATTATTTGAAGGACACCATCAGACATAATTTAAGAGACTCTACCCGCACATCCATTATTCATTTGTGTTGTGGTATCTTTCTTTTTATATGGATGAATTCATCTATCCATTTTATGTAAAACATATAAATGTTTTGAAAATTATCCAAACTCATGTATAAAGGTCCATTCAGTACTCTGTTTTTGGAATATTGATGTTTCTAAATGGTTCCCTCCTTAATACTTCGTGAAAAGCAAACACATTTTAGGGAACGTCCCCAATTCATACCCAATTTCAAGTGTTCTCTTCCATCGGTTTTAAGAAACAATTGATTCTAATAAAATATTATTATTATTATTATAAAAACAATATTGGGTCACTTATGGTTTTATGTAAAATATTATTTTCTTTTCTATTATAAATTCTCATAAGTATTATTTGAAACTTTACTAAAATGTTTTAATTCAAATAATTCTTAAATAATATTTTTACATGTTATAATTTCTATTTGACATCACATACCATGATATATTCTGTACTTTACGATGTGAATATATATGTATTTTATAATTCATTTCTTTAATGTAGACTTGTATGAGACACCCATTTCTTATGCTGTATGACCTGCTTTTGATACCCATTTCTTTCAATGGGTACCCTTATGTTTATTTTGATTGATTATGTATGATTATATATGTGGGAAGGATATTTATGAAAATGTAATGATGGGTGTTCCAAGATAGTGCTCCAATGAAATTGGTAATGATGAGCCTTTTGAGACCTTATGTGCAATGGTCTTGGTGGTCAGTCTTGACTTGTGCTAACATGTGCATCGGTCTTGGTGGGAACTTGGGCTTGTTCTTCTCTGTGTGAAAAAAGACTTGAATCATGGTGGATTCATGTTTTTTTGTAATTTAAACATTATTATAAATCCATTTTAATATGATCCCATGATTAAAGTATTTTATTCAATATGTTCCATGCCTTTTTATATCATTATGTCATGCCATTTAACCAATGTGCTAAATTTTATTATTATGTTGATTCCCTAACTAGGATTTTTAGATCATCCCTTTTTTCATGTTATTACTATGTTATCCTATGATGATATAAGGGAAAAATAGATGTTGGGAGATCATTATGAAGTTATATAAGAAATCTTATATGTAGTTCCATGTTTTTTATTTTATGTTCCGTGTCTTCCAAGAAACTAGAATTTATGATCCTTAGATTAAATATTGATATTTAAGGATGCTTAATATCATGAAAAGATATGTAAAAAAGGAAGGGGTCACTAAAATGTCTATTCATTAGATGGGTTTTCAATATTTTCATGATCTTGAACCCATTTGAGTACCACATCCTATCACATGATGGTTCTTGAAATTCCACTTAAATTTACATAATGGATTAAATGGTGGATCATATCATTGAGTGGGTGAAAACACAATCTCACATAAGGGGTTATGCATTTACATATATCATGGTGTAGAGCCATAATGTAAACCAAATTGTTCCACTAAAACATATATATTCAAACCAGTCCTTTCATTGCCTCTATTGTTTAATGAATAACATCTTGCACATCAGTAGTCGGATATTTTAATGATTTTTTTAAGAATAAAACCAATATATATCTCATAGGGAGTGGAATCTTCATGACATGATAAGCTATACGATTCATATCCCTCCATTTGATAGATTATGAAGTGGCATGCATATTCTTATGAGTGAAATAATGGGTCTTGTCTCACCAGTTTTTCATAAACCTTATGGTGTTTAACCCTCTATTTTATAATGTTAATATTAGTTATCCTTTACAAGAAATTGTGGTCTTCTCTAACTAAAAACCACCATTTATATATTGGTGAGTTATCACAAGAAATCTTCACACTGTATAAATGAGGTGTGTTATATAAATTTTCTTTACTTTAATACTCATCTAAAAATCCAAAAATGATGTCACGTAAATATATATCTTTAGTGAATGAAAAATCCTATTATTCTTCACATGAAATGAATTTGGTTATTTATGATCACATTACCATTCTAAGACTTCACAAAGTCATATAATCCATAACTGGAGTTTCATTTATGTGCTACAGATCTTCCTCATGTACCAGTTATTTGAGAAACACAGTATCTGCTTGCTTGTTCATCATAGTGGTGGTTTGCATCCTACATTTGCATTAACCCAATGATCTGCATGAAGTCTAGAAATCAAATTTTCCTTATAAAAATCCATTAGGATCTTCTTCCCAAGGAGAATTGCCCATGTATTCTATTGCACACCGGTCAATGTGTTCTTGATGCCTCCATACATTGCATGCGTCAAGCACATACCTGGACTGACTATCCAGTAAGGCCGGTTCAGATCATCAGCATCATACTCTATCCATATCCACTCACCATCCTCACAGAACTATGATTCTACTAGGATGACCCACATTATACCATGAAATTTATGTGGCTTCTAGAGTGTTCCAGAATTTTTCATAATACAATGAAGGATATCAACATGAATCAGGGAGTTGTGATTCATGTCGGCTCACTATAGTCTAATACATGTGATTTGGAACCTTACACCATCCTCTTTTGGGGGAAAAATGTTAACCATATGAATGGGTTCCATGAATGGTTCTACTATAACATTTTCTCATATCATGGTCAATCTAACTAGAGAACAAAACACTACATGTGATTCACTCATCTTAGGGAAGTGCTTTATATGGAAGTCTAGTATGATCCTAGGTGTTGCAGTGTAGGTAATCCCATGAACAAATCTGGGAGAGTGGTTTAACTATAATTCAGGTGATATCATATCAAGAAAGATGTGTTCATGTGATGATAATGTCTTCATGAGGATTTCTGATGTAGGAAATATCATCTACCAAAGGTCCTTCTAGAATGTGGTATCCACTCAAGGTGGAAGAGTAAATCTGAAATTCCAATTCATGGTTGTTGAAGAAGATGACGTGAAAAATATTTTACACATGGTCAGATACACACAAAAAAATTTCATTCAATGGAATAGTGTGAAATTAACAATTATGAGTATCACCTATAACATTGTCGAATATCTCAAACATTGTAAACAATCCTAACAAAAAATGCAGTGGAAAAAACATCTCCAATTCATATAATATGACCAAAATATTCTCTTCCATTGTAGGAATTTTTACTGGCTCTATAACAATATTATATATTCCATGTAAAAAGAATGAAATATTCTGTATTTTATGATTTAAATTGTTGGGAAACATTCAAGATAAACCTATATAAAATAGATCATTAATCAAAACATCATAGCCATTTGATTTTTGAACTCCTCATGAAGACATTATCATCAACAGTGACAAATCTTTACAAATACCCATGTATATCATGTCAATCCTACATTCCTGTAGATTATTTAGTAAAATTAAAATAAATCTATCATATAAAGGTTTTCATCATGAATAATATGCAAATATATTCCAAAAATATATAGAATTCTAGTATAGTAATTCAAAATAAAATAATCTCTTTTCCAAACTGGTTATTGGATGGTTTTTGGAAAACATTTTACCAAAATCATGTTCATATAATAACTTTATAAAAAAAATTGATTATCTGACAGTGAATATAGAGATATAAATTCTTCAAAACTCTAAAAATATGATGTCATCCATGATCTATAATTTTTTCACAGTTGTAGAAATATGTGATGTTCTATAAACATAATCAATGATGAATTTTTCATCCTAATTTTTTGTGTACCTTCTTCATGAATAATAAACTCTTGATATCCATTAATGTTATATCCTAAGAGATTTCTAAAAAGAGAAATGTAATTTAACATCCCATAAAATAAGGATATCTATGTGAAATGCCAATTTATGTAAGCATCATACAACATAAAACCTAAATCATGCAATAATTTAAAACATTTGGTCTATATAGATTAATAATACCTAATTTCATTATATCGCTATTTTTAGTGATGTTATAATTTGCGATAACCAATATTATTTTAATTTATTGTGTATCATTTGATTAAGGTTAGAATTTATGAAAAAAAACTAACCATGTTAATTTAGGGATTCATTGAAAAAAAAATGATTCACTACCTCTTTAGATATAGTAGGTCTAGGGTTTCTCAACTTATTATAAATTTTATCATAATCATGATCAATTTACATCCACTGAGGAGAGTATATAAGTGATTATGTTTTCTATATATTTTTTTTATTTTAAATTTGTTCCATGTAAATTAAATTATAGTTTCATCATTACCATATAGGTTCCTAAACCATGGATAGAATTTAAAGAATCATACAACATTCATATAATCTAAATCAACATTCTTGTATCGAGAAAGAATTTTTTTTAAAATTTTATAATTTTTTTGGTCATTTATAAAGAATATATATTTAATTTTATATGCATGTATTCATTCAATGATCATACATATTGATGATATAATCCCATTAGAATAAAATGTTCATATTAGAGTCCTAGAATATTTTTGGTATCGTATCATTAAAGAGAGAATGTAGTTAAGTAAGAATAGTTTTAATCAATCCGTTTCTAGAATTTAAATTATATAAATTTTTCATGGCTGAAAATTCTTTGTAATTAATACAACCAACAAACAATTCTATCTTCTTATAACTATTAAAAATCTAAAAAACATATGGATAATCAGTATATTCATCTTCATTTGCCATTTTCATTTCCTTAATATAATGTCCACCATAGTTCAAACATGTAATCATATTCTATATACAGTCTTTATCATTCTTAACACTTGTAATAGTATCAGATGATCCATTGAACTAATTGTTATCCTAGTAACTATAAATATTCATTCATTCCCCATGTTTAATAAAAAAATTATAAAATAGATCAATTATTTGAAAGATAATGTGTTATTCTAAATCATATAGAGAAATTATTCTTGAATAACAATAGTATTAACACATACAAATAAAATGAGAAGGTTCATATACATGGTATTTTGAAGAATTTATGGAATCTTTATCCCTTTCCTAATACATTTTTCTGTATACAGTTAACATCAATCTATTTTCGATTAATATACATCCTATTTGGTATAGTAATATTAATATTTATCAAAATAAACAAATACACATAATTTAGGACCATCAACCCCATATATGGTCATTCTAAAGTAATCTATTAAGCTACAAGAATTTATTTTAAAATGATAATAATTTTTTAATGATGTGTATTGTGATTGTTTTCTAGTGGGGGAAATTATTGAAAGAATGTATTGTGTGATATCTATACAGTGAAAAATATCAAATTTAATTTAATTTATTATAAAACCTAGATATTAAATAAAGTTATTTATCTTTTTTATGTGGGATTAAAAAATAAGCTAAGAGTATATGTGTCTTCATTTGATCACTTGGTACAATGTGGGTCAGGTGGTGTTTCAAAGATAGCATTATTAGGAGCCAAAATAGATATTATTTAGATGAAGAAAATGTTGATGTTTTAGAATCCCAAAGACATGTATCTTGTAGCATGTAACTGACTTATTAGCTTGGAATAAGATTCAATGAATCTCATCCAAAATGACCAAATATTACAATATTAATGGTAAAATAGATATATATATATTATTCTTGCATTAAATTTGAAAAAATATTACAACATATTCTTTTAAAAATATCATTATTCCTTTAATTATATCCTATCATATCATTTATAGTATACTTACTTGATCCATGTGAATATATAATAAAAAGGGTGAGATAAAGTAATCATTAAGGGTTTTGTATAGTGAAAGTCATTGGGAATGAATAAATAATAATTAATATGAAAATTTAAATAATAGAACACATTTTTTCATTTTTTTAATAAATAGGTTATCATAATTTCAATAAGGATTAATCAATAAGGCATGGTAAATAAATAAAAACATGTTTCATATAATCAATAACTAATAATGTATTGAATATTGGGATAATATAATAAAAAAGATATCATGGTTAATAATAATAACGATATTCTCATGGATGGAAATAATTTACTATTGGATGTAATGGTCTCAAACATCACAATATAACTACCATTGAGATCTTTCTTAATAAAAATATATTATTAATGAGATTATATACACCCTAAACACATTTAAAAAATTATAGGACAATTATTTTTCTCATGTGATTATCGATGTATTGAGGGAATATCTATAACAAGGATCCACCTATATGTGCATATCAAAATCATGGCCATATATCCAATAATTGATTTTATTCATGAAAATTGTACATTATCATTAAATATCTATTTTAAGTGAAGAATATTTATTTATACATATTTCCCCAATCAATAAAATAAATCCCATAATAGAATAATGTGTGTTGAAATGGGATCTCGTTTATGTAACAAACCCATAATTGATAAATAACTAGTACTCCACCCGTGAAAATGCCCGAGACTATTCAATTTTTTTTTCATATCATCTGGTTTTCTGTCATTCCAAAAAAATTGTACTGTCGTTTTACTTAATTTAACATTTAGAATAAAACAATGATACTAATGTCAGTAGGCTACCTGTGATTGAAGGAAATAAAGTAAAGACTAACTGTTATGGTGATAGAACACCAAGGAATGAAATAGGTAGAGATACTGATAGATGAATCTGATGGTGTAGGTGAGGGCAGAGGTGGAGGTGAGAGGCGAGATTGTGATAAATGATGGAAGGAAACCTATAGAGAGATTCATGATTTCTTGATTTTGACTGGGGTGGGTGGATGAGATTGCGAAGATGTTGGGGTAAGGATTAGTAGGAAACATGGTTGCATTCATTGTGGTGTCTTTGATTCTAATTATAAGATTATTAGGTGAATATAATCCCTGAAAACAACTATATATAGTAAAATACATAAATAATATAAATAACTTGTGAGTTCTTCTCCATGTATATTTATAAGGCTTTGGTGTATATTGAATCTATGATAGTAGAAATAATAGACAATTTTGATCAATTATATCTAACCTAGAATCATCTATAATATCTATGTAAAAAGAAATAAAATTGTTTAATGGTTTATACATATGGAATAGTTTTCCTAAAAATATCACTCACACAATGGATATCATGGTTACAAACATCCGCTCGAATTCCCCCACGAACAAGCTAAATCCAAAAAAACAAATTTATTCTAATTAGGAAAACATTGTTTGAAATATATTAATCCATAATAGGTAATTCCAAACAAAGATATGATTAGACAAAAGAGTTCTGTAACAATTCTATTTTAAAAACCGAATACATTTAAATGTTAGTTATCTCTTTAAGTATTTCATATCTTCCATGAATTCTATACACTATCCATCTTTTAAACAAAGGTCAGCTATAAGTTCATTAAGTGAGTATATACTCTTAAAAATATAAAGATCCATGATTTGAGACAATCACCCATGCTAAGCTGCTTCAATAACCACTTCATAAGGGCTGACATCATGAAATTGAATAAATGAAATACATGAAGATTGATTGAATGCTGCTATTTCTTTTTTCAAGGTCCAGAGTGATGTGTTGTTGGTTTTAAGAAAATTATTTAGTGAAAACAGCTAGAGTTTCCCATAGTAAAAAATTTCATCTATAAAACAGAAGATCACATGCAAGAGTTCAAATGGCCCGCATTAAAATTTTCAAAACCAATCGATTCTAGGGATTATCTCATAACATAAATCAAGGGTATATAAATGATAAATATACCAAGAATCATAGAGCCTAAATAAAAGATAAGAGAATAAAACTCGCCATAGGAGTAATAAATTGTAGTGATACCTCACTATCGATACTTCATCAGCTCGATGCACGAAGCCATGGACTCTCCCTGAGTATGTCACCAATTATTTCTCCAAACAATAATGTATGCACTTAATGGTATTGTAGAAAAACATTAATGTGCCTCCATGAATTCTTGAACTAATTTCCACAAAATCAGCTTCAATGATAAATAGTGCTTTAATAGACTATTTCTCATCAATAAAATAGTAAATAATGGTGATTCAATAAAGATAAGTAAATTTTCGGTAAAACAGTTCAGTTGTAGCAAAATACAAGAGGGTACCTCGTGGATTTATGTGGAAGATTTGGAAAACAACAATTTGTTTGAGAAGTGGAATTTTACAAAATACCTATGGATTTATGTACCATGTGATCATAAGGGGAAGGGGAAATACAAGCCATGAGGACCTTGAAATAAAAGATCACATTGTATTCAATTAAATAAAATGATTTAGTTAAAAAATCTTGGGCATGAAACATACCTTATAAATATAAATAGGAATATGTGCTATTATCACTTTTTAGAATGTTTTTCCTAATATACCCTTACCTTGTTCATCCATACATGGCATTTCCATAGTTTTCAAATTCAACAAATTGATATACAATGTTAATAGAGCATCTTCAAACAGATCCTGAAATTATAAAAAAAAAGTTTTAATGAAATTTAAACTTTTGAGAAGTGGAATTTTACAAAATACCTGTGGATTTATATACCACATGAACATAAGTGGAATGGGAAATTCTAGCCACGAGGTTATATTAAACGATCCTTAGTAGTCCCCAATTGCCTCTCCACTTACAACATGGAAGGTATTGTCCCCTGACATCCAAAAAAAATGATCAGAACACATGTCAAAGAGAAAACATAAACAATAATTC
The DNA here is from genome assembly GCA_963277665.1 of Viscum album. NCBI lineage: Eukaryota > Viridiplantae > Streptophyta > Magnoliopsida > Santalales > Viscaceae > Viscum > Viscum album. The sequence goes on along the minus strand of OY728123.1, from coordinate 2,058,573,110 downwards.
CATTAAAGTAATAATAATTATTAAGAATAATCCAGTTAATAGAATAATTTAATATATTCAATGAATGAAAAATTAATGTTCAAAAAACATTATTAGAAAAAAAACAGGTTCAAAAAGGGAATCAAGTGGATATTGGCATGTGTCTTAAGCTTAATGCAACTCACTTTGTGTCCTCTAAGAAGAGGACGAATCCATATTTCCAAGGAATAAAAGTTGGATATTATCATAAATAGGTGTCAAAATGCAGTCTATATATTTACAGATTATAATAAATGAATAAATAAATCATGACACGAATATGATACATCATATAATCCTATAACTCCCAAGATCCCAGGGCTGTTAATATCTTAAAGTAACTGCTACTCTTAATTTTTTTTAAGAAATGTTCATTATAATCCAGAAATATGGAGTAAAATTGAGGCATGTAGGAGGTTTTTTATTTGAAAGGGATGATTGAACATTGAATTTGATCCCAACATAAAAGGTCTTATACAAAAACTATATAAACAACTTGCTATTATGAACCTTTGCATCCTCCCTAAAAAATTCCTATACAACATGGTTTTGGTTATTCTTGTGGCTTCTATCCTCTTTCACATTATGAATGTATTATTACCTTTTATTGTGTGCTATTATTTTTATTTATATTTAATTTTCAATGCGTGTAGGGAAACCATTTTACTAACAGATAACAAAAATGTGAATGTAAAATACAGTGTAAAGGAAAATAACAAATTGAATAAATTTGTAATTAATTGGTTTAATACTATCAGAAATAATAGATAAATTAATTCTAGAAAATATAAACACTAATTGCAATGTTTTGAATAAAATAATTTCGGTATACCATTGTTAGAAGATATAATGTGGTGTAATAGAGAGCTGTTAGATCTAGTATTGAAATCAGCTGTATAAAATGTCTCAGTTCACTATTGTCTTTGGAGTAACTATACTTGAAATATAGTATCATATTTATGGGTAGTCAATAGTGATAGTGGGTCATAAAAATGATTAAACTATTAATAATATAAAAATCATATATTTATAAGCATACTACATCAATGTTGGAGGAGTTACTAGTTTCAATACTTTGGAAGGGATAGTACGGTATGATTTCCTAAAAAATTGGATGTCATAGAGAAGAATAGGATATCATGTATACTGACTTGGATGGGGAATCAACCTTAATTTCGATTTTTCAGAGATAGATCTATATTGCAGATTTCAACTTTATCGTGACAGAAATAGAAGTTTTTAATCTTTAATATCTTCCACAAATTAAAGATTAATACGATTGGAAGTGGTTTATACCTAGAATTACTCGCTTCGTGTATGAGGGAGTAGGAACCCTAGGTGGCGCAGAGGACCCATTTGTTAACGATCCGAAGGAGCAGTCACCGGTTTCATAGAAGGCGTAGGTGGAGGATATGAAGAAGTAGTGTCGAGTAGTAGCCCTGGCCGTAGTAAAAATACATGAAATAACATTTGGTTGAAAGGTCAAATGATTCAACAAATTTTTACCCTTTTCCTGCACGTCAAATTCTCTTAACCTACATAAAATTTTTGGGTTGTTAGGAATATTTCAAGTAATGTGATTGCATTATTATGAAATAATTATAGGGAAACTGATTGTAAGGAAATTAACCTTTTAGTGTTTGGAATGAAAAGAAATGAAATAACAACATCAAATATTTGTTATGTCTGCTTTGTGCGGATGCGACCGACAAAAGTATGGAAACTCATGTTACTAATTGTGTAGAAGACCTGTGATTTTTTGTTGAAGTGGATCCCCTCAAAAAATGTTGGTATCTCATTATAGTCCACCTCCATAACAAGAAAAAAAAATCCTTAAATTGGAAATTAGTTTTATTGGAATCAATCATTACAAATAAGAAAATGGGAAATCTGTTTTACAGTGTATTAGTAAACTATAATACGAGTAGATATAAAATTGGATATAAAATTTCTAAAAGAAAATTTGAAAGTTACATATTAGAGAACATGTTTCCAGTACCTATATGACATATTATAAAAAACAGGATATATCGACACTTTATATAGTAAACAATGTTGTAAAAACACAATGTACTTAACTTTGTTTCACAAATACACCCCATGGCACATGATTTCCCCCATATGTGAATATTTCTATATGCAATAAGAAATTTTCATTGAATGATTAAGAAATATACATAAAATTTTAAAAAAATTAATATGATTTCATGTTATAAAATAATATAATATAAATCATATACATATGGAAGTCATTACAGTTTCTTGATGATGAGGTGTGATATTATAGGTGATGCAATCAGCCTATGACAGTCGATGGATGATGATTTTCCATAAATGTCATCAATTAAAATTAATGATATGGATAAAACGAAATATAAGTTTCCCTAACCAATAATAAAGATGACCTAACCCTAGGACTATTGTACATCACAAATAATGGAAAAAATAATGATTTTATGATGATAAAGGAAATCCTCGTGAATTGATTTTATGATGATAAAAATAATTTCAAACATCATAATCATGGAGAAAAATTCCATAGAATCCAAGAAATGGAAATTGTGATAGATGAATTATTCTCATATTAATTAGTAATGGATAGTTCTAGAACTATCAAGAACAGTAAAAACACACATGAAATTGATTTATGAAACATACATGCACAAGAACACGAGATATTGCAAAGAAGATTTGGTCATTTGACTAGAAAAACCTATACATTTCCCATCCAACTACTATTTGTATGGAAAAATCATACTAAATCATAGATAAGTTTGATATATAGGTAATTACCCCCATCCATGTCAACATATTTAAACATAATCAGTTAGATCGTTCTTCCACTCTCCAGTGAAACATGCTTCAATACATAGCTAAAAATGTCAGAATACTACATGTGAAGGTAAGAAATCTGGGATTTCAGTAATATAATGAAAGATCAAACATGGAATCAAGTTATAAAACTATAATGCAGAAGAACATTAGATGTTGAAGATAAGATTTGGCCATTTTTATTGAAAAAACTGAACACAACCCATTCAACCACTGTTTCTATGGAATAAGAATTCTAAATCCTAGATTAGTTTGAAATACAAGCACATACCCTTGTCAATGTCAAAATCTTCAAACATAATAAGTTGGATCTTTCTTCCAAGATCCAGTGAAACAGGCTTCCATTAAACATTGAAGTTACAAAAAATGCAAATGCTTATGAAGTGACATCAAAAAATGAAATCATTGTGTTAGAAATATTTGATAGACCTTAACCACATGATTTGATCTAACCCCATAGATAACACTTCATTTGACCATATCACACATGAAGCATTATGAAAATATATTTTGGATAGTAAACAAACTTAATATATACAAACAAGAATAAGTTCTATAAGCAGTTTTCAGAAATTGTTGTGAAAAAAGATCATTAACTTATTTATCCATACATGGCATTGTCATCTTGTTCGAATTCAATACATTGATATCCCATGTTTTATAAAACATATCGAAACAAAAAACAATGAAAAATGTTTCTATGATGTGTCAACTTTAGAGAAGTGTAATTTTACACAATACCTGTCGATTTATGTACCACGTAATCATAAGGTGCAGAAGTAGTTTAATGTGACATTATATTAAATCTATTCATAATTGTATAAATATTTATAAGACAACATTAACCTATTTTCCCCCAGCATTGATGCACATTACAGTAATTTCTTAACCTTAGACACAACTACTACTCCACATTATGTAAACTAGTTGACATTACAACAAGTGGATCTCTTGACATTACGAAATCTTATAATGCATTTTCAAGAGGGGGAAAGAATGTTAGGATTCAAAAAATGCATTTCTAATTTAACAGTGACCGAAACACATTGATTTTCCAAGGAATGCATATCCGATAAGGCAATGAAATCAAACCAAATTAGTTTATTGACCTATAATTTACAGAATAAAAATTTTTATGAATGAAGAACATAAATAATGGATAAATGAAGAGATTTTTGATCCATCTGTGACTCTTCATTGTACAGATGATAAATACCACCTTAGTAATGAAAGTATATAGTATTTTCTTACATGCATCCATAATTGGAAGATGAATGTACCTCCCTTGAAATATTGTTTTCATTGTATTATGTCATATGAATCACATTCATATATCTTTGGTTCATAAATTCAATAGACGTTGGATTCAATATTGAAAACAAATCACTAACACTGAATTGAAACATGAATATAGTTAATATTCATATACAGTTGGAAACAATTATGTAGTAGAAACACAACATATTAACAATGAAAAAACTAACTAATTATAAGGCGTTCACCAATGATCCAGAAATAGCTGAAAATACAATAAACAATATGTTATAAAATGGAAAAGGTAAAATAATGGCACAAATAAAAAACACCAAATTTACAATGAATAATATTTGAATTAAAAATTTAATATACAGAACAAATTAATAATCCACATAAAATGATAAACTGAATTATTTAATTATAGTTTACATCATACCTGTACTATGCTGCGACATTGGGGAGGGATGAAAGATGGTGTTATGAGTTGAGTGAACATACATAATATATAGACGTATTATTCAGAACAATAATCGAATAAACATATATTTATATGAAATTCATGCAAGAAAACTGAATATGATGTTACTTATGTCATCAGCAATGACAATGAAACATCGAGGTTAGTAATTCTTAGTGGGCAAGAGTGTAAGCCTTTACCTGAAAAAAAAACAGAACTAACCTTCAAATGGTGGTACATTTTACCGATTTTCAGGGCCTCTCAAATTCCTCCAACGTTAATTCTTATAGCCTTAAATTCACTCAAACTCTCCAATAAGCATGCTAATTGAGGAGAAAATTAGTCAAAGTGAGAAACCATACTGAAAAATAAAGTAATTCAAGGCAGGAGGATACAACATTAAAAAATTAGATTGTACCGTAGCAAGACATAACAGAAATCATGAATTAAAAGAGCCTGAGATAGAGGAGCCGAAGGTAGAGGATCTGTTAGCGGAGGAGGCGAATGCGGAGGAGGAAAATGTGGAGGTGCAAAAGTTGAAGGAGCAGCAGGCTTGTCACGTGGAGGTGGAGGTGCGGAGGCGGTGTCGTAGAGGCGGAGTTATGAAGGAGGAGTCGCAGAGGTGGAGTCACAGAGGCAGAGTCGCGGAGGCAGAGTCGTGGCTGTAGTGGGGATTAGATGAGGGGAGTGAGAGAGGGGATTTGGGGAGGGGGGATTCGGGGGTATCGGAAACCCTAGAGAGGGTAGATGAGAATCGAGGAGTGGTGGGAGAAGCAATGTAAATTCTGATCAAGGGAAGGAGGGTTTTTGGGTATGGTGGAGGGATATGAAATATGGGGTGACATGGCTTCGTATGAAGAGGACACGTGTACAGAAAAAATCCTTCAATATTTTGTATATAGATATGGAAAATTTTATTTAATTTAATGTACAATGACCAAAATAATGTAAATTATTATAGGGAAACATAATTAATAATAAAATTTAAGGAAGTTATTTTCAACAATTTAGATAGTGAGAATGATCAAAAATCCAAAATAAAAAAAAGAATGATATCAATACAATATATACACATTTTATTAATATGAAATTGTTTTTGTTTAAAATAAATATAAAAATATCAAAATATCATTAAAAAATTCATGCTGAAATTATTATATTAACATTATAAATTATTTTAAAAATAAAAGTTCACAAAATAATTTAAAAATAATTTTTTAAAATATCTTTTGGAAATTATAAAGGATGATTTGACATATTTTTTTTGGTTTTAATGTTTAGAGATTATATTCCATTCGTTCACATTAAAATAAATATTCCTTTTAAATTTTCAGTTAAACAAATATTTCCATTGTTTGGAAAATGTTATAAATATTTCATTGAAAAATATCAACAATGAAAATGCATAAAATTTCTTTAAAAAATAATCAAAAAATATGTAATAAAATTGAAAATATTTTTTTGAAATCTTTGATTTTTGAGGAAAACTGATTACCAACCAAAGAGAGAAAAGAATTTAGATTTTCTGTAAAATACATTCTCATAAAATTTATATAAAAAGACTGTGAAATTGTTACATTATGTAAAAGAATTCATTAATAACTAGAGTAGAATTAAATTAATAGATTTATTAAAAAATTATCAAATAATTTCCTCTAATGTAAAACTAATTATAAATTATATAAAATAAATTGGGATTGTAAAATAATCCTTGGAAAATATTGTAATGTTAATTTTAGAGTTAATAAATGATTTTTTATGGGTATGAAATTTAAATCCAAATGAATCAAGTTGAAATAACATATATTATCTTTAAATTTCATTCAAAATATAATCAGTCAATTTCAAGGACAATGAATAAGCAACATAATAAAATAAAAATAAATTGAGTTACTAAATTCATTAGATCACAAAACAATTAAAGACAAATATAATTGGAATTAAAAATTAAATTATAAATTTTAAATAACATATATAATTAATGAAACATGTTATACATTTTAATGGGGTATTATATGAATAATTGAAAATAAATTAGGTTCATATCATTACAATATGCCTCAATTAAGGTAAATTGAGATGAAGGCTGTTACATCATGCTTTTTTTGTGATGAAAATCAATAAACTAATGTATTCTGGTTATAGACATTTTATTATATTATAAATTAACCATATAATTGTATATAATTTCATATATCATATTTTTATTGCATCTTTTCACCTTTTTAATAATAAAAATATAATATTTTTCATTTTCCTGTTATTAAAAAACTTTTTTTCTCAATCATTTTTTGTCACGAATGTTATTCTTCATGGGAATATTTTATAGTTACATCTACTCCAAAATTATTATCATGACATAAATATAATATTTATTTAAAATCATACTTTTAAAAGCAATCATGAATGTTGTTTTTGAGAAATAATTTATGTTATGATCATGTAGATGGTTTGCCATATATAGAAATGTGTAACACTTCTATTTTACAACTATCATTATAGAAATGATACATATAAAATATTAAAATTACGTATTAATAATAATATAAAATATTATATATTATTTCTTTAAATATTCAAATATATATCATCCATGTAGTGATTCGATCAAAAGAGAGTCACAAAACTCCGTAAATGTGGTAGTCCGCACGTACATGAATGATGCTATCATCATTATATGAGTGAAAGTGGAAGAAATAAATGATATATTATCATTTAAGTGTGATATATATGATATTGATATGATAATTATATAATTTTTATAAAATATATTCATTAATGTTATCATTACATCCTCCAATATAAAGCATTTTGAAAAAACAAATCACATCTGTTCGTGAGCCAATACTACGACCGACACACGAGAGGTGTTATTGTATTCCCTTCAAAATGGAAAGTAAAAAAATACATATATGATATAAGGACACAATAGATATAATTATACATTTAATATAACACAGACACACACACAGAGATATATATATATATATATATATATTCTCTTTATTCATCATCGTACCCAACTGTGAGAGGTGTTGACGGAATACATGTCACATTAGTTCTTGAGATGGTAGTCCTCGATACAGATGATCAATTATATAGTTTCCCATTTTAAGAAAAGGGAGATATATATAGTTAATTCCATTAACATAATAAAATATTATTATTTGAGAGATACAATTTTTAATATATAATAGTGTTCTAATAATAATTTAAGGAGGAGGAGAAAGATATAAAATAAAAATGCATAATAATGATTTCTTCCACTTTCTTGAAAAACTCTTTATTTATATACACAATTTATTAGAGGAATATATTTCTATAAAAAGTAATAACAGGATTATGTAATGGAATTTTTTATATTATTTTGGATGGACTTTTCGAAAACAATGGTTTTGCGTAGTGAGAATAATTGAGGAAAGGGGGTCACATATTATAGATGAGATGAGTGGAAAAAATTTAATATTTGAAAGAATGGTTTAACAACATTTTTTACATGTAAAAAGTGTCTAAAAAGTTTTATTCTAAAAAATTATAAATTATATGGTCGTAATATGTAAATTTAATAGATTATAATCATGTTTTTTTGTTTATTTTAAACTTTATCATCATGGTTTATCCCCATTTAAACCGATTTTACATTAACAAAAGAAAATAATATTTATTTTTTTACTATTAATTATTGTAAACAAATTATGTTTAGCATTATATATAAAATAAATTATAAATACTCAAAATATGGAATAAATTTTATCAAATATATTCATATAATATTAAATAACTAATTATAAATAGTGTTGTAGATTCGATGAGAAAGATGGTTTTCAATGTGGAAATGTTTGAAATATTTAAATTCTGTTTATAGAAAATATAAATATATAAATCATTCCAATCAATTATATTAGATTAATATCTATAAAACTGAACTAAAGATTATTTGACAGCAACAATATAAAAAATAAAAAATCATTAAAAATAATTTAAACGAATAGTCAATGATCAATTAAAATTAAGTATTTTTCACTATTAATTACTAAATTGAATCTTTTTAAATACTCCATAACATCAAAATTAAGTCGTTATAATAATATTAATTTAAATATAATGTAATTTTTTGAAAATAATGTTTATAAAATTTGTATTAATTAATCATAATTTTTTTGTGAGCAGAGTGCGAGTAAACTCTCTTTAAAAAAAGACCATTTTTCAAAAAATATATTCATACCTATTAATTATTTTCTTGTTTTATTTATAATAAATAGATAACCATAAGATTTATAATTTATTATGTTCAATTCATAACTTAAAATTTAATGTTCTATAATCATTTTAATATTATTTAATACTTTGTTAACATCTACTCTTTTTTCATTATAAATTACTGAACCATAATCTTCATAGATACCAACTTAAAAAATTATGACTAAAATAATCAGAGAATGAAAATAGAGATATACCAATAAATTATGATCATATATTCTTGTAACCTGTAAAATCTATTAATGATAATCATGTAACCAATAAAAAATAGCATCTACACACTAAAGCATGTGCAAAACAATCCAAACAATGTACATGAAATGATAACAGTAAACTATAAATAAATAGTAAATTTATTAAGAATGATAAAAATTAAATAATATATCATAATATATATGAACATGGTTCTGAAGGTGATTATGAATGTTATGTTTATGATAATAAAGTATAGAATTCATTCACTGATGTCTTAAATAAAGGCAATGGTGTTTCTTCTCAACTTCCACTCATTATTAAATTATTTTTTATGTACCAAGTATAATTTAAAGTGAGTTTATACTTATTATTAGATATATAATTAAATTAAAATTATCATATTTTTGATATTTAGATATCAATTTAATTGATTCTCATTCAATGGGTTTTTATTAAAATGTTTCTCTAGTTGTATGGGGGGTTCTTGACTAAATTGTTTTTCTTAATGCATAATGATTTCCCATTTTAGTATGTTTTTAAAATACGGTATTATTATACTATATGATTCTATAATAATTCCTTCACATACCAGTGAATTTTATATTTCCAATTCAATTATTTTACTTTGATTATTTTCATTCTGAAAAGGATTATTTTTGTTATGAATAATTTGTACCCTCTTTATTGACGATTTCTATTAAATATTAATCGTTCACATTCCAAAACATGTTATTGATTATATATGGGAATTATATTATGTATTATCTCATTTTACATTTATATTTCCCTTTTTTCATTTCAAATGAATTTTTGATTATCCTTTTCGATGATGTTTATTCATAACAATACTATTATAAATAAATACAAATTATTCTCATTTGTTTTTATGGTTTATCATCAACTATAAATTGACATTATATGCACATTATAACTTTTAATGCAACCATTATTGATGAATATATTAAAATGTTAACATTTCAATGGTTTTCACTTCACAATATTTGAGAAGGCATTTGACTGTGACTTGTACTATCATCTTTTATTACTATATTAAATTTTTTATAAAGAATATTTTATAGTTTGTTTCACCATTATTGCCAATATTCCTAATGTTGACTTTTTAAAAATTCATTAAAATGGTTTTACAAATTGTATTAATAATTATTATTTTTTAAAGGAAATGAAAATATTATTATATTTTCCAAATGTAAATGCATTATTTTTAGAATAAAACCATATTTTTAAAAGATATTTAAATGGATTGTGATTATAAATTATTACTTGGTATTTTTATTCCACCTAAATGAATTTTTCTGAAAATAAATCTCTAGATTGATTTTATATGAACTTCGATTTTTGTTTTTATGGGTAATTAGAGTAGTTGTTTGATTTTGTAAATTAATATAATGTTTCACAAGAATTATTACATTCAATACCCATCATACTAGATCTGTGATATTTTGAATTAAAATAATGAGAAAAATATAATATATTCTATATTATATTAATAAATTATAAATGCATACATTTTGTTTATAAATAATAATTATGTTTAATGATAAAATTTTTATTATCATAATACTTCACGTGGGGTTCTGGTGGATTCAGAAAGCCAATAATCTGGTAAGATACGATGGGGGAACATCAACAGGAAGATCCAAAATTGCGCACCCCATGAGTTTAATATATGACATGGTATCTATGATAAAAAACTGGTAGGAATGACCCTATCTTCTGATGCTACTGGTCTCATTCCCAAGGGCCCAAACCTCTTCTTGGTCTTTGGGCCATTGGCTGTGTAAGATTCCTCTAGAAAATTGCATCAATCTTAAGATGGATGGCTCATGTATCATGGGAGACATTCATGGTGGAGGGGTTGGCTGTGACTATAGGGGTGATGTCATTTTGGCCTATACAACATACTATCAAAGTAGCATGTCCATCCAATAAAAGGACCATGTTGTGTTAACTAGTCACTCCTTTTACAGGCATGTTAATATCCTCCTATCCTAAAATAAAACTGATTTTATTATCATTCGAGACTCATTCCATGGTAGGGGATCCACCCCTTGGTCCAGATCCTGAAAATATAGAAAATGCATGAGGCTCCTCAATTGTAACACTATGGTAACCCACATATGGTGTGAGGGGAACAAACTAATAGATCAACTGGCATCTATGATGTGTCAAGGCTCAAAAGTCATGCGATTATCGAGTATCTCCTTTTACAAATGTAAGGGGGTAAATTTGATTCAAGGGAAATAACTTTGTATTCATTATTTTAGTCCACTATAGGTCATTCTCTTCCTTCTTTCCCCTTGTACCTCTATTTCCTTGTGAATAAAAATGTTAATGTATATGGTTATGGTAAAATTTTGTTATTTTCCTTACAATAGTTTTTTATTTGAATGTTTTTTTTAAAAAAAGATAGAGTTTTAAATATTATAATTTTAATTAGAAAGAAAATAAAATTCATTTATTCATTAAAAATTTCATTTTTATCGTAGGATTAGTTTTTAATATTTTTCTTAAATAAAATCTCTATAGGAGGATATCAAAAAAACTTTAATTTTGTTACTACCTCCACTATTTTGACTTATATATAATTAATACAACTTTATATATATATATCAACATTTATAAATTAAAATTGAAAATTTTTAAATACTGTTTTAATTTTATAAAACCCACATTTAATACCATCGAAACCTAATTATTATTTTAAACAAAATTTTTTTTCCATTATATTAAAAAATTAGTTTTCATCAATAACAGAGATTAAATACATCAAAATGGAATTAATTATTTATATAAATATGATCATATTATTTTAGAAGATTAATTTTAATATTATGTTGACTGTTAGAGTTACTATAATAAATGTTAATTACCATGACATTGGAAAACCTGTTATTTTCTCATAATCATTACTTTAATATTACGTATTTTTTTTTAAAATAAACTAAATTAATTTATTATTAAAAATAAATTAAATATATTTTTATAAATTTATATATAAAAAAATTATCAATCATTTTATCGGTAATCAAAACAAAATTATATTTATAACAATTAATGACGAAAACAACATTTTCCTAAAAACATTTATTATATTATATGTTTTTTAATGTACTTGTTAATTGAATCGTATTTAATAACTAAATTATATTGATATGGGATTATTTTTTATTTTCATAACACCCATTAATTATTATGATTATTTACCCTATATGTTTTATAATATATAAAATATTAGGGCAAATAAGTAGTTAAAAATCTATAACCAAAAATGATAAAACATAAAAATCATGTTTTAAAAGTCATGAAACATGTGTAAAAAATCTGTTGAAATGGGTGGGGTAGCTTGATCAACCTTATAACTCCAAAAATTACATTAATTAACAATTTTTAATAAACTTTTCCCAAAATAATGTCATTCTATTATTGAAAACAATAGGAGTTCACAAAAGCTTCATTTCCTTCACCTATAAAAGGGATCACTTCCACCTTCTCTAGTTTATAAATTTACCTCAAAAAATATATTAAAGTATAAAAAATATCCTATAAAATAATTCATTTTCAAAAACATATTTCATAAATCACCATATGTGATTTGAATTCATAAAATTCTAATTTTTCTTTCAAGATATGTTCATGGAATGAAAGTGAGTAATTCGTAGTCCTTATCTTTTATTCAAAATATTGCTCCTCAAAACATACAATAATATTTTTGTAAATAAACTATATGTAGCCGATATACTGATGTTTTCTATATTAATGTAACAGAAATTATATATTTATTTCCATCCACATATAAAAGTAATATAATGTTTACCGTGTGTTATACAGATTACCACTCCACAAAGTTGGATTTTTTCATATTGAATTTTTATTTATTCAAACAACATAAAATATGATGAAAAAAATATTAAAAAATAAATAAAATATTATTCTTACTCATTTATTACGATATTATACAATTTTTTAACCATATTGATAAATCTAGATAGAGTGTGATCATGTTTTGGGTTAGTCTAATAATGTACTTGAACCATGTTATAAAACTATATCATGTATAATTATGGGACTAAACTATAATGTAACTATAATCTAAAAATTATATCATAATTTTTTTACACTTAGGTAAATTTTATATTTTTATTTAATTTTTTTTATCAAAATATTATTTTTATTGCTAAAATTACAAAAATATAACGACAAAGATTCCATTTTTATTCATCTATTAAATTAAATATAATAAATAAACATCATATGATGATAAAAATATATATTAAATAATATATCTTTTTTGGGTCTAAATTATTTAATATAAACACCAAATTTGATTATATAAGAAGTCTGATGCATGAAAAGTATGAATTAAAAACATTGTATATGTTAATTGTCTCATATTTTTACCCTTTCAGACATATATTACATTATAGCCCGTGTTTTTTTAAATGATATATATATTTACACAATAATATTTTTTATCATTATTAAATTATATTTTAAAATATTGAATTTGAAATTCCATATTACTTCTTTTGTGTGGTTTTGACTCAAAAATCACAATGGTTGAATTGGTTTTTGGTTACTAATTTTTCCCTTTAATTTGAAGAGTTTCATACAAAAACTATATTTTTTAAATATTTTTTTATACATAATGAATATTAAGTATTTTATTTAATCAATATTTATTATATATCTATAATTCCTAGGGATAACCTCATTATCAAATGATTATCACCTCAATGATTATGTTATATTCCAAGGAATATTTTCAAAAAATTTAATTCCTTGAGATATATTTATGTTATATACTATGTTTTATATTTGTGGGTGTACTTACCACCCATTTGATTTTATAATTTATGATTCTCTAACATTTAATGTAATTTAATGATTGATTTTAAATTTAATTATTCTTATGGGGTTCATTTCAATGTTTATAATGTGATAACTATTATTTTCTACCATTATCCATTCAATTAGAATTGGAGGATATATTTCATCATCATTTATTTTATGTTGTGTATTAACTACCATATTACCGTAAATTATAATTAATATCGTTCATTTAATTATATTTGAATTTTGTGGTATACCACTCATGCAATTTTTATTCTTATATTAAAATTACCGTAACTATGTTTGCATCTCAATTTTGTTTTATTGCAATATATTTCATATTCATCACCTATTTAATTTTTCTACTGTATATATTGTAGGATCCAGGCGCAGCGGAAGCGCGTTGGTGGGTTTTCCCAACTTTAATTTTAACGTTAAACAACGTTCAATCCGAGATCCATCACGATATAAAATGCCGAATCTTCGGAATAGAACGAAGAATGAAAAGAAAAGAAGAGTCCCAGAATCCTTGAGGAGGATCATCATATGTTGATTATAATTAATTTAATTAATGCATAAGAATTACCTTTTTGGAATTCTTTCTTCGTTGATGTGTCCAGTCACGATTCGTTGATCTGTTGTTGCGTCGTAGAATCCAAGTGTAGGATTCCTCTAGCGGTGATCCACACGCGTGTCACGTATCTCCGGACATCACCGAATTGATCTTCGGGTGCTAGCGCGGAAGAACCTTCGCTTGCGATGTCCGCCTTCGACTGCCTTGATCCGGTGGAGGATCTTGCTCTCGTAACTTGAGGGTGTTCTTGGTGGAAAAGGAATTCTCTCTTGGCTTCAGAGTATTTCCAAATCCGTTGTGCACAATAATGGCTCTGAAAAAATGTTGGGGTTGCGAGGATATTTATAATTAGGTTTGAGGTTAATATAGTTATGACAATAAATAAACGCGTTACGCATTTTATTTATTTCATTAACTCTTATTGAAAACCCCCATGTCGAATTATTAATTTCTTGACATGTGCCCACGCTGATTATAATAAATATAATTTAATAAAACAATATTAAATCCTCAAAATCCCAATTGGAAAAACTACACAGCGTGTAATAATTAATACATGGTGTGTACATGTTTTCCATAAAACTACACAGCGTGTATATTTAATATACACGGCGTGTACTTTTATTTTCAATTTTTCTCCACCACATTTATTAGACCTTGAGTAATGACTATTTATCTCTTAAATAAATGTAACTGCATTACTCGCTAATAAATATATTATTTTATCCACAGTATATTCTCTCGAATAACTAGTGTCAAAATAAATGCGATCAGACATCCTTAAATAATTATTAAACCACAGTCGGGAATATTATTTATTTAACTTGTTAAATTAATATTTAACTCAGATACATGGACACACTTAGTGTGTGACCCTCTAGGCCTCTTTCTCAGTGGCATTAGGCTGAGCCTGCCTAAAGTCCAAGGTTAGCATCTAGAAACACACCAAGGCACCCTTAGATAAAGAAGTTAACGCCGCAATGACATTTCACCTCCTACGAACGCTTACCGTGTAAAATAATCCCTTTGTCTCGATATCTCCAATCAAGCGGGTTGCATGATAGTGCCATCAACCCATGTTCTTGATTATTCTTTCTTTAACTTCCTAGAATTGAACTCGCCCATACCTTACCATGGCCATGGATTTATTTAGGCTATATCAATTCCATCAAAGGGCCTGAGATATCTACTTTCGTTAGGGAACGGAAGGGACAAATACTTTCTCACATTATCTATTAATGAGGTATTACTCGTGATGCACACAACGTATTCTACCTCGTTGCGAACAGTGTGTCGTCACAGTTTACGTCCATACATCTAAATGCACGAGTTGTAATACCCATTAATAATAATATTAAAGTCTAAGGATCAATACACATGTCCGTAGATAGGAACATCCAATGACACTATGAAATGTGGATTTCCTACTGGCGGGTCTCGTTCTCATAATATCCTCCTGGATATTACCAAGGGCTCACACCATGAGAAGGTTCCTCAAAGTTTTATGAGTCCTTACCCCTAATGACCTGTATTATTTGTGTCCCTCAAATAATATCATCCGGCCATAGAACATACATTCAAGAACAATGTTATGGCACTTTCGGGTTCTCATCATAGTAGGGATCCACTACGACCCTTTAATGCAACAGATGTCCTTAGGACATTATCACATGACATGTCACGCAGAAGAATAATCAAGATGTGATATGGCTTTTATTTAATGAATAATGTACAATGTAGTTTGTTCTAGACCACTAACTCCAACAGACTCCCACTTGGACTAGAGCCAACTACTAACAACCTTTAACCCGCTAGCTCTAACATGATATTCATGCTTCTGCTGAGATAGGCCTTTAGTCATGGTGTCCTCCACGTTCTCTTCCGTGGACACTCTGGTCACTACAACTTCACCCCTTTGATAGAAATCCCTCAAGAGGTGATACGTCCAGAGTATGTGCTTTGTTCGTTGATGTGACCTTGGTTCTTTTGCAAGAGCCACCGCTGCAGTATTATCACAATACAATGTAATGGGATCTTTACTGCTAGGCACCACATCAAGCTCCTGGACAAAGTTCCAAATCCAAACGGCTTCTTTGGCTGCATCAGAAGCCGCTATATACTCGGACTCCGCTGTAGAATCGGCGATAACTGGCTGCTTTGAACTATTCCAGCTCGCAGCTCCTCCATTGAGACAGAAAACATATCCAGATTGCGCCTTTAGGTCATTCTGATCTGTTTGAAAACTAGCATCAGCATACCCTCTGATGACAAGCCCCTCGTCTCCTCCATACACCAGGAACATATCCTTAGTTCTTCTCAGATACTTAAGGATACTCTTAACAGCAGTCCAATGTTGTTCTCCTGGATCTGCTTGACATCTGCCTACCATGCTCAGTGCATAGGAAACATCAAGCCTGGTGCATAACATGGCATACATGATGGATCCTATAGCCGAAGCGTATGGGATCTTGATCATCCTATCTTTCTCCTGTTGTGTCTGGGGACACATTTTCTTAGAAATATGTAAGCCATGTGACACTGGAACCAATCCCCTCTTGGATTTTTCCATACTAAATCTCTTTAGTATCTAGTCAATGTATGTACCCTGACTTAGTCCAAGCAGCCTCTTGGATCTATCACGAATGATCTTGATCCTATGAATGTAGGCTGCTTCTCCTAAGTCCGTCATGGAGAAACACTTGTTCAACCAGTCCTTAACTGACTGCAAGGCTGGTACGTCGTTTCCAATAAGCAATATTTCATCAACATATACCACTAGGATGATGACCGCATTCCCATTAAACCGCTTATAAACACATGGCTCACATTCGTTCTTAATGAAACTAAATTCCTTTATGGGTTCATCAAATCGAATGTTCCATGACCTGGATGCTTGCTTTAATCCATAAATGGATTTCTGCAACTTGAAAACCCGTTTGGCTTCACCTAGTGTCACAAACCCTTCTGGTTGTGTCATATAGACATATTCCTAAAGGTTCCCGTTAAGGAATGTTGTTTTGACATCCATCTGCCAAATCTCGTAGTCATGGTAAGCTGCTATGGCAAGTATGATTCTTATGGATTTAAATATGGCAACTGGCGAGAAGGTTTCATCATAGTCAATTCCTTGACGCTGTCTGAATCCTTTAACCACTAGCCTTGCTTTATAGGTGCTAACTTGACCTTCCATGTCCATCTTTCTTTTGAATACCCATTTGCATCCAACATGCCTTACATCAACTGGCTCATCGACCAGAACCCAAAATTGGTTCTGATACATGGAATCCATCTCAGAATTCATAGCTTCTAGCCATCTTGCAGCTTCTGAGCTTTTTTACTTCTTCCTTGTAGGAGTGAGGTTCATCATTGTCCAACAATAATGATTCACCATCCTCGGTGACTAGGAAACCAAATCTCTTTGGTTCCCTTACCTCTCTTGAGATCCTACGCAGTACTTGTGTTTCTGGAACTTCTTCCACGGGGACCTGTGGAACTTTTTCCTGTACCAACTCATGTGTATCTTGAGAATAAACTTCGTCGAAGTCAATCTTTCTCCCACTATCCTTCTTGAGGATGTTCTCCCTCTCAAGAAAGACGGCTTTTCTGGTGACAATCAGTTTCTTGTCTTGGGGGTTATATAGGTAATATCCTTTTGTTTCCTTGGGATATCCTATAAAGATACACTTCGTGCCCCAGGGTGCTAGTTTGTTGCCTGATAAGGCCTTAACAAACGCCTCGCATCCCCATACATGTCTGTGCGACAAAGTGGATTTCCTTCCATTCCATAACTCGGATGTAATTCCATTTTCCGCCTTAGTTGGTACTCGGTTTAATGTGTATGCTGCAGTTTGTAATGTATATCCCCAAAAGGATAATGAAAGATCTGCATGACTCATCATTGACCTCACCATGTCCAACAAGGTGCGGTTCCCCCTTTCACTAACACCATTCCACTGTGGTGTATAAGGAGGAGTGAGCTGAGATAGAACCCCAGACTCCCGTAGAAGATCGATGAACTCTTGGTTCAGATATTCTCCACCTCGATCCGATCGAATCTTCTTTATCTTCTTACCAAGTTGATTCTCTACCTCATTCTTGAAATCCTTAAATTTCCCTAATGACTCTGACTTATACCTCATTAAGTAGACATAGCCATATCTATTCAAATCATCAGTAAAAGTAATAAAGTAAGAATATCCACCTCTAGCTTCTAATGGAAATGGTCCACACACATCTGTGTGTACCAATCCTAGAAGCTCTGTGGCCCTTTCACCTTGCCCACCAAAAGGCAGCTTGGTCATTTTTCTTTGTAAACAAGCGTGACACCTATCAAGTGGTTTTAGCTCAGTAGAGTCTAAATAGACATCTTGGTAGAGCTTTTTCAAGCGCTTCTCGTTCACATTACCAAGGTCGTGATGCCATAACTGGGTGATGTATGAGTCATGTGAGTTTGTTTCGTTATCGATTTCCAACACTTGGTTTTCGTAATTTAATACATACAAACCATTATTCAAATGTTTCATACCATAACATACGTTGTTCTTATAAAAGAGAAAACCCTTATTTCCAAACTTGAAAATAAATCCATCCATATCCAAACAAGATACAGAAATTATGTTCTTGGTAACACTAGGCACAAAATAACAGTTTTGCAAAACCAAAATCATACCAGTTGGCAATGAGAGGTGATAGTCGCCAATAGCCAACGCAGCCAGCCTTGAGCGATTGGCAGCTCGAGGATCCACCTCTCCTCTGGCGATCTTTCTAAATCTACTTGGTTCCTGAATTTGAATACAGATGTGAGCCCTACAATCTGTATCTAATACCCAATGTGTAGAAATAGAAATATTGCACTCGATAACGAACGCACCTTTAGCATCCCCACGCTTCTGGGTGCAGTTCCTCTTCTAGTGGCCCTGCTTGCCACATGAAAAACACACTACTTCCCATTCCTTGCCCTGCCTCTGGATCTTCCCCTTCATGGAGGGACAGTGCTCGGGGGCTTCAGACCATTTATAAGCCTTTGGCCCCTTTTCCTTGTCCTTCCTTTTCTTGTTCACCATAAGGACCGCGGGTTTGTCAGGCCCCATGTCTTTATCTACCTAGAGAATCAGGGTCAGACGCTCTGATAGACTCTTCTCATTTCCTCTCATGTTATAGTTGACAATGAAGCTAGAGAAGGTCTTGGGCAATGATGATAGGATGATATCTGTACGCAACTCATCTGAGAAATTAATCCCTAAGATGTCCAAGCATTCAATGTAGCCAATAAGCTTGACCACATGAGGCCCAACTGGTGCAGACTCTCCAAGCTTCATGGTAAACAAAGCATTGGAGATCTCATACCTCTCCTGTCTCACCTTCTCTTGGTAGAGATCTTTAAGGTGAGTCATCATGTTATACGCATCCATGTTTTCATGTTGCTTGAAGATCTCATTATACATGGACAATAGCATGAAACACTGGACATCTGTGGCATCATCCATGTGTTTCATGTAGAGAGATAATTCCTCATCACTAGCCTCTTTCCCAGGTGCAACTGGAATAGGCTCTTCCAGCACATATAATTTAATTTCGTGGCGAAGGACGACGCGTAAACGCCTCTTCCACTCTTGGAAATTGGTGCTGGTGAAAAGGTTTTATTTTTCGAGTATGGTGCGCAATGATATGTTTGAAGTCATTTTCTTGTCGTTTCTACAATTTAAGATGAGCAAAGGTTTAGTAATTTATTATAAAAATTGAGACAAATAAATAAATTAATACTTATTAGTCTCCCACTATTTTATCGAAATCCAATAGCCCTCACCATTGACTTCGGAATATTCTATTGCGTGAATATTCTAGTGGCAAAGATCCATATTTCCCTTCACGTTACCCCAACTAGGGTTGGTCAAGCAACTTGAAGGGTTTTAGGTAGGAATTCCAAATGCCAACTGCATTAACTCGCAGTTCCATGATCCGCTGAGTGGACTCCCCAATCCTGAAATCCTTTTTAGATTTCCTCAACCTTTGCCTCTTGGTCACACCATGTCCTGCTGTGGTAGTCAACCATTGATGCGAACCAAGTCAAGTCAACCCAAAACCTTGAATTAGAATTCCCCGATAATTGAAAGCACCCCAACTAGGGTTGGTCAAGCACATTGAACTATGGTTCGATTCTAACCAAGATTATGGAAGGCTATGCTGACTTAATATTTATTTTGAGGGATTTTATCCTTATACGTAAATTTCCAGTTTATTATATTTGATTACATGCTTGTTAATATTATGTGTGATATACTTAAGTGATTAACCATGTCTAAGATAATATTTACGTATAAGCCAATTTTATTTTAGTTCCATCTTGCATGCTCATTTAATTCATTGGTTGTGTGATCGTGACAACACACCCACAATAAATAAACAATGCAACTGACAGAAATAAAATAAATGGTATGATCATGAGCTTTTCTATTGGTTAGTTTATCTAGCGGTTGATAAACTAACCCAAGACCTAGGGGAGAAACACCTTGAACCTTTCGTGTTTGTGTTTACAAATTTCCACATGTCCACCTTTGTATCTCCTTGGATTGGTTTCATCCTAGCTCCTGACTTGAGCCACCTCCACTAGCTTGGGAGATCCATCAATTACATATGCATTTATCTCACACGCAGGTGAGGGGAAAAAAGGCGTTTTTACATAAAAGAATCCTTGGGCACGCATGCCCTACATATTAATGAGGATATGGCTCGCAGGCCAACAAATTTAATTTAAATAAATAAATTAAAAGAAACAATTCACATACAAAGGTCTTGGTCTAGCTCATGATCATCCATACATGCAACGATATTTACGCATAAATAAAACTATCATTCAATTCTTTAATCTTTCTTGTTTAAGATAAATCATGCTCGAATCAATTAATTATCTTTAATTAATCAATCATTTTATCTTAAATCCCTTTTCTGAATTACCTTGAGATTCTCATCCATCATAATTTTAAACAAATAAATTCATTTAAAATTATCCTTGTACACAACTTGTACCTTGGAGGCAACCCATAGAATTCCCATTTATTACGCAGATGTTAAATTAATCACATATATATAAAACACCTATCATGTGTTGTACCTCAGCTTTACGCCTGCACCATGGTACACGTCTCAAGGGTTTGTATAATATAATAATAAATTTTAATAAATCTGCATAATTTGGGTGAGTACACGGTGTGTATTTCCGACTACACGACGTGTACTTTTTCTTCACCATCCATCCGAAGTACACGCCCGGGGATAGGGCGTGTTAATGTACTTCAGAAATTTTTGGAGTACACGGCGTGTACAGTGGGAGACATGTCATGTAGTTTCCGCGTTACATGGTTTCCAGCTGGGCAGGCTATGTACGGAGTACACGACCCAACCCTAACCTGAATGGACTACACGCCGTGTTCATTGGACCACACGGTATGTATTCCGGAAACCGTGTTCCACCTTTTTATGGTCAACACACGGTGTCTTAAATTCTTAGAGAGAATCCAATACACGACCTGATTTAGCGGATCAGTCAATGCATTGAACCTAGACTACACAGTGTGTACTTCCGAATACACGCCGTGTATTCTGGTGTTATACGGCCAAAAACATTTGCCTCCTCCGGATGAGTTCCTCTATTTTATTTTAATCAAAATTAAAAGAAAAATCTGTTTCTGTGAGGTGAACGAGAAACGAGAGAGGAGGAACAGATCTCGATATTCAGATTTCCAGAATGATTAAACGTGAATTGAAATAACTAAATTATTAAATGCGTAAATCACCAACAAAAAAATAAATAATTATAACCAACGATATGACCGCTCTGATACCACTTGTAGGTTCCGGGTGCAACGGAAGTGCGTTGGTGGGTTTTCCCAACATTAATTTTAACGTTAAAAAACGTTCAATCCGAGATCTGTCAAAATATAAAACGTCGAATCTTCGGAATAGAATGAAGAACGAAAATAAAATAAGAGTCCCAGAACCCTTGAGGAGGATCATCATCTGTTGATTATAATTAATTTAATTAATGCATAAGAATTACCTTGTTGGAATTATTTCTTCGTTGTTGTGTCCGGTCACGATTCAGTGATCTGTCATTGCGTCGTAGAATCCAAATGTAGGATTCCTCTAGCGGTGATCCACACGTGTGTCACATATCTCTGGATATCACCGAAGAGATATCCGTGTGCTAGCGTGGAAGAACCTTTGCTTGCGATGTCCGCCTTCGACCGCCTTGATCCGGTGGAGGGTCTTGCTCTCGTAACTTGAGGGAGTTCTTGGTGGAAAGGGAATTCTTTCTTGGCTTCAAGGAATTTCCAAATCCGTTGTGCTCATCAATGGCTCTGAAAAAATGTTGGGGTTGCGAGGATATTTATAATCAGGTTTGAGGTTAATAGAGTTATGACAATAAATAAACGCGTTACATGTTTTCTTTATTTCATTAACTCTTATTGAAAACCCCCATGTCGAATTATTAATTCCTTGACATCCTCCCACGCTGATTATAATAAATATCATTTAATAAAACAATATTAAATCCTCAAAATCCCAATTGGAAAAACTACACGGCGTGTAATAATTAATACACGGCGTGTACTTGTTTTCCATAAAACTACACAGCGTGTATATTTAATATACACGTCATGTACTTTTATTTTCCATTTTTCTCCACCACATTTATTAGACCTTGAGTAATGACTATTTATTTCATAAATAAATGTATCTGCATTACTCGCTAATAAATATATTATTTCATCCATAGTATATTCTCTCGAATAACTAGTGTCAAAATAAATGTGATCAGACATCCTTAAATAATTATTAAACCACAGTCGGGAAAATTATTTATTTAACTTGTTAAATTAATGTTTAACTGAGATACATGGACACACTTAGTGTGTGACCCTCTAGGCCTCTTTCTCAGTGGCATTAGGCTGAGCCTGCCTAAAGTCCAAGGTTAGCGTCTAGCAACACGCCAAGGCACCCATAGAGAAAGAAGTTAACACCACAATGACGTGTCACCTCCTACGAATGCTTACCGTGTAAAATAATCCCTTTGACTCGATATCTCCAATCAAGCGGGTTGCATGCTAGTGCCATCATCCCATGTGCTTGATTATTATTTCTTTGACTTCCCAGAATTGAACTTGCCCATACCTTACCATGGCCATGGATTTATTTAGGCTATATCAATTCCATCAAAGGGCCTGAGATATCTACTTCCATTATGGAATAGAAGGGACAAATCCTTTCTCACATTATCTATTAATGTGGTATTACTCGTGATGCACCCAACGTATCCTACCTCACTGCGAACAGTGTGTCGTCACAGGTTTCGTCAATACATCTATGTGCGCGAGTTGTAATACCCATTAATAATAATCGTAATGTCTAAGGATCATTACACACGTTCGTATATAGGAACATCCAATGACACTATGAAATGTGGATTTCCTACTAGCGGGTCTCGTTCTCATAATATCCTCCTGGATATTACCAATGGCGCACACCATGAGGAGGTGCCTCAAAGTTATATGAGTCCTCACCCCTAATGACCTGTATTATTTATGTCCCTCAAATAATATCATCCGGCCATAGAACAAACATTCCAGAACAGTGTTATGGCACTTTCGGTTTCTCATCATAGCAGGGATCCGCTACGACCCTTTAATGCAACAGCTGTCCTTAGGACATTATCACATGACATGTCACGCAGAAGAACAATCAAGATGTGATAAGGCTTTTATTTAATGAATAAATTACAATGTAGTTGGTTCTAGACCACCAACTCCAACATATATAATGCTTGGATTAATTGATAAATCCTCTATTACCTTTTAACTCATGGAGGGAATTATCTTGTGGAAGTCTATAAATGTGTTTTTCTTTACAAATCATCCCCTGTTATAAGAATGTTTTAAAATTCCAATTAATTTCCCTTATGGATACCTTGATTTTCATTTCACTGTCTGAATAAAATTCACTAATATATCCATATATTAATTAATTCATGAAATTATTGACTTAATATTATACTATTACTCCATATAGTGTTAGTTTTTGTGATGATTAAAAATATATATCTTAACCCCCCAACCTTAAAGATTACCTAATATTGTATTTTAGTCACCATATTACATTCTTTCACATTGTCGATATTTATAGGTTTAGTGTTTTAGAAAATTATTCTATAAATCATATATAACAAAACCATAAAATAAAAATTGTACACTTATGATGAGAATAAATTTTTCCACCATATAAAACTTTTAAAAATAAACAATTATCACTTTAATTAAAACTCATCTAGAAAGTCAACTTGTTATCTTCTAATCCATTAGAAATACTTATATCCAATTAAAAACATTTTAAAATGTTGGAATAATATAAAAATTTAGGCATGGTATATAAAATTAATGAAACTGTTAGTCCATTGTTAACCATTAAAATACATTGAAACCCCATTTTTAAAAACAAATCATTTTACTTGAATGGGGAAATATCGGTATTTAATATATACCAATAATTATCCGTTTGAAAACAAATTATGTTAATGATATCCCCTTATTAAACATAGTTAACTCACATATATACCGTGGTACATTATATAATTAAACCCTTAAAAATTAATCATATAACCATATAAATGGTAATAGCCATTAAACCAACTTCATGTTTTTTATTCTAAAGAATATAATCATTACTCGATGCATTGAAGCGCTGTCTATGTCAAACCATTTTTTAAGATAAAACATTATCACCCAATACATTATTGCTTCACCCATAAATTGAATTTCTCATTATCACAAAAAAATGCCAATAAATTATTTATAAAACACTTTTAAACACACATAAAAACTACTTTCAAATATGAAATTACCTTTTCCTTTTAAAACACATTTTCAATAAAAATAAATCATTTTTTTGAAAACCATTTTAAATGCCAAAATATCCATAAAATGGAAAGAAATTTATTAATTTTATAACACATGATATCTTTATACGGTTTAAAATAAAATTTACAACGGTGGAAAATTAATTTCCATCATGTTTGTAAATAATAGAACATTACATTGGAGGGTTTTTAAAAATATTTGTATAAATAATGTAAAAAAATAAATTTTATATTTTTTAATGATGTTACAAATATAAATAAATATAATTGGTATAACTTTTATATCATTATAAATAAATATGTAAAATAATATCAAGACTATTTACTTGGAGAAAAGATTTTGATATTAAATATTTAGGCATTCCATCTATCCCTAACAACATTAAACATTTAACTCAAAATTATAATGAAATATTAACATTAAAATTTTAAAAATTAATAAAATAGATATAATATTAATATATAATGTATATATAAACCTTATAAAAAGATAAAGGTTTATATCTTCTTGAAATTCTTCAGTGAATAGAGATTGAGATGAAATCCCTTAACATGAATCAGACTTGTCACATGTCTCTCTCCCTTCTAGAATATTAAAATCAATTTAATTATTTATTATGATCATAATATTTTTATTGTTTACTATTATCATTTCACTTATTATAATGTTTTAAAGAACTGCTTAATCAATTTTGGTTGCATTATGGGTTTTTTCATACTCATCTTATATGTCAAAAATGACGTTGGTAGGTCTAATATAGTAAAATGGGATCTTATATAAACATATATAGAATATTTATCATGAAATAATTATTATTATTTTACATAAATATCATATTTAAAAATATTAATTTATTTTTCGAAATAAAAATGATGCTCTTCTACAATGTTGGAAATGGTAGGCTATACATAAGTGAGAGTAACGTTTGTATTTTTCAATGATCATTATAGAATCAATATTCATAAAATTTACCTTTATAGAATGATAAATATATCATAAATACAATGTAATTTAATTTTATATACATATATATATATATAATTATTATGATGTAAATGGAATATCATTGCTTTGATGATGTGGTGGACACACATCTATAAATGATGTTATCACTTTTCTAGTGTTTTAAATAATAATAAAGAAAATGATATATAATATTTAAATAAAGATATTTATGTCATTAATATCATATATATTCCATCTATGTAACATATTTGTAATTAAACCCATCTTTAATACATCATATGTAATGCTCAGATGTGTCACATCACATTGAAAATACTATAGTTTGTACGTCCACAATCAATGTTATCAAATTTACAACTTATAGAAATAATTTAGGTATGTGTTATATAAAAATTCATTAACTGTTCATAAATAATTAATATCATTTATATTATATATATATATATAATAAGTGAATATTATATCCATCAAAATTCCAAACCATGAGAGTTTTTAACGAAAAAAATGAATGACATCATTACGTGAGGCAGTAGTTTTTCATACATGAACTGTAATTTTGTTAACCATTTTATGGATGTGTGTCTATGATTAGGTGAAACATGTAACTAAAAAACATCTTAGTTTATTTTGTATAATTATTTAATTAAATAATAATTCAATATTACGAAATTAATAGTTGGTGAAATAAATAAAACATAAATGCACATTGAAGAATGTTACCTCTTTTTCAGGTAACTTCATTTGGATTACACAAATGGAATTATAGGTTACCTTTATGCCCATGGTGATCTATATTGGGAAATGGGATGGATGGTGAGAGATTATGGTTTCAGTATTTGGACCATCAAAAGGATATTTAGAGCTGTTATGAAATGGGAAGGGTGAGTACCTTTTTATATTGGAGAGGGAGTAACATTCATGAAAATATAAAATGGTAAATAGTCTTTATAGGTATCTCTTACATCACGTGATTAAATAAAGGATAAAAATATTTGAAATAGTTTTATGATCAAATAAAAACCATAAAATTATTTTTGGACAAATTTATAGGTAATTTAGGATCTAGAGATTATGTTTTGACCACTACGTTAGTGCTTTTTTACCATAATTGTTGTAATTTATTTTAATTCCTTTCACTATAATTTTGGTATATTTATTTTTACATATTGAAAACTATATATTAGTATTATTTAAAATATGGAATTCATTATTAAAAATTCTAATCATATAAGGGGCAGAAATTAGATTATAATTAATACCACATACAGGATGTCAAAGCAGGTTTATAATGTAAAAATGTTCAAAGGTTTGTCAATTTTTTATATCAGTGGTCACCGTGAAATTAGTTAATATGACCAAAATTGGTTTAACTTATATAAAATTTATCTTATTAGACAATAACACCAATTATTAATTACAATTAATAAATACAAAATAATTGGGAAAAGATGTAGTTTGTATCTAAAATTCTGTATTCTTTAATATTCATTAAAATATATAGGTACTCTGAAAAATATCATAAATAATTCCAATGTATATGTAGAAATTTATATTTCATAGATGAAGTTTATTTTTTCAAATAAAAATTATAAAATTGTCAAAAATTATATTTAAAATATGTTCGCCGTTAAAAAGAAATGAAATTTAATTTTATGAAAAATATATTTTTCAAGCATAAAACTAGATTTATTTTTATCTTATGACTACAAAATTTATTGGAAGAATGTAGAAACATTTAATTACAAAAATAATATTGTTATTTAAATTTACATAGTCAAATGTAACTAATTAGAGATCTTTAAAACTTCATATAATTAGATTAACAATATATTCTTGTTCATTATAAATTAGTATTGAGTGAAACACCAGATTTCAAAGAAAAGACATGTTTAAGGTGGGGTATTATATTGGAAATTGCGTAAATACTATGTTAAAATTACTATCTAATTGATAAATATTAATAAATATTAAAACGAATTATTTTATCATTACCTAGGATGAAGCTCCCTCCACACTTTTAGAAATTGTGTCCTTGTAATATTATAAAATTATAAACTATGTGGGGATATTTTTTAATAATATAAATTTCATTTTAATATATTTTCACTTCATATATATGTGTTTTCAACAAAACATTAACTTGATGAATCAATTTATTCCATCACACTTTCTCTCTGTACTCAATAACTTGAACAAGTAGCTCCTCATAAGAAATATTCCCTTCAAATCAACTACATTGTGGCTCAAAAAATGATATGAATATGTTACAGAGTTATTTAATATTTAAATATGAAATAATGTTTTTGGAAAGGGTAAAATGAAAAGAAAATGCACTTAATAGGAAACTTATCCACAATTCTCCATGATTGGATATGGTCTAATGAATGGTTGACTTACATTCCCCTTCTAACCAAAACACATCATAATTTTCCATATATAAACTTTGGGAAATAGATTACCACATAAATTGAAAGAAATATCATTTCTCTTGTTATATACATAGCTTTTCTTCTTTCTTTAAGCTACACTCATGTTTTCATAAATAAGCCGAACATTTTCTATCATTTAATCTATAAAATCTGGTCATATCAACTTCATTCCACATATATCAACAAAAAAATTTAGTTTCCATCACCACGTTCCATATAATTAATCAAATTATTACACCTATATAATATAATGGAAACTTTTATTTTATAAAAACACAAACAAGGATGGATTTTGAACCCAATATCCTAGGTAATCCATTGATTAAGAATAAATAATATCTTTAATGGTCGTAATCATCCATTCATAGTTTCCATTTTATTATGGAATGATAGTCATGCTGAAATATAATTAATTACCCCACAAAGTCTGAATTCCATTAAAAATGGATTTTTTCCTTGGATCATCATTTTATAATATGTTGAGAGTCACTCCCAATATCTTGATTATAATTTTTGATAGAGTATACAATGTTTCCCCAAATACATTATATCATAAATAGAAATAAAATGTGAATATTTAGTTAATCGATTAAAAATAAAACAAATCAAATTATTATATTGAGAAGTATTAGGAAATCCTACAACAATATATAATAATTTATTTTCCCACTTCAAATGCAGTTGTATAAATTGTTGAATCTTACCCTTTGGTTGTAGTTTATGTACATTAAACTGTGGAAAATTCAATCACTATATGGTTAATTCAATAATATCTCATTATATTCCCTCTATCCATTAATAAACGTGAAGATCCTTATATATATTAGTGATACCCAAATGAATTAAAAATGATGAACTATAAGAATCACTCAACAACTCCTTCCTCAACAATGAATAACATTAGACACATATTTTTTTTCAAAAACCAAAAAACACATTAATCACCAATATTTACATCTAGAAAAATAACATTCTTAATATAGTCTACCGTATGTTGTAATGATTGATCACTTTCTGAGAGATTATAATTTTCCTTTCAATGCCGACTACACTAGAATCTGAAACAAAGAAAATAACATCTATACATATAATTTTTTGGACAAAATTCATCAAATCAATAACCAAAGCGTCATATTCTAGATACAACATGTTTAATTTAGCATTAATTTTTATGAGAAAGTCATCAGCCACCATTTTTTCATAATGATAATGAATCTTGAAATCATAATCCACAATTACTTCAATCAACCTTCTATGATTAATGGTCAAATATTTCGGAGTTAAAATATAATTTAAAAATTTGATATTATTATATTTTCCCTGCTTCATCCCATATAAATGATTCCTCGATATTTTAAATGAAAAAACGATAGCATCTAATTCAAAATAATGTGTAGGGTAATTCAAATCGTGAGGCTTCAACTGATGTGGATAATAAGAAATTACCTGATCATTATACATTAGGAACCAACCATGTACATTAAATGGATAATAAATATAGTTCACGAATTCAATATATATAGAAAGAAATTACCAAACATTATCATTCACCGATCATTATCTTAGTTCCAAAAAAAATCATCACATTATATTTTCCATGTAAACATGATGCCTTTTTGAGTTAACTTATTCGTTAGGCTAGGAAACAAAGATATTTGTTTAAAAAACACATTTAGTAACCCACAATTCTAAGATAATTCAGAATCCATGTAATGTTGATTGGTGATGGAAACACTCCAATGACTTTGGTTTTAGAGGGTTCAATAGTAATTCCATAATTAAAAACAATATGTATATGGAATGAAATTTTGTACACC
Organism: Viscum album; assembly: GCA_963277665.1. Lineage (NCBI taxonomy): Eukaryota > Viridiplantae > Streptophyta > Magnoliopsida > Santalales > Viscaceae > Viscum > Viscum album. The sequence continues at coordinate 2,058,542,544 of OY728123.1, read as the reverse complement.
TAAAATTCATAGTTACTAAATATTACATGTATTTTCATTTGACTGATTATTTTTAACAAAATACTTATCTGATTCTCATGATCCTCTTATATTTTATAATATTCCAAAATGTAATCTCTCAAGTATACCAAAAACATAAAAATAAATTTTTTCTTTTCCTAATTTGAACAAACATTCGATAATAATCATAAATTTAACTATTTTCCATGATATTAATACTTAAAAATTAATTAATATTCATAACCATATAACAACACTAATTATATTTACCTAGAAAATTTTTAAATAAAATATTTTCCTTTTTTGATCTAAATGACCCATTATATCGAAGATATTTTTTGGGGATTTAATCCCTTCATTGGATATGACTGGGTCACATGTTCTATTGAATTATAGGGTTGTTTCTACAAGAAATGATCCCTAAATTTCATATAATTTTGTGATTTATTGGGTTCTTCTATAGTATGGGTTCCACCACAGTTTATCACCTTAGTCAACTAAGTAATCACTGAAACAAACTATTATATTCCAATTTTGAGCATCTCAGGATATTGATATGGATGGATATCTTCCTATCGATTCTTCCCCAATATAGTATCACTCTTTTCATTAAGGAAATCACTCCGAACAGACCATGTTTATAAGGATAAAAAAGGTAATATTTAAATTCATTACCATTTTAGCATAACAATAACGTAAAATCATTCAAGGTTATGTCACTAACATTAACCCAATATCTATTATTATCTAAATCGAAAATTGATATCAACTATATGGTCCAAAAGATATACATTACATAATCATGATTTTTAATCTTGAAATTAAATTTCTTCCCATTTAGTATCATTTTAGGTTTAGAGTTTAATTTATTTAGGACATAAATCATACAGAATTGGACTGTAAAATAAAAAGTTGACAGTTATACATAGGATCAATTTGTTCCACCATATAATTCATTTAAAAATAATCTTTTATTTATTTTTCGTAAACTCATCAATAAAATCAACCTTATGTTATCCAATAACTAACTCAACCATAAATCCCCTATAAAGCATTTATAAATGTGGTATTAAAATAAAATAATAAATTAGGGATATAAATATAAGTAAACTGTTAGTCAATTAAAAATAATTAAAAATCATAAAAAAAAATTTGGATAGAAAAACGGTTTACCCAAATTGGGAAATGTCTTTCATTAATAAATATCTTCTCTATTACCTTTGTATAAAAAATTATTTCATTGAAAACACATTATAAAATATAAAAAATTCAATTAGGTACCCCGTTACATCATCACATTAAACCCTTATAGAACCCATATAGAACAATTACATAATGGAATAGACCCATGGCTAACTTAAAATAAAATTCTTGATAGAATATAATCATTAACTAATGAATTGGAGAACTATCTAGGGGCACCCATCATTTAAACTATAATGATATCACTAATCCCTATGTGGGAACATCCATCAGTTATATTATCCATGATACCAAACATGAAATAAAACATTTAATTATATGAAAAACTTATAATCTCCTACAAAAATAACATTCTTATATAAAAATACCATTTCCTTTAACAAGTCCATATTTCTATACAAATAGAACTTAATTTAGAAAAATGATTTCCAGTACCAAAATAACCAAAAAAGGGAATGGTGGTTTTAAAATTATGAAAATGATAAATCCTAAAATTTAATACAAAAATAAATAATATCCACATAGAGAAAATTATATTTTTGTGGTTCATGTTATGAATAGAACATTCCATTTGAAAATTTTCAAAATGTTCCATATAAATACTGTAAAAAAGAATAATTTCTGAAAATAAATTGAAATTGAAAATACATAAGTTACTATTATAACCCTTTTATATCCACATATATTAATATGTCAAATAATACCAACAATATTGACATGGAGAAAATATTTTTGGATTAAATCTTCTGAAATTTAAAGTGTCCCATAACACCTTAAACATTTGTATCACAATCCCCACGAATGATTTAAATTTAAAAACCTTAATTAACATGATAATAAATAAAATTTGGATATATAGTGTCACATGGGCTTTATAGAATACTTATGAAATAATAAATGTGAATATCATCAAAACAATGCTTCAATGAAAGGAGATCAAGATGATATCAGATTCATTGAGTCAAAATTGTCATTTGTGTTTTTATCTTCATGAATAATAAATATATGTTAATTATTCATATAATTAAAAACCATTTTAAAGTGTATTTTTTAATTTAATTTAATTATTATAATTTTATAAACAACTAGGTAAATTATTATTTTTTCATTTGGTGTTTTGACCATACTCAATATATGTGTGAAAAATGACACATGTAGGTCATCAGTGGTCAATGGGTACATTATATAAACATACCTATATTGATATATCATTACAAAATTATCATATTTATTCAAAAATTACAATTTTAAAACCAATCATGAAAAATTGGATATGAAAATTTAACCAATGATACAATCACGATGATGATAGGTTGTATGTACTCATGAGTAACAATCCCATTTTCCATGACAATTATGGAATGGATGAAAGTTACATTAATATATCGATAATTATAATTATATAATGAAGAGGTTTTAATTTAATTATATATACATATACATACAATTTCAATTTTGTAAAATGAAACACATCTCTTCGATGAAGAAATAGTCCACACGACAAGAAAAGAGATTATAACATTCTCAGTGAGTGAAATAGTGATTAAGAAAATGATATATTATATTTATAGAAAGGTAATAATTTTTTTTAGTATAATGTATAGATTTATTATATGTTAAATATGTTTAATTAAACCCACCATTAACATATTCCAAGCAATGTGTTAGTGTATGGAATTGCATTAATGTGGTGGTGGTCCACACATCAAAAAATGATGTTAAGACATAAAAAAAGGAAAGTGTGAAGTTATATGTTATATAAAAATTATATAAATATAAATAAATAATATATATATATATATATGTATCATGTAATATTATTTTTTGCTTCATAATTCCAATCATGAGAGTTGGTAATGAAAAAAAAGAAATTATTAAGTGAGACGGTAGTCCGGCGTATAGGAATGGTAATTTGGTTACCCATTTAGTGGATATTTTTGTTGTTGCAGGTGAAAAACTTAACATAATAACATCTCGATATATTTAGGAACCAGATGAGATTATATAATAATTGAATAATAAGGAATGAATGGATTGTGTATGAAATAATACATAAATGCACATTGAATAATGAGACATCTGTTCTGGGTGACTATATTTTCTATGCACCAAAGGACATCACAGATGGATTTCTAGTCATGGTTAGAAACCTTGATTAAATGAGGTATATTAGGAGATATGTGGGGAAGTGTTTTTCATATGATAATTATATATATATATATAGGTGTGAATAAATTGGATGGGTCAATTCCATTTTAAAATGGTTTTGGAGTGGAATTCTTATAAATATAAAATGGTAAACACTATTTAGAGGCCACCCTTACATAATTTGATGCCAATAGTGGATCCAATTCCTTGAAAGTGGTTAAACAAAATAATAATTTCAGAATAATGAGATTTTTACCAATTTGTTTAGGTCATTTAGACTATTAATATTATTGTTTATTCAATAAGTAACAACATTTTTACTATAATTTCAGTAATTAATTGAATTTAATTTCACTAATAATTTTGGTAAAAAACTGAGTAGAAATTATTATAAATTATATGTTATTGAGATTGAATATCTGGAATAAATTTGTATAAATTCTATTCTCCTATATTAAATCAACTAATTTGAAATTATTCTCACAGATGGGGTAACAAAGCTTGTTAGTAAAGAAAAAATGTTCCAATGTTTGCTATGTTTTTATATGTTTGCTCAGTGTGAAATGGAATAAAATTACCTAAATCATATTAAATGAAATATAATTGATCTAATTATACATTAAAAAATTTGAAAAATATATGTTAACTATATAAATAAATTTTATGAAAATGTCATGTTAAACTAAAATTCAGTATTATACAGTATTCATCAAAATATTAATTTACTCAGAATAATTCCAAAAATACATCGAAATAGAATTTGATATTTAAATTTAAATAAATGAATTTTTAATTTTCATATAAAAATATTTAATGTTTTATAAATTATATTTAAAATAGGTTCTCCATTAAAATATAGTTAAATTTAATTTTAGATTTAATAGAGCTCTAATTTGTAAAACTGGTATTATTGTTGTCTTATGACTATAAAATTTATTAGATAAATGTAAAAAAATTAATGGATAAAACAAAACATAGTTTGTTCCATTCACACCCTATTATATAATGATTATGTGATCGATACTTCCTAAATTAATAAAACTAATATTAAATTATCGTTTATTATAAATCAATCTTTCTAGCAATGGGAGATTTTATAATACAATCATGATACATGTCATGTACGTTATTGGATTTTGTTCCCCTTTTTTGTAAAATGAATTTCTAATAAATACATATTTATATATATTAAAAATATATATTATATCCATACCTGGAATGTTACAATGATATTCCATGTTTTTATTAGTGACGTATTGATAATCCATAAAAATTTTATATGACTAAATGTTTTTATCAAATAAGAATGAATATTTTTAGGAATTGAAGAGCGTATTAATTTCATCACAATATGGATTAATCTAGAATAATTATATATGGCTGGGGATAGTTATAGATAACCCCAAAATTCATTGATGGGCCTTATGGGAAAATCTACCTTCTGTATATTTATATATACTAGCTTAGAACAAAATATTTCCATACCATGGGAACTTTATGGTAAGATCATCTGTTATTATATTAATATTTAAAATATTAAAAAATTAAATTAACTAATAGGGCATTGTCAATTTCATCAGTAGAGAACAAATTATAGTTTTCCATGTGTTTATTTATATATATTTCAACCATGAATATGTTTTTCTCGTAGTTTCTTTTAATTATGTCATTTTTTTATTATATATTTTCATTATAATATTTATATTAATAATTTATTAACTTATTATCATTGATTATATTTTCACATATTTACCCTTACTATAATTTTTTATCACCACTTATTATTTTTATATTTTTATATATTTATTACACATGATATGCATATGCGATTTCAATGTGTTAAGTGTTTTAAAAGAGATGCTAAAGACATATTTTGGATTTTATAGTTTCTTATAAAGTGGAGAAATTATAATAATTTTATAAATAAATTTTCTAAGTTAGTTAAATATTTTTTATAAATCTATAAACATTAAACCATAATTTCTTCAAATTTATGTGAGTGAACCTTATTTTTATGATATTGTAATTATTAATGGTTAATGTTGGGATTATTCGATCCTTTTGAAATCCAGTATATAAATAATGTATTTAGGACAATAAGATCTTGGAGTGAGGGTCTGGGTAATTTTAGTAGGTATAAAATGGAGAGTTTGGAATCATTTATAGGATCAGATAACTGTTGTGGATAACTGTTGTCTTTAAAAGATAAGTTTAATCATAAGTTCAAATTAGTAGATTAAAATCTTATTAATTATTGTAATGAAGTAGCATTTCAGTGATTTGGATAAAAGAAATTATGATTTTCCAAGGGATAAGTCCCTCTGTAGGTCAATATATTGACATTTTGGGGAGTTTTATAGTATGCATTTTTCTAAGAAATGATATCCCTATCTAAATATGAACAAGTTATTCAAGATCAAGAATAGATGTAAATGGGTTTAATAAACCTAAAATGTTCATATAGGGTAAATAATGAGTCATGTTGGGGTGAATGATAAAGTGGAATAAATATAAACATATCCAGATATTCTCTAGGGATATGATAAAGAAAATTAGCATTCCCTTTAATCAACCAATTTGAAAAATTTGAATAGAATGTTTTGATAACTTAATATGAAAATGGATATAAATATCCCATGATTTAAAAAAGAGAGTCATAACTTGGACTTAATGTGTCCTATGTTAAATATGAATGTTTCATTGGGAAATACATCTTTGTATTGACGTTTATATTCATGATTTTGGTATTATCATAACCTTTTTTTGTTATTGTTATTGGATGAAATGAGATAATTAAAATGAAGCTGAGAATGATATGTTTCTGGAAACCCGAATTTTTTTATAACTGAATAAGAGATAATAATTAAATGGTTTAGATTATAATTATAGTTGTTATATATGAAAATGAGAGTTTCCTAGTCCTACTTAACTTATTCGGGTTAATATCTTAATATTAAATAATCAATGATACTCTTAGTTAATTTAATTCATAACTGATATTTATTTATGATAATATAGTATAATGTAAAACTTATGGGGATTACAAGAAATATATAAGGATTTTTCCTTAGTATTTCTTATTAATGGTTATGAAACATATATTAAATTATATTAATAATATTGTATATAGAGTTTATGAATAAGTTATATTTTCTGAGATAACTATTTTAGAACACATATTTGAGGTACGTGTATCTCTTGTGATATAAATAAACATAATGTTGAGGAACAAATGGGTAAATTAATTTTTGAAAAATTTATATAGATAGTATTGATAACCTTGGAATATAATTTTTACTTAATCAAATAGCGATCCATTATATTTTTGATGGTTTTTTCCAAATTTTGGAATTATGATATATCTGGAATATTGTGTTTCTTTCAAAAGTAGTTGGTAGTGTATTTGAGATTTAAATATAGGGGTAAATTTTTTTAAAAGTATTTTATTCAATGTGGTTTAATGTGTTGTAAATTTAATTTTTTATTGGAAATATCTTTAATGTAAAATATATTATTATGTCATATACATACTGGATTATTTTATTTTATGAATTATTATTGTTTTTTATTATTTATAAGTCAATAGAAATAGATAAAGTGAGTAAAATAAATTTCACATTTGAAATTCCATCCCAAATGATAAACATATTTTAACACAATCACGTACATTCATCATTGTGTAATAATAAAATTTATATGGGTATAAATATTTTTAAAGGAATGAATGTTACCACAACAGAGTTCGAATATTAGAAAATTTTAATTATTCTTTATAATTTTTGTTAAATGAAAATCAGGATATAAAGGAGCCATGAAATATAAAATGACCATTATTAAAAATATTAATAAATATTATAAGATAGTAATAAATTTTAAATTATTATCATTAGTGGGGAAATATCTATTATGAATTGATGATAAAAGATTTATTAAAAGATTTACTGAATTTATAAAACCCATGTGAAATATTTAGGAAACATAAAGACTATTTTTATCCATTTATATTAAACATTATTCTCATAACTTGTAGAAATTAAATATCTAAATATATATTTCATATTTTAGATGAACATGACCATATTATATGATTATTTTAATTTTATTTTTTCGCAATTAAAGTTTATGACCATTATAATAGAAAAAATATTATTTTCAAAGAATTGTTTTATTAATATTGTCTATTTTTTTAATAAAATAGATTTATTTATTATAAAAAATTTATTAGTTTTTTTTCTAAACCTATTTATGAATTTATTATAAATCTTTATATAGGTATTCAATATTTAATAATATTTAATACACTTACTGGTGAGAAAAAAATGTCTTCTACTATTAGTTTTCATGAATTTTAAATGGTTTTCTATAAAATTTTATTTTATAATATTAATATATTTTGATAGAATATATTTGGATTAAATTTGGATTAAAAACATCTTAAAATTATAATATAAATGTTGTTACATTTTTATAAAAATATAAACTACCTGGTTAAAAAAATTCCATGAAAGGCCCAAAATGGTAATGTAAAACAATGTGTTGTAAAAAAATGGAAACATGTCTACTATATTTTGAATCCTCAGGGGTGGAGATTTTTTAGTCCTTATATTAACCCAAAATCCATTATTTCTTACTTTTGGAACCATTTTAATTTTTATAGTCTCATTCTATTATTGATGATAATATTATTAAATTTTTTTGGAATAATCATCACTTATAGAAGGGTATCACATCCATTGTCCAAAAGATACACAATTCCATAAAAGGTTCCATTAATCCCTACCCACTATGAAAGATCATTAATTTCAAATCATTATATTTAGACTCTTTAAAATAATAATAATCATCCCTTAATTTCCAATTTAGAGTCTTAGGGAATTTTTAAGGTATCCAATTGAGTTTTGCATATTACAGACATTTTGATCTTAATTTTTATCATCCAAACATACTATTACAATAATAATTTAAAAAATATTTAGAATTTTCATAATATATTTTTATTATAATATTGTAACTTCTGTTATATATCAATTTCCATCCATATACGCAAACATAATATAATGATTATTTTGTGATGTGTGGATTGCCACCTCTATAAAGTATTTCTATGTCTATTTATATGGACTTATAATTTTTTATTATAACCAATTTAAATATGAATTAATAACAGAATGAAATATGGAAAATATCATTTCAGGTCTATAATAATGATATTATAAAATTTCTTAACCATACTCAACCGTCATGATATTTCATGCTGATGCTTGGGATTGGTCTACCCACCTAAATGAACAATGATATAAAATGCTAAAAAGAATACCTATCAGAAAATAAATACTATTGAATTAGTAATTTAATAAAAAAAATCTCATTTGGGAATTTTTATATTTTGTCTCTGAATAATAATTAAAATCAAATATTTTATCGCTAAAATTATCTCTATACGTTGAAAACAATTAAATTTTCATGTAAAAGAGAAAAAATATATAATAATTAATTTTTATTTTAAAATAATATATCAATGTTCAATTAAATAGCTATAAATATTGTTCTAAATAAGGTTTCTAAAAAAATATTTCTATTATAAAAGATATTAGGTTCATGCATAGATCTAATTAGATACTATTTATGTGTTTCTTATCCCTGATGGTCACCAATTGAGACATGTGTTTAATTATAAACCCAGTTTTATTTGAAATTAAGTATCTATAACAACATTAATATTTTTAAACAAGAATAAATTATATGTAATGATATTAAATTTTCAATTACATTTTCTTTCTATCACGTGGTATTGATTAAAAAATTTCAAAGCCTATAATGAAAAATGAATTTTATTGGAATGCGTTAAAAGGTTTCTTCTATAAACATTATATTTTAAGAATGACATATTATAACTAATTAATAAATGTTTTAACAACCCAAAAATTTAAAATATGAAAATTATATTCAATAATGTGTGTGACTCAAGAACCAAAGAGTATAAAGGAATATATCAACATGAGAATTTATGATATATTTACTATTTTAAGTAAATTAATTATACTTTATATCATGAAATTCAGGAAAATTATATATTATATTTTGTTAAATGAATCAATGATGTTCTTCTACAACATTGTGGACATGTAATACAAGGTTTTACAATACAAAAATATACTACTATTACTATTTAATATGTTAGTTTCCTCATAGTGGTTTGAATAGAGGGAATGAGTATGATTAAATGACATATAAAAATATATAGTTGGCACAAATTTATTGGTTGTCTATTAATTAATTAATAATAAGAATAATAATAAAAAATTGATTTTGGAACACAATATTTTCCTAAATGATGATATACATTTCCTCAGGACACATTTTCTATAATTCAATTATATAAATTTTTCAAATATTTATACGAAAGAATAAAATTCATATTTGATAGTGGAATACAGAAAAATACATTATCCTGAATTTATAATAATTTTCGTAGAATTTTTATGTTTTGGTGAATAGTGAAAAGTACTGGATTTAAATTTATATAGCATGTTCATCTAAAATTACTATAAAGTAAAATTATATTTTGAATTGGTTTAAATATAAAAATAATTCAGTTATATATAAATTAGTAAAACAAAGTTCCTTGAATTCAGTTTTTTTTAATTTATACGTAGATTGTTTTTAAAACTTTTAATATTCTCACTTTAAATACCTTCATTCTCATCACATATGGGGGATTAATTGAAAAATAACATTATATAATTTAGTGAATATTATTTTAAAAAATAGATTAAAATTTTTAAATGATAATTATTTTTTTATTTATAATAGGGACATATTAATTCTAGATGAAAATGAATAGTGAAAATAGTAAAAATAATTTACCATGGTAAAGGTAAAAATGGATTTATCAGGAGGTTTAATGTAAATAGGATAATGTTAAATTTACACGTAATCTTGTGAAAATATTATTTTATGAACATATTTATACCCCTAAACCAACAGGGTTATAGAGTAATTCATTTTGACACATATTTCTTACGAAAATGCTGTATCACTCAAATCCCATAAAAAACCAAATGATTTATCTCCCCCACTTTAAAAACAGCACCCCATATCATGGGTTCTTCACACTAATAAATTCATTTGGATCATATAAAAACCAAAAAAACAACATCCAAAATTCCCTCATATAATCTGAAAATACTTAAATTTATGATAAATAAATCCTTTGAAGGCTATAGTGAAAACCTGGCGAGCATTGTAACACCCCAGGTAAATAAAGAATATGACATTTTCTTATTTATCCATATTTGTGAATAAAATATTAATATGACTTTAAATGGGACGCTATGCTCGAGGGCATACCCAACACGCAACAACGAGTTTCTTGGGAATCTTACGTTGCACTCTAATAATAAAATAATATTATTTTAAATGGTAGTTTACATGTAGCTGTTGTATGGAGGGAATGGATATAAATAACTAAAATATGATTATATATGTTTTTAAATTTTTTTACATTTATCCAATAATGGATATAGGCTTAAAATACGGAAAGAATTCAATTTTAGGCGTATATGCCCTAGTTTTCACTAAAGGTTCACTTATCACCTTTTGATGTTGAACCATCATTAAATATAGTTTTGTTCACTCTTAAACATTCTTATGGACCAAATAAAACTCTTATTAAGAATCGGGACATCAAAATTTTCTTTGTGTAAATTTTTGGTATCTTTCCGATAAAGCTCGTTTTTTTTTGAATAATGTAAAATGTTTTGTTTTTATTCAAAACCTATTTTTAATCTAATTTATTTATATGATTAGATTATCATTTGAATTGGTTTTAATGTGAATTTAGAAAATATTTTTACCATTAAATCCAATAGTTGTCGTTGGAATTAATTTTACTTTGAAATCGGACTTAAACTAGTGTCAATCTTTTGATACTTATTGTTTTATAAAAACACACTATTTGTCATGACCGCGGGAATTAATTATTAAATTAATTAATGTAACTTATATGTTTTTAATTTTGTAAAACAGACTTCATTTTTAAATTAGGAATATCAAATATAGCTTAGGGTGAAGTTTTGGTATTTTTCTGAAAAACTCCAATTTTGATGAATAGTGAAACCACTAAGTTGTAATCAAGTAAAATGATTTTTCAGTTAAATGAAAGATTACCACTAATGTGTATTGAATTTTGAAAATCCGACATACATGGTTGTCATTAGTATCTAGTATGTGGTTCAATGGGATGAAAATAATTTTTTGGTGAACAGTAACTTTTTTTCATTAATCACGATTAGAGGTAATTAGTGTGGTTTAAGGTAAAAGTAATGTTTTAATAATATGAAATGAACTTGAAACATGTCCTAACCTCATTTGATGTGTAATAGACGACCCAGAAAATCCATGGGTCAACTTGGGGACCCCATGGAGCCACTTTGGTTGGGAAATGACATAAATAACTTTTTATTTAATGTAAAAGTAAAAATGACACAAACATGATATGTTTTACTAAAACAATTTTTAAGTGGCGTTATACAAGTCAGATTTTTTTTTATAAATAGTAATTGGAAAGATAAAAAGATTTCCTACATCATAGTAATTGTTTTATAATTTTTAGACATTATATAAATTAAATTATTTATGACATCATAATGATGCAACAATGACATCATTATCTGACGATTTAAATAAAATGAGAAGATAATGTAAAATCTATGACCTACACATGTCCAAAACTTATTGGATGGGTGGATTTAGAACCCCTATAACCTTATCCACGAATTATTTCAATGTGCGACCTTTTAAAACAGAATCACATTTTCAAATAAAGTAATATTTATTACTTTCCAAAAGTTCCCCTCCTCTCCTCTTATAAAAGGCCCCCACCTCTACCTCATTTCACACACTCCTCAAGCCTTTGTCTTGGCCAAACCCTGCCCATTTACTCTCTCCATATCCCTCTCCTCATCCTAGAGGATTTCATTTGGCCATAATCCTTTCAAAGGAAGCCTTTAGGCTCAAATCCAAAGGAGTTACACTTTTAAAGGTAATTCATTCTCTCATGATCATTTGTTTTATTTTGCACCTCCAACCCCCTAAACACTTTTTATTTACTTATTTTGTAACAACACCAGTATCTTAAATATACTAGGATGTTGTTATAAGATTTATTCGAGCTACACATTCACACAACTACATAAAATGGTTAAAGAACATACAGTTTCCGTGGATGGCGAAATTCTGCCTCCCGAAACGATGATTGTTCAATACTCATTTGACACCTTCAAAGGTGGCCATTATGATGTCACTATTTTTATATATGATATATAATATGTTTATGTTTTCCTTAAGCTTCTGTTTTTTTTTCATTTTGGGCATAACATTATGGTTTCCATTATTGGTAAACGCGATATCTTCAATTAAGGAAGTGCGGACTACCGCCCCCTCAAAGTGATTTGATTCGTTCAATACCATATGTGGGATGTATAAAGGATAGAACTCTGATATTATATATGATATTATACTGGAATTATAATATAACGTTATATCATTATTATTCCATTCTATAAAATACGAAATAGAAATGAAAGTAGCGTTCATGCGTACGTACGGCTTACCGTCTCCATGAACGGTGCATTTCATTTCTTACCTCTAAATGATTATGTAATGTTATAAATGCATTAATGTACTGGATATATATGACATATATGATATCTACATCATGAATACAATTCTGGATATAATAAACATTTTGCCACACGAACAACATGTAATTGTAAGAAGTCCACTTTCGACTTAAGAACCAAGTATCGGGAAAACAAATATTATTAACTTAAATGATTACATAATGTTTATGACATGGTAATAAGTGATATAAAAGGAATAATGAACTTGAAAAAGGTTCTTATAGAAGTATAAATTAACTCAAGTTTATTATTCAGAAGATTAAAGAACGATCGAGTCAAGTCAGACCCGAGGTAAGGGATCCTACTTCTCTCTTTCTTTTTAAGTACACACTTTTATGTCATTCCTTTTAAAGCTCATCTTTCTTGTTATTGGGATGATCTTTTATATTACACTTACTGTAATTTTTATGTTCATGTGATGAGAGACCCTATTCTCTCTCATCAATCCATTTTGGAAGTTTTGAGTGGCGCTGTTAGTCTGCCGAACTTTCATAAGAGATCTAACCCTTCTCTTTCGTTTTAAGTAATCTCCTTTATGTCACTTATTTTAAGATCCTCATTGTAATGTTGGGGGGATGTTATTTTATATTAATCTTTCTATAAATTTTATTTTAATGTGATGAGATACCCTATTTGATATCATCAATCCATATTCGGATGTTTTATGTGGCGCCGTTAGGCTGCCGAGTTTTCGTAAGGGATTTATCATCTCACTTGTATTCCCGTGAGATTTATGCTACATTTGCCACAAATTCGATTGAGTGGTGTATGTACTTCCAATTATTATACTCTTTGTGTAATATAATTTCGTTTATGAGTATTTACATCAATGATCTATTGTCCTTCTTTCATGGGGTGTATGTTTTGAAAGATACCCAGGTCGGTAAGGGAACCTTTCACCCTCCTTTTTTTAAAAGATTTCTTTTGTTGGGTCTTTTAATTTACATATTGTTATGTTGGGATATGTTATAATATATCCTTATTGATTTAAATTTTATTTCCAAGTGATTAGATACACTTTTTATCTCTCGTCAACTCATTTTGATGTGATGTCGTTAGGCTGTCAAGGGAACTTTTTAACCCAATTTCGATTTCTTTGGGTTCAAGATGTAGTCATTGAATATGTCATACATTGAATATGTGTGAATGACCTTTTATTGTTTTACACTTAATATCCACTTATATTGGGTGTACTTATATTTGTGACACATATTTTGGAGATTGATTTGTCTTTAATATAAGGATACCTTCTCTATAAGGGATTTCATCACATTTGACATTTCTATTGAGGGTTCATTGTTGTTATGCACCAATTCAATCTTATATGGTGTATATACTGTCCTTTGGGGTATTATATCATGAATCCATTTATTCTCATGATATTATAAAGTTCTGACTAAATGTTATTCCTCAATTATTGTATTCAAGTGTCTCTAATTTTGGTAAAACCCCTTTAACCAAAATATTTTTTTAAATGTTTTAATTATTTGTTCTTATTAATATCCATGTTTTCAAAATGGTTTTAAGGATTTATTTATATGGATATTAATGTTTTAAAATTTTATGCTTCAAGGTGGTATGGGACACTTTGATTCAAAAATCTCTTTATTAAATGTTTTAAATGGTTTTGGAAATGGTTTCTTTTTGAATGGATTCATTATTTCAATATACTAAAATGTTATATTATGATTGAAATGTGGAAATGTTATGTTTCCTTTATGAATGTTTTATGTCATACATTTATGTTATGGTTCTTGGGAATTGTTTTGAAAACAGGTGGTTCCGTGATAGACTAAGGGCAGGTGAGCCCGATATAGCTCTCCAATGAATTGGGTAACGCGAAGGAGTGAAACATTGAGGTTTCTCCGAAGAGATTTAGGGAATATACTGTGATGGGTATTCCAAAATATAACCAAGAGGGTTACTCCCTACGTAAGAATGTTATGAATGCCTCAAGTTACCTTTTATGTCTTATGATTTCTATGATTTATTCATGATTTGACATGCCTATGTTTTATGGGTAAAGTATGATTTCATTCTTATGTATACATGTACTCATGTTCCTTTCCATATTTTTATATCCCTTACTGAGCTTTTTATTCTCATCCCAAGTTTTTGAAATGTTTTTCACAGGTCAAGGGAAGGGTACATAATGTGATGATAGTGTCAAGGATGTGTCAAGAAAGAAACCATGATTTATATTAAATATGTTTCCGTTTATGGGGAGAATGAATACTGTCTTTTATGTAACCACTTTTTTTAAATGTGGAATGTAATCCAAGTTTCATGATATAATTCTCTAAAAATCTAAACCTGAAAAGATCCTCAATGTGTAATCTTCTAATAACTCAAGATTAAGTAAGGTATAAGGCTGGGGCCTTATAGTTGGTATCAAAGGTCAGTTTAGATAACTTTAGAGGTTAGGGTATTTTTTAAGAATAAGTGACATTACCATAATGGTTAGGATTTCAGAAAGAGCCCTAGTTTTAGATAAAGTGAATGAATAAGTATATCCTAGTGTTTATCTTACTCATTAGTACATGATGGTTTTTTTTATATACTCACACTGACCTTTTTGGTTTTAGTAAATAGCTAGATCTAGCAGGCACCAAAGTGACAATGGTTTTGAAGGAAACTTTGCTGGTTCTCTAATTAAGAGACTGGATGAGATGGGGGATTCAATGAGGAATATCATGGTTGTTCTAAACCAAATATCAAGGATTCATGATCAACCACTACAACCTTGGTGAGTTCTCTAATGCATCATGTACGAGATGGCCAACTTGATGTGGAAATTCAGGTAATAATTATTAAGGTAACCATTAGGGTTTATATGATCCCTACTTTTGAGGTAATTATGGGTTATTATATGTTATGATGGAAAATGAAATGAATGAGATAAACTTGAGGTTAAAATATTTTATGATCATCTTTGAATATTTTATCTCATTTTGGGGGAATGTTTTAAGAATTATATCGTTTTGGAAAAAGGACAACACACATACCGTGTGACATCCCGTCGTGTCGGACAAAGCTGCGGGAATCGAACCCACAACCAAAGTGCGACTGGTATTTATTGCCTACCACTGGTCTACGTGAAGTCCCTGGTTAGTTTGACTGATTCATTCTATTTATATGATTTTATGAATTAAGAGTAAGTTGATTTTGGGTTATTTATTAAAATGATTAACCTATCATGGAGGATATGTGATTAGGTTAATTACTTTTCAATACGAGACTTTATGAGCAACTGATGTTGTTTGGAGATAAATGTTACGATTTAACATGGAAGACTATGTGACTAAATCCTTCAAATATTTGGGTTTCAATCTTATATTGGTTTACGTTGAATAATTTTATGGACAACTTGTTTATCTAATGGTCCTCGTTGAGCTTTGGGTTTTGTTGGACAAATTTTGGAGGTTATGAATAGATTTTCATTTTATAAAGGGTTATCCTTTTCTGGATTATCTGACCTTGTACAAACCTTTTTGGTTTTGGTTTTGGTTAAAGCCTAAAGACATGTGATTTATATAGTTCTCTTTGGTGGATTCGGTGATTCTCTAGAAGTTGATTATAGTACTCTTAATGCGAACAAGTCTCCCTAAATACTCGCCTTTTGGAAAAAATATGAGTTTGATTAAGGAATCTATTAAAAGTTGAAAGTCAACATGATAAGTGATTATGTTTCCTTATGAATAAATTCCTCAATAAAAAGTAACTTAAAACAAAAATGTTGTCTATTAACTTTTCCTACTGGGGAATCGAATACCGTTTAACCCATCACGAGTTTGTGATTTTCTCGTGGTTAACTCTCTCCTAAACATGTTTTCTATCACTCTCCATCAGAACATGACCCTTTGTTTTTTCCTCCATGTCCATATTTTCATACATGGAATCCTAGTATGGGTTAACTTGGGTGAGCTTTGAACTTATCTTTCTTTATTTTAAAGTGATTGTTTTACCGACTCTTGTTCCGATATGGGACTTTCAAGGATGTTTCCAAGCACAATTTTAAAATTGCGAGGACGCAATTCTCAAAAGTAGGGAAGGATGTAACATCCCAGGTAAATAAAGAATATGAAATTTTCTTATTTATCCATATTTGTGAATAAAATATTAATATGACTTTAAAGGGGACGCTATGCTCGATGGCGTACCCAACACGCAACAACGAGTTTCTTGGGAATCTTACGTTGCACTCTAATAATAAAATAATATTATTTCAAATGGTAGTTAACATGTAGCTGTTGTATTGGGGGGAATGGATATAAATAACTAAAATATGATTATATATGTTTTTAAATGTTTTTAAATTTATCCAATAAAGGATAGAGGCTTAAAATACGGAAAGAATTCAATTTTAGGCGTATATGCCCTAGTTTTCACTAAAGGTTCACTTATCACCTTTTGATGTTGAACCATCATTAAATATAGTTTTTTTCACTCTTAAACATTCTTCTGGACCAAATAAAACTCTTATTAAGAATCGGGACATCAAAATTTACTTTGTGTAAATTTTTGGTATCTTCCCGATAAAGTTCATTTTTTTTTGAATAGTGTAAAATGTTGTGTTTTAATTCAAAACCTATTTTTAATCTAATTTATTTATATGATTAGATTATCATTTTAATTGGTTTTAAAGCGAAATTATAAAATATTTTTACCATTAAATCAAATAGTGGTCGTTGGAATTAATTTCACTTTGAAATCGGACTTAAACTAGTGTTAAACTTTTGATACTTATTGTTTCATAAAAACACGCTATTTGGCATGATAGTGGGAATTAATTATTAAATTAATTAATGTAACTTATATGTTTTAAATTTTGTAAAACGGACTTCATTTTTGAATTCGGAATATCAAATATAGCTTAGGGTGAAGTTTTAGTATTTTTCTGAAAAACTCCAATTTTTTGATGAATAGTGAAACCACTAAGTGGTAATCAAGCAAACTGATTTTTAAGTTAAATGAAAGTTTACCAATAATGTGTATTGAATTTTGAAAATCTGACATACATGGTTGTCATTAGTATGTAGAATGTGGTTCAATGGGATGAAAATAATTTTTTGGTAAATAGTAACTTTTTTTCATTAATCGCGATTAGAGGTAATTAGTGTAGTTTAAGGTAAAAGTAATGTTTTAATAATATGAAATGAACTTGAAACATGTCCTAACCTCATTGGATGTGTAATGGCCGACCCAGAAAAGTCATGGGTCAACTTGGGGACCCCATGGAGCCACTTTGGTTGGGAAATGACATAAATAACATTTTATTTAATGTAAAAGTAAAAATGACACAAACATGATATGTTTTACTAAAACAATTTTTAAGTGGGGTTATACAAGTCAGAGTTTTTATTATAAATTTTCATTGGAAAGAGAAAAATATTTCCTAAATCATAGTAATTGTTTTATAATTTTTAGACATTAAATAAATTAAATTATTTATGACATCATAATGATGCACCGATGACATCATTATCTGACGATTTAAATAAAATGAGAAGATAATGTAAACTCTATGACCTACACATGTCCAAAACTTATTGGATGGGTGGATTTCGAACCCCTATCATCTTATCAACGAATTATATCAATGTGGGACATTTTAAAACCGAAACACATTTTCAAATAAAGTAATATTTCTTACTTTCCAAAAGTTCCCCTCCTCTCCTCTTATAAAAGGCCCCCACCTCTACCTCATTTCACACACTCCTCAAGCCTTTGGCTCGGCCAAACCCTGCCCATTTACTCTCTCCAAATCCCTCTCCTCATCTTAGAGGATTCCCTTTGGGCATAGTCCTTTCAAAGGAAGCCTTTAGGCTCAAATCCAATGGAGTTACACTTTTAAAGGTAATTCATTCTCTCATGATCATTTGTTTTATTTTGCTTCTCTAACCCCCTAAACTATTTTTATTTACTTCTTTTGTAACAAAACCAATATCATAAATATACTAGGATGTTGTTATAATATTTATTCTAGCTACACTCTCACACAACTACATCCAATGGTTAAAGATCATACGGTTTCCGTGGATGGCGAAATTCTGCCTCCCGAAACGATGATTGTTCAATACTCATTTAACACCTTTAAAGGTGGCCATTATGATGTCACTATTTTTATATATGATATATAATATGTTTATGTTTTCCTTAAGCTTCTGTTTATTTCATTTTGGGCATACCTTTATGATTTCCATTATGGGTAAACGCGATATCTTCATTTAAGGAAGTGCGGACTACCGCCCCCTCAAAGTGATTTGATTCGTTAAATACGATATGTGGGACGTATAAAGGATAGAAATATGATATTATATATGATATTATACTGGAATTATAATATACCATTATATCACTATTATTTCATTCTATAAAATACGAAATAGAAATGAAAGTAGCGTTCATGCGTACGTACGGCTTACCGTCTCCATGAACGGTGCATTTCATTTCTTACCTCTAAATGATTATGTAATGTTATAAATTCATTAATGTACTGGATATATATTACATATATGATATCTGATTCATGAATACAATTCTGGATATAATAAACATTGGGCCACACGAACAACATGTAATTGTAAGAAGTCCACTTTCGACTTAAGAACCAAATATCGGCAAAACAAATATTATTAACTTAAATGATTACATAATGTTTATGACATGGTAATAAGTTATATAAAAGGAATAATGAACTTGAAATAGGTTCTTAAGGAAGTATAAATTAACTCAAGTTTATTATTCAGGAGATTAAAGAACGATCAAGTCAAGTCGGACCCGAGGTAAGGGATCCTACTCCTCTCTTTCTTTTTAAGTACACACTTTTATATCATTCCTTTTAAAGATCATATTTCTTGTTATTGGGATGATCTTTTATATTAAACTTACTTTAATTTTTATGTTCATGTGATGAGAGACCCTATTTCTCTCATCAATCCATTTTGGAAGTTTTGAGTGGTGTCGTTAGGCTGCCGAACTTTCGTAAGAGATCTGACCTCTCTCTTTCTTTTTAAGTACTCTCCTTTATGTCACTTGTTTTAAGCTCCTCTTTGTAATGTTGGGGGATGTTATTTTATATTCCTCTTGATGTACATTTTATTCTAATGTGATTAGATACCCTATTTAATCTCATCAATCCATATTCATAAGTTTTATGTGGCGCTGTTAGGCTGCCGAGTTTTCGTAAGGGATTTTTCATCTCACTTTTATTCCCGTGAGATTTATGCTACATTTTCAACAAATTCCATTGAGTGGTGTATGTACTGCCAATTATTCTAATATTTGTGTAATATAATTTCGTTTATGAGTATTTACATTAATGATCTATTGTCCTTCTTTCATGGGGTGTATGTTTTGAAAGATACCCAAGTCGGTAAGTGAACCTTTCACTCTCCTTTTTTTTAAAAGACTTCGTTTGTTGGGTCTTTTAATTTACATATTGTTATGTTGGGATATGTTCTCATATATACTTATTGATGTAAATTTTATGTCCATGTGATGCGATACACTTTTTATCTCTCATCAACTCATTTTGATGTGATGTCGTTAGGCTGTCAAGGGAACTTTTTAACCCAATTTCGATTTCTTTGGGTTCAAGATGTAGTCATTGAATATGTTATCCATTGAATATGTGTGAATGACCTTTTATTGTTTTAAACTTAATATCCACTTATATTGGGTGTACTTATATTTGTTACACATATTTTTGAGATTGATTTGTCTTTATTTTAAGGATACCTTCTCTATAAGGGATTTCATCACATTTGACATTTCTATTGAGGGTTCATTGTTGTTATGAACCAATTCACTCTTATATGGTGTATATACTGTCCTTTGGAGTATTATATCATGAATCCATTTATTCTCATGATATTATAAAGTTCTGGCTAAATGTTATTCCTCAATTATTGTATTCAAGTGTCTCTAATTTTGGTAAAACCCCTTTAACCAAAATATCGTTTTAAATGTTTTAATTATTTTTTCTTATTAATATCCATGTTTTCAAAATGGTTTTAAGGATTTATTTATATGGATATTAATGGTTTAAAATTTAAAGATTCAAGGTGGTATGGGACACTTTGATTCAAAAATCTCTTTATTAAATGTTTTAAATGGTTTTTGAAATGGTTTCTTTTTGAATGGATTCATTATTTCAATATACTAAAATGTTATATTGTGATTGAAATGTGGAAATTTTATGTTTCCTTTATGAATGTTTTATGTGATAAATTTATGTTATGGTTCTTGGAAATTATTTTGAAAACGGGTGGTTCCGTGATAGACTAAGGGCGGGTGAGCCCGATATAGCTCTCCAATGCATTGGGTAATGCGAAGGAGTGAAACATTGAGGTTTCTCCGAAGAGATTTAGGAAATATACTGTGATGGGTATTCCAAAACGTAACCAAGAGGGTTACTCCCTACGTAAGAATGTTATGAGTGCCTCAAGTTACCTTTTATGTCTTATGATTTCTATGATTTATTCATGATTTGATATGCCTATGTTTTATGGGTAAAGTATGATTTCATTCTTAGGTATACATGTACTCATGTTTCCTTTCCATATTTTTATATCCCTTACTGAGCTTTTTATGCTCATCCCATGTTTTTGAAATGTTTTTCACAGGTCAAGGGAAGGGTACATGATGTTATGATATCGTCAAGGATGTGTCAAGAAAGAATCCATGTTTTATTTTAAATATGTTTCCATTGATGGGGAGAATGAATACTGTCTTTTATGTAACCACTTTGTTTAAATGTGGAATGTAATGCATGTTTCATGATCTAATTATCTAAAACTCTAAACCTCAAAAAAGATCCTCAATGTGTAATCTTGTAATAACTCAAGATTAAGTAAGGTATAAGGCTGGGGCCTTATAAGGATACCTGAAGGAGTGTAAATTTTCTTCAACAAGCATCTTTATTTTATTTCTATATACACCTCCATAAAATATTTTTAACAAGATTTTTTAATAACCTATGAATCATATATATAGTAATATGTTTTTTTTAATGTTATGACCTAAAACCGCACTCACATCCGTCAAATGGTTTAAAAAATCATTATTCTTGTCTGCAAGGGACTACCGCCACATGAAGTCATGTCGTTATTTTTTTTATCACCTCTCAAGGTTTGGCGTGATGATAGATATAAAATATACTAATAATATTTATAAAATTTTAACACTGTTGGAGTACTTGTATCATTAATAAAAATATACATTTTATTTCATATTAAATCCAATATATTTACTTGTGTGTACGACAGGCTACCTCCACACGAAGCGAAGTTATTTATCATTCTCAAATGAATTATATGGACGGAAATGAAGATAAATTTAATGATTATATATGATTTACAAGGAATAATAATTATATTCCTGAAATTTTTGAAATTATGAAATGCTAATATATATATATATTATTTTTCATTTTCTTTTAACTCATGGAAATATTATGACATCGTTCTTATACATGTGGACTACATCTTTCACAAAGATATGTGGATATATTTTAATCACCAAAACATATTGATAAAATATGTAATTATATAATAGGTTGTTAATGATATTATTATCCATTTTTAAATGTAAAATATTACTTACCGTATATCCATAATGATCGGTGAGAAATTGAAATGTTACTCAAGAAAAAAATGACCTATCATATCCATGATCGTAACACACTCAATTTTTCATAAACACCATTTAGAATTGTTTTTAAATTTTAATTGATCTAAAAAAGAAATTAATTTCTTTAATATTTTTAATGAGATCAGATAACTAAATAATAGGCACACAAACATATTATTTCATAGAAAAAACTCATGACAGAACAAGGAAATTAACAATAGAAAAAATGAATATAATAAATGATTATTAACGGAGGGGAGATAAGTTGTTATAAAAGGATAATATTTTATATCATATAAATTAATATGGTACTAGAGTACATTAAATAAAATTGAAAACCACTACACATGATGTACAATCACTTAATTAAATAAGATGCATACTGAAATGGATTTCCTCGCTCTATTTTAATGCACTATGTTGTACTTATACTTCTTTGAGGATATCGTTATATGAATATGTGTATAATGAATATTTATTTTAATATTTCATGTATCTACCTGATATATGTGGATTTAAATACTATATTGTTAATGAAATCCATTTGAAATTTTCACATCCATATTATGATCTTTATAAGTGTTTATTTAATAATATCATTTTCATCAAGCCAATTCATTCATAAATTACAATTAATGGAAATCATTTAATCATTTTTTATCACTTTTATAATTGTTATCCTATATTTATTAATGATCAATTTTCCTGTAATAGTAAAAATATTCAATTCATTGGTAGTTAAAATTCTTCATAAAATGTTTTCATGAATTTTCTAACATCATTTTACTCTACGGTTGAAATATTTTTTCTTCCAAATGCTTATTTTTCAACCATTTTTTATTTGGAATTTACTAAAAATGTAAAATGAATATTCATATAATTTATGAACAAGGAACGTTTAAAAAAATTTTATAATAACAATTGAAAGTAATTTTTTAGTTTAAGTTAATTTTTGTAATTGTCCACCAATATTAACATAAATTATTAGAATATTACTTCTCATGTTTGTAAGGATACATTTAAATGTAAATTTTCATAAAATTTATTATCCAAAAATATTATTTATAATTTTTTTCCAAATATGAAAATATATTTTCCTCAAGAACTTTTTAAATATCTATTTTTATTATTTTTATTAATCAATGGAAACAAAACATTGTTTATAGTCTAATGGGAAAATTTCATATTGATGACATACAATTTCTTCCTCAAGATGGTTTATTACAATTTTGTCCAAGGAATGTTTTGACACTAACATTATAGAATAATATTTATAATAATTTACATTGTATTGAAGTATTAACCTTTTTGGGATCAAAGAACATTAAATTTAAAGTAAATATCCATATATGTTTACTGTTTAAACTGTATATCATTTATAGATATGTTTCTCTATATGGAACGTCATTAATTTATCTAGGAAAATATTGATATATATGTGTTTTACCCAATAAGAATAACTGATCATAATGAACATTATTTATTAATTTAATGTATTTATTGATATATAAGTAATTATTTGGATATGTATGACATGGGTGGGGCCTGGTTATAGATATATCCTTGATGCAACAATAGTCTTATTAGATGAATTACTTGTATAGATTTTCTTATGTGGATTTTCCCCAAGTATGTTATAATAAAACATCTGAATAATCATGATATAAAATGTATCATGTACTTATGAAACACACTGACCAATAAACAAAAATGTCTTTAATTATTATTCAATTAGATCTATAATGGAGATTTTAACTATGAAAATCATAGTGATGTATTTTATTTTAAATTATGGATTAAATATGATATTTTTTAAACTATTTAGATTTCTATATTAATTATTCCTTATCAACTCATGTATTCATGATATTTTAAATGAATATGTGTTTAGTTTTTTAAAAATACATATATATTATTACAAAAAATATTTTCACATTAAAATTATATCTAGATTATATTTATAATTAGTTTATTTTTTATAGGGCATGTTTGTTCAATTATTACAATTACATATTCATTTTTTATTTAATAATGGGTTTTTCGACTATTCTTAACCCTTATTGAGAATTTGAGAACTCCATTATTTTATTCTTTTCCCTAGGTCCCATGGAGATTAATATTATTGATATGCATGGAAAATATTGATCGAATAAACATATTCTTCAGAGAAATTAGGTTTTAGTTTGTAATTTCCAATATAAGGTGAGACTTATGTATGTATCTTGATTACCAATACTACTGAATTTTTTTTCCAATTGGGATGAAATTTATTGTGTAATACAAGGTCATAGGGCTTGAAATCATGTCCAAATAGACGATAAGGGTTTATTCCTTCCACTGGACTGTATAATGTACTGGTAGATATGTAAGTTTTTCACAAAAAAATTGATAAATATAGATTAATAAGGAACTAGTGGTTGTATGTTTGAGGTGAAAATATTAATTATCTATATTAAATGGAATTAGAAAACCATTTTGGTTATCAAAAACAGTTATATAGAAATTCATTTAATGATTTTAGGGATGTTATGATCCATTAAAATTCAATTTCAATGTTTTAGGAAGAAAAATACAATTTTAGATATTTATTACATCAAATATGAAATGAATTATAAATAGATTAAAAAATAACCAAAGGATGAAATATATCGTATAAAAAATAAATGTATCACTAATGTATATTATAGAATATATTTATATATTAAAATTATTCCACAATATTCATAAAATTACATTGAAATAAATCATTTTACTATGTTTAATTCATATCTAATGAATAGAATGGTCCTTTAAATAATCACATATTTATATATTTGAGGACCTCAAACTTCCATTGATCCCTCATTCTATTGTATTCAATTACCCCAATCACTCTATATAAATTTTTATTATTTTCTTTAATTTATATATCTTCACATTGCACCAATTTTCTACTGCACAAAAACCAATTTATGTGTTATTCTATATGGTATTTGTAGTTCCTTTTCCATCTTATTAAGAGGGTATTTTGTTATGTCCTAAATGATGTTATTTTATCGGAAATGTTATTTCTTAAATTTCAAACCATGGATTACTGAGACTGAGTATAAATATTTAGGCTGCCATTTTTCATGTTGTAGAGACTATATCGCCCTGAAAACTTCAAATATCGAGATTATATTCGGTCTCATATATAAAATGCAATACATAACGTAGAGTATAATATAATAAAAAATAATTTTATGAAATATTTGTTAGATTAAATAAATAAAATATATTATATATCATTAAATTATTTCAAAATTAATTTTAGATTGTGTTACATGAAAAAACAAAATTCTTTGGCAACTATGTTATTTGCAAGACTATGATTTACAAAAAAAACATATATTATTAATATTATTATTTCATATGATTCTCACCACCAATCCATTATAATAGAATGTGATGGTATTATTAACTAAAATAGAGTAATATATGTTTTTTCACACAGTATAATTTTTCCAATTAATTCAATATTAGGTTAATTACCTCCTCTAACATGGGACACATCGCAAGGAAAAAATTGCATTAAATCACATGCAAGGGGACTTGAACACATGATCTTCTCCTCACCCCCAACCATTACCAACCGACCACCATCATTGGGGATGTTTTCCAGATATGTATAATTAACAATTAATATGATTTTAATTAAGATGGATTGTTTGTTATGAAAGATTGTATTCTCTTGAAAGACGGTTTTTTTCAGGATTTGAGTAAGAAATATAAAAATATTTTTACCAATTTTATAAACATTATATGAAAAAATAAAAATATTTTTTTAATATCAGTACCAAAATTATCATAGGATTATTATTTTCTATTTTTTCCCAAATTTTTAACTTTTTGATCAATATAGTAAAATAGTTGATTTTAATTGAAAAATTCATTTTCTGCTAAATAAATTATAATTAAAATTTATATTTTTAATTGTTTTTAAAGACATAATATTTTAATAATACTTCAATTAATATAATTTATCTCAATTACATCATTTTTATGATAAATTTGTATTTAAAAGAATTTTATTTTTTTTGAACATTAAAACATCAAAAAAAGCTTTCCAGCTAGGTCATTGAGATTTATTTTAAATTAAAATTTAAATATCAGGTGAAATCAATTTTGGAAAATGGATTCCATGTTTTTAATTGAAATAATTTTTTATATTTAATATATCAAACATAATTTTGGACAATAATTAATAGTGTAAATAATGAGAAAAATATTTTGTTTAAGGTAAAAATTGATTTATGTTGGGTTAATCTAAAATAGTGGGTCTAAATTTACCTATACTCATGTACAAATACTATTTTCTATCTCTATTTCAAACATTACACCTATACAGTATTATAAAATTCTATTTTGGATACTGCTTCCATATGAATAATATTGGGCCACTTGTTTTTTTTAATTGAAATTTTGTTTCCTCTACCCCACTTATAAAAGGCCATAAATTGTACTCACATTATAACACATATCATTTCATTTGGATAATAAAAAACATAAAAACCCACTTGAAAACATCCCTATACTGATCATTGAAAATTTATATTTTAAATAATTTCATCCACTATAAGATTTTCATTAATACTATGCAGGATACTCGAAAGAGAGGTAATGTTCTTCAATAAGGGAATTTTTTTTATTTACTAATCCATGTATTTAAATTTATATTAATCCATTATAATATAATTACTTTATTATATACAGTATAATTATTTGTAATTATTTTATTTTTATAACCTACAATGACACAGTCATCCATCAAATGGGCTATACAATCTTCGTTCATGTGTACGGTGGACTACCACCTCACAAAGCGGTGCCATTTTTTCCATTACCACCTATCAAGGTTAGGAATTATGATGGATATAAATTTTAGATATTATATATATAAATTATTGAAATCTCTAGATTCAATATATCATATCATATATATATATATATATAATTTTACCTTTCATTCTATTGTAAACACGATAATTTTTCTGTGGTGGTTAGTGGATATCCCCCATGTGAATCAATGTGATTCATTTTCACTAATAATTCACCTGGAAGGTTATAAAGATAATTTTATGGATTATATAAGATAAAAATAATTTAATTATTATATTAATGACATATTTATCATTATATAAAGATAATATATATAAATCATGTTATTCCGTTAAATTTCACATGTGTAACGATGACAACCTCGCTCCTGTACGTGATGACTACCACCTTTAAAAAGAGAAGTGAATCTCATATTGTCACCATAATAAACAGATTAAATGTGTACTTATATAAATTTATAAAATTATTATTATTATTTAAATGAAATATTTTACACACCTCAATTATATAATGATTGGTGGGAAATGTACATTTTACTCATGTGTACGTATGACCTACGTTCTCAATGATTGTAACATAGATCATCTTTCATAAACTTAATTAATGTAATGGAATAACTTCAAAAATTTCATATTTTATTGTTTTAAACTTGAATTCACTAACTAAAAAATTCAGTTGATCTCTTCGGTTTACAATTTTTGAGAAATATCACAAGATCTTAAATATAAAAGCATTACAACAGAAGTGATAAAATATAAACTAAATCCATTTTCAAAAACATCAATACTTTTAAAATAAAACATGATTTATTTTTGTGAAAAATATTCAACACCTTCATCATGACATATTATTTTTTTATTACCAATAATATTGATAAATAAAAAACATTAGAACATGGGATGTTGCAAAAAATCACTGCTTGGGACATAGAAATAATGAAATAAACCATTAGTCCATGAATACTTAAAGACTCAAGGAAACGTTCCCACAATTTTATACATTTAACCCATAAAGCATATGCTTATTTCATTACCATATGAAATAAAAATGTTTCAATAAAACACATAGCATGAAAAAAATCATAATGGTAAATTTGGGAATAATTTTCCAATAACTCTTCTATATACTATAACAGGATCACCAACAATTGGTTTATAACAGACCCACACATACACATTAGATATTACCTAGAACCATAACGTAAACATAAAATAGTAATGATTCATAAATGAATAATCTAATGGAAATTCAAATTTCCATTTGTAAAAGAATATTCACTTTTCAAAATCTCAGCCCATATAAATGAAAATTGATTTAATAAAATAAAAATATTAATTTGTAATATAATAAAAAAATCATTAAGGTCTCATAAAATCATGCAAATTTTTTCATGATTTATTATTTTAAAATCATTAATTGGACACTTTGTAAAAAACTAGATGGACTAATTTGATAATAGGGTTTTAAGAAATTCCATTTTATAAAACCATAAAAGGATTAATTTTTAAAATTTCAATTAAATATTAAAAAATTAACAATTAAAAAAATTTATGTCCATATTAATAAATTTATAAAAACAATTTTTAAAACATGGACAATAATTTTAATTATTTATAAGAATAAATCATAAAAACATCTTAACATTATTTTAGTTAAAGATCCCTTTACCTTTTGTTTAAATCACCATGTAAATTCATTATCATCCTGAATATTTAATATAAATTATATATTTTCATATTAAACTTATTTTAAATTTTAGTAATAATTTTATCTCCCTTGAAATCATGATATAACAGTAACATAAGTATCAATGTTCGAATTAGATGTTTTGATGATATTTAGTATATGAGTGTAATATAAAACTAGTATGATGACTATAGTCAAAGTTTTCATTATTACAAAATATACTATATAATAATCATTAATTAATTATCATTTTTGTAAATAAAATATATTTTTAAATACATCCATTAAATATGAAAATGAATAATAAAGAACATTACAATCATGTATATCATAGGTCGTATGTACAAAAAATTATCATATCTATTTTTCAATAACTATTATAGAAATATAGTATATATATTTTATCATTTTAAAAATTATCTTATTTAAATAAATATCATATTAATTATACATATATAAATATATGTGTCATTGAGGTTTCATGTTGATGAAAAATGAATCACGTCACTTGGTGGAGGTAGTAATTCAATACTACACACGAATGGAATTTTCATTTCTCTGTGCATGGACATGTGAGAATGTAAATGATATATTATCTGTTAAGGTTAATAAATTTGTAATATATATATAATATAAAAAATAATTATATAATTATAACTAGTCTTGCGATAGTTTGATGGAAAATGAATTAAATCGGTTCATGAGGTGGTAGTCTATCATGGAGGCTAACGATTAATTCTTGTCTCGTTTGATATAAATGATATTTAAATGGGAAATACCACTAAAATAATAACATATTACTATATTGATAATATTTAATTTATTATTTTATCATTTTGGAAAAAAAAATTAAAGAAGTCGAAGGAGGAAGAAAACAAAAACAACTGATTGAAAACAAAGACCTATTATTTTTAAAATATCCTTCTATTACCACTTTTACACCATTAAGATGATTTTATGGAAATTATATGGCCTCTAAAATGTTTAAATATATTACAATATGAAATATTGAATGGTACTAGAAACTAAAAGGTTTTTATGTGTGAATAAAATATAATAAGGTTTTCTGTTTTATTATTGAAGGGAGGAGCACTCTAGTAATTTATCAAAATATGCAGTTAATATAAATAATTTTTTCAATTTAAAATGTCCAAAAATGATGTTAATTCAGATATAAGATGATAATTTTTAAAATTAACCACATATAATAAAATTTATATATTTTTTGGCTAAATTTCGACCATTCCATTTATAACCCGTGTTTAACCCCTTAGAGTCTTATTGATACAAGATTTTTTTTGCACTTTTAGGGTTATTATAGTTATTATAAAATTATATAAGTCCATAACTGTATCATCAATTTAATTTTAAACCAAATAAAAATAATTTGTATTGATTGTAATATTTTTTAATCTTATATTATATTATAATATATAAATTTTTTAAATATGATTAATGGTAATTTTGAGACTATTCATAACATTTTATCATACAAAAAATAAAAAAAATACAAGTTATAAACAATTATTTGAATACATCTCTAATAGGTAAAATTAATATATAAAATTCATAGATTACACTAATTATCTCATAATATATCTAATTTTATATTATTAATATCATTTAATTTATATTTTCATTCATAAAAAAAATTACTGCATCAGTGTTGTGTTGTAATTCAAGGTGATTATTTTTTATGTTAATATTAAAAAAAATTACAAGATGTTGGAAAATATTTTATACATAAAATATATATTTATTTTTTGATATATCCTCAGGAAAACCCCCTAGAAAAAATGATATTGTTTTTAAAAATATGACTATGATATCATGTACTTTTCTTTTAATAAGATATTACAGTGGACAAATAATATTCATATAGAAATATATTACCATATATTAGAAAGGTGATTGATTATGGATGATGGTTAAAAATCTGAAAAAATCGTGGCATGTGTTATGATAATTTTTCTCCTTATTGTTTTATTTTTAATCAAAATTACCTAATTTATTCTCTATCATTATTAAATAATTTAAAATGTTTATTTTTATACTATCACAAAATAAAGGGGACTAATATACTAAATATAAACTTCCTGATATCAAATATATAATCTATTCGTCATAATTCAACACCTACAAGTGGTATAAATTTATTTAAATGTACCTCGACAAAATGTAATGAAAAATGTTTTTCTAAAAAAAATCTCTTCTTAAAAATAAAAGGTTTTAAAATAAATCCAATTATAACATCCTATGAAAATATTTAATTATATTTATTCATATTATAAGTAACATATAAAAATTTAAAACCAATTGAAAAAATAATTATACATTATAAATAAAAAAATTTCAAAAAAAAATCAGATGTTTTTATTGTTCATTGAAAAATAAATCTATTAAGAAAACAAATAAATATTAACTTATTGAAATTTTAATATGATGATTTAAAATTTTTTATTTATTTAACCATATG
This sequence comes from Viscum album, assembly GCA_963277665.1. Lineage (NCBI taxonomy): Eukaryota > Viridiplantae > Streptophyta > Magnoliopsida > Santalales > Viscaceae > Viscum > Viscum album. Next base: position 2,058,510,858 of record OY728123.1, on the reverse strand, counting down.
ATATTTATAAAATATCTCGATATTAATTAAAATGTTTTTACCTAAAATTAAATAATAATAATTGTAAAAGAAAACGTATTATTTGATGAATATAACGATATTATTAAACATTGTGTGATAATTTTATAAGAACATATTGAAATATTGAAACTGTTTTTTTATATTATATTTATTTCAATACCTATTAATTTCCCCTAATTTAAAGATTATGTTATAATGGTTACATTTAAATCGTAATACATAGTTTTATGTTTAAGCTTGATGTGGTGTAACTTATATGATATCAAAACACATTTACCTTGTTAACAATATACATATTATATCCCCTACTGTTGGAAATAGTTTCCTTGAAATTCTGAAATCAGGCGTGGTAACTGGGGTCAGGGTTTTCAAAATACCTCTAATAAATTCCCACATTGGAATAATGGTCAATAAAAAAATTCATTTGAAAAAAGAGAAAGAAAGTACGAAGGTTACCTAAAATATCATATACAAGGATTCCATGTGGGGAAACATGGACATGGAAGACAAAAATAACTATCAGGTTTTATGCAGTGTGATAGAGATCACGATCCGTATAATGTTAACTATCCCAAAGCTATATATATATATATATGATTGGAAAACCATCATTTATTTCATTCTCAGAAAAATAAATTGATATGTCTATTATGTAAATATTATGTTCAATTATTGATGAATTAAATTACCTTATACAATAAGATCCTATGAAGATATACATACTTGGAAATAATAAATTTATTCATTAATCAATTTCCATAGAAAATCAACTTCTTCTCTAATCTATGAGTATTCAAGATGAATTTTTTACCTGTGAATTTTATGAATAAAACTATTGAGAATCACATAACCATAAAAAATATAAAAATATATTTCTACTACTTTGAAAAATTAACCAAAAAAATGTTTAGGATAATAAAATATAATTCAATAAAAAGAGTAAACATTTATATGATGATAAAATACATTAATCTCTTAAATTAAAAATTAGCATCCAAAGTTAAACATAAATCATTCAAAAATTAAATAAACATAAAATTTCAAAGAAATAGTCTATACTAAGACTAAAACCAATAAATGATTTTTCAATATAATCTTCTATGATATAATATTACATTTCGCTAAAAATAAAATCAATCACTCTTACTATCTCATAAAAAATAGTAATTTTCATAATAATATTCGTGATATGATAACAATTTCATAAAAATAAACATAATTTGATTAAATATATCATAAAATAATGTTAACATCTAAATTTTAATTCAACTATTATACCTCAAAGAAAATACCATTGTATTTCATTTACATTATTCATTTAGAGGTCCCAAAATTTTGATTTCCTTCTAAAATAAATGTAATATCATAAAAAATAATTTTAAAATATCATATGAAAATAAAAATTATCCATAATATATAATAAATTAATTAAAAATTCGTCCTACCTCAGACATCATGTAGTATAGTTTTAGGTGATGTACCCTTACCTATCATAGAATGTGAGTTCAAAACTGCCTGCATTTGAAGACATGATGGGTTGTCACATAGTATGTTGGTTGAAATTTTTCTAAACCTATATAATTATTATAAAATTCAGAAAAATTATATTGAATCCTAAAAATTAATCATATTGTGTTTTAAACTCAAAATTTATCTAATATAAATCAATTTTCATACCAAAATGTAATAACAAACAATTACGTCAAATTGAATGTCTCTAAAAAATACCTTAAATATCTATAAAATTTCATAACTTAAAGCCAAAAATGTGGTTTCTAATATTATGAACTTATGATAACATGATAATTATAAACCCTTTATTATATCCATAACTCTTAAGAATACATAATATTCCCTAAATTTGTTTAAAACATCCCCGGTTATGTATTATAAAGACATGACAATAAAAATTGCAGATTCTATTTTGTTTGAATGAGAATTAAAATACTAAATATTACATGGATCATATACAATTAATTTTATAGAAAATTAGTCCAAAATATGACATAGTGATTCCAAACATAAAAAGTTTATAATTATACATAATAAATTTTTTCCCCAAAGGGACCCCTTTTAAAATAATACATTACTTAGTTTCCTGACTCATCATCAATACTTTCATCATGACATCATGGTTTTCACATACGAATCATTAAGACCAATGGTATTTTTTAAAACATGTAATTATAACAGAAAACATAATTAAATAACCTATAAAAAACCATTAATCCATGAATACTTTCAAAACAATAAAAATATTTTCACAAAATAATATTTTTCATCCATTAAACATAAGCTAATTCGATTACCATATTAAATGAAATGATTTCAAAAAAAATTATAACATTACTAAATCATAACGGTAACTTGATGAATCATTTTAAAATCATAGTTACATATATTTTATCTCACAAAACTATTATATCCCCTATGGGTATATAAGTTTTAACCGTTATATTTCTATTTTTTATTACTACTACATTACATTCTTATAATCTCTCAGGAGACACCAAATTAGTTAGCTCTATAAAATCACCCAATTCATTAGAAATATAAAACAAGGTCACCCACTATATATTCATAATGGAACCATCCATAATCATAAAAAAATACAAATAACTATAATATAATCAGAACATGTGAAAATCTCATAAAGATACATTATTGAGGAAAATACATTTAAAAATATTGAAATAACATTTCAATTACATAACGGCATGTAATCTAAAATGAAAAAATTAATTTGAAAACAAATTGCAATTTTATAAAGGAAGTTTAAAAAAATAATGTTTCATCATAGAAATAAATACATTTCATGTTGTAGAAGCAAAAAAATTGTTCGTATGCCTTTTATAAAATCGGTTGAATCTGTAAATTTAAAAGGGTTTTTTAATTCATTTACAAATAAAAAAAATTACTTATTAGAAAATTTATACGGAAATTATATAATTCGATTTTGAAAAAATTTATTCCCCTAAAAATAAATTTATAAGAACCATTGTTTAAAACATGATCATGAAAGAAAACAATTTGTAATAATAAATCCTTAAAAGATATGAAATTAATTTTTTTTATGTTTATAATTTACATTATAACTGTAACTACCATATTAGAAAAATTACTTAATTATTTATCTCTACATTGTTCATTTTGATGATATTAGGTACATGAGTTCAAACTGAGATTGGTATGAAAACTATAGTAAAAGTTGTAATAATTCCAATATCTCTAGAATAATAATGAAGACCATATTATAAGTTTTTTATAAATAAATTATACTTTTAAATCCATCAATTAAATAATGATTATAAACATGAACTATCTTTTAATTAGGAAGATGGTAGGACTTAATTACGAATATGTAAATTTTTTATTTTTCACATTTAATTATAAAAAAAGTTATGTACAATTTTATATTTACATAATGTTCATAGTACAATAAATATCATATTACCTCTCTAAATATTCTTATATATATAATTCATGGGATTTGGTGATGTAAAATGAATTTATTCTCTTTGTTGATGTGATAATTCACACATATGAATGAACAACGTCATCATTTCATTGTGCAATGAAAGATAATACATAATTAGAATTATAATTATTAATTACATCGTTATAATTTTTATAGTGATAAATATGTCATGAATATAGAAAATTATAAGTCATAATTGATTTTATAAATCTCATTAATATCATTTATAAATATTAATTACATCATTATAATTAATATTTAAAGATTGTGATGAAAAAATAATTACATCGGTTCGTGAGGCAGTGGTTTTCCAGGAACACAGATGATAAATTATTCTCCCATTTGATGTAATAAGAGATTGATATTAAAAACTAAAATGACATATGATCATAAAAATGTATTGGGGATATTGGAATTATTATTACATCATGGTTTAAGATGATTTTTAAGGAATTGTAAGAATATATAAAACTGAATAACTGATCAAAAAAACAACACTTATTTGATCAGAAATATTTGATTAATAATTTATCTCCTATACGGTGATTATTCAACCAAAACTAAGGCTTATAAAATGTTTATATGGATTCTATGAATGTATTTTGGAAGATATTGGGTGATAAAATGGTTTTAAAGTATGAATAAAAGGGAACAAAGTTTTCATTTATTGGAGAGGGGAGTGACATTCTTGGATTTTATGAAACATATTAACATAATATATATTAATTTTAAATATTAAATCGCTCTAATGTGAGTTATTTAAATAATAAAATGATTATAGGTCAATATATCCTCATCAAACATGTATTTTTCACTTTTAGGGTTTTTATAATTCAAAATGCCCTAATTAAACCTAAATGATTCAGGGAGGACATGAATATGCAATTAAAAATCAGTTGGCCTAATTTTTGTTTTCATGTAAATTTTTTGCCTTTAAAAAAATTTTATTTATTTTATAATATTATTATTTCTAATTATGAAACTATTCAGTAATTTCGATTTTATAAAAACTAATAAAAAATATACATTGAAAAAATTCTTCAAATACAACTCAAAAAATACAAAGTCATATATAAAATTCATTGATTAAATTAATTATCACAAATTGTATTTAATTTAATATTTTTATATCATATATTATATTTTTATTAGTAAAATAATTACTACATCAGCGTTGTGTTAGTATTTAATTTAATTATTACATCAGTATAAATCGAAAATAATTTTTTGTGATGAAAATAAAAATTTTACCATTAAAAGTTTTCTGTATAGTAGAACATAGCCTCTAGAAAAGGCCATATTAAAAAACATAGTAATTAAAATAATTAGTTTGATATCATTTACTTTTATTTAAATAATATATAATCAATATTATAATCACTTATTAATGGAAAACAATGCCTTGTATTCAAACCATAATTTATTATGGAAGAAAGATAATAATCTAATAAAATTATGGATTGTTTAAGTTTTTTTTACAAAAATGCCAAAAATACCCTTTACTCTGGTAATAAAAATTAACAAAGTTACTATTGTTATTGGAAAAAAATAAAAGGAACCCAGATTCTAACGTTAGTCATCCTAATATAAAATATGGTATCTATTTTTATAATTTTCAAACATATAAGTGATATAATTTCATTTAAAATTTATTTTAAAAAATACAATGAAAAATATTTTTTTTTTCAAAAAATGGGAATTTTATAAGTATTTATTTTTATAGTAAATAAAGGTATAAAATCAATTTTAAAAAATTAAATAGATTATTAGAAATAAAAATTATCGAATGAAAATATAGATTTATTTCAAAAAAAAATTGAAATTGTAAATAAAAAATATTTTCAAATAATTACATTATTTTTCATTACTTATTGATAAATAAAACATTTCAATCTTTTATCTAAATTTCAAGATGGGAGCAGTTTTATATTGTGAAATTACGAAAAATAGTGTGATTAATTTTATGAGCGTATAAAAAATTTAATATTTAATTCAACCATTATATTTATTATAAAAAATAATTTATTATGATTATTCCCTCTAATTTAATTTATGGGTAATAAAAGTAACATTTAAATAGTGACATTTATGTGTTTTTTTAAGGTTTTTGTGGCATATTTATATGCTTGCGAACATAGTGTTACATTTTATAATCTCATGATTTTAAAAAACATGATTGGTTTTAAAGGTAAAATTTATCTAAAAATAAGATAAATTTTTCATTATTACTATTGTTGTTAATTTAAAACAATATAATATTCACAAGAACTGGAACATCTATAAAAAAACAAACATGATAATATAAGGCAATTAATAACCAAAACGATGAAATTAATAAAATATTATTAATCGATGGGAGATAAAATGTAATAAGAGGATCCTATATAATATCATAAATATTAAAATGATTTAATAAAAAGTTAACAACATGTTTACATCCAATATATAATAGGTTAAAAGACATTCCACCTATATGAAGCACAAGGTTATGGATTTCCTAACACAATTTTAGTTCATTTGGATAAAATTATACTTCATTGATGATGTCATAATATAGTTATTGGTTTAATTTATTCTAAATTTTTATGTTTTATTTGTAATTAATTCATGTGGGTTTAAATATAATTAAAATAAGAAATTTTCTGAAAAATGTAACTTATACATTATTATAATTTAAAGGGTTTATCTCATAATCATATTGTAATCATGATTATTCATTCATAAATTCTAGTTAAAGGAATTAATTTGATCATTGTTTCATTAACCCATTATTTTTATCTACGCAAGATTATTCATGATCTAATTTCAAGTAATAGTACCACTCATTCACACTTCGGAACATAAAATTATTCATAGAATATTTTTAAGGAAATTACAAATCATTTCTTTCTATGGTCAAAATATGATTTCATCTAAAACAATGTTTTATGAAATAATTTTCAAATATGTTTAGAATTATTATAAAATAATTTATTGATGGAATTTTCACCCATATTTAATAATTGAAAAAAATTCAAAGGATTTTTCTACATTTTAAAAACACCTATTGTTTTTCATTTAATAACAATTTGAAAATAATATTAAAATAATTTTTTAAATACTATTCATTCCTAATCATTATATACTGAAATGTGGATTTCTATTGTTTTCTTTGAAAATATGTTTGAAATTACCCACCATAAATATCTTAATATATATATATATATATTGTTATAATTTTATAAGTATAATATTTAAATAAAATTCTATTAATAGATATTTTCATAGGAAAGGGTGTTTAATTTTTTTATATGAAGAGGATATTTTCCAAAAAAATAATTTTAAAGATAGTTTATGATGTATTTCTATTGACCAATAAAAATACATTTTCATTGTAACCATGTTTTTTAATTAACATAGTCTATATTAAAGATTTTTTTATTTTTTTAGTTTTATGATATCATTTTATATTATTATGATATTTCCAGAACATTTTGTAAGTACCTAAAAAATAAAAATTTAGAATGAGTCACTAAAATAAATGATTCAATAGTAAGGACAAGTCACAAGTAGAAAGGAATCAAAATTGAAGCTGATTCACCACAATTAATTTCTATCCATTTAGAATGATTCACCATCATGATTCAGTCACCAACAAACTTTACTTACCATCAGAATGGAGTCACCGTTGAGGGTGATCTACCATTAGATGAGTAACTAATGAGATTATTCATGATGAGATGACACCCCATTGAGATGATTCATTGTTGAATGTTAGTCCTTATAAGACATTACTAATAATTTTATGAGAAACCACCATCTATACTAACCATCATAATGAATCAAAGACATACATTATTCACAGCTAGAATGAATCTCCATTGTTATTTTTGGATTTGTTTAATTAAATACTTCTAATAGATATATTATATAATTTAATAGTGGTGATTATTTTAATAGTTCATCATCAACTATTTTAGTAATGATTTGATGATTTAATAACATTATATATCATGACAGAGGTGAATTGAGTAACAAAATTTTTATATATTAAAAACTAGTTCAATTAATACCCCCCAGTTCTATTAAAAGAACCACGATAATAAATAGACAAGATTGATTTAACTTTTATTCTTTTAAAATATTTCCCAAAGGGTTATTATGACTCAGTTAAAAATTATGGATATAATTATATCATTTGAAATCAATTTACATTATTAAAAACATTATATAAAAACATTTTATGTTTAACAATCAATGTAGCGTCTTTTTACAGTTTAAAAAAAATTCATTTTAATTCCTTCATATGATGAAAAACAAAACATCCAAAAGAATTAAAATAGTCACATGCCACAGAATTAACTCTTCCAAAACACCATGGTTTACAAAATTTAATAATAATGAATAAGATATATTGTTTCATCAAATTATAAAATATGAGACAAGTTTAATCAATAAATAAGGAAAACGACATCCAAGTTGAATGTAAATTCAATGAAAATAAATATAAATTATAAAAGTGTATAAATGATAATGCTTATTGGTCTGATGTGTTATAAAAAATGAAACTCCTAAGAGGGATCATGGATATAATATCATGTTATTTATCATTAAAATATAGAAAAAAAATGCATCGTTTTCTCTATTTGTAATAAATATTCCAAGGGAATTGTATGTTCAATGTTCTCCGCTCTTCCAATTTGAGTTTGAAATAATAATTCATTGTGAAATGATATTCAATAAATATAACACTTGAACATAATTTCTCACCTTCCCAAAATGAACATTCCTAATATGTGTAACTGTCTTATCTAAACATATTGTATTACATGATGGGTGGACTATTTGTGGAACAATCTTCCAGGTTTCCTGTATCCTCATACTATGTTCTGATATCATAAAGGTTTCCCAAAAATAGGTTCACAATAACTATAAAAATAATCCTACAATGTAAATTAGAAAATATATTATAGAGAATTGTTTAATTCAAAAATCATAGAAACGAGATGATGAGTTATTTTGGTGGTGACTCATATCAAGAGATTAGTGAGTGAAATGGTGAGTCTGGGTACCAGTATGTCATTTGATAGTAGGTTAGGTCTGCTAGAGGTTCATGTTCGGTGGTGATTCATCTCAATAGTGACTTGTCTCATAGATAAATCATCTCAACAGTGAGTTATCCCAATAGATAATCTTCTAATAGTAGGTCAACCTCAGTGGTGAATCCTTTTAGGATGAAGGTATATTCTGAAGATGACTCAATATTGACGGTGATTCTTTTCATGTAGTGGTACATTACAAGTGGTGACTCATCATCCCTAGTGAGTGTTTTCTAATGGTGACTCATCCTCAATGGTGAGTCTTTTCTTGATGTAAATCATCCTTAATGGTAAGTATTTTATATAAATAAACAAATTGGCCACTAAATTTCCTTAAAATATAACATATTTTCATAAAAAATTAATATATTTTAAAAAACAATTAAAATTATTTTTTATCATTAGAACATGGATGTTCAAAAAATCTCCCACTTTTTTATCATGATTTCTATAATTGTATAAACAATTTATTAAATTATTTCAGTTTTATAATTGATCTATATAACAACATATAAAGATTAAATAAGGGTCAACATATATTTTAAAATTAAAAGAAATAAGATACATTACCTAACAAATAGTATAGATTATATTTAATAAAGACATTTTTAAAGGAACAAATTAAATATAGGTCACATCAAAAATAATATTTTATGGAATATCATTATGGAAGGTATCTATGAAATGAAGAATGGCAAAAAAATTAAAAAAAAAATAAAGTCTATATTAATTCTCCCCCGTTTTAGGGTATAAAAAATGAAAAAATAGAATATTCTGTGAAACAGAATATGAATAATAAGGTAATTTCATATAAGGAAAAATTTATATAAATTACATTTAAAAAGATATAAATCAAAATCATAAATAATTTTACTTACCAAAAAATGTTAAATCCCAATGCTTCACTGGATGGGTGGTTTGAAAAACACGTAAGTTTCCTTTATCAATGGAAAAAGGAAAATAGGTAGAGGATTGTGTAGGGGTAAAATCATTCAAGGAATCATTGAATAATTTTCTAGGTTGGTGGTGTTTTTTGAAAAAGCGGGCCTCAATTTTTTATATGTTGGGTTTCTATGTTCAGTTTGCTGAAAATGGGGGTATCCATGGTGATTTTTCGTGTTCAAGATATGTGGTTGAAAATACAAGATTGAAAGAATAACATCAAAAAAGTTATGGATGATCTGGAGGTGGTACAAAAAGAAAAGATATAAGGTGCATGAAATAGCGGAATATAGTTTTTCACACTTGATGAATTTCAATACTAGAAGCTCAAAATTGGAAAAGGAAAAGGGTGCATGAAATATTGGATTAGTGTGTGAAATATTGGAGCAATTCCTGAAATACTGTGTTACACAAAAGATGTGTTTTTCGTACTCAAATAGGATTACGCACTCAATGAGGGTTTTCCCAGATGGGACTTTTTGTCATATAAATATTAATTGACCCCATTATTTGAGGTAACTAAAGAAATAGGGAGTATACATGATTTGGCACACAAAAGTAATGTTTGTAATGGAACTTCACATAAATGACATGTTTTTGCGTAAACTTAGTGTTCGCACATAAAGAAAAGGTTCCACATAAAAGAAGACAGTTTCGCGTACACGAGGTGTTTGCGAATAAAGAAAATGTTGCATGTTAAAAAATTATTTTTTGTATAAAAGAAGGTTTTATTCATATGATAGTTGTTTCTCAGTATGTTTATTTCTAGAAAGTGTATGGAATTATGTGCAATGCCCAGTGAAAGCTACATGTAAAAATTGGAGTTTCCCGGTACACCCGGTGCAAAGTAAGGTTAATCTGTGAGTGAATGATGGACGTCAAAATAGAATCTATCAAAAGTTAAGGATTCAGATTTTATTAGAGATAATTAAGTGAGCAAAACTTCTATAAACTTTGAGTGGATCTTATGATGGAGTAGTGAGCACACTTCATTCAAGAGAGAAGTGAGCTTTGATATAGTGATAGGTTGTAAACCAGAAGGGACAATGTGTCCCCTTGGAACATTGTAATCATTACCACACATATAGTGTATATGGTACATCGACACATCGCCAATGTATACTCCTTGGACATATACCAGTGTGGGTGATACATTTAAAAATTTATTTGTATTTTACATGATTTATTTTCTGTTTAAACATTGGAACAGGTGATAGAGAGAGATAAAAGAGTTTTTATTAATAGTAAAAAAACATCCAAAGGGGAAGAGTTTTAATTCTTTCATACCCTGATTCCCCACTCCCCTCGTGGTATTATTCCTTGTGGAACTACTATAATGGGTTGATGGAACTTTGGTAGAGGATGTAGGAAGTAAAATAGTTACAGTAGGGACATAGGATGAATGTGGAATCTCTAGGATGATCACTAGACGTAGATGATGAACTTGATCCACTAATGATAATATCAAATAAAGACACTGAGAATATAATTGTGCATTGGGATCTCGAGTAATATCCACTATGAAAACTCAGGGTCCACAGATTTTGCTTTCAGATGACATGTCACTAGAATTTCCTTATATGCTAACATTGATGTCTCGAACAACTGCATAAAATTTGTCATCACATATATAAAATCCATGATGTTTTGGTCACATAGCTCAATGAAACAAATGAAATATTTATTCTCATATTTGAATAAACTATGAATAGGTGTCAATTATTTCAATTGAGATACATGGTCCTTGAAGGATCTGGTAAATGGTGGATATATAAGGTCCTCATTTGGAAACATGAAGTGATTGTTCATCTCATTCGTAACATATATCATAATAAATGTAATAACTATCTGCCTTTGAAATAGAATCTATTTAATTTATAATTTAAATAATATATTCACGTACCATGTATTTTATGTGATCACTATTTTGTTTAATCATCCTCAGACATTCATGAGGGATATCATGACCATCTCATAATATATACATGAACTATTCTCTAACAGCTGATTTGATCAAATAAATATATAAGGAAGAAGGTGGAACACTCAATGTAAATCCACAGAATGAATATTGTTTACATTATCTAATGAAGAATCCATACTAATAAGAAAATATTTCTACTTTCGCTAATCTCAAAGGCTCATGCTCCCTAAAAATTATTGTTTTCCTTATATCCACTTTTGGATTATGATACATCATATTGGGATGAATTTGTTGAATCATAATAAGTACAAAGTATTCTTGCATCATAATAAAAAATATTTCTAATTAGAGGATGTTGATTATTATATATCATTTCATAATAAAAAATAATAAATTCCGTGTATGTCTCTATATAAGGCCTAGTAACTACATCTATAGGTATAGGAGAAACAACTATAGTCGGAAAGGGTGCAGAAGCTCTCTCAATGGAATCAGCCTCTATATGCTCATATCAAGAATACACATCTGACTCCAGTAACTATATCTCCACATAAGAATCAATTTTTTCTTCTACATATCCCAACATATCCATATATATAATAATTTTAATATTAGGTCCACCATGATTTGGTGGACTTTAACTATCATCCATGTTAGGATTTTTCTAGACAATGCTCACATAACATTGATATCTATCATATTATTCAATAGATGAAACTACCTTCCACGAAGAAGACATGAAAAATAGTATGAGAACTACATGTAATTACAAAATTATTTCATTCACAATATACACATCAACAGAAGTCAAAACATATTCACCATCAACAACCTCTACATACATAAGAATAATTATATTGCTCACAAAACACAGGGCTTTCTCACCCTAAACTGAATCCTATAGATAATATCTATTATCTCTATCAATATTTTGAAATAATCATGTTCTCTACTCAGATCTAAATGAAACAGAAAATCCCAGAGAAGAATCATGTGCTTAAGACATCTCATGATTATCATGACTATAAGGATCATAATCATATCCAACATCACTCTTATCACTATATTCATAATCCTAATACTGTCTTTCCTTTTTATCAAGATCTCCCACATTATGTTAATATTATTCTTCATCTTCTTATTCATCATCTTTATCATACCCATTTTATTTATTTTCATTATTAAAATATCTAAATTACATTTGAATTTTTATACACAAGAAGGATCGGTTTCTTCCTCCTCCCTTCCTTTACACAAAAGAGAGTCTTTAATGCGGATATATATAAGAGGTCTAGTAAATACAAATGTAATTAAAATGGGTATTTTAGTAAATTAAGATCACAAACATCATCAAATGAACTCTTTTTCATCATCACCAATTGTACCAGCCTCCTCTATTTCGTATTATTCCTCATCAGAATACTCTTCCAATTTATTTGGCTCTATTTCGGGACCCATATGTTTTTTCATCATTGTAGGGTGATCAACTAGAATGAGATCCTCAAAAATATTTTCAGTATAATCAATCTATTGGCTCAACTATGGGTTTAGATTTATCTACATTATATTTAAAATATCTTTTCTTGATAGAAACCTCTAGAGTTTTCCTTGGTTTTGTCTTCCATATCAACGAATCCCTTGGCATCCATCATGGCTTAAATGAACATAGGATAACTTAACGAATTTGACATGGATAATTTCTTACACACCTCAATAATTTGAATAATAGCATTCAAACCATATTGATTTTTTCTCCCCTTTTCATAACACAAAATAGATATTCATGTTGTTATCTCATTGTACTAAAAATACCATTCATTGGGCACAATATATGATGAATATATTTTAACAGAAAACACACTCGTTGTCTTACAGTATTTCTGTTAGTTTTCTCAAGCTCCAATATCATGTAATCTTACTTAATTTATCCTCATATTTAAAATGAATCACTTTAACATGGAATTGAACCGTGATAATCATTTGATAATACTTCCTGATGAACTATAATAAATATATCCCATCGATTTAAAGAAAGTATAAATTTCTTCCTAATTATCCTTCATTTAACATAGTATTTTTATTCTCTTAATCTAAAATTGATATTATGATAAGGATGATACACTAACCTTGGATATAATGGCCTCTCATTTTTAGAGCCACTATAACAATCCCTGGTATTCAATTACACTATGAACTAAATATCCTTTCGATATCTGCCACTCCACATTTACGGCCTTCCAAGGAACTATTTTACTCTTCACCACCTATGGGAATCGTATCCTGATATCTTGACATATCAATTCTCATTTCTTCTTATTTGATTGACGTGACATGTCAGTATATGAAATTGATTCTCATTTAACTCTATATATTGCAGAAAATGTATGAGGTTTAGATGATGTCAGGGTAATGACTATAATCATGAAAGAAATGTTTACTAAGATGGACCCGATGTGAGGAAGTGTGAGTATCCAAATTGGACATAGTCTCAATTTTAATTACTTGATGGATTTGAAAATCGAAAAATATAACATATTTATAAAGAATACCAATATAAATATATAATACTCAAAACAAATTAGAAATGATGACTTCAACTCAAATGGAAGGTTGTTCTAGTGGTGGGTAAACTCCAATGGTGGGTACACTTAATCTATGGTTAGACACCCATAGTGGGAGAACTCCCACCATGGTTAAAATCCAATGATGGGTAAACTCTAACGTCTGGTAAAATCCATTGGTGGGTAATATCCAATGGTGGGTAATCTCTAGAAAATTATGTTTAACACAAATTAATTCGACCTAATTCTTATTCAGTGTACTTCATTCTCTCCAAATTGAATGGGTTTGTAAAAATATCTGTATGATTATTTTTATTTAAAATGTATTAAATATTTATAAGAACAATTTTAAAATGATCACTCGAAAATTTATGCCATACATCAATGTTTTTTTATTAGTGTTGGTCATAGGATTCTTAAGAATTTTTATAGAACATGTATTTTCACAATTTAATATGACATTTTAAAATTGATATCCATAGTGCTGTGTATTGTATTTTTTCAAAAACAATTATTCACCATAGATACATTTACGTTATTATTTAACATATTCAAAAGAAATTGAAAATGAATTTTTCTTCTTACTATAACAAGATACTATACACTCATCTAAAACACGATATGTTCCATATGATCTTTTTTCTATCAAACATATAACCACAAAAATAAGCATATGAACACTTAAAATACCCAATTTTATATCCCCAAGGGTAGAAAAATCCTAAAATGGTTTAATAGTTTAGGTATTTGAACATCCCTTTAAAATAAAGTAAGTGTGTCTCTTTTTGGTTTTCATATAAAATGTGCATGCATTGGTGAGGCTAGAGGTCGTCACAACCCTCAAAATATTATTTATAACTCCTATAATAAAATAATAGCATATGGTCAATCCCAAGGGAAGGTAGGTATGAAATATAATGTATTATTCAAAACCAATTCCATAGTAGTCAGTAGTAGAAAGAGTGAACATTTCTTTGTTTTTTATAATTTTTAATATTTTTTTAATAAACAATTAATGAAATAAGTTTGGAAATTCCATTTTTTCTAAAATGGAAAATGATATATCTAAATGTAACCTTTTCAAATAAAAATAACATAATATGTGAACATGAGTGCATAAGGTAGATCAAAAAGGTAGCTTGAGAGATTGGAAATTTACTAGATTAAATGAATGTTCTTCATTTGATTATATTCACACCTTGAAAAATAATAGTTAATTATCCACCACATGAAGAAATAAAGTTTTTTATTGTAGTTCTTGATGTTCACCACATCAAAAACCAAATTAAAAAATAATAAAATTATATCATAGGAAAACTATCTCACCAAAAGTTCAGATGATTTTGAATTAGAATATTTGATGAACTGTCTCAATGATCAATCTCCCCAAAATATAATCGATTTGGAATTTAGTTCTAGAAGGTCTTAATTCAATTTAATGTTTACAAATACAATTAAATCACGCTAAATGAATCAGAATATCATTGAAGAAATTAATTGAACAAGACTACTGTTTTAACCTATAAAACTACAAATTATTGAACAAAAGATATATAACTAATCTCATTGTCAATATATCAGCAATAAGTTCAATATTAAACATATAAAAATAGAGTAAGAGTTATCATCCCTCTTAGAATGATGATAGTGTACTTCTACTGAGCTACTACAAATCCAAATCTCTAGTGTTTACCTTCATGTCACTAGGGAGTGCACAATTCCTCTCAAAATGGTTGTTTAGTGAAAGATGAATGCGAGTCAGAATTAGTGTCAGAATGGGGCTCTCTATTCAAATAATTTATGCTACTCTGATTATGTATATTTCTTCCATATGCTGCATGTCACCCCTTATTTTCCGCCGACTTCATGTGACAATCACTTATGCAGTACACATGATTGTTTTTTTTGATCCACTCATCACATTAGCAATACCCATGTAACTAACTTCCCTAAAGTTCGTTAAATGTAGATGGTTGTGTTTAAGCCCCTTGATGGATCCTGCACAAGAAGAACAGAACACTGTACTTAAAACAAGAAGGTAATAAATAAGTAATTAATTATAATTTAAGTCATTAGATTATTAAATGTCTTGAAAAATTTAATACTGTTATTATATAACAATGTTATTGATTTTAATTAATTAAGGTTATTAATGTTAATTATTAAGCTTATTGTTATTTTGGCAATGAAATTGATTTCTAATTTAAGTAAATTAGAATATTTTATTTTAAATTAATTTATGAATTATTATTAGTATTTATTTTATTTAATTGTTTTTAATAATATATAATATATAATATTTAATAATCAATATTCAACTAATTATTTTATTATAATTTATTTATTTTAATTAAACTTATAAATTTGGTTTAATAAAATTAATTTTAGTTAAATAATTTAGAAATTATGTTTTATTATCGTAAATTTATTAATAACTTATAATTATTTGTATTTTATATATTGATTTTAGTTAATATTTATTTTTAGGGTTTCACATATGTTTTCTTCTAATTTTTTAATATTTTGTTATTTTAATTTTATACTATCTTATTCCATCCCCCCATTCACAATGTAAAGGGGGGATTTTCTTCTTCGGTGGCTTCTGGAAGCCGCCTAACGCTACTGCTTCTCCTTAGACTATGATATCAGGTAGCCCTCTAATCTCTAGTTGTGGTTCTCTTCCACTCGACGGTTGGACCCTCTTCTAGGAGGTATGTAGCGGCGACGACCAACTCTTTCAGTGGAGGGGAACAATATCCTCTGGAAGAACCTCACAGTATGGAATCCTCTCTAGTTCGATTGTGACACCGATGACATCAGGTTCTCTTGCAGCAGCGCGATATTCACCCAACAGATCTGGCGCGATGGCTTCAATGCAATGAGACAGACCTTCTCACAACAGTGTGGCAGATCAGCTTGGCTCCCCCGTGTTGGGTTTTTAGGTCATCAGATTTTAGGTCTCATGATTTTGGTTCTTTTTATCATTTTATTTATTATTGGAATCTAGAAATGTTTTGACTAAAAATGTGGATCGATGTGATGATGAGGGAGTTGCGGTGGGTTGTGAAGGAAGTGGATCAGTGTGAGATTTTTGAAATGGATAGTTGAGAAGGATCCAATGTGCATCAATTTGAGGATAAAAAAGAGGGATTTCAGTAGGAGAATAGATGAACTATCGGTGAGTAATGATGGAAGGAGGAACCGATAGGGTAGGAGTTAGTATGATGGTGAGAGACATATGGAATGAGACCAACATCAGGTGGTTGGGTATCAGCGAGTTGTGATGTTAGAATGGAATGCGCATTTGTGTGTGTGTGACACACTGATGTAAGAAGAAAAATAAATGAAGACATTGTTAGTTAAAATAAAATAATTCACTGATAGGAAAAATGAATTGAGTCACCGTTAGTTTAATATAATATAGAAATCGATACCGATGAAACTTGATAAGGATTCCAATGAAATAGTGGGACCTAGAATGTTGCGCAATGTAATCGGTAGCATCAAAAATAACTATCGCTGAGTCATCACTCTGAAAGAAAAGGGGAAATACAAGGGCCACACAAAAAACAAAAAAATTAATACTGCATACATTGAATTAAAAATTATTAAATAAATTAATTAAATAATTTAATAAAATTATAATTAATAATAATTAAAATTTGAATTAAAAACCAAATGTAAATAAAATAAATGACTCAAAATTGGGTTAATATGAAAAAGTCATATACAAAATTATAGTATAAATTCTTTAAAGAACTACATTAATTATTTCAATTACATGTTTAAAACTTAAAAATAAATACACATTAAAATATTGATTTCAAAACTTCAATTATAAATGTTATTTAAAAACGGACAAAATAAAAAATTAATAATGATAATTTATTTTTATGAATTTTAATTAATGAAAATAATATTAAATTAAAAACAATGTTAATTAATACACAAATAAGATGCTTAATTAATTATTTAATATTAATTTAAATTTATTTTAAAGTGAGTAGAATAAATAAAACTAACGAAAATTGTCAATAAAATGAGAATAAAAATTATTACATATAAATTAACTATTTTCAAATACTAAAATTCCATAATTAATTATAGAAATTGATAAATTAATTATTTTCCTTATAAAAATAGAAAAGTATGAATATGTATCTAAATGCCTAAAATTAATTAATTAAATTGTTAAAAAATTAAATAAAATAATGTGGGAAAACTATGTAAAAATTAGGCCATATAAAATTCCCCCACACTTAATCATTGTTTGTCCTCAAACAATATAATCCATTATTATCTTTGAAAACTAGAATATTGTATTGATAACGAAGCAAAAAATGTAAAATTTTATACTCTTTGAAGACAATGGGCAAAAATATCAATATTCTTTTTGAAAAATACGTTCAAGTGATGTACCACATATGAAAAATACTCAAAGGGTATTCAATATAGAAAAGGTTATCAATCAAAGAATGTGTCCTACCTCATCTGTGATACAACTCAATGAATCATTTTAATCAAATCTCATGTTCTAAGTCTAATAGAGACAAAAGGTAACATTTACGTGGAATTAAGAACTTATCCAAAGGAACATTGTACTTTAACTCATCACCTTAGTTCATAAAATAATTACATTATTATGAATCAACATAAGGATTTAACCTAAATGGCCCCCGTATAAATAATTTATCCCCTAATTCCTTTGGCATTCATCAGTCCCCTCACCTTAATGATCTCATTTTTGAACCTAGACACTTTATTTTAATTTTTCCAAGCCATGTATCATGTGATGAGAACTGTGAAATGAAATTATTAAAGGTGTAGAGAGGGAATATGTTAAACATAAAATCACCCAACATTTATGGTCTCAGAGATTCACCATAGTATCCCAGATGCCCGACCTACCCCAGTTCAAATGATTTATAGAAAATTCATTTACATTTTCTAAAAAAGAATATTATATTAATAATTAGAAAAGTGTGTCTCTCCTAGGATCAACATAAAAATTATAGTTCCATGGTTTATAGTAATAACTCAACTAACAAGTTACCTATATAATAATGAAATGTAGCTCCAAAACAAAATTTCAATTATATCAGTTAATATATTCACTCAAAATTCATACATCGACATTAAATTCAGTTTCATAGTAGTTCTTAACTACTAATCAAGCAGTTTTCAAATGCAACAACCACTTGGGTAATGTATATATCATAAAATTCTAAAAGAAATTTTGAAATATTTTACCCATATCATACAAAAATATTGAAATTTCAATGGGAATCGATGGAATTATCATTTAACATAGTTAAGCTCAGTCAAGAATTGATTCCTCCCTCACACATAAAACCCAACATTGTCTCAAAAATTGAATTCTAAATATAGAGAAGAACAATTAAAAATCTAATATTAAAAAATGATTTTCAATTTATTTGATTTATGACATAGTTTAAGGATCACAATATAGGTAAAAAATATTATTTTTCGCAATGATTAATTTAAAGTATGTTCACAAGATAATACATGCATTATCCTTAAAGTTATTAAAAAGAATTTCAATTTAAGTTAAAGAAATAGTATATAACTTGTGGGTGAAAAGTGAATTGGGTGTAGGAAAAATAACAAAACATGGTTCCATTGGATGTTTAATAAAGCATAATGCTAGAATTATGAACACTTCTTAGGATTATATATTAAAAAATAACACACGAACCAGCCTACATGTATCCCCTCCCACACACACATAAGTTAATGTAGTGAGTGAATTTAATTTATCAATGAATTCAATGTTTAAGTAAGAGGAAGATGAAGATTTTTTAAAAAATTCTTGCACAACAAACATATAGTAGAAATTTCCTAAAAAATGAAAAGCATTAGATTTTCATAATATTTAATCCTTGCAGTAGATATTTTAACACAATAATAGTTTATTAATGTAAACATAACAAGGTGAAAAAATGAAAAAATTAAAGTACTTCCCTAAAAATGTATAAAACATTTATTCTCAGAAAGGGAATTTTACTCCTATATGAAAACTACAACAGAAAAAACCTTCTTATTCTATAAATTAGATTCAGCATGTTTAAGAAGAAATATCAAGCAGTGTAGTACAACAAAAAAACTGAACATGTATCTTATTCTAAAAAAATAGTTCAAAAATGAAAACAATGAAACTACATGGGTTGACTCCCATAAAGAACGAATTTTTTAGTCTTTATTTAGACCATAATTAATTATATTTAATTTATTTTCTTAAAATCATGATAAATCATGGGATTTCTCCCAAGTAGTGCTAGATTTATAGTCCCTAGCTGGACTCAGCTAGAACTAACTATAGTCACTAGTTGGATGTGGTTTCCTTAATTATAAACACCACATGTGCTTGGCCCAAATGTTTGTAACAGATATATTAAATCTTTGGGCACCAAAACATATAAAAACTAAAACAAAACACTCATACCCAGTTAAAACCCCCCTTGAAACACTATGTAATAGTTGTGAGTATAGTGTTGTCCACTTATATATTTTATTCATATTTTATACAAATGGAATTATTAAGATGGTACATCAAGGAATTAAGTTCTTCTATGGTTGTGGAATTTTCCTCAAAGATATCTTTCTCAACATTAACATTAATAGACTCAAATTAAATATTTCTTGTGGGTGAGTACTAAATAGTATATACAAGAAGGGGATCAATAATGGGATGAACAGAATCATGTATGTTGGAGCTCATGCGTAATTCCTTCTCTAAACTACTATTAGCATTTTGATGTTATTTTGATCATAATTTTGTTGAAAATGTAGGTGAGAAACATGGATGTGAATTAATTATATAACTAATAAATTCATGTTTAACAATGTAATAAATCTCTTCCAAACGTTCCTAATCAGTTAACGCACAATCAACATCTACTACTTCTATCATATGAATTTCTCTACCATCTTCAAGTGTGTTCTGAATCTAAATTTGGTGATCATGTTAATAAGATCAGATTCTATAACAATGTAAGTTGAGTGTTTCAATTCATAAAAGGGGGATACATTGTTCAATTTAGCATAATGAAATCCAGTTTCCATTTTGTCGAAATTTAAACACTCTTCCATAAGTAAATCAACATTTCGTTCCATTTCACCACACATTTCAAAAATGTTAAGAATATCAAAAAAAGGCACTAAAACCCATCATTTAAAATTTATTCAAATAAAATACCCTGAAATTCATCATCCTACAATATTTTATAAATAACTGGGTTTGGAGTTTCAAAACATGGAAGAGAAGTGTTTTTTTCAAGTTCATAAATTTCATATTATTTATTTTCTTTTTTAATTTTCTCATCTAGATTATACTCAATATCCATTAAAGTATCATTGTTCACAATGTTTGCAAATTCGGGTGAAGAGTTTTTATCATTGAAGTTTTCATATTCAAGATTGACATTATCCTGAGTGACTTCAATCTCAAAAATTATAAAATAGTGATTTATCTTAAAATTAGTAAATATGTATATAAATGAGCTTTTCATTCCAATATGTTTCGATTCAATTTAAAATTTTCCCAACTCGAGATCATTAATGTTCTTTTTGGGTTCTTCAACGATGTGTTCTTGATTTAGTGAGTTGGTTATTTCAAATTTAAGATCATCATAATCATATATTTCAGGGTAGAAAATGTTTGTTTCCCAATTTCACAATCTTATTCCTCTTCAACATGATTTTCAAATCTTTTATAAATAATTTATTATTCCTTTTCATCAAATTATTCTTGTCTGTTAACCCTATTTTGTAATTCCAAAGCATGTTTTTTAATCACTTCATTCATTGATCTTTCACTTGAGTGTATTTAGATTGACTTTCATGGGTTTTATTTAACTGACTGCCACAAATATCCTCTCGAGCATCTATTTTAAAAAACAATTGACCATATTTTTCTATGACATCAGGACTACACTCAATGTTTTGTCTATTAACTTCAATTTAATGGAACTGTTCTGCCACGTTATGGACACATTGCCATGTAGTATGTCCATAATCTATAGAACAAACACAATAAGGTCTAGTGTGATAATTTTTTCCCTCAATACATATCATTTTTTAAAATTTTAATTTTAAAAAAACACTAACATCCTTGAATAATTGTCTATACTAATCTCAAACAGCAATGAATTTCATGTTTTTCCTTTTTCACAAAGCATATTTTTTATATGATTTTATTTTTTTTATGTTTATGTTATATTTTTCTATCCCAAGACTCACATTATGAGCCTTACCAGAAAATTCCACTGAATATTTGGGAGGTCAGAGGTCATCATAGCCATCCAAATATTTTTTATAACTCCTACACTAGAATAGTGGTGCAGGGTCAAACCCAAGGGAAGGTAGGTAATAAATCAATGCTTTAATTCAAAATGAACTCAACCATTGTCAGTAGTGGAGAGAGTGAATATATTTTTTAATTTTTTTTTCTTTCTCCTTTTTTATTTCAATTAATAATATAGTAATGAATGAAGTTTAGAAATTCCCCATTTTCCAAACTATAAAATGAAATAGTGTAAACCAAAAATAGCTGAATAATGGAACATGATTGTTGAGGGTACATAAAAATAAACAATTAGATATTTGAAATTTACTATCTTAAATAAATGTTCATCATTTTATTAAATTCACACATTGAAAATTAGTTATTAATTGTTCTTCTCAAGAAGAACTAACACTATGTATTATAGTATTCAAACATTAGAACATCAAAACCCACATACAACAAATTAATAAAAGGATATCATCAGAAATGTATCTCGCTAGATGTTTTGATGATTTTGAATTTTAGTGTTTCATGAACTGACTCGATGACTGATCTCACCAAAAGACCATCGATTTGGAATTATGTTCATGAAGATTTAATTCCAATTTAATTATGAAAAACTAGATTCAATATCATCAAAAGAATCTGATTCTTGATAGAGATATTAATTGTAAAAGATAATGGTTTTTTCAAAAAAGCCACAAATTCTGAAGAAAAAAACATTTAACTATAATAATTGTTGATATATTAGAATCAAGTACCATATTAAATATATAACTGTAGAGGAAGAGATACCCTCTCCCAGAAAATGAAGATCATGTACTACTATTTTTATCCTGTAACTTCAAATATCTAGTTATACGCTTCATGTCTCCAGGGAGTTCACAACTACACGAAAAAAGTCTGTTTCATGAAAGAAGAATGAGAGTTAATATAAGATTTAGAATGAGATTAATAATGAGAGTCTCTTTTCCAATAATTCCTACTGCTCTGCTTTTGTATCATACTTTCATAAGAAACACAACACCATATGTTTTCCATCGAATTGAATTATCAATCAATTGTGGATGAAAAAACTATGTTGTTTTGTGAGCCACACATCGCATTAGAAAAACCCATGTAATATACTTCCCATTAGTTAGTTAAATGAACATGGATGTGTTTTAGTCCTCTAAATGATAATACATAAGCATAACAGAACAAAGCAATTAAACTTGAAGGAAATAAATAAATAAATAAAAATAATTTACGTAAGTAGTATATTTAAAGTCTTGAAATATTTAATAATGTTACTAATTATAAAGATATTTTTTATATTAATTAATGTTATTAATGTTATTTTTAATAATTATTATTATTTTGGAAATTAAATTTTTTACTAAATTAACTTAAATAGAATAGTTTATTCTAATTTAATTTTCAAATTATTATTATTATTTATATTATTGAAAAATATTAATATTCAATAATTGTAAATATAGAACATGAAACATCAAATTAATGATCATATAATTATTATTTTATTTTAATTAAACATTGATATTTAGTTTAATATAATTTATTTTAGTTAACTTATTTAAAAATTGTATTTTATTACCATAATTTATTGATCACATAAAATTATTATTTATTAAAATTAAAATTTTGTTTTTATTATTGTGTATGCTTTATAACATGTTTTATTTTAATTTTTTATATTATATTTATATAATTTTTTAAATTATCTTCTTCCTCCTCACCCCCAAATTCACTTCTCAAAGGGAGAGCATCATCTTCAACAGATTATAGAAGTATCCTGGTGCAGCGGATTCACCTATTACAGTGAGATCTGCTCTGTCTCAGATCTTTGGTTGTGGTTCTCTTCCTCCTGGTGATTGTACCCTCTTCTACAGAAGACAGAGTGGTGAGGTCCCTGTCTTTCAGCAGCGGGTTTTTATCTCTTTTAGGAGCACCACTCAGGTTGGCATCTTATCTGGATCAATTGTGGCGATGAAGACATTGGGTTCTCTTGCAGCGGTGCAGCCTTCTTCTTCCAAATCTAGCATGGAGAGTTCAAGGTACTGATACCTTGTTTTCCACAGCACTACGACAGATCTGCTCGGATAACCAGTGGTGTGTTTTTAGAGAAAATTATTTCATCTACCATGATTTTGGTTTAGTTATATTTTTTAGTAATTATTCAAATCTATAAATGATTTTGACTAAAACTGTGGAACAATGGGAGGATGAAGGAGTTGTGGTGGGTTCTGAAGGAAGTGGATCGGTGTGAGATTTTTGAAACTGATATTTGAAAAGGATCCACTATGCATCAGTGTGAGGATGAAAAAAAGGGTTTTTAGTAGGATAAAAGATGAACAATCAGTGAGTTAAGATGGATTGAGTAACTGCTAGTGTTAGAGTCAGTATCATAGAGAGAGATTGATGTGATAGTTCTGATGGAAGGTGGTGGGGTATTAGTGATTAGTGAGGTGATAATGGAATGACAATTGGTGTTTGTGTGACACACAGATGGAGGAACAAAATAAATGAAGACAATATTAGTTATAATAATATAATTCACCGTTAGATAAAAATAAATGATTCAATGTTAGTTTAAAAAAATAAACTAATGTCGATGAAATGATAGACCGACACCAATGCAATGGTGAGACTAAAATAGATGTGCAACGAAATTGGTTTCATAAAAAAATATTATTGTGTCATCTCTCTCACAGAAAAGGGGAAAGATTGGTACCACAGTTTAGACACAATAATAAAAACTACATAAATTGAATTTAAAATGAATACTTAAGTTAAATAAATAAATTAAAAAACTGATAAACAAAAATTATTTAAATTTTAATTAAAAACTAAAATTAAATCAAATAAATGATTTGCAACTGAGTTATTATTAAAACTAAATATACCAAATTAAAATATAAAATTTTTTAAGAACTAAATTACTTATTTAAATTACAATATGAACACTTAAATATTAATACACATTAAGTTTTTTATTTAAAAAAATATTAACATTAATTAAAAACTGTCTAAATAATAATCAATAATACAGTTAATTTATTTTAGTGAGTCTAAAGTAACGGGAAAAATTATTAAATAAAAAATTAATTTAATTAATACACCAGTAAGATGATTACATTATAAAATAATATTAATGTGATTCTGTTTAAAATTTAGAATATTAAATAAATCTAATCAAAATAGTAAATTAAATGAGAAAAAAATTAGTAAATCTAAATTAGCTATTTTAATGACTAAAATGACATAATTATTAATAAATATGGTTAAATTAATGAATTTAATTATAAAAATACAAAATAATGAATATTTATTAAACATCTTAAAATTAGTTAATTAAATAGTTGAAAAAACTAAATAGGAAGATGTGGAAAAACTATGTAATCCTATGGCCACATCCCGCATTAAAACAAAAAAATTAATGTTATACTAGATTTTAGTTTTGTATAAAAGAAATCCAATCATTCCACTATAACTTGATTTATCCACTGGGTTCTTAGACTTGTCAATATCTAACTTATTGGTGGTACTAACAAGAGTTGCACTAATTTTAGGGTCATCTAAAACTAAAAAATTTATGTACTTTAGTATATTTAATTTTATTTAAAACAATTACTTATTTATTTTAGAAAATATTAAAACCATGATAGAACATATATTCACCCATTAAACTATTTTCAAACTCATTATCCATCATTCTTGATAAATAATAACATATATTTTTTTAACAGATAAAAAAAATAATTTACATTACATTGAACAGCTACAATGTCCTTTTTTGTTATTTTTATAAAATGAGAATAATGACCTATACCTATTGAAAATCCTTTAGAAATATGAAAATAGATTAGCGCATTCTACTAGAGTTGGGTGATTTTTTTAATTAATTCAATTTTTTTATTAGTTTCAATAATTTATTTGACAAATAAGTGTTTTGAAAGCATGGGGATTGTTTTAAAAATACACATTCAATTATATAACTATTCATGAGTGAAATTTAATCTTCCGTTTTATATTGTTAAAAATATTTGTGATCTATATATGAAATACATATTCAAATGGATTCATTTATTTCTTTAGGTATAATGGTTTCCTCATTGTCAATACTGCACTTCATGACTATACCCCTGTGTAACTATTTTTTCAATGTTTGTTGTTATTGTGTTAAATTAATCAACTATGATTCAAAACAAACATTTGGTGCCAATTAATAAGTTTTATATATTTATATAATCAATTTACAAAAAATTATTTCTTTTAAATTAGGCATGTTCTTCTAAAATATTCTTTTCCCATAATTCCACATTAATTGCATTAGTGACGTTCCAAATTCCATCATCTCCCTTAGAGGAAAACATGTTATTAATTTCATTTAGTTTTATAATAAAGACACTATATCATAAAAATATTTTGTAATTAAAATTATGAATAATATTATTCCAAATATAATTAGATGTTTTTATGAAGTGTCAAATTAAAACTATAAATTTTTTTACCTGGTCGTATTCCCAGTATCTGCTCAAAAGTAGAGAGGTAAAACATATTCATTAATAATTTTTTTGGGATATATTAAAAAAATTTCTATTACATATTTCTATAACTACTATCTTGTATTGATTCCAAGGTGTAGGTAAGTTATGGATATATCCATTTTTTGATCAGAAGGACTCTGAGTCAATATTTTCAAAACACATGGCCATTGTCACTAATTAAGTACATAATTCTTAGTTTAATTAGGGTTTCTTCTTATTTTTCATAGAAGTTAATGTGTGATAAGGAATAACTTTTTTGAGCTAAAAATAATACCTAATTATACCTATAAAAATCAACTTGTACAAAGGCATTGTTCCTCCCACTAAGACTAGAAACTCTGTATGTTGAAATTAAGTCCATGTGATCCAAATCTAGAAGATGAGAGGATGAAACACTATTATTTAGTTTAAATTATATTTTTTCAACTACCCTTTAACGAATTGGTATCAGATTTTATCATTTGGGAATTCTAGTGTATATTGATCCATGACTAACCCTTCCCTATTAAGCAATGTATGTGATGGAATATTTTCATTTCCTAGTAACCTATTACATAGCCAATATTCCATATGACACATAAAATAATCTACAAATCAATGAATTAAACACTATAAAATAAGACATTACTAATTAAAACTGAGTTAGATTTTCTATATTTGGAAATGCAGGTATTAAAAGACCCGTAAAATCCATATAACTTTTTTAAATTATTTGGGACTACTTTGAATCTGAAAAAATTGATAGCGCTTGATTATGAGGACCACTGTGCCAAGAACAAAATTTTGAATATTTTTAAGGTACGTTTAGTAAAAGTCTGAGTGAAAATTCTGATATTTTGAACTGGTGGACAGAATTGAAATATGGGGGCACTGTTGAACTCGTGGCACCATGATTTGGTTAAGGGAGGTTTAACATTGATTATATTTGTTAGGGTAAAAAAGATAGATTTATGGAATTTTTTAAAGAATAATAAAATAAGATATATGTTATTTTATTTTCATTCTACCTCTTGAGTTGTGGTGGAATAGACCATGGTTGAGGTCAGATATTTAATATTGGACATTAAATGACCTTTTACACATAGGTTGTGTAACCACCACTCGTATAATTAATAATGTTCATTAATTACACCAATTAATGAACCATTAATTGAATGGAGAGTTAAACTATTAAATCCTACATTTAATTATTTCAAATGTTGGAAATATTATACTTAGTGGATCATGGGGGAATTTTATTATCGAACTGATGAACTCTGACGATGTTCCAACGATCAAGAACCGAGGATTGAACGACGTCATTGGAGGAATCATTTTGGGATCGATTAACATTGGCGGATTTAATGAACATAGATTCTTCTTCCACAAATGTGAACTACACTATGTTTTTATGTAGGAATTCTTGTTTATATCCATGTGGGGTTTTTAATTCAAACCCTCATTATAGTAAATAAAATGACGAAGAAAAATGAATCCAATCGAGTTGATCAACGATTTGTATAGAACTTCAGTTTGTTGGTGAGGGAAAAGATTGAATGGGGTTAATCATTATCTATGTGATATATTGTTTACCACCCACATCATATGATTCTAATGAGGAGGGTGAAGGAAAATGAACAAGGATAATACCCTCCGTCTCTTTGGTTTTTGTCATGTTCATCATGGACAATGTTTGAACTCGACTGCAACTTAAATCTGGGTGCCATGATGTGACGATAATGCCCCGAAAATCCCATAGGCAGATTCAGAAGAGAAAATAGACCACCGGAGCTCACCTAGTGGTCTATGGAAGCCCCACTGGCGGTTGGATATCTCTGGCCATGGAGGAGAAGAGGTTCCCATAGACGCCGCATCTAACAGTGGGTACAGACGTTCTTAGCCGACAGCGTTGGCAGAAGGGCAGCACACTGTCACCTGTCGTAGAGGTAGGTCGCATCTTCCAGCCTTGGCAAAGGGTGACCCACACCCATTGGGTCCCACTGATAGGGTTTTAACCATGTATCATCGTAGTTAGAAACCAAATAGAAAATATGTCTGTTCTGGAAGAGGAATCCTACACTATGCGGCCAGGCAGGTTGTTCCAATCCCTGGCGTGTCAGGCCAGTTTAAAGCCCTATGGGCTAAGCCCGCTACGATCCCTCCAACTCAGGCTGGCCCCACATGTTCGGTCCGGGCTGATCCGATCTTGAGTTGGACCCAAAAATGGCCATGTAAACCCATACAGGGTTGGTTCTTCCCAGGTCGGGGTCGG
The DNA here is from genome assembly GCA_963277665.1 of Viscum album. Classification (NCBI taxonomy): domain Eukaryota; kingdom Viridiplantae; phylum Streptophyta; class Magnoliopsida; order Santalales; family Viscaceae; genus Viscum; species Viscum album. The sequence goes on along the minus strand of OY728123.1, from coordinate 2,058,481,748 downwards.
TCAGGTCACCCTGGACCGAGACGTTTTTTGGCCCAGACACGTTTATAATGTCATTTCTCAAAAACTAGATGTCTGTTTGAAAAACTAGCTATGAAACTAAAATACTTGGAATAAGTTGGTCATTTTGAGATACTCCACCTGATTTTTGGAGTAAGTTGGAGTTTTTACAGGTTGGATCAAACGTGAATCCAACTGAGCCCTCGTTAATAAAACTCTTATAACTCACAAACTGAACGTCTGATTGACATTCTGTCTATCGTGTTGGAACCATTACGACATAGTGGTCCATTGGGTTACTAAATCGTCAAACTCATGGTATTTGAGGAATTACAAATATCTAAAGGAGCAGATTCTACAGAACTCAAATGCACCGATTGTGGGGAATCAAGTGGCTTCAATCAATTGAAGAGCGACCATGTGTGGATCAGCATCATAGTGACCTTGTGTGGATCAGCATCATAGAAACCATATGTGGATCATCATCATATCGACCATTTGTGGGTATTCCTCATAGAGACCCTATGTGGATCGACATTATATTATCTCTGTGTGGATCATCATTCTAGAGACCCTGTGTGGATCAGCATTGCGCGACCCGAAGAGGACCGGCCTTAGAGTGCCCCATAATGAATCAATGACATACGACCATATGTGGATTGACAACGAAACAAATACTTCATGGTTCAGCTGTGGAAACATCCCAATGGAATGAAATAATATAGCTTAAGACTAATCATCTTTATTCTTGAACTCTTTGTTGAATACCTGGTGCGATCATTCTCTGTTTTGTGGTTTGTGATTGAGGTAATGCATTGTTTATATTCCATTGTGGACTTCAGGGAGACCTTCTGGGGTCTTTTAGTCCTTACTAGGTATTTTCATACTCACCCCTACACAGGATTCCCCCACACATTGTTCTGTCTTGTGCAGATGATGAGTATCATGGATGAGACATTAAGGAGCCCTAAATAGGTGGCAAACAGATGTGACTGGTTGACGTAGAGAGCTGCATAGATGAGTTGTACCTATATTTCTGGTAGGGTCCATGGTGGAAAATCTCAACATTTTTTTCTAATGTAGTTATATCTTTTATGTGGGGCTTCTATTCTGAACCCTTTACTTTAAGTACACACAATTACTACAATAGTTTTACTAAGTGGTTTGCATCTTATCGTGATCTTGGATCCAGTGTTTCCAGTTTTAAAGGAAATTCATTTCAAATTCCAGGGATATGCCTTTCTAGTGCCAGTCACCAAACCATGTCCTATGGATGGTGGGATGGGGGTAGTCACAACACTAGCCCTGGGGGATGGGGCATTACAGATTGGTGTCATATGAGTCAATTTTACTAATGAACTAGGACTCTGGTCTTCCTAATGAAGAAATAGTGTTATGTATTTTTAGTTTGGTTTTCCAATTCAGGGAGTCTGATATTGGTGTTGTGGTCGACGCATCCATACACCTGGTCCCAGAATTATGGTTTCCAACGTGGGGAACAAAAAAAAATGATTTCATGTGTTTTGGAAGTGTTTTACTTTTTATATCTCTTGAGTTAGCTCACATGGTATACATTATTGACAGTGGAACACCTGTTTATTTTCAGGATTCCTCCATGTAGATAGCAAGCTAGGAATCCCGATTTATTTCACGATGACGGCCCATCGAGTGATGAGGCTTCTGTGTAAGGCCCTATTAGAGAGATTTCACCTTTCGGTGGTGCACTAGCATCACCACTACCCATTGGGTAGTGGTTTCCACCAGCCCCACTAGCGGATGGTGCACACTGACTGAGCATGATTATTGAGTTTTTGCGGTAATTGTTCTTGATATTTCGAGGTTAGATAGATCCATAAGAAGGTGAGGGCTGGCTAGATACTACAGGTAATGTTTTTTTCCTAGTTGGGACAGTATGATTACATATTGTTATCCTATATTCTAGTCTTTTCCAGAGCACGCCAGGGAGATAGTGGATCCTAATTCTCCAGTTACACTACGAGGTGACCCTCACCTGGATTGACATCAAGAGCCTCTTCCAGGAGGAGTTCATTCCAGATATATTGGGAATTATGTTTAATCAGAAGCTTATACACTTACAGTAGGGCATCTTGATAGTATCCCAGTACTCAATGAGATTCATTGACCTCTCATGCTACTCCACCGACATGGTACGAGACACATTATTCAAGGCTCAAACCTTTATGTAGGGTCTTCGGTCAAAGATCAGTGTGTTAGTGGTACTTTGCAAAAACATGACATTGGCTAGAGTACTCAAAAGAGAATTATTGGTGGAGAGAATCCAAGATGAGCTTGCATTGATGGTGAGAGGCACCAGTATAAGACTGGTAGCCATGTCCACTGCAGCAGGTAGAAGGAAGTGGACGTAGAGGTCCAAGCACACCATACCATTTGGAGGGTGACCTCAGGACATATGGTCAGAGGTGCGGAGCTCATGTGGTAGATCATGCCAGTAGAGGAGAAGATTGTGCATCATGTGTGGTCGGTTGGGCGACATGGCTCGCAACATCTCAACCTGTCGTACTGCTGATCAGAAGATAGTCAATGGTCTACCAAGGAAGTGGTGAGATTTGTGCGATGTGGTCTACAGGGTAGCCAACATGGCATATGATCATGTTTTAAAGCAAGTGGTCAGTAGCGATTTGAGGTTATACACCACCACCAAGTGGTCCACCCGGACCTTAGGGAATAAGCATACATGGATGAGCATAGCTTTAGGCAGCTGAGGTTTATAACCATGGTTCTCAAAAGAAGATTCAAGGTATGATGAGTTTCTACTCCACCATATCTATAGTACGTATAGACATAGTTTCAAGTGACTCATTCATTTAAATGTATCTCATTCAGTGCTCTGATATTCTTGTAGAGACAATGGCTTGATCCTTACGATTAGAGACTCCTACGCAAGAGGGTTCGACAATCAAACAACAATTTCTGCAGTGTGAGATTACTCTAGGATGCAAGAGCGTTGGATGGGATCTTCTAAAAGAAGCATCGAGGTATTAAAATGTCATCAGGGGTAAGAATTTTGTTATCCACAGCCCATGATTAGATTGACTATTTTGGGCGCAAATTATAATGTGTCCGTGAAGATGGACCATGTTTTCTTTCGCCGACAAGAAGGGAACCTTTGCAGCATTGGATGGAATTTCTTAGAGGATGGTGAAACTAGTCACTCATAAGTTGGATATCCTTACCCTCAGATAAGTTGATGTGAAATTTCCAAGTTATCTTGTAGTGGTGGACTAGTAAGCTGGTTTATTTTCTGAGGATGTTTCATGACTACCACCTCACAGAGTGGTAGATTACTACATCGACTTGTGCCTCAAAATAAAATTGATATTAAACAAGGATAACGGTTGACTCCCATGGATCATCGTGAGTTTAGAGTATAACTAGAGGAATTATAGTGGAATGTTTTCACAAGGCCCAATGTTTCTCCATAGGAATCTCTGATTTTGTTCAGCAACAATGAATATGGGACACTAAAGCATTGTGTTGACTATCAGATCCTGGACATGATGACTATGAAAAACAAGTATCCAATCCCCATGATTGATGATCTCTTTGACTAGTTTAAGGGATCTCGATGGTTTTTGAAGATAGACCTCAGATCTAGATATAATCATCTTATTGTATGAGATGAGGACGCACCGAAGACAACCTTCAGAAGCCTGTATGGCCACTATGATTTCATGTCGATTAGTTTATGCATGAAAACCCCCCATAGTGTTCATGAGACTCATGAACAGAATCATCTTGCCTTACCTAGATTGCTTTGGGCTGGACTTCATTGACGACATCCTTATATACATGGAATCTGATGAGGAGCATTCCACACACCTAAAGACAGTTCTCTATACACACTAAGAGCACATGATTTATGGAAAGCTCTCTAGGAGAAAGTTCATGATACAAAAAGTCCACTTCTAGTGGCACGTTTACCTGGTGGCTAGGGTTTTAGTGGATCTGGAGAAGATAAAGGAAGTGCTTTCTTTGGAGCCACTATGGAGCATGACCGAGGAGTGGAGTTTCCTATGATTGGCTGAGTGCTATTGGATATTCATACCTGGCTTCTCTAGGGTATTTTCAACCTTGTGTGCTCTGACAAAGATGGGGTCAACATTCTTGTGGAAGCAGAAGTGCCAACAGAGTTTCCAGGAGCAGAGGGGGAGACTGACAAGTTCTCCCATGTTGAGGATACCGGAAGAGGGAATTTGGTATGTAGTATATTGAGATGCATTTGGGACCAGACCAGGTTGTTTTCTAATTCATGAGAGAATAGTGATCATTTATGGCTCATGGAAATAGAGACAACGTGAGAAAAAAATCACTACCCATGACCTAGAGTATGTAGAAATGGTCTTTGTCTTGATCAAGTGGAAACACTACTTGATGGGTGAATGATTTACTATTTAATCCAATCAAAATAGTCTCAGGTAAACCATCTAATAGAAGGACCTGAACCTTAGACGATGATGATGGATATAGATCCTCTATGACTATATCATTGAGATAGTCTACACTCATGGGAAGGGGAATGTGGTGGCATAAAAACTCAAAATGAAGTGTAGACTGTATTAGTAGTGTGAGGTGACAACATAACTATTCGTATTATAGTTATCCTTCATATATAGTGATAGAGCAGATTACCTCAAATCTATGATAGTTACTCCCAAACTACTTCAGTATGTCAGGGATACACATCTTTGGGACGTCGATTGTGAGGCCCGACTTGCTCAGATATCATTAGGACATTCTAATGATGGATTTTATAAAGGTAGGGAGCATGAAATCCTCCTCATAGGAAGAACCGTGGTACCTGTGATGCTAAGAGAGGAGGTTTTGTGGGAGTTCCAAACATCCCATTTGGAGGTAAATCCTAAAGTGGAAAAGATTTATCAGGACATTTGGTGACATTTTTGGGGGTTAGGGATGAAGAAGGAGGTGGCAGAGTTCGTATCACGATGCCTCACTTGATATCATGTGAAGGCCAATAATCAAGTACTAATAGGCATAGCTCAACCACTTGAGGTTCCAGAATGGAATTGGGATGGTATATCAATATATTTCATTACCGGGATACCACATAAGTCCATGGGCCATGATTCCATCTGGGATATCGTTGAAAAACTCACCATGTCAGTCCACATATTACCCATTCGATAGAAATGATCAGTAGAGAGCGTGATGATTCTCTACGTTCATGATATTGTACTGCTTCACTGGGTTCCATCGACAATCATCTCAAATCGCGATGCTCATTTTACACCCCTCTTGTGAAAGGGATTATAGGAGGTGTTCGGTACACAACTACATTATAGAACATCCTTCCATCCATAGATAGAAGGTGAGATGGAGCAGACCATACAGAGATTCTAGGACATCCTACATGATTGTGTTCTTGATTTTGGCCGCATTTAAGAGGACCAACTGCAACTGGTCTAATTCATATTGAAAATATAGTTATCACTCCACCATTATCTTAGCTCTTTTTGGGGCCCCTTAACGACAACCTTGAAGGTCCCCACTATATAAGATAAACCAAAGGGAATCAGCACATATGTGTCCAGAGTTGGTACAGCCTACCACATAAATGGTGTTGATCATCAAGGAGAGGATAAAAACTGCACAGAGCTGGTAGAAGTGTTATGCCAGTAGGAGACTGAGACCCTTGGATTTTGAGGAGGGATAACAAGTCTTCCTATGGGTCACAAAACGATGAGGATTACAAAGGGGTTTTAAGGGAAACATGCTGTCTTTGAGGATCATTATACCTTTCTTGATCCTCAACTATGTAGGTGAGGTGGCGTATCGTCTATATATTACCCCAATTATTCACCAAGTGCATAATGTTTTCCAGGTGTCACTACTGACACGTACTTGAAATATCCATCACACTTTATCAACTGGGGCGAGCTGGATATCGATGATGGGGTGACATTTGCTAAGTTCCATGTAGAGATTGAGGATCGATAGGAGTGGTCGCTCCGTGGGGGTTTAATCTTCTGGTGTGAGTCCATTGGTAGCACTTGAATCTCTAGAAAAGCACAAGGGACCAGGAAGCTCAGATACATGATCAGTACCCCCATTTGATCTATTATTTTTGTTGTATCTTTCAGGGAAGAAAATACCATCAGTGTGGATAATATAAAGGCCCAAAAATTCCATATATTGTTTTCAAAATTATTTCGGATTACTAAGAGTCTGAAAAAATTTAAGGCACTTAATTCAAATTCTAGTGTTCTCGGAATGGAATTTTGAATATTTTATTGTATGTTTAGTAAATGTGTGAGAAGGAATTTAAAACTTTTGAATCGGTTCTCGGATCATAAATCTAAGGCCACCGTTGAACTCAAAGCACCAGGAATCACAAAAGGGATTCTTAACTTCGACCATAATAGGTTTGGTGAAAGGGATAGATTTACAAATTTTTTGACATTCAAATAAAATAATATATACATTATTTTATTATTCTTACACCTCTTGAGTGATGGTTGTAGGGAACCCGAGGGTGGTCAGGCTTTTAATGTGGGCCATTAAATGCCCGGTTACAAATAAATATTGTAACAACCATTCGTATAATCAATAATGTCCATTAAATACACCAACTAATGAAGCAATAACTGAAAGGAAAATTAAACTCTTTACTCATTTTAATTGATAAAAATTTTGGAAAAAAGGAGGATTGGTGGATCATGGTGGAATTATATTATAGAAATGAAGAACTATGACAAAGAACTAACGATCATGAAGGGAGTCTTGAACGACGTTTTTTTGAAAAAATAGTTCTATGATCAGTGAACGTAGATAGATTCAATGAACATATATTCTTCTTCTAAAACCGTGATATCCCCTGCACTTTTGAGGTATGGATTTTTGTTTAAATCCATGTGATTTTATTAATTCAAACCATCGTTCTTTGAAAAACATGATGAACATAGATCAACCAAAATTAGTTGATCCGTGATTCGTAAAATAATGTGGGTGGTTGTTGAGGGAATAGTTTTAATGTGGTTAATCATTATCGATGTGATGTATTTTTTACTACCCAATTGATATGGTGCTAACGCCGAAGGCGCGGTAAAAAAGAGCAAGGCTCAAACACTCCAATGATTTATTTTGTGTTCTTATTGGGTGATGTTTGATCTCAATGAGAACATGAATCCCAAAACCAAAAAATGATGACAACATCCTGGGAGTCCCATTAGCTCATTTTATAGAAAAAACGGACCACTGGAGCCCACCAGGTGGCCCGCGGAAGTACCACTGGAATAACATCGGTGACTGGCATGGGTGAGAGAGGGAAGTGGAGAGGCAGTACTCGGAGGTACTGTAGATGATAGTAGGGGTGGCTGGTGTAGGCCGGTGGCATTAGCAGCATGGTAGTGGGATGTCACGCACCATAGAGGGAGGTTTCGGTGGAGGGGGACACACGCGCTGTAGGTCCTGCTGATATGTGGCGACACCACGTGGCATAGACTTTACAAACCGAATGAAAAATATGTCTATTCTAGAAGGTTTAGATGACCCCACATGTCTCGACATGTCACTCCGTAAAAAGGGGGTTAGGCCAGACCTGTGTTAGGTCGGCTCGAACCGGCTAGGGTCTGCCCAAACCGGGTCGGTTTGGCTCTGGTCGGGGTGGGTCGGGTTGATCTGACTAGCTCATCCCAGACCTGGACCCTTTTCGGCCCTAATACACTTTCATTTCCATATCTCACAAGCCAAATATCCATTTATAGAACCTTATGCGATGATGGAATCATTTTAAAAAGATGATCTTTTGAGATACTCCGTCGGAGTTTTGAAAAAAGTTGGAGTATCCGGTGGTTCGATTGAACCCAAATCCAATTCGGCCTTCATTACTAAAATATTTATAACTCACATACTAAGATTATAATTGATTTATCATATGTCTCTTTGGAACCATTAAAATATAGGGGTCCATTGGTTTACTCCTTTGAGAAACTTCGTGGTAGTTGTGGCATGAACAATATCTTGTGCAGAAGATTCTACAAAACTCAAGTGCACCGAGTGAAGGTAATTTGGTGGCTTGTAGTCAATTGAAGAGAGACCATGTAGGTATCGACATCACAATGACCATGTGTGGATTAGAATCATAGTGACCTTGTGTGAATCATCATCATTTGGAACCAGTGTGGATCAACATCATTTTTTCCTTATGTGGATCATCATTTTAGCGACCCTGTGTGGATCAGCAGTGAGCAACCCAATAAGGACCATACTTAGAGAAGCTAGTTGTGTATCAGTGACATACGACCCTATATGTATCAATAATGGAACAAATCATTCATGTTTTACTTTTGGATTCTTTATAATGGAAAAAAATGATATAGCTTAAGATTAATAATCTTTATTAATGGACTCTTGGTTGAATTTCTGGTGTGAGGTGGCTCTACTTTTTGCTTTTTGATTAAGGTCATTCTTTATGGTTTTTCCTTTGTGGAATTCAGGGAGACCATTGGGGGTCTCGAGGTCCCTACTGGGTATTTTTATACTCACCCATGCACGGACTTCACTCGCATGTTGTTGGGTCTTGTGAAGATGACGAGCAACTTGGATGAGACTTTAGGGGTCCAGGACCTGCCGGTTCATGGAGGAGATTAGTTAACGTGGAGAGTTATAGAGATGAGCTGTACCTACCCCTCAAGTAGGATCCCAGGTGGACGATCTTCGGATTTTTTTTCTATTATTATAGAATCTTTTTAGTTGGTCTTGTATTCTTGCCCCATTACATTCAGAACACATTTTCACTACTCAAGTTTTACTACATGGATTGAATCTTGTCAAGTTATTTGGTTGTGTGTTTTTAGGTTTAAAGGAAATGTCTTCCCACATTTAGGAATATGCAATTTTGGTGCTAGTCTCCAACCCCTGACCTGTGGAAGGCGGTATTTGGGTAGTCACAGCACAGGCCATGGGGGACAGGTCTTGACATGGTGATTTTACCTTTAGAATTGTCACCAAAAGTTACATGTCCACCATCATATATGTTCATGTTTTTGAATCTTGAGTAATATCTTATCATATTTTTGGAATAACAAAAATCCATATATCACATAAATTTATTGGAACTCTTCCATAATTTATTCTACAAAACAATTTTATTTCAAAAATGATTTTGGAAACCAATAATTATTGTTTCGAGAAATGTTAGAGCATAGACATTTAGAACCATATTTTTTATGGGTTTCTTATAATATGAGTTTATACTCTAGGAAATAAATAAAATTTATTAAGATAACTGAAATAATAAATAGGTTGAGAATTTCTATATTTTGAATTTGGAAAAAATGTTTTATTATTAATTATTTGTTGTATAGGTTGGTAACCTATACTAGTAAAATACATTGGTGAATTTTTTTACATAGTATTTGAGTGATATGTAATGCCCCATAATAAAAATCACTAAATTATTTTTTTTCTCCTCATTTTACCATTTTTTTATTGTTCTTTAAATAATTGAGAATAATTTTCTTTTTCTATATCGTGTTAAGATTTTATAATAGATTATGAATCATGTTTTTTCATTAAAATATTAACTTTAAATTTTATCTCACTGAGAATATGTTCAGGATTATTTCAATATTAAATCCTTCAGTCTTTTGAAATATCATTATCATTTTTCTCTCTATATTGATCCTGAATATGTACATGAGATATATTTTTTACCTAAAAAATATTAGTCAAGAAGAAATGTTTTCCTTATTTGTCTTATGTTCATGGTTTGAGTCTTTGTCACTAGAGGTGTCTTTAGTAGAACACCAGCTATCGTTCATTTCATTATTATATTTTATAATTGTATAATTAATCAAATTTTATGCTATATCATTGAACAGTCATCCTTGACATGTTATTTTCTATTTCACTCATAACATGTATTGTCATTTGAATCATCATCTCTCTTACAGTTTTTTTTAATTCCCTCTATTTTTTTATATTCCATTATATCTTTATTTCTTTATATTCTTCTTACATTAATATAATTTATTTACCAATATGGATTTATAGGACATTGATTCATTAGTTTTATATGGGGATTCCGTTTCACTAGAGATTTTAAATTGACCTATTTCGTTCTATTTATATTTCGATGTAGTGGTTTTTAATGCAATATAAGTCCTCTTGGGTTCAGCAACATATTCAGGATTAAAATTATTATGTCTCTCATTCTTCCTTAGTATGTTTATAATTTCACGATAGGTATTTTGAGGACATCACATGTTTCTCTTTATGAAAATTATTTTCTTTTACCTTTTTCATGATGAATTCTAAATTGTTTCATGAGTTGATCATTATCAAACCCTGGATCTCCCATGGTGATCGTTGTATTATCCTTTTAATTGAAATTTGCCTAAATATTGGTAATCAACATAAAAGATTTAATATTAAATGCATCATATTTATTTGTATAATTATTTACTCTGATTACATGATCATTTGTGATTCCTTCATGAGAAATAACTAATGTATCCCAAATTTATAATGTAGTTTTACAATACAGTATCCTATTAAACTCTTCATCACATAATTCATAATAAATAGAAATCATGGAATTGAAATTATTGTGATAATAATTATAAGTATCATTTTTTCATGCATTCCTACTAGTCTTATGTAATTACAATTTATGTTCTGTAGTAGACAATATATCAAAACCCATGCATTATATATGAATTTTTGTCTTTATTTTAAATTGAATAATATTATTTCTATTTAATAAAGGATTTATATAAGTCCAAGAACCTTCTTATCAATTATACATTTAAATAATGAAAATTACAATTGATATATATTTAATATCTTTAATACAAAAAAACCATTTTGATACACTTTTGGAATCCATTGTGACCAAATTTGGTTAGAGGGAGTATTTCCAAAGGGGATTAATAGGGGGTGAATTGAGTATCCAATACCTTTATTCATACTCCAACAAATACAAATCATATTGATAAAATACATTTTATTTACATTGTGTTTAATTTTCCACATTCTTCTGATCATTGTAAATTAAATTTCACTTAAATATATTTATATGATTAATGTTTAATTTGAATTTTATTTTTATAGATGATGTTTTACATATAAAGACTTTTTGTTTTATGAAAATATTAATAAATCTATATTCTTAACTAAATATGGATACTTTATAATAAGGAATATTATTTCTGAATTTACTTTTTATTCAATATATGTGGAGTTATTTAGAATGTTATGAAATGGATGTGAATCGGTTATTGATAGCCCCTTGATTCATCAGTATTCACATTGGATGAATCAATTATCTAGTATTAGTTTATTGGGAATTCACCCAATATTTTTTAAACCATATTGTGAATGGTCTTGATAGTAGAGGTATCATTTATCTTGGAAACATGGAATCAAATAATTATTCATTTCCATCATTTAGTATTAAATTATTACTATCCTAGAGATTTTTTCTGTTAAATTATGTTTGTATTAATTTCATTATCAATTATATATTATATTATTTTTTCATCAATTTACATTTCTATATAGATTATCCCTTATTTAATTCATACAATCATATTATTTAAATGTAATGTGTATTCCATTATTTTCCATTCAATATTTATTATTATCCATAAAATATTTACATTGATATTATATTTGTTTGAACATACTTCTGATTTTATTTAACATATGGAATGTGTTTTTATAAGTTTCCATTTAATATTGATTATATTATTGATTGATGAAATCTTCTCCTGTACTTAATACTTAGTAGTCATTCTATATCATCCTTCTATGGTATCTTTTAAACTAGATCCAATGAATCTTAATATGAAAAATATGCATGAATACATTATATGGAATAATTTTATTCTTGAAAAAGATAATATAATTTTTATATTGCAGTGTAACGTGGCTCTCATGTACCTATCTTGTAAAAAATACTAATAAACTATTCGGTCCATTAGGATTTTATTCCTTTTTAAATTGTCAATTTATTATATAAAGACACCGACTCAAGGCTACTGGGGTCATGGTCACAAGAATATTTATTTCTTTTCCTCCTTATTTTCTATTTTTCAATATTTTTTCCCTTATAACTTCATCGTCAAATGATTCCACCATTTATGACTATGATACATGTAATTTCTCTTGGTCTCAAATTTTAATTCTTTTAGAAATTTTTTTACACCATGATTTCTATAATATGGTGTAACTACTATGGTTTTTATATTTTATATCATGATTTTATCATTATTAATGTTATTTAATGTTCAATTTCAAATTCTATCTATCATGTGGTATTGATTTAATGTTCTGAAATTCACTAGAGTTATTTGTTTCTATTTTCAATTCCATGTGACATGTTAGTTATTTCACACCACATTCTATTTTATATGGTGTATTCAATAACATATTCTCTTCATGTATAAAAAATATCTTTCATTTATTTATATTTTAATTTCATCATATCCATTTCTTGAACTTTTGATTCTTAAATTCTCATTTTTGTAGGATTGTTAGTATCAAAATTTTGATTCATTTATATATTCTTCATATTTATCACTTGAATCCATTTTGTGGTTCATATGTGGGGAATTTAATGATTTATAAATAAAATCACACTATATCTATCTGAGTGATTAATCTTTTGGAAATCCAACTTTTGATTTTTATTCCAAAATCGGATTATGTTATAGGCCCTATTTTACTCTAAATAGATTTCCACACATAATATTGTATTATTGATTACGTTATTTAATGGAAAATCAATTATTTATCCACACATCTATTTATTGGAAAAATAATTAATGTAAACATTTAAAATTTCCCAATTCATTGTTTTTTTGTGATTCATAAATTGGAATCTAGTATTTCTACTAATAGGGTTAATAATATAAATATATAAACCTGTAATTTCAAAATAGAATATTTTTTGTTGCTAAGGAATGATTTTTATTTAAAATATTGTTGTATAATTCCTTTATTTAAAGAATTAATTTGAAATAAATTATAATGGATGAGACTTAGTTTATATAGTACCTTGATTAATTGATTGGTCTCATAAGAGAATCTAGCTTGGGTATTTTTATCTATATGATCCCAAAATAATGTAATTACCAGATGATGGGTCTTGATGGTATAATCATGATGTATATGATCATGTTTTCATGTCTTTGGACATGTATTTGTTTTCTATAATTCCAAATTTCGTTTCTAAGGAACTAGTTGTTTTTATCAACAAATTTAATTATTGACTTGACAATTATAGACTTATTAAACTCATTTTATTTATATTGTATAATTATATTTATTATCAATTAATTAAAAATTATTTATACCCCACATATTGTATATTAGGATATTTAAATATTTTTATTTATTTCTTCTCTTATAGAGAAATTTCTTTCACAGCTTCTTTTGTTTTCATTTACCCTTATTATGATGCAATGAAATACAAATTATAAAACTAGAAGTGTAGGATCTATATAGTGTTATATAGGATTGCTTAAATACTTATTATGGATTATATAGATTATTATATATAGGGAAAATGTAAACATTGTTTTTAATACACGGGATCTTTAATATCTATTTTTTATCTAACCCTCTAAAAATCTAAACCCAAAATTTCCTTGGAGGTTATATAGCTCAATTTTTATTTTTCATATAATAAGTATTTCTAGTTAAAATCAGATCACATATATTCATTTCATAGTCAGTGTGTGATGAATTCTATTATGATCACTAAATATGGGAGTGTTGGTTAGGAACATAAAAAATAGTAATTTTATTATAAAATTATCAAGATCAAAATATGTAAATTTAATGAAAATTAATTTATTGTTTTTAAAAGAATATTTAAAAGGGATATTTTATTTTAATATGAGAATTATTTAGCCTTTAATTTTAATTGAGTGTTTAACATTTATAACCCGAATGATAAAATGGCTACATTGATCTTTTAATGAACTTATAAATACCGATATCATGTACTCAATTTAAGGGATTTATTTTTTTATATCAACAAATCGACTTTTGAAATAATGTTTTGAAAAACCATTTGGAAATTAAATGAACCCCATTTTCAGTATTTGGGTTTTCCCTATATAATTATTGATTGATATCATATAGTACACATAAAGATATATAATTATGTGGTGTGTCCTATATATACCTCTATGTCATTGGTTAATGATTTTTATCTCCTGATATGTGAATGTTATTCATAGAATTGATCGAGTTATAATTTGGTCACATGTGAAGTGCCCGGATTAGTAGGATCACTAAGAGGGGGAGGGGGTGAATCAGTGATCATTTTAAAATTTTCACTAATTGATTCATTATCAATTAAACCTCTATGGATTGTTAAGGCCTCGATCCACTCTTCTTGTATCTCTCATCCTTTCCTCGAGTGATGCAGTAGATGTAAAGGCACAGGACACAAGGATTTACAAGGGTCGGCTCCAAAGTCCTACGTCCTTGCCATGTTGGTTAACTTCCCCAACATGGTTTCTCCACTGTAATTCAGTTAGTAATTACAATGGTCGATACAGAGTGACACTGTATCTCTCTTGAGTCCCACATGAGGTTCTTTATACTGCATCCCACAGTGTTACCAGAGTCCCACTGGCCTGCTTCAGCTTCCACCAAAGACTTCTCCACCCTGAGTCTCACATGGGGTCTTCTCCTGTCTCCTCGATCCACATGAGTAGCTCTTCTTCTTTTTATGCTCTTCAAGAGTCTTCAACAGACTCCGATAAGGTCTGCTAGCCTTGCTCACTTCTTCTGATCACTCGTGGTGACAAGGACATCTCTTCTTTTCTCGGGCTTTATCTCCTTCATCTAAGGATGACCCGGCCACTATCTTCAAGAATCTTGATTTGAAAATATGTTATTTCACTCAGTATGCCCACTCAAACTTCTTGGTCTTCTCAACTACTGAAAACTCAGAAGAATGATGTCTTTAACTTCAGTTTGGCTTCAGTCTCTCTTCAATTCAAATTCAAGCACTGAGTGCAGGGCTTCTCAAGTTTCTTCAAGAACATTTTTTCTCGGACTTCTCAAATTCTCACAGACAAATGATTCTTTATTTACGTGTGCATGTTCATGCAAGAATGCCGGCACTCCCCTTTTCTTCTTGGTTTGATAAACCCTCAAAGGGTGCAATCTCTTTTAGCACACACACCTTCTTCTTCGAGTCACACTTTTTAAATCTTTTTCACACACACAAAATTGTGTGTTGTTCTTTAGTGTGAATTTCTCCTTCTCTCTAACTTCTCAAGGTGTTCACCCACTTGTTCACTTATTTATAAATGCATGGATTCCTTCACTTGGGAACACACAAGAGGTATGGCCTTCTTCACTTATGCATATTCAAGGCTACGACCTTCTTGTTTCTCTGCACACACTTTGTTATTTTCTTCTTCTTCAAAGTGTGCACACTCTACTTGTGCACACACTAATGTAATGTCCTCTTCAATTGTTTCTCACACACACAACCCATAGGATCTTCTTGTTTCTTTGTACACAAACACACAAGGTGTGTGGGGTTCACTTCACCTGAACCCACTTCAAAGGAGGGCGTGCAAGTGATGCGGCCACCTCCAGCCTTCAAGCGCGCTGGGCGCGGTAGCTTCTACCGCGCAGGTGGCATGGTGGCTTCCTCTTGTCACGCAAGTGAGCAGACAGAGAAGGCGCGCAAGTGTGAAAAGCTCAGTTGCTTCCTACCGCACAATGGGAGCACGATGGATTCCTCCTGCCGCGTGAGTGTGCGGGCACTGAGGGTACGACCACTTGCTACCGCGAAAGTGTGCAGGCTGCGGGCGTGAAAGTACGGCTTCTTCCCTGTTGTGTAAGGGAGTGTGCATGGAGGCTTGACTCGGCCTTTTTCTTCGCACAAGGAATGCGCGGTTCTCATTCATGCAAGTGGTTTTGCGGTTCTCCTCTCCAAAGATGCTTTGTTTTTAGAAACAGAAGAACTTGAATGTCCGGGAGGAAGCAACATTCTTCTCGTCAGGCTCTACATTTTATAGATGATCAGATGATCTTGTTCTGCACTTAAAATCATCAAAATATGTCGTGAAGATCGGAGGTTTGAATGCCCAAGATATTCTTTTGAATTACCGAAATATTCGGTTCTTTAAAAACATTCAACCCATGTTAAAGATATGTCATGTATCTCGGGTGATTCGTGGAATCCTTTCTTCGTGTAGGGATTCAAGATTGTATGCCCGATTCTTGTGCATAAATCTATCATGGATCAACGTGACCTCGGAAACTCCCTTTGCCTCGGCCATAACTTCTTCCTTGAGATTTCACATGCATGCAAGACGTAGATTGAACGCCTGGTCTCGGTTCGATCAGATGATCACCATGCAGTTGTTTTGAGCTTCAACAGTGGTCTGGATTCAACCATGGTGGATTGGAATTGGTGATGGTGAACTGGTACACGTCGGGTGGAGCTCGAGTGCTTGGAGGTTGAAGACAACCTTGGTGCCTCTCCTCAGCTATTGGATCCACGTTAAATGATCTCGGATAGCTTGGATTATGTCGTGGCACCGCGAGATCAGATGTGCGGCCGTGATTACACGCGGATCAGATGGACGGCCCAAATTAGCACCGCATCTCAAAAAACTCATCCCACATCGAAACACGCTGAGTTTCTTGCGCGGTTTAACAAACAACTCCTCCCATCCTCGATTCCGAATTCTCCTTCCCCCCTTCGGTGTCGCCCCGCACCGGTTCTCCTGCGGGCGCGCTTCTGCGCCCACTCTGACTCTTCACGAGCGCGCCCTTGGAACCCACGCTGCACGGGTTCATCACCGTGTGGAACCCATGGGCTACACACGGCCCGCACCATGACTCGGGGAGGCCTTGGCCTTGAGGACTTCCCTTGAGCGCGGTTGACCCTCGGGTCCTGCAAGTGCTAGAGGTGAGGGACCTCAGCTGGCTTCCTTGGTTGGCTTATTTTTTTGTTAAAAGTACATAGTTGGTACTTTGTATAAAAGCAAAGTAACCATGTACAAAAATGCCAAACCATAATTCTTCTCCTCTACTTAAGAACTCCATATACCTTCTTCAGCATCTCTTCTTCTTCTTCTATTAAAGAATGGAATTCCCAAGGATCTCTCAACTATGTTCATGAACAATTAATCATAAATCACTTGATATCCATTGTTCTTCTTTGATCCAAACATAGATTATGCGTGGAACACATATTCAAATCCTCATGAACTAAGAGATAGTGCATGGTATTCTTCAAACCACTTCATCCACTTAGTAGCTGCGGATGGTTCATATTTATATCATCATTCATTTAGAAGACAATGTTGTGAAATTGTATCTTCTTGATACAAGATCTTCTCTACAATCATCTGAATTGTATGGATAATGTTTCAACCATTACCTCCTATTCCACTTAGTGATTCTATTAAGTGACATTCTTCTTAGTACCATGGTCATTCTCCAACAATCACCATCACCTTGTTAGTCACATATCCACTCAATCCGTGAAATCATATTAACAACATCACCATCACCATCACATCCTCTATCATTCACGTATTGACACTCCTTTTCATCCATTCAATCCTTGACACCTTATTGACAACAAATTCAACACATTGCACAACAATCTCCCCCTTTGTATTTGTTGTCAATATAACTAGAGCACCTATGAATGGGTCAATATGTGTTCCAATCTTTTCTCCCCCTTATTGGCAACCAAATGCAATGGTGTGGTGTGGTTCTCTTCAAAATATAACTCCCTCCCTTTGAATAGCATCTTCTTTAAAATCACTAAGAGAGGGATGATGTCACATGTTCACTTTAGCAAAAAGCCTTTAGTAAGTCATCTCTAAGTATACTTGGGCTAACCCGATGTAGAAAACAAGAGTGATGCAACCAAAGAATTCAATGTTGTCCACAATTCACTGTACATGCGAGATCATTCTTAGGCTTTAAGGGGATTAAATTTTTCAGATATATCAATGAAGTGCTAAATCCTGCACATACCTCACCAAAATCATTAGAAAGTTCAGGTGAAAAGATAAAGATACCCCCTTTCTTCCATTTGTCTTCAATCAATTACTCCCTCTTAATTGACATGTTAAATACAATTAAGAAACAATGGCTGAAAGTGTGATTGGAATACCATTATTCTTCATAAGATGATATGAATCTCAAAAGATCATCTTCTTCATATTAGCTCCCCCTCAAGGGGTGCACTCCATTTTGTCTATACCATTATCAATTTGAGAGTGATCATCATCTTCAATTCCCTGAAATGTATGAACATGTACTACCAGTGATTTGGGATTAAGATGGAACCTCCTTGGTTCATCAGATTGAATAACAAGGTTGAGACGATTCTCTCAACCGAGATGTTCTACTTTCTCCATTCTTCAAACTTGCACATTTGATCTTCAATGATGTTTTTTCTGGTGTGGATCTTAACACCTCTTTAACATCTTTGTGTGTGACTCCACTCATGCAAAGTGTATTTTGAGCACTAGAATCTCTTGGTGAAATCTTCAATCTATTGAAGAATTCTTTTTGAGCTGGAATGAGTGTCATGCATTTATTACTGATATGACCAGCTTTATTGCACCTCACACACAGAACTTCATCTTCATGTTAAATATTTTGGTTTTCTTTTACACATGCTTTGGCATGTTTATTTTCTTCCTTTCTCATTCTTTCCAAATCTTCTAGAAAGATGATTAATATGTCATTTGGAAGTGAAGCTTCAGATTTGGATGTTCCATATGGTTCCTTTGATGCATTTATGTTACCTTTCTTAGGCTGCTTATTTTCAATCAATCTGTTCTTCTTTTGGATTGATTGTCTTGTTGAGTGCGGTTTGCTTCTATTTAGTTCCATGGCTTGTTTACAAAGATCCATTGTATGACCTGTCTTTCCATAGTAGAAGCATTTTTTCTTGGTGGTCCTTCTGAATGCATCACCCTTCTTGGATTTGAAATCCAAGGACTTATCTTTCTTTTTCACGATATTCTTGGGAGCATTTTCAACTTTCTTCTACTGGATCCCCAAGAATACTTCTTCATTCTTAGCCAGGTTTTGTGATCTTCTCTTCTTTTTAGCTTTGAAAACATTTGGAGATTGGTATGTATTATTATCTTGACTACTTTTTCATTCATCCAAGATGTTATCAAACATTCCAAATCTGTTTGCAGTAAACAGATTTTTCTGGACCTGTGGACGTTGCTTCTTCTTCTCTGGCTTGCTCCCCCTTGGCATGGGCTTCCATACCTGTTGCAACACCAAAATAGACCCACAAATCTTGTCTTCATGACTTCTTCTGTTTGCTGAGTCATTCTCTTGAATTGCTGTGTTTTTTCAGGAGAGCTCTCTTTCTTCATCTTCTTCATTCATAATTGATTAGAGTTATTCTTCCATCCTGCACTTTTTGTGGAAACACATTTAGAATCATTAGTAAAAGATGGTATGGATTGTACCTTTTCTTAGAAGATGTTTCACTTTCATTATAGGATGTCCTCCTTTTGGAATCATCCTTCTCAATGCACACTTGAGTGGAAACATTTATTCTTTCAGCTGATTGGGAGGCTTCAGTTTTGGATGATTTCTTATTTTACAATATAACCTCTTCTCTAAGCATTTCATGTTGATAGAGTTATTCTCATCGTCAACAAATCTTAGCCTTCCTTCCCAATTCTCTTCCAGTTGTTTCATGTGGTCTTCATGCACCTTCTACATTTCTTGCAATGAATTTTCATGCTCCTTTAACCTTTTTAGTTTGTCTTCTAGTTGAGCATCTTTGACAATAATTGAAACTCTATGCCTCTTTTCCAGTGCATGGAAAAATTCATTAAACACTATCTCAAAGAATTATTTCTCACAAATGCTTCTTTGTAGTTCTTCAGTGACATCATCAATTCTTTCACCACAAAGGAAAATGGTTTCATCTTTATCCTTCACCAGCTTTGTGATAGTGTTGGATATGACAACCCTTCTTGCCAATTGATCTTCCATAGAATTGGATTCTTCTTCTAGTTGTAATTTATCTGTTTGAAGATCATGGATACTTGTAGCAATACACATTGCCACTTACCTGGGGATAGTCTTCTGAAGATATTTGAGTGAATTTAGAAGATCATTGATTGTTCCATCGTTATTACAGCTAGAGCAGGCTTCATCAGAATACTGATAAAAGGAATTGTCATCTGTTGTGACTTTCACAATACCTTCAATGGAAGGTGTTTATCTATTAGTGGCAACCTTCTTATTCATCTTGTTGACATGTTTCTTCTTTCTATTTTTCTGAGTCTTGGACGATATCTTCATTTGAGGGTGTTCTCTCATTTACTCAAATATTCACTTCATAAAGAATCCCTTGGATCTTTTAGCGGCAACCTCCCTCAGATACCAATTGAAGTGCCCAGATCAGTGTGATCACTGAGAGGGGGAGGGGGTGAATCAGTTATCCTTTTAAAATTTTTACTACTTGATTATTTATCAATTAAACCTCTACGGTTTGTTATGTCCTTGATCTACTCTTCTTGTATCACTCAGCCTTTCCTCGAGTGATGCAGTAGATGTAAAGGCACAGGACACAAGGATTTACAAGGTTCGGCTCCAAAGGCCTACGTCCTTGCCATGTTGGTTAACTACCCCATCATGGTTTCTCCACTATAATTCGGTTATTAATTACAATGGTCGATACAGAGTCACACTGTATCTCTCCTGAGTCCCACAAGAGGTTCTTTATACTGCATCCCACAGTGTTACCAGAGTCCCACTGGCCTGCTTCAGCTTCCACCAAAGACTTCTCCACCCTGAGTATCACAGGGGGTCTTCTCCTAGCTCCTCGAGTCAGACGAGTATCTCTTCTTCTTTTGAAGCTCTTCAAGAGTCTTCAACAGACTCAGATAAGGTCTGATGGCCTTGCTCACTTCTTCTGATCACTAGTGGTGACCAGAACTTCTCTACTTTTCTCGGGCTTTATATCCTTATTCTAAGGATGACCCAGCCACTGTCTTCAAGATTCTGGATTGGAAAATATATTCTTGCACTCAGTATGCCCACTCAAACTTCTTTGTCTTCTCAAATACTGAACACTCAGAAGAATTATGTCTTTATCTTCAGTCTGGCTTCAGTCTCTATTCAATTCAACATCATTCACTGAGTGCATGGCTTCTCAAGTTTCTTCAAGAACCTTTGTTCTCAGACTTCTCAAATGCACACACACAAATGATTCTTTATTAATGTGTGCATGTGCATGAAACAATTCATGCACTCCCCTTTCCTTATCAGTGTGATAAACCCTCAAAGGGTGCAATCTCTTTTAGCACACACACCTTCTTCTTCGAGTCAAACTTTTTAATTCTTTTTCACTCAAACCAAATTGTGTGTTGTTCTTTAGTGTGAATTTCTCCATCTCTCTATCTTCTCAACGTGTTCACCCAAATTGTCACTTATTCATACATGCATGGATATGCATGTATCTACTTCCTTCACATGGGCACAAAAAGGAGGTATGGACTCCTTCACTTATGCATATTCAAGGCTACGACCTTCTTGTTTCTTTTCACACACTTTGTTCTTTTCTTCTTTTTTAAAGTGTGCACACTCCACATGTGCACACACTAAGGTACTGGCCTCTTCAATTGTTTCTCACACACACAACCCGTAGGATCTGCTTGTTTCTTTGAACACATACACACAAGGTGTGTGGGATTCACTTCTCCTGAATCCACTTCAAAGGAGGGCGTGCAAGTGATGCGGCCACCTTCTGCCTTCAACCGCGCTGGGCGCGGAAACTCCTACCACGGAGGTGGCGCGGTAGCTTCCTCCTACCACGCAAGTGAGCGGACAGAGAAGGAGTTAAAGGGTGCGCAGCTCTGTTTCTTCCTACAGCACAATGGGAGCACAGTGGCTTCCTCCTTCCACGTGAGAGTGCGGGCACAGAGGGCGCGACCACTTGCTACCGCGAAAGTGTGCGGGCAGCAGGAGTGCAAGTACGACTTCTTCCATGACGCGCAAGGGAGTGCGCGGGGAGGCTCCACTTGGCCTCTTC
Source organism: Viscum album (assembly GCA_963277665.1). Classification (NCBI taxonomy): domain Eukaryota; kingdom Viridiplantae; phylum Streptophyta; class Magnoliopsida; order Santalales; family Viscaceae; genus Viscum; species Viscum album. Next base: position 2,058,459,676 of record OY728123.1, on the reverse strand, counting down.
CTTCGCACAAGGAATTCGCGGTTCTCCTTCGCGCATGTGGTTGCACGGTTCTCCTCTCCAAATATTCTCTGTTTTTCGAAACATAAGCACTTGAATGTCTGGGAGGCAGCAGAATTCTACTCATCGGGCTCGACCTTTTATTGATGATCAGAGGATCTTGTTCTGTTTTTAAAATCTTCAAAATATGTCGTGATGATTGGAGGTTTGAATGCCCGAGATATTCTTTTGAATAACCGAAATATTCGGTTCTTTAAAAACATTCAACCCGTGTTAAAGATATGCCGTGTATCTCGGGTAATTCATGGAATCTTTTCTTCATGTATGGATTCAAGATTGTATGCCCGATTCTTGTGCATAAATCTCGCATGGATCCACGTGACCTCGACAACTCCTTTTTTCTTCGGCCGTACCTTCTTCCTCAAGATTTCTCATGCATGCAATATGTATATTGCATGCATGGTCTCGGTTCGATCAGACGATCACCATGCAATTGTTTTGAGCTTCAACAGTGGTCCGGATTCAACAATGGTGGATCAGAAGTGGCGACGACAAGATGGTTCATGTCGGGTGGAGCTCGGGTGTCTGGAGGTTGAAGACAACCTTGGTGCCTCTCCTCAGCCATTGGATCCACATTAAATGATCTCGGACGGCTGGGATTATATCATGGCACCACAGGATTAGATGAGGGGCTGTGATTACACGCGGATTAGATGGACGGCCCAGATCAGCTCCACATCTCAAAAAACTCGTCCCACATCGAAACGTGATGACTTTCATGCACGGTTTAACAAAAAACTCCTCCCATCCTTGGTTTATAATTATCCTTCCCCCCTCCGGTGCCGCCCCGCACCGGTTCTCCTATGGGTGCGCTTCTGCTACCACTCTGACTCTTCACGGGCGCGCCCTTGGCACCCACGCTACACAGGTTCATCACCGTGTGGAACCCGTGGGCTAAACATGGCCCGCACCATGCCTCAGGGAGGCCTTGGCCTTGAGGACTTCCCTTGAGCGCAGTTGGCCCTCAGGTCCAGCAAGTGCTTGAGGTGAGGGACATCGGCAAGCCTCCTTGGTTGGATTATTTTTTGTTAAAAGTACATAGTTGGTACTTTGTATAAAAGCAAAGTAACTAAGTACAAAAATGACAAACCATACTTCTTCTCCTCTTCTTAAGAACTCCATATATCTTCTTCAACATATCTTTTTCTACATTTATTAAAGAATGGAATTCCCAAGGATCTCTCAACTATATTCATCAACAATAAATCATAAATCACTTGATCTTCATTGTTCTTCTTTGATCCAATCATAGATTATTCATGGAACACATCTTCAAATACTCATGCACTAAGATATAGTGCATGGTGTTCTTAAGACCAATTCATCCACTTAGTAGCTGCAGATGGTTCATCTTTATCTATTCATGCATTTAGAAGACAATGTTGTGACATTGTATCTTCTTGATATAAGATCTTCTCTACAATCTTCTGAATTGTATGGAAAATATTTCAACCATTACCTCCTATACCACTTAGTGATTCTCCTAAGTGTAATGCTTCTTAGTACCATGGTCATTCTCCAAAAATCACCACCACGTTGTCTGTCACATATCCAATCAGTCCTTGACATCTTATTAACAATATCACCATCACCATCACATCCTCTGTCATTAACATATTGACACTCCTTGTCATCCATTCAATCCTTGACACCTTAATAACAACAAATGCAACACAGTGCACAACAGCATGGTTGTTCATGAACATGATCACGTTATTATTTTTTCACATGGATGCAGAATGGAACATTACTATTATTTTTTTTACACGTTTCTATGTAGAAATGGTTGATTCTTTCTTTATTCACATGGCTGTGAATGGAAATGATCATTTAATTCTTTTTTAACATGGTTGTGTGTAGAATTGAAAACATTGTTCCTTATTCACAGGATGGTGCATAAACATGATCATATATAGTATTTATCAAGTAATAATGTGTGTGAAATATGGATATAAATGTTTTGGACTGATTGCACCTGTACATTGACATTTTTTCAATGTCTTACAAGATAATTCTCAACTATTACTTCTCTTAACATTTTCCACAATACAAATATTTCTTAAGCCAATTCGTATGACATATTTTTTTCATTTCCTATGATCAGATATCATGAATCTTCATTTTTATTTCACAATATTATAAGTTGGTATGTGTTTGTTCAAATGAGATAAAATGTGCTGCTATTGTGACATAAGGAATAATTTTATCATTCTATGTTATTTTTTATAATATATTTCTCATGCGTATGTTTCGTTCTGTTCTTATAATCTATTCCTTGCTAAAATGATGATATATTTTCTTTTACTATATTTTAATCGTACCCCATTCATTTATTTCCACTCTTATAGTTTTGGATATGAGTATGAATTATGAGTAGTATAGAAGGGGATCTATTTTTTTAGATTTTGGAAATATGTATATATGTTTTCGAAAATAATTTGCTTATTCAGCTGATCCTCAATACATTAATTCTTTTATTCATAAGATTTTTTAATTAATTTGGAGTTTTGTTTTTTAAAGTATTGAAAATATATAAGATGAATGGATTTTAGATATTCCATCTCAGATGGTATTAAATACTAACTGTATGGTTTTTATTTTATCTTTATATATGAAATTCTTGGTATAGGGCCACTCACTTGATATAATAGAAATTTTCAGTTATTTTTTACTTTATTTATCGAATTAGGATGATATAACCATAGTGAAAACCCTATGGATGATTCTATGTATAGGGAAACGTTACAATTTTTTTTAATATTTTTAATATTTGTGTTTCTTAGAAATTACATCTCTATCTGGATATTGGAATGAACAAAAGGATATTTCAATGATTATTTTATTTGTAATCCCCCAAAGAATGGATTTTTGGGTAAGAACTAAATCACCCATTTCTGCATTATTATTATACATAATTATTCACATCTTTATTAACACCCTCCAAGGATATACCTTGGTTGACCAACATACTCATTAAAAGCCATTATGATGGATTTTAATATTAATTTATGACGTGACATATAATTTTTTATATACAAAAACCTAATAGGGAAATTATAATAATTAATCCATGTAAAACTGAAGGATTTATATATTGATCCAACTATATAATATAAATGAAATGTATCATATATTTAAATAAATCTATTACTTGATAATATATTTTATCATTGATTCTTCATATTTATACGATCATATGTTATGATTTTATATCATATTTTCTTAGTCGTATCAGTTTTGGTATTCCTTGGGAATATGATCCTGTTAATGATATTGTGAATGGTTTGTCTTGAAAAGCACCTATATCCATATATGGAAACATATATGGGGTAAATTGTTTAGATAAAAAATAATAATTTTTTTTGGTAAATTAGGAGTCTCTTAGTATTTAATACATTGAGGATGATATCTCAATAAAAGAATATGTCATTAGATTCTTATCTATGTATTTTATTTTTTAATTAGTGAAGGATGATTAAAATTTGATGGTTGATATTTTATAAAAGGTGGAAAATGATTCACTAATGTATTTTAGAATATATTTTCCTTTTTAATATAGTATGTTTAATAACATTCTTCACTTAGAACATTAATTGAATCAAATGTCCATATAATTTATCAATATAAAATTTAAAATATTAAATGTAATTGTTATAATTTACTAGTCAAGTAAGATCTTGTAAAAAGATGTTAACACATTATAATATATATATTATTAAAATGATATATTAATTTGACATATCAATTAATTAAAAAACTCATTTAGGGAAACTAAATAACAAATAAGATCATTTTATTGTTATGATTTTTTTTAAAAAAACGTTTTAGGAACTCTAATTTTGTAAATAAATAAACTAAATATATTATTATTTAATGATGATAAAATACATTATTCATATTAAGAATATATTAACCCAAAATTAATTAGTAATAAATTGGAAATAAGAATATGAAATGTTAGTATTTCCAAAAATGTTTTCTTTCTTTGAAAAGCGATTTGAATATATATTGTTTAGTTATTTAAATGTATTTATAAAAATTATTGAAATTTAATTAAGAAAATTAATTTTAGTTTTTGAATATAACATAATTATATTAGGTTCGTATGATGTTTTGTGATTTTCATAAAATGGTTTAATTACAGGGAATAGTGAAAAATATCTAATTCACAAATTTTTACACTTTTGTGATATTTTCATATTAGAATAATTATTGGAATTTTTATAAAAAATTATTTATATAAAATTATAATTCTTATAAATTAAAATATGAAATTTAAATCTTAAATTTTTAATTTCTAAAGCCCATTTTTTAACATTTTTTACATTATGTAATATTTTATTATAACAAAAATATTTTTTTATCAGTTTTATAAGACCATGTATCTAGAAGCTGGAATTTGGATTGGATTATTTTCTAAACCACTTAACTCTTATTATTATATAAAAAAAATTTATTTAATTCTAATTAAAATTAATGGTAAATATAACTTAAAACAATTTTTTTCTAAAAAATTCATATCCCATAAAAATGATCAGTACACGTTTTGTTCACTAACATTAAATTTAATTTTTATCCCCCACTAAAATTTTATTTAAAAGTTATATTTTTTAATTTGTGTCATTATGAACAAATTATTTTATAAGGGCTATTTTTTTCCTTAAAAGTAAAATACATAGTTAAAATTTAATACTAGATTAAAAACTAAAAGTGGATTATTTTTTAAATATAATAGTAAAAGGATTAAAAAATCAAATAAAAATATGAAGTTTTCTTTTTAGAATTTTTTGAAAGTAAACATTCCCCAAATCTAATATTTTTTATTTATTGGATCAACTTGAATAATAAATATTTACTTTACCATTTATATTATTTTGAAATTTCAACTCCTATTTCTTACGAAAGAATCTTACAACACCACTTTTCTTATCAAACCTAAAAAATATATATTTTACCCAAATATTCCAAAATAAAAACCTAAAACTATTAGACACAATGTATTCAATTTTTTAATTTAAAAATACTATTTATAAATCCCTTAATAAGATTATCAAAAGATATCTACTAAAAATTAGGTAACATTATGAATTACTCCATTTTTGTTCCCTTCCCATTATATTTCCTTTTACATCCTCCGAGTATAATCATACCATGTTAACATAATTTCATATTAATCATAATAATACTGAAAATGTTTTACATTTAAAGGATAAAACATTTCAACCATCATCACAACCATTCAAAAAACAAAATCATCCCATGTGGTACCAGGGTACTGTAATATTCATAAGTGACATGATTTTTTTCCATAACCATCTTAAATTATTATTAAAATATGTATTTAATGAATAGTTATGATATTTTAACATTATTTACTATGTTATATATATATATCAATTCCTCGAGTCATTACATTCTTGGTAAAATGAGAAACAAACATGCCTGGATGTGTCATATATAGTCTCCCTAAGGAAACCTATAATGTTTTTCATCTAGAATATATTCTTTATAAAATAATGTGATAATATTATTTGAGGAATTTAAATAATACTAATAATATCATCAAATTTTTATTAAAGTAATTATGAAAAATTAATCACATTACAGTCATATTAACCAATTTATTATTGCATGTGTTTCTTTTAGTTGGATTACAAACCTAAATGAAGATTTCTAAAAAATAATTTCCGGGTCTAAAATAAAAACATAATTATAATTAATAATATAATTAAATGTTTAAATAATATTCTGTTTAATTTTATATAATGTATAAATTATTTTTTTGAGTCATTATAGACATACAAAAGTTTATTCACAAAATAACTAAAATGAGATCATTAGTGATTCCATCATCACAAATAATGACTTAAATTAATAATGAATGAAATTATTGATATATTATTCATTAAAAATTATATATACTGCTACATTTTTTAATTATTAATTGATAAATTTTGTATCAAGGAACTAGAATCAACATGAAACATGAACATATGTGTGAAATATATCAAATTCGGCAATATTTGATAAATAAAGTATAAATAACTATTAAATAAAAATAAATAAAAATATAAAAATCATATAAATTGTTAAATATATATATGTAAGTATATTAAATTTTCTATTATTATTGTGATTTTAATGATACATGATACTAATGTGTTATATAGGAATTCAGGGGTAAAGGTAAAAGTGTTTTGAATTATATTCATTTTTTGAGTCACATTTGGTTTGATGCAACTAATTTCATTAAAACAATTTTTATAATAGCTATTTTAGATATAATATAATGAAATTACTATTTTTTCAAAATATCTAATATTCATTTTCATTTTCTATCTTTCAAATGTTTTATTATTAAACTTTTTGTTATGTCAAAACGTGTTTTCATGACATAAATTATTTTCCAAACACTTAATGAATTCCTCTAGGATTGGGGTTTTAATATAATATTTTATGATATCATTTATTGATAGAATAACTATTCTTATCGATGGGGAAAGTTAAATTTTTAATTTAAATATTTTACCATGATGCATATCCTTCTCAATAATTATTTGTTTTTATGAATATTTCTCATGCTACTAAAAAGTGGTTCAATTACACAAACATGTTTCCTCTTCCCAAAAATGTTATACATTATATTCTAAATCATAATTAATATTTTATCTCATGTTATGTTCACATTTACATTTAAATATATTCCAAATAATTTTTTATAACTATTTATTAATTGAGTCTTCGATTGGTTCTTATGAAATAATAAAAAGAAGTTCCCACTCAAGTATGAATGTATTATTGTCAACAATACATTTCATTTTAGAAAAATTTATATAATTTCAAATAACCAATTATTTAAGATTATATTTAATTATAAATTTATTCAAATGGGTTCAATTAAAATATTTGAAATTTCATTAGAATGTGACTCATAACTCCATCATTTTAAACTATTATATAAACGTTTTTTCAAATATATTTTATTGATTATTTCACCATTATGAGATTTCATATATTTTAAAATTCCATTAAATGATTTAAAACCATTTTTATGAAATTGTAATTCGTATTTATTGTTAATGTTAATTTTTTTTATTTCTCATGAGTAAAAAAATGATTGTGAGAAAACATTCCGGAAGGGATTATAAAATATTGTGTTTTTAAAAAAAATGATTTTTTTATAAATTCTAGAATTTCTTTAAAATTTATTTTTGTATGATCATTAATTAAAGGGTTTTCTATGTAATTAAAATAACTCAACGTAAATCATTATAAAGAAAAACATTTCATTTAAATTTTAATTATTTTTAAAATTTATTTTTTTATGTCATTAAAATTGACTTATCCAATAATTATTGAAGGTTATTTGTTTCTATAAAATATATATAAATATCTAATGGGATTATATTCTATGTGTAAACTTTTAAATTAGCATATTAAAAAATTCTTTTTGTTTATTCAATTTTTCCATCAATTGACCTACTTTTTATATCATCATTTAGAATTCCATTAGGATGTGATTTTTACCTCATGTTCATTCTATGTAGTTTCCTAATATAATGATTAATTGTTATCTTATGGAACAAATAATTTTATATTTTTATTATTGGGGCCCAATTTATCTATCCTGTTATTTGTTTTATTTTTATATATCAAGAGAGACAAATCTTGTTCATTGATGGGACAATTGCGCTTTATCCACAAGTTTATGCAAGAACTTGAGCATGTGATATTTTGTTCAAAATTTTGTGTGAGGAAAATAAAATGATATGATTTGATCAAAAGGATGTGTGTGTATATGATCATGTAATTCATTATTCACAATATTCTCCAAAAACATAATCACACTCTGATTTTTCTAAAGATTTATCATTGATATGATGGTGTTATGATTATTTCAAAAAGTGTTTTTTGGAAGTAATAAGATATATCTCTCCCACATTATGGATTGTGGAAATGATGAAATATATCTTCCCTGACATTGTATTTATTGTATAATACTTTGTATTATTATTTATCATAGGAATTTTCATGGACTTCAATATAGTTAACATTATTCACAATATTATGACTTCCTATCTGTATTAATTATCTATATGTTTGTGTAATATACCTATTCATATGCTTCATGGATCATGTTTAATAGGTCACAAACTTATTTCAAAGTACGTGTTGTTAAAAATGAGATAAAAGTTCCATCTTCTATGAATTATGTGTAACTAGAAATGTTCCATGATTTTTTAATAATATATTTAACTAGAGATCATGTGTTATCATATTTTTATTATCTCATAGTTCATTTTATATTGATATTTTTTCCATTACTGAGTGTTTTATCCCACCCATTTCTTATGTTTTCATTATGTTGTTTATTAATATAAGAATAACCACTGATAATTCTATAAGGGGAATTATTATGCTTTTATTATGGATAAATGTTCACATGTATCATAATGTATGTTTCTTTTTCATCTAAACCAATATGTCACTAAACCTCCCATTAATAGGAGTATTTTATTATTTATTCAACGTAATGTTTTCTATTAGGAAATTATGTAAAATAAAATGACCATTATCTATGATTATCTCGCATTTTATTAAAACATATTCTTAATGTTTGTGTTATATAATCTAGTTATAGTGTGTGGGTTTATGGTGCACCATTTCATGAAAATGTATCAATTATTATGAATTTTATTTCTATATACATTATCATCAATTATTTTATGTTGATAAAATTATTTTTCCACAATATAATAAGAAAAAATTTATACAATATACAACTTGTGAATGGAATTTTGGAAAAGGATTAGTATAAAAATAAATATAAAGAATCCAATGATGTATTTTGAATAGGGTTTGACACTGAATATGATAACAATATTTAAAGTTCATAGTAGGGAAAACATCAATTTATTTTTAATGTTCTTTATAAAGTTCTATCTATAAATAATTTATGAATAAATAATGAATAATTAAAACCAAAAAAGTTATAGTATGATTTTCCATGTGGTTAGAATCCATGATAGGGAACATGTATGATTAATCAACATTTTATCCGAAAATGTGTATCCTAATAAGGTTATAATAATATGTTAAATAAGATAGTGGTGGTAGAAAACAATTTAGTAATAATGTTATCAAATGTATAAAATATATTCCCCAATAAGATAATGTATTAAATTTAAAAGGGAAATCAATAACAACATAACATAAGAAAAGTGATTATAAAAGAAATTAATCTATGCCATAGAATAAGGTTGTCCAGAATAAAAAATTATCCATAATAATATTGACTACCATGTTGAAAATGGCCCAGATAATATTTAAAGATGAAACAAATATATATGAGTTGAATTTTATTTTTAAAAGTATCTTCTAACTCGGAATATAGGTGTAATAAACAAGAAATAAACACTAACAAAATTGGTTCTTATTTGGAACATTAAAAAATTAAATCACGAAGTGGTTTAAATATTTGATATATTTAATGAATTGGATGTCTATGTCGAGTGAAATATTTCAACCCTTTTCTCACTCTAAGGAGTGTATGATGATCCACCATATTCCCCTATCTATGTAATAGTGATGTGTTAATGGGGGGAATTTTGGAGAGGCATGGAAATTAAAAATTTTCAATGATATAATCTCAAGATAATGATAATGATTATTAATCATGTAAATTCACATTTGGTATGAAATTTGAGATATATAATACATGAATGAAAGTAATCCCCAAAGAGATAAATTATCATTATGATTTATGGGGATTATCATTTAATAGGGGGCTGTAAAACTGGGTGGTGATATTAATGTTTTAATAAATATAGTAAAACCTAGAATTCTATAAATGATTTAAAAAAAGAATGATGTTTAATTTAAAATTATTCATTTCCCTTAATTTTAACTCATTTTAATATGGGTTTTTTGGGGGAGTGACTACCGAACAATGAGTACATAAATACCATTAATGATGAATATTTTGATGAGTTTAATGAATGTGAGTGTACATTTTCAATGGATCCATAATATCTATTTTATCATCCCCTCTGAAGTGAAACATTGAGTTCATATCACATTGAAAAATATTTATAGATTTGTTGGTTGCTAAATTATGCTTCTCCTATTTTATATTATATCCATGATCAATTATACATATAGTTGATTAGTTAAGGGAAACTCTTTTTCAAAATGTTTCACAACATTTGTCTCAAATGATTGTTTATTGAATATATAAAATAAGTTATTAAACCAAATAATCACTAATTTTTACTTTGAAATTAGAAGATTTTAGAGGCTAATATTTTTTATTTTCATAATCTTCACAATTAATTATGGATTTTATAAAAGTGAAGAAGGCCCTATATTCACCATTGAATTTAATTTCATCAAAGGTGACTAAATATAAATCCACATTAGATGTCAATTTTGTATCAATAGTGAATATAATGTTGGGGATTAAAGATCACAACATATTCTTATTTGAATTTTTTTCAATGTACCTATTTGTGAAATATCATTACATGTTGACAATGGGTGATGGAGTAAGGAACCACCCAACATAGAAGTGGATATTACTGAATATACAAGAGATTAAACTGTCATAATTAGACATAAAACATAATATAGTCAGTGGGAACATGAGTAAGACTAACATCCAAATATAGTTGAGCTGGTCTTTTGGTTTATGGGAGGTAATAAAGTAAATATTTTTTTCTAAAAGTTTTATGTAAGTTCGTGGAAGGATGAATATGGTTGGGAGATCTATAAATTTTTTGTAGAAATAATTTTTGTATAATATATCATATTTGTTAAAAATGACGATGAGGAATGATTTTTGGATAATGGTTTTTAATTAATAATTTGAAAAAAAAAATAATCATCTAGGGAATGTTTATGGAAAGGTTCAATTTGGTGTAAATATATATCCTTGAACCTTTGAAAAAAGACAATGAATTTTTCATTATTATATTACAAACTAGGAGAATCTGAAGCTACTCTAAGGTAATTTAATGAGTTTTCAAGTCTAGTAATGATTGAAATAATCCTCAAATTAATTTCTGTGAAGAAAATAATATCAATAAAAGAGTTGAAATATTCTTACATATTTAATCATATACACATTTTAGGTTACAAATGGCACATGGTAATTAAATTATAACTCAATAGGTTATATTTCTTTAAATAAGGTGTCTTATTCGGGTATAACATGAATCTATAGGGTATGATCATAAGTTTCAATATCATTATATGGAAAGAGGAATGAAACATATATTTGACTATCGTAATGTAAAATAAATCCAAGGATAAACCCTCTTAAGATGAAAAGTAATATGAATTCATAATCCATACACACAAAAATATTTATATATAATATTTTACATTCAAGATTTATTTAATGGGAACACCTAGCTAGTTTTTGTGAAATTTTTAAGTGATTATAGAATTGATGATTCTGAAGTGGAATGATTTTTAATGGTGCTAAATACATTTTATCATTTTTAAAAAATCATGAATAATTAAATAACTATGATCCCAGACTGACTTAAGAATAATTTTTTAGAAAAGGATAAAGAGAATAAAAATTTAATCAAATTTCTTTTAAATGATTATTTCTGAGAATCAATTGGTGAAAAAATGAGAATAAAATTGTGTGATATATTTGTTGAACATTAATGATATATATTTAATTTAAAAAAAAAAAAATTTTGTGTTATAGTTGAATATTAATGTGATAATATGATTATTGAAACTAAAATATTCAAGATGGATGACGCAATCGTTATTGTTAAACCGCTCATATGGTAAATGAGATGAGGAATGTAGTATGATGTTACAACATTGATTATAGTAGATCTTTCAGATAATTTATTTTTATTATTAATGTGTAATATTATTGAGAAGAAGAATCATTGGTAATTTTATAAAAATATAAAACTAAAACAAAATGGAGAAAAAAGTTTGAAAAAAAAATATTATTGTAACTAATGTAATTCTATTAGTGATAACTATATGAGAGTTGAGAAGATATGGATACCATAGGGGGAATAAAATAATAATGCCTAAATATATATTAATTTTGTTATACAACTAATATATTTCTATATGTGAAAGGTTTATCCCCCCTAAAATGTGGTCTGTGTTTTGGGGTAGTATAAAATACAAAAAAAATAGAATTAGAAGGAAACTATGTGTCTAACGCTTTTATAGACTAAACTGGGTGAGATAAATTCTTCTAGTTGGAAAATAAAATGTGTTATTTAGAATTTGTAAATTTAGTAAAACATTTGGGTACTAGTAATTTTGAGAAGGATTTTAATAAATATTTTCATTCACGTACAGGTATTTCTAGAGTAATCGTTGGAATTTTTTGGGGAAAATGTGGATAAAAATAGGTTACGCTATAAGGGTTTGCATGTAGTGATCTATAGAAGTTTGGAGCCCTTATTTGATTAACCACTATGATTAATTTATGGGTTTTTTCAGGAAAAAAACATTATCATAGACAATGAGTAGTATAAAATAATTTGTATGATTCATGTAAGAATTAGTGAGGTTGGATGTTTTATTGGTTTATTTGCATACTATAGAGAAAAAAATAACCTGTGTAATATATTGGGAAGGCATTGGATGATCCCAAACCCAATACAACTATAAATTTATTATAATATTAATTGTATAAAATATATGACATACTACTCCCAATAAATAGTTAGATTCTAGAGTTGGGATGAACCTTTTAAAAACATTTTTTTCTATACATTATATATTATTCTATATCATTTAGTTTTATGATTGTTTTTTAAATTTATTTTACCTTAACAGATGATATATGATGAAAATTAAAGGGTGAATGATTAATAGAAGAGATGGATTTGATAATAATTTATCAATACATTACTACACCCCCACACACAATTTTTCTTAAACACTCCATCAAGGATAACATATTTCATAGCCTTATGAAAACTCCTAGTGTAATGATTTCCACATGAAAAATATTTGTTTATTCAATTTCATGTAGTATATGTTGTCACGCTCTTTTTAATAACAAGTCCTTATAATCAAAATTACATTCTTTTATCATTTTAATTTTCTATTATATGACTGATATAACTATTAAATTGATATATAATTAAGGTAATTATCATCTCATTTTCTCCCCACACATATTTTGACTTTGAGTTGATCCTAGGAAAAAAACACCTTGAATACTAATTATTCTCGATTAATTTATTCTTTATTGTTCTATGTAGTTATAGTTTTTACTTTTGATTCCACATTATTCAATCCTACTCTAATTGTATCTATGTAATTTGGTGTATAATCATTCAAAACATTATTACTACCTTATCATACTCAGTTAGACATTAAAATAATTATTTATATTATTACATATTAAATTATAAAATTTTCAATAGATAACATGATTTAATTGTATATTCATGTTCCATTCATTGTGTAACTACCACCCCTATAGGGGATTCTACAATTTCAGTTATCGCATTAATATCATCATTGAATTTGTCAAACCTATTTATTTATCATTAACCTAAAATAAAAAAAATATCTTGACTTTTTATAAGATAAAATATTTTAAAAAACAATCATATCTTCCTAGTTAATTTCATATTAGAGTTTGATGACATTTTATAATTATTCCACTAAAATCAATCTATATTTTCCTAGTTTTTTCTTCCTTTCTAAACAAATATCTTCATGGCACAATTATGTTCTATTTTATAATATGTAATTCTTTGTATTGTTTTTATTCATCTATTTCAATTATTGTTTTCTTAAATGAATCCATAAGTATTGTTTCAATATTATATATAAAATTCAAGTAATCATATTAAAACTATTCTTTATATTTAAAATTAATATTGGACACCAAAATATGAAATTCAATCATTTTTTGAGATGTATTTATATATTTAATGATTAATTTTAGGGAAATATTTTACTATTATTTTGGTGAAACATCATCATTATATTCCTTATATTACTCCACCATAAATACTAATTTTATATTCCAAAAATATCCCATGTTAGTGTAAGAACATAGTAGCATACATTCATGAATCCAATTAAGATACATGATTTTTTTTCTAGAACTTACAGAAACTCAACACTGATTTATAATTTTTACTAGGATCATATATTTCAAGGATTTACATTGATTAAAATGCAATAGAATTTTATTTTTGACGTGATTTTCTCTCTGTATTGAATTAAATTTATGTGGTCAGAATTATTCTAAGAAAATTATTAAGAGATATTATTACAAGATTCAATTTATCTATTGAAAACACCATAAAATTTTATACTGATAGAAATACCATATAATATTCATTATTACTATGATCATTTAATTTAATCTGCATGACCATAAATAAATCCTAGAAATCAAATTATATGATCATATAATTTGATGATGTTGTTAATTTGGTCTATATCCAAGTCATCAAACAAGTCTTATAACTGTTATAACATATCATATTTTACTTCAGCATCTCCACTAAGTATAATTGTAAAATTGATAATGTTACATTTTACATATTATAACCCATATCCTTAATATTTATTTGACTTACTATAACATAATTCCAATATTTTTCACCCTTTGTATCATCATTGAGAAGTTCCCCATCTACTCTAGTCATTGATATACCTATTTAATAACATACATTAAATCTATTCAATAATGATGAGTAAACATGAATTCCAATAGATAAAATAAGATAACATATTTGAATCATAAATATTTCTTAATTTCACCATAATATAATGTAATTCATCTTACATTGGAAATATTAAACCTGAATTAAAATTAAAAATGATACATTTAGATATTTCTAATCATTTAAATCTAATAATGAATGTTATATATAGGGTTCCATATACACCTTAATATGAGTTGAATTTGGGTGGTATTTTTCCCTATTCTTAAAATAGATTATAATAATGTCTTCGAAATAACTTCTCAAACATGTCAATCATATGCACACATGATAGAAAAATTTAAAATATAAATAAAGTGGAAAATAAATTTTACTTCATTCTAGACTATGCTCTACTCTAAAGAGTATATATTGAAATTGTTTCCATATAACAAGGGAAATTACAAAACATTTTTGATGACTATATGTTTTATGAATTACCATCCTGTAATCCATGGGTTACTCAAATTTTATTATTAAATACTAACTACTTAAAAATATTTTTTTAAATATTTCATTACTTTATGATAATCCAAACGATTTACTACAAATAATGAATACCAAACCTTTTTATTTATTCAAAAACAATTTCATATTTGCAACATAAAATACAAAAATATCAATCATTAAAACATAAAAAATTTCTCTAAAAATATTCCTTATTTTTATATGTGTAAGATCATGTTATGATTTAATTAAATCTAATTAAAATTTAGAATTGTTATGATATGATATTCCAATCATTGCATAGTTTTATATTTTTTTATCATCAAGGAGTTTTTTTATTCTTTATTAATAAATCATCCATTGCATATCTTCCTTTATTAAAATGTGATACAATCAATATTTCTTTACCATAACCAAAAAATATTCTCATGGTTTTATTTGTGATGAAAATTCATCATCATAGTGTAGTGTATATTGTTGTGTCCTGATAAAGCCTCTTTATAGAACCATCACTATAATTTAAAATAAGTTACTCATAAATGACATGAGTTCACATAAATGAATTTCTTTTCTATTTTCTATGTTATTCTTATGAAACTATAGTAAATTAATAATTAATATTATGTTGAATATTTTTTAGTGTGGATTGTGTCTTCAAATCGTAGATCAAATGAAATTATTCTTAAAAATAAATAATGTATACTTAGAGATTACCAACTTTTAGGGAATATATCTTAATGAAATTTGATGTGTTCTAGTTAAAAAATATACTTCCATTATCGTCAAAACCATGTTCCTTCCTAAATATTACCAAATGAAATTGATTCCATCCTTGATAAAATAATCCCATCAACCAATCCATACACCATGTTATCATACTTCACATATTTATCCAACAGACAGAACCAATACAAAACATGGCTCTGAATAATAGTATTATAACATATCTTTATCCATGATATGTTTACATTGTGGTATTTTAATGGATATAATATGATATGGATTAATATCATATAACACTAGAGAGTTGGTTTCCAAAGTGATGGGTTTGGATTTTTGTTCTGAGCCATGTTTACTACCTATGATTGGTTAATCAAGTAATATTTATGGGGTATTGTCCAAGGGCTAAGAATAGGTTATGATATGCTATATTTTATATACTTTTTGATGGGATATAGTTAGAAGACATGTTTGAGATATAAAAAATACAAAATTTTGATTGAACATCTTCAATGTTTTGCTGTGTGATGTAACAATAAACATTTAGAAAATGATAATCATTAAAAATATTTAGGTATTTTTTAGGATCTATGAAACACATGTTATCATAATCATTATGTTTATTCATGACGATTTATGGTTATAATAGATCCTAAAATATTGTATTTTAAAGATGGTGATAACTCATTCAAGTGTACCTAATGGTTTATAGGTTATCAAAATTATTTTTTTGATGTGGTGATAACTTGTTTATAGTTGTCTTATTTTCACATTCACCAATATATTATTATGGAGGATTAGTGACAAACAATTCACCATTACATTATTTGAAGAAGGTTATAACATATTCACCACATTATCATTTAATAGTATTAGTGAATACCCTTTCACCATTTACATTTATAAAAAGAATTATATTCAATATATTATTTTACCATTTTATGGGTTAATAGGATTCATGATAGTTCATCCACATTTTCTATAAGATAGATTTGGAAAAAAATCATCATTATGTTATTTAAGAATTCAGGTGATGAAATATTAAAAATATTTTTATTTTATTGAGGTGTTTATTCAATAACCAATATGTTTTCTAGAGGATTGGTGATAACCATTCTATAATATCATTATTTTATATACATTATAACTGATTTATCACTGTATTTTTTAATAGAAATTATAATAAATGTTTGACAATACAATGTTACTAACATGTGATATTTCATATACCATTATAATTCATTATATTAAATTCACCATTATATTATAGAAACACCCCCATCCCCTAAAGGATTGACCATTGCATGGATCTCTAATAATAATATTGTGATTAGATCATGGAAAACATCAATTCATTGCATAATTAGTTTATGAAATTATGACTCAACCATCCTGGTGGCTTTATAATAACCAATAAATTTGATAACCATATGCATGTTATTATTTATTTATTTATTTTCATTTATTAAAATCATGATCATATATTATTATTATGATTATATACATCATCATTAGTACAATATTTAATATTAATCACACACCCCTCAGATGCGTTTTTATGGATGTGTAGACATTATGGTTCACATGGATGATAATGAAAATTCAATATTACAAGAGATAATGCTATAGGATATAAATGATTAATTAAAGATATATCCCTGGTATGTATCCCATAGTATATTCGATCACCTTAATTTTTAGGTTTTCAATTACTAAACTAAATAAACTCCCCCATTATGTGTTATTTCGTTGATGTATGATTATATTACCTGTATGATTTTATTTTTTTTTAATATGGATTTGCTTTTCCAATAATTTATATATTATATTATAATTCTGTATTACACTAATTTTTACCAACATAATGGAAATTGTAGATACTTATTTTTATTTCATAATATGATATGAAATGTATAATATCACATCAGACATTTATTAATAACCTACAAAAAAGAAGTATGGTCTATAATATGGGGATGTTTACATGAGGCCATATTGTATCTTCATAACATTTATTGTTTAGGTGGACCTATTATTGGAAATAAAGGTTTATATATGGATTCATGGTTTCATATGTTTCAAAAAGGTTTAAATGTTAAATGGAATCATCATATTGATATTTTGGAGTTGTTTAGATCAATTAGGATAATGAAATCCCTATGTGTGGGTGAATTAATGTTGTATGACTGATTCACTCTAATCACTGGGTGTGGAAATAAGAAATTATATTTTTTCTAGGGAAGCAGAGTGGTTGACTGGGGTTGTCTCTATGGAGAAGCCTTTCAGTGTGGTTAACTTACTTCATCTATATCACCAAAACTATCTATTGTGGTTGATTTATTATTTAATGAAAATAATGAATTTTCTTAGGGTTATTAAATTTTCAAAAATAGAAACTATCATGAAATTAAAAAATAATGAGTTGACGAAGAAAGAACTGGGTTTTCAGGAATATACTTAGGTTCATTCATTATTCTCTATTATATATTGATTTCAATTTTATAACCCGAACATGAAATCTCACGTTTATATAACTATTTTTTTCTAGAATAGAACGATTTTATGTGATTATTCATTGGTGGACATCACCAAATCAGAGACATTTTTCTCACCGAAGCATGATAATCAAATCTTCCACAAACTTAAAATAAACATTTTAGAAAACTCATGAACTCCTTGACCTCTTCCCGGGCCATTCCTTATGGTTTAGTTTCTCATTTCTGAGAGTAAGTGATTAAAATGGATGATGTGTTGGAGGAGAGATAGGGAGATATCGAGGATAATAAATAATTTATAATGACTATTAAAATAATAATAATATTTTATTATTACTATAATTATAATTTTGTATATAGTTTTTAAACAATTAGAGAGGGAGAAAATAAAATAGTTTTAAAATTAGAATTTCATATTTGTAGTAATGATAATAATAATAATATTATTATAATAATTATTATTACTATATTTAATAATAATAAATTAAAATAAATTATAATCTAAATAATATAATTGAGAAAAAAAATAATTATGGGATAGATTGAGAAACACAAATGAATGGATTAATAAAAATAAAATTTAAATTACTATTGGAAAAAAACAAAAAATAACGAAAAATAAAAAAATGAAAAATATTAGATGGATAATATTTTCTTCCATTATCCCTCGGTAAAGATCTCCTCATTGGTTATGCTATTGAAATTTAGTGGAATAGAATTATTTGAGAGGTAGGAGTTCGTCTCCTTTTGTAGAAATAATCTGTCCTCCAATGGTTATCACGTTTTCGAACCATTATCTTGAGGATTCACATGTTGTCTCCTTTATAATATTAATGGCCCATTATCTTTCATGTATACATTAAAATTTTAATCTCATTTGGGGACCAGATGTATGTGGTATTAATTTTTAATTGAGAATTACTTTTATGGTCGAAGGTTCCATGATGCTTTCTATAAGTGTATAACATCCAATTGCAACATTAATGACATCATAACTACTTCAATTTTTTTTGGAAATGTTACTATGTTTCTCAATTCTATTCCAAATGTAATTAAATCCATTGGAGGATTGTATCCCAATTTATACATCTGTTATAGAGGTGGGGTATATGTTTTCAGCCTGAAATATTCCCCAACTTCAATGATTGTTTGTTCCTCTAGATGCTCGAATCAGCTCCTATTCCAAAATTGAAAGATGACAGAAATAAATCATTGATTCTAAAAAATGAATCACTCATTTGGGAATTATATTTTTTATGAAATTGCCAAAATACCATTGATGAAAAAATCCTTCAAAATTCCATAATTAAGCACTTTTCACAATTTAGACCAGTTTCATTCTATAATTCAAAATACCCATTATTTTAATAAAGAAATAAATACATTATTTTTATAATTTAGAAACATTAAGAAAATATTCCATATTGGATTAAAAAACATACACATAAATTTACTTTCAAATACCCCCACACATAAACCATTATTGTATTCAAGCATAAAATATAAACATGCAAAATAGGGGACACCAGTGTTACCAATATTCAAATTAAAATGAAATATAAAAAATACATTATCAATTTCAAATCAAATTTTCTAAAATCAACATAAAATATCAATACAATTTCTTGTTTTTCAATGAAACAATCAATTCAGTTTTTTATACATTTCCACTATAAAAATTGATGGAACTTCTCCTTTCATTCATTAACGATCCTCAACTATTTATTATTAAATATGCCATGTCATGATTTACCTCACATGAATAATTTCTATAATCTAATGATAAAATTAATGAATAGTTACGATCATGTCATTAAAACATTATCCATATCCATAGTACTATAAATTTACTACTTTATACCATTTTTAAAGTCAAAAACACATAAAATCATGCAGACTTTCAATAATGGTTTAAATGTCTATTGGGAATACGATAGATAAAATTTGAGGTTTATAAAAATTAATTCTCTAGGAGGAATCTAAAATCGTATGTATAATACATTTTATCAAAGGAAAATTAATAATTATATTCTCCCCTTCAATGTTGAAACACTTATTTTTCTCAAAATTCGATGAATGATTTTGATCAAGTAGAAATAATGAATGATTTATGCACCCTCTTGAATATTTTAATTTTTTATTATCTTTTTCTTATTTTTTTAAATTTTCAAAACTTATGATTTGATCAAAACTCACATCCATCACCTAACCAAATTATATCAGAGTGTTTATAATCTAGAAAAAGGTGATTTTTTGATTTCCAAAATCACATCCCATTTTTTTCTTTTTCTCCATATTTTGGAAATTTTTTAAAACAATTTCCATTTTAGAGGGGTATACAATGACTTCAAATTAACGATTCCACAACCTTTTACAAATTACCGTAATAGAAATCCCACACATTTTACTTAAAATATAACTCATCCCTTCCACATTGACTCTCTTCACCCACACACTTCGACATTAAAATATCATCCAAATACCAAGATGACAGTAGGAAGGGAAAACAATTTCATGAAATGTTGATCATCCATATAAATATCATACATGGTCTCTGTGAGATAAATGAGGATTGATGTAGATGTGATCGTTATGTATAAAGAATTTTCAAATGATTCCTCAAACTTGGTAAATATTTTTTCGCACAATCATAGATTTGAAAAGTTTGAATGCCAGTTCTAGCAGGTGACATGTCCTAAGACCACTCATGAAATATGCTCAATATAAAATTGGATTTACTTGGTCTATAATTCTTCTTAGTCAATAGGACAAATTATATGGGCCAATCACTTGAGGAATAATTATCAATAATAAATCTATTGACATGAATTTTGAAAATAGAAAGAACGAATAATGGATATAGAATTTCTTTTATAGAGTCAATTAATTCCTTCATATCATGGGTCATAATTTCAATACCTATGACTCAGTTTATTCATTAAATTTTCTATTTTACTCAATTATTCATATCAATATTTAAATCTAAAACATGACATCACATTATTTTTACGAAACTCATGTATACTATACAAGTCTAGTAAAACCTAATTCATGTGTGGGAATGAAATGTTTTTCATTTATGATAAAAACATGATTTTGAAAATTCAAATCTACGTACATTAACAGTTTTAACAATAAAAATGAACTCCCTTTTAAAATGAATACTTGTCCTCCTCATTTGCTGATTAGGGTTTCCTTCTTCCATTATAAGCCTACTAAATATAATTACACAATTATCCACAAGGTTCATGACTTTTATGATAGAAAAGATATATGGAGGAAGCTGTATGCTACAGTACATCCTAATAAAATATTTTGAAATCTAAATTACTAGAAAGAATGTAGTGGATATGTCCTGGTAAAATCCCCCATGTGGGACATGAATTGTTATCGCCACAAGTTTTATGTACCGACTATTATCAAAAACATAATAGAGGGTGTAGCTTATTTTATTTTAACAACCACATGTGGCTTTTCCCATCTTACATTTCATCCTTATGGCTGAGTACTGATCCATGGATAGAGTACAACAGCTCCTCCACATTCACAATGAGGATTAACTTGCATGGTGGGTGTAAGATGAAGTATAGATCATCTAATTTTTTGGTTTCTACTTGTGCAACCACTTCTTATATATTCAGTGGTTTCTCAAGTTATTTTTTATCAAAATATTAGTCTAAGAAATTTTCTAAGTTTAATTAATTTTTAATTAAATTAAAACAGGAATTACAAAGAGCACATTCATCCCATCAATGTAAGTATATTTGGGCATGTAATCCTTAAAAAAATCCATATTCATCTCCTCATGAATATCCTTCAACAAATATTCAACATGTCTAGGGATCTCATTATGTTCTTATGTGAATGCACAAATAAGATCTTATTATCCATCCATGGCATTGAAACGATTTTCTAATTCCATATAATCAATCAAATAAAGAGTTTTGTATGATTAATATTTAATAAAATCAAAAGCGATAGGTTCATAATATGGTTTAACTCCTGGATTTGGTTTAACATTAATCTATGTCTCAATGGTATGTGCATCTTTGAGTATATCATTAGTAGATTGATATAGTTAGTAGGGCTCCTATATTTTCACTTCAATTTTCTCTACTTGGGTGATGTCTTCCTTATGTGGTGATGAGACTTCTTCATTGCATGGAATGGGGAGATTAGGTAATTCCTTACATTTAATCATGAATTAATCCAATCACCATTGATCCCCCACTTGTACCTCAATAGGTAAATTTTCCTCATTTTCCACCTCAATTTATTCAATTTCAAATATAAGTGGTGAAATTTCTTCCACCATTTTCTTAGGATCGTGGTCTTACTTAGGTTTGGGTAGCTCCATTATTTCACGACCAAAATCAAATGCTCTATCAGCCTTTCTTGATAGTTTTTCTATGCCTTATCTATGTTATTGGAACCTAACTCTTATATAAGCATCATATTCTTCTTTTTTTTGCAGCACCTGTGTGTTCTTTATACATGAATACTATTTTTAATTTGAATACATCATGGAAGTCTTTTTTTATTTTTTTAAAAAGAAATAAAATCTACATAATATTTGAAAATAGAAAAAAATAAACGGATTATTAATTGAATCCTTGACAATGACACTAGTTTTGACGCATGCCAATCATGGGGAATAGTCATCGAAAATTATTTATTTCCTATTTTTGTGTGTTGGTTGACCGAGGTCATCACTTATGATGATCCTTTCAGTGTGGTTCATTAACTTCATATATATCACCTAAACAATCTTTTTTTTTTGTTTTTATTACATATTAAAAATATTGATAATGTTTTTGGGTTTTTGATTATTCAAAAATATAAACTATCATGCAATTAAAAAATGAGTTCATTAATAAAGAAATTGGTTTAGGGGTGTTTTCATCAGTTCAGTAATTATGTTCCTCTATATGTTGATTTTTTGTTGATAATCCAATCATTATATCTCACATTGGAATCACTATTCTTTTCTATAATAAAACTAGATTAAGTTATAAGTCATTGGGCGGTGTCAACACATTTGGGACATTCTCCTCAACCAAGAATACTACTCAAATATATTAAAAACATAAAATAAACATTAAATAAAACTCATGAAATCCTTGTTCTCCCCTCATCCATGCTCTATGGTTTGTCTCTCCTTTCCAAGAGTAATTTATCACAATGGTCGATGGATGAGAGGAGAGAGTGAGAGTGAGAGGAGATAGAGATAAGAATAAATAATTTTCAAAAATTTTAAAAATTATTATTATTATTATTATTATTATTATTGTTGTTGTTGTTATTATTATTAAGAAAATAGTTCTTTTAATGGATAGTGGGAGAAAAAAAATAGTTTTAGAATTATAATTTGATAATATTAATAATTATAATAGTAATAATATTATAATAATTATTATTATTAATGTTAATAATAATTATAATTTAAGTAAGATAATTGAGAAAAAAAGAATTGTGGGATGGATGAAGAAACAAAAACACATGGATTAATAAAATCAACATTTTTATTACAATTTAAAAATAAAATAAAAAAATAAATGTGAATAAAAATGTAATTTTTTAAAAGGGGAAGATTTACCGTCAGCGTCCCCTGGTAGAGATATACTCCTTGGTGCCTCAAATTAGATGGAGTTGAATTGAATGATTCGAGAGGTAGGAGATTATCTCCTTTTATAGTAAGAATCTATCCTCAATGATTTATCATATGGTTGACCAATTAAATTAATGATATACACACGGTACACATTGTCAATGTTTTCCCACATTTTTTTGCAAGTATCCTCTAAAATGATCAGCTCATTTGGCTAGTAGATGTATGAGTTTATAATTTTTATTTGATTGTAACATTTTATGGTCCAAGGTCCAAGAAGCATCCATAAAAAAAATCATAAAATGTAATCCATAATGAATTCAATCATCCAGAAAATGTATTTAGAGAAATGATATTGCGTGTCCATGTTCTATTCCATTAGGAACACCTCCAATGGAGGTGTCTATCCCAATTTATAAATCGGTTACATAGGTAGACTACATGATACCTGCCCTGAATATTAACCTATATAAATGATTATTTTTCATATTTGGATTCTCGAATTATCCCATTGTCCAAAATATAATGATTATGTATATACCACATGTAATATAATAGAATATTACTCAATCAATTCGGAATTATATTTTTAGATAAATTTCCAAAACATATTTTATGTTAAAATCTATCTAGAATCTATAATTAAGAAATTTTTAGAATTTAGACCATTTGAAGTCTGTAATTAAAATTCACCATTATATTAATAAAAAATTTAATAAATGGGTTTTATTATTGAAACACACTGAAAACTATTCATTATTTTATGAAAAATATGCACATAATTTTTCACTATCGATGGCATATTTCCAAATAAAACACTTTAAATCTCTCAATATATATACCTATTGATGTATAAATTTCTCTACATAAATTTCTCAACAATCATTGGTACCTATGTAGTTTGAACATGAAATAATGAAATAAATATCACCATAATTGTTTAACAAGGATTTCCACCACAATGGATGATTATATCCCCAATTTATGGTGGTAATATTATAAAATGAATATTAACCATATTTCTTTGTTATGAACACCTATAGAAACAATATATACATGTATTAATACTCCAATAACTAATTATATATATTCTTTCAACTGTCTTAATGTACATTGAATATAAGAAACTACTTACTACATCAGAATGTATTTTCATCTGAATATGACTTTTTCTCTCTTAGATACTATAGATATGAACTTCTTCATAACAGAACATTAATCACAATGGTTACCTTGAACATTGTAAAAACATATAATTTATGTACATCATATGCCTAATGATCAAAATCATAGATTAGTATATTAAAATATCAGAGACATCCCTTATAAATACCACTTCATCGATTTAAATTCTAATAACATGAAACAATGTCATTGTCTATCTTATTATTATTCCACTTCTTCAATTAAAAATAATTTAAACTCAAAAAAATATATTTGAAAGATAATTTTCATATACCAAATTATAATAAAAGTAATTTCAACATTGGAACTTTTGATTAGATATTTAGATAATACACAAGATTAATGAATTGGTTTATCTGTAAACTCATCAAGTCATTTTCCATTTTATCAAATGTATTCCCAAAACTCATCACATAATATTCTGTAATTTTTAAAATTCTCTCATTGATAATATTTCTACATAGAAAACCTCCTTTTAAATTAGTAGTATGGTATCATGAGAAATCCTATTCTATTCATTTCAATATAATTGAAAACTAGGAAGCATGAGTAATTGATTAAGGCTCATCTAAAATTTCATCCTAATCTTCAGCCTTGAAAAAATTTAATAACATTTATATAATAAAATTATAATGTGTACATCGTTTAACCCAAGGTGTTTAGTCCTTTATTACATCATAATCCTAGTCAATAATCATTTTATCTTAAAATTATTTAATTTAAAAAAACTACTTTATTAAAATTAGGTATGTCTATAATGAGATATTATGGAATTTTAATTGTCATTGAACCATCTATTATAACATGAATATCTCCATCTGTTATCCAATTCATTATGCACTACACTATTGTAGACTACTCATTGTGAAAATACATATTTATCTTTATTATCTGTAGAAATTATATTTTGAATCATGTCTTGAACATATGAATTATATTAATATTACCTAATTTAATAGCACACCATCATAAATATTTTAACTTCTTCAAAATAATACTTTTATGAAAATATTTTATATTCAATCAATGTTATTTTTTGGAATGAACAAAATTCAGAATTATAGAGTATCAATATAATCCCCAATTATTATTTTTGATAACCATTGTGATTTCTTAACCTTATGAAATCATGAGAGGACCCTTTTAAAATTTATAACTATGAATACAAACTTTTCAAAATTATCTCATAGAACTGGGATGGATTTTATAAATGACTCTATTACCCATTACATTTATCAAGTAGGCTATTAAAATTGTAATATATTACTTATAAATCTCATCTTAATTATAAATGGCTCTTCTATGAATAGGTAATGAATCCAAAAATTTCAATTATTCGGATACTAACTAACCCTTATGTTTTCTAATGTTACTCTTATATCCCTCATTAATTCCCCAGACTTTTCAATTTCTATAACTCTATTGAAATACTATATATCATTGGGTTTTTATTATTTTTCTAAATGTAATGACTCTTAGATAATATTTTTCATATTCTTACTCATTCATTGAGATTCCTGATATTTACATATTCAAAAACAATCTTTTAAGAAAAATCATTACAGAACAAATAAAATATATAAAGCAACACTACACTAACTTATGAATCTCAATTGAATATTTTTTTCCAATATTTTAAAGCATGCTAAATATATTAACTATTAAATAATATGATATATTTTTATAAGAATGCATCAATGAACAAACATAACATACTTTATATTTTTTTATGTCAACTGAAACATTATCAATCAAATCAAATAAAATTTAAATGCCTTGAAATAAACATTTACCACTATCAAAATAATTACAATTAATATGTTGTGAATGAAAAATCCTTATTTCTATATTTATTCATTTCTTCAACAAACTTTTTACCTTCCTTATACACCATTTAACATTATACATCCCATAATATTAGTCATCATGAAAATATTATATGTAGATTGGATTTTCACAATTTTATATCATTCCATATACCAAAATACATCTTATAAGAAATTCAAAATACTCGTTGTAGCTCTTAAATATTGTAACATACGTCATCTACCATATTATTAATTGTGTACAATATATATATCTATTATAATCAATGTTTTAGTATCAAAATCATTTTCCAGCAGTTTTATTAGCATTCAAAAATAATAGAATCATATTCATGAAATATTATTATTTGTATAAAATAAAAGAAATAAATAATTATTTATAGGAATTAGTATATAATGTAATATTTTCAAAATAACCTCACAATAAATTACACCATATATCTCAACCCTTTTCTATTAAAAATAACTGATAAAATATAATCACTTTATTAAGAATTTCCATATAATGGATATCTTGATGAATAACCACTCTATGTAATATACTTGAATATTATTTTCCTATAATTATTTCTATAAAATATGTATTTAATATAAAAAATGATATCCACAACACCTTTCAATATTAAATATGTTTTCAAAATTCTCTTTCTACATTCAAAATCAATAGCAACTTCTAAATTCTTACCAACTATTTCTACGTTATACCTTTTCTCCGTAGCTTCTACTTCCTTGGAATTTATTATTCTCATGAATATTGAATCTATACACATCTCTATCCACTTTATAATATAAAAATAGAACAAGTTCCTTGTTCTGTCATCAATATCCACAATTCTATTTCTTTTTATTTACAATATTAGAAAATCAGGTCATTATATTCCAAATCTGTAACGCCCCGACCGCAATTACCCAGTGTTAGTATATTATTACATAACATTGGAAAGATAAAAGAAAACATGTCCAGATATACTGATCAATTTGGTACCTTTGGAACCAGTAGATACACTCAAAAGTTCTACATTACTTCATGATATGAAAACATCGACAACATTTTGTCCCCTATTTAAACACACTGCTATCCTTAACCTATAACTACTAGTCAACCATAAAATATTTCTTTATATCTTGGAAAAAATAAAACATAGAAAGGGGTGTGCGTAGATGCTCAGTAAAGATAATAATTTAGCGGAATCATTCATAAATAACCATAAACATTTAAGGCAATGTATAAGACAAAAAAGCCTTTTAAACAAACAATTCAACATAATATAGAAAAGATAAAATAAAATAATTCCATTTACCTATTTACATGTATATTAATCCAGTTGAACAATTACATGAAATATCAATAGATACTTTCATAATGATGGAATGCATAATGTTAGACTTCATAACACAAAGTCATGGCCTTGAGCCAAGAATACAAATATGATTTTGTCAAAGACTTGTGCCAAAACACAGTTCTGTCTCATGAAACCTACCAATTCATCAAGGAGATATAGCAGGCTCTACTCGCCACATATTTAGTCCAATGCATTCTTCATATAAATTTTTTTTAAAATAACAAAAACATTCATATTAAAACTATCATACGAAACGTCAATAAATTATCCATAAACCATGAATTGTATAAAAATAACACATCCATAGTCAAACATATCACAAATAATTAAATATATTATGAAATATTTGTATCATAATAAATCAATATCGATCAAGAATAATATAATTTAAATGATTTTGACATAGTTGATAATGATTAGTAAGAATCTTTGACGGAAATATCACCTTTTCATGAAAACATTTAAAAGTCTCACTATTTATCAAGAAGTTGTTTAAAATAGATTTTCGAATCAAAGTGTCCCATAACACTTTGAAACATTGAAAAGTAATTTCAATTTTAAATAATTAATGTCCATATAAATAAATACATCAAACCATTTTTAAAACATGGACATTAATGAGAATGATTTATAAGAATAAACATTGAAAACATTTAAAATGATATTTTATTTAGAGTGCCTAACCAAATAACAGACACTTAAATACAAATAAATAAGGTAATAAAAGCTTTTTAATATCATGAGAACAAAGGGAATCATGATATACTATGTGCAAGTACAGTACATACACCCAATAAATTTAAATTGGTGCATAACAACAAAGAAGTCTCAATGGAATGTAAGTTGAGTTGAATTTCCTTATAAAGACTACATCATTAAGGTATAGATTAAACAATGGCATAATTATAACTGAAAAATATAAAAACAATCAAAATGATTGGATATTCAGTGTAAATCTATTAGAGTACATTGACACATATTCTTGTAAAAACAACACCAATGACTTGTTTGTTTAACTCAATGAATTGAAATTGAGTTAAAATTACTCTTATCATGTTTATATCAATGACATGACAATTTATCAATAGCGTGATTATGTGTATCAAATGTATATCCATACAAAGGGGAGTTGAAACTACTACATAAATAAATAAATAATGATTTCACACATAATCTTGGAGTAATTTAATCAATAATGTTTTCATAAAACCAAATGAGTGGAAATTGAAATTTTATATTCCCTTACCGATTTGGGAACTTATGAAACATACAGAACATGAAAGAAGGATCATCCAATGATTATGTAAATACCAATAAAATTAATTATATTATGAAAAGAATACAATCATGGGTAGTACATACACCACACAAAATGTAGTAGTAGAAAATCTAGCATGAATCTCAGAGGAATTGAAGTGAAATGAAAACCCTTTACCATGTACTTTTCCTCAGTCAAGGGTGTGTTCACCTGTTGCATAATAGTTAAATCATTTTTATAAAATTATAAAAGTTCCATATAGGTAAATATGTTATCATATATGATCATTTAATATTGATTAGTTAATAATATTTTTTTACATTCATCGTTTCAGATGATAACTACTATCATATCCCTTATATGATCAGTTATGAAAGACTTGTTTATTATGGATAGGATGTATTATATTCATATCCGGAATGATATTAATTTCTTAAACATTATTTATGTTCATAATATAAATAATATTCTTGAATGATTATAATGGGGAATAAATCTCATCGCGTTCGTGTTGACTGTAATTCATACGTATGCACAAGTGACAATATCATCACCATGAAAGTCTAGGATCCGGTCAAGCCATTCCCAAACAATTTATTTAGAAAAATAAAAATAGAGTCTGGCAACAGGAGGGGTATTACAAGACCGTGAATGAAAAACACCACACTTATCCGCCTCCACCAATGAATAACAATACTCAGGGATCGTGAACGACCAAAACATAACCCCCACCATGATTGCCTTCTTAGAAAAAACATCGGCCACCGGATTGACCTCATGATAAGCATGCGAGACCATCAAGTTAATCTGACTAACATGCTTCAGAAATTAAACCCACTTTAGAAGTATCCACCAAGGCACATTCTGCCTTCTTGTTTGAAGGGCTTGAACCGAAAGTTGGGAATCTGATTCAATCCATATCAAGTTCCAATTATATAAAACAGAATACCTGAAAGCATGAAAATTCACCTAAATTTTAGCTTCAAAAGCAACACCAATGCTAGTGAATTGGTAGAAACATCCATTCATAAAGACACAGAATGTATGAAAAACACCACACACCTCGATGGGCCTGGTGCACCAGAAGCACCTCCATCCACATTCACATTGAGCCACGGACTGATCGGAGGAATCCAGCCGATATACCTGGTCATTTTCAGCTTCCGAGGCTGCCCCGAAAGCTCATGTAATTGCAAAATCTGCAAGTCTAAAAAAGTGTTAGAAATCACACCAGATTGGATCTTTGAAGTAGCAAAAACCTCCAGATTAACCACCATCATGCCAGCCCGAATGGGCCCTTTCCTTTCTTCAAATGCTGCAGCATTCCGAGCAGTCCAGATGGCTGCAATCACAACCGCATCAGCCACCAAAAGGATGTTCTGTACCTGCTCACTGCAGCAGAAAATGGATAGCCCTGCCAGCAGGTCCAGCACCGATAGCCAGAGCACCTACATCCCAAACAAGTTGCCAATATAATCCCACTAACTCTTGGAATATTCCCACTCCCAAAACAGATGTTGAACATCTTCCTCAGTGCACATGCATAAGTGACATGAAGAGGCAAACATAAACCCAGAACTCTTAATCTGATCATGAGTGGGAACACGGTTCTTCCAAATTCTCCATAAAAGAAAGAAATGTGAGGGCTGAATGAAAGAGGACCTGTAATTCATGAGCCAAGAAGGCGGAATACAAGAGCCCCCACAATCTAGTTGATAGTTATCCCGAATGGTAAATTTTCCATTCCTATTATGCTTCCATATCAACGTGTCACAGTCCATGAAAGCATAATCCTGAAATTCCAGCTCCACTTGAGGAGGTATCATGCTGTCATGGAGATGCTTGTTTGACACAAAATCAGCAATGGAGAAATTCCCAGCACCAGAAGGAATATCCATATTGTCCTAAAGTGGCCTATCAAGACAGTTCATGGTCCAGAAATTGAGGTTAGGGTCTCGAAAAACCAACCATTTTGTGTGATTCAGTATCTTCATGAAGGATCATTTGAGGTCAGTACAAATAGATGAAGCAAGATAATATTTATAACAATTCATTAACCTGTCTTTGAATCAGTTAAGTAAAAAATAAACATATTTATCTTTGGAAATTATACCCAGGTAAACTTCTCAATGAGTCCATCATTAAGGTTCGTGAGGACATTTATCCCAAGACCCATGTGCTCAATAGGCTTGATGCAGTCCTTCTAGGCAACAGTAATGATCTTGCGCTCATGAATTGACCTTGTCCAGACATAATTTCGGTTCAAACTTTGAATCTCTTTAATGATTCCCCTGGGCCACCGATAAAGAGATAAGGAGTATACACATTTAGATGTTATCAGTGAGTTGACAAGACATATCCTCCCAGCCATTGACATCGCCTTTCCTTTCCAGTTGGCAATCTGGTTGATAATACCAGAGTAAATCCCCTCTAGATGCTGCCTCTTCACCATGCCCCATAATAAGGGAAGAACATGGTATTGGAAGGGAAAAGATCCTTTTTAACCCCAAGAGATCTAGAAATCCAGTTCTGCTTCCCATTCGTGACACCATTGCCAAAAACAATAAAGGATTTCTCCCAGCTAATCGCTTGACAAGCCACATCCTCATAATGCTGAAATAGGGCATTAATAGAGGTGATAGTCTTCCTAGAGGCTTGCCCAAACAGAATAATATCATCAGAATACAACACATGAGATGGTGAAAATCCATTCATTCCAGCCTGAATCCTCTTGTACATACCCATGTGTGCAAGATCATTAATACATATGCTATGATAGTCATCAACAATAGCAAAAAAAGGCCAGAGAGTGGGTCCCCCTATCTCACACCTCTGGTACATGGAAAGAATCCCCTAGGTGTATCATTTACCAGAATGGAAAGCCTTGATGAGTAGAGAATAGTGCTAATCAATTTAATGAAATCATTGGAGAAACCGTATCTTTTAAGGACCTCCAAAAGAAAGCTCCATTTTAGAGTATCAATGGCCTTTGAAATATCAATTTTCAATGACAAATTTCCTTCTTTCGCCTTCTCTCTCATGAAATTGATACTTTCCAAGGTAGGGAAAAGGCACTCCTGAATATTCCTTCCAAGAACAAAACCAAATTGATTATCAATAATCATATCACCAACCACTCGACTCGGCCTATTCATAAGAATCCTGTTGATCAGCTTAGGGATAGTATTTCCTAGAGCCACTGGGCTAAATTCCTTTATGTCAAGAGAATTACCTTTCTTAGATAAAAGGGCAATAATGCATGATTTTATCCCATATGGAAAGTATGAATGAGTGAAAAAGTCCTTGATTTTCAGGGTAAGATCATCCTGCACAACATCCCAGAAAGACACACAAAATTTGTTCGTGAACCCATCTGGCCCAGGGGCACTGCAATCATTTAGTGAAAAAATAGCTATTCTAATTTCCTCCTGGAGAGGGGGGGGGGTGACAAGAATCTGGTTGTCATGATCCCCAATGCATGAGTTGATATTTCACACCATTTTATGTATATTAACCTATCCATTGTTAGAATACAGTCCCTTGAAGTGTTCCACAACTTCCACAACAATCTCATTTTCAGAAGTGAATAACTGGCCATTGATACTGATGTCTTTATCCCTTGCCCGTGCTCTTTTCTATCGATGTAGCCTATTGAAAAAAATAGAGTTCCTATATCCATCCCTTAACCATCTATCATTCAGTTGACCTTGATGGTTAGAATATCATCCAGTTTGTTGTGAGCTAGAATTTCTTCTCTAGTAGGTCTAGCCTACTGCAGGTCTCAATTCTAAGTAGATGAGAGTGCTTCCTCAGCAGCCTTGATGACAGAATCAATTCTGGAGAAAGGCCTCCAGCTCCATTCCCTAAGACTATCCTTGAGAACATTCAATTTATGAGCGAGCCTCTGAAGTGGACTGCCAAGGGGTTCAGTCCTCCACGCTTCTAAAACACATTCCCTACATCCAGATTCATGAGCCACCAATTATTGAACAAAAAGGGTAGCGGATTTGACCTTGGAGACTGTGTGAAAAAGTCTATCACAATTAGGTTATCATCTAAGTGATATTTAGGGAGTGTAAAACCATAGATCCCATTAAAAACATTATGGTCACTTATCTGAACAAAACATCTGTCAAGCATGCTATCTTTCCTCCCACTCTAGGTATTTCTACACCAGGTAAATTCAGCACCTGCAATCGGGACCTCAACAAAATTACACTGATCAATAAAGATGGAGAAATCAGAGGCAGCAACCCTATTGAAATTCCCACCAGTTTTTTCTTCCGGCCTCAAAGCTGTGTTAAAGTCTCCCATAGATATCCATGGATGCTCCATTCGCCAAGATGTCACTTGAAGATCCTCCCATAACTCCCTTCTCCTGATGTAAGAATTGGAGGCAAACACAACTGACACTGAAAAATCCTAATCAACAACATAGCAAGATAGAAAAGTACCCTGAGACCTATCCAAGAAAGAGATAATACATATAGACTCATGACGGAATACCCACAAATGATCCATCCCAGTTTCATGCATGTTGTGTCTCACAAATTGGTATCCCATGGAGTCCCATTTAAACCCATTCCAATAGTCAAAGAGTAACTTAGGTTAATCAATTCCAACCAGCATAATCTTATGGGCCATAATGTAATGTCGAAGGGCTCTGGTCGTTTGGGAGTTCCCCAGCACTTGAAAATTCCAGAAAAAGACCTTCATTGAGTATGGGACTTACCCCTTGTCTGGGGACCACCATATGACATTAGAGTAATTTTTCCTTTTCCTTTCCTCCCCTTTCCCTTCTTCCCCGGACCCTTCAGGTTAGCGGCAACTCCAGGCATGTTGATTAGATCTCCAGCACCCTTGACAACAACAGTGGCAACATCCCCAGTGGCCCCAATGCATTGAGGTGTTTGGACAGAATCCCCAATGATGGAAGGATCAACTTCCCCATGCGTTTCGGCCACAATACGTAATAATTCTTCAACTTGGTGAGGCACATTACAAGTGTCAGCCCCTGTGATATGTTGAACAGGAAGAATCACCACATCAGCATCTACTGCACTAGCAGAAAGGGAAACAATTGGATCAGAGGGTTGGGGCTCATCAGCATCATTAGACCAGAAAATACCATTCAACGGTGTGAATTTATTGTGATCTTTTAGGTGGGACGGATCACTGCCCATTTGTGGTTTCCACCTGGCAGCCTTAGTGGGAAATGTCTGAATGAAATTTCACCCGGATCAGACACAACAAATATCATAGAATTCCCACCACCTTCGGTAGGTGTGACATCCACAACAGACTGAAGTGTGACATGTGCCACAGGACCATACTGTACAGTAGCCACATCTCAGGACACCTGGGCTCCCATCATCAGCCCTTACACAGAAGAAGTCACCACACCCTCCAGTAGATGAGGTGTGCTGTGAAAAACTGGAGTATCATGTGCAACAGTCTCACCAAGACCAGCATCATTAGTCACCCCACAAGCCATGGAAAGCCCTTCCACCATCCCTGTATCCCTGATCACAAGAGGTACCTATCCTTCATTAGGCTCAATAGGCTGACCGGTATCATCCCCTTGCTTCAGACTCTGGTCCAAGAGCACATCTGAGAAAGACCCCACCCTCACCTTTGGATTAACCACGACCACAACCTGGGGGTCAAGTGAGACTTTCTCCATTCCATTCCTCCTTTTGCATGTGGCATCATCATGCCCCTTTAATTTACAGATACTGTATTCTCTGTTCCTTTTCCATTAAACCATTAGATGGCCAAATAGAAAACAACCCAAACAAAATTTAGGCTTCCATTCATAGACAATGTCCAGCTTCATGCTACCATCATGTGTCGTCAAAACAACCTCCTCCACAAGAGTGGCCGACATATCCACTTCCACCAAAACCCGAGAAAAGTGCCCAAACATCGGATTGATTGTATGTTGATCCAGTAGAATAGGATCACCAACAGTTGAGGAAATGTCCCATAGAATTCTTGGATGCCAATAGAACCAATTCAGCCTGCATTTCCGAATCCATATTTGGGAAAATGTGTTCAGAACATTCATGGGATCAAAATTTCTATCCCACTCTTGAATGTTCAAAAAACCCGGCCGCAGGGGGATGGTGCCCTTGCTCTTTGCCTTTCTTTTATAGTCATCTGAAGGGAATTCCACATGATAATACACCTTTCAAATAGAATTCATGGTCCAATCCTCAAAAACCCGCACCTCTACAATCCTTTTAGTTAGATCATTGAACTTCCCAAGTCTCTCACCCTTGGGAACCAGGACACGACAATTATTGAGAACTGACACAAATTAGCCCTCTCTTAAACCGCCTCCTGATCTGTAGACACAAGGGAAACCATTCCTTTCTTAATCACCCGCCCAATTGGAGGTGCATCAAAGGAAAAAGCAGGCCCATAATCAACCATTACAACATCCGCAAAATTCCGCCCCAACTCAACTACCACTGGAGAAGCGGAAACAGGTACCCCAAAAGTTGCCTTCACGATCGAGAACATCTCTTTATGGAAGATGCACTCCGAAAAGGAGCCCAAAATATTATCCACATTTATATCATATGTACTCATTATTATACCTATCCAAATAATGAAGTTTTTGAATATAAAAATACACCATGACGTGGAGATGGTAATCCGTACGTATGCATGTATGGTGACTTTGTTATTTATTGGATGGATGGAATTATAAATATGGTTGTACCATTTTTATAATGAGATAAGAATATACAGAAGATACTGGAGTTATTATTTTAGAATATAAAAAAATATAAATAGGAAGTGTCATAAGAAAAGAACTTGAAAGAGGTGATGAAAAACTTACCCCTTTTTCAGGTTCTTCCTTTTTATTTAATCATAAGGGTCTTTATGAAGGATTTCATACCTAATGAAGGCCTCTAGAATGATTAGAGGATGTTTGGGATGATATTTTTGTAGGGGAAGGATGTTCCAAAAGGCTTTGGAGTTGTGAAATTAAGAGAAGGGGAAGTTCCCTTTTCTAAGAGAGGTGAGAGTCACATTAGAAAAAACATGAAATATTATTTTATAATAAAATCCTATTCAGTTTTTAATGGCTCCAAATTGAATTATTTAAAGTCTAGGGTTTGTATGGGTCGAAACACTCTCAACAAATATTATTGATATATGTTTAGGTCATCATATTAACCTTATATTTTAGATTTAACTCTTATTTAAATAGTTTGACATTCACCATCTCTATTTATATTTTTATATTATACGGTTAATTAACGTACTATAACAAGCCAATTGAACCCCATGTGGTTCTTAATTAATATATATAACCATATTCAAATCATTTGGATGACCATTTGATTTTTAGGAATATTATATCAATTAGTAATATAATTTCTATTTTAAAAACTTAGTTATGTCAATTTTGACACTATTTAGTATTTGACTTTTTAAAAGTGATAAAAACATTATCACTATGAATAACATTTATTTAACCAATAATAACATGTCATATTAACTTATAAATTAATTTTAATTCATTATAAATCTCAATTTACATTTATATAGATATTGGGTATATCAATTAATTTATTATTTCATTAATAAGGTAATTACTACATTATCATTGTGTCATAAATAAATTAAATTATTTAATGTCTAAAAATTATAAACAAAATACCATTATATAGGAAATATTTTTAAATATATAATTAATATTTATATTCAAATTTATATTGTGTGTAACCCTACATTAAAAATGGTTTAGTTATTGAACATTGAATTTAACTCTTTTGTCTCTTATTTAAATAAAGTATTAATAAATGTCCTAATCTAAACCATATAGACCAAAGAGATTCATATTTCATCACTAAGGTTATTTTTGGTCTAGTTATACTTATCCAATAGAATTTGGGAATGTGTTAGGGTAATTATGATATCATTTTTACCCTTAATTACCTTTTATACTTTTAACTGTGGTAAATAAAAGTCCAAAGTTACTATTCACCAAAAAAAATTTCATCTTATTAAAAAACATTTTACTTATTGATATTGACCATGTCTCTTGAATTTTTATAATTAAACTCACAAAATTGGTAAAATTATGTTTTAATGAAATTTGCAAATGCTCCTAAGAGGTAGGTAATTACGGTAAAAAGTTTTATAAATTTTTATACATATAATTTTATTGTAAAATGATTCCAATGAATTAAATTGAACTTATATTGGTATTATATATCTATTTATACTTAAATTAATTAAATAAAATAAATAAAAATTTTAAAAAAAGCTGGTTTTCATCTATGACGAAGTGGTTTCCACTATTCATGCAAAATTGAATGTTTTCAGAAAAATACCAAAATTTTACCCCAAGATAATTTTGATATTCCCAATTCAAAAATAAATTATATTTTAACAAATTAAAAATGTAAGTGTTTCATTAATTAATTTAAAATTAATTCCTGCTGTCAAAACTGAAAAGCGGTTAAAAAAAGCTATCAAAAGATTGATATGTGTTTATTGCAAATTTAAATGGTGATAAATTGTTTAAATGATAAAAATATATTCTAATTATACTTCCAAACCATTGAAATAGACAATTTAACAATATAAATTATTTTGATTAAAAAAGGTGTTTTCAATTAAAATTTAGTAATTTCTTCACTATTAATTAAAATATGAATGTTATCATAAATGTACAAATATTTATCCAAAATTAATATTTATGTCCTGATTCTGAAGAAGAATTTAATTTCATTAAATTGAATATATAAAAGTGTAAAATACTTATTTTAAAAAATGGTTTTCCATTAAAAGGAGTTAAAATTTCATTTTTAAAAAAATACTTCTTTTATATGAACAAATTATTTTGTTCTTATATTATGTCAAAAAAACACATAATATGGTTTCTAAAATTATATGGAGTATGTAAAATTCAAAATTTAGTTAATACTATTCATAACCGCTTTTGAATGGCTAGTTTGGTAAGTCATGGTGTGCTCGAACTTGGTGTTGTGTGTAGCACACAATATTAGATTACATTAAAAAAAATAACTTATTATTATATCAGGGGTGTTACATTCTTCCCCCATATTGGAAATTGCATCCACAAAATTTTAAAATTGGTCTTGGGAAGTTCATTGAAATCCCTACATCGGGAAAAGAGTCAATAAAACTATCTATTTCAAAAATTGAAAGAGAAGTACAATGGTCACCCGAGATAACCCACACTCGGATTTCATGTAGGAAATCATGGATATTGAAGATAAACTAATTGTCAAGTTCTAGGGGAGAGTGGTTGAAAACA
The DNA here is from genome assembly GCA_963277665.1 of Viscum album. Lineage (NCBI taxonomy): Eukaryota > Viridiplantae > Streptophyta > Magnoliopsida > Santalales > Viscaceae > Viscum > Viscum album. The sequence goes on along the minus strand of OY728123.1, from coordinate 2,058,420,716 downwards.
TTATCAGGATAAATTTGACAATAAGAAAACCACAAATTTTGATGGGACAAATGGTCATTACGTTTCTAGTATGAAAAGTCAATGGATAATTTTTTTAAGTTCCATTTTAAAATGGATAGAAATTTATTTATGAAATTTACTAATAACATAAAGAGATATACTAACTTTTTCTGTAGAGTTTCATCCTTTAATAAATGAATACCACTAACTCATCTTTGTTTTTAAAAGATGAGTTTTCAAGGTGACTTTGTCACACCTGAAGCACTAGAATCAACTTCTAGAGAATCAATTAATCCAAAAAAGAATGAAACTCTATATATTTACCATGTCTTTATAGATTAACCAATAACAAAATCGTTAGTAAGAGATCAGATGATCCACAAAAAGGGTAATCCTTTAGAGAAATAAATACTAATATTAATTTCTTAAATTAAACCAACAATACCCAAAGTTCAATAAATACTATTCAATAATCAATTTTCCTTAAAATCCTTCTATTTAATACAAACTAATATTTAATCCCAAAACATAGAAGAATTAGATAACATAGTCGTCCACGTTGAATTGTATCTCCAAATAACATCGACTAATCTTAATTTTACATACATAAAAGTAATTTACCTAGTCACATATTCTCTATGGTAGGTTAATAAATTCCATAAATAACCCAAATCACAATGAATACACAATAAAAACATCGATAATAATCCCCTATTAATCCTTAAATGAAATCCCATAGTATTTTTTTCCTTAGGCATATATGTTCTCAACAGAGCGAACATTTTCCATAATAAAATTTATCACTTAATCACCAAATCATTTTCTTATACTAATGATACCCATTTTATAAGACATAAGATCCAAAATAAACATACAATGGATCAATAAATTAATTTAAAGAAAAATATTTAGTCAAACTAACCATGGACTTCATGTATTCCAGTGGTAGGAAATAAATTCCAATTGCACTTTGGTTTTGGGTTCAATTCTCGTAGATTTGTCCGACGCGATGGATTGTCAAATGGTATACGTGTGGTGCTTTTTAAAAAAATATTTTAAAAAGTTCCCAAAATGAGATAAATATCTCAAAATAATTGTAACATAATCCCACAACAAATGTAACCTCATACATCACATTTTCATCAAAAAATTTATAAACTTATAATTACCTCAAATTCAATGATCATATAAACCCCAATGGTTATTTACAACTATATCAACAATAGAAAAGACAATTCTTCCTAAAATAGCATTTTTTAAAAAAATCATCTTGGTTACACATACAAGAGAAAGTCTTCCAATGTAATCCCATCAACACAGAACATTATTACATTTAAAATTTTCACCTTCCATTTATTTCTACATAGGTTCTTCCTTGACCAATAGGTTATCCTATAGAATAGGGAATTTTACCGGGTAATGCCTATATCCCCAAAATTTATGGAAAATTATTGTAAATGGATCTTTGGGTTCATTATTATTTTCTTAAATAGTGATGTTCATTTTTCCATGGAAATTATTTTCTTTATGCCCTTCTTTCCAACACATAAATAATTTATTTGATCCATTAAGACAATTCTATAAGAGTGTCCTTCCACATTTCCTACATGATAGAAATTGATCTTTCTTTTCTCTATGGTCTCCACTACTGGAGCTCTTATCATTCACCACCTTTCTCTTCTTTGTTGAGTCTAGGATTTGGTTAATATGTATTTTGTTCAACATATTTTTGGAAAAATGATTCGACATGAACACGATATCTATTACTCCTACAAACATTCCATTTCATTTATCTTTTCCATAGTCGTTCCCACCTTGTACATCATGTTCAATATACCTATGACTTCCATGGAATCCAGGCATTGACTAACATAAGAAAGTATATTGTGAGTCAAAAAATCATTTAATGAATATCATAACACCTTTTTTTTCATTCTAAAACACCTTATGATTAACCAAAGTTAATAATTCTCTTCTTATATTAAAATCATTCAAATCATTTCGTAATGAAAATGTGAATTATCCAAATCATATCCACTGGAAGTGTCATAACCATGAGTGCAACAAGGCCTGTTGTCAGGTACCAAGATACCCTAGGTCAAGCATGAAACTCCTTGTAAGAGTTTTCACTCCTAGGTTCATATGTAACAAAGACACCTCCACCTACAGGTTTCTAGAAAACGATTTATTTCTTGAAAAACCCACATAATATTTAAATTACCAAAATTTTTGGATGTTGTTCTATATTATTCCCTAATGTCTATCTGAGGGTAGTGTTTTCTGATAAGTGTTTTTTAAATCAAACTTATATGGTTTGTAGTAAACTTTATCTAATATCAATGGTAATGCCCCGACCCCAGTTACCCAGAGTCGGTGCATTATTACATAACATTGGCATGATACAAGGAATAATGTCCTGAAAGGCTGATCAATTTAGTAGCCTAATAAGTACTATATACACTCATAAGTTTTACATTACTTCACGAAATAAAAACATCAATAACATTTTGTACCCTTTTTAAACACTCTTATATCCTTATCCTGTCCCTACACATCAACCATAATATACTTTTTCATATCATGGGAAAAATAAAACATAGAAATGGGTGAGCTCAGATGCTTTGTAAGGATAAAAATATAGTTGAAACTATCATAAAAATGAATAAACATTTAATGTTCTGTATAAGAATAAAACAAAATCCTTTTAAAATTAAAATTCATCATAAAATTAAAAAGATAAATTCAAATAATGCGATTTACTTTTTTCACATGGATATTGTACTAGTCGAATAATCAAATGAAATATCAAAAAAAACTTTCATAATGGTGAAATGCTTAATTCTAGACTTCATAACCACATAGTAAAGGCCTTGTGCCAAGTCTACAAATACAATTTTGTCAAGGACTTATTCTAAGACACTAGTTAGTCTCAAGAGACCGACCGATTCATCATGGAGTTATAGCAGGATCCACCTGTCACTTACTAAGTCAAATGCATTCCTCATATGAAAAGGTTTAAATATAACATAAACATTCATTTTAAATCTAGTATACAGAATGTCAATACTGTATCCATAAACCCTAAATGGTATAAAAATAACACATCCACCGTCAAAAATTTCAAATAACATTCAACACAATATTGATGATTTTTATCATTATAAATCAACCTCGATCAAGAATAATATCCTGTAAATAATTTTTACATAGTTGAACAATATCATTAAAAATAATTGAGGGAAATATCCTTTTTTCATGAAAACATTTAAAAGTATAAGTATTTATCAAGAAGTTGTTTAAAATAGATTTTTTAATCAATGTGTCCCATAAAAAGTTTATTCATTTTAATGTAATTTCAATTTTAAAACATTAATTTCCATAAAAATAAAACATTACTACCATTTTTAAAACATAGAAATTAATGAAAATGATTTACAAGAATAAAATTTTAAGGTATTTAAAATGATATTTTAGTTAGAGTTCCTAACCAAATGAGTGATTCTTGAATAAAAATAAATAATGTAGTAAAAAACAATATATATCATGTAAATAATTGATTCATGATATACTAGGTCAAAGTACATCATATACACCGAATAAAAGTGAATTGGAACATAACAATAAAGAAGTCTCAAAGGAATATATGTTGAGATGAATTCCATTAAAAGACTATATGCTTATGTTAAGGACAAATCAATGACATAATTTTGTGTGAAAAATATAAATACACTCAATATTATTCGATATTCAGTGTAAATCAATCAGAGGACATTCACACATATTCTTTTAAAAACTACACCAATGACTTGGATGTTTAACTCAATGAATTGGAATTAAGTTAAAATTAATCTTAATAAGTTTATATCGATGACTTGATAATTTATCAAGGGATTGATTATGTGTATCAAACGTATATCCACACTAATAGGAGTGTAAATTACTACATATGTAAATAAATAGTGATTTGACACATAATCTTGGAGTAATGTAATAAATTATGTTTTCGTAAAACCGAATGAGTGGAAATTGAAATTTGAAATTCCCTTACCGATTTGGTAACATATGAAAATTAAACCCCATGAAATAATGATAAACCAATAATGATGTTAATAACCATAAAATAATATCTATTAAAAAAATACATTCATGGACAGTATATACACCACAAAAAATGTAGTAGTGTCAAATATAGCCTGAATCTCTTTGGAAGAAAAGTGAGGTGAAAACCCCTTATCATGGACTTTTTATTGCTCAATGTTATGTTGAACTCCTTTATAATAGTTAAATTATTTTTAATAAATTATAGAAGAACCATATACGTAAATATGATATCATATACCACCTTATAATATTGATTTATTAATAATATTTTAGTAGACACATCATTTTGGGTGATGATGGATCTGTTTTCTTTTATATGATCGGATACATAAGCCATTTTTGTTATAGATAGGATGCATTTTTTCATATCAATAATGATAAAATGTTCGTAAAAATTAATTATGATCATAAAATGAAATTCATTCTTGAATAATTATGTTGGTGATTGAATCTCATAGCGTTCGTGTAGACGGTAATCCGTACATACGCATTAGCGACAATATCATTATATTTATGGTAAAATAATATGTATTTTGATATTATACCATATATAAATAATCATTAACAAGTTATATTTATTATTTAAATACGTTATACTCATTATTATACCCATCCAACTGATAAAGTGTTTGAATAATAAATGACAACACGATGTGGAGACGGTAATTCGTACGTACGTATGTATGGTTACTTTGTCATTTATAGGATGGAAAGAATAATGAATTTTGTTATAATATTTTTATGATAACATTATAGTATATATATGATTCTTGAGTTATTATTTTATAATGTAACCAAAAAATAATGAGGAACCGGAAGAAGAAAAGGACTTGAATGAGGAGATGAAATATTTACATCTTCTTCAGGTTTTTTCTTTTGATTTGATAAATGGGTCTCTATAGGTTGGCTTTATGAACAATGGAAGGCCTGTATGATGAATAGAGAAAAGATGAGACGATATTTCGGTAGGGTCTAGTCAAGCAACAGTTCTTTGGAGGTTTGAAATTAAGTGATGGGGAAGTGACCTTTCATAAGATATGTGAGGGCCACTTTAAGAATCGTTTGAAATATTATTTTATAATAAAATAGTTTTCGGTTTATAATGGCTCCATAATGAATTAAGTTAAGGCAAAGGTGGGGATGGGTCGAAAACCTCTCAACCAATAGGTTTTAGATAGGTTTAAGTCATCATATTAACCTTATCTTATAGATTTTACTCTTAGTTAAATAGTTTTACATTTACCATGCCTCATTTCATTTTTATATTATATGGTTAATAAACATACCAAAACTAGCCAAACTAACCCTATGTGGTTCATTATTAAAATATATAAACTTATAAAATTCATTTAGATGAACCTTAAATTTTTAATAATATTATACCAATTATGAATATAATATTTGTTTTAAAAACTCAATTATGTCTATTTTTTCACTATTTAGTATTTGATTTTTTTTAAATCCATAAAAACATTATAACTTTGAATAAAATTTATCTAAGCAATCCTAGAATGTAATATAAATATTTAAATTTAACGGATTTCATCATATGTCTGAATTAAAATTTATTTGAATATTCGTAATATCATGTATTTTAGTATTTTATTAATCAGGTTATTAGTGCATCATCATTGTGTCATAAATAAATTAAATTATTTAGTGTCTAAAAATTATAAATAAAATACCATTATCTAGGTAATCTTTTGAGATTTCTAATTAATATTTATAGTCGAATTTATATTCTGTGTAACCCTATATTAAAAATGTTTTAGTTATTAAACATTGAATTTATCTCTTTTAACTCTACTTTAAATAAAATAATAATAAATGTCCTCATATAAACCAAGTCAACCAAAGCAGTTCATGTTTTATTCCTTAGGTAGTTTCATGTTGAATTATACTCATCCAATAGAATTAGTTCATGTGTTATGCTAACAATGATTTCATTTTTACCCTTAATTATCCTATTTATTTTTAACTGTGGAAAATTAAAGTCAAATGTTTCTATTCATCAAAAAGTATTTTTATCTTATTGAACCAAATTTCACTGATTGATATTAACCATGTCTCATAGGTTTTTCAAGTTCAACTCACAGAAGCGGTAAAATTATGTTTTATTCAAATTTGTAAATGCTCTTAAGAGGGGAGTAAAGACGGTAAAAAGTTCAATAAAATTTTATACATCTAATTTTATTATGAAATGACCCCAATGAATTACATTTAACATATACAGGTTTTAGATATCTATTTTGACTTAAAATAAATATATGTAAAAAAGATAATTATTTAAATAAAAGTCGGTTTTAATATAACTATGTGTTTTTCAGTATTCATCAGAAATTGAATGTTTCCAGAAAAATACAAAAAATTTACCCTAAGAAAATTTTCATATTACAAATTCAAAAATGAATTATTTTTTTTTCAAAATAAAAAATTGAAGTTTCACTAATTAATTTAAAATTAGTCCGCATTTTCAAAATTGAAAAGCGGGTTTTTTAAAAGTAAAAACTATCAAAAGATTGACATGTGTTTATGTCAACTATAAATTTGATATTATTTCATAATGACCTATATTGTATAAAATGATAAAAATATAACCAAATTATACTTCCAAACCCTTAAAATACGTAATTTATCATTGAAAAATATTTCGATTAAAAAATTATTTTTCAATTAAAATTTACTATTTTTTTCAGTATTCATCAAAATAAGAAAGTTATCAGAAAAGTACCAAAAATTTATCCAAAATGAATTTTTATATAACATTTCTAAATGAGAATTAAATTTCATTAAATTTAATATATAAAATTTTCAAATATTTGTTTTAAAAAAGGTTTTCCATTAAAAGGTGGAAAAATTTCATTTTATTGAAAAATAGTTCTTTTATCTGAAAAATGAATTTGTTCTTATATTTTGTCTAAGAAACACATAATATGGAATCTAAAATAATATGGAGTATATAAAATTCAAAATTCAGTTAATACTATTCATAAATACTTTTGAATGGCTAGTTTGGTATGTCGTGGTTCGCTCGAACTCGGTGTTGCATGTAGCACAAGCTATTGAATTACTTTAAAGAAAATAATGTCCTATGAAATCTTGGGGTGTTATATCATCAAATTTCTTATTTATATCCCATACTAAAAGTAATAGAGGCTTGTGTTTTTAAATTAAATTAATGTGTCATATATTGTTTTACTATATATATATATATATCTATAAACAATGTCGTTAATAATTAGGTTTAATAAAGAATTATATATTATTCTATATTTATATCTGAATTTGATTTAAACTCAACAATAATTTTCCAATAGTTATATAAATATTTTTTATATGAAATAAATTAAAAATAAAGAATATTAAAAAATTTATCAAGATATTTTCTTCAAGGTGAATCCTAAAGTTTATTTTTATCACATAGATAAAAAACATTCAAAAAACAAAATGCCAGTTTAGCTTTAGATATCCGCTTTTCATTTTATCAAATTGACTATAATGATTTTATCTGGTTATCCCACTTAATAATAATGTTTTATAGTATAAATATGTGATATTATGAATTCATACCTTTTTAATGAAAATTTAAAATTATTTTCTAGTGATCACATATTTTTCTAATATTATATAATCTATCATCTTCCCATATTAATTCAACCATTCATGGGATAAAATCATTTTTCAATTTAGAAAAGATTTCTCATCTATTATCATGTAAATCATTATATAAAATGTGGGATCACTGTAATTTTTGGAAAATATGATCTGTTTTCAATATTTAATAGCATGATCATCTTCATCATTCATCCATACGAATTTAAGTTTCGCCTTAAATGAATTAAATAAAAATAAAAAATAATCATTAATAAGGTTAAACTTTTTTTCTACTTAGTGATAGATACATGGATGAGAGTTGGTTCAAGACTATGATATTTCAATTTTTTACCTTCATATCTATAATTAATCTTTAAGGATATTTTTTTCTAGTATTTATATTCATTATTGGTTGTATGGTGTCTTTACAAATTTCAAGAATTGAGTGTTCTAGTATTTTCTCCTTCATATTTTCCATAAATGTGCATGTATGTTTGAATTCTACAGTTACCTAATTTAATATTTCAGCATGAGAAGATAAAATTGTTAAAAAATACTTCTATAACTTTTCATCCTACTAACACCTTACAAATAGTTCCTAATGCAGCCTTTGGTAATTAATTCTATATGATCTATCTTAAATTTGTATTCCTCCAAAGAAATTATTCCACTATGAAAAAATTCATTAAATTATACTTATTAAACTATTAATACCATTAAAAATATAGAAATAATAATATAAGGTATAAAATTCAAAAATGGAGAGATTCATTTTCAAATCCATAAGGATTATCAAATTATATTAGTCTTATGTTTAATCTCTTTGTGAGCTCCATCAGCACATAGTTTTATTCAGCTTTTTGAACTATGTTTTTTCACATTACCTTAATGTGGTTTCATAATAAAAAATATATTTTGGTTTTATCTTACCAAATATGTGAAATTTATCAATATACTTACCGTTTTCTTAAGGGTTTCCTTTAAAGAAAAATATCTCTTTTCGATTTCCCTCATGGATTAATTAATTTTACATTGATATAGCTTTCCTCCGAAAAAATTAATTTCCATTGAATATTTTCCATGGTATATTGATTGACATATTATACCACAATTGAAGTAGTTTCTTATTATTTTTTCTGATGCATTATTCTTTTCCCTCTTTGGTGTGCATGAGTTGACATTTTAATTATTCTGATTTCAAAAGGATTACACACTTTATCTTCTAGTTAAAATTCCATTTAATTTTCCTCCTCCATAAAATGTTTTATGAAATATTAGTTTTTTTAAAATTAATTTATCTTTATATTGTTCACATTTGATGCATCTACATAGAATCTCGTAATTATTTCAAGTCCATTTGAGATAAATATAGTTTTTTCCATATTTCATGTATATTCAAATAATAAGGAATGTATTCCCTTTAACATATGATTTCATTTTGTTCGATGTATTTTTATATTGTTCCAAAATATTGTATCGCTTCTGTCCAAATATTTACAGCACCATCAAAATACAATAAATCATGATATCGTTTATTGGGTTAAAATCAGGCCATAATTGAATGATTATGGGTTTTATGAAATTTTATGCATAAAATTGGATTTATTTTGTGGAAATATATTAATATATTTTATCACATCCACTATATATAAATTTGTTGTTTCCTCTATTTTTATATATCAATTTATATACATATTATGCATTAAAAGGTGAACTATACTGGAACCCAAAATTATAAAAACCATAATTCCTTGGGAAAATAGTTATTATTATTATTATATGTATATATCACGATCATTAAAGGATGTTATAGTATATTTTCAAAATATATAGTGTTATTTGAGTTTAATTTCCATCTTATAATTATATGTGAAATAATAGTTTCTCAATTTCTTTATGAAAACTCTTTTTATATAACATCATAATTTTCATGTTTAATATCTAATTGAATAATAATTTATGTTCAATATTTTTTTTCATCTGTGGATAATATCATATTGTCTTCAAATTCTCATCTAATATTTTCAAAATAATTTTAATATTATTCATTCTTTCTATAAATGTGTTATAATGAGTTTTAAATCTGAATTATACTATTTTCATTAATCCCTTATTGGGTATTCTTGGAATCAATGCCTAATATATAAATTTGTCAAATGAAATATCTTTTCATATATAAAATTATTATATTTTACTCACTCATGGATTTTATTGATCCACTTAATCTTATATAAAAAGAAACTTTATTAAAGCATTGTAATTTAAGAAACATAGTGACCCTATATATTTTGACAGTTTTATTAATTATAAAACCTCATTATATAAATCCATATCTAATAATTCTGTTTCTTTCTAAATCCTAGTGATCTTCTCTTATACAAATCTAAATGATAAAAAAATTAAATGGAATATTTATTTAGGATATTTATGCATGATATCCTTTAAATACCCAATTGATTTATCTTTTGAATCCTAAAAAAATTATTTTTACCCGTCTCTGGGCTCATATTTTGGAATTTCATCGACAAATATTTTAGTTAACTTATCATCCCATGAATTCCTGGAATATTCTGAGTAAAAATATTTTCAATTTTCCTAAAAGAGAATTTATTCAAAAAATTATTTCTTCATGGTATATGTTTCTTTATCGTTATTATAATAACATTAATTTTATTTCTCATCGTATATACACAAGAGAGTTTCATTCCCATAAAAAATAACCTTCATGAAATAGATTATGAATATATTTAAATGGATAAACCCTAATATGATTAACTTTAATTAATTAAAATCTATTATTTTCATCATTCCTTAATTATGTATTTTTATTTTCCTTCCCTTTCAATTCATCATGCTATTAAATATCTAATAACATCTAAAAATGGTTTATTTGATATGGAACACACAAAATTCATTAAATATACACATCATAGATACTTTGTTTAAAAAACCAAAAAAAAACATCCAATCATTAGTTCAATGATTATGCAATTAAGGATGTAACCTATTATTGGATTATAACACCATGACATTGGAACCACAAAACCAAAGAATACATTAATATAATTTTATATAAAACATACATCTTAAAACTCATAACAAACTAATTTAGGTATCATAGGGGAATAAATATTTTATTTACAATTATATTATATTATAATATGAAGATTCATAACATGAAAACATGAACTATATATTATTTCTTTACAAAATTAAATTCATTCAAATTTATTAGTCTTCATGGATTCCTATAGAAATGGGAAATAATAAAAGTGGTGTGAGATCATAAAATCTTCAAGGGGTAGCATATAATGGAATTTATTAGTACATAAAACAATAATAAAAAATATCTGAGGATTTATTGATAATTAAATACATCCGTACAACTAATCAAATGAGCTTGATGTAAATTCATCGATAACAAAACTATATGAACAAATACATGGAAAAATAATTGATTTAATTGTGATGGGATATGTAATGTCAGAAATATTAATCTGATCATGAAGGAATTTTATAAATATAACTTTCATACCACCAAAACCACAATACAATACATTATAAATAAATGGTAATGGCATACACTGATGTACCCAAAAATGTTTTAATAATAATTCCATCCAATCCATTTAGGGAATCAATAATTTTATGCCCCAATTATCACATAAATAATATAATCCATCCATATTATTTAGATAATGGATAAAAATTTTATATTATAATGTATTGTAAGGATCTATATTTTAAATTAATGTATTTTTAATCATTATTTTCTAATACAGTTACATGGATATATCAGAATTCAATATTTTCCCATTAAATTGAATAATATAGTTATCATGTTGAATACCCGACAACCCTCATAGAAAAAATTGGATATTTACAATTTAATAGAATGATCCCTTATTGAAGGAATGGAAACTAAACTCTATTTATAAGAAAACTTGTAGTGTAGGGAAATGAATAAGAAATATTCATTCATAACGGTTTATAAAATGACTATTAGTCATCCATTGCATGTCCTGTTGAAATATCTAATCCACTGTAATATTATACCCCATTATTATTCATTGTGTAAAGGTAGTTTTAATACCCAAAAAATTATTAAATTTCTATTACCAGTAGGTGTGTACGTGAAAGATCGCAAATCTATTTTTTTTAATCAAAATAGGTATTCAATTTATTTGGAAACACATTAAGATTACACTAATATTATTTGTGAGTTTTATGGGTATTTGACTGTTTGATCATTATAACATATTATGAAGATATTATAATGAATTGAAATGGTGATCTCTCATTGATTGTACGATAATGATTTCTTAGAAAAGAGTAAAAATAATTTTTATTATTGGATAGAAGAAGAAATGTTAAGATAAAAGAAGTAGTAGAAGAAAAGTGCTTAGGAACACTTAATACAACAAAATACCAATATAAGGATAGGTGATAATGAGATAGGGTAATTATTTTATCATTAATAATATATCAAATGGATGAAAGTAATATGTAATTATAATAATGATAATACCTAAAAATAAATTTCAATGAAATAAAAATAGATATATGAAATTCAAAATGAAAAATGGGATATTATACCAATACATTCAAACTTACTTCTTAATGTATTAAATAACTCATTAGAACCCTGTAAAATTCATTAAAAATATTTAGAGGTATGATGAGAAAGAATTCATGATTAATATGTTAGGATTATATAAATATGTGATAATTGTTGGAATTGATCTCCATTTTAGGTGAAAGTGTGGGATATTTCCATAGAAAATAATTTTGGGTGAATGGTAAAGGTTGAATCACATTGGAGATATGAGATATAAGTAAGAGAGGGTGGGGGAGACATATGTTCCGGATCTTAAAACAAAATTATTTTCTTCTCGATATTTTTTAATCAATTATGATTTTAGAAATTTAGGCTATGATAGATTTCATAATTTTACCCATTAATAACATGTTTAATTATTTAAAATGTTATTAATTTTCATATTAATAATATAAGATGAACCTTCATCTAAATATGGAATTATTATTATAAATTTTTGAACCATTTAATCCACATCTATAACACCCCATGCATCCACGATATGTTTCCCTTTGAATAATATAAAAGATTTTGTTGTATGCAACATAGAATTTTAGCACACCACGAAAAATCAAACTAGTTGTTATGAATAGTAATAACCAATTTCTGAAATTTTTGAAATTTTATTTATTGAAATGGACTTCATTTTTGGACTCGGAATATCAAAATTAGCTTTCTGTGAAATTTTTTTTTCCTGAATGAAATCTATATTTGATGAATAGTTAAAAACATTGCATTATTATTTAATAATTAATTGTTATTTAAGTAATTATTTATTTTAGTTAATTTTATTTTATGTCTAAATAGATAGATAATTCCAAATAAAGTTCAATTTAAATCATTAGAGTTATTTTATAATATGATTAGTTGTATATAATTATTTTGAAAATTTTACCACTTTTGTGAATTGAATTTCATATGTATAAGAGACGTGGTTTCTATTAGTAAGTAAAATTAGGTACAATATAATGAAAATAATTTTTGGTGAATAATAAATTTTTAATTTTATTTAATATGTTTAAATGTAAATTGGGTAATTAAATGTAAAAATGATATTATAATTACCCTAAAGCATATCCTCATTATATTGTATAATTGTATTTCAAAAAAAAAATCCTTCGGAATAAAATAAGATCCGTTTGGTCCACTACGAATAGAGTAGGACATTAATTATAATTTTATTTATAGAAGAGTTAAATGTGTTATGTTCAATAACTAAACCATTTTTAATATAGTGCTCTAAATAATATAAATTAGACGATAAATATTCATCGGAAAGAAAAAATTATTTCCGACATAATATTATTTTATTTATAAATTTTGGACATTAAATAATTAATAGTATTTATTTCACAATGATGATTTAGTAATTACCTTATTATAGAACAAATAAAATAGTTGATTTTATAAATATTAATATAATTTTAAATTCCAAAATTTTATGTATTTAACAAATTTTATAAGATAATATTACATTTTAGGGTTGATAAAATAATTTTTTCGATGTGTTAATGTTTTAATGACTTTCACAAAAGCAAAATACCAAATAGTGTTAAAATTGACATAAATGAGTTTTTAAACCAAATACTATATTATTAAATCATATAACGTTCTTAAAATTCAAAGGATGAGCCAAAATACTTACATAAGGTTATATATGTCAATAATGAACTACTTGGGGTTATCTTTTTTTTATAGTATGTTTATTAACCATTTATTATAAAAATATAAGAATACTTTGTAAAAGTTAACCTAATTAACTATGAGTTAAATGTAAAAGATTAGGTTTCTATGTTGACCTAAACCTATATAAAACCTATTGTTTGTGAGGTTTTTGACCCATCCCCACAATTGCCTCTAAATAAATCCTTTTTGAGCCTTTATAAAAAATATCGCTATATAATAAAATAATATTTCAAGTATTTTCTAATGTGACTCTGACCACTCTTATAAAATCGTACTTCCCCTTCACTCAACATCACACCTCCAAAGCTGTTAGGATCAGCTATACCTGAATAAAATATTCTACAAACTACCTTCACTTCGACATAGAGGCCATACTTTGATTAGAAATCCATGTTAAGATACCCTTTTGATCAACTCAAAAAGAACCACCTGAAGAAGATTAATAATTTCACCACCTCTTTCAATGTTATTTTTTCCTTCCACTTTCTCTTTATTTGTTGTTTCCATAATAAAATAATTAATCATGTAAATTATACATAATATGATGTTATTATAAATATTTTACAACCATATTCATTATTCACTCCATCCCAGGAATGAAAAGTCGCCGTACATGCATACGTACAGCTTAACGTCTGAACCTTGTGGTGTAGTTTGTTATTCAAACACTTGATTATTTGGATGGGTATAAGAATGAGTATAACTAAATTAAATAATAAATATAACATTATAAGTATTCTGTATATATGATATATGATCCAATTACATATTATTTCACCATCAATAGAATGATATTGTCGCTCGTGCATATGTTAGGATTACCGTCTCCATGAAAGCGATGAAATTAATTTCCCATCATGACTGTTCAAGAATAATTTTCATTTTATGATTAAAAATAATGTTTGTGAACATAATATCATTCTATATATGAATGAAATACATCCAATAAATAACAAAACTAGCTTATATAACCTTGCACATAAAAAAAATCTGTTATCACCTGAAACGATTATACTAGAAAAATATTATTAACAATGCAATATTAGAGGATCATATAATATATCATATTTATGTATGATGTTCTTGTATAATTTAATAACAATGATTTAACTATTATACAGAAGGATAACATCCCCTCTATCAAGTAAATGTACTAGGTAAGTGTTAATTATACAATCTCTTCATTATTCGATGATGTTTATACGTGAGTATCTATTAGACCTATTTATCATCGAAATCTGTGATTCTTAAAAATGAATTCCAAAACATTTTACTATTTCCTAGACTATAATTTAAAGTCATTTATAACCATGTTTGAATTTTTATAAAATATTTTTAATGGAATCAATCAGTTGTTTTACAAACATGTTCCTTTATGACCTTTTAGACAAATTAATGAAATAATGCAATCGTAACTTTTACTACAGTTGAAACAATTTTCCTCCTTTATAACACCTTAAAAGATTACCTAAAAATATTATAAGATTATTTTCTAAATAAATTTTTTCATTTATAATTATGTGAATTTTAAATTATTTCAAAATATAATAAGATTTTTCTGTCAAATAGTTTTGATTTCATCTATGTCAACATCCTTTGATTGATTTTACACTTGTTTAATGTTGATTAATTATGATACAATCTTCCATATTGTATTTATGGTTTGTGAAATGTTTCATTGTGGTGGTCTTATTTGTATACCATTCATGGTTTATGTTTAATGTATTAACATTTTGTATGCTAGTCTTAATACGAATGTTTATGTTATGTTTCAACCTTTTGATATGGGGAATTCATTAGACTTTATAAGTGACGGGTGGAGCTTGCTATAGCTCCATAATGAATCAGTAGGTCTCATGAGACAAACTAGTTTCTTGGAATAAGGCCTTGAAAAATCATATTTGTAGTTCTAGCATGAGGCCTTGACTATGTGGTTATGATATCCGACATTATGCATTACATCATTATGACATTGGATATTTATATTACATTTCATTATTCGACTAGTAGAATATCAATGTGAATTATTAAATGGCGTTATTCGATTTACCTATTTGATATTATTCTAAAATTTATGATTAATTGGATTTTAATTTATACTTATACATTTTCCATAAATGTTTATGATAATTTATGAATTTTTGGCCTATATTATTATCCCAACTGAGCACTTGAGCTCAGGCCTTTCTATGTTTTATTTTTTTTAGATGAGAAGATGTATATTATGAGTGACCTGTAGAGATAGTTTAAGAGAGATGAATGTGTTAAATGGAGACACAATGTTGTTTTTTAAATTCATAATGTAAAGTAAATATTATGTTTTTATATATAACTTTAATGGCTAAAGTAATGATCGGTCTTTCGGGATTTGATCCCTTGTGATCATGCCAATGTTATGTAATAATGCACCAACTTTGGGTAACTAGGGTCGGGGTGTTAAAATTAATATCAGATGATGTTTAGTACAATCCATGGAAGCTAGAATTTAAAAAACTCTAGTTAGGGAACACTACCCTATGACAGAAATAGAGGACTAGTATAGAAAAACATTCAATAATTTTGGTAATTTAGATATATGATGTATTTTACAAACATTAAATCCCTTTATGGATACAATCAAGAAGAGGCGGATCTCTCACATCAGTACCTAAGAGTGAATACTGTGATAATGATTTTTAGGCTTAACCTAGGGTATCCCTGTACAAAAAAATAGGCCTCGCTTCACTCATGGTTATGACACTTTTGAGGGTTATTCTTAGGGAAATACTCATTTTCTTTACAACCCATTATGAAGTATTTATGAGTAAATACTGCCCCAATGATTTTTTTTATGATTATGGATTATATCCATAAACAGTTCAATTTATATTAAGTGTCTTACATGTTAAGAATTATGTATTTTGAGTCATAATCTAATCTACAGTATACCATTGTTTATAAATGGCGCATAGTGGAAGGAATGGAAACAGTATTAATGTACATAATCTATATATGGATTTCCATCCTACTCAAGATAATTATAGTGGAGCTGGTGATGCAACAGGATATGGTCATCTTATCACAAAACTGGGACAACTTACTTAGTTTTTGAATATTACCCTTATCCATTTAGATCACCCTGATCCACAAAATAGTGGATCAATGTTAGAAAACATCATGAGGCATCATCCACTAACTTTCAATTGGACAAAAAATCCATTTGTAGCATAGAAATTTATACATTCATTACAGAAAATATTTCATGCTTTGTTGAGTAGAAAAAGGTAAAACCTTGTCATGGTAGTTTATCGCCTCCCAAGAGATTCAAATCAATGGTGGTCAATAACTCAAAACACAAAGGATGATTATGAAGTTTAAAATATGGAATAGATGGAGTTTAAAGATCATTTCTTAGAAAAATAAATTCCTCATGACCATCTAGCGGATATGGAAAGACAATTTCTGAGTGTGAGGCAAATGGAGGATGAGAATGTCACAAAGTATGAGGATAACCTTACAAGGTTATAAATGCATGCATTAGATTATATATGAAACCCAGGGAGTAATATTGATCGATCAATTGATGGTTTAAAACCATTTATCCATTGATAATTTGTATCAAAATCCTTCTCATCATACGAAAACAATATCTCCTATGCTATCAAGATAGAAATGGAATTCTATATGTCTTAAAACATTAAAGAAAAGGAAGAGAAGAAGAGATCTAATTAATACTCTAGAAATGGAAATAAGGGGAAAACGGGAAATGTTAAATTTCCATCCTGTGGTAAATGTAGGAAGAAACACCATGTTACTTACCTAAAGAGAACATGAGTCTGTTACAAGTGTTGGGAAAAGTCCACTATGATTGTTATTTCTAGGGTAAGAAAGTGGCTGTCAATGTTGAATGAAACATTTTTATAGAAATGGGGAATTGTGAAAATGAATGTCATAAGTTCCAAGAAAACATACCTCGGAAAAGGCCACGGGAGAAAGGCTATGTTTATGTGATCACTAATGCTGAGGTTGATGCTCGGAAAGATGTGGTTATAGGTAATTTAATGTTTTCATCAAGTTTAGCCATTACTTTATTTTATTCTATATCATAACAATGGTTCTTATATTCTCAGTTTGAAAATAATATCATATATTTACAATTTGATTTTACAAGGGAGTTGTTAGTCAAAACTCCTAAGGAACGTATCATTGCAACAATGTTAAGTGAATCATTTCCCATTAGGGCATATAAATATTATATATCTGTGGATCTCCTTATCATACCCATGATTGAATTTGATATAATCCTTTGTATGGAATGGATTTCTGATCATGATGTGAAAATTTATTGTATTAAGAATTAGTTTATAGTTTTTTATGATTATAAGGAATACCATATCATTAAACCAATTACATCACCATATGATTCTTATCTAGATCCACCCCCTGTAGATCAACTAAATTCAATTATTGGGGAGGAATTGAATGAAATAACAATGGGTGAAGAAATGAATGTTCGGATAGATGACGTACCTACTATAAAATAATATGGTGATGTGTTTCTAGAGGATTTACCCGGACATCCTTAGGAATTCTAAATTCAGTTTTCCATTGATTTAATTCATGGTTCAAGACCCATATCAAAGACCCCTTATAAAATGACCGTTGTAGAATTAGGGCCAGTAAAGGAAAAATATTAGAAATTGAGTAGAAATGGATTTATTCTCCCTAGTTTTTCTTCAAGGGGATCCCATTTTATTTTAGATGAGAAGAAAGATAGATCTCTGAGGTTGTGCATTGTCTACATTAAGATTAATTATATAAAAATAAAGAACAACTATCCCCAACCTCAAATTGATGATTTATTAGATCAACTTCTTGGAGCTCAATATCTTCAAAAGATTTTCCTTCTATCTGGATATCATCAGTTGTGTGTGAGGAAGGAAGAAATTCTGAAGATATGTATAAGGCCCCAGCTATAAACCTTACAAAATCTTGAGTTATTACAAGATTACACATTGAGGATCTTTTCAGGTTTAGATTTTTAGAGAATTAGATCATAAAACTTGCATAACATTCCAAATTTAAACAAAGTGGTTACATAAAAGATAGTATTCATTTTTTTCCAATCAATGGAATCATATTTAAAAATAAAACATGGATTCTTTCTTGACAATTCCTTGAATCTATCATCATATCATGTACCTTTCCTTGACCTGTGAAAAACATTTCAAAAAAACTTGGAATGAGCATGAAAATCTCAGTAAAGGTTATAAAAAATATGGAAAAGAAACATGAGTTCATATATACATAAGAATGAAATCATACTTCACCCATAAAACATAAGAACTTTAACATAACTCATCAAAACATTAATAAATCATACAAATCATAAGACATAATGGTAACTTGAGGAATTCATAACATTCTTACGTTGGGAGTAACCCTCTTGGTTACGTTTGGAATACCCACCACAGTATATTCCCTAAATCTCCTCGGATAAGCCCTAACTTTTCACTCCTTCGTGTTACCCAATGCATTGGAGACCTATATCGGGCTCACCCACTCTTACATTATCACGGAACCACCAGTCTTCATAACAATGCCCAAGAACCATAAAATAATCGTACCACATAATATATGCATAATGGAAACATAACATTTCCACACTTCAATCACAAGATATCAATAAAACACATTGATATAAAACACCTTATGAAAACCATTTTCAATACCAAAATAAAATAAAAGTAAAACATGGTATTTATTTTTCTTTTAAAAAGATGGTATGGCTTTTAGAGGAAGCCGAAACTCAAATAATGTTCACGACGGCGGAGAAGTCGTTGTAGTATGAAAAAAATGTTCCCTTTTGTCGTTTAGTAAACGCTTCAAAGAAAAAATATTACTTTCGAATAAATGTAAAATTCAAAGGGTATTATACACCGTATAAATGAAAGTTGTGTATAAAAAATATGCCTCAATGAAAGGAGATTGAGACGAATTTCCATACAAAGACGGTATCCTTGGATTAAGGATAAATCAGTACATAATTATGTGTGACAAATGAATACACCAAATATAAGTGGATATTAAGTGTAAAACAATCAGAGTATATTCACACATATTCATAGTATGAAATATTTAAGGAGTACAAGTTTATCCCAAAGAATCAAAATTGGGTTAAGATGTTCCCTTGCAAAAATTTGACAGCCTAACAGCGTCACTTCAAAATTCAGAAAAAGAGTTGATGAGAGATAAAAAGGGCATCTCATCACTTGGACATAAAATTTACATCAATAAGGATATAGAAGAACATATCCCAACATAATATTATGTGAATTAAAATACATAACAAAAGAAGTCTTTTAAAAAGAGGAGGGTGAAAGGTTCCCTTACCGACTTGGGTAACTTTCAAAACATACACCCCGTGAATGAAAGACAATACAACATTGATGTGAATAATAATAAATAAAATTATATTACACAATGAGTAAAATAATAGGCAGTACATACACCACTCAAATGAAATTGTGGCAAATGTACCATAAATCCCACGGGAATAAAATTGAGATGAAAAATCTCTTATAAAAACTCGGCAGCCTAACGACCCCACTTAAAACTTCCAAAAATGGATTGATGACATCAAATAGGGTCTCTCATCATATTAAAATAAAATTTACAGCAAGATTAATATAAAATAACATCCCCCATCATAAAAAAGTGTAGCTTTAAAGACGTAACATTGAGGAGAGTACTTAAAAAGAAAGAGAGAGGTTAGATCTCATTGGAAAATTCGGCAGCATAACGGTGCCACTCAGAAATTCCAAAATGGATTGATAAGAGAAAATAGGGTCTCTCATCATATGAAAATAAGAATTAGAGTAGGATTAATATAAAATAACATCCCAATCATAAGAAAGATGATCTTAAACGGAATGACATAAAAGAGTGTACTTAAAAAGAAAGAGAGGAGTAGGATCCCTTAACTCGGGTCCGACTTGACTCGATCATTATTTAATCTCCTGAATAATACACTTGAGTTAATTTCTATTTCCTTAAGAACCTTTTTCAAGTTCATTATTCCTTTTATATCACTTATTACTTTTTCATGAACACTACGTTATTATTTAAGCTAATAACGGTCATTTTAACGATCATTGGTACTTGAGTCAAAAATAAACTCTTTATAATTACAAGTTGTTCATGTGGTAAAATATACATTATATCCAGAATTGTATTCATGATATAGATATCATATATATCATATATATCCATTATATTCATGAATTTATAATATTACATAACATTTAGAGTTAAGA
This sequence comes from Viscum album, assembly GCA_963277665.1. Classification (NCBI taxonomy): domain Eukaryota; kingdom Viridiplantae; phylum Streptophyta; class Magnoliopsida; order Santalales; family Viscaceae; genus Viscum; species Viscum album. The sequence continues at coordinate 2,058,399,443 of OY728123.1, read as the reverse complement.
AATGAAATTCACCGTTCATGGAGACGGTAAGCCGTACGTACGCATGAACGCTACTTCCATTTTTATTTCATATTTAATGGAATTAAAAAATAATGATACATAATAGTATTTTAATTCCTATATTTTATCATATATAATATCATTAAATATATCCTTTATACATACCACATATGGTATTAATGAATCAAATCACTTTGAGGGGGCGGTAGTCCGCACTTCCTAAAATGAAATTATCGTGTTTACCCATGGAAACCATAAAGTTATGCCACAAAAGAAAAATACAGAAGATTAAGTAAAAAATAAACATATTATATATCATATATAAATATAGTGACATCTTAATGGCCACCTTTGAAGGTGTTATATGAGTGTTGAACAATCATCATTTCGTGCGACAGAAATTCACCATCCACGAAAATAGTATGTTCTTTAACCATTAGATGTAGGTGTGTGTATGTGTAGCTCAGATACTTCTTATAAAAACAACCTAGTATATTTAAGATACTGGAGTTGTTACAAAATAAACGAATAAAAAGAGTTTAGGGGGTTAGAGAAGAAATATAAAACAAAAGGACTCAAGTGAAGACATTACCTTAATAACGGGTAACTCCCATTGGTTTGAGCTCAAAGGCTTCCTTGGGAAGACTTCTGCCCAAAGTGAGACTTCAAGGAGTTATAGAGGGATGTGGAGAGACAAAATGGGCAGGGATTCTCTGATCCACAGGCTTTTTATGTGTGGGTAAGGAGGTAGAGGTGGGGGCCTTTTATAATAGGAGAGGAGGGACACTCTTGGAAAGTAAAGAAATGTTACTTTATTTTAGAATGAGTTTCGGATTTTAATGGTCCCAAATTGATGTGTTTCGAGGATAAGGTGATAGGGGTTCTAAATCCACCCATCCAATAGGTTTTGGACATTTTTATGTCTTAGAGTTTACATTATATTACCATTTTATTTAAATCATTAAATAATGAGGTCATCGCTGCATCATCCTGATGTCATAAATAATTTAATTTTTTTAATGTCTAAAAATTATAAAAAAAATAATATTATGTAGGAAAAAATTTTAACTTTCCAATGACTATTTATAGTAAAATAGATGACTTGTATAACCCCATGTAAAAATTGTTTTAGTAAAACATTTCAGGTTTCTGTCATTTTTACTTCAACATTAAATAAAAAGGTATTTATGTCATTTTCCAACCAAAGTGGATCCATGGGGTCCCCAAGTTGACCCATGGATTGTATTGGTCGGAAATGACTCTTGAAAAGAGGGTAGGACATGTTTCTAGGTCATTTAATTTTATTAAAACATTATTCTTAACTTAATATACATTAATTACCTCTAATCGCGATTAAAAACTTAATAAGTTACTATTCACGAAAAATTATTTTAATCCCATTGAACCACATTTTACTTCTTAATGAAAACCATGTATGTTGGATTTTTAAAATTCAAAACAAAAAGATGGAAAAATTTCATTTAAACGGAAAATCAGTTTTTATAAGTACCACATAGTGGTTTCACTATTCATCAAAAATTGATGTTTTTCAAGAAATTACCAAAAATTCACCCTAAGTAATATATGATATTATGAATTCAAAAATGATGTCTATTTTAAAAAATTCAAAACATATAAGTTGCATTAATTAATTTAATAATTAATTTCCACTGTCAAAACAAATAGCTTGTTTTTATGAAACAATATATATCAAAAGATTGACACTAGTTTAAGTCAAATTTCAAGGTGAAATTAATTACAATGACCACTATTTGATTAAATTGTAAAAATATATTCTAATTTCACTTTATAACCAATTCAAAATATAATTTAGTTATATAAATAAATTAGATTAAAAAGTGGTTTTGAATTAAAATACAATATTTTTCACTATTCATTAAAAATTGGACTTTTTCGAAAAAATACCAAAAAATTACACAAAGTAAATTTTGATGTCCCAATTCAAAAGAATAATTTTATTTTGTCAAATACAACACATAAAATTGTCAAACAGTGGATTTAAAAGAGGTTCGCTATCAAAAGGCGGTTTGTCGAACTTTTAAAGAATATTAGAATGTTTACGCTTAAAATTGGATTCATTCGCATTTTTAATCCTCTAACATTTATTGTAAAAAGTAAAAATATTTGACAAACATATATAATCATTTTTTAGTTACTTCTATTCATTCCTGCCATCACAATAGCTAGACGTTAACTACCATTTAAAATAATATTATTTTATTATTAGAGTGCAACGTACGATTCCAAAGAAACTCGTTGTTGCGTGTTGGGTACGCCATCGAGCATAGTGTCCCATTTAAAGTTATATTAATATTTTATTCACAGATATGGATAAATGTGAAAATTTCATACTCTTTATTTAGCTGGGGTGTTACAAAAGGTTTTCTGACCATGTATGTGAATTACGAGTTTACAGTAATGCTTTTTGGACTGACTAATGCACCAGGTGTTTTCATGGATCTATTGAATAGATTTGTCAAGGAAAAATATTGCTAGCATTGTATTTGTATTTATTTATGATAACTTGGTTTACTCAAAAATATACGAAGATCATGAAAATAACTTGCACACTATTGTGAAAAACCTCAGATGAAATGAATTATATGGGATGTTTAAAACGAGAGAATTATGGATTTAGGAAATTTCTTTTCTTGGATATATTTTCTCTATGGTTGGAATATCTGTTGAACCTTCTATGATAATAGAGATACAAGAATGGCTAGTACCGACGATTATAATTGAGGTACACACATTTATTGGTTTAACAAGTTATTATCGTCTTTTCGTCCAAATTTTCTTGATTTTCCAACCCATTAACAAAGGTCACACAAAATGTGATTAAATTTGTTTGGAAAAAAGAATTTGGAGAATGTTATGATGAATATAAGATAAGATTATTGAATGACCGTTTCTTGACTCTACCATCGGGGAATGATGGGTTTGTTATTTATAGTGATGCTTTAAAGAAAAGACATGGTTGTGTCCTTATACAGAACGATAGAGTTATTTATTATGCATTACAATAGCTAAAAACTCATGACCAAAACTATCCCACTCATGATATTGAGTTAGAATATGTAATCATTACATTGATGATATTTAGAAATTGTCTCTATGGTGAAAAATTGTGAGAAATATACTGATCACAAGATATTGAATTATATTTTCTCACAAAAAGAACCTAGCATGAGGAAAATGAGATGGCTCAAACTACTCAAGGATTATGATTTAACTATACACTACCACTTGGGTTTTTCAAATAAGGTGGAATATTATTTGAGGATAATAGATCATTGATTTTTTAACAAGAAGATAGTTCAAAGGGATCTTATATTCATGGATCCAGTAAATATGGATATGGGAATAATCATGGAAGGTGAAACATAAATACTTTTTCAAATTGTTTCATCAAACATTACAAGAAAAGATAAAATGTTATCAAAATGATGATGGTGATTTTCCAAAGAAAAGTATTGTTATAATGATGGTAGATTAATTGATAGCGTATATAAACGTGAAATTTTGAAATTTTGGAAGAGACTTTGCGTCCCTGATATACCTGATCTAAAAAGGGAATTGTTGGATATTGATAATAGCTCTAATTTAACTATACACCCTGGTAGCACTAAGATGTATAAAGATAAGAAGGAACATTTTTGGTGGGACAACATGAAGTGAGAGATTGCGGAATACGTATCATGATGTATGGTTTGTCAATAAGTGAAAGCTGGAAGATAAAATCCTAGTGGAGTCAGGAATCCTCTTCCCATAGCTGAGTGTAAATGGGATGATATTGTGATGGACTTTGTCACGGGGATACCAAAGACTCCTAGAAGGAATGATGCAATATGGTTCATTGTTTATTTTCTTACTAATTCAGAACATTTTCTTCTTATAATAGAAGATTTTATACTTCAATGTTTTACAAGAATATATATTAATGAAGTTGTAAGACATCATGGAGTACTCTCATCTATTGTTTTTGATCATGACCCCATATTACATCCTAATTCTGGAAATGTCTTTAGGAGACCTTGGACAATGAATATCATTTATGCATTACCTACCACCCTCAAACTGATGTACTATTAGAACAAACTATTCAAACCATAGAAGAAATGTTGAGATCATTCTCACCTGGCCTTCAAGGTATGTGTGATCAATATTTAACTCTGGTAGATTTTTCCTATAACAATATCTTCAATTCATGTATTCAGATGGAACCATATGAAGCGTTATATGGACAAATATTATTCGCACCAACTTTTTCGGATGATTTTGGTGAAATAAAACTTGTAGGCCCAGAACATGTTTAAGAAACATTGGAAAAGGTGAAGGTTATCTAATCCCACATCAATGAAGCTCCAAGTTGGAAAAAGGTAAATTCCAACAACCAAAGGAAAGTAATGGAATTTCATGTTGGAGATCATGTTTTCATAATGGTATCTCCAAGTTATGGTGTTATATGATTCGTAAAAAAGATAAAATTAATTATCAGGTACATTGGACATTTCAAAATTCTACAACAAATTGGAGTTGTAGTTTATTATTTGGAAATGCTGCCAAGTCTCTCCAAAGATCCTTATTTCTTCCAAATATAACTGTTGGGAAAATAAATTCTAGACCAAATGCATGTACTCACCTATGAGTAAATTCACCTATAGCATGATATATCTTATTGTGAAGATTAGGTCAAGATTCTTAATACAAGAGAACAAGTGTTGAGAAACTGGACGATTCGTCTGGTAAAAGTTAAATGGAGAAATCATAAGATGGAATAGGCGATGTGGGAACCCAAGGAACTTATGATAAAGAACCACCGAAATCATTATATGCAGTAATATTCATGAAATTTTGTGGAAAATTTATTCTAAGGAGGGGATAATGTTACACCCCATGCTTTCACCATACGTTTCCCACTGAATAATGCAATAGATTTTGTTGTATGCAACATGGAATTTTAGAAAACCCCGAACAATTAAACTAGTATTTATGAAATGTAATAAAAACTTATTTGAAATTTTAAAATTCAATTTTTTAAAATCGACTTCATTTTTTGATCCGGAATATCAAAATAATCTTAGGGTGATTTTTTTAAATTTTTCTGAAAACGTTTTCATTTTTGATGAATGGTGAAAAAAAGGGATTGATGTTTAAAACCTAATTTTTATTGAAATAATTATTTATTTAATTTAAATTTACTTTATGTAAAAATAGATATATAATACATATATATGTTCATTGTATTTCATTGGAGTTATTTTATAATAATATTAGATCTTTTTTTGAACTTTTTACTGTCTTTTACCCACCTTCTAATCACAATGGAAAATTTGCATAAAATGTAATTTTACCTATTCTGTGATTTGAATTTCAATATTACAAAAGACAAAATTGACATCAGTATGTACAATTTGGTTTAAAAAGAAGAAAATTATTTTGGGTGAGTATTATCTTTTGAATTTTATTTACCACTGTTAAAACTAAATAGGGTAATTAAGCGAAAAATTGATATTATAATTACCATAACACATGTACTAATTCTATTATAAAAGAGTATTTCGTCCAAAATCAGCTGATAGAAAAATAAATTATCCTTTTGGTCCACTTGCAGTTGATTAGGAAATTTGTTAATAATTCATTTAAAGAAGAGTTAAAAGTGTTAAAATCAACATTTAATAACTGAATCATTTTTAATATAGGCCTATACATAATATAAAATCGACTCTAAATATTTATTAGAAAGATAAAAATATTTCCTACTTAATGGTATTTTATTTTTAAATTTTAGATATAAAATAATTAAATTTATTTATGACATAATGATGATGCAATAATGACATTATTATTTAAAGATTAAAATATTTGATATTACAAATAATAATATAATTATAAATTGAGACATTTTATTTTTTCCTTGAATTTTCTAGGTTGATATGACTATTTAAGGTTGACTAAATAATTTTATTGAAGTGATAATGTATTTATTACTTTAACAAAAACAAAATACAACATAGATGTAAAATTGAAAAAAAATAGTTTTAAAACATATAGTATATTATTAAATGATATAATATTCCTAAAAATATATGGATCATCTAAAGGAAGTAGATAAGGATATATATATATCAATAATGAACCACTTTGGGTTTGACGTGATTTTTATTGTATCTTTATTAACCATTTATTATAATAATACATGAATACATTGTAAAAGATAAACTATTTAACAAAGAGTTAATTATAAAATATAATGTTAATATTGTGTCCTAAACCTATCTAAAACCTAATGGTTTAGAGCCTTTCGTCCCAACCCCACCTTAGTCTCTACGATAATTATTTGGGATCCATTATAAAATGTATACAACTGTATAATAAAAGAGTATTTCTAGATTTTCCTAAAGCGACCTTCACCTCTCATATAAAATATTACATCCCTTCACTCAAACTCACACATCCAAATCCATTTGAATCAGACAAAACCCTCTTAAATATCCTAAAAATTACCTTCACTTCGACCTGGAGACTTTTAATTGATCAGAAATCTAACCTATATATCCATATTTTTCAACACAATAAGAAACACTTGAAGTAGAGGTAATAATTTCACCACATCTCTCAAAGTTCTTTTCATCATTCAAATCCTATTTCATTTTTGTTTTCATAACAAAATAAAAATTCTAGTAACTTATAAATATTGTAATGATATTATAAATATGGTTTGACCATTTTAGTTATTCAATCCATCCAATGAATGAGAAGCCTCTATACGTGCGTACGTACGACTTAATGTCTCTACGTCGTCGTGTAGTTTTTTATTCAAACAATTCATTATTTGGATGGGTATTATTATGAGTATAAATGATGTAAATAACTAATATACCATGGTAAGTATTCTGTATATATTATATTCCATCCAATTACATATGATTTCATTATCAATAGAATGATATTTTCACTCGTGCATACGTATGGATTATCGTCTCGACGAACTCGATTAAATTAATTGCATGTCATAACCATTAAAGAATAATTTTAGTCTTATGATTAAAATTAATTTTTAATAACATAATATAATTCTATATATTAATCAAATACATCCTATACATAACAAACATGTCTTACGTAACCAATCATAGAAAAATGAATATTTTAACACCAAAAAACGATGATACTACTGAAATATTATTAACAAAACTATATTAGAGGATCATATATGATATCATGTGTATGTATGTGGTTATTTTATAATTTAATAAAAAGATTTTATTATTATAAAAGAGGTTAACGTACCCTCTATCAATGAAAACAACAAGGTAAGGTTTAATACTACAATCTCTTTATTATCTGACATTGTTTATACATGATTATCTACAGGGACCTCTTTATCATCCACATCCATGTTTCATAAAAATGTATTTCAAAAAAACATTAATATTTCATATACTATGAGTTAAAATAATTTATACTCTTATTTGAATTTTTTTAAAAAAATTTATAAATTAATCATACCATAGTTTTTCATACAAGGTCCTTTACGAATATTTTGACAAAATTAAAGAAATAATGGTTCTTAACTAATACAGCAGGTGTTTCTATTTTATACAATTATAACACCTTCTATGCTTACCTTACAAGATAATAATAGTATTTTAAAAATAAATGTCTTCTTATATCTGTATGTGACTTTTAATTGATTTCAAAATACATTGTGATATTTCTATCAATTATTGTTGATTTCATCTATGTCAACATCATTAGATGGATTTTACATTTATTTGAAGTTGATTTATTTTGATACAATCTTCCATAATGTTTTGAAGGTTTTTTTTATGTTTGACTATGGATGTGTTATTTTTATACCATTCATGGTTTATATTGAAAGTATTAACATTTCATATGCTAGTTTTAATACGAATGTTTACGTTTTGATTCAACCGTTTCATATGAGAAATGAATTGGACTTAGTATGTGATGGGTGGAGCCCACCACAGCTCCTCGACGCATCATTAGGTCTCATGAGACAAAATAATATCTTGGCATAAGGCCTTGTCAAAATAATATTTGTAGTTTTGTCACAAATCCTTGACTTTGTGGTTATGATGTCATGCATTTTTCATTCCATCATTATGAAATTGGATATTGAAATTACATGTGATTATAATTTTTGTATAATATCCATGTGAATAATTAAATGTCATTATTTGATTTATCTTTTCCATATTTGGATGAATTTTAAGTTTAAAAGTCGTGTGTTTTACTCTTATACATTTTCCATAAATGATTTTGCTTATTTATGAATGTTTCTACAATATTGTTATCTTCACTGAACACCTGAGCTCACCCCTTTTTATGTTTTATTTTTCCCACGATGTGACGAAATATATTATGACTAACATGGAGGGGTAGTCTGTGGGAGAAAAATTTGTTAAATGGAGACACAATGTTTTTGTTTTTCATGTCATAATGTAATGTAAAACTTATGATTGTATCTAGTACTTCCAAGGATAGTAAACTGATCGGTCATTCGGGATTTGATCCCTTGTGATCATGCCAATGATATGTAATAATGCACCAACTCTTGGTAACTTGGGTCGGGGCATTAAAAAATAAATTTCTAAATATTTGAAATTTGTCATTTAAATTAAAACATTATATATATATATAACTAATTTAGAGAAAATTATTTTTTAAAAATATTAAACATTTTTATTATTACCTACTCCTATATAATTAGTAAATTATTGTACCGATATTATTTACAATATTATAAAACTACATTCAATTTATTTTGTAAAATATATAGATATAATATATGTATAAAAACATTACTCACCAATTATAAATACAAATATTTAAAAATAGCAATTTGACATTTTTTGGGGTCACTAAATCAATATTGGTAACATAATTTTTATGCATAATCATTGAAAATAATGTTTTATATAATTTTGATATATAATCCTAAATTAGAACTTGTTTTATGAAAATAATTCTCTATTTTTTTAAATTTACTTATTAATTAAAAATATTTTCATATTATAATATCACATATTGTGTGATTTAATTTATAAACTAATCTTCTAGAAATTTTTATTTTATTACAATAAATATGTGTTTAATTATTTTTCTATTTATAATTATCTTATTATCCAATGATATTATGTACTTCAATTGGAACATAATTTAATAATTATTAAATTATATTAGATGGATATTGAGTCAAAAATTATCCCCCATTAAAAAGTAAATCCTCCAAATTGGGTTTCATGTAATTATATTGAAAATGAGTGTTATTATTACTCATTTATTATCGATGATCCCATGTTTCATCCTCCTTCATGTGATTCATCCTATTTACATTCACCGGATGGGTTACCTGAATCCAAAATACATTATCCTAATTATCAAGAATATAAATAGTGTGTTTATAATATTAATACTATGTTCCATATTTTGTTCATCAGTGGGGAGTTCAGGAATTGATTTGGATTGTTCATCCCTAACATTCTGATATAAAAACTACACTTTAAAGAGGTTGGATGGAAATGAAAAATAATTTATCACTACTTTTACTCTCTCTAAAGCATAAAAACATCCAATATAAATTATACATATAATTCTCTTCATACCGAATATTATTAATCACATATATGGTGACACATTCAATAATTCGCAATGCCTAAAACGGATTCAAAATTCCATCCTTTAAATATCTACAATTATATTCAACCCAATCTATGTCTCCTTGATACAATTACAGACTTCTTGAGCCTTCTTATTTATCTCTTAATGAGCTCTGAAAAGGTAGCCACATTTTACCAAATCGTCCAAATTTATTTGTATATGATATCTCTTCACATACATGAACTTATATAATTAAATTTTTATAATTGGATAGAAATGGTATACATATGAAAATTATTATACAATTACTTATTGTTCCCATTTTACTTGGAATTCAATGTGAGCATGACCACATATCCTAGAGAATGGTCAGTGGTTCTAAAGTGTATCATTATGATTAAATAATTTTTAATAGTCCAAAAAATATATAATGATACTTTTGTTTCATATTCATGAGTAATTGATAATGTTATTTTCTAGAGTCACACATCTTCATTGATAATGATTTGTGCCAGATGTACAAATGGATGATCCCATACTATTCTATTACCCAAATATTTTAATGGAGGTTAATCATGTCACATAGAGTATAATTATCGAAACAATATATTAGAAGAGACTATAACACCAATATAAATTATAATATTTACAATTTTATATTAATATAATCTCCATGATTGCTTACGATGAAGGAAACAATGATTTTAAACATAAAATTATAGTATATTAAAATATTATTATTAAATAAATAATATTAGAATCTACAAAATTATTTTGATTGTGTGAATATGAATACATAAATTGTGAAATTTATGGTTATTTATACATTACGAGAAAATAATAATTATTCAAAAGAAAAATATTTTTTTTATGAATAACAATAGTAGAACATTACATACATAATTGAAAATTAAATTATTTTCAATGTCAGAAAATTTATTTGATTATATGTATATTTATTTGGAACCATATTATAAAAACTTTAATAAGTTTCTTTTTTGTAATCATTCAAAAAATTTTATTTTTTAATTAATAGTGAGAAATATTAAATTTTATCGAAAATTACTTTTCATTTAAATTATGTTAACTTTTAAATTATAATATTACTTTTACATGTTAAAATAGTTTAATTAAATTATTATAAATAAAATTCATGTCAATGAAATCAATTTTATAGTTAATTTTTATAGTTAATCCCTCTACACTTTTTAAAAGATTCTAATTCGAATCATGATTTTTTCTTATGATTGTGGGAATATTTTTAATTCAGCTTCATAAATTATCTGAAATTAATTTGGAAATGTTGATTCCATATTAGAAATATGAATAATATATATTAAATTAAAATTTGAACTTAAATATTTCTCTTTACGAATAGTGTAATAAGTATAAATTATTTAACATAGTTATAATAAAACCAATTTATCGGGGTTAAAAAAATGTTAAGGGTTAAAAAAGGCCTACTAACATTTCATAAAACACATATAATTAAAACATTAGACCATATAACCAATAATTTTATATAATTTCACTTTTTAGGCTAGTTAAATGGTAAAAATATAGTTTTAGTTGATTATTTTAAAAATATCTATGCATGTCACATCCCCACTTATAAAAGGACATCACCTTTCCTCCCCCATTCACATAAACAATAAAATATGTATTAGAAAATCCATATGAAATTAAATTAATTTTTCCCCTCCCATTATCTTATATCCCTTTAATTTTGAAATCCATACTATATCGTATTTTGGTTCGATCCTAAATATGTCATCCAAATAATTTGTCATCATCTTAAATGATCATTTTTATTTTATTTCATCTTCATCCTGGTTAACATAATATTCAATAATTATAGTATTATAAAACCAGTATATACTACATAGTTATATTATTTTATTTTAAAGAAATAAAAAATGTCTATCTCCCTCTCCATCAAATTGTAAAAGAAATCATTGATCATGTGTACAGCGAACTACCGCCTCGGGAACTGATGTTACTCATTATGCATTAGTGCATCTATTGATTGAATATAATGATGGAATTGATGCATATATATATTATTTATGATAACATTTTATTTATTGAATTATAACATCACATATACCATATTACTCTATATTCCATTTAAATTACGATAATGTCACTCATGTGTACATAGGGCATTCATCTCACAAAGGTATGCAATTAATTTTTCACATAATATTCCTAAAAAATGTAATTAAGATTTATTTAATGAATATATTTGATATATATGAAATTAAATTAATTATTTCTAATTAATATATTCCCTACTTATTTACTCTTTCATCATTTAATGAAAATATAATGTCACTCGTGTTTACGTATGAACTACCATATCCATGAAGCAATGTGATCCCTTCTCCATGATCTCAGTTCAATAATGATTATAAAGTTATATATAAAGTAAAAATTGATTTTTTTAACATTATTATAATTCTAGTGGGGATGAATGTATATATTATTCTCAACAACCTGAACATTCATGTTAAATCATCCATTAGATAATAAGGTTTTAACTACTCAAAATGATAGTAGTATTGAAATTTCGTTAAGAAAATAGTGATGAGGTGTCATAAAAGGATCATAAAGGATATTATAAATATGATTATTTTACTGTAATAAATTAATACCTTTATTAAAACAACTATATTAGAGGATATTATTCACTCAATAAAAGGAAGTCTGATGTATGTGCCTCTATCTCTATATCCCTTTAATGAGGCATACAGTAATATTAACAAGCTAATTTCAAATATATGTGGTATAATCTACCCATTTGACATGGAATATCATCATTAAATGAAAATTAATGGTATTTTCTGTTTAATGTTGAATTATTTCCTCTAAGGGAATTTGACTTGAAAATTACTACGCATTAATGAATTTCATAACTCAATTTACTTTTATTATGTTATTTTTCTTTTTCATTGAGTTTGAAATTATAGGATTATGTTTGTAATGATTTTTTTTGACATATGTTTTATTTCAAATTATTTACATTAATTTATATTTTATATATAATTGATTTATTGATTAATTATCACTTGAATTTTATGTTCATTATATGTATTATTTCTGAATATCTTTCTAATTTATACAGTCATGCATGAAGTTCCATTGAAGTAATTTTTTGATCATTATTTTATAGACCCAATTAATATTATCATACTATATTTATTCATGATGTTTTCATGTAATAGTTCTATATTCAAGTCTTTTCTACAAAAACTTATTGGGAATTTCATTGAAAAGATAATCAAACATTATTAGTCTCTTCGGTAGAAAATTAATTTTTATAAAAATACATGTTTTCTAAAAAAAATATTTTTTAAAATTATCAAAAATATTTATTAAAAAAAAATTATTCATGTTATATTTTTTAAAAATATTTTTATTGGAGTCCTCATGTAATCTTCCAAATAACCCCTTTTTGGAATTTACCAAAACTAATTTAAAAGGTATCATTTTTAACATTTACTACATTAACTAAATTTTGATTCATCCTGACCACTCACTTTTTTAATATTTAAATTATAAGTTTTAATTATTATTTTAATAGAAATTAATTTTAAAAATATTCAATGATCATTTAGTTTTAAAAAAAATTACAATGTAAAAAGGTTGTTCCCTATAAAAATGTTTTGATGAAATTTTATTTTTATTTATATTTATTAGAGACACAAACACATTATTGTACGTATGATACACTAAGGATATGTTGTATTAATAAAATTAATATTATTTATTAGGATTATATATGTTCATTATGATGAAGTAATGTATTGAGATTCTCTGTCATGATTAATTTTTGTTATCTTCAACTTTTGTGTGTAATATTCAATTTCTTCTTTGCATAGGAAAATAGATTTCACATAAAAATCCATATTACTTATCAAGGACATAGTTATTGCATTAAATTTATACCATTTATATATAAATAATTTTAATTTGAATGTTATATGATTTACTGGGAGAATTATTTTTAATCGCTATTTCTAACCTGATACGGGAATTTTTTTATAAGGAAAATTGTTTTAGAATTAAATCCACAAGTAGATATATAAGGAAAGAATATGAAATAGGGTAATCGCTGGGTCATATTTATATATATCCCCATGATTCATAAGCAGTATCATGAGGTGAATCAGTTTTATAGCCTCGGTTAAATGAGTTTTGGGTGTATACCATCATATCACTTCTCAACTATATTGTGAACGGTATTGATATTACAAGAATCATGGTGCATGAGATCATGAAATATCATAATTAAAATTTTTCATCATAATAAATTAGGTTATTATAATCAATGAGATTTTAGAAATGATATTATCTCTATATGCATTTTTATTATAATTTTATTGTTGATATTGATTGTGTTTTCAGTAATTTACATTGATATAATCATTATGACATATCAAATACTAATTCATAAGTAATCAATAAATTAAAAATGTGTTCAGATATTTAACATTATATATTGATTGTTATTTGTTTAATAATGATTTCTTCTACATTATGTAACTCTTGTTGATAACTTGAGATCATCCTGGTCTTGTTTCCTATCCCATGAATCTAGGATGTATACTATAAATAAAATGAAAGGACATTATGGAATGAATAATTTATATATCTATCTCACTAAGAATAAAAACCTATTTTCTCTTTTAGGATGAAAATACTTGTATCTTCTGATAATGTAATAATGATGATACTGAATCCTAGTTTTTTTAGGCAGAGTTGTTACATTTTTTATCATTGTAAGTATAGTATAATATCATGGAACCATATTTAAAAAAAACAAGGGAACATGACCCAATTATATACATTGAGGATAAGTCTAGAAGAATGACCTAATGTTTTTTAAATATAGAGATTTTTGGTTTTCTAATAAAAAAATTCTCTCAGTACACTATAATAGGATTTGATTCCAATGAAAATGTACCTTGGGGTAATAAAATTGAAAATGGTGTGTTTGGATTGAATTGGGAATTACATAGGTAAATGTCAATGGGGTATATTGTGCAGCTATTTTTAAACTCCCGGGGGATATACAATGGGTAAATAAACATTTTTTTCCAAAAATATTAATAAGGATTTGAATATATAAGGGAAATTATTTCCTTATTTAATACCTAATGTATCATTAATTTAAAATAAGGGTTTAATATTTTTACAAAAAAGAAAAGATTATATGGTTTTCTGAATATTATTATTGATTTTTACACTATGCTTTTTGGTTTGATTCAATAGCTATAACACTAAGGAAACATGTTAGCATTAAAGGTATTGAGAAATATTGTGACTATGAGAAACCCAATGGGAGAAGAATAAGAGAGAATATTACCTCTATTATGCCTAATATTTTATCCTCAAATATTTTTCATAACATAAACCATTACCAACTCCCAGAATCATCAATGAATGAGAGGATTGAGTTTGATAAGGTGTCGAGTGGTGTAGATCTCTGTGGAAATAAGGATTTATTTCCATCTTGAAAAAAATGTGGGATGATACACCCATTATAAGATGTCAATGGAAATAGAAAATATTTATTTATGGATAATAATGGAATAAAATAATGAATTTCTATGTAAAATGAAATGAATGATTAAAGTATAAATAATTATAAGGATCTATTTATAGTTCATTTCCTTAAATGTGGAAATACCAGCCATTATCGGAGTGAGTTCTAACTTCTAAAGATTAACTCCTTGACTAATGAAGGACCAATGTTGAAATAATAATGATAATATAATATTTTATTAGGTTTAAATAATTATAATACAGATTTATTTTTATTAACTATGGTACTTTTCTAAATCAAGAAATATATATTGATTGTATTATATATAGCTAGTATATATGTCATTATTAATTATAGAGTGATGAATACCTTAACAGGATTATTATTTTAAGGATTATCATATGTTAAAATTATATAATTCTATTTTAATTTTTGTTTTCGGAAAACAGCATGATCATTGATATACATGGAAAACATTTATTGGAAAATATATAATTGGATTAGAAAATGAAAATTTTATTTGAGGAAGAATGGACTTACATTGTTTGGACATATGATTAAATTTAATAGTAAAAGTTAATGATTACATTATCATCGATATTATAGTAATAATTAGTTAACAAAATTTGGTAATTTTATTAGAATTATTTTATTTTTTTAATAGAATAAGCACAAATTTAATACGCAGTGAAAAAAATTGAATTGAAAAAGTTTTATGGGAATGAACATGATAAGAACATTCCATTGACCTATGTGTTGTTTTGGATTTAAACATATAAATTAGAAGAATAAATATTAATGATGAACTAGGGTTGATACATTGTGGGTTTCAATATTACTAAAACGTGATAAACATGTTGGTTTTGGAAAATATATAAAAATAGATTGAAAGACTTGTCCCTCTTTTATGGATAAAATTATACGTCCAAAATTAATTTTTTTATTATATGAAACAAACTAAAATTCTCAATATTCATTTCATAGAGTAAGATATGAATTGGTTATTTTTAGATGCATGACCAAAGGATGAACAATTTCTTATTAAATAAAAATTTATCTAGAAATAATATTACCTTAAATTCATGGATAGTAAAATAAGTAGTCCACTATAAGAAAAAGGATCAGGAAAAAGGTTACCCTATTACCTTCATATCCAATGAATAAATGGTCTTTTGAATCATCACACATTTATTATTTTTTTAATTATTATATTTTTATTAATCATTCAAATTTAGAAGATCATTGACCTGTATCACCCTGCATAACTGTATTAGAGTTTTTCTTTTTAATAATTCCCATATACTCACTTAACGCTTATTTTCTCATACCTGGAACCCTTGTTGTTTATTAATACAAATTAGATTTCATATTTATATTTCTCTATTTGGATACATGTTTTTATTTATCATTTTTACTATATCATTTTTTTGAAGAGTAATTTTTAAATAGAAGTCACAATATATATGAGAAGATGTCCAAATTGTGAAGATGCAATTTATAGATTATGGGGGGAATGTAACACATTAATATTTTAAAAGAGAATAATCATGTTTGAGAGATTATATCAAACATGAGAATAGTAATATAATACAATTTAACAGACAAATAAATTAGGATATATTTATTTCTAAATAAATTCCAACCCATAAATAGCTTGTAATGCACTCAACATTGGGTTTAAACAAAACATTGTCACCTATTAAAAATGTATTATTTTAAAAAATACTATTATAAGATAACCATTATGTTTATGGGTATGAATATTAATCAAATATAATATAAAATATATATTTATCTAATGATAATAAATAAAATAAAAATCATTTGAATGAAAAAGAATGTTTTTTAAACAAGCTGTATTTTTTAAATAGTGGTTTAGTCGCGCTTGGAACCAATAATTTATAATTAATTGATATAAAATTTTGACACTATATTTCATAAAATTATAACAAATTTTTAAATTTTGATATTAAAAATATCATAGAGTGATTTCTTGGTTGTTTTTCTAAAATTTTTCATTTTTTTATAAATAGTGAATATTACCAATTCATATCGAAGAATACCATTTCATTCATTTTAGATAAAAAGATGAATTATATTTTTATATTCATAAAGTTAAATTAATTAAATAATATTATAAAAGTTAAAATTTATATCATTAGGGTCAATTTGATCTGGAGTATTTATATTCAATCCTTCTAAACAATTGGGAATTTTCTCTTTGAAAACTATTTTTCTCTGCGGATCTACGTATAGAATTTTAAATTTAATAAAAACACAATAATGATTTAAATTTGGGAAAGTTTATTAAATATTTGGAATCCAAGTAATTCATATTTAATAGTATGGTAAACATTTTTATCAACCATTATAATTAGTTAAAAAGTAAAAATTTATTATTTCTGTTAAAAGAAACATTTTTCTTACTAAGGGTAAAACAGAAACGATAATTGTTAAAATTATATAACGATTTTTACACCAACACTTTTATTTCAGTATTTAGAACTTATATTCAATAACGGTTGATAATTAAAAAATTTTAGTCATTTTTGATGATAATCATTTTGGTGAAAAATATTATTTTCAAAACGTCCATGTGTATCCTCTCCACCATTTATTAATGGAGACACGATATCCTCCCCTATTCAAATTTTCAATGAAATTCGGTTCAGTACAGACCAACAAAAATCAAACTTTACACCCATTAAAACATCCTATATTACATGTATTTATCATAATACCATCTTATGATGGCTTTTGGTGAATACCTAAAGAATATATTGTAATATTATGTAACGATTATAAATAATCGTTTTTATTTTATTTATTTTTCCGCCTCAATAATATAGTATTGAAAATAAATACTATAATATCACATGTATAAAGCATATACATATGTATTAATTTTTTCATAATATGTATCCATCTTCTCCTCCATCCATTTGGAAAATAAATATTTGATGGTGTGTACAACAGACAACTACATAGCGAACTGATTAAATCGTTTTCAATATTCACATATCATGATCAAATATAATGATGTATTTAATGTATATATATTTTACTAATGAGATTTTTATAAAAATTTAATTATAATATCACATATAACTTCATGCATTCTATGTAATTTAAATTATAATAACATCATGCATTTGGACTACGAACTATCGCCTTTTGAAGTGATGAAATTTGTTTTTCACTTATAGATTACTAGAAAATTAATAATGATAAATTTAATGATTATATAAGACATTAATTACATGATATTGATTCTATAAAATCAATATATCAGAATATAATATAGTTGTTTTTATAGAGAAGATACTTCCTGGAACCCCTTTATAGGTGGATTCAATTTGGCCCAATGGTTTATTATGATGGGTTTCTTAATTCCACAATCATTAATGTAAGGTAACCATTGTCCAAATTAGTTTAAGATACCAATGGTTCCTTCATCCATAACTAGGTATATACATATATTCCAATTGAAGGTTCATGACTAGGGTTTCAGAGATAATGATGCTTAGGGACTCACATTGATCAAGGGATAGGAGGTCGTGATCATAATACCCTATTGGTGGGAATTGTTTCCTAATATAAGTCATAATTATAAATTTATTAAATATTAGAGAATATATTCTTAATCAAGATACAGGCCAAGTTACCCTATAAAGGAAAATATATGTTATATTTACTTTCTTTAAAAAAAATAGAAAGGGGATCTGATTACTAAATCCATATGTATGTATGCTAGTATCTTAATCCATTTACTAATAATGAATAGATAAATATATGATAATGTTGTATAACCATGAGACATAGATTTTTTTACCATGTAGGGTGGCAGTTAATTTTTCATTGAAGAAATTAAACCATTAAGAGGTTCCCTACATATCCTATTTATTACTAGAATCTAACCCATAAAGATAATTAAATCTCATGTAGATTAACATCATATAGAAAGAAAATATGTGAGATCTCTATGGAACTATATACTTTAGCCCGAGTCTTGTGGAAACATCCTATATATCACAATTATATATGAATTAGTTTTTTCAATGTTTAATAATGCCCTTGGGAATGCCACCATGGTATATTCCATTATATGAAGGATATTTAAATCATTCCACTCATCAAGGATTATGTGTGTAGATTTTTGTAGATAGTGGAGATTAATGATTCAAATGAGGTTACCATCATAACCCCTAAATCCCATGTTGTCATGTTATATATAAAAAATATGGGATGATAAGTAATTTGTCTCAATAAAAATGTATGTGGGATTTAGGTGTTCAGACATCGCTTGTGATGTAAATATGAAGCACGACACTCATGGAAGAATCCTTCATATCCTAGATATGGATGTAATCAGTGTTATCATTATTCATTTTATTTTTTAGTCCATTGAGGGATGAGGTAGGATAATCAGCCAATGGGAATGGTCGGGACTCAATTTTTGAAGTGTTGGAGACATAGAATGACTAAAACTAATGTGGATTATAATAAGGTTTGAGATCAAGACTTGTGAAGAAATCCTATGTATCCTAGTTATGTAAGGAATCAGAGAACTCAAAGCTCAGTTTGTCAGGTCTTACCCACTTATGTTTACCTTATATACTAGACAAATATTATTATTCCACTAGTTAGGGTTTATAGTTTTAGTTTTGCATTAAATTTATAGAGTCGTGTCACATTGATTATATGGTCATTGAAACTACCTAAGCCCACGTGAGTTAATCTATAGGTGATCATATGATATGGAAAATAATTGTTGACATTGTTTGGTGGATGTGGTAATTTGGTTCTATAACTTCTGTTTATATGAATAATAAAAACCTCATGCCTCATGGAGGCATCCTATGTGTCCTAGTTATTATTGGAATTATATTAATTATAGTTCCATTTACTTTTTATAAGACATAGGGATAAGTTTAGATAATCAACCAATAGGAATGTTTTTTCCTAATGGTTGATTTATCAGAGACATGGTGGGGCTTACACTAAGGTGGATACCCATTGGAGTTTGTGTCGGGGACTCAAAAATGTTTTCAACATATCTCGAATATGGGATGAATCAAAGTCCATATAGTTAAAATAGTTTCCCAATCTGGGGATAGATGAAGATTCATGATCATAAAATGGGATGCATTGGGTCCTAATGATTTAAATGTTGGATATATGGATGTATTTACTTTTAGTATGTTTCCCATTTGAATATGGGATCGGGGATTAAGAAGGTTTCTTATGTATTCGATAAAAACAATTAGGGTCTGCCTAGTTATATGTGTTTCCATGTCCATTGAGGATGAGTTATGGTGATTAGACCAGGTTAAGAATTAGATCCCAATGGATGAAATTTAAAAGATCCTTTTGTACTTACACTGAGGTGGAAAACCATATGTGTTTGGGATTAGGCATTATAAATGTGTCTTATATATCCAAATTATGGATGGAATCTCAGTCCAATTATTTTAATTATTCTGAGCTTACATGCTGATGTTTTTGTTACATATGGGACATATAATATTATGATGATGTTCGAGGATTTCACTATGAGGTTTCCGTTAACCAGATACAGGAATGTCATGGGATTTATACTATCATAATGTCTCCCTAATCCTTGGGGAACTATGCTTTGTGTGAGGAACAAGTGATTGTAGACAATTAGTCTCATTTAATGTGGATGTGGTACTTATGTATTGGGAAATCATATTGGAATCTTAAAATGTAGATCATCCCCTATAGAGGATTCCTACATATCCAATTTATAAAAAGAATGAAATGTATCACATCTTATTTGATTGGAGATTACACACTATGGTTTCCCTTCTGGTCAGGGCATACACACTATGGATGTATAATGATATCAATATATATTGATGACCTTATGACCTAGCCTAGTTTTGTGTTTGATATTCTTAATTGCTGGAATATAATGAATTGATTATCTTATTAACTATATTAGGACGTATTAACATGTAAATGTTTATTTCATACATGTACAAAGAAAATCGTATATTCATGTTGGATTGTCTGGATGATGTTTCTTATCATAAAAGGAATGTTTTAGGGGTATATCATGATCAAGTATGGATTACATAATGGGTGTCTCATGATCCAACTAACATGCCATTATGTCATCAAGATATTTATATGACACAATTGAAGGGTGTTATAGGAGTCAACATTACATGTTTTTTGGGAGACACATGATCTAGGATGAAATTTATAAAGTTCATCTTTAGATATGGATGGAATTCCTAAAGGGTGTCATGAGATCCAATTCACTTTCCTATGTGTTATATTAAGACTAGACTAACACATGATGATGTCATCATATGATTCAGATAACATCTATAAATGACACCATAACATTTGGATTACACACCCAGATTGGTTCACAAAATTATGGTGGAATGCTTAGGAGTTTCCATGCGACATCCTCTGATGTGTCCATGGGACGTAGTATGATTCAAATAGTATACCAAGGGAGTGTCATGAGATCTAATAAATAAGTCTTGGTGTCTTCTCTTTTCCTGGTAGGTTCTATTAAAGTGTATGAGGATATACGAATATATTTTTTACATGAGTAACCCATATTATAGTCTTTGTTCCAACATTATTGTTAATTACTTAGGTTAATTTAGTATTACATTGTTTTCTGTCTCATGTGTTCTAGTATATAATTTTGATGATCTATTTGTGTCCATCTAGAAGTCCTTCATGTGATCTCTGATGGATCAGACATAGTTTTTATTCATGTATGATTATCACTTCTGTCGCCTTAAATGCATTAAATAAAAACAAAATATATTCAATAAAAAGGTGAAACTTTTTTTCTCTTTAGTGATAGATACATGGATGAGAGTTGGTTCAACACTATGAAATTTCAATTTTCTACCATCATATATATAATTAATCTTTAGGTATATTTTTTTATTCTAGTAATTATATTCTTCATTGGTTTTATGGTGTCTTTACAACTTTCAACAATTGGGTATTCTCATATTTTGTCGCTCATATATTCAATAAATGATCATGTATGTTTGAATTCTACAGTTACCTAATATAATATTTCACTATGAGAAGAGAACATTGTTAAAAAATACGTCTATAACTTTTCATCCTACTAACACCTTCTAAATAGTTCCTAATGCAGCCTTGGGTAATCAATTTTATATGATCTATCTTAAATTTTTATTCATCCAAAGAAATTATTTCACTCCCAAAAAAATCATTAAATTATACTTATTATACTATTAATACCATTTAAAATAGAGAAATAATAGTATAAGGTATACAATTAAAATATGGAGAGATTCATTTCCAAATCCATAAGGATTATCAAATCCTCTTTGTCTTTTGTTTAATCTCTTTGTGAGGTCCTTCACCACATATTTGTATTAATCTTTGTGAACTATGTTTTTCCACATTACCTTAATATGGTGTCATAATAAAAATATATTTTTCATTTATTTTACAAAATTTGTGAAATTTATCAATATACTTACCTTTTTCTTAACGAATGCCTTTAAATAAAAATATCTTTTCTTGATTTACCACATGGATTAAATAATTTTAATTTGATATAGATTTTGTATGAAAAAATTAATTTCCATTGAATATTTTCCATTGTATATTGATTGACATATTATAACACAATTGAAGTAGTTTCATTTTATTTTTTCTGAATCATTATTATTTTCCCTTTTTGGTGTGCATATGTTGACATTTTCATTTTTCTGATTTCAAAAGGATTACACGCTCTATCTTCTAGTTAAAATTAAATTTAATTTTCTTTCTCCATACAATGTTTTATGACATATTTGTTTTTTATTTTTAATTAATATATCTTCATATTGTTTAGATTTTATGCATCAACATAGAATCTCGTAATTATTACAAATCCATTTGAGATAAATATATTTTTATCAATACTTCATGTATATTAAAATATCAAGGAATTTATTCCCTTTAACATATGATTTCATTTTGTTCGATGTGTTTTTATATTGTGCCAAAATATTTTATCGCTTGTATCCAAATATTTACAGCACTAACAAAATCCAATAAATCATGATATATTTTATTGGGTTAAAATCAAGCCATAAATGAATGATTATGGGTTTTATGAAATTTTGTGCATAAAATTGGATTTCATTAGTGGAAATATTTTATTATATTTGATCACATCCACTATATATAAATTTTTTGTTTCCTCTATTTTTATATATCAATTTTTATACATATTATGCATTAAAAGGTGAACAATATAAGAACCCAAAATTAGAAAAATCATAATTCCTTGGTAAATTTTTTTTATTATTATTATATTTATAGATCACGATCATTAAATGATATTATAGTATATTTTTTAAATATGTAGAGTTATTTTAGTATAATTTCCATCTTATAATTATATGTGAAATAATAGTTTCTCAATTTCATTGTGATAACTCTTTTTTATAGCATCATAATTTTCATGTCTAATATCTAATTGAATAATAATTTATGTTGAATATATTTTTTTCATCTGTAGATAATATCAATTTATCTTCAAATTCTTATCAAATATCTTCAAAATAATTTTAAAATTATTCATTCATTCTATCAATGTGTTATAATGAGTATTCAATCTGAATTATACTATTTTCATTAATCCCTAAATGGGTATTCTTGGAATCAATGCCAACTATATAAATTTATCAAATGAAATATCTTATCATCTATAAAATTATTATATTTTACTCACTAATGGATTTTATTGATCTACTTAATCTTATATAAAATAAAACATTATTAAAGGATTCTAATTTAAGAATCACAGTGACCCTATATGTTTTGTTAATTTTATTATTGTAAAAACATCCTTATATAAATCCATATCCAATAATTTTGTTTGTTTCTAAATCTTGATGATCTTATCTTCTACACATCTAAATGATAAAAAAATTAAATGGAATATTTATGTAGGATATTTATGCATGATATCCTTTAAATACCCAACTGATTTATCTTTTGAATCCTATAAAAATTTAATTTTACCTATCTCTAGGATCATATTTTGGAATTTCTTCAACAAATATTTCAGTTAACTTATCATCCCATGAATTCCTGGATTATTCTGGGTAAAAATATTTTCAATTTTCCTAAAAGAGAATTTATTCAGAAAAATTATTTCTTCAGGGTATATGTTTCTTCGTTATTATTATAGTAATGTAATTTTTATTTCTCATCGTATGTAAAAAATAGAGTTTAATTCCCATAAAAAATAACCTTCACGAAATAGATTATCAATATAATTAATTGGATGAATCCTAATATGATTAGCTTTAATAAATTAAAATCTTTTATTTTCATCATTCCTTACTTATGTATTTTTTATTAATCTTCCCTCTCAATTCATCGTGCTCTTAAATATCTAATAACTTCTAAAAATGGTTTATTTGATATAGAACTCATAATATTATTTAAATCTACACATCATAGATACATTGGATAAAAAACCAAAAAACATCCAATCATTAGTTCAATGATTATCCATTTAAGGATGTAACCTATTATTGGATTATAACACCATGACATTGGAACCCCAAAACCAAAGAATACATTAATACAATGTTATATAAAACATACATCTTATAACTCATAACTGGCTAATTTAGGTATCATAGGGGAATAAATAATTTATTTACTATTAAATTATATTATAATATGAAGATTCATAACATGAAAACATGAACTATATATTATTTCTTCAAAAAAATTAAATACATTCAAATTTATTAGTCTTTATGGATTCCAATGGAAATGGGAAATAATAAAAGTGGCGTGAGATCATAAAATCTTTAAGGGGTTGCATATAATGGAATGTATTAGTACATAAAACAATAATAAATAATATATGAGGATTTATTGATAATTAAATACATCCCTATAACTAATCAAATGAGCTTGAAGTAAATTCATCGATAACAAAACTATACGAACAAATACATTGAAAAAATAATTGATCTAATTGTGATAGGATATGTAATGTCAGAAATATTAATCTGATCATGAAGGGATTTTATAAATACAACTTCCATACCACCAAAACCACAATACCATAAAATATAAATAAATGGTAATGGAATACACTAATGTACCCAAACATGATTTAATTATAATTCCATCCAATCTGTTAAGGGAATCAATAATTTTGTGACCCAATTATCGCATAAATAATATTATCCATCAATATTATTTAGATAACGGATAAAAATTTCCTATTATAATGGATTATAAGGATCTATATTTTAAATTAATGTATATTTAATCATTATTTTCTAATATAGTTAAATGGATATATGAGAATTCAATATTTTCCCATTAAATTGAATAATATAGTTATCATGGTGAATACCCAACAACCCTCTTAGAAGAAATTGGATATTTACAATTTAATAGAATGATCCCTTATCGAATGAATGAAAACAAAGCGCTATTTAGAAGAAAATTTATACTGTAAGGAAATGAATAAGAAATATTCATTCATAACGGTTCATAAAATGACTATTAGTCATCCATTGAATGTCCCATGGAAATATCTAATATATAGTACTATCATACCCCATTATTGTTCATTTTGTAAAGGTAGTGTTATTACCCATAAAATTATTAAATTTCTATTACCCCTAGGTGTGTACGTGAAAGATCGCAAATCTATTTTTTTAATCAAAATAGTTATTCAACTTATTTGGAAACACATTAACATTACACTACTATTATTTGTGATGTTTATGGGTATTTGACTGTTTGATCATTATACCATATTATGTAGATATTTTAATGAATGGAAATTGTGATATCTCATTGATTTTATGATAATGATTTCTTAGAGTTCAGTAAAAATAATTTTTTTTATTGGATAGAAGAAGAAATTTTAGGATAAAAGAAGCGGTATAAGAAAAGTGCTTAGGATCACTTAATACAACAAAATACCAATATAAGGATAGGTGATAATGAGATAGGGTAATTATTATATCATTGATAATATATCATATGGGTGAAAATAAAATTTAATTATAATAATGAGAATACCTAAAAATAAATTTCAACGACATAATAACAGAATATATGAAATTCAAAATGAAATAAGGGATATTATACCAATACATTAAAACTAACTTCTTCACGTAGAAAAAACACATTAGAACCATGTAAATTCCATTAAAAGAATATTTAGAGGTATGATGAGAAAGAATTATTGCTTAATATGGTAGGATTACATAAATATGTGATAATGTTTGGAATTGATCTCCATTTTAGGTGAAAGTGTGGGATATTTCCTTAGAAAATAATTTTGGGAGAATGGTAAAGGTTGAATCACTTTGGAGATATGAGATATAAGTAAGACAGGGTGGGGGAGACATATGTTCTTGATCTTAAAAAAATTATTTCTTCTCGATATTTTTTAATCAATTCTGTTTTTAAAAATTTAGGTTACGGTAGATTACATAAGTTTACCCATTAATAACAAGTTTAATTATTTAAAATATTATTAATTTTCATATTAATAATATAAGTTTAACCTTTATATAAATATGACATGATTATTATAAATTTTTGAACCATTTAATCCACATCTATAACACCCCATGCATCCACAATATGTTTCCCTTTGAATAACATAATAGATTTTGTTGTATGCAACATGGAGTTTTTGCACACCATGAAAAATCAAACTAGTTGTTATGAATAGTAATAACAAATTTATGAAATTTTTGATATATTATTTATCGAAATGAAATTCATTTTTGGATTCGGAATATCAAAATTAGCATTAGGTGAAATTTTAGAACTTTCCTGAAAGAAATCTATATTTGATGAATAGAGAAAAACATTGCATTATTATTTGATAATTACTTGTAATTTATGTAATTATTTATCTTATTTAATTTTATTTTATGTCTAAATAGACAGATAATTCCAAATAATGTTAAATTTAATTCATTGGGTTATTATATAATATGATTCGTTGTATACAATATTATTGAACATTTTACCACTTCTGTGAATTGAATTTCAAATATCTAAGAGACGCTGTTTCCAGCAGTAAGTATAATTGGGTACAATACGATGAAAATAATTTTTGTTAAATAATAATTTTTGAATTTTATTTACTATAGTTAAATGTAAATAGGGTAATTAAACGTAAAAATGATATCGTAATTACCATAAAACATATCCTCATTATTTTGTATAAGTGTATTTTGACCATAAAAAAACCTTAGGAATAAAATATGATCATTTTGGTCCACTAGGAATAGATTAGGTCATTTATTATAATTTTATTTAAAGAAGAGTTAAATGTGTTAAATTAATTGTTCAATAACTAAACCATTTTTAATATAGTGTTGTACATAATATAAATTAGACTATAAATCTTCATGAGAAAGATAAAATTATTTCGTACATAAAATTATTTTTTTTATAAATTTTGGACATTAAATAATTAATAGTATTTATTTCAAATTGATGATGCTGTAATTACCTTATTATAGAACAATTCAAATAGTTGATATTATAAATATTAATATAATTTTAAATTCAAAAAATTTTTCTATTAAAAATTTTTATAATATAATATTACATTTTAGGGTTGATTAAATAATTTTTTCTAAGTGTTAATGTTTTAATGAGTTTCACAATAACAAAATACCAAATAGTGTTAAAATTGACAGAAATGGGTTTTTAAACCAAATACTATATTATTAAATCATATAACCTTCCTGAAATTCAAATGATCAGCCAAAATACATAGATAAGGTTATATATATCAATAATGAACCACTTGGGTTTATCTTTACTTTTTTATAGTAATTTTATTAACCATTTATTATAATAATACAAGAATACATGGTAAAAGTTAAACTAATTAACTATGAGTTAAATCTAAAACATTAGGTTACTATGTTGTCCTAAACCTATATAAAACCTATTTTTTGAGATTTTTTTGACCCATTCCCACAATTTCCTCTAAATAAATCCTTTTGGAGACTTTATAAAAACAATATTTCTATATAATAAAATAATATTTCAAGCATTTTCTATTGTGACACTCACCACTCTTATAAAAGGGTACTTCCCCTTCACTCAAAATCACACCTCCAAAGCCGTTTGGCTCATCCATACCTGAATAAAATATTCTACCAACTACCTCAACTTCATCTTAGAGGCCATACTTTGATTAGAAAGCCATCCTAAGATGCCCTTTTGATCAACACAAAAGGAAGCTCCTAAAGAAGATGTAAAATTTCACAACCTCTTTCAATGTTATTTTTTCCTTCCAATTTATCTTTATTTGTTGTTTCCATAACAAAATAATAAATCATTTAAATTATACATACTATGATGTTATTATAAATATGGTACAACCATATTCATTATTCATTCCATCCCAAGAATGAAAAGTCATTGTACGTGCATACGTACAGCTTAACGTCTCAACCTTGTGGTGTAGTTTGTTATTCAAACACTTGATTATTAGGATGTGTATAAGAATGAGTATAACTAAATTAAATAATAAATATAACATCATAAGGATTCTATATATATGATATACCATCCAATTACATATTATTTCACCATCAATAGAATGATATTGTCGCTCGTGCGTATGTATGGATTACCGTTTCCACGAAAACGATGTAATTAATTTCCCATCATGACTGTTCAGGAATAATTTTCATTTTATGATTAAAAATAATGTTTGAGAACATAATATCATTCTAGATATGAATGAAATAAATCAAATCAATAACAAACCCGACTTATATAACAATGCACATAAAAACAAATCTGTTAACACACGAAACAATTATACTAAAAAAATATTATTAACAATGCAATTTAGAGGATTATATAAGATATCATATTTCTGTATGCAGTTCTTGTATAATTTAATAACAATGATTTAACTATTATACATGAGGATAACATCCCCTTGATTATGTAAATGTACTAGGTAAGGCTTAATTCTACAATCTCTTCATTATTCGAGGATGTTTAAACATGAGCATCTACTAGAACTATTTATCATCGACATCTATGATTCATAAAAATGTATATCAAAACATATTACTATTTTATATACTATGAGTTAAAGTCATTTATAACCATGTTTTAATTTTTATATAATATTTTCAATGGAATCAATTAGTTTTTTTACAAACAAGGTCCTTTACGACCTTTTAGAATAATTAATGAAAGAATTCATTCATAACTTTTACTGTTGGGGCAACAATTTTCCTCCTTTACAACTCCTTCATAGATTACCATAAAATATTATAAGATGATTTTCTAAATAATTTTTTTCATTTATAATTATGTTACTTTTAAATTATTTGAAAATATAAAGAGATATTTCTGTCAAATAGTTTTGATTTCATCTATGTCAACATATGTTGATTGATTTTACACTTGTTTAATGAAGATTAATCATGATACAATCTTCCATATTGTATTTATGGTTTGTGAAATGTTTCATTGTGGTGGTCTTATTTGTATACCATTCATGGTTTATGGTTAATTTATTAACATTTTGTATACTAGTTTTAATACGAATTTTTATGCTATGTTTCAACCTTTTGATATGAGGAATGCATTGGACTTTATAATTGACGGGTGGAGCCCGCTATAGCTCCTTAATGCATCGGTAGGTCTCATGGGACAAACTAGTGTCTTGGAATAAGGCCTCGAAATTTCATATTTGTAGTCCTGGCATGAGGCCTTGACTATGTGGTTATGATGTTCTACATTATGCGTTACATCATTATGAAATTGGATATTGATATTACATTTTATTATTTGACTAGTATAATATCAATTTGAATTATTAAATGGCGTTATTTTATTTAACTTTTTTATATTATTCTAAAAGTGATGTTTAAATGTCTTTAGATTTATACTTATACATTTTCCATATATTATTATAATAATTGATGAATGTTTGGGCTATATTATTATCCTTACTGAGCACTTGAGCTCACCCCTTTCTATGTTTTATTTTTTCCAGGATGAGAATATGTATATTATGACTGACCTGTAGAGATAGTTTAAGAGTGATGAATGTGTTTAAGGGAGACACAATGTTATTTTTTCAATTCAAAATGTAATGTAAATATTATGTTTTTATATAGAACTTTCATGGCTAATGTAATGATCGGTCTTTCAGGATTTGATCCCTTGTGATCATGACAATGTTATGTAATAATGCACCGACAAAGGGTAACTAGGGTCAGGGCATTACAATTGGTATCAGATGATGTTTAGTACAAAGCATGGAAGCCAGATTCTAAATAACTATAGTTATAGAACACTGCCTTATGATAGAATTATAGGACTAGTATAGAAAAACATTCAATAATTTTCGTAATTTAGAGATATAGTGTATTTTCCAAACATTACATCACTGTCTAGATACGAGCAAGAAGAGGCGGCTCTCTCACATATGTACCTAAGAGTGAATATTGTGATAATGAGTTTTAGGCATAACCTAAGGTATCTCGGTACCAAAAAATAGGCCTTGCTTCACTCTTGGTTATCACACTTTTGAGGGTTATTCTTAGGACAACACACATTTTCTTTACAAACCATTATGAATTATTTATGAGTAAATACTCGCCCAAAGAAATTTTTTTATGATTATGGATTATATCCATAAATAGTTTAATTTATGTTAAGTGTCTTATAAGTTAAGAATTATGTATTTCGATTAATAATCTAATATAATTTATACCATTGTTTAGAAATGGCACATAGTGGAAGGAATTGAAACAATATTAATGTACATAATCCATATATTGATTTCCAACATACTCAATATAATTATAGTGGAGCTGGGGATGAAACTGGTGATGGTAATATTATCACCATACTAGGACAACACACTTACTTCTTGAATATTACCCTTATCCATTTAGAGGACCCAGATCCACAACATACGGGTTGAATGTTAGAAAACTTCATGAGGCCACATCCAATATCTTTCAATTGGACAAAAAATTCATTTGTATCTTAGCAATGTATAAATTAATTAGAGAAAATATTTCATGCTTTGTTGTGTTGAAAAAGGGAAAAACTTTTCATGGTTGTTTATCGCCACCCAGGAGATACTAATCAATGGTGGTCAAGAATTCAAAACACAAAGGATGATGAAGAAGTATAAAATATGAAATAGATGAAATTTAAAGATATATTCATAGAAAATTACATTCCTCATGACCATCTTACGGTTATGGAAAGAAAATTTCTGAGTATGAGGCAAATAGAGGATGAGAATGCCACAAATAATGAGGCTATCATTACAAGGTTGGAAATGCATGCATCAGATTATATATGTAACCCATGGAGTAATATTGATCGATCCATTAATGGATTAAAACCATTTGTCCATTGATAATTTGTATCACAATCCTTCTCATCGTATGAAAATAATGTATCATGTGCTATCAAGAATGAAATGGAATTCTATATGTCTTAAAACATTATTTAAAAGTAAGAGAAGAAGAGATCTAATGAATACTCTATAAATGGAAATAAGGGGAAAACGAGAAAGGTCGAATTTCCATCCTGTAGTAAATGTAGGATGAAAAACCCTGATACTTACCCAAAGAGAACATGAGTCTGTTACAAGTGTTGGGAGAAGTCCACTATGCTTGTAATTTCTAGGGAAAGAAAGTTGTTGTCAATGTTGAATGACACATTTTTATAGAAATGCAGACTTTTGAAAATGAATTTCATATGTTCCATGAAAACATACCTCGGAATAGGACAAGGGAGAAAATCCATGTTTCTGCGAACACTAATCCTGAGGTTGATGCTCAGAAAGATGTGTTTATAGGTAATATAATTTTTTCCTCAAGTTTAGACATTACATTTTTTAATTCTATATGATCACAATGATTTATATATTCTCAGTTTAATAATAATATCATATATATCTAATTTTATTTAACAAGGGAGTTGTTAGTCAAAACTCCTAAGGAAAGTATCATTGCAACAACGTTTCGTGAATCATTTCCCATTATGGAATATAATTATTATATATCTTTGGATCTCATGGTCACACCCATGATTGAATTTGATATAATCCTTTGTATGGAATGTCTTTCCGACCATGATGTTAAAATTTATTATAAGAATATGTAGGTTACATTTTTTGATGAGTCTATGGAATACCATATCATTAAAACAATAACATCACCATATTATTCTTATCTAGATCCACCCCGTGTAGCTCTAATAAATTCAATTATTGGGGAGGAATTGATTGAAATATCAATGGGTGAAGAAATGAATGTTTGGATAGATGACGTAGCTTTTATACAAGAATATGGTGATGTGTTTTTAGAGGATTTTTCCTAGAAATCCTCAAGAATGCTAAATTGAGTTATCAATTAATTTAATTCATGGTTCAAAGCCCATATCGAAGACCCTTTATAAAATACCCATTGTAGAATTAGTGTCAGTAATGAAATAACATGATAAATTGAGTATAAATGGATTTATTCTCTTTAGTTTTTCTTCAAGGGGAGCCCTTATTCTTTTTGTTGACAAGAAAGATAGATATATGAGGTTTTGCACTGACTACATGAAGATTAATGCTATAAAAATACAGAACAACTATCCCCAACCTCGAATTGATGATTTATTAGATCAACTTCTTAGAGAAAAATATCTTCAAAGAAATTTCCTTCTATCTGTATATCATCAGTTGTGTGTGAGGAAGGAAGACATTCCGAAAATAGCTTTTCATACCATGTATGTGAATTACTAGTCTATAGTAATACATTTTGGACTAACTAATGCACCCTTTGTTTTCATGGATATGCTGAATAGATTTATCAAGGAAAGGTATTGCTGGCATTGTAGTTGTATTTATTGATGATAACTTGTTTTACTCAAAAAGCTATGAAGATCATAAAAATAACATGCACACTATTTTGAAAAACCTCAGAAGAAATGAATTATATGGTATGTTTAGAACGTGCGGATTCTGGATCTTGGAAATTTCTATTCTTGGCTATATTTTCTCTATGGTTGGAATCTCTGTTGACCCTTCTAAGATATGTGAAATACAAGAATGGATAGTACTGATGAGTATAACTTAGGTACACAAATTTATTGGTTTAACAGGTTATTATTGGCTTTTCATCAATAATTTTTCTTGATTGGCCAACCCATTAACAAAGGTCAAACGTAATGTGATTTAATTTGTTTGGAAAAAATAATTTAAAAAATGTTATGAACAACAGAAGAGAAGATTATTCAATGATCATTTCTTGACTCTACCATCGGGGAATGATGGGTTAGTTATTTATCATGATGTTTTAAAGAATGGACATGTTTGTGTCCTTATACAGAATAATAGAGTTATTTCTTATGCATCACGATTGCTGAAAACTCATGACCAAAACTATCCCACTCATGATATTGAGTTAGAAGATGAAATCATTACTTTGATGATATTTAGATATTGTCTCTATGGTGTAAAAATGTGAGAAATATACTGATCACAATAGATTCAATTATATTTTCTCACAAAAAGAACTCAACATGAGGCAAATGAGATGGCTCATACTACTCAAGAATTATGATTTCACTATACACTACCAGCTGGGTTTTGAAAATGAGGTGGAATATTCTTTTAGGATAATAGATCATGGGTTTTTTAACAAGATGATTGTTCAAAGTGATCTTATGTTAATGGATCAAGTAAATATGTATATGGGAATAATCATGAAAAGGGAAACATAAATACTTTTTCAAATTGTTTCATCAAACATTACAAGAAAATATAAAATTTTATCAAAATGATGATGATGATTTTCAAAAAAAATAATGATATAATGATGGTAGATTAATTGATAGCATATATAAAGGTGAAATTTTGATATTTTGGAAGGAATTTGTGTCCCTGATATACCTGATCTAAAATGGGAATTTTTGGATATTGCTAATAGCTCTAATTTAACTATACACCCTGGTAGCACTAAGATGTATAATGATTTGAAGGAACATTTCTGGTGGGACAACATGAAGAGAGAGATTGTTGAATACGTGTCATGATGTATGGTTTGTCAACAAGTGAATGCTGGAAGATAATATCATAGAGGAGTCATGAATCCTCTTCTTATACCTGAGTGGAAATGGGATAATATTGTGATGGACTATGTCATTGGGCTACCAAAGACTCCTAGAAGTAATGATGCAATATGGGTCATTGTTGATTTTCTTACTAATTCCACACATTTTCTTCCTGAAATAGAAGATTTTCTACTTCAACCTTTTACAAGAATATATATTAATGAAGTTGTAAGACTTCATGGAGTACTCTCATCTATTGTTTCTGATCGTGGCCCCATTTTACATCCTAATTCTGGAAATGTCTTTAAGAGGACTTGGACAATGAATATCATTTAAGCACTACCTACCACACTCAAACTGATGTACTATTAGAACAAACTTTTCAAACCATAAGAAGAAATGTTGAGATCTTTCTCACATGACTTTCAACGTATATGGGATCAATATTTAACTCTGGTAGATGTTTCCTATAACAATAGCTTCAATTCATGTATTCAGATGGAACCATATGATACTTTATATGGAAAAATATGTTTCACACCAACTTTTTTGAATGATGTTTGTGAAAGAAAACTTGTAGGCCTAGAACATGTTTAGGAAATAATGGAAAAGGTGAAATTTATCTTATCCCACATCAAAGAAGCTCCAAGTTGGTAAAAGGTAAGTGTCGACAACCAAAAGAATGTTAAGGAATTTCATGTTGGAGATCATTTTTTCTTAATGGTATCTCCAAGTAAGGGTGTTATATGATTCGGTAAGAAGGTAAAATTAATTATCAGGTACATCAGACCTTTCAAAATTCTAGAACAAATTGAAGTTGTAGTTTATTGTTTGGAAATACTGCCAATTATCTCCAAAGATCATGATGTCTTCCAAATATCACTATTGGGAAAATACATTCTAGACCAAATGCATGTACTCACCTATTATTAAATCAAACTAGAACATGATCTATCTTATTGTGAAGAGCATGTCAAGATTCTTGATACTAGAGAACAAGTGTAGAGAAACTGGACGATTCATCTGGTAAAAGATCAATGGAGATATCATAAGATGGAATAGGCGATGTGGGAACCCAAGGAACTTATGATAAAGAACCACCCAAGTAATTTTATGCAGTAATATTCAAGAAATTTTGAGGAAAAATTATTCTAAGGAGGGGATATTGTTACACCCCATGCTTTCACCATACATTTCCCACTGAATAATGCAATACATTCTATTGTACGCAACATGGAGTTTTAGCAAACCCCGACCAATCAAACACGTATTTATGAAATGTAATAAACATTTTTTTGAAATTTTGAAATTCTATTTTTTAAAATGGACTTCATTTTTTGATCATTAATATCAAAATATTCTTAAGGTAATTTTTTTATATTTATCTGAAAACGTTAAATTTTTTATGAATGGTGAAAAAAATTTCATTATTGTTTAAAACCGAATTTTTATTTAAATAGTTATTTATTTATTTAAAATTTAATTTATGTCATAATATATATATATATATATATAATAACTATATATGTTCATTGTAGTTCATTAGAGTTATTTTATAATAATATTAGATATTTTTTCTGAACTTTTTACTGCCTTTTACCCACCTTCTAAGCACAATGGAAAATTTGCATAAAATGTAATTTTACCTCTTCTGTGAATTGAATTTCAATATTCCAAAAGACACAATTAACATATGTATGTAAAATTTGGTTTAAAAGGAAGAAAATTTTTGTTGGTGAATAGTAACTATTGAATTATATTTACCACTGTTAAAAGTAAATAGGGTAATTAAAGAAAAAATTGATATTATAATTACCCTATAACATGTCCTGATTCAATTATAAAAGAGTATTTCGACCAAAATAAGCCGATAGAAAAAAAACATTATCCTTTTGGTCCACTTGGATTAGATTAGGAAATTTATTTATAATTCATTTAAAGAAGAGTTAAAAGTGTTAAAATCAACATTTAATAACTAAATAATTTTTAATATATGTTTATACATAAAATAAAATCGACTATACATATTTATTAGAAAGAGAAAAATATTTCCTACTTAATGGTATTTTATTTTTAATTTTTAAATATAAAATAATTAAATTTATTTATGACACAATGATGATGCAGTAATGACATGATTATTAAAAGAATAAAATATTTGATATTATAAATATTAATATAATCATGAATTGAGACATTTTATTTATTCCTTGAATTTTTTAGGTTGATATGACTATTTAGGGTTGAATAAAAACATTTTTTGAAGTGATATTGTATTTATTACTTTAACATAATCAAAATACAAAATAGTTGTAAAATTGAAAAAAATGAGTTTTAAAACATATACTATATTATTAAATGATATAATATTCATAAAAATCTATGGATCATCCAAAAGACATAGATAAGGATATATATATCAATAATGAACCACTTTGGGTTTGATTGGATTTTTAATGTATGTTTATTAACCATTTATTATAATAATACATGAATACATTGTAAAAGATAAAGTATTTAACTAAGAGTTAATTCTAAAATATAAGGTTAATATGGTGACATAAACCTATCTAAAACCTAATGGTTTAGAGTATTTTGATCCATCCCCACCTTATTCGCTATGAAAATTCTTTTGGATCCATTATAAAATGTATACAATTTTATAATAAAGGAGGATTTTTAGCTTTTCCTAAAGCGACCTTCACCTCTCTTAAAAAATATTACATCCCTTCACTCAAACTCACACATCCAAACCCATTTGAATATACCAAACCGTACATAAATATCCTCAAAACAGCCTTAAATTCGACCTGGAGGCCTTAAATTGATCAGAAATCCAACCTATGTATCCCTTTTGTTCAATACAATAAAAAACACTTGAAAAAGAGGTAATAATTTCACCACCTCTTTCAAAGATCTTTTCATTATCCAAATCCTGTTTCATTGTTGTTTTCATACCAAAATAATAATTCTAGTACCTTATAAATATTTTAATGTTATTATAAATTTGGTTTGACCATTTTAGTTATTCAATTCATCCAATGAATGACAAGACTCCATACGTGCGTACGCACGACTTACTGTCTCTACGTCGTGGTGTAGTTTTTATTCAAACTATTCATTATTTGGATGGGTATTATTATGATTATATATGATGTAAAAAACTAATATACCATGGTAATTATTCTGTATATATTATATACCATCCAATTTCATATGATTTCACTATAAATAGAATGATATTTTAACTCGTGCATATGTATGGATTATCGTCTCCACGAACGCGATGAAATTCATTTCCTGTCATAACCATTAATGAATAATTTTAATTTTATGATTAAAATTAATTTTTAATAACATAATATAATTCTATATATTAATCAAATACATACTATACATAACAAACATGTCTTACATAACCAAGCATAGAAAAACGAATCTGTTAACACCAAAAACGATGGTAATACGGAAATATTATTAACAAAACTATATTAGAGGATCATATATGATATCATATTTATGTATGTGGTTATTTTATAATTTCAGAAAAATGATTTTATTTTTATAAAAGATGTTAATGTACCCTCACTCAATGAAAAGAACAAGGTAAGGCTTAATACTACAATCTCTTTATTATCCACCGTTGTTTATACATGATTATCTACTGGGACCTCTTTATCATAAACATCCATGATTACTAAAAATGTATTTCAAAAAAAACATTTATATTTCATATACTATGATTAAAAATCATTTTTACCCTTGTTTGAATTATTATAAAATATTTATAAATGAATCATTTCATTGTTTTCCATACAAGGTTCTTTACGAACTTTCTAACAAAATTCAAGAAAGAATGTTTTTTAACTTATACAGTGGGTGTGGCTATTTTCTGCAATTATAACACCATCAATGCATCCCTTACAATATAATAATACTATTTTGAAAATAAATGTTTTCTTATATATGTATGTGACTTTTAATTGATTTAAAAATATTTTGTGATATTTCTATCAATTATTATTGATTTCATCTATGTCAACATCTTTAGACGGATTTGACATTTAATTGAAGTTGATCTATTTTGATAGAATCTTCCCTAATGTTTTGAAGGTTTTGGATATGTTGGACTATGGATTTGTTATTTTTATGCCATTCATGGTTTATAGTTAATGTATTTACATTCCGTATGCTAGTTTTAATACGAATGTTTATGTTTTGATTGAACCTTTTCATATGTGAAATGAATTGGACTTAGTATGTGATGGGTGGAGCCCACCATAGCTCCTCGATGCAACATTAGGTCTCATGAGACAAACTATTGTCTTGGAACAAGGAATTTTCAAAATAATATTTTTAGTTTTGTCACAAAGCCTTGACTTTGTGGTTATGATGTCTTGCATTTTTCATTCCATTGTTATGAAATTGGCTATTGAAATTACATGTGATTATTCGATTTATAGAATATCCATGTGAATAAGTAAATGTCGTTATTTGATTTATCATTTCTATATTTTGATGAAGTTTACGTTTAAAAGTCTTGTGTTTTACTCTTATACATTTTCCATAAATGATTATGCTTATTTATAAATGTTTCTACTATATTGTTATCTTCACTGAACACCTGAGCTCACCACTTTTTATGTTTTATTTTTCTCACGATGTGAAGAAATATATTATGACTAACATGTAGGGATAGTCTATGGGAGAAAATGTGTTAAATAGAGACACAATATTGTTGTTTTTTACTTCATAATGTTATGTAAAACTTATGTTTGTATCTAGTACTTCAAAGGCTAGTAAACTGATCGGTCATTCGGGATTTGATCCCTTGTGATCATGCCAATGATATGTAATAATGCCCCAACACTAGGTAACTTGGGTTAGGGATTTGCAAAATCAATTTCCAAATATATGAAATTTATCATTTAAATTAAAACATAATATATATATATATATAATTAATTTAGAGAAAATTATTTTTTAAAATATTAAACATTTTTATTATTTTTTACTCATATATAATTCGTAAATTATTGTACCGATAATTTTTACAATATTATAAAACTACAATAATTTTTTTTAAATAGATAGATATAATATATGTAAAAAGAAATTACACATCAATTATAAATACAATTATTTAAAATTAACAATTTGTCATTTTTGGGTTCACTAAAACAACATTTGTAACATAATTTTATGCATTATCATTGAAAATAATGTTTTACATAATTTTGATATATAATTTTAATTTAGAACTTGTTTTAGGAAAATAATTCTATATTTTTGGGAAATTTATTTATTAGATAAAAATATTTTCATATTATAATATTACATATTTTGTGCATTAATTTATAAACTAATCTTCTAGAAGTTTTTTTTTACAATAAATATGTGTTTCATTATTTTTCTATTTATAATTATATTTTTATCCAATGATATTATGTACTTAAATTGGCATATAATTTAATAATGATTACATTATATTAGAAGGATATTGAGTCGAACATTATCCCCCATTAAAAAATAAATCATCCAAATTGGGTTTCATGTAATTATATTGAAAATGAGTGTTATTATTACTCATTTATTATCTGTGATCCCATGTTTCTTCCTCCGTCATGTGACTCATCCTATTTACATACACCGGATGGGTTTCGTGAATCCAAAAAAACATTATCCTTATTATCAAGAATATAAAGAGTGTGTTTATAATATTAATACAATGCTCCATCTTTTGTTCTTCAGTGGGGAGTTCATGAATTGCTTTGGACTGTACATCCCTAACATTCTGACATACAATGTACCCTTTAGAGAGGTTGGATGGAAATGAAAAATAATTTATCAATACTTTTACTCTCTAAAACATAAAAATATCCAATATAAATTATACATATAATTCTCTTCTTACCAAATATTATTAATCACATATATGGTGACACATTCAATAATTCATAATGCCAAAAACGGATTCAAAATTCCATACTTTGATTATCTAAAATAATAATCTACACAATCATTGTCTCCTTGATACGATTCTAGACTGCTTGCACCAAATTATTTATCTCTCAATGAGCTCTGAAAAACTATCCACATTTCACCAAATCCTCCAAATATATTTGTGTACGATATCTCTTCGCATACATGTACTTATATAATTACATTTTTATAATTTGATTGAAATGATATACATATGGAAATTATTCTACAAATATTTATTGTTCCCATTTTAGTTGGAATTCAATGTGAGCATGACCTCATATCCTAGAGAATGGTCAGTGGTTCTAAAATGTATAATTATGATTAAATAATTTTTAATAGTCCAAAAAATATATATTGTAACTTTTGTTTCATATTCATGAGTAGTTGATAAGGTTACATTCCAGAGTCACACACCTCCATTGATAATGATTTGTGCTAAATGTACAAATAGATGATCTCATATATTCTAATACCCAAATATTTAAATGGAGGTTAATCATTTCAGATAGAGTATAATTATCGAATCAATAAATTAGAAGAGACTGTAACCCCTAGATAAATTATAATATTTATAATTTTAAATTAATATAATCTCAATGATTTCTTACGATGAAGGCAACAATGATGTTAAACAGAACATTATAGTCTATTAAAATATTATTATTAAAACATAAATATTAGAATATAAAAAATAATTTTGATTGTGTGAATATGAATAAATAAATTGTGAAATTTATGGTTATCTATACATTACGTGAAAATAATAATTATTCAAAAGAAAAATATATTGTTTATGAATAACAATAGTAGAACATTGCATACATAATTTAAAATTAATTTATTTTCAATTTTAAACAATTTATTTGATAAAATGTATATTGATTTGGAAATATAATATACAAACTATTATATGTGTCTTTATAGTAATCATTCAGAAAAGATTCATATTTTAATTAACAGTGAGAAATATTGAATTTTATCAAAAATTCATTTTCATTTAAATTATGTTAACAGTTAAATTATAATATTCTATTTACATGTTAAAGTAGTTTAATTAAATGATTATAAATAAAATTCATGTAAATGAAATCAATTTTATAGTTAATTTTGATAGTTAATCCATCAACACTTTTTAAAATTTTTTAATATGAAACATGATTTTTCCTTATGATTGTGGGAATATTTTTAATTTAGCTTCATCAATTATCTGAAATTAATTTCTAAAAATTGATTCCATATTAGAAATATTAATAATATATATTATATACCAATTTGAACATAAATTTTTCTCTTTACGAATAGTGTAATATGTATAAATTATTTAACATGGTTATGATAAAACTAATTTATCGGGGTTAAACAAATATGTTAAGGGTTTAAAAAGGCCTACTAACATTTCATAAAACACATATAATGAAATAATTAGACCATATAACCAATATTTTTATAT
The DNA here is from genome assembly GCA_963277665.1 of Viscum album. NCBI lineage: Eukaryota > Viridiplantae > Streptophyta > Magnoliopsida > Santalales > Viscaceae > Viscum > Viscum album. Next base: position 2,058,357,681 of record OY728123.1, on the reverse strand, counting down.
AATGACACTTTTTAGGCTAGTTAAATGGTAAAAATATAGTTTTAGTTTATTATTTTAAAAAATGTATGTGTGTCTCCTCCCCCACTTATAAAAGGACAACACCTTTCCTCCCCCATTCACATAATCAATAAAATATGGATTAGAAAATCACTATGAAAATTAATTAATTATTTCCCTCCCAATATCTTACATCCATTTATTTTTGAAATCCATACTATATTTTATTTTGGTTCAATCCTAAATATGTCATCCAAATAATTTGTAATTTTTTTAAACGATCATTTTTTTTATTTCATCTTCATTCTCATTAACATAATATTCAATAATGATAATATTTTAAATCTAGTATATTCTACAAACTTATATTATATTATTCTAAAGAAATAAAAAATATTTATCTCCCTCTCCATCAAATTGTAAATGAAATCATTGATCTTGTGTACAATAGATATCTACCTCGGGAACTGATGTTACTCGTTATCCATCAGTGCATCTATTGATTGAATATAATGATGGATTTAATGAATATATATATTATTTATTATAATATTTTATTTATTTAATTATAACATCACATATACCATCTTACTATATATTCCATTTAAATTATGATAATGTAACTCATGTGTACATAGGGCATTCAGCTCACAAAGGGATGCGAATAATTTTTCACATAATATTCCTATAAAATGTAATTAAGATATATTTAATGAATATATGTGAGATATATGAAACTAAATTGATTATTTTTAATTAATATATTACTTACTTATTTAATATTTCATCTGTTAATGAAAAGATAATGCCACTCGTGTTTACGTATGACCTACCATATCCATGAAGCAATGTGATCCCTTCTCCATGATATATGTTCAATAATGATTATAATGTAATATAAATAGAAAAATTGATATTTATAACATTATTATAATTCTAGTGGGTTTGAATGTATATATTATTCTCAACAACCTGAACATTCATGTTAAATCATCCATTAGATAACAAGGTGGTAACTACTCGAAATAATAGTAGTATTGAAATTTTGTTAACAAAATGGCGATGAGATGTCACAAAAGGATCATAAATGATATTATAAATATGATTATTTTACTGTAATAAATTAATAACTTTTAAAAAAACTATATTAGAAGATATTATTCACTCAACTAAAAGGCAGTCTAATGTATGTGACATAATCTCTATATCCCATTAATGAGGCATACAGTAATATTAAGAACCTAATTTCAAATATATGCGGTATAATATACCCCTTTGAGATGTAATATCTTCATTAAATGTAAATTCATGGTAATTTTTTATTAAAGTTGAATTATTTCCACTATGGGAATTTGACCTGAAAATTATTACGCATTAAAGAATTTCATAACTCAATTTACTTTTATTAGGTTATGTTACATTTTTATTGACTTAGAAATTCTGGGATTATGTTTGTAATTATTTATTGACATATTTTTTATTTGAATTTATTTTACATTAATTTATATTTTATATATACTTGATTTATTGAATAATTCTCACTTGAATGTTATGTTCATTATATGTATTATTTCTGAATATCTTTCTAATCTAGACAGTCCTGCATGAAGTTCCATTGAAGTAATTTTTTTATCATTATATTATTAACCCAATTAATATTATCATATTATATTTATTCATGATGATTTCATGTAATAGTTCTATATTCAAATTTTTTCTACAAAAACATATCAGAAATTTTTTTGAAAAGATAATCGAACATTACTAGTCTGTTCGCTAGAAAATCATTTTTTAAAAAAATACATGTTTTCTAAAAAAATTAATATTTTTTAAAATTAACAAAATTATATATATAAAAAATTATTCATGTTATATTTTTTAGAACTTTTCTTCATGGATTCCTAATTCCATCTTCCAAATAATCACTTTTTGGAATTTACCAAAAATAAATTGAAAGGTATCATTTTTTAACATGTACTACATTAACTAAATTTTGAGTCATCATGACCACTCAATGATTTAATATATAAATTATAAGTTGTAAATATTATTTTAATAGAAATTAATTTTATACATATTTTATGAACTTTTAATTTTAAAAATATTTACAATGTCAAAAGATTGTTCTCTGTAAAAATGTCTTGATGAAATTTTAATTTTATTTCTATTTATCAAAGACACAAACACATTATTCTACGTTTGATACACTAAGGATATGTCGTATTGATAAAATTAAGATTATTTATTAGGATTATATATGTCTATTATGATGATGTAATGTATTGATATTCTCTGTCATGATTAATTTTTGTTATCATCAACTTTCCAGTGTAATATTCAATTTCTTCTTTGCATAGGACAATAGATTTCACATAAGAATCCATTTTATTTATCAGGGACATGGTTATTTCATAAAATTTATACCATTTATATATAAATAATTTTAATTTGAATGTTACATGATTTACTGGGAGAATTATTTTTAATCAATATTTCTTACTAGATACATAAATTTTTTGATAAGGAAAATTGTTAAAGAATTAAATCCACGAGTAGATATATGTCACGACCCCCTCCCACCAAAGATGCCCCTCCTGAGCTGGCAATGGTGAAAGGAAGATAATGACCCCCGAGTCCCGCCTCCAGTAGGCCCCGGGTTGGCGACTAGCACCAAGGGTATGAGTTTTCACAAATATGGGAGGCATTACCCTTTTTATTATTTTAGATCGGGAAATAGGACAAATCAACCACCAAAAAGGTTAAAGAACAAGTGTACATAAATAAACCCAAAACAAGCCCACATGCATGTTTAAATAATTTTTATAACAAGGTACAAGTACAAGGAAGCTCAAAAGTACAAGTGAGTACAGTACCAAAAGGAAAACAAGAAAACTGCAACTGCACAACTCCCACTGCCTGACTACTAGGGTCCCGCACGGCCCTGGTAGTCCTCCTGAAAACCTGAAACAACGTAGGGTGAGCATACAAGTATACTCAGTAGAGAACCTAAAGCTCTCATGCACAAGTGGGGAGACATCCTAAGGTCCCGTGAGAAAACACAAGAACCAGAAACTAACAAGGAAAAACTATCCACCCAGCCTCACTGGTCACACTCACCAAGTAACACAAACAAGTTTAGTATATATATAGAACAAACGTATTGGGTACCCCGCACCATTTCCCACTTAATTAGATGCTGCTCTTCCTAACGGAAAATGTCCTGACGCTACCACACTCTTCCCGCCTGCACACACCTGGGCCAAACCATGCATCCCGCCTGCACACACCTGGGCCTCACAACCACGCATCTCGCCCGCACACACCTAGGCCGCAACCACTAACCCGCCCGCAGACACCTGGGCCTCATCCCGAAGGTTCCTGGGAACGGTAAGCCTGCCCGAAGAGTCATGGGCTAAAGGTCGTCTCAGGACATCACACGCTCCGAGACCTACCTGAAGAGTCTTGGGTGTAAGGTCACCTCAAGCCATCATAGCCTATGGAAGAAGGAGCAGGAAGGAGCTAGTAACTAAGGGGGAACACCCTCTCCCATAAAATGGGAGTTTTCGGCACTAGGTGGTTGACATGGGTGTGGTGCGACAAAACACAAAGATACAATTATATATATACATATACCAAACACACAGCCCAACCTATGGCTTCTTAAAAAGAGAAACTGAGCATGTGCCTCAGCACTACTACCACGAAGCATGCATCAACAACCAAACAATCATCCCCCAACCCCATTTAGGTTTTCATATTTCATGCAATGATTTAACAAATTATTATTACTGGGCAACTAACATCCAGAAAAAACCATTCACAAACATATCCCTGCCATCCACAACCAAGGTTAGGTAAAACGCAAGAAACCACATGCCATTTCATTTACAAGAGATTATCACAACCATACAACATTCCATCATTCATTTATTTCAAAGTTCCAAACATAGAACCCTTTCCACACACAAAACATTTCTGCATTTTAAAACACCTTTTACTTCAAAACACTTTTCATAATCAAAACACTTTTCATAAATAAAGGCATTTTCCAAAAAACAACCAAACCACCAACATGTTCATTATTCCAACTTTGTTCAATCGGGGTGATCACACAAGGTTTTCATTCTCATTTAATCAGCCAGTCTTTACGTGCTTATCCATTTTCCATGTTTTAACAAAACCCACCACAAAAAATTCAGATATCAATTGCGCACGCAAAAGCCACCAACAGCCTTGATTTTTAGTAGGCAAATGCCTTTCAATCCAAAATCACAATCAGACGATAAAGAAACTTGAAGGCAATAGAAACAGAAAAAAACCCCAAACCCTTCTTTATCCGGTTATTATGTTAATTTAAAGTTCAACTGCATCCCATGGAACAAATGAAAAATATCCCACCCCGCATGTTGCACCAAAAAGAGAGACGAAGGTAAACCCCTACCTCAAAAGGCCCCGATCACGTCGCTTCCGACGACGTCCTTCGGTGTCCTCCTCCTTCGCCAAACCCAACAAACGCCTCCTAGGATGGAAGCTGGAGAAGGGAGTTCGGAAGGAAAGGTGACAAGTCTGGGCTTAGAAGCTTCGTCTCGTCGCTACGATCCTGTGGCCGCTGACGGATCGTAATTCGGAGCTCGGACAAAGAAGTTAGAGGAGGAGTACTTCTCGATTGTCCAAGAGCTTCGTCGTGTGACAAAGAAGCGATCGATATGGAAGATAAAACATGACCTCGTCCTTATATAGGAAACGAATAGGTAAATCCTTATTCAGCGTGCATTAATGAATACACGATGTGAACGTACATACGTTACATGTTTTGATTGGTTAACACACAACACGTCACGCGGTTTCCACGCATTTTAATAATAATGATAATTCTATCAATATGTGGTGTTTCGTTGACCTAAGGCATGAGTCATAAAAGTAGCTCATTAATGGTCTTACAATGACCGTCATAATATCAGGGTTACGTTGTCGCTAACGGATCGTCATTCTGATACTGTATGAGGGAGATACGTTGGATACAAGATCCCATAATAATAACAATATTAAATCTATTAATTCATGAGTGTTTCGGGTACCCAATCCGAAATCCCAAAAAAGACATCCAATATTGGACTCATAATTTTCGTCTCGTAGTCAGGGTCGCACTTCCACTGACGGTTCGTGAAACCGAGGTCGCACGATGAAGTTACGGACAAAAAAGTGTTTTATCAACAAAATTAATAATAACAATATTTTATTATTATTATTAATCAATTATTTATTTATTTTTCATAACTCCAAAAGCAATCACGTTTTGGAGTCTTCATGGGCGCTATAATTAAGCACCAATTCCTCCTTTTTCATTTATTTGTCTTTTAATTTTATTTCTCTTATTATTATTTTTTGTTTCTCTCTCCAATCTATTTTTTTTTCTTTCACGATTCTCTCCCACCACCAAAAGTGGCGCCTCCCATTTCTTTTACTCCATGTGGAACGCCCCAAACTCCATTCTCACTTCAACTTTATTATTTAATAAAATTAATAATAATAAAACCCATAATTAATGTACTAATTTAATCCCATTAAATTAGTTTACCATGGTTATTAAGTTAAAACCATTCCATTTAATTAAATTCAAATAATTTAATTTACTAACCAAAAATTAAACCCATTTAATTTAAATTACCAATCACACACATATTTCTATCACCTTTATCATTATTATTTAATTCAATAGTAATAAATCCTCTTTCAATTTCATCAACGGGTCCCCATCATTAACATTAATAATTATTATTATTATTGACATCCATTATTTTCATATAATTACACCATATATCCCATAACATTATATTCACGCATGGTTGGGAACCCCATTCACGTGCCTCTTCATGTTATTATTATTATAACAAATTATTATATAATAATACCCTTTTAATGTTATTAACACAATTCCATCTTTAATTGTGGAGAACCGCACAACGCCTCCTGTACAAGGTCACACCCATGCACCCCATGAATTTCATTCCTTTATAATTTATTACATGAGCCTCATTTATTGTAATTTATTCCTTTATAACTTATTCCATGCTCCTCCCATCATTTTATTAAATATATTCGATTTTATTTTTTATATTTTACAATGATTAAATTAAAACCATTTTATATAATTAACACCAAATATTTTCACGCCACCATTATCAATTATTATTATAAAAAATTGTTATTACAACACGTGTCATGTTTGACCACATCAAATTTTTTACAAAAAAATGGACCAGAGAGGTCCGGGCCATTACACGAGATACCTCTCAAAACATTCTCATCCTCGAGAATTAAAACCAACCCATAAAATGGGGAAAGGTCCAAACAACCACCCCTCAAGTTACCTCTCAGGCCTCTTGTCATAACAAGAAACAACCGACAACCCTAATTATGTGAGTTATGAATTCCCTCTCTTATGTCGAGATATTATCCGCTTTAGGCGGCACTGACTCGCCTGCACGAGTTTAATCGCATCCGCATTAATGCCTCTCGATTAAGGACTGAGCATCCCCACTTCCATATATTAGGATTTTCCAACATACACTGCCCCCCAACACCATACAGAACATCAATAAATTTCCCGAACACATGGCTTGAGGAATTCCTTCTCCCATGTCGGCACTGAATCTCCTGCACGGGTTTAATCGCATCCACATTAATGCGTCTTGATTAGGGATTAGGTCATCCTCCCCCCACATGTTATGACTCTTCACACACATTTAAAGGAAAGAGGGAAACAACTTAGCATTATAAATTCATGAAAAAAAAGTTCCAGGCCCAAAGCATGGGCGAGAATGAGTTTCAACAAAGGAGTGTGATGATCTTGAATTTAAACAAAACATAAATGAGAGCATTTAAGTAAAACCGAAAACATCTCTCTTGATCTCTGGCCTTGCTAGGGTTGCCACTTCTATTGCATGAAACTGTCTGTGTCCCACTCATCCGCCGTTCTGTTGACGTCCAGGTGCCATAGTTGATCGGTAAACAGGGAACGCCTAAGACCAAGTAGTAATGAAAAACTCAAAGTTTTAATTATCATTTTATTTCAATTTCATTCCCAGAACACCCAAATCAAGTAAAACACAAACATGATGATTCATGTACCTTCCCTAGGGTCTCTACCCTGCAATCAATATAGTCTCACTTGGTCGTTCGGTTGGCTCAGAGTCCTTGCATCGGATCACGGGGGGCCCTAAAATCCCGTGTCCTAGCCGGTCTTCCCTGGCCTATGTCACGCACCAAGATTAACGAACATTGTTTCCCTACCAACCCATGCAATCATCACTGTGCCTAACTCCAGACTCCATCCTATCTCTCAACCATCAGCTCTAATACCATTCTGTCACGACCCCCTCCCACCAAAGATGCCCCTCCTGAGCTGGCAATGGTGAAAGGAAGATAATGACCCCTGAGTCCCGCCTCCAGTAGGCCCCGGGTTGGCGACTAGCACCAAGGGTATGAGTTTTCACAAATATGGGAGGCATTACCCTTTTTATTATTTTGGATCGGGAAATAGGACAAGTCAACCACCAAAAAGGGAAAAGAACAACTGTACATAAATAAACCCAAAACAAGCCCACATGCATGTTTAAACAATTTTTATAACACGGTACAAGTACAAGGAAGCTCAAAAGTACAAGTGAGTATAGTACCAAAAGGAAAACAAGAAAACAACAACTGCACAACTCCCACTACCTTACTAGTAGGGTCCCGCACGGCCCTGGTAGTCCTCCTGAAAACCTGAAACAACGTAGGGTGAGCATACAAGTATACTCAGTAGAGAACCTAAAGCTCTTGTGCTCAAGTGGGGAGACACCCTAAGGTCCCGTGAGAAAACAGAAGAACCAGAAACTAACAAGGAAAAACTATCCACCCAGCCTCACTGGTCACACTCACCAAGTAACACAAACAAGTTTAGTATATATATAGAACAAAAGTATTGGGTACCCCGCACCATTTCCCACTTAATTAGATGCTGCTCTTCCTAACGGCAAACGTCCTGATGCTACCACACTCTTCCCGACCGTACACACCTGGGCCAAACCACGCATCCCGCCCGCACACACCTGAGCCTCACAACCACGCATCTCGCCCGCACACACCTGGGCCACAACCACTAACCTGCCCGCAGACACCTGGGCCACATCCCGAAGGTTCTTGGGAACGGTAATCCTGCCCGAAGAGTCTTGGGCTAAAGGTCGCCTCAAGCCATCACAGCCTCCGAGACCTACCCGAAGAGTCTTGGGTGTAAGGTCACCTCATGCCATCATAGCCTATGGAAGAAGGAGCAGGAAGGAGCTAGTAACTAAGGGGGAACACCCTCTCCCATAAAATGGGAGTGTTTGGCACTAGGTGCTTGACATGGGTGTGGTGCGACAAAACACAAAGATACAATTATATATATACATATACCAAACACACAGCCCAACCTATGGCTTCTTAAAAAGAGAAACTGAGCATGTGCCTCGGCACTGCTACCACAAAGCATGCATCAACAACCAAACAATCATCCCCCAACCCCATTTAGGTTTTTATGTTTCATGCAATGGTTTAACAAATTATTATTACAGGGAAACTAACATCCAGACAAAACCTTTCACAAACATATCCATGCCATCCACAACCAAGGTTAGGTAAAACGCAAGCAACCACATGCCATTTCATTTACAAGAGTTTATCACAACCATACAACATTCCATCATTCATTTATTTCAAAGTTCCACACATAAAACCCTTTCCACACACAAATCATTTCTGCATTTGAAAACACCTTTTACTTCAAAACACTTTTCATAATCAAAACACTTTTCATAAATAAAGGCATTTTCCACAAAACAACCAAACCACCAACATGTTCATTATTCCAACTTTGTTCAATCGGGGTGATCACACAAGGTTTTCATTCTCATTTAATCAGCCGGTCTTTACGTGCTTATCCATTTTCCATGTTTTAACAAAACCCACCACAAACAATTCAGATATCAATTGCGCACGCAAAGGCCACCAACAACCTTGATTTTCAGTAGGCAAATGCCTTTCAATCCAAAATCACAATCAGAAGATAAAGAAACTGGAAGGAAATAGAAATAGCACAAAACCCCAAACCCTTCTTTATCCGGTTATTATCTTTATTTAAAGTTCAACTGCATCCCATGGATCAAAAGAAAAATATCCCACCCCTAATGTTGCACCAAAAAGAGAGACGAAGGTAAACCCCTACCTCAAAAGGTCCCGATCACGTCGCTTCCGACGACGTCCTTCGGTGTCCTCCGCCTTCGCCAAACCCGACAAACGCCTCCAAGGATGGAAGCTGGAGAATGAAGGTCGGATGGAAAGGTGACAAGTCCGGGCTTAGAAGCTTCGTCTCGTCGCTACGATCCTGTGGCCGCTGACGGATCGTAATTCGGAGCTTGGACAAAGAAGTTAGAGGAGGAATACTTCTCGATTGTCCAAGAGCGTCGTCGTGTGACAAAGAAGCGATCGATATGGAAGATAAAACATGACCTCATTCTTATATAGGGAACGAATAGGTAAATCCGTATTCAGCGTGCATTAATGAATACACGATGTGACCGTACATACGTTACATGTTTTGATTGGTTAACACACAACATGTCACGCTGTTTCCACGCATTTTAATAATAATGATAATTCTATCAATATGTGGTGTTTCGTTGACCCGAGGCATGAGTCATAAAAGTAGCTCATTAATGGTCTTAAAATGACCGTCATAATTTCAGGGTTACGCTGTCGCTGACGGATCATCAATCCGATACCGTATGAGGGAGATACGTTGGATACAAGATCCCGTAATAATAACAATATTAAATCTATTAATTCATGAGCGTTTTGGGTACCCAATCCGAAAACCCAAAAAAGACATCCAATATTGGACTCATAATTTTCGTCTCGTAGTCAGGGTCGCACTGCCACTGACGGTTTGTGAAACTGAGGTCGCACGAAGAAGTTACGAACAAAAAAGTGTTTTATCAACAAAATTAATAATAAAAATATTTTATTATTATTATTAATCAATTATTTATTTATTTTTCATAACTCCAAAAGCAATCACGTTTTGGAGTCTTCATGGGCGCTATAATTAAGCACCAATTCCTCCTTTTTCATTTATTTGTCTTTTAATTTTATTTCTCTTATTATTATTTTTTGTTTCTCTCTCCAATCTATTTTTTTCATTCATGATTCTCTCCCACCACCAAAAGTGGCACCTCCCATTTCTTTTACTCCATGTGGAACGCCCCAACTCCATTCTCACTTCAACTTTATTATTTAATAATATTAATAATAATAACACCCATAATTAATGTACTAATTTAATCCCATTAAATTAGTTTACCATGGTTATTAAGTTAAAACCATTCCATTTAATTAAATTCAAATAAATTAATTTACTAACCAAAAATTAAACCCATTTAATTTAAATTACCAATCACACACATATTTCTTTCACCTTTATCATTATTATTTAATTCAATAGTAATAAATCCTCTTTCAATTTCATCAACGGGTCCCCATCATTAACATTAATAATTATTATTATTATTGACACCCATTATTTTCATATAATTACTCCATATATCCCATAACATTATATTCACGCATGGTTGGGAACCCCATTCACGTGCCTCTTCATGTTATTATTATTATAACAAATTATTATATAATAATACCCTTTTAATGTTATTAACACAATTCCAAATTTAATTGTGGAGAACCGCACAACGCCTCCTGTACAAGGTCACACCCATGCACCCCATGCATTTCATTCCTTTATAATTTATTACATGAGCCTCATTTATTGCAATTTATTCCTTTATAACTTATTCCATGTGCCTCCCATCATTTTATTAAATATATTCGATTTTATTTTTTATATTCTACAATGATTAAATTAAAACCATTTTATCTAATCAACACCAAATAATTTCACGCCACCATTATCAATTTTAATTATAAAAAATTATTATTACAACACGTGTCGTGTTTGACCACATCAAATTTTTTACAAAGAAATGAACTGGAGAGGTCTGGGCCATTAAAATATATAAGGAAAGAATATGAAATAGGGAAATCATTGGGTGTTATTTATATATATTCCCACTATTCATTGGCATTATCATGAGGTGAATCGGTTTTATAGCTTCAGTTAAATGGGTTTTTGGTGTATACCCACATATCACTTCTCAAATATATTGTGAATGGTATTGATATTACAAGAATCAAGATGCATGAGATCATGAAATATCATAATTAAAATTTTTCTTCATTATAAATTAAGTTATTATAATCAAAGAGATTTTAGAAATGATTTTATCTAAATATGCATTTTCATTTTAATTTTATTGTTTATATTGATTGTGTTTCCAGTAATTTACATTGATATATTCATTATGATATATCAAATACTAATTCTTAAGTAATCAATAAATTAAAAATGAGTACAAATATTTAACATTATATATGTATTGTTATTCGTTTAATAAGGATTTCTTCTACATTATGTTACTCTTGTTGATAACTTGTGCTCATCCTGGTCTTGTTTCCCATCCCATGAATCTAGGATGTATACTATAAATAATATGAAAGGACATTATGGAATGAATAATGATATTCTTGAACATTTAATGTTAGAATTTTTTTATTAAAATATAATATGGGAATAATTTATATATCAATCTCAATAAGAATAAAAAATTATTTTCTCCTTTAGGTTGAAAATACTTGTATCTTATGATAATGTAATAATCATGAAACTGAATCCTAGTTTTTTTAGTCTGATTTTTTACATTTGGTATCATAGTAAGTATATTATAATATCATGGAACCATATTTAAAAATAAAACTAGGGAACATGACCCAATTATATACAATGAGGATAAGTTTAGAAGAATGTCCTAATGTTTTTTAAATACTGAGATTTTTGTTTTTCTAAAAAAAAATTCTCTCAGTACACTATAATAGGATTTGATTCAAAAGAAAATGTACCTTGGGGTAATTAAATTTGAAAAATGTGTGTATGGATTGAATTGGTAATTACATGGGTAAATTTCAATGGGGTATATTGTGCACCTAATTTGAAACACCCGAGTGATATACAATTGGTAAATAAACTTTTTCCCAAAAATATTATTAAGGATTTCAATATGTGAGGGAAATTATTACCTTATTTAATACCTAATGTATAATTAATTGAAAATAATGGTTCAAGATTTTTACAAAAAAATAATAGATTATATGCTTTTCTGAATATGATTATTTATTTTTACACGATGTTTTTTGGTTGGATTAAATAGCTATAACACTTAGGAATCATGTTAGCATTAAACCTGTTGAGAAATATTGTGACTATGAGAAACCCAATGGGAGAAGAATAAGAGTGAATATTATATTAATTATGCCTAATATTTTATTCTCAAATATTTTTAAAGACATAATCCTTTACCAACTCCCAGAATCTTCAACGAATTGGAGGATTGAGTTCGAAAAGGTATCGAGTGATGTAGATCTCTGTGGAAATAAGGATTTATTTCCATCATGAAAAAATGTGGGACGATACACCCATTATTACGTGTCAATAAAAATGGAAAATATTTATTTATAGATAATAAGGTAATAAACAAATGAATTTCCATGGAAAATGAAATGAATGATTAAAGTAGAAACCATTATAAGGGTCCATTTATAGTTCATTTACGTCAATGTGGGGATACCGGCCATTATCGAAGTGAGTTAAAACTTCTAAAGATTAACTCCTAGACTAAGGAAGGACCAATGTTGAAATAATAATGATAATGTATTATTTTATTAGGACTAAATAACTATATTTATGATTTATTTTTATTACCTATGGTACTTTACAAAATTCATAAATATATATTGATTGTATTATATTTAGCTAGTATATATGTAATTATTAATTTAAAAGTTATGAATATCTTAATAGGATTATTATTTTAAGGATTATCATATGTTAAAATTATTTAATTCCATATTTAAAATTTTTTGTTTTTGGAAAACAACATGATCATTGATATACATGGAAAAAATTTATTGGAAAATATATAATTGCATTAGAAAACGAAAATTTTATTCGAGGAAGATTGGCCATAAATTGTTTGGACATATGATTAAATTTACTTGTAACAGTTAATGATTTCATTATATTTGATATTTTTGTAATAATATGTTAACAAAATTTAGGAATTTTCTTTGAATTATTTTATTTTTTTAATACAATACACACAAATTTAATACTAAGTGAGAAACCATTGAATTGAAAAAGAATGATGGGATTTAACCTGATAAGAACATTCCATTGACCTATGTGTTGTTTTGGTATTAAACATATAAATTAGATGAATAAATATTATTGATGAACCAAGGTTGTTAAATTGTGGTTTTCAAGATTATAAAATGTGCTAAACATGTTTGTTTTCGAAAATATATAAAAATTTATTGAAAGACTTATCCCTATTTTATGGATAAAATTATACGTCCAAAATTATTTTTTGTGCTATATGAAAAAGAATAATATTTTCAATATTCATTTAATAGAGTAAGATATGAATTGGTTATTTTTAGATGCACGACCAAAGGATGAAAAATTTCTTATTAAATACAAATATATCCAGAAATAATATTTCCTTAAATTCTTGGATAGTAAAATAAGTAATCCACTATTAGAAAAAGGATCATGAAAAAGTTTTATCCTATTACATTCATATCCAATGAATCAATGGTATTTTTAATCATCACATATTTATTATTGTTTTAATTATTTAATTTTTATTCATCATTCAAATTTATAAGATCACTGACCTCTATCACCCTGCATAACCGTATTAGAATTTTTCATTTTAATAATGCCAATATGCTCACTTACATCTTATTTTCTCATACATGGAACCCTAGTTTTTTATAAATCCAAATTAGATTTCATATTTATATTTCACTATTTGGATACATTTTTTTATTTATCGTTTTTACTATATAAATTTTTCGAAGAGTAATTTTCAAATAGAAGTTCCAATATATATGAGAATATGTCCTAATTGTGAAGATGCGATTTATAGATTATGGGGGGAATGTAACAAATTAATATTTTAAAAGAGGATAATAATGTTTGATAGATTATATGAAACATGAAAATGGTAATATAATACAATTTAACAGACTTATAAATTAGGATATATGTATTTTTAAATAAATTCCAACCCATAAATATCTTGTGATGCTCTCAACATTAAGTTTAAACAAAACATTGTGACCTATTAAAAACATATTATTTTAAAAAATACTATTATAACATAACCATTATGTTTATGGGTATGAATATTAAAAAACCTTTTATAAAATATTCGGTTATCTAATGATTAAAAATAAAATAAAAATCATTTGAATGAAAAAGGAATGTATTTTTAATAAAACTGTATTTTTTAAAAAAGCGGTTTAGTCACGCATGGCACCCATAATTTATAATTAATTGATATTAAATTTTGACACTATATTTTATAAAATTAAAAAGCATTTTTAAATTCTGTTATTAAAATTATCATTGAGTGATTTCATGGGTGTTTTTCTAAAATGAATCAGTTTTTTAAAAATAGTGAATATTACCAATTCATATCAAAGAATACCATTTCATTTGTTTTAGATAAAAATATGAATAATATTATTATATTCATAAAGTTAAATTAATTAAATAATATAATAAAATTTAAAATTTATATCATTGGGGTCAATTTGATGTTGAATATTTATATTCAATCCTTCTAAACAATTGGGAATTTTCTCTTTGAAAACTCTTTTTTTCTTCGGATCTACGCATATAATTTTAAATTTTATAAAAACACAACAATGATTTCAATATGGGAAAATTTATTGAATATTTGGAATCCAAGTAATTCATATTTAATAGTATGGTAAACATTATTATTGACCATTATAATAAGATAAAAAGTAAAACATTATTATTTCCGTTAAAGGAAAATTTTTCTTACCGAGGGTAAAACATAAATGATAATTGTAAAAATGATATAACGGTTTGTACACAATCAATTTTATTTTAGTATTGAGAACATATATTCAATAAATGTTGATAATTAACAATTTTATTTTCATTTTTCATGATATAATTTTTGGTGAAAAATATTATTTTCAAAACGTCCATGTGTATCCTCTCCAACATTTATTAATGGAGACACGATATCATCCCCTATTAAAATTTCCAATGAAATTAGGTTCAGTACAGACCAACAAAAATCAAAATTTACACCCATTAAAACATCCTATATTACATGTATTGATCAATATACCATCATATTATGGATTTTGGTGAATACCTAAAGAGTATATTGGAATATTATGTAACAATCATAAACAATCGTTTTTATTTTATTTATTTTTCCGCCTCCCAAATATAGTATTGAAATGATATACTATAATATCACATGTATAAACCATATACATATGTATTATTGTTTTCATAATATTTTTCCATCTCCTCCTCCATCCATTTGGAAATGAAATATTTGGTGGTGTGTACAACAGACATCTATGTAGCGAACTGATGTAAATCATTTTCAATATACACATATCATGATCAAATATAATGTTGTATTTAATGTATATATATTTTACTTATGAGATTTTTATAATAATTTAATTATAATATCACATATAACTTTATGTGTTCTATGTACTTTAAAGATAAATTTAATGATTATATGAGACATTAATTACAAGATATTGATTCTATAAAATCAATATATCACAAAATTACATAGTTGTTTTTATAGAGAAGATACTTCCTGGAACCCCTGTATAGGTGGATTCAATTTGGCCCAATGGTTGATTATGATGGGTTCATTATTTTCACAATCATTAATTCAAGGTAACCATTGTCCAAATTACTTTACGATACCAATGGTTCCTTCATCCATAACTGGGTATATACATACGTTCCAAATGATGGTTCTTGGCTAGGGTTTCAGAGATAATGACGCTTAGGGACTCACATTGATCAAGGTATGGGAGGTCGTGATCATAATACCCTATTGGTTGGAATTGTTTTCTAATATAAGTCATTATTATAAATTTATTCAATATTAAAGAATATATTCTTAATCTAGATATTGGACTAGTTACCCTATAAAAGAATATATATGTTATATTTATTTTCTTTAAAAAATTGAAAGGGGATCTGATTACTAAATCCATATGTATGTATCCTGGTATCTTCATCCATTTACCTATAATGAACAGCTATGTATATGATAATGTTGTATAACCATGAGCCTTATAGTTTTTTACCATGTATGGAGGAAGTTAATTTTTTATGGAAGAAATTAAACCATTTAGAGGTTCCCTACATATCCTATTAGTTACCAGAATCTAACCCAGATAGATAATTAAATCTCATGTAGTTTAGCATCATACAGAAGGGAAATATGTGAGATCTCCATGGAACTAGATACATTAGCTCGAGTCTTGTAGACACATCCTATATATTCCAATTATATATGAATTAGTGTTATTAATGTTTGATCATGACCATGGGAATGCCACCATGGTATATTCCATAATATGAAGGATATTTAAATCATTCCACTCATCAAGGATAATGTGTGGATATTTCCGTAGATGGTGGAGATTAATGATGCAAATGAGGTTACCATCACAAATCCAAAATCCCATGTTGTCATGCTATATGTAAAAAAATATGGGATGATAAGTAATTTGTCTCAATACTAATGGTTGTGAGCTTTAGGTGTTCAGACTTCCCTTGGGATGTATAATATGAAACACGTAACTCAAAGAGGAATTCATTCATATCGTGTCTATGGATGTAATCAGTGTTATCATTATTTAGTTTATTTTTTAGTCCACTGAGGGTTGATGTAAGATAATCTGCCAATGGGAATGGTTGGGACCCAATTTTTGAAGTTTTGGAGACATAGAATGACTAAAACTAAGGTGGATTATAATAAGGTTTGGGATCAAGACTTATGAAGATATCCTATGTATCCTAGTTATGTAAGGAATCAGAGAACTCAAAGCTTAGTTGGTAAGGTCTTAACCCCTAATTCTTACCTTATATACTAGACAAATATTATTATTCCACCAGTTAGGGGTTATAGTTTTAGTTTTCCATTCAATTGATAGAGTCGTGTCACATTTATGATATAGTCATTGAAACTCCCTAAGCCCACGTGATTTAATCTCTATGTGATAATACGATATGGAAAATAATTGTTGACATTGTTTGGTGGATGTTGGAATTTGGTTCTATAACCGACCTTTACATGAATAATAAAAACCTCACGCCTCATGGAGGCATCCTATGTGTCATAGTTATTAATGGAATTATATTAATTATAGTTATATTTATTTTTTATATGACATATGGATATTTTTAGATAATAAACCAATAGGAATGTTTTTTCATAATGGTTGAATTTTCAGAGACATGGTGGGGATTACACTAAGGTGGATACCCATTGGAGTTTGTGTGGGGGACTCAAAAATGTGTTCAACATTTCTCGATTATGGGATGAATCAATGTCCATATAGTTAAATTAGATTCCCAATCTTGGGATAAAGGATGATTCATGATCATACAATGGGATGTATTGGGTCATAATGTTTGAATTTTTTGATATATGGTAGGATTTACATTTCGTTGGATTCCCATTTGAATATAGGATCAGGGATTAGGAAGGTTTCTTACGTATTCGATAAAAAAAGGAATCGGGGTCCTCATAGTTCTATATGTTTTCATGACTGTTGAGGGATGAGTTATGATGATTAAACTAGGTTAAGAATTAGGTCCCAATGAATGAAATTTAAAACATACTTTAGTACATACACTGAGGTGGAAAACCATATGTGTTTGGGATTGGGCATTATAAATGTGTCTTATATATCCAAATTATGGAAGGAATCTCGGTACAAGTATTTTAATTATTCTGATCATACATATTGATGTTCCTACTACATGTGGGACATATAATATTATGACGATGTTCGAGGATTACACTATGAGGTTTCTGTTAACCAGATACAGGAATGTCATGGGATTGATACTATCATAAAGTCTCCCTAATCCTTGGGGAACTATGCTTTGTGTGAGGAACAAGTGATCTTAGAATATTAGTCTCATTTAATGTGGATGTGGTTATTATGTATTGGGAAATCATATTGGACTCTTAAAATAGAGATCAAGACTTATGGAGGATTCCTACATATCCAATTGAAAAAAAGAAAGAAATTTATCACAGCATATTTGATTGGATATTACACAATATGGTTTCCCTTCTGGTTAGGGCATACACACTATGGATGTATAAAGATATCAATCCATATAGACGACCATATGACCTAGCCTAGTTGTGTGTTTGATATTCTTAATTGCTGGAATATCATGATTTGATTGTTTTCTTACCAATATTAGGATGTATGAACATGTAAATTTTTATTTCAAACATGTACAAATACAATCGTATATTCATGTTGGATTGTCTAGATAACGTTTCTTATCATAGATGGAATGTTTTAGAGGTTTCTCATGAACAAGGATGGATTACAGAAAGGGTGTCTCATGATCAAACTGACATGACATTGTGTAATCAAGATATTTATATGACACATTTGAAGGGTGTCATTGGAGTCAACATTACATGTTTGATGGGAGACACATGATCTAGGATGAAATTTATAAATTTCAACTTTAGATATGGATGGAATGCCTGAAGGGTGTCATGAGATCCAATTCACATTCCTAGGTTCTAGATTAAGACTAGACTAATGCATGTTGGTGTCGTCATATGATTTAGAAAACATCTATAAAGGACACCACAACATTTGGATGACACACCCAGATTGCTTCACAAAATTTTGGTGGAATGCTCAGGTGTTTCCATGCGACTTCCTCTGATGAGTCCATGGGACATAGTATGAATCAAATAGTATACCAAGGGAGTGTCATGAGATCTAAGAAATATGTCTTGGTGATTTTGCTTTTCCTGGTAGGTTCTATTAAAGCGTATGAGGATATGTGAATATATTTTTTACACGAGTAACCCGTATTATAGTCTTCATTCCATCATTATTGTTAATTACTTGGGTTAATTTAGTACTATATTGTTCTTTTGTCTCATGTGTTATAGTATATAATTTGGATGATCTATTTGTGTCCATCTAGACGTACATCATGTGATCTTTGATGGATCACACATAGTTTTTAGTCATGTATGATTATCACTTCTGTTGTTCATAAAATCTTAACTAAGAAAATACATTTCCATCGGTGAGATCCACTACTCTGAGAAATACAATATGGTTCATAGGATTAGAAGTCATATATCTTGTTTTACTTTTTTCTTACAAGTCGTGGTGAAATTTTGATGCTAGTTTGGGGGATTTATAGCTCTTTCCACCACAACTATTCACTTATTTTCATGGCATGTGTCTCATAATATCTGGCCGGAGTCAGTGGAGGGGTTTGGCATCATTTGTATCTGGATATCCCACCATAATTCATACCAAGGGAATCATATGATTTCAAGTGAACATGATATCATCCATTAAATTCGAAATTTATTAGACTATCTATAATTAATTGTGCCTTTTTAAACCATTTAGACCTGCCTATGGACATTCATATTTTTTGTAATACACATGTAAGAACCTTTATTACATTAGGATGACCATTCGAGGGCCTCCACATGATTTTAGGTGATTTTTGTTAAATAATTCATGAGATACGGATGGATTGTTAGATGACCTTCATGGAATTAGATATTCTTGTCAAGTGGTCTTGTGAGAACATGTTGCGGACAACCTCATCCCATAATGTGATTTATAATATCATGAGTGGAACCCATCATTTCCATCATTATTTTCATTATTTATTTCTATATGGTTGGGGATCTTGTGAGGTTGAATCAGTGTTGTCAAAGAGAATCACTATAACACCCTGAGATATTCTAAATTATTGTTTTCCAAATTAATTATTATATTTTGATATTTTTCATTTCACTCAACTCTAAACATAGTTTATTTTATATTACATCACTATTTTTGGATTTTTTATATGAACCCCTAAGTTTATGATGTAATAAAAACTAAATAAATTTTATCTTTTTCTATATGGAAAAATAATGTCGATATTTGTTAAATGCATGAATGACATTCCTCAATGGACTTCATGAAACACACGACCAATTTTACCTGAACAATAATATTTAATTAAATTGTAATTATATAAAATAATATCATTAAACTAGCCAATAAATTAGATGTTATGAATATTATTAACTAAATAATAAAAATATTTTATTCACAAAAATATAATATGAATTCATATGTTATAAATTATTTAGAAATTAAAATGAAAAATAATTAAATATAAAAGATAATATTATACTTTTTTAGTCATAATGTTATTTAACTAAATAAATAATATTAATTATAAATATTTATTTAATTAAATATTATATATATTTTATATATTCAACTATATATTTTTTATATTAAAATATGTTAATAATAAACCCAATTTTATGTGTAAAAACTATAATTTTTATAATTGTAGATTTACCGGCTTTTAATGGGGAAACCATTTTAAATCCCAATTTATGAAATTTCATATAATTACTATGTCCAAATAGATGTCATTATTGAAATTGAAACATTAAAATTATGTTAGGTTACATTTATCTGTATTTTTTTATAAGGTATCATTTTTAATGAATAGTTAAAAATACTGAATTTTAGTTCAAAACAACATTTTCATATAATTTATTTATATTGATAAATTATATTTTAAATTTGATTCAATGTTTAATAATTTAATTTTATATAAATTAATATAATTTACTTCATTGATATCAATTTCTCTTTGATATAGGAAATAAAAAAGATACCAAATATTTGAATGTTTTTACTTTAAAAACCAGTATTGTCCACTGCACATTGGGATTAATTTTAATTTAATTTAATATAATTACTTGATAATTAAATGGAAAAATTTATTCAATATTTGGAATCCATATATGTTATAATGTTTATTAATATAAACTTTTTTTTTGAAAAAAATATTAATTAATGTAATTATAATTAATTTCATCGTTTAGGGTAATCTTTTGCTTGACTAAGTAATAAAAATTAAATTGAAGACCAAAAAATACATATAATCTTTTGCAACACAGATTGATTGGCCATTTGTCTTCCATTACTCTTCCTTTATTGAATTTTTTCCTTGGTATTCCTTTTTTTGGGTAAAAATATCCGAATAGCTTTCTTATTTTCAAAAATATCAAGAGAGTCCTTTACCTTCTGTATAAAATCCAAGTACCTATATCTCTTCTTCACACATCCCAAAAATCATAGGATTGAAAATATTCTTCCAAATTAACCTAAAAATATCTAGATTCCCATTTCAATCCTTACATTAGGCTGAAATAAATCCAAGGAAGCCTTTTCGCAAAAATAAAAATAAGTTATCCGATCAAGAGGTAAAATGTTCTCACAATATCATTTCATTTATTTTCATTCCACAACCCTCCAATATCATTATTCAATTATTTTATAACAAAATCTATATCATCAATATAATTGGATTTTTTTAGTCTTTTTTTTCACTAACACTTACACAAACATCCCTCTAATGGGGTACAAATATACTCGTTATTGGTGCAGTGAACTAATGCCTCACTAAATGATGATTGTTCGCTTTACCTTTTCCACCTATCATGGAAGACATTATTATTAACAATATATTAATAGATGTTATTTTTTATACTATTTATGTCTTAATTATTCTATAATAATTTTATAACCCATATCTTTATACATTCAATTTTCTATTTTATGATAATTTTGTTTGCGGATGTGTGGACTATCGCCCCCTCAAAGTGATGTGATTTTTTCATACCCTACATAGAATATATTATGTGTAAATTCAGTGAATATATGTGATAAATATGAAATAATATATTCACTGTAATAGTTATATATATACACACATATATTAACATATATTTCATTTTCCTTATTTCATTCAACACGATAATAAAACGAAAATAAAGATCATGTATACGTACAGATTACTATCTCCAAGAATGGTGTATTCCATTTTATAGATGTATTTTTACTAAAAATAATATACTGAATATAAAATATAAGTAAATCATAGTTTTTATTATATAAATAATTATATAAATATAAGGACAAAATATATAACAAATAAGAAACATGTAAAAAACAAAGAGGATGTTACCCTAACTGAAGCCCTAACATATAATTGTTAACAAGTGGTTAATAAAAATAAATAATAATGAAATAATAGTTATTATAAGTAGTAATATTTTTATTTTTTATATTTAAAATAAATTTATATCTATTATATAATATTTTAAAATGACTACGCCCAGATTGAAGACATATGGTAATGGGATTTCATCTCAGTTTTTATTTCTGTGAGATACATGTAATGTTCACCACTATTTCGTTCTGTGGAATATATGAACTACCCATGATTTTATTATATTTATCTTATAAATATATTAATATTTATACACATATCAATTTTATGATCATTCATTAATGGTTTTGTGTTCAAAAGTTACCAAATCGGTGAAATGTTTTTGCCTCAATCTGCCTTCTTGGAGAATCATGTTTTTTATGCAAATAAATTCTCTATAGATGTTTATATAATAATATTTTATATGTTATATAAATAATTTAGTACTTTTGATGATAATTTATGTATAATTTAGTTTCATTTTCTTTCACAAAGAGCAGGATCGCATGTAATCAAGTTATAGGAGTTTATTGATACAATCTCATCTCTTTTCATGATTGTTTATGTTTATACATCCTTTGATTAAATCTTATGATCTATAACACATTAAAATTCATGATTTTGATTATCCTATTATTTTTAATTATTTATTCAAAAATTGGTACCATTTCTTAAAATCATTGGTTCATAATTTATTTAATTATGTGTTTTCATGAATGCCTAAATTTACCTTATCTTTGGTAATAAATATATGTTCCTTCAAAACAATGTTTCCTAAAATAAATTTCTATGAATATTGTGTAATTACCCTTTAAAAATAAAAATAAACATTTACCCCTTTTTCTTTTACCAATATCTTTAAATGAATATTTTTTATCCTTCCGAATAAGGTTTTTTCTATATATTTTACCATTAAAAAGGAATGTTCTTTTTCTAACATCATATAACAAGTATAGATTTTCCTGTAGTCATTTCAATAATGGTTCATATTCGTTTTTAAAAGATAATTTTTAGAAATTGTTAATAAAATTGATTTTCATTAAAAAGGGATTAATAAATTTTTTAATGTTATTTTCCATGTTTTGATATATAAAGGTTTTTTAAATGATTTCACGTTTTCCTTATAAGTCTCCAATGTATAATTTATGAAAATGAATTCCAAATTTTTTATGTTCTAACTTACTTTTTGAAAGAATAAAGCATGTTTTTCTTAGGAAATATTTATTTAATATGTTATAAAATTATTTTTCATCTCAGATAACATCCATTTTTGATACTCATTCGCTTCAAGGAAAAAATCTAAAGGCTCCATTCATATTCTTTCTTTGATGGTTTCTGTTTTTATGGAATTATGATTAACACACTTGTTTCACACCTATAGATTTTATACTATTAGAACCCATATAATTTCATGTTTTAAACTTTCCTCATGTGATTATTAAATATATCCCTTTTCATAGGTAATTATGTGATGAAATGTTAATGAAACTCATTTCATTTCATGGGTTATGAAGTGATGTTAATAAAACATATCCCTTTTTATGAATCATGTTATGATGAATATTTTGTTATCTAATGGTATAAGTATGAATGATTTTACTATGAGATGGTAGGGACCTATATCTCCCTCTAATTAATTTGGTAATGATAAGTCTTATATGAGCTCTGATAGTACATGTGTCATAGCACATTCCCAAAATCAGGAACGTATATGGGTTGTAGCCCAATACTAAAAGTAAGTGTATACACAAGTTGTACCCCAATCCCCAAACCAAGAATCTAAATGGGTTGTATGCCAATAATTAATTTAATATGGTACATGAGTTACAGTCCAATAACAAAAACAATAAGTTATATGGGTTATATCACACGAATAAATGAATGAGGTTACATGGGTTAGAGACCAAGCCCAAAAAAGAAGGTAAATGGGTTATAGACCAAGCATAAAAGTAAGAGGGTACATAGTTTATTATCAGAGGCACAAAATAGCTACATGGGTTGGGTACCAATCCTAACAAGTTATATATGTATTGGTTGGAATTTTTTAAATAATATTTTATAATCTTGTATGTATACCATAAATTGTATTCCTTATATCTATATTTTTCTTTCATGACATATGCTATTAATTCTTTCGTGATCCTTGTATTATGAATTTACAATATTTATTATGATCTCTAATACACTAGGCAGGATTTTCAAATGTTGTGATCTACTTCTATACCATTTGTTCATGTTATGCCGACAAATTTCCTTTATTTACTATTACTGAGAATCTGAGCTCATACATTATTATGTTTCATTCCATATTTTATGAAGAAAGGTGTTAGGTAGATATAGTAACAATGTATATATTTATGAGATATATAGAAGATCATTAACCAATATAGAATATATTGTTCCATTATAACCAATACACTAAACTATTATTGTTTTCCAGTACATATTATTATAATTTACAAAATATTGATTTCAAATTGTGTAATATTGATGTATGATAGGATTGTGTCTCTATAGTTTGTATCAAAGTAATGGTTTAGTCGAGCATTAGAAACCATTTTAATAAATTTTTAGTGATATCCTTAGGAATATTTTAAATGATATGTTTAGGGACGTCTCTAATGATAAGTATATGGATCACTTATGAATAAGGAAAATATCCCAGTGTTTTGGTAAATAATAGAGTGATTGGTTTCCAAACAATATGTCCCTATTGGGGTACTGTAGGTGGATGTGTATCTAGAATAGATTTTCCTAGGAGTAACAACTCCAACATGATTGTATTGGTCTAACTCATGGAAATCAGGTACGCAATCATATGAATTACTTCACATTAGGTATGACAATCCTAGATTAAATGATTTGAGAATTGATAAAAAAATTAACAACCATCATAAAGGATTAAAATAGAAGTTGGATATGCATAACCTTGGATAATACTAGGGTTTTATATATTATTTAAGGTTTTATAATTTATAAATCCTATAAATTAATTTTCATTATTATATGGTTCTTATCTATGATAAATATTTCCTTGTCTATGCTTTTTGGATTTACTCAATCGATGTTACCAAAAAGAACCACAGTAATTGGAATTATTAGGGATCGTGCATTGAGTGTTCTCATGAGGATCTAAATTATTTGTAAAATGGAATGAAAAATGTCATGGAAATTCTCAAAATTAATTCTCAAGATATTAATAATGATGATGATCAAAACAATCAATGGATGTGAAAAGGTTTTGTGAAGACCATCATGAGGAAAGATCCACATTCTTTTAGTGGGTCTTTAAATCAGCTTGTTTCTGAACATTATATTTTTACCACTAAAAATATATTCTCTATTCTCCATTGTTTAGATCATGATAAATTATTTCTGTATGTTAATCAGATTAATTTTGAAGAAGCCAAGTGGTGGACACTAATCAAGAGTATAAATAAGAAAGATGGAATTGAATACATGGATTCAGATGATGAATATACTAGTTCCACTGTGGATAATTTTACAATAAAGAAAAGGTACCCATTTAGAATAAACCACCAACCCGATAGTAAGGTTGATAGGTTCTTCATTTGAATAAGGCCAAGTCTCATAAGGGCATAGGACATAAAAGACTTTGGTAGATATGAAGAGATTGTGCGTAGCTCAATCAAAGTTGATATGGATGTTGGAGTTGTGTACCAATCCACTGGATTTTACCAGAATATTAATATTGATGTCAAATGAAAATCATCAAAACATAGAGATATAAAGATGAGACTTCTATTATGATCTTTGTGTCAAAATAATTATGGTGGGAATTATCTTAATATGACATGAAAATTTATTATGTGGGTAAAGGAAGTACATACAGTAGATGGATAAACAATTTCTTGGAAAATGTTTTATAATGACTTGAACACTAAAAAAACTCATCATGATTAATTTAGAGACCCGAATCTTGACATACATGGACATTACATTACTTTTTCGGAATACATAGTACATAACAAAAATACACACATAAGGACCGTAATAGTTTAGTGTCTTTGGAAACTTAGAATATAATATTCTAATCGTGGTGAAAGATCTTCAACATCTCCCATAATGATCTTCTTTTTTTAACCTAAATCCTTTCTTTATGTCATGGGGAAAAGAAAACATAAAAGGTTGAGCTCAAATGCTCAGTAAGGGTAAAAAAAATAAATAACAATCACGTCATATTCATAAGAACATATCTTTAGGAAATCTTAACCTGCAAAAGAGATCATAATTTCATAACATGTGATAAATCATAGTAGTGAAATTTAATCCCAATTATCATAACTTAAAACATGAAACTTTGTGGAATACACAGATAATCATAGAGAATCATTTCTTATTAGTCAAGACTCATTTCCAAGACTATCTTAGTGGACAAAGTCCCTTTCTGAACCGAGTTCACTCCATATTTCAGTCATGTTTCACTGAACTGGTATAACCTACCATTCCAGCCATGTCTATCTCATGAGATATAAAATCTTTACCCAATGCATTGGATGGAGATATAGGTCCCAACAATCTCATAATGATACCATTCTTATGTGTGCCACAAAATCATAAATCATACATAATTGCATAACCCATGAAACAAAAATGGGAATCTGAAACATCATGACATCATAAAACAATTCATATAAGATAAAGGAATTAATAAAAATATTTCCATCAAAACATAATCAATTAAATGTAATAATAGGGATAGAAACAGAACCCTATATTATCTTAGATGGAAAATATTTTTGATAAAACACTTGAACTCCATTCTTGAGGAAAATATCCTTTCTACTTCAAAAACATTTTCCTTTCTTAACATGTCATACATTTTTAAACTAAAAGAAGTTGATTAAAAATAAACTTGAAAACTTGTAAAGGAATATTCTGGGAAATAATGTTTTAAAAACAATTCATGCTGTATAAGTCAAAAAAACATTTTTCTCGTACTTTTGTCGGAAAAGTCAAAAAGTACCTCATACAAAAAATGACAAAAGATTCCTTTCTTATATTTTACTACAAACTCACCAAAGGGTAAAATTGGATTTAAAAAATTATAGTTGGATGGAAACAATATTACATATTGAGGAAACATGGATGTGGATGATAAAATACATCCCAGTAAATACCAAAGTATAAACAATCTCGGATAAAAATGAGATTGTGATATTTCCCTTACCTTAGGCCCGATTTGCCTTGTAAGTTTCCGAACCTCCTATATAATGATTTAAATAATGTTATTGACTTATTCCAAAATCTTAATTATTGTTATGATATCATGTATGGTCATATTATTAGCTTCTTATTAGTAATATTTCATTGCTACTTGTTATTCGGGTGTTTATAACTTTTTGTTCTTATGCGTGTTTTGTCGAATAAATTCTTATTCTTCTCTTTAGGTTATAGATACATCATTTCCAGAATGGTATTAATGTACTATATATCATGTTTATTCATTAAATTCATTTATATAATCATTATTCAATGAAGATCATGTAGAACGAATCACATCACATCGTGGAGACGGTATTCCATACGTACGCACGAGTGATGATATCGTTCCCATGATCGTGGAATTGTATTGGAGTGTATGTATACTATTTCAGAATAAATATCACTTTATAATAATCATATATAGTAGTTATTTACACCATTATACCCATCCAAGTAAGGTGTTGGTGGAAAATAGATTACACCACGGCATGGAGACAATATTCTGTACGTACGCACACGCGGTGATTTCGTTTTCCGTAGGATGGATAGATGTTGAAATAGGGTTGTTTCATACTTATAATAACTTATAAATATATGAGTGATACTGATTTTATTACTTCATAATGAAACAACTAAAGAAGAATAAGTTGAAGAAGAACGAATTTGTAAAGGATCGGTAATGGATATTACCTCTTTTTGACACGCCTCTTCTTAACCTCCTCTTAGGGCACTGAGGTTGGTCTTTGAAGAAGACCAGAACCTCTAGGATGATTCTAGGAAAGTGTAGAGGATATATTTTTAGGGGTTGGTCGAGCTTGAAGTCTCAAATTGGTGTGAGGAAGAGAGGGAGGAGGTGCCCTTTTATAAGGGAGGAGAAGGGCATCTTTGGAAATCTTCAAAATATTAATTTATAATAAATCTAACCCCACTTAAAAACCTCCAAAAATGACTCATATATGAATATTAGATGATCTAGGGTTGTAATATCGTCAAACAATAAAATTTAGACATGTTAGGAATTTATTGTAAACATTATCAACTTGATTTATCCTTATTTATCAATTTAATATTATTTGTGGTAATAATATTCTAAATTTTACATTATTATTAATAATTACATATTTGTTGTGAATTTTCCATAATTTGACACGTAATGACCTTTTAGACCATATAAAATTTAATTTATAATTTTTAAATATTTTTTTTATTTTTAAACCATTTTATAATATATTATTTTTATAAAATAACAATAGTGTCAATTTTGACACTATTCATTTATATGGATTTAAATAAACTATATACAGAGGATATGTTCAAACTAAAAGCTTTAATAGATTAATAAAATGTCATATTTATCTAGAAAATTATTTTAGAACATTAAATAGTGTATATAATAATTATTATAATATTTTTAAAACCATTTATTTGATACTTTATTTAATAAAATAATTTCAACATCACTATTGTGTCATAATTAATGATAATTATTTAATCCCTAATTATTATAAATAAATTACTATGATGTAGATAATTGTATTATCTTTCTGGAGATAATTCATGTTCTATGTTTCATTAAGTTTATGACCAAATTAAAATTATTATACTTATAAGATTTAAGAAAGTTACATGTTGTCACATTCATTGGTTTTAATAATAATTTAATTATTTTCATTGACAAAATTCTATTAAATGAATATAATCTGACCCTTAGGTGATATTGGTCGACTTTTAGTCATCCAATAGGATTTTGACAAATGTTAGGGTAATTTTATAATCTTATATTTTCCCTTAATTACCCGATTTACCTTTAACTATGGTAAATAAAAATTACCGTGGTTACTATTCATAATGCCCAAAAAATAAAAAGTATCCTATTAACATAATTTTGACCCACTAATTCTGAATATGGAATCCATTTTTCAAAATTCAAAACATATAAGTTTTAGTAATTAATTTAAAATAAATCCAGTTGTTAAGAAAACGGGTTTTAGAAGTTAAAACATTGCCAAAGATTGAAATGTTTTACCTATGAATTCAATGTGAAATTAATGCTAATAACATAAATTATATTAAATGGTAAAAATATATTATATCTATACTTTAAAACCATTAAATATTATAATTTAACCATATAAATTATCTCAATGAAAAAAGTTTTTTTTAATTAAAAATTAGCATATTTTTACTATTCAACAAAATATGAAAGTTATCAGAAAAATATCAAAAATTTATCCACAGTAAATTTTTATATCATGATTCAAAAGAAGAATTATATTTTGTCAAATTGAACTTATAAATATGTTAAAAACAAGATTTAATGTGGGTACTCCATTAAAAGGCGGCAAAATTGCATTTTGTGATAAATACTTATTTTACCCAAAAAAAATTATTTTGTTCTCCTACCATGTTCTAGAAAATGTGTAAGATGAATAATAATGTTGTAAGATTAAAAATTTAGTTAATACTATTCATAACAGCTAGTTCATAATAATATTATAATAATATATTGTTGTTTATTAAAACCCGGTATTGCATACAACACGCGCTATCGAGGAAGGTCGCGATTGCGTGTAATGCAAGTCAAGTAAGGGTTGTGTGCTGTGCAAGAATCCTTCATTGTTTCGTATAACATAATCCAACCATATTTCATTTATACATTGAATATATATATATATACTAAATGTTGCGTAGAATAACTATTATCAAAATTGTGTGCAACACGATCCAAGAATAGTGTTGCGTATAATGCAAGCTAATACGGTGTTGCGTATAGCGCAAGGTAATCTTGGTGTATCAAACAACACAAGACATTAATGGAATTAAAAGAATATTTTTCATAAAATCTCGGGGTGTTACATTCTACCCCCCCTTAAAATTAATTTCTCCCTCGAAATTCATCGGGGTTATAAATGGTTTACTATTCGAAAGTTTCTTTAATAGAAACCCACATCGTAAAAGAGATACCAAAACCAATCTTTAAAAACAAAAGTATGAAACGTAATAGTTACCCAAATAAACTAATCACTGGGTTTCCACATAGGTGAAAATATGGATATGGAATAGAATTCTAACCATCATGTTCTGATGGAGAATGGTAGAGAACATGGCTCTGGAAAATCCAGCAATCACAAAGCCATAAATTTGTGACGATCTAAGGTACCATCTGATTCATCAGAAATAAGAGCACTAGGACAGCATTTTTGGTTTTCAAGATCATTTCCCTAAAGTTGATGAAATTGGAATTAGAAGAAATACTTTCATGATTTTGTTATAGTCTCACCATTTGTCGTTCTGTAGACAATTTCCACTTCATCTCTTAATGAAATGAAGTTTAATTTGTCATTCGTGATGTGTTAGCAGATCATGTGATAGAATGATGTGTCATTCCATCTGTCTCAAACAAAATGTTAGAAAAGTTATCAAAAAATACATAAGTCCATATATAGTGAGATTAAATATATATGGTTCCTAAAATGGACTTATACTTCATATATCATACTGCTAAATATAATAAAACTATTTTCTCCTAAAAAGGGACTTCCTGTAGGCCAGTGGTAGGCGATAATGGCCAGTCGCACTTCGGTTGTGGGTTCGATTCCAACAGCCTTGTCTGACGCGATGGGTTGTCGCCCATCCTGCAGGTTGTCCTTTATCTAAAGCTATATTACTATAACATCCCATCAACAATATCAAAAAAGTTTTATCCTTAAACAATACTAAATTATGTCCAACATAATTGTAACGACCCGAAATTTTGAATAAATCTTGTTTCCTAATTTCATGTGTTATTTTTTATACTCAAAAAAATGATTTATTTGATAAACATGATTATAAATAAAATGAGACCATTGGTTTTTGAGTGTTATATGACCATCAGTCAATATGACCACCGTGAACAAAATGTTTTGATTATTGTCTCTAAATTTAAGTAATCTTGGTTAATTATTATAGAAAGAAGATTTGATGGCCTCACCTAGTAGCCTTGGGCCGATCGAAGCCCATCTAACAGAGATTGGGAAGGAGGTAGCACCATTGGGCTTTGCTCTGGACCAAATCCAAGCCGAACTTCATCATGTGAAGCTAGAACGGAATCGCCTTCGCGAGAAGTTCAAACTGATAGAAATTACTACTCGGGCAATGTTGACTGAGCCGCCCCAAAATTCTATCACCCTAGCACACCTTACTCTTAGGTCCTATGCTGGTATTATAAGGGGTTATGTAACGAGACCGTAATTGCCTTGTGTAATCCTTTTATTAAATAAAAATTTGGATTTCTTCTTATAATGATGTTTATGAATTTTCAAATGACCGGATAAATATTGTATGCATATTTTTGATGAATTTTAGAAAAAGGATATTTTAAAAATGGTTGTGTAAACCTTAAATAATTAAAAATGTGTAATGATTTTAGAAAAATGGTCTTCTACAATTATGTTCAGTACGAAATTTAGAGTCTAATAAGATCAACATGATTTTTGATTAATAGTAAATTATGAATAGTGATTTTATGATTAGGATTAGTAATATGACCAAATGGATTAGTAATCTCACTTAAAGAAAGTTTTAAAATAATCTAGGCACCTTGATTAAGTAATGTGATTCAATAAAATAGTTAAATAACGGTTTCATTAATTATTATTCAAGTATTAGTTTTTTTCGGGTGAATAGTGTTTTTTAATTAAAAATAATTAGAAAATTATTTTTATAAAAAGGACTTTATTTTTGAACTCAGAGCATCGATATTATGCTAAGGTAATTTTTGGGGATTTTTCTGAAAAAAATGAATTTTCGATGAATAGTGTTTTTATTTAAAAATTAAATTAAAAATATTTAGAAAATTATTTTTATAAAATGGATTTCATTTTTGAAATCAGAGCATTGATATTTGGTTAAGGTGAAATTTTGGGATTATTCTGAGAAAGTTGAATTTTCGGTGAATAGTGAAAGTATAGTTTTTAAGTTACGGGTGTTTAATGACATCATTTAATGATGTATTAAGTATATATTCAATATGGTCGAATTATGAATAGTAAGATAAGGTGTGAGGTGTCCCAAGTGGCCAATACCATGGGCAAATACCATGGGCAAGCCCATGGTTTTGCCAAAACCACTAGTGAGGTGTCCCTTGGCCATTAATGCTTTGTCCCCTCACTTTCCCTATAAATACCCACCCTTTCCTCCCTTAGTTTTCACTCCCAACTCTCCCCCAACGAAGTTCTGGTCTTCTTACCTTCCAAAGAGTCCTCCCAAGGTTCCCCCAAGCCCTCAAGGTCCAATCCTTTGAGTTTCAAGAGTCACATTTTAAGGTAAGGGATCCGACCCCTCTCTTTCTTTTCATGTAATCTCTTTTATGTCATTCCTATTATGCTCCATGTTTTTATGTGAGAGGATGTTCTTTTATATTCCTCTTACTTCCCTTTCATGTTTATATGATGAGAGATACCCTCTTACTCTCATCATTTCGTTTAATGAAAGTTTAAGTGACGCCGTTAGGCTGCCGAATTTTTAAGGGATTCTTTCACCCTTCTCATTTTTCAAGTTCGATTTTCATGTCAAGTCTTTCAAGTTCCTTTTTATTATGTTGGGGTATGATCTCTATATCTATCATACTGATCTCTTATGATAATATGATGAGGGACCCTATTTGATCTTGTCAAATCATTTTCTTTTGATGTTAAGTGATGCCGTAAGGCTGCCGAATTTTCATAAGAGAAATCTAATCTTTTTTCCTTCCATGTTTTTCATTTCAAATGTTATGTCCCTCAAATTTCATTACCATGTCCATATGTCCTTCTTACTCTTTCACCCTACCGTTTTATGGATCATTTATGAGTGGTTGACCCATGTCCCCTCTCATTTCAATGTTTTCTAAAACCCCGAAACTTAGCCGTTATGCTGCAGAATTTTCCCCTCAAAATGCCTCTCTCTTTTCTCAAAAATTATTTTATGTTATAAAGTGAATACTCAAAGCTCTTATTTATACAAGGGTATTCACATATATATCAAAATTTTCCATTTTAAATTCTGGGATTTACATACATGAGACCCGCTTTCCCTTTCCGTGGGTTTAAAGTGACGTAAAGATCATGTCTTTAAAGCAGTTTTTAAAACGTTATGATTATGAAATGAAACCCATTTATTTTATGCTATGTGGGTTATTTATGAAATGTTTGATGATGATATATGTGGCTCACATGATAATAAAGGCAAATTTAAGGGTGCGCCCTGGTAGCGCTCCAATGCATTGGGTAATGATGTAACCACTAGAGATTACAATTTTCACGATACCTTGGTGAATAACCTTGGTAATTTTCAAATGACACCTTGGGGATGGACCTTGGTGATATGTTCATGATTGTCTATGTTAAATGATGTAGCCACATCTTCAAGTTATGAAAAATGTTATTTTTATTATGAAATGCCTCATGATTTCTTTCTCATGCCTTAAAGTTCTTTTCATGTCCTTATTGAAGAATCTCAAGTTCACATGTAAAATGTTCTTCTTGTTTCCCTTACTGGGCCTTCTTCTCACCCTTTCTTTTGATGTATGTCCCCAGGTTTTGAGATGCAGTAATGAACCTAGAATGAACTTAAGGAGACGCCTTTCAAGTGTTTAAGAATAATGCTTTATGTTGTTTTCATGTATTATGTTCCTGGTTTCCAAGACACTAAACCTTAAAGATCCTCAGTTGTGTGTAATGTAATGAAAGTTTATGTTATAAAATGGCGGGATGCTATAGTTGGTATCAAAGGATGGTTTAGTTATTTGTGGAAATTAGGATATGAAAACTCCAGGAGGAACCCTATAGAAAAGTTTAATATAGGAAATCTTCCTGGTATTTTGGTGGGTATTGAGTAAGGGGTTGCCAAGCAAATACATCCCTGTCTGGATACGAGCAGGTAGAGGTGGCTCTGGCACAGATGTACATAGGGGTAAAACCCGAAAACACCGCTTTGAGCTAGACTCGAACGGGAACTGGTACACGACAACGGGCCTTGCTGCACTCTTGGTTACGACACTCCCGGGGGATATGCTTTGGTAAATTCATAAGCTTGATATGAACCATTATTAAAGGAACAAAGATAAAATAAAATAAAGATTCAAATAAGAATATATGATCATGGATAACCTAGATGGGAACCTAGGGGATCACAAGTTAGGGTATACTTTTCTTCTACAAGTTATCCTTATATGCTTTAAGTTCCTTTTCATGATTATTGGTTAAGTATTTAAGCCTCTAATTATACTTTATCTTCTTAGTTAATGGTGGGAAATGGAATAACGTGTCCCAACAACCAATGTGATAGGAAATGCGACAATTTCCGTATTAATATGTCAGAGATGATTAGGGGATTAAAAGATGATTATTATTTTGGAAGGCGTTCACTATTTTGGGGACCCTATATGATCGAGGTAAATAGATTACTATAGTATTTTCATTGAGGAGTAAGGTTGACTTATATTTTGAAGAATTGATGAATTTAAGGTGGACTTATAGTAATTTAGGTTACTTTTGGGAATGATTAACCTATCTTGGGTAAAATATGTTTAGGTTAGCTACTTTTGTTATAAGATGTTAGGAGTGGTTGATGTTGTCTGAAGATGAACAATGAAGTTGTTTTGGAAGACTATGTTATCAAATCCTTCTTGTATTTGGGTTTCAATCTTAGTTTGGTTTATTTTGAGGAATTTTAAGGACCGTTATTTATGGAGTGGTCTATGATGAACGTTGGGTAGTACCATGGAACTTTGAAGATTTAAAAGTAGGTTCTATTCCAATGGGATCCTTTCTTTTTGAAGAGTTGTTTTACCTTAACCTTTCTATTTTTGGGATAATGTTTAAATATAGAAGAAATAGATAGTTAATCTTTTGTAGATTATGTGATTCTATAGAAGATTATTCTTGTGATTTTATGAGACCAAGTGTTTTTGAATTCTCATCATTTGGCGAAAAGATTAGTGTTGGTAGGGACTTGTTAAAGGATGAAACTCTACTTGAAGGTAGGTATATTTTCTTATGTTTTTGTTCTATGTAGTAAATGAAATCCTCAAAATTATGAAAAGAAACGTAAAACAAAAATGTTGTTGGTTTACGTTTCCTACTAGGTAATCAAAGACCGTTTACACACATCATATGTTTGGGATTTTCTCATGGTTAACTTTCTCCTAATCATGTTCTCTATCACTCTCTCTCAGAACTGACCCTTTGTTTTTTCCTCCATGTCCATGTTTTCCTACATGGAACCCGAGTGTGGGTTAACTCGGGTGGCCTTTGTACTTCCTTCTCTTTCTTTTAAAGTAATGGTGTTACTGACTCTTTTTCCGATGTGGGACTTTCAATGAAATTTCAAAACCCAATTTCAAAAAATTGCGAGGACGCAATTTCTTAAGGGGGGAAGATTGTAACGACCCGAAATTTTGAATAAATCTTGTTTCCTAATTTCATGTGTTATTTTTTATACTCAAAAATATGTTTTATTTGATAAACATGATTATAAATAAAATGAGACCATTGGTTTTTGAGTGTTATATGACCATCAGTCAATATGACCACCGTGAACAAAATGTTTTGATTATTGTCTCTAAATTTAAGTAATCTTGGTTAATTATTATAGAAATAAGATTTGATGGCCTCACCTAGTAGCCTTGGGCCGATCGAAGCCCATCTAACAGAGATTGGGAAGGAGGTAGCACCATTGGGCTTTGCTCTGGACCAAATCCAAGCCGAACTTCATCATGTGAAGCTAGAACGGAATCGCCTTCGCGAGAAGTTCAAACTGATAGAAATTACTACTCGGGCAATGTTGACTGAGCCGCCCCAAAATTCTATCACCCTAGCACACCTTACTCTTAGGTCCTATGCTGGTATTATAAGGGGTTATGTAACGAGACCGTAATTGCCTTGTGTAATCCTTTTTTTAAATAAAAATTTGGATTTCTTCTTATGATGATGTTTATGAATTTTCAAATGACCGGATAAATATTGTATGCATATTTTTGATGAATTTTAGAAAAAGGATATTTTAAAAATGGTTGTGTAAACCTTAAATAATTAAAAATGTGTAATGATTTTCGAAAAATGGTCTTCTACAATTATGTTCAGTACGAAATTTAGAGTCTAATAAGATCAACTTGATTTTTGATGAATAGTAAATTATGAATAGTGATTTTATGATTAGGATTAGTAATATGACCAAATGGATTAGTAATCTCACTTAAAGAAAGTTTTAAAATAATCTAGGCACCTTGATTAAGTAATGTGATTCAATAAAATAGTTAAATAACGGTTTCATTAATTATTATTCAAGTATTAGTTTTTTTCGGGTGAATAGTGTTTTTTAATTAAAAATAATTAGAAAATTATTTTTATAAAAAGGACTTTATTTTTGAACTCAGAGCATCGATATTATGCTAAGGTAATTTTTGGGGATTTTTCTGAAAAAAATGAATTTTCGATGAATAGTGTTTTTATTTAAAAATTAAATTAAAAATATTTAGAAAATTATTTTTATAAAATGGATTTCATTTTTTAAATCAGAGCATTGATATTTGGTTAAGGTGAAATTTTGGGATTATTCTGAGAAAGTTGAATTTTCGGTGAATAGTGAAAGTATAGTTTTTAAGTTACGGGTGTTTAATGACATCATTTAATGATGTATTAAGTATATATTCAATATGGTCGAATTATGAATAGTAAGATAAGGTGTGAGGTGTCCCAAGTGGCCAATACCATGGGCAAATACCATGGGCAAGCCCATGGTTTTGCCAAAACCACTAGTGAGGTGTCCCTTGGCCATTAATGCTTTGTCCCCTCACTTTCCCTATAAATACCCACCCTTTCCTCCCTTAGTTTTCACTCCCAACTCTCCCCCAACGAAGTTATGGTCTTCTTACCTTCCAAAGAGTCCTCCCAAGGTTCCCCCAAGCCCTCAAGGTCCAATCCTTTGAGTTTCAAGAGTCACATTTTAAGGTAAGGGATCCGACCCCTCTCTTTCTTTTCATGTAATCTCTTTTATGTCATTCCTATTATGCTCCATGTTTTTATGTGAGAGGATGTTCTTTTATATTCCTCTTACTGCCCTTTCATGTTTATATGATGAGAGATCCCCTCTTACTCTCATCATTTCGTTTTATGAAAGTTTAAGTGACGCCGTTAGGCTGCCGAATTTTTAAGGGATTCTTTCACCCTTCTCATTTTTCAAGTTCGATTTTCATGTCAAGTCTTTCAAGTTCCTTTTTATTATGTTGGGGTATGATCTCTATATCTATCATACTGATCTCTTATGATAATATGATGAGGGACCCTATTTGATCTCGTCAAATCATTTTCTTTTGAAGTTAAGTGATGCCGTAAGGCTGCCGAATTTTCATAAGAGAAATCTAATCTTTTTTCCTTCCATGTTTTTCATTTCAAATGTTATGTCCCTCAAATTTCATTACCATGTCCATATGTCCTTCTTACTCTTTCACCCTACTGTTTTATGGATCATTTATGAGTGGGTGACCCATGTCCCCTCTCATTTCAATGTTTTCTAAAACCCCGAAACTTAGCCGTTATGCTGCAGAATTTTCCCCTCAAATTGCCTCTCTCTTTTCTCAAAAATTATTTTATGTTATAAAGTGAATACTCAAAGCTCTTATTTATACAAGGGTATTCACATATATATCAAAATGTTCCATTTTAAATTCTGGGATTTATATACATGAGACCCGCTTTCCCTTTCCGTGGGTTTAAAGTGACGTAAAGATCATGTCTTTAAAGCAGTTTTTAAAACGTTATGATTATGAAATGAAACCCATTTATTTTATGCTATGTGGGTTATTTATGAAATTTTTGATGATGATATATGTGTCTCACATGATAATAAAGGCAAATTTAAGGGTGCGCCCTGATAGCGCTCCAATGCATTGGGTAATGATGTAACCACTAGAGATTACAATTTTCACAATACCTTGGTGAATAACCTTGGTAATTTTCAAATGAAACCTTGGGGATGGACCTTGGTGATATGTTCATGATTGTCTATGTTAAATGATGTAGCCACATCTTCAAGTTATGAAAAATGTTATTTTTATTATGAAATGCCTCATGATTTTTTTCTCATGCCTTAAAGTTCTTTTCATGTCCTTATTGAAGTATCTCAAGTTCACATGTAAAATGTTCCTCTTGTTTCCCTTACTGGGCCTTCTGCTCACCCTTTCTTTTGATGTATGTCCCCAGGTTTTGAGATGCAGTAATGAACCTAGAATGAACTTAAGGAGACGCCTTTCAAGTGTTTAAGAAGAATGGTTTATGTTGTTTTCATGTATTATGTTCCTGGTTTCCAAGACACTAAACCTTAAAGATCCTCAGTTGTGTGTAATGTAATGAAAGTTTATGTTATAAAATGGCGGGATGCTATAGTTGGTATCAAAGGATGGTTTAGTTATTTGTGGAAATTAGGATATGAAAACTCTAGGAGGAACCCTATAGAAAAGTTTAATATAGGAAATCTTCCTGGTATTTTGTTGAGTATTGAGTAAGGGGTTGCCAAGCAAATACATCCCTGTCTGGATACGAGCACGTAGAGGTGGCTCTGGCACAGATGTACATAGGGGTAAAACCCGAAAGCACCGCTTTGAGCTAGACTCGAATGGGAACTGGTACACGACAACGGGCCTTGCTGCACTCTTGGTTACGACACTCCCGAGGGATATGCTTTGGTAAATTCATAAGCTTGATATGAACCATTATTAAAGGAACAAAGATAAAATAAAATAAAGATTCAAATAAGAATATATGATCATGGATAACCTAGATGGGAACCTAGGGGATCACAAGTTAGGGTATACTTTTCTTCTACAAGTTATCCTTATATGCATTAAGTTCCTTTTCATGATTATTGGTTAAGTATTTAAGCCTCTAATTATACTTTATCTTCTTAGTTAATGGTGGGAAATGGAATAACGTGTCCCAACAACCAATGTGATAGGAAATGTGACAATTTCCGTATTAATATGTCAGAGATGATTAGGGGATTAAAAGATGATTATTATTTTGGAAGGCGTTCACTATTTTGGGGACCCTATATGATCGAGGTAAATAGATTACTATAGTATTTTCATTGAGGAGTAAGGTTGACTTATATTTTGAAGAATTGCTGAATTTAAGGTGGACTTATAGTAATTTAGGTTACTTTTGGGAATGATTAACCTATCTTGGGTAAAATATGTTTAGGTTAGCTACTTTTGTTATAAGATGTTAGGAGTGGTTGATGTTGTCTGGAGATGAACAATGAAGTTGTTTTGGAAGACTATGTTATCAAATCCTTCTTGTATTTGGGTTTCAATCTTAGTTTGGTTTATTTTGAGGAATTTTAAGGACCGTTATTTATGGAGTGGTCTATGATGAACGTTGGGTAGTACCATGGAACTTTGAAGATTTAAAAGTAGGTTCTATTCCTATGGGATCCTTTCTTTTTGAAGAGTTGTTTTACCTTAACCTTTCTATTTTTAGGATAATGTTTAAAGATAGAAGAAATAGATAGTTAATCTTTTGTAGATTATGTGATTCTATAGAAGATTATTCTTGTGCTTTTATGAGACCAAGTGTTTTTGAATTCTCATCATTTGGCGAAAAGATTAGTGTTGGTAGGGACTTGTTAAAGGATGAAACTCTACTTGAAGGTAGGTATATTTTCTTATGTTTTTGTTCAATGTAGTAAATGAAATCCTCAAAATTATGAAAAGAAACGTAAAACAAAAATGTTGTTGGTTTAAGTTTCCTACTAGGTAATCAAAGACCGTTTACACACATCATAAGTTTGGGATTTTCTCATGGTTAACTTTCTCCTAATCATGTTCTCTATCACTCTCTCTCAGAACTGACCCTTTGTTTTTTCCTCCATGTCCATGTTTTCCTACATGGAACCCGAGTGTGGGTTAACTCGGGTGGCCTTTGTACTTCCTTCTCTTTCTTTTAAAGTAATGGTGTTACTGACTCTTTTTCCGATGTGGGACTTTCAATGAAATTTCAAAACCCAATTTCAAAAAATTGCGAGGACGCAATTTCTTAAGGGGGGAAGATTGTAACGACACGAAATTTTGAATAAATCTTGTTTCCTAATTTCATGTGTTATTTTTTATACTCAAAAAAATGTTTTATTTGATAAACATGATTATAAATAAAATGAGACCATTGTTTTTTGAGTGTTATATGACCATCAGTCAATATGACCACCGTGAACAAAATGTTTTGATTATTGTCTCTAAATTTAAGTAATCTTGGTTAATTATTATAGAAAGAAGATTTGATGGCCTCACCTAGTAGCCTTGGGCCGATCGAAGCCCATCTCACAGAGATTGGGAAGGAGGTAGCACCATTGGGCTTTGCTCTGGACCAAATCCAAGCCGAACTTCATCATGTGAAGCTAGAACGGAATCGCCTTCGCGAGAAGTTCAAACTGATAGAAATTACTACTCGGGCAATGTTGACTGAGCCGCCCCAAAATTCTATCACCCTAGCACACCTTACTCTTAGGTCCTATTCTGGTATTATAAGGGGTTATGTAACGAGACCGTAATTGCCTTGTGTAATCCTTTTTTTAAATAAAAATTTGGATTTCTTCTTATGATGAAGTTTATGAATTTTCAAATGACCGGATAAATATTGTATGCATATTTTTGATGAATTTTAGAAAAAGGATATTTTAAAAATGGTTGTGTAAACCTTAAATAATTAAAAATGTGTAATGATTTTCAAAAAATGGTCTTCTACAATTATGTTCAGTACGAAATTTAGAGTCTAATAAGATCAACTTGATTTTTGATGAATAGTAAATTATGAATAGTGATTTTATGATTAGGATTAGTAATATGACCAAATGGATTAGTAATCTCACTTATAGAAAGTTTTAAAATAATCTAGGCACCTTGATTAAGTAATGTGATTCAATAAAATAGTTAAATAACGGTTTCATTAATTATTATTCAAGTATTAGTTTTTTTCGGGTGAATAGTGTTTTTTAATTAAAAATAATTAGAAAATTATTTTTATAAAAAGGACTTTATTTTTGAACTCAGAGCATCGATATTATGCTAAGGTAATTTTTGGGGATTTTTCTGAAAAAAATGAATTTTCGATGAATAGTGTTTTTATTTAAAAATTAAATTAAAAATATTTAGAAAATTATTTTTATAAAATGGATTTCATTTTTGAAATCAGAGCATTGATATTTGGTTAAGGTGAAATTTTGGGATTATTCTGAGAAAGTTGAATTTTCGGTGAATAGTGAAAGTATAGTTTTTAAGTTACGGGTGTTTAATGACATCATTTAATGATGTATTAAGTATATATTCAATATGGTCGAATTATGAATAGTAAGATAAGGTGTGAGGTGTCCCAAGTGGCCAATACCATGGGCAAATACCATGGGCAAGCCCATGGTTTTGCCAAAACCACTAGTGAGGTGTCCCTTGGCCATTAATGCTTTGTCCCCTCACTTTCCCTATAAATACCCACCCTTTCCTCCCTTAGTTTTCACTCCCAACTCTCCCCCAACGATGTTCTGGTATTCTAACCTTCCAAAGAGTCCTCCCAAGGTTCCCCCAAGCCCTCAAGGTCCAATCCTTTGAGTTTCAAGAGTCACATTTTAAGGTAAGGGATCCGACCCCTCTCTTTCTTTTCATGTAATCTCTTTTATGTCATTCCTATTATGCTCCATGTTTTTATGTGAGAGGATGTTCTTTTATATTCCTCTTACTGCCCTTTCATGTTTATATGATGAGAGATCCCCTCTTACTCTCATCATTTCGTTTTATGAAAGTTTAAGTGATGCCGTTAGGCTGCCGAATTTTTAAGGGATTCTTTCACCCTTCTCATTTTTCAAGTTCGATTTTCATGTCAAGTCTTTCAAGTTCCTTTTTATTATGTTGGGGTATGATCTCTATATCTATCATACTGATCTCTTATGATCATATGATGAGGGACCCTATTTGATCTTGTCAAATCATTTTCTTTTTAAGTTAAGTGATGCCGTAAGGCTGCCGAATTTTCATAAGAGAAATCTAATCTTTTTTCCTTCCATGTTTTTAATTTCAAATGTTATGTCCCCCAAATTTCATTACCATGTCCATATATCCTTATTACTCTTTCACCCTACTGTTTT
The DNA here is from genome assembly GCA_963277665.1 of Viscum album. NCBI lineage: Eukaryota > Viridiplantae > Streptophyta > Magnoliopsida > Santalales > Viscaceae > Viscum > Viscum album. Next base: position 2,058,314,963 of record OY728123.1, on the reverse strand, counting down.
ATGGATCATTTATGAGTGGGTGACCCATGTCCCCTCTCATTTCAATGTTTTCTAAAACCCCGAAACTTAGCCGTTATGCTGCAGAATTTTCCCCTCAAAATGCCTCTCTCTTTTCTCAAAAATTATTTTATGTTATAAAGTGAATACTCAAAGCTCTTATTTATACAAGGGTATTCACATATATATCAAAATGTTACATTTTAAATTCTGGTATTTACATACATGAGACCCGCTTTCCCTTTCCGTGGGTTTAAAGTGACGTAAAGATCATGTCTTTAAAGCAGTTTTTAAAATGTTATGATTATGAAATGAAACCCATTTATTTTATGCTATGTGGGTTATTTATGAAATGTTTGATGATGATATATGTGGCTCACATGATAATAAAGGAAAATTTAAGGGTGCGCCCTGATAGCACTCCAATGCATTGGGTAATGATGTAACCACTAGAGATTACAATTTTCACGATACCTTGGTGAATAACCTTGGTAATTTTCAAATGACATCTTGGGGATGGACCTTGGTGATATGTTCATGATTGTCTATGTTAAATGATGTAGCCACATCTTCAAGTTATGAAAAATGTTATTTTTATTATGAAATTCCTCATGATTTCTTTCTCATGCCTTAAAGTTCTTTTCATGTCCTTATTGAAGTATCTCAAGTTCACATGTAAAATGTTCTTCTTGTTTCCCTTACTGGGCCTTCTGCTCACCCTTTCTTTTGATGTATGTCCCCAGGTTTTGAGATGTAGTAGTGAACCTAGAATGAACTTAAGGAGACGCCTTGCAAGAGTTTAAGAAGAATGCTTTATGTTGTTTTCATGTATTATGTTCCTGGTTTCCAAGACACTAAACCTTAAAGATCCTCAGTTGTGTGTAATGTAATGAAAGTTTATGTTATAAAATGGCGGGATGCTATAATATTCCATTCCAATCTTTAGGATTATCTAAAATACTTCGGTCCAAGCTCATAGTATAAAGAAAATGATCATGTGAATGCCATCATTTATCTCCCATATATCATAAGATATATCTTGTTGGTCAAATTAAAAATATGTGAATACCTTAATCATGTATTCTCTTGAATAATGAATATCCATTGAACCTTAGTGAAAACATGAATACAGTTAAAAGTTAACACTTTATACATACCAAAATCCTAAAAATTCTATATCCTCAAACCATGATATCACTTAGTCCTTATATCAATCATGAGCTCATGAATACTATCAATCATATTATATTCTCTTTATCCCTTCATTATGTGCATATCATCTGCTTTCAAAAAATATTTCAATAACATTTCATGATTACTGATGCCATAAAATTATTGAAAACCACAATATACCAAAAGATAAATATTCCAATATTCCACGATACTATATACAACATTATTCTGGAATCCCATTACATAAACACATAATCATTCCACCACATCGTTGTCATATTCAACATCGCCAATGGTGATCGCATGTGACTTCCCTTTGTCCTTTGCCTTAAGTGGTTTCTCATGTCGATCATCACTAACCCTTGGATTAGGGCATTTATTAGCATAATGCCCCATTTCCTTGCACTTGAAGTATTGAAGTGTAGTAGGTTCATGTTGTGTATCCCTTCCTTTGTTTGCATCATTAGGCATATTCTTCCCATCATTGTGGCATTAAAATTCCCGATGACCTTTATTTCCACATTTGAAACATTTACTTGTCCCTTTAAGACAATCTCCACTATTCTTCTTTCCACACTTTAAGCATAAGGAAACATTCATCTTCTTTTCACCATTATTTTGAGATTTCTGCTTGAAATCCATCTTTCATTTCTTGTCAAAACTATGAGATGGATAAGTAACACCAACTTCCATTTCTACCTTGATAGAACAACACACAATTTCTTCATAGCTACTGAAGCCTCTTATAGCTAATTCCCTTCGATGATTTGGTTTTAATCCACTGAAGAATCGATCAACTTTACTTTCAGGTTGGATGATAAATCCAGATACATACCTTGCAAGACTTGTAAAATTCACTTCGTATACACCAACAGATTCATAATCCTTTTTCTTTAGTTCAAGAAACTCATTTTCCATATTTGTTTCGAAGAATAAGAAGGAATTACTTATTGAAAAATATGTTTTTAACTCGTCCCAATCCATGGACTCAATTTCACCTCTTTGCCTCGTATTCTTGATAAGATTCCACCATTCATCAGCTTCACCTTCCAAACGATATACTGCTAAGATGACTTTATCATGTTCAGAACATTGAAGAACTGAAAATATCTTTTCAGTGGTACTGATCCATTATTCAGCAACAAGTGGATCAGAAGACCCACTGAAATAAGGTGGACGTTGCCTCATGAAGGACTCAAAATAATGTTGTTCCCTTCTCTGTTCATTTGGAAGTCTAGAATGATTCATTGATTGTGTTAGTATAGCAATAAGATTTTTCACTCCATCTCCCATAATATTTGTTTGTTCCGGAGGACAATCATCGCATTGTCCATTACATTGATCAACACGGTTCCTTCGGGTTCCAGCCATCGTCTAAAACCCAAAATGAATAGTGTGAGAGGCAAAAATCATGCTAGGGAAAACAACATAATAAAGGTGGAGTATCCTCAATATCTAACATCTTAGGATAAATTCTATGATCGTTACCGTAGTTCTAGGACTGTATCCTATACGTATACTTATCCTTAGGGACATCCCTAGACATACCTTAGAAATGTCTCTAGGTATCTCACTATCTTTTCTGCATCCTAGTTTCCAAAGGTTGACTAATCCTTTCCTCTGATACCAACTGTAAATACCTGAAGCTTGACGTACATGGACAGTACATTACTTTTGCGGAATACTTAGTACATAACAAAAACACACACACAAGGACCGTAATAGTTTAGTGTCTTTGGAAACTCAGAATATAATCTTCTAATCGTGGTGAAAGATCTTAAACATCTCCCATAAAGATCGTCTTTTTTTTAACCTAAATCCTTTCTTTATGTCCTGGGGAAAAGAAAACATAAAAGGGTGAGCTCAAATGCTCAGAAAGGGTAAACAAAAGAAATATCCATCACGTCATATTCATAAGAACATATCTTTTGGAAATCTTAACCTGCAAAAGAGATCATAATTTCATAACATGTGATAAATCATAGTAGGGAAATGTAATCCCAATAATCATAAATTAAGACATGAAACTTTTTGTCATACACACATAATCATATAGAATCATTTCTTATTAGTCAAGACTCATTGCCATGACTATCTTAGTGGACAAAGTCCCTTTCCGAACCGAGTTCACTACTCATTTCAGTCCTGTTTCGTTGAACCGGTATAACCTACCATTCCAGCCATATCTATCTCATGAGATATAAAATCTTTACCCAATGCATTGGAAGGTGATATAGGTCCTACCCATCTCATAATGATACCATTTTTATGTGTGCCAGAAAATCATAAAACATACATCATTGCATAACCCATGTAATAAAAATGGGAATCTTAAACATCATGACGTCATAAAACAATTCATATAAGATATAGGAATTCATAAAAATATTTCCATCACAACATAATCAAGTAAATGTAATAATAGCGATAGAAATTGAACCCTATATTATCTTAGATGGAAAGTAATTTTGATAAAATACTTGAACTCCATTCATGAGGAAAATATCCTTTCTACTTCAACTTTTTTTTCCTTTCATAACATGTCATAGAATATTAAACTGAAATAAGTTGATTAAAAATAAACATGAAAACTTGTAGAGGAAGATTCTTTGAAATAACGTTTTAAAAATCAATTCATGCCGTATAAGTTAAAAAAACCATTCTTCTCGTACTTTTGTCGGAAAAGTCAAAAAGTACCTCGTACGAAAAATGACCGAACATTCCTTTCATATCTTTTACTAAAAACTCACCTAAAGGTAGAATTGGTTTTAAAAAATTATAGTTGGATGGAAACAATATTACATATTGAGGAAACATGGATGTGGATGATAAAATACACCCCCAGTAAATACCAAAGTATAAACAATCTCGGATAAAAATTAGATTGTGATATTTCCTTTACCTTAGGTCTGATTTGCCTCGTAAGAGTCCGAACCTCTTGTATAATGATTTAAATTATGTTATTTACTTATTCCAGAATCATAATTATTGTTATGATATCATATATGGTCCTATTCTTAGCTTCTTAGTAGTAATATTTCATTGCTACTTGTTATTCGGGTGTTTATAACTTTTTGTTCTTATGCATGTTTTGTCGAATAAATTATTATTCTTCTCTTTAGGTTATAGATACATAATTTCCGGAATGGTATTAATGTACTATATATCATATTTATTCATTCAATTCATTTATATAATCATTATGCAATGAAGATCATGTAGAACGAATCACATCATATCGTGGAGATGGTATTCCGTACATACGCACGAGCGATTATATCATTCCCATGATCATGGAATTGTATTGGAGTGTATGTATACTACTTCAGAATCAATATCACTTTATAATAATCATATATAGAAATTATTTACACCATTATACCCATCCAAGTAAGGTGTTGGTGGAAAATAGATTACACCACAGCGTGGAGACGGTATTCCGTACGTACGCACGCGCGGTGATTTCATTTTCCGTAGGATGGATAGATGTTGAAATAGGTTTGTTTAATACTTATAATAACATATAAGTATATGAGTGATTCTGATCTTATTACTTCATAATTAAACAACTAAAGAAGAAGAAGTTGAAGAAGAATGAATTTGGAACGGATCGGTAATGGTTATTACCTCTTTTTGACGCGCCTCTTCTTAACCTCCTCTTAGGGCACTAGGGTTGGCCTTTGAAGAAGACCAGTACCTCTAGGATGATTCTAGGGAAGTGTAGAGGAGATATTGGCAGGGGTTGGCCGAGCTTGAAGGCTCAAATTGGTGTGAGGAAGAGAGGGAGGAGGTGCCCTTTTATAAGGGAGGACAGGGGCACCTTTAGAAATCTTAAAAATATTAATTTATAATATATCTAACCCCACTTAAAAACCACCAAAAATGACTCATATTCGAATATTAGATGCGATAGGGTTGTAATCTCATCAACCAATGAAATTTAGACATGTTAGTAATTTATTATAAACATTATCAACTTGATTTATCTTTATTTATCAATTTAATTTTATTTGTGGTACTAAAATTCTAAATTTTAAATTATCTTTAATAATTACATATGTGATGTGCATTTTCCATAATTTGACACATTATGACAATTTCGACCATATAAAATTTAATTTATAATTTTTATATATTTTTGTGATTTTTAAACAATTTTATAATATGTTATTTTTATAAAATAACAATAGTGAAAATTTTGACACTATTCATTTATTTGAATTTAAATAAAATATATACAGAGGATCTGTTCGAACTAAAAGCCTTAATAGATTAATAAAATGTCATATGTATCTAGAAAATTAGTGTAGAACATTAAATAGTGCATATAATAATTATTTTAATATTTTTAAAACCATTTATTTGATACTTTAATTAATACAATAATTTCAACATCACTATTGTTTCATAAATAATTATAATTATTTAATCCCTAAAAATTCTAAATAAATTCCTATGATATAGATATTTATATTAGCGTTCTGGAGACTTTTCATGTTCGATGTTTCATTAATTTTATCACCAAATTAAAATTATTATACTTATAAGATTTAAGAAAGTGAAATGTTTTCACATTCTTTGGATTTAATAATAATTAAATTATTATAATGGGAAAATGTCTATAAATGAATCTAATCCGACCCTTAGGTGATATGGGTCGACATTTAGTCATCTAATAGGATTTTTTCAGGTGTTAGGGTAATTTTATAATCTTATATTTACCATTAATTACCCGATTTACTTTTAACTATGGTAAATAAAATTTACCGTGCTTACTATTCATAATGCCCAAAAAATAAAAAGTAGCCTATTAACATAATTTGGACCCACTGATTCTAAATATGGAATCCATTTTTCAAAATTCAAAACATATAAGTTTCAGTAATTAATTTAAAATAAATCCCGTTGTTAAGAAAACGGGTTTTAGAAGTGAAAACATTGCCAAAGATTGAAATGTTTTTACCTATGAATTCAATGTGAAATTAATGCTAATGACATACATTATATTAAATGGTAAAAATATATTCTATATATACTTTAAAACCATTCAATATTATAATTTAACCATATAAATTATCTCAATGAAAAAAAGTTGTTTTTAATTAAAAATTAGCGTATTTTTACTATTCATCAAAATATGAAAGTTATCAGAAAAATATCAAAAATTTATCCAAAGTAAATTTTTATATCCTGATTCAAAAGAAGAGTATTATTTTGTCAAATTTAACTTATAAACATGTTAAAAACTAGATTTAATGTGGGTGCGCCATCAAAAGGCAGCAAAACTGTATTTTTTGATAAATACATATTTTACCTAAAAAAAATTTATTTTGTTCTCCTACCATGTTCTAGAAAATGTGTAAGATGAATAATAATGTTGTAAGATTCAAAATTTAGTTAATATTATTCATAACGTCATGTTCATAATAATAGTATAATAATATATCGTTGTTTAGTAAAACCCGGTATTGCGTACAACACACGCTATCGAGGAAGGTCGTGATTGCGTGTAATGAAAGCCAAGTCATGGTTGCGTGATGTGCAAGAATCCTTCGTTGTTTCTTATATCATAATCCTACCATATTTCATTTATACATTTAATATATATATATATACTCCATGTTGTGTAGAATAACTATTATCAAAATTGTGTGTAACATGATCCAAGAATAGTGTTGCGTATACTGTAAGCTAATATGGTGTTGCGTATAGCGCAAGGTAATCTTTGTGTAGCATACAACACAAGACATTAATGAAATTAAAAGAATATTTTTCATAAAATCTCGGGTTGTTACAATTAAACTCCCATACATAAGTGTTTCAATTGCATGGAGTTTGGGAATTTCACCAAATAGTACCCAAATCCAAGGATTAATAATGGTTATTAGAATCAACATCCATTGAAGATAATAGACTAAGGGGAACCATATTCAATAATAATAGATGAAGTGAACAATGGTTATTGGGGGACTCAATAGTGGGTAATTTCCTCTTGGAGTTTTTAAAAATAAGATTTATGAAAATATTGTTGATCCATTAGAGGAACATGTTATGTGTACAAGTAGTTATTATATTTCTACATGACATTTGTATTTAAAAAATCACATTGATTTTCTAGATTTATGAGGATAAACCCAAGCTTCCAATAGAAATATTTTTTAAAGATAATATCATATTTATATAATAACACATGATTTGTATTTTCGAAGAATATATTTTTTGAATAAGGATTTAAAGAAATTCATATTTTTACAATTTTATAATAGAATGTGTGATTAAGGTACTCACATGTTTGTTATGTGAGGACACATTGGGGATCAATGTAAATATGATTTCATTAAATTCGTATTAAATCTTGCAATTTTATTCTTTCAGTAAGGTTATGAGATTAATAATTAATGGAAATATTATGTTAAATTATTGATGATTTTTTTGAGAATAACGTATTATCGTACCACATGCAGATTTGTGCATATTGGAAACCCAATTTTAGAAGCATGATATTGATGATAATAGTTGTTAGATGGGTTGACGTATTATGGTCCTCATAATCTGTTACTGCTTCGGGAAGGAAAAAGTCATATTCGTTTTTGGAGAATGAAGTGAAGTGTTTGAAGAAACAACAACGGGTGAGGTTTTCCTGAAATCATAAAAGTATATAATTTCATGAAAATTCATTAATTTATCAAAAAGGATCTTCAAACAAAAAAAAATATCCTAGTACCTCCATTTTTGGTGAATCAGGTTGTCCCATTGTTTATCATAAATTTATATATTTCTTATTATAAACATTATCGTGAAATTTTCCTCTCACTCTCAATCAAAACGTGATACATATGTTTTTATTTCCTGGCAAAGTTTTCACTTCCCACCTATGTTCCACTATGAGTAATCTTAGTTATATAATTCGTTGGAAAATAATTGTGGTTCCAACATGCCCTTTTTAAGGGCTGTTTTAATATTCATTTTTACGATGTGGATTTCCATGAATGAAAATTTTAGGTTTTGATTCATATATAAAGTAGATGAATTATGATGGATAAATTCATTTTAAGGGGATGTAATTTAACAGATATTGATTATTTGAGTTATTATATTTCTAATTAATTTAATCTTTTTTATATCATTCATTTTGTGCACCAAAGAAGACAGTTTATGTTATATTAAAGTAATATGTTTTTAATGCATAATACACAACACCAAGTTAATCATTCGCTACATGAAACATAAATTTTATCTTTCTCAAAATGAAAAATTGCAGTTATCTTCATTTTCATGCAATTATGACATTCCTCGATGACATTCAAAACACATAAGACTAATTATTACCGAATGATAGTATGTCATTGAAATATTATTGTTTCAAATAATATTACATAACATTTCTATTAAATTATAGCTTATGAAAAGAATTAAATAATTTATCTAAATATATTATTTACAAAATTATAATATTTATTCATTAATTAACTAATAATTAGAAATGAAAATGAAAAGTATTTGAATGTAAAGGGAAATATAAATATTTTTATAGTCACAGTGCTATTTTATCCTAATAAATAATATCATTTAAAATTAGTGAGTTATATTATTGTAATATATTTGTTATATATTCGATAAAATATTTTTGACCTTCATCCAATATATTTTAATTGGCATAAAATAAGAAAAAAAATCTCATTTCATATATAAAAACCTATATTTCATTTATAAAGGTGGTTTTACAGCCATTGAATGGAGAACCCATTTTTAATACCAATTTTGGGACTTTTATAAATATAATTTGTCATAATAAACTTCATCATTGATATCTGGACATATAATAAATTTTTTGAAATGGTTTTTATATTTTTCTTTGAGGATTCATTTTTTAATGAAGAGTTAAAAGTACTGAATTTTATTTCAAAATTTTTATTTAATACAATTTACTTTTGTGGATAAATTAAATTGTAAATTGTTTCAAAAGATTAATTAGATATGTTTTTCATTAATTAGTATAATTTATTTCATTTAGATAAATTTAACATTGAAATAAGGTATAAAAACATAGCAAACATATGAATGTTTTTACTTCGAAAAAATGCATTTTCGACTCAACTATGGGAATATATTTAAAATATATTTTTTCCAATTATGTTTTTAGAATTCGGGAAAATGGAATCCATATTTGGTATGAGAATAATTTATAATATTCAACATGGTTAATATATTTTTTTAGATAAAAAATTAGTGAATGTAATTAGAATTAATTATATCGATTAAGGAAAAATTTAGCTTAACTGAGGACTAAACCTTATATTTTAGACCAAAAAAAACATTAAAAATTTAAAAACCAATTGTATGGCCATTACACATTCATAAACCTTCTTTTATTGTGTTTTTTTTTTGATTTTTTATGCAATGTTTTGGTAAATACATTGGTACACCAATCTTGTTTTCAAAAATAGAAAGAGGTTTTTTTCCCTTCCAAATAAAAGGTCAACAAATCTCCCTCTACATAAAACATCTCAAAATAGAGAGTATTATCCATTAACATTCCAATATACTTATTAGAATACATACCTTCCTCCTTGAAACCTTTATTTGGGTAGAATGAAATCCGTGGATGAATTTTGGGACAACCCCTAAGTAGTTACCTGATTACGAGTTAACCGCTTCTCTAAAGATCGTTTCTTTATTTTTTTTCACACACATACATCTATTTATTCATGGACTGTATAAAATAATACATTAATAAACATAATATTATATTATTATGCTATGTTTTTTTTAACTTATACTTTCCTCCATCTAATGTCTAACGAACAAACTATTTACATGTAAGATGAACTACCGCAACACTAAATGAGGATTGTTCATTTTTTCCTTTACCACCTATCATGGATGAAATTATGATGGAACATAAATTTATATAATTTATATATAATATTTATTTTTTATTTCATAAAATATATTATTTTACATCACATATCTTTTTAATTTCCATTTTGTATTATTATGATAATTGTGTTTGAGAAATTATGGATTACTGCCCCCTCCAAGAGATAATATCCGTTCATACACCACATGGAATTTATTAAGGGGGTAGTTATTGAATATATATGTTATATATGAAATAACAAATGTAATATATATATATATATATATATGTCTTTTGTTTCATTCTTTCAACATGAAAATTAAACGGAAATTGTGCATTTGCATTCGTATGACACACCATCTCCATGAAGGATGTTTTCCATTTATTACACCAATGGATTATTTTAATACACTAAAACAGAATATAAATTATATTTATATATAGTTTTAAATTAAATAAATCATAATATTAATATAAGGACAAAATATAAAAAAAATTAAGACACATGAGAAAAATAAATAAAATATTACCTGAAGTGAATCCTTAAAATACAATTGTTTACAATCTTGTTGTATAACAGTATAATCAAAAAAAATAATGTATTATAAGTAATAATAAGGTTATTTCATATAATTATAATAAATTTATAAATTTTATATATAATTATTTAATGAGTACAAAGAGAGTCAAGACACAAGGTATGGGTATTTCATCTCACTTTTTCTTTCTGTGACATACAAGCTATGTTTTCCACTCTTTCTTTCTAAGTGCTGTATATACTTAAATGATTTTATTATTTGTATATTATACATACATTTATTGGTATTCTCATATCAACTTTATGAAATTTATTTTATGGGTTTTATGTTTCAAAAGTTACCAAATCGGTGGAATAGTTTAGTCTCTATTTTCCTTCTTTTGAGACTCATGTTTTGTTATGCACCTACATTATTTTTTCATGCAGTATATCCATACTTTTTATATGTTATATATTTAATTTAATTATTTTAACAATATTTTATGTTTCATTTAATTTCCTTTTTCTCACATAGAGAGAAAAATCCATTGCTACCAAGTTATAAGTGATTATTGTGACAATATCATCACTTTTCAATAATATTTAAGTTTATGTATCATATAGTAAAATATAATGAAATATCACCAATGAAAATTTATAATTTTTCATCCATTCCTATTATTAATTATTTATTCATATATTTCAAACATTTATTCCAATATTTTCTAAAAAAATATGCATAATAAAATGTTTTAAGGAAATCTCGAATTACCCTCTCTTCAGTTAAAAACCTATAATCCTTCCAAACCATGTTTTATAAAAAGGTTTTCCAAGAATATTATACAATTATCCATTAATCTATAAAATTAAGTTTTACCATTATTTTTTTAGACATATATTCAAGGGAATATTGTTTTCTCTTTCGGAATAAGGATTTTTTCTATCTATTTTACGTTGCTAAAGTAACGTTTTTTTTACCTCATACAACATGTACGTATTTACCTGAATTAATGTTATTGAAGTTTACTATTAATTTTAAAAAAATGATATATTTTAAGATAATTTTTTCCAATGTGATTTTCAAGGAAAAATATTTTTAAAATGTTTTGATGCTTATTATTTTTGTTTTTAAGGAAAATGTTCTTGAAAATGATTTTATGTATTATCTGTTTATTTTCAATGTATTTTTAATGAAAATGATTTTCAAATGGTTTTATGTGTTAATATTCCTTTTTCAAGGATGAAATTATATTTTCCTCATGACATTGTTTTGTAATGTATTACCAAATTATTTTCCATCTAATATAACAATTGATGATGTTACTCAAGCCCTTTTAGTAAAAGATTAAAATGTTCAATTAATTTTATTTCTTGAATGGTATATGTTTTAATGGAATTATTCATAATAAAACCATTTTACATCCACAAGTTTTATGCTTTTGAAAATAGATTATTTTCAATGGTTATGCATTCTTGAAGTGATTATGAATCCTATTAATTTTTGTAGTTTATGTTCTGATGAAATGTTAATAATACCAATTTTATTAATTGGATATAATTTTAATTTTATAAAAAATATATCTTATTAAGAGTCATGATATATTGAATATTTTATAATCTTGTGAAACATGTATGAATGATTTTATGTTGATATGTGTGCGACCTATATCTCCCTCCAATTAATTGGGTAATGATATGTTCTATATGAGATCTTAGGGTACATGGGCTGTCTCCAAAGACAAAAAACAAGAAGGTACATGGGTTGTAGCAAAATCTATAAATTAAGAGGGTACATGAGTTGTAGCCCAAGCCCCAAAACAAGAAGGAATATGTGTTGTAGTCGAGGCTTAAAAGTAAGAGGGTACCCGGGTTGTATCTAAAGCCCAAAAACAAGATAGTTCATGGGTTATAGAACACACTAAATGTAAGAGGGTAGAATGTTTGTAGTTATAAAATGAAAATAATTTGGTTTATGGGTTGCATACCATGTCTAAATGTAAGAGGGTACATGGTTTGTTATCCCATGATCGAAGTAGGTACACTTGTCATAGCCCATCCTAACAAGTTAAAATTCTCTTTTTAGGTAACCATGAAATAAAATTTTCAATAATTATATATATGCTAAGAATTCCTTGTTTTTTTCATAAATTATGGATTCATGACCTGAGATCATAATTATATTATGATCCATGTCTTATGAATTTCCGATCATTGTTATGATATCTAATATACATGGTATGATCTACAAATGTTATGCCTAAGTTTCATAACGTTTCACCATTTTATTCTTATATGTTTCCTTTATTTACCCTTACCAAGAATATAATCTCACCCTTTATTATGTTTCCTTTATTATGTTATGATGTATGGTTTTTGGTAGAGGTACTAGAAATGGAAATCATTGTCGGAGACGTTGAAGAACATTCACCAGGATAGATGTTTTAATTTCCACATTTCCGAAGACACTAAATTATAATGGTCCTTAGTCAGGCATTATCTTAATGTATTAAATACCCATATGTAATGGTGTAATATCCATGTACATTAATCATGGGTTTTTATAATCACTCTACACCTTGGTGATGTGTCGTGTGACCAAATTATGGCTTTGTGGAGATGCATGATCATTTTATGTAAAACTCAATATGTTTGTCATTATAGAGCCAATGGGGGAGTGTGAGGTCAGTCGTACATGTATACTCCCTTGGTGGGAAAAGGATTTCATGTCAACATTATTTCATATGATATCGATGATATGACATAGGATGCAAGCGGTGTCTCGTGGAATGACGCAATCATGTCATATGATATTTAAGACTGCAAAAGGATTTCACCTCCCACTATTTTATTTTTTTCATAAGAAAATTCCTTATCATTTCAAGAGTTTTCAGGAAAGTTTGTAGAGGAAAATAAATCTCCCCATTTATGAAGAAACACATGAGTTTTACAATATCAATAGGCTCCATCCTATTGGATATATTTCTTTTATTTTCTATGGAATATGAGGATGTTTTTTGGGTGTCCACTAACTGAAAAGTCATTTGACTTAGGGGGAGCTTTTTTGGATTGTGCCAAATGATCATCGATCTTCCAATGTGGCTTCACAAGAGTATAAGGAAATTTTCAAAGGGAATTTGTTAGATCTTACAGAGGATAAGAAATGTGAGTGACCTTCCACTAGTCATGAGATCTTATATATCCTGGTTTTTTATGTGATCTGTGTGACCTCAAACACTTACATTTTCCTTTTTTTGTAGGATAAAGAATACCCATATATAGTTATTTTTCCATTTAGAATTTTTTATTTTGATTTGGAGTGGATCATAAAATAACCCCATCAGGAGTGATGACAATGGAGATAATATACTAGTTTTGGGTATTGTAAATTCAACTATTTGGCATTGGTGTTGTTTTTAATTGGTGGTTTGGGAGATTCATAGTCTTCTTTGTGACATTTTTTATAATTTGATTTTCTATATAAATAAGGGATGTGAGTGGGGTTCAATTACTATATAAACCATTATATAGAGAATTTTCACCCTATGTACACCACGTTACCATGTCGCAATACCTTCCTATAAGATCTGATTATGAGAATTTTCCTTGATCCCAGTTCTTTATAATTTCACCACAACACTAATTTTAGCATGTTTCCCTCATGAATAAAATATGAACTAAAATTTGGTAGTTGTTTGATCTTTGGACATAGGGATGCATGATCATATTGAGTGGGTTTTAAGAGCTTCTGGATTTTTCATAATCCTTTTTTACTATAATTCCTCTCATGTGATAATTTACAGTTCATATAATCATGACTCTTCAAGGGGTCAAGCAGTTTCCCATTGTCTTTCAGATTTTTTCTATCCCAATGATCATCAGAATTTACGAAATTCCTAAAACCATCATGAAATTTGTGAATTAATTATTGTTTCATGGAATACTAATTATATTGTGTAACACCTAAAGTTTTTTTTTGTACAATTGTTCTTAAAAATAAATTAATATTTTCATTTATATCATAAAAAATTACTAAATAAATGATTCCTTTCACACTGAACCAACTTTTCATATGTTACACGCAACATCATATTGGCATAGGATAAACACAAAATTGAGTATAGATTTTGTTTATTATAAAATACTACTATGTTTGGGAAATGTTATATTCAACATCATGGGAATTTTCCAATACACACAATAATGAATTGGCTTGCGTTTCATGCAACCTCGAGTTTCTACGAAGCAATAGTTTAATATTAAAATTATTTAAATAATATATTTATAACATTTCCATTAAACTTGTGATATGAATTGTAATAAATAATTTTTTTAATATTAGTTATAATTATATTTATAATGGAAAATAATATTTTTTGTACAGTCTTTATATGTTTCAAACTAATATTTTATTAGATCTACTACTTTTATGTAATTTTGTGAAAAAGAATAAAATTCATTGTAAACACTTATAGAATTTTTATTTGGAAAAACAGACTTCATTTTTTATTTCTGAAAAATGTAAATTAACTTAGGGTAAATGTTTGGTAATTTTCTGAAAACATTTAATTTTTTATGAATAGTGAAAACACTGCATCATTGATAAAAACCATCCTTCTCATTTAAATAATTATTTTAATTTAAATTTATGTAATGGTAATAATATATATATATAATAGATATATTACTCCAATTAAATTCAGTACTGTCATTTATATAATAAAATTAAATAGATAAAATTTTATTGATCTTTTGAAAGTCCCTTTTACCCACCTCGTATTCATGTTTTTAAATTAGTATTATACATTATTTTACAACTTTTGTATATTGAACTTTAAAATTATGACATACATGGTTCAAATCACAATGAAAAATGTGGTCTAATGGGATAATAATAATTATTGGTGAATAGTAACATTTGAAATTTATGTACCGTAATTAAATGTAAATAGGGTTATTAAAGGTGAACATTTATTATAATAATATAAAATTACCAAAAACTTTCTTCTAACCATATTGTACGAGTCATGATGGAGCAAGAAAATCCATGGGTACAATTTTAGGACTGTATAAGCCACTTCGGTATGAAATGGACGTTAATAACTTTTTCGTTAAAGTAAAACTAAAAATATCATAAACATGTATAGTCTTACTAAAACAATTTAATAATGGAGTTATATAATTGATAACAATTAATGTAAATATAAAATACAAATCTATAAAGCCCTCCAACATAATGGTAGTTTATTTATATTTTTATACATTAAATAAATAAATCTATTTATGACACAATGATGGTGTAGTGATTACATTATTAATGGAATATTTAAATATATGAAATTATAAATTTTGAAATAAATTTATTTTTAAACATTTTATGTCATCCAAAAAATTTATGAATAACTATGAAATATTATATTTGATTTATTGCATTTTTGGTGATGGAATAAGTATTTACCACTTTTAAAAAAATCTTGTATTAAATAGTGTCAAAGTTTACATAAATGATATTTTAAAATAAATAGTATTTTAATAAATTATATAAAAATCCTAAAATTAAAAAGATTTTCCAATAAACCGAGGTTGTGAGAATGTTTTCATAAATATTCCACTTTATTTTAGGATGTAATTTTATAGTAACTTTATTAACCATGTAGTGTAAAGATTCAAGAATACATGGTAAGAAATATACTATTTATCAAAGGGTAAAATCTAAAATATATTTTTAATTATATGTACTAAACATGTCTACAACCTATTGGGTGATGATATTTGGACCCATCTTCATCTTAGCCTCCATATAAATTAATTTGGATATTTTAGAAACCGAATAACATTTCATAATAAGCTAATATTTCAATGTATTCCTTTAGTACCTCTAACTTATCCTATAATAGGGAACTTCTCCTTCTCATTAATTAACACCTCAAAATACATTTTTCTAGGCCAAACCATACCCAATTTCTCTCCCAAAATCCAGACCTTCTTCTTAGACTCCTTATGTTGGGTATATGGTAATGAAATAATCCGTTTGCAACGAACCAAAATGGGATACCGAATTTGGAGGTAACGTCTTCTCTCTACCCCCTTCCCTTATTTTCTTTCAACATCATCTACTCTCTCTTTATTAAAACATTTTATTAAAATAATAGTATCCTAAATATACTAGGATATTTTCACTAAAATGGTTATAACAGAACTTACTCACACCACCATCAAATGGATATTGAACATACTATATATGTGGACGACGAACTACTATTTCACGAAACAATGATTGTTCATTTTTCCATTACCACCAAAAATTGTGTCCATTATGATGCACAAAATATTTATATACGTAATATATTATATTTATTATAAATTAAATATTATTTATCTCTTTTTACAGAAAATATATTTAATTCCCATTTGGTGTTAATATGATAATCTCGTTTGAGAAAGTGTGCACTACCTCCCCCTCAAAGCGATGTGATTCATTCACAACTCACATGGATAATGTTAAGAATGGGTTTAATGAAATTATATGACATATATAATATTATTATGATACATTAATCATCATATATATATATACACAAATAATATATTCAAATGTAATTATATAGTATTTTTCAATACGATGAAAAAAAACGGAAATATTGTTCATGCGTAAGTGTGGCTTATCATCTCCATGAACAGTGTATTCCAAATCATACATCTATATGATATAGATTTTTAATATATACATAAAAAATATATAAATGACATTTATATCATCATATATATTTTTAAATAATAATATAATTATAAGGACCAATGATATAAAAAAATTAGGCACATGAAATGAACAAAGAGAATATTACTGAAGTGAAACCATATCATAAGATCATTAATAAATAGTTAATATAATTCAAAACAAGAAAATAGGCGATATTAGATATAATAATATTATTCTGTAATATTTGTATAATAAAATTGCATTTATTATACATTAAGCTTTTATGAGTTTAGAGAGAGTCAAGACAAGAGGTAAGGGGAAATTTCCCCTAACATTTAAGTTTTGGGAGATAAATGTGATGTTCACCACATATTCCATTTTAGTAGTATTCTGACTAACCAAGGTAGAATTATAAGAATATTATACATATAGTTTTCTTTGATGATCATTCATTCATGGGATTGATGTTTATAAAGTAACCAAATCATTAAAATATTTTTATCTCAATTTTCCTTCTTTGGGAGTCATGGTTTGTTATGCACCTAAACTCCTCTTCTAGTTGTATATATTTCCATTTAACATGTTATATCATGAATATACATATTTTCATGGTATGTTATGATTCATGTAATTTTATATTCTTAAATGTAATGTAGGGACTCAAGTCACCTAGGTATGAGAGTTTATTGAGAAAATATCATCATTTTGGAGATTATTTATGTTGCACTTCATTTGATGAAATATATAAAGAATATATATGATTTTATTTATCAAATTATTATTCAATACATCCTCAATTTTATTTCCAATTTTGAACTATTTGGTACTTAAGACAATGTTTTTAGCTGAATTTGGTGATCTCGCTTTTCGGTTGGAAATCTATTCTATTCAAAAACAATGTTTTCAAATATGATTTTAAAAGAGTTTTAATGTTTTATTTCAAAATAACCTTGAATATCATTTTCATGGAACATGGATTTTAAAAAAATTATTTCTATTTTCAAACATTAATTTATAAGTTTTCAATTTTATTTTCAAATAAAAATGTTTTCAAAAGGTATTATGTTATAAAAAGAATAATTCAATAAAAAAATGATTTTCCCCAAGTAATGAATCAAATGATTTTTCTTGATATTTTTATATGTCTACAAATTGGTTTCAAGGAAAAGGATTGGAAAATTATTTATTTTTAGAAAATGAAATTCCATGTTTCTATTGATATTTCAAAATATTTTTCAATCTATGATGATATAGATTATTATTATTCAATAATTAGATTCATAATCCTTATCTAAATGGTTTATGTTTTGATGGATTGATGTTTTATAAAACACGTTTCTCTTTCATGGGTATGATTATGACAAAATGATTATGAAACCGGTCAAATTCCATTGGTTATGATATGTTTACATATTTATGATACCCATTTCATTTCATGGGTAATGATATGTTTATTTATGATCTTGTGGCACATGTATGTAGTATTTCATTATGTGACGGGTGGGACTTATATCTCCTTTCAATGCATTGGGTAATTTTTTATATCTCATTTGATATATTGGTATTGTATTAAGAGTGAACTCATTCTACAATTATGGTCTTGGTAATGAACCTTGACTACTATGATGGCCATGGGAATGAACCATTACTACTAAGATGGTCTGGAATTGATTCCTGGGCTACTATGGAAATCATTATATTCTTATGTGTTTGCAACAATTTTATTTCTTACACCAATGTTATGTGTTCATGGCTTATGTCCTTTAATTCCTTTTGATTAATGTATTATGAACTATCATGAATTATGCCATAATTCATGTATTTGATATTTGATCTATAGGGTATGATCTACTATCTTCATGATCACATTCTCATACCCTTATTATCACATTTAATTATAAATTTATTACTTATTTACCCTAACTTAGCATTTAATATCACAGCTTTTTCTGTTCCCTTTCTCCATGTAACAAAGAATGGTTTTATGTAGAAGTACTAATGGTGAATATGCTCGTGTGAGATGTTGAAGATACTTCACCATGATATTATATTTTTACCATGTTTCTATAGACACTGAACTATTAATGTCATCATGCATGATTTATTATAATATTCTGAATATTCATAAAAATGATGTAATATCCATGTATGTTAATCCTGGGTCACAATTTTTGGTATGATAGGAAATGTTTAGTCAACCATTAGAAACTATAATGATAGAACATTAGTGAGATACCATGTAATATTTCTACGGATATGTATTGGAATGTCTCTAATGATATATCAACGTTTAAGAAAATGTCCGTTAATTTTTGTTAAGGATAGAGTGAGTGGATTCATCTCATCACATCTCTGTCTGGATACTACAAGGGGATGTGGATCTAACACATATGTACCTAGGTGTAACAACTCTGACGTTATCTTCCGAGCTTGGCTCGTGATAGTCTAGTACACGACAACATGCCTTGATTCACACCATGTTTGACCCTCCTAGGGGATATTCATTGGAAATTGAAAAAATATTCACGATCTATCAGGAATGATTTAGATATTAATTAGATATGAATAAAATTCGATAACCATGTGGTGTCATTAATTATTTAAGGTGTCATGATTTAGACATCATGTAAGTAATTCATTTCATGACTATGTGGTGTTCTGCAATGATACGTAATTCTCACACTATGATTCTGTTTTTAGTCAATGTTGGGAACCAGAAGGAACTTGTATAATGTTTAATATGATGGAATATTATCAAATGAGAAGGCTAGTTGGATTATCATTATAGTTAATGATGTTGTGATCAGTACTAGTTAGTTTTAAAAAAACATGATTAACAATGTTTAGGTTATCCAATTTTTTGACTCACCAAAGAAGTAAAAGAAGGAGTTCACTAAGTGTTCATGGAATAGAGACAATGGGAGAAAGATGATACATATTACTTTTTGTTAGTAATTTGTAATGAATCACCTAAGTGAATGTATTATAGTAATACAATGATTGCTTGACTATGAAAAATAAGGACACAAATCAAGGTCCCGCAAGGGAAAAAGGAAAAGTTTGGTCAATGAAATGGATAAGAATATTGGCCTCCCAAAGTCATAATCAAATGTTATATTTTTAATGTGTGGAATAAATTGTCATTATGTAACTCAATTTTATAAGGGGAGTTATCTTAAAGATAACGAGTGAGGTGGTACAAGTAATGGTTACATTTCTGATGATGAAGAGACTATGAATGAAATGTGATGGGAGAGAATTATTATGTACTAGGATGAGGTATACAAGTTCATGAAATAAGTATAAAGTGTAATAACCAATGTTTTATGTATTTAGAATCAAATTTTATAAATTATGAAATCTACAATGATTGTTCCGCTTATTTTTTCACCCATAATTTATGAGTTTATGTTGGACTAGTGATTTAATTTAAAGACAGGGTAATATTTCGACTAATGGAAGGTAACCCTTTATATGATCTTTATGTCAAGATAATGTTTTATGGATAAGGATACATGAGAAATGAATAAATATGTTGGACAATATTGGTTATCTTGGAACTCAGTAAGGACTTATTTATACGTAGTTTATGATATCATTGATAAAGGTTATAGTATTTTTAGATTATAGGAATATATCCAATTCGCTTCGGAATAATAATATATGAACGTTATCCAAAATAATTTATTATAATTCAGTATATTAAAATGTTTTTGCAGAATATGTGAGGAAGTTACTCACATTTTTGGAATGTGACAACCATGAGAAACTTTTTGTTATATATGAGTATCAATGTTAACCTGGTTTTGGGACTCTCCCTCTAATATTTTGGATGTTCATTTCATAGAGGAGTTGTAAGGTGGACTGTTCATGAAGTGTTTATTGTAAACATCAGAGGAAGTATTTACGGACTGAGTTTGTATTGAAAACCCTTTTTAAAATTCAATCAACAATTAAATTTTTTTCAATGATGTATATCGTATATATTATATTTTCTTTTGGAAAAGTACATCTTGTTTTTTGTGTAACAACTAATCAATTGAGACAACGTCATGGGTCTTGAACAAATAACCAAAGGATTATAATAGTTTCACACATACAACTGGCCTACATGATGTCCTGGTTAATGAATATTAATTTTTAATGGATAAAGTTTTATGATTAACTAGTAGTGGTAATTTTTTTATTTTATATAGTAATGAATGTTGATTTTTAGTCAGACTTCTCATTATTTTATGGGTCTTAAGATTAGTTAAATGTATACATTAGTGCTTTACGCATCCAAGGGAATTTCATGACATCAATTCCATGAGGAACTGGATGTATTAAAAATTTCTCAAATCAAAACTAGTAAATGAAATTTCTTTATAGAAATTTATCAATAATTACTCAAAATTATGAATGTGCTACTAAACAATGTGTTTTCAAAACACCTTAAATTTTGTTGAACCAGTGTCCTATGGGACCATCATATATTTATGGCTTTGAGGCCCTCAAATTTCCATTTATCATTCACATGTTTCTGATTGATGACCTCAATCACTCCCTATAAATATTTAAACAATTTCTCCATGTCCAACATTCACTCCCATCCTATGTTATCAAATATGGAATCTTAGTTATATATATCCATAGGTAAATGTTTTGGTTCCAAATTTCCCTTTCTAAGGGAATAATTAGCATCCATATTTACAATGTGGGTTTCTATGAATGAAACATTCATGTATAAACCATTGATATCCCAATAAGAATTTGAGGGCAAAACTCATTTTAAGGGGATTAAAATGTAACACCTAGAATATTTAGGGACCATTATTTTTAAATAACTTAAAATTTACATTTATCTTAAGAAAATTCATTAAATCAATTATTACTTTGAAAATAAACCAATTTTCTGTATGTTACATGCACCACTATATTCGAATATGATAAACACAATCATAAGTATATATTTTGTTTATTATAAAATAGAAAAAGGTTTGAACAATTTTATATTAAATATCAAGTTAATTTTGCACCACTCTCAACACTGAATTTTCTTGCGTTACCCGGAACATTGGGTTTTTCCCAAGAAATTGTTTACTATTATAATTAATTAAATATGATATTAATAACCTTTTCATTAAATGTATGATATTAATAGTAGTATATTCTTTTTCAAAAATTAGTTATATTTATTTTATAATGTAAAATATGATATTTGGTAAGTTCTTTATATTTTTTAAACTACTATTTTCTTAAAAGAAATACATTTTATGTACTTCTGGGTAAAATTAATAAAATTAATTTTATTCTCATATAAAAATTTAATTTGATAAAATATACTTCAATTTCAAATTTGGAATATCAAAATTAGAATTTTGTATAATTTCGGTAATTTTTTGTATGCTTACATTTTTTAAAGAATAATGAAAAACATTGCACCGTAGAAAAAAATTAACATTTTCTTTTAAATAATTATTTTATTTTAAATTTATTTTAAATAAAAATAGGTACATGATTCATATTTTAGTCTAATTAATGTCAATGGTGTTGTTTATATAATATAATTATATATGTAAAATTTTATTGAACTTTTGAACGTCCTTTTTACTCACCTCTTTGGCATGATTAAAAATTAGCTTTAAACGTAATTTTACAGCTTCTATGAATTTAATTTCTAAAATATGACATACAATGTTTTAATCAGGATGTAAAATTTGGGCTAATAGGGTAATAATAATTTTTTGTGAATAGTAACATATAAATTTTATTATCCGCGATAAAAGGTAAATGGGGAAATTAAAGGTATAAAAATATTATAATAATATAACATTACCCTAAAACATGTACAAACCTTATTGTATATTTCATGGTCACCCAATTAAATCCATGGGTAAACAATTTGGCCTTTTTAAGACACTTGGGGGTGAAATGGACATTAATAACATTTTATTTAAAGTAAAAACATAAATATCATAAACTCGTATTGTTTTACAAAAACAACTTTATTTTGGGGTTATATAATTTATCTCTTTGACTATAAAAAAAATTACAAATTTAAAAATATTTATTATATAAATTTATTTTATTTATAATTTTTACACATTAAATAAATAAATTAATTTATTACATAATTATGATGATGTGATAAAATTAGTAATAGATGGTTTAAATAACTGATATTATATATATTAAAGTAATATTTTTTTAAAACTTTTATTTCATTAAAAAAATTATGGAAAACTATGACATATTAGATTTGATTTATTATATTTGGTTCGAGTGAATCAAGTTGTTATCACTTAAATAAAATCATGTATTAAATCGGGCCAAAATTGACATATACGAGATTTAAAAAAAATATTTTAATAAATTATATAAAAATCATAAAAATATAAGGTTCTTCCAAATAAATTGGTTTGTAAAATTATTTTCTTAAATTATCAAGTTTAGGTTTTAATGGAATTTTAATGTAATTATACTAACCCTGTAGTTTAAAATTCAAGAAGGCATGGTAAGAGTTAAACTATTGAACAAAGGGATCAATCTAAAAGTTAAGGATTATTATAGGACCTAAACAAGTATGAAATCAATTGGTTGATGATATTTAGTCATATCCAAATACTATCTTCCAAATAAATTAATTTTGATCAATTCAAAACTAAATATAATTTAATAATAAACTAATATTTCACGGTTTTTTTTAAAGTACCACCCACCTCCCTTATAGAATGGAAATTATCTTTCTCATTAATTCACACCTCCAAATCCCTTTGGCTGGGCCAAAGCCTACCCA
This sequence comes from Viscum album, assembly GCA_963277665.1. NCBI lineage: Eukaryota > Viridiplantae > Streptophyta > Magnoliopsida > Santalales > Viscaceae > Viscum > Viscum album. The sequence goes on along the minus strand of OY728123.1, from coordinate 2,058,290,941 downwards.
AATTCTCTTCTAAAATCCTTACCTTCCTCTTTTAATTCTTAACATGGGTAGAAGGAAACTCAAGGAATCATTTTCACATAAACCAAATGGGGTTACCCAATTTAGAGGTAACGTCTTCTCTCAAGATCCATTCCATTATTTCCCACCCCCATCATCTAATCTCTCTGTTTATCATAATTTTAAGAAAACAAAAGTATCCTCAATATAATATGTTATTTTAATGATAATAGTTCTAACTAAACTTGCAAACACCTCCATCTAGTGGATATTGAACATAATATTTACGTGGATGGTGAACTACTGCCTCATGAAATGATGATCGTTCATTTTTACTTTACCACCAAACGTAGTGTCCAATATGATATAATGATTATTAATATATGTAATATAATATATGTATTTTTTATTTAAGTTTCTCTATTAATTTTTTCAATAAATACGACTAATTTCCATTTGTTGTTAATACGATAATCTAGTTTAAAGAAGTGTAGACTACCACCCATCAAAGCGATGTGATTCGTTCACGAACCACATGGAAAATATTAAGAAATAGATTAATGAGATTGTTTGATATATATATAATATAATTATTATATTGTAATAATGTTATATATATACATTCATATAATACATACATATGTAATTACAAAATGTTTTTCATTATAATGATACAAATAGAAACAGTGTGCAGGCGTACATACGACTTACCATCTCTAGGATTGGTGTATTCCATATCATACATCTCTAATATATTTATTATTAAATTTTAAATACAGAAGATATAAATGGTATTTATATCATGATAAATATTCTTGAATTGTGATACATGTATAAGGACAAACGACATACTAAATTATTTCACGTGGAAAAAGTAAGTGAATATTACCTGAAGTAAATCCTTTACATAAGATCATATATAAATGATTAATATAATTCATAAATAGACCATATGTTGTATTAGATATAATAATATTATATATTAAAAATTGTTTAATAAGTTTATATTTATTATAATGTAATCTAGAATGGTTACACAGGGAGTCAAGACACAAGGTAATGATAAATTTCTCCACACTTTTAATTTTCGTGAGATAAATGTTATGTTTGAAATGTTTTCTATTTTGTAGTATATGGAATTACCATGATTTTATTTTATGAATAAAATACATAAATATTCCATTGATGATATTTATTTCACTGGGTTTACATTTCTAATGTAACCAAATCATTAAAATTATTTTGCCTCAATTTTCTTTCATTGAGACTCATGTTTTGTTATTATCATAAACTCATATTCGAGGTGTACATACATTCATTTTACATTTATATGATGAACCTAATTATTTTCAGGGTATTTTATGATTTAATTATTTTTCTATTCTTAACTTTAATGTATGACCCCAACTCACCATGTTATAAGATTTTATTGAGGCAATCTCGTTGTTTTTCTAGATTATTTATGTTATATATCCTTTGATGAAATATCTCAATAATATTCACGAGTTTCATTATCCAATGTGTATTCATGACATCCTCATTTCTATTATCATTTTCCCACTCTTTGGCACTTAATACAATGTTTTTATCTGAATTAGACCATCTCTCATTTCGTTTGGAAATCTATTGTATTCAAAAACCATGGTTACAAATATCTTTTCAAAAGTGTTTTCCTAAATACATTCAAAATTCTATTGAATGTAATTTACAAGGAAAATGATTATAAAAATGTATTATTTTTTATTAAATAATTTATATATTTGCAATATTATTTTCAAATAATAGGGTTTTCAAAAGTTAATATTTTATAAAAAATATTTTTTCAATGAAGAATGTATATTTTCCTCAAGAAATATTTTAAATAACATTTCATGGTTATTTTATATGTTTTAAATGCTGTTTCAAATAAAAGGGTTTTGAAAAGGATTTATTTTTTAAAAGGTTAATTTCATGTTTCAGGTGATCTTTCAAAATCCTCTCCATCTATGATGAGATACATTATTCTTAATCAAGAATATCATTCAAATTCTTTCTCTGAATGGATTATCCTTTTATGGAATGATGTTTATGAAAACCTGTTTTTGTTTCATGAGTATGCTTATGATGAAATGATTATGAAACTTGTATCTTTCACAAGGTTATGATATGTTTACATGTTTATGATTTCGGTTTCATTTCATGGGTTATGATATGATTATTTATGATCTAGTGGCACATGTATGTATGAATTCATTATCTGAATGGAGGGACCTATATCTCCCACAAATACATTGTGTAATGTTTTATATCTTATGAGATAGACTAAGATGGTATGAGGATTGAACCCATGCTACTATGATGGTGTTGGTAATGAACCTTGACTACTAAAATGGCCATCGGAAGGAACTATGAATACTACGTTGGTTTTGGCATTGATTCCTTCGACACTATGGAAATCATTATATGATTATGTGTTTGCTAAAATTCTATGTATAACTCATATATTCTTCTTTCATGGATTATGTCCCTTACTTCCATTGGATTCATGTCTTAGAATTGTCAAGAATTATTCCATGATTCATGTATATGATCTTTGATATGTAGGGTATGATCCTATATTTTTATGATCACGTTCTCATACCATAACACTTGCTTTTATTCTTACTTGTCTCCCTTTTTTACCCTTACTGATCATTTGAGCTAACCCCTTTTTATGGTTCCTTTCTCTATGTTACAAAGAAATGTTTTAGGTATAAGTAATAAAGGTGGAGATCTTTTTGGGATATTTTTAATATCCTTAACCATGATATTAGATTTTTTTCCATTATTTTCAAAGAGACTAAAATATTACGGCCCTCGGGCATGTATTATTGTAATGTAATGAATATTAATTAAAAATGATTTAATATCCATGTATGTTAAGCTTGTGTCGCAATATGCTGCATATTTTTAGGTATTTACTGTGATAATAATTCATTTTATCTATATGAAACATGGCACAAAATTTTATTCATAGGCCTTATGGTCCTCATCAATGTCATCTTGATACAGCTAATCAACGGGCCATAATCTATTGAAACCAAAATGTCGACCGCCAATACGATGTTTATTTAGGTAAGGAGATTCGTAAATGGATTGTTTTATTCAATCATTGAAATTATCCTTTATCACAATGTATTCATCTATATAGGAATGAATTTCATGATTAGGTTTTAATCCATCCATCCAAATTTAATCTACCAAACTTTTGGGTGTCAACCTCCCATGATTGTATTATGATGAAAATTATCAAGGATTGTTAGATGCCCAAGGCTTCATCGTGGATACTTGGAGAAATTATACCATGGAAATAGATTCTTGTAATTTCTCTCATCAACCTATTTCTTAGAGATAATCAAGTATATTCATCTCTTATATAAAAAGATCATGTGGTTGATGGAGCTCAAAATGCGATCTCTGTCCTGATCATAATTTATCTTATTAATGGGTGAGGCCATTTTACTTTAAGAAATCCTTTATAGAGTTCACTGGATAGTTCAATGGAATCCATATTTATGAATCAGTATAGATTTCCCAATTTATTATCTATCACCCCCAATCTTCTTAGAGAACTTATTATCCGTGGTTCCCCAACACCCACTCATTTCATCAGTCATGTGGGGAGGTGTGAATATGCCTATGAGATATCTACCAGCTGGGTGGGATCCCCCCTATTATATTTATGTTTAATAAGTTCCTCCATACCACATATTTTTTGGATGACCCTTTTTTATCCATGTTTTGGGGAGGGATATTCAAACCATTTTTAAGGAGACGATGACCAAGGTAGAACATTGTTCTCAATTATATCATTCAAATAAGTGATCAATTTTTTTCATTTTTGTAGTGTTGTTAGGCCAACTACTATACGCACCCATTGGTGCCCTTCCAAGAATGTTCCTAGTAGTACTAGATCATATTGGTGCATTTTAAGATCTTTAAATATACTCCATGTGGATATCATGTCAAATCTTATATCTCTCTAATCCATTGGCTAGAGGGAATCATGGGTTCATTCTTGAATGCATACCTTTTCCCAGCAGGGGACACACATATATGGATCAGTGATAGTATATTTGTAATGGCAGCTTGTCTAGTAGAGGGATGGTTCCATAATATACAAAGTTTAACCATTTACATCATTTTCCTACTATTGGGTAACATTCAATAAGGAAACACCCCATATATGATCATTAGTCCTTTTGGTTTTTTAATTTTCAATATAGTGTAGTTTTTAAATTGTTATGAGTACTAAAACACAACCAGGATCCTAAATTCCCAATCACATACCAGGTTACTAAACACGCATAGGGTAGATGCTTAGTCATTAAGTTCTAAAATGGTAAAAATTATTTTGAGTTGATTTGATAGATTTGGTTTCAACCCTACCCCTCACTGAGTGGGTTGATCATACACAATGGTTGTAGATCTCTCGATTATAGATCATACATAATCTCTCTTTGATATGGGGTTTTTGAATCTATGATAGATGATTTTATTTTCTTTTATCCATAAACACATTATTGGATTACTTGTTAGTTCACATACATTAAAAGGTTCAATAATTTTCTTTCGGCTGGATTCTGATTTGAGGGAAACCCTTAGATCATCCACCAGTATTGGATGATGTTGTCATGTGTAGTCACTAATGCGATGCTCATTCTTCCACCTCAAGATCCGCCCACATTCTTACTCAGGATTATGCCTAGGATTTTGTTTTATCCTATCCAATTAGTGTTCTATGAATCTAGTTCATCATGTGGAAAATTGATTTTCATCTAAAACCCATTTGTCTGTGGAAATGATGGAGTTGATTTTATTATTGGGTGATACATTTTACTAATTCCTTAAACCTTTGAGATGACTATCTCAATATTGGGAGCAAATATGTCAACGAAATAAGCCCTCCAACATGTGTAGAATTTTTTTTTCACTTTTGAATGGAGAACATATAGAGCCTCTTAATCTATCCCATTGTCAACTAATCCAGTTATTTCTCACATTGGTGCTCCCATCCCTTTATTCAAAGAAGATCAGACATGATGTATGCTGATATGGATGTAGATTTAGGCCTTGATTACAGGGACTCTTTTGGAAACATTTTGTGACCCTTGTTAACGTCTTCGTTGGAAATTTAATGACTTGGGGAGGGTGTTTTTGATAAATAAAATACTGTAAAAATTCATGAATCAAATTATCATATAATATAATGATTTGGACAATAATGAAAAGGGATTGCACAATCTCGATGATGAGGCTCCCCTTTGTATATAGATTAAAAAGGCAATGGAGTTACTGGGACAGAGCCACCAACTTATTTCCATATTGTAGGACCATATGGATTATAGAACATTGTAAATCAAGAGATGTTAGGAAATCATAACACCCATTAGGTTATACCATTCAACAACAACATCATCATTTGAATATTATTGAATGAATGTGGGCAATATGACTACATTGATTGGGACTCTCCTTCCGAGGATACTATCAGAATAGTTGGGACGAGTGTTACATCAGTGTACAATATATGATTCTCACTAGATTCTTCTGCATTTTACATTCCTATCTGATCAAATATTATAGTTGTTAGACTATTCACATACACTCTATTTTTTTATGATAATTCGATGGACTCTAACATGAAAAGATTCCTCTTATTTGATTCCATAAAAAGATATATCTGTTTTACATGAATTGTTTTTTTGATTTTTTCTTTCAACATGATGTGCATGGAATTTTTCTGATCCGATATTATATGAATTTCAAATGGTTCCAATATTTGGAAAATATCATGTAAACTAGAATGTCTAGATATGAATATCAAAATTCTAATATATTCTTCCCAATAAGTGCTCATGAATTTGCACCAACATGTTATTCCTTACAAATATGTCCAATCCATTAATATTGAGATTACCTATATTTTAAAATTATAATTTGGGTTGATTATATGTACTATAGGTAGAATAATATATAATTTTATGATGATGATTGGCTTGTCGACCATAGATTGGTTTTTCCTATGCTATTTATATGGACATACAACCATTTTCATTCACATGAAAAAAATCACTAATGTGTTTTATTTTAGTGTATTATAGCTTGGGCATTATCATAATGTTCTTTATAGCCATTTTGCTAGGACATTCTATCATTGTATTTCAGGTTCTTTTAGCTCAAACCTTCTATCGATGTACGTTAGGGTCTTTTAGCTCATAATGACTATCGGTGTATATTATTGTCTTTTTGTTTATAATTTCTATCAACGTATTTAAATATATTTTTACTCATATCATTTAGTGATGTAGTATAAGTTCATTTAGATCAAACATTATATTTCTGTATTTTAGGGTCTTTTATCTTGTACCTTCTATCACTATAGCTTAGGTTCATTAACCTCGTAATTTCTATGGTTACAGTTTCAGGTCTATTAGCTCATACCATATATAACTATTGTTTATAATTTTATTAGCATGTCTCTTTGAAATCTATAGTTTATAGTCTTCGGGCTCAGATTTTCTATTTCTTTAGTTTAGGGTCTTTTTTCATAGACCTTATATATATTTATTTTAGGTTCTTCAAAATCGGACCTTATATCAAAGATGATTGTGATCATTTATCTCGAAACCCACTCACTATAGATTTAGGTATTTTATTTCATAACATCTTAATGGTCATGTAATATGGTTAATATATTATAGGAATAAACCAAAACACCGTCGATGTTTGTGTTCTGATTTAGTGTTTTCATGGATCATGATAATCAAATAACATTTCAGGAAAGGAGGATATTCCTCTAATTGGTAGTTCGAAGACCCAACTGATCAGTAACATTACCGAAAATAGGCATCTCAACTATTTTAAATGGTTCATGAAATTCATAGAGGGGTAATATTGATTTATGGGGAAATACATGGGATGATAGGTTATCTTAGAGAGATGGAATATGGGTGACATAATTCATTACCCAAAATTTTGTGTTCCTGAAAATGGTTTGGGGGAAAAATGTCTAGGATAACCCATAAGACTATGAGATGCTATGTTCTGTAGGGGAATTTCGTGGGCTCACAAGTATTTATTCCCTTTTCATGCAAGGAAGAAATATCTTATGTTGGTGGGGCATCTCCATTATGTTTCGGTATCATGGTCAAAAAAATACAATCTCCAGTAATTTTTGAGGGACAATAATAATTTTTAAAGACTCAAATGTCTAGATGATGAATTTGGAAATGTGAATATTGCTATCATGGATGGGTTTTGTTACCCTAGAAATGTTTTTTTCTAAAATTTTGAAGCAACATCCCCACAATATATGGTTTTGAAAAATGCAGTATGTGACATCAAATGTTCAATAATGGAGTGTCATGTTTTGGTTATGTGGAAGGGTACAAAAAATTTTACTCTAACATTGAGGATGTAGTATCCATATTAATAGTTTGGTGTGTGAATTTTAGATCAGGTTCCAAAGAGCTATTTTAAGGATGATGGTCTTGGAAAATTGAATTGGGAATGACCCAGAAGCAAATGAGATGATGAGTTATCTCATGATGATGTTAAGAGTCATAATGATTAGAAAAAACTTTTTCTAGATTGACAAAATTAGATTATGACCATAAGAATAAATGCAAGAGTCGTTGCCATACATGAATAGTCATGAAAATGGTCACCTGAAATCATGTTTTCTTTTCCATGGTCTATGGATTTTTTTGGTCATTCGAGGAACCCGAGTAATGAACTATAATTTGTAGAAATTATAATATCCCTGAAGTGTTCGAGAACCCTACATTTTGTGAAATTTCTTGGTGAATAAATTTAATCAGTTAGGAGATGTGAAAAATCACTAATCTCAATTTTCCTAAACCAGGGTGTTTGACGAGTATTTCTTGGATTTTATGATGTATACCGAGTAATCCCTATAATATTTATAAATTATACATGTTTTCATTAATTATTATGTTAACTCAGTAGATGATGAGATTCATGAGGGAAGACTTGAATTTTTCATGGGAACCCCATTATAGGTTTTCAACCTAATGAGTATTGTTTCATGTTATCTAGCAGTGTTTGGTATTCTATTTTGGACCATTGAAGGATAGAACTTGTGGTTGTAATGCGTTGACCAAATTGTATGAAGATTAAGTTCATGATGCACATTAACATAAAATGGGAGATGGAAAGAAAGAGAATAATTAGGACACCCATGGACAGGAGTATCTCATCATCCTTATATGTGGGAGATGAAAATATTTTAAATGAGGGATCAACTTTTTCAGATCATCAGTAGTGATATGGTTCAATCAGAATAGGAGTATTCAACATCACACTGAGGTGTTGAGTTCATTGATAGTGATTTCTGGGTGTACAAGGATCATAATTCACTTTTTTAGAGTGAAATATTGTATCGAATACCATAAGTGAATATAGAGCCATTAGAAAACATTTATAGTCAAACAATTTATCTCTTGAAGTCATGTATCTTTTCTAGGGGTAGTGGCATGTTTTGGAAACACAAGTTACCCAATACATGAATTATAATTTATGGATTGAGGTTCTTAAAAGAATATAGAAGAACCTTGTACATTGGACAACCAATATATTTCCCTCTTCTTCCATTGATAATGGTTTAAAATGAATTTGACTTACAATTATTAACATATTGTTGTCAGGATATTTCTTTCCCATGTAGTTTAGTGTCATGTGGTAGGAAATCTTTTTGGGTAGTTTATCGTCCCATTATAAAGAAATTTCCATACAGTTTATCGTCAATAGTTAGTGTCATTCTTAGGATGTTTTAATGACCTATGACTTGGAAATTTTCTATGTATTTTAATGACATGAAGTAAAGATGTGGGAATACAGGTGAAATTTTTTTCAATACGTATTACATGAAAAAGAAGGGGATTAATGTGAATTTGACCAATATAAAATGGAGTTATATGAATAAGAATCTATTCAGTTGGGGTGAATTTTATTTATTGGTTGTTATTTTTGGGCCTAAGATTGGATATTTAGGCATCTAATTTTTTCTTGTCCTGAAAAGAGTCATGCCACTTGTAGTTCATGAATGGTAAACACACTATGTAGGTCTGGCATGTAATTAGAGGTGGTTATCACTTCTATTGACTATTGTTGTTGGTTACAAGATTTTAGATCCATGTGTCACTACATATCTAATGGATACAAGATTAATTCCACATGTAATTCATCAATAGGAAACACTACATGTACGTTTAGTCTATATGTATATGTGGGTATTATGTTTTTGGATTATTGTAGATGGGTCGTAGATTAGATATAAAGGAATCAATACGTATCATGTGATGAGAAGATTAAAGTTACATGAAATTATTGATGAACTGTTTGGTTTAACTACATATAGAATATATCTTGGCAGCCCAACATGAAAATGGGAATTATGGCTAGAGCTATGTATATAAATTTTTGTTTCACACTGTATCATATAATGAAAAAATTAAATTGATATGCAGTTCCTTAATTGGTGTGAGGTAGGGGACTAACACCAACAAAATTGGACATATCTTGTGATTTTCAGAGGAATGTTTGGTTTTATTTGTGTAGAGGACATCAACTATTCAATTTAACATCTTGAACAAAAGAATCATTGTATTCCTTTAATCCAATTTTATTCAAGGCAATGATGAACCCATCAAAGGCTGTCATTCCATGATTTTTGTGGAATTCCTCAATGATATTCCTATGATCATGTGAGCTATGATCAGTTTCAGATACATAGAATGGGGAAGGTTACTATCACCAAGTAGAGTTTATTATAGATATATAGTGGAATTTTTCATTTATAGGATCATGGAGTGTTTAGGTATCTTACAGAAAATGAGAATAAATCCATACATAATTCTATACAATCCATTTTGTTTTTTTAATGTGAAAATGAAACCATCCATGTAGTTTAATACCGTTCAACGAGGGAGAGATTCACCTGACAAGGACTAAAAATAAGGTTATGGATGGTCCCAAGATGATAGGTTCAGTTGTCACTATGTATATTATGATGGAAAAAATCAAGCCGCATGAATTTCTTGTAGGAATAGATTCCCTATATACATTTAACACCAACATGAAGATAAGTGATATCATTATTTATTCATACAAAATAGGCTCATTTTTGGTGATTTTTTATAGAGTTGGTTCACCTTATTTATTTTAATGTCATGCAGTCTCGATGTGATCCATACAGTTATGTGTCATTTAGATTGGACATGTGATGTTGTGAAATTTAACATCATACTTCCCAAACAAGAGATGATTGGCTATTTAATGTATTACATCAAGGATGATATCCATACTATTTAAACATCACGTGGTTAGGATGATCCCTATATAGTTTAATTTCAGGTGGTTAGGAAGAACTCCATATAGTTTAACGTCATCTGGTAATGAAAAACTACATACAGTTTAACATAAATTAATTAAGAAATACTCCATATAGTTTAACATCATGTGTTTAAGATATAAAATATTTTTCTTTTTATGATATCTCTACTTGAACATTACATTTGATGACATATTTAAAAATAATTTCATGAGAAACATAACATTGTTGGGTGGTGTGAAATTCTACACATCAATTATGGCTAGTGAGTAATTCTCATTATGGAAGATCATATGTATGAGGTATGTAACATCCCATTTTTTAGAGCATCAAATGTTTCCCTCTCAGTATTATTGGGGTTATTAAATCCCTAACAATTTATCCTTAGAGGAATATATAGAGTTCCACCATCTTATTAAATTCTCATGTGATTAAATTCTGATGGGCTTCGAGGTTTTGATATTTATGAAACCAATTCTCATCATGCCACTAAAATTCATCCATACACATATACAATTTTACATCATCTATGATTTTTCTACAAATTTATATTTATTGTAATGAAATATGGACTTCTATTTGTATCATGGCCTCGGTCATGTACATCATTGAGTATGGTGTTCAATTATTAGCAGTATGTGTGGTTGTCTTGTTTTCCCATAAATCATGGAGCAATTTTTCCAAAAAGGATTCATTATCCTTGTTCACCATATATTGGACTGTATTTTATAGAGTCTTATTGACGTCCTCAATCTCTCAATTGTTTAATTTACAATAGCGTGATTAGTGACTAGGCTCGTAATTGTACTCAGGGCACATCTCCTTAAACTCTACAGAACAGAATTTTGTGCCATTGTCCATCAATATTGTGTTTGGGAATCTGAACCATGTGATGAAATCAGATGTACTAAAGTTGATGATGTTATTTTTCCAGACATATTTGATGTTTATTGACTCATCCCATTGAGAAAATAAGTTAGTATTAGTGAGGATTTACTTGATCAATTTAGTTGTTGAAAGGTGATATGGCTAGACAACATCTGATCCCCAAATTAAAAATCGGTTGGTAAAGTTAGTTGTATATAGAACTCTGATTGGATGATGAATGATGTTTTCATGGATCTAAAAGACATGAAATTTCTATGAAAATTATTCATAGTACTATATCATGGATTTCTGGTTATAACCCAACCACATGTTTTTGTTGGATATTCTAGTCCAAGACTGATGAGTGTTGCAGGAACCCAAATGGCCTTCATCCATAATGAATAGAATATATCTTTTCGATATGCATGTGAGGAGGATTCCATCAAATCCAGACATTTTGAGGTCCCTCAATTTTTTTGGACCACTCTTAAGTATTCATTTCTCTATGTCAAACCAAATACATTCCCATATGAGTCGATCTTCATGGAGTGTCTCATTTGGGGGATAACTAATTATGGGATCCATACGTCTAGGAGTGAATATAGGTTCATAATTTTTTGGGGGTTTTTGACATGGTTCATTTCTATAATATCACAGATGATGACCAATGAGACCATTCATTAGTGCATGATGAAGAATATCACATTCTCCTAATTAGTATTTTCCATGATTGTGGTTTCATTAGGCAATGCATCGTTGTTAGTATTCTATTATCGCATAACATGATTCCACATGGGATCAAAAGAGAATTTTTTCATTAGTCCTCTGTTCTAACTAGTGAGAGGGGATTTTATTAAGTTTTTATATAATATTCTCTATTTAAATTCTTTATCATGATATTTGAATCTCAATTATTTTTCTAGTATTCTCTTTATAGTTATAGGTATTGTTTCATCCTTGTGATTTGGGATTCATATTTTTCGTCATTATTCATGCAGAATTCAGATAGTGAAAAATATTAGGGTAAAACAACATTTTTGGATAAAAAAATATACCTCCAAAGATAGTCCTATTTATGTTCTACTTTTCAATTATTTTTCTGATATAAATTCGTGAGGTTCCATAAAAATACATCTCCCATGTCCAGGGAGTGTCAGATGCATAGAAGACCACATCATTTGGAAGCTTATTGTTCAATAGTTCATTCTGTGGGGAAAGATGTGTTATGAAGAAATCATCCATGGATTACCCTTTAACTAATATCTATGATAAATAGGTAATTATGTATAGCTCTTGAATAACTACCCTTTGATCCATAATCCTTGTCAACATAGGATAACTATGTATTTACGTGATCTAAAAAATATGAGAGACTAGATGGACTTCATGGTTCTATATGTAATTTATCGGATAATACAATATGAATATGAGTGAATAACATTTCTTCTTGAAATCAAATAATCATTTCACAATACCTTTCATTGTTTGGATAAGGTATTATAGATGGTTTTCACTCCCCACCTTATTTTTCATTGAGAGGAGGGTGACTAGTGAGCTTTCTATAATACCCACATACCATATGAGTGTCCTACATTCGAATTCATGCATTTGAACTGGTGGGTGTAGAAAATACCTCATTTTATTTTTATAGGTTTCTTGACAGTCATCATCTCATTTATAGGTAATACCCTTCTTCATTAGTCTGGTGAAGGGGGGTTATTTTCTATCCTGGTTGTTTATAAAATTCGGAATATAGGAGATATTCCCTTAGAGACCCCAAAATTCATTAATATCTAGGAGGTGACATAGATAAAATAGAAATATTATTTTTGAGTTCAATATTGATGATTCGGTGGAATTCCACAAATCCATGTAAATTCTTTGATGTTACTCTGAATGTGTATTTTAGGGGATTCATCTTTAGGTTTTGTTTTCACGGATTATATAATAATGTATAGTGATATGTGAAGTTATCCCTCCTCCAATAGTACTTCACAATAATTTTTCTATTATTCACATGAATTTCATTAATATATTTTTCATCTCACATTGATATATATCTCAAATGTTCATTAATACAAAGTGAATAACCTGATAGAGAGAAAGACCTTAAGTCACACTGAAGGTAGTGGCTTCTTCATCATCATGTCCATCTTTATTTTATTTTATACAGAATACCCATGCATAAAGTAATGGTATTGGAAGATAATAGTTTCACTAATTAAGAGTTCAATTACATTAAATTAGAAATCATCCTTTTGGAATTATTGATTAATGTAACTAAAATAAATCTGTACACTATCTAAAAAAATTTTATGGCAATGAATTTTCTCATACATGATGTGTGTTTAACTACTCATAAAAATTTGGTTTTGATATTTTTTTCATCTTCCACCTCTTCATTGGTTTCATATGTGGGGTGAATTCTCCTAGAATCTGGCATGGTGCCTTGATGTTTATCGGGAAGCCTGAGATGGTGTGTAGCCACAACTAGATTTATTCTGGTTATTTCAGTATAGTTCCAAGAAAACACATTTGAATTTTTCTTTTTAAATACAATTAACAACTCTTTATATTCGAAAGGCATAGTAGAACAAATCCATGAATGCCACCATTATTATATTTTACCTAGATTCACCACTATGATCTTTTCAATGGTGTTGGCAACACATTCCATAGATGCGGGAGTTGCGCTCCTGTGGACATTATAATCATCATCCATATTTGATTACATGGTGACATTTTCAAATGAATATGGAAATATTGGGGCTTCTCTATCACTATCATGGTCAGGGATAAAATAAGGAGAGACATTTTCATTCCCTACTACCCGAGTCACTACTGAGAGATTCCTTAACTGATTGTTTTTTAAACCTTTATTGTGGGAAGGGGGGTTATGGACTACTAGAGTCATGTATGTCACCTCAACTAGATTTATTAAGAGCATATAGTCACTATCGTGCATACTATAGGGATTTTATGTGGTGGTTTCCAATAAATTAGTGGATGTTACTTGTATATCATCATCCACCATAGGTTTTTTGCCTCCCAATCCATAGAACCTGGAATTATCATATGAGGATTTTCATTTCTCTATGGGGGCACTATCACTGTGTATTATTCCAACCATTCCATATATTGTTTTTTTGGACAGAAATAGATCATTTATGGTACCTCCAAGTGGTTATGGAGCCATGGAATTCATTGTAGGACATTTTATGTAGTGTAATTCTGCAACACCATAAACATGGTGTCTTATGTGATATATCCAATTTGATTCTTGATTATTATCATCTCGATATGTCTTTTATCCCAGTTATCATACCCTTGAATGGTTAGTTTTGATGGATTCAAATCTCCTTCAGTATATACCAATCATTGTATGGTTGGAATACTGAGGGGATAGATTCTGGAATCATATTCAATAATATCCCTTCATATACTAACATTATCAAGACTTCCTAAAAATTATATGGTCCCAGTGTGTTCTTGGATGACTTCTTCCTGGTCCTAGTCAGTAAAGGAGATGGAAACACAAAATTCTAATGGCATGGTCTCCAATCAATAAACCGTCAATGTGGTGACATTTTACGTTAATTCATGTGGATTCTAGAGGGCTTAAATGAGTGAAACACTATGTTATTTTGATTGATGAATAAAATCAAAGATTGATTGGTTGATTAGGAAAACCACTTGTTGTTTCTCAATGATGTACTTTTGTGCCAAATGTTTGTTTTACACATGGTGGGGTTTCTTAATGATATGTAGCCTAGAAGCCAATGCACCCATGTTGGGTAGGCCATGGGATTGATTAATTTTCTTGAGAGCATGAAATTCTAGGGTTGTAGGACATGTTGATGTTCCATGTTTTCTAGGATGATTATAAAATTTAATCACACCTAGGAATTCATGTATAGAAACCGGGTGTGGATGAAAGATAGAGGGTTTTGGGATGCCACCAATACTAATTTGATCTAGATTAATCACATTCCCCTACATCTCCGAGTCATTTATTTCCACTGTGTGGGGGTGGAATGTGACTGATATATTGTGTATGAACGCACCTTTGTTATCCAATATATCATTAGTTATTAAGAATGAGGCCTTTGGTTCCCCAATTATGTGTGGGAAACTCTTATTCTGTTGTATATTCATCATTGTAGAAGTGGAATTAAAAGGATTTCATGTTGATAGTAAAAATGATGAATTCTTATTTCATTTAGGGTTACATTTGGTGTGATTGTGACTGTGATTTAGATGCTGTAGATAAGAAATATTCCAGAGTTAGAGCTTGCATTTGAGTAGAATATGACTCATTCCATTAAATTTATTTCTGCTTCCAGTGGTCATGTAAATTATTGGAACACATATATAATGTTACCTTCCTTGGTGGATGATGTGTTTTCTATTTCATGGATGTGTTCTCAGGGAGAAATGAGATCTATCAACTATTCTTCAATTCATCCAGTTTTCTAACATCCACTCATCTCAAGTTGGGTCTTTATAACAATCACCCACTTCTTTATACTAGAAAAAAATTATGCATGAAACCTTCTTTGAAGAGTTATCTAACACCACCTATCCTGAATCGACCATTCCTTGAAGAATGACTTTGAAGATGAATTAGACTTGGATATTATGGCCTAGACATATTTGGAAAGGGTCATAATAGAGACAATTCATTATGATGACATCATTTGGATTCATGGGTTGTGGTAGCGTGACTAGGTGATTGCCCATGGGTTCCAAGAAATAAATGTGGAATTTTTAATTTCAGAAGAATTATTCTTTGTTCATTTGTTCCTCAAATAATAGGTGAACTTAATTTTTTATTCTTATAGATGATAGAAATTTTGTTGTTTTCCCTACATGAAAGGAGGTGAGTGGTGGTCCAAGTCCCACATTAGTGCATCGATGTGAACTTATACTATAGTGAGAGTGACATCAATAGCTTCTCATTAGCCTAGAATTTTCATATATGTTAAAGACATGATTTGAAATTTGGACGGGGTTTTCTAAATGGAACCCTTCAGACATTTAGCTATTTCTACAAACTCAGAGAACCACCCTATATAATTTATGGGGATCATAGGTGTTTCCTACTCATCCCTGGTATTTTTAGTATATATTTGTGGTAGTTTCTTATGTGAGTGAGGGATGATGAATTTATAGGTTAGTCCTTTTCATATGAATATCAATTTTGGAACCCTATATTTTTTGAGTTATTTTATGTTTGCAAGGAAAATGAATGTTATCTTCCTCTATGTGGAGATTAAAAGGTAGAGTAATTGAGTACAATGGTCTTCCCATTCATCAGTAGAATATTTAGGTATCATGTTGTCCCGAACAATGGTTGCACCTAATTTTTATGTACGAAACACCTCATTTTGTTTCCTCCTATTGACCTCAAGGGCCCATCATTTCACTATTTTGAGAGACAATGTGTGTGATAGGTTTTTCTAGGTCTCTTACACCATCACTATATGAGATGGTATGATTTCGAAAATTGGGTTCTATAAAAGTGTCATCCGCCGACTCAGGATGTGGCTTCCTTTCGGGTTAAATAGGTGTGTGTCTCCCTTAAATGGATTCTATTTGAGTATCTAAGGACTCAATGATGTCAAAAGACTCTCAAGAAATTACTATCACATCCACATCCAATCTATAGGTAGCAGATAGGGGTCGATGAGGTGGTCGTGACTCTATGTCCCACTATTTCTTGATTCCTCGTGATACTGAATGATTTACCTGTGAAGGGGGAGGATGCCAACACGATAGAGGAATATAATGATCATTTTCAATTTCCATATTTATGTATACTAGATTCATGATTTTTTAAATAGTCTAATGGTCATATACTATTCTTTATAGGGTATAATATATAGGAGGGATAATATCATTCTCTGTCTGGAGATGATACCCTACGAGAATAGTTCCATAGAGTATCTCTTCGTTGGGTTGGTTAAGATTTTGTATCTCAATATTATAATATGAAAACTCTACCTTGATGGAAGGAACCTCAACTCTTTTGTGTGATGATTGGGATTTAGACACACCGTCTTCATTATATTTTATAGTCTTCCACCTGAGAGTTGTAAATTCAATATTTTAAGGATCAATATTTTGGAGCCTTCTTTGGTTCTAGGTGCGTGAAACCTCGTTTGGTTCCTCCAAATCACCTTCCTATTGAGAAATACTTTCCATGATGTCACCCTATACATTTGAATTTTTATACACCATATCGAATCATTTTATGGTGACAATATTCATAGACATACACTCTGCAATGGTGGTTTTTCCCATTAATCATTATGCAACATGATGATTCTATGATGCCTTCATTTCTATCCTTATTCAAACCATTAACCATATAAGACCATTTTTGACTAAGATAATGGAATGGTATTATTCCATCTGAAATACATTCCCCCTATCTTCATCTCTGAATTGCGACATTGAGGGTTTTTACGGTCAAAATTATCAAACATTCCATAGATAACAGATCTTTTTCTTTTATAAGGAGGAATATATGGGTTGTCGACCATTTTTTAACTCCCAACTTAGAAAATGTTTATTCTTACTATGTTTATTATGATGATGAATAAATTAACCTAGAACTTCAAGATTGGGGTTATTTAGGGACATAATTGGAATTGAATGATCATATTTTTGATTACCTAATTATTTTATCATGAAATTTGATGACTCCTATAATAGTAATAATGGAATAAATAACCCCAATCCATTGGGATGGGGTTTGATATAATTACCATTAATTCTTCCTAGGACCCTCTAAGGGGTTGATGAACCTTGTGACTGTGATAGAGATATAAATTCCACAACCCATAGGGTGGGGTTTGTTGATAGCAATTAATGAAATTTTCTGAATCCTCTCAGGGATTGAAGATTCGTGAGGATGAGGTAGTGGTAGATATTCCCCTAGCCCATTTGGTTTGGTTTGATTTTCGACGACTAATATGCAAACTATTACTATAGACCATTTGATGTTTTGTAGCTTTTATCATGTGGTCTCTCGGTGAAATGGTAACCCATTATGGGAATAATTCATTATGGGATGTTTTTTGGTTGATCACAACTTCATCCACCATTTCTGAAATGAATTCAGATTTTTTTTTTGGACCATTTCAAAGGACATACATCAATCCTATTCCGTAATTCATGAAGTATTTGTAGCATTAACATATGTGAAATTTTTTTACTGGCCCACTAGCCCAATATTTATCGAGTACCTAATTTTTTCGGAAATTATGACATTAAAGGATGTCATATTTGTATTTTTCTTCTATTTTGGGAACATAGTAAAGTGTATCTTTCCATATTTCCCTCATCCTAGAATATGCATATTTGGAGATGCTTTAGAAATTAGTCGAGGGAGGTTTATCGTGACACGATAAAAACACTACAAATGCATTTTCCATCAACTTCCACTCGTGGGTTCTGGACAATGAAAAAATAGACCATATCAAGCTAAAACGGATTTTATTTTTGATATGATGATGCTACTTGTATCCTAGATAAGGAATATGTATACCCCTTAGTCGCTGATGAGTATACCACATGTTTTGTCCTGATAAGGAATTTTATCCTATTCTAG
Source organism: Viscum album (assembly GCA_963277665.1). Taxonomy (NCBI): domain Eukaryota; kingdom Viridiplantae; phylum Streptophyta; class Magnoliopsida; order Santalales; family Viscaceae; genus Viscum; species Viscum album. The sequence continues at coordinate 2,058,272,090 of OY728123.1, read as the reverse complement.
ATCAATTGGGTCCTCATAGATATAATTATAAAGGGTCCAGAACATAATGGAGTGGTTTTTTACAGTTACCTATCTCCATATATTAATGTCAGCTGCCTATTCATCTGACTTACACACCACTATACCAATATTCCATAAAATATGGTTCCCTGGGGAATATTCTGACCCAAGTGGAGTGCTTCAGAATGTTCAAGGGTAATTATATGTGATTGATCCCAATGATTTAAGAACGTATCTAAATGAAGGTGTATGTTTTTTTAAACATCTCAATATGAATGTTTCTGTTTAAGGGGTGATTAATTTTTCCATTCGGAGATATTTCCATTTTGAGGTCGATCATGGTGGGTGTTCGTACTAGAGTCCCAAAGATCTATCTCCACAATACCATGAGGAGGAATATGAGGGTAATGGTAATCTTATGCTTATAATAAAGAATGTAATTTCCATTATGGTGTTGAGAATGTGTTAAGAACAACCAAAAGTTATTGGATTTTAGAAGAATAAAAATATGGGTTTCGTTCAGCATCCTAGACAAAATATTCATACTAGCCTTATGGAATCATGCAGAGATATGATCCCACTACATGACTATTTTCAGAACATTTCTATAATTGTATGATGTTATAGGAGTATGAAACCACTATTGAGAAACTTCTAGAATATACCATTGAGATTCCACATTATCAAAATTATTGAATTTTAATCACTAGGCAGGTATAATTATCAATTTGTGATATATGTTCTGGATGGGAATAAGAGCACAATCTTGAGCCTTTGGGATATTCTTCTGGTCAATCATGGAAGATGTATGATCCTTCCCTAGGTATGCGCCTCTCTAACTTTGTGAGTCCGATTTGGAATAAGAATATATGTATGCATTGAATATTAATTCTATAATGAAACATGCTGACGAACCTCTGGAATGGGAGAAGGGATGTAAGCCTCCTATTATATTTACTCGAAATGAAATTGGTGTATTATTTTATCGGAGGAAGTTGTAATATGTGACTGGATATTTTTATATGATGGAAAATTCTTAGAAGATACATTTAAATAAATATTAGCCTATCCCGAGGAATATGCCCATATATATTGGTAAAACAAGAGCAAAAAATAGTGATATGAGCAGGATCCAAGTTATTTAGATTATGTTATTGGACTTATGTGATGTGATCAAGATATTTTCTTGAGGAATGTACCCCTTTTACTTGGTGAGACCCATCCATAAGGGCTATTTATGTATGATCCAATTCCTTTTTAATATGCCACCAAACTATTTTGGTAGGCATGTTCACATGCCCTAAGGCATGTTCTACACTCACATGGGGAGACCTAGTGGAAATGAGAGTATTATCCCAGTTCGAAACCACATACATTACATGAATATGACAATAATACTCTTGGATGGGAGTATAAATGTTTTATTTTTCTAGAAAAATTATTTGATCGTTAAAATCAGAGGATTGAGATTCCTTGTATGTATAGATAAGAATATATGAATTCCCTTGTATCTATAACTATGACATAATATTCTAGTGGATTTCTTATATTGTTTCTATAAAGTATTGTAATTTTAGAAAATATTCTACATGGATATAGGTATGTTCCTTTTCTATCTTCACTATGTACAGGTAGGTATCTTAGATTGAAGTCGGGATAAACGATAACTTATTTCATTATTTTATGATCAGACTGTGCTGATGGACATCATGTATGGGGTTAGGGATATGTGTGTACCCCATGCCAATTAGTGAATATTTTCAAAAACAATTCCGACTGAGTAGGGATAGTGTATTGAATGCTACATACTAAAAGAATATATGAGTAGAAACTATCCGTGGGAGTAGGGATATGTGCCCTCTCATGGATATCCAGCATCTGTGATTGATGATGATTCTTTAATATGTATGTTTATGGTCATAAAAGGCTACAATGTGTTGGGTGATACAATCAACAGGCTGCTGGTGGGAACAGATTGGATGGTATTGTTGATGGCAGATGAAAGGGGACCACTTTGGTGTTACCTGAAATGTAATGGATCAATATTTGACACCCATTACCACCATCATTTGATATTGATGTCAGTGATTTTTGTGTTTGATGGATATGCTATCAAAGCAGTTGTTTGTGGTAAAAAGGCTGACTGGATTAACAACATATTTCCATAGATAGTATTGACTCATCAACTTTAATACTCGGAGACCCTCAGATACAGATTCAATTGTAAGGATTGTACAATATCTTCCTTTCTCTCATTCCATTTTTTTCTGCTCCTAATGTTGAATTTTTTAGATTGCTGAGATCATTTTCTAACCCATGGGGGTAACATCAACAACTGACATTCTAGAATGGTCCATGAATGATGAAATTATCTCAAATCATGATATAATTGATTAGAGCTATATTTACAGTCATCCAAAAAACATGTAATAGGGTCACCAAATAATGTAATATAATATGCATGATGTTTTATCAATTAGATATGTTTTGTGAAAAGATTTGTTTTTTTAATCACCACTCATATGGATTTTTAATGAAAATGATTAACATATTTTTTTCATAATTTTAGTTATAATGGATCATCTAAAATCTTCATGTCAGGCGTATCAGCTTTTTCTATATAAGATATGAAAAAAGTGGTCTGCCGCCTGATAACCTAGCCATTGTTTTTTTATAGATTCACATTGCATTCATCATTTTTGTTTGATATTGTGTGGAATCAAATTTCCCCAAAGAAAATAAGTAAAAAATTATTTTAGATATTAATGTCAGATTCACCATTTCATTTGAATATTGTGTCCAAAAAATTTCTCGTTGGACAAAAACCAAACAATTTTGTTCATTGAGAAATTCACACTAGCTTATCTGTGTTTGTTTTGATGGAGAATAGATAAAATAGAACCCATAATGAGGTGGAATTGGTTTGGCATCATGGTTAAATATGAGGGTTGTTTTCATGCAAAATCATTAAAGATGGGTCCCCATTACTGTTAATAAAAAGACATGCAGTGCTTCCCTCGCCCATAACAGGGTAAAAACCCACTTCCTGATTGTATTTGGCCGATTAGGTGTTCAGACCCAATGACACATAGGTTGATGCATTAGTTTATTGGATGGTATGTCATGCTCATCACACCTTTTTAGGGAAAATTTCCTCCAACAACAAGACTAGTTTTTATATTTAAGATATGTTAGAGAATCTATTCTTAATTCTAATGTGAGACTAGTAACCCTAAAAAAAGATTATAGGTTAACATGTTTTATATAAAAATGTGACAATGGATATAATTATGGAATCTATATATATGTATAAGGGTTTATTCATCCATTTCTTAGTAATGAATGGCTACCTATATGATGAATCCATATAACTAGGAACATTGGAGTTTGGCCCCAAGTAGTGAATTGGTTAGTATTCATACGAGGTGATTGATCAATTATGATATGTCCTATATATTAGGATTATTAAATGAATCAAAGAAGTTATAGTCCATTAAATCCCATTAATTTTAACTTCATTCTGAAATGAAATTTGCGTGGGAAATCGTGAACATGAGGTCAAGTCATGAGGATATGTTCTACGTATCTTTTTTATAGTTGGAATCACAAATATCATAGTCATATCACTCCCTTTAGAGTGGTTTTATTGTAGATTCTCTTATTTGATATTTATTTCTCTCATTCCACTCATCAGGGAATACATGCTAGGATTTACATGGTTGGAGGAGATTCATGAAACAAGGTGGGAAAATGGGATAACATGTATTCATCATCACAACATGATAATGTGGGTCTTATGGGATCGGACTACGTTTGGGATGTTTTGTATGGAGCTTGGGCCTTATGGAGGCATCCTATGTATCCCAATTATGGATGGAATTAGAGTTATATGAGTTTGGTTGATATCTCATTCCACTAAAGGTTGTTTTTGGATGATCATCCCATGGGAATGATTGTGTCTTGATGGATGATCATCCCATGGGAATGATTGTGTCTTGATGGTTGAAATGTTTGATACATTGAATTAATTATGCTGTTGTGGATTCCCATTTGAGTTTGGGCTTGGGCCAAAGGAAGGAATCCAACGCATCTTGGATGTTGAAAAAATAAGAGGCCTCATAATTCTATTTTTCGTGTCTTACACATTGAAATTTCCCTTATATATGAGACATATCATATTATTCCACTAGTCGGGGATTACACTCTAAGGTTTCCCTCATCTTGATAGAGATATGTCTTGTGAATATTTTTATCATTATGACTCCCTAAAACATGTTCTCTTTAGTCAGTGTGATAAACTTGTGTTCGACAATAATTAGTTTCATTACTTGTTGGAGGTGGTACATATATTCTAGGAAATCCCTTTAAATTATTAAAATAGAACTCTGGCATCAGGGAGGCTTCTGACATATCATCATTATAGTAGGATTCTGATTCATCATAGTTACATTGATATCTACGTCCGCTGAAGGATGTGGAAGGATGATAATCCCATGGGAATGATAGGGTCCCGATGGTTAAAATGATAGAGAGATGGTCAGGAATACAATGAGGTGGATTCCCATTTGATTTCAAGGTTGGGAAATAGTAAGGAATTATAAATTTCCTAGTTATGGAAGGAATCATATTCCAAATAGTTCAATTTTATTCTCAATCTGCTGAGGGGGGGGGGGTAGGATGACCTGTAGATGGAAATGAATGGGTCTCAATGGTTGACATGTTTGAGGTGTAGAAGGACACAAATTGATGTACATGAACATTTGAGTTTATTCTAGATCCATATGAATGGATTCTACATATCATCATAATGGTAGGAATTAGAGTCTTTATTGTTCCATTACTTTCATAGACCGCTAAAGGATGATATATGATGATCATCCCATGGGAATGATTGGTTCTTGTTGGTGGAAATTTAGGAGACAAGGTGGTACTAACATAGAAGTGGATTCCTATTTGTGTTCAGGCTCTGGCCTTATGATGGAATGAAATGTATCCCATTAATAGAAGGAAATATATGCATCATATTTCAATTAGTATGTTCTAACACACAAAAATTTCCCTTTTAAGCAGGTAAAATCATATTATATCGCTAATAATAAATTTCACTCTAAAGTTTCCCATATAAAAATAGAGACATGTCAGGTGAATGATATGATCATTTCCACAGCCTATGTTGACATGACATCTTCTATGTTTGATAAACAAGATATGGTAGATAACCATTTTCATTTCTTGTGGATGAGGGAATTTTTTACTAAGACTTATCTTCATATTCTTAATATAGAATTCAAGTATCAGAGAGTCACCCAACATATATTTGTTATACCATGAATATAATTCATAATTGTTCCACTAATTGGGGCTTACACACTACGGTTTCCCATATGGTTAGGGTTTGTACACTAAGGTTGGACAAAGTTATCAATCCTTTAGATTCCATTATGGTCTAGCATATTTCTCTGCCTATCATGGTTGACTAACTACTTAAAATGCCTTGATTTTTTGTTTATCATGTTGTATGATGTACATACATGTGTGATTATATTACAAACATGTCCTAAAACAATAACATGATCTATTATAATAGTATAAAAGTCATTACATATCATGCATGGTATGTTTGATGGTCACCACGTTATCAAAGATGACTTATAGGGTGTATCATGATCCAATTTACATTCCTTAGTGTCATCAAAAAATCAGGATAACATGTTTCAACGGTGTCTTAAGAGTAAAAGTGGTATTTCTAGAGTGAGAGACATTATATACGGTGAGATGTTTAGAGGTCATCATAAGATCTTGAGGTGTTCCCAATGGGCATCAAAATATATTTTGGAAAAACTTGGGTGCATTTATGATACTTGTATAACACGTGATTATGACTTAATATGAGTTTGGAAACATGTATGAAGAATGAAATAATGTTTTTAGGGTGATACCAGAGGGTTACATGAGACTATGGTGTCATTACTAGGAATTACCACGTGAGTTTCTATAAAATGCCTCAAGGAATTCACATCATCAAAATAATATACCAAATGACCATTGAGCAATCTAGGGGACATGCCTCGGTGTTGTTTCAAGTCCTCTGTGGTCAACACAAAGCACTCAAGGAACATCATATACATTATTCACACAATTATCTCATATTTTATTACTTTGTCTCGTATTATTCTTAACATGTTAGATTTATTGAGTAATACATTGTTTTATTTTACATGTGACGTTTTATATATAAGGTATGTTTTCCATTTGTCCTACCTGAAGCCTTTCCGTAGATCTACAACTGATAAAACTAATTTTTTATGCATGTTTCATAAATTCTTCGGTTGTTACCCAGATCATACCGAATGCAATCCTTTTTCAGTAGTGATATCATCCACTTAGAGAAATACTCTCTAGTGCATGGGCTAAAAAGAGTTCTCTCAGCATGGACTCATCTACAATATGTAGTGTTGAATTTTTCATGTATGGTTTAGGGTTTATAGGTTTTTCCACCTAGGATATTCACCAATTATTGAGGAGAATAATGTGAAAATATAGGCTGGTGTTGGTGAAGGGCTTCTATATCATGAATGTTATGAGTTCCCCCCATCAGTCATTTTAGTGGCATCACTGGATTTTCAGTTATTAATAGATCATACATTCAATTCATCTTTGATTACAATATATCCAATTAAAGGGGTCTGTTTGGATCACTTGGACATGTTTATGGACATTATTGTTGTTTGGAAGATACTCATGAGACACATAATTGGATCATGACTCCTTCATTTTTCCTTCACATGTTTTTAAGGAAATTTTTGGGAACCATTCATGAGACAAGGGTGGATATTCAGAGGGCCTTCATGAAATTAGACAATCAGGTCATGGGGTCTTACAAGACCATTTTATGGAAAACAGTACATGTCTCGTGAATTATACAATAGTGATATCCTCCCACAATTTCCATTTTTTCCATTTTTTATTTTTCAATGGTTGCGTGTCTTCCAAGGATGTATGAGTGTTGTAGAAAAATCACTCTTCAACTAGGTGATGCATCTCTAGACCAAAACATTTCATTGTAGATATGAATGATCATGTTATAGAAAACATCATCTGTTTTCCTTGTGGATACAATGGAGTAGTGCGATGTCTCATGGAATGTTTTTATTCCCTTTGAATGAAAAAGATGATGTGTTATTGGGATTTTGTGTGATGAGGTGGAAATGTCGTGGATACTTGTCATGTCTCGTAGATCAATAGTGCACATCACTGCTCTATCCTTCTCCACTATTTATGTCATTACGTTTTTATCAATTTTTTTTGGTTTTCCAAAGTTATATCATATGTTTATTGAAGAAAATAATTTTCCCAATAGGGGATGCAACACATGAGTCTTATGACCTCATGTGGCACCCTCTTTTAGTATAACTTCCACATATTCTCTAATGATTTTTTGATGGTTTGTCAAGTGTCCACCAACCTGAAAGTTCTGTGACCTATCCTGCTGCCACAAGATTTTCATAGATCACTTAAGGAGCCTTTACAAGAGTAGAATAACTTTATTTAAATTGATTAATGGGATGTTCTATAGGATTTTCACTATGTGTGTCCTTCCCCTGGTTATGTGATCACATGTATCTTTAGGGTTTACCCGTTTTACATGATCATATCCACCATCATGTTCAATTAATATTTAGGTTTGATAGTGAAATAAACATGTATATATTTTATTTTTTATTTTAAAATTCTTATAATTTTTGCAAAAATGATATCCATTCACCCATTTATGAAATGATAATATCACTCGTGCTTATTTTTGGACTACCATCTACACGAAGTGATATGATTTATTGACCATGTTCAAATTTAAATAATGATTTTGAAACTATATACAATAAAAAAATTATATTTAAAACATTAAACTCATTTTTTAGATGAGGGACTATATAATATTCCCAACAGCCGAACATTCATGTTAATAATTCCCAGGAAAACAAGCGAGTTGCCCCTCGAAACCTATAAATAACAAAATATTATTAATAAATGTGTGATAAGATGTTATAAAAGGATGATATATGAAACTATAAATATTAAAATGGATCTAGTATAATTGGATTCATGTATAAAGCAAATATAAAAAAGTTTAAAGTGTCTTTTCCGAAATGGTTGCATGTGGTATGGGACATTATCTCAATTTCTCTTCATTGAAATTATTGTAATATTATACACCAAATTTCATTAATATGGGTTTTAATCTAACTCATTTAAATGTAATATCATTATTACTTATTAATTCATGATATTTTTTGTTTCAATATATTTATTTAATCTAATGGGATTTGAGATGAAAATTGCCATGTCGTAAATAATTACATAAATAAATATTCTCATTGGTTTATATTATTTCTTCATTTTCATTGAAATTATATCATTATGTGTGTAAAGAAACTAACTATATTATTATTTATTTACAATTTATTATGTGGTTTTAAATTCTATTCAAAAAATGAATCTATAGATTAATTAATGGTTATAAGATATGATATTTGTAGGTGATTATTTCACAATATAATTTTATTTAAGATTATAAATTCATATATTTAAATTGATGGAAATTATTGGATCATTGAATAGTAAATCCCATTAATATTATCCTCCTCTCAAAATCATTATGTTCTAAAATAATAGCACCATATTCCTCTCTTAGGTACATAAAAATATTGATATTTTTTAAGAGAATCTATCTTTATTTATCTATTCAGACAAAATTCCCATTTCATCAAAATCAATGATTTTTGGAAAAAATGTTTTTTTATCATTATTGAATTGATTTATTAATATAATTATTACATATTTTTTACTTTAAAAACAATTAATCGAATATTAATTTCAATTTTGATGAAAGGGCCATTTGGAATTGTCCAAAAAGTTGAATGAATTATTTATTTTAATTTTTATGGCATGGAAAAAAATTTCAGACTTCATGACCACCCTATATTTGAAATCATAAATTATATCTTTCCTATTTTATAAATGATAAAATATATTTAAAATATATTTTTATCGTTTACTATACCAAAATGTCACAGTGAAATGGTTCTTCCACTCAATAATGTTTTTAATGACATTTTTATTGTATTTCAATTCATCAAAGACATAAAAACATTATTGTACATATGATCAATTAGGTATCTTTTGTTTTTATAAAATAATTATGATTTATATGGATGGTTTACAATTATATTGTACAAGTAATATATTGACATTCTATTTCCTGTTTAATGTTTTATTCATAATCATTCCTTTAAAATATTACTTTTATCATTATTATTATACATTACATTGGACCTAAAAATCCAAGTTAATTGTCATATATATGATTAATACATGAACTATATATATTTTATAAATATTTAATTTTACTCTCAATGTTATATGATTGACTGCAAAAAAAATATTATTAGTCACTATTCATTACTCAACACAAAAAATAGACGATAATGAATTTTTTTTTGAAATAAATATATCATTTCATATATGTGGAATAAATTGAACATTCAGATATGGTTGGATCCTAGTTATAGATATCCCATAAATTCATTGGTAGACACTTGAGGTGAATTAGTTGGATACCATCAGAAAAATGGGTTTCGAGAGTAGCTTTTTCAATTAGTTTTAAACAGTATTATGAAAGGCCTTCATATTATATGTAATATGATTTCTATGATCATGATATCTAATAACTAATAATTTCCTACAATATGAATTATTTAATTAATATCCAAAATCGGTTCACAGTGATATTATATATGTATGAATTTTTATTTTCATTTCATTAATTAAATGGATTTCTTTTTCTGTTTGTTACCATGAAAAATAGATTATTCTTAATTGAATCCTAAAATTCATTTTATTGAGAAAATAGAATGGGTTGAAATATATTTACCATTCTATATTGATTAATCCTTATTGATTATTTTCCATTAACTTTTAGTATATTTTTCTTTAAAATACATATACTATGAATTTTATATCACCTTTATTGTTTTCATTACTTAGAATTTAGGAAGTGTAATACAAATGATATGAATGTATATTCTATAGGGAATAATGAAATTCTCAAAAACAAGAATTTTTTAATATATGCATTCAAAATTTATATGAGAATGAATTTTGTATCTAGTTACCTAGACTACATAATAATTTGTACATTTTAGATGAGATTTGTTGTGTCATATATTAATGTATTAATGTACACACTGGCTCCGAGATACAAGTATTGAGCTTGTTATACTTATTTCTAGTAACTGTGTATGTTTCTTGATTCTATCCGAAATAACTCAAATTTCTTCATTCAACATTGAATTTCTAGGTTCTCTGATATAAAATTCAATTATTATATTATCTTATTTATACATTAGTATTGAGAGTGTTTCATTATACCATTAATATGTTTTATATTATATTTCACTTTTTGGAATGCCATGTATAATGACACATAGTTAATAAAATCATGCTTCAGATTTTCACATTAAATGTTTTAAATTTTATCCCTAAAAATCATGTTACTACTGTGGGTGTATATATAAATTTTAAATATTATCATTATCTAGAAATTCCCTCTTCCACTAAGGTCATGATGGTACTCAAATTTTGTTTATAAATATTATCAAATCACCTTCATATGTGAAGTGTGTCAATATCCCATCTTCCCAATCAATTAATATGTATCATAATTTTTATTAATATGTGGTATTTAATTTCATAGTCATATTATTTTAGTTGTTTTATCCATCAAATTGTTCAAATATGGAAATTTTTATAAATTATTATACACTTAAGGCATTTTTGATCAATATATACATATCACATCATTCACCAAATATATATTAAAACTTTTTATTCAATAAATATATCCATTATACTATATGATCCAATCCATACTAATGAATATTTAAATTTATTCCATTAGTACATGAATCATGTTTTCCATTAAATATATGATATTAATTTTAATTATGAAGTTTAATTGTGCATTCATCAACATAAGATATTGACAATGAGTGTTAATAAATTATTCCTTCTTTAGTAAATTAGGTGATGATTCATATATTTTATGAAATATATAAAATATAAATTATTTTTTGAAATAATAATAAAAAAAATTATTTACTATTAGTGATATTATGATCAAGTTACCATATCTAAAAACCCTTTAAACATTGAATTATTTTTCCTGAAAGAATAGGATAGTATATGCCCAACTGTATTCCTTCAGGGATGATTTCCTTGATAATAGTGTAATTTATATTAAATGGTACACCATATAATTCCAATTTAATCATTTTCTCCATCTATCATTTCCATAACACATGATCGTGATGACCCTTTTCTACACAAATGAAATGTAATGTCACTACCTCCAAGAAATTCCCAATGTGTTTCAACACTTAGATATTTGATATTGGGTATTGCATAACTTATATTTTCTATATGGAGTGGTTATATTCAACATCTAACTCTTCCTCCCTTTTTCCCATCTTAAAATTCTGAATATAAGAATTACAGTCCTCCTTCATTGTGTTTAAATATATTTTCACAATCTCATTATAAGATGGAAATTATTAAGATAATAATAAATTTATATGAATTAGAATTAATCCATTATATAATTGATAAGTATTTCTTTTAGGGTTATTTACCTAATCCCTAACTTATCATTCTATCATTCTTAATTTCACCTTATATTTAGAAAATATTTTCATATTTCATGTGTCTTAAATTTTGCAATTTCAATTTCATTTATGCTCTTTTATCATTAGAAAATTATTTCTCTATGAATTTCACATTAAGTTATTTTATCTCCATGTTTTTTATTTCTATATACATTCTGTAATTATAAATAATTTAATATAATTACTGAGTACGTACATATATATAATCTGATATTGTGATGATCTTCTCTTGATCAATATATCCCAATTAATGAAATATCTTCTCTAAATTCTTGATATTTTACTCTTATACAAATGTGTTTTATTTCAATTAAATAGGATGATATTTTTTATCATATAATAATTTATATTGTTAAACCATGATGAGGTGTATTATCTTGTTTAATATAGGTAAGTTAATTAATTAAATCATGAGTTAAAAACAATAAAATATTCTAAATATTTATTATCTAAAACTAGAATTGTTTATTTTATTTAGTGATAAATATATCCACTAATTATGGGAACTGACAATGATTTTTTTCCATTCATTAGAAACAATTTCTGAAAACTGTCAGGTCATTTATTATTTCTTGAATAATATATGAATTTTAAATCATAACATACAGTTCATATAAATTTATTTGAAATATAATTCACAAATTCTATTAATATTTCTACAATAGCCTATAGTATTTTTAGAGGGGTATATTCTTTAAAAATATTCTTATAAATCTAGTTCCTAATGTTTCAACTATAAATTATTTGATAAAAACTCAAACACATTGACTCTAGTACCCTAGAACGGGTGAATATTTTTTTCTCAATTGATTATAATGCATATATTACAATATGAATAATCTTATAGTTTACTAATCTCAAGAAAATAGATTTGTAACTATAAATTATATAATTTTATTAAATAAATATACATTATATGGAAATGCTGAAACTATATAATTTCTCCCTCAAATTCCAATATTTTTATATAGTATTCTTCAGGGTGTCCTATGGAAATGGGAATCAATATGAAAGTGATGACCTTACATTATTGTTAATGTGCATTTTACTATATAAGATATCATGGAACAAACATTCCATAAATAACATAGAATGAAAAAATGATAATCTTCTGTCAAAACTAATTATATTATCTTAAAATAAAAAATTGTACAACAAAATAGCCTAAATTACAATGTGGAGGCAATAACATATTTAATTATTGTGGAATGCATGATTTTACATAGAATAGTATTTCAATTTGGACTGCTTTACATGACATGTTGTAAATCATCAAGGATTAATGACAATACATTATAAAATAAATGGTATGGAATTCACTAGTGTTTCAAAGTATTATATTTCATGAAACATGTCGATGCATCATTGTGTAATATCATTCTGAGCCCCAAACATCATGTAATGAGTCCAATGCATCTATCTTATGAATGAAATGTCAAAAAAATTATTTTTATAATTTTTCATAAAGAGTAATTTTCATAGATAATGTATATATGATAAATAATATCTGATATAAATACAAATATATATATGATATCTATATTTTTCTAGTCAATAGAATAATGTGGATATCTAGGAGAATACCCTATAGTCAACATAGAAATTGTAGGGAATAAAAAATGTAATAAAAAGAGACATTATGAATTGAAAATTAATATTGTATTATCATAAATATAAAATAATCCAATAATATATTTTATAATTATCTTGTGAGGCATTCAATGCAAGACCCTCAGGGGTTTTAAAAAATGTGTGCATTTTGGCCATTTTTTTCCGAAAGAAGGTCTTCAAAATACCAAACCAAACTTTTTTATGGTTATTAACCACATTGGAAGCATTTCTATATCCTATATATATTAAATTTATCTAGATATGTATTTAATTTCTAGGTAACCTTTTACCCTTTTACTTTACCAAAATGTTATTTTTTTATATCCATGATAGTGAATAAAAAATATAACAGTTTATATTTCTATTATAATGATTGGAAATTTTGAAATCTGATATATTATATTACAAGGAGTTAATATCAATGATAAATAAAAATATTTTTTAAAATTGGAAATTAAAATTAACCATTGAAAAAATAATTGTAGATAAGGGGTGACAAATCCATATTTCAGCATAATAGCGGATTGTTATAATACTATATTAGGGTAAAATAAGTAATATATCTTTAATTATATATCTATTTGATTAAAATTACGTCGAATAATAATATTGGTAGTATACGAAATGAATTATAAAAGTAACTAAAACAAACTAAACAAAATAAAAAAGGAATGTGGGTGATTTGATACCCATACTTACAAGGAAGTTTCTATATGATTGATAAAAAATCATTAAAACCTACAAAACACATTGGTGAAATTATATAGAGGTAAAAATGAGACGTAAGTCATTCCCAATTTCATTATAGTGTATTGGTATAGGATAATTAGTCGAAGTGACCTCCTCTTATTTGTGAAAAAAATGAAAATTTTCGTGGGAACTAATATAAAATGAGAGGTAAAATTAGAATCACATGGGAAGTAAGTGAATATAATAACATTACGATGGCCTCCATTAGGGAATGAAATTAAAATTAAAAATTTTTCATCAAGAATACAGTTTAAAATATATGTTTAATAAAATTTTATCCATGGTATATTACTTCTCTTTATACCTTATTAACTACATTTAAAATTTACCAGGGTAATTAGATTTTTACCAAAAAATATATGATGAACAAAACTTACAAATTAAAATGCACTAATTTCACATATTAAATTGATTTAATAAAATTTAAATTTTAAATATGGGAATTATAATATTTAAATTTATAAAATATATAAAGGAATGTTTTTAGAGGAATATAGTTTTTTAAATATTATCAAATTTTATTCTTATCTCCTATCAATTACTACGTAAATGGCAATAAGTATATTTATAATATAATAAAAAAATTGACATCCATTATTTTAATATGGATACTTTAATTTAATTATAATAAAATTAGACAATTAATATAATAATAATTTTTTCAAATTAATATGTTATCCTTTACTGAGGTAACTATCATTTACCATTATAAATTATTTTTTATGCCCAAAAATAAAATATCCATTTTTAAATAATATGAATATACTAATTCCAAATTAAAAATAAATTCAATTAAAATGGTTTTAGAAGTATTTTTAATTTTTTTGTAAAAATAACAAAATTGGTTTATTTCAATTTAGTGTATTTAATATTAAATACTAAACATGCTTCATCTAGTAATATAAATCTCGCCTATTACATATATGTGTTATTATATTAATATTCATTGATTAAATGGTAGTATTTACATTATTATAAAATGTATATATTTTTAGGATGGAAAATAAGCTAAAATTAATGATTACATTACCATAGTTGGATCTCATTTCACACAATAATATTAATTATTAGGAGAAATTGGATTATTTCCAATAATAATTGGGGAGTTAATTTGTTTCACATGAATTATTACCTATTAAAAAAGTTATAATGATTAAATCTTCACCTATTTTGTGAATAGGTCACTCACTCTATCTCTCTTCTCATCATTGGTTTGGATGCATGAAATGTCCATGAGAATGAAAATCAACAAAGGAAAACACAGCTTTTTAGTGAGTATCTCCTTTAATACTAATGATTATATCCCTAGTTTATGGTAATTATTTTCCAATGATCAAATAAATATTCTATTGTAATAATTAAGAGCTTTGAAAAGGTAATATCCTTGTGCCCATACTCCAAGCATGATCATATTGCAGTGCCAAAACATACATCAAATTAAAAAGAAAGAAATTACACCTCCTCGAAGTAATATCAACAAAATTATCTAATTTTCTATCAAAATAATGTCTACCAAATATTATTTTACAAACTAAGGTAATGAAAATGGATAACTAAAACATCATCAGACCTAATGTTATGAGTACAAAAAATTCATGAATATATAAAATGTTTTCAATAATTTATTAATTCTATATTTTTTTCTTATCATTTTATATTCATTAGAGTGAACAATAATAAATTGGAAAATATACATTGTCTCCCACATTATTATTTTTCATAAAAAATGATTAACTCTTGAAATAGTGATGATCCATCTTTTTCATTGACATAATGTATATTCATTATTGTAGACATGGAAAATATTCATCATTTATAATCAAATAATTATACAGAATATATTATTATTTTATCTCTCTCTCTATAAATTTTTTTATCTTTCATTAAATCAAATATATTCAAAAAAAACATCTGAATAATCTTTCCTAATTCTTGAAATTATCTCATAGAATATGTTTCAATATAATACCCTCACCTGAAATAATATATGTGATAAACTCTATAAATTATTTTTCTATTAGTTAAATATAATTCACCATGTTAATATATGAATAATAAATAATTAATATTCTATGATCTCACCATGAATGTATTCATTTAATACATTAAAAACATCCCTAGAATATTGTTAAACAACTAACATTGTTGACTCAAAAAAATATGATCCTTTGCTACCTCATGGAATCTATCTATAAGGAATCATCTTATGACGTACTAACCTAAATCTCTATCTTCGAGCTAGAATGCTACATATCCTCATGTGTGCCTCCTTATACACAAGAGTTTACCTACTAACAGTGAGGGTCTCATGTAGAATATTAGGGAGTCTATAAACCCTATACCAGGTAATATGATCAGATTATTGAACAAAAATATATTAAGTTAGAGTAAATACAAATATTAAAGATGACATAAATGAAATGTAACAACTCCAAAGTGGTGAGAAAAATGTAGTTAGTATTAATGAAAATTACAATAAAATAAATTTTCTTCAACAGAGTTCTCTGATTCCGATCCTAGTATAATTCAACTCCATTCACCATCGCTCATCCATATAACCTAGGCCCTTTTCCCTTTACTAGATATATATCCATGAAATCTATAGGAAAAAATAAATTCCCTTGTAGGGAGTGAGTACAAGGATCATTAGGACACCACTAATGCATCCTAAACTAGCTGTGCTCAAAATACATGTGTTTTCAATAATAAATAATGTGATGTAAAAATGAAAACCAAAAATGGGTGGTTTTTTCCTAGCCAATCTACCACAACCCTCTATTGTACCTGTTTTAGATCAATGCCAGAATTGATAAAAATAGTGACATATGAATCAATGATTATCCATCAGATAGATGAATCATGTTTCTCAGTTTCATCATGCAACAATATCAAATCTAGGCATGTGGATATGTTTCTCTATATGTGAAAGTGAAATGGGAGCTAATCATCTTTTCTTAATTTTCAGGTTCACTTACTAAGGGCTGGGAGCTAATCATGTCCCTTATCCATCAGTGCACGTTTTCGAGAAGACATACAACAGACTGATAGCTAATCAATCGCCTCTTCATTGAGTTTAGACCAAGGAATTACCATATGCTCATATCGTATAATTATCCCCCATAATTAGTTATATGGATCCCTCATCCATAGGATAACATAAATCGTGATGTTCTGCTACATAATACTCCAAAGTATCATCATATCCTTATCAGTCATGCTCATCCCCCCTACATAAGATAACACAAGAACAAATGGTCCAATTCATGGCTTCCTATAGGAATCACCATGTGACTACCCCATACCTTGGACACTCACTATCGGTCATGTGCATCCTACCTCTAAAGGTTAATGCAATTCAACGGTCCACCTATCTTGGTTCATTAAAAAAACCACAAGGTATACATATAATTTTACGATATATATATATATTCTATATATATATATATATTCATGAATTGTAACACCATCACGAGTACGAATCACACAGTGTACACATAATCCAAGAGCAATTTGAATAAAAATATATAATTTACTCAGGGAATACTCCCATGCATTAACTATTTTAACACGTCTTCACATTATCTAATTAATGAAAATAATTTATAAATACTTCTAAAAAGTTAACGAACATCCCACAATAATTGTAGGTAAAAACCACTCATTGATTTTCATAATGTAATTGTGGCTTGTCAATGTCTCAAGATGTCGGCATGTCGGTGCTTGAGTTTTAGAAGTGGTTTTTTGGAATCAAAATGTTATTTGATTTCCAAAGAGGTAAAACATCACACTTTATAATTCTTTCCCTTTCTTGAATAATACTTAAATTATCCACAAATTAATTTTATTCACTAATAACTTTTAATTATCACATAACCCAGAAATATTTCCCATGAAATGTCATTTCTTTAATTTTAGTTCAATTTTATCACATTCACAGATAAATTAAATTATTATTTTATTAATTCTTAACGATCACATGAAATTATATTTCATTTATTTTCTTTTATTTTATTTTATGTTCTATTAATTTAAATTATTACATTATCATTTCTAAAATATAAATTGAAATGATAATTTTTTTATCAAATGTGTTGATAGTTTTAAATATTACATTATATTATTAAAAATTCTCACAAAAAGGATAATATTCTATTACATTTTTTTTTAAATTAAAATAATCAATTTTTCACATGAAATGATCATCAAATATTTTGAATTATCCTTTTAGTCTTCATGTGTAGTGATAATTACAATTATCACCATTTAACTAACTTATGAATTGAGATTTATAACATTGAATTTTAAATTATCATGTTTGTTGATTATAAATTTTTTTGAATTTATCATTAAATTATCATGTGAAATTTATAAATATAAATTCAAATTTTCATTTCAAATACACAAAGATAATTTTATTAAAACATATCCTATTTGGATTATATAGATGCACTTGTGTGTGAGTGTGTGTATATAGTAATATATATATATGTCTCTTTTTATAATTTTGATGAATTAACATTAAAAAATAACTCCAATTATCATTAATGGATTTTATCATTAACCATTTATAAATTTTGTTAAACATATTTTGATAATTTATCTTAACATAATATTTCAATATACAACACAAAGATACATTTTGATAATTTAAAAATAAATAACATTTTATATTTTTTGACTTTATTTTAAATAAATATTATAATTTATTTATCACGTTTTTCTATAAAATTCATTTATGAATACGGAAAAGGGAGTTTATTCAAATAAAATAAAAAAGGAAGAAGAGAACATTCCATGCACTGCATAAGGAGGTTGTAAGGGGGGAGAAGGCCACCCAAGGGAATCCCCAGTTCTTGGTTGTTTTTCTCCATAAATTGGACAATGATTTTAATTCATTCTACCTATTGGAGTGTTATATTTATATAAGGGTTTATCCATGTGAAACACTATTTATTTATAATCATGAAAAAAATTTTCCATGTGATATAAAACAACCATTTTCATCTGTTATTCACTAAAATTTTGGTTGTGGTGTCATTTAATCCTACCTATAAACTCATTTATTATTTTTATTATGTTAAAACAATTTTGATTTAAATATTTCGAGAAGCTTCATATATCTCCCCTGGTGAAATAGTGTGCAAACTGTGGGGGGTTTGGGGAGAATACACATGAACATTGAGCCCCCCATTTTTAATTTAATTAATTATTATTTTTATTTTATTCTCTTTTTCACATATTTTACCAATTTAAAAGATGATTATAGTTGATAATTTCATTTAACAATTATACCCCCTAGGATAATCCCCTATTTCAAAAATAGTTGAAGGGTATTAATTGCAGGTTCCGGGCGCTGCGGAAGAGCGTTGGTGGGTTTTTCCAACATTAATTTTAGCGTTAAACAACGTTCAATCCGAGATCCATCACGATATAAAATGTTGGATAATCGGAATGGAACGAAGAACGAAAAAGAAAAGAAGAATCCTGAATCCATTAAGATAGGATCATCATATGTTGGTTATAATTAATTTAATTAATTCACAAGAATTACCTCGGTGGAATTCTTTCTTTGTTAATGTGTCCGGTCATGATTCGGTGATCCATCGTTGCGTTGTAGCATCCAAGTGTAGAATTCCTCTAGTGGTGACCACGCGTGTGCCATGTATATTCGAAAGTCACTGAAGGGATCTCCCGGTGCTAGCATGGAAGAACCATCGCTTGCGATGTCCGCCTTCGACCGCCTTGATCTGGTGGAGGATCTTGCTCTGGTAACTTGAGGGCATTCTTGGTGGAAAGGGAATTCTCTCTTCTCTTGAGAGTATTTCCAAATTCTTTGTGCACAACAATGGGTCTTCAAATGTTGCGGTTGCGAGGATATATATAATAGGGTTTGAGGTTAATAGTGTTATGACAATAAATAAACACGTTACGCGTTTTATTTATTTCATTAACTCTTATTAGAAACCCCCATGTCGAATTATTAATTCCTTGACATGTGCCCACACTGATTATAATAAATATCATTTAATAAAACAATATTAAATCCTCAAAATCCCAACTGGAAAAACTATATGGCATGTAATAATTAATACACGGCGTGTACTTGTTTTCCATAAAACTACACTACAAGTATATTTAATATACATGGCATGTACTTTTATTTTCAATTTTTCTCCACCACATTTATTAGACCTTGAGTTATGGATATTTATTTCTTAAATAAATGTAACTGCATTACTCTCTAATAAATATATTATTTCGCCGAATATACATTCTCTCGAATAACTAGTGTCAAAATAAATGAGATCAGGCATCCTTAAATAATTATTAAACCAAAGTCAATAATGATATTTATTTAACTTATAAAATTAATATTTAACTGTGATACATGGACACACTTAGTGTGTGACCCTCTAGGGATATTTTTCAGTGGCATTAGGTGGAGCCTGCCTAATGTCCAAGGTTAGTGTCTAGCAACACGCCAAGGCACCCATATAAAAAGATGATAACTCTGCAATGACATGTTACCTCCTATGAATGCTTACCGTGTAATATAATCCCTTTTTCTCGATATGTCTAATCAAGACAGTTGCATGTTAGTGCCATCAACCCATGGCTCGATTATTCTTTCTTTGACATCCTGGAATTGAACTCGCCCATACCTTACCAAGGCCATGGATTTATTTCGGCTATATCAATTCCATCAATGGGCCTCGATATCTACTTACAATATGGAATAGAAGGGACAAATTCTTTCTTGCATTATCTATTAATGCAGTATTACTCGTGACGCACCCAATATATCCTTCCTCGCTGCGAATAGTGTGTGGTCACAGTTTTCGTCAATACATCTATGTGTGTGAGTTGTAATACTCATTAATAATAATCTTAAAGTCTAAGGACCAATACACACATCCGTAGATAGGAACATCCAATGACACTATGGCATGTAGATTTCCTACTGGCGGGTCTCATTCTCATAATATCCTCCTGGATATTATGATGGGTGCACACCATGAGAAAGTGCCTCAATGTTTTATGAGTCATCACCCCTAATGACCTGTATTATTTTTGTCCCTCAAATAATATCATCCGGCCATAGAACATATATTCAAGAACAGTGTTATGACACATCTGGGTTCTCATCATAGTAGGGATCCACTATGACCCTTTAATGCAACTACTTTCCTTAGGACATTATCACATGCATTGTCATGAAGAAGTACAATCAAGATGTGATTAGGCTTTTATTAATGAATAAAGTAAAAAGTAGTTTGTTCTAGACCACCAACTCCAACAGGCTCCCACTTGGACTAGAGCCAACTGCTAATAACCTTTAACACACTATATCTCACATGATATTCATGCTTCTGCTGAGATGGGCCTTTAGTCATGGGGTCTTCCACGTTCTCTTCCGCGGACACTCTGCTCAATGTAACTTCACCCCTCTGACAGAAATCCCTCAAGAGGTGATACTTCCCGAGTATGTTCTTTGTCTATTGATGTGAACATGGTTCTTTTTCAAGATACACAGCTTTAGTATTATCACAATACAATGTAATGCCATCTTTACTGCAAGGCACCGCATCAAGATTCTGGACAAAGTTCCGAATCCATACTGCTTCCATGGCTGCATCAGAAGCCACTACATATTTGGACACCACTGTAGAGTCGATGACAACTAGCTAATTGAACTCTTCCAGCTCACTGCTCCTCCATTGAGACAGATAACATATCCAGATTTCAATTTTAGATCATTTTGATCTGTCTGAAAACCTACATTAGCATACCCTCTGATGACAAGCTCCTCGGCTCCTCCATATATCGGGAACATATCCTTAGTTCTTCTCAGATACTAATGGATAGTCTTAACATCAGTCCAATGTTGTTCCCCTATATCTGGTTGATATCTTCCTACCATGCTCAATGCATGTGCAACATCAAGCCTGATACATAAAACGGCATACATGATGGATCCTATAGCCGAGGCGTATGGGATCTTGCTCATCATATCTTTCTATTGTTGTGTCTGAGGACACATTTTCTTAGAAAGATGTAAGCCATGTGACACTGAAACCAATCCTCTCATGGATTATTCCATACTAAATCTCTTTAGTATCCGGTCAATTTATGTACCCTGAATTAGTCCAAGAAGCCTCTTGGATCATTCAATAATTATCTTGATCACTAGAATGTAGGATGCTTCACCTAAATCTTTCATGGAGAAGCACTCATTCAACCTGTCCGTAACTGACTGTATTGTTGGTAAGTCGTTTCCAATAAGCAATATGTCATCAACATATACTACTAGGATAATGACCACATTCCAATTAAACTGGTTTTAAACACATAGTTCACATTCATTAATATTGAAAATAAAATAATTTATTGCTTCATCAAATCGAATGTTCAATGACTTGGATGCTTTCTTCAATCCATAAATTGATTTCTGCAGCTTGAAAACCCATTTGGCTTCACATGGTTTCACAAACCCTTCTAGATGTGTCATATAGTCATCTTCTTGAAGGTTCTCGTTAAGGAATTCTATTTTGACATCCATCCACCAAATCTCGTAGTAATGGTAAGCTTCTATGGAATGTATGATTCTTATGGATTTAAACATGTAAATTGGCGAGAAGGTTTCATCATAGTCAATTCCTTGACACTGTCTAAATCCTTTAGCCACTAGCCTTGCATTATAGGTGCTAAAATGGCCTTCTATGTCCAGCTTTCTCTTGAATACCCATTTGCATCCAACAGTCTTTACATCAATTGTCTCATCGACCAGAACAAAACATGGTTCTGATACATGGAATCCATATCAGAATTGATAGCTTCTAGCCATATTGCAGCTTTTGAGCTTTCAACTACTTCCTTTTATGAGAGAGGTGCATCATTGTCCAACAATAATGATTCTCTATCCTCGGTGAGTAGGAAACCAAATCTCTCTGGTTCCCTTACCTATCTTGAGCTCCTACGATGTACTTGTGTTTCTGGAACCACTTCCACGGGGAACTGTGGAACTTGTTCCTGTACCAACTCCTGTGTATCTTGAGCATCAACTTCATCGAAGCCAATCTTGCTCCAACTATCCATTTTGAGGATGTGCTCCCTCTCAAAAAAGACGTCTTGTTTAGTGATATTCACATTCTAGTCTTGAGGGTTATATAGGTAATATTCTTTCGTTTTCATTAGGACATCTTATAAAGATACACATCATGCCATGAGGTGCTAGTTTGTTGCTTGATAAGGCCTTAACAAATGCCTCGCATCCCCATACATGTGTATGCGACAAAATGGGTTTCTTTCCATTCCATAACTCGGAGGGAATTCCATTTTACACCTTTGTTGGTACTTAGTTTAATGTGTATGCTGCAGTTTGTAATGCATATCCCCAAATGGATAATGGAAGATCTGCATGAATCATCATCGACCTCACCATGTCCAACAAGGTGTAGTTCCTCCTTTCACAAACACCGTTCCACTGTGGTGTATAAGGAGGAGTGAGCTGAGATAGAATCCCAGACTCCCGTAGAAGATCAATGAACTCTTGGTTCAGATATTCTCCACCTCGATCCAATTGAAGCTTCTTTATATTCATACCAAGTTGACTCTCTACTTCATTCTTGAATTCCTTAAATTTTTCTAAGGCTTTTGACTTATACCTAATTAAGAAGACAAATCGGTATCTACTCAAATCATCAATAAAAGGAATGAAGTAAGAATATCCACCTCTAGCGTCTACTAAAAATGGTCCACATACATCCATGTGTACCAATTCTAGAAGATTTGGGGCCCTTTCACCCTGTCCACCATAAGGGGGCTTGGTAATTTTTCCTTATAAACAAGCGTGAAAACTATCAAGTGGTTTTAGCTTAGTAGAGTCTACATATCCATCTTAACAGAGCTTTGTCAAGTGCTTCTCGTTTACCTGAACAAGGTGGTGATGCCACAACTGGGTGATGTATGAGTCATGTGAGTCTGTTTTGTTATCGATTTCCAACAATTGGTTTGTGTAATTTAATACATACAAACCATTATTCAAATGTTCCATACCATAACATACTTTTTTCATATAAAAGAGACAACCTTTATTTCCTAACATTAAAACGAATCCATCCATATCCAAACGAGATACATAAAGTATGTTCTTTGTAACACTAGGCACAAAATAAAAGTTATGTAAAACCAAAATCATCCCAGTTGTCAATAAGAGGTGGTATTCTCCAAAAGCCAACGCAGTCAGCCTTGCGCCATTGGCAGCTCGAAGATCCAACTCTCCTCTGGCGATCTTTCTAAATCTACATGGTTCCTACATTTGAATACATATGTGATCCCCACAAGCTGTATCAAATACCCAATGTGTAGAAAAAGAAAGATTGCACTCGATAACGAACACACCTTTAGCGTCCCCACGCTTCTGGGTGCAGTTCCTCTTCCAGTGGCCCTACTTGCCACATGCGAAACAAACCGCCTCCCATTGCTTGCCCTGCCTTTGGATCTTCCCCTTCTTGGAGGGACGGTGCTCGGGGGCTTCAGACCATTTATATTTCCTTGGCCCCTTTTTCTTTTCCTTCCTTTTCTGGTTCACCATAAGGACTGCAGGTTTGTCACGCCCCATGTCCTTATCTACCTGGCGAATCAAGGTCAGAAGCACTGATAGATTCTTCTCATTGCCGCTCATATTATAGTTGACAATGAAGCTAGAGAAGGTCTTGGGAAGTGATGATAGGATGAAATCTGTACGCAAATCATCCGAGAATTTAATCCCTAAGATGTCCAGGCATTCAATGTAGCCAATAAGCTTGAATACATGAGGCCCAGCTGGTGTGGAATCTCCAAGCATAGTTGTAAACAAAGCATCAGAGATCTCATACCTCTCCTGTCTCGCCTTCTCTTGGTAGATATCCTTAAGGTGAGACATCATTCTATACGCTTCCATGTTTTCATGTTTCTTCAAGAGCTCATTGGACATGGAATATTGCATGAAACACTAGAAATATGTGGAATCATCCATGTGCTTCATATAGAGAGATAATTACTCATCACTGGCCTCCTTCCCAGGTGCAACTGGAATAGGCTCTTCCAGCACATACAATTTCTTTTTGTGGAGAAGGATGACGTGTAAACGCCTCTGCCACTCTGGGAAATTGGTGCCGGTGATAAGGATTTCCTTCTCGAGTATTGTTCGCAATGATATGTTTAAAGTCATTTTCTTGCCGTTTATACAAATTAAGATGACCAATGGTTTATTAATTTATTACAACATTGAGACAAATTAATAAATTAATATTTATTAGTCTACCACTATTTTTTCGAAATCCAATAGCCCCCACCATTGACTTCGGAATATTCTGTTGCGTGAATATTCTAGTGGAAAGGATCCATATTACCCTTCGCATTACCCCAACTAGGGTTGGTCAAGCAACATGAAGGGTTTTATGTAGGCATTCCAAATTCCAACTACATTAACTCGCAGCTCCTTGATCCGCTAAGTGGAGTCCCCAATCCTGAAATCCTTTTATTTTGGACTTCCTCATCCTTTGCCTCTTGGTCTCACCAAGTCATGTTGTGGTAGTCAACCCTTGATGAGAAGCATGTCAAGTCAACCCAAAACCTTGAATTATAATTCCCCAATAATTGAAATCACCCCAACTCTGGTTGGTTAAGAACTTTGAACTATGGTTTGATTCAAACCAAAATTATGGAAGGCTATTCCGACTTAATATTTCTTTTGAGGGATTTTACCCTTATACATAAATTTCCATTTTATTATATTTGATTACATTCTTGTTAATATTACGTGGGATATACTTAAGTGGTTAACCATGTCTATGATAATATTTATGTATAATCCAGTTTTATTTTAGTTCCATCTTGCATGCTCATTTAATTCATTAATTGTTTTATCATGACAACACCCACAATAAATAAACCATGCAACTGATAGAAACAAAATAAATTGTATGATCATGAGATTTTCTATTGGTTAGTTTGTCTAGAGGTTGATAAACTAACCCAATACCTAGGGGAGAAACACCTTGAACCTTTCAGGTTCGTGTTTATAGTGTTCGACATGTCCACATTTGTATCTCCTTGTATTGGTTTCACCTTGGATCCTGACTTGAGCCACCTCCACAATCATGGGAGCTCCATCCATCACATATGAATTTATCTCACATGCAGGTGAAAGGTAAATAGGGGTTTTTACAAAGAGAATACTTGGGTGCACATAACCTACATATTAATGAAGAGATGGCTTGCCGAGCAAAACAATTAATTTAAATAAATAAATTAGAAGAAACCATTCACATACAAAGGTCCTGGTCTAGCTCATGATCATCCATACATGCAACGATATTTACGCATAAATAAAACAAGATTTCAATTCTTTAATCGTTCTTCATTAAGATAAATCACTCTCAAATTAATTAATTATCTTTAATTAATCAATCCTTTTATCTTAAAACCCATTTCTTAATTTCCTTGAGATTCTCATCCATCATAATTTTAAACAAATAAATTCATTTAAAATTATCCTTGTTTGTAACTTGTACCTTGGAGGCAACCCGGTGAATTCCCGTTCATTACGCAAATGATAAATTAAACTCATGTATATAAAACACCTATAACGTGTTGTGCCTCAGCTTTACACCTGCACCATGGTACACGTATCAAGGGGTTGTATAATATAATAATAAATTTCAATAAATCTACTTAATTTGGATGAGTACACAACGTGTAGTTCCGACTACACGGTGTGTACTTTTCTTCACCGTCCATCTGAAGTGCACGCCTGGGGACAGGGTGTGTTAATGTACTTCAGAAATTATCGGAATACACGGCATGTTATGTGGGACACACGCCATGTAGTATCTACAATACACAGTTTCTAGTTGGTCAAGCCATGCACGGGGTACACGGCCCAACCCTAACCCGATGGGACTACATGCCATGTTCATTGGACCAGACGGCGTGTAATTCGGAAACCGTGTGCCAACTATTTCTGGTTAGCACACGGTGTCTAAAATTCTTAGAAAGAATCTAATACACGGCCTGATTTTGTGGATCAGTCAATGCATTGAACCTAGACAACACAGCGTGTACTTCCGAATAAACGCCGTGTATTCTGGTGTTCTATGACCAGAAACGTTTGGCTCCTCCGGATGAGTTCCTCTATTTTATTTTAATCAAAATTTAATGAAAAATTCGTTTCTGTGAGGTGAACGAGAAATGAGGGAGGGTGAACAGATCTCGAGATTCAGATTTCCAGAATGATTACAATGAATTGAAGTAACTAAATTACTAAATGCATAAATAACCAATGAAAAAACAAATAATTATAATCAAATATATGACCCCTCTGATACCACTTGTCGGTTCTGGGCGCAGCGGAAGCGCATTGGTGGGTTTTCCCTACATTAATATTAGCGTTAAACAACGTTCAATCCGAAATCCGTCCGGATATAAAATTCCGGATCTTCAAAATGGAATGATGAACGAAAAAATAAATAAGAGTCCTGGAACCATTGAGATAGGATAATCATATGTTGGTTATTATTAATTCAATTAATTCAGTAGAATTACCTCGGTAGAATTCTTTCTTCGTTGATGTGTCCGGTCACGATTTTGTGATACATATTTGTATCAAAGAATCCAAGTGTAGGATTCCTCTAGTGGTGATCCACAAGTGTGCCACGTATCTCCAAACGTCGTCGAAGGGATATCTAAGTGATAGCGTGGAAGAACCTTCGCTTGCGATGTCCGCCTTCGACCGTCTTGATCCGGTTGAGCATCCTGCTCTCGTAACTTGAGGTCATTCTTGGTTGAAAGGGAATTCTCTCTTGGTTTTAGAGTATTTCCAAATCCGTTGTCCACAACAATGGCTCCTTAAATGTTGGGGTTGCAATGATATTTATAATCGAGTTTGAGGTTAATAGAATTATGACAATAAATAAACACGTTAGGCGTTTTATTTATTTCATTAACTCTTATTGGAAACCCCCTTGTCTAATTATTAATTCCATGACATGTGCCCACACTGGATATAATAAATATCATTTAATAAAACAATATTATATCCTCAAAATCCCAACTGGAAAAACTAGACGGCGTGTAATAATTAATACACGGCGTGTACTTTTATTTTCCATTTTTCTCCACCACATTTTTAGACTTTGATTAATGGCTATTTATTTCATAAATAAATGTAACATCATTACTCACTAATAAATATATTATTTCACCCACTATATATTCTCTCCGATAACTAGTGTCAAAATAAATGCGATCAGGCATCCTTAAATAATTATTTAACCAAAGTTGTGAATAATATTCATTTAATTTCTTAAATTAATATCAAACTGAGATACCTGGACACACTTAGTGTGTGACCCTCTAGGCCTCTTTCTCAGTGACATTGGGTAGAGCCTGCTTAAAGTACAAGGTTAGTGTCTAGGAACATGACAAGGCACCCCTATAGAAAGAAGTTAACTCCACAATGACATGTCACCTCCTATGAACGCTTACCGTGTAATATAATCCCTTTGTCTTGATATCTCTAATCAAAGCGGGTTGCATGCTAGTGCCAACAACCAATGTGCTCGATTATTCTTTCTTTGACTTCCCAGAATTGAACTCGCCCATACCTTAACATTGACATGGATTTATTTAGGCTATATCAATTCCATCAAAGGGCATGAGATATCTACTTCCATTATGGAATAAAATGGATAAATCCTTTCTTGTATTATCTATTAATGCAGTATCACTCGTGATGTACGCAACATATCCTACCTCGCTACGAACAGTGTGTCGTCAATGTTTTTTTCAATACATCTATCTGTGCGAGTTGTAATACCCATTAATAATAATCTTAAAGTCTATGGACCAATACACACGTCCGCAGATAGGAACATCCAATGACGCTATGACATTTGTATTTCCTACTGGCAGGTCTCGTTCTCAAAACATCCTCCTGGATATTACCAAGTTCGCACGCCATGAGAATGTGCCTCAAAGTTTTATGAGTCCTCACCCCTAATGACTTGTATTTTTTTCCCTCAAATAATATCCTCCAGCCATAGAACATATATTCAGGAACAATGTTATGGCACTTCTGGGTTCTCATCATAGCAGGGATCCTCTATGACCCTTTAATGAAACAGCTGTCATTAGGACATTATCCCATGCATTGTCATGCAGAAGAACAATAAAGATGTGATAAGGCTTTTATCAATGAATAAATTACAAAGTAGTAGGTTCTATACCACCAGCTCCAACATTAAATAATGAGCAATTCTCCGTTTGTGAGATAAAATTTATTTGCAATAATTTAATATATTAAAATTTTTATTTAAAAATATTAAATTTGGTTAGAAAGACATCCATATTTCTGTTGCCACTGAATTTTATACACTTCCTAGGGTAATCACCCCATTCTGGTCCTAATCGTCCTCTCATAATTTTCATATAACACACCATGTGTGTGATATTAATAATTTATTATTCAAAAAACGGATAATATATTATAAAAATTTAAACCATTTTATTTTTTCAAGAGATGCATACAAACACCTAATTCTCTAAAATTTTATACACCACCTAGGGTAAAAAATACATCCTGAGACAATCCATAGCCTCTATTTTTTATCATATGATTCACTATTTTGGAGTTATTTAGTTATTTTTAATAAACATCTTATTCTTAAAATATTATATTTAATATTATTATTCCATCTTCATCGAGGCTTCACAGACCTCAGAAACTCATTCATAGTCAATGTTGATGATAGAAAGTATTTAATTTAACATTCTAGAGTATTAATTATGATTTTTACCCTTCTGTGAATCATTTAACAATAAAACCTAAATTTTCACTAATGAACCATTTTTTTCCAATATAACGTATTAATAATTTATCAATGAAGTATATATTAATATTTTAAAAAACAAGATGTTATATTTATCATGCTCTGTCAACTTTTCATCTTCTAGAAGCATGTCTAGTGGTATCTCTCGAACAACTTATGCCACTAAACTCAAACATTAGACTCACATTCCCCTATCTCTTCTAGGATCTATCCATACTACCACAGATCCAGGACTAGTGTTACCATTTTCTCTATAACACCTACTCTATTTTATCCATGATCTATAACGGACCCTAGTAGTAAGTTGTGTTTGTCTCCAACTCAATGTAATTGAACTCATGAACAATCCTCGGATCATGAATATACCTTAAATCAATTACACATGGGAAAAAAATTCATAGCACAATAGTGTGACGGTAGGTCTAGGCGAGACACTATTTGTCCTATCGACTCGAAGACATCAAAGATTCCATCAAAATGTGGGGTTAGATTTCCATATTTCCTCAGAAGTCTCTTCCTTATCTAAGGTTTCACTATCAAGAAAACACAATATCCCACAGAAATCCCCAAGGGTCTCCTCTGATGGTTGTCATATGATATAAGTCTACTCTAAGAAGTGATCAATCCCTTTTGATTCATCTTCACATTCTCAGAGGTATCGTAAACCATGTTGGAGCCAACAACAAGTTCCTCTACCATATCATGACAATATAGTGGTGAGCAACATGACCAGCTGTTAAGAGGCTCATAAGGTTATAATTGAATTGAATCTTGATAAATATTGTTATATGAATACTCAATCAAGTCTAGGTGGTCATCCCATTCTGGTCCAATGTCTAGTATGCAAGATCATAGCATATTCATTAGTATGCATATAGTCCCCTCATCATATCTGTTTGTCTAAGGGTGATATATCATTCTAAACCATAGTTGACTCCCTAGGGATTTCATAATGACCTTCCAAATGTGAGATTTCAACTGAGTATATATATTAGAATAAATGCTAAATAGAACACCATTTAGGTGAACAGTCACTCATACATAATACTTTCCCAACACATCCACCAAGTGAGTCTCTCTGATCGATAATAATTGGAAGACTTCGATAATCAATCAATAATCACCCAAAAAACATCATGGATCCTTAGAGTTCAAGGTAATCCAGAAAAAAATTCCATAGTAATCTCTTCCCACTTCCTCATAGGTATCAGGAGTGTTTACGATAACCCTTAATGAAGAGGAGCTCAGCCATCACCCTTTGAAAGGTGCGGCATTAACAGACCAAACATGAAAATTCCCTCTTCATCATTGGACACCCGAACTATTTTCTGATGTCATTTTACAAAAATCATCACAATAGGATGTACCAACAACCTAGAGGTATGGTAATCGATTATCATTTCCTCTCTAGTAGAATTATTAACCACTACTCTTCCATGGACCTTGAACATGTTATTATTGTCTATCGAGTCTCCATGTATCAATTCAACTCCAGTGATCCATTCTCTCATCATATTACACTTCATGTATGAATCCAAAACATTCCTCACCATTTTTATAATGAATTATATAATCATAAATTGAGTGTAAATCATATATCTATGATCTTTTAAATCATCAAACTTCCAATTATCAAAAACAACACTTCAAAAACCACTGCTCCAATGAGGAAATTTCACCAAATTCTTCATCATCATATGTTTTGTAGATAATAGAATCTACTATGATATTTCCCTTAAGAAGGAAATATGATTTCTTGATTTTTGAATATATCTATAGATACTTGACCCACTGTCTCTAGCTTGGATTCAAGTCCCTCAGAGTAAATATATATCAAAGTAACATATGATTCGTGTAAACAATATTCCTTTCAACAAAGAGATAATAAATCCATCTTTTTAGTATATGAACCACTAAAGAATGCTCTAAATCATGCATAAGATAGTTATTCTCATGGGGTCCTAGCTTTTGAGAAACATATACTTCGATATTTTCTCTTGAAATTAGTGTATCACTCATTCCAGCTCCAGATTCATCTTTATACACTTAAAAAACAATCCAATGCTCTGGAAGTGTCAGTACTAGATCCGTTTTCAACCACTTCATTTTCTCAAGGAAGGAATCTTCACAATATTCTTACCACTGGGTCATTACTCCCTTCATCATCAATGATTTCATGGGTTTTGATAGTCAGGAGACGTCCAGGAAAAATCATCACTAATACAAGGCTAACCCTAGGAAACTGCTTATCTCAAACATGTTTCGGTGACGTTTCCATGAAATAACTACATCAACCATCTCACGGATTACTGATATACTAGTTGTAGACCCAAAATTTCCATTGGACGTCACCTCTTTTATCTATATGTCACGTTTTGATATCATAACATAAAATATGTGAGCTCAGAGCATACTTAGAACTGTCTCAAGGTGCCTAACATGTAGCTCGATTTTTGGCGAGTAGATAAGGATGTTATTAAAAAACACCACGATGGTGTCAACATATGGATGAAATATTATATAATGAGGTCCATGAACACAATTGGAACATTATATATGTAACGCCCCGACCCCAGTTACCCAGAGTCGGTGCATTACTTCGTAACATTGGCATGATCACAAGAAAGATCAAATCTCGAAAGACCGATTGGTTTAGTAGCCTTGGAAACACTAGATATATTCATTAGTTTTACATTACATCATAAAATCAAAAACTACTACAACAACATAATGTTTCCAAAGTCCACACTACAATCCCCTCATAATATCCCTGCAGGTCATTCATAACTTACATCTTCACTTCCTGGGAAAAATAAAACATTGAAAAGGGGTGAGCTCAAATGCCCAGTAAGGATAACAATATAGCGGAAACTTTCATCAATAAGAATAAACATTTAAGGCAATGTATAACTAAAACAAAAGCCTTTTAAACATGAACTTTCAACATGGTATGGCATAAATAAAATTAAATAATGCCATTTACTTATTCACATGGATATTCCACTAATCGAATAATCACATGAAAAAATAAATAACCACTTTCAATATGTTGGAATGCATAATGTCAAACGTTAATTTCATTGTCTAGGCCTCATACCAAGACCTAGGGGTTACTTCTAACCGGAACCCAACCCGGAGTGCCTCTAATAACCGGACACCAACCCGGAGTGCCTCTAATAACCGGACACCAACCCGGAGTGCCTCTAATAACCGGACACCAACCCGGAGTACCTCTAATAACCGGAGACCAAACCGGAGGGCTTACTTTTACCAGTCCCTAACCTGGAGGGCTTACTTTAACCAGTCCCCAACCTGGAGGGATTACTTTTACCGGTCCCCAACCCGGAACATACTTGTTTAGCACATTCATCTGAAGAAAAGTTTGAAATATAACATAAACATTCGGGTTAAAACTAGCATACGAAATGTCAATAGTTTCACCATAAGCTATGAATGGTATAAAATAGCACATCCACATTCACACATATCACAAAACCTTCAATACAATATAGAAGTTTTGTATTATAATAAATCAACTTCAAATAATCTTAAAATCCATCAAAGGATGTTGACATAGATGAAATCAAAATTCTTTTAAAAGAAGTATCTCCTTTTATTTTGAAAACATTTAAGATCCATATAAAATAAAACATTTTCTTTGAAAATATTCTTATAAGCTTGTAAGGAAATATTCGACGATTTTATAACGGCGGAAAATAACCGCACCCGCCGTATAAGTAAAAAAAACATTCTTACCTTAATTCTGTCGAAAAGGTTAAAAAGGACCTTGTTTTGAAAATGACCGAAAGATTCCTTTATAAACCACTTATAAAAGTCAAAAAGGGTATAAATGACTTTAACTCATATTCTAGTAAATAGTAAAAATGTTTTGAAATGCATTTTTAAGAAACATGGATGTGGATGATAAAGAGATGCCAGTAGATTATTACGTATAAACAACCTCGGATAATGAAGAGATTGTGAAATAACCCTTACCTTGAACTTTTCATTGGTTGGGGTAGGTTAACCTCCTGTATAATAGTGAAATAATTGTTACTAAATTATACAAGAATCATATATATTAATATGATATCATATATGATCTTTTAATACTGATTTGATAATAATATCTTAAAATTATCGTCGTTTCAGGTGTTAACTTACTCATTTTCTTTTATATGTTTTGTTACATAAGCCATGTTTGTAAAGGATAAGTTGTATATTATTCAAATCCAGAATGGTATCAAGTCTTTAAAAATCATTTTTAAATCATCAAATGATAATTATACTTGAATGGATACGATGGAGGATGGATCTCACCGCGTTCGTGGAGACGGTAGTCCGTACGTACGCACAAACGCTACTTCCATTTAATTTTTATTTTAAAAGAATTGAATCCAAATGATAAATAGGTATATTACTATTCCAGTATAATATAATATTTTATATATGTTACTTAAGTTCATTAACACCATCCTTTATACGTTCCATGTGTGGTATGAACGAGTCATATCATTTTAAGGGGGCGGTAGTCCGCACTTCCTCAAATGAAATTATCGTATGTATATACAACATGAAACGAATAATGGTATGAAATAAAATGGAATTACAGAAGCTTATATATAAAATATATATCATTAATATCATATTTAATTACAGTGCCATCATAATGGCCACCATGAGAGGTGGTAAGATGTATTTGAACAATCATCGTTTCGTGAGGCGTTAGTTTGCCATCCACAGAAACATTATGTTCATCCTCCATTAGATGGAGTTGTGTGTATGTGTAGCTTGAATCCTTCTTATAACAACATCCTAGTATATTGTGGATACTGGTGTTGTTACAAAAGAAAGGAAATAAAAAGAGTTTGGGGGTTGGAGAAGCAAAATGAATGAAAATAATTTAAGAGAAATCGTTACCTTTAATCTAGGTAACTCACTTTGGTTGGAACCAAAGGACTTCTTGAAATGCTTTCTGCCTAAGGGGAAGCTTCAAGGAGTAGGAGAGGGATTTGGGGAGCTTAGTTGGGCAGAGTTTGGACGAGCCAAGTGGCTTGAGAGGTGTGAGGAAAAGAGAAGGAGGAGTGCCCTTTTATAAGAGGGGTGAGGGGCACTTTTGGAAACGCTAGAAATATTAATTTATAATAAATTCATATTCGGTTTCCAAAGGATCCAAAGTTGTCTATTCAAAGGATGAGGTGGGGATAGGTCGAAAACAACTCATCCAATATAATTTAGACAGGTTTGGGTACTTATATTAACCTTATCATTAAGTATTAACTCTAAGTTAATTAGTTTCACTTTTACAATGTCTCTTTGTATTTTTATATAATATGGTTAATAAACTTACTATAAACATCCAAGCGACCCCCAAGTGGTCCATTAATGATTAACCTATCATCATATAAGTCTTTTGGCCGAACCTTATATTTTTTAGGAATTTAATATCAATTAATAATATAATATTTGTTTTAAGAACTCTTTTATGTCAATTTTGACACTATTCAATAGTTGATTTTTGTGAAACTCATAACAGATTGATTACTTCGAACAAAGTCAATTAAAGAAATCCTAATATATCATATTATCCTAGAAAATTAGTTTAATTCATTAAAAGTTTCATATTATATTTATTTGGGTATTTATAATATCAATTATGTTAATTTTTTACTATTTTAGTAATTACTGCATCATCATTGTGTCATACATAAAATAAATTATTTACTGTCTAAAAATTATAAATAAAACATCATTATGTAGGAAATCTTTTTAGCTTTCTAATGAATATTTATAATCGAAAATCCAACATGTATAACCCTATGTAAAAATTGTTCTTATAAAAGATGTAAGCTTATGCCATTTTTATTTTTATTTTAACTTTATTAATATAATGTGTCCCTACCACATACAAGTGGCTCCAAGGGGTCCCCAAATTGACACAAGGATGCCCATGGTCGGGTATGTGTCCACCAATAAGGTTAGGACACGTTTTAGGGTAATTTTGTATTATTATAATATTATTTTTTAACCCTTATTTACCGGATTTACCCTTTAACCATGGTAAATAAAATATTTACCGCAGTAATTATTCAAAATGTCTAAAAATAAAAGTTACCTATTTACAAAATTTGAACATCCTGATTCCAAATATGCAATCCATTTTTCTAAATTCAAAACACAGAAGTGGCAGAAATTAATTTAAAATTAATTCCCGCTGTCAAAACAAAAAGCGTGTTTTTAAGAGATAATAACTATCAAAAGATTGACACTTGTTTATGTTCGGTTTAATTGTAAAATTATGTCTAATGACCAACATTATATTAAATTGTAAAAATATATTCTAAATATACTTTAAAACCACTCAAATTCATAATTTATCACTATTAATTATTTTGATTAAAAAAGTTTTTTTTAATTAAAATTTAGTAATTTTCACTATTCATCAAAATATGAAAGTTATCCGAAAAGTACCAAAATTTCACCTTAGGCTAAATTCGATATTCCGAATCCAAAAATGAAGTCCATTTTGAAATATAAAATATATATATTTTCAAAAGGTAGGTATTACTATTTATAACGGCTAGTTCGATTGGTTATGGTGTGTTAGAACTCGGTGTTGCGTACAACACACGCTATCACATTATTCAAAGGGAAACGTACCGTGGAAGCTTGGGGTGTTTCATTTTAAATTTTTGATGTCCCCATTTAGTCAAAAGTTTAAAATATTGTATTTAAAAAGGTTTCACTATTAGAAGTTGATAAAAGTGAAATACTGAAAATGAATTTGTTCTTGCATTATGACTAAGAAACTCATAATAGGGATTCTAAAATTATAAGGATTATATAAACATTAAAATTTATCTAATACTATTCATAACCTCTTTTGAATGGCTTGTTTGGTAAGTCATGGTGTGCTTGAACTTGGTGTTGCATGTAGTGAAAGTTATTGAATTATTTTGAAGAACTAACACACTATGAAATCTTGGGGTGTTACATTCTCCCCTCCTTCAATAAATTGCGTCCTCGCAATTTGAAATTGTTCTTAGAAAATAAAAGGTGGAAAATAGATAATATATTTGTGGGAAACCCCACATCGGAAATTGGGTTACTAAAATTTAGTCTTAATATGAGGAAAAGAGAAATTAAAGGGTCACCACCAAATTATGATCTCGATTAGGAGAACATTGGTGGCATTTAGAGACATATAATTGGAGGAAAAACGTAAATATTTATAGGTAGTGATTGAGGTCATCAATCACAAACAAGTATAAAATTGAGGTCCTTAAATTCATCAATCTATGATGATTTGAAATACCATCGGTTCAACAAAACATAGGGTATTAGGATAACACATTTTTGATGTTTCAAAATATCCTAGTTGAAATCCCACATCGAAAAATGAATTAATGAGGCCTCTATTTAAAATAAATAGTCGAAAGTATGAAGATTACCAAATATAACACATACTAGGGTTCCAAAATAAACGAATTTATAATTCATCTAAAATATCTTTTAATAAAAACTACATTATTTAATCCAGGACATCTCGTGGGCCAGTGGTAGGTGATACACCCTTGTCGCCCTTCGGTTGCGGGTTCAAGTCTCGCGGCCTTGCCGGACGCGACGGGTTGCCGCCCGACCTCCGGGTTGTCCTTTTATGGCAATCCAAAATAATCCAAACTAGAACTATCCAAAATACTTCTGTCCAAACTCATAGTCCAACATTTATAAGGAAGGTAAGCATAATGTAGATTCTTTTTACCCCGTAATATCATATGAATACCTTCATCATGTATTCTTTTAATACACTGAAACATCCTGAATTACCATATTCCTTATTGATTACATTCATGCTCCCTTATTCCATATAGAATGCTGGATATACTTCATTAATCCAAAAATGTTTTAAACCCCAACAATGATGGAATATACAAATCATTAATCAGTTCCAAGGTAGTCAAGAATATCCAATATAATTTATCCAAAACAATCATGTATTATTCCAAAATCACTACCTCAGTATCAGAACTATATTATGGATTATCATTCTCTCAACCATATATTTTCCAAAAATTTATCCTGCTATTGAGTCACTTTTCTTTGTTCCACAAAATCTCAAGTCCTTAATGAAATAGTACTGCAGTACAATCCTTACATACTCCATAATTATTATAACAAGTAAATTGTTGATACACACTCAATTGACATAATCAACATAAGAAATCTAATCATTCCTCTTCATCTGTGGTAGTATCATAACTTGATTATTATCCAATAACATCATTTGCGGCATAGTTTGATGACTGGGACATAGGTTCGCGTAGTGTCCAAACTCCTTGCAAATGAAGCATTGTACATTTGAAACCATTTTCTTACCCTTTCAGTCACGTACTTTGTGCCCTTTTTCTCGACACTTATAACAAACTCCCATTCCTTTCAGGCAAGTTCCAGGGTGTTTCTTTCCACAGTTACCACATATGGGAAAATTCTTCTTTTCCCTCTTCCCTTTATCCATCTTTCTCTCTTCCATCCTTTTCTTCTCTTGCTTCCCTTCAAATCCATAGGACTCAGTAAAATCTTTACTTATCTTATCAACACATGATATTATTTCTTCATATAATGATAATACATGGGAGACTATTTCTCTTATAAATTCTGGCTTAAGACCATGAAAGATATGATCCTTCTTTCTCTTTGGATCATGTGCATTGCTGGAGTTCTCATTCCTTCTACTGGGCGCCATTTCTAAACAATGGCATACACTAGATCAGTTTATGAATCAAAATACATAATCCCATACTTATAAAACAATTAACATAAATTGAACTATTTATGGATATAATCCATAATCATAAAAATGTATTCTTTGAGGAAGTATATACTCATAAACCCTTCATAATGATTTGTAAATAAAATGAGAGTTATCCTAAGCATATCCCCAGGGAGTGTCGTAACCAAGAGTGCAGCAAGGCCCGTTGTCGTGCACCAGTTCCCGTTCGAGTCTAGCTCAAAGCGGTGTTTTCGGGTTTTACCCCTAGGTACATCTGTGCCAGAGCCGCCTCTACCTGCTCGTATCCAGACAGGGATGTATTGCTCGGAAAACTCACAAAGTCTCTACAATACCAAAATTCTAGGAAGTTCTTCTATACTAATCCTCAAAGTTCATCTTAGGTCTACGTGCTCTAATCAGAGTTTATCTAAATCTAGTTTCCAAGGTTTGTACTAAAATTCCTCTGATACCAACTGTAACGCCCCGACCCCAGTTACCCAGAGTCGGTTCCTTACTTCGTAACATTGGCATGATCACAAGAAAGATCAAATCTCGAAAGACCGATTGGTTTAGTAGCCTTGGAAACACTAGATATATTCATTAGTTTTACATTACATCATAAAATCAAAAACTACTACAACAACATAATGTTTCCAAAGTCCACACTACAATCCCCTCATAATATCCCTGCAGGTCATTCATAACTTACATCTTCACTTCCTGGGAAAAATAAAACATAGAAAAAGGGTGAGCTCAAATGCCCAGTAAGGATAACAATATAGCGGAAACTTTCATCAATAAGAATAAACATTTAAGGCAATGTATAACTAAAACAAAAGCCTTTTAAACATGAACTTTCAACATGGTATGGCATAAATAAAATTAAATAATGCCATTTACTTATTCACATGGATATTCCACTAATCGAATAATCACATGCAAAAATAAATAACCACTTTCAAAATGTTGGAATGCATAATGTCAAACGTTAATTTCATTGTCTAGGCCTCATCCCAAGACCTAGGGGTTACTTCTAACCGGAACCCAACCCGGAGTGCCTCTAATAACCGGACACCAACCCGGAGTGCCTCTAATAACCGGACACCAACCCGGAGTGCCTCTAATAACCGGACACCAACCCGGAGTACCTCTAATAACCGGAGACCAAACCGGAGGGCTTACTTTTACCAGTCCCTAACCTGGAGGGCTTACTTTAACCAGTCCCCAACCTGGAGGGCTTACTTTTACCAGTCCCCAACCCGGAACATACTTGTTTAGCACATTCATCTGAAGAAAAGTTTGAAATATAACATAAACATTCGGGTTAAAACTAGCATACGAAATGTCAATAGTTTCACCATAAGATATGAATGGTATAAAATAGCACATCCACATTCAAACATATCACAAAACCTTCAATACAATATAGAAGTTTTGTATTATAATAAATCAACTTCAAATAATCTTAAAATCCATCAAAGGATGTTGACATAGATGAAATCAAAATTCTTTTAAAAGAAGTATCTCCTTTTATTTTGAAAACATTTAAGATCCATATAAAATAAAACATTTTCTTTGAAAATATTCTTATAAGCTTGTAAGGAAATATTCGACGATTTTATAACGGTGGAAAATAACCGCACCCGCCGTATAAGTAAAAAAAAACATTCTTACCTTAATTCTGTCGAAAAGGTTAAAAAGGACCTTGTTTTGAAAATGACCGAAAGATTCCTTTATAAACCACTTATAAAAGTCAAAAAGGGTATAAATGACTTTAACTCATATTCTAGTAAATAGTAAAAATGTTTTGAAATGCATTTTTAAGAAACATGGATGTGGATGATAAAGAGATGCCAGTAGATTATTACGTATAAACAACCTCGGATAATGAAGAGATTGTGAAATAACCCTTACCTTGAACTTTTCATTGGTTGGGGTAGGTTAACCTCCTGTATAATAGTGAAATAATTGTTACTAAATTATACAAGAATCATATATATTAATATGATATCATATATGATCTTTTAATACTGATTTGATAATAATATCTTAAAATTATCGTCGTTTCGGGTGTTAACTTACTCATTTTCTTTTATATGTTTTGTTACATAAGCCATGTTTGTAAAGGATAAGTTGTATATTATTCAAATCCAGAATGGTATCAAGTCTTTAAACATCATTTTTAAATCATCAAATGATAACTATACTTGAATGGATACGATGGAGGATGGATCTCACCGCGTTCGTGGAGACGGTAGTCCGTACGTACGCACAAACGCTACTTCCATTTAATTTTTATTTTAAAAGAATTGAATCCAAATGATAAATAGGTATATTACTATTCCAGTATAATATAATATTTTATATATGTTACTTAAGTTCATTAACACCATCCTTTATACGTTCCATGTGTGGTATGAACGAGTCATATCATTTTAAGGGGGCGGTAGTCCGCACTTCCTCAAATGAAATTATCGTATGTATATACAACATGAAACGAATAATGGTATGAAATAAAATGGAATTACAGAAGCTTATATATAAAATATATATCATTAATATCATATTTAATTACAGTTCCATCATAATGGCCACCATGAGAGGTGGTAAGATGTATTTGAACAATCATCGTTTCGTGAGGCGTTAGTTTGCCATCCACAGAAACATTATGTTCATCATCCATTAGATGGAGTTGTGTGTATGTGTAGCTTGAATCCTTCTTATAACAACATCCTAGTATATTGTGGATACTGGTGTTGTTACAAAAGAAAGGAAATAAAAAGAGTTTGGGGGTTGGAGAAGCAAAATGAATGAAAATAATTTAAGAGAAATCGTTACCTTTAATCTAGGTAACTCACTTTGGTTGGAACCAAAGGACTTCTTGAAATGCTTTCTGCCTAAGGGGAAGCTTCAAGGAGTAGGAGAGGGATTTGGGGAGCTTATTTGGGCAGAGTTTGGACGAGCCAAGTGGCTTGAGAGGTGTGAGGAAAAGAGAAGGAGGAGTGCCCTTTTATAAGAGGGGTGAGGGGCACTTTTGGAAAAGCTAGAAATATTAATTTATAATAAATTCATATTCGGTTTCCAAAGGCTCCAAAGTTGTCTATTCAAAGGATGAGGTGGGGATAGGTCGAAAACAACTCATCCAATAGAATTTAGACAGGTTTGGGTACTTATATTAACCTTATCTTTAAGTATTAACTCTAAGTTAATTAGTTTTACTTTTACAATGTCTCTTTGTATTTTTATATAATATGGTTAATAAACTTACTATATACATCCAAGCGACCCCCAAGTGGTCCATTAATGATTAACCTATCATCATATAAGTCTCTTGGCCGAACCTTAGATTTTTTAGGAATTTAATATCAATTAATAATATAATATTTGTTTTAAGAACTCTTTTATGTCAATTTTGACACTATTCAATAGTTGATTTTTGTGAAACTCATAACAGATTGCTTACTTCGAAAAAAGTCAATTAAATCAATCCTAATATATCATATTATCCTAGAAAATTAGTTTAATTCATTAAATGTTTCATATTATATTTATTTGGGTATTTATAATATCAATTATGTTAACTTTTTACTATTTTAGTAATTACTGCATCATCATTGTGTCATAAATAAAATAAATTATTTAATGTCTAAAAATTATAAATAAAACATCATTATGTAGGAAATCTTTTTAGCTTTCTAATGAATATTTATAATCGAAAATCCAACATGTATTACCCTATGTAAAAATTGTTCTTATAAAAGATGTAAGCTTATGCCATTTTTATTTTTATTTTAACTTTATTAATATAATGTGTCCCTACCACATACAAGTGGCTCCAAGGGGTCCCCAAATTGACCCAAGGATGCCCATGGTCGGGTATGTGTCCACCAATAAGGTTAGGACACGTTTTAGGGTAATTTTGTATTATTATAATATTATTTTTTAACCCTTATTTACCGGATTTACCCTTTAACCATGGTAAATAAAATATTTACCGCAGTAATTATTCAAAATGTCTAAAAATAAAAGTTACCTATTTACACAATTTGAACATCCTGATTCCAAATATGGAATCCATTTTTCTAAATTCAAAACACAGAAGTGGCAGAAATTAATTTAAAATTAATTCCCGCTGTCAAAACAAAAAGCGTGTTTTTAAGAGATAATAACTATCAAAAGATTGACACTTGTTTATGTTCGGTTTAATTGTAAAATTATGTCTAATGACCAACATTATATTAAATTGTAAAAATATATTCTAAATATACTTTAAAACCACTCAAATTCATAATTTATCACTATTAATTATTTTGATTAAAAAAGTTGTTTTTAATTAAAATTTAGTAATTTTCACTATTCATCAAAATATGAAAGTTATCCGAAAAGTACCAAAATTTCACCTTAGGCTAAATTCGATATTCCGAATCCAAAAATGAAGTCCATTTTGAAATATAAAATATATATATTTTCAAAAGGTAGGTATTACTATTTATAACGGCTAGTTTGATTGGTTATGGTGTGTTAGAACTCGGTGTTGCGTACAACACACGCTATCACATTATTCAAAGGGAAACGTACCGTGGAAGCTTGGGGTGTTTCATTTTAAATTTTTGATGTCCCCATTTAGTCAAAAGTTTAAAATATTGTATTTAAAAAGGTTTCACTATTAGAAGTTGATAAAAGTGAAATACTGAAAATGAATTTGTTCTTGCATTATGACTAAGAAACTCATAATAGGGATTCTAAAATTATAAGGATTATATAAACATTAAAATTTATCTAATACTATTCATAACCTCTTTTGAATGGCTTGTTTGGTAAGTCATGGTGTGCTTGAACATGGTGTTGCATGTAGTGAAAGTTATTGAATTATTTTGAAGAACTAACACACTATGAAATCTTGGGGTGTTACAATATAGTCTGAAAGAAATTACCAAATAATTGTTTACTCCATATTTTATCTAAAATGATTTCTATTATATGTCCTCATCTATAACTCTCAACTGATGGTATCATGTTTGAATATCAATATTTGAGATAAATCAGCTCCTCTAAACTAATGAAATAGATCTTCGATCTCTGTAAATGGACATCTATTCTTCCTTGAAACCTAGTTTATCTTCCAATAATCAACACATAGTCTACGAATTCAATCCAATTTTTGCGATAAAAAAATAGGTTTTCCCCATGGTGAGGTTATAGTTCTGATGAAATAATTTCTATAAAATAATTTATGTTTAACCTTGATCACATTTACATTCATTTTATCCAGACGATACAGAAGTATCAAAATAGGTTTTCACCATGTTTGTGCACTATATCACTATCAACTCCTATTTCAGGATGGATTCTGGAGAAGTCATCTTAGAAGACATCCTATTTGAGATCTACAACTGGTGGAAATGATGTATAGTTTTCCACTGATTCTTATGAAAGATCCAAGACCACCATTAGTGTTGTGGTGGAACCATGTTGTCATAGGTCTTTTACAACTCCACCAAATCCATATTCTCAATTTATAGTCATTAGTAACATTTAACCCTTAGTAAAGAAAAAGATAACAATATATGATTTCAATCAACATGAAATCTAAAACATGTTTTTCTGGGTATACCGAGAATCACTTCGAATGTCATCATTTATAGAATCATGAATTACAATAAATTTCCATATCTAGAGACAAATAGTGGACACTCAGGGAAATAGTAAAGACATTATACCAGTGTATCTATAGGTGTATCAGGGGAGACTAAATTGGATAACAAATTGACATGTAAGTCAAGTACAACAAGTACCTCTTTAGGTATAAAATAATCTGAAGAACCATTGTTAAATAAGGTAGTAGACAATGTAGAGGTGATTAGAACAGTACCTGTAATTGTGGATGGTCCATCTCCAAATTGTTTTTGACTAGTACACATCATACATGTGTCCTACTATAGCTCCTCCTCTATGTTATTGAGGTGCATTACTAGTCTGAGTCTACTAGTTGAAATCACGACCAGTTTACAATTTATTAACTTTTCTCCTATAGAAAATTTGAACCATATTTCTATTGAATACTACTATTTATGTC
The DNA here is from genome assembly GCA_963277665.1 of Viscum album. Classification (NCBI taxonomy): domain Eukaryota; kingdom Viridiplantae; phylum Streptophyta; class Magnoliopsida; order Santalales; family Viscaceae; genus Viscum; species Viscum album. The sequence continues at coordinate 2,058,227,291 of OY728123.1, read as the reverse complement.
CCTTTTTCATATAAATTTGACACACACTCTTTCACACTCTTTAAAACCTAAGAATTAGCCCAGCCATTCTATAGTTGAAACACTGTGACCTTCACGCTGAAGGGTTAATTGAACCACACTCTGCTCCACCTGCATGCTGGTACTCCTCATCATATGTCTGGTCGTTCTCTTAGTAGTAACAGAATAGAATATCATATTGTTGAGAGGAAACTCAATCATTGAAAAATGATGAGCTATGTGTAATCTATATACTCTATCATCCACCAATCTCTTTTAAATGGTCATGTAATTATGGATGACTTGTGAATATGTCATCAAGTCGAAAACCATAACATGAAATTTGATCATAGGTCAAAGTCCTATCGCAAACCTTTAAGAATTTTGTGCCTTGTTTCTTGAAAAAAAGGAAGAAAATTGATTATCTCATAAATATAAGAAGAGTACGAAGAGAAAGTCATGGAATGTTGGCTTAACTCCATGTATTACTAGGCATGGTCAAGATTCATCATGTTAGGAAAATAATTCCCTAGAAAAATATCCACAATGGTCAAATAAGGTAGACCCTACTATATCCCAGACTAGATCATAGTTTTCCACTATCCAATATCATGTAATTATAACATGAAAGCCACCAGGATCACATGCGTTTTGTTAGGAGTCTGGACTAGCTCCAAGATACTCTCAATATAGTTCATCAAGTCCCTAGCATCTTACAATCCACCAGTGCCCCAGAATAGTGGAGGCTATTGAAGATGAAAATCCATATCATGGTTATACATAGTCCTCTACGTGGGTACTCAATGGAAAAGAAATATCTATAAATTTCCCAGTGGAATAGACCCTACATAATGAATAACTTGTGCCAATGCAGGTGCATTATGGGGAACATCCCCTTGTAGCACTGGTGGTTGTATGGGAGCATCCAAGACTGCCACAAACGACAGTCCTATCACATGTTTTAGATGTCGAATTTCTCCATATAAAGGATCATTAGTAATATGAATAGATTTTGTATATTATATGGGGTCTCACAAGGATTCCTAATAGAATATGGGATTAAACAAGATTTTTTCTACGAGTCTAACCTTATGCCAAGGTATACCCCTTATATCACATACCCATGTCATTTTACCTACATGTTATTTATACTCATATATATACTAACACATCAAAATTCATTGATCAACATAATTAATTACGATATGATATATCACAGAACATTGTAACACATATATAACACACAAAACCACTACCCCCAATAGATAGAAAAAATAAGGTCATTTAATTAACGAAATACTTTTTAGCACACCACGTGTATATACCTTGCATGTGATGCTATGTGTCTAACCACGATTCATGATCAGGTTGGAAGTATTTTAAATCTTATATAACATCATGTGCATCACAGTACTTGAATTTAATCAATAGAAATGTGAAACAAAATTATCACATATTGTGTTTACTAAGAGGTCCACTTTGTTGTGGTGGAAAGACAATAATATAGTTTCCCCCACCCAAGTACCAACCATTATAGATCATGAATAACTTATCACTACCAAAAAAAAGAAAAAAGTAAAAAAATCGTTTCCCTTGATACTATTTTGTAATATCCTGACCTGAATCATTGGGTTGGAGCTGGAATGCTACTTAGACTCATGTATACCTTCCCATACGCATGAGGATTCTAACAATTTGCGAGGGTCTCATATCAAATATTATGGAAACTATACCCTATGTACCATGTAATTTGATCAAATATTCAAACAATAATATAACAAAGTTTTTGTAAAAAATGCAGGATGTATTAATGAAATACATGCAATGTAATGGCTCTTAGGTATTGAGTAAAATATAGTAAGTAGTAAAAAAACCGGATGTAAATAAACAGTCTTCTACAGGGTTCCATGGTGCCTATCTCAGTGTACTTATGCTCCATGATCCATCATTCAATCATCCAGCATAGGAACCTTTCCCTTCATCGGATCTCTAGCCACAAAATCTACAAGTGCACTAAAATGACTACATTGGGTTTGAGTACAAGACTCAGTAGGACACCACCAATACATCCTAAACCTTATGTCATCAAAAAATATGTGTATTCCATAATGAATTTTTGGAAGATTTTACACAAACCAAAAGGATAGATTGTTCGCTAACCATGTTTCCACAACCCTTGATCGTACCTGCTTCACCATTATGCCGAAATGGATAACCCCAGGGTCAGATGAATCAATGTTTATCCGTTTGGGTAATGAATACTGATTCTAGGAATCATCATAATAAAATATAATTGATCATAAAAAATAGTTTTTTCTCTATATGTTAATGTGAAATGTGGGAAAACTAGCTTCCCTTAATAATCGTGTTGATATAGTTAGAACCGGGGTCTAATCTTGTGCCTTAGTCAGCATTGCACACTATCCGAAAGACATATTAGGTACTAAGAGCTAATCAGTCTCCAATTAAAAAACTACATCCAAAACAATCAGCGTATTCCCTTCTATTAAATTGAACCCCCTTTTTAGTCATGTTCATCTGTTGTCCAAAGGATTACACAAGTCGTGATGGCCCTCTACATGATACTCCAAGTAATCATTGTATCCATATTTGTTGGACATGTGAATCCCAAGTCAACATCATGTGTATTTCAAATTTATTAAACCCTTGTCTTCAATCATGTGAATCCCCCAACATAGGATAAAACATGATGAAATGGTCCACTATATGTCTTTCCCTTAGCATCATCATGTGCCTACTCCATGCATTGGACCACCTTCATCAGTCATGTGCATCCTTCTTCCTAATGATGATTTATTTCGATGGTTCATCTATCTTGGTTCCATAAAATCCCACGAGGAATAAATTACATATAAGGATATATATTCATAAATAATTAAATCATGATGAATTAGTAGCACACAATCTACATTTTTTTTAAATGTGACGACATGAACCAGTTTCCCAGTTCATGTTATCAAGGGAATTTATTAAAATCAAAAAGTTGCAGTACAAGCACGAGGTGTAATGCGTTTACACCATCAGGGATTTAAAGAGAGAACATTGGAAATAATGCAAAATAAACAAAAACAAAGATACATATCTTTCGAGATAAAATACTTCAAAGTGTAGTGGTATCCAACCTACAGAAGAGTGCAGAAAACATTCAGATAAAACCATACATGTTCTGCACATCAAGCGCATAAAAAGTAAGATCCATCCAGAATGAAAACATCAGAGTCTTCAGTAAAAACTAACAGCCAAACAGAATGAAGGATTCTTCAATAAAGAAACATCATGATTCTCTCTAAAAGAATTTTTTTCCAGAATCCATAGAGAGCCTAAAACTCAGACTTCAGAATAAGTTTATAGCAGATCAAGCATGCCCCAATCTGCCAATAAAACATATAATAAAAGCCAAAAAGCAGGAGAATCAGAACCTAACTTCCAGAGTGTAGGAAAAATGGAGATGAATCTGTAATTCAATTCAAACAGAATCCAATAGAAGTAGTGATCCATCCATCCAAATTCTTCATATCAAGCATAAAAGAAAACCAGCCTGATTGAAGCTTCTAAAAATGCATCAATTAAGTAGACTGAAATGAACTTTTAAAATCACCATAGTTAAGCTAAAACACAAAACCTCATATTCCATCAATACCCCTCCAAACCAAACTACAGGTAGAGGTTCAAAGCACAGTAATAAAAATCCAAACAACCAGATTTCGATCAGTCCAGTTGTAGTCTTAAATCATAGAGAAGACAGCCTTCAAACAGTTACACATTCGGAATAGAGATCCCCAAACCTCAATTTAATCAGAGAGACTATTTGAATTCAGAAACCTAAACAATACCTCAAACATCCATCATCAAACAAAGTCAAAATATCAAGATAGTTGTATCCTAATGATTCTAGCAAAAAGACTTCAAACAGCCTCAAAAAGGAAGCCAATCCAAGGTGTCCAGTAAATAGAAGCCCAGAGCAAACAAAAGAGAACATTGCATGATGGAGAGTACTAAAAGAAGAAAGCTTACCACAAGAAAAACTAAAGATAGAGAAAAGTATGATTCTTAGTCTTCCAAAGTATAATAGAGATCATTGACATGGAACCCCTTTGAAGTATAAATTTGGATTCTTCTTGAATTTCTCAACAACAAAGATGAGAATTCTTTTCAAGAGTTCCAGATAAGTGTCAGTGCTCATGTCACCATCTTTGTATTTTTAAAAAGAAATTATATCATTCTCGTCTATCCATGAGTCTAGATCTTTTGGGAAGTCCAAATTTTCTTCTATTACATAAGCATATATAATAGCAGGGTCATTCTCATCGTCCTCACTGGAGGAGGATTCTGAATCTGTTACTTCAGACTCTGACACCATTTCGGTTGTCATAGGTTGTGGAGGGATGAAGTTTTCATCCTTGACCTGGGCAGTCAGGGATCTTGTGATTATTGTTCTTTCAATTTTGGAGTGGTCCTTAACTTTTATTTCCTGTCTATATTTCGGAGTGATAAAACCATCCGAATCAACCATTGGTTTCTTTCTTTTTTTGACCTTGATTTCAAAAACTCTTCCTCTTGCTAATAAGATTTATCATGTTCATCATGAAAGGATTCATCTGAATCAGATTGAACCTTTTTATCTCCTCTTTTTTCATTGATATTGGTCTTTTCAGAAGGAATTTCAGCACAGGTTTTGACCTCATCCTTCTACATAACTGGTAGGGAGATGGAGGCATCATAAGGATTCTGGGTGCCTTTGTTACCAACAATAGTTAATGGTTGGGTGGTTTTGGGTTTATCCTTCTCTATCCAAACATATTTGGATTTGGGAAGGTGAGGTGGTATCCTCTTTTTCTTCTCACACTCAGCATGATGATGTCCAATTCTAGAACATTTTTTATAAAAAAACAGGAATATTTTCAAAAACATCTTCCTTGAAAAAACAATTTGATACATTTTACAAGCAAAATCTAGAAGGCAACGATTGAGCGATGTCAACTTCAGTACACAATCGATCCACTGATGGTTGATACATGTTATGCTTGGAAAAATCCAGTTTAATTGGGTGACCTAATAAAATAGAAATAGAGAAGAGTGCATTCTTCTTGAAAATCTGAAGTGGGAGACCTGGGAAGCCCAACCAAATTGGGATAGTAGGTGGTTCGAGGTCTAAACAGAAACTAGGTTTCCATTTCATGACCTTCATAATACAGCCTCCGAAGCATCAAGAACCCCTTTCCCAAAGCCGGTAATAGTTGTTTTCAGAGGAAAAGCGCAAAATAACATGTAATGTGTTCATGAGACCAACATGAAAGTTTTCGAAACATATGTTCTCCAGGGTTTTCTGCAGAAAAACTAAAGAGGGTCTACGGTTGTAAAACATTACAACCAAGAGAAAGCACAAATATGAAGAAAGAATATGTACCTCCTCATCAGAGAAATAAATCACTGATAGCCCACGATGACGGAATTTCATTGGTTCAACACGCTCAAGAGCCTTCGATTCTTCTCTGGGGATTCGACCTGCGATGACATTAGCGGAGGATTGAGAGTCTATGTGCCCAAATTGATAAAAATTAGGGTTTCTACATTGTTCGCCCGAGGGAAGGTTCTCCAGCGCGCTCCATTCCATCACACAATTTACATTTAATAACACCAAAATGTGAACAAATAGGACAAAGTTACTCATCAGATCCCCACATGCCTTCATTATTTAAACATGTATGTGCATTATCTAATTAATGAAAATAAATTATAAATAATCCCAATAACTAAGGGAGTATTATATGTTAATAGTTGTGAAAACCCTCTCTTAGTTTTTCCTAATGTTATAGATTCATTTCAAAGTCTCATATTGTTGGTACATCCATTCTTGAGGTTTCGTATAGGATTCCTAGAGTCATAACATTAATTTTATTTTAAAAGATAAAAACATCACATGTGATGATTACTTATCAATCTTTAATAATTCTCAACTTGTCATTATATATATTATATGTGATGATAAATTTTAATTATCAAATTACCATTTAATAAGTCACCTGAAATAACGATTCATGACTTTTAATTTAATCTTATTCGATTTGATGATAAATAATAATATTATTTTATAATTTTTAAAAATCAAATAAAATGTTAATTTTTTACTTTTATTTTTATTATATTTCATTAAAAGAAAAACTAACATATTTCCTTCTCATTTCTAAAATTTTCATGAAATCATTTTGGTTTTATCACATTCCTTTTATATTTATAATATTATTCTGTATTGTTTAAAAGAGTCATAAAAAATATAATGTTCTATTACATGTGTTGATAATTTAAATTATCATTTTTTCATATGAAATGATAACTACAATTTTTAAATTATCCTTCATTTCATTATGTGTAAATATAATGAAAATTATTATCAGTGAACTATCTTATGAATTGATAATTATAACATCCAATAATAATTTATGATATACATTGATAATTATAATTTTGAATTTATCGATAAATTATCATGTGCAATTGATAATTATAGAATAAAATTTTCATTACAATTATAAAATTATAATTTTATTAAAAAATTTCCTCTTAGTATCATCTTTATATATTCAGTTGTGCGTATGTAAATATATAAAACCATTTTTGTATATTTAAATTTATATCATTTGATATTTTTTATAAATTATTTTCAATAAATCACCGTAGTTATCCTTATATGATTTTATCATTAACCTGGGATAATTTTATGTGAAAATATTTTCGATAATTAATTTCAAAATTATCTTTCGATAAATAACACAAAATTACCCTTTGATATTTTATAAATAATTGTCATTTTACTGAGTTAGTTTTAATTTAATTTCTTAATTTATTTAACCATTGTTTTATAAAATGATTTGAATAATAATGAATAGAGAGTTAATTTAATAAATTAAAATAAATAAAATTGGTTATATAGCTCACCATGTACTACGAAAGGAGTCCATAACTGGGGAGGAGGCCGACTGGTGGAATTCTCAATTTTTCGATGTTTTTATCATGAAATCAGACAATGAGTTGCAGTGATTCTACCAGTTGGGGTGTCTTGTTTATATAGGGGTTTCACTAGATGAATAATATCTATTTTTTACCCTGAAATAAATTTTATGGGCGAAATAGAGACACTGGTTATGATTTTTTAATCACCAAAATTATGGTGGTAGAGTCATTTAATCCATCCTAGAAACACGTTTTTGGATTTTAATGCCTTCAAAATGGAATGATTTGATTTTATTTGGGAACCTTCGTATTGATCCCATGACGAAATGGTGTTTTTAGCATTGGTCGGAGAGAATTTTCTTGTACAGTGTTCTCTATTATTTCTTTTAATTTATTTATTTACTTATATGAATTATCATTTTCACACAATTTAACGAATATAAAATGTGATTAATGGGATAAATTTGGTATAAATATTATACCCCTAGGGTAAAACCCTAGTTCCAGACATAATGGATATTTTATAATTTCATTGTGATGCACCGTATCTGATATATGAATTATTTTCAATAATTTATTCTATTAAACATTTTATTTAGAATCAATTACTTTTGAACAGGGCATCAAAATGCCCACTACATTCAAATGTTATTCCATTCATAGCATAAAACCCCATTTCGGACCGAACTATGGTATCATATTTGCCATATGATGCACTATTTGTTATATATTAAATAAATACTATTCTGAAAATTGACTAAAAAGTAATTAAATATAAAAATGGTCATTTTTGTGATTGATTCGTCCAAATATCTAATGCGTACAAGTGATATACAACACCGAGAGTAAAAACCACGTCCAAACCCTATGAGTGGATTTAGTTTTGTCATACAAAGCACAATTTTGGTTTTATTCAATTATTTTGAATAAATATACAGTGAATAAAATAATCTTTATATTTTTTTATTTTTTCTTCACTAAGGGTTCACAGACCACTGAAATGCATACTTAAACAGTTTTTAACTCAAAATAATATTTAATTGAATATTCTAGAGTATTAATTGGTCATTTCACCCTTTCACAATATATTTATCAAAAAAATACAATTCTTTACTGATAAACCATTTCTTTTCATCTGACATATATATATATTATCCAAAAGGGAAATAATGATATTGTAAAAAAACATGGATGTTACACTTCACCTACATTAATATCCAAAAAACTATATAATTCGCAATTTTTATTTACATGTTGAGATTATGTGTATTTTTCATGCATGTGTTAACATTTATTATTGTGTGAATCTATCCTACAATTTACCAATTCATCATGCCCTTCAGAAGCATACTCTATTTATAGTGAAAGATCATTAAATATTCTACATATTTAAAATTGATAGATTAAATCATTGATTGAAAATAATAATTATTATATTGATAATTTAAAAAATATCATGGTATTATAAAAGTTTGATCGCCATCAAACTGGACATTTCAAATGTTTAGATTTTGATGTTTCACTAATAAATTCTGGAAGGAAACGAATCTATAAAAATTTAGTTCATTTATGGTCTTCAATTATTCTACCGGTGAATCTTAGGATTTTTTTAATTACCATTAAGAAAACACTATAATAAATTATTTATGATAAACTATTTTTATTGAGTATTCTAGATCAATGATGGACCATATTAAAAATGATGAGAATGACATAGACATTACTAGAGGTCCATTCAGTTGTTAATTGGTTGAGTGGATTGACAATTGGGATTATAGAACCCTCTATTAATGAATTATTGCATACTTTGTGACTTCCATAAAAATATATGATATGTTCATGAATACTCACTATATATTATGGTGGAACCAGTTACCTGTATTCTAGTTATAGTTCATTGAAATATATTTATGTACCTGTTTGTATACATTAGATGTTCTCTATTTTTCACTTATTACTTTGTTATACTATTTTCTTAATCCACTTAACTAGGAAAGGCAGAATATATCACCCTCATCAGAGGTACATACTATTTTAGATTTGGGATCAAAATCAGAATATTAAAATCATACATTTACCTATAATAAGAATATGATCCAAACATTTTCGATTCCATTTAATGGGGCATGTCATGTCTATTCAGTATTTCTTACTTGGACCATGATGATTCCTTTTAGGTCATTAAGTTTTTTTTAATGATCTACCATAGTAGACTAATTCTAAATAGTGTAACATCATTCAAAATATAAAACCCAGTAAACCATTTTATAAATGATTGGTGTGGGACATACACATTAGTGTCCTTTTTAGTTGATCTTATCTATTGGTAATTGAAAATGTGATTAAATAGTAGCACATGAAGGGAATATGGATGATGGGGGAAGAGTTAGCTCAAAATGAGCATGAACATTTAATGAAAATGTTCACTGGGAATATATCCATGGGAACATATGTATTTCCCTATTAATAATTCATAGTGAAAATTTCGTTTAGTATATAGGTTTTTAAAAGTAAAGAGGTATCTTATTGATCTGGATTTACTTAAATATGATATGATATAATTTCATTTTTGTACTTTAATATCCCATAAAAGAAATGTACCATGTCATATTAAAGTAGATAATAATGAATTTTTGGTTATTAAGGGTTTAAAAACATATTATTAGGTAGGGTTTAGTCATTAGTCTTCGAATAATGATTTCATGGTTCATTAATAATTTATAGAATTCTATCTTAATTGGTGTATGATTGGGGATTTCCTGTGATATGAGGCCCTTGATATAAAAATCCACCTAATCTCTATTGATAAATAGATGATAAAGATCATCTAGTCTGATGGGATACATAGTCCAACGAGGGAGATAATCATCACAGGGAATATAGATCATTTAGGAAGGATGAGTGGATATATTGGTAGTATGGATAATTGAGGTAGAATTAGTTATTACAATAGATTAGTTTCCCAGATCATTCATCGGGAGAATAAATTATATAAGTGGGGATTACATAGATTTTCTGTGGTGTGCCTATGGATAATTTATGAGTCCTAAGGATAAGATCGTCAATGGTGCACATTTTTGGATTATACCTAAGGTGGTGTCCCAAATATATATGATTCATTGTTAAACCTAGGTGGTTATCTCAATACATCATTTTATAATATGAGTATCTTGATCTAATAATGGTGTAATTTTTATTCCCCTAATCATCAATTGTTAAAGGAATAAATGATCATGATTAACCAAGATTGCTTATTTTTTTGGGAGGACAATCTTTTATTGCCTATCTAAAAGGGAACACATGTTTGATTGTGTTATTGTAAAGGTTTAAAACTCAATAATGTATCTATATAATCAATTTTAGGGTCCTTCAAGAATTGTACATGGGTATGGGGGTACAAGGAGAATAGTTACAAAGTAAATTTCTTGAAAAATGATATAACCTATGTGTGTGACATATGAATGTTGTAATCCCATGTATAACTCCTTGGAAAATGTTCTCGATATATGGGGTATCGGGGTGGTTTATACCCATATTGGGAAACATGGGTGAATTATTTTCCCACTGATAAGGTAATTTGATGTTTCTCCCATGTATAAGGATTATAGAGTCGATTCCCAAGTATGGGTTAAGGTTAAGGTTCTCAAAATAATTGGTTGGATTGAAGGTGTCACCAATGTTTCATTGGATAGTTGAATACTGAAACTTTATTTTTTCTAATTGTGTGGATTATGTGTATTGTTCCTTAGAACTTCTGACCATGCCCATTGAAATGAGCATAAAATAAAAAATTATTATTCGCATTAATCGATATATCATGGTAATTAGTGAAGATCTGGATTGATCCAATAGGTGGAATAGATAAGTAGAAATGTAAATGCGTTGGTGGGGATAATATGATAATCAAGATAAAATGAATTAAGAGAAAATGGTGAAAATGAGAAATGATTTGCAAAACATCTAAAAAAATTAAGGGACATAACAATGGGAATGAAAATTATGTATGGGTTGCAACTCAATTATCATTTTTTGAATGGTTATTATTTATTATTAAAAATTTAATGGTACTTGTTTTCTAGTGCGATCCAATTACATTTTTGTTTCATGATCCAATAAAATGAAATTACAAGTTTAAAAGATAAAACAGTTGTTCTAGTGATTAATAAAATAAAACACATTTATGTTTTTTCCTCTAAAAATGACAACAATATCACCCAATAATCACTGGTTCACCCATTTAAACGCCTTTAGTTACTTCCATCATTTTCATTCTTGATATGAAATTGTAACATTTTTTATTATGTTGTTCAATTAATTAATTTCACTGAAAGAAAACAAATTTAATAAAAGAAACACTCCAAAATTAGAATTAGGACATAACCATTTTAATTATTATAAACCAAACACAAGAAACATACAATCTTATAACCATGGTCATGGTGAGTGGGTTGAATAGAAATTTAAACCCTACATTGCATAGGAAATGAAAAAGGGGAGAAGAAAATATTACTAAAATAGAAATTTAAAACAAATATAGGACATCTCAAATTTGGATTGGGGGATATCGAATAGTAGAGAAGACACACCCCTTAGATGTAAAACCCCAATATCAGTGGTCTTCAATTATATTTATATACATATAGAATACACAATATGTACCCAAAAGTACATGCTAGGTACTTATGTGATAAACTTTTTTTTCTCTGTTGCTTTCACTATTATGTGGCCTACAATGATTCATGTTGATTTCTATGAGTCATAAGTAAATTGGTAAGGGTATATGGTGTGTGCACCTAACACAGATGGTGTGTTGAAGCTTAATTATCCTCCAACCATATCTATATGGTTGTACATGACATGTTTGGAAAGAGTACACAATGTGTTAATATATCTCATCCACATAAGTGTTTACTTGGGATAGCCGATCAATGATCTGATCACAATCAATTTATTCCTTTGACTAAAAACCCTAAATTCAAAACGAATACATAATTATTGAATTTGGTCCATAAAAGAAAATAAATATATATCTTTTGAGAATTTTTTAATAATCTATAAAATGATGGAAACATGTAAACACAAATCAAGAACATCATCCTCCACCACACATACACATTTACATTCCATAATTAATAATCTAAACATCTAATCAATAGGCTCCAACCTCCAGAAAAGGAAGCTTTCAACTAATTCTACCTATAAATATTATTTCCACAGAAAATTATTTTAAAAGGCATAAAAAATAATTTAAATTTAAATATATTATAATCATGCCTCATTTATATTTCAATTAAATACTGTAATCATATATTAGTTACATGTTTCATCTTTTCATAAATATTTATGAAACTTGATGATTTATATCACAAGAAAATGACACACTCCTAACTCTGGATCAATAAATTTTAGTAATGATCAATCGCAAGGGTATACACTTTATCTATATGCTTTCAATTATTCTCATTCCTCACATAGAAATAAAATCAAAAAAAACCACGAGGTCCTTTAATATGGTAAAAATGTTTTAAGGGCTAAGTGTAGGTATGTAATGATGTAGAAAATAATCTAAGATTATTTAAAAAAGTTTGAATCCATAAATAATATATCTTGGCATTGAAAAAAAGTCATCGATGAAAATGAATCCCCATCAATATCTATCCATGGTAAAAAGAAATGTGATATTCTCATACAAACATGGGTTCTTAAACTATTAATATGTGTAAGGAATGATTTTTTCCATATTTTTATGTTTTCAGAATTTATTTAGTAAATTAGAAAAGCACATAAGAATACAATGATTAAAGGATTTGGAACCCTTCTACTGAAATGAAATGTGGAACTCTCCCCAAAACATAATATCATTGGTTTTCACCAAAATATACCGTCAATAGACAAAATCATTCTTTATTTCTCAAATGAATAAGGATACACTATTAACAAATAATTAGGGTATGAATGATATACTCAAAAGTTCTCATAGTCTTGGATATCCACTGAATATCTCAAGAAAAATGGTATACAGTAGAATATAAAAAAGTCTCAAAATACCTATCTGCAATGAGGATAATAATCGTTCAATTGGGTCATGACATGAATAAAAATGATCAATATAAAATGTTGAATTTAATAATGAACTAAAAATACAATTACATCATAAATCATTTCAAAATACATTATAATTAATATATTCATGTATCTAATAAAATTATCATCAATATAATTTACATTTTTAATTAAAATTAACTAAAAATTTACAATTTTTTAAGTATTTCAACTATTAATGATGTCTCATAGATTTTTTTATAGGAAAATACCATTGTCCTCCAGTGATTCTCCCACAAAAAAATTCTCAAACATGGTCCCATATATGAAATATAAGGACGAAAAGATGGTGTGTAGGACACCACTAGTCATGGATGAGAAGGAGGAGATAAATAAATAAATTAAAGCATGTATTGTAAAATAATGAAAAAATTTATAATCCCATTGCTACAATTTCTATATGGTTAATATAGTTACAAATCAGTAGCCCATAACGTGTAAGAATAAAAGTGACTATTGGTTATATGGTGAACAAAATTATGCATGCATACAAACTATAAAATAACATGCATGATTAAAAAGTGATATATGTATATAATTATGTAAACATGGAATACTAGTTAATTTTTCACTTCATAATAGGTACTATCCAATATTGGGGATCATACAGAGAGGTGAAGCTGTAATGGAAGCTATAGGAAATGGTTTACTGCTCCATTGGGTGGGCATGGACAATATACCACAACCCATAGTAATTGAATCTTATTCTTTTCAAGTATTAGATAGGTGCACTAAATCTATATCCAAAGATGTAAAAGGAATGTGTGGTGATGATTGATGAGGATCGATATTAGGAGTATGTGTTATGGGGACCACAATTCCCAGGTGTTGAAGAATAAGGGAAAAAAATCAATCATTCTATTCAAGGTACTAATCCAGGATAGCTTAGCGATTCTCCATGTTATCCTGGAGGTGGTCGAGGATGCCCATGCGGAGAGAAATTGGGATCTCATCCAAGGTTGAAGTAGGAGGTGGGGCTGTTTAAGGTCCAAAAATTGATGGAATGGGTTAAGAGGTTTAAAATAATAATGATGTGGGGAGGGAAGGATATGGAATGTCTGTTAGTGAATGGGGTTAAATTGGAGCAGCAAAACCATCAGATTCAAGTGGTCCATATCTCAGCGAAGGTGGTGTTGGGAAATCATGTAAAAATATAGGTCTCTTACATCTTATATACCATCTTCATGAAAATAATCATGAAGATTTCCATCCCCATTGAAGATCCTAAGTAATTATAAGGGATAAATGCCTCAATCACCACTAGATGGTGTCCTAATAGGGGGGATTAGAATTAACTATTCTCATTTCCCTAATATCTGACAAACATAGAGTGAATTAAGAGGAAGTGAAATTGGTGAGGTTAAGGTAATCATGATAGATGTGGTAGCTATGGATATACATATAACAACTGGACACAACACTCATGCACTCATGGAGATAGAAATAATACCACTGATGAAATTGTTGATGAAACTGAGGATATGGGAATTGATCAGGCTACTCTTCTGTGAGGTATGTGCAAACATCGGGTTGGGTAAAACATGCTCCATCCATAATTAAATGACGTCAGAATGATCTGTGATGAGGAGGGATACAATAGGGGTTGGTTAGATTCATTGGGGTTAAAACCACATGCTCAGTCATATTTCATCATAGTGATGAAAATGTGTCATCTTCCTATTTAAAATATGACTGTATTCTTAGTATGACTATGAATATACTGATAAGTGGGCCTATTAACCTGTAATGTTGAACCAAAATCCAAAAATAAATCAATTGATGTGGGAGTGTTTCCATGGAGGGTGTCAATCAGATGTGTTCACTAAATTATCTCCTCAATCTCTTCCCCAATGCCAAGATTATAAGGAATACTAATGTCCATCAATTGGCTGCTCAAATAGATCATGTGTCATGAAACACACTACAATATTAATCTATAGGATTTCACTCGTCGAATATTAAAAAGGGGATCATCTGTGGTTAGGAAACTATAAATGTTGGAAGGGATGGAGCATAAACCACTAGTGTTGAGGTCCAGCACCTGGGGGATATTCTACTGCTGTATATAGGTCTCAAGTAATGGGTGTATTAAAAGGTGGTTCTTTATCTATTGATGGTGAAGTTCTATAAGTAGGATCTAATGCACTAGATCCCTAAAAAGGTATATAATAAGTCATATTGTCCATTGTAATGGGTTTTTGAGATGGTGAAGTGGTGTAGCTAGATGTTATTTCCTTTAGGATAAGTATAACAATCCCTAATTTTGGTGAATGGATTGTTGGAAGAGAATTCATGTAAGGATCTATATGTGTCTATAGTAAGAGTTGATGTAGTGGGGGGTCTCCATTTATTAGTTGTGAGAATGGTCCACTTACTAATGGCTCTATCTCCGAACCTCAGTAATATAAAAAATGAAAAGAATGAAGAAAAAATTGAAATGAAATAAAAAAAATAAGTAATTCTAGTGAGAAAACAATAAAAAAAAGTACATGATGTGTGGATCTGGAGTACACATCATGTAGTGTACTAGGGTTTCCAACCCATGTTCTCTGGATACACATCCTAAGTAATATTATGACTGAGACCATTGACGGTACAAGGAATGTGTAAGATATACACATCGTGTGTAAGCTTATTAGGAAGTTGGTTAGGTAAGAGACCTAACACAACTTCTATCATGATATTGATAAAAACACAGTATATGAAATGTAGATATCTTACATAACATGTTTGAAAATGTGGGCAATGGTCCCATTTATTCCTTAACATGGATAAGTCATCAAGGACTGTGAACACAACGTGTACCTAATAAACACGCCATGTGTTGGGTATGATATGTTTTACCATGTATAGTTCAATATATATGATCTTATTAATGACGATAAGAGACTATTCAACACGACATGTACTAAACACCCACACATTGTCGGTTTCCAAATGAATAAAAAATAAAACTATTTATGGGTATGTGAATTTCTATGCATGTTCTTCACTATAGACCATGTGACCTCGGTTTTGTTCAAACGACAACCTGATCTGAATAATCAGCTCAAATGCATCTAAATCATTGAAATTAGGGGAGATGAGAAACAAAATAGGTCAGAAGAATAAAATGAAGAAGATATTATGTCCTAAATCACTGGGCGCTAAAGAATTGTAGATGGGGACCCCAATTAGCATATGACAGATGAAAACTGGGAGAGGGTAGGGTAGCGACATCAGGTTAGTCCATGTAGTTTTTCTTAATTATAAAATCTGAACCGCACAGTGTGTATGGTGACATACACACAGTGTAAGTGTTTTTTAATTATAAATATTTAATGAATGATTATTATAATCAACTATATATGAATTATTATATTTTATGATAAATTATTAATACACACACACACACATATATATATATAATATAATAAATATATACACACCATTGAATAAAAATAACACACGTTATGTTTTATAAAATTTTAAAACAATAACTATAAACATTAGACCTATGATTGGGGTGCGATTCAAATCAGCAACCGAGACGATCTAAATGAGTTCCCACTACTATCAGTGAAAAGGTTTTAGGATAATAGATTTTATTATCTTTTTATATTTAAAGAATATTTACAATACTACATTGTGAAAATAATAAGGCAGAATGTTCAATTTTAATTGTTGAATGATTTGGATGATGTGGTGAGAATAGTTGATTTCAAATTGGGATATCATGAACCCTAGGTTATGACTCTTCCAATTAACCCACATCATCCTCGGATGATATATTATTTTTAGAAACATTATAAATTATAATGAAAACATGAAAAAATATTTATATTCAAATAAATGATTTGTGATTTTTAATGAAACATTATGAATATGAACATGCTAGATTGACTTTAATATGGGCCTTTTAGACCTGTGGGTTATAACACAACCAGCCAATTCAGCCCCATTTTTAGATTTCATTTATTTTGAGCGTTTTTATTTAATTTTGAAAACATCACACATAGTTTAATTAAAACATTTGAATAAATATAATTAATCATGAACAATGGGTGGGATCAAAGTGATTCAAAATGGAAACAGAGAAGATTCACTCTGGCATCCCTGCCATTGTCATTGTATTCATTCTTGTTTATTAAAATATTCAATATTTATTTTAAAAAAATTCAATTTTAATATACTCAAAATAATTAATTACAAGACTTGTATAATGGTGCATATAGAGTATAACCACATTTAATTTATATTATTATAGTTGAAAAAGAAAGGGTGGTATAGAACACGTGGTGGATAAGTACATTCCTTTTAATTATGAAAAATGATAAGAAAGAGATTGGATATACGTTTGGTTGCCTCCCAGCTAACACATTTTTTATTTATTTGGCTCAACCTGCATTAGTGTAACTAACCATAATAGGAATGATAATGTGGATTTCAATCTGTAAATCATGATATATGTATGTCTCCCTCATCATTCTCCCATATTACATGAACATCTGGTGGTCAAAATGGAAGCTTGTAGTATCCATTCTCCATAGCCAATATATGTCAAAGATAGAATTATTCCTTGGGTTATCATGTACGTACCCCCCTCCTTGGGTACCTTCTTTGTAATTTCAATAACTTGAAAATAATTATAGGATTACTCCATAGAAAGTGACCGACCATTTAACAGTTCAGAAATAAATAACGGATCAAATTTCATATTAATATGTTATGATGTGTTCCAATATTCAATTATTTTTTTGAAAATCATTCTTATAAACTGTTGTTGAATTACAATTTTCATACCACATCATAACATGCATACTTAGTTAAAATATGATAAGAACACCAAGGATCAAACTCAACCAGAGTATCTATATTGTAGATTATCACTGAAATTTTCACTACCATGGTACCAAATCATCTCAACATTTTATTTTGGTCTAAATGGAGTGTGGTAATGTCATTAATAAATGATATCGATCATTTTATTCTACACAAATATTATGTAATAGAATAATATTTAGGTGAGGTGAAGGATGTATATGGGTATTCTATATATATAAACTCATCATCCCTATACAGATAATAATCTTATAGATACGGGTATAATAGAGGTATCTCATTTAGATTAAAATCACCTCGTGGTAAATTATACCAATCTACAGTCGATTAAAAATACATATTATTGTGTATTAGAGGTTCCTAATAAAATATCAATGAAAACAAAAAAATCTATGTAAAACAACCTCAACTCAGCCTCACTCAGCTGGTTTCCATTTCCCCGGTTGTAGTGCTAGAATTTGACAACACCTATCATGAGAAATGGATAATTGAAAATTATTATTCAATTATATTTCATTCAAATTTATTTTTGTTAGATGTCAAGGTAAATCCCAAGGGGAAAATAAAAAATCCACAATCAATCAGATTCAACAATTCATTGATAATAATCCAGATATAATGACTTATGGGGAAATTAAGAAAAAGTGAAATGATTTGTGAAAATTAAATTTTAAAATATATTTGTTGGAAAAAAACTAAAAATAATGAATTTGGGTTGAAAAAAAAGTAGTGTTTATTTCTAAGGTAAAATTATTAATGATACGTGTTTACAATGGTTTTTCAATTATATTGTTTTCTTGATTTAATAAGTGACGACTACAAGTTAAAAGGTTTAAACCCCTTTTCTAGTGACTAATAAAATAAAAATATTTGTAGGTATTTATCCCTGAAACAGTAGAAACATGCTCACCTAATGGTCATGGAATATCATATTAGAAATCCTTTACTTTTTTTCTTGTTCTCATTCTTTATCCAATACAACACCAACATGATTTTGGAAATTAGTTCATTTAAGAAATTGTAAGACAAAAATAATAATCAAAGAAACAATCTATAATTGGAATTATAGAATACCAAAAATCTTTATTAAAACCACAACAGAAGAAACATAAACTACTATGACCATGGTTATAGTGTGCGAGTGGAGTAGAAAATCGACCCCTAACGTAGATATCAAATGAAAAGGGTTAAATAAGAATTACACAAAACGAAAATGAAAAAAAAAGGAGTAAACTAATATTTGGATTTTGGGGAGATTAAATTACATATTAGAATTACCTTCCCTTGGATGTACATACTAGATCATGATGGAATACATCTTTATTTGAATAGAAAATACACTACACAATATGTAATCAAAAGTATACAAAGTGTAACCTGGTCAATTGCTTTTAGGTATTTTCACTATAGGTAGGCGTCCTACCATGTATCTCATTGATTTCAATTATTTGGAAGTCATATGTTGTGTGTACGTGACTTGTTTTTGGAAATATACATTGTGTGTAGAATATTTATCATCCCCAATAATGTCTAGAAGGATTCACATGGCTAGTGAAGTAAGAGTACACAACATATTTATCAATCTCGAATATATGGGTGTGTACTTGGGTTGGACACACAATTCATGGAAAATAGTATGTGGTGTGTGTTTATAAATAACATACCATGCATATCGTAATTTTTGATCTGATAACATCTAAATTATGAAATTTACATTAAACATTTGAAAATAATCAGTAACACTAAATTAAAAATATATTCATAAAAGAAGTTTCATCTTTTGAGTAATAGTTTTAATAATCGATTTAATGTAGGAAATATGTAAATAAAAATTTGTCACATCCACTGCAGCCCATATGTGAGTTGGCTATGTGGAGCCCTAGTGTTGTTATTTTGGAAAGGTTTTGTTCACACTAGGTTTAGATCACTGAGAGATAAGTGGTCCCTAATATGGTTTCAATGCAATAAACCATTGTGTAACACAATTATGCTGATTATATATAAATTCTCTATTATTTTGTCATAGGTTATATCATAATAAATTACATTATGGGGAATGCGATAACCTGGGTCCATAGAGATCAATCATTATTTTGTCTTTATATGTGTATTTGTCCTTCTAGGTTATATTAGTAGACCAAAAATAGAGACCCATGTGGTCCATTTATAGGTAAATTTGAGTTATGGTGTGAACTATTGTTTTGTTCATATGGTGGATCCCATTAGTTTTTGGTAACTAAATTTGGTAGTGTAGGATTTCTCATGCATTTGAGTAGAGTAATGGGAGACAACCCCATGATCCATCATATAAGTGTGTTTATGTGCGTAATATTTTCAATTTAAAGAACTTAATTTTCTGAATGATGTGGAAACATGCAATGCGAGTTGTCATGAAAGGATAACATAATGTGAATGTAAGGAAAGTGGTGAATTAATCTATCCACAATTATTTGAGTACATTTTATGACCTACCTAATGAGTCATTACCTTATATTAATCATCCCCAAGAAAGGAGTGTAATACATTTCAATCACTACTAAATTATATCTAATTAGTATGATGATGCAACATTTTCAAGTAAATATGACTCTATATTGAATGAGTATTTAAAGGGGAAAGACTGTAATCTGTTTGGGGTAAAAAAATTGTGTATATTCACAAATAAGTTAAATTGTCCACACACACACTTGAGTACAAAAGAAAATCTCAATTATAAATATTGATGGTACACTATCACTAATACAAAACACTTGGACTTCAGAAAACCCTAAAATTCCCAACTATATCTTCTCAAGTATTTATCCCTTCTTTATATAGGTGTGAGTCCTTCACCATTTCTCTAGAAAAAGAATGAAAAGATTAAGAAAACCAATATTATTGGAAAACATCATCCCATTCACTAAATCATGTGAGATGAGTATTTATGGAGGAGACCATTTAAAATGTATTTGATAAAAATAACCTAAACAGGATCCAATCCTATGCTAATTTTTTACTTGGGGGTCCTCACATCAGGATTATCATCCCTCATGTCCATTTATGTATATAATTTTTTACTGGATAATAATTATATATCCTTTAGGAAATAACACATTTCCAAATCTTTACTCACTATTTCCATTGATAATGTTTCTATTGGGATTGATCAATTGGTAGAAGACGTCATGCGAGGATACATAAAACATTTTAAATATCCTATATTAACTATCATATTTGTTATATGGGTGAGTCAACATAATTATACATCCTTTTAAAATCTCACATTGTAAACCCATGGCCTTCTTATAGATATTGTCATCTTATGGTCTAATGCTAACCTACAAGGTCCATGGATTTTAGAGTACACTAACCTGGGGAGTAATAATATATTTTCCATGGGATAGTACGTTAATGAGTGGTAGTTAAACAATTATTATACAATTCCCCACTCCCTAGCCTATCTTGAAACAAAACATACAAATTTAATCATCAAATACATCTCTACTCAATATTAATTTAATTTAACCATGAAAAAACTCAATGATTTGGTATAGAAGTGGGATATACACACTTGAGGTGGATCCAAGACCATGTGGATGTAGGTTTAGTGTGTTCTCCATATAAGAACTGAATTTTAGGAACATTTGAAGGATATCATGATGAAGTAATCATCTTATATTTCTGAGATTCATTTATATAAAAATGACACTTTTATACCAAAGATTATTATCTAGGAGAGTAAATAAAGAATAAATTCCACCTCATGCATAGTGAACTAGGCATTAGATTTTGGGATTTTAAAATGGTCATTGAGGAACCGATTATCAATGAAAAAATTGATGGTTTTATCCCCATAATGTCTTCCACATGATATCTTCTCGGAAAACCATTGTTGTTCGAGGATATATTGAGTGAGATCAACATTTCCATAGGGAATGGGTCTCATCCATAGATATATGTTATAACAAACCAACTCATATAAAATTGATTTAGATATTATTTTATTACAATGGTATATAATTAAAATATAATAATTGTCATGATATAGTGGTTTGTAATTCTCAGTAATCTAGATACATAATCGATCAATACATTGTACTAAATATAAGAGATCTGTTATGTGGAATCATTTAAAAATTATTATATATACTAGAAATTAAATATATCGTATGTAGTGGAGTTCATTGTATCGAGGTGAAATGGGAAAAAATATATAATGGTAGAGAAAAGACGTTCAGTAAGTGGAATCGAACAGTGAAATCAATCAAATCATGGTCTTGCCATAAATAACATATAAATAATAATTTATAATCCAATAATGTATTATAATTTTTCACATGAACACAAAAGAAATCCTTGAAAAACAAATTTAGTATAAATAATAAAAATAACACAATAATATATTTCATTATAATATAATTTATATTAAGAATAATATTAAACGAACCATTAATTCCTCAGAAAATGGAATGTGATATGCCTTAAAGGACCCATTCCAAGACATTGAAAACAAGTAATAATTACACCAAATCTCTCAATCTATTTTTTCTAATGAAATATAATGATGAATTGAGTTGCAATATAATTTATGTCCACTCATGTCCCTAATTAATTCCAATTCATTTTCAAATGATGATAACGCATATAAAATACATATCACAGTGTTCCAAAATGAACATAACTTGTAAATCATGGCTATGTAATAAATAGTTCCCAATTTAATAACATGTAAATGACATTTAATTTCTCATTTTTTCGATTAAATTATTTTTTTATATCATGTAAAATTTTCAGATCTAATAATTGAGATTGAATGATATTTAGAGGACTGGATAACTAATAATTTATATTTTACAAATATTATGTATATTAATATCACACATGGAATATTTTAATAAATTTGGAATAAAACAAAGATGTATGAACTAATCAAAAATGTATGTCCTCCATTGAGTGTAATATGTAGGGTTTTTCCGATATGTGACATAATCATTGTTGGCATCTGGTGTTTCTGATTTGTTTTCTCAATGGTAAATAATAAATAGATAATGAAATTAATTAAATTTTTTATATGTTTCCATGGTGACATATCCCTCACATATTCAAAACACTTTGAAAATATTTTGTTTTTCTACATGCATAACATTGATAATTTTGATGAGATCATGAAGATATCATTGGAAAAATATAATAGATATTAGGACTTGATCGTTACTGAAGGCATTCTCTGCATCCAAATAGTTGATTAATTTCTCCACTGTGTATAAAATAAGATTATATAAAGTCAAAATAGATCAATTATATATATATTAATCAAATTTGAGACATTTGAATCGTTTTTATATTGAAATTAAATATAAATACTTATTTAATGTTTCAACATTTTACATTGAAAACCCACATTCTCACAACATCTGTGGGATTAGCATTAAAATAAACTTTCCCACTTACGTTATTTATGTTTTGAAAAAACAACATATAATTTTTTAATCAGTATAAATATATTTTTTATAATAAAATCAACATATTTTTTGAACCAAATGATTGGTAAAATTGATTGAAATTTGTCAGAATGATTAAGGTATGATTAAGCTTAATTAAGGACCAAACCTTAACTATAATGGCCAAAATGACATGCACTCATGTAGAAAGGGTGTTTGTTGCCAATATATCGACCACGTCCCCTATTGGTAAGAATTTTATGTGTCATTGTGATATTATTAAATGGAAGTCACCTTTATAAAGGGTTGTGTTAGGAATAAGATAAAAAGAGAACTTTACTTACCATTAACATTTATAAAACATTGAGATATGTACAAAACATAATATTTTCGGTTATATAAATCATTTTGAAATATAATTGGGTTATTATTATCATTAAAATTAATCAATAATTTTTTTATATTATTTAGTTATATAAAATGCTTACGAAAATCCAACGTATTGATTATTTTTTTAATAATTAACTATATTAAATGAAAGTATAAATTATTAAATGGAAGTGAATTGACTAATTTATTTACATAAATTATTTTTTTAAATTAATATATCATTTCAAACATCCCATAATGTAATTTATTTAAATTATAATATTAGTTTGATATTTTAAATTTAAAACTAAATAAATAATGTTGAAATTGACATTACTTTTATTTTATAATAAATTATATTTTTCTAGTTATTTAAAATTAATAAAAATAATATGTAATTACAATTAATTTTTAATTTGTTTAAAATTTAAAATATGTTATATTAATGGTCTAATTGATCTTTCATAATTACCATGACCCTTAGAGTGTAAAAAAAATTCTTAGCACAGTATGAGTTTAAGAAATGTTTTGCACGTCACATGCGCTTGTTTTAAAAAATAATTTCCTCCAAACTATAGATTTTTATTTTTTATATTTTGAATCATATATATAATTAAAGTTATCCATATTATATTATAAATTTTACTTTATTTTATAGATAATGGTAAAAATACATAGGTTATATAAATGGAGGCTTTAATAAAAACCAAAATAACAAAATTGGGGAATCATAGAAGTTGAGGAAAAAATAAATAAAATGAAAATATATTTATTGGGTGATTATTTGGCACAATAATAATTATAAATTACTCAATTATTATTTTCTTTTGGAAGAAAATTAGTTAAAGGATAACACTCATTATGTAATACCTTAGGGTATTTACAATTATGTTAACCCCCTCCACTAGTAATAGGATATCACTGTACCCATCCATCACACCTGGCGAGCCATATTAGCTAATATAACAAAAAAATAGTGTTCCCATATTCCTAAATTCATATTATTATTTTTAATTTTGTATGGAATAAATTTAAGTAATATGTTTTGAAAAACAGGAAAAAAAATTACTTGAGTAAAAGGTAATGACATCTCTCCATATCCTATCACTTATTTTCCTTCTCTAGAACTATACTCACATTATTAAATGTTTTAATAAATAAAAAGTATCCAAAATAAAATTTGATGTATTTTTTATATTTTTTCAACCTAAACATACACACACCCCCAATCTAATAGGTATCTAACATGTGTTTTACAAATGCATTGAACAACTACCTCACTAAACGAGGGATGTTTGTTATTCTTTTACTTCCTCTAATGGGGGACATTAAGATAAAAACTCTATTTGTATAAGTTATATATTATATTTATTATGTATTTATGATTATTAATTATATTTAATGGAACATATATATTTAATTTCCATCAGGTGAAGTATGATAATTTAGTTTGTGGAAGTGTGGACTACCACCATTCAAAGTGATGTGATTCATTCACACACTACATGTAATTTAGTAAGGATATATATAGTGAACATAATATATATATATATATATATATATGTAATTATACCATAATTAATTTATATATATATGTGATTTTATTTCATTATTTCAATATGACAATAAAAATTGTAAAAATGTTTTTGTATTCAAATTGCTTACTGTCTCCATGAATGGTGTATTCCATTTATTAATTATATATTCAATAGATTATAACAGTAAAAAAATGATGGAATATATAAGTTATTCATATAATGTCATAAATTATATAATTCATATATTAGTTTATAAATTGAATCTATAATAAATTATGACACTTGAAAATAAGAAAGTTGAAATTACCCGAAGTGAATCCTTCACTGAGGTTTCAGAGAAGAGGGTAATATAATCTCATAATTAATTCATATATGGTATTTGATATAATAATATGGTTTTTAAAAATATGTATAATAAATTTTTATTTATAATATAGGTGGTTTGAATGAGTAAGAAGAGAGTCGAGATACAAGGTAAGGGTATTTAATCTCACTTTTTATATATGTGAGATACATTCTTTATTCACCACCCATTCCTTTTGTCTATTGTATACAATACCAATGTATGTATTCAATGATTGTTGTACTAAAATTTAAGGTTATTTAAATATCAATAATAGGATATTTAATTTATGAGGTCTATGATTCAAAGGTTACCAAATCTGTAAAATAGTTATGTCTTAATTTTCCCTCTTCGAGACTCTTTTATTGTTATAAAATTAGATTATTTATTGAGGTGTATATACATTAATTGGACAATTTATATCATTAATATCCTACATTTCATGACATTTTATGCTACATGTAAGTTCTTTTTCTTACATGGATAGTATAATCCCATGTTAGCATGTAATAAGATCTTTTTGAAATAATATATATTCATTTCATGATTTTTTGTGATTATGTTTTAATTATATAAATACTATGATAAATATCTAAAGAAAAATAATAAATTTAATTCCCCTGTGTTTATTTATTATATAATCATGTATTAGAATTATTTTCCATCTCTTTGGTTCATATGATATTTATGAAATTGGTTTCAAGATATCATGACATTACCCTTCCTTTGGTCGAATATATGTGTTCCTTCAAAACCATGATTTCTAGAAAGGGTTTCCAATATTGTTATACTAATAACCTATTATCATTGAATCAAATATTAACCCTTCATGCCATTGACCGATGTATTAAAATTAATATTCTTGTTACTTTCTATATGAGGAATTTTTATATGCTTTTTAATGAGAAAACCGATATACTTTTAACCATATTCTACTTGTAAAAATCTACCCACCATTAATTATTTGATGATTTATTTTCATCTATAGAATGATAATTCTTAAGAATGTTTTTTATGTTATTTTATATGATATTGATTTCAACACATTTTCATGATTCTTCTATATTTTTTCATGCAAAAAATGTTTTCAAAAAACTATAAATCATTCTTTAAAAGGATTCAATGTGATTTTTAAGGAAATGGGTTTTAAAAAGCTATCAATATTTCATTATATGTTTTGAAAATGTTTTCATAGAAAAATGTTTTTTGTATATTTTAATAATTATTTTATACATTTTCATGTATAATATTATTCAAAATGATTTCAAGTATTCTTTATAAATTATTAATGCATTTTATAAGAAATTTATTCCCACATGGTTTTATGTATTTAAAATCCATTATCAAAATGAAATGATATTTTCATCAAGATAGGTTTCTGAATGATATTTCAAAAGTATTTTCCATCTAATATGAAATCTGTTTAAGTAAATCATGTCTTTATAATAAGTTATCCTATGGTTCCATTCATATTCTTTATCGGAATGGGATATGCTTGATTGTGTGGTCTTTAAAAAACTTTTATCTCTTTCAGAGGTTATGTGTCTATGATACCCATTTCAATTTAATGGGTTATATGATTATGAAATCCATTTCTCATTTAAGCGATATTGGTTTGATGAGAATATTATGAAAATCTTATCTTTTTTCACATGTTAATATCCGATGACATGTTTGGGATACCAATTTCATTTCATTTGTTATGAAATGATTATTTATTATTTTGTGTCATATGCATGAATTATTTCATTATCATTAGGGTTGGAAGAATACCTCTTTCCAATTCCTTGGTAAAATATTTATATCGCATGAGATAGTCATGGTTGGAAGGAAAAATGAAATCAGTTCAATATTACAGGGTTAGAATGATAATTGAACTGTGTTCAGTATTATAGGGTTGTAATGATGAGTGAACTAGGTTTAGTAATATCGGGATTGAACAATGTATGAACCCAGTTCAGAAAATAAATTTATCCACTATGATGGCATCAGAATAGATTTTTTGACTACTATTGATGTCATTATTAAATGATTACGTGTCTTCCAAAATTCCATGTTTTATTCCTATATTGTGATTTTAGGGATTATGATTGTTATTTTTTTATGATTCATGTCCTACGAGAAGAAAATATTAATTACATGATTAATGTATATGATCTTTGAAATAGAGGGTATTATATTCTATTTTCATGAACATGTTATCATACCCATATGCTCATGATTGTACTTTAAAGGCTTCATTATTTAAACTTATTTACCTTTTGAGCATACCGCTTTTATTCTTCCCTACTAGTGTTATAAAGATACTCATTGCATTTGAAGTGTCTTATAAGGTTTCGTGTAATGAACCAATGTTTTATCAGTGAAATTCCATTCTTATAATTATGTCTTATATTATAATAATATATGATTATGTAGATCACAATACATTTTTCATAAATTTTGAGTGAGTAAAATGAAAGCTATCTCAAGATGATACTATATTATAATAATATATGATTATGTAGATCACAATACATTTTTCATAAATTTTGAGTGAGTAAAATGAAATCTATCTCAAGATGATACGGAATGTCTACCGATTAAATTATAACATGACCTTTGTAATAGTAATTTAACCCTTCTGAATAGTAAAGCAGCCATGTTAATAGTATCCTCGCAAATGAAATTATATATAAAATATATCACTATTATAAGTAACAAAATGATATAATTATATAATAGCATAAGTAAGTAAATATTTTAAAAATTTAAAATATAGTGTTGGTATTTTTGTTAGATAAGTATATTTATTTCAAATATAATGGATAATTTAATATTTTAAATGATTCTTTATTTTGATAAAATGTAATCATATGATATTTTTTGTAGGAAAAGAATATTTTGTAAATAGTGAAATATGATAATTTACCATACATATAAATTACGAGATAAATACACTATTACTAGAATCATTTTTGATGTAATCACACTTGATTATAAGTCACATTCTCCCCTTACTATTTTCCATAACAATAATCAATTCTATTCATTTTCATCAGAACAAATATCAATATAATCATTAAAGTAAGGGGAAAACCCTCCTCTCCTCTACTATGAATAAAACACATCTTTGCCTCCTCTCTTTAATCCTATCAAGCCTTGTGCCTAGTCTGAATTCTGCTAAAAAATATCATAAAAGACTCCCAATGTCCATAAGTGTAACAAATCGAAATTTCCATGGAATATTTTTTTTTCTTAAATACATGGGAATTTTGATAGTCTGCAAATTTTGACTACGTGTGATTCTGAGGCTCGGTGTGCCCTGAATTAATTTTTAAAGTCTTGTTCGTGTAAGTTCAGTAAACATACGAATTAGTTTTTATAACTTTTGAACTGGTGATCAGAATAGAAATCTGAGGGCATCGTTTTACTCACAAAACTAATATTTTCATAAGGATACTTTAACCTCGGTGGCAGTGGGTAAAGAATAAAAGATATATTTTTGTGTTTTTAGTGAAAGAATTAAATAAAAATAAAGTTGTGTAGCTTTATATTTATTTTTTTGGTTAAACCGTTCATGAGGAAGTTGGAGGTCGGTACCACCACACAGTAACCTCTAATGAGAGGTTATGGTGGGGGGACCACCCGAACCTAACCTCATCACCATTTTTATTATACTATGGACCACCCGGGTTTTTAACCCCCATGAAACTCCCCATTAACGGGGAGACACACTCAAACTTCCAATAAGTGTAGGGAGCCTATTCAACCCCAATAACACTTAATTATTCAAAATCCTCTTCATTAATTATTTTTAGCCAACAATTTCTATTATTTGTTTAACCCATTTTATTTTTTTCCAAAGATTAAATAATTGATAAACATGTTCTATTATTTTGGCTTGGCATATTCATCTTGCTGGAACGTTAGAGAGGAGAGAGCTTAGGGAGAAAAGATCTCGCCAATGACCAAAGAAGAACGTGTTCTTCCAATGAAGAATGCCGGTGAGGAGCGTCTTCAACTTTCTTCCTCGGAACCTCCTTCTATGTATGACTTCTTCGAATACAATGAGCCCGCAGAAAAACTGACAATCGATGAAAATTCCGACGTCCGTCTTTTTTCAACGATCCCTCTTCTACCCCGCAACTCCGTTGATGAGCAACGAACAAGGTAGGGGTTTTATTTGAATATGATATTATTCGTATATTTATTCTCTTCTAAAACAAAGTATCATTGTGGATGATTACCTTGTGGGTTGGGAACCTTCATTTGCGGGAAAATTTGAGGTGTTTTCTTCTCTCTTCTTTCTTAACAATACGTTGAAAATAAAGAAGGTTTTGAACTGCTTTCTACCACCATAAATGTGGAGGGTGCATGCCAAAACAACAAGGCTCGGCCCCTTTGCGGATCATGTTTGTGATGTTCTTATGTAATGTAATCGAATGAAATAAGTAATGACCACGCTCCCTGGGGCCACTGCGACCTGCATCGCCCTAGAGGTGCAGCGGCTGAACCGATTCCGCCACCTGCCAGCCTCTAGGCCAATCGTCGACCACCCTGCAGCCCGCCAAACTCCCAGATTCCCAACCGCCTGTCGGCCTTCTGGCCACCCGCCAACCTCCCAGCTCCAAGGCTGAGCCGCTCGAGTCGCACCCCTCGCGGCACTGGCCCTATCGGCCCCAACTCTCACCCACCCACTGGCCTCACGGTCGCCCACCGGTCTCCACGATGCTCAGCCTCTCGGATGACCCATTGGCCTCCCAGTCAGCACACCGACCTCCCAGATCCCCGTCCGAGCTGCTTATGCCGCACCCCACACAGTGCTGGCCAAACCGGCCCCAGCCTCCTAGATCGAGCTACTCGAGCGATGCCCCTGGCGGTGCCCGACCTAGCTGGACATCCACACCCCTCAGGGGCACCACGTCCGGGATGACCTCTTGCGCCCCTCATGGCTCCTAGGATGAGCCGGAGATCCATTCCCCGCACGACGCTCTGGTCCGAACCAGATCCATGCCACTGTGCTGAGCAGCCTACCCCCCCCCCCCTCCGGGCTGAACCGCCATCACGGTCTACTGGGATGGGCCCAGCACGCTGGGACAAACCCAACAGGCTGGCCCGCCCAATGGGCCGACCCAACTGGTCCTGGTGGGCCAACATGAACTGGGTCATCCCTAACTAAGTTGGGTCCAGTTGATTAGACCGGGTCGGACCATACCCAGGCCTACAGCCAACCCTTTACATTATTTTGGCCATATCATTGGCACTGGACATCCAATAGATGAACTGTCAATGGCGCAGGTAATATTGGAGCTTGATGGTCCCTTCGATTAGACACCACTAGAGATTGGGGTATTGTTTTAATATGGTTAGGTTGGATCATGCACAAATCCAACCGGACCCACAAGGCTAAAATGCTAATAAAGTACAGACCGGGTGTCTGATATAAGTGTTTTCTATTGAGTTAAGCCCCTTATGACATGGAAAAACATTGAGATACTTTTTCATGGGACTTCGTGACAGTTTGATTTTTTACCAGTAGCTCATGGAGAGGATCCTACCAGTGACGAGTGAGAATAGTATAGAGACCTAGTAGTTGGCTGAGACTTGATGACTGCTGAACGATTGACATAGAGTGACTCGACTAGCACAGCGGTGAGGGATTTGGTGTCGCGGCAGACCCACGGTGGAGGAGAAACTTGTTGTGGTGGCAGACTCATAGTACTCTAGAAAAGGAGTACCTCCGTAGGCTATTAGGGGGAGCACCTGGTTGTGGCGGCAAACCCACGGTGGTGAGCGCCTTGGTGACGCAGTAGACCCACGGTACATGACATGAGGAGTACCTCAGCAATATAAGGTTAGTGGAAAGCACCTTGGTGTCGCAGTAGGCCCACTGTACTCAACAAAGGAGGAGTTCTCCAGTAGTTGTGGTTTCAATAATGTGAATAAAATACTGGTTAATCTGAGTCAATAACATTATTGTTTTCCTCATTATTTAGAGGGATTAATTTATTACATAGATATATGTATTTTCATATACCTATGTGGGGTTATCTGTTTATTTCATAACTTTTTTTATCCTTGTAGAATTCAGTGAGACATTGAGGGTCTCAGGGTCCCTACTGAGTATCGTTATATTCACCCCTGCACGGTCTATGCTCGCACCTCGTTGTGTTGGATACAGACAACGAACAGTGCTTACCGATGATGAGTGTACCAGGACCGGCTGGAGGTGGACTTTATTGTGTGTTGGTACACGGAGGAAACAGACAGACGTTGAGAGCTGAGGAAGTGATCTGTACCTAGCCTTCAGGTATGAACATCCGAGGATGGCCCAGTGGTAATTTTTTGTATTGTTTTAGTTGTACTTGTACTTTCAGTTTCTAGTAATTTCATAGACGGGCTTGTATACTTCCCCATTTTTACATACTGTACTCACTTGTCTGTTATTCAGTTTACTTGTGATCGTATCTGTCGTGTGTGTATACAAGTTATAAAGGAAATGCCTTCCCAGTTTTAGGTAATTACGCCTTTGGTTCTAGTCACCGTCCCCTGGCCTATGGAAGGCGGGTTTGGGGTAGTCACGGGACGGGCCCCAGGGAACGGGTCATGACAAATTGGTTTCATAGGAGTCAGTTATACCACAGAACAATGGAATATGATCTTGATATTCTATGAAGAAATAGTGTTAAGGGTACTGATTATGGTTTTCAGTTCAGGGAGTCCAGTGTTGGTGCGGTGGCCAACGTATCCATACACCTGGACCCTGGCTTCTTATATCCACCTCAGTGCATGAAGCACTGATTGCATGTGTGTCTTCAAAAGTTTTCTTTAAGTCATCTCAACCAGTTCAGCACACCAAGTATAATCTTTTGATCGTGTGGCATGTGTTTCTTTCAGGATGCCTCTCACTAGACAACCATCATGAGTCCTGAGAGTTGTACGTAGAGATAGCACACTGATTGACGAGGCCTCAGTGCATGGACCTTTTCCAATGGAGGAACCAGCGGTACAACATCCCATTGGGCCACTGATGCCACCAGCCCTAGCAGTTGACGATGCACGCCGCTTGATAGAATTGCATGATTTAAATCACTAGAGGTCACCCAGTTTGAGGGGATAGATGGACCCACAGGTGGCTGAGGATTGGATAGAGGCTGTGGTGAGAGTTTTTTGACTGGTAGGGACACCATCTAATGTCATGGTGATTCATTCTACCAGCCTTCTATAGATAGTAGTGGGCAGATGTTGGAGAATGATGCTCCAAGATCACGACGAGATAAATCTTCTCTGGGTAATCTTCAAGATCCATTTTCGGGCGAGTGTGTTCCAACGACTCTTTCTGCTGTTCACAAACAAGAGCCACTTCGTCTGCAATAGGATAGAATGAATATAGATAAGAACTTAGTGAGGTTCACAGAACTCTCACGCTACTCCACCGATATGAAACGAAAAATATTCTTTAGGGCCCAGACCTTCAAGCAGGGGCTCAGAAGGGAGATCAGAGCTCTGATGATCTCACTCAGCATCCTTACGCATTCATGGGCATTAGAGAGAGCCCTCCTAGTGGAGATTTTCTTTTCTGAGCAGTCTCTAGTAGCGAGATCCACCACCAGTCGACACGTAGTGGAGTCTTCCACTGCAGGAAATTGACAGATGTCATAGAGGTCCAAGAGGACCAGACAAACAGGTAGATGACCGCATGACTGAGTGTCGGTTGGGCAGGGCACTCAGAGAAGAGACATACATTCCAGGAGTGGGAAGGGTTTCACATATGGTGGGTAGGGTCACATCGATCGTGACTGTCTGACCTAACAATCAGATGATCAGCAGATGGTCGAAGGACCACCCAAGAAGAGATAGAGATTTGATCATGAAGGTCCTCATGGCACAGGTGGATGTTGCAGAGGAGCTGGTCATCTAGCTGGCGGTGGACGATGTTACGAGGTGTTACCACCACCCCCACAAGGAATTCCACCCTGACCGCAGGGAGCAGTTGGAAAGGTGAGATCTCAGCTCCAGGAAGTTGAGGCTAATGATCATGATGATCTGGAGATGATTTGAGGTATGATCTGTGTCTACACTACCATATCTGTAGTACTTATAGACACAGGTTCCAGTCATTCTTTCATTACGACTGCACTCATTCGGAGCTCAGATATCTTGACAAAGCCATTGGCTCGATCCTTACAACTAGAGACTCATACAAGTGCAGATTCGACGATCCCGCACTGGTGCCGACAGTGTGAGCTTACTATAGGAGGCAAGATCTTTGGCTGGGATCTCTTAGTCGCAGTGTCGAGGCCTTTCGACGTCATCTATGTTATGGACTGGTTATCCACAATCCATGCTCATATTGAATATATTAGGTGAAAAGTGTTGTATGTCCACATGGATGGAACCAGGATTACCTTCACAGATAAGAAGGGAGCCCATGCAGCACATGACAAACTTACTCGGAGGAGGGAGCAGCTGATCACTAATCAGTTGGCCTACCTTACACTTGGAGCAGTAGATGTGGAGATGTCGAGCTATCCTGCAGGGGTGGACCAATATATAGATGTTTTCTTTAGTGATGCCTCAGTTCTACCTCCTCACAGAGAGGTGGACTTTTACATTGGCTTGTACCCTGGGACGACACTGTTATCTACAACAGCGTATCAGATGGCTCTCGCGGAGTGTCGCAAGCTGCAGGTATAGCTAGAGGACTTACAGGGGAAGGGATTCATCTGGTCCAGTATCTCCCTAGGAAGCCAAAATTTTGTTCTCCAAGAAGGAGGATGGGAGCTTGAGGCTTTGTGTAGACTACCGACGCTAGATCTAGGTGACCAAGAAGAACAAGTACCCACTACCAAGGATTTCCACCCTCTTTAATCATCTGAATGGAGCATGGTGGTTCTCAAAGATATTCTTTAAATCAAGTTATCATGAGATCAGTTTTTTAGATGAGTATGTGCAGAAGACGACCTTCAAATGTTGGTACGGCCAATATAAGTTCTTGGTAATGCCATTCGGCATAACCAATTCTCCAGTAGTGTTCATGTGACTCATGAACAGAATCCTCCAGACGTACCTTGACCACATCGTTGTAGTCTGCATTGACGACATTCTGATTTACTCAACTACTGAGGAGGAGTATGTCTAGAATTTATAGGTTGTACTGGACACACTCTGAGAACACCAGCTTTATGGTAAGCTCTCAAAGTTCTAGTTTTGGATCAGAGAGGTTCACGTTTACGGACATGTCATCTTGGTGGCTGTAGTTTTAGTGGATCCAGCAAAGATTTAGGCGATACTTGCTTGGGAGCCACCTAGGAGTGTGACAGAAGTACATAGCTTACTGGGTTTAGCTGATTATTACCGGAGGTTCGTACCAGACTTCTCCAAAGTTGTAGCACCACTATCAACCTTTATGATAAAGGGGAAAACCTTTGTTTAGTTACAGATATGCCATCAGAGCTTTCTGGAGCTAAGGCAGTGGCTGACTAATGCCCCCCATCTTGAGGCTTCCAGAGGAAGGCGTAGGGTACATAGTCTACTGCGATACATCAGGGACTGGACTCGGGTGTCTCCTAAGGCATGATCAAGAGGAGATCGCATATGGTTCTCAACAGCAGAGACAACATGAGAAAAACTATCCTACCCATGACATTGAGTTAGTTGGAGTGGTCTTCAGCTTGAAGATGTGGTGACACTATCTGATGGGTTAGAGTTTTACTGTGTACTCTGATCACTAGAGTCATTGTATATATTCTATCATAAGGAAC
Source organism: Viscum album (assembly GCA_963277665.1). Taxonomy (NCBI): domain Eukaryota; kingdom Viridiplantae; phylum Streptophyta; class Magnoliopsida; order Santalales; family Viscaceae; genus Viscum; species Viscum album. The sequence continues at coordinate 2,058,191,983 of OY728123.1, read as the reverse complement.
TGTATAATGACCCATACTTTACATAAACGGTTATTACTTTAGAATTGAATAATACTTATTACAACATATAACAAGACCATGATAGGACCGTATAAGTATAGTGTCTTTAGAAATTGGGAAACATAAACAATTGGTTCTTAAATCATCTACATTGTCTCCCATTTATTTCATCATATATAGAGTCCCTTTTGACATATCCTACGTAATACCCTTTTTCCTGACCTGGGAAAAAGAAAACATATAAAAGGGTGATCTCAAATGCTCAGTATGGGTAAACAAAAGAAATATCAATCAAATCATTTTCGTAAGAACATAACATTTTGAAAATATTAACTTGAAAAGAGATCATAATATCATAACATGGGATAAATCATAGTAGTGAAATGTAATCCCAATAATCATAACATAAAACATGGAACTTTGTGGAATACACACATAATCCTAGAAAATAATTTCATATTAGTCAATTCTCATTACCAAGACCATCATAGCAGACAAAGTTTATTACTGAACCGAGTTCACTCCTCGTTCTAGTCCTGTATCACTGAACTAGATTAATATTTCATTCCATCCATGACTATCTCATGAGATATGAATCTTTACCCAATGCAATGGAGGGAGACATAGTTCCCACCCATCTCATAATTAAACCATTCTTATGTGTTCCACAAAATCATAAATCATACATCATAGTATAACCCATGTACTAAAAATGGGATTCTTAAACATCATGCCATCATAAAATAATCCATATAAGAAAAAAGTACATCATAAAATTATTTCCATCATTACATAATAAAATCAATGTAAAAATAGGTATAGAAACAGAACCCTATATTATCTTAGATGGAAAATAATTTTGACAAAACACTTGAACTCCATTCTTGAGGAAAATATCTTTTCTACTTCAAAAACATTTTTCCTTTCTTAACATGTCATAAAATTTTAAACTAAAAGAAGTTGATTAAAAATTAACATGATAACTTGTAAATAATATTCATGAAAATAATGTTCTATGAAATCATAAAAATCCATTAATGTCGTACAAGTTAAAAAATCATTCTTCTCGTACTTTGGCCGGAAAAGTCAAAAAGTACATTGTACTAAAAATTTCAAAAGCATTCGTTCGTTTCTTTTAAGAAAAACTCACCATTATGTAAAATTAGATTTAAAAAAATTTAGGAGGATAAAAATAACATTACATATTTTGGAAATATGGATGTGTATGCTAAATATTCCCTAGTAAATTCTAATGTATAAATAATCTCGGATAAAAATGAGATTGCGAGATTTTCCCTGACCATAGGTCTGATTTGCTTCGTACGTATCCAAAACTCCTGTATAATGATTTAGATAATGTCATTGACTTATTACTGAATCATATTAATTGTTACGAAATCATATATGGCCATATTCTTATCTTCTTATAAGTAAAATTTCATTACTACTAGTTATTCTGGTGTTCATTGCTTTATGTTCTTATGTATGTTTTGTCGAATAAATTTTTATTCATCCTTTTAGGTTATAGATACCTCATTTACAGAATGGTATTATTGTAATATATATCATATTTATTCATTCAATTCATTTATATAAACATTATTCAATGAAGATCATGTATAACGAGTCGCATCACATCGTGGACACGGTAGGCCGTACGTACGTACGAGCGATGATATCATTCCCATGATCGTGGAATTGTATTGAAGTGTATGTATACTATTTAAAAAACAGTATCACTTTACAATATTCATATATAGTTATTATTTACACCATTATACCCATCCATGTAAGTTGGTGGTGGAAAAAAGATTACACCACGGCTTGGAGACGGTATTCCGTACGTACGCACGCGCAGTGATTTCATTTTCCGTAGGATGGATAGAAGGAGAAATAGGGTTGTTTAATATTTATAATTACATATAAGTATATTAGTGATACTAATTTTATTGAATAATGATTAAACAAATAAATAAGAAGAATGAAAAGAAGAAATAAATTGGAAAGAATCGGTGAATGATATTACCTCTTCTTTGACATGCCTCTTCTAAACCTCCTTTTAGGGCACTAATGTTGGTCTTTGAAGAAGACCAGGACCTCCAGAATTTTACTAGGTGAGTATAGAAGTGTAATGGTAAGGGGTTTTCCGAGCATGAAGGCTCAATGTTTTGTAAAGGGGAGAGGGAGGAGGTTCCCTTTTATAAGAGAGGAGATGGGAACCTTTGGAAACCTCCAAAATATTAATTTATAATAAATTCAAACCCCACTTAAAAACATCCAAAATGACTCAAATCTGATGATTAGATGAGATAGGGTTGTAATCTCATCAACCAATAAAATTTAGAAATGTTGGGATTTTATTTTAAACATTATCAACTTGATTTATCCTTATTTAATCTATCTAATTTTCTTTGTGGTTATAAAATTCTGAATTTTAAATTATTATAAATAATTACGTATGTGTTGTTAATTGTCCATAATAGGAAAATTTATGAAATTTTAGAATAAATAAATTTTTATCCTTTAATTTTTAAATATTTTTGTGTTTTTTAATCAATTTTAAATTATGTTATTTTTATAAAATAATAATAGTGTGAATTTTCACACTATTCATTTAATTGAATTTAAATAAAATCTACACAGAGTATATATTCTAAAATAAATATTTAATAGATTCCTAACATGTCATAGTATGCTAGAAAATTCGTGGATCATATTAAATAGTTCATATAATATTTATTTTAATATTTTTAAAACTATTTATTTGATATTTCAATCAGTAATATAATTTCAACATTACTATTGTGTCATCATTAATGATAATTATTTAACCCTTAAAAATTATAAATAAATTCACATGATGTAGAAAAACTTATTATCTTTCTGGAGACTATTCATGTTTGAAATTTTATGAATTTTATCACTAAATTGAAATTATTACACTTATAAGATATAAGAGAGTGACAAGTTGTCACTTTCTTTGGTTTTAATAATAATTACATCATTTTCATGGTAAAAGGTCCATGAATATATTCTGACCCTTAGGTGATATGGGTCAAATTTTATTCATCCAATATAATTTTTTCAAGTGTTTGAGTAATTATAAAATCTTATTTTTACCCTTAATTGCTCGATTTACCTTTAATGGTAGGAAAAAAATCACCGTAGTCACTATTCATAATAAAAAAATAACTGATTAACATAATTTTGACCCACTGAATCCAAATATGGAATACATTTTTTCAAAATTAAAAACATAGAAGTTGTAGTAATTAATTTAAAAATAATCCTGTTATTAAGCAAATGAGTTTTAAAAGATAAAACATTGCCAAAGATTTAAATATTTTCACCTATAAATTCAATGTGAAATTAATTCTAATGACATACATTATATTAAATGGTAAAAATATATTATATTTTAATTTTAAAATCATTCTATAATATATTTTTCTCATATAAATTATTATGATGAAAAAAGTTGTTTTCAATTAAAAATTTGCATATTTTTACTATTCATCAAAATATGAATTTTATCAAAAAAAAGTATCAAAAAATTATCCAATGTAATTTTTTATATCTTCATTCAAAGGAATAATTTTATTTTGTAAAATTGTACTTATAAACATGCAAAAAATTATCTTTAAAATGGGTGTGCTATCAAAAGGTAGAAAACTGTATTTTTTATGAAAAAAATTCTTTAATCCAAAAAAATGATTTTTTTTCTCATATCATATGTAAAATGAGTTAAAATGTTATATAATATTCAAAATGTTGTTAATACTATTTATAACGGCTAATTTATATTATATTTTAATATCATATTATTTTTTAGTGAAACTTGATATTGCGTACAACACATTCTATCGAGGAAGGTTTCTCTTGCGTATAACGCTAGCCAAACTATTGTTGTGTGTAGTGAAAGATTCCATTGATGTTGCGTATAACAGAAGACATAAAAAATATAATTCTCATAAAATATCAGGGTGTTACATTCTACCCCCCTTAAAATGAATATTTCCCGTGAAATTCATCACTTCTTAACAAACAGAATCAGATACCTCTCTCTCATCATATCCTCAAGCTCCCATGTAGCTTATTCTAATTGGTGGTTCCTCCATAAACCATTCAACAAGCGAGTGGTCTTGTTCCATAGATCTTTTTTGCGACGATCCAAAATCTTTATCGGATATTCTTTATAATAAAGATCTTGCTCCAGCGGTACAACTTTTGAGCTTAGTACATGTGAAAGATCGAGAATGTACTTTCTCAGGAGAGATACATGGAAAAAATCGTGAACTTGAGAGAGATTCGATGGAAGCACCAATCGGTAAGCTACCATCCCAACACGATCCAGTATTTCGAAAGGACCGATATACCTAGGGCTCAGCTTTCCCTTCATTCCAAATCCCATTACTCTCTTCAAAGGAGGAATTCGTAATAAAACATTATAACACACTTCAAACTATGTGTATTTTATTCAATTGTCGACATAACTTTTTGTCGACTCTAAGCTGATCTTATGTGTTGTTGAATAGATCTGACCTTTTTCTATCATCTCATCAACAAGATCAGGTGCTAATAGCTTTCATTCCCCAACTTCAACCCATCAAGTTGGAGTCCTACATTTCTTTCCATAGATTGATTCTTAAGGAGCCATCAGAATACTAGAGTGAAAGCTATTATTATAAGAAAATTCAACCAAATATAGGTGTTAATCCCAACCAACTTTGAAATCCATAGAGAAAGATCTTAATATATCATCTAGAGTTTGAATTATTCTCTCAGACTGACTGTCTATCGGAGGATGACAAGCAGTGCTGAAACTCAACTCTGTATATAAAGTATGCTGAAGACTTATCCAGAACTTCTAGGTAAACCTTGGATCCCGATCAGATATAATGGAAAGTGGTAATCCATGCATTCTTACCACTTTCTTTAAATATATCCTAGCAAGCTGATCTATAGAGAAATCTTCTCTAATAGCAATGACGTGTTCCGACTTCATAAGATGATCAACTATGACCCAGATAGCATTATTTCCTTTGGATGTTTTAGAAAGTTCGGTGACAAAGTCCATATTGATGTTTTCCCATTTCCATTCGGGTAAGGGTAATTGTTGTAACATCCCCTTAGACTTCTATCTCTCTGTTTTAACTTGCTAACAAACCGAGCATCGAGATACATATTCAACAACATCTCTTTTCATTCCATCCCACCAGAAGTACTTATTCAGGTCCCTATACATCTTCATGCTTCCAGGATGAATAGAGAATGAAGAACTATCAGCCTCATCCAGTAATTCCTTCTTTAATTATGGGATGGTAAGAACACAAACCCGATTCCTGAACCTTATTATCCCATCACATTCAAGGTTTAATTCAGGAACATTTTTCACCTACATTTGTAACTCTATATATTTTTTTTCCCTCTTTAATATTCACATGTATAAATGGTTGAACATTAATTTTAGAAAGATAATATTTTACCCTTACATTATAATTCCAAGATCCATGCCTTTTAAATCCATAAATATTGGATCTTTTGTGATCTTCATCATTGATAATATAGCATGGTCTAATCGACTTAATGCATCTGCCACCTTGTTTTCTTTCCCAATGTGATAATGAATTGAGCAATCGTAGTCCATAATCAACTCCAACCATCTTCTTTGGTGCATATTCAACTCCTTTTGTGTGAAAATATACTTTAAAATTTTATGATCAGTATAAATATCACAACTTTCACCATAAAGATAATACCTCTATATTTTTAATGCAAAGATTATCGTGGCTAACTCCAAATCATGAGTTGGGTAATATTGCTCATGGATTTTCAACAGTCATGAGGCCTAAGATATCACCATATCACTTTTCATGAGAACACACCCTAGTCCCTTCTTGGATGCATCACTGTAGATCACAAACCTTTCTCCACTACATGGCAGCGTGAGCACAGGTGCACTGGATAACCTTCATGTTAACTCTTTGAAATTATATCCACACTCCTCCATCCAAACGAACCTAACTCCTTTCGAGTCAACCTGGTGAGTGGATTAGATAACCTTGAAAAATTATTCACAAAACACAAATAATATCCATCCAGACCAAGAAAACATCGGATCTCAGTTACTATTGTTGGTCTTGACCATCTTTCGATAACCTATTTTTTTGCTGGATCCATATATATCCCCTCTTTTGAGTCTATGTGACCCAAAAATGAAAATTATTGAAGCCAAAATTCACACTTGGTAAATTTGGCATAATGATTCTCCATTTTTAGGGTCTTTAATACAATTCAGAAGTGATCTTCATGTTCTTCCTTTCTCTTTGAATGGACAAGAATATATTCTATAAAGACTACCACAAAATAATCAATATTGTCTTTAAAGACTCTATTCATTAGATCTATGAACATAGAAGGGGAATTAGTAAGACCAAATAGCATCATTATAAATTCATAGTGTTTATTCCTTGTACGGAAAGCCTTATTTGGTATATCCTCTTTTTTTATCCTTAATTGATGATACCCTGAACGAAGATAAATCATGGAAAAGTATTGAGCTCTGTATAGTTGGTCAAATAAGTCATCAATGCGTGGGAGAGGATATTTTTTTGATAGTGATCTTGTTAAGTCCTCGATAATCAATGCAAAGTCTCATTGATCCATCTTTCTTCTTAACAAAGTGAATAGGTTCTCCCCAAGGTGACACACTAGGTTGTATGAATCCTTTATCAAGATTTACTTGGAGTTGCTTCTTCAATTCCTACAACTCAATTTGGTTCATTCTATATGGTGTCTTTGAAATAGTCATAACACCCAGTATGAGTTCTATTGAAAACTCAACTTCACGATTTGGGGGAAGACCTGGAAATTCCTTCAGAAAGACATCATCAAACTCTCATACAATGGGAATATTCTTAATAATGAGTTTCTCTCCAACCATTTGAGATAAATAACCTTAACTTATTAGAAGAATACCCATAGGATGGAATAAATTTCCACTAGAAGGTTATATTCATCCTTTCATAGATAGATGGTAGTAGATTGATCCGGAATATTAAATGTGATTTCCATTCTTTGGAAATAGATATGAGCTCTATATAAAGAAATCCAATCCATGCCAATAATCACATCAATTTACACTATAGGAAGGATCACAAGATTTTTAGGAATCACTTTCCCACAAACATCAATCGGAGAAAAATTGTATACTTTTGATGCGACTGTTGTGACATTAGGGGTTGTCATAACTAACTCAATATTTAACTATTGAGGTAATATGGCGACTCCCTTAGAAAATTATTCAGAAATAAAATAGTGGGTGGATCCAGAATCAAAAAAAAAACATTTTCTACTTTAGAGTGGATGGTATGTGTACCTTTCACCACTTCTTTATCATACTCATCATCTTCAATAGAAATGGCATGTGACTTTCCTTTTCATTTTTCCTGAAATTTTTTTTGACTTTGATCGTCATAAAAAACCTTTGGATTAGGAAATTGATTGGCATAATGCCCCATTTCCTTGCACTTGAAACATTGTAGTTTTGGAGGTTCATTCTGTGTATCCCTTTCTTGGTTTGCATCATTAGAAATCTTTTTCCCATTATTTCGACATTAAACTTCTTGATGACCTTCTTTTCCACACATCAAACATTTACTTGTCCCTTTAAGACAATTACCTCTACGTTTCATTCCACACTTTGAGAATATGGGAAAACTCATCTTCTTATCAGTGTGGTATTTAGATTTTCCTTCGAATTCCATTTTCCTCTTCTTATCAAACCCATATGATTGATGGGTTACTCCAATCTCTATCTCAAAATTGAGAGAACATCGAACAATTTCCACGTAGCTAATGATGTCCCCTATGGCTAACACCCTTCAAAAACTTGGTTTTAAGCCACTAAAGAATCGATCAATTTTACTCTCAGGTTGGATAATAATTCTGGAAGCATACCTTGCAAGTCTTGTAAAATTTTCTTCATAGGTTCCAACAAATTCATCATCCTTTTGATTCAGTTCAATGAACTCCTTCTCCATATTTCTTCGAAGAATACAAGGGAAGTACTTATTTATAAATAAGTTGTTGAACTCATCCCATTCAATGGACTCAATTTCATCCCTTTGACTGATATTCTTAATAAGATTCCACCATTTATCATCTTATCCTTCCAAATGATATACTACTAAGATGTCTTTATCATGTTCAGAACATTGTAGAACTGAAAATATCTTTTTAGTGGTACTGATCAATTGTTCAACCACTAATGGATCTGAAGACCCGTTGAATGAAGGTCGATCCTTTCTCATGAAGGATTCAACTGAATGTTGCCCCTTCCTTTGCTGGTTTGGAAGTCCAGCATCATTCATAGATTGATAGAGTTGTGTGATCATCCCTACAATATTTTTCATTCCATCTACCATAACGTTTTGTTGTTCAGGGGGACATTCATTGCACTGCCTGTCGGATTTTGCATTAACACAGTTCCTTCGAGTTCCAGCCATTGAGTAAAACCAAGAAGCATATTGTGAGAAACACTAATCATAACAGGAAAACTACATAATCAAGAATAAAATTTCACACTTTAGGTCTTATCATAGGTTATTCATGTCCATTTCTAAAACACTAATAGTGTGTTCTCTGTTTAGACATATCCTTAGAGTTTTTACTCAGGATTTCACATCCTAGTTTCCTAAGGTTGACTATACCAATCCTCTAATACCAAATATAACGGCCCGTACTTTACATACATCGTTATTACATTAGAACTAAAGCATACTTGTTACAACATATAACAAATCCATGATAGGACCATATAGGTATAGTGTCTTTAGAAACTGGGAATAATAAACAACTTATTCATAAATAATATACATTGTCTCTTATTTATTTCATTATATCTAGAGTCCCTTTTGGCATATCCTACTTAATACCCTTATTCCTGACCTAGGAAAAAAGAAAACATACAAAAGGGTGAGATCAAATGCTCAGTAAGGGTAAACAAAACAAGTAACAATCAAATCATATTCCTAAGAATATAACATTTTGAAAATCATAACCTGCAAAACAGGTCATAATATCATAACATGGGATAAATCATAGTAGTGAAATGTAATACCAATAATCATAACATAAAACATGATTAATTGTGGCATAAACACATAATAATAGAAAATCATTTAATATTAGTCAAGGCTCATTTCAAAGACCATAATATCGGACAAAGTCCATTACTGAACTGAGTTCACTCCTCGTTCCAGTAATGTATTACTGAACCGAATTAACATGTTGTTCCCGCCATGTCTATCTCAAGAGATATAAATCTTTACCCAAAGCATTGGATGGAGATATAGGTCCCAAAAATATCATAATGAAACCATTCATATGTGTGCTACAAAATCATAAATCATACATCACATCATAAACCATGTAATAAAAATGGGATTTTTAAATATCATGTCATCATAACATAATCCATATAAGATTAAAGGATATAGTAAAATTAATTCCATAATAACATAACCAAATAAATGTAAAAATATAGATAGAAATAGAACCCTATATTATCGTATATTGAAAATAATTTTGATAAAACACTTGAACTCCATTCTTGAGGAAAATATCCTTTCTACTTAAAAAACATTTTTGTTTTCATAACATGTCATACAATTTTAAACTAAATGAAGTTGATTAAAAATAAACATGAAAACATGTAAAGGAAGCTTCATGGAAATATTTTTCTATGAAATCATAAAAATCCATTCATTCCATATATGTTAAAAAAACAGTCTTCTCGTACTATGGTCGGAAAAGTCAAAAAGTACCTCATACTAAAAACGACAAAAGATTCCTTCCATATCTTTTAATAAAACATTCCAATGGGTATGATTTGATTTAAACAATTTTTGGAGGATAGAAATAAAATTTCATATTGATGAAACATGGATATAGATGATAAATGTTCCCCAGTAAATTCTGAAGTATAAATAATTTCGGATAAAAATGAGATTGTGATTTTTTCCCATACCTTAGGTATGATTTTCTTCGTACGTATCTGCACCTCCTTTATATTTATTTAAATAATGTCATTGACTTATTATATAATTATATTCATTGTTATGATATCACATATGGTAATATTCTTATATTATTATTAGTAATATTTCATTGCTACTTGTTATTTGGGTGTCCATTGCTTTATGTTCTTATGCATGCTTTGTCGAATAAATTCTTATTCATCTTTTTATGTTATAGATACCTCATTTCCAGAATTTTATTAGTGTAATATATATCATATTTATTCAATAAATTCATTTATATAATCATTATTCAATGAAGATCATGTAGAACGAGCCACATCACATCATGGAGATGATAGGCCGTACGTATGCACAAGCGATGATATTGCTCCAATGATCGTGGAATTATATTGAAGTGTACGTATACTATATCAGAATCAATATCACTTTACAATAATCATATGTAGTTATTCTTTACACCATTATACTTATCCATATAAGGTTGTGGTAGAAAACAAAATACACCATGGTGTGGAGATGGTATTTACTACGTACGCACGCGCGGTGATTTTAAATTCTTGTAGGATGGATAATAGGTGAAATATGGTTGTTTCATATTTATAATAACATATTATTATATGAGTGATAAATATTTTATTAATTTACTATGAAAAAAAATAAAAAAGAATAAGTAGAAGAAGAAATAAATTGGAATGAATCGGTAAATGATATTACCTCTTCTTTGACCCGCCTCTTCTTAACCTCCTATTAGGGCACTAATGTTGGTCTTTGAATAATACCAGGACCTCTAGAATATAAATAGGGGAGTTTAGAAGAGTAATGGGAAGGGTTTTTAGATCTTGAAGGCTCAATGTTGTGTAAAGAGGAGAGGGAGGAGGTTCCCTTTTATAAGGGAGGAGAGGGGCACCTTTGGAAACCTCAAAAATATTAATTTATAACAAATTAAAAACCAATTTAAAAACATCCTAAATGACTCAAATCAGAATCTTAGATGACATAGGTTTGTAATATCAATAACCAATAAAATTTAGACATGTTGGGAATTTAATATAAACATTATCAATATGATTTATCCATATTTAATTTATTTAATTTTATTTGTGGTAATAAGATTTTAAATTTTAAATTGTTATAAATAATTACTTATTTGATGTAAGCTATCCATAATTGGAAACTTTATGACATTTTCGAACATATAAATTTTAATTTATAATTTTTAAATTTTTTTGTTATTTTTAAACAATTTTATAATATGTTATTTTTATAAAATATCAATAGTGTCAATTTTGACACTATTCATTTATTTAAATTTAATTAAAATCAATATAGAGTATATATTTGAACGAAAATATTTAATAGATTCCTAACATGTCATATTCATCTTGAAAATTCTTGGATCACATTATAAAGTTCATATAATATTTATTTTAATATTTTCAAAACCAATTATTCAACATTTTAATCAATAAAATAATTTCAACTTTACTATTTTGTCATCAATAATGATAATCATTTAATACCGAAAAATTATAAATAAATTCAAATTATGTAGATAATTATATTTGATTTCTGGAGACTATTAATGTTCGAATTATTATGAATTTTATCTCTAAATTAAAATTATAACACTTATAAGATATAAGAGAGTGACATGTTGTCACTTTCTATTGTTTTAATAACAACTAGATCATTTTCATGGTCAAAGGTCCATGACTCTATTCTGACCCTTAGGTGATATGGTTCGATTCATATTCACACAATAGAATTTTGGAAAGTGTAATGGTAATTATACAATCTTATTTTTACCCTAAATCACCTGATTTACCGTTAACTATAGTAAATAAAAATTAACATAGTTACTATTCATAATATAAAAAAATATAAGTAACATATTAACATGATTTGGACCCACATAATCCAAATATTGAATCTATTTTTTTAAAATTCAAAACATAGAAGATTCAGTAATTAATTTAAAATTAATCTCATTGTTAAGAAAATGGGTTTTAAAAGTTAAAACATTGCCAAAGAGTTAAATGTTTATACCTACGAATTCAATGTAAAATTAATTTTAATGACATAAATTATATTAAATGGTGAAAATATATTCTATTTATACATTGAATTATTCAATAATATATTTTAACCATATAAATTAGTTTTATGAAAAAAGTTTTTTTCAATTAAAAATTTGTGTATTTTTACTATTCATCTAATTATGAAAGTTATCAGAAAAGTATCAAAAATTTATCCAATGTAAATTTTTATATCTCGATTCAAAGGAATAATTTCATTTTGTAAATTTAACTTATAAACTTCTCGAAAATTATCTTTAAAATGGGTGCGCCATCAAAATGTGGAAAAATGAATTTTTTTTAAAAAATATTTCTTTTATCTGAAAAATTAATTTTTTTCTCCTATCATATGTAAAATGAATTATAATGTTATATAAAATTCAAAATTTTGTAAATAATACTTATAACGGCTAATTTATATAATTTTTTAATAACATATCATTTTTTAGTGAAACTCTATATTGCGTACAACACACACTATCAAAGAAGGTTTCTCTTGCGTATAACACAAGCCAAGTTAGTGTTGTGTGTAGTTAAATATTCCTTTAATGTTCCGTATAACCCCTGACATAAAAAAATATACATCTCATAAACTATCAGGGTGTTACAACCTGAACCTGAGACATCGATGTTGGATTCAGTTCCTCTAGGACTATGACTTCGAAATAGTCTATACTCTTGGGAAGGGGAACATTGTTGCAAAAGCAATCAGCTGGAGATCTCATATACAGTTTTAGGGTGAGGCGACAGAGTAGCTGGCTCTGTTATAGAGATCCTTTATGGATAGATATGGAGAAACATTCCTATAGTCCATTATGATCACTCCCCCACTTCTTCAGCGATTCCGGGAGGTGAAGCATGGGGATGCTGACTGCGAGGCATGACGTGCTCAGATATCCACAGGGCATGAACCTGATAGATTTTCTATAGGTGGGGAGCATGTTATCCTCTTCATAGGATGTACCATGGTACCAGTGTCACTTTAGGAGTAAGTGTTGTGGGATTTTCACACGTCACCTCTAGCGGTACATCCAGGACTGGTGAAGATGTACCAAGACCACTGATGATAACACTGGTGGCCAAGAATGAAGAGGGTAGTTGTAGAGATTATCTCATGATGCCTCACATGAAAATAAGTGAAGGCAGAGCATCAGGTACGAGTAGTTTGGTTCAGACTTTATAGTATGCATAGTGGAAGTGGAATGGGATATACATGGATTTCATGACAGAACATCCATGTACATATAGATGTCATGACTCTATTTGGGTGATCATTGACCGACTCATAATGTTTTCCCACATCCTACTGATCATTGAGTAGGGTTCAGTAGAGAGGTTGGGACAACTCTATGTGCATGAGATTGTGTGGCTACATGGAGTACCTTTGACGTTTTTCTCTGACTGTGACACATGTTTTACTTCCCGGGTATGGAAGGGGTTGTAGGAGGCTTTTGGGACCCAGATTTTTCTAAGCACCACCTTCCTTCCTCAAACGGACGGTCAGACCGAGCGGACCAGTCAGACCCTCGAGGACATGTTGTTTTTCTTTGTCTTTGACTTCAGTCGTTGCTGGGAGGATTACTTACATTTGGTGGAGTTATCAAAACACAACATCTATCACTCCATCATTGGGATAGCACCATTTGAGGTGTTATAGGAGAGACCTTGCAGATCACCTCTGTGTTGGACTGACCCAGGGGAGTCAGCCCTCGTGGGACTAGAGATGGTACGGGATATCATATATAATTTTTAGATAATCTAGGAGTAGATGAAGACTCCACAGAGTAGGTATAAGTAATATGCTCATAGGAGATGGAGACATCTGATGTTTGAGGACGACGACCACGTCTTTATATGGGTCTCAACTCGATGAGGTTTACAGAGATTTGGCAGAGGCGGAAAGTTGTCTTCGAGATTCATCATACCTTTTCAGGTCCACTGCAGAGTTGGCGAGGTGGCATACCAGTTAGCTCTTCCACCTAATTTCCACCAAGTGCATGACGTCTTCCATGTATCCCAGTGGAGGAGATACTTGCATGAACCTTCTCACATCATTGACCATGGCGAGATGGACATCAACAATGGGGAGAATTTTACAAAGGTTCCATAATTGATTGAGGATCAACATGAGAGAGTCCAACGTGGATGGTTGATACCTCTGGTACAGGTTCTCTGGTAGTAGGGGAACTGCAAAATAGTACATGGGAGTGGGAGCATCAGATGTGTGCTCAGTACACCCACTTGTTCCCGTAGTTCGAGTTTTATCTTAAAGGGATGTATAACCCTAAGGTGGGTAGAAGGTAAAGACCCGGAATATCAATTGAATTTTTTTTCATAAATACATTGGAATTTTGTGATTACAAAAATTTTGACGGTGAGTGATTTTGAGGCCCGGTGTTCCCGGAATCAATTTCTGATATATTGTTCGGGTACGTTCAGTAAACATATAAGTGGTTTTCTATAACATTTGAACCGGTGATAGGAATTGAAATTTGAGGGCATCATTGAACTCAAAACACCGATATTTTCTTAAGGGGACTTTGACCTCGATGGTAGTGGGTTGATAATTATAGATAGTTTTTGGGTTTGTAGTGAAAGAATTAAATAAAAATAAAGGTGTGTAGCATTATTTTTCTTTTGTTGGTTAAAACCTTCATGAGGAAGTTGGAGGTGGGGACCACCCCACCGTAACTTCCCATGAGAGGTTATAGTGGGGGGCACCCAAACCTATCACAATCATCATGTTTATTATGCTAGGGACCACCCGGGTTTTTAACCCCTTGAAACTCCCCATTAATGGGGAGAAACACTCAAACTTCCATTAATTGTAGGGAGCCTCTTCAACTCCCCTAACAATTACTTATTCCAAATACTCTTCATTAATTATTTTGAGCCAACGGTGTCAATTAATTGTTAAACCCCTTTGAATTTTTTTCCAACAATTAAATAATAGATAAAAATAATATATTATTTTGGCTTGGCATATTCATCTTGGTAGAACATTGGAGAGGAGATAGCTTAGAGAGAAAATCTCTCTTTAACTAAGAAAGGATAACGTGTTCCTCCAATGACGAACTCCGGCGAGAAGCATCTTAGACTTTCTTCCTCGGAACCTCTTTTGACGTAGGACGACTTCGACTACAACGAGCCTGCACAAAAATCGATAATCAAGGAAGACACTGACATCCGTCTTTTTCCAACGATCCATCCTCATCCCCACAACTCTGTTGTTGAACGATGAACATGGTAAGTGTTTTATTTAAATATGATATTATTCATATATTGCTTACCTTATAAAAAAGTATCTTTGTAGATTTTTACCTAGCTGGTTGGGATCCTTAATTTGCGGGAAGATGTGGGATGTTTTCCTCTCTCTTCTTTTTTGACAATTCTTTGAAAAATCAAGAAGCTTTTGAACCTCCTGCAACCACCCTAAACGTAGAGGGTGCGGGCCAAACCATCAAGGCGAGACCCGTTCATTTATCTTGTTTGTGATGTTCTTCAGCAATAGAATTGTTGTAACAACATGAGATTTTATGAGAAATATATTTGTTTTTATGTATTATGTTATATGAAACATCAACAAAATCTTTCACTACACACAACACTGTCTTGCCTTGCGTTACGCGTAAGAGAAACCTTCCACGACAGCTTGCGTTGTATGCAATACCAAGATTCACTAAACAACGATATTATATTAAAATATTATATAAACTAGCCGTTATGACAATTAATACCCACTTTTTGAAATTATATAAATTTTATCAATCAAAATGGACTTCATTTTTGGATTCGGATTATCGAAATTATCCTAAGACAAATTTTTGTTATTTTTTCTAAAAACATTCAATTTTTGATGATTAGTGAAAACACTGAGTTATTGGTTAATACCGAATTTTTATTTAAATAATCATTTATTTGGTTTAAATTTATTTTAGGTCAAAATAGATTCATAATACCTATATAAGTTCAATGTAATTTATTGGAGACATTTTATTATAATTTTAGATATAGATAATGTTTATTTAACTTTTGACCGTCTTTTACCCACCTCCTACGAGAATTTTAAAATTTACATAAAACATAATTTTACCACTTCTGTGAGTGGAATTTCAAAAATTTGAGAGACACGGTTGATATCAGTAAGTTAAATTTGTTTCAATAAGATAAAAATATTTTTTTTGGTGAATAGTAACTATTTACTTTTATTTACCACGGTTAAAAGTAAATAGGGTAATTATGGGACAAAATGATATTATTATTACCTAAAAACGTGTTATAATTCTATTGGATAAGTGTAATTAGACCAAAAACAACCTTAGGAATAAAATATTACCCTTTCGGTCCACTTGGATTAGATTAGGACATTTATTATTATTTAATTCAGAGAAGAGTTAAAATAGTTAAAATCAATGATTTATAAGTAAAACATTTTCAATATAGGGTTATAAATAAGAAACATTCAACTATAAATATTCATTAGAAGGAAAAAAAATATTTCCTACATAATGGTATTTTATATATAATTTTTAGTAATTAAATAATTTAATTTATTTATGACACAAGGAAGATGTTGTAATTCTCATAATAAGGAAATATTAACATAACTGATATTATAAATACTCAAATAAATGTAATTTGAGACTTTTAATGACTTAATAAAATTATAGGTTAATATAAAATATTAGGGTTGGTTAGATGAATTGTTTTATAAGTAATAATGATGTTATAAATTTTAAAAAAAAATACAAAATAGTGTCAAAACTGACATAAAAGAGTTTTTTAAAAAAATATTAAATTATTAACCAAAAATCAATTTCTAGAAATCTACGGTTCATCCAAAGGACTTATTTAATAATATATATGTCATTAATGACCGAATTGGGGTTTTGTTGGATGTTTACTGTAATTTCATTAACCGTTTAGTATAAGAATACAAGAAGACACGGTAAAAGTTAAATTATTTAACTTAGAGTTAAATCTAAATGATATGGTAAAAATTGTAACCTAAACTTTTCTAAAACCGATTGGTTGAAATTATTTCAACCCATCCCCACCCTAGACTCTTACTAAGTAACTTTGGATCCATTAATAACCGAATATGAATTTATTATAAATTAATATTTTTAAGTTTCCAAAGGTGCCCCTCTCCTCCCTTACAAAAGTGAACCTCATCCCTCTCCACTTCACACAATTTTGAGCCTTCAAGATTGAACAGCCCTGCCCATTTCTCTTATCAACATATATAGTTATATCATAGAGGTTCGGGTCTTCTAAAAAGACCAACTCTATGCCCTAAGAGGAAATTTAAAAGAGATGCGTAAAGGAAGAGGTGATCTCTTCTACCGATTCATTCAAGATTGTTTCTTCTTCTACATCCTCTTCATTATTTGTTTCATTTTAAAGTAATAACATCAGTATCACTCATATAGTGATAGTTTATTGTAAATAGGAAACAACCCTATTTCACCGTATATCTATCCTATGGAAGACGAAATCACCGCGCGTGTGTACGTACAGAATACCATCTCGACGCTGTGGTGTAATTTGTTTTCCACCACCACCAAACGTTGATGGGTATAATGGTGTAAAACATTAACTATATATGATTATTATAACATGATACTGATTCTAAAATATTATAGTTTCAACTCCAATTCAATTCATATAATTATGGGAATGATATCATCTCTCGTGCGTACTCACGACCTACCGTCTCCACGATGTGATGTGACTTGTTATACATTATCTTCATTTAATAATGATAATATTAATGAATGGAATGAATATATATGATATATATTATATTAATACCATTTTTTAATTGATATATCTATAATCTAAAAAGTGATATAAGAATTTATTCGACAAAACACACATAAAAACATAAAGCAACAAACATCCGAATAACAAGTAGCAATGAAATATTATTAATAAGTAGATAAGAATATGACCATATATGATATCATAATAATTACTATGATTCTAGAATAATTCAATTACATTATTGAAATCATTATAAAAGCGGTTCAGATATGTACAATGCTTATCGGACCATAGGTTAGGGAAAATATCACAATCTCATTTTTATCTGAGATTGTTTATACTTCAGAATTTACTGGGGAATATTTATCATCCACATCCATGTTTCGACAATATGTAATATTATTTCTATCCTACTACAATAGTTTAAATCCAATTTCTCCTATTGGTGAATTATTAGTAAAACTAATGAATGTAATCTTTTGTCATTTTCAGTACGAGATCCTTTTTGAATTTTTCAGCCAATGTACGAGATGAATGTTTTTATAACTTATACAACATGAATAGATTTTTATGATTTCATAGAATATTGTTTCCATGAAGCATACATTACAAATTTTCATGTTTATTTATAATTAACATCATTTAGTTTAAAATATTATGACATGTTAAGAAAGGAAAAATGTTTTTAAAGTGGAAAGGATATTTTTCTCAAGAATGGAGATCAAGTGTTTTATCAAAATTATTTTCCATCTAATATAATATAGGGTTCTATTTAAATCCCTATTATTACATTCATTTTATTATGTTATGATGGATTATTTTTATGAAGTCCTTTTATCTTATATGGATTATGTTACGATGACATGATGTTTAAGAATCCCATCTTTATTACATGGGTTATGCTATGATATATGATTTATGATTTTGTGGAATACATAAGAATGGTATAATTATGAGATGGGTGGGACTTATATATCCCTCCAATGCATCACATAATGATTTATATCTCATGAGATATACATGGCTAGAACGACAAGTTAATCGGGTTCAGTGATACATGACTGGACCGAGGGGTGAAATCAGTTCATAAATGGACATTTTCCACTATGATAGTCTTGGAAATGAGTCTTGACTAATATGATATGATTTTATATGATTATTTGTGTATGCTACAATGATTCATGTTTTATTTTTTTATTATTGGAATTACATTTCCCTACTACGATTTATCCAATGTTTATATATTATGATCTCTTTTGTAGGTAATGATTTTCAAAATGTTATGTCATTATAAATATGATATGATGGATATTTCCTTTGTTTAACCTTATATATAATTTGGGCTCACCCTTTGTATTTTTTCTTTTCCCTAGGTTAGGAAAAAGGTTATTGAGTAGGATATTTCACGTGGGACTCTAGATATGATGAAATAAATGGGAGACAATGTAGATGCTTTATGAACAATTTGTTTATGTTTCACAGTTTCTAAAGACACTATACCTATACGTTCCATTCATAGATTTGTTATATGTTGTAATAAGTATGATTCAATTATGAAGTAATAACAATGCATGTAAAGTATGGGTCGTTATATATTGTATCAGAGGAAAGGTATAGTCAACCTTTGGATACATGGATGTGAATGCCTTAGTAAGAACAATAAGGATATGTATATGAATAGAACACAATATTAGTGTTTTAGAAATGGCCAATAATAACCTATTATAACACCTAAAGTGTGAAATTTTATTCTTGATTATGTGTTTTTCCTATTATGATTAGGGGTGTCTTTCAAATCAACAATAACTACACTATTATCCCTCATGACGATGAGCCCGTAAGGGGAGACAAAGCGCGAGGGTTTCTCTCCCGGCGCCGCCTCCTGGTTTCGCCCCAGTCAGGCGCTGCTTCCTCCCATTCCTTGTTTGTGGTTCGCGGCGGGGACATCCTTGGCTCGGTCGCCATGATGGTGCGCTTGATTCAGCATTCTTTCACAGCGGCGCAGGCGTCGAACGACCGAGTCCCAGAGTCCGTGGGTTGAGGGAGTCTTCCCGTTCGTGGTCGCAGGCATCTGGTGAGGGGTGTGACTTCCGGGGGTCTGAATGTTGGTGGCGCTGGGTTTCGGAACTAGATCTGGTTTTTACTGGGTCCTTCTCCGGTTTTGTGCGTTCTTCTGTTTTTTTTGTTTCATTCTGTCCTTCCTGCTTCTGGTTCCTGTATGGATGAATTTTTGTTGTCGTTTCATGGATGGATCTGGCGGTTTCAGGCCGCTGGTTTTGATGTTCATGTGTCTTTGCGAGCATGGAATGAGTCTATTCCTCTTTGTTTTGAGGTTGATGTTTTTGTGTGTGTGGAGTTTCCGTATGTTGTGATTTCTTCGGCCTCCACCGAGGATCTGGTGTGCGCCCCTGATGTTTGTACCGATGAGGTCGATGGACAAGACGAGGACGGTCGATGGTGGCCGACGACGGTCGCCGGTGATGGAGTTTACGGGAGCCGGTGAACCTCGACGGTGTCCCGGTGAAGTGGGTTTTCCGGTCACATCGGGGGCGTATCCCAAGGATGATGATGCGGTGGCTGGTGATCCCGGGTTTCGAGGTGGCGCGTGGGCTCGCGGATCGAGGAGTTACGCGGTTTGACGGTGGTTTTTTGAATTTTGAAAAGTTTGATTGTATCCTTGGGTCCCGACAACCCCAATAAACCGGCTTTCTGATAACGAAAAAAATGATTTCCATCTATTATGATTAGTGTCTCTCAAACAATGCTTATTGGTTTTAGTGAATGCCTAGAACCTGAAGGAACTGTGTTAATGCTGAATACGATGGGTAATGCAATGATTTTCCCCATGAGCAACCAAATGTTATGGGAGCTAGAATCAACAAATTGTTTATCCATGCTCACACAACTATCTCAAGCTATGTATCATGCAGGACTTCCAAACGATCAAACGAAGGAGAAACATTCTGTGGAATCTTTCATGAGGTAGTGTCCATCCTCATTCTGTGGGTCTACTGATCCATTAGTGGCTGAACAATGGATCAATACCACTGAAAACATATTTTCGGTTCTAAAATGTTCTGATATTGGATATTCATCTTAGTAGTATATCGTTTGGAAGGTGAAGCTAATCAATGGTGGAATCTTATCAAGAATACGAGTCAAAGAGGCGAAATTGAGTCCATGTAATGGGAAGAGTTCCAAAACATATTTTTCAATAATTACTTCAAAATTATTCTTCAAAAAAATATGGAGAAGGAGTTTACTGAACTAATGAAAAAGGACGATGAATCTGTTGGTACCTACAAATCAAATTTTACAAGACGTGCAAGGTATGCTACCAGAATTATTATTCAACATGAGAGTAAGGTAGATCGACTCTTTAGTGGCTTAAAACCATGTCTTCTAAGGGCGTTAGCCATATGGGACTTCAATAGCTACAAGGAAATTTTTCAATGTGCTCTCAAGGTTCAGATGGAGATTGGAGTAACCCATCAGTCATATGGGATTGTTAAGAAGAGGAAAATTGAATTCAAATTGAAATCTAAAGACAACACTGAAATGAAGATGAGTTTTCCCTTATGCTCAATGTGTGAAAGAAACATGGGGGGAATTTCCTTAAAGGGCCATGTAAGTTTTTGAAATGTGGAAAAGAAGGTCATCAGGCATTAGAATGTCGCAATGATGGGAAAAAGATGTCTAGTGTTGAGAACAAAAAAAGCTACATAGAATGCACATCCAACACTTGAATGTTACAAGTGTAAGGAAATGGGGAATTTTGTTGATCAATTCCCTAATCCAGAGGTTTTTGATGTTTATCGATGTTAACAATCTCTTAAGGCCTAAGACAAAGGAAAGACACATGCAATTTCTATTATCGATGTGGAGTAAGATAACTAAGTGGTGAAAGGTACACTTACCATCCACTATAATATATAAAATGTTTAATTTGATTCTGGATCCACCCAAACTTTTATTTCTGAAGAATCTTCTAAGGTTATCACCATACTTCCACAATAATTCGATGTTGAGTAAGCTGTGACAACTCCTAATGGCCCAACAGTTGCATCAAAAGATTATAATTCTTCTCCAATTGATGTTTGTGGGAAAGTGCTTCCTGGAAATCTTATGATCCATATTATAGTGGAATTTGATGTGATTCTTGGAATGTATTGGCATTCCTTATATGGATCTCATATCGATTTCCAATGAAAAGAAGTCACATTTCATATTCCAGATCTATCAATGACCATATATCGATGCAAGGATGAATATAACCTTCCATGGGAAATTTCTTCCATCTTATGGGTCTTGATTCCAATAAATGAAGGTTATTTATCTTAAATGGTTGGAGTGAAACTCACGATTAAGAATACACCGATTTTATTGGAGTTTAATGATACCTTTCCATAGGAATTTCCAGGTGTTCCACCAAATCGTGAAGTTGAGTTTTCAATAGAACTCATATCGGGTGCTATGCCCATTTCAAAGACAACTTATAAAATGGTCCCAATTGAGATGCATGAATTTAAGAAGCAACTCCAAGAGAATCTTGGTAAGGGATTCATACAACCTAGTGCATCACCTTGGGGAGCACATGTTCTATTTGTTAAGAAGAAAGATGGATCAATGGGACTCATCATTGATTATCGATAAACTAACAAGATCACTTTCAAGAAAAAAAATCCACTTCCTCGCATTGATGACTTATATGACCAACTATGTGGAGCTCAATACTTTTCCAATATTGATATTCATTTAGGGAATCATCAATTAAGGTTAAAAAGGGAGGATATACCACTGACGGATTTCCATTAAAGGTCTAGACACTAGGAATTTATTGTGATGCCATTTTGTCTTATTAATGCCTTTGCTATCTTTATGGATCTAATGAATAGAGTCTTTAGAGACTATCATGATCAGTTTTTGGTAGTTTTTATATATGATATTCTTGTCTATTCAAATAGAAAGGAAGAACATGAAGATCACTTGAGAATTGTATTAAAGACCCTAAGAAAGGAGAAGCATTATGATAAATTTAACAAGTCTGAATTTTGGCTTCGAAAAGTTTCATTTTTGGGTCACATAATCTCAAAAAAGGGAATATCTGTTGATCTCGCAAAAACAGAGGTTATCGAAAGATGCTCATGACCAACAATAGTAACTGAGATCTAGAGTTTTCATATTTTGGTTGGATATTATCAAACTTTTGTGAAATATGTTTCACCATTATCTAATCTAGTCACCAGGTAGACTCAGAAAGGACTTATGTTCAGTTGGACATAGGAGTGTGAAGAGAATTTCAAGGAGTTAAAAAGAAGGTTATCTAGTGCACCTATGCTCACACTGCCTTGTAGTGAAGAAAGCATTGTGATATATAGTGATGCATCCATGAAGGGATGGGGGTGTGTTCTCGTGTAAAATTATATGGTGATATCTTATGCCTAAGGACAATTGAAAATCCATGAGCGAAATTACCCAAATCATGATTTGGAGTTAGCTGCGGTAATCATTGTAATAAATATTTAGAGGCATTATCTTTACGGTGAATGGTGTGATATTTATATTGATCATAAATGTTTAAAGTATATATTCACACAAAAATAGCTGAATATGCACCAAATAAGATGGTTGGAGTTGATTAAGGACTATGACTGCTTAATTCATTACCACCCTGGGAAAGAAATCAAGGTGGAAGATTCATTAAGACAACAATACCATGATATCTTATCCATGATGAGGGTCACAAAAGATCCACTATTTATGGATTTACAAAGGATGGATCTTGGAATTATAATGGAAGGGGAAAAATATTATCTTTATCAAATGAATGTTTAAGCATCTATACATGTGAAGATTAATGAGGCACAAAAAGAAGATTTAGTGTTACATAAGATTGTGATAAATGGTATTGTATTCCACATTGATTGTGATTAAATAATAATGTTCAGAAATCGGGTTTCTGTTACTCCCATCCAAAAATTAAAGAAGTAAATATTGGATGAAGCTCATAGTTCTTCATTCTCTATTCACCCAGGAAGCACGAAGATGTATAGGGACCTGAAGAAGTACTTATGGTGGGATGGCATGAAAAGAGATGTTGCTGAATATTTCTCTCGAAGCGTTGTTAGTCAGCAAGTTAAAGCTGAGAGAAAGAAGTCTAATGGAATGTTAAACCATTACCCACTCCGGAATGGAAATGGGAAAAAATCAATATGGACTTTGTCACTGGACTTCCTAAAACATGCAATGGAAATACTTCAATTTGGGTTATAGTTGATCATCTTATGAAGTCAGCACACTTCATTCCTATTAGAGAGTATTTCTCTCTTGATCAGCTTGCCAAGATATATGTAAAGGAAGTGGTAAGATTTCATGGAGTACAACTTTCCATTATATCTGATCAGTATCTGAGGTTTACCTTGATGTTTTGACGAAGTCTTCCACATACTCTAGATACAGAGTTGAGTTTTAGCACTACTTATCATCCTCAGACAGACGTTCAGTCTGAGAGGACAATTAAAACTCCAGAAGACATATTGAGAGCTTTCTCAAGGGATTTCAAAGGTGGTTGGGATCAGCACCTAACATTGGGAGAATTTTCATATAATAATATCTTTCACTCTAGAATTTTTATGGCTCATTATGAAGCTCTCTATGTAAAGAAATGCAGAACTCCAATTTGCTGGAATGAAGCTAGGGAAAGAAAGATATTATTAACTGATCTTGTTGATGAGATGGCAGAAAAGGGATGATGTATTCAACGACACATAAGAGAAGCTCAGAGTCGACACATAATTTATCCCGATAACCGAAGAAAAGACCTAGAGTTTGAAGTGGGTGATAAAGTGTTCCTACGAATATCTCCTTGGAAGAGTGTAATGAGATTTGGAAATAAGGGAAAGCTTAGCCCTAGGTATATTGTTCCTTTTGAAATACCAGATCATATTGGTAATGTAGCTTACTGATTGGCGCTTCCACCAAATATCTCTCATGTTCATGATGTGTTCCATGTATCTCTCCTGAGAAAGTACCCACCTGATCCTTAACATGTACTATGCTCAGAAGTTGTACCGCTAGAGCAGGATCTTTATTATGATCAATAGTTGATAGAGATTCTGGATCGTAACGAAACAGTTCTACAAAACTAGACCACTAGCTTGGTTAAAGTTTTATGAAGGAACCTCCAATTAGAATAAGTTACAAGGTAACTTGAGGATATGATGAGGGATAGGTATCCTGATCTGTTTGTGACAAAGTGACGAATTTCGAGGGAGAAATTATTTTTAAGTGGGTACAATGTGACACCCTAAGATTTAATGAGAAATATTTTTGTTTTTATGTATTATGTTATAAACAACACCAAAGGAATCTTTCACTACACAGAACACTATCTTGGCTTGTGTTACATGCAAGAGAAACCTTCCTCAATAGCTTGTGTTGTACGCAATATCGAGTTTCTCTAAACAACAATATGTTATTAAAATATTTTATAAACTAACCATTATGAAAAGTAATACCCACTTTTTGTAATTTTATACATTTTTTCATTCAAAATGGACTTCATTTTTAGATTTGGAATATCGAAATTATCCAATGTTGAATTTTTGGTATTTTTCTGAAAACATTCAATTTTTAATGAATATTGAAAACACTGAGTAATTAGTTAAAATATACTTTTTATTTAAATAATCATTTATTTTATTTATATTTATTTTAAGTCAAAATAGATACATAATACCTATATATGTTCAATGTAATTCATTGGATTATTTTATAATAATTTTAGATATATAAAAATTTTATTGAACTTTTGATCGTCTTTTACCCACCTCCTAGGATAATTTGCAAATTTACATAAAACATAATTTTACCACTTTTGTGAGTGGAATTTCAATAATCTGAGGGACACGGTTGACATCAGTATTTAAAATGTGGTTTAATAAGATAAAAATAATTTTTGGTGAATAATAATTTTTTTACTTTTATTTACCACTGTTAAAAGTAAATAGAGTAATTAAGGTTAAAAATGATATTATTATTTCCATAAAACATTTCCTAATTCTATTGGATAACTGTAATTAAAACAAAAAAACCATTGGAATAAAATATTACTTTTTAGGTCCACTTGGATTAGATTAGGCCATTAATTATTATTTGATTCAAAGAAGAGTTAAATGAGTTAAAATCAATGATTAATAGGTTAAACATTTTCAATATAAAGTTATAAATAAGAAAAATTCGACTATAAATATTCAATAGAAATATAAAAATATTTCCTACATAACCTTATTTTATTTATAATTTGTAGACATTAAATAACTTAATTTATTTATGACACAATGATGATGTAGTAATTACCTTATTAACGAAATATTAACATAATTGCTATTACAAATAATCAAATAAATGTAATTTGAGACTTTTTAGGAATTACAATAATTTTATAGGTTAATATAACATATTAGGGTTGGTTATAAGAATTGTGTTCGAAGTAATAATGCTGTTATGAATTCAGGAAAAACAAAATACCAAATAGTGTCAAAATTGAATTTAAAGAGTTTTTAAAACATATATTAAATTATTAATAGATATTATATTCCTAAAAAAATTATTTTCATCCAAAAGTCATATATAAAAATAAATATGGCATTAATGAACCAATTGGGGTTTGATTGGCAGTTTATTGTTTGTTTATTAACCATATAATGTAAGAATACAAGAAGACATGGTAAAAGTTATATTATTTAACTTAGAGTTAAATCTAAATGATAATGTTTCAATCATAACCAAAACATGTCTAAAACCTATTGGTTGAGAGTATTTCGACCAATACACACCATAGACTCGAAATAAGTTACTTTGGAGCCATTATAAACTGAATATGAATTTATTATAAGTTAATATTTTTAGGTTTCCAAAGATTCTCATCTCATCCCTTATAAAAGAGAACCTCCTCCCTATCCTCTTCACACAATTCTGTGCCATCATGTTCTGCAAACCCCTGCTAATTTCTCTTCTAAACATTTATAGTTGTATCATAGAGGTTCTGGTCTTCTCAAAAGACCAACTCTAGTGCCCTAAAAGAAAATGTAAAAGAGACATGTCAAGGAAGAGGTAATCTCTTCTACCAATTATTTCAAGATTATTTCTTATTCTACTTCATCTTCATTATTTGTTTCATTATAAAGTAATAAATTTAGTATCAATCATATACTGATATGTCATTATAAATATGAAACAACCCTATTTAACCTTCTATCCATCCTATGGAAAATGAAATCATCGTGTGTGCGTACGTACGGAATATCGTCTCCACGCCGTGGTTTTATCTGTTTTACACCACCACCTTACTTGGATGGGTATAATGGTGTACCAAATAACTATATATGATTGTTATAACATGATAATGATTCTGAAATATTATATTATCAACTTCAATTCCATTCATATAATTATGGGAATGATATCATCGCTCGAGCGTACATACAACCTACCATCTCCACGATGTGATGCGACTCGTTCGACGTGATCTTCATTGAATAATGATTATATAAATGAATTGAATGAATATATTGAATATATATTATATTAATACCATTCTGTAAATGATATAGCTATAATCTAAAAAGTGTAAAAAGAATTTATTCGACAAAACACACATAAGAACATAAAGCAATGAACACCTGAATAACAAGTAGCAAAGAAATATTATTAATAAGAAGAAAATAATATGACCATATATGATATAATAATAATTACTATGATTTTGGAATAATTCAATGACATTATTTAAATCATTATACAGGAATTTTGGATATGTACAAAGCTTATCAGACCTTAGGTAAGGAAACATATCGCAATCTCATTTGTATCCGAGATTTTTTATACTTCAGAATTTATCAGGGAATATTTATCATCCATATCCATGTTTCCTAAATATGTAATATAAATTCTCTCCACCTACAATTGTTTAAATCCAATTTTACATATTGGTGAATTTTTAGTAAAAGTTAATAATGAAATATTTTTTCATTTTCAGTACGACGTACTTTTGGCTTTTTCAGCCAATGTAAGAGAAGAATGTTTTTTTAACTTATACGGAAGGAATTGATTTTTATGATTTTATAAAAAAAATTCATTGAAGATTCCTTTAAAAGTTTTCAAATTTATTTTTAATTAACTTCTTACAGTTTAAAATTCTATGACTTGTTTAGAAAGTAAATAAAATTTGAAGTGGAAAGGATATTTTCCTCAAGAATGGAGTTCAATTGTTTTATCAAAATTATTTTCCATCTAAAATAATATAGGGTTCTATTTCTATTTCTATTATTAAATTGATTTGATTATGTTATGATGGAATTATTTTTATGAAGTCCTTTTATCTTATATGAATTATGTTACGATGACATAATGTTTAAGAATATTATCTTTATTTCATGGGTTATGCTATGATGTATGATTTATGATTTTGTGGAAAAAAAAAGAGTGATATAATTATGAGATGGGTGTGAACTATATATCCCTCCAATTCATTAGGTAAAGTTTTATATATCATGAGATTTATGTGGCTGGAACGACATGTTAATACAGTTCGGTGATACAGGACTAAAACGAGTAGTGAACTCGGTTCATAAATGGACTTTGTCCACTATGATAGTATTGTCAATGATTCTTGACTAATATGAAATGATTTTTTATGATTATGTGTGGATTCCACAAAGATTAATGTTTTATGTTATTATTATTGGGAGTACATTTCTCTACTATGATTTATCCCATGTTTTGATATTATTATCTCTTTTGCAGGTTAAGATCTTCAAAATGTTCGGGCCTTATTAATATGATATGATTGATATTTCCTTTTTTTACACTTACTGAGCATTCGAGCTCACACTTTTGTATGTTTTCATTTTCCCAGGTCAGGAAGAAGGGTATTATGTAAGATATGCCAAAAGGGACTCTAGATATGATGAAATAAAGGGGAGAAAATATAGATTCTATATGAACTATTTGTTTATCTTTCCCAGTTTCTAAAGACACTACACCTATACAATCCTTTCATGGTTTTGTTTTATGTTGTAATAAGTATTCTTCATTTCTGATGTAATAAAAATGCAACAAAATTATGGGTCGTTATAGTTAAAGGCGACGAAGGAGACATGCTATGACTGTGCTACCCACAGCCTCTGCGACCTGTGCTGCCCTCGCTGTGCTCCGTCCGAACCGGCTCCGCTACCTGCCGACCTCCCTGCCACCTGTAAGCCTCCGAGAAGCCCAGCCGCCCATCGGCCTCTCTGCTGCCCAGTCGCCGGTCGGCCTCCCAGACGCCTGTTGGCCTATCATATGCTTGGCCGTCCCTAGGCCTCGTAGTCGCCCGCAGTCCTCCTTGCTCCCGGGCCGAGCCTCTCGAGCCTCGCTCCCCGCGGCACTGCCTTAACTGGCCCCGGCTCCCGGGCAGCACCCCTCGTGCCCTGCCCCTCGCAACACTTGCAGAAATAGGCCCCGACCTCCCAGGATGAGCTACCCGAGTGGCACCCCTTGCAGCGCCCGACCATGACGGCCTTGTGGACACTGGGCAAGACGACATCCCACGCCCCTCGCAACACCCCTACCGAGCCAGCCTCCCGCGCCCCTCACGACCGTCAGGCTGAGCCTTTATTCGGCGCCACTCGCAGAGCTCCGGCTGAAACAGATCAATGCCGTAGGGCCGAGCCACCTACGCATCCCCCCTCCTGGTCGATCCCAACAGACCCAACCAGGGCGGTCTGACCGGGTGGGGCCCGACGTAGGCCTACTACTCACCCATTGCTTATTTTTTCCATATCATTGGCACCATACATCCATTTGAAGAACCGTCAGCGGTGCTGGTAATATTGGAACTTGATGGACCCTTTGAGTATACCCCACTAGAGATTGGGGTATAGTTGAGTTACAGTCAGGTTGGATTTTTCACGAATCCAACTGGCCCCTAGAGACTAAAAGGCTAATAACTCACAGACCGGGCATCCAATTGAAGGGTTGTCCATTGCATTGAAACCCCTATGATGTGGAGGACCATTCAGATACATCATTGTTGGACTTCATTACATTTTTAGTTTTGACCAGTAGCTCCTAGAGTAGATCCTTTTGGTGATGAGCGAGAAGAGTGCGGAGACCTTGTAACTGGATAAGACTTGATGAATACTGACTGATTGCCTCAGAGTGACTCAACTAGCTCATTTGGGAGCACATTTTTGTTGCGGTAGACCCACGGCGGAGGAGCTCCTAGTTGTGGCGGTAGAACAACGGTACTAAACATGTGGAGTACCTCTATAGGCTATTTAGGGGGAGCGCCTGGTTGTGGCTGCAGACCCGTGGTGGGGAGCGCCTTCGTGACGCAGTAGATCCGCTGTACTCGACAGGAGGAGTACCTCTGTAGTCCAAGGTCTGTGGGAATTTCCTTGGTGTTGTAGTGGTCCCACTATACATGAAGGAGGATGAGTTCTCCAGCACCTGTGGTTTCGATAATATGAATAAAATCCTGGTGGAGCTGAGTGAGTAACTTTTTTGTTTTCCTCATGATTGAGAGGGATTACATGATAACATAGGTATATGTATGAGAATATACCTAGGTGGGGTTATCTGTTAATTTAATACC
Source organism: Viscum album (assembly GCA_963277665.1). Lineage (NCBI taxonomy): Eukaryota > Viridiplantae > Streptophyta > Magnoliopsida > Santalales > Viscaceae > Viscum > Viscum album. Next base: position 2,058,161,462 of record OY728123.1, on the reverse strand, counting down.
TTTCGGGTTATCTTTGTTAAATTTTGTAAGACCTTGAGGGTCTAAGGGTCCCTACTAAATATTTTTATACTGACCCCTATATGGGATATGCCCACACCTCATTATATTGGATGCATATGATGGACAATGCTGACCAACGTTGAGAGTAGAAGGATTGGATGTTACCCAGAGGTGGACATTACAATGTGTCGGTACATGGAGGGGACAGACGGATGTGGAGAGCTAATGAAGTGATATGTACAAACCCTTCAGGTAGGAAACTCAGAGGATGACCTAGTGGATATTTTTTGTATTTCTTCAGTTGTAATTGTACTTTTTGTTCCATGTGCTTTCCAGTTGGACTTGTATACTTACCCCTGTTAACTTACTATACTCACTTGTCGGTTATTCAGTTTACTCATGATCATATCTACTGTGTGTGTTTACAGGTTATAAAATCGATGCCTTCCCAGTTTTTATGAATGACTCCTTTGGTGATAGTCGCCAACCCCAGGCCTATGGAAGGCGGGCTTGGGGTAGTCACAGTATGGGCCATGGGGGATGGGTCATGACAAATTGGTATCATAGGAGTCAGTTCTACTGCGGATCATAGGACTCTGATCATTCTTTTATATGAAGAAATATTTTTAAGGGTATTAAGTGTGGTTTTCAGTTCATGGTGTTCAGTGTTGGTGCGGTGGCCGACGTATTCATACACCAAGACCCTGACGTCTGATTTCTAACTCGATGCATGAAAACACTGATTGTGTTTGTGTTTTCAAATGTCTTCTTTGTTTCGTCTCAAAAAGTTCAGCTCACTAGTGATATATTTTGACCGTGTCACATTTTATTCCTTCAGGATGCCTCCCCGAAGATGACCAGCTAGAGTCCCGAGAGTTGTATGCACAGATAGCCCACCGAGCGACGAGGCCTCGGTGAAGGGACCTTTTCTAGTGGAGGCACCAGCAGTACCACTTCCATTTGTGCCACTGATGCCACCATCCCTAGCAGCAGACGATGTAGCCCGCTTGATTACATTGCACGAGTTCCAGTGCCAGAGGCCACCCAGGTTTAGGGGAGTGACAGACCCACAGGCGGCTGACGATTAGCTGGAGGCTGTGGTGAGAGTTTTCCGACTGGTATGGACACCAGCTGACCTCACGGTGATTCTTACTTCCAGCCTTATAAAGACAGCAGTGGGCAGACGGTGGAGCATGATGCTCCAGGTTCACGACAAGATAACGCTTCTCTAGGCAGACTTCAAGAGCCTGCTTCGGGAAGAGATTTTACCAATGAAGCTTCATGCAGTTCACAAACTGGAGAAACTTCGTATGCAACTGGGCAGAATGACTGTAGCTCAGTACTCAGTGTGGTTCATAGACCTCTCACGCTACTCCACCGATATGGTACGGGACCCATACATCAGGGCCCAGACCATCGATCAAGGGCCCAAAATGGAGATCACAGCTTCGATGATCTCACTCAGCATCCTGATGGCGGAAGGGGTTTTAGAGGGAGCCCTCCATGTGGAGTGTTTTCTTACTGACCAATTTCTTGTAGCGTGATCCACCACCTGTCGACACGTAGCGGAGTCTTCCACTACAGGATGAAGAAAAATGTCACAGAGGTCCAAGAGAACAAGACATTCATGTAGATGCCTGCATGAATCAGTATCGGTTGGGTGGGGCACTCGGAGCAGAGACATACATGCCAGGAGTGGGCAGTGTTTCACATGCGGCGGGTAGGGTCACATGGCTCATGAATGTCCAACCTACCCTTCGGATAATCAGCAGAAGGTCGAAGGAGCGCCCAGGAAGATACATAGATTAGATTGTTACAGTCCGCAAGGCACATGAATATGTGGCAGAGGAGTTGGTCATGCAGCTGATGGTGGACGATGTTACGAGGTGTTACCACCACCACCACTAGGAAGTCCACCCCGACTATAGGGAGTAGGTGGACAGGCGAGAGCCTGGCTCCAGGCAGCTAAGGATAATGATCATGGTGCTGTGGAGATAATTCGAGGTATGATATTCATCTACTCCACCACAACTACAGTACATATAGACACAGGTTCCCGTCATTCATTCATTTACACTACCCTCGTTCAGAGCATGGAGATTCTGACAGAGCCTTTGGCCTGATCCTTATGGATAGAGACTCATACAGGTGAAGATTCGACGATTATGAACTACTGTCTGCAGTGGGAGTTTACTCTAGGAGGTGAGAGCTTCAGCTGGGATCTCGTAGTAGCAGCATCGAGGCCTTAAGTTTTCATCTTTGGTATGGAATGGTTATCTATATTACATGATAACATTGACCGTATTAGGTGAAAAGTGTGGTTTGTTTTCATGGATGGAACTAGGGTTACCTTTACGGGTGAGAAGGGATCCATTGCAGCGCCATGATAGACATAATCGGAGGAGGGTATATCCGATCACCCATCAGTTAGACTTCATTACCCGTGGAGTATTATATGTGTAGAGTCTGAGTTATCCTGTAGTGGTGGAACAATACCCATATGTTTTCCCTAATGATGTCCTAGGTCTACCTCCTAGAAGAGAGGTAGACTTTTACATTGTCTTGTCCCATAGGAAAGCACCTGTATCTACACTGGTGTATCAGACGGTTCCCGTGGATCTTCACGTGATGTGGGTAGAGCTAGAGGACTTTCTAGGGAAGGGTTTCATCCAGTGCAGTTTTTCTCCCTAGGGAGCCACAATTTTGATCACCAAGAAGGTGGATGGGAGCTTCAAGAATTGTGTTGACTACCGGTGCTTGATCCAGGTGACCATAAAGAACAAGTACCCACTCCCATGGATTGAATTCCACTTTGATCAGTTTATGGGACCAAAGTAGTTCTCAAATATAGATCTCAGATCAGGAAATCACTAGCTCAGAGTTTGAGACGATGATGTGTAGAAGATGGAGTTTAGATGTCGGTATGACCACTACAAGTTCCTGGTAATTCCATTCAGCGTAACCAATTCTCCTGCAGTGTTCATGGGACTCATGAACTGAATCTTTCAGCCGTACCTTGATTGCTTCATCATAGTCTTCATCGACGACATTCTGATTTACTCGACTACTGAAGAGGATCATGCCTAACATTTTCAGGTAGCACTGGACACACTCCTTAAACACTAACTTAATGGTAAGCTCTCGAAGTGCCAGTTTTGGATCTGAGAGGTTCACTTTATAGGACATGTCATCTCGAAGGCTGGTGTTGCAGTGGATCCAGCAATGATTGGGGCGGTACTTGATTGGGATCCACCCAGTAGTGTGACAGAAGTATGTAGTTCCCTATATTTGGTTGGTTATTATTGGAGGTTTGTACGAGACTTCTCTAGAGGTGCAGCACCACTATCAACCTTTACAAAGAAGGGGAAACAAATTTTCTGGAAGGAGAGATGCCAGCAGAGCATTCAATAGCTGAGGCATGGGCTGACTAGTGCCCCCATCTTGAGGCTTCCAGAGGAAGTCGTAGGGTACACAGTCTACAACGATGCATCGGGGGCTGCACTTGGGTGTGTCCTAATGCTGGAGAAATCAGTGATCACATATGTTTTTCAACAGCAGAGAGATCATGAGTAGAACTATGCTACCCATGACCTGGAGTTAGCAGTAGTGGTATTCACCTTGACAATGTGGTGACACTATCTAATGGGAGATCATTTTACTATGTACTCTAATCACTAGAGTCTCATGTATATCTTCTCTCAGAAGGACATGAACCCGAGAGAGTGACATTGTCTTGTGCCCATCCTGAACTATGACTTCGATTGTAACACCCCATGGTTCCATGGTATGCTTCTCAATGAATAATACTGCAGCGTGTGTTGTACAAAACCTCTAGTTCTAACACTCCATGACCAATCAATGTAGCTATTATGAATAGTAATAACGACTTTTTGAATTATATAAATTTCATACATCAAAATGGACATCATTTTTGGATTTAGAATAGAAAAATTATCCTAAGTTGAATTTTTGGTATTTTTCTAACATCCAATTTTCGATGAATAGTGAAAAACACTTAAAAACTACTTTTTTAATCAAAATAATTTATAGTGATAAATTATAATTTTGAGAGATTTTAATGTATAATTAGAATATACATTTACCATTTTATCCAATGGTGGTCATTATAATTAATTTCACTTCGAAATTGGACATAAACAATTTCCAATATGTTGACTGATATTGTTTCTTAAAAACAGAATAATTGTTTTGACAACAATAATTAATTATAAAATTAATTAATGCTACTTATATGTTTTGAATTTATTAAAAAAGGCATCATTTTTGAATTTTGAATATCAATTATAGATTAGGGTGAATTTTTGGTATTGTTCTGAAAAACATCAATTTTGGATGAATAGTAAAACCACTAAGTGGTAGTTAAAAAACTGATTTGTCATTTAAATGAAACATTACAGCTTCTATGATTTTAATCTCAAAAATCTGACAAACATTTTTTTCATTAGTATGTATAATTTGGTTTAATGGGATGGAAATAATTTTTGCTGAATAGTAACTTTTGAGTTTTATTAACCGCGATTATAGGTAATTATGGTAATTTAAGCTAAACATGATATTATAAAAATAAAAAAAATATCATGACACATGTCCTACTCTTATTTTATGAGTCGTGGCCGACCATTACAAACCATGGGACAATTTTTGGGACCCCATGGAGCCACTTGGGTAAGATAAGTACATTAATACCTTTTATTTAATGTAAAAATAAAAATGTCACAAACATGTATTGTTTTACTAAAACTATTTTTACAAGGGGTTATACTAGTTATATTTTTGACTATAAAAATTAATTTGAAAGATAAAATAATTTCCTACATAATGGTAATTTGTTTATAATTTTTATACATTAAATAAATAAATTTATTTATTACCCCATGATGATGCAACGATTACCTCATTAATGAACGATTCAAATAAAATGAAAAGATAATGTAAAATATAAGACTTAAACTTTTTAAATACCTATTAGATGGGTGGATTTTGAACTCTTATCACCTTATATTCGAAATATATCATTGTGTGACCTGTATAATCCGAAAACCATTTTATAATAAAATAATATTTTCAATCATTCCAAAAGAGCCCCTCCTCTCCTCTTATAAAAGGCTCCCACCTCTACAACCTTATTCACACCTTCATATCCATTTGGCTCAGCCAAACTCTACCCAAATACCCTCTCAACTTCCCTCCCTTAAATGTAGAAGCAATACCTTAGGCATAAGGCACATCAAGAGTCCTTTTGGTTAAATCAATGGGAGTTACCCAAACTAAAGGTAACAATATTTCTTAACTTATTTTCTTTTATTTTACATCTAAAACCCCTAAACTTTTTTATTATTTTCATTTGTAACAACACCAGTATCCTCACTATACTTGGATTTTGTTATGATAAGTATTCTAACTACACTTACACACACCACCATCTAATTGTTAAAGAACATACTGTTTCTGTGGGTGGCGAATTATTGCCTCATGAAACGATGGTTGTTCAATATTGATTAAACACCTCTCATGGTGGCCATTAATATGTCACTATATTTATATATTTTAAATATTATATTTATGTTTTTTTTATTCTTCCGTATTTTTCAATTATGGAATACCTTTATGATTTCCATTATGGTTAAACATGATAATTTCATTTTAGGAAGTGAGGACTACTGCCCCCTCAAAGTGATTTGAATCGTTATTGCCATATGTGGGGCGTATAAAGGATGGCGTTAATGATATTATATATGATACTTTAATGGATTATATTATACCTTTATATCATTATTATTTCATTCAATTAAATAATAAATAGAAATGAAAGTAGCATTCATGCGTATGTACGGCTTACAGTCTCCATGAACGGTGCATTTCATTTCTTACCTATAAATGTTATGTAATATTATAAATGCATGTATCTAATGTATATATATGATATATATTATATATACATCATGAATATAATTCTGGAGTTAATTGATATTTTACCACAGAAACAACTTGTAATTATAAGAAGTTTATTTTTACTCAAATACCAAGGATCGACAAAAAAACCGTTATTAAATTAAATGATTACATAATGTTAATTACATAGTAATAAGTGATGTAAAATGAGTAATTAACATGAAAAAGGTTATTAAGAAAATATAAATTAACTCTAGTTTATTATTTAGGAGATTAGAGAACAATCGAGTCAAGTCGGACACGAGGTAAGGGACTTCGTCTCAATCTCCTTTCATTGAGGCATATTTAGTTTTATACAGAACATTCTTTTATACGGTGTATAAACCCCCTTGAATTTTACTTTTATTCAGTATGAATCTTTTTATACGAATCATTTTTACGAAATGACAATGGGAATGTTTTGTCGTACGTATGCGGCGGGAACGACTTCTCCACCGCCGTGACCATTATTTGAGTTTCGGCTTCCTCTACAAGCCATAACTTTTTTTAAATGAAAAATAAATACCATGTTTTAATTTTCATTTATTTTGGCATTCAAAATGGTTTTGATAATGTATTGATTATATCAATGTGTTTTATTAATATCTTGTGATTGAACTGTGGAAATTTTATGATTCCTTTATGCAAGTTTTATGTGATACGATTATGTTATGGTTTTGGGAATTGTTTATGATATGTTTAATCCATTTCATATAAGGAATGCATTAGACTTATTATGTGACGGGTGGAGGCCACTATATCTCCTCGATGCATCGGTAGGTCTCATGAGACAAATTAGTGTCTTGGCACAAGTCCATGAAAAAATCTTATTTGTAGTCTTGGAACAAGGCCTTGACTATGTGGTTATAATAGTATAGAATTATGAATTCCATCATTATGAAAGTGGTTATTGATATTGCATGTGAATATTCGACTACTGAAATGTCAATGTGAATAAGTAAATGGCATTATTTCATTTCATTTTTTCTTGTTATTCTGATGTTCATGTTTAAAATGATTTTGTTTTAGTTATACAATTGTCTTAAATGTTTATGCTCTTTTATGAATGTTTCCGCTATATTGTTATCCTTACAGATCATATGAGCTCACCCCTTTCTATGTTTTATTTTTCCCAAGATGTGAATAAGTGTATTATGATTAACCTACCGGGACAGTCTAAGGGATAAGTGTGTTCAAAGGGGACAAGATGTTTTTGTTGTATTGATTTAATGATTTAATGTAAAACGTAGGAATGTATCTAGTGTTACAAGGCTACTAAACAAATCGGTCATCCGAGACCTGATCTTGTGTTATCATGCCAATGTTATGTAATAATTCACCGACTCTGGGTAACTAGGGTCGGGGCATTACATTTGGTATCATAGGAAGTTTAGTAATATCCTTGGAAACTAGATTTAGATAAACTCGGATTATTACACATAGCCCTAAGATAGAGTTTGAATATTAGTATAGAAGAACATCGTAGAATTTTGCTAAAGTATAGATTTTGTGTATTTTCTGAGCAATACATCTCTGTCTAGATATGAACAGGTAGAGGCAGCTCTGTCACATATGTACGTAAGGGTAAATCCCGAAAACACCGCTTTGAGATAGACTCAAATGGGAACAGGTTCACGACAACGGGCCTTGATGCACTCTTGTTTACGACACACCCAGAGAATATTCTTGGATAATTCTAATTTTTATTACAAACCATTAATAAGGGTTTATGAGTATATAATTCATCAAAGAAACATTTTTTTATAATTATGGATTATATCCATAAATAGTTCAATTTATGTTAAGTGTTTTACAAGTATAGAATTATGTATTTTGATTCATGAACTGATCTAGTTTATGACATTGTTTCGAAATGGAGCCTAGTGGAAGGAATGGAAATTGTATCAATGCACGTACTCCATAATGGGATTTCCCTCCTGCTCAATATAATTATAGTGGATATGGTGATACAACTGGTGCTGATCATCTTATCACCATACTGGGACAACATACTCAGGTTATGAATAATAACATTACTCGTATGGAGCACCCTGATCTGCAAATTGGAGGATCAATGTTAGACCACTTTATGAGTCAAAAACCACCAACATTTAATGGGGGATAAAATCCATTAGTAGAAGACCAATGGATAAATTCTTTAGAGAAAATATTCCATGACTTGGAGTGTAGTGAAAGGGAGATCGTTGTCATGTCAGTTTACCGCCTCACTAGAAATGCCAATCAATTGTGGTAACTAATTCAAAACACAAAGGAATATGATGAAGTATCAAAAATGTAATAAAGATATTTTTAAGAAATTTTCATAGAAAAATAAATTTCTCATGACCATCGAGCAGATATGGAATGACAATTTCTCAGTCTGAGGCAGAAGGAGGATGAAAATGTTACGAAGTATGAGTCTAACATTACAAGGTTAGTGAGGCATGCTGCATATTATATATGTAACCCAAGAAGAAAGATTGATCATTTCATTGATGGGTTAAAATCATTTCATTGTTGAGCTTTTGTATCACAATCCTTCTCATCATACGAAGATATTGTCTTATGTGCTATCAAGACAGAAAAAAAAAATCTCTATGTCTTATAACTTTAAAGCAAAGAAAGAGAATAAGAGATCTGTTGATCAATATGGAAATGGAAATAAGGGGAAGAAGTGAAATTTTGAATATCCATCCTATAGTAAATGTGGGAAGAAACACTCGGGTACTTTCTTGAAGGAAATGAGAGTCTGTTACAAGTGTAGTTAAAAGGGCCACCTTGCTCGTGATTACAAGGGGAAGAAAGAAGCTACTGATGATCAATGATACAATTGCTGGGATATGGGACATTATGCAAATGAATTTCGTAAGCATCATGGAATATTACCTTAGAAAAGGCCAAGGGATCAAGGCCATGCTTAAACGATCACTACTGCTGAGGTTGATGCTCTGAAATACATTGTGGAGGATTATTTAATGATTTCCTCAAATTTAAAAATGCCTTATTTGATTCTGGATCATCACATTGTTTCATATATTCCTAGTTTGCAAAGAAAATTAGATATTACCAATTTTATTTAACAAGGGAGTTTTCTGTAAAAACTCTTAAGGGAAGTATCATTGCAACAAAGATTTTTGAATTAGTTCCCGTTAGAGCACATAAATGTATTTTATCTGATGATCTCACCATCATACCCATGATTGAATTTGATATAATCCTCTGTATGGATTGGATTTCGGACCACGATGCGAAGATTTATTGTAAGAAGAAAGAGGTTATGATATTTGATGATGATGATAAGGAACACCTTATCTTTCGAGCAGAATCGTCACCACCTAATTCGTATCTAGATCCAACACAAGTAGCTCAACTAAATTCACTTTTTGGGGGGGAAGAGAATGAAATAACTATGGCTGAGGAAGGGAATGTTCAAATAGATGATGTACCTACTGTGAGAGAATATGTAGATGTGTTTCCAGAAGATTTACCTAGGCATCCTCCAGAACGAGAAGTTGAGATTTTTATTGACCAATTGCCTGGTTCAAGGACTATATCGATGACCCCATATAGAGTGGCCACCGTGGAATTAGTGGAACTAATGAAACAACTAGAGGAATTGAGTTATAAGGGATTTATTCTCCCATGTGTTTCACCATGGGGATATCCTGTTATTTTAGTTAATAAGATAGATGTATCAATGAGGTTGTGCATTGACTACTAGGAGATCAATGCTATAATAATAAAGAACAAGTATCACTTACCTCGCATTGATGATTTATTCGAATAAATGCATGGATCTTAATACATATCAATGATTGAACTTCGATTAGGATATCATCAGTTGTGTGTGAATAATGAATACATTCTAAAGAAGGCATTTTGAACCAGGTACGAGCATTACGAGTTTACTGTAATGCCTTTTGGATTGACCAATGCACCCTCTGTCTTCATGGATCTAATGAATAGAGTTTGGAAGGAATATCATGATGAATTTGTAGTGGTATTTATTGATGATATCTTGTCATAATACAAAATATATGAAGATCATGAAAATCAGTTGAGTGTTATTCTAAAGACTCTTATAAGACACGAATTATATGGGGTGTTTAGAAAGTGTGAATTATGGCTTCATGAGATTTCTTTTCTTGCCCATATTGTCTCAATGTATGGAATCTCTATTGATCCTTGTATGACAAGAGCGATCCAAGAATGGCCAGCACTGACGAGTATAACTGAGGTACCAAGTTTTATTGGTTTAGTAGGTTATTATCGAATTTTTGTCCAAAACATTTTCCGAATGGCTAACCCATTAATGAAGATGACACGTAAAGGGGTTAAATTTGTTTTGATAAAAGGATGTGAAGAATGTTTTGAAGAACTAAAATTAAGATTAGTCAATGCCCTTATATAGTCTCTGTCATCGGGGAATGATTGGTTTCTAATTTATAGTGTTGCTTCCAAGAAAGTACTTGGTTGTATCCTTATACAGAATGATAGGTTTATTACCTATGCATCACAATAGATAAAAATACATGATAAAAACTATCCTACTCATGATCTTGAGTTAGCAATTGAAATCCTTGCATTGAAGATATGGAAACATTATCCCTATGGTGAAAAATGTGATATATATACCGATCATAAGATTTTGAAGTATATTTTATCACAGAAAAAACTCAACATGAGGCAAAGGAGATGACTTGAAATACTCAAGGATTATGTTGGCACTATACACTACCACCCAGGGAAAGCAAATATGGTGGCAGATGCTTTGAGCATAAAGGATCATGGAGTTTTGAATAGGTTGAGAGTTGAAAGGGATCCTATTCTCATGGATCAAGTAAAGATGGATATGGGAATAACCATGGATGGTGGATCCTCAATAATTATTCAAATGGTTTACAAACCATCTTTATTAGAAAGGATAAAAAGTTTTCAAGCTGATGATGAGGGGTTTTAATATAAGAATAAAGCTGTGAATGATGGGAGATTGAGTGACGTTGTGTATGAATATGGAATTTTGAGATTTGGGAAGAGACATTGTGTTCCCGATATAGCTGGTCTAAAAAGGGAATTATTGGATGATGCTCATAGTTCCAATTTCTCTATACACCCTAGTAGCACTAAAATGTATAGGGATTTGAAGGAACATTTTTGGTGGGACATCATGAAGAGGGAGATTACTGATTTTGTGTCAAGATGCATGGTTTGTCAACAATTGAAAGCTGGGAGGCAGCTTCCAGGAGGATTTTTGCAACCTCTTCCCATACCTGAATGGAAATGGGATTATATTACAATAGAATTTGTCATGGGACTACCAATGACTCCTAGAAGGAATGATGCAATATGGGTCATTGTTGATCGTCTTACGAAGTCAGCACAATTTCTTTCTATAAGAGAAAATTTCACACATGAATGTTTAGCAAGATTGTATATTAACGAAGTTGTAAGACTCCATGGTGTACCCCTATTAATTGTTTCTGATCGTGATCCCCATTTCACATCAGGATTATAGAAAATTATTCAGAACGGTCTGGATATTGAACTTCATTTGAGCACTGCGTACCTCCCTCAAACTGATGGACAATCATAACGGACTATTCAAACCTTAGAAGACATGTTGATGTCTTGCTCACTTGACAATCAAGGTATGTGGGATCAATATTTACCTCTGGTAGAATTTTCTTATAATAATAGTTTCCATTCAAGTATTCAGATGGCACTAAATGAAGTGTTATATGGAAAGAGATGTCTCACACTAACCTGTTGGGATGATGTTGGTGAAAGAGAACTCGTAGGCCGAGAACATGTTAAATAAATGATGGAAAAGGTGAAGGTAATACAATACCACATCAAAGAAGATCAAAGTAGGAAGAAGAGTTTGCCGATAACCGAAGGAAGGATTTGAATTTCAGGTAGGAGATCATGTTTTATTGAAGGTATCTCTATGGAAGGGAGTTATACGATTCGGTAAGAAGGGAAAATTATGTCCTAGGTACATCAGACCATTTGAAATTCAAGAATGAATTGGGGCTGTAGCTTACCATTTTGAAATGCCTCCATGTCTCTCTAATGTTCACAATGTGTTCCACGTATCACCATTGAGAAAATACATGATTGAACCAATGCATGTACTCACCTATGAGGAATTAGAGCTATAACCCAATCTGTCTTATTGCGAAGAGCATGTCATGGTTCTGGACACAAGAGAACAAGTGCTGAGAAACCGGATGACTTGTCTGGTAAACGTTCTATAGAGAAACTATAAGATAGAAGAGGCAATGTGGGAACCCAAGGAACTTATGATGAAGAACCACCCGAGCCTTTTTAAGAAGTAATATTCTAGATATTTCAAGGAAGAAATTATTCAAAGGAGGGTAGATTGTAATACCCCAAGCTTCCATGGTACGCTACACTTTTAATAATACAATAGCGGGTGTTGTACGCAATCTCGAGTTCTAACACACCGAAACCAATCAAAGTAGCCGTTATGAATATTAATTTCCACTTTTTGAATTATATAAATTTTATATTTCAAAATAGACTTCATTTTTGGATTCAGAATACTGAAATTAGCCTAAGTTTTATTTTTTCTGTTTTTCTGAGAACATCCAATTTTCGATAAATAGTGAAAAATATTTAAAAATAACTTTTTTAATCAAAATATATTATTGTGATAAATTATTCTATTGAGTGGTTTTAAAGTATAATTATAATATAATTTTACCATTTTATCCAATGTGGTTCATTAGAATTAATTTCACTTTAAAATTGGATAAAAAAATTGTCAATCATTAGATTGATATTGTTTCTTAATGACACAGTATTTATTTTGACAATGGAAATTAATTATTAAAATAATTATTGCAACTTATATGTTTTGAATTTTTTAAATTATGATTCATTTTTTAATTCGTAATATCAATTATAGCTTAGGGTAAATTTTTTGGATTGTTCTGAAAAAAATAAATTTTTAATAAATAGTGAAACCACTTAGTGGTAGTTACAAAAACTGATTTTTCATTTAAATGAAACTTTACCGCTTCTATGAATTAAATATCAAAAATCTGAAATACATGGTTGTCATTAGTAAGTAAAATGTTGTTCAATGGGATGAAAATAATTTCTGGTGAATAGTAGCTTTTGAGTTTTATTAACCGTGATTAGAGGTAATTAGGGTAATTTAAGGTAAAAATGATATTATAAAAATAAAAAAAATATCTTGACACATGTCCTAATATTATTGGATGAGTCATGGCCGACCAAGACACACCATGTAACGATTTTTGGGGCCCCATGGAGGCACTTGGGTATGATAATGACAATAATACCTTTTATTTTAAGTAAAAATAAAAATGTCACAAACATGTATTGTTTAACTAAAACAATTTTTAAAAGGGGTTATACAAGTTATCGTTTTGACTATAAATATTAATTGGAAATATAAAATTATTTCATAAATCATGGTAATTTTTCTATAATTTTTAGACATTAAATAAATAAACTTATTTATGACACCATGATGATGCAGCGATTACCTCGTTAATGAATGATTTAAATAAAATGAAACGATAAGGTAAAATATAAGACTTCAACTTGTCAGAAACCTATTGGATGGGTGGATTTCGAACCCTTATCACCTTATATTAGAAATATATTATTTTGGGACCTTTATAATCTGAGAACAATTTTATAATAAAATAATATTTTCAGTCATTCCAAAAGAGCCCCTTCTCTCCTCTTATAAAAGGCCCCCACCTCTACGACCTTATTCACACATTCAAAGCCATTTGGATTGTCCAAACTCATCCCAAATACCCTATAAACCTCCCTCCATTAAATCTAGAATCCTTAACTTTGTAATAAGTCACTTAAAGAGTTCTTTTAGTTCAAACCAAAGGGAGTTACCCAAACTAAAGGTAATGATTTCTCTTAACTTCTTTTCTTTTCTTTTACTTTTACAACCCATAACCACTTTTTATTCTTTTTTTTTGTTAAAAAACCTATATCCTCAATATAATTTTATTTTGGTATGATAATGATTCAAAATACACTTACACACAACTCTATGTAATGGTTAAAGAACATATTGTTTCTGTGGGTGGCGAATTTCTGCCTCATGAAACGATGATTGTTCAATATTATTTTAACACCACTCATGGTGGCCATTAAGATGTCACTATATTTATATATTACATATATTATGTTTGTGTTTTCCATAAGCTTCTGTATTTTTCATTTATGGCATACCTTTATGATTTCCATTATGGGTAAACGAGATAATTTCATTTTAGGAAGTGCGGACTGCCGCCCCTCAAAGTGATTTGAATCGTTAAAGCCATATGTGGGGCGTATAATGGTTGGGGTTAATGATATTATATATGATATTATACTGGAATTATAATATACCTTTATACCTTTATTATTTAATTCCATTAAATACAAAATAGAAATTAATGTAGCGTTCATGCGTACATACGGCTTACCGTCTACATTAACGGTGCATTTCATTTGTTACATATGAATGTTATGTAATATTATAAATGCATGTATCTACTAGATATATATATTATATTTATTATATCTACATCATGAATATAATTCTGGAGATAGTGGATATTTTACTACATAAACAACTTGTAATTATAAGAAGTTTATTTTTGACTCAAGTACCAAGGTTCGACAAAATGACCATTATTAAATTAAATGATTACATATTTTTAATAACATGGAAATAAGTGATGTAAAAGGAATAATGAACATGAAAATTTTTCTTAAGAAAATAGAAATTAACTATAGTTTATTATTCAAGAGATTAAAGAAAGATCGAGTCAAGTTGGACATGATGTAAGAGACTTCATCTCAATCTCCTTTCATTGAGGCATAATTTTTTTATACACTACATTCTTTTATACAAGGTATAAACCCTTTGGACTTTTACCTTTATTCAAAAACAATATTTTTATAAGAATCATTTTACAAAATGACAAATGGAATGTTTTGTCGTACTTATGTAGCGACAATGAGTACTCTACCGCCGTGACAGTAATTTGAGTTTCGGCTTCCTCTACAAGCCAAAACATTTTTTAAATGAAAAGTATATACCATGTTTTAATTATCATTTATTTTGGTTTTTAAAATGGTTTTGATAATGTTTTGATTATATCAATGTGTGGTATTGATATCTTGTGACTGAAATGTGGAAATGTTATGTTTCCTTTATGCATGTTTTATGTGATACGGTTATGTTATGGATCTTGGGAATTGTTTATAATATGTTTAATCCTTTTCATATAAGGAATTAATTGGAGTTAATAAGTGAAGGGTGGAGCCCACTATAGCTCTTCTATGCATCAGTAGGTCTCATGAGGCAAACCAGTGTCTTGGAACAAGGCCTTGACAAAATATTATTTGTAGTCATGGCACAAATACTTGACTATGTGGTTATGAGAGTCTGGAATTATGCATTACATCATTATGAGAGTGGTTATTGATATTTCATGTGAATATTCGACTAGTAGAATATCCATGGGAATAAGTAAATGGAATTATTTTATTTCATTTTTTCCATGTTATTATGAAGTTCAAGTTTAAAATGATTTTGTTTTAGTTATAAAATTTCCTTAAATGTTTATGCTTGTTTATGAATGTTTCCTCTATATTGTTATCCTTACTGAGCATCTGAGCTCACCCTTTTCTATGTTTTATTTTTCTATAGATGTGAAGAAATGTATTATGATTGACCCGCAGGGATAGTCTAAGGGATAAGTGTGTTCAAAGGGGACACGATGTTGTTGTTGTTTTAATTTCATAATGTAATGTACTACTTATAAATGTATCTAGTGTTTCAACGCTATTAAACTAATCGGTCTTTCGAGACATGATCTTCTGTGATCATGCCAATGTTATGTAATAATGAACTGACTCTTGGTAACTAGTTTCAGGGCATAACATTGAGATAATCTATACTACTGGGAAGGGGAACATTGTTGCAGATGCACTCAGTAGGAGATCTGGTATACAGCTACATGGTGAGGCGACAGATCAGATGGTTTCTTTACAGGTATCCTTTGTGGATCGGGATGAAGCAACTTTCCTACAGTCTCATACGGTCACTCCAACACTTCATCAGTATATCAGGGAGGCACAACATATGGACACTGACTATGAGACACGACGTGCTAAGATAGTAACATGGTAGGCACCTGATGGATTTTCTAAAGGTGGGAATCATATCATCCTCTTTAGAGGGCGTACCATGGTACCAGTATTCACTTCAGGTGGATTTGTTGAGGGAGTTTCTCACATCCCCTAAAGAGGTACATCTAGGAGTGGTGAAGATGTACCAAGATCTCTGATTACAGAACTGGTGGACAGGAATAAAGAAGGTAGTTGCAATGTTTTTCTCACGATGCCTAACTTGTTAGAAAGTGAAGGTGGAGCATTAGGTGCCAACAGGCTTGGTTCAGCCTGTAGTGGTTCCATAGTATTAGTGGAATGGGATATCCATGGATTTCATGACATTAATTCCACATACAACCAGAGTTCATGACTCTATTTGGGTGATCGTTGACTGACTCACCACATCGGCCCACTTTCAACTAATCTGAGAGCAGGGTTCCGTAGAGAGCTTAGGATTCCACTATATGCAGATGATTGTGCGACTACATGGATTAACTGCGACAGTTGTCTCTGATCATCAAACAATTTTTACTTCCTAGCTATGGAAGGGGTTGCATGAGGCTTTCGGGACGCAGCTTCGTCTGAGCACTGCCTTCCATCCTCAGACAGATGGTCAGACCGAGCAAACCGTTCCGACCGTCAAGCACATGATGCGAGCTTGTGTCCTCGACTTCCTTCACAGCTGGGAGTATCACTTACCTTTGGTGGAGTTTTCATACAATAATAACTATAACTCCACCAATTGGATGGCATATTTTGATGTGTTATAAGGGCGTCCTTGAAGATCACATTTTTGTTGGACTCACCCAGGGGAGTCACCACTCATGGGACCAAATATGGTACGGTCTACCACAGAGAAGGTGTAGATCATCCAAGCGCAGAGGACGACTACCCAGATGACGCCGAAGTCATATGATGACAGGAGACGAAGACCTCTAGAGTTTGAGAACGGTGACCACGTCTTTCTACGGGTCTCACCACGACGAGGTTTATGGAGATTTGGCTGAGGTAGAAAGTCATCTCCGAGATTCATCAGACCTTTTTAGATCCTCATCAGAGTTGGAGAGATGGTATACTACTTAGCTCTTCCACCTCAGTTGCACCGAGTGCACGAAGACTTCCACGTATCCCTGCTGAAGAGATACGAGCATGACCCTTCTCACATCATCGACCATGGAGAAGTGGACGTTGATAATTGGGTGACTTTTATGGATGTTCTATTGGAGATTGATTATCTATATGAGAGAGTCCTATGTTGATGGTTGATACCACTTGTACGCGTTCACTGGCAGCACATGAACCCCAAAGAGAGAACATTGGAGTGGGAGGCTCATATGTGTGCTCAGTACCCCCAATTTTTTCCGTAGTTTGAGTTGTATCTTATGGGGATGTAAATCCCTGACGTGGAGAGAATGTAAAGACCCGGAACTTCAATGGAAATTTTTATTCCGAAATACATGTGAATTTTTTTAGTTCACCAATTTTGATAGTGCGTGGTTCTGAGTCCCGGTGTGACAAGAATAAATTTATGATGTTTTGTTTGGGTACGTTTAGTAAACGTACGAGTGGTGTATCATAACATTTTAACCGTTGCTCAGAATTTAAATCTTAGGGAATTGTTGAACGCACAATGTCAGTATTCTCTTAAGGATACTTTCAACTCTATGGAAGTGGGGAGAGAATAAAGGATAGTTTTTGGGTTTTTACTGAATGAATTAAATAAAGATAAATTTGTGTAGCGTTATTTTAATTTTTTTGTTTAAAACCTTCATGAGGAAGTTAGAGGTGGGGACCACCACACCTTAACCTACGTTGAGAGGTTATGGAGGTGGGTCCCACCAGAACATATCCTCCCATTCATGTGTATTATGGTGTGGACCACCTGGGTTTTAACCTCCTTGATACTCCCCATTAAATGGGAGAAACCCTCAATATTCCATTAAGTGTAGGGTGCCTCTTCAACTCCCCTAACACTTAATTATGCAAAATACTATTCATTAATCATGTTGCGCCAACTCTTTCAATTAATTGTTTAATCCATTTAAATTTTGTGCCAGAAATTAAGCAATAGATCAACTTAATCTATTATTTTGGATTTCAATATTCCTCTTGGTGGAACTTTGAAGAGGAGAGAAATTTTGGAGAAAATCTCTCGCTAATGAAGAAAGAAGAACATTTTTTTCAAATGAAGAATGCTGGCAAGGAGCTTCTTCGACTTTCTTCCTCGAAACCTCCTTCGATGTTGGACGTCATTGACTATGACGACCCCGCACACAAACCGACGATCGAGGTAAACACCGACGTCCTTCTTTTTCCAATGATCCATCTTCTTCCCCGTGACTCCGTCGATGAACAACGAACATGGTAGGGGTTTTATTTGAATATGATATTATTCCTATATTTCTTCCCTTCTAAAACAAAATATCGTTGTGGATGTTTAAGTTGCGGGTTGGGAACCTATTTTTGTGGCAACATGTGGGGTGTTTTCTTCTCTCTTATTTCTGGACAATTATTTGAAAAATCAAGAATCTTTTGAACTACATGCTACCACCCAAAACATGGAGGGTGTGGGCCAAACCAACAAGGTCGGACCCATTTGACGATCTTTTTTGCGATGTTCTTTAGCAACAACTTTGACGGAGACGAAGGCGACAGGATACGATCGCGCTACTCACAGCCTCTGTGACCCTCGCCTCCCTCGCGGTGCTACTACGGAACCAGCTCTGCCGCTAGCCGGCCGCCCCCTAATCTCCAGGCTGCCCAGCCTCCTGCTGGCCTCCCGGCTGTCCGTCGGCCTCCTGGCTACCCGACTGCCTGCTCACCTCCCAATCGCCCGCTCGCCTCCCGGCTGCCCGCTGACCTCCTAGCTGCCTACCGACCTCCCGGCTCCTGGGTCGAGCCGCTCGAGTCGCACCCCTTGCGGCACAGGCCTAACAGGCCATGACTCATGGCATGTGCCCCTTGCAGCACTGGCCGAATTTGCCTTGTCCTCCTGGACTGAGCAACCAAATCCGACCGAGCCGTGCCCCTTGTAGCGCCCGGCCGAGCCAACCTACCTCGCCCCGGGCGAGCCGACCTCACTCAACCCTCATGGCTCCCCATATGATCTAGAATGACGCACCCATCATGACGCCCAGGCCTAGTCATCCATTCTCTCCCCTCGAATCAGTCCAGGATGAACCGGATCCGCGCCGTAGGGCCGAGCCACCTACGCAACCCCCCTCCGATCCAAACCACCCTCACCGCCTACTAGGCTGGGCCCAACGGGCCGGGATGAACCCAACGGGCCCAGCCAGGGCAGTCTGACTAAGTCAGACTGAACCTGGGCCACCTAATGACCCTTGACTTTCTTTTGGCTATATCAATGGAACCAGGCGTCCATTTGATGAACCTTCAGCAACACTGGTATTCTTGGAGAATGATGGTTCCATTGAGTATACCCCACTAGATATTGGGCTATAGTTGACATACAATCGGGTTGGATCGTGTAAGTATCCAACCGGTCCCTCGGGACGAAAAAACTAATAACTCACAGACGGGAATCCAATTGAAGCACCGTCAGTAGCGTTGAGACCCCTATGACATGGCAGCCCTTTGAGATATTTATTCATGGGACTTTTTGATAGTTAGAGTTTTGAACAGTTGTAGATGGAGTAGATCCTTTCGGTGACGTTTGAGCCGAGTGCAGAGACCTATTAGCTGGATGAGACTTGATGACTGCTGACCGATTAGCTCGGAGTGACTCGACTAGCTCAATGGGGATCACGTTGGTGTTGCGGAAGACCCATGGCGGAGGAGTTCCTGGTTGTGGCAGAAGTTCTGCGGTAATCGAAAGGATGAGTACCTCTATATGCTACTAGGGGGAGCTCCTTGTTGTAGTGTCCGACCCACAGTGGGGAGCATCTTGGTGACGCAGCGGACTCACCGTACTCGAAAGGAGAAGTACCTTAGCAGTCCAAGGATATTGGGAAGAGCCTTGAGGTCATGGAAGACCCACTGTACTCGATAGAAGAGGAGTTCTACATTAGCCGTGGTTTCGATAATGTGAATAAAATCTTGGTTGATCTGAATCAGTAATTTTTTTGTTTTCCTCATGATTGAGATGGATTTCATGATAACTTAGGTATATGTATGGGCATATACCTAAGTTGATTCATCAGTTGATTTCATAGCTTGTGGTTTATCCTTGTTTAATTTTGTGAGACCTTGAGGGTCTTAGGGACCATACTGATAATCGTTATACTCACACCTATAGGGGCTATGCCCGCTCTTCGTTGTGTTGGATGTAGATGATAGACAGCGCTGACTGACACTGAGAGTCCTAGGACTGGACGGTACCCGGAGGTGGAATTTACTGCGTGTTGGTACACGAAAGAGATAGATGGACGTGGAGAGATGAAGAAGCGATCTGTACCTACCCTTCTTGTAGGAACCTCAGAGGACGACCCAGTGGCTATTTTTCCTATTTCCTCAGTTTACTTGTACTTTCATTTTCTTGTACTCTCCAGTTGGTCTTGTATACTGGCCACTTTTTAATTACTGTACTCACTTGTCGGTTATTCAGTTTAATCGTGATCGTATCTTCTGTGTGCATTTATAGGTTATAATGGAAATGCCTTCCCAGTTTTAGGGAATTATGCCTTTTGTGCTAGTCTCTAGTCCCTGGCCTATGGAAGGCGGGCTTGGGGTAGTCACGTCACGAGACCCAGGGGACGAGTCGTGACAATAAGCATTTTGAATCATCAAAATTACAAATCATGTTCCCCAAAGAGGTTCACAAGGATGTTATATTCACGATGTAAATTCCTCTTTCCAATACTTTTATTTTCATTCAAGTTTCTTTATTTATTTTTCATATCTCACCTCCTTCATCAAAATGTTATGATAAATGTAGAAGCATAAATATAATAGAATTGTTTCATGATAATGGAATAATTCATCATCATCCCTCCTTTTCCCTCTTTATATAAAAACATTATACACTATCTAAGATGTGTTAATTTTTACATTCAAGGACATTGGGTTTAAAATTTCGGTTACTATTTTCAATTATGGTCATTAAACCGTTTTGATGATTGAACTAGATTATGATATATGTGATATTTCTAATATAATTTTATGGATTCATTTTTCACAAGATATTAATTTATATGAAAAAATGTATTCATTATGATTAGAAAAGACCAATTAGCCAAAACTTTTATCATTACTGTTTGATATAATGATTCATCTTCTCTCCAAATAACCAAATTAATTTTATTAAAATTTAATAATATAGATGTTCATTAGTTATAGAAAAATTCAATTCTGGACAACCATTATCATATCAAATGTTTATAAATACATATATATATGTAAACAAACCATTAATCATGAAGAAAAAAATGCAGTCAAACATTGAAATAGAACTTCTTAGCTGATCAAAAAGTATATTAATGAACACAATAAAGTTATAATAAATCAATTTAATGAATAATTTCTTACAGAAATATTAATTAATGAATGTAATGCGTAACTGTGTTGGTGGTTAACCATGACATGGGATCCACTAGCTAAAAAGATGCTTTCCTCGTGATAATGTCATTTTTTATATTTCATTCACATTACTATGAATTCATATTTATATGATACCATGTTTATAAGTAATGATTCCATATTTTCCATGCCTTTTTAAAACATTATATAATTCCTTCTAAATAGTGTGCTAAAGCAATGTTCTTATGTCTATTCCTTTATAGGGGCTTTAACATGTCTTTTTGTTCAAGTTACCTCCGAGATATCATGTGAAAATGTATGATCAAGATATAATTTTGGAGCTCCTTAAGAATATTAAATAATGAAATGTTTTATTTATTCCAATATTTTATGCTTCATGTTCCTATTCTTCAAAGAAGCTAGAATTCATGATCATTTTCTTTTAATATCATGTTTTATTATTCTTAAAATCATGTAATGATATGTGTAAAAGGGTGGGTCATTATATATGTTATGAAATAATAGTCTATTTATTTTTTGAGTTTAGTAATATAGCACTTTAGTATGAACCATACCAATGAGAAAAAGTATAGGAAAACATCCCTTAATTTTTGTTGGTATAGAGTTTGTGGTTTATTGATAAAATACATCCATGTATGGATAATACAATAGGAGCTGGATATAGCACAAATTAATCATGGGTCGAAACTGGAAAACACTTCTTTGAGCTATTCTCGAATGAGAACCGGTGCCTGACAATGGGCTCTCCATCAATCCTCATTTGATATTCTCGGGGGATATGCATTGGTAAATTCATAACTGTAGTATGAACCATTATTAAGGGAACAATAAAACTAAACCAATATGAATAAATTTGAAGAAACATATCCTAGATAACATATATTGAAACCTAGGTAATCATATTTTAGGATAATCATTTTCTTTAAGAGTTTATTAGTTTATGTTTAAAGATTCATTTTTATGCTTAATATCTAAGTATTGAATTACACTAATTGAAAATCATTTTCATGGAAAATGGAATTAAATAGAAGAACATGTGCCAAAAATAATTATGATAGGCAATGTGATGATTTCCCCAGGATATGTCTGATATGATGGGAATGGTTGCTCAATCCTTTATGATCGTACTTGCTCAGCCGAATCATGTTATAAATAATTACATGAATCATGTAGAAAAACCTCTTCCTATAATTAATGGGAATGTTTCCATATAATAAAACATTCAAAAATGGACTCCCATGATTAGTGGATCATCTAATACCCGCCTTGTATAATAGTGGTATAACTCGATTAAAAATGTATTTTATGTCGTCCAGTGCTCAGAAGAAGAGAATTTTGTACTAGATTTATATTGTTATGATAGGTAAGATGATCAATGGTGCACACTGATAAACAAATATGAAGTCTCAAGAATAACTATATTCAATGGCTTATTAGGAATTATGAAATATGTTTTTCAATAAATAATTTCCCCAAACACTACACCTCAATATGGATATAGAGTTCCTTGGACATTAGCATAAGGAAGATGAGCACATCAGTACGTATGATGAAACCATCTCAAAGATAGAAATATATGAAAGTGGCTTTGTCATGAACATTTAATGAAAGGTGGACCACTTCATTATAGGATAGATGTTGCGTCTTCAAAAGGTTTTGGTGATTCGAGTATTTGATATTTATGAGGATATTTCCTATTTTTCTCTCATTGATGAAATATAGATAGAAGACTCTAAATGATCTCATATGCCGACTGAAAAAAAAAGGGGGAAATGGAGTCTAATAAAAGTGGTTAGACAAATAATTCCCATTATGTAAAGAATATAGATCATCTCATAAGTAAAATTTGCGGGAAAATCGTCTTAAGAAATGTTTGAAGGGAACTAGTAATTTCATCAAATGAGGATGAATTGGACATCTAGTTGAAAAGAGCTGGATGAATATAAAGAATCCAATTAATGTGAATGTTGCAAGGAAGGATCATATCAATACTCTGCATATAATGTAGTGTTACATCTATTAGTATCATGGGAATTATGTGGAAAATTAACATAAGAAAAGGGTTTTTAGAGGTAATCAACAACAACCTCCTCGGTCACAAGGATGCGCATATGCAATCACTACTTCTGAGGTGGTTCCATGCAACAATGTGGTTACATGTACGCTAGTTCTTCATTCAAGAATAGAAATAACATTCTATGATTCTAGTTCTATGAAATTATTCATATCTTGTATGTTTAGTAGAAACATTCAAATGCCACCTACAAATATGGAGCTTGAGTTATCTGTGTGCAATGAAAATAAGAGAATCATTGTTTCCAATGTATATAACTCCTCCACGTTTAACGTTTGTGGACTAAGACTCCCAAAAAATCTAGTGAGTTTGAATTATTACCACCACCACCCAATGTTGGTCACCTCTAGGGTTAAAGAGATTTTTTTTATGAGAGGGGATAGTTGGAGTCCATGGAGTTAGAAAACCCCAAGGATCACATCATGGTTAGAGGTATGATCATTGTCTATTATAATTTTGGATGGTACTAATTGAAAAAAGTGTGAGCCACTCCTTTTCTAATATATCATTTTTTTGTTACATAGATATTTTGGTTGATCTCATGGCTCAGCCCTCTATATTAGATACTCTAACAGTAGGTGACTTGGTGATCAACTTTTTATTTCGATAGTGTGATCTCACACATTTATTAAATATCTTGAGATTGGATATATTTTTACAAGAAATGATACAATAAAACATCATATTATATATATACTGGAGATCCAAAGTCCATGAATGTATTTCTTATTTTAGGATAAGGATGTTGTGTATCTATAATAAGAGTTAAGGGTTATCCTTTGTAGGTTTGATGGAAACTATGATATGTTGGATGGGTTCATAGATAAGAAGGTTTAGCTGATTACTCACTAGTTTGAAAGAATGACATTTGGGATGGTGGTTGCAATGATTCTTGAGCTTCAAAGAGGGGTGGAACAGTACGATTAAATATTTTATGAAGTTATGTTTGCATAACCTCCCCACCGAGATATACAATTCTATACTAACATGCACTCTATTATTGACTCAATATCTTTTTCATGATATCAAATGGATCCCATAGAGCGTCACGATCTAGGGGTATAATAATAGGATTATCAAAGTAAAATCTTGTGAGACCTATTGTTTTCCCCTAGGTAGCCCCGTGTATCTCTTCAAGATAGTAGAAATGTGATTGAGGTTGTGTGTGATTTATTGGTATCAAAACAAGGTAATAAAAAAGAATCATTATCCATTACTAAGGATCAAAGAAATCTTATGTTAGTTGATAGGGTTATGATGGTTATCGAACATTAACCTCACATAGCGCTATCAGCAGCTATAAGTACTAGATGATGATACACTGAAGATGAAATTATAATTATTATATGGTCTCTATTAGTACATGGTGATTCCTTTAATCTTGATGAACACCCCAATAGTGGTTATGGGACTCATGACCTGCATGTTTCATCCTTACATATAATAATTTTGGGTGGTCTTCATTGATGATATCCTAGTGTACTTGGAGTAAATAGACGAGCATGTGTGATAATTAAGAATGGTACTAGACATATTCTGGTGGTATTAGATTTATGGGAATCTCCGGAATTGTCAATTTGGGATCCATGTGGTACCCAATTAATGGTATTTCATTGCAAATGATGGTGTAGTAGTGGACCAGAAAAAGGTCGAAGGTGTGTTACCTTTAAATCCACATAACAGTATGAAAGCAGTGAATATATTTCATGGGTTAATAGGCTATTACATGATGTTTTTGTTCCATTTATCTAAGATATCATCACCTTTATTAGCATTTCCCTAAAAGGGTTATCTTTTATTTTGGAAAAAGTCATGCCACTGAGATTTTTAGGAGCTTTGGTAGACATTGATACAGACCACTATAATTATATTTTGAGAGGAGGGTGTTACATAAATAATTTTATGTGATGCCTCATGGACTAGAAATTATTGTTATGTAGTTATAGGAATGGAGTTCCTGGGGGTCTTGGTAGTTTAGCCTGAATTAGTAGAACCATGAAAATAATCATATTGAGTTGTCATCGTTATTCTTCTCCTTGAAGTGGTGGTGACACAACCTTATGGTTGAGGATATTATCATATACTATTACCAAAATTGTATAAATTATATATTCTATTACAATGATGTTAAATTGAGGTAGGGAAGGTAGTAATAATTGTTTTAGGATTATTTATTCATGATAGTATATAGTCTTATGAAGGGTAACATTGTGGTAGATTCTTTGAGAATGAGATCTTTCTCATAGATGATAGTAGATGACTCATAGTAGCTAGTATCAATTCATTTTTGCTTACCAGAAATGGGAGCGGTAGTTTATATATATCATATTATTGTTATACAACCACTTCTACAGAGTTATAGTGAGGCTAATCAGGTAGATACCAATTGTGATACTTTAGATGATCAAATAACCACATCACATAATTTTTATTGTTTTTATGAAGTATAGGATAATATTATCATTTCTAGAGTGAAGACGATGATACCAATGAAGTTGTGGTATGTGGTTCTGAGTTAGTTTCATACATTCCCTTTGGTGATGTATCAAGGTGTGGAGAGGATATACCAATACCTCCATTATCAGTTTAGGTGGCTAGGTATAAAGAAGGGTGTTGAAATATTTATCTCCAATGCCTCATTTGTAAAAAAGTCATGTTTGATCACTAGTTTCATCCATTTTTAAATTAGTCCCTAGTGGTTCTATAGTGGATGTGGGATAATATATATGGGACATTGTGAAATGGGTCCCACATAAATATTGAGGACAAGATGTCATCTAGTTGACCATATACTAAATCATCAAATTGGACTATTTCCAACCAATCTAAGAAAAGAGTTCGGTAGAAAGCATTCGATTTTTTTAAGGGGAAAATATATTCCAACTCTATGGAGTCACCTCACTGATCAATTCAGACAATGAATATCTCTTCTCATAACCATTACACAGTGGATTATATGAGGGTTTGGGGACTCAATTCCATTTGATCCAAACATGTCACTCCTATATTGATAACCAGATATAATATACCATTCAGGTTCTAGATGATATTATACTAGCATACAAGTTGGAAATTGGTTATGATTCGTGGATTACCTACCCCTTATGAGATTTTGTACAAAAACTACTACTATTCCACAATTGGTATTTCACTATTAGGTGCCTTTTATGGGTGACCCTATAGGTTAAATATATGTTTGAATGATCTTGTTGAGTCATCACTCAAGGGACTAATAATTGGGTGAGCTATGATAAATATGTTTTAGATCATCCAGGGCTAGATGAAGACTATTGATACCTCAGATATCCAATGTGATAAATTATGGAGACCATTGGATGTTGAGGGGGAGTACATATATATATATATATATATATATCCTCAATATGAATTATGTATATTGGTACTGCGAGGAAAGTAATATCCAAGATTCATTAAAGCCATATAGATATTATGTCGAATTTTCAATGTGGTTTAACCCAGGATCATGCACTATAGTTTAACCAATAACATGATATCTTCCACCTCTTGAATTATAGGAGTTATGGGAAAAATTCATTTAATTTTATCGACTAATGAGAGAAGGTAATAAGGTATTGGAATAATATTTTAGAGTTGGAATTTTAGATCAAGGATTTCTATTGTAAGATCTTATGAGGGTGAGGTATTCCCACAATATAATTATGGTGGTAACATATGAGTCATTCGGAGGGAACTTGGGAGCAGGAGACGTAGATGAATTCTTTTTACATACAACTTTTTGAGTAGAACCTTCCATATTTTCGGGTGAAAATACCTAATGAGTGGAGAATTTAATGTGTAGTTTTCTCTATGTAAATTTTTGTAATATATATTGTAGTATTTTCATATTCCAGAGATGACACTATGTGAGACTCTCTATCTTTATGAGCCTCAAATTATAATTTTTTAAAATTTATATTTATTAATAATGGTGTTTGTTATATTTTGAAAAAAATTATAATAACTACTAAGAAAAGGCTCAGATTTGAAATCTAATGCCTCTGTTCATTTTATAACATGGTTATTACCTTATGTACAATATAAACGTTTTTTGGTTATAGTAATTTTGGAAAATTTCAAAATAAGATCAACTAATAAATAAGTCAATAAATTTATTTATTTTATTATGTGTCAGATAAAAAGCCTATAACTCTTCTATTTTCACCTCATTATATCAAATTAATAGGGTTATCCACACAACACTATGAATTATGACTAGACCATATAAGAGACTGTTGGAGGAAAACAATGTATAAGAGTATTAGATTGATATCAAAATCATCACCTATGCCAATAGAATTCATGGATTTCTACAATGACTAAGACAGAGTATCATTATTTATTGGAAACCAATATAAAATCAAGATAAGATATTTCATTTATATGTATTTATCCTCATTTACTTACCCAATGTGGAACACATAATATGTATTGATCTATTGATCAATGGTTCATATTTTGGATATTTTTATGTTGTGTTATTTATTCCTCTCCATTCATAATTTTTTGGATAAAGGATTTAGTATGAATAATTAAATATCCTTGGATCAGTACTCTTATTATATAATAATGGATTTCTCTAATACTTTTACATACATTCTTTGTGATATTTATATGTCGCCCATGGTTTAACGAATACTCAGTATTCGATCCTTGAAAAAACATTCTATGTAAAACGAATCAATATTGGGGATGTGTTCAATGATCAAAATGATATATTGAGTAATTATAATGAAGGATAGATTTAGTGGGAGGATCAATGTTGTAACACCCCAATATTCCAAAGTATGTGATCTATTTAATGTAATTCAACAGCTTGTGTTACACACAACCCCATGTTCGAGCGGACCACGACTTTCCAATCTAGCCATTAAAAAAGCAGGTTATGAATAGTATTAGGTGAATTTTGAATTTTATATACTCTATATAATACTAAAATCCATATTATATGTATATGTGAAATAATATAAAAACAAATTCACTTTTTCAAATCAAAGATGAATTTTTTTAAAATAAAAGTTTAACGCCATTTAATGGAAAACACTTTTTCAATAAAAAATTTGAAACATTCATATATTTAATTAAATGAAATTAAATTATTATTTAGAAGAGAGACAGAAAAATATATTTGGGATAAATATTTCGTAATTTTCTAATAAATTTCATATTTCGATCAATAGTGAAAAATACTATATTTTAATTGAAAATAACCTTTTTAATGAAAATAATTTATAATGTTAAATAATAAATTTGAATGGATTTAAAGTATATTTAGATTATATTTGTATCATTTAATCCAATTGTATTCATTTTATGTTATTTTACATTTAAATTGGACACAATAACTTATCAATCTTTTGATAGTTTTTACTTCTCAAAAACCCACTTTCTGGTTTTGACAAATGGGAATTAATATTAAATTAATTAAAGAAACATCTAGGTTTTGAATTTGGTATAATATACTTCATTTTTGAATTTGTAATATCAAAATTATATTTGGGTAAATTTTTCTATTTATCTGAAAACAATCGATTTTTGATGAATAGTGAAAAATACTGCAAAGTACATAAAAACCGACCTTTTCTTTTAGAAAAAATTATAAATAAAAATTTAAAATCATGTAAAAATATATAACTTTTACATATATTAATCTAATGTAAGTCATTTGAGTCATTTTATAATATGATTATACATATACAATTAAATTGAACCTTTTTAATGTATTTTACCCCCCATCTAGGCACATTTGCAAATTTGCATCAAACATAATTTTACAAGTTCTCTGAATTTAATTTCAATGATCTAAGAGACATAGTTGACATCAGTATGTAAAATTTGGTTCAATAAGATTCAAATAAATTTTGGTGAATAGTGAAATTTGAATTTTATTTACCACAGATAAAATTAAATAGGTTAATTAAAGGTAAATATGATATTAAAATTACCCCAACACATGTATTAATTCTATTGGATAAGTGTATTTTGACCAAAATAAAACTTAGTAATAAAATATTATTTTTTTAATCCACTTTGATTTGATTAGGTCATTTATTTTAATTTCATTAAAGTATAGTTAAAAGTGTAAAATTCAAATTAAATAAATAGACTATTTTTAATATAGAGTTATACATAATATAAATTCAATTATAAATTTTAATAATAAATCCTAAAATATTTTCTACATTGTGTAATTTTATTTATAATTTTTATACATTAAATATTTAAATTTATTTATAACAGATGTATTTATAGGATAACCCAATAAGGGGCTTACGGCGCTAGGGTTTCCCCATCTCCCCCTTCCTCGTCCTTGTGATAGATATGCATCAATCTCTTCTGGAACTCTCTGTATCGGTTCACAGCTCTCCCTCCTAGTGTCGTTTCAAGCTACGTGCTCCATGGGGCATTAGTTCATTATTCTCGGGCATAAGTCCAGCTTGTGATGAGATCGCTCCATTCGTCGGCTCGCTCTTCAGAGTGTCAGTGGGATCGCAGTTTCTAGAGGCGTGGAATCGTCCAGGTTTATCAGAGCTTGGGGGTTCTGGTTATGATCTATGACGGATTGGATGCTTTGAATGTTCTTGGGGGTCTCCTCCTGCTAGACTGTTGGTAGCGATGGGATTTTTTGGGTGATCTATGGCATCCTGACATGGTGAAGGGTTCTCTGACTCATCGTCTTTGCTTTGTTTTCATTTTTTTGGTTTTTCCTACTACTGTTAATTTCTCTTTCTCTATTTTTGTGTTGGCCTTCTATCGGTGAATATGTTCCATGTTTCTCAGACTTATGTTGTTCGATGGTTGGTAATACTCCTCCTTCATTCCAGAATTGATGATTTGGTTTCTAGATTGTTCGATTTCAGATTTGGTGTCCTGCTCGATTTGATTCTAATCTCCTGTGATTTTATTTTGGGAAGAACTTGTGATAGTTTGTAGTGGGAATACCTCGCGATGGTAGTAAAAACTATGATGATGCAGGTGTGTTTTTTGATGATGCATTGTTCTTTTTTGATGTGCATAAGCTTTTCTGGTTTAGGGTAAGACTCTTTTATGAGGAAGAAGTATGGTTGTTCTTGTTTTGGATTTATGATCTTTCGTTTCTAGTTGTGGTTTTGCTGCTCAAAATAGACTTTGGAGTGGTTGAATTGATCTTGTTCTGCGGAGTGTCGAATGGCTCGTGGTTGCACTTTGGTGCCTATGGAGTAGGGTGCAGTATCTGGACGGCCTGGTCTTCTTCTTTCTAGTTTCTTCACTTCCATTTGTGGATATCTATAGGGTCACATCACATCATTGCACTATTTGGGAAAACTCCGAATGGAGTATGCTGGCGTGTGTGTGGATTTGGGTTGCTGTCGATGGTCACATAGGTGGGCGCACAAGGAGACTGGTTCATGTGGTTTGTGTTGCTTTTCTGATGTTCATGATTCCTTGCTCATGGTACCTCGACCTTCTCTTCACGATTTCGACTCCAACTATGTCGGTTTGTCAGTTTTAATGATTGAATTGATTGTGCTACTATAGTGATTGAATGTAATTTTTTATGAAGGCTTGTATTGTTTTATGTGGGGAAGTGGGGAAGTGGTGAAGTTGTGATGTGGTAAAATGGTGATGTCTTGTATGTTTTCTCATATTTCTATAAAAAGTGTTTTTATAATAATAAAAAACAACTTTCAGTCAGACAGAATGATGATAATGTAATTATCTTATTAATGAATGAATCAAATAAATGAAAATATAAATATTTAAATGAATATAATTTGAATGTCTTGATTTCATCAACGAATATTATAGGTGAATAAGGCTTATCAATATTGATTATATTTATTTTCGATCTAGGTAATCATGTTGTGATGACTTTAACCAAGACAAATACTAAATTGTTTCAGAATAGACATAAATGAGTTTTTAAAACCAATAGTCTTTTATTAAATGATATAATATTCTTAAAAATATATGTTTCAGAATAGAGACTTATATAATGATATATATGTAATTAATAAACCACCTAATGTTCTTTTGGAGTTTTAATGTATGTTTATTAACCATATAGTGTAAGAATGCAAGAAGACATGGAACGAGTTAAACTATTTAACTAATGGATAAATCTAAATGATAAGGTTAATATGGTGACCTAAACCTATCTACAACCAATTGTATTAGATTATTTAATCACATCCCTGCCTTATCTTTGAAATAAATCTTTTTTGATGTAATTTGAAACTGAGAATTCTTAAATAATAAAATAATATTTCATGATTTTCCAAAAGTGCACCTGACCTCAATTATAAAAGTGTACCTCACCTTCTATAAAATTCACACATCCAAAGCTATTTGGATCATCCAAAACCTACTCAAATATCCTCCACAACCCCCATATCTTCCTTGATCCCTTAATTTTAACAAAAATCCAAACAATGGTTCCATTTTGATCAAATCAATTGGAAGAACACAAAAAAGGAGTTATTATTTCATCACATCTTTCAATATTCAGTTCATCTTCCACCTCCACTTTTATTTCTGTTTCCATACCAAAATAATAACTCTAGTATATTTGACATTCTATGATGTTATTATAAATATGTTACATCCAAATTAATTATTCTATCCATCCTATGAATGACAAAGTCACCATACAAGTGTACTTACAACTTACTGTCTCCACATTGTGTTGTAGTTTTTTATTCAACACTTCTTTATTTGGATGGGTATAACAATGAGTAATATTGATTTTAATAATGAATAAAACATGGTAATGATTATATATATATATAATATACCATCCAATTAAACATGATTTCACCATCAATAGAATGATATCATCGCTCGTGTGTATGTATGACTTACCGTGTCCACGACGTGATGAGATTTATGTCCACATTCACCATTCAATGAGGATTATAAAAATATATATTAATAATAAGTATTTAATATATTACATAATAATACTACTCTCTATATATATATAAATATATATATTTACATATGTCTTATTCACATTCCTTCGGTCAATACAATATGAAAACTTAAACAACGTTTATGCGTACATATGACATACCATCTCGAAAAATGGTGTTTTCTATTTCATATATCTGTCTATTATACATATTTATATTCTAAATATATATTATATATAAATCATGTTTTATATTCTTTGTGTATTTAAATCATTATCTAAGTGATACGACCAAGAATAACATGTTAAAACACGTACGATAACGAAATTGATTATTACATGAAATGTTAATTTAAAAAGGGAATTATTATTAAATGGGTTTTATATAGCCATAAATGAATCATGTACGATATTAGAAATATTAATACGGTTATGGTATAATTGAATATCATACTATGGTCATTATACAAGAGGATAAATGTACCCTCGACTAATGGAATACACAAGGTAAGGGTTGATTCCTCAATCTCATTATTATCTGAGACTGTTTGTGTTTATGTATTTATTGGGAAATATTTGTTATCCATGTCAATGTTTCATAAAATAGTATTCCAATTAATTCATTTTAGTGACAGTTCAAAAAAAACCGTTGTGTACATGTTTTAAATATTTATTCAACTAAATCATTCTCATTAATGTCCATCTTTTCAAAATGGTTTTAAGAATTTATTTATATTGACATGAATGTTTTGAAATGTTAATATCTTTAAAATGTCTTAATTTGGTATGGGACACATTGATTCAATCATATCGTTTAAATTTATTCCTTTATAAATTGTGTGCCTTTTGAATGATTTCATGAGAAGGTTTATTTCTCTAAATTAGTTTTACTGATCATTTTCTACTATGTCAGC
This sequence comes from Viscum album, assembly GCA_963277665.1. Classification (NCBI taxonomy): domain Eukaryota; kingdom Viridiplantae; phylum Streptophyta; class Magnoliopsida; order Santalales; family Viscaceae; genus Viscum; species Viscum album. Next base: position 2,058,127,936 of record OY728123.1, on the reverse strand, counting down.
ATACATTACTAGAAATTATTCTGGATTGAAGTTGGTTTATTATAATACCATCTTCCATATTATATTGAATGAATCATATTTTGTTTTATTATGGATGTGCTATTTTTATACTATTCATTTTTTGTGGTTAAATTATTGAAATTTTATATTCTAGTTTTAATACGAATGCTTATGATATCATTCAAAATTTTTATCTGAGAAATGAATTGGAAATCATAAGGGATTGGAGGGGTCTACTATAGCTCCCTGATGCATCGGCAGTTCCCATGAGTCAAATTAGTGTCTTTGCACAAAACTTTGACATAATCAATTTTGTAGTCTTGCCATGAGACCTTGACTACATGGTTATGATGTCTGACATTATGCATTCACCAATTATGAAATTAGTTATTACATGTGACTATTTGACTTGTAGAATACCCATGGGAGTGTTTATATGGTAATTGTTTATTTATTTTTTCCATATTATGTTCAATATTATGTTTAAATGGATATTTTTTTATTACAGATATTACCATAAAAGATTATAGCTTTATGTATATTATTTACCATTATTGATCATCTGAGCTCATCACATTATTATGTTTTATTTTCTGAGGATGCCATGAAGTGTATTATGGATTTTATGCAGTGTCATGATTGGGGAATAACTGAGTTCTTGAATGATTATTTATGTTGTGTTTTATGCTAGAAATTGTAATGTAATGTTCTTTTATGTAACCTATATTCCAAGACTTCTAAACTGATCGGTACTGAAGGAACATATTCTATGTAATCATGACACTGTATTAAAATAATGCACTGACATAGGGTAATTGGGGTCAGGGTGTTACAGTTGGTATCAAAGGTATTTTAGCAATAAACACTAAAACTACATTTTGATAAAATCTGATTAGGAATCATTACCCAAATATAGACATTAAGTATTTTTATATAAGAATATTGAAAAAATTGGGAATGTAGATATTATTTGGGATTTCTAAGAAATTCATCTCTATTTAGATACTACAAGTGGACATGGTTCTAGAAAAGATTTACCAAGGAGTGAAAATCATGATGTGGAGTTTCTTACTTAACCCAAGGTAACCTGGTACATGAAAATGGTCCTTTCTACGCATCTGGTTTGAAACTCCTGGGGGATATGCTTAATATAATTCTCATTTTATTTAAAACTATTATGAAGGATTTATGAGAAATTATGTCAAAAAAGAAAACATTTTTAGGATTATGAAACTTGATGTGTGAAAATCATCAATTAATGATGATAGTTTTTCTCATTTTTTTATTATACATTTTGATATGATATATCCTTTTCTGTGTCGTCATTTAGAAATGGTGCCTAGTTGAATCAATGAGATCTCTAGTAATAAACATGTCTCAAAGAGTATGAAGGGCCGTATATTTCATAGTATTACGCCTATATTTCAAAGGGAAATAACATCCCATCTATTCTCATCATGTGAGGAAATAGTATCATATGTTAATAAGTTATGTAATGAATTATTAGAGTCTTATGGCATTGAAAGGAAGCCAGAGAAGAAGATGATGGATTCTAGAAGGATGGATAATGGGAAGATGGGAACGGCGTATTTTCCCATATGTGATAACTATGGAAAGAATCAAATGGGGATGTTATTGAAATGATAGGGTATTTGTTATAAGTTTAGAGAAAAAGTGTTATTAGAAAAAATAATGCAAAGGGAACAAAGAAAAGACTAAAATTCAGTGTTTCAACTGTAGTGAAATGGCTTAATAAGTAAATAAATCTCCTAATTGATAATTAAATATAGCTCAAAATAATCAAAGGGATCAAGGTCATCTATATGATATTAGTACGTTCGACGTGGAATAATTAACGTATTTGTGTTTCTGGATTGATGAATTATGTGATTTGAGGGTTTGTATCATTGATTTACTAGTTATATGAATCATGGAGATAAATATGGAATGAACTTTAGTACAATTTTATTAAGGATTTTAGATTGTGTGGTACCCCAAAACGTGACTCAATAGTAGGATAAATGTCATGGAAAATATATGGTTAAGAGAATTATAAACCTTAAAAAAGTCTTAAGGATATGGTAATGATTTTAGAATAAGTTAAAATTGAGATGAAAAATGTATATTGGGTATTATTTACTACCTTGGAACTAATTAATGGTTTTTTATACCATCATTGTTGCAGATTACATCATTTTTGGATTTGAGGAGTATATCAAATACTCTATGTTTTACAGAAGGAATAAAAAATAATGATCATATTCTATATGGTTTATGGTAATTCAGGTTGTTACTATGTTTTTATATAATACAAGATGAAGGTATTCACATGTTGTTATGTGATAAAAGAGATCTTCATTATGTTATGTTAACCTTCCTTAAAAATTTGGGACTTTAAGTTTGGATAAAATTATTTTGGATAAGTCTAATGGTTGGAATTGATTATGTTAGACATTTGATAATATTTCTTAAGGTTAAAAAATTTCTTAAGATCATTTTTTGATTGTTATAAAAAAGAAAACCTGGAGGTCGGGAGATAGCCTATCGCAATCGACATGACTGCGAGTCTTGAACCCAAAACTGAATGGTGACAAGGGTGAACCACCTACCACCGGCCTATGTGAAGTCATTGTTTGAATAATTTAGTTTTTCAAATGTTATGAAAGATGAATTTTAAATTAATTTTTTTAAACCCTGTAATATTATGTATAATATAATATTTTTGAGTTATATTTTCATTTGGGGGGAATGATGAGTTTGTTAAAGGATGGAACTCTACATGTCAGGTTATATTTTTTTATTTTATGATGAAATTGTTTATCAAAATATTAGAGAAGTATCTCAAAACAAAAAATCTGTTATCCATGTACCTTATGTTTTGTTGACCTGATGATATTTTAACTCATCAATCATTTATGGCTTTGAGGCCCTCAATTTTCCATTTATTATTCCCTGGTTTTTTATTGATGACATCAATAAATTCAAATAAATATAGAAATTTTTCCTTTAATTATGTTTCTATAATTTCCAACAATGTTCTCCTATTCGAAACCCCTGATTTTTAGGGATTTTTGATTTCACTTTCCATATTATAAATTCTACGTTTTGTTAACCTTATTTTTGATGTGGGATTTCCTAATGTGTTTTTTCTATTTTAATCCATTTATATTTGAAGAACAATCCCAAATTGAGAGGATGAAATTTATTTAAGGAGGGGATAATGTAACAGCCCAATATTTCATAGTATGTTATATCATTAAAGTAATTAAACATATTGCGCTACATGCATCTACAAGTTCGAGCACACCATGACTTACCAAACTAGTCATTTAAAATGCGGTTATGAATATAATTTATTTCATTTTGAATTATATACTCCATATAAATTTTATATTCTTATTATGTGATTCTAAGACATAATATAAGAACAAATTCAAATTTTCAGATAAAAGAAGTATGTTTCAAAATATGAAATTTTACCACCATTTAACGGAAAACCGTTCTAATTTCAATTATGTGACACATTTATATATTCAATTGAAATAAATTATGTGATTTTTAAGAATTGGGATATAAAAATTTAATTTGGATAAATTTTTGGTACTTTTCCGACAACTTTCATATTTTGATAAATACCAATAATTACTATATTTTTAATGGAAAAAACAGTTTTAATCTAAATAATTTATAGTGTTAAATTAAAAATTTGAGTTTTATTTAAGTTCAATTAGAATACAATTTCACCATTTAATATAATTTAGGTCATTTAATGAAATTTTACATTTAAATTGGATATAAAAACAAATCAATCTTTTTATAGAGTTTACTTATCGAAAACTCGCTCTATAGTTTGACAAATCAGAATTAATTTTAAATTTATTAATGTAACATCCAAGATTTTATTTTGTTAAAATAAAATGAATTTTTTGAGGTTTGAATATCCGAACTTGATTAGGGTTAATTGTTTGTATTTTATTGAAAACATTCAATTATTGTTGAAGACTGAAAAATGAAACATTGCACATAAAAACTGATATTTTCATTTGAATATTTATTTTTACATAAAAATTTATGTTAAAGTAAAAATATAAACATAATACATATATTAATCAAATATATTTTATATGTTTCATTTTATAATATGATTATATATATAAAATTTAATAGATCGTTTTTAGCATCTTTTACCCACCTTCTAGGAACATTTGCAAATTTGCATTAAACAAAATTTTAAAGATTCTATGAATTGAATTTAAAAAAATCCAATTGAGACAGATTAAATCAGTAAATAAAATGTGGATCAATAAGATGAAAATATTTGTTGGTAAATAGTAATTCCTGAATTTTATTTACCATATTTAAATGTAAATGGGGTAATTAATGGTTAAAATGATATTATTATTACACCAACACATGCCCTAATTCTATTGGATGAGTTTATTTATACCAATACCTACCTCTGGAGTAAAATATGAATATTTTTTTTATCAACATATTTTATATGAAATCATTTATTCAATTTTTTTAAAGTGAATTTATGAATGTTTAATTAACATCTTAATAAATAAACCATTTTTAATATAGAGCTATACATAATATAAATTTGACTATAAATATTCATTGGAAATATAAAATGATTTACTACATCATGGTATTTTATTTATAATGTTTATAAATTAAATATTTAAATTTATTTATGACTCAATGACGATGGAATAATTACATTATTATTTATTATATAAATTAAATGACATTATAAACATTAAAATAAATATGATTTTAATGATTTGATTACATCGAATAATTTTCTAGATTAATATGACATTTTTGATTGATTTGATGGTTTTTCTTAGTAATAATGTTTTTATGACTATAACAACAAACAAATACTAAATAGTGTAACAATTGTCATAAATTAGTATTTAAAACAAATATTATTTTATTAAATGATATAATATTCAAAATAATTTACGATTCAGAAAAAGGACATATATAATGATATATATGTCATTAATGAACCACTTGAGGTTCTATTGACATTAAATAGTAATTTTATTAACCATAAAGTGTAAGAGTACAAGAAGACTTGGTAAAAATTAAACTATTTACCTAAGGATGAAATCAAAATGATATTGTTAATATGTTGACCTAGAATTCTCAAAAACGTATTGGATGAAGTCATTTCAACCCATTCCAACCTTAGAATCTAAATAAATTCTTTTGAAGAAATTAGAAACTGAAAATGATGATATAACATATTAATATTTCATGCTTTTCCTAATGTTCCCATCACCTATCTTATAAAAGAGTACATCCCTTTATCTCAAATTCACATCTCAAAATCCATTTGGCTCTGCCAAACCCCACTCAAATATCCTCCCAAAAACAAAATTTCATTTTAGATACATTTTTTATCATAAATCCATCATATGGATCCTTTTTGATCAATTCAAAATGATGCACCCGAAGAAGAGTTAATTATTTAATCACTTCTGTCAAAGTTATTTTTTTCTTCCACTTCCTCTTTATTTGATGTTTCCATAAAAAATAATAAATACATGTCCTTATACATACTGTGATTTTTTATAAATGTGTTACATCAATAATAATTATTATATAAATCCTATGAATGAAAACTTCATTATACTTGTGTAAGTATGGCTTACAGTCTCCACATCGAGGTATAGTTTTTATTCAACAGTTCATTATTTGGATGGGTATAATAACGAATATAATTGATGTAAATAATAAATATATCATTGTAATGATTCTGTATATATAATATACAATCCAATTAAACACGATTTCATAATCAATTGAATGATATTGTCACTCGTGCGTATGTGCGGCTTTCCATCTCCACGACATGAGATGATTCATTTCCAAAATCACCACTCAACGATAATTATAAAAATAAAAATTAGTAATAATTATGTAATATCTGAAATAATAATTTAATATAAATAAATAAATATATATATATATGTATATATTTTTATTTACATATATCTTATTCACTTAGTTCTGTTCAATATGATATGAAAATGGAAACATCATTTATGCGTACGTACGACCAACCGTCTCCATAAATAGTGCTTTCTATTTAATGTATCTTTATATTATGCATATTTATATTTTAATATATATTATATATAAATCATGTTTTATATTCTTGAAGTATTTAAATCATTATCTACGTGATACGATCAAGAATAACAAGTTAAAACACGTACGATAAAGAAATAGATTATTAGCCGAAATAATAATGTAACAAAGAAATTTATTAGTAAATGGGTAGTATAAAGTCATAAATTAATCTTGTATGATATCATAAATTTTAAAATGGTTATGTTATAATTATATAATATAATATAGTCATTATACAGGAGGTTAAACATGCCCTAGACTAAATAAAAGCATAAGGTAAGTGTTATATCCACAATCTCATTATTATTCAAGATTTTTTATGTGTAAGTATTTATGGGAAATATTTATTATCCATGAACATGTTTTATAAAATAGTTTTCAAATTGATTCTTCTAGGGTACTCTTTAATTTAAACATCATTTTAAATGTTTTATATGTGTATTCATCTAAATCATTCTAATTAATGTCCATGTTTTCAAAGTGGTTTTATGAATTTATTTATATGGACATGAATGTTTTAAAATGTTAATTACTTTCAAAAGATTCAAAGTTGTATGTGAAAAATTGAATCAAAAATACCTTTTAAATGTATTACTTTATAAATTGTGCGGATTTTAAATGATTTCATGAAAAATTAGTATTTCTCTCAAAGTGTTTTAATTATCATTTTCAACTAGGTCAACATCCATTATTGGATATTATTATTCATTGAGGTTTGTTTATTATAATAGAATATTCCATATTGTATTAAGGGCTTTATGATATGTTTTATGGTGGATGTGCTATTTTATTCCATTCATGGATTATAGATAAATTATTTAAATTACTTATGCTAGTTTTAATATGAATGTTTTTGTTATGTTTCAAAATTTTGATATGAGGAATACATTGGAGTTATTGAGTGATGGGTGCAGCCCGTTATATCCCCTCGATGCATCGGTAGGTCTCATGAGACAAATTGGTGTCTTGGAATAAGGACTTCATAATATTTTTATTTTTATTCTTGTCATGATGCTTTGTCGATGTGGTTCTGATGTCCAGCATTTTTCATTCCCTTGTTATGAAATTAGATATTACATGTGAGTATTCGACTAATATATTATCCATGTGCATGTTTATATAGTGACTTTGTATTTATTTTTTCAATATTTTGTTCAAGATTATGTATAAAAGGCAGTTGTTTTTATTAAACATCTTGCCTAAATATTATATAGTTTTCACTAAATTGTAGACCCTTACTGAGCATCTGAGCTCACCCCTTTATTAGGTTTTATTTTCCCAGGATTCTAATAAGTGTATAATTATTTTTATGAAGTGATATGTTAGAAGAATAATTGAGTTCTCAATTAATTATTTATTGTGTGTTTTATGTTAGAAAGTGTAATGTAATGTTCATGTATGTAATATATTTTTCAAGACTACTAAATTGATCGGTCTTTCATGAAATGATTATTTGTAATCATTCCAATGTAATAAAATAATGCACTGACTCTGGGTAAGTGGGGTCATGGCGTCACAAATATTATGTCGGTGGATCTTTTTATGGGATTTGTTATGAAATGATGGTATGAAAAACTACCGGGGGTGATTAATATGATAATTAGAAACCAGAATTGGGCCACCAGAACAAAAAGGACCCTGCGATCTAAGATTCATTACTCATGATATATTTGGTGTAGAATATAGGTTTATGGTGGTGTAAGTTGATGTAAAATAGGAAGCAATGGTTTCTGCAAAACCCATGGTACACAACATTTAATCTAGAGATTCGAGACATGTGGAACCCCAAAATATAGTGATGGGGCTTCCACATATTGTTAAATTTCACACGCCATGTAACATGTTTCATATTTCTTGTTACCCAATGATGGAATCTTAGAATGTACTCCTATACTAAATGTTCATAGGGATGACCAAGTACCTGAGAATTGGTAGAGTACATGGGTACAACTAGGTACTCATACACATCCAAGTATAAATTGATGTATAGTATACAAGGGAACTACTAGGTGTACATGGGCATATACAAATGGCCTAGGCTGGGTACAAGATTAACTATACAAAAAATGTAACCAATGTGACACATGTTGTATGTGGAGTATTACATATCGTGTGATATGGTGATTCACATACATACTAGGGGTCGAGAAAACACGTTCTGTACCCCCTAGTACACATATTTTACTCGATATTTAAAATTTTATAGACATTTTTAGTACATACTAGGTTTAGTTGACTGTTATACCTTGTTTCCATTCCCATGAGGGTATAGTGTGGTATTACATCCTTAGTAGAGGTCTACGACCTACTCTATGGGTTATGTATTAGATAGGGTTTATTGTATCACAACGTAAGACAATGATGATATCCACTATTATTATTGGGTGGTGTTCCAATATTTGATAGACCACCATGAAAAGAATATTTATCCCTAATCTATTAAATAGATATATTAGGGTTGGCGGTGTCTTACAAAAGAATTGGGTGTTATACCTATCATGGAAGATGAGATAATCAGACATCGAGGGAGTACTTCTTGGTAGGAACCAATAATCATGAACTCCATAATGTGAATTAAAACTAATAGCATGGCATATAGAGTGGATCCTCCGGGAATGATAATTACCTTCAAGCCTTAGATGAAATCCTATTCCTGGTAGTTTTTCATAGTCAAAATGAGACCATTTTTCTATTGTTAGTATATATGGGTTATCATTATTTTATTCCTATTATGAGATTAAAAATCTTGATGATTTTTGTTTGGTTATTATGGTGTGTCCTCCTAGGTACTATTATACTCACCATAGAATGGTATCTTATCTCATGATTCACGTATTATGGAGATGATACAACATTTGATAGAATCCTCGAAGGATTTTCAATAGGAAAAGAATATCTCAAGGATAGAATGCATGAGGTTTATAAAAGTGGTGTATTTTAACGTAGCCCCATACTTTTGAGAATCTTGAAATCTTTTCTAATAATGGAACAACTTTAATTTATAAACATATCAATTACCAGTACAACATGTCAAACTTCGATGTCATATATATGTATCATTTGTTTATGGAATTAGTTTATTATATTCGAATCATTGTTTTGGCTCAGAGATTTGTGTGTGTATATGTACATTAGGATAATGCTTACTCAAATATAGTATCTATATAATTATTGGATAATGGCATTGGGTGGTCAAACATAGCTTAACGTATAACATATGATCCTGAGTGTGTCTATTTGGGATACTATATTTCATTATATCCGCATTCCATGGAATAATACCCTTATCTAGGATAATATGGTACAATCAACAAAAATAGTAATATGATATTAATATTAAAATATAATGTTCCCAAATAAAAGGAATAATCACAAGGATGTATTTTATATCACCATTCTAGTGTATGGATATCAATAGGATATAATCCTTCATTCGGGTTCATAAAGAGATCATTATTCATCCATTGTATATTCCCTGTAAATATCAACATAGTTGTGTAGTTAGGCAAATTAGTTCTGCATCAATTGATATTTATGTTTATACCAAACTTAATTTTTTAGTTATATTACTCCTAGGTGAATCTTTATAGATCCTAAAACAACTATTGTGTATCCAAAAAGGGAATTCATTGCCTAAAAACCACATGACATTTACATTATAAAACTTTTATGATGTTTTATTGTTATGAATGTGTCTAAAATTTATAATATTTTTTTTAATGTATTGTATTTATATGGAAGAGTTATTAATCATTAATGATATGAAAAAGTATATTTTTAAAAATATTAATAATAATAATGTTTCTCTTTAAATAAATAAATATAATAAAAAATTAAAAATAAGTGTAGAGATAATACTAGGAACACTTCATTCAGATATAATTGCATCTTATTAATTTCATAAAAACATAGAGTATAAAAAATGTATGAATTATTCTATATAAAATGGATTAGAATTAGATTTAATAAAAATCATATTGATAAATGAAAATATTTTTAAATGAAATTATGAACAATGAATGTAATTGAAAAGTAATTAGTGGAATTGGAGACCCTTACATAAAAGGTAACTTATTAATTTTCAACAACAACATAATAAAATATTTGAAAAAATATAGAGATATAATTTTGATGGAAATTGAGGTTCAATTTTTAATCAATATATATATATTTTGGAGGTAGATGGGAGAAATTTTGAATGTTAGTTCAATTTATTTCCAAAAATAGGAGAAATTTTCATTGAAACAATTGTAATTTGAGGTTAAAAGAAATAATCCTAAGGTGTTAAGGTGAGTTATGTAACATTAAGAAAAATAAGAAATTTGGATACGAATTTATAACCAAACAAAGGTATGCTATATGTTTTTTTCTATATAATTTTATTCAACAAAAAATCAATCCATGATCGGTTACCTCTTTTAGCCATATATATTCTTATTTAATATTTTATATTTGTAATTATTTTCTCTCCAATATGATAAGATAAGCCATCCTAATAAATTTTGATGTTATGATTCCAAATTTGGATATATTTTATCAAATCTAGTTTTTCATTATTAGAAATAAAGCATTTAAATGAAAACACACTACATATAGAAATTGTTTTCTGTAATAAAAGTATTTCTTTAATATTAGAAATGATTATCATTATTTCATATCAATTAAAAAGTAAATGATTATAAATTAAATTTTAATATATATCAAAACATTACATAGGATAAATAATTTAAATGTGTTTAATTAAATTTATTAATATAAAAATAACATGTCTCTTAAAAGAACAATGCATTGAAAATAACCCTTTTACACATTAAAACATAAGTAACTTTTACCCCTATGATTTTATTTTTATACCTTAAAATAAAATTTCCCTTATTATGAAATTTTTTTATAATTTCAAATTAATAGTCATTTTTATAAAAATAATCCTTCATTCACAATCATACATGTGTTTTTCAAAATCAATCATTTGTCGCTCCGTATTCTAATATATTCTTATTTTATATAAAAAAATAGATTTTATGTATGTGTAATAGTATTTTTATTTATGGATTAATTATTTTAAATTGTCTTATTTTTAAATTTTTTATTCATTTTATTAATAATGTAAATAAATAATAATTTCATCACCTTAACTGGATCATGGGTTTTAAATCCCCGTAAACAATTTCATCCTCTAAATTGCGGTGTATATGAATATATGAAAAAGGGTTAAATTATTCCTAATTTATTATTTTGGATATTTTGTCTCTTCCAACATATTTTATTTCCTAGAAACATGTTTTACCATCTTGATTATCTAACTTCTTTAAAATTTATCTCATATGTGAAAATTCTTGATAGGATCTTCCTTAAAGAATTATTATGCCATTATAATTATTCTAATAAGGGTGAGAATGAAACTCAGGTCTATAATGTACATCGTTAACATTAATATATTAAAAATATCATACATTTTATGGAGTTTTGGCGACAATTCCAAATGATAAGGCACCACTCGAACTCTCTCGAAAATCTAAAAAGCGCAGATATACATCAGACTCTTATTAACATTATTTCTAAACCCTTTTAATCCATTATATAAATATTAATTTTAGAATTCATGATCTTATAAATTGAATTACAATCTCATTATCTACATATTAGTATAGATTTATTATCTACTCTAGGAAGATGTGATATAATTCTATATAGCCTGAATTTTCAATGTTGAATGTTCTCTATGTTGTGGAGCATCTAGCTTCCATTATATAGACATGATCATAACATACATGTATATTAAATCATTGTTTAAAAATATTCAGTATATTACAAAGGTACATGACCTTGGACTATAATAGGTCAGTTTCATTGTAAATTTGGAACCCAGTCCCCGAAATTGGTGAAAGAACAACAATACTCCAACAATAATTTTCCCCTTTAGTAATTCTACCTAAAACAGTTCTTCATTCGATAAGGAAGGTAAATAAAATAAATGGTTGATCTCTAATTATAAATATTTATAAATATAGTAAATATATAAGAATAACATGACTATAAGGGTATAAGAATATTATCATAACCTTAGATAATCACACCCAACAAAACAATGATCGGAAACATGAGACTAGAATAAATATTTTCAATACACAATATATTAATCAGAACATAATTAATAAGAAGAAGAATGTGATAATATCATTGTCATATGACATGAATTTTTTGGTAAAAGCCTAAACATGTATATTTATTTTCTATAAGGTAGGACTATTTTCAAAAAAAAATAGGTCACATTACTGGGACTACACCTACTGGGCACAAAAAACAATTACCCCCAATCACGGTCCTTTTCTTATAAGTCATAAGGTTCCCCCATCTTCCCATACTGGATCCGGATTCCCCATATTCTCATAGAGGATCTTGTTTCCCCATCATCTACATCGAATCGAGTATTCCCATATTCTATAGTTGATTAATCACGTTGACATGATTCCCTTAATTATATCATCATATAATAATCTTTACTCAGTGCATTGGAGGGATATAAAGGTCCCACCGATCTCATAATTAAATCATTCATACATGTAGTAAAATTAATAAATAATCACAACATAACCCATGAAATGAAATGGATGTCATAAACATATAATAACACTTTAAGTGGTGAATAAATATGGGATTAATAATCATTTCATCAACTCATGAACAATGAAAATTATCTAGTTTTGTAATCATAAAATCTATTAAAGGTAAAAATGTTTCAGAAAAATCATCCCCAAAAAAGCTAAACAATATAGAGAAGTAAAACTAATGGATTCCTAGGATCATATCCCTATTAAAGATTTAAACATAACTAATGAAGTCACATTATATTAAAAAGGATTTTGAAATAAAACATGGAACATCATTTTTTTAAATAGTATTTTTAAAATTATTTTATTTTTTCTAAAAACGTTGGAACCATATAAGGGAATCACCTAAAATCATTTAATAAAATTTATTGTGGATAAAATTTTTTCCTGTTTGAAAAAAAATCATTAAAAAAATCTCAATTTCAAAAACATTTTAATATCATTGAATTCATCTATGTTAATATTTAATACATCATGAAAATCATTTTTCCTTGAATTCTTATAAAAGAATCATCAAAACATTTAAAATATATATTTAAATAGAAAATATTTTTATAACACCTTTTTGATTGAAAATAATTTAAACATAATATTTTTATAGAATATGTTGGAAAAAAATTTCTTTAAAAAATTAACATTAAATACTTAAAATGAAATAATAAACGAAATGACGGTCATGATGGTGTGTATGTTCTTATATTCAATACATTTCGTTCGTAAATTTAAATTTTAAAAAACTGACTTGATCAGAAATCAATAAAATGATTCCTCTTCAAACCATTTTTTAAAAAAGGTAATAAATGGGTATAAAAATTATAGTACCCCCAGATATTGGTATATAAAACCTTTCCTCACATTTTTTTTAATTTGGTGTTTATTAAAATAGAGATTTCCTATGAAATAGATAGTTTCCATAAAATAGAATGTTTCTATAAAATAGAGAGTTTCCATAATATAGAGAATTTCAATTAATTTGGATATTTCCATAATGTTGGTTTTTTCAATAAATTTGGATATTTCAATAATGTTGGTTATTTCCATAAATATGGATATTTCCATAATTTTTGTTTTTTCTATAAATTTGGGTGTCTCCATAATGTGAGAGGTTTCCATAAAAAATGTGTTTCTATAAAAATGGTAAAGGTGAAGGATGGGAGAGTTTGTGGGTTTTATACAGACTGTTGGGACAATAATTAGGTTCACATGATCCATACACAATTAGCATGAATTGTGTTGTCAAATCTTCCACATAGATCAAATCTAGATCCTATTTTCTAGGAGCTTGCTCATTTTTTCTCTATTTATTTCTTTTTGGCTTCAAAACGACCCTAATTTGATATTACTCTCCCTAGAAGGCTATATAAATATAACGACCCATACTTTACATACATTGTTAATACTTTAAAATTGAAGTACTCTTATTACAACATATAACAATACCATGAATGGACCGTATAGGTATAGTGTCATTAGAAACTGGGAAACATGAACAACTGGTTCATAAATCATCTACATTGTCTCCCATTTATTTCAAAATTTCATAACATATGATAAATCATAGTAGTGAAATGTAATCCCAATAATCATAAAATAAAACATGAAACATTTTGGCATACACACATAATCATATAGAATCATTTCATAGTAGTCAAGACTCATAGCCAATACTATCTTAGCAGACAGAGGCCATTTCTTAACCGAGTTCACTCCTCATTTCATCATGTTTCACTGAACCGAATTAACCTGTCATTCCCACCATGTCTATCTCATGAGATATAAATCTTTACCCAATTCATTGGAGTGAGATATAGGTCCCACCCTTCTCATAATTATACCATTATTATGTGTGCCACAAAATCATAAATCATACATCATAGCATAACCCATGTAATAAAAATGGGAATCTTAAACATCACGCCATCATAACATAATCCATATAAGATAAAAGGATATCATAAAATTAATTCCATCATAAAAAAATCAAATCAATGTAAAAATATGGATAGAAACATAACCCTATTTTATCATAGATGGAAAATAATTTTGATAAAACACTTGAACTCCATTCTTTAGGAAAATATCTTTTCTACTTCAAAAACATTTTCATTTCTTAACATGTCATATAATTTTGAAATAAAATAATTTGATTAAAAATAAACTGGAAAAAAATGTAAAGGAATATTCTTTCAAATAATGATTTAAAAATAAATTCATCTCGTATAAGTTAAAAAAACATTCTTCTCGTACTTATGTCGGAAAAGTCAAAAAGTACCTATACGAAAAACGACAAAATATTCCTTTCATATCGTTTACTAAAAACTCACCAAAGGGTAAAATTGGATTTAAAAAATTTTAGGAGGATATAAATAATAATACATATTTAAGAAACATGGATGTGGATGATAAATATTCCCTAGTAAATTCTGATGTATAAACAATCTCGGATGAAAATGAGATTGTGAGATTTTCCCTTACCTTAGGTCCGATTTGCTTCATAAGTTTCTGAACCTCCTGTATAATGATTTAAATAATGTTATTGACTTATTCTAGAATCATAATTATTTTTTTGATATCATATATGGTCATATTCTTAGCTTCTTATTAGTAATATTTCATTGTTACTTGTTATTCGGGTGTTTATTGCTTTTTGTTCTTATGCGTGTTTTGTCGAATAAATTCTCATTATTATTTTTAGGTTATAGATACCTCATTTACAGAATGGTATTAGTGTAATATATATCATATTCATTCATTCAATTCATTTATATAATAACTATTCAATGAAGATCATGTAGAAAAAGTCGCATCACATTGTGGAGATGGTATTCCGTACGTACGCACGAGCGATGATATCGTTCCCATGATCGTGGAATTGTATTGGAGACTATGTATACTATTTTGAAATCAATATCAATTTACAATAATAATATATAGTCATTATTTACACCATTATACCCATCCATGTAAGGTGGTGGTGGAAAATAGATTACACCACGGCGTGGAGACGGTATTCAGTACGTACGCACGCGCGGTGATTTTGTTTTCCGTAGGATGGATAGATGGTTAAATAGGGTTGTTTAATACATATAATAGAATATCATTATATGAGTGATAGTGATGTTTTTACTTCGTAATGAAATAACTAAAAAAGAATAAGTGGAAGAAGAAATAAAGTTGAAAGAATCGGTAACGGACATTACCTCTTCTTTGAAGCGCCTCTTTGAGACCTCCCTTTAGGCACTAAAATTTGTAATTTAAGAATATAGGGACCTCTAGGATGTTTCTAGGGAATTGTAGAACATAATTTTTTAGGGGCAGGCCGATCTTGAAGGATCAATGTGGTGTGAGGAAGAGAGGGAAGAGGTGCCCTTTTATAAGGGAGGAGAGGGGCACCTTTAGAAAAACTAAAACTATTATTTTATTATAAAGTCATATTCGGTTTTTAATAGCTCCAAATTGATTTATTTAGAATATAAGGTGGGTATGGGTCTAACTAATCTCGTCCAATAGAATTTAGACATGTATAGGTATCTATTGTAACCTTTTCATTTAGATTTAACTTTAAGTTAGATAATTTAACTTTTACCGTGTCTTCTTGTTTTCTTAAACTATATGTTTAATAAACAGACCATAAGAAGCCAAAATAACCCCAAGTTGTTTGTTATTAATATATATAACCATATATAAGTCATTTGGTAGATCCTTAGATTTTTAGGAAACAAATAACAATAAATAATATAATATTTGTTTTAAAAACTATTTTATGTCAATTTTGACAGTATTTTTTTATTGATTTTTGTGAAAATCATAACAGAATGATTAGTTCAAAAAAGATTACTTATATCAGTAATAATATGTACTATTAAACTATAAAATTATTGGAATTCATAAAAAGTCTCAAATTACATTTATTTGGGTATTTATAACATCGATTATGTCAATATTTCATTAATAAGATAATTACTAAATCATCATTGTGTCATACATAAATTATATTATTTAATGTCTAAAAATTAAAAATAAAATACCATTATGTAGGAAATCATTTTATCTTTCTAATGAAAATTTATAGTCGAATTTATCATATGCATAACCCTATATTAAAAATTATTTAGTTATTAAACTTGGATTTTAACTATTTTAACCCTTCTTTAAATAAATTAATAATAAATGTCGTAATCTAATACATGTGGGCCTAAATGGTCATATTTTATTACAAAGGTTGTTTTCGGTCTAATTATACATATCCAATAGAATTAGGACCTGTGTTAGGGTAATAATAATATAATATTTACCCTTAATTATCCGATTTACTTTTAACCGTGGTAAAAAAAGGAAAAAAATTACTATTCACCAAAAATTATTTTCATATCATTGAACCACATTTTAGTCCTTGATATTAACTGTGTCTCTCAGATTTTTTGAATTCCACTCACAGAAGCGGTAAGATTAAGTTTTATGTAAATTTTCAAATTTTCCTAGGAGGTGGGTAAAAGACGGGGAAAAGTTCAATAAACTTTTTATATATCTAAAATTATTATAAAATGACTCCAATGAATTAATTTTAACTTATAAAGGTATTATGTATCAATTTAGACTGAAAATAAATTTAAATAAAATTAATAATTATTTAAATAAAAAGTCGGTTTTTAAATAGTAATCTAGTGTTTTCACTATTCATCCAAAATTGAATGTTTTCAGAAAAACCAAAATTTTACCCTAGGATAATTTCGATGTTCTGAATCCAAAAATGATGTTCATTTTGAAATATTAAATTTACAAAATTCCAAAAAGTGGTTATTACTTTTTATAACGACTAGTTTTAATAATATTTTAATAGCATATCATTGTTTAGTGAAACTCTGTATTGCGTACGACGCAAGCTATCGAGGAAGGTCGTGATTGCGTGTAAATGAAGCCAAGCTAGTGTTGTGTGTAGTGAAAGATTCCTTTGATGATTTATATAACATAAAAAAATATTTATCATAAAATTATCAGGTGTTACAATAACCCTTCCCATATGAGTTTAAGCAATTATGAAGCCTTCCCTTGGTGATTTCGAGTCTGATTCTTGAGGTATGCCACCATTATTTACAGATTTTCCTTGATTTCTTAGATCTGCTTAAATCTACATCTCCAATCTCCAATCATTCTCAGATCTCAAACTATAATGGGTAAATCTACGTTTTTGGATTCCAAATATTTAAATTTAGAGTCGTGATCTTGCTAGGATAAAAGATCTAAGGCCTATCTTGGAGAATCGACCCTCTTTCTTGTGTGTTCTTCGTCTGTTGTTAAAGATTCATCATGACCTTCAAGTTTGGAAGCTTCTCTTTCAATCTCATCGTGATAGAATTTGTTGGATAAGATTCAAATGGTTTTATTGATTGTAAAATTCATGTAAAAATATCCATTTGTTTTGATTTATGGTTTTAGTGAAATTGCGTGATCTTGGTGAATAGTTGTGAAAAAGGGGGTTTAATTTAAAATGATTTATTTTTAATTAAGGATTTTCTGAAATTGCTAAATAGTTGATGAAAAAGTGATTTTTAATAGAAATGGGTTTCCATAAAAATGGTTTTTTATTGAAATGGTTTTTAGTTGAATTGGTTTGGCATTGAAATGGCTTTGACTGAAATAGTTTCCAATAAAATGGTGTTTTTATTTAAAGGTTAATTTTGGCTTGATCATTGGGTATATGTGTTCTGTGTTCATATTTCATATACAGGGTTTGGTTGAAATATGAAATTCTTCTCCGTTCCAATGTTTTATTGTCACAAGGGAATTACTTATACGAGCCTTGGTTGAAATATGACCTTGTGCTCAGTGTTGAAGGATTGATGGAACATGGGAAATAATTACCTTGTGACAACATGGTAGATCGACGAGAAACTGCTCATGAGTATTGAATTGTCATAACATAGGATACATGGTTGGTTACATGGTTTTGAGAAATGGTTGGGTATGCTGATATAGGGATATTGGAAACTTTTTTATCTTTATTTATAAACTATTTTTGATAAATTGTTTTATATATATTGTTTTATATAATTGTTGATAACTCTTCTATCCTAGTGGCGTGAGTACAGAACTCATTGGGGAAAACCTACTGAGTATTATACTCACCCCTACCTTGGCACTTTGGTGCTTTGGCAGATGTCATTTTCTGAGAAAATGTAAAGGTAAGTCATCTAATTGCTAGTGGTTCGTGGTAATGATTTGGTGATGTGGTTGTGCTAGGAGCATGGATGTTGGTGTGGAGCCATGGAGGGTGTCTGGGTATCTTTTGAGAGACTTTAGTTGTCTATCTGCTGTTATGTACTTTGATGTGTTTGACTTAAATGGAGTTTCTTAACTGCCTTTAAATTTTTCATGCATCATATATTAAATGTTTGGTTATGGGTTGTTGGTTCATTGGGTTATTCTTTAAAGGGTAAATCATCCCCAACTTGTATTTTAACCCTTCGACAGTTATTTCAAGCATTTGGCATCTTGGGTGTGTCTTTTAAGGCCTATTAATGACTCGGTCTGCTTTCAACCCAATGAAAATTGGCGGGTCATTACAAATGATATCATCTTGTTCTGTCCTTGCCTACCAAGTAGTCATCAATGTTCCTAGTTTTGGAGATGATATCCCTTCTTGCCTATTCTTGGGTGGGAATCTCAAAAAGGAGTAGGATTGTCAGAACATGAAATGTATAGGGTAAGAGGATGTAGAAAAACCTTTTATTTTGAACTTCAAGTTACCAGGTAGTTGGCTAAATAAGTGTTTGGAGACACTTCTAGGATTTTGAAATCTCATTGTCATGGGTTTATCCAATGAGACGAGCATGACATGCATTATAGAGAAATGAATTCCCACTAGAAATGCATAAATTATTTCGATAAATGATCATTTTTTAATATTATGGAATGGATTTTCAAATGAAATATTTTGAAAAAGAAAATGATTATCGTATTTTGAAAATAATTTAATTTTCAAAAACATGTGAAGTGGTTTCAAAAATAGTTGGTCATGTGAAAAATGATGTTCTGGAAAACAATTTTGAGACATTTGATGTGATAGAATTTGAAATTCTAATCCAACTGTTGCTAGAGAGTGATATAAATGGAGTTTGTTGTTAGATTAGAAAATAGCACCTCGTAGGTCTCGCTGAAACTAACCTGAAGAAGCTGCAGAGAATGTGGTTTCACCTGAACAACGTGTGAACTAAGAGATGGTTCAGATTATTTTCCATGATCTTCAAGAAGTCTACACATGGAATTGGAGGAATGATCCACATCATGTGGATCATACCATACAGTTCATGAAGCAGAATCCACCTAATTTTTGTGATGATTCTGAACATGAGAAGGTGGAGATGTGGCTATGTAGAATGAATCGTATCTTCGACTTCATCAGCACAACAGTAGATCTAAAGGTCAAACTAGTGACATAGTTGCTTGAGGATCTTGAACGTCAGTTGTGGGATTTATAGGTGCATGCTAAATTGGATGAAGAACTTACATGGGAGGATTTTGAGGAATTGATCAACAAAAAATTCTACCCACACACGTTCAAGATCTAGAAAATGATGGACTTCTTTAGACTGAAACCAGGGAGTCTCTCTATCATAGAGTATGCTTCTATGTTCATGAAAGTAGAATGCTTTTCAATAGATTTTGCGGCATGTGCCTCTTTGAAGGAATGCATCATCAAATCCGGTATACGATAAGAGATTCGATCAAATATTAAAATAATTTGTATTACAGACTATCAAGAGATGGTGAACAGAGTGACTGTGGATGAATGTGATATCTCAGGATCTAGGTGAGGATGAATCATAATACCTAAAAGAAACGGTGGGAACTCAACAACTAGGAGCAAGATGAAAAGGGACACATATTTCCATGGTGAAAGTGGAAATCAGAACCCGACATCTAGATCAGTAAACCATTATTCACAACACCAGAGCAAAACTTGTTGTTTTGAATGTGGGTCATTTGACCACATAAAGTGAGATTGTACGACACAAACTAGAGCATGTCATAATTGAAAAAAGATGGGACATCTTCAGTGCTATTGTCACTATGCTCCAATTTCAGGTGCTCGAGACACTTCTCAGTTATTACAATCATCATATGATTTGATAGGATTAGGATATCAGAATCAGTATCTTCAGCAGAATAGAGCTAGCCATCTTTATTCTAGAAACACCATGACTCCTCAACCATGGAAAACTCATCAAGGAAGTAAGGAGAACCATATAGTGAAGAAGAAAATGTATTGAGATGAGTAGATGATAGTCCTTGTTCAGGAAAGACCATCTACAATGAGAGGTATGATTCTTTTGAATTCTACCTTTTTTCAAGTGTTGTTTGATACCAGTGCATATCATTCCTTCATTTATTCTCGTGCAGTTGAATTGCTATGTTTAAAACTGGAAATGTTGTCTTCAGTTTTGAAACTGCAAACTCCTTGGTGAAAGAGAATATCAATATTTTGTGTGTAGAGAATGTTCTATAACTGTTGATGGAGTTAAGTTAAAATGATACTTCTCGATGTTGGATATTGATTTCAATGATCTAATCCTAGGTATGGATTGACTGACAACATTCAAGGCTCAAATCGACTGTTATAGGAGAATAGTTAGTTTCATGATTGAGGATAGTTTTGAGCTTCTCTTCAGAGGGGATATGATTTTAAAGAAAGGTGAAAAGACCTTGTGGGAACCAATGGTGGTAATTATATCTTACCAATTAACTGAATTTATGTTGGAATCAATAGAAGAGATTGAGGAAATTTTTTTCTAGCTGTTGTGGATCATTTTCAGAAGTCTATCCCAAGAACTTCTCAAGGCTATCACATCTAATAGATGTGGAGTTTACAATCGATCTCCTTTCGAGGACCAGTCCTATTTTCCTTACATATTATAGGATGACACCAATAGAGTTATGGGAATTGAATGTGCAGTTAGTGGAGTTGGAAACCAAGGGTTTCCTTCGGCCAATTATGTCTCCATGGGAAGCACCTATTTTGTTCGTAAAGAATAAAGATGGAACTCTTCAGCTGTGTGTTGATTATCTTATGCTTAACAAAGTTATGATAAATAATAGATATCCACTTACATAGATTGATGATCTATTCAATCAATTAAGAATATTAAAGTGGTTCTCCATGATTGAATTGTGATCACAATATCACCAATTGAGAGTTCAGAAATGGGATATTCCAATGATAGCTTTCAGAAGTAGATATGGACACTACAATTATGTAGTCAGGACTTTCGGTCAAACGAATGCACCAGCAATATTCATGGAATTGATAAATAGTATATTTAAACAATATCTATAATCATTTGTTGTGGTGTTTTTGGATGACATTTTGGTTTATTCAATGACAAGGGCTGATCATGAGGTGCACCTAGAAACAGTGTTACAAATATTAAAAGATCATGGCTTTTATGCCAAATTATCAACGTGTCAATGTTGGATACAAGAAGTATGTTTCCTTGGCCATACCATTTTGGAGAATTCATTTCTGTTGATCCTAAAAATATAGAAGCTATTATCTCATGGAAACCACCAAAGAATGTGTTTGAGATACAAAGTTTTATTGGTCTAGCTGGTTATTATAGATGCTTTGTGAATGATTTATCAAAACTAGATTCACAAATTACATCTCTGAAAAAGAAGTATTATCCATTCCAACGTATAGATGAATGTCTGATGTCCTTCCAGGAACTAAATGTTCGGCTTACATCGGCAGTTATCTTGATCTTTCCAAAATAAGGACATCGATATGAGGTGTAATGTGATATATCAAGATCAGGGTTGGGTTGTGTTCTTATTCATAGAGATCATGTGGTTTCTTATGGTTCAATGCATTTGAGGATGAATTATATGAATTACCTAACACATTATTTGATGTTAGCTTCAGTTATCTATGCTTTTTAAACACGGAGACATTATCTCTTTGGTAAGAAATTTACTAGGATTACAGTTCAAAAAAGCATAAAACACATTTTCTCACAGCAAGATTTGAATCTGATGCAAATGAGGTGGAAGGATTATCTCCAAATTATTGTCTTTGACATAATGTACACACAAGGTAAAGGAAATTATGTAGCAGATGCATTTGAGTAGAAACTCATATGGTCAGTTGGTGAAAGAAGCATCAGATCAATGCTAATTGGTACCAGTCTTAACTGACATGCATGTAGAATGTGAAGGCTGAGGTGATGTTGTAGTTTTATTTTCTACTACTCTTGTTCCGGATTTAGTAAAAATGATCACAGAGGCATAACCGTCTGATGCAGATTGTCTAGTTGTAAGTTCAAAAACAAACGGTGGGGTGACCATTGATTGTTGGAAACTGGATGGAGGTTCAGTTTTGTGTTTCAAAGATCGGATGGTTGTACCAATGGTTTTTCTGGAACAAATACTCAATGCTTACCACCATTAAATATAGGTTGTACATCCAGGTACACAGAAGATGTATAAGGCATTGAAGGTTCAATTTTGGTGGAGGGGCGTGAAGAGGAAGGTGGTCGAGGTTGTCTCGCGGTGCTTAACATGTTACCATGTTAAAGTAGAGCGTCATAAAATAGCTGGTATGTTACAATATTTCCCCATACCAGTGTTGAAATGGGATCATATATCAATGTATTTTGTTAAAGGTATTCCAAGAACGGTTTGGAAACACGATGCCATTTGGGTGATAGTGGATCGTCTAACCAAGTTGGCCAATTTCATCTTCATTTGTAAAACTCATACATTGGAGAATCTTTCAAAAATAAATATTCGAGAAGTGGTAAAGAGGAATGTTTTACCAGTTTCAATATTCTTATATAGAGATCTGAGTTGCACATCTCGTTTCTGGAAATCATTAAGTAGGCCCTAGGAACTCAGTTGACTACGAGCACTATGTATCCTCCTCAAACAGATGGGCAATCCGAGCGGAAAATACAAAAAATGGAAGACATGTTGCAGTCTTGTGTAATGGATTTTGGTGGCTCATGGGAGGAGCATATACCCTCAGTGGAGTTCTCATACAATAACAGCTATCATGAATCAGTACACATTGCTCTGTTTAAAGCATTGTATGGGTGTTCTTGTCGTTCTCCACTATGTTGGGGGGAAATGGGTGAAACTTCAATAGTCCAGCCAAGCCTTGTCCAAAAAACAATAGATAAGATCCATTTGATTATAATGAGGATAGATGCAGCTTAATGTTGTCATAAATCATATACAGTTCACCGTCGAAGACTGTTGTCATTCATTTTCGTTGATCATGTCTTATTGAGGATCTCTCAAAGGCTTGGACATTGTCATTTCAGGAAGTGGTGCAAGTTATCACCTAGATACATTGGCCATTTCGAGATACTAGAATGGGTTTGAGAGGTGGAATATCGGTTGGAATTACAACCAAGATTTAGTTCGGTGCATAATGTGTTCCATGTATCCCAGTTTAAAAAGTATCACCCTGATCCTGACCATGTGATTTGATAGGATCACGTTGATCTAGAACCGAATGCATCACTGGTACATATTCTAGTGCAGATCATGGATGGAATAGAGAAATTATTACATGGGAAAAGCATCAGCCTAGTGTGGGTTTTATGACAACATGGTCAGATTCGGGAAGAGGATTAGGAACATAAGAAGGAAATGAAAGAGCAGTGGCCAGAACTCTTTTTGGCCAGCAGGGGTTGTCTACTATTTGAGGACGGAAATTCCAATGGTGAGGAGAATATAGTACACCTGGTTTCAGGTACATAACCCCTTTATCCATGTTTTTTTTTACTTTTGTGTGTTTTAAAAAAGTGAGTTTGCATAAAATAGAGTGTTTCCATAAAATATAGAGTTTCCATTAAATAGAGAGTTTCCATAAAATAGAGTGTTTCCATAAAATACAGAGTTTCCATAATATAAAGTATTTCCATTTATTTGTATGTTTCCATAATTTCGGTTGTTTCGATAAATTTGGTTATTTCCATAATGTTGGTCATTTCCTTAAATTTGTAAATTTCTTTATTGTTGGTTGTTTCCATAAATTGGGATGTTTCCATAAAGTGTGATGCTTCCATAAAATTATTTTCTTTAATAAAAAGGGTAAAGGTGAAGGATGGTAGAGTTTGGGTGTTTTATAAAGAGTTTTTGGACTATAATTAAGGTCACACAATCCATACACGGTTGGCACAAACTGTGTGGTCAAATCTTGTGAAGATGTCAAATCTAGATCCTATTTTCTAAGAGGTTGCTCATTTTTTCCCTATTTATTTCTTTTTGGCTTCAAAACGCCCCTAATTCGATATTACTCTCTCAAGAAGGCTGGAGAACCCTTCCCACAAGATTTTAAGACATTCATGAGGGTTCCCTTGGTTATTTCAAGTCCGATTCATGAGGTATGTCACCATTCTTTACAGATTTGTCATGATTTCTTAAATATTCTTAGATCTACTTCTCTGATAAACATTATTTCTCATATCATAACCTATAGTGGGTAGATCTATGTTTTTGGATGCCATATATTTCAATGTTGAGTCATGATCTTTCTAGGATAAGAGATCTAAGGCTTCTCTTTGAGAATCGACCCTCTTTCTTGTGTGTTCTTCGTCTGTTGTTAATGTTTCGTCAAGACCATAAAGGTAGGAAGATTCTCTCTCAACTCCTATTGATATAATTGATTTTATTAGATTCAAATTGGTTTATTTATTATGAAATTCATGGAAAAATATTCATTTTTGATGATTTATGATTTTTGTGAAATTGTGTGATCTTGGTTAATAGTTGTGCAAAATGGGGTTTAATTTAAAATGATGGTTTTTATATTTTGAATTTTCTTGAATTTCTAAAACATTGATGAAAAATTAGTTTTCAATATAATGGGTTTTCATTAAAAATGAACTTTTATTGAAATGGTTTGTAGAAGAAATGGTTTGGCATTGAAATGGTTTTGATGGAAATAGTTTTCAATAAATTGGTGTTTTTATTGAATGGTTTATTTTGGCTTGATCGTTGGGCATATGTGTTTTGTGTTCATATTGCATATACATGGCTTGGTTGAAATATGATTTTGTGCTCGGTGCCAATCGATTAATGGATAATGGGGTTTACATATAAGGTTCTTGGTTGAAATATGACCTTGTGCTCGGTGCTGAATGATTGATGGGACATGGGAACCAATTACCTTGTGACAACTTGGTAGATCGACGAGAAACTGCTCATGAGTATGGAACTTTCATAACATATAATTCAAGTATGGTTATGTGTGTTTGAGAAATGGATGGGTATACTTATATAGGGATATTGGAAGACGGTTGTAAAGATTGATTGGTTATTTTTTGGAAATATTTCTTGTTGGAAATTTGGTTTCAATTGCACTAGTATGGTTTTGGAAATGAACTTTTTTGGAAACGTGTTTATCTTTATTTATAAACTACTTTTGAGAAATTGATATATATATATATATATTGTTTTATATAATTGTTGGTAACTCTTCTATCATAGTGGGATCAGTAGGGAAGTCATTGGGGAAAACCTACTGAGTTTTATACACACCCCTGCTTTGGCACTTTGGTGCCTTTGCATATTTCATATTCCGAGATACAGGTAAAGGTAAGGAATCTCATTGCTAGTGGTTCATGGTGATTCTATGGTGATGTGTTTGTGCTGGGAGCATGGATCTTTGTGTGAAGCCATGGAGGGTGTCTCGGTGTCTTTTGAGAGTCAAGAGTTGTTTGTCCGCTATTGTGTACTTTGATGTGCTTGACTTAAATGAAGTTTCTTAGCAGCCTTTTAATTGTTCATGGATCATATAGTAAATGTTTGGTTATGGTTGGTTAGTTCATTTGGTTATTTCCAAAAGTTTAAATCATCCCCCACTTGTATTTTAAATCTTTCGGCATTTATTTCCTGCCTTAGGCGTCTTGGGGATGTTTCTTAGGGCCAGATAATGAATCATTGTGCTCTCAAGACAGTGAGAATAGGCGGTTCAATACAAATATCCTTTAAACATCATACTATAATAGGTAATCATTTTTTAAAACATTTTTACATTACACAATTTTTATAAACAATATATTTCCTTTTTAAAGGATAAATGATGTCATATTTTCTTTAAAACAATTCATAATTATCTTATGTTTGTTAGAGTGCAAAAATTATACCATTACATGTTTAGTAAATGAATATAAATTTATGGTATAAAATTTCTTGATAGTTATCAATAGACGGATCATATAATTTCTTCAATAGAAGCATAATCATTAAATATTAAAAAATAATGAAATTGTAGCAATAAACTATTACCACCTTTATGACAACCCTACTTTTATTACAAACTTAAACATGATTTATTACATAAAACTTCACCTGATAAAATAAAGAATATCAAGAGGATTAGTGTCCTTGCGGCTTAGGATCATTACATAAAAACTTGAAACATGAAATACAACATCTTTATTGAAAACTTCCTTTACATGACCACTACATTCCCTCGTACTTAGCATTTCATGGGATAACCTGAGGACATGCATAAGAAAAGGCTGAGCTCTAAAGCCTAGTAAGGGAATACACATGGAATAACATGAGGAGTAAAATACATGTTAGACATTAGGCATATCAACATAGAACAAGAGAAACATGAACATAAAGGCATGATAATGCATGATAATCATAACATTGAAATGTGGCAACAACACTTAACATGGAATTAGCATGAGCCAAGGCTCATTGCACATGGAGCATGAGTAAAACATAATTGAAAATGAATCTCATGTAAACCATCATTGGACTTGAATTAGAATGATTCAACACTCACTGCACATGGCGTATCACGATACTATACTTTACCCAATGCATTGGAGTGTTATAAGGGTGCACCCTTCTTAAACATTTCATTTCATGCATAAGTGTGCCACATGGATTGTAGAACATGGATTCATTAAACATAATCATTTATTCCACGATAAAGGAATATGGAATTCATACATAAAACTTTATAATAAATAAGTAAATGTGTATAAAGGTTAATACCCTTGATGGAGAAATGGGCATGGTATTCACTACACAATGGCATTGGCTTAGAAAACCGGTGCGATTTCGGCGGCGTAACGATGTGAAATAATAATTCATAAAAATGGTTGATGAGTGAGAAAGGGGTTACTCATCATATTTACATGTAATGGAATGTAATGAGGTCATATAGATACATTTGCCAACAATTTTAATGAAATATATATTCATGATACAAATGTATTGCTTGAATGTAAAAGAGGAGAGATAAGTTCCTTTCGGAATTTCGGCATAGTAACGGGTGTACATGGGAGGAATATAATGAGAGATAAAGGGGTCTCCCATAACTCAAAAATAAAGAGGTCAGTATGTTTGTGGTGTGAAACCATACCCCAACATTCATAATTGAAATTTAATGGGCAAAGCTACTTAATGAAAATTGGACAAAAAATGAGAAAGGAAGAAAAAACCCTTACTTGGAAGTGTGCTTCCAAAGGCTAGAAAGAGGCTTGTGAGAGGCTTCTTGGTAGCTTGGGGCACCTTGGGAGGATTCTAGAGAGAGTAGGTTAGCGGTTGGACGAACTCCAATGGCTTTTAGTGAGGAGGAAGTGGGAGCTTGGGTGGGTTTATATAGGAAAGGTGAGAGAACTTTTTATTATTTAGGTTTGGGACCCCTTATATTATAATAATCCAAACCAAAAACCTTCCCATAGTTTTTGCCCATGGTATTTGGCCAATGGAAGAGGAAAACGATATTTTATAATTCCAAAGTCCGAACTTCTTAAAATAATATGGTTGCTTATGTGGAGGTGAGTCACACTCCCATGTAAATTAATTTAAAAAGACAAGGTGTTTAATAAGTCTTGAGGGGTCCGTTAATTCTTTGAAAAGTAAGTCAAACAAACCCAAAATCACATTATTTTAATGGTAAATATTATATTGGCCGAAAATAAAGATTATATTATTTTATTACATCACTTTTGGGTCATTATGATGTCATAAAACACATTATATATTTAAACGGTATCAAATTTTTACCCAAAACTTTGACTTTCTCAGAAAATTATGTAAAATTCACCATTGGATAATTTCGACATCCTGATTCCATAAATAAAATTTATTTTATCTTAATAATTTTCTAAATATGTTAATTTTCACTTTTAAAATAAAAACCGACATATATCGAAAATTCTCGTGTTTTGACATAAATGGATTTCAAACCTTAATAAAAATTATAATTGCATTCATAAAATTATAAGATCAATTATATTTAATAAAAAATAATTTAATAATAATAATAATATTTTATTAAAATATTATTTAATTAAAATGTCTCTTAATTTAATAAAATATAAATCTTAATTAAATAATAACTAAAAACACTATTTGTACTTTATAAACTATTTACAATGTATCAAAAATGAAAAGGAGGAATATTCATTATTATATAAAAAAATAATATACATGAAAATAGTACTAGCGATTTGTTACATAACCCCTTAAAACAGCTTCATAAGACTTAAGCGTAATGTGTGTGATGGTGACAGATTCTTGGTGTGGTTCGGATAACATCCCTCGAGTGGTAATCTCTATCAACATCCACTTTTCCCATAAACGGTCTCGTTCGAGCTTGACATGATGAAGCTCAGCTTGGGATTAGGTAAGAGAGAAGCCCAAAGACGCCACCTCTTTTTGAAGCTCCGACAAATGAGCTTCGTATGGGGAAATTCTACTAGATGGGGCCATCGCTTCCTTTGTCTGAGTAAATTTGGATTTGTGAAAGCCCTATATTTATACTAATCATGTGATCACTGTTAAATGGCTATATTATCAACTGTCAGAATTCTTAACATAAAACCAAATAAGTTTACATTTTATATAAACATAAAGAGGCATGTAATTAGATCAAGAGGTATTTCCATTAATGAAACTTTGGGTCTTTACAATATTTCCCCTTAATAAAATTTTCCCTCGAAATTTTACTTATTCCCCAGTAAAACAGATGTGGGTAACTCAGCTTCATCATTTCCTCCGATTCCTAAGTCTCTTCTTCAAACTTGTGGTTTCACGACGACACCTTGACGAGGGGCATTGTCTTATTTCGTAGAACATTTTCTCTACGATCTTAAATCATCACTAGTTGCTCCTCATAAGAAAGGCCATCTTCCAATTGTACCACCTCAGAAGAGAGTACATGTGAAGGGTCTGGTATGTACTTACTTAAGAGAGAGACATGAAAGACATCATATACTTTGGCTATGGTAGGTGGGAGTGCTAGTCGATAGGCCACAACCCCGACACGATCACGAATCTCGAAGGGGCCGATGTAATTTGGAAATAACTTCCCTTTCTTTCCAAACCTCATGACCTTCTTCCAGGGAGATATGCGTAGAAACACCATTTCTCAAACTATAAACTCAAGGTCTCATCGACGGTTATCTACATAACTCTTCTGTCGACTCTGGGCTGCCTTGATATGATGCTGAATGGTTTTCACCTTCTCCAACATTTCTTCAACCATTTCTGTTCCAAGCAGCTTATGTTCACTGACCTCATCCCAATGTGCTGCTGTTCTGCTCCTTTTCCCATACAGGGCTTCATATGGTGCCATTTGGATGCTCGAGTGGAAACTGTTATTATTAGAGAACTCAACCATAGAAAGATGATGATCCCATCCATCTTTAAAGTTCATTGATCACGCTCTCAACATATCCTCAAGTGTTTTTATAGTCTTCTCGGATTAGCCATCAGTTTGAGGATGATAGGCCATACTGAAGTTCAGTTAAGTATTCAGAGCACATTGAAGACTCTTCCAAAACTTAGAGGTGAATCTTGGATCTCGATCAGACACAATAGATAGTGGTACTCCAAGCAACCTTAACACTTCCCTGATATATATTTGTGCCAGTTGATCTAAATAGAAATCCTCTCGTATAGTAATGAAGTGTGCAGTCTTTGTAAGACGATCCACAACAACCCAGATTGCATTGTTTGCTTTGGAAGTCCATGGAAGTCCGGTGACAAAGTCCATGGTGATGTTCTCCCATTTCCATTCTGGTATGGGAAATGGTTGCATCATCCCCTTAGACATCTGCCTCTCTGCCTTCACTTTTTGACACACCAGGCACATTGATATATATTCAGAGATCTCCTTCATCATATTATCCCACCAAAAGTTTTCTTAGAGATCCAGATACATCTGTGTGCTCCCTTGGTGAATAGCGAAATTTGAACTATGTGAATCATCCAAAATTTTCTTCTTCAGCTCCAGACTTGATGGAAGAAATAGTCTTCTCCCAAACCGCACAATTACTTCTTCATTAACATTAAACTCCATGGATTTTCCTTTTTTGATACCTTCTACTTTTTCTTAAATTCCCACATCATCCTTTTGAGCATCCTTTAACCATTCCAAAAGAGACAGTTGAGAAATCATTTGTGAAAGGATTGATGGTGTTCCCTTCATTATGATTCCCATGTCCATCTTCATAAAGTATAAGAATATTGTATCCTTCTCAATTATCATCATTGATAGAATTCTTGGGTCATTTCTACTTAGGGCATTTTCCACCATGTTCGCTTTCCTAGTGTGGTAATGTATTGAATAGTCATAATCATTGATGAGATCTATCCATCTTCTCTGGCACATATTAAGCTTTTTCTGTGTAAATATATATTTAAGACTCTTGGGGTCAGTATATATCTCACATTTCTCTCCATAGAGATAATTCCGCCAGATTTTCAAGGAAAAGATCACTGCCTTAAACTCCAGATCATGCGTTGGATAGTTTCGCTCATGGATTTTCAACTGCCTTGAGGCATAGTATATAACTTTATCATTCTTCATCCGCACACAGCCTAAGCCATTCTTTGAAGAATTACTGAAAAAAACAAAAAGTTCCCCACTTGTGTGTAAAGTGAGCACAAGAGCAGTGATAAGCCTCCTTTTCAACTCCTTGAAGATTTCTTCGCATTAATCACTCCAAGAAAACATTACTCCCTTTCCTGTTTTCTTTGTAAGAGGGTTGGAAAAATCGTGAGAAATTTCTGAAAAATCGTCAATAATATCCAGCTAACCCCAGGAAGCTATGGATATCTGTTACCGATGTTGGCCTCAGTCATCCCTCAATTGCATCTATTTTGGAGGGATCCACAGATATCCCATTGCATGTGATGATATGGCCCAAGAATGAGACTTCCTTCTACGGGAACTCACACTCTCTGTACTTTTAATAGAGCTTCTCCTTGCGCAAAGTCACCAGTAGAGTTCTTAGATGCTCCTCATGATCCTCCTTGGTTTTGGATTATATTAGAATATCATCTATAAAGACTACCACAAATATTTCTAGGTAATCTCTAAAGACTCTATTGATTAGGTCCATGAAGAGTTTTGGAGCATTAGTGAGTCCGAAAGGCATTACTATGAATTCATAGTGTCTGTATCTTGTGCGAAAAGTAGTCTTGGGATATCTTCCTTCTTCACCCTTACTTGATAATATCCCAACGGCTAGTCCACCTTGGTAAGGTATTGTGCTCCACGCAGCTGATCGAACGAGTCATCAATTCTTAGAAGAGGATACTTGTTCTTTATCGTGATTTTGTTAATTTCACGATAATCGATGAAGAGCCGCATTGACACATCCTACTTCTTGATGAAGAGGACTGGTGCACCCCATCGTGAAGCACTTGGGTGTATAAACCCTTTATCTAGATTCTCCTATGGTTGTTTTTTTCAGCACTTCAAGTTCTACAATAGCCATTCTATATGGAGTCTTGGATATTGGTAATTCCCTATGTATAACTTCAATTGAGAATTCAACATCTCTTCTAGGGGGAAGACCAAGAAGATCCTTGGGAAACACTTCCGTGAATTCCCTCACAATAGGCATTTTTTCAAGGATGGTTTCTTCCATGGACTCAATCATCTGAACTAGATACACATGCTCATAGGGTAGTAATATCAATTCTTGAGATGTTGGGGCTAAAGAAGATTCATCTTCCTCCTTACACTTGTAATGAATCGGGGGACGATTCTCCATATGGAGTGTGATTTCCCTCTCCTGACAATTTATGTTTTCTCTTTATAAGGAAAGCCAATCCATGCCATGAATTGCATCAAATTCCACCAGAGATAGTATGACGAGGTTCGCCAGGAAATTAAATCCTCAAATTATAATAAGGGAGGACTTATACTTAGGGGATGAAATGAATTCCCCATTTTTCGTACTCACCGACATCTTCACTTCCATGATTTGTGGTGGTGCTAGGGTTGTTGTACTAAAATTTCGAGTTATAAAAGAATGCGTAGAACGGGAATCAAAAAGTACATTCTCTATTCATGAATGAATATCTAGTGTACTTGTCACCACTTCATTGTTGGGGTTCACTTCAGCAGAAGTGATGGAAAAATCTCTTCCTTGCTACCTTGGAGGTTGTTGGTTGCCTCCGAAAACCCATGGATTAGGGAACTGATTTCTAAAATGACCCGGTTCTTTGAATTTTTTGCATTGAACAACGTTTTGAGGTTCGAACGGAGCGTTCCTCTCCATTGTCGCAGCTGCGGGTCTTATTTGCCGATAGTTGACAGCTAGTTTCCCTTCTCTTCCACACCTGAAGCATTTCCTTGTCCCCTTAAGGCAATTTCTTGGGTACTTCTTACCGCACTTTTGACAAGTGGGGTGCTGGATCTTCTTAGCATCGTTGGATTTATCCATCAGACCACCAGAATTGAAGTCCACCTTATACTTCTTATCCCCATGATACCCCTGTGATTCTCTGATCTGCATTTCAACATTGAGGGCACATCGGACAATTTTCTCATAGCTGTTGAAGTCACGGATCTCCAAATAATTCCGCAGGCTAGGCTTCAGCCCACCAAAGAAGCGGTCAACATTGCATTCGGGGTTAACGACAAAGCCGGAAGTGTATCATGCAAGCCTTGTAAAGTTTTCCTCGTACGCTCTAAATGATTCTTCATCTTTTTTTCTTGAGATAAAGTAAGTCCCTTTCCATCTTAAGCCGGAGGGTGTGCGGAAAATAGTTATCGAAAAAAATCTTCCGGAAATCCTTCCATTCCAATGACTCGTATGTTTTATCAACGTCCACCATTGATCAGATTCACCCTCCACATGATAAGCCTCCAGGAAAACCTTCTCTTGTTCAGAACATTGAAGGATTAGAAGATCTTTTCAATGGAGTTGATCCATTGTTCAGTGATATTCGGATCAGATGATCCACTAAAAGTAGGAGGCCTTTGTCTCACGAAGATCTTGACAGAGACTTGTTCTTTCTTAGGGGGGTTGAATTTTCCTGTTGACTCGTGTTTCTATTGAAAACATGAGTTAGCTGAGTGAGAAGCATGACAAGGTTCATGATTCCATCTCCTATTGGATTGGGCATCTCATTAGTACATTCATCACACTGATCTACACAACGGTTGTTAGCCCGAGTCCTCCTATTACCGGCAATTGGCTGGAATAAAAGGAAAGTTAGTTCTAACACATAAAGGGTAATCCAAAAAAAGGTGATGATTTATAAATAAAATATTATTTCCATTACTCATGAGTCTATAAGCTTCAATCTAGGCATTTCATGATCTACTTTCTAACATATATTCTTAGGGGCAATTTTTTAATTCCCTTAATAAGGGTTCATACTAAGCTTGTGAATTTTTCAAAACATATCCCCTGGGAGTTTCGTAACCAAGAGTATAGCAAGGCCTTTTTTCATGCACCAGTCCACATTGGAGTCTAGCTCAAAGCGGTGTTTTTGGGTTTTACCCCAAGGATACATCTGTGCTAGATCCACCTATACCTGCTCGTATCCAGACAGGGATGTATTTGCTTGATAAACCATATAGTCAATACTCACGAAAACTTAGGGATCTTTTTATTATACTTAGTCTTGTCTCTAAGGCTTTACTAGGGGTTTCTAATCCTAATCCCAATAATAACTAAACCTATCCTCTGATACCAACTATGACAACCCTACTTTTATTATAAACTTAAACAGGATTTATTATATAAAACATCACTGGATACAACAACCAATATCTAGAGGATTAGTGTCTTTGGGGCATAGGATCATTACATAAAAACATGAATAGGGAAGTATGAGGGAGGTGTGAAACCATACCCCACCATTCATAATTGAAATTAAATGGGAAAAAAACTTAAAGAAAATTGGACAAAAAATGAGAAAGGTAGAAAAAACACTTACATGGAAGTGTGCTTCCAAAGGCTAGAGAGAGGCTTGTGAGAGGCTTCATGGGAGCTTGGGGCACCTTGGGAGGATTCTAGAGAGAGTAGGGAAGATGATGGACGAACTATAATGTCTTTGAGTGAGGAGGAAGTGGGATCATGTGTGGGTTTATATAGGAAAGGTAACAGAATTCGTTGTTATTTAGGTTTGGGACCCCTTATATTAAATTAATCCAAACCACAAACCATCTCATGGTTTTTGCCCATGGTTTTTGGAAAAGGGAAGAGGAAAACAATATTTTATAAGTCTAATGTCCGAAATTCTTAAAATAATAGGGTTTCTTATGTGGAGGTGAGTCACACTCCCATGCAAATTAATTTAAAAATACAAGGTGTTTAATAAGTCTTGAGGGGTCCATTAATGCTTTTAAAAGTATGTCAAACAAACACAAGAAATATAGAATCATCATGTGTCTTCATGTCAAGTTTATAATAATGAGAGACTCCTTGTTATTCATTTATCTCTGTCTAGGTGAGATTTTACATCGTCTTGGGTTGGATTAAAGCTAAAAAACCCAATCATGAATCACCTATATCACATGATGTCTTTTCCACATGTCAAATTGTGAACTAGATATCTAAAAATAAGATCAATACTCATCTACTATCAACACGCTCTACTAACATGTTGTCTATTTGGAATCTGAACCCACGTTATTGATCGTTTGAGTCAAAGAGAGAGTGTGTAGGTATTTTCAATATGTGATTCTTTGAAACATCGGTCAAAGAATAAACATACCACAAATTTGTGTAAGACAAAATATAAATGAACAAAACACAAAAAGAAGAATGAACCTATACTACTTTTCAGGTTTTCCACAATTAACAACCATTATATTGATTTATTAATTGTAAAAATAAATTCTAAGTAAAAAAATTATTTTCAATCCCAAAATACAAGGGATATAAATCCAATCTTGTAACCATAATCAACCCATTAAACAATATATTAGTGTAAATTTTTCACATTAATCAAGGGATAATTACATTGGGACTAAAATATTGAAAGCAGTCCAAACCTCATTTTTTGATTTATCACTAATGATGGGTTGTCTCCCATCCCTATCAGTTGAGATATACACAATATTTGATTCGAACATGGATTTAAAATTAATGATATATTTTTTACTTTCTGGGAATCTACCTCCAATTAATCTCCATATATCACCGGCTTTATGTGTTTAGTTCTTAGGACATTCCATAATAGTGATTATATATAAGATATTTTATTTTTAGGATTAATTATTAAAAATAAACAAATACATTAATTTTTTTGATTATTACTTCACCAATGATGGTGTTCTAGCGGAACACCCAACCCCTATAATGATTATATCCCACCGATGTTAAAACCCATAGTCTGGATTTAACGGTGGAATACAGCTCCTAATCTGGGACTCAAACCAAGAGTTATTACATTATTTTAGAAAAACAACCTACACATGATATAATATATTTAATATTTTACTATATCAACATTGAGCCTCCCCAGGTCTCTAAATCCAACATTTACCCATTTCATATCATCAAAAATATTTTTTAAAATATTCCAAATGTATATTACGGAAAAGTAAAGTATTTATATTCTCCTTGACCTAGGTATTTTCAAACCAACGATAAAGAGATCACTCAATATGATGTGGGTACTCGAACTGCATCAAGATATCATCTCTTAGGTGATATCCTGAAGATTAGTATACTTCCACTGAACCTGAACATGTTGAATTCCTCTCCCATGGATTATATTCCCCTTCTAATACATGGTCACTACTATTTACATTTCAAAATATTATCTATACTTGATTTTTAGATCACTGTAATCAATATACTATGTGGAGTCATTCACATACCTCCTAATCTACAAAACTAGGATGAAGTCATGTACTTTGTCTTACTTCGAATGTATGGTAAATTGGTCTGCGACCTGCCAAAATTAAGCGACATCATTAAAGGGCCATAAAATCCAGAAGATAACGTTCCAATTATTAAAATTCAATGAAATCACCATCATGGTGAACCCCTCTATTACACATAGTATCCCTCATCAAACTCCAAGTGCATCCTTTTTTGGTCCACATAAATCTTCTGATAGATCTGGGAAGTTCTCATCTACTCCTGGATAATTGTCACCTACTCTTCATCATTCACACTAACTCTAGGGAAACATCTTCTAACTACCCTGAATCAATATATCACATTAGTGACATCCATGGTCTCCTGTAAAATAACTCAAATGGGTCCATACTGATCGGTTAATATTAATTTTTGTTGGATGTAATGTATAACTATGATAGGCATTCTTCCCAACTAAAAAAATAAAAATGAAATATTGAAGGATTTTTATATGAAAATAAATATTCCTCTTAGTCTAGAAATCATTATAGTGGTGATTGGAAATTATTTTTTGAAATTTATTCCCAACAACCACCTTTAGTCCTACAGATAATCATGAAATGAAGTGACAATGACGGTTTGAATCAACCATCAAGTAAACTATTTTATGAGAAAATATGTCATGGATATAAATTTAACTCATTATCTCTGGTGATATTTATTTTGATATATTATGAAAGTGGTACTACTTCATGAGTCAATCTATGATCCCCCCTGATAGAATCATGTCCTCAAAATGTTTTTTAGAGACACATCACCCTGTTTATAGATATATCATCCCACTTCAACTCTAAAACCAAAAGTAGTTGAGCTTAACCCACTAAGACCTAGCACTAATCCTTCACCTACTGACAAGTGAGGCATCGATATATGAACTTTAAATTACACTTCTTCATACATGGTTTACAGAATTGGAACAGAAGGTCCGTGTACAACATCACTACTCTTGGATACAGTGCCAAGGTGGTGTATGAATATCCATTAGAACCATAACACGTAATGTCATTGGTTTCATCATCCATAATCTGAAATGGGTTATATTCTCCCTACTTTAAGAAAATCCCTCAGGGCATGTCTAGGGGATATCTGAATACATAAGGCCCCATGTTTGGTATCCACAAAATAAGCCTCCCTATTAAATTTTATATGTGGTGGGGTAAAAACCATAGATTGAAGGATTGGTTTACATTCATTAAATACTAACTAAAAAACTAAAATGAGAATAACATCTTGGAAAACCCCATCAACAACTATGAACATGATCTATTTCTGAGAATGTATTTCAACACAGTCCCCTTACTGAGAGTGAAAAAATCATGAAATTAAAATTCTAGATGAACTTTTTTTATATCCTTTTTGTCATGATAAAATCAACCATAAATAATAAATTCATAAGACCCTTATGGTAAAAATATATGATAAACAACACACCCTCTAAGAAATATTTCTATATCTTCTAAGGGAAGGCATGCACATAAATCTCTATTTTAAGGATTAGATAGTTCCTCTCATGATTTCTCATCTATTGGGGACCATAAGCTATCAATACTATTCTCTACACAAGAACACTTCATATCCAAATCTTAGAGGCAACACATAATACTATGTACTCCAAACTATCATATATATGTCATAAAAGATAGTCACCATAAATCCTCTTATCAAACTCCAATAATGAATTTTGGCCTCTCTCTGTCAATATGAAAGGATTCCCCATTTGAGACAAATTAGTCAAAAGTTACCATATTCTAGGGATGTTAGGCTTCAATCTCATGTAGTATACTTCATTCCCAAAGAATATCTTCACATCTAGAATTCTCCTCGATGGATCACAATCTAATACTACATGAACCTTCATCAATTCCACAACTACACCCTCTATTGATGTGACATGTCCAAGATATTGAATCTATCAAATCGAAAATTGGCACTTTGAGAGTTTATTTTATTTTTGGTGCTCCCAGAGTTTGTATATAACTGTTTCCAATTGCCTTATGTCATCATTCATTAATGATGAGTACTCTAGAATTTTACTAATGTTGAGTAACATAATCTAATATGATAAGGGATGAATGATCTGGTCCATGAGTACCATAAACAGTTTGGGGCATTATTTTGTTGGAAATACATCACAAATAACTCATAATGAATATAGAGAGATGATTGTTCCATCATTGGTATATCATCATCTCACAATCATATTTGTTGATAACCTAATCAGTGTTCAATATTTGATAACCATTTCTCCAATCTCAACTAGTCAAATAGATTGTCAATCATTGGTAGTGAATACATATTTTTCATTGAAACCTATTTCATGTGATAGTAATCCACCCATAACAATATAATCCCATCTGATTTCTAGGAGTAAAAACTAAATTCATCCAAATTAAAAAGTATAATTGAAAACCCTCATATTCAATAATTATATTAGTTACAACATACAATTATAAAGCATAGTGGGATACATCTGACATACTATCACATAGATCTGGGTATTCTATATGGTCATGTTTATGAATATGTATATCCCTCAGTGGGGATATATGCCCCGAATAACCTCCAAAAAAACATCCTCAAACCTCACCGCTATTGAAAGAAATGGAAACCCATATAATCCACTGTTTCTAGGGAAATACTATTCAATTGATGATTAATAGGTAGTATCCTCATGTCTATGGTATCATGATACCCTTCATATTTTTCCTTCTCATAAAAAAAGTAAAACCACATTCCATCATTATGGACACACTATATCCTTTACCAAAAACATAGAATCATAGTATGAACTATGGATAGATATCCATGCATAGGATTAAATGATGAGGAATTTTTTATTCTACAATGATATCTGAAACCAATCTATCTCCTCCCAGTTTCTGGGAAAACAATATGTTTTAGGGGTTCATCATTGAGTCTCCTTTGGTAACGGTCTCCATGAACAATGATTGGGTCAAGGGATCATCCATAATATCAAATTATATAATAAGAGATGTTCCATGAAAATATTATCTCTCACAAGTGTCTTTAATTATTGTGGATAAAATTGAGAAGAAATATATCATAACTAAAATAATCCTAATAATCAATTGGTTTTCTACCTCTACTAATTTTTGATATCCTCATCAATGACCACCATCGCCCTAATCCTCATAATGATCACCTTTGGGTGGTGGAGGAAACATGGAAAATTCTATGTTCTCCCTTCTCCCCTACCCCCACTTACATCCTATGAGCATCCATGATCATGCCATTATAATTCCTTGGGTGGTGCATTAACTATCTATTTTTCATCTTAACAGTCCCTTAGTCGACCCCATGATATATGTCTTCAACCATTGTAAAATGAATACCTCCTTTATCTAGGATGATTAAAACCATACTATGAGCCCTAAAATGTAGGACCTATATCAAGATACCGTCTCGAAAAGTGTCTCATATTCCATGATCCTTTTTTCTTTTACTATATACTAGGTTCTATGGTCTCACCTATTGTGTCCCTAATACCA
Organism: Viscum album; assembly: GCA_963277665.1. Classification (NCBI taxonomy): domain Eukaryota; kingdom Viridiplantae; phylum Streptophyta; class Magnoliopsida; order Santalales; family Viscaceae; genus Viscum; species Viscum album. The sequence goes on along the minus strand of OY728123.1, from coordinate 2,058,087,520 downwards.
ATATCAATTGTCAGTTTCTACTCACCTATTATGATACCCTCTATGAAATCCCTTTCAGACCCTCCAACATTTATAGTAACAAAAACAGATATCATAATATCGTTTATATATCGTTGTAGGACCCACTAAAATATCTCTTCTTAGAATAATAGATCAAAAACCATATTAAGATAGTATCTCATGTGGTCAAGGAACCTTGAAAAAAATTGTTTGTGGTCATGAATCCCTATTAAAGCTACTAAAGTTACAAAATAAGTACCACTAACAATATGGATGGATATAACTCTTATTTAAAGAGATTCTCCCAAATTATCATGGATAGTTTCATATCATCATGTGTTTATGTAATCAAACTCCCCCATTTTCCTGTAGGTATCTAAATATGATTCTCCAAAAGGAAAATAAACTAATCATGCGGTCTCCTCATAAGGAATGATCTCAGGTAACTTCCAATAAAAATTCCACAACTTTTGGGAGCCTCTTTTATCCTGAAACCTAGAAGGATTCTTCATCTGAAAATCATAGACTTCCCTTAGCCTATAAACATATTAAACTAGTAAATCTAGTGAAACATTCTTCTCAATGTGTGGTGTAATGATTAGAACCCAACATGGAGGTACCGCCAACTATACAGGACCCTACACTAAACCCTCGCCACTAGGAATATGATCCCCTTGATCATACTATAAAATCAGTCATCATGAAGGAATAATAAAAAAATCAATATGTGACATTATCAATGAGTGTATCTATGTTTATAACTCGTGACTGACAAGGAGATAAAAAATCATTCCTATATGATAAATGCACCATTGTTCCTCTCTAACAAGTTTTTACATGTACCCATTCAACATAAATATTGTTAGATTCGTGGTTAACAGATATGTCAGTCACCACACTTATGGGAGTTGGTTCCCTAGAGAAAAATTATATGTAATTTTCTATACAATTTCATAATTTGGTTTAATATTAATAAAATATACCATATCATTGGCATTCTTATTCACGACATAGTATGTGATAATGTCTTTAAAGTTGCTATCACATAAATGGTCATTATAGTTCCCCACTATGATGATAACCTAAATGATCCACGATAGTAGTTTTAATGTATGATATATTACCATATGAAATTACTGGAGGAAAACCAAAAATATTGACTATCATTGGTGGAGATTCACAAGACTCTGAAGAAAATTCTCTAGGTGTACACCATTAGTAATGTCTAGTGTAATATATTATGAGAATGAGGACAACTAGTATGAATTTCTTATTAGAAATTTTCATTGGAATTTTATATTAATACATGTATATTAATTATTATAAATTATGATGATTATTAATGATTTATATAAGTCATTCACTTTTATGTATTAGTGAAGACCATGATGATATATGTTCACTGTGAGGTATGATATATTGGTCACATCATTATTAATATTTTATTACTAAATAATGTGAGAATATATTTTTCCATTATATTATATAACAAAAGAAATTATCTCAAGACCATTAACAGAATTTATATCAACTAAATAAATCCATGGTCATGGAATTATATAAGAATGATTTATTTCATGAATATCAATGAAACATAAATTGATCTCATAGGTTGATGGAACCATCTGGGAACCTATTTGATTAGTGAATCCATGATATGGTGATTACTGTATAATATAATAACCCATATGAGGTATTATGGACATAAAAAAATAATTTATTTCTCTATGGGTGCCTTGTTGTGTTGCTATATTCTACTCTTGGACATTAGGTTGCTTCAACTAATTCCCCTATGTAATATATTAATGGTCACACACTATGATTTCCCGAAATCTACATTAAAAATATTTTATTATTTATTATTTAAAAAGAAGAGGAAATATTATTCCTACATTATTTTTAATAATTATACAATTTTTATTGTTTTCATATATTCCATCAATAATTATTAATGAAAATACTATCTGAGAATGATATTTTAAAAATATTCATTTTCTATTTAGTGAACATTATTTTATATTTATTTATTAAATAATTACACAATTATATTAATTTATTAAATAAATATTTTTTATTTTGGGAATGATAAATATTATTGAGAAATGGAGGAATGATTTTAATTATCTGGTGAGAAAAAATATATTTACTATATATTATATGATAAATACTATCAAATTTAAATCATGAGTTTTGTGCATTTTAGGAAATAAAAAAATATTTTATTATTATATACATGGTTTCACATTAGAATTCTATAAATAATAAAGGGTTCATGTGCAATTATGTTTTTATAACCCTAACTGCATAAAAACCTATTTATATTTTTTCTAAGAGAGCCTAGAAATTTGTCTTCGATATAATGATATCTATAGATAATCCATTCAATTTTATGGAGAGATCACTTTCTATAAACTCTATGATGAATAGAGAGTAATCATCCTCCCCCACCACTCTTAGGACATGAGTGATCAAAGAGAAATATTAATCAATTTATATAGCAAAGAGATCAATAATGAATGATGTAAGCATTAAAATTTCTCATTCTAACACATAGGTGATTCTATAAAGATGAATGGAGGTTTGTGGAACATGTGAAGATATGTTCATGAGATAATATAGTATTGATTACTACATCACCATAATGGTATGATATTGAGATGTTTTCATATCCATCAATTAAAAAATAATTCTCGCATGATAATTATTTAATTGCATAAATTATTTGTTAAAAAACAGGTGATGATCCAAGGATTTCATTCCCATGTTTATCCAATATATATATTCTTTTATATAATTATTCTCATCATTCTGTTTTAATTGTGTAAATATCATATTAATCATCCCTCGTGAAAAATGGAGATTTAGTGATTCCCCATTTGAATCTTACCCTCTTCTCTGAAATAAAATCTCGAACAACAATGTCTAGGGATATGGAATTTAACAATAAACAATTTAGAATTGTTTCCCTATATCCCAAAACATATAAAAGATAGAAAATATCAAAATACATATTCAAATAATAACATTTCTCTCATAACACTCTTTTATAACCTGACCCTCTACAGTCATCATGGACCGTGACATGAAAATTTTGACAACTCAATCACACCTCCAACAGGTTAGTGGCTGGTGACCAGCACAAAGTAGGAGTATCACACTCACAATATCACTTATACTAAGGTAACTATACACATATACACATCTCCAAATAACCATATAATGTTTCATTGTAATATAAAACTTATTTCTTCTTTCATTCATAACATCCAACTGTCATCAATGTAAAAAAAGGAACTTGAAAGCATAATGGGCCAAATACAAATCAACCAGAACTAGTAAAAGGGTCCATCCTCCTATGTTAAAGAAGAATTATTTCATATGGTAAACCTATTAAAAAATATCTTATATCCAAATAAAAATTATTCTTCGACTCATTATCTTCATATGACTCCATCATAAGGCATATCATCTACAAAAAATGAAACATGTGCAGGTCAAGAACATACAGGCGTGAGTATTACAATATGATGTTGGAATACATGAAATCTGAAAATATGAATCATAAATATAGTAGTGAACACATAATCACAAAGGAATATAAATAAGGTTATGATAAATATCAATAAGAACAAAAAATATATATATTCGCAATAGAAACCAAGTCTTAATGTGCTCTCAAACATACTAAGAAGTATATGTTTCTACTCAGGGATTCAAGGTAATGCCCATCTTAGAGAACTCATTTCTAGAGACTCATTATCACTAATAGTTCTAATATGAGAGGTTTCATTCTGTTTTTTCAAAAAAATATCTATGAATTGGAACTCCGAATATCTTGATACATAGATATGGGATCTCACTCATGGCCTTCAGGGTATACCAGACCCTACCTTGAATTACCCTCTTAGAAGGGGAATGTAAACTTGTGTATGATGGTCAAGATGAATTATCTAACCCTATATATGAAATATGATGAAATTATAGGGGACGATTGGAAGGTAAATGATTCGGATTATTAAAATCTATATGAGACTAATATCGTAGAGTGTTTAACATCATATTTTTATAATGTAATGTCACACTATACCATCATTGAAATTAACCGAGTGAATGAAATAAACTAAAAATTGTTCACAACAATGACTTTGAGGGCCTCAACATCCCCTATAAATGTACATGTAATGTACTCGGAGTACAAAAGTTTTCTTTTCTATCCCCGGTCATCCCATGTATCATTAGCACACAAGGTATATCTTTGTTCATATACAAGGAATATTCTTTTTGGATACTTGGCATGTACATTTACTAAATTAAATCATCATGTGCCTCCTTTTGGAGTCTATGTACCTTGGAATGTGTCTATTTACATTATTCCATTCCCATGTACTCTATACAAGACTATGTAACTGACCGTCTCAGAGTACCGGTTTGTGCCCGTAAACTCTGGAGGTTCACTTCTTCCTATATATTTTTATAATCATGTTACCCAAGGATACAAGACATGATTCCATCCTTAGGTTACATCGTGTTTCACATTTGTAACATGGTATGTTACATTTTTTATATGAATTATCCCTTACTCCATATGTGGGGACACAAAACTTTTGTTCATCGAAGTACATTATTTTTAATTGAGATTTTTTTAGAAATCATAAACCACAACATATCTTACAATCACACTGTAATCACTAAATAATATTCCTTGAGACAGTCCATTAATCGCATATCTCATTCCCATCCATGATTTTCCATTTCTGTTGACAGGATTATTACCATCAATTCTGATAAAATATCACGGTCATCGCAGTGTGTCATAATAACCCAAAAATGAGATCTCCAAAACTGATCCCAACTCATCTATAATTTTCACAAATCACCAAAAAATCATAAATACTAAATATAAACTTGTGGTATTGATCTGTTTTAATAATTAATTATTTTTTAGTGCTTCACTTCCTTGAATTTACAGAATCTATGGCCAATGTCAACGTCAATAATGATCATGCAAGGAATATTGGATAATTTCACAAATCACAATGAGACGACTAATTCACATTATTATTTTTTGGGCTGGAAACAATTACTTATATTTATAATAACATATAAAAATATACAATTAATCAAAAAAATAGTAAATTATTATCAATCCCCTAATCCTATGTAGATAAACCCATATGATCAAACATGATCGACCCACTAATCATTTTTCATGACAAAAAGATTCTTGTTAATCATTGGATAAATAAATGAGTATAATACCAATGAAAAAATATCAACATATAGTAGATAAATAATTTCCACAAAACACTATCTTTATCATCATCCAAAATTATTGGTTGAAACATCCATTTCCATGCCATTATCCTTCATTGAAAATCCAATAATATGACCCCAATAGCTCTCTCGAAACCCCCTAGGTTATTGCAGCCAAAAATATGTATTTTCCATAAATAGAATTATAGAGAGTTTAGTTTAGTTTTATTCTTAATTAAAATATTTAAATAAATATATTATTTTTTCAATTATTATTTCACTATTGACTACACTCAAGATGAAAACCCAACAAGTTTTTATATTATATTACACATAGGGAGCAACAGAGATTTCGTATTCAACGATGGTCTCATTCTTCCGATGTAACGCTCCATTTATGATTTGTTAAATTATTTTATAAAATTGACATGTGATTAATATAATATTTAATATATTTTTATTTTATCATCACCGAGCCTCCCTAGGCCCTTAAAAAGTTTTGCAACTCAGTATCTAGCATTGAAAATATTTTTTAAAATATTCCAAATCATTATAAGAAAAAACATATTCTTTACATATGATCAAGAAAAGGATTCCACTTACTTAATTTACCCTATAATACTTTCAACCATATATACGTAATAATTATTCTTTAGTGGTATAAATTATCTTCTAATTTTTTATATTATTTCAATATAATAATATAAAAATATTACAATTATTGATATAAGCCACAAATACTCTATTCATTAAATCCATGAACATCAAGGGTGAATTGGTTAACACAAAAGAAATAAGTATGAACTCATATTTCAATTATGTTGTAAAATATTACATCATGGTTATATTATAATTCTTTAATATCAATTACTCCTGACCAGAACACAGATAACAAATCGAGGAGTATTATTCCCATTGTAGTTTATCAAAAATATCCTCAATGCCAGGTTACTGATATTTATTATTTAAATTAATAAATCTAATTAATATTTAATTTATGAAAACCCACAAATATTTATTCAAAAATTAAACTAATAATATTGTTTCTCTTGAGGGTGTAACACTAGGGATTATTGATTCCTTATCACACATGTCTTTTTGTAATTTCATAAATTCCCCAAATTCCACAAAATATATTATATGGGGAGTTATAGATATGGGATTATCATCTTTAATGAGTTCAATAGAGAAATAAACATCACGATCAAGATGATACCCATGTAGTTACTCAAGAAATAAACCAATTTAATTAATTATAATTGATACATCCTCAACTACAATGATTTTATTATCATTCATTTATTTAAAATCTATAATAATTTTATTACGATTATCCAGCTGAGGTTGTTCCAACCATGACTTGGGTAATTAATTATATCCCAATAAAATGGAATTCTATTATGGGATAATCTATTTTAATCCCTTTAACTAAAAATAAAATTCTTGCATAATACATTTAGAGATAATCCATATAAACTATTATGTCAATGTAATAAATTTGTATGAAAATAAATTCTTAAATAAATAAACTACAAGCATTTTATCAATTACTGAGAGTTGTTAATTCATTTCTATAATATTAAAGAAATTAAAATTCACTAAGAACATATTTTCTATTACATTTTGGGATCACTGAATGTTCATAGAAATATTAAAACATATGAATGATTTTATAGATCCCTAGTCAAATAATTTATCACCTAACAATGAGGTTATAATCAATGTGCCTACTATTACATATATTATCACATCATATATTATTGTTTATATAGAGAGGGCTTGGATTTTTTTATATACATTATTCTTGGTGTAAATTATATTCATCACTCTAGGAATTGATTTAAATAATTACGCATATACAAGAAATTTAATCATTATAATATGATGGTATCTTTCATTCCTTAACACTCAGGAGATTTAGGCCCTTATTATCAACCCATATACAAGACACTCATAATATTTAATAGAACCATAATGTTCTCCTTTTTTATTTATTATGAAGAATTATATGATAAATTTGTAATAAATTTAAAAAAAATCAACGTGACACCTAGAAACCTTTTTTCTATCACTTCCCATTCAAACTATATAGCATTGAAAATTCCTTATAAATCATATTGTATTTTTCTTGAACTCAAAAAAAGGATAAATGTATTTAGTAACTATTTCCATTTTATGACTCCTCATTATTACTTCAATAAATTGATCAATATTTCATACAGATATTCATATATAATCTACAACATATCATCTTTTCATTATAATTTTGGCCTCATATTCAGCAATAGATTCATTTTACAATTATTTTTGATTTAGAAATTACCTTTCCATGTTATATCTATCTTAAATTAGGAGTTATTTCTCTTGGAATATCATTTTAATGGATTCTCACTATATGCTTGAAATTTCATTCTCATTCATGGTGTTTTCAATTGATGTCAATATTTGATCAAATTTTCCCCTTAGATAATATATATCCATTATAATTTTCTCATTCTAACTTCAAGTCATTGTATGGAATATCTTATCTAAATACTTGATCCATTCTTCTTTTGTAAATGGATGTGTGGTCCGATTGAAATTTGTATGTTTCAACATAAATAAGAGGTCATGAATTATTGCACCATTATTAGGTATAATAGGGTTTTAAAAAATGTATGGTTTTATTCCAATATATAGTCTACTGTGGTAACATATTTGTAGTATTCTAAACAATAAAATATCATCATATATTTTATCAGTAGTGATATTTCTATAATGATTAAGGGTTTTAAATCATTTTCAATTCATTTTATAAGTCGATATATCTAAACCATCTAATATAAATAATTTGTTCAGGAAGAACGTATAAATTTTAAATTTGAGTTTATAAATCTTATGTATTTATTAGAAAATACATTTATTTAATACAGTGATAGTTTTATAATATCCTAATTATTTTTCATATGGTTTTATTCTATCAAAAGTTTTATTTAAACATTATTACTACCTTTTATACTAAAAATAATCTCAATCAATTTTTAAAACCCTAACAGTAATGGTATATAATTTTTTGTATATAGTTTTAAAAATGCAAGATATATAGATAATATTACTCATTTTATGATAGTTTAGTATTCTTAAGGAACCACGTACATAATTAATTATTAAATTGAACTAAAAATTAAGGATAAATAAAATGAAAACATAAAGACATTATTATTTCTGCTTAAAATATAATATTGCATATGTAGTATTCTTCATGTATTCTAGTAGAAATATAAATGAGTATAAATTTGGATAACTCTTATACTCTATAATTCATTGATTTTAATCAACGATATCATAACTAATCATTGAATAAATAAATAAAAAATAATTTATGATCACTTATTGACATAAAAATTATCATATGATTTGGAAATTGATCCATGGATTAAACAGTAATATAAATAATCAAATATACGATAATAACTGATTTCATAGTGATGAAATGAAAATTATTAGACATCTGAATCATCTGTTCAAGTCCCCATTTCCAAATGACCTATATAAAATCACTACAACATACCAAAAAATGTATATAAACAGTAAAGGTATACACTAAATTACAAAAAAATTATACTCTCATAAGACGTAAAATTTCATCGAGGGAATATATAATTATGATGAAATCCTATTTCATAATTTTCCAATGCATCAATAATTTGAATAAAATATATTAATAATACATTTAATAATGTTTCCTAAAGAGAATCATTAACTGATCCGGGATTCTTAATCAATATTTTCTCATATATAAACTTATATATATGGGATTTCAATATTTCCCCATTCAATGGAACAATGTGAATATATATGTGAATATATCACAAATAACTAAAAAATAATATATTAAAAATATAATAGGAAGAATAAATTCCAAATAAATATTCAAATTGTTAATATATGAGTACTTTAATGTTGTATAGATATAAAAATGAAACAATACGTCACTATGGTTTTGAAGGATCTTAGGTGTCATTTCAAATGTGCCCCCCTTGAGTTTCAAACCTGGTGTGGAGTTAGGTTTAATAGTTGTGAAGTGATTGATGGTTAATTAAATAACTAACCACCCTTTTATAGGTTTATTAAACCCTAGTTTCTCTTCAAAAAAATCCACCATCAACATTTTAAATACCTATTATTATGTCATTTCATTGAAACCATAGGCTCATTAATTTACAAAAAAAAATGTTTTATGGGAATTTTTAAGAATTATAAGGGCCCATAAAGGTTGTGTAATTACATGGAATGGTGATATATAAATTATCATATGATACTGATTATATAGAAAGGAATAATAAAAAAATTTCTTATTGAGAATATAATGAAATTGAATGATTGTAAAAACTATGGTAGATAATAGCTTATGAACACTTTTTTTAGTATAATAACCACATAGGAAAAGGATATGGTATGATATAATAGGTAATATCTCATTTATAATGTATAAAATTTTTAAATTTTTTTTAATAACAATCATTTTAGTATGTAAAAATAATTTGAAATGAAATTTTAAAAAAATAAAAATAATTTAAATGGAAAAGGGGTATTTTAGACACTTACTTACATGATTTAATTATTTTTCCTAAATATAACTTCATAGAAACTTATATACACCATATTGTGATTTTGGAGATATAAAAATTGAGTTAATTCATCATAAGCTTCCATATAGTGTATAGTGATGGGTGAATGGGTGTACGTGAGCTCCTTTTATATGTGAAAATGAAATTTATTTCTATAGGATCAATGATATGTGAGGGGTAATTGGGGAATAACATGTTCATTAAGTGAGTTAGGTAAGGTAATATTTGTGAGAAATGTATTCATGACTATAAAAACTAAAAAAAACTTTTATACGGTGTTTTTATCAATTTAATTGAATGAAAATTAGGCCTTGGGTGATTTCCTCTGTTTACCCTTATTAAAATAAATATTTACCATGGTAATTATTTTTCACCAAATATATATTACCATATAATCTTGTAAATCTAAACATCATTATTCATAAATTTAAATTAATTTAATAAAACAAATTTTATAATTATATGAAATTTAAGGTTTAAATTATAAAATATTATGAATAGAAAAACCATTTTAAAGAGAAATTATTTTTTAAAATTTTACCATTTTTGTTCTCAATTCCTATGAATTCTATCACAAATGAGGGGAAATATAATTTCTATCATATTAAAGAATACAATTTTACCCATTATTAATTTTGGATAAATTTAATTTATTTAGTTAAAAATAATAAAATTATTATAAAAATAATTCCTAAAAAATGACCCTCTTACATTTATTGAGGTAAAAAATGTTACCTTAGTATCATATTTTATTCATAGAACCAAAATTTCAGTTATTAATTAATTAGAATATTTTCCCCCAAATTATGATTATATTTTATGAATATAATAGTAAATACATTTGAAAATTGATTATTATTTAAAAACAATTATATATATCAAACTTCACATATTTGTTGTTGAATATTTAAAACACTTGTATAGATAAATATAATTTCATTTTGAATATATCAATTTATGTATATTATTACCCATTATTTATTATATTATCATCATATATTTTCAAATTTTATTGTCAATCTAAATAAATTAAGAAAATATTAGACTATTAGGTTATTGGTTCTTGATAACAAGTTTGAGTCACAGATGCATATTTTCGATATTTCACATTTAAATATAGTAGAAAAACAATACCATGTATAATTCCACTAAATTTAGAAATAGGGAACATTATGTAGTTACTAGCTGGTGTTAGAGAAAGACCAGTATGTGAATTGTGGTTATTATCTTAAATCACTTTTTCATCCACAAACTCGACTTTATGGGGATTATCATGTACTTTATCTTAGTTTGAGAATAACAAAATAGAGTAATGATGAGTACAATCATAGAGGAAAACATGTATTTTGAAAAGAATAATGAATTCCTTATTTTAATAATGTTAGTAATGATACACCAGTCCATGATACAAATCGATAATATGATATCTCTATTTCGCATCTCAGGGTTGATCCAAATATTATGCATCTATATATTGAATATTTATAATTCATATGAGATCATTCATTTGGTTTAATTATTCATTTGAATGTTCTAGACATTAATATAATATTTCATTGGCATCATGCTGTTATCAAATAAAGGAGATAGATTTTCAACTCTTATTTTTTTATTCATATTTTTATTCTATTATGTAATGTAGTCATCCCACTATGAGGATCACAGAAAATATAATTGATGACTTCATGGTATGAATATATAATATTATAATGTGGGATTCCATTCTGACATCTCGTATATAGTATGATATTATTTTTGAAACATATGATCTATACCAATTTTTAAATAAATTAATAGTTATTATGTATTAAGTAATTAAATTGATAATGTATGTTAAAAAGGATAATTATATGATGTTGGAAAGGAGACTATGGTTCATGAGAGACGAAGAGTAAATTCAAGGTTATATTAAGAATCCCTAAATAGTTAAATTACTCCTACTAACTCTAGGGTAAACCTATGATTTTATACCATCATTTTTTAAATGGATACAATGAATAGTTCCCTAAGGATTAAATTTCCACTAAGAATGAATGGGGGGTAATGGTCCCTAGGAAACCCTATAAGAAGGGATAATAGGAATATCCTCAAATTTCATTAAAAAACATGACTACATTGTCACTAAAAACGTACCTTAAAATTCATACATATCAATATCAAAACATGATACAATAAATTATGTTATAACATAGAATGTAACGCCCCGACCCTAGTTACCCAGAGTTGGTGCATTATTACATTACATTGTCATGATCACAAGAAATATCAAATCTCGAAAGACCGATTTGTTTAATAGACTTGGAAACACTAGATATATTCATAAAGTTTTACATTACGTCATAAAGTGAAAAACTACTACAACAACATAGTCTCCATATTCCACACTCATATCCCCACATACTATCCCTGCAGGTCATTCATAACTTACTTCTTCACATCCTAGGAAAAAAACATAGAAAAGGGGTGAGCTCAAATGCCCAGTAAGGATAACAATATAGAAAAAACATTCATAAATAAGAATAAACATTTAGGGAAATGTATAACTAAAACAAAATCCTTTTAAACATGAACTTCAACATAGTATGGAAAAAGTAAAATTAAATAATGCCATTTACTTATTCACATGGATATTCTACTAATCAAATAATCACATGCAATATCAATAACCACTTTCATAATGATGGAATGCATAATGCCAGACTATCATAACCACATAGCCAAGGCATCGTGCTAAGACTACAAATACGATTTTGTCAAGGCCTTGTGCCAAAACACTAGTTTGTCTAATGAGACCTACCGATGCATCGAGGCGCTATAGCAGGCTCCACCCATCACATATTAAGTTTAATGCATTTCCATATGAAATGGTTTAAACGTAACATAAACATTCATATTAGAACTAGAATACGAAATGTCAATAATTTCACCATAAACTATGAATAGTATAAAAATAGCACATCCACAGTCAATCATATCACAAAACCTTCAATACAATATAGACGTTTTGTATCATAATAAATCATCTTCAAATAAGTGTAAAATCCATCAAAGGATGTTGACATAGATGAAATCAAAACTCTTTCTAGAGAAATATCTCTTTCTATTTTGAAATCTTTTAAGAGTCATATATTTATAAAATAAAACATTTTCATTGAAAATATCCTTATATGCTTGTAAGGGAAGCTTCGACGATTTTATAACGGCGGAAAATAACTATACCCGCCGTATAAGTTAAAAAAACATTCTTACCTTAATTTGGTCGAAAAGGTTAAAAAGCACCTTGTTTGGAAAACAACAAAAAGATTCCTTTATAAAACTCTTATAAAATGTAAAACAAGGGTATAAATGACTTTAACCTATATTCTAGTAAATAGTAAAAAAAATTTTGATATTCATTTTTAAGAAACATGGATGTGGATGATAAAGAGATCCTAGTAGATTATTACGTATAAACAACCTCGGATAATGAAGAGATTGTGAAATAACCCTTACCTTGTACTTTTCCTTTGTTGGGGTAGGTTAACCTCCTGTATAATGGTGAAATAATTGTTATTAAATTAAACAATAATCATATACATTAATATGATATCATATATGATCTTTTAACATTGATTTGTTAATAATATCTTAGTATTATCGTTGTTTCGGGTGTTAACTTACTCATTTTCTTTTATATGTTTTGTTACATAATCCATGTTTGTAATGGATAGGTTTTATATTATTAATATTTAGAATTATATCAAGTCCTTACACATCATTTTTAAATCATCAAATGATAATTATACTTGAATGGATACGATGGAGAATGAATCTAATCGCGTTCGTGGAGATGGTAGTCCGTACGTACGCACAAGCGACAATATCCATCATTTGATATTAAAATAATATATAAATGGGTGGTATATCATATATACAGAATAATTAACATGTTATATTTATTATTTACATGAGTTACACATCATTATAATACTCATCCAAATAATAATATATTGAATAACAATTACACCACGACGTGGAGACGGTAAGCCTTACGTACACACGTATGGTGACATGTTATTCAAAGGGTGGATAGAATAATGAATATGGTTGTACCATATTTATAATAACATCACAGTATATATAAGATACTTGATTTATTATTTTAGAATGGTAATAACAAATAAAGAAGAAGTGGAAGAAGAATGGAACTTGAAAAGGGGTGGTGAAAACATTACATCTTCTTCGGGTTCTCCCTTTTGATTTGATCAAAAGGGCTCCTTTGGTTGGCTTTCTGAACAAACTAAGGCTTCTAGGTTATAGTGAGAGAAGTTGGGAGATTATTTGGTCAGAGTATGGCCGATCCAAAAGGCTTTCAAGGTGTGAAGAAATTAGAAGGAGGAGTGCCCTTTTATAAGAGGGGCGAGGGGCACCTTTGGAAAAGCTAGAAATATTAATTTATAATAAATTAATATTAGGTTTAGAATGGCTCCAAAGTTTATTATTTAAATGTTAATGTGGGGATAGGTCGATAACCACTCAACCAATATAATTTAGACTGGTTTGGGTACTTATATTAACCATATCTTTAAGTATTAACTCTAAGTTAATTAGTTTCACTTTTACAATGTCTCTTTGTATTTTTATATTATATGGTTAATAAACTTACTATATACATCCATGCGACCCCCAAGTGGTCCATTAATGATACACCTATCATGATATAAGCCTTTTGTCCGAACCATAGATTTTTAGGAATTTAATATCAATTAATAATATAATATTGTTCTTTAAAAACTCTTTTATGTCAATTTTGACACTATTCAATAGTTGATTTTTGTGAAACTCATAACAGAATAATTACTTCGAACAATGTTAATTAAAGCAATCCTAATATGTAATATTATCCTAGAAAATTAGTTTAATTCATTAAAAGTTTCCAATTATATTTATTTGGGTATTTATAATATCAATTATTTTAATTTTTCACTATTATGGTAATTACTGCATCATCATTGTGTCATAAAAAAATTAAATTATTTAATCTCAAATAATTATAAATAAACTATCATCATGTAGTAAATCCTTTTATATTTCTAATTAGTATTTATAGTCGAAAATCCAACATATATGGCCATATGTAAAAATTGTGTTTCTAAAAGATATATGCTTGTGTCATTTTTGTATTCATTTTAACTTAATTAAAATAAAGTGTCCATATCACATACAAGTGGCTCCATGGGATCCCAAAATCGACCTAAAGATGCCTATGGTCGAAAATGTATCAACCAATAAAGCTAGGACACGTTTTAGAGTAATTTAGGATTTTTATAATATTATTTTTTAACCCTTATTTACCGGATTTACCCTTAACCATGGTAAATAAAATATTTCCCGCATTAATTATTCAAAATGTCTAAAAATAAAAGTTACCTATTTACACAATTTGAACATCCTGATTCCAAATATTGAATCCCTTTTTCCAAATTCAAAACACATAAGTGGCAGAAATTAATTTAAAATTAATTCCCGTTGTTAAAACAAAAAGCGTGTTTTTAAGAGATAATAACTATCAAAAGATTGATACTTGTTTATGTTCAGTTTAATTGTAAAATTATGTCCAATGACCAACATTATATTAAATGGTAAATATATATTTTATGTATACTTTAAAACCACTCAAATTCAGAATTTATCACTATTAATTATTTTGATTAAAAAAGATGTTTTTAATTAAAATTTAGTAATTTTCACTATTCATCAAAATATTAAAGTTGTCTGAAAAGTACCAAAATTTCACCGTAGGCTAAATTCGATATTAAGAATCCAAAAATGAAGTCCATTTTAATAAATAAAATATATATAATTTCAAAAAGTAGGTATTACTATTCATAATGGCTAGTTTGATTGATTATGGTGTGTTAGAACTTGGTGTTGCGTACAACACACGCTATCACATTATTCAAAGAGAAGCGTACCGTAGAAGCTTGGGGTGTTACATTCTCCCCTCTTCAAATTATTTCGTCCTCGAAATTTCTAGAATACTTATCACATGAAAAGACACGGGTGGTTCTTCATCATATGCTCCTCGGGTTCCCACGTTGCCTCTTCCATCTTATGGTTTCTCCACAAAACTTTTACTAGACGCGTCATCCGGTTTCTCAGTACTTGTTCCCTTGTATCAAGAATCCTGACGGGCTCTTCGCAATAAGACAGATCGGGTTCCAGTTCTAATTCCTCGTAAGTGAGTACATGCGTTGGGTCAGGCATGTATTTCCTCAACAGAGATACGTGGAACACATCGTGAACTTTGGAGAGACTTGGTGGCATTGTCAATCGGTAAGCTACAGCACCAATTCATTCTAGAATTTCGAAGGGTACGATGTACCTGGGACTCAATTTACCTTTCTCACCAAAACGTATGACTCCCTTCCATGGAGATACCTTCAGGAAAACATGATCACCGATTTGAAATTCCAAATCCTTCCTTCGATTATCGGCATAGCTCTTCTTCCTACTTTGAGCTGCTTTGATGTGATTTTGGATTACCTTCACCTTTTCCACCGTTTCCTCCACCAGTTCTGGGCCTACAAGTTTTCTTTCACCAACGTCATCCCAACAGGTTGGTGTACGAATTCTCTTTCCGTATAACGCTTCATATGGTGCCATCTGAATACTCGAATGGGAGCTATTGTTATAGGAAAATTCTACCAGATGTAAATATTGATCCCACATACCATGAAAGTCAAGTGAGAATGATCTCAACATCTCTTCTAAAGTTTTAATAGTCCGTTCTGATTGTCCGTCTGTCTGAGGGTGGTAAGCAGGGCTCAAATAAAGTTCATTATCCAGGGATTTCTGAAGACTTTTCCAGAATCTTGATGTAAAATGGGGATCACAATAAGAAACAATCGATAGGGGTACTCCATGAAGTCTCACAACATCATTAATATATAGTCTTTCTAGACGTTCCAGGGGTAGATCTTCTCTTATAGAAAGAAAATGTGCTGCCTTGGTAAGACGATCAATAATAACCCATATTGAATCGTTCCTTCTAGGATTCTTTGGTAGTCCCATGAAAAAGTCCATCGTAATATTGTCCCATTTCCACTCCGGTATGGGAAGAGGTTGTATGACTCCTCCAGGCTGTTGCCTTCCAGCTTTCACTTGTTGACAAACCATTCATCTTGACACAAAATCAGCAATCTCCCTCTTCATATTGTCCCACCAAAAATGTTCATTCAAATCTCTATACATTTTGGTGCTCCCAGGGTGTATAGGGAAATTGGAACTATGAGCATCATCCAGCAATTCCCTTTTTAGATCAGGTATATCGGGAACACAAATTCTCTTCCCGAATTCCAAAATTCCATTTTCATATACATAGTCTCTTAGTCTCCCATCATTCACAGCTTTAATCTTCTTTTGAAATTCTTCATCATTAGTCTGAGAACTCTTAATACTTTCTAGTAAAGATGGTTTGGCAACCATTTGAAAAAGCATTGATGTTTCTCCTTCCCTGGTTATTCCCATGTCCATCTTCACTAGATCCATGAAAATTGGATCCCTTTCAATTCTCATATTCTTCAAAACTCCATGATCTTTTCTGCTGAAAGCATCTGCCACCTTGTTTTCTTTCCCCAGGTGGTAGTGTATCGTGAAATCAGAATCCTTGAGTAATTAAAGCCATATCCTTTGCCTCATGTTGAGTTCTTTTTGTGAGAAAATATACTTCAAACTCTTGTGATCAGTATAAATCTCACATTTTTCACCATAAAGGTAGTGACTCCATATCTTCATAGGAAAGATCACAGCTGCTAACTCGAAATCATGAGTAGGATAGTTTTGCTCATGATTTTTCAACTGTCGTGATGCATAGGCAATAAATCTATCATTCTGCATAAGGACACAACCAATTCCTTTCTTCGATGAATCCCTATAAATAACGAAC
The DNA here is from genome assembly GCA_963277665.1 of Viscum album. Taxonomy (NCBI): domain Eukaryota; kingdom Viridiplantae; phylum Streptophyta; class Magnoliopsida; order Santalales; family Viscaceae; genus Viscum; species Viscum album. The sequence continues at coordinate 2,058,069,730 of OY728123.1, read as the reverse complement.
CCATAATTCCCCGATGGTAGAGTCAATATAGGAACATTGAATAATCTTCTCTTAAGTTCTTCGAAATAATCTTCACACTCTTCTGTCCAAACAAATTTAACCCCTTTACATGTGAGCTTCGTTAATGGGTTATCCAATCGGGAAAAATTATGGACGAAACATCAATAATAACCTTCCAAACCAATAAAACTGCATACCTCAGTTATACTCATAGGTGCTGGCCATTGTTGGATTGCCATGGTCATAGAAGGATCAACAGAGATTCCATATTTAGAGACAATATGGCCATGAAATTAAATCTCATGAATCCAGAATTCACACTTGCTAAACATTCCATATAATTCATTTCTTCCCAGAGTCTTCAGGATAATGCGAAAGTGATTTTCATGATCTTCATAGATTTTGGAGTATACCAAGATATCATCAATAAATACCACCACAAATTCATCGAGATACTCCTTGAAAACTCTATTCATCAGATCCATGAATACAAAGGGTGCATTAGTCAATCCAAAAGGCATTACAGTAAACTCATAATACTCGTACCTGGTTCGAAATGTTGTCTTTGGAATGTCTTCCTTCTTCACACACAACTGATGGTATCCAGATCGAAGGTCAATCTTTGAAAAGTATTGATCTCCATGCAGTTGGTCAAATAAATCATCAATGCGAGGTAGGGGATAATTGTTCTTTATTGTTATAGCATTGATCTCCCTGTAGTAGAAACATAACCACATAGATCTGTCTTTCTTTTTAACAAAAAGAACAGGGGCTCCCCATGGAGAAACACTCGGGCGAATAAATCCCTTATTACTCAATTCCTCTAGTTATTGCTTTAGTTTAACTAATTCTATAGTGGACATTCTATAAGGGGTCCTTGATATAGGCCTTGATCCAGGAATTAAATCAATGGAAAACTCAACTTCTCGTTCTGGAGGACGTCCAGGTAAATATTCTAGAAATATGTCTACAAATTCATTCACAACAGGTACATCCTCTATTTCAACATTCCTTTCCTCACCCACAGTTATTTCATTCTCTTCCTCCCCAATAATTGAATTTAGTTGAGCTACTGGTGGTGGATCTAAATAAGAATTTGGTGGTGACGATTCTGGTCTAAAGATAAGGTGTTCCTTATCATTATCATCAAGAATCGTAACCTCTTTCTTCTTACAATAAATATTCGCATCACAGTCCGAAAGCCAGTCCATACCGAGGATTATATCAAACTCAATCATAGGTATGATGATGAGATCAGCAGATAAAGAACATTTATGTGCTCTAATGGGGACTGATTCACAAAACTTTGTTGCAATGATACTTCCCTTAGGAGTTTTAACTGACAACTCCCTTGTTAAATCAAATTGGAAATATCTAATTTTCTTAGAAAACTGGGAAGATATGAAACAATGCGATGATCCAGAATCAAATAATGCATTTTCTAAACTTGAGGAAACCTTTAAATTACCTACCACCGCGTCTTTCGTAGCTTCTACCTCAGCAGTAGTGATATCATAAGCTTGGCCTTGATCCCTTGGCCTTTTCTGAGGTATGTTCTCCTGACGCTTAGGAAATTAATTTTCATAATGCCCCATCTCCCTGAAATTGTAGCACTGAACATTGGTAGCTTCCTTATTCCCTTTGCAATCACGAGCTTGGTGGCCTTTTTCACCACATTTGTAATAGATGCCCATTCCCTTCAAGCAAGTACCGGGGTGTTTCTTCCCACATTTACCACAGGATGAATATTTAACCTTTCCCTTCTTCCCCTTATTTCCATTAGAAGATTGATCATCAGGTCTCTTCTTCTCTTGCTTTTCGTTAAATTCATAAGACTTAGAGAATTCCTTTTCGGTCTTGATAGCACATGAGACAATGCCTTCGTATGACAAGAAGCATTGTGAGACTAATTCTCGACGGAGAATTGGTTTTAATCCATCAAAGAAACGATCAATCATACTTCTTGGGTTACGTATATAATCACCAGCATACCTTTCTAACCTTGTAAAGTTAGCCTCATACTTTGTGACATTCTCATCCTCCTTCTGTCTCAGACATAGAAATTGTCTTTCCATATCTACTCGATGGTCACGAGGAAAGTATTTTTTTTAAAAAATGATCTTTGAACTCCCTCCATTCCATATTTGATACTTCATCATCTTCCTTCGTATTTTCAATCAATGACCACCATTTATCAGCATCTCCAGTGAGGCGGTAAACTTCCATGATAACATTTTCCCTTTCATTACTCCCCAAAGCCTGAAATATTTTCTCTAGGGAAAATATCCATTGCTTAGCTACTAAGGGATTTGTACTCCCATTGAACGTATGTGGTTGTTTCCTAATGAATCGATCTAACATTGATCCTCCACGCTGCGGATCAGGGTGCTCCATATGGGTATGGTAATTATTCATAACCTGAGTTAGTTGTCCCAGTATGGTGATTAGCTGATCAGCACTAGTTGCATAACCAGCTCCACTATAATTATCTTGAGCAGGAGGGCAATCCCTACATGGAGTGCGTGCATTGATATGGTTTGTATTTCTTCCACTAGGCGCTATTTCTAAACAATGGCATAAACTAGATCAGTTTATGAATCAAAATACATAATTCCATACCTATAAAACACTTAACATAAATTGAACTATTTATGGATATAATCCATAATCATAAAAATATTTTCTTTGAGGAAGTATATACTCATAAACCCTTCATAAGGATTTGTAAAGAAAATGAGATTTATCCTAAGCATATCCCCCGAGAGTGTCGTAACCAAGAGTGCAGCAAGGCCCGTTGTCGTGCACCAGTTCCCGTTCAAGTCTAGCTCAAAGCGGTGTTTTCGGGTTTTACCCCTAGGTACATCTGTGCCAGAGCCGCCTCTACATGCTCGTATCAAGACAGGGATGTATTGCTCGGAAAACTCACAAAATCTTAACAATACCAAAATTCTAGGAAGTTCTTCTATACTAATCCTCAAAGTAAATCTTAGGACTACGTGCTCTAATAAGAGTTTATCTAAATCTAGCTTCCAAGGCCTGTACTAAACTTCCTCTGATACCAACTCTAACACCCCGACACTAGTTACCTAGAGTCGGTGCATTATTACATTACATTTTCATGATCACAAGAAAGATCAAATCTCGAAAGACTGATTGGTTTAGTAGCCTTGGAAACACTAGATATATTCATAATGTTTTACATTACATCATAAAGTGAAAAACTACTACAACAACATAGTCTCCATATTCCACACTCATATCCCCACATACTATCCCTGCAGGTCATTTATAACTTACTTCTTCACATCCTGGGAAAAACAAAACATAGAAAAGGGGTGACCTCAAATGCCCAGTATGGATAACAATATAGCGGAAACTTTTATAAATAAGAATAAAAATTTAAGGCAATGTATAACTAAAACAAAAGCCTTTTAAACTTGAACTTCAACATAGTATGGAAAAAGTAAAATGAAATAATGCCATTAACTTATTCACATTGATATTCTACAAATCGAATAATAACATGCAATATCAATAACCACTTTCATAATGATGGAATGCATAATGCCAGACTATCATAACCACATAGCCAAGGCCTTGTTCTAAGACTACAAATAAGATTTTTTCAAGGCCTTGTGCCAAGAAATTAGTTTGTCTCATGAGACCTACCAATGCATCGAGGAGCTATAGCGGGCTCCACCAATCACATATTAAGTCCAATGCATTCCCATATGAAAAGGTTTAAACATAACATAAACATTCGTATTAAAACTAGCATACGAAATGTCAATACTTTCACCATAAACTATGAATGGTATAAAAATAGAACATCCACAGTCAAACATATCACAAAATCTTCAATACAATATAGAAGTTTTGTATCATAATAAATCATCTTAAATAAGCGTAAAATCCATCAAAGGATGTTGACATAGATAAAATCAAAACTCTTTCTAGAGAAATATCACTTTCTATTTTGAAATAATTTAAGAGTCATATATTTATAAAATAAAACATTTTCTTTGAAAATATTCTTATAAGCTTGTAAGGGAAGCTTCAACGATTTTATAACGGCGGAAAATATCTGTACCCGCCGTATATGTTAAAAAAAACATTCTTACCTTAATTCTGTCGAAAAGGTTAAAAAGCACCTTAATTGGAAAATAACAAAATGATTTCTTTATAAACCTCTATTAAAAATTCAAACAAGGGTATAAATGACTTTAACCCATAATCTAGTAAATAGTAAAAAAAAATTGAAATTTATTTTTAAGAAACATGGATGTGGATGATAAAGAGATCCCAGTAGATTATTACGTATAAACAACATCGGATAATGAAGAGATTGTGAAATAACCCTTACCTTGTAATTTTCCTTGGTTAGGGTAGGTTAACCTCCTGTATAATGGTGAAATAATTGTAATTAAATTATACAAGAATCATATACATTAATATGATATCATATATGATCTTTTAACATTGATTTTTTAATAATATCTTAGTATTATCATTGTTTTGGGTGTTAACTTACTCGTTTTCTTTTATATGTTTTGTTACATAAGACATGTTTTTAATGGATAGGTTGTTTATTATTAATATCCAGAATGATATCATGTCCTTAAACATCATTTTTAAATCATCAAATGATAATTATACTTGAATGGATACGATGGAGAATGAATCTCATCGTGTTCGTGGAGACGGTAGTCCGTACGTACGCACAAGCGACAATATCATTCTTTTGATATTAAAATAATATATAAATGGATGGTATATCATTTATACATAATCATTACCATGTTATATTTATTATTTACACGAGTTACACATCATTATTATACACATCCAAATAATAATATATTGAATAACAATTACACCAGGACGTGGAGACGGTAAGCCGTACGTACGCACGTATGGTGACATGTTATTAAAAGGGTGGATAGAATACTGAATATGGTTGTACAATATTTATAATAACATCACAGTTTATATAAGATACTGGAGTTATTATTTTATAATGGTAATAACAAAGAATGAAGAAGTGGAATAAGAAAGGAACTTGAAAAGGGGTGGTGAAAACATTACCTCTTCTTCGGGTTCTTCCTTTTGATTTGATGAAAAGGGCTCCTTAGGTTTGCTTTCTGATCAAACTACGGCCTCTAGGTTGTATTGAATGAAGTTGGGAGAGTTTTTGGGCAGAGTTTGGCTGAACCAAAATGCTTTGAATGTGTGAAGAAATGAGAAGGAGGAGTGCCCTTTTATAAGAGGGGTGAGGGGAACCTTTGGAAAAGCTAGAAATATTAATTTATAATAAATTAATATTTGGTTTATAATGGCTCCAAAGTGGATTATTTAAGTTTTAAGGAGGGGATAGGTCTAAAACCACTCAACCAATAGAATTTAGACAGGTTTGGGTACTTATATTAACCTTATCTTTAAGTATTAACTCTAAGTTAATTAGTTTCACTTTTACAATGTCTCTTTGTGTTTTTATATTATATGGTTAATAAACATACTATATACCTCCAAGAGACCCCCAAGTGGACCATTAATGATACACCTATCATGATATAAGTCTCTTGGCCGAACATTATATTTTTTAGAATTTAATATCAATTAATAATATAATATTGTTTAAAAAACACTCTTTTATGTCAATTTTTACACTATTCAATAGTTGATTTTTTTGAAACTCATAACAGAATGATTACTTCGAAAAAAGTTAATTAAATCAATCCTAATATGTCATATTATCCTAATAAATTTATTGTAATTCATTAAAAGTCTCAAATTATATTTATTTGTGCATTTATAATATCAATTGTTTTAATTTTTCACTATTATGGTAATTACTGCATCATCATTGTGTCATAAATAAATTAAATTATTTAATCTCTAAAAACTATAAATAAAATATCATCATGTAGGAAATCGTTTTATCTTTCTAATTAATATTTATTGTCGAAAATCAGACATATATAACCCTATGTAAAATTTTTTTTTCTACAAGATATATTCTTGTGTCATTTTGGTATTCATTTTAACTTAATTAAAATAAAGTGTCCCTATCACCTACAAGTGGCTCCATGGGGTCCCAAAATCGACCCAATGATGCCTATGGTCGAACATGTATCAACCAATAAGTCTAGGACACGTTTTAGGGTAAATTTATATTATTATAATATTATTTTTTAACCCGTATTTACCAGATTTACCCTTAACCATGGTAAATAAAATATTTACCGCATTAATTATTAAAAATGTCTAAAAATAAAAGTAACCTATTTACACAATTTTAACATCCTGATTCCAAATATGGAATCCATTTTTCGAAATTCAAAATACAGAAGTGGCATAAATTAATTAAAAATTAATTCTTGTTTAAACAAAAAGCGTGTTTTTAAGAGATAATAACTATCAAAAGATTGACACTTGTTTATGTTCGGTTTAATTGTAAAATTATGTCCAATTACCAACATTATATTAAATGGTAAAAATATATTATAATTATACTTTAAAACCACTCAAATTCATAATTTATCACTATTAATTATTTTGATTTAAAAAGTTGTTTTTAATTAAAATTTAGTAATATTCACTATTCATCAAAATATTAAAGTTATCTGAAAAGTACCAAAATTTCACCTTAGGCTAAATTCGATATTACGAATCCAAAAATGAAGTCCATTTTAAAAAATAAAATATATATAATTTCAAAAAGTAGGTATTAATATTCATAACGGCTAGTTTGATTGGTTATGGTGTGTTAGAACTCGGTGTTGCGTACAACACACGTTATCACATTATTCAAAGAGAAGCATACCGTAGAAGCTTGGGGTGTTACATAGAAGCACTCCAAGTGAGGATTATAGGAACATAATGTTGTTTAAATTGATATATCCAAATACCAATTTTAGACTTAGTATAGTGTCAATTAATTGTCTATGATATTATGCATACAATTAATATTCTGACATCTAGTAATTTTATGACTTGTATATGGTAATCTAGGATATATTGGATTCCCATCATGGATTATGAACACAACCATAATATTATAATCTTGTAGATTCATCAGTACTTTTATTTTGAAAACAAATCTCATCATGTTGGTAAATATATCAAGAATCAATAGATACTCTCTTATTCTATTGAAAATGGGATCCACATTCGAATGGAGGTTCATGATTTGGAAGGCAGGATACATATTAAAGGGATCATAAACTAATCCCCTGTTTGTTAGTGGGAAAAAATCATCATCCTATAGAATTTATATTGGTATTCCTCTCTAATATAAATAAAATGAACACTTAATCATCTCATAAATAACAATACCCAAGTGTATTTCAATATATAATAGGGTTACTAAATATAGTGGTAGATTCTCTAGAATAATAATTTGGTGGACCCTCAATAGGTGTTGTAGAATTGGACACCTCAGAAGATGAGTAAATATCATCTAGTTAATGAAAAGTAATGGATTTTGAGGGGATAAATCCACTATCACTCTTACAACTATTGAGAAACATCCCTCTATATACGAGTTCAGAAAATCCAATACATAAGATAAGAAACTAGTGGAACATCAAGATACAAATTTCATGTATTTTTTTTATAAAAAGATTTTTTGGAAAAGTGATAACTACGATAAACACGAAGGACACATAAAAGCAGGATGGGATTGAAACCCCTACCAAGACCAGACCCCCAAAAAAGAGAAACATAACATCAACCGAAAACAAAAAAGGAGATGGAAAAGGATAGTTTCTCAGGGCTGACCCGTATATAATGCACCTCCAGGAAGTTGGACCATCGAACATTGAGTCCATCTCATAATAATCACATTCATTACCCATCCATGGGATTTTTTGGCACACTGCACCAAAGACCACCCATCTGTGAAATGATGTGCTGGGAGCTGGAATCCAGACTGCCTAAGCTTCTAGGGAGGGGCATGGTCACTAGAGCACTTAGAATAAGATGACCAAAGGGGGGCACCTTTTTACCCATCATAGAGAGAAGAATCAAAACCATAATTTAGGACTAGAACATGACAATGATTACCCAGGAAACCAACACAATCCAAAAAGGCATTGGAGTTTTTGAGCTTGACATAATTGGGGTATGTCTCAATGGGGCATAGAAAAATGGAAGAGGAGTTTTGGGAGAGGTTGTACGATCAAAAGCTAGGAAAAACCAAAACAAAAAAATTATCATACCATAGAACCAGACCAATAGTGAACTAGGAAGAAGAAGCCCTAAGAAACCAACAATGGAGTGTGAGCGATGGAGAAGGCTTCATTGACTGTACTTCGAACGTAGTACCAGGGGAAGGAAGACTGAAATGCCGAGATGAAATTCCAGAAGGATTGAGAGAAAATTTTTCAAGGGGAAGAATCTATCTCCTAGCATTCCTGATGTCTCCCTCTGCAACCCAATAATGACCATAGAGGAAGATGACATAACCTACTCCATCAAACTGTAGAAATGGTTATATGAGTGGGAGAAAACATTGAAAAAACCCACTACAAACAATTCTACCACATGAAAAATAGAAGACCAAGGTTTATACATTGAGTGAAAATTTCCCAATTTTCCCCTGAATAACAATAATTCCACTTACATGGAATCCATTACAATCTTAATATATTACTAAAGTTGATGATACCATTTTAATGATATTCTATAGCTACTCCTGGGAATAACATATAAGATGTAAATAGAAGATTAACTGGCAGTAGTTTTTTTATTACATTTTTTAAAAAAATTACCTTCATCAAATACTAACATGTTAATCGATATCATATATCTCTTTGTATAGAAATATTTATCCAACATTTGGAAAAAATAATTTATTATGATTATTTCACCACTTCCTAGAGAGAAACCAACATGTATAAAATTTCGGAGAGTAGATCCCTTTGACACACTTCAGCTAGACAATAGGATCCCATTAGGTAGTTTTTTTCATCAAAACAACCAGATCCTACCAATAGATGTACATTCAATCTTAGTAGAGGGTTAGGATTTACCAGATATTAATTTTATCATATATGGTTGACATTAATTTGTAATGACTCAAAATGGCACAATGATATTATATCAAGTATCGGCCATGACATGTTGGGAGAAAACCACTAATAGAGAATCTATTATGGAATGACTTGAAAATGGGATGTCAGTTTAATGGGATAGTGTATCAGTGGAAATTAGTGAGTATAATCAAATCTCTTTATTGAATATGGAACCCATCAATTATCAAATAAAACTCTAATATCTCATATAACACTACAATTGGAAAAAATTTATTGATTGAATTGGTTTTGATACCCATACTCTAACTATCAATGAAAAAAAAGGATTTTCACCAATTCCAACATTCTTATGGGGTTACTACTAGAGTAACACCCCCTGAAATCTCGTCCGTAAATATTCCTATTCTATGGGAGTGACAAAAAGACGAATCGAGATTTCCTGAACTTCCAACAGATATTTAGAAACACATTTGGAAATATATATGAATAATAATCCAAAAAACCCTCATAAGAATGTTTGATAAATAATTGTCATCATCTTCCCCACCTATTGATGATTATGGTATACACGCGGAATAATTACTGAACCATCCACAATGATTTAAAGGGGAACATTAATGTTTGGAGATCTTATCAAGACTTCAAACAAAACCTCTCTAAAAATGAATTAAGATAATATTTTATGAGTATTAATAATATCATAATTCATTAATCTAGTCAATATGCAAAGGTGGTAGTATGAAATTATTGATGAAAGGCCTTAGTGGAATGAATTTTCCATGAGATTGAATGATATTTTTAGGATCTACCGAACACCAAGAATGAAGAAAATAATCCATAATATATAATAATGGATGATAAAAAGATTATAGTATCAAAATTTTCAAGGGAATCCATGTTTTGCATTGATTACGTGGAATATACTATAATACTCATATAACAAAATCTAGTTGTTAACAACTTATTCTAAGTAATGGCCTGAATTCAATAGTCAGTTGAGCATGCATTAGAACTGTATTCAAATAAATTCATTATATATAATAATATATGATCCAAGATATAGAAAATATTATGTACTCTTGAATATGAATGAATATAATTATTTTTTACTTGTTCTATTTATAATCTTTTTTCACATTTTGATCAATGATCCATGATAATCTATGATACATATAAAGAGTAACAAAAATAATTACTTACTCTACATAAATATTGAATAAAAAAATTATATTATAAATAATTTAATTCAAATTATTGATCCATATTTGAGATATATATTAACACATTATCTATCACACATATTATATAGGATGGCTATGGGTGGTCCAATTATTTGAAATAAATCTTTCACCATACACATGAGTATGACCATGATATACATAGATCTATGATTTTATTTATTCTTGATCATGCACACATAACTAGTATGATCATTTAAAACATAGCATCTTATATTTAACCAACATAGTATATAGTTATGTCACATAGATATGATTTTTTATTTCCCCTACACATATAATCATATATGGGTACAAGTTGGCCATATATAAGACTATATATACAAAAACCATATATTAGTGTTAGTCCATTCATAAAAGATAAGGCTATGTGACATAACACACTAAAATTTAAAAAGGGGTAATTTTTATATAATGTGTTCAATTATAAAATAGTCTCAGGTTCTCTAAAATCACTTCTTGTTGTATATTAATATAGACATTGAAACACATATCTTAGAGGGGTATGAAGGTTTTGTAATTTAGGATGATTTTGAGGGACCTAAAAAAATAAATTAATTTTTAATACTGAAATATTATAATCCCCATAATAATTATTTCGATTACATTAGACCTATTTATTTAGTCATAAATAGAAGGGGATTTGTTTTTATGAACTCACCTTTTTGTCATACTGAACATTAGTTGTTCTAAACTGGATGTTATTTTTTTCCATATCCATTTTTAATACTCATTTATTAATTCAATATGAATTGTGAAATCCTAAAGAGAAGATACATGCCTTTTTCTTATGTCACACTTTACGAGCTCCCAATATAGTGTTTTTCATGTTAATTTCTGTTAGAATTTTATGGTTTCTCATAATAGAGAAAAATGTGTGTATAATTTTTGAAAAATTTTATCAGAATGTGATATAGTTTAACCAATAAAAATGGTTTGGTAATAACATTTTCAATGACCACCCAGTGCCACATGCATCGAGATCAATTGGAATAAGTTCACATATTTCAGGTTTATACTAATCAAACCATTATGTTGTGTGCTTGATGGTCACATGAAAAAGTTAATAAATGGTTCAAGAATATGATATCATATTATCAATTTCAAATTTGGTTCACTCTAATAATGTGTGTCATCAATGTTGATCAAATCCACTTCAATTTCATGTTATTGACTATGTATATCATAACATTATATATTTTAGTCAATAGATAATGGGATGCAACTAATATTATATGTATGATATATTACCAAAAACTAAATAAGAGGTTCTATATTAATGAATTTATGAAAATTATAGATTAAATAATCTTCTCTTTTGTGCAGCAAATGTTAATGGATTGATGGACCAAATACGGAGGCACTAATATCATTACTATGATGATGTGTCAATTAAAGTTGAATGCACTTATAATTGATAACCCTGAAAGGTTTGTGAATATTCCAACACATTATGTATAATATTGTTTGAGACAGAAAAAGATATTTAAACAGGGTTTTAGGATCATGGACACCATTACACCGTTTATATATTGCATTTTGGGTGATGGGATACATCATCAAATTTCATGTATACAAGAGAGTTTAGAGGTATTTTCCTAATTTTTTCAAAGACAATGGGCCTGAGAGAATATACAGAGACTTCAATAAGGGATATATTGATGGTTCTATAATAATTATTCAATGTTCAATTCAAAATCTATCATTATAATTAAAATTAATAGAAAAATTATTGAATGTAGAATTTATTTTTTCTATGCTCTCCAATTATGAGTATTTTACCATTTATGAATTTATGAATAATTGATTTTATGTTTATAAGTACATTATATCTAGACTATTGGGAATTTTTGTTATGGTCTATAAATGTATGATATAAGGTTTACGTTGTTTAATGTTCTAAAACATAAAAAAAGTGAGGTTGACTTTCCATATACGAAAAGGAAAAAACATTACAGATTGTCAAATTATATTATACGCTACAATGAATATATGTACATATATTTTATGGTCGTAGTAATTCGTCTAAGGTTTTTTAAAATTTAGGTCCACATAGATTTTAACATAAGTTAATATATATATATAAGAAATGGAAAGAGCCATCATGAATTAAGAGCGTAATTGTAGAATAAACCACACCATGGAAGGGAATACATAGATATATGTCTAACTGATCAGACTATTGATTGAGTAAATAACTAGAAAATAGATAATGTATTTGTTAGTTAAGAGTGATTTAATGCCTTCTAATATAGAATGATAGTACATTAAATAATATCCTAAGGTATTTTCTGAGAATGAAAATGTATGATGAGGTCAACCAATAAAAAAATTAAAATGATAGTCTATATGAAAATGATTATCGGGATTATGGAAATTATTATAAAAAATAATCAATAATAAATATTCCTCTTTTAGTAGGGAAATATATGGAATTAGTTAATATAATTAATTGGAAAATTTATTCTTAGTATTTGAATGTGCTAATTACCAATAGAAAAGAAATGATTAAAATGACTCAAACAACTAAGGAATGAAGTATGACATGTAGAATGAAATATTCAAGAGATGATCAGATCCCCCAATACTAGAACTAACAAGAACATGGTTTTTATGGGTTATGTATGGTAATAGTGTTTAATTAATTTTTTTGAGGATAAAAAATATTATATTTGTTTCAAGAAGTATCATGAAGTAACAAGAATGAATCCAATCATATTTATTAATTAAACGTTCTCTGAATAGATCCATCTCTTATTTATGGGGTTGTATTTTTTATTCTAATATAATATTATATTAATGATAATCACTAAGACATGTTTTTATTATTCTACCCCAATATATATTTTAGGTAGAAGAGAGATTATTTATGACGGTATCCTAAACACGATTGCCTAATTTCAATTATAAAGGAACACATTAACCATTGTTTAGTGTAATGGATGGGAACACATGTTAGGAAAACTAATATCGATTTTATGCATGCATCGGATAGCCTACCTGAATAGCCATGTGAAGGTGGAGAGCTGATTTCACGATGAAGATGCTTTGGTGGAGCGGTTCCATGTTGATTGTCTAGGTTGTATGTAATATTCTAATCCTATGGGAAATGAATTAATCTAAGGCCTAAGGTCCTTTTAAGGGTTCCACCTCACCCCTTGAAATATAGATTATCATAGTCAATAAAACATTAAGGCCTTCTGGCCATTGTATGGTGGACCATTTTTTAGTATAGGTTAATGTTAGGTGACAAGTGCTAAAATTCATAATAGTTCAGGGATTTATAAAGAGGACATATCTTTCATGTATTTACACTATTATAACTCATTTAGAAAGTTATATGTCTTTATCATTTTTTCAATCCATTAATGGGAACCCCGATGTTAATGAAAGGTCACAAAGCTTTTATAAAACACATAAAATTTGGTCAATATATATTTATTGATAAATACCCATATTCTAGGGAACTTATATAGACATTTCTTGTATAAAACACATAAAATTTGGTCAATATATATTTATAGATAAATACCCATATTCTAGGGAACTTATATAGACATTTCTTGTAAAAATATTGGATATGTCACAAAAATTGGGCTATTTTATGATATTTTGGGTCATATAGGATTGACCATGTGTATTTTATTTTAATGACATTAAATAATAACATAAATTCTATATAATATAGGGCGCCATGAGGAGGGCCATTGATTAGGGTTCATTAGAAGTATGGATTGTTTCAAAATTATAATACCTTATCACAATAAGATGGAAGGATAGAAAAACAAATGACATCAAATGATGCTTCTATAACAATGAGGACATTGGAATATGATTAGAATAAATAGTTGGGCCCATTATAGAATATTTAGTCATCACTATGTATGTCGAGTTTGTAGGAATAAAAACCAATGTAATTAAAAAATATGGTCAAATATGTATTGATCCATATCAAATGAATGATAGGGATGTTTTAAATAATGTTTTCCATAGTGATAAAGTGGTGATTACTATATGGGAATTGATTAAGGACTCATCAAAATATTTTCACCCAATAAAGAAAAATATAGTTATTATTGGGTGCGGTATAAGAGATAAATTCATCTCTATGTCTACTCATATAGAATGAAACAAGACATGTATAGTATAAATATAATAAATCAATTATCTTTGTTAAATGTGGATTGAACCATTATACTATGTGTGTATAATAATGTAATAACCATTGAATAAATGAGTAATGAAAAAGGACCCCAATATTGATCAAGCAGTAACACATGGCAGGGGATTATAGAACTACATATCATAGGGTGAACCTTTGAAATACTTTTATAGTTATATTGTATAGACCATATTTCTTATATTATGACTACACGTGACAAAGAAAAGGTCACCATATAATTTAATGTCAAACAATGAGGACATTAGTTATGAAATTTTCATTCATATGGAAAAGAATTTATATTGCATAATTTATCTTCATGTGACATGAATGTAAAAATTTATGTCTTTTCTACATATCTATATCATGATAAAAATGATTTCAATTAGTCCTATTATTGATTTCTTAGAGAAAATCCAACATCAATTTGGGTAATTTAATAACACAAGATTTAGTTAAGTTTGATAAGATGAAAATTATGGTATGATATGTCAAAATAGATTTTGACAATACTATGTATACTATAATGACATGAATAAAGTAAAATTTATTTATTGAAATATATAGTGAATTTATCATTAGTGTAGGTTAGTTGGTGAAGAAAACCATGAACCAAGAATCCTTATATAGATCTGGATGTCCTGTAGCTGGAATGTGTCTCACTACCAGGAAATTTCAGAAAGTTAAAATGTTACGGGTGGAGAACCACATGTCACAAAATATTACATCATCTTATGAAAACATATATATAATGTAGTTTTAATACTTGTGAGAATAATTTTGTTATTTGTTTAATGTCATATGGAATGTCCTTTGGATATTTAGTTTTACCTCTAATTACTCATTCAAACAAGTTTGTTATGTTAAATTACGTACTTATTTAGAAGCCTTATATTGGTGGTGTGATTGATGCACTATTTATTCATTGAAATAACGGAGTATAATCAATTCAATTACTCCATGGGTATGGTGTATGGTTATTCCCATATGAGATCCAATTTTGGAGGGTTTTTTCAGAGATATCATGGGTGTTCTAAATTATATCCCCTTTTTTACATAATGTGTGAGAAGTGTATAATATTTTAAGTAAATTCTCTAGTGACTCAATTCAAATGGATTTCAATGTTGTGGACTTTTCATTACCTTTTTATTAATGTATTTATTAATCATCAATCTAGATCTATGAAAATTAATCATTATAAAACTGATTTTATATGGACATGTGAAGTAGGGGAAATTGATCCTTGTTGGGTAGGATAATCTAGATCACGTATAAAGGAAAATATGTGTTATATTTTGTGTAAATACATGTTATGGTGAAAAAATACAACAATGTTTATAGTAGTTTATTTAGAATGGATATTTTGGTATTTTAATACTATTATAAAGGATATTAGATATTGTTTTTTTGAATACCTCTAGCTATCCATTAAATATCATGTGATAGTAGGATGATTGGTTAAAAATATTATTGTATTCTTGATACATCTTTTTATATTTTGTATAGTAGAAATTTGTTTCATCATCAGTCAATATTTTGATACACACATCAAATCAAGTAATGATTTTGTTATTAATTAAATAAATGGGTAACATTGTTATTTCATGAATGAGTTATATATACATAGAACAATTCGATATTAATTTTGTTGAAATTTTTATGTTCATGAATTTCATAGATGTCTCTTGAGGATATAGCCCCATGACATTTATTCCATATATGGGAAATTTTAAAAATAATATTTTCTTATGAAATAGTCATCAGGTATGGTGGATAATGTTGGAATATATCTATAAATCATAGATATTTTATGTAAACTCAATAGATTCATTCACAGTTCTTGGAAAGGACCATATTCATGAAACCTAGTGATCTATAAAAGGTGAGGCTTGAACAATGGGACATATGTTCTGGTAGTCTAGTCCTAGTATAAACAAGGAAGGATTATTTTTATATTGTCAATTTTAGGTATGTGGAATGAGGAACCTCCTTACGAAAGATACTGAAAGGAATTATATCTTTAATAAGAGAAAGGATAGTCTTGTTTTTTGGATAATGGAAAGGAGGTTGAGATCTTCATTTCCCCACGTATTTATGATACCATAAAACCCCCAAGAATTCTTTATATGATTCATGATTCTACAAGATTAAATAATATTATATCTCTGAGACTGGGGTAGAATGACCAATGAGAACATCCAAGGTCTCATCAGCTCCAAATATGAATGTCAACCATAAAAGAAAATCGGAAATAGATTGTTGATCCAGTATGATGAAAAACATACATTCTTAAGTTTAAATTAAATTATGTCAATTCAAGGACTTTTGATGATATTGAAATAAGTGAAAATGATGTTTAAGCCCAACTGATAATGAATTATGAACAAGAATCCCTTAGAGACATGACGATGGGGTCTGGTTGATGGTTGGGAAAAGTAATGAAATCATGTCGTTGAGCCTTTAGATTTTCTGAATGGGAAAACTATAACATACTAGTTTTAATGGAAATTTAGATTCATGAATATTTGTTTTATGTTGATATTTGTAACTATCCTTTCAACAAAAGTTTTTTTTTCTATGTTTTGAATTTCAATAAAAGGTTATATACAATTGTGTAAAGTGTGTTATTTTGAGTCTAATAGAACCGACATATTTTTTGGTTGAATAGAAAAACACCCTTATGAATGGTAATTTGATTTTTAATATGATCCTAATGAATTGAAAATTTTATTATTATTTTATTTTCATATGTTTTTATGATAATGACTTCAGGGTTAAGTTGTTAATGTGATATAATAGTAGTTATTGAATTTTAATTGTTAATTTTTTAATTAAGTATAATTTTTTATAAAAATTATATAAATAATATATATAAATTTTTAATAAATGGAGTTCATTTTTGAATTATACAAGTTGAAAAATGGTTAGAGTGGATTTTTGGGATTTTTCTAAAATTCTAGATTTTTATGAATAGTGAAATATAGTAAAATAACGTATATTCAAAATATCAATTAAAAATAATATTTATGACATCATAAGTGATGTAAGACTACTTGGTTCGAACTCACATACCATTATTACAATTTTGGGTCACATTAATTAATATTATTCATATTCTAGGTCAAAATATTATAAAAATGATTTAAATAATGTAAAATACCTCCTCCCCCCACTATAAATACCACCCTCATTCCCCTCTTCCTCCCTCACATATCAATCCTTGATCATTGTCTAATTTCATCCAAATTACATCCCCATTCTCCTTCCCCACGTCCAATACCTACTGGTCTCACCCAAAGTCCAAAATCAAAGGCCTTAATGAGGTTCTCAAGGATAAGAGATCAAGAGGTAAGAAATCTGCTTCCTTTTCATGTGTTTTCCTTTCCTTCCATTTTCTATATAGTATATTCCACTATAACTATCCAATATGAATGAAATCTCCATAAATACTTTATATTCATGATTTTATCATGTTCATGGGAAATTTATCATCATTCATCTTCTCATATCCCACTTATTCAATGAATATAAACATTGTCTGTGATGTGTCGAATTACCGACATCACGGACGATGTGATTTGAATTTGATTTAATTATTTAATGTCTGGTCATGAAACCATTTTTATTGTTGAAATAGGTTATAATCTATGTATTTTTTCCCATCCTTGTTTCTGTAATTATTTTTTACACATGTTTTTAATTTATAAAACAAAATTAAGTCGTTATTATCAAAGAACCACTAAAAAGATCAAAATGAACATCATTAACATTTAAATTATAAATCATCCTAATTTTAGAATTCAAAATGATAAATGGTGTAATTTATTGTTATATAAATATGAAACTACCATTCCATTATATTTCATGGAGTTTCATTTCCTATCGATGAGAACATCCATCATGAACTGATCATGGAAAACATGTAAAGAAAGCACCCAAAACAATGTAAGGAATAAAATACAAAGAATATAGGGGAGAAATGACATAATGAAATAACCGTATAAAGTATAATAATGATGGATATTATTATTTAATAAACTAAAAACACTCTTTTATCGCTATAAAGGAGGTGTAAATGTGATTTATGTAAGACAACCCTGAGGTAATGGAATTCTTAACCTGATTTCCATTCTTTGGGTTAACCTTCTTCTTTATTCATGATATGGTATTAAGATTATTCGTATGATGGATTTTTTTGTTATATGAAGATTTACTATGTATATTTATAGTGTATACACATTTACATTCCATTCTATTAATTAACACACCAATTATATTTTAAGGGACCTTCTTTTTAAAATCCTTTTAAAAATCTCTTTAATAAATTTCAAAAGTTTTTTTTAATATGTATATGGAATGGGTGGTTTCCCCTAATTTCAATATAATTTATTAAAATTATATGTTTTTTGGGAATTATTGATGTTGGGTTGATCCCATTATAGCTAAATATATGTTTGGTGAGCCTATTATATCTCAAGATTTGTTTGGTTGAGCCCATTATAGCTCAAGATATGACGGGTGATCCCCATTATAACTCTCCAATGCATTCGGTACTCTAGGTATGGAAGTTGAACAAAATATTAATCCATGTATAAGTTTTAATGTAATATTTATATGGTAAATATTTCTCAAGGAAACTACATTATATTTATATGCATATGAATTTTTTTTGATTATGGGTTTTATTGGTTTTTATGTTATCACTTGACTAAGAATTTCATTATTTTTATCCCTTGCTAAGTTTTATACTAATCCCATGTTTTAAAACGTTATCCATAGGATATAAGGATGGGTAAGACAATTAAGGGTGTTGTTATGAATGATATAAGGGGTTGTCATTGAAATCATGTTTTACGCTTCAATGTTTTATATTTTGAAAAAAATTGATTTTGTTTTTAGTAGTATCTTCTTGTATTAATGTGGTATGTTATGTATGTAAGGTATCATAATTATCAAAAAATATAAACCTGAAAAGATCCTCAATGTATTATAATGTATGTTATGGACTAAAATTAAATGTTATGTAATGTTTTAAGGTCGGGACCTTATAGAAACCAAGACTATAGATAGACTACTCAAATATTCCAAAACAATTGTCACCAGATCATCTGGTAAGGAAAACAATGGGACACAGATAAGACCAATGGAAACACCCATTGTAGATTGTGATAATCAGTGTGTTGTTATGTTAGCTGTAAAAGATATTAGTGAGGGAATTCAGGCTCATTATGTTGATGTTATTGTGTACAAATTTTATCCAATGTGGTATAGAACCAAAAAACAGAATTTAATGAAAGGTAGAAGTGAAATATGGGTAATGTTTGGTGATTTTTCAACACTCAATGATGGATATGTTAGAGGAATACATATGTAAAATTTCATTAACAAGGTTTTTCAACATAATATATGATATATCTATTATATTTTACATTAGTGAAGATATATGAGCATGTATCTACAAATAAGATCTCATTTGTACATGAGGATAAATTAAATGGATGATCAATGTGGATGAATTCATCCCGAAAAAGGTCAGGATGGGAGATTATTTTGACGATCTTCTAGATAATGACCTAGATATTCAGGTAACCACAAATAATTTCCAGTTTTATAGGGTGGTTAGTTATAATAATATTTATCTTGACATTAATGACTTATTGTTTTCCCTTTGTGGTTAACGCCTATGTTTTGGCCTTATTTTGGTATCCCACATTTTCCTTAGAAGTTATTTATGAATAAAAGTAAAAATTTTATTCAAATTATGGATAATTTTAAGATTTCTCTATATTGAATGATAATAATTAATATTTCTATCTAGTCCCGATTATCTTGGGCTATAGTTGGAATATCTAAAGCATTTTCCTAGAAATTATATGAATGTTTTATATGGGAAATTGTTGTATCATAGGGAAATTAATTTGTAAAAACACATTTATATTTATGAAATATAATTAAATCCACCTTTTTATATAATATTTATCATTAATATGGTTAATCACCTACTCCGAGTCACCCTTAATGTTAATGAAGGTGAGTTATATAATATGGTGTAACACTAATCCAATGACAACTACCTAATATTTAAAGTTCTTATTGGTGAAACAATAGAATAGTAGGATGAAATAAAGAATGACTATTTTTTATGAAGATTCATAATACCCTCAATATAATCCTTTTAAACATCATATTTTCTATTATATATCTATTCATGCTCCATGATGAACCCTCAAATTACATCACCCATATTTTTTTATTTTCATAGATGGTAAAACATATTTACTATGGAGATTTTTGTTCAAAAGTGACATTTTTGTCATGGGGTTCTCTAAGAGAAACTATTTTACATTTTTATTTTGACCACTTTCTAAGATAAAAACATGATAACCAATTGTTTCGTTATATTTCATGTTATGTTATATTTTTAGTTAATATCATATGATAGAGGTTCTAGTTGACTAGTTTCAACATGGAGACAATGTAGTCAATGTGATACTAATGGTACTTCCTCATCATCTATTATTCAAAACTAGATGTAATGATGTTTTTCTCAATATCAAAATTCCATGTCTTAGTATCCCTAATTTTTATACAATGATAGGATACACTATTCTCTTTACATGCATCATTATATTGAGAAAAGAGGGTACTAAGAAATCAATCCAGGGACTCTGTCCGGACCCGACCCATACTGGGGCTCGAGCCGCAACTACCACAAGCCCGCCTCCGTAGGACAAGGGTTGGGGACTAGTGCCAAATGCACAAAAAACTAGGGGAGGCTTTTGCCTAAGAAACTGTACACACACACACGCAGCCAACTCAATGCAAAAAGTGAAGAGAAGAGAAAGAAAGATACAACACTGCTACCATAAAGTAAAACCAAGATACATGCATCGACCTCTAACCTGTTCAAGTAAAGTGCTAAAAAGTAGACTGGAATGTAACAAAATAGTAAAGAGGGGAAAAACATGCGCCCAAACAGAAATGTGCCACAACCCGACAATAGGTAAATATAATTAAACAGCTAGTGAGTCTCACACTAGGAATGTCCTGCTACGTCAACTAAACGCAGCCAAAGCTCCTGTGTCCTCTACGCTCTCCCATAGTCTCGACAGACCTATCTGTCATCTACAAGGGCACCCTATGTGTGGGAAAATCCCAAGAAAGGGTGAGTATAAAAATACTCTGTAGGATGCCCTGAAAGCTCGAGGGAGAAACAAAAAAGGTAATAAAATGGTGAGCAGTATATAATACAATGAACAGTGTAAGAGTACAAAAGGGAGAGAATGCAGCTCAACCAAATAAGAGAAAGGTAGTAGAATCATCCTGATGCAAGGACATAGGAGT
Source organism: Viscum album (assembly GCA_963277665.1). Classification (NCBI taxonomy): domain Eukaryota; kingdom Viridiplantae; phylum Streptophyta; class Magnoliopsida; order Santalales; family Viscaceae; genus Viscum; species Viscum album. The sequence goes on along the minus strand of OY728123.1, from coordinate 2,058,047,950 downwards.
GGTGAGAAGAAGAACGTCTCGTCGAGTCCTTGCTACCTATAGCAGGAGCATAGAATCATCCAACCAAGAGGAGCAAGACATGGAAAGCATGTGGCATACCCCACGCATTTTCGCCCCTCCTAGTTTGAGAGTAACCGAACCCAAGGAGTGGGAACAACAGTTGGGTGTATATATATTCTCAAAAAGAAACCCGAACAAGAGTGTAAGGGGATCTCTATATCCATGCTGAGCCCATGAAGATTCACAAATAGTTCAAAGGATAGCCATCATAGCTAACCTACAATCTCGCATGTCAAGAGGCCTCATTGCTACACCGTACAACCAAGGTTTTAGCTCCAGTAATCACGGATAAAAGACACTCAATAGCCTCATTGAAATGACCGAGTCTGAAATATGTCATCAGGTAACCCACTACCTAGCCCCACTAGAGGTTAATCCCCAATAAGTAAATGGTGACCGACTGCCCAGCCCCGCTGGAGGGTAGACCGTAATAAATCATCGGGTGACCCACTGCCCAGCTCTGCTGGAGGGTAAACCCTAAATAAGTCAATGGCGACCCACTGTCCAGCCCCGCTAGAGGGTAGACAATAATAAATCATTGAGTGACCCACTGGCCAGTCCTACTGGAGGGTAAATCTTAAATTAGTCAATGGTGACCCACTACCAGCCCTTCTATAGGGTAGACCGTAATAAATCATCGGGTGACCCACTGCATAGCCCTACTAGAGGGTAAACCCTAAATAAGTCAATGGTGACCCACATCCCATCCCTGCTGGATGGTAAACCGTAAGTTCAATGGTTATCCAACTACCCATCCTTGTAGGAGGGTAAACTCAGAATAGGTCTGATATCTCCATACTGCAAGTGCCATCACTGGGTGTCACGAAAACTGCTACCATGCGTAGGTTCAGAGTTCGTCAAGGGAACCTCCGACAAATGCCCTTTCATAGTTCCACATTTAATGAGATCTCTAAAGAGGTTATGCACACCCAAACGGATTACATCATTGTAATACTCGTGAAAAAAGACATGAGACAGACTACTTACTCGCTGGAAACAGGCTCCTGGTGGAAAAGTTATTCCACATCGCTTTACGCCCATACGGCGTCTCTTGGGGCTCACACCTTGGTCTTGAAAGAGGTTAGGCGTACTGCGCTATCACGATACTCTCAGAAAGAAATGCCAAAACGACTAATCATACACCCCAAACAGACGTCGGAAGAAAAAGGTGCAGAACACTGCTCACAACATAAAAAGACGGCATATGGGTCCACACCTCAACTTCATCTCCAATGCTTGAAACCACCCTAGTCAACTTAGCCCCGATTCCAGGGTCACAACACTGCTAATGGTGCCTAAATTGGACTCCAGATGCAGAGGCTGTAACATCCAGCATTATATGCCAACAGGGCCCTATGGGGTCCTCACCTCGACCCCGAAACATGTCACACAAATCATACCATTTTGTTCCTTGAAGATAACCACATGGTGTAGGATATTCATTTTCCTTGAACGGACTTATGGAGCATAAGTCGTAAAAATGTAGCATACGCCCAAAATCCGCCTTTTGGGGCCCACGCCTTGTGCCAGAAATTTGGCGATCAGATTGTGCCATTGTAATCCCCTCAGAAATACACTTATATTCGAGTACTAAAACACCCTAAATGGGTGTTGGGTGAAAAAGAGGTGTTTCGCTGTAAAACGTGTGAACTAGGCCTTATGGGGCCCACACCTTGTCTCCAACATGAATGCTTCAGAAAGCATCTAAAAAAGTCTGCACGAGGACTAGGGTCACGCTGCCACTGATAGCGCGTCAATCGAACAACCCAAGAGGGAGTTAGGTCAGACACAAGAATAATCAATTAATTAATTAATTAATTAATTATTCACATTAAGTGTTTCATTCCACTGAGCAAGGAAACCATCCCAAAAAAGTTCCGAACCCACAATGGAAAGACTGTCTCAACTCCAGGGCCACATTGCCTCTGACGGCATGTTGAACAGATGTCCGGCTCGCGAACCACGTCCATCCCAACATTAATAATAATTTAATATTATTAAATAAACGTGATTCGGGCCATACCTCTTTGGGAGAAGAACCCAAAATTCCCAGAACATTCTTCAAAAATTCAGTCTCCTTGACATGGACATGCCTCCGTAGACATCATGTCAATCGTACGTGCCGTTTTGTAGATACGACCCCTTGAACACAAGGGACCCATAATGGGCCGGTCCAGGCCGGCCGCCCCCTGGCCAAGCCGTGGGTCCGGCCCAGCTCGCTACAGCCTGCTAGCTGCAGCCCACCCAGAAACTGCCAAACCCCTCAAGTCTGGCTTCTTCTAAAAGATTTTCCAGCTAGACGTTCTTCGTTCCACAACGCACAGCAGGACCCGCAAAGCGTGGGCCTAGTCTCCTCCGCACACCCGAGGCGCTGACTGCCTCAGGTTCCACTTTCCGACCGTGACATCCGTAAAGGTGTCGACCGTGCTGGCCCCTCCGACATATTACCTTCGACCACGATGGATCCAAGCCACCAACGCCTCTCCGAGCTCCCCGCTCCGCTGCTGGCTCCGCACCTCGTCGCGGCCTGCACCGCCTGAGGATGCTGCTGCCCAGGCTCCGCCATTGGGTTCTGCTCCGCCTTCGAACAGCCGACCGCTCTGTCTCAACCTCCGTCCGCTCGGCACACCATGACCGTTGTGCGCAGCCACTGGCCACTCATTCTGGTCCACTCCGGTGGTCCCTTCGGTGGATCACCATGACACAATCAGACACCGAATTCGTGATCCGTGGACTTTTTTTTGCAATCCCTAGGACGAGACCTTCATAGCGCCTACCTCTAATTGAAGATTGGATAGTCGGTTGACACACCCGAAAATTATAGCTGGTGTCCGCGAAGAACGGAACCAAGAACAGGGTTCAAAACATAGATCAATGGTTGTATTTGTGTAACCATCGATGGCAGTAATTAAAATGATGAAACAAATGGACAATGAAGGATAATTAATTTAAAAAAATGAATTGGAACATAAAAGTAGATTAAATCCTACCTCGTTGGATTCATTCGTCATTAGAGATGCTTTTGTTGCACTCCACCTTTGATCCGCTAAGGTATCGACGAAGATCGCGCCTCGATCCGACAAAGAATGGGGAAGAACATCAAATAATGGATGAAAGAGAGAGGGCGGGAGAGAGAGAGAGTGAGAGAGAAACCCAAACTCCAAGTCCTCATTTTTTTATTTTTTGAAAAAACACTTAGCGTGGAATCTGAAGCTATCGCGCCCTCTCATTTTATTTCCCTCATAGACAAACCACCAATTTTAGAACACAACGGAAGTCTCAGATTTCCATTCTGAGGCTTTATTAGAATGTTATTTGAAAAGAAATCCAGTGATAAAAATCACTTAGTCATTATTTCACAATGATGATTTTTCCCCTGGGTGACATCTCTCACATCATGCCCACGCCCGCAACTTTTACACCCAGCCTAGGGTAAATGACATGCTCCAGATGCAACCATGCCATTGGATTTCTGATTTGAGCTACTTTTTATGAGAAACACAACTCTGCCATGTTCATAGTATAAAAAACATATCATTTTTATAAAATTTATTCTGGGCACATGGAGCCTCATAATCACATGCCATCTTCGCGCCTAGTACTATAATTATATGTAGAAATATGCTGAAGACATATAGGACAAAAAACCGGGTCACAACATTATTCCCTCATTCATGCTTTTCATCCCTGAAAAGAAAAACTAGGAAAAAAACATGTGACACAGAGCTCACACCTAGCTCTACCGCTCCCAGGAAAACCTTCACACCACCATGTTGGAACTACACGTGAACCAAAGGGATGGTTCGTACTCATAAGGTATTATTCTCTCAAGGACATGTGTAGGAATCCACAGGCACCTCATTAGGGGAAACACATGGAAGACATCGTTCACCCACTCCTACTATTGTGAGGGTAGGGAAAGATGGTAGGAAACATCTTAATCGCTTGAATGATTCTCGAAAGGCCCCAAAGAAACTTTGGGGAATTCTATGGCAGAACCTCTACTTTCCACATCGCGACCAAAATCAGTGTTTGTTCCTAAAACATGGTGTCATGATTACCTCCTGTAGAAACTATAGCTTTAACCGTCATCTCAAGTTCATGTCTCTCTGGGTGGGACGCACCTGAGAAATAGGTGGTCTAAGAAAACAACAAATCCCTCTTCCTGAAGATAGAAACTCTAAATTCTCAGGGAAAAATCTACCACCAACAACACCACATAGTGAATCATGTAGTTCTGTTCATTGAGTGTCCATCACCTCGACCTGTACATGATAACTGTTTCAAGGTTGATGTTAAGAACATAGGGTACCAAAAAACAAGGCATCTGAGAAAACTCATCCAACCGCCAAAGGATAAACATAGAAGGCACATGGAATACTCCTCGTCTCTTTTCCCCTCTTGGAAGGAGAGTAATCCTCGAAACATGCACTCTGCCAAACTCACTAGTGGAACCTCAAGTAAAGGGAGGTCTAGAAGAAAAGCCCCACTAGCAAACCCAGAACCTTCTTTGACACTCCACCACACAACCCCGATATTAATAGACATGTCAAAGGGACTCACCCACCGCACCACAATACTATCCACTTTAGGTGGCACTGACTCTCCTTAACGGTTTTGATCGCATCACAAAAATGAGTCTCATTGGGGGAAGAACCCCTCTTTCATGTGCAATCAAAGCTACGTTATACCACACCAACATATGGTTACACCATCTCCCCAGAACACTCTCGGTAACCCCTCGAACAAGTAGTTAGACGAAATGACTACCTCACACAGTGCCTAACAAGTTCTACTAGGAAAAGTAGAAAAGACACAGAGTGCACCACTTATCATCTCTTGCATTGCAAGACTGTAGACATACTCATCACATAGCCGCACACAACCCCATTCGTTAGCTCCCTGAGCCTAACATGGGCCCTCTAATAGTGGTGGAAGGACCTTAAAACGTTCTCCTCCAACCATTGTTCTTCCAAATATTCATCCAACACTGCCTCCCTGGGGACCACCAAATCATCACTTGATATTTCTCTGATCAAGACATTGCCTCTATCGGGGAATTTCATCTACCAAATATATAGATGACTCAACACATTTTGTCTGATAGTCTCAGGCCACATGACCTCGCACATCACAACCATAGCACTAGTCCCCCCTGGACTATCTCGGTGCTCTACGATATCCCCAACCATGTGCCTGAGTCTCATCATGGGAAGACCTCCGGCATCGAGGCCCTGCCAATCGATGTCCCTCTGCTAGAAATTTCTCTGTCACCAGTTCCTGCTTCAGCACCCTGAGATGGGTGAGGATGCACAAGGACACAATGCTAGCACGACTCTCCTCTACCGAGATCTCACTCAAACTTCTGTTATCGGATGTTGCAGTCATGGACCATGACTATAGTGTATCGAGTAAGGATTGTTAACCAAGTTTCATACTCAGACACTGCCACCACTCACCGTTGAAGCTCCGCGGCTCCTGAAACCATAAAAAAATGTAAGTAGGAGGGGTGGTACTCCTCATGAAATAGCTGCTAGAAGTCATCCCACAAGAGTACCAACTCATCGTGCACCTGGGTAACCCTGACTATACTATGACAAACTGCATGGTGGAAAAGACTGGTCGTCAAAGCCACCATCTAACCTTCTATTGTCCGAACAAGCATGAAGAGGCGAACCACCGACTCTAGGAAACCCATCACTGTCTGAGTGTATGGCTCACCGTGGAACCTCAGTGGTCCCTGATGTTGGAACTCACGTAGCATGCCTGACCCACGCTCATCATTGGCCCTCATTGTCAATACTATCTACTAATCTAAAGGTCGAGGTGCTACCGCCTATCCTCCTAGAGAAAGGTTATTCGTATGATGGATCTTGAACTGAGGTCTCGTCTCACATGGAATCGTCAAAACGAATCAGAGCGAGTATCATGGCTGCATATCATCGTGAAGTCATCCGGAATCCGATCAAGGAGTACCGAAGTAAAATGACCATATATATTTCAATAAAGATGGGGAGATGACTCAAGAGGGACAGTCAAAGACTCAATTCTATATTATGTAAGAACAAAATTCCCTGCAACAAGTGTCTCAGTGTGTAGAGTCGACAAACAGGTTATCAGGGTCCTGGTGAATGTATACGTCAGCAGCCGCACCATCACTGGACTCCCTGGCTAGAGAGCCGTTCTCAAGACCCATTGACACTCATTCCCCAAAACTCAACCAATTTCTTTTTAGGGACGTCTGAACAACACCCTGAGGAAATAACTACAATTGATTCAACTTTTTCATAACCCGACCCGTACCAGGTCTCGAGCCACAACTACCCCAAGCCTGCCTCTATAAAGTAGGGGATTGCGACTAGTGCCTAAGGGACTACAAACTAGGGGAGGACATTACCTAAGAAGCTATACACACACACTCAGCCAACTGAATGAAAAAGTGAAGAGAAAAGAAAGCGAGATACAACACTTCTACAAAAAAGTGAAACCAACATACATGCATCGGCCTCTAACCAGTTCAAGTAAAGTGCAGAAACGTAGACTGGTATGAAACTAAATAGTAATAAGGGGAAAAACACGCTCCTAAAAATAAAGGTGCCACAACCCGACAATAGGTAAACAAAAGTAAACAGCGAGTGATTCTCACACCCGGAATTGCCTGCAACGACCACTGAACGCAACCCCTTCTCTTGTGTCTTCTACACTCCTTCGTAGTCTCAACCGACTTGTCTGTCATCTACAAGGGACACCAATTGCGGTCAAAGGCCAAATAGGGGTGAGTATAAAAAAACACAGTAGGATGACTTGAATGCTTGAGGGAGCAACAAAAAAGGTACTAAAATGGTGAACAGTAGACAGAACAAAGAATAGTGTAAGGATACAGGAGAGAGAGACTGCGGCTTAACCCAACAAGAGAAATGATGTAGACTCGTCAAGACGCAAGGATCTAGAAATGGTGAGAATATGAACTTCTCACCGAGTCATCACTACCAATATTAGGAGAGTGGACTCATCCAACCAAGAGAATCTAGACACAGAAAGCACGTGGCATACCCCACGCATCTTCGCCCCTCCTAGACGAAGAGTAACTGAACCCATGGAGTGGGAACAACAGTTGGGTGTATATATATACTCTACATGAATCCTGAACAAGATTGTAAGGGGATCTCTATAAAAAATTTCATCCCTAGAAGATTTTATAACAGTTCAAAGGATAGTCATCACTGCTACCCAACAATCTCGCATGTCAAGCGGCCTCGTCGCCACATCATACCACCAAGGGTCCCACTCTAGTAATCACTACGAAAAGTCACTGACTAGCCTCATAGAAAGGACCGAGTCTGAAATAATTCATCGGGTAACCCACTGCCCAGCCCCGTTAGAGGGTAAAACCCAATATGTCAATGGAAACCCACTGCCCAGCCCTGCTTGAGGGTAGACCGTAATAAATCATCGGGTGACCCACTGCCCAGCCCTTCTGGATGGTAAACCCTAAATAAGTCAATGGTGACCCACTACCCAGCCCCGCTGGAGGGTGGACCATAATAAATCATTAGGTGGCCCACTACCCAGCCCTCTTAGAGGGTAAACACTAAATAAGTCAATGCTGAACCCCTGCCAACCCCGCTGTAGGGTTGACCATAATAAATCATCAGGTGAACCACCACTATCATGCGTAGGTTCGGAGTGCATCAAGGGAACCTTCGACCAACACCCTATCATGTCACCACATTTAATGATATCTCGAAAGAGGATCTACATGCCCAGATAGATTATTCCGTTGTAATCCCCACAGAAATACACACAAGATATACTACTTACTCGCTGGAAACAGGCTCCTGGTGGAATAGTTATTCAACACAACTTTACGCCCATACGACGTCTCATGGGACCCGCACCTCAGTCCCGAAAGTGGTCAGGCGAACTGTGGCATCATGATGCTCTCAGGAAGACATGCCAAAATGACTACTCATACACCCCAAATGGATGTCAGAAGAAAACGACGCAAAACGCTGCTCACAGCTTAAAAGACAGCCCATGGGGCCCACAGCTCGACTCCGGCTCCAAAACCTGAAACCACACTAGTCAACATCGCCTTGATGCTAGGGTCAAAATGCCGCTGACAGAGCCTAAAACGGACTCTTGATTCACAAGCTGCATCTTCCCGCGTTATAAGCCAACAGGGCCCTGTGGGGTCCACACCTCGACCTCGAAACTCATCCCGCAGATCATACCATTTTTTTCTTTGCAGATAGCCACGTAGAGTAGGATATTCATATTCCATGAATAGAATTATGGATTATAAGTCGTAAAAACATAGCATACGCCCAAAAACAGCCTCATGGGGCCCACACCTTATTCCTGAGTTTAGGCGGACGGATTGCGCCGTTGAAATACCCTCGGAAAAACACTCAGAAACGAGTACTCAAACACACAAAATATTTTTCGAGTGAAAAGGTGGTGCTTCACAAAAAAACATGCGAACTAGTCCCTATGGGTCCCGCACCTTGTCTTGAACCCAATTTCTTTGGATATCACCTCAAAAATTACGTACGAGGACTAGGGTCACACTGCCGCAGACAGGGCGTCAATCGGACATCCCAAGTCGAAGTTATGGCCAACACAACAATAATCAATCAATTAAATAATTAAATAATTATTCACATTAATCATTTGGGGCCACCGAGTAACGAAACCAACTCGCAAAGGTTCCGAACCAACTTTATAAAGACTGTCTCAACTCCAGGGTCACAGTGCCTCTGATGGTGCATCGAACATATGTTTTTCTCACGAACCACGTCCGTCGCAACATTAACAATAATTTAATATTAATAATTTAAAGTGTTTAGGGTCACCCCTCTTCGGGCACAGAACCCAAAAACCTGAGAATATACATCAAAAAGTTCGTCTCGATGACTCGGACCTGCCTCTGCAGACGACGCGTCAATCGGACGCACTGTTTAGGAGATACGGCCCCTTGAACACAAGAGTCCCAGAATGGGCTGGTCCAGACTGGCCTACCAAGCTTGCCACGACCCACCCAGAAACCGCCTGAGCCCTCGAGTCCATCTTCTTCAAACATACCGGCCAGCTGGCCGGTTTTCGTTCCACGCCGCATAGTAGGACCCATGAAGTGCGGGTCCTTGTCTCCTTTGCACACCTAAGGCGTTGACCGCCTCAGGTTCCCCCAGCCAACCGCGACAACTGTGAAGGCGTCGCCCGCCCCGTCCCCTCCGCTGGCTTACCTTCGACCGCGACATACCCATGCCCCCGATGCCACTTCGAGCTTCCCACTCCGCCACTCACTCCGCACCTAACCATGTCCCACGCCACCCAATGCCGCTTCCACCCAGGCTCCGCTGCTAGGTTCTGCTCTGCCTTCGTACAACCAGCCTATCTGGCCCGACCTCCGGACCCTCAGCACACCGCAGCTGCCGCGTGCAGCCTCCAGCGACTCCTGAAGGTCTACTCTGGTGGTCCCTTCAGCGGATCACCGTGACTCGATCATTCAGCCAATTCCATATCCGAGGATGTTTTTTTTGTGATCCATGTGATGAGACATTCGCAGTGCCTACCTCTGATTGATGATTCGATAGTCAGTTGACGCATCTGAAAATTATAGCGGATGTCCGTGAAAAACCGAACCAAGAATGGGGTTCTAAACATAGATCGATCTCCGTGTTTGTGCAGCCATCAATGAAGATAATTGAAAAGATAAAACAAATGGACAGTGAATTATAATTAATTTAAAATCTTGAATTGAATCATTAAAGTAGTAGAAATCATACATCGTTGGATCCGTTCGTCGTTGGTGATGCCTTCATTGCACTCCAGCTTCTATCCGCCGAGGTTTTGGAAAAGATGGCTCCTCGATCCGGCGAAGAATGCTGATGAATGGATGATAGGGAGAGGGATACAGAGAGAGAGAGAGAGAGAATCCCTAACTCTAAGTCCTCATTTTTCTATTCATAGAAAATCCACTTAACGTGGAATCTGAAGTTGTCGCGCCATCTCATTTTATGTCACGCCTAGGAAAAAATCCCCATTTTGAACTCAATGGAAGTCTTTTATTTCCATTCCGAGGTTTAAATCATATGTAATTAGAAAAAAAAATTCTAGTTTTAAAAGTCACTAAGTCATTATTTCAAAATGATGATTTGGCCCCTGGGTGACATCTCTCACAGTAGGCCCGTGACCGGAACTTTTACACCCCTCCTAAGGTAAATGGCACACTCTGGATGCATCCATGCCCTCAGATTTATGATCTGAGCATTCTTTTAAGAGTAAACACAACTCCTCCACATGTATAGTATAATATACATAACATTTTTATTAAATTTATTTCGGGCCCACCAGGCCTCAGAATCGCACGCCGTCTTTGCCCCTTGCTTTGGAGTAATATGTAGAAATATTTTGAAGTCTTACACAACAAAAACCAGTTCTCTACTGATTCCACATACAATATTAGAAACATCCTTTTATTAAATGTCATCAGGACATGTGGGTATATTACATAATGTTTCATATCATTAAAGGCTTCCATGATACATTGTTCCAAGTGATATGTAACCCATTTCATTTTCAACTTTTTTAATAGTATGCATTTGATTCAGAGTTTGGCTATGATGTTATTTATATATGAAAAACATTCCAAAAGTACACTAAAATCCTTATGTTTTTAGGGAGGCGGCCTTACTTATATTATAGGGTTTTTAGTGAATAATTTTATATCATTATGGTATACCTTGGAGTCAATGATTTTCAATTATCTCTCACCAAAGGAATATTTTACGTAACTCATAGTCCAATTTTTTATCATATAAATTTTAAAATAATTATATATAGGAAATATTACCAATGTTTCATTAATACATGACCAATATATCATAAAAAAATAATAATTTTGAGTTCTAAATAATATAAATAAAAATATGGTTCATTGAATGTGGAAAATTGGAACTGAATTTTTTCCTGAAAAATCAAATATCAAGATTACATTATAAAACTCAGGGTACCCTAAAGGTAGTTTCTTTTATATCAAAATACTTTTTTCTAACAATGCCTTTGAAAATAAATATTCTCCCCTTAAATGATTCCTTATTTATAACCATCATATTTCAAAAGATAATAATTTTTTATTGGTGAACAATATTACTATATTTATGAATGAAATTATATCATATGTATCTTTATGAAGTATATCGATCATATGTGTACCAATTCTATTATATAGATGTATAAACTGTACATTGGATGGACCAATAAAAAATCTATCAGAATGAAGGCTTATAAAGTATAATCGAAAATGTTTATCAAATGGAGACTATTAAGGTCTATGACATGAAATTGTACAAAACGTTTCTAACATATATTCATATATTATACCTGTGTAAAATTTATTATTTATACTTGGGGAAAACATTATAAATAATTGCATTGTTCTTCAACAAATAAACAATTAATATAGTTATATTATGATAAAATAATTGAGAAAATATTAGGTTTGTCTGATGTCCTTAAAACTGATCCAAAAAAGTACATACTCCTACCTTTCAAAGATCATCTATAATGATTGTTGAATCCTAATGAATTATTAGTAAATGACTTATATGGTTTAAATTTGTTATTTATGTTGTTTAAATATTTTATTGGGATTATTTTTATTTTAATCATTAGTGGGTTTCCATAATGCATCATGATTTTGGGTTTCAATATATTTTTGTTACTTTTTTATAATGTAATTATCATTTATCTGACCATGTGATCGATGGATCTTGGGGATATAGAGATAGATGTTTTATTGATCTATTTGATCTATAGATCCCATGGATTGGGAGACTGATATTTTTCTTAAGTGGGAGATTTCCAAGGCACTGAAATAATGACTTATAATATGATAATTAATGAATACCTAAATTTATTTTAAGGTAGTTACTTAACATATGATATTATAGTGGACATAATTCCTAAGATATACCTTTCATTTTTTTATTATATTCCTTAAATTAATTTTTATACTTTGTTAGAAATGTTTCTATCACATTCAAATATTTATGTTACCCATTTTTATATAATGTTTACACAATATTGAATTAAACTACATTATAGTAGATAAAAAGTATTTTGGTAAATAGTTATCTAATAGACATTGTTTAATTTGTTGTAAAAATTGTATGTCTAAAATTTTATAATCTAAAATTCTCACACCCCAACTTTTATTACACTGAAAACTCTTATAATCTATTTTTTCACCATTTTCGTCTGGAGCCGTATTAACCATGTCATTGCCTGAGTTCCCATCCCAAGAAAAAGGGTCTAGAGGCTAGTAAATATAACAATCAATTGAATCATGATCAATAATAATAAATCATCCATATGGTAGTTTCGGTTCATAAATCTAACGATAATGAAAAACAAGATTTTCATTTTATTTTTCTGGATGTGGACAATATTTTCTTGTAACCCATAGTGTTTGGCCTCTATAAGGATTTTAGCATCAATGTGCTATTATATGATAGTTTATACCATTGTATATTGGTTTGGATTTAATCAATTTTCCTGTTGTTTAATGTCACATTGGTTTTATATATTTTCTAGATTATGGGTATCAAATTTTTGATCCAATCATGGAATTTATGTTTAGTTGTAGGAAAATTATTACTTATATTTTTTTAATATTGATATGTACTCATCTGATTCCAAAATGGAAATGGTTTAACTAATAAATATAGGATTTATATATTCTGTTGAATGTTGATTAAACTATATGAGCTCTTCAATAATTGTTGAGATATCTCCCTTAAATACTTGATGTGACTATTAAATAATTTCTTCTTCTCTTTCATCTACGACATATATTTTCGCAGAAATAGTAGAAGGATATGCAATTTGAGATTTGATCAACAATATTAAGGAATATTTTGATCATGAATATTATGGTTGTAATATTTCAATAATTAAGATAATCTAATTGAATGTAGTATGTTATCTTTTTACAAATCAGTATCTTCGGGGAATGGTAATGCGTCAATATTTTTAGATTTTGTTGATGTTGTGAAACAATATATTATATGAAATGATTAACAAAATAACTATTAAACCAGTATTCTATAATTTTGGTCTTCATGAGTACATCATAAATCATGATGATAGGTGAAAATGTACACATTCACAATGCTTACTCCTTATCTGATGGATGAGGTTCACATGATTAAAAATTTCATTTTCCAGAATATTTTCCAAACTGGCCTATTAATAGTGGTTTAGAAGATAAATATCAATCCAAATAATTGTAATGGAGGTATTTTACCTTGACTATAATGGTTTTATTGTGAGAGAAATATCATGGAAATCATTTGACATGAAGGTGAGAAAATGATTTGACCTATCAAATATCCCTCACATTACTGGACGAATACTAATATTAAGAGTTGTTTCCTTAATTAAAATGATAGTGAATACTAATTATTTATAAATTTCAATCCCTATATTTTATGATCATTTTCTATAGCATTTTCAGTAGTAAAATGTACAATATAATCTAAAATTGGCCACTTCCCCTCCCTTTTACACACATGTTCATCTCAATATTATCATTCATAGGATTCGAAAGGGAAATTGTTTCCAAATTGAACCGTAAACTTAAAATTAATTGATTATTTGTGTAGTGATGATTTCATGATGGATTTTTTGTGCACATATGAAGTCACAACCTCTATAATAAGGATTTAAAATAAAATCCTTAGTGAACAACCACAACAAAAGTATTTAGAGATGAAGTCTTCAATCATTGTTCTGATTTATAACTTGTTGATAAGTTTTTGACAAACATTATCATAACCATGTATTATTAGGTTGGAAGGGGATAATAAGACACACAATTTTCCAAAAATCAGACGATCTGAACTATATGATGTGGTACATTATCAACTAAATCATGACATACATCAACATCATCCAACATTCCAAATATAGATAACGGTATGATGTAAATTTGTGCAATAACCTATATACCTTGTTAATTGAATGATATGACCTTATTATTCAGAAAAAACTACTGATTAATTGAAATTAATTATTTATGTGGACTTTTCCTTAGAAGACACGATGGATTAAAGGGTCATCAATGAGTTCCCACCAAATCTACATTAAGATATGGAGTTCAATAGGAATTTTGTGTTTAGTTGGGACAATGTAGTGAATTTTTTGGATTTTTTATATCAAGACTATGATACAATGATTCTTGGAACAAAGACACCCTATATAATTAGAAACAATGGATGAAGCTGAATGAACTAGTGGTCCCTACCAAATCAAAAATTTATGAAAAATTCCTCTAATAATTGTTTTAGCTATGTTGGACTTCTCGTATTGTGTAATTGACAAAACAATTATATATTTAATAAAGGGTCTTCTAATATGATTACACATGAAACAGCTTCACTTATGGAGATTCTTAATGTAAAATAATATTATTTGTTTGGACGTATGTAGACTCAATAAAACTATCCTTGAACATCATGTTTTATTTAACCCTTTAGTTACTGAATTATGTTGTCCTTTTTTCCTATTGCGTGATTAAGAGTGAGGAAATCATGATCAAAAATTATTAGTAACTAAATAAGGGGTATATAAAGTGGAAAACACTTACAAATCCATTTTATGATACTTTATATAATCAGATCCTCCTTAGTTGTGTAGTTCTTATTGGATCATTTTTTGGGATAGAACACATTGTCACAATTTCTGGGATAATTATTATAATCTTAAGTGTAGAGGTATAAATTTTGAGGGGGTATAGAACTAATTCATTATTGATAATGGATCATCCACACACATCTTCTTTTTTCATTGATGATTGTGTTGGTACATAAAATCTCACAATGATAAATATGTCATATCAGATATTTAAGGGGTTGTCTTCTCAATAAATAGGTAATTCATTTTCACCTTTAACATGTGGGTGTATTTATAACTAATTTCATGGTAATCAAAACATTAAATTAATATTCATATTTAATGGAAAATTCATATCATTGTTATTCGTCCTTGGTTGTGATTAATTATATATAATTCACCAATGTTGTGGGCTTAAGGAATTTCACATTCCCAGTTTCAACCCTATTTAGAATGCAGTATCTTAAGATGAAATAATTTCAAATATTGTTCACCAACATTTTTATGAATGATAAATAATTAGGGTTCTCAGTTAGAATAACTCCATTGGGTTTCATAAAATACAATAATTTTAGTAAATGTTTCTTAATAGAAGAAGTATTATATCATAGACAATTTTTTAATATAAATAAATAAAATTTATCCCTCTATTCCTTGAATGTTGGATGATTTTTCACCTTTTCCATCATAATGAGAGCGTCATTTATACTAGTATTGTTCAAGGGGAATAATCACATGATATTCTGTGGGATTTCTGTATATAGATGACATCATTGATATTTTGAATATGATATATGTTTTCTTCCATCTAGTAGGTTTTTAAAATTTACGTACAGTCCTACTAGAGATATGAAATTTTAAAAATTAATTGATGATTCCACATTCTATTATATAAATATCATAACCATTTACACATGCCATTACATGATTTTAATTATAATAAAAAAACCACATTACATTCCTAGAATTTTAATGGCTATTGTATTGGATGACTAGTTATATAAAACTAATAACATGGGTCTAAAAATAAATTTCCTCAGATAATATTTATAAAGAGATCCTAAAATCCATTGTTCTCATACCTATTCATAGAATAAAATTCGGACAACATGAACAAATGGATAAGAAAAACACCGAGTAAAGGAATAAAAATATGAATAATGCATTACCACATGGTTTAGAAGGCATGACATATTGTTATAAAAATGCATTTAATATATGAAATAAAAACATATAATCAGGAGATCATATAAAAATTTATTCATAGTGACTTGGAATTAAAAAAAATGAATTTTTCATGAGTCAAGGATTATATCACATAGAGGATCACAAGTTAAGGTTGTCCAACAAGACTGTTGCACAAGGTATCACGAGTCAGGGCTAACTGCCAAGACTATTGCATGTAACATCGCATGAGACTAAATTATACCCAATGCATTGGAGTGATATCGGGGAACACCCATCATAACATACTCATGAATATAATTTCCACATACAAAATTATACATTATCAATATTATATAGACATTGGGTACCCATGGAAAAAAATTGTTATCATAATCATGTCACATAGCATAATTTATGGGTCAATAATACAAGTGTAAAATAATGAAACGTAGAACAACATAAATGGTCATTCCTAAATTTAAATAAGAATATATCATTGTGTGTGATGTATAAAAATTTTATCCCATTTAGAAAAGAGTTTTTATGAAATTTTATCGTTAAAACATTTCAGTGCTGTTTTAAAGGAATTACTAAAGAGAATTTAAAATCGAAAAGGGTATAATCTTTTATATTAAACCAGAAGTAAAACAACAAGGTTTTCATAATAAGAAGTTTTATTTTTAAAAACAATAGTGGCTTAAAATATATTATAAAATGTACTTGATAATGTATAAAAACTGATGATGTTCTCTTAAAAGGGTTTTCTTATCAGAAAGTATTATGAGGGAACCACTTAAAAATATCTAAAATACAAAATATAATTGTGAATAGACCATGAAAATTGATTTCGGAGCATTTAAAAATATTTTTTTAGATGAAAATAAAAAATAACATATAATTTCATTTGGTTAAAATGATAGATAGAGGATCTCGAAGGAATAATGGTGGTTTGGGTAGAATCACATACCATAAGTCTAGAGGTGTTCTTAAATAGATATTAATGTCCTAGATAATAAAAATAAATTCATATATAAGTATTTACAGAACCTATTATTCTTTTAAGTTATTTATTATAGCCTTATTAAGTTCATTCATCACCTTTTGATGGGTTAATAGGTCGAATTTCATTATCTAGGTGCAGTTGTTTTCATTGGGTTTTCTGATTGGTTTACTTATATACATGTAATGATAAACATGTAAGTGAGAATGGTTTTCTAGAATTGGAGTTATATTTTATTGGTGATCATCCAGAAGATTTTATGGTAGTGAAATTAATTTGGATATTTTTAGTGAATATGATTCATTTTATTATACTTTAATGATAATTATTTTTGTTAATTGGTGGTTCTTTTACCACAACGAATGCATTTTTCTTTGTAAATCAATATCAAGTGTAAAATAATTTCCAAAACCTTAAATTAGAAATATTACATATATTTTATTCTTTTTCAATAATCAAAAGGCATTGAAGCCAAGAATATAAGAGTGAAATATAAATTGAAAACCCTCCATCCTATAATGTTATAGATTAACACATCTCGGATGGTGTTTTTTTTCTAGTATAATAGGAGGGGGAATGAGATATGATGATTAATTTATACATTATCATAAAAATTTCCAATACATGTATGGAAATGGATTTATCATAACTTTTGGAGGAAACTATTTGAGGATAATAAAAGAATGTTTGTAACTTGAAGGAAAATAAATTGAAATGAAAATAGGAATTTACCTCTTGAATAAAGTTTCCCTGAGAACCTCTTTAGGGGAGTATTTTTTATCTTTTAAAGAGGCCAAGGGATGCTGGGCATGAGAGAGAGGCTTAAGGAGATATTTGAGCAGAATGTTGATTCATCCCAAGTCTAGAGATGCATGAAGAGAGGTGGTAAAGAAGGGTGGTATTTATAGTGGATAAGAGGTGGGGTTTCTCAATATATCATAGATTATTTTATTATTTTTCTCCACAAAATAAACTGTAATTAATCTTGTGAAAAAAAAACAATAATATGGGAATTTTATTTCTAACCCAGGGTTATATCCTTATAAAAACATCATCCATTACTTAGTAAATAATGTATTTAGATTAATCAGTAAATTATCTTATAGTACCATTCACCATAAATTCATGTATTTTAGAAATATCCAAATATATTACCCAAACCATTTATTGAAAAGTTAAATTAAAAAATGAACTATATTTTATTAATATAATTGTCTATATATAAGAAATTTAATTTTTAATCATAATTTACTTGAAAAATTAAAATTTTAAAATTAAAACTGCTTTTCTAACACATTAAAAAATTACATAAGGTCTCATAAAATTATCTTATAATTATAAGTCATCAAAATTTTTATTTATGAATTAATTTTATAAAAATAAATTAATCAGAATATTGAAAAAATATATATATGAATTAAAAAAATACCAACTATTTATTAATAATTTTTTAAAATATAAATTTACTTATATTATGATTCAATTATACCATATTTTCCCTTATAATATGGATAAATTTTATTTATTCTGTCAATGGTAATATTATTATAACAACGTGTCATATACAATTCATAAGGGTCACAACACTATTCCAAATATCATGTTACTATTTCAATAGTATACCTTCCTTTACTTATAGAGATACCTTTTATTATACTCACCCTTCATTTATATGGGTTGTATTGTGTTATTTATGTGATATTATGTGATTATAAAATAAGAATTACTTATAAGGACTGAATTTCATGGACAAAACATTAGGGAATTAAATTTCCCCCACATGAAATTTCTCCCTTGAAATTTGGCTTTTTTATATTCTATTATGTAAATAGTTTTGGGTACTTTTCCTTCATAGATTTCTCTAGTTCCCATGTATCCTCATTATACATACTGTTTTTCTATTGAACATTGACTAGTTGAGTACCCTTCTTGTGTAGAACATTATCTATATGATCCACGTTTTTCACTGGATACTCCTAATAAAAATGATCATTCTCCAACTATACCTCCTCTGTAGACCATACATGTAAAGGGGCCGATATGTACTAGAAAAATAAGAATATGTGGAAGACATCATGTACTTTGGACATGGTAGTTGTAAGCTTTAGATGATAGAAAACAACTCCAACACGATCAATGATCTCAAAATTTTGGATGTACCAGGGGCATATCAATCTTTTCTTCCAAAACCTCATGACCTTTTTCAATGGAGATATGTGGAGGAAACCTAATTTTTCATCTTTTAATTCAACGTCCCCTCGATGATTGTCTACATAAGTCTTATATCGAAATTGGGCTGCCTTCTTGGGTTTCTAAATGGTTTTCACATTCTCCATCATTTCTTCGACCATTTTAGGTCATAACAGCTTACAATAACTGACTTCATCCCAACATGATGATGTTCTACACCATTTCCTCTAAATGTCTTTATATGGTTCCATTTCAGATGCTAGAGTAGAAACTATAGTTTTTAGAGAATTCAACTAGTGGCAGATATTTGTCCCACCCAACATTGATGTCCATTGAACATGATCTCAACATATCGTCCAATTTTTTAGTAATAAATTTAGATTGGCCATTAGATTGAGGTTTATATTATGTAATGAATTTCAACTCAGTTCATATAGAATGTCAGAGAGTTTTTTAGATCATTTTTGTGAATCTTGGATCTCAATCAGATACAATATATTGTGGTACTCGAAGAAACCGTACAACCAACTTGATATATATCTATACAAGTTGATCCAATGGAAATTCCTCTCGAATTGCGATAATCTGAGATGTCTATGTAAGATGATCCAAAATGACCCATATAGCATCGATTCCTTCATATGTCCTTGGATGTCCAATGAAAAAGTCCATGGTAATGTCCTACAACTTCAATGTTGGTTTGGGTAGTGGTTTCATAATCCCATTAAACTTTTTCCTTTGATCCTTCACATGATGACATACCAAACACATTGATGTACACTCTGAAATCTCATTCTTTATATTGCCTCACCAAAAGATCAATCAGAGACCTCGATGCATATTTTTCATCCTTGAGTGAATATAGAATCTTGATCTATGTTCATTATTCAAACTCTCTTTCATTATCTATTAATCGGATGATACTAATAATCATGACCCAAATATTATAAATCCTTCCTTGAAAATCATTAACTCATAGGATTTACCATTTCTAATGTCTTCTACCCTTTTAGGACATTCAATGTCATTTCAATGAGAATCCGTTTTTTCTCCATGAGGGATGGTTCATCGTCCATTTAAGAATGTATTGGTGATGTTCCTCCCATTATGATTCCCATGTCCAACCTATGCAATCTTTGAATATTGTTTCATATTTAATTCTCATCATTTATAAAAATTCTATATAGTTTCTACTTAGAGCATCCAAGACATTATTTTCCTTACAAGGATGGTAGTGTATTGATATGTCCTAATCCACAATGAGTTCTAACCATATTCTCTAGCATATATTAATTTTATTATGTGTGAATATATATTTTTGACACTTTTTATCTATATATTTCTCAATCTTATCCAAATTTTGATAATTACACCATATTTTAAATGAAACGATCATAATTTCAAACTCTAGACCACAAGTGGGATAGTTTGGATTATAGATATTCATCTTCCATGATGAGTAGGCTATCACATTATCATTTTACATCATCACCTAGCCAAATAACATCATTGAAGCATCAATTTCCATCACAATGAGTTCTCCACATATCAGGAGTGTGAGTACTAGTGTAGTGATATGATTTATTCTAAGATCATTAAAACATACCTCGCATTCTTGGGTATTAAAAAACATCACCCCTTCTATGTAATATTTTCCAATGGGTTTAAATATAATGAGATGTTCTTCAAAATCGTCAATAATACCTAGCTGGACCAACGAACTTATGGATATCCATTATATATTATGGTATAGGTTACACGTCAATTTATGTTATCATGGAAGGGTCAACATATATTCCTTTACTACTGATAACATTCCCCAATTATGATACATCCTCCATCATGAACACACATTTACTATAATTTTTATAATGATTATCCCTTCTCAAAGTCATCAGAATATTGTTCAACTACTCCTCATTTTCCTCATTTCTCTTAGTGTAAATCAAAATTTCATCGACAATGTCTTCCAAAAATTTGTTGAGGTAATATGTAATGAATATATTAATTAAATCCATGAATATTTTTGGAGAATTAGCGATTCTGAATGTCCTAAATAATAACTCATAGTATACATTCCTTTTTTAAAAGGGTGGTTTAGAATTATCATCCTTCTATGCCATTTATTAGTGATATCCAAGACGATGGTCCACCTTATAGAATAAAATGGCCTCATGAAGATGATCAAACAACTCATCTATCTAAGGAAAGGGATACATGTTATATATCAATATTTTATTGATCTCATTATTATCAAGGAATATGCGTATTGATCCATCCATCTTCATAACAAACAGGACTGATGAAATACTTAGTTAAGCTCTCAGGCATATAAAACCCTTCTCCAAATTACACTTTAAGTGCTTCTTTAGCTCTTCCATCTCAATAGTGGTCATTCTATAATGTGTCTTTAATATAGTAAGAAATCCATGAATATGTTCAATTGATAACTCAAACTCCCGATCATGAGGAAGACCGATTCTTTAGTGAATATATTAGTGTAATCCCGCACGATGTAAATTTCATTATGAAGAATCACCACAACTATATCAATCAATTGAGCTAGACATTCAATATCATATGGTGGTAATATTCACACTTTAATCAATGACACTAATTGAGATTCATCTTCTAACTTTCACTTGAAAAGAATTATAGGATGCTTCAGGATGCTAAGAGTGATCTCTATTTCCTGACAGTTGATGTTGGATTTGTGTAAATATATCCAATCCATGCCCAATATAACATCGAACTCTGCTAAAGTAACTTTAAAAATAATTTTTTCTAGGTTAAATACAAAGACATTTACTGGGGAGGAGTTATAAACCATGGATGAAATAATTTTTTAATTATCTTTCCACATAGATAACTCAATCTCTAATATTTGATGGGGTGTTTGAAAAGTTCTACTAAACATGCAATACATGAAAAAATGCATTGAAACAGAATCAAAAATTATGTTTGATATTATTGAATGAATAACCTGAGTACCATTCACCACATTATTTCCCAGATCTAGCTAAGTAGTAGTGAAATTATAAGACCTTCCTTGATTCCATGGAGGTTGGTGTTTATTTCATCCAACAACCCTGGGCTTAGGGAAATTGTTTGAATAATGCCCATGCTCCTTGTAGTTAGAACACAACTATATAGGATGAGTGTTGATACAAAACTTCCTTTCATATTCAACATTACTAGGATTATTCATATACATTTATAATTACTTAGAAAGATCTTCCATTCTTCTATATTCGAAGAAATTCGTGGTTCCCATTAGACAGTTCCCAGGATGCTTATTCCCCAAAATTTGACATTAGGGATGTTCTATCTTCTTTTCCATCCTGGGTTTTATTTTCTAAAACACCCATATTAGACTCCATTTCCAACTTTTTTCACTAGATCAACGAGACCTTTTAGAGACATGGATCTATATTTTATCCATGAGGGTCCAATTGGAAATCTCTTCATAACAATTGAAGTCACAAATCAGAAACACAATTTGTAGATTTAGCTTTATTATTCTTAATAAGTGATCCACCTTACTTTCAGGGATCATGAGAAATCTGAAGGCATATCTTGAGAGACTTGTTATGTTTTCTTTATACACCCCGATATAATCATCTTCATTTTGTTTGCACCTGTGGTACTCTCTTTCAACCTTGAGGTCGAGGGTTTGGGAAAAATATTTATTGAATAAAATATTCTTCAATTACTTCCAATCCATGGAATCAATTTACAACTAGGTCATCGTTTCTTTGATCAGTGTCCACCTTTGAAAATTTTCCCCATCAAACAATTGACATCCATCATGGCATTCTCTTATTTTGAGCACAGAAGGATAAAAAATATATTTTCAATGGTAAAATTCTATTATTCCATGAGGATGGGATCAGAAGAACCACTAAATTTGGAATGCCTTTTCCACATGAATGAAAAGACAAAAAATTGATCATTCCTTTTAAGAAGATGTTGTTCCACATGATTCAAGTTATTATTCATTACTTGAGCCAAATAAAAATATACTCTCATAACGTTTTGATCATCTTTTCCCATCAAATTAGGCATATCATTATGACATTCATCTAATTACCTACCACGTTGATAGAAATAACATTTTCTTCTTTTTTAAACAATTAATTAAGAAAAAGATTGTATAATCAAGGGTCTTGAATACAAATATATTATGAATAAAAAGGAAACATTTAACATAAATGGACACTCTATTAAAGGAAATGATGATCCAAACATGTGATTCCCTAGGTTTAAATATTGGTTATACTGGATCTATTTCTTAAAAAGTATTATTATGGGATTCTATTTTTTTTTCCATAATAATGATTCATACTAAGCTTATGAAGATACCAAATAATATCCCATGGGAGTGCCAAACCAAGAGTATGGAAAATCCCGTTGTCATGCAGCTATTCCCGTAAGAGTCTAGCTCAAAGTGGTGTCTTTATGTTATACCCCTATATACATCTTAGCTAGAGACAGAACTACTTTTTTGAATCGAGAACAGGATGTATTTTCATTATAAAACTCTTACTCCATACTTACCAAAATTTATAGATATTTTCTTATACATAGTCACATACCTAAGGTTGTTATTAAATTCCCTCATTATCACTAAAAATATAGACCATCTTCTGATACCAACTATTGTGACCCCATCATTTTACTCATACAATTACATGATTTTATGTATAATAAATAAAAAAATTAAAGATAAGGATCATAATGTCTTGTTTCTTGGAAGACTACATACATAAAACAAAAAACATTGGACAAAAAAATTAATTATTTAATATTATTAAATAAATCATAACTAACATTGTGCTCGTACATCATCATATAATAACTTGCGGATAACATGAAAAAAAGGATGATCTAAAAATTCCATTGAAAAAATAAACACAAGAATAATGCTTTAGCACATCATTTAGAATCCATGAAATAATGACATAAAATGGTATGGAATATATGTTATCATAAGATATAATCATTGGATCAAATAAACATGGATTAATATTAATGTGAAAGCATCATAAATCATTAATTTTGAATGGGTTAAGGATCTTTTTACATAGTAGATCAGAGGTCATGGTTAACCATATAGATAGTTGAACATGGAAGCACTAGTCAACGTTAACCACCATGACTATTCCACATAACATCTCATGAGACTAAAAAATAGCCAATGCATCAGAGTGTTTTATAGGAAAACCCATCAGAACATATTAATGAATATAATTTCCAAATATATAATCATTCATAATTAATCAAACATAAATATAAGGGTACCCATGGAATTAAATGGGTAACATAATCATTCCATAAAGAATAATTAATGGTAATATCACACAAGTGTCCATGAAAGAAAAACATTATAATATATATGGACCTTTAGAAAGGAATATATTCATATTTCATGGTATGTGGTGTCCATTATAATTGATAACATGTAAAAATAATATTTATGAAATTTTAGTATCAAAACATGTTAGTGTGGTTTTATGGAAAAGTGTAATGATAATTTTAAATAAAAAAATTGATTTATCATTTATATAAAACTATAATTGAGAAAAGAATGTTCTCATAATAAAAAATTATTTTATAAAAACAATGGTGGCATAATATAGACTATAATAGTTCATTAAAATAGGTAAATACTTGAGATGATTCCTTAACTGGGTTTGATTATCGGGAATTAATGAGGAGGGAACAACTTCATAAAATTTAAATTCCTAAATGATAATGATGAATTGGACATGATACATGAATCTGGAGTATTTACACCCCATTGGTAATATTCAAATAATTATAATAGATAACTTTATTTTGCGAAAAAGAATGATAGAGAATCCTGAAGGAATAATCGATGTTTGGGTAGAATCCCTTCCCATAATTATGAAGGTGTTATTCAATTGGTCTTAATATCAATGATAATAAAATAACGTTCATTAATTAATATTTCCAAAACCTTTTCTCATGTAATTTATTTAGTATAGTCTTTTTATGTTCATTTGTGGCCTTCTAATGGGTTAAGGGGTTCAATTTCATTGTTTGGGAGTTTTTGTTTCCATGGTTTTTTGGATTGGTTTACATATATACATGTAAGGACAAAAATGTAATATGAGAATATTTGTCGATAATTGGAGTTATATGTTATTAGTGAACATATATATGATTACATGGTTATAAAATTCATTTGGATTTTTGGATTTAATATGTATCATTATACTAATCATTATAGACAACCGTATTGGTTAATTGTAGGTTTTTGATAACAACGAAGACATTTTTATTTATAAATTAATATCATGTGTAAAAATGATTCCAAAGCCACACATTAGAAATATAACATAAATTATAGTCTGATTTAACTAATAAAGTGGTGATAAATTAAAACATCTTAGATGGTGATTTCATTTCTTGTATAAAATGAGAGAAAATGATAGATGATGATGAATTATTCCCTATTGATAAAAAATTATAGTATATGTAATATAATATAGTTATTATATCATTTGGATTAAATCTTGAGAGGGAAGAAAAAGATGTAAAGGAACATGAATGAAAATAAAATAAATGAAATGTGGAATTTTCCTCTTGAATAAATATTCCTTGAGAATTTATTTAGGGAAGACAATATGGTATTTTTAATATAACAAAGGCTTTTTTACGTGAGAGAGAGGTGTAAGGAGATGTTTTAGGAGAATGTGGATATGGTAAAAGGATTTAGAGTTGTGAGTATAGGAGGTAAAGAGTGGTAGTATTTATAGTGCTGGAGTGGAGGGCTTTGAAAACATTTTATTCGTTATATTATTATTTTCCCCATGATAAGAAATAATAATGATTCTTGTAACCAAAATAGTAATATGTTCATGTGAATCTGAACCCAAGGTTCCTAACTCACCATAACATCATCCATGACTCAATAAATTAAGTATTTAGATTATTCAGTAAATTACCATATTTTACTATGGACCAAATATTCATATATTTAAGAAAAATCCAAAAAAAATCACCCTAACAAATTTTCAACATGTAGAATCCCAAAATAAACTCCATTTTATGAAAATAATTATCTAAATATGAGATATTTTTATCAGAATTTACTTGAAAAAAAAAATTTGAAAATTAAAACTGCTTTTCCAACACTTTTAAAATCACATAATGACTCATAAAATTTTATTTTATTAGTAATTCATCAAAAAGATTATTTAAGTAAAAATTTAATTAAAAAATTAACCAAAATAATTTATTTAAATATACATGACATATAAAAATACAATCACATTATTAATAATTTTTTATAATATAAATTTATTAATATTATGATAAAATTATACCATATTATCATATATAATTTGGATAAAAATCATATAATTTTATTGGTGAGGTTACTATTACATTGGTCGATTTAATATTCATCATGGTCACATTACTATTCTTAATTTCATGTTATTATTTTGTCGGCATTTGTTCCTTAACTTTTTGAGACACCTTTTATTTTACTCACTCTTCATTTATATTTTTTTATTCTATTCTATATGTAGTCATATGTGTTTATAATATAATACATAATTATAATAAGTGAATTTAATTGATAAAACTTTGGGTCACTACTTATTCTTTAGGAACAAACTCGATTAATAAACCTGAATATTTTAATTAAATAAATGGTTATTTCAACTAATCGTAGGGATTTTCTATACTAATCACCAGTAATTGACCTTATGGGAGTTGAATATTCTGGGAATTAGTTAGTCCCTTATAATTGAAGATGAACACTGAAACACTTTAATTTTCTTACATATTTCAATTAGAGAGATCTTATATCAATATATTTCTCACCATGGAACATATTGTAATAAGAATAATCATTTTATAACCCCACAGTTTGTGGCAAACCTGAATAAAATATTTTTATACTTGACAAACGCTATACCAAATAGAAACTACCTAAAGAACAATATTTTCAATTCCAAAATCTATTCATTTCTTCTTATTATTGAGATAAACAAATATATAAAATTCATCAAATTCTTCTATATGTCCTTTATCCCACTAACTATATAGGATATAAAATTTCAGAAATTTTGTATAGGATGTGTCATGATGAACAACTTGGTATATAACATTATTTTTTTATTTGGTTGTTATAACCCTTATATCACATCAATTTGGTTAGTAATTGACAATATAGATTCATGGAGCATTGGTGGAATCAACGTCTATGATTATGTATGTGTGGTAAATTAAAATAGAGCCTCGTAGGGTCAGATTACCAATTCCAATAGTCAATATAGAGTTTCACACATCCTTTAATGAATTGCATGGAAGTGTTTGGATTGATGCCCTAATTAAGAAATTCTCTATACTCATTAAGAAATGAGTATAGAAATATTAGCTTCTTATATCTACATCTGTTCATATTGCTATATTTTTAATTTATCTGTTGATAAAATCATTCTCTCTAAAATAAAATCCATACTAGATATGTTTTAACCTCTATTTGAGATTTTTAATCATCTATAATTTTATGTATATGTAATTTTATATTTAGTAACCTCGAAATATCTATTTAAAATTCATATTGATGAAAATAGTAATAAAAATGTGATGTTTGTTAGTTTACGAGGTAGGTGGGATACTACCATGATATTTTCTTTATCTTTGGATGAATCCCACTATGGAGAATGTAGAAAAATGTTTTGAGGAGCTATTATATCAAAATCCTAGCTATAAACAATATTTTCATTCCTTCCATGAATATTTTAGATGAAATCACATTCTCATATGAGGCATCTTCAATATGTTCTTATATGTGTGTTTTATGTTCCACGTTATCTATAAGAACAATACAAATGAAAATAAAAAATGCATAATTCATAGTGGTTATCAAATCATATTCCACCAAAAAATAGAAAAGTTATTTTTTACCATCGGAATATTTTCCATGGAAAAATAATAATCCTATTTCATATTTTTTATATTAGTTAATCATTTTATCTTTTTCCCCTAAAATTAATCATCATCACCCATTATTGTAAAATAATCATAAAAGTGTGTCCATTGGAATTAATTATGTACACTGTTTATAAAGTTAGTGGGTTATTGGTACGTCTATTTCATTTATATATTTTAATATGGTTTAATGTGTTAATTTTTTCTCTTATTTAATAAATATTCCATTTTTTTAATTAATAGAGTTGTTTTATTATTAGTGGAAAGGAAGAAATGGTTTGGTAAAAGTAACTAAAAGGGGATAAAATATGAGCTAAACGACCCTTCATCAAACTTCTCTTCGCTCACGGCGCAACATTGGATTTTGGGAGATGAAGAGTGCCTGGGAAAACTAAAAAATTTAATACATGACATGTTGAAAAAGTACATGCCATTACCATTCCATGTGAAAAAAGATGTTCTAAACATGTTAAGACATGGAGACACACGTCAAACATTAAGTACATTTTGTGTACCACTAGTACACTATGTGACGATAGTAAAACTAATGTACAATATTTATTTGTATTCAATGTAGAGAAGGAAAACCAAATATAAAGTATACACCATGTACCCTAGGTACACTTCATGTAAGTGATGATGTGCCCTGAAAAAATAAGAAACTCATGCCACATGTTTGGATTGTATTTTCTAATAAATAAAGCCCCAACCTCCATTCCAAGACACTTTAGGGTAGTTCTAGCCAAACACAACACAAAGTACATCTTTCATCCCATGGGTGACAATCCAGATCCATTCTTCAGTGCTATTACTCCACGGGTACCCATGACACTCTCCCTTAACAATAGCGAGAAGTTCAATTAGAGTCATCTGATGAGATGTTATAGGGATTTGTTCTTAGGTATTATATTTCAAAATTCTCTTGATGATATGGTTTGATGCATTCTTTAATTCAATTACAAATCTATTTCTTTTCATATTTCATGACCATTGATACATTATAAATGTTATA
Organism: Viscum album; assembly: GCA_963277665.1. Classification (NCBI taxonomy): domain Eukaryota; kingdom Viridiplantae; phylum Streptophyta; class Magnoliopsida; order Santalales; family Viscaceae; genus Viscum; species Viscum album. Next base: position 2,058,018,875 of record OY728123.1, on the reverse strand, counting down.
TTTTTATTGCATCAATTAATTGGAATAGAATATGTTTCACCACTATGGAATGTATGTTGGTTATGTTTAAACAAGGTTTTAGTTCCCCAATTTCTATGACTGGGCTAAGTAGATGACAATTCCAAACGTTCGATCATAATAATATGATTGGACACCAAGACCAAGGATCTCTACTGACCATATTCTAACACCACAACTGAATAAAGTAAATTTCAGCCAAATATCTAGCACATGAACCTTAATGTCACTGATCATGGAAGGCCTTCATCTTGATATTCAAACCCAAACCAATCCTTCAACTATTTCTCTTTTCCCAAAAACAACCAACCAATTTCTATTTAAATTACCTAATAATTTAAGATCATACCGATCATTCATGTGGAGTTGAAACTCAGACAAGCTATATAATACCCATTATGTTAGGATTGTGGGAGTTTTAAAAATTTGTTTTCACATAGCATTGTAGGTAACTAATGACACATAGTGGGGCTTTCAAATTGGCACTATTTCCTGGGATGGATTCCGCTATGTTGAATTTAATTATTAATTTATATTGCTTTTTTATTTTAATTCATTATTTTACACATGGTATTTTAGTTCTATTGTTGTATTTTTTAATTCATTGCATTACCACTCCACATGATGAAATGAAAAAATTAAATATCATTCCATCGACCCTGAGTTGGAGAAGACCCTACGTAAGAAGAAAAAGGAATACACCGAACCAGAACAAGTCAACATTGCAAGAAGGGAACAATTTGAAGGAGGTAAGCATGAGATATTCTAGGGAGTTGGTCCACAAATTCATGGAATAGATCAAGGGAGGCAAGATATAATCAAATATGGGGGACTCTCAAATAATTGAGTCAACCCTAGAATTTTTATACCACCAGTGGATACACAACACTTCGAAATCATGTCGGTGGTCATCCAGCTGATCAAACATTTGTTCCAATTCATTGGGATACCACATGAAGACCGCAACTCAAACATTGGTTCTTTCGTATCGATATGTGACATGTTAAAATTTCAAAACATCATAAATGATTCGATAATGATGTACTTGTTCAAATTCTAACAAGAAGATAAAGCATGGCAGTTTATCCAATGTTTGCCTCTGCATTCAATTACCACATGGGAGGATATTGTAATTCATTTTTTGGCATAGACCTTCCTGCCATCAATATATATGGATTGGTGGGTAAATATTATTACTTTTGAGAAATTAAATTAAGAATTTCTATATATTTCATGGGATAGGTTAAAAGGATTAATCAGATGACGACACTATCGTGGAATTGAAATGTGCATGTTAATTCCAATGTTTTATAATGGATTGTTGAAAGGAAATAATTAGATTGTATGTTATAGTGAAAGAGGTTAACTAATGACAAAATCACTGGTATGGATCTATGAGATACTAGATGAGATAAAATGTAACAGTTTCCAATGAACACCAGAAGAAGGGTGAATACAAGGAGTAAACCAGTTGGAAAATAGTTGGATGGTTTCATAAATGTAGACGAGGACAAAGGATACAGACATGATGATGGCCCTCCAAAATCCCTGAGCAATGTAATATGAATATTATAGTTATATTGATTAAAATAATCATCACAATGGGTCAGGTTATAGGATACAACAACCACAACAACCACAATTAAAATATCTTAATCAAGGATTTCAACAAAGGCAACAAGGTTATTAACCACAATAACAATGTCCTTCACTAACCAGTTAGGTCCATTCACTATAGGGGACCCTTGAATCATGTATGACCACCACATGAGATTCACATAAAGAGTAGATAGTATACTCATGATATCATGGTACTGCAACGGGAGAACTATGAAATAACTCACTAAACCAATAATCATCATTTTGTAACATGGAAGTACATGTTGGTCAGATTGTTGAGACACTTAGAAAAAGGATTAGGGGAGAGATTCCAGGATATCCAAAACACCATCCTCATGAACACGTCAAAGCCATACTACTGATAAGTAGAAATAATACATGAGGTAGTGTCATGTAATTTGGAGGACAGAAAGACCCACCACCAGCTGATGAAAGTCAATAAAAAAAATGAATTTGAAGAGTATGATGATGAATAAACCCCACACCACACCAACCACCACTACCATATAAATATCTTGAAAATTCGGGGAATATTCATTATAGAAAGAAAATGTTTTTAGAGATTTTCAATAATATACACATCCACATAACATTCATTGAGGTAATTTTAAACATGCAAGTTTATGAAATGTTCATGAAAGAGTTGGTGGAAAATAAGAAGAATATTACAGATTTAGCAACCATTCCACTGGAAGGAGAATGTTTAGTAGTTGTTTCAGGTATTCTGCTGAAGAAGAAACACTATACAGTTATTTTTACCATTCAAATTTCCATTGAAAATAATTATTTTGGTAGGGATTTATGTGATTTAGGTGATAGTGTGAACAAAATGACATATCCAACATCAAAAATACACTGATGGAAGGGCATGAAACCAAAAGGAGTTATGGTTCAACTAGTTTATACAACATTTTGACATCCAAAAGGAATAATTGAATATGTCATCATCAAAGTGGATGAGTTTTTTTCATGTAGATTTTATGAATATTGACATGGATGAAGAGATTGTGCCAATAATTTTGGGAAGTTAATTTCTAGATACATAAAGGGAACGAATTGAAATTCATAATGTAGATAAGAGTTTGAGAGTATGAGGATCAGAAGACAAATTAAATCTGTACTGCGTGAATCTTATGTTTGACAAACCATTTGATGCTTTTTCAAGAGATAAAGTGATTAATGAAGAGGAAAATGTTGTCCTATGAGGAAGAGCTGAATTAGTTGTTGTGGATACAAGAGAAGGATGTAAGAAAAAGATAAAAAACAATATAAAGTGTCGTAATAAGCTGAGGATCGTGGAAGATCATCCAGACAAGAATAATTCAAAGAAGAAGAGCATGTTTGGGTAGTTAGTGATGTTCTTTTTGGATATGATGGTTGGGATAAGAACCACTATATTGGGCCTACTGAAATTGAGAGGGTTTTCAACAATTTAATAGTAAAATAATTGTCATAGAATGGGATAGAACCAATATACACTGAGGAATCACATCTACAACATTTTATTTATCTAGATCAGGTATCATTTTTCATACCGCCAATCACCTGATCTGAATAGGTAAGGTTGAGCCAACGAAGGTAAAGAAAAGTTCATCTGAGAGGAAACCCCTATTTTTATTATTTCTATTTATTTATTTTCAATTTTTTGTAAAATCGCCCTTTTATTATAATATTGGAATTTTATTTCTATAGAATTTTCTTTAACTTTTTTTTTTATTTTTTCACGACCATCAACGAAAGTAGAAGAATAAAAAGTTGGAGATGGGTTACATGACGTGAAGGGCACATACTCATCCTGAAAGAGTTCATGAAGAACATTTATAGCCCAATTTGGAAGCATAAATTTGAATGGTGTGTAAAAAATTAAATTTTTCTATTTTCTATTTTATTTTACACATTTTAGTGTTTTAAATCATTTATTAAAAATTGTATTCCTCACACTAGATTTATTATTTACATAAATTATCATGTGTACGTAACTACTAAGGAAAATTATTATACCATTTATTTGGATATATTATTCAGTAAAAATGAATGAAAAAAATGGGGAAAATAATTAGTATATATCATTATGTGGATTCGGATATAAAAAATCAGGATTTAGATGAGTATGTTTAGTATTGTAGATGAACAGTTTCTAAGATTTTTCAATGATTTCAATTTTGTAAAATTTTCATTAATTGATTTAATTATTCGTATGCATTTCCATGAGTAATTGACACAACCACTCATCCCATTCCTGAGTCATCTACTAAGACAATAGTTTCCACTATTTCTATAGTATATTTCTTATGAATTTTGGGCATTATTTCTTCTAGAACATTCACTATAGCTTGTTGAAGTAATTAAAGAATAGAATCACTTTTAAAAGGATTTATTCATTACATTCAATATCCCTTATCATTAGATCCACAATGTATTACTAAATTTTTAACTAGGAAGAATCCAAGAATTTTCTTTTTTAGAAACGACCCATGTAACAATCTAATTTTATCAATTCATAACATCCTATAATTTATTCAATTATATTTAAAAGAATAAGTGTTGGGGAGATGTTTATTTGGAGTAACAGGAAATACATTTTTGCCAATTTTTTTATGGTGGATTTTTCTACTATGTTATGGGGAGAGGCCAAGAAATCTTATCATTTTAGTTAATTATCCACATATTTTTCTAAAAAATGAATAAAATAGAATAAAATTGGGGTGGGTTTGGGGAAAATAAAAAATTACTACTATCCAGACTAATGATTTATTATCATATGTTGTTAGGTGATAGGTGTGGGATCTTTCCTGAGCATAACTTTCGAATAAAATTGAATTGGAAAAATAATACAGAAATAGAGGATGATCCATTCAATGTTATAACACGTATCATTGGACCACTTTAATATTTTTAGGTGAAGGCAAATGGAATTATTAAATGGAGACAATCATTGAGATTATCTTTTGTTATCATGAAAAATTATTTATAGTCATACCTCATATTGAGCTTTAGTTATTACATAATTTACGTACCTACCCTAAACCACAGAGTCATTTGATCCTTAACAGTGGAGTCCTCAATAAAAATTATGATCTCTGTCTCTATGCGGTGGGGATATTAGATGCCTCGTAAGCCTATGGTAAGTTATTTTTTTTTCATGTTTTTTCTAAATTCTATTTTCATTTCAACCCTGATGATTAGAGAAAAAAATTCATGTGAGTAATATTATAAGTGTCGTGCATATTGATAATGGATTGAAAACTTTTAATGTATTAATGAAGGAACTTGGATATTTCCAAAGAGGAATGTAAAATATGTTGGTGGCTTGTTTCATTGATAAAAATTTGTTGTTGACAAATTCTCCTCCAATATGATAAAAAATTTAAATTTAAATTTGATCAAACTTTTTTATTGAAATTGATTATAAATCATGGTATTCTGAAATTCTATTGTAGTATGTTGATATTCCATCCTTGAGGAAAAGGGAAAATTAATGTTTGGAGGGTTTGATATGTATATTTAATGCATATATTATAATATTTTATTATTTTTTATTTTTTAATTTATTGAATAAACATTTCATGTTTGGAATGAGTTGAGTTTTTTTATTTGGGGCTTGAAATAAATGATTTTCGAAAATGGAATGAAAAGGGGAAGAAATATGAGCTGAAAAACCCTTCATACTCCTACAATTCGCTCATGCAGCGAAAATAGATGTTTTGAGAGAAAAATGAATTGGGTAAACTGATGAAAAATTAACTACATATCATGTACCATAAGTACACATTGGTAAAATTTTAGGATAAACTGATCTATGCTGAACATGTCATGGAATACATACACATTGTGATCTTTAAACACACTATGTATACCACAAGTGCATGACGTGATGGAATTCAAACCAGCATACTATGGTTCTGTAGTTTCAATATGGTGCAGGTTAAACCGGTTCTAAATTATATTTCATGTACACCAAGTACAAGTCATGTAGGCGTTGACACACATAGAAAAAAATAGGCGGCACTAGAAATGAATTTGGATGGGATTTTCCTATAAATAAGACCAACATCCTCCATTCCAAGACACTATAGGGAAGAGGAAACCTTGTACTCTAAAGGCCCAGGAGCAAGTCAAGCTCACTCCTACCAAATTTTATTAAAAAAGAAAAATACAATCAGCATTACAATGGGGGTTTACATAACATAGTAAAAAATGTTCAACTTGCATCTGCCTCAACAAGATGCGTGCCACAATCAAGAATATGAAAAGACCAATCCGATTAAGTTTCCACAATAGACTTATTTTACAAGGCATCAGTTACCTGATTAGCCTACCTGTAAACATCTCTCACATTGAGAATGAGACCACCAAGATGTTGCAAACACTCAATCCAAGAAGGTAACATCACCCATGGAACATCCATGGACCGTCATCTAAGAATATCAATAGCCACCATTGAGTCTGATTCCAGCCAAAGAAAACTACAACCATGATGCACCACATAAGTAATCGACCTGATCATCGCCCATAACTCCACATCAATGGCATTTCCCAATCAAATATTGTGATAATAACAGCCCTTTGCAAAGCCCCGATAGGTGTGGAAGACACCATCATAACCCGATGGCCTAGTCGTGCCAGAGGCTGCCCCATCAACATTGACTTTCACCCAAGATGGAATGTGAGGAATCCATCTCAATGACTTCAGAGCAAAGGGCTTTTTAATCCTACCAGAAACACTGAAATTCCTTAAGATAACAAGATCATCAAAATTATTATTCATGCATCCATCCTACACTTTGGACGCATTACACACAGCCCTATGTATAGACCTCAAACCAACCTGAAAGGTTGGTTTAACATCCTCAAACACAAAATCATTCCGGGCCTTCCAGATGAAGCCACTAGTGGTTGCCGGTGCAACCAGAAGGATGTTCCCAATTTTCTCACTACACCGTGTTGCAACAACAGAGGCGAGACCGCCCTCCAAGCTCTAAAACTATTGCTGGAATCCTGTTATGTCTTCGATATAACTCCAGAAACTGCATGAAAAAACATAGGAAAGAAAAGTGTGCACAATCGATTCCTCATCCGCAAAACAGAGTGGGTAGGATGATGCATGGTGAATTCCAGCCTTCATAAGAATATTCTGCATAGGGATGCCTTTCCAAATTTTCCATATTATCAGAAAATCATAGGGTGTAATGAAGTAGTTTTGGAAATCCAAGAGCCAATGTGGGGTGGTAATCTGCCCATCACACATGTACAGATAAAGGGATGGAGTGGTGATAACACCTATGACACCCGGATTCCATATGAGGCTGTCTCAGTCCATATACCTATAGCACTGAATATCAGTTTGAATATGAGCAGGGAGGAATATAACGACCCACACTTTACATACATTGTTAATACTTCAAAATTGAATTACACTTATTACAACATATGACAAAACCACAAAGGACCGTATAGGTATAGTGTCTTTAGAAACTGGGAAACATAAACAACTGGTTCATAAATCTTCTACAGTGTCTCCCATTTATTTCATCATATCTAGGGTCCCTTTTAGCATATTCTACTTAATATCCCTCTTCCTGGCCTGGGGAAAAGAAAACATAAAAGGGTGAGCTCAAATGCTCAGCAAGGGCAAATAAAGGAAATAAAAATCATATCATATCTTTTTGAAAATTAAAACCTGCAAAAGAGATCATAATATCTTAACATGGAATAAATCATAGAAGTGAAAATGAGATCCCCATAATCATAACATAAAACTTGAATCTTTGTGGCATGCACACATAATCATGGAAAATCATTTCTTGTTAGTCTTGACTTATTGCCAAGACTATCTTAGTGGACAAAGTCCCTTTCTGAACCGAGTTCACTCCTCGTTTCAGTCCTGTATCACTGAACCGAAATAACCTTCCGTTCTAGCCATGTCTATCTCATGAGATATAAAAATCATTACCCAATGCATTGGATGGAGATATAGGTCCCACCCATCTTATAATGAATCCTTTCTTATGTGTGCCACATAATCATAAAACATACATCATCGCATAACACATATAACAAAAATGGGATTCTTGAAACATCATGACATCATAAATCAATTCATATATGATAAAGGAATTCATAAACATAATTCCATCACAACATAGTCAAACCAATGTAAAAATATGGATAGAAACAGAACCCTTTATTATCTTAGATGGAAAATAATTTTGATAAAACACTTGAATTGAATTCTTGAGGAAAATATCCTTTCTTTTTCAAAAACATTTTTCCTTTCATAACATGTCATACAACTTTAAAATAAAAGAAGTTGATTAAAAATAAACTTGAAAACTTGTAAAGGAAGCTTCTTTGAAGTAATGTTTTAAAAATCCATTCATGCCGTATAAGTTAAAAAACATTCTTCGTACTTTTGTCGGAAAAGTCAAAAAGTACCTCGTACGGAAAAACGACAAAAGATTCCTTTCATATTCTTTACTAAAAACTCACCTAAGGGTAAAATTGGATTTAAACTATTTCAAGTGGATGGAAACAATATTACATATTGATGGAACATGGATGTGGATGATAAAATACACGCCAGTAAATACTTACGAATAAACAATCTCGGATAAAAATGAGATTGTGATATTTCCCTTACCTTAGGTCCGATTTGCTTTGTTCGTGTCCGAAGCTCCTGTATAATGGTTTAAATAATGTTATTGACTTATTCCAGAATCATACATATTGATATGAGATCATATATGGTCATATTATTAGCTTCTTGTTAGTAATATTTCATTGTTACTTGTTACTCGGGTCTTTATAACTTTTTGTTTGTATGCGTGTTTTGTCGAATAAATTCTTATTCTTATCTTTAGGTTATAGATAATTCATTTCCAGAATGGTATTAGTGTAGTATATACCATATTCATTCATTCAATTCATTTATATAATCATTATTAAATGAAGATCATGTAGAACGAGTCGCATCACATCGTGGAGACGGTATTCCGTACGTACGCACGAGTGATGATATCGTTCCTATGATCGTGGAATTGTATTGGAGTATATATATATATTATTTCAGTATCAATATTTCTTAATAATAATCATATATAGTTACTTATTACACCATTATACCCATCCTTGTAAGGTGATGGTGGAAAATAGATTACACCACGGCGTGGAGACGGTATTCCGTACATACGCACGCGCGGTGATTTCATTTTTCCGTAGGATGGATAGAAGGTGAATTAGGGTTGTTTCATATTTATAATAACATATCAGTATGTAAGTAATACTGATGTTATTACTTTATCATGAAACAACTAAAGAATAAGAAGTTGAAGAAGAAAGAAATTGAAAAGATCGGTAATGGATATTACCTCTTCTTTGGAACGCCTCTTTGAATCCTCCACTTAAGGAACTAAGATTGGTCTTTGGAGAATACCAGGACCTCTAGGATTATTCTAGGGAAGTGGATAGGAGAAAATGGCAGGGTTTTGCCGAGCTTGAGTGCTCAAATTGGTGTGAGGAGGAGGGGGAGGAGGTGCCCTTTTATAAGGGAGGAGAGGGGCACCTTAGGAATATCTCAAAATATTATTTTATATTAAAGTCAAAATCGGTTTATAATGGTTCCAAAGGGTCTTATTTCGAAGCTAAAGTGGGGATGGGTCGAAATCCTATCAACCAATAGGATTTAGACAAATTTAGGGTATTATTTTAACCTTATCAATTAGATTTAACTCTAAGTTAATTAATTTAACTTTTACCGTGTCTTTTTGTTTTCTTTCACTATATGGTTAATACACTTACTATAACATGCCAAACGAACCCCAAATTGTTTATTATTAATATATATATCCTTATCTAAGTCATTTGGTCGAACCTTAGATTTTTAGGAATAAAATAAGAATTAATAATATATTATTTGATTTAAAAACTATTTTGTGTCAATTTTGACACTATTTGATATATGATTTTTGTGAAAGTCATAACAGAATTATATGTTCGAACCAAGTTGATTTAATCAATACTAATATATCATAGTAACCTAGAAAATTAGTGGAATTCATAAAAAGTCTCAAATTACATTTATTTTGGTATTTATATTATCAATTTTGTCAATATTTCATTAATAAGATAATTACTGCATCATCTTTGTGTCATAAATAAATTAAATTATTTGATGTATAAAAATTACAAATAAAATACCATCATGTAGGAAATCGTTTTAGCTTTCTAATGAATATTTAAAATCGAATTTATCTTATGTATAACCTTATATTAAAAATGATTTACTTATTAAACTTTGATTTTAACTATTTTAACCCTTCTTTAAATAAATTAATAATAAATGTCCTAATCTAATCCAAGTGGGCCTAAATGGTCATATTTTATTCCTAAGTTTGTTTTTGGTCGAATTACACTTGTCCAATAGAATTAGGACATGTGTTAGGGTAATATTAATATCATATTTACCCTTAGTTACCCTATTTACTATTAACCGCGGTAAAAATAGTAAAAAGTTACTATTCACCAAAAAATTATTTTCATCTCATTGAACCACATTTTAGTCCTTGATATTAACCGTGTCTCTCGGATTTTTGAAATTCCATTCACAGAAGCGGTAAAATTAAGTTTTATGCAAAATTCAGTTTTTAACCTACCACTTAGTGGTTTCACTATTCATCAAAAATTGAAAGTTTTCAGAAAAATACCAAAATTTCACCCTAGGATAATTTCGATATTCTGAGTCGAAAAATGAAGTCCATTTTGAAAAATAAAATTTATAAAATTTCAAAAAGTGGTTATTACTATTCATAACGGCTAGTTTTAATAGCATATTGTTGTTTAGTGAAACTCGGTATTGCGTACGACGCAAGCTATCGAGGAAGGTCGCGATTGCATGTAAAGCAAGCCAAGCAAGTGTTGTGTAGAAAAAGATTCCTTTGATGATTTATATAACATAAAAGTCTCGGGTGTTACATTCTACCCCCCTTAAAAAGAATTTCGCCCTCGAAATTCGTCACTTTGCAACAAACAAATGAGGATACTTCTCCCTCATCATATCCTCAAGCTCCCATGTAGCTTCTTCAAGTTGGTGGTTTCTCCATAAAACTTTCACCAAGTGAGTGGTCTTGTTTCGTAGGACTTTTTCGCTACGATCCAGAATCTCTATCAGCTGTTCTTCATAAGAAAGATCTTGCTCCAGCGGTACAACTTCTGAGCTGAGTACATGTGAAGGATCTGGTATGTACTTTCTCAGGAGAGATACATGGAACACATCGTGAACTTGAGAGAGATTCGGTGGAAGCGCCAATCGGTAAGCTACCTTCCCAACACGATCCAGTATTTCAAAAGGACTGATATATCTAGGGCTCAACTTCCCCTTCTTTCCAAATCTCATAACCCTCTTCCAGGGAGATATTCGTAAGAACACTTTATCACCCACTTCAAACTCTAGGTCTTTTCTTCGGTTGTCGGCATAACTTTTTTGTCGACTCTGAGATGCTCTTATGTGTTGTTGAATAGATCTGACCTTTTCTGTCATTTCATCAACGAGATCAGGTCCTAATAGCTTTCTTTCCCCAACTTCATCCCAGCAAGTTGGAGTCCTGCATTTCTTTCCATAGAGAGCTTCATAAGGAGCCATCTGAATACTGGAGTGAAAGCTATTATTATAAGAAAATTCCACCAAAGGTAGGTGTTGATCCCAACCTCCTTTGAAATCCATAGAGCAAGATCTCAACATATCTTCTAGGGTTTGAATTGTTCTCTCAGACTGACCGTCTGTCTGGGGATGATAAGCAGTGCTGAAACTCAACTCTGTATCCAGAGTATGCTGAAGACTTCGCCAAAACATCGAGGTAAATCTCGGATCTCGATCAGATATAATAGAAAGTGGTACTCCATGCAATCTTACCACTTCCTTTACATATATCCTGGCAAGCTGATCTAGAGAGAAATCCTCTCTAATAGCAATGAAGTGTGCAGACTTTGTAAGACGATCAACTATGACCCAGATAGCATTATTGCCTTTGGATGTTTTAGGAAGTCCTGTGACAAAGTCCATAGTGATGTTTTCCCATTTCCATTCGGGTATGGGTAATGGTTGTAACATCCCCTTAGACTTCTGTCTCTCAGCTTTAACTTGTTGACAAACCAAGCATCGAGAGACATATTCAGCAACATCTCTTTTCATGCCATCCCACCAGAAGTACTCTTTCAGGTCCCTATACATCTTCGTGCTTCCAGGATGAATAGATAATGAAGAACTATGAGCCTCATCCAGCAGCACTTTCTTTAATTCGGGGATGGGAGGAACACAAACCCGATTCCTGAACTTTATTATCCCATCACAATCAAGGTTGAATTCAGGAACATTTCTCACCTTCTTTTGTAACTCGACATCTTCTTTCTGTGCCTCTTTAATCCTCACATGTATAGATGGTTGGACATTCATTTGAGAAAGATAAGATTTTTCCCCTTCCATTATAATTCCAAGATCCATCATTTGTAAATCCATAAATATTGGATCTTTTGTGATCCTCATCATGGATAAACTAGCATGGTCTTGTCGACTTAATGCATCTGCCACCTTGTTTGCTTTCCCAGGGTGGTAATGGATTGAGCAGTCATAATCCTTAATCAGCTCCAACCATCTTCTTTGGTGCATATTCAGCTCCTTTTGTGTGAAAATATACTTTAAAATTTTATGATCAGTATAAATATCACACCTTTCACCATAAAGGTAATGCCTCCAAATCTTTAATGCAAAGATTACCGCAGCCAACTCCAAATCATGTGTTGGGTAATTTTGCTCATGGATTTTCAACTGTCGTGAGGAATAAGCTATCACCATATCATTTTGCATAAGAACACACCCCAATCCCTTCTTGGATGCATCACTGTAGATCACAAACCTTTCTCCACTACAAGGCAGTGTGAGCACAGGTGCACTGGATAACCTTCTTTTCAACTCCTTGAAATTCTCTTCACATTCCTCTGTCCAGACAAACTTAACTCCTTTCCGAGACAACTTGGTGAGTGGATTAGATAATCGTGAAAAATCTTTTACAAAACGTCGATAATATCCAGCCAAACCAAGAAAACTTCGGATCTCAGTTACTGTTGTTGGTCTTGACCATCTTTCGATAACCTCTGTTTTTGCTGGATCCACAGATATCCCCTCTTTTGAGATTATATGACCCAAAAATGCAACTTTTTGAAGCCAAAATTCACACTTGGTAAATTTGGCATAAAGCTTCTCCTTTCTCAGGGTCTTCAATATAATTCTCAAGTGATCTTCATGCTCTTCCTTGCTCTTTGAATAGACAAGAATATCGTCTATAAAGACTACCACAAATTGATCAAGATAGTCTCTAAAGACTCTATTCATTAGATCCATGAAGATAGCAGGGGCATTAGTAAGACCAAATGGCATCACTATAAATTCATAGTGTCCATACCTTGTACGGAAAGCCGTCTTTGGTATATCCTCCCTTTTGACCCTTAATTGATGATACCCTGAACGAAGATCAATCTTGGAAAAGTATTGAGCTCCGCGTAGTTGGTCAAATAAGTCATCAATGCGTGGGAGAGGATATTTGTTCTTGATAGTGATCTTGTTAAGTTCTCTATAATCAATGCAGAGTCTCATTGATCCATCTTTCTTCTTAACAAATAGAACAGGTGCTCCCCAAGGTGACGCACTAGGGCGTATGAATCCCTTATCAAGATTCTCTTGGAGTTGCTTCTTCAATTCCTGCAACTCAATTGGGGCCATTCTATAAGGTGTCTTTGAAATAGGCAAAGCACCCGGTACGAGTTCTATTGAAAACTCAACTTCACGATTTGGTGGAAGACCCGGTAATTCCTCCGGAAAGACATCATCAAACTCCCGTACAATGGGCATATTCTTAATCGTGAGTTTCTCACCAACTATTTGAGATAAATAACCTTCAATTAGTGGAATCAATACCCATAAGATGGAAGAAATTTCCACTGGAAGGTTATGTTCATCCTTGCATTGATAGACGATCGTAGGTTGATCTGGAATATGAAATGTGACTTCCCTTCTTTGGCAATTGATATGAGCTCCATGTAGAGAAAGCCAATCCATGCCAAGAATCACATCAAATTCCACTAAAGGAAGGATCACAAGATTTGCAGGAAGCACTTTCCCACAAACTTCGATCGGAGAAGAATTATAAACTTCTGATGCGATTGATGTGCCATTAGGTGTTGTCACAGCTAACTCAACATCTAATTGTTGAGGTAATACGGTGATACCCTTAGAAAATTTTTCAGAAATAAAAGAGTGGGTGGATCCAGAATCAAATAAAACATTTGCTACTTTAGAGTGGATGGTAAGTGTACCTTTCACCACATCGTTATCGTACTCCACATCACTGATAGAAATTGCATGTGACTTTCCTTTTTCTTTAGCCTTAAGAGTTTGTTGACGTCGACCATCATCATCAACCCTTGGATTTGTTGTACCTCTCGAACCCCTCAAGGTTTTATTTTCATGATCACAATCACCCTCATATTTATCTAATACTTTTTCAAGTGTTTTTGGATGATAGGAATCATTTCAGGTGGCCACGGAATTGGGCCAAGAAGGCCAAGAAGGCAAAAAGCTAATCTGGACTGAAATTCAGTCCACCGGCCAACCGGTGGCTTCACCACCGGTCGACCGCTGGACCCTGGGCAGAAGACAGAGCCACTGCCTCACCACCGGTCAGCCGGTGGCTTGACCACCGGCCAGCCGGTGGCACCTGCACTCAAAGGGGAGCCACTGCCTCACCACCGGTCAGCCGGTGGCCTCAGCACCGGCCAGCCGGTGGAACCCTCTCCCAACAGTGCCAGCTACTGTCTTGCCACCGGCCAGCCGGTGGCTCTGGCACCGGTCAGCCGGTGGCCCCTGGACAGGAATCCTATGCCTTTTTGCAAACACCGGCCAACCGGTGGCCCTGTACCGGCCAGCCGGTGGACACAGTCAAACTAGCCGTTGGGCTGTTGACCAGCCTGTCCACTTGGCTCCCAACGGCTCTTTTAGCCTCTCCAACGGCTCTGAAGCCTCCCCAAGGGTTCCATGCCTATAAATAGAGGCCAAGGAAGCCCCGGACACCTACCGGAACTACTGTGAAGCCAACGGACACTTTTTCCATCATTCGGCCAACCTCCGGCAACTTCCTTCAAAGAAACCTCAAGTGCTCCAATCCAATTCTCAATCCAAGGAGCACCTCAAGAAGCTTGGGAGAGCACGCTACATCAACTCCATCATCCAATTGGCGCCCAAGTCTTCCTCCAATACGGTTTTTAGTGTTTTATTTATTTTGAGCTTAAAATTGGGTTTGTGCCTACAAACCCCAACCCTTTTCTCATCTCCCTTTCTTTTGGGTTTCACACCACCACTAAGGTGTGAAGAGGTTTCTTCAAGCCTTTCCTTTTAAAAGGCTTGTGTTTCGGTGAGCTAGCCTTCACCCGTTAAAAAGGATAGTGGGTTCTTGCTATTCCATTAAAAGCAAGTGGGTTCTTGCTAAACCACAAAAAGCAAGCTGTAATAGGTCCTAGTGCTACCTCAAAGCCTAGTGGGTTTCTTGCTAAAACCATTGAAAAGCAAGCGGTAGGAATCTCTCAACGGTTGAGTTGGGAGCGGAGACGTAGGCCGGGTGTTGGCCGAACTCCGTTATCAATTTTGTGTGTCTTGCCTTCTTTATTTCTGCTGCACTTTCAACTCTGATTTTAATTTGTTAATCTTTTTTTAAAAAGGCAATTCACCCCCCCCCCTCTTGCCATCATTCCTTGTTTTCTTCCGCCCAACAATTGGTATCAGAGGGGTAATTTGAGTAATACCTTAAACGGTTTCAAATTTAAAGATCCTTTTTGATGGCATCTACCTCTTTCGCCCCCGAGGGCTACTCTTTGGATCGGGCTCTATTTTTTGATGGGTCCGACTATAATTATTGGAAAACCCGCATGACCACTTTTCTAAGAAGCATAGGATATCCTATTTACAAAATTGTCATGCAAGGTTATTCTTTGTCTTCCCCCGATGAATCCAAATGGACCCCCGCCGATATTAGAAATTTTGAGCTTGATGGCAAAGCCATGAACGCTCTCCATTGCGGCTTAGATAGAAATGAATTTAATCGTGTATCCACTTGCACCACTTCACATGAAATTTGGAAGCTTTTAGAAGTGACCCATGAAGGCACTAATAAAGTCAAAGATACTAGATTAGACATGTATAGACAAGATTTTGAGTCTTTTTCCATGCACCCAAATGAATCAATTTCTGAAATGTTTACTCGATTTACTGACGTGTGCAATGGTAGAAAGTCCCTTGGTGATGATGTTTCCGCAGAAACGATGGTTAAAAAGATCCTATGGGTCCTTCCGAGCTCATGGGCACCAAAGGTGACAGCAATCCAAGAAGCTAAGGACGTCAAAAATATGCCGGTAGAGGAGCTCATCGGATCTCTCATGACTTATGAGATCACGATGAGGAGGCAAGCTCAAAAGGAGGGCACACCAATCAAGACCCCAAAGAACATCGCCCTCAAGGTATAAAAAGAAGTAAGCTCCTCCTCATCTTCATCATCCTCTTCCTCCTCATCTTCTTCATCTTCAAATGGCGACTCGGAAATGGAGAATCTCGCCCGCCAAATGCACAAATTTATGAAGAAGCACAAGAAAAAGAAGAAATCCCGCAAGCGTCGAAAGCAAGAACCCACCGCAAGATCCGAGCCCAAGGTAAAATGCTACGGGTGCGGCGAAAAGGGCCATTACAAGCCCGATTGCCCACTCAACAAAAAACGGGCCACGCCAAAGGAAAAAGGAAAGAAAAAGGTCCTCAAGGCGACATGGAGTGACACCTCCTCATCCTCCTCCTCCTCCTCCTCGAGCGACCAAGGTACAAAATGCCTAATGGCATTCCATGAGGTAACTTCTTCCGATTCCTCTTCCTCATGTTCTTCAAATTCAAATTCTTTAAATCATCTTTCTTATGAAGAACTCTCACATGCTAGAGACCAACTTGAAAATGGTTTTCATGAACTCTCATCAAAATTTGTTTCTTTGAAAAAGTCTTTCAAAAAACTTTCCTCCGAAAAAAACCAACTTCTCAAAGAGAAGGAGGAACTCACCCTTAAAATCCAAAATTTTCTAAATGTTGATTCTATGGAATCAACCATCAAAGACCTAAGGGAGACCCTAGCTAAGTTCACCAAAGGGGAACAAAATTTGAACAATCTCCTAGGTTCCCAACGTATATCTAGAACCACCCAAGGGCTAGGATATACCAATGTAGCTTCCTCCTCCCATGCACCCACTATTTTTGTAAGGGGGAGCTCCGATTTTAAATTTTGCAATTATTGTAAGAAAACCGGGCACCTTATTTATGAATGTAATTGTAAAAATGCCCGTTATGGCCAACCCAAGTCTTTTTTCTATTCCGACGAATTCTATAGGAGAAGACCCGCTATGAGACAAGTGTGGATTGAAAAATCCCTTCTAGCGAGTCTCTCCGGGCCTAAAATCATCTCTTTTCAAAATCCCTCTCCCCGGTGATTGATTGTTTTTATTTAGGGGGAGTTAGGTTTGTTTAAGAATTTTCAAACATTCAATTTCAACACTTAGTTTCAAAACTCTCAATTTCAAAAATTTTCATTTGGTTTCAAATTTCAAAATTCAATTGGTTTTTGATTCAAAACATTCAATTCAAACTGTTATTCAATTTTTGATTCAAAACTTTCAATTCAAACTGTTATTCAAATTCTCATTTCATTTCAAAAATTTCAATTGATTTAAAATCTCTTTTTGTTTTTCAAAGTTTTCCCTCAATCAAGTTCTATACCCCATTCTTTTTTGATAATCACAAAGGGGGAGAATTTTCTTGATTGATTGGGGGAGAATCCTTTTCATCATGCTTTGCATTTCCTTTCAATTTCAGTATTTTTCATTGTTTGTTTCGGTGATTGTGATCATCAAAATAGGGGGAGATTGTTGTACCTCTCGAACCCCTCAAGGTTTTATTTTCATGATCAAAATCACCCTCATATTTATCTAATACTTTTTCAAGTGTTTTTGGATGATAGGAATCATTTCAGGTGGCCACGGAATTGGGCCAAGAAGGCCAAGAAGGCAAAAAGCTAATCTGGACTGAAATTCAGTCCACCGGCCCACCGGTGGCTTCACCACCGGTCGACCGATGGACCCTGGGCAGAAGACAGAGCCACTGCCTCACCACCGGTCAGCCGGTGGCTTGACCACCGGCCAGCCGGTGGCACCTGCACTCAAAGGGGAGCCACTGCCTCACCACCGGTCAGCCGGTGGCCTCAGCACCGGCCAGCCGGTGGAACCCTCTCCCAACAGTGCCAGCTACTGTCTTGCCACCGACCAGCCGGTGGCTCTGGCACCGGTCAGCCGGTGGCCCCTGGACAGGAATCCTATGCCTTTTTGCAAACACCGGCCAACCGGTGGCCCTGTACCGGCCAGCCGGTGGACACAGTCAAACTAGCCGTTGGGCTGTTGACCAGCCTGTCCACTTGGCTCCCAACGGCTCTTTTAGCCTCTCCAACGGCTCCGAAGCCTCCCCAAGGGTTCCATGCCTATAAATAAAGGCCAAGGAAGCCCCGGACACCTACCAGAACTATTGTGAAGCCAACGGACACTTTTTCCATCATTCGGCCAACCTCCGGCAACTTCCTTCAAAGGAACCTCAAGTGCTCCAATCCAATTCTCAATCCAAGGAGCACCTCAAGAAGCTTGGGAGAGCACGCTACATCAACTCCATCATCCAATTGGCGCCCAAGTCTTCCTCCAACACGGTTTTTAGTGTTTTATTTATTTTGAGCTTAAAATTGGGTTTGTGCCTACAAACCCCAACCCTTTTCTCATCTCCCTTTCTTTTGGGTTTCACACCACCACTAAGGTGTGAAGAGGTTTCTTCAAGCCTTTCCTTTTAAAAGGCTTGTGTTTCGGTGAGCTAGCCTTCACCCGTTAAAAAGGCTAGTGGGTTCTTGCTATTCCATTAAAAGCAAGTGGGTTCTTGCTAAACCACAAAAAGCAAGCTGTAATAGGTCCTAGTGCTACCTCAAAGCCTAGTGGGTTTCTTGCTAAAACCATTGAAAAGCAAGCGGTAGGAATCTCTCAACGGTTGAGTTGGGAGCGGAGACGTAGGCCGGGTGTTGGCCGAACTCCGTTATCAATTTTGTGTGTCTTGCCTTCTTTATTTCTGCTGCACTTTCAAATCTGATTTTAATTTGTTAATCTTTTTTTAAAAAGGCAATTCACCCCCCCCCCTCTTGCCATAATTCCTTGTTTTCTTCCGCCCAACAGGATTTGGGCATTGATTGGCATAATGCCCCATCTCCTTGCACTTGAAACATTGAAGTGTAGCAGGTTCATTCTGTGTATCCCTTCCTTTGTTTGCATCATTAGACATCTTCTTCCCATTATCACGGCATTCAAATGCCCGATGACCTTCCTTTCCACATTTAAAACATTTACTTGTCCCTTTAAGAGAACTCCCTCCATGTTTCTTTCCACACTTTGAGCATAAGGGAAAGTTCATCTTCTTTTCCGTGTGCTCTTTAGATTTTTCTTTGAATTCCATCTTCCTCTTCTTATCAAACCCATGTGACTGATGGGTTACTCTAATCTCCATCTCGACTTTGAGAGCACATCTAACGATTTCCTCGTAGCTATTGAAGTCCCTTATGGCTAACGCCCTTTGAAGACTTGGTTTTAAGCCACTAAAGAATCGATCGATCTTACTCTCAGGTTGGATAATAATACCAGAAGCGTACCCTGCAAGTCTGGAAAAATTTGCTTCATAGGTACCAACAGATTCATCATCCCTTTGCTTCAGTTCAAGGAACTCTTTTTCCATCTTTGTTCGGAGAATACGAGGGAAGTACTTATTGAAAAATAAGTTCTTGAACTCGCCCCATTCCATAGACTCAATTTCATCCCTTTGCCTTGTATTCTTAACAAGATTCCACCATTGATCAGCATCTCCTTCCAAACGATACACTGCTAGGATGACTTTATCATGCTCAGAACATTGAAGAACTGAAAATATCTTTTCAGTAGTACTAATCCATTGTTCAGCAACTAATGGATCAGTAGACCCGCTGAAAGATGGTGGACGCTGCCTCATGAAGGATTCAACAGAATGTTGCTCCCTCCTTTGTTCGTTTGGAAATCCTGCATGATTCATAGCTTGAGAAAGTTGTGTGAGCATGGCTACAAGATTTTGCATTCTAGCTCCCATATCGTTTGGTTGCTCAGGGGGACAATCATTGCATTGCCCATCGCATTCCGCATTAACACGGTTCCTTCGGGTTCCAGCCATTGACTAAAACCAAGAAGAATAGTGTGAGCAACACTAATTATAATAGGAAACCACATAATTCAAGAATAAAATTTTCATGCTTATGGTCTTATCCTAGGTTATTCATGGCCATTTCTAAGATTGTGTTCTATGCTTAGACTTATCCTTAGGGTTCTTACTAAGGCTTTCACATCCTAGTTTCCAAAGGTTGACTATACCTTTCCTCTGATACCAACTATAACGACCCACACTTTACATACATTGTTAATACATCAAAATTGAATTACACTTATTACAACATATGACAAAACCACAAAGGACCGTATAGGTATAGTGTCTTTAGAAACTGGGAAACATAAACAACTGGTTCATAAATCTTCTACAGTGTCTCCCATTTATTTCATCATATCTAGGGTCCCTTTTAGCATATTCTACTTAATATCCATCTTCCTGGCCTGGGGAAAAGAAAACATAAAAGGGTGATCTCAAATGCTCACCAAGGGCAAATAAAGGAAATAAAAATCATATCATATCTTTTTGAAAATTAAAACCTGCAAAAGAGATCATAATATCTTAACATGGAATAAATCATAGAAGTGAAAATGAGATCCCCATAATCATAACATAAAACTTGAATCTTTGTGGCATGCACACATAATCATGGAAAATCATTTCTTGTTAGTCATGACTTATTGCCAAGACTATCTTAGTGGACAAAGTCCCTTTCTGAACCGAGTTCACTCCTCGTTTCAGTCCTATATCACTGAACCGAAATAACCTTCCGTTCCAGCCATGTCTATCTCATGAGATATAAAAATCATTACCCAATGCATTGGAGGGAGATATAGGTCCCACACATCTTATAATGAATCCTTTCTTATGTGTGCCACATAATCATAAAACATACATCATCGCATAACACATATAACAAAAATGGGATTCTTGAAACAACATGACATCATAAATCAATTCATATATGATAAAGGAATTCATAAACATAATTCCATCACAACATAGTCAAACCAATGTAAAAATATGGATAGAAACAGAACCCTTTATTATCTTAGATGGAAAATAATTTTGATAAAACACTTGAATTGAATTCTTGAGGAAAATATCCTTTCTTCTTCAAAAACATTTTTCCTTTCATAACATGTCATACAACTTTAAAATAAAAGAAGTTGATTAAAAATAAACTTGAAAACTTGTAAAGGAAGCTTCTTTGAAGTAATGTTTTAAAAATACATTCATGCCGTATAAGTTAAAAAAACATTCTTCGTACTTTTGTCGGAAAAGTCAAAAAGTACCTCGTACGGAAAAACGACAAAAGATTCCTTTCATATTCTTTACTAAAAACTCATCTAAGGGTAAAATTGGATTTAAACTATTTCAAGTGGATGGAAACAATATTACATATTGAGGGAACATGTATGTGGATGATAAAATACACCCCAGTAAATACTTACGAATAAACAATCTCGGATAAAAATGAGATTGTGATATTTCCCTTACCTTAGGTCCGATTTGCTTTGTTCGTGTCCGAAGCTCCTGTATAATGGTTTAAATAATGTTATTGACTTATTCCAGAATCATACATATTGATATGAGATCATGTATGGTCATATTATTAGCTTCTTGTTAGTAATATTTCATTGTTACTTGTTACTCGGGTCTTTATAACTTTTTGTTCTTATGCGTGTTTTGTCGAATAAATTCTTATTCTTATCTTTAGGTTATAGATAATTCATTTCCAGAATGGTATTAGTGTAGTATATACCATATTCATTCATTCAATTCATTTATATAATCATTATGAAATGAAGATCATGTAGAACGAGTCGCATCACATTGTGGAGACGGTATTCCGTACGTACGCACGAGTGATGATATCGTTCCTATGATCGTGGAATTGTATTGGAGTATATATATATATATTATTTCAGTATCAATATTTCTTAATCATAATCATATATAGTTACTTATTACACCATTATACCCATCCTTGTAAGGTGATGGTGGAAAATAGATTACACCACGGCGTGGAGACGGTATTCCGTACGTACGCACGCGCGGTGATTTCATTTTTCCGTAGGATGGATAGAAGGTGAATTAGGGTTGTTTCATATTTATAATAACATATCATTATGTATGTAATACTGATGTTATTACTTTATCATGAAACAACTAAAGAAGAAGAAGTTGAAGAAGAAAGAAATTGAAAAGATCGGTAATGGATATTACCTCTTCTTTGGAACGCCTCTTTGAATCCTCCACTTAAGGAACTAAGATTGGTCTTTGGAGAAGACCAGGACCTCAAGGATTATTCTAGTGAAGTGGAGAGGAGAAAATGGCAGGGGTTGTCCGAGCTTGAGTGCTCAAATTGGTGTGAGGAGGAGGGGGAGGAGGTGCCCTTTTATAAGGGAGGAGAGGGGCACCTTAGGAATATCTCAAAATATTATTTTATATTAAAGTCAAAATCGGTTAATAATGGTTCCAAAGGGTCTTATTTCGAAGCTAAAGTGGGGATGGGTCGAAATCCTATCAACCAATAGGATTTAGACAAGTTTAGGGTATTATTTTAACCTTATCAATTAGATTTAACTCTAAGTTAATTAATTTAACTTTTACCGTGTCTTTTTGTTTTCTTTCACTATATGGTTAATACACTTACTATAACATGCCAAACTAACCCCAAATTGTTTATTATTAATATATATATTCTTATCTAAGTCATTCGGCCGAACCTTAGATTTTTAGGAATAAAATAACAATTAATAATATAATATTTGATTTAAAAACTATTTTGTGTCAATTTTGACACTATTTGATATATGATTTTTGTGAAAGTCATAACAGAATTATATGTTCAAACCAAGTTGATTACATCAATACTAATATATCATAGTAACCTAGAAAATTAGTGGAATTCATAAAAAGTCTCAAATTACATTTATTTTGGTATTTATATTATCTATTTTGTCAATATTTCATTAATAAGATAATTACTGCATCATCTTTGTGTCATAAATAAATTAAATTATTTGATGTCTAAAAATTACAAATAAAATACCATCATGTAGGAAATCGTTTTAGCTTTCTAATGAATATTTACAATCGAATTTATCTTATGTATAACCTTATATTAAAAATGATTTACTTATTAAACTTTGATTTTAACTATTTTAACCCTTCTTTAAATAAATTAATAATAAATGTCCTAATCTAATCCAAGTGGGCCTAAATGGTCATATTTTATTCCTAAGTTTGTTTTTGGTCGAATTACACTTGTCCAATAGAATTAGGACATGTGTTAGGGTAATATTAATATCATATTTACCCTTAGTTACCCTATTTACTATTAACCGCGGTAAAAATAGTAAAAAGTTACTATTCACCAAAAAAATTATTTTCATCTCATTGAACCACATTTTAGTCCTTGATATTAACCGTGTCTCTCGGATTTTTGAAATTCCATTCACAGAAGCGGTAAAATTAAGTTTTATGCAAAATTCAGTTTTTAACCTACCACTTAGTGGTTTCACTATTCATCAAAAATTGAAAGTTTTCAGAAAAATACCAAAATTTCACCCTAGGATAATTTCGATATTCTGAGTCCAAAAATGAAGTCCATTTTGAAAAATAAAATTTATAAAATTTCAAAAAGTGGTTATTACTATTCATAACGGCTAGTTTTAATAGCATATTGTTGTTTAGTGAAACTCGGTATTGCGTACGACGCAAGCTATCAAGGAAGGTCGCAATTGCGTGTAAAGCAAGCCAAGCAAGTGTTGTGTAGAAAAAGATTCCTTTGATGATTTATATAACATAAAAGTCTCAGGTGTTACAAGGAAGTCATAGGTGTCCATAGATGCTTCCTAAATATCATCAATTTAAGTGTGCCTCAAGGAAGGTGGGATATCCACATCTTCTTGTATTGTCCTACATAACCATGGAGTCCTCAATGCATTCAAAGTGGAATCCATACAAACAAAACACCTGGCATTGAGCATGAACATATTAAAAGTGGATTTCAAATCAGTCCAGATAGAGGAAGATAGATGATAATAATATTAATTCAGCAGCATGGGGATAAGCCTAGCTAAGATAAACACCATTGAGTGGTCATTGGAGGTGAAGATATTCCATGAAAACTTACTGAGAAAAGCCTCATTGAAGGGACCCAAATCCTTTATACCTAATCCCCCCATATCAATTGGCTTAATTCATTCCCTCCATGGCACATCAATCAGCTTTAATTCATTAATTGAACCAGTCCATATGAAATTCTGGATGAGCCTTTGAAGATCTTTTATTTGATCCTTGTGCCATTTATAGATCGAGAACCCATAAACAAAAATATAATTAATCACCGAATTGATAAGGAAGATTCTCCCAGCCTGAGACATAGGTTTCCCTTTCCAAGTTGCCATTTGAGCAATGATACGAGAGATGATGGAATCAAGGGGACATCTCTTCACTCTACCCCAAAAGAGAGGAACTCCGAGATAATTAAAGGGCAATACGCCTATCTTCAATCCATGAAACCTAGTGACATTATTTTTCATCCTGGTGGTCACCCCCTATCTAATGAAAACAAATGATTTCTACCAACTAATGGCCTTCCCCGCCACATCCTCATCATGCCTAAAGATGACCTTTATTAAAGACACAATGATTGAATTTTCGTAACCAAATAAGATGGTATCATTAGAATAGAAGATATGAGTATGATCCAAAATATCCCTCCCAGGTTTAATCTGACTATAAAGACCAGCCTGAACAAGACTGTTTAGAAAGAGACATAAGTAATCCTCACTAATGGAAAACAATAGCCCAGATAAGGGATCCCCTTGCTGAAAACCTCTAGAGCACTGAAAAATCCAATGGGGGAACTATTGACCTGGATTGAGAGCATTGAACACTGAATAATGACATGAACTAGGCTAATGAACTTTGAAGAAAAGCCATGCATACTATGAATAGACAACATGAAGCTCTATTTCATGGTTTCAAAGGACTTGGAGATGTCAATATTCACTACAATATTCCCATGTTTCACATTTATTTTCATGAAATTAATGCATTCAGAGGCAGTAAAAATTCAAGTTTGAATGTTCCTGTGTGGGAAAAACCAAAACTGATTCGGGGTGATGATTCCCTTAACCACATTACCCAATCTCGTAACAATAATTTTACTGATGATCTTGTTAATGGTATTTCCAATTGCAATCGATCTGAAATCCTTAATTTCAAAAACATTATCCTTCTTAGGAATAAGAGAAATATATTTGTAATTAGCACAATAAGACATCAAAGCAGTGAGAAAGATATCTCTCCCTGCATTGATAACCTGATCATGAATAATTTCCTAATTAAACATGAAAAACAAGTTAGTAAAACCATGCGGCCCTACCACACTATCAATAGTTTGGGAGAGAAGAGCTTCCTTGACCTCTTTTCCCCTAGGTGGCTCAACCAGAGAGGAATTAATCTGATCATCTTCTCTACAATTCCTCCTTGGGTACCCATGACCCTCGCTGCCATTATGATAGAGTAGTTCCATTAGTGTCGAGTGATGTGATTGTAGGGGGATGTGTGCCTAGGGATTATTTTTCAACGTTCAAATTATTATTTTGATTGGTACATGATTTTTATTCATTTCCAAATATATTTCTTATTGAATTGCATTACCATTTATATCTTTGGAATGTTTTATTATTATTTAATTGATTAATCATCGTATTTCTCATATGCCCATTTGGAAATCTACATCGGTTATGTTTAAACAATTTTTTGGGGAACCTATTTCTGTTATTGGGATTCGTAGATGAACATTCCCAAAGTGTGATCATATGACTAGGATAGGATTCCAAGAACAATGATCTCAGCTGACCAAATTCCAACACTAAAACTGAATAATCACACATTCAAGTAAATTCCTATCACACGATCCTGAAAGTCACTGATCTTTTCATGCCACTATCCTGATATTATAACCCCAACCAATCCTACGATTATATCTATTTAATCACAAACAACAAAAAAATTGAAATTTATATTACTTGATTAATTTAGAATATATGAATAATCTATATTGGTTATACAAATATACTATAAAGATACTACGCTTTATGTAAGGTTTATCTGAGTTTTATAGATTTGTTTTTGAATAGCATCGAATGGAACACATGAGACCCTATGGGGCCGTCAGTTATAGAGTTTCATTAATTATTTCAATACTTCTTATTAAATGAATATAAATATTTAGAATAATATTTTTCTTTTGGGAAAGGGGTAAAATTACATCCAACACTATGGTCTATAGTTTACCTAGATTTTATAACCTTATATCATGGTTCTATTTTGGATTTTATGATCAGAGGTGCGGTGATGGTACTAATTGTCCATGCCTAATGGAAGGCATTTTACTAAATAAAGCTCCTCTGATATTTTCTATCATTTCTTTAATGAACTTTTTAGCCTGTATTTGGTAACATTCTGGGTATAAGGCCTTTTCCAGATGGTATCATTCAATCACATTGGAGTGATGTATTGTTAAAAGCATTGATTATCTCAAATGGGGGCCATACTGACCTTATTAGCAACATGATAAATGATTTAATCCATAAATCACTCTCAAATATATAAAATTATAGGTCCTTAGGAATATTAGGGATTTAATCAATTCATCAACTTTGATATGTGGAGGGAAAACCAAAATAATGTCTTATTCCAAAGGAATTGAATGATGATTTCATAGATAAGACTTGTTGGAGAATGAACTAGGTAAATTATATATGTTCTTATTCAACCAACCCACTCAACTGTATATTATTTGATAGATTAATGAAAATATTTTGATTTTTTTGTATGTTATTGATAAAATAATGTTAGTGTAAATTAATTTCAAATGCTACCACGGGATTTTTGGTCCCTAATGAATTAAATAAAATCAACTTGAATGTAGAGTTCACTTGTTAATTTGAAGTGATTAATGTATTCCATGTAGTAAGATTTTTTTATATAGTGGACATCACCCCACATATTATTTATTAGAAAATCTATGCATTTTCATTTTAATGCTTCCTAAATATTATACACGAGAGTATTTATGTGAAGAAACATGACCGCTATATTATTATGAACCAATTCCTTGATATTACTTTTAATTATTCATTATCTAAAAAGTGTGTTGTCACTATTTAATCCATCCATACATGTTTTTCCTACACTACGTTTTCATGTGACAAGAAATTATTTGTGATTTTTTTAGTGAAATTATTGTGATAAAGATTCTGGGAAGGTTTGTATGGTGATTGTTACACAAAATCACCCAATAATTTTGGTGAAACCTTCACAATAAAAAAAATTGTATCTTAATATTGACAAAAACTACTCTTGAATAACTCTCAATGTGAGAGGATCCATGGAGTTATTTCATCATGGGGAGTTCCATCAGGATAACAAGATATGTCACTGTTGGGATGAAATTTTCAATGGGAGCAATTGGGAGGGAATCCAATGTTTTGGGTTTGGATTTTATATGGAGGATATAATTGGTTCTGAATCAATACCAAAATTTAAAGAGGATGAAATTTTTCCTAATAAAATTTAGAATTTGAGTATCATTTGTAAAGATTATACAATATGGATGACTAGGATGTTTTAAAGTTATACTGGAAGTTGTGTGACATCATTGGATGTTACTCTATAGAGGAATTCCAAGGATAAAAATATTTATACCATGGAGAGTACCTCCATAACCATTATAGATTTATACAATTGATGGGGGTTCCTCAGATTCATAGATTATAATAGAAATACATGGAATTTCCTAATGAATATTTATTATTTACTAGTGAATGAATATGATCATGCTCCTATATTATACAAATCTTTTATTGAAACAGCCATAATCATTATGATTTGGAAAATGGGGTTGAAAAAAATCACCATTAATGGATATTCGTAGCATGAGAAATAAATTATATTTGTATAAAACCTCCACTAAAAATCATGTTCATCACTAAAAAAAGATGATAACATTCATGGATCTTTTTTGTACAATATTAGCATCCTTTACATGTTTTCATTGAAATGGGGATACAAGACAACTGAAGGACTCCATCAACTATTGGAATATTCTAGAAGTAGCACAAGTAAAGGCTGGAATATATTCCTTCTCCACAATGGGTTTTATAGGGATATGTTGATGGGATTCATACATTTATTAATTGATATTAACCCAACCCTATGTTTTCTATAATATATATTGATAATAATATCTTTTGGGAGAAGATATATATGCCTAAACAATAGTAAAAATCATAATAATCCGTCAAACTCTTCTGGATGGTGTATGCTGATAATGATTCCCATGAATGACTAGCAACATATTTCAATAAACTCTGGTTGTGGGGTCATGTACATATTCATTTCCATGACCTTTATTATTTTCCTACATATACAATGATTCTCATAAATAGGAATATGGATATTTCCATTCATATAAGTAACTTTTAGAAAACAAATATGAATTCCCTTGATACTGATTAGAGTAATAATATTGAAATAAAACCAAGATTCCAATGGAATATAATAACTTGTGTCTAGTATAATTATTGGGATATGATCGAATTTAAATAATTCATGAGTAGGTATAAGATCTTCTACATCACTAATTACTATTTTATGCATGTGAAATTACATAGTGGGAATATTAATATAATTCTTCCCCATAGATTAAATCATTTATCACCATTGGAGACTTTTATTTATAGACGCCTTAATCTAACTATTTGAGGTTAAGATCACTTGGTAAATATCCGTAGTATATTGTGAGTAACTAAATTTGTATGATATTGTTTATGTTGATGGATAGTAAGAGCCCTCTTAGATTGATTTGGGGTAACAGTTATTGTTTTCACAACCCGATATTCCTCCCCCCCTCTATAAGTTATATCTCACACTCTGAGTAAAGGATCTTAGTGAATTTTTGTATTGCAATATAAGCCAAGTTTTGTTTGTTGGTCATTATAAAAAAAATGGTTGGTGGGGAATTTTCACTTTCAAGACCTCTCATGATGCCTCTAATGTTAGGATGCTCCCATAGATATTTAACTCTCATATTATTTTATTCTTAAAATAATGTTGGGAATGTTTGATTTGGGACAATTTCCAATTCTTTGTTGAGTTCACAACCTTTTTCAAGGATTAATAATATTTTGGGTTGTTTGGCTGATGATTATTAGTACCATGAGGACCTTATTAATTGTAACAATTTTATACTTAATGGTTTATGGGAAAGGATACACAACATGGTAATGTAATTCTATTTTAAGTAATCTATGTGGGGGTCACTAATATTATATGTGGTTTAATGAAAAAAAATATGAAGTACAATAGTTATGTATCAAAAATAAGAGAATACTTGATCAATATACTTTATAGACCCTCATTTTATTATGGATTCACAATTCTATTTGTGATATTTGATTTCAACTATAATTTTTTTATCAAAATGGATATACTTTTTAAATATAATTTAGTGCTATGACATTACATATGAAGCTCTATGTAATAAATTGGTCAACAAGATGGGATGTTTAAATAATTTCACCCTTTATCAGGGAATTATTTATTACTCTTGGCCTCTATTAATAATTTTGGAAATTTACATAGATACTAAAAATATCATATTTTTTCATATCATAATTTTTAACTAGTGATCAAGAAATAAGATTCATTGCCCAGATCATCAATTTCTATTAGAAGTTAAATTATTTTTATTTTATTAGTTAGTACATCCTTTTTTAATTCCACCTTGCAAGGTAATATAAAATATTACCCCATTAATGTATGTAGTGAATGTTGTGAGATACGTATTGAACCCATAATTGGGTCTTCCTATGTACCCTTCTATAGTGAATCATAACACATGTGGTTGAGTTTCTCCTTATGGGACCCATCTTAGATTGTGAGGTTTTTTGAAAATAACCATCGTGGTTCCTTTAAAAACACATCATCCATGGACAAGTGATGTACGTTTTATGGCATTAAATCTATATATTAGATGAATATTATTTTTATTTTGTGAATCTAGTGTATCTTTCACTCCCCAAAACTATAATTTTCATTCTATTTTAATTACATATTGGTTGTAATTATTCTATCTTCTCATTGGGTGGTTATCATTAAAACTATTTTAAATTGGTGAAATTTCCCTTTCACATAGTTATCATATTGATAATGTAAACTATTTAAACTAGCTATTAAAAAAATATTGTATTTAATATCAAATCAACTCAAATAGTTTCCAAACATATTTTTAAATAGTTTTGTCAAACCATATGGTAGGCATATTGCACAACATCCTATAGATGTGATAGTTTCATCCAGATAACTAAAAGAAAATATTTAATTATAATACATTCACTAGACCTTTTGGGATTATAGATTTATATAAATTTGATAAAACATTAACTAATAGAAATAATGTTCTTTGAATAAATTACACACGTTTTTCTATTATATATTGAATTTTATAATTCATTATGAGTCTTTTACAACTCCCACAAATTCTCCAAATAATAATCTCTTCTATATATTTCATGACTTCCATATCTTCATAACCATGATTAATTGAATCATAGTAAAGGGGTGACATCATATTATTAGTAAGGGTATGTATAAGAGTTATCAATAAAATATCCTAAGTGAATATAACATGATAATAAGAGAATATTCTATACTAACTAGAAACATATAACAAACAAATCAAGGGTCATAAATCATGTAATATGTCATATTTGAATATAATATTTCAATAAAAATAATATAAAAATGTGTTAATAAACATGATCCTTGACTGAATTACATATTCCTGAGAAGAATTATAAACTATGAAAGTTTAGAACTATGGAAAAACATTTGAATTGGGAAGGAATACATTCATGACAGACAACTTTAGTTCCCATGATTACAAGAAACTAAAATGTACTGACTTGTTTTTATCTAGATGTATAAACCCTTACCTAATTAATTGCAGGATGATATTGGAAGTCTTCCATCCTTCATCTATACTTATAAGTTAAAATTGAAAAATAATTCACTTCTCACCTTATATATAACCAATAAAAATCATTTGGTTTTCTTAAAAAATTAAATTAAATTCATTCAATTTTTATACTATGTAGATCCCAAGAAATGAAAATAGTTTTCTTCTAATACATCATAAATAACCAATGAAAAAATTATTAACATATTGTTTTTTTAGATTCACATAATTAAATCATCAATAATTCTATCAATAAGGATAAAATGAAAAACCAACGGACGAAAAATAGGTATCCAAAGACATCAAGTAACATTCTAGGTAAATACTATTTTTCCAATAGAGTAAACAACATGTTATTGACACCATGTATATAATGGGTATGTAGACAAAAATATTAATTTCCCTAAATCAATTTATGTATGAAATATCGTTGAACAAACTTCAATAAACGAAAATAATAATAGGGTATTAATTTTTTTAAAGGGAATGAATGAAGATTTATGGTTACACACAAAATTAAATTATGAATTGAAAAGATAGGGAAGCATTAATTCTCCAAATATAAATTAAATTCCATAAAATATACATATAAAAATTTTGTATGGTTATATTTGAAAAATAACATCAATCAATGATATTGTTGGTCAAAATTGGACACTCTAGGGGCAGTGAATTGAGTTCTAATAAAAATTTTTATCTAAAAATGATTATTGATAAATCCCAATATTTTAAAACAAATAATTTCCAGTTAATCAAAGTATCATATTTCCTAAAGATTTTCCAGTTCTAAAGATTTCTCAAAGATTAATTAATTCTCAGCTAAAACAATATACATTATTATTTTATCTTTTCAAATATGTATACTAAAAAAAATTCTAATATAAAAAATCTCAAAGATTAAATATAATTGTAGTGTTATGTTTTCGAAAATAGTTATAAGAATAGATAAATTTCAACTTGAAATAAAATAGCACAAGTAAACAAGAGGTTGAGTCCTATGTCGAGACCTCATCCCCTCCACTTGGTGATCATCTACCACTAAGCAGTTTCTAATAAATAAACATGACCGACACCCCAGATTGGGATAATACTTGTATATAATCTATCCATGTCTATTATAAATCTTCCTCATTATATGTACGAGTACAAAATAAAAAAAAAATAGGAAACACATTTACTTATGCCACTGTTATAATATGGAATTTAAAGTATAAAAAGATGAGTTGGGGAAGATATATTTGTATCTTCCACATTGGAACATGAGTTAGTGTGTGATTTAAAAATAGAGATACACACATTTATTGAAATTTAAATAATATTCACAAGATGAAAAAAAATGAAAATAAAAGTTTAAAATACTCTATGTGATGTTATATTAATCTTTTGGACTCTTTCAGAAAAATAGAAGTGAAGTTTAAGTCATTTTCCAAGGGAAGAAAACAAAATAGAGAGTTAGATTTTCTTCTTTCTTCTATTCCCTGTTAACCCCAAAGTGTTCATTTCTTCTAGTTAATGTTGTAGAGATTTTTGGTCCTTTGGTTCTCAGTAGTGTATTCTTATATATACAATTGGAATATCATGTATTTTCCTATAAGTTGATCAAATATAATTGTGTTTTAATTTTTCATCGCTTCATTCTCAATTCCTTTCTTGCTGATCTACATATTCATTTTAAATCGACAAGCAACATGTTCTCTTGTGTGTAATATTCCAAAACAGTTAAATGTTTCCAATAAAAGAATGACATTCCCATTAATATTATACGCAGTACTAAATTTCTTATATATGATCGTTAGAAGTCTGTTTGAATTTAATATACATATCATCGATGGGTCATTAAGATGGTAGCTAAGTATGTTGGTGTCTTATGTTGTCTGTATATCATTTTATCGGTAAATCATTATATCGGTGGTCATTCTCTTAGTAGATCATTTATGTCGGTAGGTCAAACTATCATTGGATTGAGGCGAGTATGACTCATACACATCCGATATGACCCATGGATCGTTGTTCTAATGTTTAAACAAAATCCGAATGCGTTTGGTCAGTTTTCCATATGTCTGTTGTTTTTTTCACTTAAAATGATATCCATTTTTAACAAAAGAGAGACATTTTGAGTGGTGTCAGCCACACCGCGCCTCAGATTGAGGCAGGGTTGACTCTTACAAATCACTAATTACCCATGGATCGTTTTCTTAAAGTATCATCACAATCTGAATGAGTTTACTCGGTTTTCCGTATGTCAGTTGTTGTTTTCACTTAAAATGTTGTCCATTTTAAACAAAATAGATACACATTGAGTGGTGTCTTCCACAACGTGCCTCATATTGAGGTGGGGTTGGCTCGTACACATAAAAAATTACCCATGGATATTTTTCCTAAAGTATCAATAGAATCCCAATGTGTTTGGTTGGTTTTCCATTTTCCAGTTGTTGTTTTACCTTAAAATGTTGTCCATTTCAATGAAAAGTGAGACATTTTGACTGGTGATGGACAAACTGTGCCTTAGATTTAGGTTGGGTTGAACAATAAAAATCACAAATGACCCATGTATCGTTTTCCTAATGTATCAATACAATTCTAATGCGTTTGCTCAGTTTTTCGTATGATTTTTGTTGTTTTCACTTAAAATGTTATCCATTTTTTAAAAAAAAGAGAGACACTTTGAGTGGTGTCTACCACACCATGCCTCGGATTGGGAATAGGTTGACTCATACACATCACAAATGACCCATGGACATTTTTCCTGAAGTGTCTACACAATCCATATGTGTTTGGTTAGTTTTCCTTATGGATGTTGTTGTTTTCACTTAAAATTATGTCTATTTCAAATAAAAGTGATACATTTTGAGTGGTGCTAGAAACAACGGCCCTTTTATTGAAGCAGGGTTTACTATTTCATGTCACATATGACCCATGGGACATTTTCCTAAAGTTTCAACTGAATCTGAATGCCTTTGGTCGGTTTTCCGTATGTCAATTGTTGTATTCTCTTAAAATGAAGTCCTTTTAAAATAAAAGAGAGACACTTTGAGTGGTGATGGCCACATGATGCCTCAGATTCTTGTGGATTTGACTCATACACTTCTCAAATTACCCATGGATTATTTTCCTAATGTATCAACACAATCAGAATGCGTTTGGTAAGTTTTCCGTATTCCAGTTGTTTTTACATAATAGAGTATACTTTTTAATAAAATAATGACACTTTGGGTTTTTTAGCCACACTGTGCCTCAGAATGAGGCGGGGATGACTTGAACACGTCACCAATGACCCATGGATAATTTTCTTAATGTATCAAAATAATCCAAATGTGTTTTTTTGGTTTTCCGTATGCCAGTTGTTGTTTTCACGAAAAATGGTGTCCATTTCAACGAAAGGTGGGACACTTTGAGTTGTGTCGGCCTCACCAAGCAATGTATTGAGAAGAAGCTGACTCTTACAGGTCCAAAATGAACCATGGATTTTTTTTCTGAAGTATCACAATAATACGAATGCGTTTGGTTGGTTTCTGTATTCCAGTTTTTGTTTTCACTTAAAATTTTATCCATTTAAAAGAAAAGTGAGACACGTTGAGTTGTACCAGCCACACTGTGCCTTGGATTGAGGCGAGGTTGACTCTTAAACGTCAAAAAATATCCTTGTATTATTGTGCTGAAGTATCAACACAATCCAAATGCGTTTGGTCAAATTTCAATATGACAGTTGTTTTTTTCATTTCAAATGATGCCCATTTCAAATAAAAGTGAGACACTTCAAGTAATACCGGCCACACCATGCCTCAGATTAAGGAGGGTTTGACTCATACATGTTGAAAATGACCCATGGATAGTTTTCCTAAACTATCAATAGAATTTGAAAGTGTTTGGTCAGTTTTCTGTATGACAGTTTTTATTTTCACATAAAATGTTTTCCATTTCAAATAAAAGTTAAACACTTTGAGTGGTATTGACAACACCATGCCTCATATTGAGGTGAGTTGACACGTACACATCACAAATGACTCATGAATCGTAGTGATAAAGTATCAACACAATCGGAATATGTTTGAACAGTTTTTTGTATGTCAGTTTTTTTTTCTTTTAAAATGTTGTCCATTTCAATTAAAAGTGAGACACTTTGAGTGGCACCGGCCACACCGTGCCTCAATTTGAGGTGGGGTTGACACATACACAAATGAACCATGTATCCTTGTCTAAATGTATTAACAGAATCCAAATGTGTTTGGTTGGTTTTCCGTATGCAAGTAGTTGTTTTCACTTAAAATGTTGTCCATTTCAAAGAAAAGTGAGACACTTTGAGTGGTTTCGGCCACACCACACCTTGGATTGAGGCACGGGTTGACTCGTACACATCCAAAACAACCCATTGATAGTTTTGTTGAAGTATCAAAAAAATCCTAATGTGTTTGTTTGGTTTTATGTTTGCCAGTTGTGGTTTTCACTTAAAATCATGTCTATTTCAAAGAAAAGTGAGACACTTTGCATGGTACCGGCCACAACCTGCCACAGATTGAGCCGG
This sequence comes from Viscum album, assembly GCA_963277665.1. Taxonomy (NCBI): domain Eukaryota; kingdom Viridiplantae; phylum Streptophyta; class Magnoliopsida; order Santalales; family Viscaceae; genus Viscum; species Viscum album. The sequence goes on along the minus strand of OY728123.1, from coordinate 2,057,983,331 downwards.
GGTTAACTCATACACATCAAAAATGACTCATGGATCATAGTGATGAAATATTAACAAAATCTGAATGGGTTTGTTCGATTTTCCATAAGATAGTTTTTGTTTTCACTTAAAACGTTTTCCATTTAAAAAGAATTGAGACACATTGAGTGATACCGGCCACTCTGTGCCTCAGATTGAGGTGGGGGTGACTCATACATGTCACAAATGACTCATAGATCGTTGTCCAAATGTATCAACATAATCTGAATGTGTTTGGTCAGTTTTTTGTATTCCAGTTTTTTTTTTCACTTACAATGTTGTCCATTTCAAATAAAAGTGAAACACTTCGAGTGGTATCGGCCACACCTTGCCTTGGATAGAGGCGGGGTTGACTCATACATGTCACAAATGACTCATGTATAGTTTTGATAATGTATCAACACAATCCTAATATGTTTGAATGGTTTTCCATATGTCAGTTGTTGTTTTCATTTAAAATGTTTTCCATTTCAAATAAAAGTGAGACACTTTGAGTTGTACCAGACACATTGTGCCTCTGTCTGAGGCGGGGTTGACTCGTACATGTCACATGGGAATTTTTAGTGTCGTCAAGTGCATATTAAAGATCCAAGTAAGTCTAATCCTCTATGTTCTTCCTATTTTCGATTAGGGTTTTCACTCTTCTCTCATCTTCATCCAAAGATATAAAACCCTCTTTTCTGTTGGGATTTAGGGCGATTCTTCAAGAGAAATTAGATTGGGATTCCGGGTCTAGGGAGGAGGGTTGGGGGGCTATCCGGGGGGCTATCTGGGGTCCAAGGAGGAGGGAGGGGGGCTGTATGAGGTCTAGGGAGGAGGGCGGGGGGTGGTCCAGGGTGCAGGAAGGAGGGCGGGTAATGTATCTAAAACTCTATAGGTATCATACATCGAATTCCAATAGGAATGCGAACCACCATGGGGTGTCATCCTGAATCTGGGCCAAATCATAGCATTATCGCCACGTGACTGCAGTTTAACTGTGGTGTGACAGCGGTGTGACTGTGGCTTGACTACGGCGTGACAGTGGCGTGGCCGCAGCGTGACCGCGACATGACTGTGATGAGACTGCGGCATATTGGCCCGGTCCAGCGACATCCATGGGGCATCATCTTCCATCCCGGAGAGAAGGGAGTAGGAGTAGGCGGGGAACCATTCTAGTTGTTGCCTCCCTCCCCATTAACTATGGGTGGTTAATGTATCTAAAACTCTATCTAGGTATCATACATCGAATTCTGACAGAACTACGAACCGCCACGGGGTGTCATCCTAGAGTAGGGAGAAGTCACAACATTATCGGGGCGTATCCGCGGTGTGACCATGGCATGTTCGCCCGGTCCATCGACATTAACGGGGAATCATCTTCCGTTCATGAGCATAGGGTGAGGGAGGAGGCGGGGAAACATTCTGGCTGTCGCCTCCCTCCCCATTAACTATGGGTGGGTAATGTTTCGAAAACTCTTTCTAGGTATCATACATCAAATTTTGATAGGAAGGCGAACCACCGTGGGGTGTCGTCCTGGAGAAGGGACAAATCACGGAATTATTGCAGTGTGACTATGACGTGATCATGGTATGACTGCAGCATGTTGGCCCAGTCCAGTGACATTCGCGGGTAGCATCTTCCGACCAGGACCGAAGGGACCTGGAGGAAGCGTCGAAACATTCCGGCCGTCACCTCCCTCCCCATTAGCTATGGGTGGGTAATGTATCTAAAACAAAATATAGGTATCATACATCAAATTTAGATAGGAATTCTAAACACCGCAAGATGTCATCCTAGAGTAGGGCCAAATAAAGACATTACAGCGCTGTGACAGTGGTGTGACCGCGATGTGACTGCGGCATGACCGCAGCGTGACTACGACGTGTTGGCCCTGTCCAGCGACATCTGCAGGGAAACATCATCTTACAATGATTACAAATAAATCCTATATAGTTATCCTTCCCATTATAGAAACTGATCTTATGTTATAAAAAGCAGACTCTTGATTTGGGATTGTGGTGTGATAAAGATATATATTTTATATTCATTCTTTTAAAACGTTGTACTAGGTTGTTGAAACTACTGATTCAGAGTCCAATTATGCAGGTGTATTACTTATCAATGGTATATTCATTTTTTGGAACTCTAATAATTAAACTTCAGTCACTTTGAGGCCAATAGAATTTGAGTATGTTTTAACACCTTAGGATGAAACACAAATCTTATGGGAGAATTCATATATGTAAAAGATCTAAGTGACCAATGAGATAATGAAAATAAAATAAAATAAAATAAAAACAGAACTAAAACATACATCTCTCCTAGGACTATACCTGTCACCGCCGATCATATAAGTACCACAGCATCCCATGGGTCAAATAATGTTCCTCCAAGAAAAGGGGAAACAGATCAATGTTTCAAAATGATACTATCAAATATTACATTCCTATTAATTAATAATTACTCTTCCTATTAATTGTATATAATCAATTTGGCCTGAGTTTCAAATTAGTTTGGTCTTGTTCGATACAAGGGATGAGGTCTTATTATTATTGGTTTTTATGTTTACACTTGAGATATTTATTTAAAAATGATGCATGTATTTGGAATTATTATTTATGATTTTAGTTCTTAGCATGTTTATATGGGGCCTGTCCACATGAATATTTCTTGGAGTGTAGTGTTCTGTTGACATTTATTCTCTTTAATGTGATTGATGTCACTAACGATGAAGATACAGATCATGTAAAATATTCCTAAGAGGATTGGGCCTTGTAATGTTTGTTGTGGCAATTTCACATCTTTCGTTTGATGTGGAAATATTTATGAGGATGGATTTTAATCTTGGAAGGATCTGAGATTGGGATGGTCCGTCTAAGAATATAAATTTTTTTTGAAAGGTTTTACTCTATTTAATTATACATGATTTAAACTAAAGAGATGAAGGATGAGATTCTAGTGTGGGTATTGGATATTGTCGAACAGATTGGCATTATAATTCCATAAGGCATGGTGTGATTTAGCTTAGGATGGAACATGGTTAGTGGGGATGGGTTATAATACATGATTTTGATGAGGTTCTTGACCGAATAATTGAGAATATAATGTATATGGGTTCAACATGGTGTGCTTTTGTGACTAGGACAATCATAAGGTGAATAATCCTCTTTGTCTAGTTGGATGATGAGATGTGCATAGAGGCATGGGATAATACTTGAGAGATAAATACAGACTATGTGACTGAGAGGATAGACTAGGATATGTTTGATATAATTGGGTGAGTGTCCAACCCATGAGAGGATGATACGTTGTATGGAGACAGTTGGAGACACTTGTGGTTATTTAAGCTATCTCACGGAGACATTTGGGGTTATTTCATGACTCCAACATACTCCAGAAATGTTCCCACACAATATTTTAGAAAAACAATTCTTTCGCATGGAATAACCCACGACACCACTATCATCCAATGTTTCCTCACACTCACACCTCTTGGTATTATAGTATACGAGTGATCTACATCAACAAGGTTGGATAACATTACTACACTCTGTCCGTAGAAAGAAGTGAAATACCTATGTGGACAATGTGATAAATAAAATAATATAAAAACTAAACAAAAACATACATTTATCCTTTGACTATACATGTCAGCACCCAATATATAAGTACCACACCGCCCGATGGGTCAAATCATGTTCCTGTAAGAAAGGGGGAAACAGTTCCATTTAATAATCTCATCATTTTTCATTATGATCTTTATATAGCATGTTGTTGGACACACCATACGAGTATAATTAGCCATTGAATATGCACCTATGATACATTAGTTGAGTTGTTGATTATTCACATTACCCGGCTAGAACCCCGTCGCATCGCACCATGATCTATGATTGGATACTATAGTTAATAATTACATATGCATCATAAAATGAAATTCGGCATAGATTTCCCTTGTGTCTTAAATTGATCCCTTACTAGCATCCACCATTACCTAGTCAATTGTGAACTCAGTCTATAATTCATTCAAACAAAATTAATAAATATATAAATACAAACATTATTTCTCTCAACACCACATCTTACTAGCATGATGAGTGGTTATAATGTAAAATAATTGTAGAGAAAGTGGTTGTTTTTTTGGGGATTGGAAAATATGTAACATCCCAACATTAATTTAAGTAAAAGCTCTATTTAAAGTAACATGAATGTAATAACTCAATGTTTAGAGTCTAAAAATACTCTTGAATGTAAAAAAAACATAACAATTAAGTTGATAAACTCAATAGCCATGTAAAAATGGCCCAATGCATGGCATGGACCTCGACAGTCTATGAGACATTTTTATTACAATTGGACCAGAACAAGTAGTGTTTAGGGCGGGACTCAAACTAGTGAAGGCCCAACAATGCCAGACCTAAACCATACCAAGACCAAGTATGCCCCAGCCCAATTGATTAATTTTTTCAATCTTATTTTAGTTTGATTAATTTTAAGTTTAATTAATTTATTATTGTTAATTTATGTTATTTTTTCATTTTACATTTTTTAAAAGACTTGGACTGGGACCAAGCCCATTCTATTGACAGGTTTCATGCCTCATTACATACATACTCAACAATTTGGATAACACCAAACATCACATCCAACCCTTTTCAATTTATGTCTGCAATTGGGTTGAAGTCATTTGCATTTCATCCCCGCCCCTCTCCCACCAAACCAAACTGTCTAATATCATACTTATGCCCTTTAATTAGGGACAATGATTTTTTTTTCTGCGGCATTGGATTTCTGATCTATAAAATAAAACCAAACTACAAAAAGTTAATTTTTTATAACCAATAGACTCCTGAAAACAGGCCACTCAGAATTCATTATGTTGATTTTCAAAACAAATTTTTGTAAAATTCCAAATACCTAATAATCTTAAAAAGACATTGTATTCCATTTATAGTCCAACAGATTCCCCTACACTTATACCTGTCATCACATGTAGTATTTATGATCCAAATATTACAATTACCAGCATCATGGGAACAACTAAACCATTAATTGCACATTTTAACAAACAAAAAATATTACATGGTTGAGATAGACATGTGAAGAATTAACAGATGAAATTTTTTTGCCATTTGGACTGTACAAACAAATATAAAAAATGGAAAATTATGATTACACATAAACCATAAGAAAATCATCAACAAAATATACACAAAAATAGAATCCAAGATATTAGATAACATGAGAGGTTATGTATACCTAAGATGGGTAGTCTAACACATTGATTTGGAAAATATTAACCTCTAGATCTTGGAAGGTAGGGGTCAGGCCTAACAATATTATTTCCCAGGCGAGAGGAGAGGGAGTCAAGAGTGGGGAACGCCCCATCGGGAGTTCAGCCATGGGGGGTCTCACATGTGACTGGAGAAGAGGTCGGGGGACATCAGAAGAGGATATTGAGCCAAGAAGGGAGTGGGATGTCGCCAAGAGAGGGAGATGAGAGGGGATGGGTGAACATTTCTGGGATCTAAGAGGGAATGGGGACTTCGTTTTCGGAGAAGGAGCTGAGAGGGGAAGGGAATGTCACCGAAGGAGAGGTAGAGGGGCTGGGAGGCGGAGGCAGAGGCGGAGGCCAGGAGGTGGAGGGAGAGGCTGGGAGAATGTAAAGGTTAGGGAGGGGAGGAGTGCATGAGGATGAAATGTTGTGAGGGAGGGAGCCGTAAATTGGGTATAATTTTTCCCAACGGTTAATAAAAACTGTGGTTAATAGTTCTCTTTCCCAGTGGTTTTATTAAACAGTTGGGAAAACCCTACATAAAACTGCCTATGGAAACAGTTTTATAGAACTATTGGTATAGGTTCTTTTTTCCAATGGGTTTTCTAAACTGTTGGGAACAAAGTGTTAGTATAGGCTCGATTTCCAGAAGTGTACACCGCAATGTGGAGACGGTAATCCGTAAATACGCACATATGGTGAGTCTGTCATTTATATGATGGATAAAATAATGAAGATGGTTGTAGAATTTTTATAATAATATCACAGTGTATAGAAGATAGTGGATTTATTATTTTATAATGGAAACAATAAAGAAAAAAGGATGTGGAATTAGAAAAGAACATGAAATATGTGATGAAATATTTAACTCTTCTTTAGATTCTTCTTTTTGATTTGATCAAAAAGGGCTCCTTAGGTTGGCATCCTGACTAAATAAAGGCTTCTAGGATGAAGTGAGGAAAGATGTGATGATATTTGGGTAGGGGTTGGCTGATCCAAAAGGAATTGGAGGTGTTAAATTAATAGAAGTGGATGTGCCATTTTTTAAGAGAGGTGAGGTTCACTTTAAGAAAATATTGAATTAGTTTTTTATAATAAAATAATTTTTTGTTTAAAATGGCTCCAAAATGAATTATTTAAAGGATATGGTAGGGATGGGTCGAAAACCACTCAACCAATTGGTTTTAGACGAGTTTAGGTGATCATATTATCCTAATACTTTAGATTTAGGTCTCAGTTAAATAGTTTGACATTTACTGTGTCTCTTTGTATTTTATAATTATATGGTTAATAAACTTACTATAATAATCAAAAATAACCCTATGTGGTACATTGTTAATATATATAACCTTATCTATGTCCTTTGGCTGAAACCTGTATTTTTAGGAATATTATATCAATTAATAATATATTATGTTTTTAAAAAGCTCAATTATGTCAATTTTGACACTATTTAGTATTTGATTTTCTGTAATCCATGAAAACTTTAGAAGATAGAATAAATTTTTTTAATTAGTCCTAACAAGTCATATGAACCTAGAAACATAGTGGAAATCAACATATTTCTCAATTTACATTTGTTTTTGATATTTGTAATATCAATTATTTTATTATTTGATTAAAAAGGTAACTACTACATCATCATTGTGACATGTATAAATTAAATTATTTCAAGTATAAAAATTATAAAAAAATATTATTTTTTAGGAAATATTTTTATCTTTATAATTTATATTTATAGTCGAATTTATATTCCGTGTAACACTATATTAAAAATGGTTTTGTAATTAAATATTGAATTTAACTTTTTTTATTCTACTTGAAATAAAATAATAATAAATGTCTTAATCTAAACCAAGTAGACCAAAGTGGTTCATATATTATTAATAATTTTTTTGGTTGAATTAAACTTATCCAACATAATTAGGTCATTTTTTAGGATAATTATGATACCATTTTTACACTTAATTACCCTATTTTACTTTAACAGTGGTAAATAAAATTCAAAAGTTACTATTCACCAAAAATTATTTTCATCTTATTGGACCACATTTTATGTAATGATATTATCTTTGTATATCATAATTTGGAAGTTCCACTCATAGAATCTGTAAAATTAGGTTTAATGTACATTTGCAAAAGCTACTAGGAGGTGGGTAAAGACGGTAAAAAGTTCAATAAATTTTTATACATCTAATTTTATTATAAAATGACTGCAATTAATTACATTGAATGTATAAAGGTTTTATATATCTATTTTTAATTAAAATAAATTTTAATGAAATGAATACTTATTTAAATAAAAAGTCGGTTTTAAACGATAAATGAGTGTTTTCCACTATTCACCAAAAATTGAATGTTTTCAGAAAAATACCAAATAATTAACCTAAGTTAATGATTATATTATGCATTAAAAAATAATTTCTATATTACCAAATTCATAACATATAAGTTTCATTAATTAATATAAAATTAATTCCTGTTGTCATAACCGAAAAGTGGGTTTTTAAAAAGTAAAAACTATCAAAATATTGACATGTGTTTATGTTAAATTTTAGAATGAAATTACTTATAATGACATACATTTTATTAAATGATAAAAATATAATCTAATTATACTTCCAAACAATTCAAATAAATAATTTTACAGTAATAATTATTTCTATTAAAAAAGATTTTTTCAATTAAGATTTTGTATTTTTTTCTAGTATTCATCAAAATATGAATGTTCTCAGAAAAGAACAAAAAAATTATCTAAAATAAATTTCAATGTCCCGATTATAATGAAAATATTAATTTCATAATATTGAATATATAAAAAGTGACAAATATTGGTTTTAAAAATGTTTGTTCAAATAAGTAGTGCTAAAATTTCATTTTTTGAAAAATACTTACTTTTTCTGAAAAAATTATTTTATTCTTATATTATGTCTTAGAAACACAAAATATAGATTCTAAAATTATATGGAGTATATAAAATTCAAAATTCAGTTAATATTTTTATAACCACTTTTGAATAAAAGGTTTAGTAAGTCGCGGTGTGCTCGAACTCGGTGTTGCGTGTAGCGCATGCTATTGAATTACATTAAATTAAATTCCATATTATGAAATAATGGGGTGTAAAATTCGTCCCCCCTTTTGGGAATTGAGTCCTTGAAATTTAAAAATTGGTCTTGGGAACATCATTGAAACTCCAAAATCAAAAAAAGTGTCAATGAAATTGTCTATTTAAATGAAAAATGATAAGTACAATGGTCTTCCGAGATAACTCATACTAGGATTTAATGTAGGAAGATAGGGATATAGAAGATAAAATATGTGTCAAGTTCTTGTGGAGAGTGATAGAAAACATGATTAGATGATAGTTAACAACAAGAAAACCAAAAACTTTTGTTGGGAAAAACGGTCATTAGTTTACTTGTAGAAAAAGTAAACAGATAACATTTTTTGTTTTATGTTCCATTTCAAAAAGTTGAAGAATTTAATTATGATATTGACTATGAACAAAATAGATATACTTAATTTTTATATTGATTTTCATGTTATAATAAATTTATACCACTAACCCATCATTTTTTTTCAAACGATAAGTTTTATAGATGACTTAGTTACACCTAAAGCACTAGAATCAACTTTTAGAGAATCAAATAATCCAAAAAAAATAAACTATATATATTTACCTTGTCTTTAGAGATTAACCAAAACCAAAATGGTAATTATAAGATCAGATGAATTCCAAAAAGGATAATATTTTAGAGAAAGAAATACTAATATTCATTTCTAAAATTAAACCAACAATACTGAAAACTCAATAAATATAATTCAATAAACAATTATCCTTAAAATCCTTCAACATAATCCATACTAATATTGAAACCCAAAACATAGAAGAATTTGATTACGCAGTCTTCCACGTTAAATTTTATCTCCGAATAACATCGACTACTCTTAATGTCTCATACTTAATAGTAATTAACCTAATAACATATTCTCCATGATAGGTTAATAATTTACATAATTACCCTAAATCGCTATAAATCCACAACCAAAACATAGATATGAATCCACCATTACTCCTCAAATGAAATCCCATAGTATTCTATTTTCCTTAGCCATATAGTGCTCCCAACAGAGCAAACATCTTATAAAATAACATTTATCACTTAATAAACAAATCATTTTCCTATAATAATGTTATACATTTGATAAGACATATGATCCAAAATAATCTTATTATTGATAAATAAAATAATTTAACTAAAATCAATTAGTAACACTAACTAGGGACTTCAAGTATTCTAGTGGTAGGTTATAAATCCCAATCACACTCGGGTTGTGGGTTCAATTCCCACAACTTTGCCCGAAAGGACAGGTTGTCACATAGTCTTCCAGTTTTCCTTTTTCAAAAACTATATTTCTTAATATTACCAAAATGAAATAAATTCCTCATACTAACTATAACTTTATTTCACCATAACTGTTATCTTATAACAAAAATTTTCATCCAAAAATTTAATATCTTGTAATTGCCTCAAATTCAAGGATCATATAAACCCAAATTGTTATTTATAACTATATCAAAAATAGAATAGACAATTTTTCATAAAATAACATTTTCACATAACATACTGTAGGGAAACACATACATGAGAAATGTCATCCAAATTAATCCCTTCAACAAAGATCACTAATACTTTTAAACATTTCACCATCCATTTATTTCCACATAGGTTCTTCCATGACCAAGTGGTTATCCTATAGAATATGTCATTCACATGGGTAATGACTAGGTCCCCAAAATTTACAGAAAATGATTGTAAATAGATTATTGGGATCATTTATATTTTCTTCCATAGTACTCTTTATTTTTCCTCAGAAATTATTTACTTTTTTTCCTTCTTTCCAACACATAAAACATTTATTTGTTTCATTGAGACACTTTCCTAGGTGTCTCCTTCCACATTTCCTGCATGATAGAAATTGAGATTTATTTTTTCTGTGGTCTCCACTGCTAGAGATCATATCCTTCACCATTGATACAGTTCCCTAGTTGTCTCCTTCCTCATTTCCAGCATGATGGAAATTAAGATTTATTTTCTCTGTGGTCTCCACAGCTAGAGATCATATCCTTCACCACCTTTCACTTCTTTTTTGAGTCTAGGAGTTTGTTTATATATATGTTGTTGATAATATTCTTGGAAAGCTGATTCATCATGAACACGATATCATTTACTCCTATCTACATTCAATATAGTTTCTCATTTCCACCATTGTTCCCAACTTGTACATCATGTTAAATGTTACTATGACATCCTTGGAATCCAGCCATTGTGAAATACAAGAAATCATAGTGTGAGTCATAAAACTGCTGAGATATTACCATAACAAATTATTTTCAATGTCAAACTTCTTAGGATTAACCATGTTTATTTATTCAAATCATATATTAAAATAATTCAAATTTGTTTGTAAATAATAAGTGAATTATCTAAAGAATATACCCCAAGAGTGTCGTAACCAAGAGTGAAAAAAATATTGTTGTCATGCACCATGATTCCCTTGGTAAATCTCGAAACTCCTTGTCAGTGTTTTAGCTCCTAGGTAAATCTGTGCTAGAGCCACCTCAACATTGTCATATCCAGACATGGGTGAAATTCTTGGAAAACCCATAGAATATTTTCATTACAAATATTATTGGGATGTTCTTCTATACTATTTCTCATTGTCTGTCTTAGGGTAGTGTTTTCTAATCAGAGTTTTTCTAAATATATCTTCCATAGATTGTACTAATTTTTTTTTGATACCAACTGTAACGCCATAACCCCAATTACACAGAGTTGGTGCATTATTAAATAACATAGGCATGATACACAGAATCATGTCCTGAATGACTAATCGGATTAATATCCTTGGATGTACTAGATACACTAATATGTTTAACATTACGTCATTAAATAAAAACATCAAAAATATTTGTTCCCCTTTTTAAACACAATTATTTCTTTAGCATACCCTTATTGTTCAACCATAAAATAAATCTTTACATCCTAGAAAAAATAAAATATAGATATGGGGGAGCTCAGATGCTCAGTTAGGATAACAATATAGCGGAAACATTCATAAATAAGCATCAACATTTAAGGAAATTTATAAGACTAAAAAAATCCTTTTAGGCATAAACTTATGCATAATATTGCCATGATAAAATCAAATAATTCATTTTAATAATTAATATAGATATTATACTTTTTAAATAATCACATGAAATATCAATAGCTACATTTATAATGATAAAATTCATAATGCAAGACTTCATAACCACAAAGTCAATGCCTTGTGCCAAGACTACAAATAAGATCTTTTCAATTCCTTATGCCAAGCCACTATTTTGTTACTTGAGACCAACTGATGCATTGAGGAGCTATAGCGGGATCTACCAATCACTTACTAAGTCCAATGCATTCGTCATGTTAAATTTTTTGAACATATCATAAACATTCTTATTAAAACTAAGATACAAAATTTCAATGATTTATCTATAAACCATTAATGGTATAAAAATAACACATCCATAGTCAAACATATCAAAAAACCTTCAATAATGTATGAAGGATTTTAATCATAATAAATTAATCATTATCAGGAATAATGTCCCATAAAATATGTTGACATAGTTTATAATTATTGGTAAAAATAATTGAGGGAGATATCCATTTTTCACGAAAAAAATTAAAAGTCTCACTATTTATAAAGAGGTTGTTTGAAATAGATTTTTTCAATAAATGTATAACATAAAAAACTGAAACATTTAAAATTAATTTCAATTTTAAAACATTAATGTTCATATAAATAAAACATTAAAACCATTTTTAAAACATGGACATTAATGAGAATGATTTAGAAGAATAAATTTTAAAACATTGAAAACAATATTTTTAGTTAGGGTTCATAACCAAATGAGTGATTATTAAATACAAATAAATGTGGAAATTAAAACTTTATAATATGATGAGAATAAAGGGATTCACGATATACTATGTCAATGTATAGTATATACAGCAAATAAAAAAGAATTGGTGCATAACAACAAAGTCTCAATGGAATGTAAGTTGAGATGAAATCCTTTATAATGACTATATCCTTTGGTTCACAATAAATAAATGACATAATTATGTGTGAAAAATATAAATATAGTTAATATGATTTTATATTTAGTTTAAATCAATTAGATTACATTCACACATATTCTTGTAAAAACAACACCAATAGCTTGGTTGTTTCACTCAATGAATAGAAATTTAATTAAAATTACTCTTATCCAGTTGATATCGATGACATGAGAATTTATAAATTGAGAGATTATGTGTATCAAATTTATATCCACAAAAGGGGTGGGAAAATTACTACATATGTAAATAAACAATGATTTCACACTTAATCTTGGAGTAATGTAATCAATGATGTTTTTGTAAAACCGAATGAGTGAAAATTGAAAATTGAAATTCCCTTACCGATTTGGTAAATTATAAAACACACGCCCCATGAAAGAAGGATCATACAATGATGATTTAAATACCCATAAATTAATTTATATAATGTAAAAAATACAATCATGGGCAGTACATACCCCACACAGAAGGTAGTAGTGGAAAATATAGAATGAACCTGACAGGAATAAAAGTTAGATGAAAACACCTTACCTTGTACTTTTCCTTGGTCGGGGTATGTTAAACTCTTATATAATAGTTAAATAATTGTTAATAAATTATAATAGAAACATATAATTTTATATTATATCATATATGATCTTATAATATTTTTTTGTTTATAATAATATTTTAAAATCATCATTTCGGGTGTTAACTGTTCTATTTTCCTTTATATGCTCAGTTATGTAAGACATGTTTCTTATGGATATGATGTATTTAATTCATATACAAAATGATATTAATTTCATAAAAAATATTTCTGATCATAAAATTATAATTATTCATGAATGATTATGACAGGGGATTAATCTCATCGTGTTCGTGAAAACAGTAATCCGTACATACACACGAGCAACAATATCATTATATTGATTGTGAAATTGTATGTAGATCGATAGTATATCATATATACAAAATAATTAACATGTTATATTTATTATTTTCATCATTTTCAGTCATTATTATACCTATCCAAATATTGAAACGTTTTAATAACAAATTACACCATTACGTGGAGACGGTAATCCATACATACACACATATGGGGACTTTTTCATTTATTGGAAGAATAGAATAATGAATATGGTTATACCAATTTTATAATAACATCATAATATATTGAAGATACTGGAGTTATTATTTTAAAATGGAAACAAAAAATAAAGTGGAATTGGTAGAAGAAAAGAACTCGAAAGTGGTAATTTTATATTTACATATTCTTCAGGTTCTTCCTTGTGATTTCATCCAAATGGCTCTTTAGGATGGATTTATGAAAAAATAAAGCCCTCAATGATGAATAGAGGAATTTTGGGAGGTTTTTTGGATAGGTAATAGCCAATCCAAAAGGCTTTGGAGGTGATAAAGTAAGAGAACAGAAAGTTCCCTTTTATAAGAGAGGTGAGGGTAACTTTTTGAAAAGCATGAAATATTATTTTGTAATAAAGTAATTTTCAGTTTGTACTTGCTCCGAAATGAATTATGTAAATTATATGGTGGGTATGGGTTGCAAACCTCTAGACGAGTAGGTTTTAGATAGGTTTAGGTCTTCATATTAACTTTATCTTATAGATGTAACTCTTAGTTAAATAATTTGACATTTACCATGTCTCTTTGTATATTTATATTATATGGTTAATAAACATACTATAACAATCCAAGAGAACCCTGTGAGAATAATTATTAATATATATAACTGTATATATGTCCTTTGGCCTAACCATACATTTTTATAAATATTATATCAATTAATAATATAATATTTAGTTTTAAAAACAGAATTATGTCAATTTTGACACTATTTAGTATTTGATTTCTTAGAAATCCATTAAAATGTTATAACATAGAATAAAATTTATTTAACCAATTATAAAATTCCATATTAATCGTTGAAATTAGAGGAATTCATGAAAAGTCTAAATTTACATTTATTTGGATATTTTTAATATCAATTATTGTACTATTTCATTAATAATGTAATTACTGCATCATCATTGCGTCAGAAATAATTTAAATTATATAATTTCTATAAATTATAATTAAATTAAAAATAAGTTTCCAATATTTTAATATTTATAATGAATATTTATATTCTCATTTATATCATGTGTAACCCTATAATAAAAATGGTTTGTTATTAAACATTGGGTTTAATTCTTTGAACTCATCTTTAAATAAAATAATAATAAATGGCCTCTTCTTAACCAAGTTGACCAAGTAGGTTCATATATTATTCATAAAGTTGTTTTGGTCTAATTATACTTATAAAATAGAATTATGACATGTATTAGGGTAATTAGGATATCATTTTTACAATTAATTACCCTATTTACATTTAACCATCGTAAATACAAGTGAAAATTTACTGTTCACCAAAAACTATTTTCACATTATTGAAACCCATTTTATTTACTAAAATTAACCATTCCTCTTGTATTTTTTGAATTCAACAAACAGAAGTAGTAAAATTATGTTTTATGGGAATTTTCTAATGCTCATAGGAGGTGGGTAAAGAAGGTAAAAAAATCACTAATATTTTATACATCTAATTTTTTTTATAAAATGGCCCCAAGTAATTTAATTGAACTTATATAGGTATTATATATATCTGTTTTTATATAAAATTAAATTAAATAAAATAAATAATTATTTAAATAAAAAGATTGTTTTAACTTATAACATAGTGTTTTTCACTATTCATCAAAAATTGAATGTTTTCAGAAAAATACAAAACATTTACCCTAAGATAATTTTTATATTCTGAATTAAAAATTAATTCTATTTTTTCAAAATAAAAACATAGAAGTTTCATTAATTAATTTAAAATTAATTCTTGTTGTCAATACCGAAAAGTGAGTTTTAAAAAAGTAAAAACAATCAAAAGGTTAACATGTATTTATGTCAAATTTAAATGTGAAATTACTTATAATGACCTATAATGTATTAAATGATAAAAATATAATCTTATTATACTTCCAAACCATTCAAAGAAATAATTTAACACTATAAAATATTTGTATTAAAAAAGTTGTTTTCAATTAAATTTTATTATTTTTTCAGTATTCATCAAAATATGAATGTTATCAGAAAAGTACCACAAATTTCCCCAAAATAAATTTTTTATGTCTAGATTCTAAAGAAGATTTCAATTTATTATATTGAATATATAAAATTGTCAAATATTGTTTTTAAAAAGGGTTTTTCATTATAAGGTGGTAAGATTTCATTTTCTAAAAAATAGATATTTTATCTAAAAAATGAATTTTTCTTATATTATGTGTATGAAACACATAATATGGATTCTAAAATTAAATGTATTATATAAAATTCAAAATTCAGTTAATATTATTCATAACCTCTTTTGAATGAATAGTTTTGTAAGTCATGGTGCACTCAAACTTGGTGGTGCGTCTAGCGCAAGCTATTGAATTACTTTATAAAAAATAACTTACTATGAAATATTGGGATGTTACATTATACATGAATTGTGGGATTTTATTGGTTTACCTACGATTATAATTTTTAATTTATTTTATGGATTTATAGTTTCCACTCTCCAAATTTTATTTATATTATAGTTTTTAATGCCTACTATAATGATATTTTTATACCCATGGTGCTAGTCACTAACCTGGGGCCTATTTGAGGTGGGCATTGGGGGGTAAATGTATCTCTTCATTCATTTCTGGATGAGGAAGTGTAACATTAGAGGGATGTTGTTGTGACATTACCAAAAAAACATCAATATGTTCATTTAAAATTCGGCCTCTTTATAATCCATCTAAATTTCATGATTTGCATAATTTAATATTTAAATTAAATCATAACATTTATAAAAATATTTTTGTTTTAAAAATGATTCTATAAATATTATCTGTTATTATTATAATTTTCTATAAATTCCAAACTAAATTAGTGTGAAAATATTTTTTACATATTGAGACATTACATTATAGATATTACTTAACAGTGGTTAATTTATGTTTTTCAAATAAAAATTTCACAATTCCTAAAAATCAATTCATTCAAAAAAATTATTTTTACATTTTCAGAGTTAACTAACTATTACTTATACAAAAAAATATTTATTCCTAATATTGAAATTTCCATTATTAAATAATTTTTATATATTGATTCCAAATAGATTTTTATTTTTTTTAAAGAAACTACCAATCAATGTGGAATTAAATAATTAAATGAAAAACTTATGTGTTTCAAAATCAATCTCTTTGCAGATAATATTTAGAACCCTTATCCTAGTGAATATATTTTTATTCACATTAATTTGTGTGTAATTATATAACTATTTATCAAATAATTATTCTTAATTATATTATAATTAATTATACTAAGTTATTTTATTTGTTACATGAATAAATTTTAATTACATGACCTTAATTAGATATCATATCTAAAGTTCTACCCCTTTAATAATTCCATCATTATTATTGGGGGTATATATCAATTAAATACTAAATGTGGTTATCTCTTCCTCATTGGTTCCTCATAATCCAATATTTCTTCTCCCCTCTATTGATTCATTTAAATTACATTTAGAGGTCATGTTTACTGATTCTTTTAAACATTTAATCTAGTTTCAACAATAGGAAAATACTAGTTACTATATGACATGTGATATTCCGGCCTTATTCCATCAATGATGAGTACATGAGTTGGGAAAATATGTTTTTAATAACATTGAGTCATTAAAGACCTCATGAACTATATAATGGTTGGTTGTCAATGAAAAATTATAATAGAGACCTCCAGAATTCTCCAAAATCTAAATATGTTTGAAATAACATAGACTTATCATTCCACTCATATCAAAACATATCACCCTCTTATATTGTTATAGTTATAATAATCCCTAATCCTCTATATTATGTCTTGATTACCTCATATGATTATTAGCATAGATTAACTTCTTACACTGGGAAATGATAATATGATTTTCAAAAGCTTGATCCTTTTTAGTTATCAACTCAACATGTTCTATAATAAGTCTCCTGCTTTCTCGAAACGCATCCCAACATTTTGGAGTATGACATATTTTCCCATGAAAGACCACATTAGTTTAATTTTGATATCAAAATGTAAGAAATTTTTTTATGTGAATTCCAAAATAGTTCGGTATTAGTCTCATGTTACTCGAATATAAAGTGACCATGATCTCAGTATATCCCCTAATGTTTTGATAGTTATCTAATAATTCACATATATTTGAAGATGGTTTATTGTTCAAAAGTTAATATCTATGTTAAAGCACTTTTGAAGGATCCTCTAAATCTTAGATGTTAAATAAGGGTTTCTATAAAATATAACTAATTTATTTACATCATAGAGCATCAAAACATCATTGATATAGATCCATGAAGGAGACTACGATGGACGATGATACCTTTTTTAAATAGATGTGTGAAATTTTATGATTTATATATAATTTCAAAAATAAATTTATTTTTCTCAAATATTTGTCAGTCTATTAACAAATTCTATTTTTAAATTATCTATTTTTTCACTTGTATATGGAGGGATTTAAATTCATCATTAGGAAGTTGATGAACATCATTGAATCATATAAATATCTAGAATCATAGTTAGTAATTTCATCCTTCATCATTTTCTAAAAATTTTTCTCCCACTTATCTATATAAATATTGTTAGTACAATAATATTTAGATAAATTCAAACTAAGAGATTTATAATATTATTATTGAATATAACCGGGTCATGATAGAAAAAAAATCTACCTTCAAAATATCAACACACTCACTTCATAGTCCAATTCAGTAAGTCTACCACATTCTTTTTATTTAATCTTCTTTGGAAAACTAATTTAATCCTTTTGGGAACTCGTTATCTTCAATATAATAGGTGGTTGTGTAATTACATGGATAATAAATGATGATTCCTCTTTACTGAAAAGATTAATATCTATATTTACTAAATTTAATAATTTTATATAATTGTTTACAATTATCATAAATATGACTAAATGATACATCCGACTCAAGGCATCTTCCACCTTATTTATCATACTTGTT
The DNA here is from genome assembly GCA_963277665.1 of Viscum album. Lineage (NCBI taxonomy): Eukaryota > Viridiplantae > Streptophyta > Magnoliopsida > Santalales > Viscaceae > Viscum > Viscum album. The sequence goes on along the minus strand of OY728123.1, from coordinate 2,057,964,803 downwards.
TTATAGTGAATTGTATATTCATGGTCTTTATAATGTTCAAAATATATCCTCTATCTTCTATGGGCCTATTTATTTGGAATATACACTTGAAACTTTTTTGAACCAAATATCTATCAAACCATACACTATAATGGGGCTTTATCAATATCTTTAATGAAAATATTTAAAAATCTAGATATAGATCATTATTTGGATATATTTTTATCATGGGACTTCTTTTCCTTCTAATTTGTTAGCAATAACACTATCATTGTTCAAATTAACATACTCTAGTATATTCATTGAGGAATAAATTCATTTAACAAGTCTTTCCATACAAGATGGTGAGGCTAATACTAGTATATTGAATAACATTTTCATCAATTCCATAAATAATCCTTTTTATTCATTGAAACAGGTGAACATAACTGAATTATGTGTCAAATTGGTCAACAGATTAGCTATGCATGAACCTTTTTAAAACATTCATAGATAATAACCACCAAATCCAAGGAAACTCTATACAGTAGTCATATTTTTCATGTAATCTATTATTTTACAACCATTTCAAAAAATAATTATACTAATATTATATCTATGTAGAAAAAGTGGTCATGAATATAGACTTTATATCAGAGCACTACATTATGGGGCATGCCGGACTAGAGATAAGATATTTTAGACAACCCAATTCCACTAGAAATAGGCCATTGTTTGGTGATTATTTCCAAATAACCATATTAATCCCACAAGGGGACCTATCCTAAAATACATATATGGACAAAAACATCTAAAAAACACATTAAAAACTAAAATTTATAATGAAACATATAAAATAATGAATGAATATCTTCTATCTCACATCATATTTCTTTAAATTATCGGAATGCATAAATGGAAAAATACATGTTCACCAAAACTAGTAAAAGAGTCCAACTAACTCTTTATGAAGGAACTATTATTAAATTCTCCACCTAGCATAGAACCATGTTCTATCATGCTCAAAATGATCCACATTCACATAGTGATTCTATGATTTCTTCATGTGGCATTTCATATTCATAAAACATGAAATTTGTGATAAAATCACATATAGGGGTTAGTATAACAATACCTAGTAGGGTTGCCCAAAACCACCAATCATAATGATTAAATGGTGTAGTAAATTCATAATTACAATGTTATTCCAATTGGGATAAGAGACATAACAATAATAAAAATGCAACAAAAACTCATAAAAGAAACTATGTATCAAAATTGTCTAACTATGATGATTCCACAGTTTTATTAATTAGGTTTCATGGAAAAATTCAACCTGGATAACTCACTCCAAGTGCCATGTTATCTTTGATGGCATTCATAGGAGATATTTTTCTTATTCGGACATTCCATAAATGTAGTCATTGTATCTTGAAAAATCTCAATAAATTTATATGGGCTCTCACATAATGCCTATGGGTTATATCAGATCCTACATGGAAGAACCCAGTAAGTAATGGATCATATTCCCTAGTATGATTCTTGTAAAGATTCCACATATCAAACCTTAGGATGTAGATGAATTGATATACGATCTGACCCTCGGTAACACGAAGGGATTCCTATACATTATTGAAGAAAAATAATGTATTGAATAATTTTTTATACATAGGAAATAATTCCTCACTATAACCACATGGTGATGATCTGAGGGAACACACACACATGAAACTGGTCAACAATGAAGAGTCAATGTTCCTCCACAATCCCTAGAAAAATTATGTAGTGTGTACAGAGAGTTAAAAACATGTCATTTCAACCATGGGGTTTCCCATCTAAATCTATCTTAAACGACATATATTTCCCCATATAAATTCAGTTTCATTTTGGGATACATTATGTATAGTGGTTGGGCCGGCACTCAGTATGTATGATATACCCATGTCTATAATCCATTTCCTATTCCCTTTTACTTTGGCCCATTCATAGGTAATCTAGATTTTCTAGTGTACTTGTCTATGTCTGAATACCATGTTTTCCCATGTATGTTGACTATTCCCACATTCATGTCCTTTTCTATACTCATATAACCCTATGGTACATGGAAAACCAGCATTCATGGTTTACATGAAATGTGACACAATTTTTATAATGTTTGATATTTTTCTATGGGAATAAATCCTAGAACCTTAGTAAGAGACTATAGAGATTTGGGTCTTCAAATAGAACATCAGGTATTTAGGGGTATTCTAGTAATCTAGAAGCATCATGTTTTTTTTGTCAAATTTGAATTATTGAGAGACTATTTTTTAATCATTGATTTCAGTCTAGTTGAGCTTTAACATCATATGTGGTTGCATTAAAGCCAAAAAACTTCAATCAGGAATCACCTCTATCATATAAAGTCCTTGCCACATGTCAAACTATGATATGGAGATTTAGATATAGTATCAAAACTCATATACCATCGACACACTCTACTGACATGTTGTCTACATGGAATTTTAACCCACATTATTTATCATTTTTGTCAAAGAGATATTGTTTAAGTATTTTCAATCAGTCATTTTTGGAATCATCGGTCAAATATAACAGTTACCAGAAAAGTGGGGAGGTCAGAATAGAAATGAAAAAAAACACAAAAAAGAATAATTAACACATACTAATTTTATGGTTTTCCACAATTAACTACCATTATAATGATTAATTAATAGTAAAAAAATTTATAACTAATAAATTATTTTCAATCTCAAAATCCCTAGGATAAAAATCCACCCTTGTAACCATAATCAACACATGAATCAATATATTAGAGTAATTTATTTTCGTTCATCCTAGGATAATTATAATGGTACTAAAATATTGAAAACATTACACACATTAATTTTTTATTAATCACTATTTATGGGTGGTCTCCAATCACTATTAGTATAGAGATCCACAATATCTGATTGGAATATGGATTTTAAATTAATGATCAACTTATTATTGATTGAGAATCCACCTCTAATTGATCTATCTGAATCCCCAATGATATGTTTTTAGTCCTTATGACTTTCCATAATAGTGATTCTATATAGGATTAATTATATTTAGGATTAATTATCACAAATAAGAAAATATATTAATTTATTTGATTATTATTTCACCCATGAAGGTTCTCTAGAAGAACAACCAACTCGTATAATGATTATATCCCACCGAGGATGAAACCCATATTTTGGATTTAACGGTGGAATAAAATTCCCAATCCAAGACTCAACCCAAGAGTTATTACATTATTTTAGAAAAACTGCCTAGGCTTGATATAATATATTAAATATTTTACTATATAGAAATTGAGGCTCCCCGGGACTCTAAATCCAACATTTACCCATTTCATATCATCAAAAATATTATTAAAAATATTAAAAAAATATATAATGAAAAAACATAGTATTTTCATTCTCGCCCCCCTGGGGATTTTCATACAAATGATAAAAAATCACTCCATATGATGCGGGTACACAAACTGCATAGAGATATCACTCTCCCAAGTGATCTCTTGAAGATTCATACACTTCCACTAAACATGAACCACTTCAATTCATCGCCAATGGAATATATTCCCCGTCCAATCCTTAATCTACACAAGGTAGGTTTCTAAACCATATCTACCCTTGATATTTAGATCTCTGTAATCAATAAATTATGATGAATCATTAACATACATCCTCATCTACAAAAAATGGATTAAATCATATACTTTGTCTAACCTCGAATGTTTGACTAATTGTTCTGTGACCTGCCATAATTAAGCAGCATCTATATAGGGACAAAAAATACAGGAGATAACATTCCACCTATTCAAATTCACCGAAATCCTCATCAAGTTGAATCCATATGTAACATGTGGTATCCCTTATCAAACTGCGTGCGCATCCATTTTTGGTCCACGTAATTTTTCAGATAGACCTAGGAAGTCCTCATCTACTTCTAGAAGATTCTCACTTTCTCAATCTTCATTCACACCAAGTCATGGAAAATATCTTTTGACTCCCATGAATCAATCTATCACATTATTGACATCCATGGTCTCCTGTAAAATAACTCAAATGGGTCTATTTTGATGGATTGTTAATATTTTTTGTTTGATGAAAATTATAACAAGGTTATGTTATCTTCCCAACTATAAAAAATTAAAAATAAAATCCTGAATAATTTTTTATGGAAAAAGTATTCTTCTTAGTCTAGAAATCATTATAGTGGTGATTGGAAATTATTAGTTGAAATTTACTCCCAACAACCTCCTTTATTCATATCAATATTCATGACTTGAAGTGACAATCATGATTTGAATCAAGTATCAAGAGAAGAGTGTGATGAATAACTATCTTAGGAATGTAAATTCATCTCAGTATCCCTAGTGATATTTGTTCTTATATTTCTTGGATGTGGTACTACTTCATGAGTCAATATATGATTCCACTGATAGAATCATGACCTCCAAATGTTTTTTTGGAGATACATCTATATGTTTATAGATATATCATCCCACATATTCTTTAGAGGCACAAGGTGTTGAGATTAACCCACTAGGACCTAGAACTCATCCTTCACCTACTGACAAGTGAGGAATCAAGATATGAACTTTTCATTACACTAATCCATACTTGGTTTCTAGAATTGACACTGACTGTCCTAGTACATCTTTACCAAACCTGGATATAGTGAAAATGGGGTGTATGAATATCCATTATAACCACATCACATAATGTAATTGGATTCATCATCCATCATATGAAAAGGGTTACATGATCACCAATTTCATAAAATCCCTTGGGGCATGTCTAGTGGTTATCGGAATACTTAAGGTATTCGATATCGCCAATATGAGCCTCCCTATCAAATTTTACATGTTGTGGGGTAAAAAACATTGATTAGAGGACTATTTTACCATCTTTAAATAGTATGAAAAATAATAAAATTATAATAACAGCTCTGAAAAATACATCAACAACTATGAACATTATCTATTTCAAATAAAGCCTTCCAACACGTTCCCCTTTCCTAGAGTGTATACCTTATTGAAATAAAAATTTGAGATGAAAATATGTCATGTTCATTTTATCAAGTTATAATGTTTCTTAAATAATATATATATATGGGACCATTGTGGTAATAATAGAAGATAATCTACTCACCCACAACAATATTTTTCTATATCTTCTTAAGGAGGATTATCAAATACATCTCCATATTATGGATAACATAGTTCCTTCCATGAGTTATTCATTATTGGGGACTATAATATATCAATACTATCCACTACACTCGAATAAATAAAATTAAATATTAGAGGAAACATAGAACAATATGTACTCCAAAATCTTATACAGACATCATAAACGGCAGGTAGTATATAAACTCTTCTTGAACTCCTAAAATGATTTTTGGCCCCTCTCATTCCACATGAAAGGATTCCCCATTTGTGTCAAATTAGTCAAAAGTTAACATATTATATGGAAGTTAGGAATCAATCATATGTAGTATACTTACATACCAAAGAAGAGCTTCACCTCTATCATTCCCGTGGATGGATAACAATCTAACACTACATGAAACTTCATTATGTCCACAACTACACCCACTATTGATGTGACATGTCCTGGATATTCAATCTACCAAATCCAAAATGGGATCTTTGAGAGATTATTTTATTTTTGGTTCTGCCATAGTATGTATAGAACCGTTTTCAATTGACATGTGTCATCATCCATGAATGATGACTACTATAGGATTTTCTTGATTTTGAGTACCATAATCCAATATAATAAGGGATGAATGATCCCTTTAATGAGTACCATAAAACCATTGGGAAATTATTTATGTGGAGAGTCATCATAATGAACTTATAATGAACATATAGTGATAATAATTCCATCATTGGTATATCGTCATCTCATAATCATATTTTTTGATAACATAATATGAGTTTATTATTTGATAACCATGTCGCCAATCTCAACTGGTCAAAGAGGATTCCATTCATTATTATTGGATACTTATTATTCATAGATACCTAATTTAAGTGATAGTAATCAACCCCCAACAACATTATCCAATTTGATTTCAAGGAGAACAAAACTAAATTCACCTAGATGGAAAAATTGTATTGAAAAATCCCATATTCTATAATTATATTAATTACAGCATCCGATTATAATGCATGGTGAGATAAATATGACATACTATCATAGATATCTTGGTATTCCATTTGTGCATGTCTTTGAAAATGTATTTTCCCTCAGTGGGGATGTAATCCAGGAAGAACCTCCAAAAACACACCCTCAAACATCACCACTATAGTTTTTAAATGGAAACCCATATAATCCATTATTTCCTGGGAAATAATATCCATTTAATGATTATTAGGTAGTATACTCATGTTAATGGGATCATTCTACCCTCACTATTTTTCCTTCTCATCAAATAATTAAAACCTAATTCTATCACTTTGGACACACTGTATCCTTTTCCTAAAAGGGATAATCATGGTATGTACTATGGATATATTTCTATATACTGAATGGAATGATAAGGAATTTTTTCTTCTACACAAATATCCCAATATAATCTATCTCCTCTAAATTTTAGGGAAAACTATAGGTTTTCAGGTTTCGTCACTGTGTCTTCTTTGGTAAGGGTCTCCAAGAACAATGGTTGCGTTAAGGGTTCATCCAGAATATCTAATTCAATAACAAGAGAAGTACTAAGAAAATGACAGCTCTCTCATATGTATATAATTATTGTAGATAACGTAGAGAAGACACAAATCATGTCTAAAATCATTCTATGAAACCCCTAGTTTTCTTCCTCTACTACTTTTGGTTATCCTCATCACTGACCACCAATTCTCTAATCCTCATAAGAATCACCTTTGGGTGGTTGGGAAACATGGAAAACTGTACAATCTCTCTTCGCCTCTACCCCCTCCTCCATCCTATGACCCTCTATGATACTATCGTTATCATTCCCTTGGTGGTGCATTGACTGTATATTTTTCATCTTCATAGTTCCTTAGTAAAACCCATTTGAGATATCTTTTACCATTTTAAAATAAATACATCCTATCTCTAGGATAATTAGAACCAACCTCTCAGCACTAAAATGAAAGGACTCTATCATCAGATAGTATCCAAAAGTTTCTCACATGCCATGATCCTTGTGTATTTTATTATAATCCAGTGTCCATAGTCTCATCTACTGTGTCCCAAATACCAGCACAAATTGTTAGTTTCTACTCACCTATAATGACTCCCTCAATGAAATCCCTTTCAAACCCTCCAACATTAGTAGTAATGAAAACATATATCATAATATCCTTGATATATCGGTCTAAGACCCACTAAAATATCCCTTATAGAAAACCATATAGATATAGTGTCTCATGGGGTCAAGGAACCTTGAAAAACAATTCATTGTTGTCAAGAAGCCCTACTAAAGCTAATAATGATTCAAAATAAGTACCACTAACAATATGGATAGATATAACTCTTCCATAAAGTGATTCTCAAACATTGTCTAGGATAATTTCATATCATCATGTGTGTATGTAATAAAACACTCCCTTATACCTATATATATTTAAATATGATTCTACACTATGAAAATTAACTAATCACATTTTCTCCACATAAGGAATGATCTCCGGTAACTTCCAATAGAAATTCATTGACTTTTGGGGGCCATTCTAATTAAGAAACCTAGAAGGATGATTCCTCTAAAAATCATAGGGCTCTCTTAGCCTATTCACATAATAAACTGGTAAATTTATTGAAACCTACTTCTCAATGCGTGGTGTAATGATTGGAAACCCACTTTATGGTACATCCTATTATACAAGACCCTTCACTAAAACCTCACCACTAGGAATATAATCCCCATGATTATACTATCCAATTGGTCATCATGAATTAATACAAAAATAATTAATATGATACATTATCAATGAGTGTATAAATGTTTATAACTCATGAATTAAATGGAGATAACAACTCATTCCTATATGATTCATGCACCATTTTTCTTCTTAGCCATGTTTCTTCATTTTTCAATTGAACAAGAATATTGTTGGAGTCCGAGTTATTAGATATGTCAATCACCACACCTATTGGAGTTGGTTCCCAAGAACTAAATAATTTTTAATTTACGATAAAATTTCAAAATTAATTTTTAATATTAAAAAAATATATCACATCATTGGTGTTCTTCATCATGACATATTATGTGATAATTTCATAAAAGTATCTATCACACTAAACTGTCTTTATAGTTCCCCAATATGATGAGAACGTAAAATATCCACGATTGATTTTTAAATGTATTCTCTATTACCATATGAAATTACTGGAGGAAAACCTAAATATAGAATATCATTGTTGGAGAATCACATGACATTGAGGAAACTTCTATAGCTGTACAACATTAGTAATGTCTAGTGTAATATATTATGAAAATGAGGCCAACCAATATGAATTTCACATTAATATTTTTCATTGGTAGTTCTTATATGAATACATGTATATTAATTATTATAAATGATGGTTATTATTAATGATTTATATAAGTCATTTACTTTTTTCTATTGATGAAGACTGAGACAATATATGTTCACGACATGGTATTATATGTTGGTCACAAAATTAGTTATATGTCATTTCTGAACAACATGAGAAAATATTTTCCCCTTATATTATCTAACAAAATATATTATCATAGGATATTTTACATAAATTATGTTGACTAATTAAATCCATGGTCATGGTGTTATATTGGAATGTTTGATTTCATGAATAAAAATGAAATAGAAATGTATCCAATAGGGTGATGAAACCATCCAAGAACATTCTTGATTTGAGATTCCATGATTAGGGGGTTACCATACATGATAAGAATCCATATGAGGTATTATGAACATGAAAAATAATTATTTCTCTGTGGCCGCCTTGTTGTGTTACTATATGCTACTCGTGGACTTTAGGATGCTTCTCCTAATTCTCATATGGAGGATACTTATGGTCACACACTATGTTTTTCCTAAATCTAGTTAAGAAATATATTATTATTTATTATATAAAAAGTTAAATAAATATAATTCCCAAATGATTTTTAACATTTATTCTATTTTGATTGATTTCATATATTCCACCACCAGTTATTTGAGAGAATACTATCTGAGGATGATATTTTAAAAATATATATTTTCTATTTAGTGAACTTAATTAATATTAATTTTTTACAGAATAAGAAAATGATATTCATTTAATAAATAAATATTTATTATTCAAGGACTGATAAATATTATGGTGGGATGGAGGAATGATTTTAATTATCAGGTGAGAAAAATATATATATTGAATATTATTTGATAAATAATATCTAATTTAATTCCTGAATTTTGTTCTTTTTAAGAAAAAACAAATTTATTATAGACCTGGTTTCAAATTAGGATTCTATAAATTAGAAAGGGTGCATGTGAAATTATTTTTTTATAACCTTAGCCACATATTAATGTATTTATATTTTTCTCAAAGAGAGCAAAAAATTTTGTGTTGTATATCATGAGATATATAGAGAATCCATTCAATTTTATAGAGAGCTCACTTTATATGAATTCTTTGATGATCAGAGTGTTATCCTCCTCCACCACCACTCTTAGGTCATGAAATACCTAATAGAAATATTACTAAATTTATTTCACAAAGTGATCAATGTTCAATGTTGTAAGAACTAATATTTCTCATTCTAGCACATAGATGTTTCTATGAAGATGGTTGGAGGATTTTGGAACATGTGAAGATCCCTACTTGAGATAATATAGTATTTATTCCTAAAAAACCAAAATGGTATGGTGTTGATATATTTTTAAATCCATAAATGAACAAAACAATTCTCCCACAATTTTTATTTAATTGCCAAAATTATTTATAAATAAAACATGCGATGATCCAAAACTTTCATTCCTATATTTATCCATTATCTATATTCATTTATATATTTCATTGGTTCATTGTGTTTTAGTTGTTTAAATATCAGATTAATCATCAATCATGAAAAAGGAATATTTATTGATTCCCCATCTGATTCTAACCCTCTTCTCTGAAACATCAGCATGATCATCGAAGTCCCAGGATAGAGAATTTAACAATAAACAGTTTAGAATTGTTTTCCCTATTTAACAAAATTATCAAAGATAGAAAATCTAAATAAAATACATATTCTAAGAATAACTCTTCTATGATAACACTCTTTTACAACATGAACCTCGAGATCCATCTTGGACCATGACATCAAAATTTTGAAACCTAAATCGCACCTCAAATATGATAGGGGATGGTGACCAGCACCGAGTAGGAGTATCACACTCACTACATCCATTATCCTAAGGTACCTCTACACATGTACACATCTCTAAATATCCATAGAATTTTTCATTGTAAAATAAATTTATTTCTTCATTCATTCATAACATCCAACTCAAATCAATGTAAAAAAGGAACTTGAAAGCAAAAAGGGCCAAATACAAGACAACCAGAACTAGTAAAAGGCTATATCCTCCAATGTTAGAGGATAATAATTTCATATGATACAACTATTCCAAAATAACTTATATCCAAATCATAGTGATTCTCCTACTGATTTTTCTAATATGACTCCATCAAAAGGAATTTCATTTACAAAAAATAAAACATGTGTAAGTCAATATCATACAGGGGAGAGTATAAAAATACGATGTAGGAGACCATAAAATCTAAAAATACGAATAATAAATATAGTAGTGAACACATAATCACAAAATTATATAAATAATTATATGAGAAATATTATTAAGAAGAAATGAAATATATAATCGCAACAGAAACAATGTCTCAATGTGGTCTCAATTAAACTGACATGTATACGATTCTACTCAAGGATTCAATGAAATGCATATCTCAGAGAACTCACTTCTAGTGATCTATTATCACTAATGGATATTATACAAGAGTATATTTTCCATTTTTTCAAAAAATTATTATGAATTGGAACATCAAAAATCATGATACATAAATATGGGATCTCACTCATGGCCACTTGGGTATACCACACCCTACATTGAATTACCCGCTATACAGGGGAATTTACACTTGTGTAGGATGGTCAAGATGATTTCTCTAACCCTATATATGAAATATGATGTAATGATATATGATTATCGCAAGATAAACAGTCGGATTAAAAAAATCTATATGAGACTAATATTGTATAGTGTTTAGCATCTTATTTTTTTAATGTAATGTCATACTATACCCTTAGGGAAATTTACCAAGTGAATACAATTAGCTAAAAATAGGTTAAACTAATTTATTTGACAGCCTTATAATCCCCTATAAATGTACATGGAATGTATTGGGAGTACACAGTTTTACTTTTCTGTCCCTGGTCATACAATATATCACTATCTTACATGGTATGTCATTGTTCACATATAAGGAATATTATTTTGGGATACGTGGCATGTAGATTTTTCTAAAATAAAACAACTTGTAACTCTTTTTAGAGTCTATGTACCCTAGAATGTGTCTATTTACATTTTTCCATGCCCATGTACTCTATACAAGCCTTTGTAACAGACCGTGTCAGGGTTCCATTTTTCGCCTGTAAACTCTGGATGTTCACTTGTTCCTATATATTTCAATAATCATGTGACCCAAGGATACTTGACAAGATTACATCATTGGGTTACGTGGAGTTTGAAATTTTTTACATGGCATTTTACATTTTTTCAATGCATAATCCCAAGATCCATATGTGGTGCCCCATAACTTTTGTTCTTTGAACTACATTATTTATATTGGTGATTTTATCAGAAATAAAAAACCATAATACGTCTTCCACTTACACTATGACCACCACAAAAATGTTCCATGAGACTCTCCATTAATCACATATCTCATTCTACCCACGATTTTCTATTACTGGTGATATGATTATGACCACAAAATCCGCTAGAATATCTCTATCATCACAGTTTGTCATAATAATGCAAACACATGATCTTCAAAACTGATCCCTACTCAAATATAATTTTGACACCACACTAAAAACTCGCAAATCTTAAATATAAAATTGTTGTATTTTTTATATTTTAATAAATATTAATTTCATTAATTCTTTAATTCCCTGAATTTGTCGAATCACTGGCCAATGTTTACATCAACAATTATCATGAAATGAATGTTGGATAAATTCACAAATCACAATGAGACGATAGATCCATATTATTATTTTTTGGGTTGGAATCAAATAATTATATTACTGATAACATATAAAGAGATAAAATTAAACAAAAAAGTAAAATATTATCAATCCTCATATCCCATGTAGATAAACCCACATGATCAAAAATGATCGACCCACTAATAATTTTTCCAGAAAAATAGATTAATGTTAATAATGGGATAAATAAATGGGTATTAAACTAATGAAAAAAAATATCAATAATCCAAAAAAAACACTATCTTTATCATCATCAGAAATCATATATTGAAACAATCATTTCCAATCCATGATCCATCATTGAACATAAAAGAATATAGCCCCAACAACTCTCTCTAAACCCCCAAGGTTATTGTAGAAAAACATTATTATTTTCCACAAATACGATTACAGAGAGTATAATTTAGTTTTATTCTTAATTATAATATTTAAATAAATATGTTAATTTTTTAAATTATTATTTCACTCCTGACTTAACTCAAGATGAAACCTCAACCTGTTTTTAGATTATATGACACGTAGGGAGAAACAGAGATTCCATATTCAACCATGGTTTCATTTTTTCTGATCAAAAACTCCTTTTATGATTTATTAAATTATATTATAAAATTTACACGTGATCAATATAATATATATTGTATTTTCATTTTTTCAACACCGAACCTCCCTGGGCCCTGAAATTATTTTCCAACTCATTATTTTTCTTTGAAAATGTTTTTGAAAATATTGCAAATCTTTATAAGGGAAAAACACATTCATTACATATTCTTAAGAAAAGGATCGCACATACTGAATTTACCATATAATACATTCTACCATGTATTCCTAATGATTAATCTTTAGTGGTATACATGATCTTATAATATTTTCTATTATTTTATTATATTATTATTAAAACATAATAATTATCGATATAATCCTTATATACATTATTAATCAAATCCATGAAAATAAAGGGTGAATTAGTTAACCAAAATGAAATCACTATGAACTCATATTTCTTTTATGTTGTAAAACCTTACTATTTGGTTATATTATTCTTTTTCAATATCAATTACACATGACCTGAACATAGATAAAAAATAATGGACTATTGATCACACTGTAGTTTATCAAAAAAATCATCGATATCAGGTAATTGTTGTTAATTATTTATATTAATTAAACTAATTATTATATAATTTATGAAAACCCCCAAATATGTATTCATTAATATAACAAATAATATTGTTTCTCTTGAGGGTGAAACAATAAGGATTATGGATACCTTATCACACTGGTATTTTTGTAATTTCAAAAAATACACTGATTATACAAAAGAAATTATATGGCGATTAATTGATATGGGATTTTCATCATCTATGAGTTCAGTAGAGAATTAAAAGTCACGATCAAGTTGATACCCACATATTTCCTCAAAAAATAAATAAATTTAATTTATTATAATAGATACACCATCTACTATAATGATTTTATTATTATTTATTTATTCAAAATATATAATAATTTTATTTTGATGAGCAAGATGAGGTTGTTATATCCATGACTTGGGTAATGAATTATATTGAAAAAAGGAATTATATTATGTGATAATCTATTTTAATCTCCTTAAATCCAAAATAAATCTTTAAATTATACTTTTAGTGATAATCCTTATGAACTATTATGTCAATGTTAACTATTTCTATGAAAATATATTTTAATTTAAATAAACTCCATGCATTTTTACTGTTATTGAGATTTATTGATTCACCACTATGTGAATTAAGAAATTAAAATTCACTGAAAAAATCTACATTATTACATTTTGGGATCACTGAAAGTTCATAGAAATATTGAAACATATGAATGATTTTATAGATCCATAGTCCAATAATGTATTATCTAACAATGTGGTTTTTATCAAAGTAACACTATGACATCTATTATCACCTCATATTATTTTTGTTGATATAGAATAGGCTTGGATTTTCTTATATTGATTATTCTCTGGTTAATTTCCTCAACACTCAAAAAATTGATTTAAATAATTACACTTATACATGCAATTAAATCATTAGAAAATGATGTTATCTTTCTTTCTGTGAAACTCATGAAATTTATAACCCTATTATCCACCCCTATAGAAGACTCTCATCCACTTTAATAGATCCATGACCTGCTCCATTTTTTATTTATTGAGAATAACTAAATACTATATTTGTTCCCATTTTCAAAAAAATCAATGTGACCCCTAGAGACCCTTTTTCTTTTACTTCCCTTTCAAAATATGTAGAATATAAAATGTCTTCTAAATCTTAATGTTTTTTACTAATATATAAAAAAGATGAAAGGTATTTAATAACTATTTCTATTTTATGACTTTTCATTAATAATTCAAGAAATTAATCAATATTTCATTCAGATATTCAAATATAATCTACAAAATATCATCTTAACATGATAATGATGGCCTCATATTCGAAAATAGATTCTGGTTTCTTTTTGTGTTGATGTAGAAATTACCCTTCCATGTTATATCTTTTATAAAGTAGGAGTTTTCCCCTATGAATATCACATTAATGGATTCTCACTCTTCTTAAAATTTCATTCTCATTCATGGTGTTTTCAATTGGTGGCCACAGTTGATCAACATCTCCCCTTAGATAATATATATCCCTTATAAATTTCTCATTCTAACTTAAACCCATTATATGGAATATCTTATCTAAACACTTGATCCATTTTTCTTCTGTAAATGGTTATGTGGTACCATTGAAAGTCGTAGGATTCTACCACCTGAAGAGGACAAACATTATTGCACCATTATTAATTATAATACGATTTTATACAAATGTATGGTTTTTTCTTAACATGATTTTACTGTTGTAACATATTTATAATCTTCTGAATAATAACAAAAAAATCATTGATTTTATCAATAGTGGTATTTCTATAATGATTAAGTGTTTTGAATGATTTTAAAATCATTATATATATATATCGATATATCAAAACTACGTAATATAAATAATTAGTTGAAGAAGAAAATATAAAGTATAAATTATAGTATATATATCCTAGTTATTTATTAGAAAATTCCGTTTTTAATATAGATATAGTTTTATAATATTATAATTATTTTTCATAGGGTTTTATTCTCTCAAAATGTTTATTTGAATATAATTACTAAATTTTCAACTAAAAATAATCTCAACAAAATTTTAAAACCTGAACACTATTGGTTTAAAATTTAGGTATATTATTTTAACGGTACAGGATATATAAATAACAATACTCATGTTCTGGTAGTTTAATAGTTGTTTGGAACCAGATATATAATTAATTATTAAATTGAAATGAAAATTGAAGATAAATAAAATGACAACATAATGATATTATTATTTCTCATCAAAATATAATATTTTATATGTAGTATTCTTCATGTATTCTATCAGAAATAGAAAATATTATAAATTGGGATAACTCAGGTGCTCTAAAATTCATAGAGTATATTCGAAGATATCAGAACTAATCATTGAATAAATAATAAAAAAATTAAGTGATGGTCAATTATTGACATTATAAATATCATATGATCTATAGATTGATCCATGGATAAAAAAAATATAAATAATTACATAAAATAAAATAATTAATTTCGTGTTGATGGAATGTATAATTTTATACATCTTAATCGTACGTTCAAGTCCCCATTTCATGAAATACTTTATACAATCACTTCCACATTCCAAAAACTGTATATAAACTGTGATGGTATAGACAAAATTACCCAAACAAGTTAGTCTCATGATACCTATCAATGCATCGAGGGAATATATAATTTTGAGTAAAACCTATTTCATAATCTTCCAATGCATCAATAATTTGAATAAAATATATAAATAATACATTTAATAATGTTCCTTAGGAGAATCATTAATTTATTAAGGATACATAATCAATATTTTTTCATATATGAACTTTTATATATGGGATTTCAATATTTACCCATTCAATGGAACAATGTGAATATATAGGTGAATATCTCACAAAAATCTCAATAATATGATATTCACAATATAATGGGATGAATAATTTACAAATAATCATTAAAATTGTTAATATATGAGTAATTTAATGGTGTATATATATAAATAAGATATAACACTTCACAATGGTTTTGAAGGATCTTATGTGTCATTTAAATGTACCCCCCAGGATTTCAAACCTGGTGTGGAGTTAGGTCCAACAATTGTGCAGTGATCAAAGGTTAATTAAAACTACAATGACCATTTTCTTAGGTTATTAAACATTTTTTCACATAAAAAATCCTCCATCAACTCTTTATATATATATTGGTGTGTCATTTCATGGAAACCATAAGCTCATTACTTTACCAAAAACATTAGTTTTAATGGGATTTTTTAAGAATTATAATGGCTCATAAAGTTAGTGTAATTACATGGAATATTTATATAAAAATGATGATATGATGATTATTTTATAGAAAGGACTCTTACTTAAATTTCTTGTATAGAATAGAATGAAATTGGATGATTGTAAAAATTAATGTAGAGATAATGTTATGAACACTTGTTTTAGTATAAAACCAAATAAAAACGATAAGGTATGATATAATAGGTAATATATCACTTATAATAAATAAAAATTATAATAAAAACATTAATAACAATCATTTTAATATGTAAAAATAATTTGAAATGAAATAAAAAATAAATAAAAACAATTTAAATGAAAAAATTGTATTTGAGACACTAACTTGCATGATTTAATTATTTATCCAGAATAGAACACTATAGAAACTTATATACTCCATAGAGATATTTTCAAGATATAATATTTGAGTTAATTCATCCTAAATTTTTATATAGTGTATAGTGATGGGTGAATGGGTGTAAGTGAGCTCCTTTTATAGGTGAAAATGCAATTCATTTCTATAGGATCTATACTAAGTGAGGGGTAATTGTAAAATAACATGTCAATTAAGTGGGTCAGGTAAGGTAATATTTGTGATTAATGTTTTCAAGACTATAAATCCTCATAAATTACTTTTAAAGGTGTTTTTCTCAATTTAGTTCAATGAAAATTAGACCTAGTATGATTTCTTCTCTTTAATCCTTACTAATTTGATTATTTACCAATGTATTTATTTTTCAAACAAATATATAGTATCTCTTAATCTACTAAATCTAAACATTATTATTCATAAATAAGAATTAATTTATCAAAACTAATTTAATAATTATATGAAATTGAAATTTTTAATTTTAAAATATTATGAATAGAAAAGCCATTGGAAGAGAAATTATTTTTTATAATTTATCCATTTTCATTCTTATTTCCTATTAATTCCTACCTAAATGAAGGGAAATATAATTTCTAGTATATTAAAAAATACCATCTTACCCATTATTAAAAATGGTTAAATTTAATTTATTTAAATAAAAAAAATAAAATGATTATAATATAATTCTTAAAAAATCACCCTTTTACATTTATTGAGGTAACAAACGTTACCTCTGTATCATATTTTCATCATAGAAATGAAATTTTACTTATTCCATAATTATAATATTTTCACCCCAAATTAAAATTATTTTTTATGAATATATGTTTCAATATGGGTTAAAATTGATTATTATTTAAAAATACTTCTATATATCAAACATCACATATTTGGTGATGAATATTCAAAACTCTTAAACAGATAAATATAATTTCATTTTGAACATATAGTTTTATGTATATTACTATTTATTATGGATTATATTATCATAAAATGTTTTCAAATTTTATTGATGATATAAATAAATTAAGATAATATTACATTGTTATGGTCTTGGTTCTAGACAACTTGTCTGAATTACGGATGCCTATTTTCCATGTTTTATATCAAAATATAGTTGAAAAACAATGCCATGTAAGATTCCACTCAATGTAGAACTAGGGAACATCATGTAGGTACTATCTAGTGTTAGAGAAATACTATTATTGGGATTATTGTTGTGATCTTAAGTCACTTTTTCATCCCCAAACTCGACTTTATGGGGTTCATAATTGTAGTACTCCCAGTTTGCGGTATGTGTCCTTTTTTATGCATTTGTTATGTTTTTAAAGTGAATCGGATGAGTTGGAAAGATGTTGGGAGAGTTAGGAATTTTTTTGGATGATTTTGGAGGCCTTTAAAGGGGTGAAAAGTTTGATCATGGTTAGTGAAAACCATACGGGTTCTCCATGAAATCGGGCAGGGGAGACAGTAGGTTTCACATGGCCTACACATGGTTTTCCGAACCATGTGAGGAAACCGTGCGGACCCTTGCCCTCGAGGTAGTAGTGTGCTCCCAGTTAGCGCATGGTTTGGAAAACTGTGTGGGCTAACCATGCGGCCACTTAAAAATAGGGTTATAAGTTCTGGGCTCCCTCGGTCTTGAATGAAAACACTCCAATCGTTCTCCCACTCGATCCTCACTCGGGATTTCAGGTTCTCAGGGGTTAGTGGGGCTCTCCCACTCAGTTTGGAAGGATTTTGAAGTTGTTTCTTGGATGATTGAAGGTGGTTGCTCCGAGGTAAGTCTTTTGTCATTGTTTCTTTGTGTTTTCCTCTAGATCTACTCTTCCCCCTTTTCTTGGTTTTCTAGATCTACACTTGTTGTGTGTAGATCTAGGGTTTTGGTTTCCTTGAATGATGTTTTTAAGGATTGTGGATGTTATGGAAAGGGATCTAGAGTGGTTTGGGTGGTGCGTTCGCCGGATTTGAGGTGTGATGGCTTGCGAGTCGATTTATCGGGAACCCTAAAGGTAGGTGGCTTCTCTCCCGACTCCATTTGGTTTTAACTGGTGGTTACATGTTACAATTAATTTTTTGTGATTGAAATTAATTGTATGATGATGTGTGATTTTGGTTGAAAATTCATTTGGGGGTTTTTGGGAAAAATGGGGTTCCATGGTGAAATGTTATTGTTGCGGATTTTAAAATGGAGGTTTTGAAATGGGTGGTTGAGATTGATTTAGAAAATGGTTGATGGAAAATGGTTTTCAATAAAGAGGTAGTTTTATTGAAATGGGGCTTGGGATGGAAAACGATTTTTAATAAATGGGTGATTTTATTGAAGGGGATTGTTATGCAATGGAAATTGGTTGATTTCATAGTTTTGTGACCTTGATAGATCTTATTCTTGTTTGAAATGTTCTGTTGAAATTTTGTGTTGAAGTGGGCTGGAAGTACAACTATAAATAGGTGATGGATAGTGGTCAGAAGAACCAATATGTGGGTAGTGGTTGCAAGTGCTGCTACTCGTGAATGGGTGAACGAGTTGGGCGGAAGTCCCACCGTTTTGATTTCTTAGTTGTGAATGGGTGAACGAGTTGGGCAGAAGTCCCACCATTGTGATTTCTTTATTGTGAATGAGTGAACATGTTGGGTGGAAGTCCCAACGTTTTGACTGCTTTGTTGTGAATGGGTGAACGGGTTGGACGGAAGTCCCGCCATTTTGATTGTTTTGGTGTGAATGTGTGACCGGGTTGGGTGAAAGTCCCACCGTTTTGGTTGTTTGTTGTGCATTGCTTTAAATGATGGAATTGTGGTGCTAATGTGTTAATGTTTGAATGGTTGTGGCTTGTTTTTTTGGCTTTCCCGTGGTTGCATGGTTTGGGTGTGAAGGCTTGGTAAGGGCGTTTTGGGCTTATGAAAATGGTTGCACTTGTGATTTATTTTATATAAACTTTTTTTATATAAACGTGCTAATGGTTTTATCCTAGTGGAATGTGTAGGGATGTCATTTGGGGAAATCCTACTGAGTTTTAGTACTCACCCCTTGATTTGGCATGTTGATGTCATTGTAGATGTTGTGTACTGTGACGTGGGCAAAGGCAAGGCACCCTCTCCTTTAGTAGAGCTTTGTGATCCCTTGGTGGAGCATGGAGCTTGGATCTTGGTGTGGAGCTCTGGTGGTGCCATGGCTGGTGGTGTTTGTTGTTTATTTCCTGTAGTGTAAACTGATGTTTGTGGACATGTTGGGTTGTATTGATTTTTAGTTGTTATTATGAACAACTTAGTTGTCTTTTTGGGAATGCATGGTTTGACAATTTATTTGACATGCATCATATAGTATCTGTTAGTGGATGGTTTGGTGGGTT
This sequence comes from Viscum album, assembly GCA_963277665.1. Taxonomy (NCBI): domain Eukaryota; kingdom Viridiplantae; phylum Streptophyta; class Magnoliopsida; order Santalales; family Viscaceae; genus Viscum; species Viscum album. The sequence continues at coordinate 2,057,944,406 of OY728123.1, read as the reverse complement.
TTGTCTTAAGGGAAAATAGTTCCCCAACATAATATTGAAGCCCTTGGAATTTATGTCCAGCCTTTACTGTCATGGGAACATCGCTTAAGGCCAAGTAACCCTCACCGCCTCCTCAAGTCAATTAGGTAGAGGCAGGGTGTTACAAGTGGTATCAGTTTTTTCGGTCCTTTGGAGTTGATCTTCGGATTTGGTGTTGATAATCGGTGTGTTACATTCCATGATTCGGGAAGGTTTCAAGGCGTAGGAATGTCAGAACATGGAATGTATAGCAAAAAAGGGCGTAGCTAACCCTTTTATTCTGAAATTCAAGTTACCAGGGAGTTGGGTACATAAGTGTTTTGGAGACCCTTATAGGATTTGGATATCTCATTGTCGTGGGTGTAGCCAATGAGATGAGAATGACTTGCATGATAGAAATGAATGCCCACTAGGATTCATATTTTATTGGGGTATAATGATCTATAGGCTGAATTAAGAAATGGTTTTTTTTGTGAAACTGTAATGTGAATAAATTTGGTATTTTTAAAATGGTATGATTTTCAAAATGGTGAACCATGGAACATGTGAACTGGTGGAAAGCCTTGTTATGATAGTGTTGTCTAATGTTATTTGAAATGGGATTTCATGATGTCTACAAAAGGGAGACTCATGGTCGTTTGTTTTCTGTTTATTGAAATGGCACAGAGTAGGCATCGTAGAGACCAACTGGAGGAGGCTGCTGAGACTGTGGTTGCACCTAAGCCTCAGGAGGAACAGAAGCTAGTGCAAAACATAGTGAATGCTTTCCAATCTATTGAAATTGGAAACAATGTTGATGAACCAAGGCATGTAGATCATGCGGTTTAGTTTCAATAGCAGAATACACCCGTCTTCAGAGGTTATTCAGAGCCAAAAGGGGAGAAGAATGGTAGAATAGAATGAACAAGATCTTTGAATTCTTGGGAATTCCAGTAGACTTGAAAGTGATGTTTTCCACATATATGTTGGAATATCTTGCCCTTCAATGGTGGGAGTTGGTATACAAGAGGGGATGGACCAAGGTATGAGGTGGGAAGGCTTTGAGGAATTGTTTAATAATAAATTCTACCCACATACGTTTAGAATTCAGTGTATGACTGATTTCTTCAGTTTGAAGCAAGTGCTTATTTCTGTCACAGAATATGCCGCTATGATTATGAACCTAGTGCGGTTTTCACCCGAGGAGGCGGGTAGCACGTCGTTGAAGGCATGGATCTTTGAAGTGGGATTAAGGAAATAAATTCGTTCAAAGATATCAGTACTGTGTATAGATGATTACATAGAGATGGTGAATAGAGACCCAGTGGTTGAGCGGGATCTGTTGGGAGATCCAGGTGGAGGATGCATGGTGGTACCCAAGGGGAATAGTGGGAAACCTAACGCTGGGTTCAAATGAATGAAGGACACGTATTCCTAGGGAGGGAATATGACATATAATACGATGGCAGGATCAGTGAATCTTCCTCCGAAGCCCCAGAGCAAGCCAAGATGTTTTCAGTGTGGTTCTATGAGCCCCATCAAGCAGGATTGTACGACACAACCTCGAGCATGACATAATTATAACCATATGGGGAATTTGCAACGTTATTTTCGGAATGCTCCAAGATCAGTTGCGCATGACACTCATCAGGGATCGCAGACTTCGTATGCTTCGACAGGATGGGGACAATATCACACCCCTCTTCAGTAGAGTAAAGTGGGTCATAGTGATTCTCGGAATACCACAACGCCTCGACTGCGTAATAAAGAGCAGAGTGTGGCATGAAAACATGTGTTCGGAGCGGAGCAGGTTATGGTGGATGATCATTCGGGACCATCCATGGTGCGAGGTACTATTCTTTTAAATTCTACCTTGATGCAAGTGTTGTTTGATACTGGTGCTTCACACTCTTTCATTACTGCACGTGTGGTTGATTTGATGGGTTTAAGGGTAGAAATGATGCCCTCGGTTTTGAAACTTCAATCTCCTCTGGGTAGAAGAGATTGTCGTGACTTCTTGTGTAGAGAATGTTGTTTTGTTGTGGGAAAGTTTGAGATAACCTGGAATTTATCAGTGCTTGAGATGGATGGGTATGATGTAATTTTGAGAATATATTGACTGGTGGATTTTGTGGCCACATCGATTGTGATTCACGAACAATGGCTTTTACAACACACAATGGTGTTAGACATCTCTTTAGAGGAGAGAAGCATGAATGATAGGGTGAAATGGGTTGGTTGGAACCAACAATGGGTACGTTATCGTATCTGTTAGAAATGTTGTCGTTTGAATCGGTAGATGGTGTTGAGAAGAATGTTCTTCCAGCAGTGTTGGATCAATTCTCGGATGTTTTTCTTGAATAATTCTCTGGGTTACCTCCCATAAGAGAAGTGGAGTTCACGATTGATCTTCTTCCGAGGACCAGTCTTATCTCACTTTCTTCTTACCGGATAGCACCTACTGAATTGTGGGAATTGAAATTCCAGTTGGAAGAGTTAGGAAACAAAGGATTTATACGGCCTATCATGTCACAGTGGTGTATTGCGATGCATCGTGATCATGGTTTGGGTGTGTTATCATGCATGGGAATAATGTGGTTGCATATGGCTCACGACAGTTGAGAGTGCATGAGAAGAACTACCGAACTCATGATTTGGAGTTGGCAGCAGTGGTCCATGCATTGGAAGTGTGGTGTCATTATCTCATTGGTGGGAAATTCAGGGTATACACAGATCAAAAGAGCATGAAACACATTTTCTCACAAAGGTATTTGAACATGAGGTAATGGAGATGAAGGGAATATCTTGAAATATTTAATTTTGGCTTGATGTACACACCGGGTAAGGGAAATTCGGTGGCGGATGCATTAAGTAGAAAATCATATGCTCTGATGGTATAACAGGCATCAGACCAGTTGTAGTTGATGTCAATTATAGTTGATATGCAGTTGGAATGTGAGGACCAGGGTGATAGAGCGGTCTTCTTTCCAGTTTTTTTGATTCCGGACTTGGTTGGCTTGGTTAGAAAGGTGAAAATATCTAATCCGGAGTGTGTGACCTTGGGGTTGAGACACAATTGTGGGGAGACAATTGAGTGTTGGTAACTAAATGAAGATTTAGATTTGTTTTTTCAGAATCGGATGGTTGAACCAGTTTCTTGTCATGAGGATCTTCTCAGGGCGTAACATCATTCCAGGTGAGCTTTTCATCCTGGAATTCAGAAAATTTATAAAGCATTGAAAGCGTGGTTTTGTTGGATTGACATGAAAATAAGAGTGGATGAGTTTGTTTTGAGATGCTGGACTTGTCAACATGTCAAGCCTGAGCATCAAAGGCCAGTAGGAATTTTTTAGTCTTTACCATTCCCTTTTTGGAAGTGGGACCAGATAGTGAGGGATTTTGTTATAGGTCACCCCAGAACGGTCGGAAAGCATGATGTCATTTGGGTTATAGTGGATCAGCTAACTAAGTTGGCCCATTTCATCCTGATTTGTGAATCTTATACAGTGGAGGATCTATCCAAACTCTATATCCAGGAGGTGGTAAAGAGGCATGGTGTTCCAGTTTTGATTGTATCAGATATATATCTGAGGATTATATCTCGTTTCTGGAAATCCATGCATCAGGCCCTGGGGACACAGTTTACGATGAATACAGCATATCACCGTCAAACGTATGTCCAATCCGAGAGGAAGATACAAACTATGGAGGATATGTTTTGGTCTTTTGTCATGTATTTTGGTGGCTCGTGGGAGGAGTAGTTGTCGTTGGTTGAGTTCTCGTAGAATAACAGTCATCAGGAATCCATACAGATGGCTCTATTAGAAGCATTGTATGGGAGCCATGTCGTTCTCCACTACGTTGGGTGGAAATGGGTGAGTCCTTGATGGTTGGACTGAGCCTTTTCCAAAAGACTACGGAGAAGATCAAGTTGATCAGGAAGAGAATGGAGACAGATCAGAGTCGTCAGAAATCGTATGCGGATCATCGTCGATGGACATTATTGTTTGAGGTGAGTGATCATGTGTTATTGAGGATCTCTCCTAGGCTAGGACATCGTCGGTTTGGGAAGATGGAAAAGTTATCTCTGAGGTATATTGGGCATTTTGAGATTCTTGAGTGGGTTTGTGAGGTGGCTTATCATTTAGCTTTTCCACCTAGGTTCACTATGGTGAAAAATGTGTTTCATGTGTCGTTGTTGAAAAAGTGTCAGTTGTATCGTGACCATGTGATTAGATGGGATCATATTGAGGTAGAACTAGATGCATCATTGGTCACATGCCAGTGCGGGTTGTGGATACAAAATATAATGTCTTTTGTGGTAAAAGCATCATTTTAGATCGTGTTTTGTGGCAACATGGCCAGATTCAAGAGGAGACTTGGGAGCGGGACAAAGAGATGGTCAAGAAGTGGCCCGAGCTCTTTCGGCAACAGGCGGGTTCACTACTTTCTGAGGACTGAAAGTCCAATGGTGGGGAGAATGTAGTACCCCCAGTTTGAGGTATGTGGAATTTTATAGCATTTTTTATGAGTTTAATGTGCATGGGATGATTGGGATGAGGTTGGAAGAGTTTGGAATGGTTTTGGATGAGTTTGGAGGCCTTTAAAGGGGTGCATGGTTTGAGCACGGTTTGTGGAAATCGTGTGGGTTCTCCAGAAAACCAGGCAGGGAAGACAGTAGGTTTCACATGGCCTGCACACGGTTTTCCAAACCATGCAAGGAAACTGTGCAGAACCTCGCTCTCGAGGCAGTAGGGTGTGCACGATTAGAGCACGGTTTTCCAAACCGTACGGGCTAACTGTGCGGCCACTTAAAAATAGGGTTACATGTTCCAGGCTCCATTAGGGTTGACCTAAAACAATCCAATCTTTCTCCCACTCGATCCTCACTCGAGATTTTGGGTTATCAGGGGTTAGAGGGACTCTCCCACTCGGTTTGGTAGGATTTTGAAGAGTTTTCTTGGCAGATTGAAGGTGGTTGCTCCCGGGTAAGACTTCATTCATGGTTTCTTTTTTATTTCCTCTAGATCTGCACTTCCCTTTTTCTTGGTTTATTATATATACACTTTTTGTGTGTAGATCTAGGGATTTGGTTTCCTTGAATGATGATTTTATGGCTTGTGGATGTTAGGGAAACAGATCTAGAGAGGTTTCGGTGGTGTGTTCGCCAGATTTGATGTGCAGTGGCTTGTGGGTTGATTTCTCGGGAACCCTAAAGGTAGGTTCCTTGTATCCCAACTCCACTTGGTTTTAACTAGTGGTTATATGTTACAATTAATTTTTTATGATTGAAATTAATTGTACGATGATGTCAGTTTTTGGTTGAAAATCCATTTGGGGGTTTTTGGGAAAAGGGGGGTTCCATGGTGAAATGTTATTGTTACGGATTTTAAAATGGAGATTTTGTAATGGGTGGATGAGATTGATTTGGAAAATGGTTGATGGTAAATTTTTTTCAATAAAGAGGATTTTTTATTGAAATGGGGGCTTGAAATGGAAAATGATTTTTAATAAATGAGTGACTTTATTGAAGGGGAATGCTATGCAATGGAAATTGGTTGATTGCATGTTGTTTTGACCTTGATTGTTTTTATTCTTGGTAAAAATGTTGTGTTGAAATGTTGTGTTGAAGTGGGTGGGAAGTCCCACTATAAACGGGTGATGGATAGTGGTCGGAAGAACCACTATGTGGGTAGTGGTCGGAAGTGCTGCTACACGTGAATGGGTGAACGAGTTGTGCGGAAGTCCCACCATTTTGATTCCTTTGTTGTGAATGGATGAACGAGTTGTGTGGAAGTCCCATAGTTTTGATTTCATTGTTGTGAATGGGTGAATGAGTTGGGCGGAAGTCCCACCATTTGACCGCTTTGTTGTGAATGGGTGAACGGGTTGGGCGGAAGTCCCACCATTTTGATTGTTTTTGTATGAATAGGTGAATAGGTTGGGTGAAAGTCCTACCATTTTGGTTGTTTGTTGTGCATTACTTCGCAAGATGAAATTATGGTGCTATTGTGTAAATGCTGGAATGGTTGTTGCTTGTTTGGTTGGCTTTCCCATGGTTTCTTTATTTGTGTGTGATGGCTTTGTAAGGGCATGTTGGGTTTATGAAAATGGTTTCAACTGTGATTTATTTTATATGAACTGTTTTATATAAATGTGCTAACGGTTTTATCCTAGTGGCGTGTGTAGGGAAGTCATTTGGGGAAATCCTACTGAGTTTTATTACTGAGCCCCTGCTTTGGCACGTTGGAGTCTTTGTAGATGTTTTGTACCGTGACATGGGAAAAGGTAAGGCACCCTCCTCCTTTAGTGGAGCTTTGTGATCCCTTGGTGGAGCTTGGAGTTTGGAGCTTGGTGTGGAGCTGTGGTGGTGTCATGGCTGGTGGTGTTTGGTTGTTTAGTTTCCGCAGGGTACTCTGATGTTTGTGGACATGTCGGGTTGTATTGATTTTGTGTTGTGTTGTGGAACAACATAGTTTACATTTTGGGAATGCATGGTTTGACAATTTATTTGACATGCGTCATATAATAGCTGTTAGTGGATGTTTTGGTGGTTTTTTTCTTAAGAGAAAATCGTTCCCCAACTTAATCTTGAAGCCCTCGGCATTTATTGCCAGCCTTTGGCATCTTGGGAATGTTGCTTAAGGCCAAGTAGCCCTCACCACCTCCTCAAGCTAATGAGGTAGGGGCAGGGTGTTACAATAATGTTCATTCTCTGGATTTGAGAAACAAAAATTGGTGTAAATATGAGTACAATCATAGTGGAAAACATGTTTTTGGGAATGAATCATGATTTCTTTATTATAATAATATTAGATACAATATACTAGTCCATGATACACATCGCTAATTGAAAATCTCTATTTCACATCTCGGGGTCGATCCAAATATTATGCATCTAGATATTGGATATTTCTAATTCATATGCGATCTGTATTAAGGTTAAATTGTTAATTTGATTGTTTAAGACATTAATATAAGATTTACATGGCACCACACAGTTATCGAAAATGGGAGATGGATTTGAAACTCTTATTTTTTTCATTCGGATTTTAATTCTATTTCATAATGTAGTCCTACCACAAGAAAGATCATAGATAATATAATTGATGACATCATAGTATGAATATATAATATTATAACATGGGATTCCATTCTGACCTCTCAAATATAGAATAATATTATGTCTGTAGAGTAAAAACTATGTCAATTTTTACTTAATTTAAATGTTATTATATATCAAGTAATGAAATTGATAATGGATTTCAAAAGGAATAATTATATGTTTTTGGAAATAAAACTATGGTTCATGAGAGACCAGTAGTATATTCAGGATTATATTAGAAATCCCTTAGTAGATGAATCTATCTTACAAACTCTAGCATGCACCTATGATTGGATATCATCATTTTTGAAAGGGATAAAAGTGAATTGTTCCCTAAGGACTCAGTTTTCAGTAAACTAAAAGGGGGAATAATGGTCCCTAAGAAACCCTATAAGAAGGGATAACATTCCCAGCATCCAATTTCTTTAATAAAACATGACTACATAGTCACAAAAAATATAAATTAAAAATTAAACATTTCAAGATCAAAACATGATACAATCAATTATGTAATAACATATGAGCACTCCAAGTGAGGCTGAATGGACTATAATGTTAATGAATTTGGTCGATACAAATACCTCTATTAGACTCTGTAGAGGGTCAATTAATTACAAATCATATAATAAATATTTTGATGATGCTCACTTCTAGGAATGTTATGCCTTGTATATGGGAATAAAGGTTATATTAGATTCCCATTAGGGATTATGGACCGAATGATCATATTAGAATATTGTAGATTCATCAGTACATTAATTTTGAAAAAAACCCTCATGATGTAGGTAAATATATCTAGAAATATAAGTGTAATGGCCCAGACCTCTCCGGCCCATTCATTTGTCAAAAAGAAGGTCATGAAGTGTTCTGGAGGGTAAAAGGGAATCTTCCCACACTTTTCATAATTTTGGAACTACACGCCGTATAGTGTGAGTACATGCTGTGTAACCCCTTGCTAGGTATACCCCGTGTTAAAGGTCGGGTCCTTGCCGTGTGAAATCAATGGTTACATGCTGTGTATCGCATACTACACGTCGTGTTGTCCCTCCCCGCATACGTGTTACCCTCAAACCGTGTGTTGACTAGTCAATGGTTGTGTGCCATGTTAAAGATTTGTCCTTGCCATGTAAAATAAATGGGTACATGGTGTGTATCCCATACTACACGCCGTGCAGTCCCTCACTGCGTACACGTTACCCTCAAACCATGTGTTGACTAGTCTATGGCCGCATGCCGCGTTGAAGGCCATGTTGGAAGCCGCGTGGGGACCTTGTGAAATGGCCAAGTACACATCGTGTACTATAAAGTAATCGATGTACACTTTACTTTTTCATGCCTATAAAAGGTGGGGACATATCCTACTTTTAAACTCACTCATCTCCTCCCCTTTCCCTCGAGCAGAGCTCTCCCAAGAGACTCGAATGCTCTTTTCTCCCACAACTTCTTCGTCCGAGCACCGATTTACGATCTATCAGTGGCCACGAGATCATAATGACGAGGTGGAACTTCTGAGCTTGAATCTTTTGTCTTCCATTCGGCCTTTCCATCCCATCATCCACCCGAGGAGGTTTTTACAGGATTTGACAAAGGCGACGGACGCCGACGAACGTCTTCTAAAGTTGATCCGGGGGAGCGTTGTGATCAGAACATGTGGAGGTAGGGATATTACCTTCATCTCTCTAAATTATGCATCATACGGGGTGGTTTTCCTCTTATTTTCATGAGAAACGATTGAACCAATAAATAAATATAATAAATGGCATATATAACTGGGATGGGATGTCTGTGAATGCAGTTACATTATTTATATCTTGGGATATTATTGTGAATTGAATAGGCTTATGCCTACAGAAAATCCCGTTCATTGGGGGCCTTTTCTTGAACAATTAAATGCTTCACTATCTATCTAAGACCATTTTGTGGATGGAACTTTGTTGAAAGTATAATTTGGTTAATCATGTAAAGTGGGCTGATTAAAATATGGAACCCTTGTGTGATCACCCCGATTGAAAAAAATGGAATAATGAACATGTGGGTTTTGGCTTGGATACATGTTGTGTCAAAAGGGGGGGGGTTGAATCCTTGGTTTTTATGAATGGGATGGACATCGGGGATGTAGTAAATGATATTAAAGGGGCGATGATGTGGCACGAACATTATTTCGTGGGTTTTTGTGGATCAGGTGAGCATTGGGGCTGCGATTGGATTGGTTGTGGGTTGGTGTGAATGTTATGTTGGTGGCTGGCAGCGGGACTGCAGGGATGGGTTGATATGTGAACGAACTATGGGTTGTGAATAAAAAATTGAAGTAGAAGAGTTGATGATTGGGGTTGCATGGTAATGAAATGGGAATAATAAACAATGGGGCTGGTTGGTTAATGTGAAGGGACTTGTTGTGTTTCTTGTGTTTCCCTAAAATTATTGGTGGACGGTAGGGATATGTTTTACGAACGATTGATATAGCTGGTTGTGGATTTCTGCCCAGTAGTTAAGGAACTAATAAACTAATTCTGTTGAAACATGAAAACCTACGTGGGGCTGGGGTTGTTTGTTGTATGCATGCTTTGACATAGCAGTGTCGAGGAACATGCTCAGTCTATTTATTTAGTAGCCATAGTTTGGGATGTGTTATATATATATATATATCTTTGTTCTTTGTCGCACCCTACCCATGTTGAGCACTTAGTGCCAAACACTCACATTTCATGGGAGAGGGTGTTTTCCCCTTAGTTAATAGCTTCTTCCTGCTCCTTCTTCCATAGGCTGTGATGGCTTGAGGTGATCTTAGAACTAAGACCCTTCATGAAGGTTTCGATTGGGGTGGGTTAGCCTAAGACTCTTCGGGAATGTTTCCTATTTCCCAAGAATCTATAGGATGAGGCCCAGGTGTGTGCGGGTGGGATATGTGGTTTGTGAGGCACAGGTGTGAGCGGGCGGGATATGTGCTTTATGAGGCCCAGGTGTGTGCGGGCGGGATGTGTGGTTTGTGAGGACCAGGTGTGTGCGGGTGGGATATGTGGTTCTTGAGGCCCAGGTGTGTACAGGTGGGAAGAGTGTGGTAGCTTCAGGATGTTCGTCGTTAGGAAGAGCAGCTAACTAGTCGGAAATGTTGCGGGGTACCCAATAGTCTTTTATTATATACATCTACCTATTTTTTTTGTGTTTTTGGTGAGTGTGGATGGTGATGTTGGGTGGATAGAATTCCTTGTTAGGTTTGGTTTCTTCTGTTGTTCTCAAGGGTTATTAGGATGTCTCCCCACCTGTGCATGAGAGATTTAGGTTTCCCTACTGAGTATACATGTATGCTCACCATACGTTAACTTTCAGGTTTCTAGGAGGACTACTAGGGCAGTGCGGGAACCTATTATCGGGATAGTTTGAGTTTTTGTAGTTGTTGTACTCTTGTTTACTTTTGGTATTGTACTTTTGAGATTTTTTGTACTTGTACCTTGTTTCAGAACTATTTAAACATGCATGTGGGATTGGTTTGGGTTTATTTACTTGTCTTTCCTTATTTTTCTTTTGGGTTGACTAATCATATTTCCCGATCATAAAATATATAAAAAGGGTAATTCATCCCATATTGTGAAAAACTCATAGCCTTGGTGCTAGTGGCCAACCTGGGGCCAACTGGAGGCGGGACATGGGGGTCATTATCTCCCTTTCACCAATGCCAGCTTAGGAGGAGAATCATTGGTGAGAGGGGGTCATGACTGAATGCTATCAAAGGTGATGGTTGAGAGATAGGATGGAGTTTGGAGTTAGTCATAGTGAGTATCGCATGGGATGGTAGGTCGATAGTGTTGGCTGATCTTGGTGCGTGACATAGGGCCGGGAAGACCGGCTAGGACACGGGTTTTTAGGGCCCCCCCGTGATCCGATGCAAGGACTCTAAGCCTACCGAACGACCAAGTGAGACTACTTTGATTTCAGGGTAGAGACCCTAGGAAATTTACATGCATCATCATGATTGAGTTTTTACATGATTTGGGTGTTCTGGGAAAGAATTGAAATAAAATGATAAAATGAAACCTTGAGAAATTTCCTTACTACTTGGGCTTAGGCGATCTTTATTTACAGTACAGCTATGGCACCTGGACGTCATCCCCGGGTGGCTCAGACAGTCGAGGCCCATCATATTCATGCGTTCGATCAGTTGAGGATTGACCGAGAGGAGGAAGAAAACTAGTGGTAGAAGACTCCCCATTATTTCCAGCGACAAACCCTCAAGATGTTTTAGGGTATTACTTCGGATATGGAGATGGATGAGAGGCTTGATAAGATAGGGATCACTTTTACTTTGATTCGTGCTCCGAGGGAGTACTGGGTTCCACAATCAGTCAGTCAGCTGAGAGGTTCGGTGCGTCAATGGTGGATGCTCTACCTCGGGGAGAGGACAGAGTCAGAGGTTCTGTGGGATGACATTGAGAATGAATTCTGAGAGGAATTCCATTCTCCCAGGATCAAGGCAGAAAAGCGGCAGGATTTACTCTCCCTCCAGCATGGGAGTATGTCAGTACAAGAAATGAGGATCATGTTCAAGGATCTCCTACTCTTTGCTCCGGATCTCTTTCCGTATGAGAAGTCTCGAGCGAGATGTTTGAAGGAGGTGTTTTGTCCATCGCTCCAGTATGATGTCACAACCTTCTCCCTTCTGATGTACTTGGTAGTAAAGAAGAAGGAAGAGGATATAGAGAGGATGCAATTGCAGGGTGGTGCACCATGAGAGGGGATCTAGCCAGGTTCCTCAAAGGGGAAGGCAGTCAGCAGTAGGTCCCCTGTGACAGGACCTTCCAGGTTCATCCTAGTATGGAGCAGGACACAGCAGTTCCAGTTTAGATCTCCAGGTCCTCGTCCCTTTTTCATGAGCCCAAGACCGATGTGTTTCTCTTGTGGAGGTTTTGGGAACATTCAGAGTCAGTGCCTGACCCGAGAACCGTACGTTGGAGGTGGGTAGGTTCAGCGCCCGCATCAGCAGCACCGGTTGCCAGCGAGGACCTTCCAGCAGCAGCGGGACCCTACTCCTATGAGGGAAGACTTTACAGGAGGAGGACGACCTTAGGGTGCTCCTCAAGGACCTCGACCCGGACATGGTCGGGGAGGTGGTCGACATTAGAGAGACAGTGGAGCTGGTCATGGACAGTTGCACACAGCAGAGTTGATAGCTCTGGCAGGAGCTTCGCACTCTTTTGTTGCACTCGGTCTAGGCCATGTTTTGGGTCTAGACGTAGAGAGAATTTCTGTCCCCCTGGTGTTTTGTACACCAATTGGAGGCTAAACCAGCATATCTTGTGTTTTCTAGCGATGTGGGCTGACGTTGGGACTACATCAATTTACTGGGGACCTTTTTTGCTTCAGATGTAGCCATATGATGTCATCCTAGGCATTGACTGGTTGTTTTCTGTTAGTGTAGTTATCGACTGCTTCCAAAGATGGGTCATGCTCTCCGACGTGGACGGGAAACATGTATCTTATGTTGGAGAGAGGAGCTATCAGGTGGGAAGTCAGCATGTGAAGCCTCTCCTATACTTGTTAGGCGTGTTATCAGTGGTTTTCGCTGATACAGAGATGTTGGATGTCCTAGAGGTTTTTTGGGAGTTCCTTGATGTTTTTACTGAGGAGGATGTGACTCATCCCCCCCCCCCCTGACGTGACGTTGAGTTCGAAATAGACTTACCGCCTGGTGCCCGTCCTATTTCGATGGCCTCTTATCGGATGGCACCTTCGGAGTTACAGGAGTTGCAGATTCAGATTGACGATCTGATGGATAAGGGTTTTGTTCGACCCAGTGTGTCTCCATGGGGTGCTCCCATTTTTTTTCATAAAGAAGGTAGATGTTGGTCTCAGTCTATGCATAGACTACTGAAGGTTGAATCTGGTAACGGTAAATAACCATTACCCCCTTCCATGGATAGATGATCTTTTCAACCAACTGAGTGGAGCATGTTAGTTTTCTAACATTGATCTACGATCTGGATATCACCAGCTGAGGGTAAAGGACAGTGACATCTCGAAGACGGCTTTCTGGTGCAGGTATGGGCACATCAAGTTTGTAGGGATTCTGTTTGTAGTTACGAATGCACCGGCTGTGTTCATGGGACTTATTAACCTTGTATTCTGAGAGTTTCTAGACCGGTTCTTCGTTGTGTTTATCGATGACATCCTGATATACTCAGGATCAGAGGAGGAGCACGTTGAGCATCTCAGGGTATACTTGGAAGCCCTTCCACACAACCAGCTTTATGGGATATTGTCGAAGTGTAAGTTCTTGACACGAGAAGTATACTTCCTTGGTCACGTAGTGTCTCAGCATTGAGTGTCAGTAGACCCATCGAAGGTGGAGGCAGTTGTTTTTCGGTGGCACCCAAGAGTGTGGCAAAAGATCGTAGTTTCCTGGGGTTGGCCAGTTATTATCGGAGGTTCGTTTCAGACTTATCTTGAGTTGCTGCTCCATTGACAGCTTTGATTGGATGAACCATGTAATCCTATGGAGAGAACAATGCCAGAAATCTTTCGAATACCTGAAGAAGAAGTTCGTCAGTGCTACTGTACTCAGGTTCCCAGAGGAAGGGTTGTTTTATGAGGGGTTTTGTGATGCTTCTGGCATTGGTATGGGGTGAATACTGATGTAGAAGAAGGGTGTGATTTATTATGGCTCTAGGCAGTTCTGCCCTCACGAGCGTAACTATGCCACCCATGACCTGGAGCTTTCACTAGTAGTGTTTTCACTGATGTTGTTGAAAAATTACCATTTTGGGGAGTGATTTTTGGTCTTCTTAGATCACAAGATCTTACATTATATCTTCTCCCAGTGTGACCTGAACATACAGCAGCGGAGATGGGTCAAGTTTCTCTAAGACTATAACATCGAAATCACTTACACTGAAGGTAAGGGAAACGTTGTGGCTGATTCCTTGAGTAGGAAGTTGCATAAGGAAGTATTTTGTGAATCTGCTAATGCTTGGAGAGCGATGGGTGAGTTGGTTTCATTGCACTTGTATGCATGGGTAGATGGTGTTAGAGGCTATTTGTTTTAGATGACAGTACAATCCTGCTTGTTGTAGTAGGTGGAAGTGTCTTAGTGGGGGGACTCCGAGGCGGAAGTAATGAGGGATCATATCGATCATGGAAACGCTCCAGAAGGATGGTCAGAGGACATCCGAAATCAGGTGCTTTTTCATGGAAGGATGTTTGTTCCGGAGGCAATGCATGAGGGAATTCTCCGTGAGTCCCATAGCTCAGCCTTGGCGGTACATTCGGGAGTTTCATAAATGTACTGAGGCCTAAGGGAACAGTTTTGGTTTCCCGGGGTGAAACAGGTAGTGGAAGAGTTTGTAGCTAAGTGCCTAGTGTGTCAGTAAGTAAAGGTTGAACACCGTGTTTCCAGTGGTTTGTTTCATCCTTTAGATGTCCTTGAGTGGAAATGGGATGAAATCTCAATGGACTTCATCAGAGGACTACCCAGAGCTCAGGGTGGTTATGATGCTATCTGGGTAGTGGTGGATCAACTGACGAAATTAGCTCCCTTCTTTTCAATTAAGGAGTCGGGCCCGGTGAGTACCATACCACAAAGGTACATAGATGAGGTGGTGTGTTTCCATGGAGTTCCGAAGACTATCATCTCAGATCTGGATAGTCAGTTTACCTCACGAGTCTGGAGAGGGTTACAACATGCTTTTGGCACCCAGTTATGCCATAGCACTGCTTTCCACCCCCAGACTGATGGCCAGACATAGCGGACTATCCAGACATTGGAGGTCATGTTGCGAGCATGTGTTCTGGATATTGGAGGATCATGGATGCAACACTTTCCTTTAGTAGAGTTTTCCTACAGCAACAGATTCCACTCTACTATTGGCATGGCACTGTTTGAGGCTTTGTATGGGAGACCATGTCCTTCACCCATTTTCTGGACAGAGGTTGGTGAGACAGGTGCACTTGGGAATGAGGTATTATAGATCACCATAGAGAAATTTCAGATTCTGTGTGAGAGGATGAAAGCAGCTCTTGACTGATAGAAGTCTTACACTAATCGTCGGAGGAGGCCCTTGGAGTTCTAGGAGGGAGATCATGTGTTCTTGAAGTTTTCCCCTCGATGGGGACAGCTGAGGTTTGGGAGGGGGAGAAAGCTCTCCCCTAGGTTAATTGGACCTTTCGTGGTGCTGAGGCAAGTCAGAGAGGTGGCATATCGACTAGCTATGCCACCTTAGTTGGAGAAGGTTCATGACGTCTTCCACGTCTCCCAGCATCGTTGGTAACTACACAACAACTATCATGTTATCAACTACGGAGAGCTAGATATGGGAGATGACACGACCTTCGAGGAACAACCAGTCAGAATCGAGGATCATAAAGAGAAGGTGCTCCGTGGACGAACCATCACCTTGGTTCGTGTGTTGTGGAGGCATGGCATCCACGAGGAGAGTACTTGGGAGTGGGATGCCCAGATACACACCCAGTTCCCAGAGTAGTTTTGACTTGTATTTTTATTTGTTCTTATGAGATTTGTTTTGATGTTGTGCTCTGAACCTTTGATATATGGAATGTTTGGCTTGTTGGTTGTGAGGCATTTTGTTTCCTTGTTCTTTGGTAGTGTGTAACATGTCCGGATGTGTGGAAAAAGGGAAAAACCTGATCCTTAATCGAGACCCATTAATCCGGATGTGATTGAACCCATGCGGGCGAGTCAGTGCCGCCTAAAGAGGATAATATCTTGACATAAGAGAAAGAATTTCCTCAAACAATGTGTTCGGGTAGTGTGTTCGTTGTACGGTGTTAGGGGAAAGTGCAAAATCCTAATGTATAAAAGCAGGAAGACCCAATTCTTAATCGAGACGCATTAATGAGGATGTGATTAAACCCATACAGGTGAATCAGTGCCGCCTAACGCGGATAATATCTAGACATAGGAGAAGGAATTCCTAACATATATGATTAGGATTGTTGGTTGGGTTCCTATTATAACGAGAGCCCTAAGAGGTATCTTGTTGGGTTCCTCTGGTTGGTTTTTGAATTCTCGGGGACGAGAATGTTTTATGAGGTATCTGATTTAATTTCCCGGACCTCTCTGGCACATTCCATTCTAAAAAAAAGGTCATGAATTGTTCTGGAGGCTAAAATAGACTTCTCCCACAGTTTTCATAATTTTGAAACTACACGTCGTGTAGTGTGAGTACACGCAGTGTACCCCCTTTCCGTGTATACCCTGTGTTAAAGGACGTGTCCTTGGCGTGTGAAATAAATGTGTAGATGCCATGTATCCTATACTAAACGCCGTGTAGTCCCTCCCCGACTACGTGTTACCCTCAAACCGTGTGTTGACCAGTAAACGGCTATGCGTCGTGTTAAAGCCGTGTCCTTGCCATGTGAAATAAATGGGTACACGACGTGTATCCCATACTACACTCCGTTTAGTCCCTCCCCGTGTACGTGTTACCCTAAAACCGTGTGTTGACCAGTCAACAGCCGCGTGCTACGTTGAAGGCCGTGTTGGAAGCCGCGTGGTGACCGTGTGAAAAGGCTGAGTACACACAGTGTACTTTACTTTTTCACGCTTATAAAAGGTTGGGACCACTCTTAATTTTCAACTCACTCCTCTCATCCACTTTCCCTCGAGAAGAGCTCTCCCAAGAGACTCGAAGGATCTTTTTTCCGATAACAAATTTGTCCGAACTCCGATTTACGATCCGTCAACGGCCACGGGATCGTAACGATGAGATGGAACTTCTAAGCTGGGATCTGCTGTATTCCCTTTGGGCTTTCCTTCCCAGCTTCTAGATGAGTAAGTTTAACCAAGTTTTGAAAGAAGCAATGGATGCCGACGAATGACTTCTAAAGTTGATCCGGGGGAGCATTGTGATCAGAACCTATGGAGGTAGGGATTTTACCATCCTCTTTATAAATTGTGCATCATGCAGGGTGGGTTTCCTCTTGTTTTAATGAGAAATAGTTGAACCAATAAATAAAGATAATAACTGGAATATATAACGGGGATGGGATGTTTGTGAATGCAATTAAATTATTTATATTCTGTGATATTATTGTGAATTGAATAAGCTTATGCCTGGAGAAAATCGTGGTCGTTTGGGGCCTTTGCCTGCGCAATTAAATGCTGACCTATCATTCTAAGACCATTTTGTGGATGGAACATTATTGAAAGTGGAATTTGGTTAATCACGTAAAGTTGGATGATTAAAATCTAGAACCCTTTTGTGATCACCCCGATTGAACAAAATGGAATAATGAACATGTGGGATTTGGCTTGGTTACGTGGTGTGTGAATGGGGGGTGAATCCTGGTTTTTTATGAATGGGATGGGAATAAGGGCTACAATTAATGATGTTAATGGGGAGATAATGTGGCACAAAACTTGTTTTGTGGGTTGTCGTGGATCGGGTGAGCAGCGGGGCTGCGATTGGCTTGGTTGTGGGTTGGTGTGAATGCTAAGTTGGTGGTTGGTAGTGGGGTTGTAGGGATGGGTTGAATGTGAACGAACTATGGGTTGTGAATAATAAATGGAAGTAGAAGAGTTAATGATTGATGGGGCATGGTAGTGAAGTGGGAGTAATAATCAATTGGGATGGTTGGTTAATGAGAAGGGACTTGTTGTGTTTCTTGTGTTTCCCTAACTTGATTTGTGGATGGCAAGGATATGTTTTACAGATGATTGATATAGTTGGTTAGTTAAGGAACTAATAAACAAATTCTGTTGAAACATGAAAACCTAAGTGGGGCTGGGGTTGTTTGTTTTATGCATGCTTCGACAGAGCAGTGTCGAGGCACATGCTCGGTTTCTCTGTTTAGTAGCCATAGGTTGGCATGTGTGTTTTGTTTATATATATCTGTATCTTTGTGTTTTGTCACACCCCACCCATGTTGAGAACTTTGTTCCAAACACTCCCATTTCATGGGAGAGGGTATTTTCCCCTTAGTTACTAGCTCCTTCCTTCTCCTTATTCCATAGGCAGGGATGGCTTGAGGCGACCTTACACCTAAGACCCCTCAGGTAGGTTTTGATTGGGGTGGTTTAGACCAAGACTCTTCGGGCAGGTTTACTATTTCCCAAGAATCGTTGGGATGAGGCCCATATGTTTGCGGGAAGGCATGTGGTTTGTGAGGCCCAGGTGTGTGCAGGCAGGATATTTGGTTTGTGAGGCCCAGGTGTGTGCGGGCAGGATGTGTGGTTTTTGAGGCCCAGGTGTGTGCGGGCGGGAATTGTGGTTCTTGAGACCCAGGTGTTTGTGGGCGAGAAGAGTTTGGTAGCGTCAGGACGTTCACCGTTATGAAGAGCAGCTAACTAGATGGAAATGGTGCGGGGTACCCAATACTCATTTCTTATATACTACTACCTGTTGTTTTGTGTTTTTGGTGAGTGTGGCTGGTGAGGTTGGGTGGATAGAATTCCTTGCTATGTTTGGATTCTTCTGTTGTTCTCATGGGACATTAGGAAGTCTCCCCACCTGTGCATGAGAGCATTAGGTTCCCCTACTGAGTATACTTGTATGCTCATCCTACGTTTACTTTCAGGTTTATAGGAGGACTACAAGGGTTGTGCGGGACCCTACTAGTCGGGATAGTTGGTGTTTTTGCTGTTTCTGTACTCTTGTTTTCTTTTGGTATTGTACTTTTGAGCTTTCTTGTAATTGTACCTTGTTTCAGAACTATTTAAACAAGCATCTGGGATTGGTTTGGGTTTATTTACTTATCTTTCCTTCTTTTTATTTTCGGTTGAGTCATCCAATTTCCCAATCTAAAAATAAATAAAAAGGGTAATGCCTCTCATATTGTGAAAAACTCATACCCTTGGTGCTAGTCGCCAATCCGGGGCCTACTGGAGGTGGGACTTGGGGCCATTATCTCCCTTTCACCAATGCCAGCTTAGGAGGGGCATCTTTGGTGGGAGGGGATCGTGATAATAAGATACTCTCTTATTCCACTTAATATGGTATCTACATCACTAGGGAGGTTTTTTATTTGGAAGGATGGATAAATTTTAAAGGGCTCATAAACTAATCCCATGTGGGTTAGTGGGAAAAATCACCAACCTATAAAATTTATATTGGTAATCCTATAATATATAAATAAATTCAACACTAACTCCTCTCTTAAAAAATCACTAAGTCTATTTCTATAAATAATATGGTTAATAGATATAGTGGACTATTCTCTAGAATAATCAATTGGTGGAACCTCAATAGGTGTTGTAGAATTGGACACCTCAGAAGAAGAGTAAATATCCTCTAGTTAATGAAAATTAAAAGATTTTGTGGGGATAAATCAACCATTACTCTTACCACTAATGGGAAGTATTATCTATATATGTGTTTTCATAATCATATACATATGACTGGAAACTAGTGGAACATCATGATACTAATTTCACAAAATATTTTTTTATAAAATCACTTTGGGAAATGTGAGAACCACCATGTACAAAAAGGATACAAAAAAGAAGGACATGCTTGAAACCCCACCCAAGACCAGTCCCACACAAAAGGAGAAACAGAACTGCAACCAAAAACCAAAATGGAGCTAGACAAGGAATATTTCCCAAGGCCAACCTGTCTAAAAAGAACCACCAAGAAGTCATAAAATTAAATGCAAAGACCATCATGAAACAATCTCAATGATTACCCATCCTCGGTATGTTGTGATGTGACCGCACCAGCGACCATCCATCCATGAATCGTTGCACTAGGTGATGGAATCCAGACTGCCAAAGCTTCTAGGGAGGGGCAGGGTCACCAGAACACTCAGAAGAATTTGACTAAAGGGGAGGGCACCATTTTCATTTTCAGGTCCATAGAAAACACCACCATACCGAAGGAATACTACATAACATCCAGCACCGAGGAAACCAAGACAATTCAAAATCCCATGGGAGTCGTCGTTCTTGAACAAATTGGGGTCTTGCTCAATAGGGCACAGAAAAATTGAATAGGAATCCGAGGAGAGGTAGTACGGTCCGATGCTATGAAAAATAGAATTATACAAATGTCCATACCAGAGAGCATGGCCGTAAGTGATCTGGGAATAAGAAACTCATAGAAATCAATGATGGAGGGTGAGCGAGGGAGAAGGATTTTTTTAAATTACCCCGAACGTGGTACCCGGGGAATAAATACCAAAATTCCCATAAGAAATGACAGACGGATCGAGAGAAAACCATTCAAGGGGAGGAATCCATCTCCTAGTGTTCCTGATGTCTCCCACTACGATCCCATAATGACCCTAGAGGAAGATGACATTAAAGCTTCTTTCCAATATTAGAACAGGTTATAAAAGTGAGAGAAAACATAGAAAACCGCCACTTTAACTAATTCTACCAATAGTAGGATTACTGACCAAGATTTATACAGTGACTGAATATTTCCCAGTTTTCACCTTAAAAACATTAATTCCCCTTACATGGATTCCTTTAAAAATTTAATCAATTACTACAATTGATGATACAATCTTAATGATAGTATCTAGCAACTCCTGAGAAAAAATTATAAGACATAAAAAATAGATTAATGCTGCCATGTTTTTTTATTAGATTTTTAAAAAATCTACCTTCATGAAATTCTAACAAGTAAATAGAGATTATATATCTCTTTGTATATAATAATTTATCCAATATGAGAGAAAATAATTTATTATGATTATATCACCTCATTCTAGAGAGAAACTAACTTGTATATAATTTCTGAGAGTATATCCCTCTAAAACACATGAGTTAGATAATGGGATCCCATTAGATAGTTTTTTGTCATCAGAACATCCCCAACCTACCAAAATCTGTACTTTTAGTCATATGAGAGGGTTATGATTTACCAGATATTAATTTCATCGTATATTGTTGAAATTCATTTTCAATAACTCAAAATAAGACAATGATATTAAATGATGTATCAGTCATGATAGGTTTCAAGAAAACCACTAGTAGACACTTTAATATGGAATGAATTGATAATTGGGTGTTGGTTTAATGGGATAGTGAATCAGTGGAAATGAGTGAGCATAATAAAATCCCTTTATTGATTATGGAACCCATCAGTTAAAAATAAAAGTCTTATAAAAAATATGACACTAAAATTGGAAAAAAAGGTATCGATTGAACTAGTTTTCATTCCCATACTCTAACTATCAAATAAAAAGGATTTATTTTCTCAAATTACAACATTCTAATATGGTGACTATAAGAGGAACACTCAATGAGAACTGGACTTCGAATATATCAAATTCTATTAGAGAGACTCAATGTAGAATAGGGATTACCTGGACTTCCAACACATATATTGAATGACATTGGGAAATATATATGAATAATAATCCATAAATTTCTCATAATAAAGTTTGATAAATAATTTTCATCACCGTTCCAACCTATTGATGATTATGGTATAAAAAAATATTTAATTACTGAACTATACACAATGATGTAAATGAGAACATTGATGATTGGAGATCTGATCAAAAATCAAAACCAAACCTCTCTAAAAAGAAATTAACAAAATATTTTATGAGTATTAATAATATCATACTTTATTAATCTTGTCAATATTCATAGGTTGTAGTACAAAATTAAAGATGAAAATCCTTAGTGGAATAAATTTTCAATGATATGGAATGATATTTTCAGGATATAACTAACACCAAGAATGATGAAAAGGATCCATAATATATAATAATGGATGATAAAAAGTTTATAATATCAAAATTTTCAAGGTAATACATGTTTTGGATTGTTTAATATGAATAAATTAAAATACTAGTTTAACAAAATCCTATTATTGAATACTTATTCTAAGTAATTTCTTGGATTCCATAGTCATTTAAAAATCCATTATAACCATATTCAAATAAATTCATTATATATAATAAGATATGATCCAAGAAATAGACAATGTTATGCACTCTTGAAAATTAATGAATATAACTATTCAATACTTGTTCTATTTCCAATCCTCTTTCTCATCTTGATCAATGATCCATGAAAATCTTTGAGACATATAAAGAGTAGTAACAAGAATTAAAATTCAACAAAAAACTTCAATGAAAATGTATATTGTAAATTATTTTATTCAAATGATTGATCCTTATTTGAGATATATATTAACCCATTGTTTCTCACACATATTTCTTACGATGGATATGGGTGGTCCAATTATATAAAAATAAATCTATCACTATATACATGGGTATGACCATGATATACATAGATCTATGATTTTATTTCCTCATGAGCATGCACACTTAATAGACATAGTCATTCAAAATATAGCATCTTATACTTAACCAAAATACCATATAGTTATCTCACTCAAATATGATTTTTGATTTCTCCTACATATATAATCATATGTGGGTATATTTGGGTCATATATAGCACCACATATACCAAAACCATACATTGGGGTTTGTCAATTCATATAATAGAAGTCTAACTGACATAACACAATGAAAATTAATACGGTGTAATTTTTGGATAAACTGTTCAATTCTAAAATGGTCTCATGTTCTCTAACGTCACATCATTTCATACATTAGTATAGACATTTAAACACATATATGAGGGTGGTATGAAGGTGTTATAATTTAGGATGTTGTTGAGGGACCTAAAAATAATAAATTATTTTTTAATAAAGAAATATTTCAATCCCCATAAGTATTATTTCTTTTACATTATCCCTATCTTTGTTGGTTTTTAATAGAAAAGGCATCATTTGTATGAACTGAACTCTTTCTCAAACTGATTTTTTTTTTAAACGGGAGATGATTTTTCGCATATCTATTTATAAAAACTGAATTATTTATTTAATATGAAAGGTGGAATCCTGGAGATGATATACATGTCTTTTTCCTATGTTAACTTTTACGGGCTTCAAATATAGTGTATTTCATGTCACTCTCCATGGGAATTTTATGGTTTCACATGTTAGAGAAAAATGTGTGTATACTATTATAAAAAGTTTATCCATTGGTGATACAGTTTAAGAAATAAAAATTGTATGGTAATACCATTTTCAATGACCACCTAATGCCACAGGTATTGATATCTATTTGAATAAGTTCTCATATTTCTAGGTTATAATAATCATTCCATTGTGCTGTGTGCATGATGGTCAAACAAAAAACACCATAAATGGTTCAAGAATAAGATATCATATTAAAAATTTTAAAATAGGTTCACACTAATAATGTGTGACATCAATGGTATTCAAATCCACATCAATATCTAGTTTTTGAATTTATATATCATAACGTCGAACATTTTAGTTGGGAGATAATGTGATGAAACTAATATTATATGTATGATATACTACCAAAAACTAAATAATAGCCTTTATATTAATGATTTTAAGAAAAATATAGATTAAATAAACTTCTCCTATAGACAAGAAATGCATATGGTATGTAGGACCAAATATGGTGGCACTAATATCCTTACCAAGGCGACACATCAATTAATGTTGAATGCACTTATAATTGATAACCATGAAAGGTTTGTGAATATTCCAAGACATTATTTATAATATAGTTTAATATAAAATTGGATATTCAGGAAGGTTTTGGGTTAAATGAAAGTCATTACACAGTTTATATATTACTTTTTGGGTGATGGGATACAATATCAAATCTCATGAATATGAGAGAGTACCCGAGAGACCATATGGAGACTTCATTAAGGGATATATTGTGGGGAACATAATCATTATTCAATTTTATATTTATAATCTATCATTATTTTTATAAATAATAGAAAAAATATTGAATTTAGGCTTAAATGTTTCAATGCACTCCCTTTATGAGACTTTTACTATATTTGAATTTATGAATCATTGATTTTATGTTTTGATGGACATAAATTCTAGAACATTGGGAATTTTGTTTATGGACCATACAATTATGATATAATTTTTATATTTTTTAATTTTGTAAAACATAAAAAAAAGTGAGGTGGTGTTTCCAGTAAAGAAAATAAAAGAAAACAAGAATGATTGTTAAATTCTAGTATACACTACCACAATGATAAGTATACAGAGTTTAACGTCATAGTACTTTGTCCATGGTTTTTTAGGATTTACTTCCACATAAATATTTCCATAACGTAATATATATATATATAATGTTAATGGAAAGAGCCATCATGAATTAAAAGCATAATTGTAGAATAAACCACACCATGCATAGGAAAACATAATTATATGTTTAACTAATCATACTGTTGATTGATGAAATAACTAGAAAACCAATAATGTATTTATTAGTTATGAGTGATTTAATACCTTCTAATATAGAATGATAGAATATTACATAATGACATGAGGTATTTGAATCATTATCACTAGAATGAAAATGTATGATGAGGTACACCACTTATAAAATTCAAATGGTAGTCTTTATAAAAACTGTTGTTGGGCTTAGGTAAATTATAATAAAAAATACTCAATAATAAATATTCCTCTTTTCATTGGGATTGATATATAAGACATTAATATGATTATTATGAATAGTTATTCTTTATATTTTAATGTGTTAATTACCAATAGGAAAGAAAATTTTAAATGTACCCAAACAATATAGGAATGAAGTACGACATGTAGAATGAAATATTCAATAGATGATCAGAACCCTACATACAAGAACTACCTACAAATAGGGTTTTTAGTGTTATGTATGGGAATAGTGTTTAATGAATTTATTTTTTGAGGATAAAATACATTATATTTGTCTCAAGATGTATGGTGAGGTAACAAGAATCAATCCAATCATATTTCTCAATTAAAATATCCTTGAATAGATCCATCTTATATTTATAGAGGTAGTATTTTTTCTAATGTAAGATTGTATTCACGATAATCACTAAGGAACGTTCCTATTATTCTACGCCATTATACTGTTGAGGTAGAAGAACCAATATTTATGTGGATATCCTAAACAAGATTGCGTAATTTTAATTACAAAGGGCCACATTAACAATTTATTAGTGTAATGAATGGAAACACATGTTAGAAACACTTATATGATTCTTACACTTGTGAAGAGATGTTGGGTCATATTCGGTGGACCAGTCAATGTAGTTTATGATCACACAATGTGGACAATTATGTCATATAGGATAATGTATGTGATAAGAGCTAAAATTCCAAATAGTTCAGTGTTTTAAAATGAGAACATCTCTTTTATTTATTTAAACAATTATGACTCATTTAAAAAATTATATTTCATTATCATTTTTTCAATCTAGTAAAGGAAAACCCAATATTAATGAAAGGTAACAAAGCTGTAAAAAAACTCAAAACAAATGTGTCAATAAATATTTATATATAAATACCCATATTATAGGGCTCTTATATTGACAATTCATGTACAAAGATAGGATATATCACATAAAATGGGCTATTTTAAGAGATTTTGGGTAAATTTGGATAGACCAAGTGTATTTTAGTTTCATGACATTAAATAAGAACATATATTCAATATATTATAGGGCGCCATGAGGAGGACCATTATAAAGGGTTTTTTAGAAATATTCCTTGATTCAAAATTATAATATATTATCACACTACCATGGAAGAATATAAAAACCAATGTTTTAAATTGAAGCCTCTAGAATAATGAGGATGTGGTAATCTAATTAGAATTATTAATTGAGTCCATTATTGAATATTTTTGAATCACTATGCATCTCAAATTTGTAGGTATAAGAAACTATGTAATTCTCATATATTTTTATATCTGTAAATATCTATATCAAATGAATGGTAGGAATGTTTTAATGTATGTTTTCCATAGTTATAAAGAGGTGATAACTTAAAGTTAATTGATTAAGGACTAATAAAATGAATTACACACCATAAAGAAATTAAATTTATTATTGGATGTAGTTTAAGAGATCAATTAATCACTATGTGTTTTCATATAGAAGGAAACATGACATGTATAGTTTAATTATAATAATGCAATTATATTTGTTATATGTGAATTTAACCATTATACTATATGTGGATAGGAAGGTAATAATCATTTAATACCCGAGGAAGGAAAAAGGACCCCAATATTGATCAAGCACTAACACAGGGAAGGGGATTATTGTTCTATATATCATATGCTAGACCATTGAAATACTTTATTAGTTATATAGTATAAGCCATATTTCTTATATATTGAAATCATGTGAAAAAGACATGGTCAGCAAACTATTTAATGTCATACAATGGGTACATTTGTTATGAAATTTAAATTCATATGGAAATGAATATATATTGCATAATTTATCTTCATGTGACATGGATGTAAACATATATGTATTTTTAACATATCTATATCATGTTAAAAATGTTTAGTATGGGTCCTGTTATATAGTTTTAATAGAAAACCCAACATCAATTTGTGAAATCTCATACAGCAAGATGAAATTATGTTTGATAAGATGAAAATTACAGTTTGGTATGACATAATATATTTATACATTAGTATGTATACTATAATGACATGAATCAAGAAACATTTATTTTTTGTAATATATTACGAATTTATCATTAGTGTTGGATAGTTGGTGATGCTAACCAAGAACCAAGAAACATTATATGGATCAGGATGTCATGTAACTGGAATGTGACTCACTACTAGGCCATTTCAAGAAGTTGAAAAGTAACGTATGGAGAACCACATGTCACAAAATTTAACATCATCTTAAGAAGACATACATGTATTGTAGTTTTAATACATGTGAGAATAATGTATTTTTGAGTAGTTTAATGTGATATGAAATAACCTTTGGATATGAAGTTTTACCTCTAATAGACCACTCCAAAAAGTATTTAATGTTACGTTACATACTCATTGTGAAACCTTATATTGGTGGGGGGTTTGATGCACTATTTATCCATTGTAATAATAGAGCATGATCTAATTAATTCCACCATGTTTATGGTATATGGATATTTCTATTTGGGTTACAATAGTTCAGGGTTTTTGAGAGATATCATGGGAGTTCTAAAATATATCCCCAAATTTCTGTTAATGTGTGAGAAGTGGTAAATAATTTTATTAAATTCTCATCTGAATTGATTTATATTGATTACAATTTTTTGGATGTTTAGTAAACTTTTATATTATTTATTTATTACTTTTCAATGTGGATCTAATAATATGTATCTTTATAAAAATAATTATATATGGAAATGTGTAGTAGGGGTAGTTAAACTTTTTTGGGTAGGATAATCTCTATCTTGTATAACGGAAAATATGTGTTATATTTTGTGTACATGCTGGTTGTGGTGATAAAATCCAACATATTCTATAGTAGTTTATTAGGAAAATATATTTTGGTATTTTAGTACTATTATAAAGGATATTAGATATTGTTTTTTGAGTACCTATTTCTATCCATTAAATATCATGTGATAATTCGATGAGTGGTTAAAAAGAATATCATATTCTTGAGAAAAACTTTTATATTTGGTATAGTAAAAATTGGTTTCATCATCGGTCAATTTTTTTACATACATTTAATCAAGTAATGATATTGGTATTCATGAAATAAATTGGTCCCTTTCTTATTACATGAATGAGTAATATATCCTTAAACTGATTAGAGAATAAATATGATGAAGTTTTTATATTCATAAATTTCATGGATGTAGGATGATGATATTTCCCCTTGAAATTTATTCCTCATATGGGGATTTTTCATAATAATATCGTGGGATGAGCATTATGTATGGTGTATAGTGTTGGAATTTATCAATAAATAATTGTTCTTCTATGTAAAATAATTATATTCATTCATAGTTTCAGGAAAGTATCATATTCATGAAACATAGTGATCTATAAAAGGTTAGGCATCAACTATGGGACATATGTTCTGGTATTCCGGTACTAGTATAAAAAAAGAAGGATTAATTTTATCTAACCATTTTAAAGGCATGTGGAAAGAGAAACCTCCCTCTGAAATATACTGAAAGGGTTGATATCTTCATGAAGGGAATGGATAGTATAGTTTTTTTGATAATGGACATTAGGTTGAGATCTTCATTTTCCCATGTCATGATAATAATTTGAAACTCCCAATAGTTCTTTAAAATTTTCATTAATGTACTTGACTGAATGATGGTGTATCTCGGAGACTGTGTTAGAATGACCAACATGAACATCCAAGGACTATTCAGCTCCAAATCTGGTTCTCAACCATAAATGAAAATGGGGAAGAGATTGTTGATCCAAATTGATGGAAAACATAAGTGCTAAGATTTTAATTAAATTAGATCATGTCAAGGTCTTTAAATGATATCAAACTAAGTGAAAATGATGTTCATTTCGAAACATTAATGAATTATGAGCATGAATCCCATAGAGACATGACTGTTGGGAATGGTTGATTGTTGGGAAAGTAATGAAATCATGTCATTGTGACTTTAGATGTTCTCAATAGGGGGAACTATAACATACTAGTTTAAAAAAAATTAATTTCATGTAACTTTGTTTTATATAGATATTTATAACTATCCATCAAACATAATTTTTATGCTTCTCTGTTTTTAATTTTGAAAAAACTATTTTATACAATTGTGTTATGTAAGTAATTTGGAGACTCATGGAACCAACATGTTTTCGTGGGTGAATAGTAACATACCCATATGAATAGTACTATGAATATATATATATAACCCTAATAAATAGAATGTTTTATTATTATTATTTTTTCTTATGTCTTTATAATAATTGCATCTTGGTTAATTTTTCAGTGTGATAGAAAAGCATTTATAGAATTAAAATTATTTATTTTTTAATTAAGTATAATTTTATTTAAAATTTAAATTAATAATATTTAGAAAATAATTTTCAAAAAATGGAGTTCGGTTTTGAATTATACAGGTCAAAAAATGTTTAGGGAGAATATTTGGGATATTTCTAAAATTATTGAAGTTTTTATGGATAGTGAAATTCAGTAAAATACTGTATATTCAAATTATTAGTTAAACACACTATTTGGACATCATATTTTATGTAAGACCAATTTTTTTGAACTCATATACCATTATTACTATTTGGGGTCACATGAATTAAGATTATTCAAATTCTTGGTCAAAACTATTATAATAATGATTTAAATAATGTAAAATACATCCTCCCCTCCAATATAAATACCACCATCATTCCCCACATCCTCCCACAACTCTCAATCCTAGAGAATTTTCTAATTTCCTCCAGATTACATCCCCATTCTCCTTCCCCATATCCACGACCTAATGGTCTCACCCAAAGTCCCAAATCAAAGGCCTTAAGGATGATATCATGGATAATAGATCATTAGGTAAGAAATCCTCTTCCTTTTCATGTGTTTTTTCCTTTCCTTTTCATTTATAGTCTATTCCACACCTATTATCCAATAGGAATGAAAGCTCCATAAATATTTTTTATTTTTTATTTTCACATGTTCATGGAAAATTATTCAACATTCTTCATCTCCTCTCCCACTTATTCAAGGAATAATAACATTGTCACTGATGTGTCAAATTACCGACATCATGGATGATGTGATTAAATTTTCTTTAATTGATTAATGTCTGGTCATAAAAACCATTTTTATGGTTTAAAAAAGTTAAAATATATGTATTATGTCTCATCCATGTTTCTGGAATTCATTTTTACACATTTTTGTAATTTATAAAACCAAATGAGGTCGTTATTATCAAAGCACTACTAAAGTGATCAAAACGAACATCATTAATGTTTTAACTTATGAACAATCATAATATATGAATTCAAAATGATAAATGGTGTATTTTATGGTTCTAGAAATATATAACTACCTTTCCATTAAAGTTCTGGATTTTCATTTCCAATCGTTGAGAACATCCATCTTGAACTGATCATTGAAAACATGTAAAGAAAGCACCCAAAATAATGCATGGAACAAAATACTAAAACTTTACGGGTGAAATTACATAATTAAATGACCATATAAGGTATTATAATGCAAGATATGTTTATGTAATATATTAATAAAACAATTTTAAGAATTATAAAATATGTTTAAATAATGTTTATGTGAGAAAAAACTGAGGTAATGGAATTCATAACCTGATTTCCATTCTTTCTGTTAACCATCTTCTATATTCAATATATAGAATAAAAAATAATGGTATGATGGGTTTTTGTTTATATTATGGTTCACTATGTTTATTTATAGTGTATACACATATAAATT
Source organism: Viscum album (assembly GCA_963277665.1). NCBI lineage: Eukaryota > Viridiplantae > Streptophyta > Magnoliopsida > Santalales > Viscaceae > Viscum > Viscum album. The sequence goes on along the minus strand of OY728123.1, from coordinate 2,057,914,104 downwards.
CAATTCTATTAATTATCACTTTAATTATATTTTAAGGGGCCTTCTTTTTAAAATTCTTTTAAAAGTCTCCTTTATAAATTTCAAAAGGATTATTTTTTAATTTGTGTAGGGAATTAGTGGTTTCCCCTAATTTCAATTTACTTAATTACCATTATATGTTTCCTGTATGTTATTAATGTTGGGTTCACCCAATTATAGCTCAATATATGTTGGTTTGATCCCATTATAGCTCATGATAAGTGGGGTTGAACCCATTATAACTCAAGATATGACGGGTGAGCCCCCTTTATAGCTCTCCAATGCATTTAGTACTCCATAGATAGAAGTTAACCAAAATGTTATTCCATTTGTAAGGTTTAATTTAACTGCTATATGGTAAATATTTCCCATTTATACTTCATTTTAATTCTATTCATATGTTATTTTTATGATTATGGTGTTTTTGGGTATTTATCTTATCAATTGACTAATGAGTTCTTTATTTATATCCCTTACTGAGTTTTATACTCATCCAGATTTTTTAGAATGTTTTTCATAGGATATATATATATTCTAATGTCAATTAAGGGAGTTGTGAGGAGTGATAGAGAGGTTTGTCAATGAAATCATATCTTACGCTTAAATGTTTTATATTTAAAAAAACGAATATTGTTTTTAGCAGTATCTTCTTGTTTGAATGTGGAAGGTTATGTATGTAATGTATACTAATTATCAAAATCTCTAATCCCGAAAAGATCCTCAACGTATAATAATGTATGTTCAGGACTAAAATTAAATGTTAAGTTATTTTTTAAGGTAAAAGTCCTTATAGAAACCAAGACCATTGATATACTACTCAAATATTCCAAAAATACTGTCACCAGATCTTTGGTAAGGAAAAGAAAAATGGGACATAAATAAGACCGCAGCAATCCCCAATTTTTTATGGTGATATGTAGTTTGTTATTATGTTGGGTGACAAAGATCTAAGTGAGGGAATTAAGGCTCATGAGGGTGATTTTATTGTGTACAACATTTATCCAATGTGTATTGGGACCTGAAACAGAATGTAATTAAAGGTAGAAGTGAAATATATGGAATTTTTGGAACTTTTTCAATAGTCTATGATGGATATGGTAGATGAAGAATTCAGAAAAATTGCATTAATAGAGTTTTACAAAAAAAATTATGAGAGATATATTATATTTGACATAATTGAAGATAAATATGCATGTATCAACAAATAGGATCTCATTATGTAATGAGGATTAAATAAATTAATGATAAATGAGGAGGAATTTATCTAGGACTAGGTCAGGATGGCAGATCATTTTTAAGATATTCTTAATATTGACTGAGATATTCAAGTAACCACAAATAATTTTTGGTTTTATATGGTGGTTAGTTCTAATAATATTATTCATGTCATTAATGATTTAGTGTGATTCCTGTTAGGTTAACACCTTTGTTTTGGCCTTTTTTGGGATTCCCATATTTTCCTCAAAATTTATTTGGGAATAATTTTTTTATTAAACTTAATTTTCATGTTTAGAATTCTCTATAGTTTATTATATTAAGGAATATTTCACTCTAGTCACAATCATCTAGGGCTATAGTATTATTGTCTAATGAATTTTCTAGAAATTCAATTAATGTGGCATATGATAAATTATTGTATCTTAGGGAAATTAATATGTAAAAAGAATTATATAATAACAAAATTGAATTAAATCTACCTTTTTATATAATATTTATCATTAATATGGGTAATCACCTACTCCAATTCACCCTTAATGTCAACGAAGGTGATTTGTATCTTAAGGAATTACATTAATCCAATAATTACTATGTAATATTGAAATTTATTATTTTCGAAACAATATAATAGAAGGATGGAATAAGGTATGACTAATTTTTATGATGATTCACAAAATCCCCAATCCAATCCATTTAAAAATCATATTTTCTATTATATATCATGTCATGCTCCATGATGAACCCTCTAATTACATCACCCATATTTTTTTAGTTTCATGGAAGGAAAAAACTTATTTACTATAGATATTCATATTCAAAAGTTACATTTTTGTGATGGGGTGATCTATGATAAAATATTTTTTTTCCTTTGACCACTTTCTACGAAAAAAACATCATTACAAATTTCTTCATAATATTTCTAGTTATGTGATTTGTGTAGTTAATATTATATGATAGAGGTTCTACTTCACTGGTTTTAACATGGAGAAAACGTAATCCTTAGGTTACTAAAGGTATTTCCTCAACATCTATTATTCAATAATAGATAGAGGGACGTTTTTATCTATATCAGAATTCCATGTCTTAGTATCCATAATTTTTATACTATGATAGGATACACAAATCTTTTTTACTTCCACTATTCAATTGAGAAAGGAGGGTACAATGAAATCAATCAAGGGATTACACACAAAATATCTATAAATTCCCTTCATATAATGTCATCAGGAGATGTTGGTATATTAGATAATGATTGATATCATTAAAGAATTCCACAAAACATTGATCCTAGTGATATGTAACCCATTTCATTTTCAACTTTTTAAATAGTATTAATTTGATTATGATGTTGGCTATAATGATCCTTCTATATGAGAAACATTCCCAAAGTACACTCAAATAGATATGTTTTTTAGGTAGGAGGCATTTCTAGGATTATAGGGTTGTTTAAGCGTATAATATTATACCATGATGGTATACCATGAAGCCAATGATTTTTTATTATCTCACACCAAAAGAATATTTTATGTTACTCATATTCTAATTTTTTTATCATATATAATTGAAAATAACTAATGATCAGTAATATAACCAACGATTCATTAATATATTACCACAATATCATCAAAAAATAATAATTTTGAGTTCTAAATAAAATACATAAAAATATGGTGCATTAAATGTGGATAATGGGTACATTTTTTCCGGAAAAATCGAATTTCATTATTAGATTATATCCCTTAGGGTAGCCTATAGGTAGTTTATGTTATATCAAAATATATCTTTCTAACCATACTTTTGAAAACAATTATCTGCTTAAATGATTCTATATTTATTATAATTATATTCCAAAAGATAATAATTTTTTATTGGTGAATAATTTTACTATATTTATGACTAAAATTACATCATATGAATCTTTATGGAGTATATCGAACATACGTGTTCCAATTATGTAATCTAAATGTATAAAAATTTCATCAGATGGACCAATAAAAAATCTATCATAATGAAGGCTGATAAAGTATAATATATAATGTTTATCAAATGGAGACATTTAAGGTCTATGAGATGAAATTTTACTAAAATATTCTTATATAGATTCACATATTATACTTGTGATAGATTTATTACTTATACTTGGAGGATATTTTATAAATCATTTTATTGGTTCTACAACAAATAAACAATGAATATTAATATGTTTTGATAAAATCAATGAGAAAATTTTTATTTTTTCTAAGGTCCCCTCAACTGATCCCAAGAAGTATATAATCATACCATTCAAAGATCGTTTTTAATGATTCTGGAATCCTCATGTTGTATTAGTAAATGTTCTATATGGTGTAAATTTGTTATTAATTCTTTTTAACAAATGGTACTGGGATTATTTTAATTTTAGTCATTATTGGGTTTCCATAATGCATCATGATTTAGGGTTTCACTATATTTTTGTTACATTTTTTCTACTATAATTATCATTTATCAAACCATGTCATCAGTAGATATTATTTATAGGGAAATAGATTTTTTTAGATCTATTTGATCTATTGATCCCATAGATTGGAAGAGTGATATTTTTCTAAATTGGGGGACTTCAAAGGCTTGGAAATCAAACCTTGTAATAGGATAATTCATGGATTGCTAAATTTATTTTAAGGTTTTTTTACATATGTTCTTAAAGTGAAGATTGTTTATACGAAATACTATTTATTTTTTCGTTCTATTCATTATATAATTTTTATACATTGATAGAAAAATTTCTATCACATTCATATATTTATGTTACCAATTTATAGGTAATGTTAACAGAATAAGGAATTATACTTCCATGCACTAGTTCTAATGTAATTATGTAAAAAAAATTAAGTATTAAACTTTGTTAAATGGTTTTTGAATATTTTAAGTATTAAATTTTGTAAACTAAAATTCTCAACCCCCACATTTGTTACACTGAAAACTCCTATGATCTCATTTTTTCATCATTATCTTCTGGAGTAGTATAAATCTAGTCATAGCATGAGTATCCATCCTAAAAATAGGGTATGGAGGATAGGAAATAGAATAATTATTTTCTTCATGGTCTATAATAATAAATCACCATTATATTAGTTTCGTTTCAAAACCCTAATGTTACTGAATAACATGATTTGCATTTTATTTTTCTGGATGGGGACAATATTTTCTAGTGACCCATACTATTTGACATTTATAATGAAGTTATCATTTATGTGATATTATATGATCGTTTATACCATAGTATCATGGGATGGATTAATTCAATTTTCCACTTGTTTAAAGTCACAGTGGTTGTATATTGTTTCCAAATTTCGGGTATGAGATTTAGGATCCATTCTTGGTATTTTTGTTTAGATACAAGAAAATAGTTACTAGTCTTTTTTAGGAATGATATGCAGACATCTGATTCCAAAAGGGTAATGGTGAAACTGATCTATATATGTGTTATATATTTTATTGAACATTGATTAACTTGTATGAGCTCATCAATGGTTATTGATACATCTCCCTCGAATACTTGATGAGCCCATTAAATAATTTATTCTTCTCCTTTACATAAAGAATATTATCTAGGTAATATTTCAATAATTAAGAGAATATAATTGAATCTTGTATGTTATCTCTTTACATATCAGTATATTTTAGCGATGGTAATGTGTCAATTTTTTTTGATTGTATTGATGATGTGAAACATTATATTTATTGTAAGGATAAAAAAATAACTATTACAAAACTATTATATAATTTTGGCCTTTGTGATTATATCATAAATATTTATGATTGGTGAAAATGTACACATTCCCAATGCTTACTAATCATCAGATCGATGAGGTCCACTTGATTAGAAATATATATATATTCAGAATATTGGCCAAAATGGCCAAAAAATAGAGGTCCATAGGATAAAAATCAATCCAAATGTGTGTAATGGTTGTAATTTCCCTTACTTATAATAGTTTTAAAGTGAGTGAAATAACATTGAAATAAATTTACAGGAATTTTAGAACCTGAGTTGACCTATCAAATTGACCTCACATTACCCGATGAATAACCATTTTGGGGGTTTTTTCTTTAATTCTACTGTTAGTGAATATAAATTATTTATAAATTTCAATCTATATATTGATATGATCATTTACTATAGCAGTATAGGTAGTAAATTGTACAATATAATATAACATTTTCCACTTCACCTCCCTTTTACACACATGTTCATCTCAATATTTACATTTATAGGTATCAAAGGAGGAATTGTTTCCACATTAAAGCTTATATTTCAAAAGAATATATTATTTTAGTAGTGATAATTTGATGAGGGAATTTTTTTTCACATATGGAGTCATAACATATATAATAATGCTTTATAATAAAATCCATAGTGAATAACCACCAAAAATATTTAGAGATGATGTCTTCAAACATGGTTTGGATTTTCAACATGTCAGGTATTTTTTGTTCAAATTCTCATAACCATGGATTATTATGTTGGATGGGGATAATGAACTTCCCTATTTCACAAGCATCAAAAGATCTAAACTATTTTGATGTTGGAAATTTTCAACTAAATATTGATATACATCAACTTCATCCAACATTACAAATATAGATAAGGGTATGCTGTAAATTAGTTCAATAACCTATATATATTGTTTCTTGCATATTATGACCTCATTATTGATAAACAATCATGTTTTTAATTGAAATTCATCATTTCTGGGGACTCTTCCTTAGAACTCATGATGGTTAAAAGGGTTATCAATAAGATCCCACCAAATCACCACTGAGACAAGGAGTTCATCAGGAATTGAGTGTTTAATTGGGAAAATGTAGTGAAATTTTAGGATTTTTTATATCTAGTCTATGGTATAATGATTCATGGAAAAAATACACCCTATAGACTTTGAAACTTGGGGTGTAGCTGAATGAACATGTTGTCCCTAACAAATCCAAATTTATGAAAAATCCTTCCAATAATTGGTTCGACTATGTTGGACATCACATATTGTGTAATTGAAAAAAAATTATAAATTTAATAATGGGTCCTCTAATATGATTACTCTTTTATAATCCTAAAATGACTAAAAGATAGACAGATGCACTTATGATGATTCTATAAGTAAAATTCAACGTGTTTTTGCGGTGTATATGGCCTCAATGGAACTGGCCTGGAGCATCATAGTTTATTTAGGCCTTTATTTAATGAACTATGTTGCCATCTTTAACCTATTGCATGATTATGAGTGATGAAATCATGTTCAAAAAAATATTTTTAATTAAATAAGTGGTATATAAAGTGGAATACATTTAATAATCCATTTTCTGATTCCTCATAAAATTAGACCTCTTTACTGGTGTGGTTCTTATTGACTCGTTTATTGGGATGGTTCCCGTTGTCACAATTGGAGGGATAATTATTATATTCCTAATTTTAGAGGTATAAATTTTGAGAGGGTCTAGAATGAATTCATTATTTATAATAGATCTTCTACACACATATTCTTTTTTCAATGATGATTGTGTTTGTACATTGAATATCAAAATGATAAAGAGGTCATATCAGATATTAAAGGGGTAGTCTTCATAGTAAAAAGGTAATTCATTTGACCCCTAAGTATGTGGTGTGTATTTTTAACTAATTTCTAGGCAATTAAATTATCAAATTAAAATTCATGTTCAATGGAAAATCCGTACCATTATTATTCTTTTTTGGTTGGGATGAATTATATATTATTCACATATGTTGAGGGCTTAAAATAATTTCACATTCCCAGTTTCAACCCTATTTAGATTGTTGTATCTAAAATTAATTAATTTTAAATATTGATCACCAACATATGTAGAAAAGGGAAATAAAAATGGTTTTTATTTAGACTAAATTCCTTGGGTTTCTATAAATACAACCATATGAGTAAATTATTCTTAATAGAATAAATAAAATATAACATACCCTTTTTAATAGAAATAAATAAAATTGATCCCTCTATTACATGAAATTTGGATAATTTACCACCTTTTCCATCATAATTAGAGAATCATTGCACTAGTATTGTTCAAGGAGAATAATCACATGAAATTGTGTGTGATTGGTGTTTATAGATGACATTGATATTGTGAATAAGTTATATGTGGTCTTCAATCTTGTATATTTAATAACATTTAATTATAGTTCTACATAATATATGAAACTATAATAATGAATGTAATATTCCATATTCTATTATATAAATACCAAAACCATTTACACATACCGTTAAATGATTTTAATTATAATAAAACATCAAATTACTTCACTAGGATTTTAAAGGCTAGTGTCTTGGAAGACTAGGTACATAGAACTAAAAACATGGGACTAAAAATAAATTTCCTTATATAATCATTATAAAGAGACTAAAATGGCCTAATTTTTTAAAAAGGCCATTTGGGGAATTAAAATTAGAATAATTCTTTACCACATGGTTTATAAGGGATTACCAAATTCTATAAAAAGGTAATAAATATATGTAATAAAAACATATAATCATGGGATCATATAAATATGGATTCATAGTGATGTTAAAGCCTAGAAACACACAAATGTAGCATGAGTCAAGGATTATTTATCATTAAGGATCATAAGTTAAGGTTAAGCGACAAGATTGTTGCACAAGGTAGCACGAGTAAGGGTAAACAACCAAGACTGTTGCATGTAAAGTCTCAAGTGAGTAAAATGTACCCAATCCATTGGAGTGATATCTAGTCAAACCCATCCCAACATACTCCTGAATATTCATTCCTCATTTTTAATTATAAATTTTCAATCATATATAAACATAAGGGTACCCATGGAAATAATTGAGTATCATAATCATGACACAAAGAATATTTAATGGGCGTATCATACAAGTGTCAATGAAAGAAATGTAGTAGAACATACATGAACATTCATAATGTAAAATAAGAATATATCATAGTGTGTGATTTCTAAAAAATTTCATAATGTGTAAAATGTGTATTTAAGAAATTTTGTCGTTAAAACATTTCAGTTTTGTTTTAAAAAAATTACTAAAGAGAATTTAAAACCGAAAATGGTATTATATTTTAAATAAAACCAGAAGTAAAACATGAATATTTTCATTATAAAAAAGAGTGATTTTATATAAACAATAGTGGCTTAAAATTTATTATATAATGTACTTGAAATTGGATAAAAACCAAGGAAGTTCTCTTAAATAGGTTTTCTTATCGGTAAGTATTGGGGGGAACCACAAAAAATATTTAAATAACCAAAAGAGAATTATGAATACACTAGGAAAATTGAATTTGGAGCATGCAAACAGAATTTATAAGATGAAAATAAAAATAACATATATCTTCATTTGGTTAAAAATAAATATAAAGGATCTTGAAGGAATAGTGGTGGTTCGGGTTGAATCCCATACCTTAAGACGGAAGGTGTTCTTAACATGATCATAATGTCTTGTATAATAAAATTTAATTCATCAATTAGTATTTCCAGAACCTATTATTCTTGTACTTGAAATATTATAGCCTTATTATGTTCATTCATGAACATTTGATTGGTTAAGAGGTTCAATTTCATTATTTGGGATCATTTGTTTTTTTAGTTTTCCTGATTGGCTTACTTAAATACATGTAATGATAAACATGTAAGATGTGAATGGTGGTCCAGAATTGGAGTTATATTTTATTAGTGATCATCCAGAAGATATCATGGTAATAAAATTCCTTTGTATATTTTTAGTGAATATGAATCATTATATAAAACTTTAATGATGATTATTTTTGTTAATTGGGGCTTTGTTTATCAGAACGATCACATATTTCTTCATAAATTATTATCATTTGTAAAAAAATTTCTAGAATTTTCAACTAGAAATAGTACATATATTTTATTCTAGTGCAATCATAATTTTTTTTCCAAAAATGATTATAATAGGGAAATATAAATAAAAAACCCTTCGTCCTATAATGTTATAGATTAATACATCTCAGATTGTGTTTTCCTTTCTTGTATAATAGGAGGTAGAAGAAGAGATGATGATGAATTATTCCATTATCATAAAAACTTTCCCTTAAATGTAAGGCAATGGATTTATCATAACAATTTGATGAAACTATTTTAGGATAATAAAAAACGAAATTATGTTGAAATTAAATTAATGAAATGAAAATATTAATTTACCTCTTGAATAAAATTTCCTTGAGAACCACATTAGGGGATGGGATTCAGAATTTAAAAGTGTCCTAGGGCTTCTGGTCGTTGGAGTGAGGCTTAGAGTGATATTTGTGTATAATTTTGATTGGGCCCAAGTTTAGAGAGGCATGAGGATAGGTGGTAAAGAGGGGTTGTATTTATAGTGGAGGAGAGAAGGGGTTTCTCATTATTTCATTTATTATTTTATTATTTTTCACATGAAAAGAAATAGTAATGATTTTAGTGAACAAAACTAATAATATGGTCATGTTATTTCTAACCCAGGGTTCTTACCTTAACAAAACATCATCCATTACTTAGTAAACGGCGTATTTAGATTAATCTGTAAATTGTCTTATTTTACTATTCTGCAAAAATTCATGTATTTCAGAAGAATCCTAAATAATAACCCCAACCATTTATTGACAAGTAAAATTCTTAAATGAACTACATTTTGGGGAAATAATTTTCTAAATATGAGAAATTTAATTTTGAGTCATAATTTAATAGCAAAATACAAATTTTAAAATTAAAACTGGTTTCTAATACATTGAAAAATTACTTAATGTCTTATAAAATTATCTTATAATCATAAGTAATCAAGATACTTTTTTATGAATAAATTTAAACAAAATAAATTAATCATAAAATAGAAAACAAATATATATGACTTAAATAATACAAACTATTTATTAATAATTTTTTAAATTATAAAGTCACTTATATTATGATATAATTTTCTAATTTTGTCACTTATAAGTTAGATAAATTTTATTTATACTTTCATTGATGAGATTATTATTACAATGGATGGTTTACTATTCATAAGGGTCATATTACTATTCCCAATATCATGTTACTATTTAATCTATAAACATTCTTTATTATCTAGAGATACAATTTATTTTACTCACTCATCATTTATATGGTTTGTTTTGTGTTCTATAAGTGATCTTATGTGATTATTCAATAAGAAATACTTATAAGAAATGAATTTACTAGGAAAAACATTTGCGCGTTACATTTTCCCCCCATATGAAATTTCTCCCATAAAATTTATTTTTCTGCATTCTATGTTGTAAACAGGTGTGGGTGCTTTTATTTCATTGTTTCCTCCAGTTCCCATGTTTACACTTTATACATATTGTTTTTATATAATACATTGACCAGTTGAGTAGTCTTATTATGCATAACATTATCTATATAATCCATGTTCTTCACTAGATACTCCTCGTAAGATTGGTCATTCTTCAACTATACGACCTTTTTAGAGTGTACTTGTAATGGGGCTGATATGTACTTAAAAAAAGGAATATGTGAAAGACATCATGTACGTTGGAAATAGTAGGAGTAGGTTCTAGTTGATAGGAAACAACTTCAACACAATCAAGGATCTCAAAAGGGTTGATATACCTGGGACATAACATTCCTTTCTTCCAAAACCTCATGAAATTATTCACTAGAAATATGTAAAGGAATTCCATTTTTCCATCTTTAATTTCAAGGTCCCATTTATGATTATCTTCATAAGTATTCTATAAATATTGGGTTTCCATGATGTGTTTCTAAATGGTTTTCAACTTCTCCACTATTTCATTTAACATTTATAGTCATAGAGGCATACAATCATTGACTTTATCCCAACATGGTGGTGTTCGAAACCTTTTCCTATAAAGGTATTCATATGGTTCCATTTGGATGATGGAGTGGAAAGTATTGTTTTAAGAGAATTCAACTGGTGGGAGATGTTTTTTCTACCCTCCTTTTAAGACTACAGAACATTATCTCAACATATCTTCTTATTTTTTAATAGTTCATTTAGATTGTCCATCAGTTTGAGGAAGATAGGCCATTCTGAATTTCAACTAAGTGAATAGAGCATGTTGGTGAATTTTCTAGAAATTTTTGGTGAATATCGGATATCAATTAGATACAATATATTATGGTACTCCATGAATCCTTACAAACTATTTGATATATATCTATACAAGTTAATCCAATGAGAAGTTTTCTCAAATTTCTAGAATGTGAGATTCCTTTGTAATATGATCCACAATGACCCATATACTGTTGTTTCCACCAGATGTCCCTGTATGTCCACTGAACAATTCCATGATAATGTTCCCCCACATCAATGTTGGTATGAGTAGTGGATTCATCATTACCATATACTTTTCCTTTCAGGTTTCACAGGATTACATACCAGACACATTGATGTATACTCACCTATCTCATTATTCATATTGTTCCACTAAAAGTTCACTCATAGATATCGGTACAAATATTTCATCCTCGAGTAAATAGGGATGTTTGAGCTATGTGCATCATTCAAACTATCCTACTTTATCTCTCAATCTTTTGGTTCTCATAATCCTTACCAAAATCTTATAAATCCTTCCCCCCAAATCTAGAACTCAAGGGATTTACCATTTCCAATGTCATCCACCCTTTTCTGACATTCCATGTAATTTCAATGATAATACTTTATTTTATCCACAATGGATGGCTGAGAAACCATTTGAGAAAGTATTGGTGATGTGCCTCTCTTTATTATTCCCATGATTGTCCTATTCAATCTAAGAATATTGGATCCTATTTAATTCTCATCATTGTTAATGATGTTGTATCATTTCTACTTAGAGAATCTGGAAACTTATTAACCTTAACAGGATAGTATTGGATTGGGAAGTCCTAATCCATAATGAGTTCTAACCATCTTTTCTAGAATATATTTTGATATTTATGTTTGAATATATATTTTAGACTATTGTTATCAATATATATCTCAAACTTCCCCCAATATAGATAATGTCACCTTATTTTAAATGCAATGATAATAGTTTTTTTCTCTAGATCATGTGTGTGATAGTTTTTCTCATGGATTTTATGCTTTATAAAGGCATAGTCTGTCACTTTATCATTTTTCATAACCACATAACCTAATAACTTTCATAAGGAATCAATTTCCATCACAAATATTTCTCTACTTACCGAGAGTGTGAGTACTAGTGCAGTGAGAAGCCGCTTTTTGAGATCCTTAATGCATTCCTCACATTCTTGGGTCTACAAAAACTTCACCACGTCAATGTAATCTTGGTAATTCGGTTTTAAAAAAAATGAAAAGTTATAAAATCATCAATAATACCCAGCTAGACCAATAAAGCTATGGATATCTATCATATATTATGGCCTAGGATACACTTCAATTTACATTATCATGGAAGGGTCCACAGATATTACTTTGCTAGTGATAACATTCTCTAGGAGCGATACATCCTCTATCACGAAAAAACAATTACAGTAATTTGTATAATGATTCTCCCAACTCACCGTCATCAGAAAATTATTCAAATGGTTTGCATGTTCCTTTTTTCTTAGGTACTAAATCAGAATTTCATTGATAAAGACCACCACAAATTTGTCGAGGTAATATATAAAGACTATATTCATTAAATCCATGAATATTTCTGGGGCATTAGTGATTCTGAATTTCATAAATACGAACTCATAGTGTCCATTCAACTTTTAAAATGGTGTCTTAAAATTATCTTCATTCCTCGCCATTAATTAGTGATATCCCAGCGGAAGGGATACCTTAGAGGAAAAATTGGCCCCACGAAGCTGATCGATTAACTCATCTATCCGAGGAAAGGGATACTTGTTCTTTACCATGATTTAATTGAGCTCATGATTATCATTACATTGGAGTATTGATCCATCCTTATTAACAAATAGGACTTCTACACCACATGTTTAAGCTCTTAGGAATATAAAAACCTCTTCTAGATTCATCTTCAATAGCTTCTTTAGCTCTTCCATCTCAACAGTGGACATTCTATAAGGTGACATTGATATATCAAGAAATTCCTGAATATATTCAATTGATAACTCATTATCTTAATCAGAAGGAAGTCCAATTCTTCGGGGAATATATCAGTGTAATCCCTCAGGATGTGAATGTCTTCCTGAAGCATGAATTACATTGTATCAATCATTTGATCTAGAAATTATTTTTCATATGGCAGTAATATCCGCACTTTATAAAATGATTCTAATTGAGATTAATATACTTCCTTGAATGTGAAAAGAATTATAGGATGATTCAGAATGTGGAGGGTGGTATAATATTCCCAATAGTGGATATTGGATTTGTGTTAATATAGCCAATACTTTCACAATATAACATTGTACTCCACTAAAGGAATTTTGATAATAGTTTCCTGGGAGGTTAAATACACAGAAATTTATCATGGAGGAGTTATAAACCTTGGATTAAATAATTTCACAGTTAGATGTCCTCATAGAAAACTCAACCTCAAACTTATCATGGGGTGTTTGAATAGTTCTACTAAACATTAAATAAACATATGAATTCATTGAACCAGAATAAAACATTATGTTATCTATTATTGAATGAATAACTAGAGTACATGTCACTACATAATGTTTTGGATCCAGCTCAGTAGTAGTGACATAATAATCCCTTCATTGAATCCTTAGATGTTTTTGTTTATTTCCTCCAACAACCTGTGGCATATGATACTTTTTCTCATTATTCCCATGCACCTTGTAGTTGTAACACAAAAGTACATGCTGAGTGTTGATATGAACCTTCCTTCATATTCCACATTACTGGGATTATCACTACTAAAAATAAGACTATTAGCGACCGCCATTGGCGGTCGCTAAAGGTCTTTAGCGGCCGCGCAGCGACCGCCATTTGCGGTCGCTGTTGCCTCGTCGCTAGAGGCCTTTAGCGACCGCCAATGGCGGTCGCTATAGAAGGCCGTCAGATCGGCCTTCAGCGACTGCCAGGCGGTCGCTGAATGACCCCTGCCGGGTACCCTATAGCGACCGCCAATGGCGGTCGCTATAGTGGGCCGGCATGGCACCCTATAGGGACCGCCTCTGGCGGTCGCTATTCAAAAAAAAAAAATTTTTTAAAATTTTTTTTATTGAATTCAATATAAATATAAATATATATTTATGTAAAAATATTCATATATATACTATTAAATACAATATTTTAAATATATATATATATATATATAATATATTTTAAATGTTTTAATATATATTTAATACATATATAATATCAAATCATTGTGTTATAATAATTTAAATATTCTATATATAATATATTTTAAATATTATATATATATAATATATTTCAGGTCGTTCGGAGCACGTTTGCTCCGAATCGGACCGCCGCACGCCGTTTTGGTGTTTAATGGCGCCGGAAACGTGTTTCCGGCCGCCGCGGTCACACGGCACCTCCGAATGAGGTGCCGTCTGGCCGACCATTTCACAATTCACGCCCCGGATGTTGTCGTACGGTTTCGTGGCATTCGGAGGTCGTTCGGGTGGTTTTGACCCCCCAATGCGCCATTTCAGCGCGCGCCGCGCTGCTGAAAACGGCACAATCGGACGTGCCGCGCGAACCGCACGTCCGATGGACGTGCGGCCTCCTCCTGCATCTCAGGAATAATATTTCTATCGTTGCCGTGCGGTTTCAGGTCGTTCGGAGCACATTTGCTCCCAATCGGACCGCCGCACGCCGTTTTGGTGTTTAATGGCGCCGGAAACGCGTTTCCGGCCGCCGCGGTCACACGGCACCTCCGAATGAGGTGCCGTCTGGCCGACCATTTTACAATTCACGCCCCGGATGTTGTCGTACGGTTTCGTGGCATTCGGAGGTCGTTCGGGTGGTTTTGACCCCCCAATGCGCCATTTCAGCGCGCGCCGCGCTGCTGAAAACGGCACAATCGGACGTGCCGCGCGAACCGCACGTCCGATGGACGTGCGGCCTCCTCCTGCATCTCAGGAATAATATTTCTATCGTTCCCGTGCGGTTTCAGGTTGTTCGGAGCACGTTTGCTCCGAATCGGACCGCCGCACGCCGTTTTGGTGTTTAATGGCGCCGGAAACGCGTTTCCGGCCGCCGCGGTCACACGGCACCTCCGAATGAGGTGCCGTCTGGCCGACCATTTCACAATTCACGCCCCGGATGTTGTCGTACGGTTTCGTGGCATTCGGAGGTCGTTCGGGTGGTTTTGACCCCCCAATGCGCCATTTCAGCGCGCGCCGCGCTGCTGAAAACGGCACAATCGGACGTGCCGCGCGAACCGCACGTCCGATGGACGTGCGGCCTCCTCCTGCATCTCAGGAATAATATTTCTATCGTTCCCGTGCGGTTTCAGGTCGTTCGGAGCACGTTTGCTCCGAACGGGACCGCCGCACGCCGTTTTGGTGTTTAATGGCGCCGGAAACGCGTTTCCGGCCACCGCGGTCACACGGCACCTCCGAATGAGGTGCCGTCTGGCCGACCATTTTACAATTCACGCCCCGGATGTTGTCGTACGGTTTCGTGGCATTCGGAGGTCGTTCGGGTGGTTTTGACCCCCCCAATGCGCCATTTCAGCGCGCGCCGCGCTGCTGAAAACGGCACAATCGGACGTGCCGCGCGAACCGCACGTCCGATGGACGTGCGGCCTCCTCCTGCATCTCAGGAATAATATTTCTATCGTTCTCGTGCGGTTTCAGGTCGTTCGGAGCACGTTTGCTCCGAATCGGACCGCTGCACGCCGTTTTGGTGTTTAATGGCGCCGGAAACGCGTTTCCGGCCGCCGCGGTCACACGGCACCTCCGAATGAGGTGCCGTCTGGCCGACCATTTCACAATTCACGCCCCGAATGTTGTCGTACGGTTTCGTGGCATTCGGAGGTCGTTCGGGTGGTTTTGACCCCCCAATGCGCCATTTCAGCGCGCGCCGCGCTGCTGAAAACGGCACAATCGGACGTGCCGCGCGAACCGCACGTCCGATGGACGTACGGCCTCCTCCTGCATCTCAGGAATAATATTTCTATCGTTCCCGTGCGGTTTCAGGTCGTTCGGAGCACGTTTGCTCCGAATCGGACCGCCGCACGCCGTTTTGGTGTTTAATGGCGCCGGAAACGCGTTTCCGGCCGCCGCGGTCACACGGCACCTCCGAATGAGGTGCCGTCTGGCCGACCATTTCAAAATTCACGCCCCGGATGTTGTCGTACGGTTTCGTGGCATTCGGAGGTCGTTCGGGTGGTTTTGACCCCCCAATGCGCCATTTCAGCGCGCGCCGCGCTGCTGAAAACGGCACAATCGGACGTGCCGCGCGAACCGCACGTCCGATGGACGTTCGGCCTCCTCCTGCATCTCAGGAATAATATTTCTATCGTTCTCGTGCGGTTTCAGGTCTTTCGGAGCACGTTTGCTCCGAACGGGACCGCCGCACGCCGTTTTGGTGTTTAATGGCGCCGGAAACGCGTTTCCGGCCGCCGCGGTCACACGGCACCTCCGAATGAGGTGCCGTCTGGCCGACCATTTTACAATTCACGCCCCTGATGTTGTCGTACGGTTTCGTGGCATTCGGAGGTCGTTCGGGTGGTTTTGACCCCCCAAAGCGCCATTTCAGCGCGCGCCGCGCTGCTGAAAACGGCACAATCGGACGTGCCGCGCGAACCGCACGTCCGATGGACGTGCGGCCTCCTCCTGCATCTCAGGAATAATATTTCTATCGTTCCCGTGCGGTTTCAGGTCGTTCGGAGCACGTTTGCTCCGAACGGGACCGCCGCACGCCGTTTTGGTGTTTAATGGCGCCGGAAACGCGTTTCCGGCCGCCGCGGTCACACGGCACCTCCGAATGAGGTGCCGTCTGGCCGACCATTTTACAATTCACGCCCCGGATGTTGTCGTACGGTTTCGTGGCATTCGGAGGTAGTTCGGGTGGTTTTGACCCCCCAATGCGCCATTTCAGCGCGCGCCGCGCTGCTGAAAACGGCACAATCGGACGTGCCGCGCGAACCGCACGTCCAATGGACGTGCGGCCTCCTCCTGCATCTCAGGAACAATATTTCTATCGTTCCCGTGCGGTTTCAGGTCGTTCGGAGCACGTTTGCTCCGAATCGGACCGCCGCACGCCGTTTTGGTGTTTAATGGCGCCGGAAACGCGTTTCCGGCCGCCGCGGTCACACGGCACCTCCGAATGAGGTGCCGTCTGGCCGACCATTTCACAATTCACGCCCCGGATGTTGTCGTACGGTTTCGTGGCATTCGGAGGTCGTTCGGGTGGTTTTGACCCCCCAATGCGCCATTTCAGCGCGCGCCGCGCTGCTGAAAACGGCACAATCGGACGTGCCGCGCGAACCGCACGTCCGATGGACGTGCGGCCTCCTCCTGCATCTCAGGAATAATATTTCTATCGTTCCCGTGCGGTTTCAGGTCGTTCGGAGCACGTTTGCTCCGAACGGGACCGCCGCACGCCGTTTTGGTGTTTAATGGCGCCGGAAACGCGTTTCCGGCCGCCGCGGTCACACGGCACCTCCGAATGAGGTGCCGTCTGGCCGACCATTTCAAAATTCACGCCCCGGATGTTGTCGTACGGTTTCGTGGCATTCGGAGGTCGTTCGGGTGGTTTTGACCCCCCAACGCGCCATTTCAGCGCGCGCCGCGCTGCTGAAAACGGCACAATCGGACGTGCCGCACGAACCGCACGTCCGATGGACGTGCGGCCTCCTCCTGCATCTCAGGAATAATATTTCTATCGTTCTCGTGCGATTTCAGGTCGTTCGGAGCACGTTTGCTCCGAACGGGACCGCCGCACGCCGTTTTGGTGTTTAATGGCGCCGGAAACGCGTTTCCGGCCGCCGCGGTCACACGACACCTCCGAATGAGGTGCCGTCTGGCCGACCATTTCACAATTCACGCACCGGATGTTGTACGGGGGTGGCGGGAGGCTGTACGGGGGTGGCGGGGGGCTGTACGGGGGTGGCGGGGGGCTGTACGGGGGTGGCGGGGGGCTGTACGGGGGTGCGGGGGGCTGTACGGGGGTGCGGGGGGCTGTACGGGGGTGCGGGGGGCTGTACGGGGGTGGCAGGGGGCTGTAAGGGGGTGGCGGGGGGCTGTACGGGGGTGGTCGTGCCTCAAAATCTGACATCTGACATCTGCTGTGTCATATGAGCAACAGCAGGACCGACAACCGCAGCGCGTGACACTACAGAACGAGGAATCCCTGCTCCATAGGTCAAACTATAGCCATGCCCGTCCCGACCAATAATGCGATGAAAGATCTCATCCCGTCGCATGGGAAGCTGTCGCTGGTCCTCTGGCAGATGTTCTAACTCAGCTTCAAATTGATCCTGTGAAATATTTAAATATATATATGTTAATATATAGATTTATGTAATTATTGGTAAGTATAGACACTTACTATCAATGCTGCAACCTCTGGATCATTGCGATCACGAGTCCTTATCCACACCGACATTTTATCAGTTGCTGCACCTTGCCCTCGCAACTGTATATTAAAAGAATATAAACACAAAACCATATTAATTAATAAATTAAAAAATGAATAATATATACCTCATGTCGGATCTGAGACACGTGACGAGTCCCGAGCCTGTGAGCTGGTCCCTGCAACGCTCGATTCTCCGAATGGCGTGTTGACACCTCCTACATTCAATTCATTCAAATTTCAAACAAATCACATATTCTTGAAAATATATATACAGAAAAATAATTAATATACTAACCGCAACACCCTCAGTAGACCAATATGCAACCAAGTCACGCCACTGAGCTGGGAGGACACCTCTCGGGACCTTTTCCAAAATGTCAAGGGCACCCACATTTGGTATCCAGTGGTCCCTCTTCACTTTGCCTTTATAATCTTTCCACAGCTTACGGCATTTGCTCATACACACCGGCCGAAACTCTTCAGGGCATACTTTCAAATTTTGCTATAATGAAAATAATCAAACATATTAGTATTATTTATAAATAGAAAATAAAGTAAAATTATTTTCTTACCTGAACCTCCCTCCATAGACGATCTAATGTGTCCTGAGGGATAGAAGCCCAATCACACGTGGTCAATGGAAATCGATGTGGGTCACGTATGATATGACCCAGCTGACGAATAAATGCCGGGGCATTCGGTCCCACGGGATGAAATACCTCATCAAATGAAACATCTATCGTCGTGTCGGAATTCCATGATAATATGCCACGACCAGGTCCTCTCCTGCGAGAGGAAGAAGCAGCCGAGTCTGATCCTGTTGAAAACAATTTTATATATAAATTGACAAATGTTATATATATATATATATATATATATGTCAATTACATAAAAAATATAGACAATGACATTCAAACATACCTCGACCCTAAGACGTAGATGCCTCAGATGGATGATGTGGATTTTCTGCCTCTTCCCCTGACATGTCTGCAGTCATACAAAATATCAGTAATGAGTCCAAAGTGTTTAAAAGATAAATTGGATTGTTCTTAATAAATCAAACTTGTACAACTGTTAATCAAACAAAAAATGGATTGAATAATTAGTTGTGAATGAATTTTAAAAAATCAGAAAGTTAATCAACCTAAATATTTATGACTGAATTAACTTACAAAAGTGAGGATTAAAACTTATAAGGATTTATAAAATGATTAGATAATTTATGATATCCTAGGACATTCTACTGAATAGCGGGAAAACAATTATACCTTTCATTAAGCATGCAAATCGACCGTTTCTCCTTCAACAGCCGCTCTGACCCAATAAATATCTTCTTCACGTTGAACTATGGTATGTTGATCAAGTTGTTGGTAAACAAACGGAACAGTCTCGGGTTCATCTTCTTCAAATAAAAACACTCCTCGCCGAGACATTTTGACAACAACTTGCCAACTTGGATCCGAAGGCAAAGTAACGAAGAATACTTGTTCCGCTTGTGATGTCAAAATGAAAGGTTCATTCTCAACTCGTTCATTATTTATGTATAACATATAGTTAAAATTCACCAATGAAAACTGATATTGATCGACTTTACATCCACGCACTGGATCAACCCAATTACACTTTAACAATATGTACTTCAAACCGTGTGTATATACAACTTCAATGATGTCTATCAATTGACCATAGTAATAACCAGAATCGACAAAGGGACAACCGATGCCACTGTTTTGTGTTGCTCGTTTGTCGTCAACATCTTTAATGCGAAATCGAAAACCATTAGCATCAATAGCATTATAACGACGAGCCGTTATAGATGGACCCTCAGCCAGTTGGATAAATACTTCATGTAGCGTGGGGTCCCCTAACTCCCTCAGCTTACGAACCTACATAATTTATAAAAATCAATACTGATATATGCAGAAAGAATTAGTTTAATACTTCACTCATAATGAAAATCAATTTATACATACATAATCCTTGAACCAATCATGAAATGTCGCATAATGAGATTGTTGAATTTTCAACTCAGTCGCACGATGCATCTCTTCTTTTATCTCATTAATGTGTTTCCTGCAAATGATTACGCGATGTTTAAAAGATCAACTTATGCAAAGAAAACATGTAAAAGTTATACAAGCACATTGATAAGATACTTACTGCATTAATGGTGCAACTGATGGAGTATTGAACAAGATATATCGATGTGCTTGTATCCACTCGATGTTGTCCATATCAAATGTGGTTCCTTCTCCAACTGGACCATCATGAATCCGAGAGGGCTTATCTAATTTTGTTTCAACATCCGTAAGATATTCTGCACAAAAGGTAGTACACTCATCCATCAAATAACCATTGGCTATTGATGCCTCTGGACGAGCTCTGTTGCGTACAAATCTTTTCAATGTACTCAAATACCGTTCAATAGGATACATCCACCTGAATTGCACTGGACCAGCAGCCATTACTTCATCAGTTAGGTGCACTGTCAAGTGGACCATAACATCGAAAAATGAGGGGGGGAAAAGTTTCTCAAAGTGACAAAGCGTAAGTACAATTCGGTCCTGCAAACTTTTTAAATCACTCATTCGTTGATTTCTTAAACAAAGCTGTCTAAAAAAATTACTCATCTCAATCAAGGGCTGAACAACATTGGGGGATAAACAATCACAAATTGCGATTGGAATCAACTGCTGAAGTAATATGTGATTGTCATGACTTTTCAACCCTTGCAATGTCTTGCTCGTCAGATTCACACACTTTGAAATATTAGAAGAGTAACCATCAGGCACCTTGACCATCTTCAAAATGGAAAGAAATGTCTTTTTCTCCTCTGTAGTCATCGAATACTGTGCAGCAGGCATATATGCCTTGTTTCCCTCAGCTAACTGTAAATGCAACTGTTTCCTTAAACCCATTTCTTCCAAATCACGGCGTGCATTAACATGGTCCTTTGACTTTCCACTGACACCTAAAATGGTCCACAATATGTTATCACAAACATTTTTTTCAATGTGCATGACATCCAAATTATGCCTCAACATGTTAGTTTTCCAATACGGAAGACTATAAAAAATACTTTTCTTTTTCCAATTGTGACTGCGCTGCCTACCCGCAGCACGAATATTACGTACTGGAGGAGCCACCAAATCCTGAATTTCATATACCGTGCGAATGTTTTCTTCCTCAATCTGCGATAACATTTCGACTCCTGTCATGATCTTTGGTGCTGGGCTGAACTCTCTAGAACCATCAAATGCCACTCTGTCCTTTCTGAACCTGTGCTGGGGAGGGAGAAAACGCCTGTGACCCATGTATGCCCATTTTTTGGAATGTTTAAGCCATACAGATTTTTTACTTTTATTGCAACAAGGGCAAGCAAATTCCCCTTTCGTACTCCAGCCTGATAAATTTGCATAAGCTGGGAAGTCATTGATTGTCCACAATAAAGCTGCATGCAGTTTGAACATTTCATTCGTTTCGCAGTCATAAGTCATCACACCATCGCCCCAAAATTCATTCAACTCATCAATCAATGGCTGAAGGTAAACATCAATCTTATCCCCCGGACTTTTAGGTCCATCAATAAGAGTGGAAAGTAATATAAATTGTTGCTTCATACAAAGCCACGGAGGAAGATTATATGGAACCAACACCACGGGCCATGTGCTATGAGTTGCACCAACCATAGACTTGAATGGATTGAAACCATCTGCTGCCAATCCCAATCGGACATTACGAACATCTTTAGCAAAGTCAGGATGTCTCTTATCAAAATCCTTCCATGCATGAGAGTCTGCCGGGTGGGTTAACATGTCACTTTCATGAACTCTTTCTGCATGCCATCTCATTAAATTAGAAACTTTAGATGAGATAAAAAATCTTTTCAACCTCGGTTTAAGGGGAAAGTAACGCATTTGCTTTACGGCAATCGGTTTCCCCTGTATCGCAATCTGACTTTGATGAGTCTTATTTCCCCTGTTCTCTTTCCACCTGGAAGCGCCACAAACCGTACAAATATCCAAATGAGCAGTTTCATTTCTAAACAACATACAGTTGTTTGCACATGCATCTATAGTCTCATATGTAAAACCTAAGTTCTCTGTCAACTTACGAGCATAGTAATACGACTCAGGAATCTTAGCGTCGACAGGAAGAACTTTTTTCAATAAAACCAAAAGCATGTCGAATGATGTGTCTGACCAATTATTCAAAGTCTTCAAATGCAACAACTCCACGATAAACGACAGTTTATTGTAAGAAGTACATCCAGGATATAATTCTGTTTTCGCATCATCAAGTACTTCATAAAACCTCCTCGAATCACGATCTGCACCAGAGCGAAGATTTATCTCACCGGTCTCAAGATTCTGGATGTCAATGCCTTCAGGATCAAACCCACGTACCATTTCAGTAAGCATTTCATGCATTGGATCAATCATCCTTGCATCAACATCCATCTGAGCTGCATCTGTATTTTGACAACGAACATATTCTTCTCCATGACGAGTCCAACTCTTATAATTTTTCAGAAATCCATTAAAGAAAAGGTGCTCCCTCACAGTATCTCGTGTGAATTGATATCTGTTAGCAAATTTTCTACATGGAAAACTAATATAGTCACTTTCAAATCCTCTCGTGAACTCAATAAACTGCATAATGCCATTGAAATATTCTCTAGACGTTCGATTTGGAAGATCAATCCAACTCTTATCCATAATAATATCTGTATAACAAACATTTACACAATACTTATTAAATTTACATTTTTCAAATCAACTATATTCAAAATAAATATTAACCATTTGTTTATGAACCATTGATAAAATAATAATGTAACTGAAAGCTCATGTTACCTGATTGAGCTACAAACCTGAAAGGGAGGGGAGCCGAAGGCTGTGCTGAGAGGGAGAGGAGGCAGCGAAGGGGAGCCGGAGCCAAAGGCGGTGCGGCAAGGGAGGGGACGGGCGGCGGCGGCGGCGGGGAGCTGGAGGAGAGGAGGCGGTGAGGGGACGGGGGACGCGCAGCGAGGGGGGGGGGGTGTCCGGGGTCGGGGGGGGGGGGGGGGGGCCTTCCGAGGTGCGGGGAGGGGTGTCTGGGGTGTCGGGGGCCTGTCAGGGGTGCGGGCAGGGGTGTTCGGGGTGCGGGGGTGTCCGGGGTGCGGGGGAGGGGGGGCTGTCTGGGGTGCAGGGGGGCTGTCGGGGGTGCGGGGTGGGGGTGTCCGGGATGCGGGGGGCCTGTCCGGGGTGCGGGGGGGCTGTCCGGGTTCGGAGGGGGGGTGTCCGAGTGCGGGGGGGGGGGGGGGGGGGTGGCTGTCCGGGGTGCGGGGGGGGGGGGGGGGGGGGGCTGTCCGGGTTCGGAGGGGGGTGTCCGAGTGCAGGGGGGGGCTGTCCGGGGTGCGGGGAGGCGTCCGGGGTGCGGGGGGCGGTCCGCAGTGCACGGGGGGGTGCTGTCCGGGGTGCGGGGAGGCGTCCGGGGTGCGGGGGGTGGTCCGGAGTGTGCGGGGGGGTGCTGTCCGGGGTGCGGGGAGGCGTCCGGGGTGCGGGGGGCAGTCCGGAGTGCGCGGGGGGGTGCTGTCCGAGGTGCGGGGAGGCGTCCGGGGTGCGGGGGGCGTTCCGGAGTGCGCGCCGGGGGCTGTCCGGGGTGCGGGTGCCGTCCGGGGTGGGGGGGGGGGAGGGCCGAGAGGCCGGAGGGGGGCGGCCGGAGGCCGGAGGGCGGCGGCCGGAGGACCGAGGGCGGCGGCCGGAGGCCCGAGGGCGGAGGGCGGCGGCCGGAGGGCGGATGGCAGGCGGCGGGGGAGGCCGGGCGGCCGGGGAGGGCGGGCGGCGTGGGAGGGCGGGCGGCGGGGGAGGCCGGGCGGCGGGGGAGGCCGGGCGGCGGGGGAGGCCGGGCGGCGGGGGAGGGGAGGGCGGCGCGAGGGAGGGCGGCGAGGGAGGGTTAGGGCGAGGGATCGAGGGAGAGAGTGCGCGGGGGGGGGGGGGGGGGGGGCGCAGAAACCCCCCGAAATTTTTTAGGCAGCTTAGCGACCGCCATTGGCGGTCGCTAATGCTGACCTATAGCGACCGCCAATGGCGGTCGCCCGAGTCTGGGGGGCTCCAATGCCCCCTTTTCTAGTAGTGTATTCATATTACTTCAAAATCGTTTATCCAGATATCCCATTCTTACATATTCAAAACAATTATTGGTTCCCATTAGATAGTTCACAGGATGCTTATTCCCCAATATTTGACACGTGTGATGTTTGATATTCTTTTCATCATGGGTTTTATTTTCTAAAACACTCATATTAGACTCCATTTTCAACATTTTTTCACAAGGCCTGCGAGACCATTTAGATTCTCAGATCTCCATTTTAACCATGAGGGTCTAATTGAAAATATCCTCATAATAATAACTTTCATGAATCACCAACACATTACGTAGACATAGCTTTATTGTGCTACATTAGTGATCCACCTTACTTCCCTTGTTCATGAAAAAATTGAAGGTGTATCGTGGAAGACTTGTGAATTTTTCTTCATACACTCCGATAGAATCATCTTAATTCTGTTTGAGATTGGGGAACTATCATTCCACCTTGAGGTTGACAGTTTGGGGAAATATATATT
Source organism: Viscum album (assembly GCA_963277665.1). Lineage (NCBI taxonomy): Eukaryota > Viridiplantae > Streptophyta > Magnoliopsida > Santalales > Viscaceae > Viscum > Viscum album. The sequence goes on along the minus strand of OY728123.1, from coordinate 2,057,888,777 downwards.
GAAGAAAGTTATCATGAATTCCATCCAATCCATGGAATCAATTTGAAAATGGGACTTCATATTTTTTATAAGTGTCCCCCACTGATAAGCTTCCCCATCAAACAATAGACTTCCATCGTGACTTTATCTTCTTTAGAGCACTGAGGTATAAAGAATATATGTTTAATTGATTTAATCCATTATTACATGAGTAGTGGATCAGAAGATCCACTAAATATGGGAGGCCATTTTGGCATGATGTAATAGATAATAAATTTATTATTCCATATAAGAAGACGGTGTTCCAAATGATTCAAGTCATTATTCAATACTTGAGCCGTCTAAAAATATACTCTCATAATTTTTTGATCATCTTTCTCATCAAATCAAGAATATCATTAAGACATTCATCACACTGAATACCACATTTATTATAGGAACATGTAATTCTATTACCCACAATTAGTTAAAAAATGTATGTATAATTAGGGGGATTGAATACATATATATTATTCATATAAAATAAAACATTAAAAATAAAAGGAAAATCTATTAAAGTAAAAGTTTATCCTAACCTTTGATTCACTAGGATTCAATCTAGGTTATCAATGATATATTTCCTAAATAATATTCCTATGGGATTATTTTTTATTTTTCCTTAATAATGTTTCATATAAAGCTTATGATGATACCAAATAATATCCCCATGGAGTGTCAAACTAGGAGTACAGAAAGGCATGTTGTCGTGCAGTTGCCCCCATATGAGTGTATCTCAGTGTGGTGTTTTCTGGGTTTACCCCAATATATCTTTTCCAGTGCCACATCAACTAGTATATATCCAGAATGGAATGTATTTTCTTTATAAACTTATTACTCGATAGTAACAAAAGTTTAGAGATATTTTCTTATACATAGTCAAATACCAATCGTTCTTACTCATGTGATCTACTCAAAATCTCAAAAATCAAACTAGACCATCCTCTGATACAAACTATAGTGACCCCATCATTTTATTCATACTATTAAATGATTTTGTGTATAATTAATAATAATATTACAAGCCAAGGATCACAAATTCTAGTTTCATGGAAGACATGTTAAATAAAACAATAAATACTGGAATTAAAAAAATTCATTATTTAATATTCATAAAGAGATCATAACTAACATTGTGCTCATACATCATCATAGAATAACTAAGGGATAACATGAACAAAGGAATGATAAAATCAAATTAAAGGAATAAATATAATAATATAGCTTTAGCACATGGGTTATAATCCATGACATAAAGACATAAATAGGAATGGAATATATGGAATCATACTATATAATCATGGGATCATATAAATATGGATTAATATTAATCTGGAAGCAACATAAAACATGAATCTATAATGGGTTAATGCTCCTTTCACAAAGTGGATCTGAGGTCACTGTTAACCACAAAGACAGTTGCATATGGATGCACAAGTCGAGGCTAACTACCATGATTGTTGCACAAAAAGTCTCATGATACCAAACATCAGCCAACACATCAGAGGGTTTTCTAGGAACACCAATCATAACATATTAATGAATATACATTCCACATACATAAGCATTCATAATCAATCAGAATTAAACATAAGAGTACCCCTAGAATGAAATGGGTATCATAATCTTGCCATAAAGAATAATTAATGGGAATATCACACAAGTATCCTCGAATGAAGGGAATTATTACAGACATGGACCATAAAAAGGGAAATTGTTCATATATCATGGAATTAGGTTAAAAATATATTTTATGACATGTAAAAAGAGTATTTAAGTAATTTTAGCATCAAAACATGTTATTGTGGTTTAAAGGAAAATACTAAAGCTAATTTAAAATCGAAAATGGAGTTATCATTTATATATAACTACAATTCAAACAAGAATGTTTTCATAATAAAAAACCGAATTTATAAAAAAAATGGTGTCATAATAAAGATTGTAAATGTTCATTAATATGGGTAAATACTCGGGAAGTTCCCTTAAACTGGTATTCTTATCTAGAAGTAATGAGGAGGGAACCAATTTAAAACATGTAAATACCACAACGAGAATGATGAATGGACCATGATACATGAATTTAGAGCACTTGTAAACCATTTACAATATTCAAATAAATATAATAAATAACTTCATTTGGAAAAAAATGAAGGTAGAGGATCTTGAAGGAATAATCGATGTTCGAGTAGAATCCCTTACAATAATTCTGAAGGTTTTATTCAATTGATATTAACTTCCTTGATAATCAAATAACATTCATTAATTAATATGTAAAATACCTATTTTTCCTTGTTATTTATTAGTATATCCTTATTAAGTTCATTTGTGACCTTTTGATGGGTGAAGAGGTTCAATTTCACTGTCTGGGAGCGTGTGTTTCCAGGGATTTTGTGATTGGTTAACATATATACATGTAAGGATAAACATGAAAAATGAGAATGGCTGTCGATAATTGCAGTTATATGTTATTAGTGAACATATAAAATATTACATGATTATAAAATTCATTTGGCTATTTGGAGTTAATATAAATCATTATACTAATCATTAATGACAACTATTTTGGATAATTGGTGGGTTTTGACACATCGAAGATATTTTTATTTATAAATTAATATAATGTGTAAAAAATATTCAGAAAGCATAAATTTGAAATATAATATATATTATATTCAGACTGAACAAACAAAATAGTTTCATAACTAGAAATGAATACAATAATAGAAATTGAAAACCCATCTTCCTTGAATGTGATAAACAAAAACATCTTAGATGGTGTTTTCATTTCTAGTATAAAATGTGGGGAAAAGATAAATTTTTATGAATTATTACCTCTTAATAAAAACATTCTATTATATATAATGTACTAGAGTTATTAAAAAATTTGGATTAAAGGAGGTGAGTGATGAAAAAGAAAGAATGGAACTTGAACAAAAATAAATGAAATGAAAAGTGGAATTCACCTATTGAATAAATCATCCATTAAATTTTTTTTATAGAGTGGATTTGGTATTTTGAAGATATGAAAAAATTTTGGTCATGGGAGAGAGGTTTAAGGAGATATTTTGGGAGAATTTGGACTGTAGTGAAAGGCTGGAGAGGTGCGAGGAGAGGAGGTAAATAGGGGTGGTATTTATAGTGGTGGAGAGGAGGGCTTTGACAATATTTTATCTATTATATTATTATTTTATACAAGATAAGAAATAGTAATGATTCTTATCTCCAAAATAGTAATATGTGCATGTGACATTGAAGCCAAGGTTCCTACCTCACCACACCATCATCCATGACTCAATAAATCATGTATTTTGATTATTTATTAAATTATAGTATTTTACTATTGACAAAAAATTAATGTATTTAAAAAATCCCAAACATTTACCCCCACAAATGTTCAAAATTAGTTATTCCAAAATTAACTTCATTTTATGAAAATAATTATATAAATATGAGAAAATTTATTTTTTATCATAATTTACATGAAAAATAAAATCAGGAATATTAAAACTTATTTTATAACACAATGAAAATTTACTTAACATCACTTGAAATTATCTTATATTAATAATTCATCTAAAACATTATCTATGATTAATTTTATGGAAAATAAATTATTCATAAAATCTAATTAAATATACATGACATATAAAAATAATAGCACTTTATTAATATTTTCTTAAGATATCTCTTTAATTATATTAGGATAAAATTTTACCATATTGTCATTTATAAGGTGGATAAAAATATTATACATTTATTGGTTAGGTTACTATTACATTTGGAAATGTACTATTCATAAGGTTCACATTACTATTCCAATATTTATGTTACTATTTTATCATTACAGGCTACGTAACTTTTTGAGATACCTTTTATTGTACACACTATTAATTTATATTTTTTTATTCTATTATACAAGTAATCTCTTGTGATTATAATAAAAGACATAATTATAATAATAAGTGGGTTTAATTAATAAAAAATTGGGTTGCTACATATTCATTAGGAACAAACTCAATGAATCAACATGAATATTTTTAATTAAATAAATGGTTATTTCAACTAATCCTAGGGATTTTCTATACAATTATCTGGTAATTGTTCTTATGGGAGTTGAATATATTGGGAATTAGTTAGCCCATCCCAATTGAATATGAACACTAACACCCTTTAATTTTATTACTTTTTCTATTCTGGAGATCATGTATCACCATATATCTCACCATGGTACTTATTTGTAATAATAATTATCATCTTAGATCTCCCTAATTTTTGGAGGACCCAACTAGAATATTGTTATACCAGACATATTCATGACTATATAGAAACTACCTAAAGAACATTATTTTCAATTCCAAACTCTATTCATGTACTCCAACTATTTAGATAAATAAAAATTTAAAGTTCATCAAATGCTACTCTGTGTCCTTGATCCCAATAATTATTTAGAAAATAATATTTCAGAAATTTTGTATAGGTTGTGTCGTGCAGAACAACTTGGTATATAACATTATTTTTTATTTTCTGTTTATAACCCTTATATCACTTCAATATTAGTATTAATTGAATATATATATTCAAGGATCATTTTTGATATCATCTTCTCTGATAAAGCATTTGTGGGGGAAGAAAATAGAGCCTGATAGGGTCGGATTACCAATTTCAATTGCCAATATAGTGTTTCACACATCCTTTGGTGAATCACATGTATTGGTTTAGATTGATGGAATAATTAAAGAAATTACCTATAATCATTGACAAGTGAGTTTATAAATACTATCTTCTTATATCTAGATCTCCTCTTATGGCTATATTTTTCTTTTATAAGTTGAGAAAATCATTTTTTCTGAAATAGAATCCATAAAAGATATGTTTTATCTTCTATTTGTGATTTTTACTCATCTATAATTTTATGTCTAAGTAATTTTTTTACTAACATCAAAATATATAATTAAACATCATATTTAAGTAAATATTCATAAAAACGTGATGTTTGTCAGTTTAGTTTGTAGGTGTGATACTACCATGATATTCTATTTATCTTTGTATGAATCCAACGAAGTAAAAAGTAGAAAAATGTTTAGAGGAGCTATTATATCAAAATAAACACTATAATACAATATTTATATTCCCTCTAAAAATATTTAAAATGAAATCACAATCTCATAAGAGGTTTCCTCAATATGTTCTTATATGTGTGTTTTATGTTCCATGTTTCCATATTAACAATATAAATGAAATTTACTAATGCATAATACATAGTTGTAATCAAATCCTATTCCACCAGAAAATTAGAATGTTACTTTTTACCATATGAATATTTTCCACGGAAAAATCATAATCCTCTTTCATATATTCTATATTAGTTGAACATTTCAACTTGTTTCCCCTACAATGAATCATCATTACCCATCACTGTATAATGACCAAAAAAGAGTCTCTTTTGGAATTCATTATGTACACTATTAATAAAGTAGGTGGGTTATTGATACGTCTATTTCATGTATATATTGAAATATGGATTAAATTGTTGATTTAGTTATTTATTTAACAAACATTACATGTTTTTAATTAATAGATTTATTTTATTATTAGTGGAATGAAATAAAGGATTTGTGAAAAAGGAACAAAAAGGGATGAAATATGAGACCAATGAACTTTCACAGAACTTTTATTTTCTCACGGCGTGACATTAGAGTTTTGGAGATGAAGAGGGACTTGTAAAACTAAACAAAAATTAACTACACATCGTGTTCCACAAGTACACATCGTGACAATTCTAAGTGAAACAAATCTATTGAAAACATGTTGGACATGCATACACATTGTGAACTTCATGTACATGTAATGTACCACTAGTACACTGTGTAATAGTTGTAAAAACAACGTAAAAACATTCTATGGATTCAACGTGGAGGAGGAAAACCAAATATAAAGTACACACCATGTACCCTTGGTACACGTCTTGTTGGTGTCGATGCACTATGAAAAAACTGGCGACGTGGGCCACGAGTTTGGATTGGATTTTATGATATATAAGACCCCCATCCAATATTCCAATACACTTTAGGGTAGATCTATCCAAACACAACACAAAGTAAATCTTACAAACCATGGGTGATGATCTAGATCTGTTCTTCATCGATATTCCTCCTTCGGTACCCATGACACTCTCCCTTAAACTAAGTTAGTAGTCCAATTAGTGAAAGGTGATGATTTGGTATGGGGATCTATGCGTTGGGATTATTTTTTCTACTTTTGATTTATGATTTTGATTGATGCATGACTTTTTCCCCTTCAAAATCTATTTTTTTTTTGTATTTCATGACCATTGAAACTTTACAAATCATATCTTTTTATTTCAGAAAATAATTGGCATATTCTTAGTTTGACCATTACAAAATATATGATGGTTATGTTAAAAAAAGGTTTTGGTCACCTATTTCTGGGATTGTGCTATGTAGATGACCATTTCAAATGTGCGATCATAAGACTAAGATTGGAGACCAAGAAAAAGGATCTATTGTAATGCAATTCCAGCACAAAACTGAATAAACTAAATTTCAAGTAAATCTATCGCACCTGAACCTTAATGTCCCTAATATTGGCTAGCATCCATCAGGATATTCAAAGCCTAACCAATCCTACTATAATTTCTCTTTTCTCACAAACAATCAAACAATAACTATTCCAATAACCTAATTAATTAATATCATACATACCATTCATGTGTATTTGACACTCAGACATGATATATACTACACATTGAGTTAGGATTGTATGAGTATTATAAATATTTTTCATAGCATTGTAGGTACCTAACGATGCACTATGGGGTCGTCAAATTGGCACTATTTCCTGGGAAGGTTTCCACTATGTTAATTTTAATTATTAAATTAGATTAGAATTTTTTTGATTCATTATTTTAAACATGGTCTAATCGATCTGTTGTTTTATGTAGTAATTCATTGCACAACCAATCCACATGTGGAAATGAAAAAATTGAAGATCATTCCATCGATCCTGAGTTGGAGAAGACCATACATAATAAGAAATTTGAATAAGCTGAACAAGAACAAGTCATCATTGGTAGGATGGAATAATTTGAAGAATCTAACCATGAGATGTGATAGAGCTCTAGGCTACAAATTCATAGAAGAGACCAAGGGAGCTAAGGTATAATCAATTATGGGGGACCCAAAAAAAAGGTAGTCAACCCTATCCCTTTTATATACTAGTGGATATAAAAAAATTTGAAATCATGCCAGTGGTCATCTAGATGATCTCATATTCTTTTCAATTCACTGGGCAACCACATGTAGAACCCAACTCGCACAGTTGATTTTTCATATAGATATGTGACGTATTCTAAATTAAAAAAATAATAAATGATTTTATAAGGCTGTACTTGTTCAAATTATACCAAGAAGATAAAGCATGTTTGTTGATATAATGTATACCTCTACATTCAATTACCACATCGGAGGATCTAGTAAATAATGTTTTTACAGGGTGTTTCCTATCCTCAACGTCAATGGTTTTTTGGGTATGTATTTTTAATTTTGAAAAATTAAATGAATAACCACTATATATTTCACGAGAGAGGTTTAAAGGATTAATCATATGTTGTCCTTGTTTTGGAATAAAAATGTGGTTGTTAATTTAAACGTTTTATAATGGATTGATGCAGGGAAATCATTATATTGTAGATTATGGTGCATGAGGTTAATTAATGATAAAATCATAGGAAGAGAGCTATGAGATAATAGATGAGATATCAAGTAACAGTTTAAATGGAAAAACAGAAGAATGGAGAGTATAAGGAGTACACCTATTGGAAAATAGATGTATGGATACATAAATGGAGACGATGATAGAGAAGATGGACACAATAATGGACCCCCAAAATCACTAAGGAATGTAATTTGAAATTGATAATTTTCTAGATTAAAATAATCAGATCTATGGGAAGTGATGTAGGCCACACCAACTATAACAACCACAATAGAAAAATTGGAATCAATAATTTCAATGAAGGAATTATGGTTATTGACCACAACTACAAGGACCCTCACTAACTAGTAATGTCCATTCACTAGAGGAGACCCTTGCATAATTTACAACCACCACATGAGCTTCACTTAATGAGATGATAGTATACTTAATAGATCGTGGTACTATAGTGGTATAAATGAAAAATTACTCATGAAACCAACATTCATCATTAAGTAACATGGAAATACTAGTTGGTCAGATCACAGAGACACTTAAAGAAAGGAAATGAGGAGATCTTCCAAGATATCAAAAACACCCTCCTCTTGGGGATGTGAAAGCCATACTAATATGAAGTAGAAATATTACATGAGGGTGTGCCATATAATTTGGGAGACAAAAAGAACCACCACCTCTTGAAGAAATTCAATATAAGAAAAAGTAATTTGAGGAGAATGATGACAAATAAACACCACACCACACCACCCCAACAACCACTACCATATACATATCTAGAAATGAAGGGGAATATTTATTTTAAAAATAAAATGATTTTAGATATGTTCAAGAATATTCACACCAATATATCATTCATTGAGGAAATTTCAAACATGTATGTCTCTGAATTTTTTATGAAGGGTTTGGTGGCGAATAAGAAAACTATTGACGATTTATCAACCATTCTACTAGAAGAAGAATGTTTTGTAGTTGTTCACGTATTATACTCAAGAAGAAACATTATACAAGCATTTTTTCCATTCGAATAAAAATTGAAAATAATTATTTTGGTAGGGATATATGTAATTTAGGTGATACTGTAATCAAAATGTAATATCCAACATTAAAAAGCATGGGATTAAAGGATATAAAACCAACTCAAGATATCCTTCAACTAGTTGATACAATAGTTTGACGTCCCCATGTAATAATTGAATATTTCGTCATCAAAGTGGTTCAGTTTTTTTCAGGTATATTTTCTAGTTATAGTCATGGATGAAGAAAATGTGCCAATAATTTTTGGAAGTCAGTTTTTAGATACAGGATGGGAACTAATTGATGTTTAGAATGGAGAGAAGCATTTGAGAGTTGGAGGATCAGATTAAAAATTCAATCAGAAAAGGGTGATTCTGAAGGTACACAAACCATTAGATTATTTTTCTCAAGATGAATAGATTAATGTATAAGAAAATGATATCCTTGGAGGAAGAGCTGATATAGTTGTTGTGGATATAGGAGAAAGAAGCATAGACAAGATAAAAATGAAAAAAAAAGAGTTGTACGAAGATGATGATCAGGGAATATCATCCATAAAAGTAGAATTCAATGAAGAAGAGAATGTTTGGGTAGTTAGTATTGTGTTGTTTGGATATGATGGAAGGTCCAAGAAACATTGGATTGATACTATGGAATTTGAGAAGCATTTCAACAATGAAAGTGTGAAATAAGTTTCACAGGAAGGGAGATAACCAATCTAATCTGAGGAATCACATCTACAAAATTATATAGATCCCGAACAGGTATCTTTTTTCATACATTCAATCACCTGAGAAGAATAGGTAAGCATGAGCCAGCAATAGTAAACAAATGTGCTTCTGAGAAGCAAACCCTGTTTTTATTTTTTCTATTTATTTATTTTCAATTTTTATGAAAAGAATACATCTATATCAATTTTATAATTTTATTATATTTAATGTTCTTTCACATTAGTTTATTTTATTTCATAGTCATCAAGGAAAAAATAAGGTGAAGATGCTAGAGTTGAGTTACATATCGTGAAGGGCACATACAAATCCTAATAGAGTTCATTATGAACATATTCAGTCAAATTTTGATGAATACATTTTAATGGGGAGTGAGCATTTCAATTTTTTTATTTTCTATTATCTTCCCCACATTTTAGTGTTTTTGATCTTTTATTGAAAATTTCATGCCTCACACTAGATTCATTCATTACAAAAATGATCTAATATACATAAACCACTTAGAAAAATTATTATACAATGTATTTGTATTTATTAATCAATAAATTTGAATAAGAAAAATGGGAAAATAATTTGTATAGATAAGTATGTGGATTAATATTTGAAAAACCAGGATATATATGAGTATTTTTATCATTATATATGAATAGTTCTTGAGATTATTCCATGATTTCAGCTTCAGAAAACATTCATTAAGTGATTTAATTATTCATAGGCATTTAAATGAGTAATTGAACCAAACATTCATCCCATCCCTAGGACATCCACTATGATATTATTGTCCATTATTTTTATAGTATATTTCTTGACAAACCCAGGCATGTTTTCTTTTATAACATTCACTATAGATTTTAGAAGTAATGAAAGAATAGAATCACTTTTAAAATGATTGAGGCATTACATTCATTAGCCCTTATCCTGAGAACCACCATGTATTACTGAGAATTTAACCATATAAGCCATGATTGTTTTTTAGGAACTGTCTTATCTAACAATAATATTTTATCCATTCCTACATTCCTATATTTTTTTATTATATTTTAATGATTATGTGTGAGGTAGAAGTTTATTGGTTGTAGTAGGATATAATTTATGGTGGATATTTATATGAGGGAATTTTCTACTATGTTATGTGGAGAGGCCATGAAATATTATCAATTGTATTTAATTATTCAAATATTTTTCAACTAATATAATAATAATAGAATAAATTTTGGGTGTGTTTTGGGAGGATAAAAAATTATTACCTTCCAGACTGATGATTTTTTTATCATATGTGGTTTGGTGATGGATGTGAGATCTGTCCTAAGCAGATCATTGAAAAAAATGAATTTTAAAAAAGGGAATGAGAGGATAATCCATTAAATGTTATTAAATGTATTACGGGACATCATTCCAATTTTTTGGGTAAAGACAAATGGAATTTGTAAAGGTAGGAAATCATTGAGCTTAACTTTTGTTAACATGAAAAATTATTTAAATTAAAACATTTTTTTGAGATTTAATTCTTATATAATTTACCTACTAACCCTAAACCACGAAGTCATTTGATATATAGCGGTGAAGTCCTGATTAATAATTGTAATATCTATTGGTATGCGGTGGAGATATAAGATTCCTTGAAAGCCTATGGTATGTCACATATTATTCAGGTTTGTTCTGAATGCTATTTACATTTAAACCATGATCATTAGAGAATAAAATTCATGTGAGGTAGATTAAAAGTGTCATGCATATTGATAATAGATTAAAAACATTGAATGGATTAATGAAGGACCATTGCTATTATAAGGGGTAATGTAAAAAACGTGGGTAGCATGGTTCATTGAAACAATGAGTTGTTGAGAAATTGTCCTCTGACATACTCGTACATTCAATTTTTTTAATTAAATCATTTTTTTAATTGAAATTGAATTTAAATCATGGAAATATTAAATTCTTTTCTAGAATCTTGAGATTACATCCTTAAGGAAAATGATCAATTCATGTGTGGGAGGTATGATACTTATATTTCATGCATATATTTTAATATGTTTTAATGTGTAGATTCTTTTGTAGATTATTTAATATACTTTCAGTGTTTGGAATTAGTTGAATTTATTTATTATTAGTTTCATGAAATAAATTATTTGTGAAAAAAGGAAAGCAAAATAGATTAAATATGAGCTGAACAACTTTCATACCCCTTTGCTTCACTCGTACTACAGCAATGTATTTTTAGAGTCAAAAATGAGTTGGGAAAACTAAAGAAAAATTGACTGCATGTCATGTTCCATAAGTACACATCGGGAAAATTTCAGGTTAAACATATCTATGCTGAACAATTCATGACCTAAATACAAAATATGATCTTCAAATACACTATGTGTACCAATGTACATAACGTGATGAAAGTGAAACCAGCATACGATGGTTCTGTAGATTCAATACATTTGGGGAAAAACTAGATCTGAAGTACATGTCATCTACCCAAGTACATATTGTGGAGGCATTGACACACATAGAAATAATAGGTGACACAGGCCATGATAATAGATTGGATTTGTAATAAATAATACCCCCCGCCTTTATTCCAAGACACTCTACGGCAGAGGCAACCATAAACAACACAATGGACATTATCTTGACCATTAGTTACAATCTGAATCCTTTCTTCACTACCATTCCTCTTCAGGGACCCATGACACTATCCCTCATTATGATAGAGTAGTACCAATAGTTTTAGGTGATTTGATTGTAGGGGTATGTGTGTCACGGGGTAATTTTTCTACTTTCAATTTATGATTTGTATTACGGAATGATTTTTATTCAATTTCAAATATCATTAATCTCATATTGCGTGACAATATATATGTTCGAAAAGTATTCTTTTTATTGAATTTATTAATCATCTTAGTTTTCCAATGACCATTTCAAAATCTATATTGGTAATGTTTAAACAATGTTTTGGGGAACTTATTTCCATTATAGGGCTAAGTAGATGAGCATTCCAAAAGTGAGATAATATGACTAGGATGGGATTCCAAGAACAATGATCTCAGATAACCCAATTCCTACACCAAAATTGAATAAACACGCATTCAAGTAAAATCTTGTCACATGAACCTGAATGTCATTGATCCTTTCATGCCACCTTCCTGATATTCTAAACCCAACCAATCCTGCTACTATTTCTCTTTTATCGCAAACAATAAAAAATTCAAATTTCAATTAGAAAATTAATTTTTTTCATGTGAGTCATCCCTATTGGTTCTACCCATGTACATGAATGATACTACACATTGAGTAAGTATTATCTGAGTTTTATAATTTTTTTTTTCATAGCATCAAAGGGAACTAATGACAACATATGGGGATGTCAGTTATGGAGCTACCAAAATTATGGAAATAATTCTTATTGAATGATTATAAATCATTAGAACAATATTTTTCATATGGTAATGGGCTAAAAATACCTCAACTGTTGTTGTCTAGAGTTTCCCTAGTTGTTACACAATCACATCTTGGTTCTATTTTGGATTTGATGATCAGAGGTGTGGGGATGGTAAGAATTATCCATTCCTAATGGGATACCATTTTCAGAATAAAACTAATAAGATATTTTTTATCATTTACTTACTGACTTTTTTCCTCTATTTGGTAACATTCAAGGGAAAAGGCATTTTCCAGATGGTATCATTCAATCATATTGTACAGATGTATTTTTGAAAGCATTTACTGACTCTAATGAGAGCCTTATGAACCTTATTAGCAACATAATTCAATATTTTATCCATACCGCACTCTCCAAGAGAACAAATTCTTGGACCATAGGTATATTTTGGATTTATTCAATGCATAAACTTGGATATGTGAAGGCCAATCCAAAATAATGGCCAATTCCATATGAATTGAATGATTCTTTCTTAGACAAGTCGTTTTGGTGAATAAACCTGGGGAATTATATAGGTTCATATTCACCCATACAAATCATGAGTATGTCAATTGATTGATCCATGAAAATAAACAAGTGTGTCTGTATGTTATTGATGAAATAATGTTATGGGAAAATTATGTGAATGGGAACATCTGAATTTTGGTCCCCAAAGAAGATATTAAAATCGTCACGAAGGTAGATTTCACTCATTAAATTGATATGATTAATTTAATTGGTGTAATTATGTTTTTTTATATAATGGACATCTCCCAATATATTATTTAGTTGAAAATATATGCATTCCCAATTTAATGATTCCTTTGTTTTATACAATGGTGTTTTTATGTGCTGAAACATGACCGCTATATAATTCTGAACCAATTCCACTATTTGAATTTGAAATATTCATCATCTAAAAATTTGGATGTCAATAATTAATCCATACATACATGAATTTCCTACACTAATATCTCACATGATGAGAAATTTCTTGTGATGTTTTTTGTTAAATTATAGTGATAGTGATTCTGAGAATTTTTTTATGGTGATAGTTAACAAAAATCACAGAATAATTTACGTGAAAAGTTCATGATAATAATTATGTATCTTACTGTAGTAAAAAAACTCAAGAATATCTCTCTATATGAAGGGATATTTGAAGTTCTTTCAGCATGGGGAGTACCATAATGATTAAATGATATTGTATACTCCTTGTAGAAATAAATTCTAAACTAGAGATCCCCTTACCTAATGCTTCCATTTAGTTGTACTCTTTTTACCATAACTTATTATTGATTTAAAAATATTAAAAATATATTAATTATCCATATTAATATTTATGATGTCATATATGATCCTTTTAAAATATATTATACCCCATTATATAAAAACATTTCATTATTTTCATTGCTTGAGGTGATGATTGCCTTATTTATCACGATTGTTTTAAGTTGTTATTTTTTTGTTCCACCATAATAGAAAATGGTTTCATAAGGCCAATAATGTAATAAATTCTGTAAATATAATATATAATTATCATATATGTATTTAGAGAAATACAATATATTTTGAGGTAGGAAATTATATTAATGTTTCTTGGAGATGGTAGGTCGTACATAGGCATGAAAAATGAGTATTGTTTTGTATTAAAACAATTAAATATAATTGATATATATATATATATAATTATGTATAATATAATTAATATATCATATTTATGTCATATACATTATAGATGTTTATTAAAACCATCCTTAATACATTTCGAGCAATGACTGAATGAATCACATCACTTTGAGTAGGCGGTAGTCCACAAGTTCATAGATGATGTTACCATATTATAAAAATATTTAAACCATAGAGGTATGTTTTATAAATTACCTAAAAAATGTAAAAATTATGTAATAAAATAATATAATATATTAACTATAAATTCAACTATATTATCAACCTTGAATAGTTGAAACGAATGAATGAATGATATCAGTTCCTAGGGTGGTAGTCTAATATACACACGAATGATGATTATGTATTGAATTTGATGACAGTGTGTTTAGTTTTAGGTGAAACCATTGAGATAAGAAATATCAGTATATTTAGGATACTAATATTATTATAAAATAAATATATAAGAGTAACTGATGTAGTGGATATTTAAATAAAAAAAAGTTCTCATTGAAGAATGTTTCCTCTTTTTTGGGTAACTCTTTTTGGTTTATACAAAAAGTCATCCTAGGATGGATTTTTTCCAAATGTGAGGATTAAATGATTAAAGGAGGGATTTTGTTAGATTATTAATTAAATTTTTGGACAAACCAAAGGTCTTGATATGTGTGAATAAGTGAGGGGGTGAGTTCCCAATTATATTGGAGGAAGAATGTCATTCTTGTAAATATAAAAAGGAAAACACTATTTGGGGGTCTTCATTACATAATATTCTTTCAATAATGAACCAAATTGGAAAAAAGGTGTGATATTTTGGAAATATATCCACCTAAATGGGTTTGAAGATGTTTCTATATCATTTGGTCCCATACATTTAATGTTTAACCATTATGTAAACTCATTCTCACCTTAATCCCTAAAATAAATTTTAATTTCCATCTATTTTATTTTTTTCAGAAAATAATTTCAAACGAATATAAATTATAAATTATTTTTAATGAAAAATGGTAATCAATTTATCCAAATTAAAGTGATTTAATTTGTATAAATTTTTCTAAAATTAGTCCCGCGTGTGGGATGAGAAAGCTGGTTTTTAATGTTAAAATGTCCAAATGTCTGAAATGTTTTTATAAAACAATTCAATATTAAATTCACATAAATTATAAAATTTAAATAATATTAATAAATTTGATAAAATTAATTTATGATCCCCATTAACTATATATTTTAATCATAGAATGTATTTAAATGAAAATTCAGTTTTCAATTAAAATTTCCAATTTTTCAAAATTCATAAAAAAAACATCTAATTAAAATTCCAAAAAATCACTATCAGTTAATTTTTAAACTACTATCTAAAAAATGTAGTAAATTGTTTAAACAAAAATATATGAAAGTGACAAAATTTACTTGTAATATAGGTTCTCTAATAAAAGGATGAAAAACTACATTTGGAAAAAAATTCTTTTTATACATAAAATAGAGTTTGTTTTTATATTATGCATACCCGATCAAATGAATTTAATTGAAAATATAATAATTTAACTTATAAAAAATAAATTCCATAAATATCATCCACTAATAGTAAACAATTTAATTTATTAATATAACAAACCTTTTTAGCGTAATCTTTTTTTAAAAACATTTCCTTTATATTAAATTGTTTTCAATATTAATTTATAATAAATTGGTCATAAAATAATTATATTAACATGGGTAATGTTTTCTCAACATTAGGTAATACTTTTCATTCATTTCATTAAAACAAATATTTTATAACTATAATATTAATTAATAATATTTTTAGTATATTTTAGTTTGGTAAAACCCATTCTTACTAGTAATGTATGCTATTGAAGGAACTCAGTATTGTGGGTAACACATGACAAATTAGTATTATGTGTACCACAAGCTAATATCACCATTTTGGTAGTGTGTTTTTAACTATTTTTTGTTTATAAATCAAGCTAGAAATAAAGTTATATCTATTTCTAAAGGAAACTTCTATAAATTCCTGAGGTTTTATTCACCCTTAATTTTTAGAATTTTTCCCTTTCAATTAAAATAGTATAAAGATAATTTATGGTTTGATATTTTAAAATTCTATTTATGATAATCTCATATCATAGATTGGGTTAATAACACCAGTTATTAATAATAGGGGATGGGAAACAAGAAGGTAACCCCAAGAATTTTCAACAGAATAGGATAATAATATTAAAAGCATTTAAATGTATGAGAAATTAAACAATCATGTTCTTACAGAGGATGATAGAGAATATGTTCATGATAATGTTTTTTACTACAAAACCATAATCCAGATTTTTTACAAAGTTCATTGATATAATAAAAAATTATGATAATAAGAAAACATTTTTTTTCAAGACCAATTTCCTAGAGTTGAGAAATTATTTTTTTATCTAAGAATATTTTTCAAAATATAAAATGATACATTTCTATTTGATATAGAGAGTATAATACACCTAAAAATATTTATACTTCTTCTCTTAGAAGAGGTTGCGTAATATGGTGAAGTAATAAAATGACCTATAACACCTCATCTAAAGATCATCTTAAAGGATTTAAAAATAGGTCAACGTTCCAAAAGTTTATGATCCAACATTTTAGATGAAATATCTCTTAATTTAAAAAATAATATTATCAATAATCGCCCATCAACATGAAAAATCTCTTTAATCATGACATACTCAAAACCTAATCATATTCATCATGTATTCTCATGGAACAAAATAAAAAATTTAATTAGCATAACAAATAATGGAAAACACGCATGATTTATTATTCCTAATACAGAACATATAATAGAATATATATTCCTCAAATATAAAAATCTTGTAAACTGCATCAATGATCAAATTAATGATGGTTTATAAAAATCATTAATCAGATCCAATGTAGTACATAAAAAATATAATAAATCCATAAAAATACAATCTTTATCCATATATCATTATATAAAAATAAATAACATATTAAGGACTTCATTCCCCAATATCATATGTTTTCCAAGTAGTTCAACATGTCCCTGAATCATTTTTCTTGGCCATCGATAATGAACTCCATAGGCTTTTAAATCATTGGTGAAAATTTGTTATGGTGTAATCATTATATATTCTATTAAACATATAACTACGATATAATCATTAATATACTCATTATACATTTTTAAAGGATTAAAATAAATGAGAAAATTAATCTCTAAACATTATTAATATTAGCATCATAAGATTGACCTTCAGCCCTTATATTCTTTTGAGGTATGTTCTCTTGATTCTTTGGGAGTTCTTTTCATGGCATCCAATCATCATGGGGTTATAATACTATGTAGTATAGTTTTTATCCCACAATTTATATTATTTTTTCTAGTAACAATTGTATCAACTCTTATTACAAAACACCTAATCATTTCCAGCTCTTCCCATGGTGATTATTAACACAATTATCATATGTGGGGAAATAATTTATTCACTTCATCACTTTACTACAATTTTTTAAACTATACTATTGTTGATGTGATTCCCTTTAAATCTATTATAGAAATATAACCCTTTCTATATCTCATTAGAAAAGTCTACTACATCCTCTTATGATAATAATTCATGGGAGGCTATTTCCCTTCGAAATATTTTCATAAAAAGATAAAATATTTGACCATTCTAACTATATGGATTAAGTTCATTGGTGGGGATCACATTCCATATTTTTTGATCCATTTATAAATAATGACATACACTAGATTAGATCATATAATTATGAAAAATGATGAATAGACCATAAAATAGTGAAATGCATAACATAAATTAGAAGACAAATGCATTACTAACCTCATATTCATGAACATAGTTCCTTTGGAATGTACTTCAATACTTATCCCAAAATTATATCACTGTTGTGTGATTTTTAGAATATAATTTCTTAAATTTATATTACAATGTTACTACTAAAAATCATTTAATAACTACCTTAAGGCCCTGACCCAAGAATCATTGATCTAGTGCATAACATTACTACATTGGAAGGATTACTTAGAGACAAATACTAAATGATCATCCTGTTTGGATTATTTGGAAACTAGATATGTACTTGATATCAGTTTTACATTAATATTTTGTAAAAAAACATGCTACAAAAAAAATCATATTAAAATAAATCCTTGAAAACTAAATAAAATATCAATTCAACTTGACCTGGGGAAAGGAAACAAAATATGGTTGAGATCTAAATCTCGGTAAGGGTTCTGTCAAGTGGAAGAAATAATGAATCTATAATCATAGTTAATATAGAAATATTAAAATATTTCAAAATAATGATATATAAATTCTGACATGTGCATGAAACATAACCATTCACATTCTAACAAATCAAAAAATCATATAGAATATTAATAACTAAAATCGTAATTATGTAATCCATAAAAATGTAAATTTAAATCTTTTACTCGAGGCTTAATTCCAAGAATAAAATAATATCAAGGATTCATTACAAGAATCCAATATTCATAAGAATTCATGTGAGAAATCTAATAATGTCAAGGCTTCATGGTAGGAGTCTAATATTATCGTGGATTCATACCTGGAATCTAACAAATGGGTACAGCCTAAACCTAAACCATATCTATAATGTTTCATGAAACATACCAACTCATCTAGGGTCTTGAATTAGTTTATATCCAACCAATTTCATTCTAATTCAATTTATTCTTCGTATGTCCAACAATTTATTTATATCATAAATTATAAAATATCCATATTGAGTAAAAGATGAAAATTTATCAATATTTCCCTAGTTAATGAAAAAATTGAAGTAATAAATATATGTAACAATTGTATATGGTTTATGAAATATTCATATAATTGATATATCATGTGGATATTTATAGAAAATTTAATGTTCAATTGTTACTGGAATGTGAATTACTAGAGGGGAAGTTGATGACTGCATAAAAGTTTTAAAGAATTGAATTCCAATACTATCCATTTTGAAAATACTCATAAGACGAATACATAAAGAATAATTATGGTATTAATAAAATATGTACCTAATGTAGTATAATTAAAAATAAGGTTTTTGGATGTTGTTGAAGGGAAATAGCATTATATGATCATTAAAAACACTCTTCCGGAAAATAATATTTAAATATTACTAGGTGTCGCAAACCACTTTGAAACAGTTGAATCATATTCCATGTGATGTAATAAATCTAAATGAAAATTGTAATATTATGAGATTAAATATATTCCTGATATATAATTTAAAATTAAATTATATACACAACATAAAAGTACATGGATTTATAATATAACAATGTTCTCAAAAAATGAAAAAATGTCTCAAAAATCCATTATCATTATGGTAAATATGAAACTATAAACCCCATGAAAGAGAGATAATAGAATGGCTATTATAAAACGAAAAAATTTATTATAATAACCATAAGATCCATTCATGGTAATTATATAAATTATATAAATAATTGAGTGGAGAATAGGTAAAAATTCCCTTCGAAATAAATGCCTGAATTGAAATCCCATTGCCATATAGTTCATTTTCATTGAAGGATCATTAAAACCATGTATAGTGGTTTTAAACATTTTTATAACTTTTTCTACATTAATATTAATATTATTTATATAATATATGTGTCATTAAAAATATCATTTCACTAATGTGATAGTAATCAATAATTAGTTTCCATATTTTTTTTATTAAATGCCTTTTTGTTGTATGTTTTATCATGTCATTTTTTTGTTACTCTTACATATGAAATGATTTAATAATATATATAATGTGAAACATGTTTTAGAAATCATATATATTTATTTAAATATATTTATAGTAATCCAAAAAATTTGGAGATAGGAAATGAAATACACCATTCATAGAGACGGTAAATCGCATGTATTCATGAACATTGATTCCATTTTCATACCAAATTAAAATATGAAATATTAAATTATATATATATATATATTATTATTATTAAGGAATAATATTCATTCCATATACTACATATATTTTTATTAAATATATCCATAATATATTCCATATATTGTGTGAACGAATCACATCGCTTAGTGGTGGCAGTAGTCTATATGTCCACAAATGATGTTACAGTATTCCAATGAAATGGAAAGCAAGAAGGTATGTGTTATACTATAATTACATAATAATAAATAAATTATAAATATCATATATAAATATATTATAAAATATGAAAATTAATCATTATTTTTATCCTTCAATGGTGGCATTTGAAGAACTACTGAAATATGTTCGCAGGGCTATAGTCTTCCATACACATAAAGGACGATTGTGTATCACATTTGTATAATATATGTGTAGGTTTTGGTAATTATCCTCATATAAAAACATATAAGTATATTAATTATACCAATATTTTTATATAATCCTGATATATTAATAATTACAGTTGGTGATACTAAATAAAACAAAGTGCACATTGAAGAATGCTACATCTTTTTTTGGAAACAAATTTTGGTTTATAGAAAAAGAAATCCTTCATTGGATTTCATTACATAGTGGGTATTTAATGATAAGAGGAGTTATTTTGGGAGAATATTTAGTCAGGTTATAGAATATAAAGGGGATTTAGAGGTTTTAATAAGTGATGGTGGTGAGTTCCTGTTTATGGTAGAGGAGTTCATACAATTATAAAAAGGTAAATAGTATTGGGAGATATCCATAACCTAACGTTCCATAGATAATTCTAAAAAAATATAAAAGTGTGTGTATGGTACAAATATGTCCACGTAATAGGGTATTTACCCCTTTATTGCTCATTTGGACCCTTAATATTAATGCTTCACCAAAATGCAACCTTACTTATAAATAAATCACTTTAAATAATTTTAATTTATTTCATTGATATTTTTATAAAAAACAGTCATGAATATAATATAAATTATAAATGATGTTGATTAAAAATATGGAAAAAATATTTTTTAATTCAAATCATATAAATCCCACAAAATATTTAAAAATAAATATCTTGGTCGGGATTGTAAATCATTTTTATTTGAAATTTTCCAAAAGTATGAAATGTTTTTATATTCAAATTCAAAATTTAATTGATACCAATAAAATTAATTATTTTAGTAGATTAAAATTTATTCAATGAAACATTAAATTCATTTAAAATATTATATATCCTAATAATTTATATAATCAGATAGTCGATTTTTATTTAATATTCTGTATTTACATTATTCATCAAAATTTTAAACTTATCAGAAAAATTCAAAAGAAAATCACTATAATATAATTCAATTGCTATTCTTAAAAATAAAAAGATTACTTTTGAAACAAAAGTTTTTAATTTTCATAAATTTATTTTTAAAATATTTCCTCCATTAAAAGGCACTAAAACTGCATTTAGAAAAATATAAATTTTTATATGTAAAATTTGTGTTGTTCTTATCTTATGAAAATAAAAAACTTTTTTAGTATTTAAAAATATTTAATTTAATATATAAAAAATAAATTTAATTAATATCATAATCTAAAAGTAATTAATTTAATTTATTACGATAATGAACATTTTGCGCAAAAAAATATTTTATAAAAACATTTAATTTATATTTAATATGTTTATATAGTTTTTTAAAATAAATTGTTCAACAAATAAGAATATTAATATATACAAACAAATATTGACAACTTTAGTTTTTCATTTTAATATATTTCATTACTATATCATGATTACAACTATCCTATTAGATAATAATACATGGAGTGTATTGATGTTTGGTGAAACTCGGTCTTGCATGTAATGCAAGCTATTTAATGAACTCAAAATTGTGTGTAAAACAATCCAACATTGTGTTGTGTTTACCAAAAAATAATGCAGTTGTTTTTTAGTGTTCGTTTAACATGGTGTGTAATATAAAGTAATATTGAAACAAAATTAAATATATTTTAAGAGGAAAATATTGTAAAATATTGGGGTATTAACAATAATATGGTCTTTTAAATCATCCAAATTTTGTTTTTTTAGGTCCTTAGAATTTGTTTTATCATTTAATTTCTTGTGGTCAATTACCTATACAATTTTCTATAATTATTTAATCATTTCACGATCTTCCACACATTTACATTCCCCCAATGTTCTCCTGCATTAAAAATAGTAATGTGTTATTAAAAATGACCTTCATATTTCCAGTTTTTTCTTATTAAGGGGATGTTTTAGTAACCATTTTATAAAGTCTATTTTTTCAAAATTGGTATTTATTAATGGTAAACCATTGATAAACATGACCAATTATAATTTATGATTAGGAATGTTTTTTCCACTGGGTAAAATGTAACATAATGAGATATTAAAATAAGAATGATTTGTTCATAGCGAATATTAAATGATACTATGAGCTTAAACAACCCATTAAATGTATTTAGTTAAATTAAATCTCTTTAATAGATTTTGAATCGTACAATAATGATTTGTAATGAACCATATAAGTTTATTATTATAACATTTTCATTAAATTGGTAAATATTAATTGCACAAAATAAATTATGTAAATAATGTTTAACAATTGATTAGAGTAAAAATAATAATCATATAAAGTAGAAAATGTTTTCTCAAAACTGTATATTTTCTAATAGAATGTTTAATCATGTTCTGCACTCATTAATTAAATTCAGTATTTATAATTTTTTAAAAATAATATTAATTCATAATTTTTACTTAATTTTTTATCTCAGAAAATCAAAATTATATTTAGGTGGTGGATCTGGATTTTTTGAGATGTTTAATTTTTTGATAAAAAGTGAAAACTACGAAATATTTTTTGAAAACTGTCATTTAATTTAAATTATTTATAAAGATAGTTTATATTATTACTTACAATGAAAGTAAAATAAGAACAATTTTATATCTATTAATTCAATATAGGTCATTGAAATCATTTTTATTGTGAATTTTGAAATTAAACCTTTGATAACAATTGAACAATTTCTCTTTGAAAACGCACTTTCAATTCCCATATTTAAGAATAATTTTAAGTTGGATTTTTCTACTATAACGAATATGGTTTTTCTAAAATAAATTCCATATTTGGAATCCGAATAATTAATATCATATTTTAATTTCAATATAATTTTTTATAATAATGAAAAAAAATAATAAAAATTATTTACTATGGTTTCGGAAAAATTGTGTTTATTAGAGAGTTAAACCCAATAGATATGAGAAAAAATGACCAGAACAGTTGTATAAATTATATTAGATGAAACTAATTTGAAAACATAATTTCTTTTGATACATAATTCTTCATTTTGGAACCTTTTACAATGTGATGAACATGTTAGAACATTTTCTTTTCAAAATTACAAGTATGCCACTGACCTCACAAATAAAATAACTCACAATCAATTCAATTCATCACAACTTAGAAAACATTTAGTTCAATGAAAACCATACAATTTAATTCAAAACATCTATAGTCACACATTAAAAGACAATTTGTTTTCATAAATATATTATATGAATACATTAGGTATAATCCTAGAGATGTGGTCTGCTAAGAGGTAATATTTCTAACTATGTATTTTTTATTTCTTATTCCACACCAAAAAAATATTCTTCAATCATTTAAAAATTATAAAACAAGTTCATCAAATTTTAAAATTTATATTATGTTAATTTCCTGACATATATCTATAATATATTCTCTCAAATGGTAAATAATAATATATATCATGTGTATGGAGGACTAACACCTTTTGGACAGATGTTACACATTTTTCATAAACACCTCTCACATTTGGATATGATGATGAATATAAATTATATATAAAATATTTCTAAAATTATTATTCAGATGGATTAATTATATCATATAGACCATACATATTTTACATTTTGTAGGGGATAGGATAACGTCCCTTGTGTGCACGGTGGACTACCGCGTCACGAAGCGATGAGATTTTTCATTCACTAACACTTTACATGGATGTTGATAAGGATAATGATTATTAAAATATGTGATATTCTTGATTTCATTTAGATATTTATTATATTTGTATTATTAGGAAGAGATAATACAACATTTTCTTCCTTACATTTTCAGTCATTTAAAAATGATAATGATGTTCATCTACCTATATACTACCTCCACCTAAAAGCGATGTGACACTCTTTTCATCTCAATTACAAATAGATGATATATATATATATTTATATATAATTATTAAATATATAATATATGAAATTATTATAATTCTAAAAATATAAAACAATACTTAAATTGATTACATAATGATCACTGCAAATTGGATGGGACTGTAAAGGGCATTGCGCGAGAGGTTCGACTCGGCGGTCCTGGTTTTTCCCCTATATTTGTTCCATCATCACCTATCAATCCATCTCTCTGCACGGGGGATTGTATCTCGAAACTCTCCTTATCCTCCCCATTCCTCTAAGACTTATCCTCCTATCTTCTAATATGTTCTAGTTTCATCATGTTTAGAGTCATGAGGATGCAGTCTCGGTTATGCTCGGTGGTTTTTGTCATGTCCTCAGCGGTTCAGATTGATTGGCATTATTTCATAGAAATATTGGTGTCTCTCTCTCATGCCATACAATTTAAAATATGGTGACTTAATGAACACTTGGATCCATTTACGTCCTCTACTCTATCTTTTATTTTTTTTCTTCCATATTGGTTTGTGGTGATCTGTTTGATGCATGATTCGTGTTCGAATCTATGTCGATGATGAATCTTTCATCCTTCGCCTCCTTCAATAAATATGTATATTTTCTACCTTGGTCTCATATTTTTTCTTCGGGCTTCCTCCTTGGCATCCTCGGTGTGCGCTTATAGAGATTGGTGTGTTCCTGGGGTGGTGCAGTGGTGTTAGATCCCGGTGTGAATCTGGTGGTGTGGATTACATACACAACATTGAAGTTCATGAAGGCCCCTTCTTTTTTATCATGGTAGGATCCAATGGTCAAAAAGGGTTTAGGTTCTGTTCATCCTTGGGGGTGCTCCTGGTTCATTTGGGGTGTGGCTATAGGTAGTTGGGTGTGCCAAGAACTTGTGGGGCAGTGGTGGTTCCTAACATGATCCCTTTGTTTTTAGTGGGTCTGTCCTTGGGTAGAATTATTTGGTCGGCCTACTTTTTCCATGTTTTGGTGTGAGTCTTGTCCATGACTGGGCTCCTTGACAGTCCACTTTTGTTTGGTTATTTTTTTTGTTTTGATGATGGATGCATGATTGGTTCACACTAAACCAAAATATGTTTTATTTGAAAAATCCAAAAAAAAAATACTTTCAATTAGATCAATGTTAAATGGAATGTATACTTCTGTGTATGTATGTTTCACCGTCTCTATGATTTTAACATAGTTATTTTTTCATAAGAACCCTTAATTATAGTCTTTAAATTTATAATAGACATATATATATTATAATAGGTCATGATTGTTATCTTGGACATGTTAAAATAATGTCATCTTTGATCCTAATATCATAGAAACAATTGAAATAAACTATATTTAATAATTAATAAAATATAACATGGTGTTAAGTAAAACAAACGGAACAATAAACGTCAAAATATTTATTAATAAAGTTAATAATTATCATACGATACATATCTAGAAATTTATAGTGTTTACCTGATATGTTTGACTCATTAAAAGGTTTTCTAATCTCACATTTACTTCTTCTAGACATGCATCATATTCAACACTTATTTCTTTTGTGTAGTTTATATAAATCCAATTTTTATGTTATATCATGAATTCATTTATGTTTGTTAAAAAAACCATACACTATATTACAAATTATTCCATGATTCATTATTTAAACTATATTAAATTTAACCCAAAATTTCTAAAAGTCTAATGAACTGGAGAAATAGGTACATTTCATGACAACAAGAAATATGATAACTTCATCTTTATTGAAAACCAGTTTAACATGATTTCACTTAAATCTGCATTGGACAACCTAGAAAATAAGTAAGAATGGGGTGAGCTATAAATCCTTGTAATGAAATAAAAAATAACAAAATTTAGAATATAATACATGTTACAAATATATGAATATCCATAGGGAATAAATGATACATGAATAACAAGGCAAGATGCACCAAGATAATCAAAACATGGGAAACGTCGTAACAATGTAAAACACTACATCATAAAAATAGTTCAAGTATAACTCACCAAAAAAACCTGAATAAAAAATTCCAGTCATGATATATGGTTCAGTCCCTATCAAAAACATGATGTATTAGGATACACAAAATTACCAAATGCTTTGTATAACTATATAATTTTGGGAGCACCTATAACATTCATTTTATTCTCATGCTTATATATGTGAACTAGATCATACAACATGGATTCATCTATCATCATATATTATTCACCAATAATGAAGTGTGTAATGAATACATGTAAGTACTCATTCAATGAATAAATAGTTTATATATGTGTAAACAATTTATAAGAAATTGTTATGGTATTCATTAAAAAATTATATTGGAATGGGAAATTATAGAGAAATATTTTCAACATAAAGACATAACCTAAAAATTCATAAATTGGTTGATGAGAGAGAAAGGGGTGTCTCATAATTTTTAAATAAAAATGAAAATATGGGGACATTTAAGGATATGTCCTAACATTATGAATTGGTAAAATTGAATCATAATGTAATAATTAAAATTGAAGAAATAGGAGAAAGGAAATAAACCTTACCATGAGGGTATGACACAAAAAGAATGAAAGGTGCTTCTTGAGGGATTGAGTATACCTTAGGAGGATTATATAGATAGGATTTGTGAGTAAGGATGTTATTAGAAAAATTTTAAAAAATAAAAATTATAGTTTGGGGGCTTATATAAGAAAATGGAGGGGAATTATTGCATATATAATAAAATTATATTTTGGAATCATTTAAATAAAATAACCAAAACTAAACACCTTATAATGGTAATTTCATATGTTTATTCCAAATAAAGGACGATTTAGGTATTTTATTATACACAGGGTTGATATTAGTAAAAAAATTACCATTATTATGTGGAGCTAAGTTTCACTCTTAATAAATTGAATTTAATATCCAAAAATATATTATATGTTTTGGGGGATTATTAGAGCTTTTGTAAAATTAATTAAATAAAATCCTAATCTGCTTATTTTAATGTTTAAACATATATTTGGCAGAGTATACCGGTTATAATATTTACTACATTTTTTCTAGTTCATTACAATTTTATAATATACATTGTATATTTATATGGTATATAAATTTTACTTGGAAATTCAATATTCTCTTAAAATATAAAAAACTACCATTGGATAATGTAGACATATTTATTGAATAAATAATATTCATATTATAATAATAATTTTTAAAATATGTCAATATTACCTTTTAAAATAATAATTCTTTTTAAGAAATTTTATTCATTAAAAATAATATTTTTTGAACCCATATAAAAGGAAAAATTTGATATCATAAAAAAATTTTGTGTTAATTTATCTTTATCAAAATTATATCTAATAATAACATATAATTAATGTATCATTTGTTTCAAAAAATAATTAATTCTTCAAAATTAATCTGTTTATATAATTTGAATATCACATGAAAATACTAATTTTGTAATGTTGTAAAGATTATTTTTCAAATAAAAATTATAGGATTGAAATATAATCATTAATTTATAAAAAATAATTTACTTAATTATATTTCTTTAGACTTGATACATATCCATTTAACAAACCCACAAAATTCAAAAGAGTAAGGTCTGAAATGGTGAATATTCCATGGGGTGGTTTGGCGTACATCATATGGGTCATGGTCTCGATGAGATTATAATTATATAGTAACGGTTTTTTCTCATGATTTTGTTTTTTCATCTCATCTTATTGTTCCTCAATGAAAAATACCATAGATACTACCTCCCTCAGAAACACTAATACATGGGCTTCATATGGTACAATCCTACTGGTCAAGCCCATCACATCATTTTTTTCTTTATAAATTGGATTTTTTGAACACACAATATTTATATAAATCATATTATCATTATTGAATGGTTTTTTATAATGGGTTATGATACTTAATTTCTTCTAAATCTGATATAATTATAACAAATCAAGGAGGTTCATGTGATTTCATTATCCATATTATATAGTATGACATTTAATAAAAATTGGAATTTTGTTTACAACATTACAGGTTGTTATCCACCCCCCAGTATGAATTTTGTTCCCAAAACATATTCATTTACAACACTACAATAGATGATGGTAACTCTGTCTCTTCACCTCCTCTAGCACTCATGTCACATACTTATACATGTGGTTTCTCCATAACACTTTTACAATGTGAGTTTTTTATTTAATAGAAAATTGTTTATAGGATTTGAGATCTTCACCAGCTACTCATCATAGGAAATGTATTTTTACAATGGACCTCTTATGGATTGATTACATGTGAGGGTTCTAGTATATACTTTCACAAGTGAGATATGTGGAATACATCATGAACATGAGATATGGTTAGTGGGAGTCCAAGTCGATAGGCCGCCACCCTGACGTAATAAATTATCTCTAATGGATTCTTGTATCTGGGGATAAGCATTCCTTTATTCCAAAATATCATTAGTTTAGTCCATTCAGATATGTAGGGGACTAACATGTCTCCAACATCTAACTCTTTTTCTCTTTGATGATTGTCAACATAGCTCTTCCATCAACTATGTGGAACCTTTATGTTCTCTTGAATTTTCATAACCATTCCCACTATTTCTTTGACTATTTTAGGATGTAGTTGTTTTTGTTCCTCAACTTCTCCACAAAATGTAGTTTTTCAATACCACCTCACATAAATGGCTTCATAGGGTTCCATTTGGATGCTTGAGTGGAAACTAATTTTGTAACAAATATCAACTAGAAGAAGATGTTGATCACATCCACCTTTAAAATCAAATGATCATCTCTCAAAATTTCTTCAATTGTATTGATATTCCAATTTGATTGGAAATTAGTTTGAGGGTCATAATCCATGTTGAACATCCAGTCATTTTTTAGATTATATTGAAGATTATTCCAAAACAA
Source organism: Viscum album (assembly GCA_963277665.1). Classification (NCBI taxonomy): domain Eukaryota; kingdom Viridiplantae; phylum Streptophyta; class Magnoliopsida; order Santalales; family Viscaceae; genus Viscum; species Viscum album. Next base: position 2,057,859,091 of record OY728123.1, on the reverse strand, counting down.
GGTGTTGAATACCAAATCATGATATATTAAAATCAATAGTGTTACTACATATATCCTTTCTACTTCTCTAATTTATATCCATGAATGTTGATCCATTGAGACGTCCTCTCAAATTACAATGATGAGCAAAACCATTGTACGCTGATCCACCAAATCATAGATAGCACCGTTTCTTATGGATGTCTTCAGATGTCTTGTGAAACTTTTCATGGTGATATTTCCACATTTCTATATAGATATGGGTAATGGTTACATCATCCCCATTGACTTCTATCTTTAAACCTTCACATTCTATCATACCAGACATATTGATGTATGTTATGTGATATTATTCTTAATATTTTCCCACTAATAGTGTTCTTAGATATCTCAAAAAATCTTTGATATTCCAGCGTGGATAGAGTAGATAGTGATTTTTTCATCATCCAATTTCACTCCATCCTCATAGGAGTTGTCTGTAACATAGTCATGATGCAAATATGACAACTCCTTCTTCATTAATATTGAACATCGATGATTTACCTTTTCATGAAGTTTCCAATTCATTCAAAATTTCATCATCGTCTCTTAGATCATCCTTTTTCCACACTAAAAGATATGGTTGAGATAGAATCTATGAAATGATTGATGATGTTTCTTCCTTAATAATTTACATGTCCATCCTCTTCAAGTCTAAGAGGATCAGATCCCTCTCGATTAGTATTGATGATAATGTTGTCAAATCCTATACACGTAGAGTTTCTACCACCTTATTCAAATCTGGAGGATTTTGGTGAATTACGAATTCTTAGTCTTTGATTATCTCTAGCCACTTTCATTGGAAATTATTTTTCCCTTTTCATGTGAATATACACTTGAGGATTTTGTGGTCTGTATATATTTCACACTTCTCCCAAAGTAGATAATTCCACCAAATTTTCTATGAAAATATTCATACAGCTCAATCTAGATAGTGGGTTGTGTAGTTCTGTTCTAGAACATTCAACTACCTTAAAGCATAGGCTAGGAATTTTTCATTATGCATTAATAGACATCCCCATCCTTTCTTCAAAGAATCGCCAAATAACACAAAATGATCTTCACTTGTGGGTAATGTGAGCACAAGTGCATTCATATGACTCATTTTAAACTAATTATATATCTTTTCACATTTTCAATTCCACGACATCATGACTCCCTCCTGATCTAAAATTGTTATAGGTTTGGAAATAGCGAAAAATTTCTCAAAAATAGTTAATAATACAATGACAATACAAGGAAACTCTGGATATTAATCATATATGTTTTCCTTAACATTCCATGAATTGTCTTTGTATTTTAATTGTTTCTAGATATCTCATTTCTTGTGATGATATGACCAATGATAGATGCATCCTTTAACTAGAGCTCATAATTGTTTTAATTTTTAATAAGCTTCCCCTTTAGCAAGAAATTTTACATTGTACCCAAATGATCCCCATGATCCCACTTTATTTTGGAGTATATTATAATATATGTATAATGACTACCAATTTTTTATGGTAATATTCAATGAATATATTCATCAAATACATAAATATTACTAGAGAATTAGTCAGTTTTAATGGAATTAATATGGACTCATAGTTCTTGTACAGTGTATGAAAAGTGGTCTTTGTGATATCCTCTTTATTCATACTAAATATGTAATATCGTGACCGAAGATCCTCTTTAGTGAAGTTTTGTGCCCCAGATAGTCGATTGAATAAGTTATTAATTTTTGGCATATGATACTTTTTCTTTATCTTTATCTTATTCAGATCAAAATATTCTATGCAAAGGCGTGTTGACCTATTAGTCTTCCTAATGAAAAGGACTAGTTCACCCCATGTTGAAGCACTCAAGAACTTGAATACATTATCCAGATTCTCAGGTAAATTTTTTCTTTATATCCTCATGCTCCACAAATACCATTACATACAGAGTATTGGATAACTAAAATTCACTAGTTATAAGTTAGAAATAATGTGAAACTTTCATTTAGGAGGAACACCAAACAATTTCTCTGGAAACACATCAATTCCTTAATAACAATAGTCTTTTCATGAAAGATGATCCTTTCTTTAGAGGAAATAATTTTAGAAATATATGATTTCTCGTAGAGAAATTATATCCATTCTTTAGATGTTAGTGGTAATGAAGATTATTTTGTATCCTAATATTTGTAAACACGCTAAGGATGATTCAAAATAATATAGAGAATTCTGTTTCATGGAAATTAATTTTGGATCAATATAGGAAAAATCCAATATATTCCCAAAATAACTTCAAATTCCACTAGAGGTAGTATTGATATTTTCTCTAAGAAATTCGTCCCACAAACTATAATAGGGGAGTAATTAAAAACATGAGATTCCATAATTTACCAATTTTAATTTTTTACTGACAAGTCTACCTCCATGCTTTGTGGTGGTGCTTGATTAGTTCTACTAAAATTTAATAATATGTAGGAATGAGTCTATCCATAATAAAAAAAATAATATTATCTATTCTTGAATGAAAAACTGGTGTAACTATCATCACTTCATTGTCAGGATCTAGTTCCATTGTGGTGATGGAAAAAAGATCACCCTTAATGCCTTTGAGGTTGATGGTTTTCATAATAACCATTGACATAGTGAATTTAATTATAATGTACCCTAGTTCATTATAGTTGAATCAATGAACTGGATAATCAGGGAGGACTAATGAATTCCTTTCCAATTTTTCAGTAATGGGTTTTCTTGTCAGTAATGGAGGGCATGGTTCCCTTCCTTCCAGCACCTAAATCATTTCCTTGACCCCTATAGGCATTTTTTGGGGAGAATCCTTCCACACCTTTTAAAATTGGGATGTTGAAATTTCTTAGTAAAATTATTTATCTCCATTGAACCACAAGAATTAAAATCCAATTTTTATTCATATCCCCATGATAACCTTGATATTCTATGATCTCTATTTCGAAATTTGGGGAACATTTAACAATTTTATACTAGCTATCAAATTCAGGGATCATTATGGGCATTTCATAAAATTTGTTTTATCCCACCATTTAAGTGGAAAACCATTCACTTATGGGAAAAGAGAATTCCAAGTCGATATTTTGAATGTCCTGTGATATTTTTAATATATGCACATATATATTCTTCATCCATTTCCTTGTCAATAAGGAAATACCTTCGCATTTTATGTTAGAGTGTACATGGAAAATAATTATTAAAGAAAATTTTCCTAAAATCCTTCAACATAACTGATTTGATCTCTTCCACGGTCATTGTATTTCTAATCAGTTTCCACCAGTAAAATTCACCCTCCATATATTAAATATCATAAAAAAATTAACATTTTTTAAAAAATTGAAGGATATAGAATATATTCTCACTGGATTAAATATATTGTTCCACAAAAAAGGGATCAGATGACAAATTTAAATTTATAGGCATTTTCATATAAAGGAATCAATCATATCATGCTCAATATTTGGGGGATTAGGATGCTCCTCATAATCTAGGTTTGTATTCAAAACCTGATTCAACTAGGAGAGTATTATCCCAATGTTCATGATTCCTCTTCCAACAAGGTTGGGAATCTCAATGTGTTAGTCATTATATTTCCCTTCGTAGTGGTTGTTTACAAGATTCCACATATTTCTATCAATTATCGTATGTAAATAGAAAATTAGGGAATATTATTTTTTGATATATTAGACACCTAACAATAAATGGAAAGTTTTTTACTAGATAACTTATAAATTAATTGTATTCCAAAACTTTTGAATTTCCTGACTTTAATGTATGTTATCAATGATCTATTTCTTAACATATATTTTTGTATGATTTTTAATTCAATTAACAATTTTTTTCATGTAGCTTATGAATTTACTGAATAATATCCCATGAGAGTGTCAAAACAGGTATTTAGTAAGGCATGTTGTTGTGTAATAAGTTACCCTGAGTTAGGCCCTTAACACCTTGTCAGAGTTATTACCCCTATGAACATTTCTTCCAAAAATATGTTTACTCGAAGTACCCAAACATGGATTTTTTCTTGAAAACCCACTTATTTTATATTTTCTCGAAATATAGTGTTATTTTCTTATAATTTATCTTATCCCTAAGGATTTTTCTAGAGTTATATAATCCCAATCCCAACCTAACAAAACATTTCCTTTGATACCAACTATAATAACCCCACACTCTATTATACATTTATAAATGATTCGTTAGATAATTTTGGACATAATATAACCCTAAATATTGATATGTATAGTGTATTTGAGATATTGGTACATTTTATAACGTCTTAAAATAGGAGAACACCATCTTTATTGAAAGCATCCTTAACATTCTTGCAATAAAATATAAATGGGATAACCAAGGGACATACATAAGAAATTGGTGATCTATAAATGAGATAAAGGAAATAAACTAAGAATAACCTGGAGAATATAATACATGTTATGCAAAAGGCATATCAATGCTATATTGAAAGAATAAGAATAACAAGGCATTATACCACATGATAACCATAACATGGAAAATGTGGTGAAAACATAAAGCAGTGCACCATAAATATAGGTCAAGGAAAAAATTACAGGACATCATGGTGGACAATATCCCTTAAAGAAATATGGTTCTCTTCCTTGCCCATAATGATGTTACATGATAACATTACCAAATGCATTGGAGCACTTTTTAATTCTAGATGTACTCGTCACTTTTATATCATTATTATTATTATGTATTCAACATAGATAATAAAACATGGATTAATTCATCATTATAACATATTCCAAGATAAGGAAGTGTGGAATTCGTATATATAATTAATAATTAAAATAATAAATAGTGTACAAATGTGAATACCATGGATTGAAAATGTGGTTGGTATTCACCAAACACTTGTTTTGGAATTGAAAACCACAACAAAATTTCAGAAGCATAACATTGTCATGTAAAAATTCATAACACGTGTTGATGAGAGAAAAATGAGTCCATCATATTTTGGAAATAATATGGTAAGTAATAGTTATATTTAATGACATATCCCAATATAAGAAATTGTGAAAAATAATATGTAACATAATAATGAAATTTTAATAAAGTGGAGAAATGAAAGAACCCATACATTGAGTGTTTAACACCAAAAGCAAGATTGTGGATTCTTGAGATAATTGGGAACCCTAGGAGGACTCTAATGAGAGTAAGGAAGAATAAGTAAATCCATTAGATATTATGAGTGATGACAAATAGGATCTAGGGAGGCTTTAAATAGTAAAAGTGGGTTAAATACTTTAATATTTAATAAACATAGATTTTGGTCTCTACATAATAAAATAACACAACTGAAAAACAATCCAATTATTTTTTTCCCAATGTTTGAAAAATAGGGGAGGTTTTAATTAGTTTATTTTCCAATGTGCCAAAATTAGTAGAATAATTCCTATGAATATTGGAGGAGTGTCACAACCAAAAAGAAATAAATTTAAAATCATAAAATATTTTATATATTTTTGAGGATTCATAAAAAATTTATAAAATTTATAAAATAAAATTTATATATCATTATTTTAAGGGGAAAAATTATTTTCCATGGATTCCCATTATATTACTTATTTCCTCATTTTTCACATTATTATATCATAATATACATCATATATTTATAGGGTATTTAATTTTCACATGAAAATTTGATTGTCACAGAAAATTATAGAAAAATCACCATTGGATAATTTAGACAATATGATTAAAAAATATTATTCAATTAATAAAACAATTTCAAAATATGTTCATTTTAACTTTTAAAATAATTTAGGGAATTTATTGAGAAATATTTTGTTTTTTGACTATAATAGTGTTTGAACCCTTACAAAAAATACATTTTACTTCATAAAAAATATTTATGGTAATTTATATTTAATAAAATTTATTTAATAATAATATTTTATTAAAATGTTATTTATTAAAATAAATAATTAATTCATAAAAATAAATCTTTTAATTGAATTTTTATGTTACCTTAAAATTTTAATTACAAATTATTAAAAAAATAATTTCTTTGAAAACAATTATAGGATAAAAATATGTTCATTTTAATATACAAAAAAATCTATATATTTTTATCTCTAGGGTTTTGAAACATAGCTATTTAACACCCCTTCAATCACCCTATGCTTAAGATGCTCATCGGGAAGCCTTCCATTGTAGGTTTCATCGTACATGATTCGGGTTGGCATCTCGATGAGCTTGAACTTATCCTATAAATGGTTTTTCTCATTATTATGTTATTGGATCTTATTTTGGGAATTGTCAAGGTAAAATCACAAAGATGTTATCCCCCTCCTAATCTTTGATAACTGGGATTCATATGGTATAATCCTACTGGTTGAGGCTATCACATCCTTTGACTATGTTAATTGGACTGGTTAAAACCATATATCAATATTAACCATGTTATCGCTATTAAAAAATAAACATTATAAATGTTTCTGATGCTTAATTTTATTTTAAATCCAATAGAACATAATAAAACCAAAGGAGTGCAAGGGTTTTCTATAACCAAATTACATAGAAAATATTTAAAAAGAAGTAGAATTGTGTATATAATAGTTTGGGTAATTATATTAATGGTATTTAATATCTAATTTTACTTCATTTATTTGTTTGGGATTATGAAACAAAAGTTACCATTGTGATAGGGGTTTATTTCAAAATCTCATCACTAATAGGGATTTGTTTGATTCATTCTCCCATAGGAGAAATATTGGATATTTCTATATTAATATTAATCTATTTTTTCTACTCTTTCTACTCATGAAATTTTGATTGTAATAGTATGCTTTTTTCAATCATTAGAACAAGGCATCAACAACATATTTTAGATGTCCAAAATTATGTATTCCTTATGAATTTACTTATTCATATTCAATGTGATTATTCAATTAGATATAATATCCAGGGAAATGCTTCAAGATCATGTGATTATTTATGTGAAATTATTTTATAATCATTTATTCTTTTCATATTATGTTTAACTTATTTACTAAATTGTATGTGTTTCAGTTACTTAGAATTCAATAATTATTATGACATATTTATTCATAGATTATGTGGTACACCTACACTTACATAGAATTTATGATCACACCTTTCTTATGTTTATATTTCCCCTAGATAGAGGAAAGTGTGATGTGATTGATATGAATAGAGACAATGAGTGGAATAATGGTGTTATTGAGGAATATTATGTTTTTATTTTGTGTATCTAAAAATAATGTGAATTAAATGTAATTTACCCTGACTATGAAAATATTTAGACCTTCAGGATGTGGTTTATTTTATCTTATGCTAGCTTATCAAAGAATATATTGGCTACAGGCTTCAGAGAGTAGGGTAACTACATATTTTTTTGTAATATCACTACATTGAAATCAAAATGGTATTATATCCTGTTCCTTAGTGTAATATATATAAAATATAATTATTTGGAAGGAAAATGTATCCTCTATAATGTAAATTTTTAGTATTAAGTAAAGAATATATCCCATAAAACTCCCATTTGGATTGTGGATGTTACCATAATTATATACCTACCACATTTTGTATTATTTATTTTTTTCATCATGAAACCCTAATATTTGTTTTTAAATTAATTTAAATCCATTATGCATATTACAATAACCATCCATGGGAGACAATGATGTAAAGAAAAATATAAATCAGTCCTTCTAAGGTGGTGATAGTACACACACACAGATGGATGATGGTTTAAATTTTTATAGATTAATGAAGATGATTAATATGGTTTATAATTTTTGAATATAAAATTATCAATAAATATCATATGAATATATTAAATCCCATTTTATAACCATCTTTATAATGTAGTAAAGGATAAAATAACATGTTGTTTCATATAGTTCTTATCATGAAGAACACATGAATAATGATTTTAATTTTTTTGTTAATAGAAAATTAAATGGTTTTTAATGTGTGTACCCTTATTATAATAATAGAATAATATAATAATTATACTAATGATAAAATTTTAAAATGTTTTTATAGAATTTAATATATAATATGTGCACAAAGATATATAGAAATGTGAAAGGAATTGTTAGAAATTTATAACATAGTTCATGGATTATACACTTTGAAAACAAATATAATCTTGTGAGGGATTTACTTTTTAGAATACCAAAACCTCATGAAGGTGTCTAGGAATTTTTAGTATCTAGTTAGGTACATTTTGGGAATGAATTTTATCATTGTGCTATAAGGGGATATGAGGAGAGGACTTCCACTTTTGAAATTAAAAGGGATTAAATGTCTTACATACCAATATATTTTAAAAATGGGGAATCAATCTCAATGGATATATCTTCGAAACTAGAAAATAAGGTAGATGTGAAGAGATAATGTCTATCTATGCCTAAAACACCCTTTCCTACAACTATTTCCCAAACATTACCATTAGTGTTTATAAATTTTATAATTTCATAATTAACCATAGTAAATACATTTCACCTAATGTATCTTATCAGTTATGGAAAACAATTAAAATATGAAATATTTGAAAAATTGGAAACAAAATCAAATTTTAATTAAATTTTATTATGTTAAATTTATAAAAATTTATAAAAACATAAATTTTACATATATAGTGAATTAAAATAGTTTATGAAACAAATAAAATTAGTTCTAAAATGTTATATATGGGATCTTAAATTAAAATTGGTAGGTCAATGATAAATTAAAATCATGAGGGTGTAACTTTATAATTAAAAAATTAAAATAAAATAATCCATTATTAAAAATAATTCTTTCAAATAATGTCCTAAATAAAAAATAAACATATATTTAATGTGGAATAATATAAATATAATATAGAAAGAATAAAAATATAAAAAAAATTAAAGTATTAAGAAATTTAAAATTAAATTTGATTATTTTATTTACCATTAATTTATTGGTTAATCTAATAACAAATAATTGAATGTGATAAATAATTGAAATTATATAGAGAAAAACATATAAGGAAATTGGTATGTATTTCATGGGATATCACTTAAAAATAGTCCCCGTATCTACCACTTCTATCCTTTGAGGACACAATTTATTATTCCTTTATCATTAAATATAATAAACACACCATGACATTACATTTATTTCATAGTTATTCTAAAAAATAAAATACAATTCACGCATTATTATTGATGGGGATGCATGAAAATTAAATATAAATAGTTCTTTTTTTATTTTTTAGTAAAGGTTAAAAAAAATCCATAAAAGTAATTTTAATAAGATTGCGACAAATTAAAAAATAGGTATTATAAAAAGATTTTTGTGAAGAAATCATTTTGTATATTAGGCTCAATTTTCCCAAATAATTTGAATCATTCTTGGAATGAGTGAGAATATTTATCAGATATAGGATTTCAAAAGAGTGATATTTGAGTAACATTGAGAACATATTCATTTAAGATCATATGGTCAAGAGATTTGTTCTTTTATATGATATAATTCCAAGGCCATCCAATGCCTCAATTTATAAGATATAAAATAATCAATGATGTTTTATAATACTTAAGGGGTTATTAAGATGGTTAATTACATGATTGATTCATTTGTACTAAATTAAGCTCTATTGTTTGATTAGTGTTGATAACACGACTTGGTACCTCATAGATTCTACAATATAATAGGTGGACATTCTGTGACCTAGTTTTTACTACCTTCTTCCAATTTATAGTTAGTTCACCTATATCTATGTTTAATTGGAAACTATATCATGATGATTAGTATATCTATCATCACAAGCTAGCTGGTTCTCCTGCACTATGTACTCGGTGGAGTCCCAAAATATATAGACAGATTTACTCATTCTAGTATCTTACCAATAAGACTATATACAGTAGATAATTATTGTATTTCTGATATTGGATTCACGATGTTCCTTACAACTTCCTTAAAAACTCCATAATATAATTCAATAAATATTTATGATTTTATATGTTCAAGTATTTATATTTTATGTTAGTTTTTATGAAATCAAAATTTTAATGTTGAAAATTTTTCTTCGAAATGAATATTTTTCTTTAGGGATCATTTCAATATTAATAAGAGTATCACCCCTAAAAACAATCAGCATAGTTAATGGGATAATCTCCATGAAATAATATATATATAAACAAATAAATGGAATATGAGATTAATATTTTAGAAAAATAATTCCATTGATACTATCTAGAAACTATTATACCCATAATCCATAAATATTTCACAAATATTTTCATATAATGTGTAATATTGGGGCCACGACATTGTATTCAGGATAGCGAAAATGTTAAAATTGAAATGAACACATTTTATGATAAATATATTTGTTTTTATGTATACATGAATGATTCTGAGGGACTATCATACTCACATTACTTTTCAGAAATTATGAAATTTTATTAAAATTATTTTATTAAATTTAAATATATTTTTGAAAATAATTTATATAAAATGAAAATTGAGAATATTCTCTAGATTTTTTCGATAATGATACATGTATCATAATATAATCATCCTAAATATACCTTTTATGAAGTAAAATTGATCAATTTTTAGTGGTTTGTTGATGATATCATCGTGGTGAAGGTTAGTGAAAAAAAGTCCAGAATGATATTAAAATTATGAATGTTATCTCATTGAAAATGGTGTCTATGTAAATATGATTAGTATAATAAAGTTGGATGATATTTTTAGAAATAATGATCTCAATAGTGTTTTCCCACATGATTAAGATGAAAGATTACGGTCACACAAGGTATAAAAGAGTATATTTCATCTAGACAAATTTTGTGAAACATCTCCAATTGGCATTGAATTCCTATTTGATTATAGTAATAGTAAAAATGGGTTTCCTATTACCAATATAAGAGATGTAGTATTTTACGTGTATATTACAAGTTCAACTAATGCATTTCCTATATTTTTGAAGGCCTCTGAAATCGACAACGAAAAACCAAGAACATCCAAAAAACGATTTCTTAGGTTAAGATATTTCATTATTTTTTATTAATTTAAAATGAAAAAATATTATTTTTAGGTGTATAAAATATGATTCAGTTTTATTTTTTTGAAAATGGGAAAATAAACTCAATAAACTATACTTCTATATGGGTCATCTCAAGGTAATGTAGCTTTGAACCATACATAGATAATGCTTGTTGTTACCAATTGACCATCTTCCTCCAACATCAGCTTAGATATTTTCATCTTGGGAATTATGATTTAACTATAATTATCTTGTTCAAAATGCATTATAATCTCATTGGTTTATTTACTTATGTTTTAAAAATATCCCTTAAAAATTTTAGAAATATTAAAAACAAGGGGGAATTTGAGTACTCCTATAAAACTATTTTTAATCTATTTATTCATTAAGAAAAAAAATTCACTTCAAGGAGTTTATTTATAAAATTAAAAAATTAACATCAATAAAATAAATTTAAATGATGAAATATATAATTATAAAAATATTTGGAAAAGTGGTGTAATAATGATTTCTTATTTACGAATCCTTAGATAAAATAAATTTATTTAACCCTTCATACCATTATGAAGACATTATTTTAAATCGATAAATATTTGGATAACATTATAGTAGAATTGTAAAATTTTGTATGTATATACTATGTGGTTGGCTGATTTTCCTATAGAAAAAATCATATTTAAGAAACTATTTTTGATATCCTTTTGAAATATTTTTAAATAAAAAATACTCATGAATGGAAAATGATTCTAATAGATTTGACTTCAGAAATAGGTGAACAATACTCACCATAATAAATACCTCCTTTATGATTATATAATTTCATAACAAGTCAAATCGTGATACGACAATCCCTAACTAATTCTCCAGGTTTGTTTCAAAACCCCCCTTAGTTCCAATAATAGTATTATTATTAGAAAATTAAATAAGATGTAAAAAGTTCATAAATTGAAATTGGTTAAACACCTCTTTTGTGTATTGTATCCAATTTTCATCATTAATTTTTTTCGAAAGGGTTTTAGGTTCAAGGTGGTAGATAAAATCGTGAGGTTAAACCCCATTTAATATGGATCAATATTAATATTATTTGGATTTTAATTCACTAATAAAATTCTCGTAAGGTTAAACATCGAATTATATCCATGAATTTGGTAATGTAGAGGGTTGGTGATTTTTTACATCATCAATTACTTTTAAATATTAATTATTATGAATGTTAAAAATAGTTTTGTAAACATTATCATAACATTGTTGATGTTTCTACGAAAGATTAACATTAAATTGTATGTGATGGTACTATTTTAGGTTATTATTCTCGTTACAAAATATACAAAAGGATTTAATTAAATTATATTACTTTATGAAAATTCATTTGTCATATTTAGGTTCAAAATTCCCTAAATTATCATTTTCATTAAGGATAAACAATTTACAATTATGGACAATAATGAAACAAACATATGGAATATCACCCTTCTAATGTTTATAGAGAATCTTCAATTAGCTGATATTTATGAAGACATTTTTAATGAAAAATCATGATGTTTTAATCACAACAAACGAAAATTATTTATAAATTGAAAAATCATTTTTCATATTCATGTACATTTTATCTAGGGAACTATTTAATATTAATGCTACTCCATTTTTTATAAGTGTTATATGAGATGAAAATTAGTTATGATACCCTTAAAAAACAGAAGAATTGTCCAAGATTTTATAATCAAATTATTTTACATGGTTAATTATAAGGGAAATGATTTTGTTCCCTCTTCAATTATTAATTTCTTAGAAAATGTTATAACGACATTATAAGAATAATTCTTATGATCTATTAATCAAACACATTTAAGTACTATAAATTAATCTACTATTAAAAAGTTGAAATATCTACCTCCAAAGGTATAATCATGTTTTGGTCCAAAAAGGGAATGGAATATTATTTTTATGTATATATAAGATAAAATAATATTTTTATGATGAAAAGGGATTTTTTTTCTTAAAAATTTAGAATGGTTCACAATCTAACTTATGTTTATAATAAAATTTCTGTAAATCTTGTACAAATCGAATAAATTTGATCATCAAAATAGGATAAATAATATAAGGGATATGGTACTATTTCAAAATCAATGATTTGATATCTTGTTCCCTACATCACTTAATATTTTAGCATGTAATATATTTTGGAAAAATAATATTTGTATATATTGAAATATAAACTTAATAAATAAAACCTTTAAATTAAATTTAATAAAATTATAAAATAAATTATAAAATGGATTTGGAAACTAAATTCACATATTTTACTAATACTTAGTCGAGGAACACTTTAATAAATAAAATATATTATTTAGTGTAGAGTTGGGGAATCCAACAGTACCAACGCAGGTAATATTACCTTTTATAATATTTGAAAACATTACTTTTTAACTTAAACAATTATCAAAGCAGCCTAGTTAAGATGCATAACCACACAGATACCTTTAATACCCTCTATCTATATACAATTTTCCTTCATGTTTTTTTCAATTATTATTTAAAATATTAGTATATTTTACATCGGATACCCATATTAATGTTTTAGATATGTAATCTATTAATGAAATTGGAATCGACACAGATTTAGTGAAATTTATTTCATTATATATATGTTATAAAAATTGAAACCCTATCCTTATTTCAAATATATAATTATTATAATTTATTTAATAAATTAAATGTAAATTTTTTTTCAATAAAAAATCATAATTTTTTTTTTGAAAATCCATGTAAGAAATTAATATATTTGATTTTTTATTAGAAAACAAGATTAGTTGGAAAACCAAAATCAAATATTTTTAATGGGTTTTTGAGAACCCAAAATCATATTTATTTTTTCTTTACATTGGATGAAAATATAATGAAATTGTTTAATATAAAGAATTTTAATTTCCAAATTTTCAATATTTGGTTGATATTGTATTTTTTAAAAAATATTGTGTTTTTATTTTTAATGGAATTAATCTTCAGAATCCAAAATACATTGTTTCATTTTATGTTCATTGAAATTTGAAAGAATATTAAAAATTTCATTTAGAAATTTATTTTTTTATAGATGAGACCCCGATAATTTAAATATTTAGTAAATGATGTATAAGAGTATGAAGTGTAAGAACTAGAACATTGGAAATTCCCTGGATTACATACCTCTTCATTGTCCATTAATCAATTTGTACTTTCATTTAATAATTTTTATATTTGAATGGAGTCCTCCTTAGTTTTCCATGTCGATACTATTATACATATATTACCATGATTCATGTCATTGGTGTTTTTCATTTTTAATGTACAATTTTTTTTTGGCGAGAACATTGTCTTTAAGTCCAAAATAATTTATAATAAACTCTTCATATTTTTTTAACGTTTTGAGTAGATCTCTTTTTTATCAATTACTTCCCCATCCTGTTTGTAATGCTGGAAATATTTGAGTCCATCATATAAGAGTCTTGATTGTTTCACTTGAAATAAATTGATATTATTGTTTCTTTTACATCTTTATCATTATTTTCAAATTTCATTCTAGAATTAATATCTTGTGTCTTAAGAGAACCAATGAGTTAATCAACCAATATGTGTTTCTTGTCTTTATATTCATTTATTATGATCATTTTAGTTTCCAAATTATTTTGTATCACATGATTTATTTTCTTCACTAAGGTTTTTATAGATTTTGAATCACCATAATCTTACTTCCCATTGAAAATATTAGTAAAACATGTAATAATTTCAATGATATATACCTTATGGGTTATGGAAAACCTGTTAAATCCATTTCTAAACATACCTAAATGGGTATCTTTATCTTTTGGGATTTCCACATCATTTAATTCTATAATATTCCAAATTTCATGAGTTTTTTCTTGTAGAAATTCTACTAAATTAATTTTAGCTAATCCACAATAATATTAATTTATTTAATTACAATAAAATTTAGAAGAACAAATAAATTCTATGGTATATTTATTAACTTTTTATATTGTACAAATATATACATTTATTAAAAATTTATAAAATATAAATGAAAAAAATATATTAAATGTGGACATGTGACTTTTCTGATAACCATAATATATTATATAAAAAATAGATCGAAGAAATTGTTTTTCTTCATGACCACCGGGAATATTAAAAAAATGCTCTTTAAAAAGAGGTTATTATTTGAAAAACTGGTTATGTATTCAAAAAAATAAAAAGAATCATCTAATAAATTTGAAAACAATTCACTATAAGAAATATAATCCCTTTGATATAAAATGTTGGTCAGATAATATTTAAAAAAATGAGATGTGTGAATTTACCTTTCATAAATAAAATAAAAAAATCCTTGGTTTTTAAAAGAAATATATAAAATAAATAATTATATAAGAATATTTAATGATTCAAAATTCCACAATACAATTATAAGATGAAGAATAAAAATATTGTTCCATTTAAATGATTGTGTGATTTGAATATTAAAATGAATATGTGATTCTAAATTAATTGAGGTATTAAAAAATCAATGAAAAATTTTAACTGTTGAATAGTTAAATTTTCAAAAAGTTAAAGGGAATCTATATTTCATTAGTATGTTTATAAATATCTCATAAAAATACCCTATGTAAATAAACTTAATAGATTCAGATATTTATGTCTTATTCCCTTAGAATTAATGATATCAATGACACTAAAACAAACCATTGATTTTTTAAATTACAACAGAAACCATCCCATTAATAGAAAATCTATAGATAATAAATTAAATTTTCCATTTGGAATTTTTTTTATAAATGAAATAATACTATTTACACTTACATTAATGGTTGAAATAAGATTATTATGATAATAGAGGGATGATTAGGAGACTATTGGGAAGAATTCACATTGTATCTTAGTCTCAATTATCCCAACGTATATAAAGAACAATATAAGAGAATGAGAATATTAGAAGAGAATAAAAGGATATAATAATGTCTCACACACTCTTGACGATGGTAAAGAATTTATGAAGATAGTTCATTGAGGTAAAATGTTTTCATTGACATTAAATATTTTAAGAACATGGGGGTTGTCATGTCATTATGAATATTTTCAATTTTATTCAAGGTCTTCATTTTTTAGATTTGAATTCATAGTTAATTTAATTTAATAATTATGGTTTGATTAATTTTGAAATGTAAATGATTGATTAATTTTAACATTATAAAAGTCTATTCTCAGATTAGCCTAGCTGACGCCACCATGTACCAAATTTTCTCAATCATGCAAATAGTAGACTTACTAATACATAGTGCACATTGACTCGTTTATCTGGTCGGTCTATAGACTAAACTATTCGATGATACCACTATTAATTAATGTTAAATATTTGGATCCATATTATCGAGAATCATACGGGTCCTAGAACATATGAGCACACTTTATTAGGAAACCAGGTATTCTGTAGGAATACAGTAGTTAGATGTTGATATATACTAAGATTGGATTCATAATTTGGATTCTCTAATTCCATTAACACACCTCTAAGCTTCCTGAATACTTCTTCTAAGGTATCTAAACAACTCTTAACACATGTTAGAGGTTCATTTAAGGTTGTTTTTTTCAACCTTTTTTGGACTCACTAAGTAAAATTATTACATTTTTTATGTTTTTATGATATTTAACATTAATGTTCGTTGAAAATAACATAAATATTATACATATTTATGATAATAAACAATTAAGTAATAATTAAAATAAATGATGTATATAATGAGAAATATTTTCCATTATACCAAGATTCCAAGATACAATTATTTTATCAACTTTTGAAGAAATATAAACAATATCCCATGAAAAAATTAACTTATAATAAACATGTCTCCATATATAGAATAAACTATTCCCCATATATTATGTATAAAAATTTTCCCCATTGTTATTATAAAAAATGAGTAAAAATAGAGTTATATAATCTATATAAAGTTTTTAAAATACAAGTTTTTCATCATTATTGATCTCTGATTATTGATAGCAAAAACCTTTTTAAAATAGTTTGAATAACATTAAAAATAATGGGGAAAATGATATATTTTTAAACCTAAAGCGAAAATCGAATAAACAATTTTTCAAAATAGTTATTAAAATTTATATATAAAATTGAATATTTTTATTAACAAATCAGATTAATATTTTTAATAACTATATTTAATTCTATGAAATTGTCATTGAGAATAAAATACCTCTTCGGAGATCAATTCATCATTCACATGATTAAATTTCCCTTAAATAAAATTTATATATATTTAGAAGGATCATATTCATTAATTTAATAATAAAATATATAAACAATAGACTTACGAAATTAATCTTTTTTGATGAAATAATTCCATTATTAAGATATAAACAAATATTATCTATAAAACATAAAACATTACCTAGGAGTGTGAGACCAGGAGTGCAGTGAGAGCCCACACACCTTTCCCATGAGGAAGAAAGGATTAAAAACACAACAAACTATTTCAAAAACCAAAAATCAATGATTATATACACTATAATCAAATAAATATGATTAAATATAGTAAGAAATATATTGTTTGGAGTTTCATAATATATTTACTTTTGACAATTATGAAATTTTTTGAAAATTATAATATTAATTTTAAATCCATTTTCTAAAATAATCTTATTGAAAATATTTAAATAGAATAACATCCAAATTTTAAAAATATTAAGAGATAATTATCATAAGCTAACCAACCAAACATTTCCAAACATGAAGTGAATGTGATCATAAGAGAGAGTTTTAGTGATGATATCTATAATTTTATGTTTTGTTAAAACAAATCAATAAAAATATCTCAATTTTGAAATTATATCATCAAATATGGTATCAAAATTAAATATATATAGTGTGAGAGTTTTTGCTTATATTTTTGGATATTTTAATCACACTAGTGCTGTCTTGTATGATAGAGTTGATAGATAATGTCAGCTATAATTGAAAATTGAAATTTTTAATCTATTTTACATGGTCAAAACAACTACAAGATGTTATGACATATACTTTTCTAATAAAGAGAATTATATAATACATCTTATTATTAATAAAAGAGATTATATATTTTCCAATTAGATGAAAAGTATCACTGATAATAATACAATCCAATTGAAATCTTCCAAAATCATTTAAGAAAACATGTTATTTATAAAGTTGTTTCCATAGGATAAAATAAACCAATGATTACAATTCCATTAAAGTAATGAAATATTATTTTTATGGTTTTAAAATTTCATTTTTTTATTGGATTGTATTGAAAATGAAATATAATAAATAGAGTAAAATGATATCTATTTTTTTCATTGCAAGGTAATGTTGGCGTATAAACATAATTTTATAGTACTTATAATTTACTGATTTACCGACAACATCAAATTTCAATTTATGTGTTTTAATTAAGGTCATTATAATTTATATTTCATGACCCTCAAATAATTTATTTATATTCACATTAGATTATTTTCATAGGTTAAAAACAGTTCTGTAAATTTTTTAATTAATTTAAAAATAAAGGAATAATTATAGTTCTCCAATAAAACTCATATCAATCTTTTAATTAATTAAATTGGAATGTTCATTATTAAGTGTTACGATATTTGAGTTAAAAATTACAAAATGAATATAAAATTAAATTATTAATAAATAATTTTAATTTTTTTTCAATGAAATGATAGTATCAAAGTTCCTAATTTTGAAATAATTTGATAAAATTATTTTAGTTAACCATTCATAGAATGCTCGCTAGGACCTTTTTCAACAATATAAAAAATAAAATAACTTTTAAAAAAAATTGACGTTATTAATTTTAAAAATTAGGTGGTTGGACAACAAATAAATTTTCATTGATAAAATCATTTAGAATGTCACATTAGATATCGATTATTAAAATGTTCATATTAAAATAATTATAGAATGGAAGTTTTTTTATATTCAATTCATGTCGAGGAACATGATAAAATGTTTCTTTATTTTCAATACTTATTCTTGGTTATCGACTTTATAAATATTCTAATCCTTTTTATGGATAGTATATCCTTATTCTTAATGTTTTTTTTAAATACACTTATTTCCAAAAAAAATTTGATTATCTTGAAATTTCATGTGAGTCCAAATGTTGTTTTATAAAAATTAGTTCATCTAATATTTCATTTCATGTATAATCATTAATCTATTAATACATTAATCATGGTAATGAGACTCTAGGATAGAGATAGAGAATCTGGTTGTTCAATTTAATTTCATACGAACCTCCATGCATAACAGTGAGATTTTTAATTAAGAATGGGAACAAAGGTTGTTTTTATTATGAATGGAAAGGCCCATTTATATATGGTTAGAGGGAGGATCATTAAATATCAAATTTGGATAAGGATAAATTTTACATTATCATAGACCAAAGTCTCGTGGTTTCGTCATGAATTCATGCTTTTGCCTATATTATCTATCTTGAGTCACTGCCTACCTGCATCATGCCTATGTGAGTGACTTCTTCTGTCATGCCTAATTTACTACATGTGTCAGAAATTACCCAAGGAAATTTCCATGATTCGAAATATACACTTTTGGATGCATGATTATGGGTTTAACAACTCATGATCCACCCCAACTATAAGGACTCGTGTATTATGACTGTACAATAACATTTTCAAGTGGACAGTCTTTGGATTGAATCCATGACCTGGGTAAAAGATGGGATGGGGATTTCAAATCATATTTAGTTACATTATAAGATATTGGTTTCAACACTTTCAAACCTTGCTGGTCAACATCATCATCACTTTATCGATGTGACTAATGAAGATTCTAATCGAATTTGAAGTGAATTGACTTCCCTAGGGTCTTTCTCTAATTACTAAATACTATGATGGTATTAATTGAGTAAGAGTACCAAATGAAAATTCATTAATGGATTTAACTAAAAATATTGATAAATTATACTTTGTATTATGTACAACTATTTTAAAAATAATGACCCCATAGAAGAATGAATTCTGAATTTTACCTTTCTAAACTTCAAATAGATTTTTTTCTATGACATGCCTTATGAGGACACAGTTAAAGGAAAAGTATATGGTATTTTCTAAATCTAGAAAAAATTTTGAGGAAGGGATAAATAATTTAGTGGAGTCAAATAAATTTCATGGAGGTTCATATTTCTTCTTTCAATAAATACATTTTTTGGAGTATTCATTTATCAAAATACGAGGAATTCTAGCCTTGAGAATAACAAAACTAATCCATGTATTTGCTATCAAATTCTCCATAATTGTAATTTAAAGGGGTAAATATTCTATAGAATTTTTTATTTATCTATTTCATAGAGAATTTGATAATGAAATTATTAGCCTTGTTGTTATGAAAAATAAATAAAAACCTTGGGAGTATAGTAAATTCATTGATAATTACAAAGGTAATATTTCTTTATATTATCTATTATCAACTTCACTAGGTAAAAAAAGTTCACAGTGGACTAGTTCTATGTCTTTTGAATAGAATAAAATATCTTTTATATGGAAATATTTTTTATATCTTCAAATATGTTATTCATCACAAATGGTGTAATATTTTAATGAATATTTCAATTAATCATGTAGTAGTCAGTTATGGTTATGCATTAAAAGAGAATAAATATTTTAATGGCCATGTATCCAATTCCACAGACAAGAATCATTATATTTTGCACTAAAACACTTAATATATTGAATTTTTAGAGATTTTAAACCAATATTATTATTAATATATATGTTGTAAATAATACCCCTCTATTGGAATTAATTTTTTACACAAAATAATTTTTTAAATAAATTTTAGAATATCTAACATATAAATTACTTCTCATAGTAAATTATACTCTAATAATTATAAAAATAACACATATTCAATAATAGTAGAGTTAGAGAAAATATTTTTAACAACACCAGTAATTATACTTATTGAGTTTTAAACAAATGTGATGTGTCCTCTATAAAAATATTTGTGATGAATCAAATCAAAAAGATAGCCAAATATATTCCATGAAAAATATTTATCAATATCTCATATAACACATAGATATTATATCTATTTAATATAATAATATGAAAATATATGTTTTGGTAATTATATCTTGGGTCTAATTATATATTTTGATAATGATATTGCAATCCACACTTGTTTAGTGAAATGTTTTACACTTGAAATATGAGTATAAAACAATTATGGTATTAATAATATAAAATTTATCAAATCTAATTCAATAATTTGATTTCTAAATTTAATGAAATAGTTAAAAATATAATTTTTAGAAATTCATTTTACAAATGTAATACATTTATATATTTTTGGAAACTATACTTTTTGGAAATAATAAAACCATATAGATTATTACTTGGTTTTTTTGAAAACAAAATATTATTAAAATATTTTTCACCATGGGTGAAATCATAAAAAATATATAATAATATTTAAATTTAAATGTTATTTTTACAATATTATGTTGATCTATTAACATTAAACTAAAATACTATTTTTTTAAAAAGTGGAATATTTTTTTTAAATGAAAATATTTTGTTTATTTTTAAGATATTGTAGTATTTAAATAAAATAAAAAATATATAAAATTCATTTTTGATTAAGAATATCGTCAAATTTAATGAAGTGGTATAATAATTATAAATGTATGATGTGGGAGAACGTGATTATGCTGAATTTTATTTATCATAAATCTAAACATTAGATATAGAGCATATGAGACATTCATCCCATGACACTTATATTGAAATGGAGTCCATGTTCGTGCTTCATGTTTAGTCTTTTAGATATTTATTGCCTTTATTATTTTATTTTTATGTGTTCTAGTTAATGTGAAAATATAGTTTTATTTGGATTGTTTTTGAAACCCACATAAATTTACATTAAATTCATCATTTTATTTTTTGAAGATTCAATTTTATCTCTTACTTTTATTGTATTTTCTATCATCTTGTTAATGATAGTCACAATGAAGTCAACCCCGAAAGGGAAATTCTTATTTTTCATTAAATAAATATTTTATTATATTTAATTTTTTTATATATGTTTTCTTTTGTATTTTCTAACAATATATATCACATTTTTCCTTAAACAAAGAATCACTACCTTAACCACCCATTTTTCACATCTTTGTCTTCTTTTATAATAGTTACTTTTGGTGCCCTATTACATTATAACAAAATCTTTATTTTCACTCCAAATTATTCTGAAGGAATATAATAAATATGATATTTTATCCCATTACAAATATCAATAAATATAGTACAAATATTACTAATAGATTCAGCAGTATTCATGGAAAAAATTGCATTGGTTTATCATAACATAGATAAATGGCCATCATTGACTTTTCTGATTCCATCCTGAATTAGGTCTCACAGTTTCCAAATTTAATTAGAATATTTTCTTATATAAATTAAATTACATTTTTGGGTTTCTATTTCATAATGCAAGGCATGTATAACATTACCTCTAATCTAAAATCATAAATATCATATGTGCTCTATTTGTCTCCTTTCTCTGTGGTTGGAGTATAGACATGTATAAAAATATTTAAATATAATATAGAATATATCGAAGATATATTAAAAGAGAGTTTTCCAAAAACCCTAATTTCATCAATCAAAAAATGATGCATGAACAATGGAATTCGCCTTTAGAAACCCATTGGTTTTTTAAAAATTCGTTTTAAAAAAAGATATTTATTTGAAAATATAGTTAATTATTACAAAAAATATATATTAAGATGAAATTTATGATTACACATATTATAAAAATATTCCCTCTAACACCAATTTTTGGTTAGATATTAATAAACAGACGGAGGGGATAATTTTCAAATAAAAAGTCACGGATAATAATCAGCATTATGAGGAATGTATTTGATAAAATGAATAAAATAAAAAAAAGAAATTATTGAAAGTGAAATAATAAAAAAAATTAATAATAAAAAATAGATATTTAAATGATTAAGTGATTCAAATATAAAAATGGGTAATTGATTAATCATTAGTTTATTTATTGAAAAATTAATCAATATTTGAAATACATAAATAATTGACATTTTTTATGTAAAATGGATTACATATTGGTTAATGATGGTAATAAATAAATCATAACAATATCCCATTTTTACCAACTCAATGTATTGAGGATTTAATGTATTACTCCCTTGTATTTAATAGTATCCCTTATTCAAAATTATACCTCTTGTTTTTTATGGATAACAAGAAAAATGATATAATAGAAACAATATCATTAATGTTAAATATTGAAACCCCAAATAAAATAGTTTCATTACTTTTTTTAAATAAAATGAAAACCCCACACCCTTAAAATATTTTTACTAACACCAAATAAAGAAGAAAAGGGAACGGTGAGAAGGTTACTAGTGAGAAATTGACTTGTAAATTAATCTTTATTCACTAAAACAACATAAATAATGAAAATAATTAATTATAATATTAGAAGAGTGTCAAAGAATATAAATTTTTTATCCATTCTAGAATGATATGTAGTATTTTGAAATAGAAACCTTTAAAATTAATTTTGAATGTTGGTGTTGAATATTAGATGATTAATATATATGTTATTTCATTAAGATGATTTCACAGACCACTAAAGGCCTCTATATAATTGCTCAGAATTCTTAGGTAGTGTATTGGAATACTCTATGGGAAATTATGTTGAATATATCCACATTAGTTGAATTATTATTAAATTAAATACTATTTTACAATAAGTTTGTCTATCCACAATGGGTACCAGATAACCTCCCCCGAGTAGCTAGTGGAATTGGTGATTCTTTTTACACGCTTCCTAATTCTATCGTATGTTTAGTGTACCTACACTAGATGGTTAGTGGGCTCTGGTTATCTTGGATTCTATTTTTCACCCGTAGTGTATATTTGAAATTATTCCCCGAGGTAGCAGATGGGGTCCTAATACTTTTGGACACACTACATCATGGTACCAGGTATAAGGTAGTACTGAACTAGTTAATTAGTTCTATATATTGATCCTATATTTGTGATGTTTTTTTAAACATTTTTCAACTATCCTACAAGGTTTATTAAAACCACTTATAAGGTTTATAAAAATTCATTAACACATGTTCAAGGTTACATAAATAATATTATTATGATTAAGTCAAAATAGTTATATGTAACACCCGTTTATTTTAAAATAATATCATTATAATCAATAACATATATGACCAATAAAAACAATCATAAACAACCTATGAAAAATATCATTGAAATGTAACCATTATAACGAGGAGGTTAAATTCATGGGTATGGATATAATTTATCTATTTATGAAATTTATATTAAATTATTACTCTATATAAATTTAATAATAATATCATAGTAAAAAGTCGCACAATTTTTATCATAGTCAATTTAATCATTAACAAATATGTTCCCATCAAAAATCATTTTACTACTTTTTCTAAAAAATAATACAACAATGTTTTCTACCATCTGAAAAAATATTTTCCCAAATAAACATTATTTCTGAATTTATCATGTTAATATTATATTGAGTTTATTTTTTATATTTTAATGAATGTTTTATTTCACATTAAATAATGAAAATTTCTTCATAATATTGAAAACTATTTTTAAATGCATAATGTATTTCCATTTTAAAATTTCATTATAATAATTTATAATGATTAATTTAGATGAAATATATTGATCATATATCAAAATATATGAATTTAAATATATATAATGATAATTTTCATACATATAGTCAATGATAGAATGTCTTGTGTTTGAATAACAAATTCCTTGATAAAATCATTTTTCAAAATATTTTGTGGGTTTAAATTTAAATTAATTTATTTTTCTAATTTGAATTTGATTTATAAAAATGAATTCCATTTTATCAATATAAATTATTAATATTATTTAATATGGTAATTTTAATCTTTTTACATAATGAATCAAAAAAACAGTAAAAACAATTTCAATGGTTAAGCGTAAAATGAGTTTATTCAGTGTCAAACTAAATAGATTAAAGTTTTAATGACCTAAAAAGCTATAGAATTTATATTTTTTAGATATATATGGACCTTAAATCATATTATGTTATGAATGATGATATATTCGATACGTATTTTCATCATTGTGATATTTATAATACTTTTTGCAAAGAAAACAAATGTCACTTTGTAGCTTTTATTAAAAATAATATTTTTGTGACATTAAAAAAATTGGCTTTTGATTTATTAAAAAGATAAAAATGTTATTAATTTTTTCATACTAAATTTTTTATAACTATTTATAATTAATTAATTATGTTAAAAATTATTCAATGCCTATATAATATTTAATCATTTATTTGAAAAATGAAATTCATTTTTGAGAACATAATAGAATTTATATAATTTGAAAGAATTTGTATAATTTAAATTTAATTAATTAACTATAACATGTTATGGATGTGTTAATGGTTTAGATTCAGATAACATCATTATTCTGATGTTTCTATAGTAAAATAAAATCTATGATGTCAAAAATTTAATTAATTATATTTTAAAATAAATTATATTTTATTAAATGATTTAAAATTCAAAAAAAATTGTGTATTTATAAAATTGGATTATAGGTGTTTTATAATATCATAAATGGTATTTTATGGTGAATTATTCATCATAAATGTTTTTTTGATCGCTAAATATTTCAAACACCAATACCATATTTATTGTAAAAAAATGTTAAAACTGGTTAAAACAAAAAGATAGGTGGTGAAGAAATCAACTAAAATTTTCTAATTTTAATTAAGTGAAATAATTTTAACATAAAGTAAAAATATATTCTATTAATATAATTTTTATATCCACATTAAAAAAATTAAATAATATTAATTTAATATTTCAGAAAATTCCAAAAGTTGTGTTCCCCTCTTTTATAATAGATCACCTCTTCTTCTCCATTATTCAAACATAAAAAACCGTTTTTTTAAGAAAATTTATTCCCAAATACAGTAAATAAATCTATCACCATGTAATAAAGGAATATAGTATATCATTAAAACATATTAGGAAGGCTTTTGGTGTAATCCTAAAGTGGTTTTCCGAATAAGATCTATCATTCATAAGTGATTGATTTTGTTTCATTTCCTCTTCTATATCCTTAATTAATAATATAACCATGTTGATATAATAAAATATCTATATTCCATATTATGATACATATTTTAAAATAAAATTATATATATATATCCTCTTCCATCAAATGGGAGACGAAAATGTCGTTTGTGTGAATGGTAGACTACCACCTCACAAACCGATGTAAATTCGTTTACCATCACCACCACTGATGGATAGTTTTAATTATGGAATTAAAATATAAATATTAAATTCGTGATACATTTATAATTATTTGATGATAATATATCATATAATTTTTTCTCCTTTACATTCGTATTAAAAACTAACGACATTCTTGAGTAAGGGCGATTTACCTCCTCCACGAAGTGTTGTGGCTAATTTTTCATTACCACATCAAATGAATTCCATATATAAATGTATTTAATGGAAAAGTTTATTTTTAATGTGTTCATTATATTTTTTTAGATATAAAAATATCACATAGCTTCATTCCGTCAACACCATTGAAAATTGAAGTGTTACTAATGCACATGTATGTCTTACAATCTCCGTTATTATAATATGGTAATGTTTTCATGACAATATTTCATGGTTGGTTTTAAAATAATAATATAGGTATAAATTGATAATAATTTATTGATTATTATTATTTTATATGGTTTAAAAAATAATACATTTACCATAGTTAACATTCTAATGTCACTTCAGACATATGTACTGAATATCATCAGGACATATGACCTAAAAACAATTAAATATGTAATTAAATAAAAAATATAATTAATTAAAATAAAATGTATAATAAACAGAATTTTTTTATTAAAAATACTGATAATTTACACCTTATTATTAATCAAGAATATCTTGAAAATATGTTATGAGTCTGACTGGATGAATGAGATTTTGTCTAAATTTTCCTTTTGATGTGTATTAAATTATTATACACATAATTTCATTTTTAAGGTTTATATACAAAAATTATACTTGTTATCTCTTGAATCAATAATAATTAATGTTAATTTATGTTTTAATTTTAATTTCATCAACTTTGGGTATTTATCTCATAAGATCGCAGGTTGTTAGAGGATTTAAAAAAAAAATTATTTTCTTTGGATTATTCCAATACATTGATGACTTTGATATTATAAAATTATTTTTGTTAATATGTTTTAATGTATTATTTCATATTTAAAATTTTTTTTACTAATACTCATTTCATTGATTAATTCTGATATCAATGGTATTCTCTTTAAAAGGGGTTTTGTCTTAATTTTCTTTCATTGAGGAAAATTTTTGTTTCATGAACAAAATTTATTTAAATGATTAATATAATGAACATTAACATATATTACTGTGAATCCATAATTTTTCATGATAATTTATGTTTCAATTAAAATAATTTTATCAAAGGGTATTTGACATGAATGTTACTATGGGTTATGGGGTTTCATAGCTCAATTCATTTTCATTAAGAACTAATGCTTGTTAACTTTCATTTATATTATGTGATACTGTGTTTTATGACATTTTATTATTTTATTTTTTATTTAGTATTATGTAATTTTCATTTATATTTGATACATATGATCAATTTATTTATTAATTTTAGCTTCATTTTTATGATCTTCTTAAAAAACATCATCTCTATTTCCACTTTATTGAGATATATTTTCTATTGTTTACCTATATATTTAAATGATGTATATCTATTACCCAATTGGTAGGATATTTAATTAATAACTTTATATTCAAAATATGTAATTTTTTATGTTTTTTAATTTCATTAATTTGGTCATGATTCAAAAATTACCAATTTTTATTGGTTTATTTCACAATATCATTTTTATTAGGGATTATTTCTATTTATGTATATTGGGATATTTATTTGATATTTGAATCATAAAAGCAACCTATATTCTTATTATATGTTTATTGTTATGAAATTTATTTTTTCCAATCATTTTCCACTTTTAAATACTCAATATTCTAAAATATTCTTTTAAAGAAACCAAATATTTGTTTCCTTTCAGTTAGGAATCCTTTTATTTTATGCATAAATTTTCCGTAAAATGTAGAAAATATTTTTCCTAATATTGTTTAATTAATTTTTAAAAAAATGTAACCCATATGTGACTTCATACAAAAAAAATATAATGGATGTTCTTGTAACATTACCCACAATGTATTTTTTTTCTTTTAACAGAAAATGTGATCGAAATACATATATTAACATTCGAAGTGTGATGAAAATTTTCATCTTGTTGTTTCAACCCAATTACATGGAAAATTATATTAAAATTTTATAATTTTATTTACAATTAAAATTATGTTCCTTAAATAATAATTTTTTATAAGTTATTTTCCAATAGAAATTTGTTGTTTCCTCAAGAATATTTTTAATGATTTTTATGTTATTTTTTTATATTAGTGAATAAATCATTATTTTATGCATACTCTATTAAGTATATAATGGAATGATACAACCCTTATTTTTTCATTTGATGGAATTTGATTTGTTTAACTTGGGAAGGTATTGATATTAACATTCTTGATTAATTTTTTAGTCATTGAAAATCTCTAGAAAATTTTGAATTCTTATTATCATTGGGAATTACATTTCTCTTTAATAACCAAATTATTTATCATGGGTATTCTAATTTATTTAAATATTTATCATTTATACACATGGTGTTTTACTATTAAATTTATTAGATTGAGATGGGAAAACCCTAATATATCTATATTAATTTCTGAATATCTAAATTTTTTGATAATGAATACAAATAAAAACATTAATTGATCATTAATCATATGAGGAATAAATATTACATGTTTTCATAGTTGTGTCCTAGAATTATATATCTTCTCAATGCATTTACAAGTATTGTGAGGGAAATCAAAAAAGATAGAATATAACATTTTTTGGTAAATAAAACCATATTGATTAAACATTAATTATCAAAGGACTTCATGATATAGATATAATTTTACTAAGATAATGAAATCAAAGAATAATAATTTACATCATTATAAAATTTATTATTTTTATCCTTTATATAATGAAATTTATATTATCCATGGATTTATTTAATGATCATGTTATTTATCAAATGTCATTTTTTTCTGTTATTTACCTTTCCAAACTGATTATTCCTTATTTATTTGTGATAGCTTACATGGTAACTAACCCTTACTAATCTTATGATGCACTATAATTAAATTATTGCGTAGCTGCAATATTTTTTGATTTAATGGTGGTTAAACCTGCTTCCACGTTGTTCTATGATGGTTTCAAAAAATCATCGCTAAAGTTGGTGTCAGAATCCAATACAGGACGGTTCCATCCATTTAGTAGTGGTTTTTGGTATGTATCATAGAATATTTATTTAGTGGTGGTTTTCCTCATTTTAGTTGATTTTATGTAAAAATAACAATGGGTCTATATCGATGGTTAGAACCACTATCAAATCCTAAATTTTTTAGCTGGAAAACCAACTCTAAAATGAAAAAAACCATATCTAGATTAATTTTGTGCCATTATTAGTTTTGTTTTTTGCCTATTATAATAGAATTATATTTCATATTTTGCATTAGTTTGAGCCACTTCTAAATGTTGTTTTACAAAATAAATCCAATTTCATATTATGGAACCCAGAACTACCCTAAAAAAACAAACCCATATAGTTCATCATTCAATTATCAAACAAACAACTATAAAATAGTACACTATTTCACACCTATTTCACCATAGGATGACATTTATAGTTGTTTTAACCACTATATGAAACATCAATCTAACACCACACAAAACCATATAGTTTAACTTTTAATTGCGCATATCAAAATGAATCCAAAATTAATCATGAACCCAAAAAACATAACTCCAATGAATCTTAAATGGAATACCACATGTGACAAACAAAGAGATTATGTAGAATCGCTAAATATCAATAAATATCAACCACCAAAAGCATATGATCAATAATGGACGAGAGGGGAAGAATGAGACTTAGATAAGTCATTTTATTTTCCTAAAAATTAGAAGTAATGACTATCAAAAAAATGTTTTTGGATGAATCTATGACTTATAAAAAGGACGAAATTCCACAAAAATAAACATCTTAAAAAACGAATAATTGAAATATGGGAATAAATTAATTAAAAGATAACCATTTTAAGGTTCACCTTAAAAAATATAAAACCATTAGAACTATGAATGTTTTATTTCATTGGACATTCATAATAAAGGATAAACACATAATAGCCACAAAAAATGAGAAAAATATGAAAGTATTCACCCTAGAATGAGAGACAATAACATATCCAATTTGTTGAATGATTATTTTAAAAAACATGTCCAATAACAAGACTTCATCTATCTTCTCAAAATAGAGATCCGTATAGATTAGTACCCTCTCCTAGATCACAGGATGAAGACCATAATTGAAAGGCGAATATTTCAACAGATCCTACAACACCACCTTTGAAAAAATAAAAACCATATCTTTGAGGTTCTCAACATAATCCTTCGACATTATCTGACCTTTCTAGACACTCATGAGTTATTATATTTTTTTGACATCACCTCCGTAGGTATAAACCATAAAAAATAAAGAATTAAAAAAATTTCACATCATCCTAACATGCAGAGTTGGTGGAAAAAACAACTCCCACTCTTCCAAAGATGGACCCACAAATAGACCTAGAACATCACAAACTCTAACAGATTTCGAAGGTACAAAAACAATGAATACATTCTCAACATTGTCAACACACATCACTACCTCTAATAAACATCAATTTCTATAAAAGATGGGAAACAACTGAGGAGAAACAGAACATAGGTGATGTTCACATGAAATATCATAGACCTTTTTGGGTATCGTATTATGTATAACACAAAAATATTTAATTACAAATATATTTTTAAAATTTATAGTTTTTAGATAATCTTAATTATATTCATTTTAAAAAAGAGTGAAATTAAATAACTCAAAATGAGTACACTTTAATAATAATGAAAAATTTGATATTGAATTCCCTTATATTCTTGATAATATTTTTAGAGTTTTTTATTGGTGGGTTATCTTTATATGAAACAAAAGTACTTTAAAAGAAATAATATATTAAATATATTATTTTGGAACATCCGTATACAAATAATTAAATTATATTCAATGGATTATCGAATCATGGTTTTCATAAAAAATACCTTATTTTAGTAAAATTATTTAAAAGAAAAATAGTGAATAATTATGTTCTTATGTTTTGAATGATTAATAATTTTTGATGAATAATGAAGAATAAATAACATATGTTTAGAGACATCTGAAGATGGTAAGTTTGAGGAAACAGTCAGGGAGACTACTAATGACATGTTTAAATAAACACACATCCTGCACTTCCATTGCATTTTCCTCTAAACCAATCCTCTGAAAAAGCCATGCTTTTAAACATTCAGGACGCATAATTATATTCACTTCCCAAATTATAAATTTATTTGAAGCTAAATTGATAATTGGGTTACATTTTTTCTAGAAATATCACTTTTTAAACTGATATGGAAGTTGTAGCAAACATATAGAGACAAGTATAGGTGCACAAGCACAATGGTGTGTGAGGGAGAGGTAGAAAAAATCTATGATGTATGGAATTAATTGAAGATGAAATAACATGAAATTTGAAGAGAATAATACCAAATAACATATGTGGATTGGGCCATCAGTAAAAATATATAATTTGATTCTAGATTTAAAATAATTAACACACACAATGGTTTTATTTCCATTAACTTTGGGTAGCATGACCTTGAGTGGAGGATTAGGGTTCAAAAACCCAGAGTTCCTAGTTTTTATTGATAGGGACATACTAAAAGTTTCTTCCCTACCTTTTAAAAGAGGGTGGGATTTATCTTTTCCCAACACGACAAACATGGTGACAATAAAAATGGAATATCCTTGATATGTGAAGATGAGGAAGTAGTTACAATTGATATTGTATTAGCTATGGCTGCATACATGTCTTCACATATCAATGTTTTTCCATGATGATTATCACCATTTTTGATGCCTTAGAATGTGAAATAGCCTAAACTCTTTAAGATGGATTGGAAGTAAATTTTAGTAAGTCCTCATCCAAAAAATGGTAAAATGGCTTGTCAAAGCATTATCCTTTACCCAAGGTAATGGTACTTCATATTTATGGGAATGAAACAAATGAATATATTAAATATTTTAAATATGAAAACCCATTCTGTGTCATTAATGTGAGTCAAAGATACCGATTTTAGTTTTTATGATTCCATTAATATTTCCTATATTTTCATGTTTACTTCATACCCTTCTTAATATATTTTACTACCTCTCCCATACTCACACATTTGTTTATGATCCTCTAATTTTATCTACATGCTTTCAGTAATTGTCATACAACTTCACCAAGAGAGTTTTAAATAAAATTTGTTACCTTGTCAATATTTGGGCATCAAATCATTCTAGAAATTTGTTAGATAATTTATTTATATATCATAAACATTAAAAATCATGGCATGGTTGGAGGATTGATGTAAAAGATAGTGATCTGAATGTGGGCTACATGTCCATATTTGAGAATGTCATTCATAATCTCCATAAATGTTCCTTCAAACTGACTATCTTAAGGTATCACTAAACTTATGATTGGTGATCATCATTTTAAATCATAAATCACCATTACTTCCAAACATAACCACATATATATTTTCTATTTTTCTTTTAAAATAATTCTAAATCAATATCCTTTTTTATTTTAATGAAATTTTTATTTGATAATTCATTTAAAATAATAAAATTAATACACATATATATTACTAAGTAGTTATATAGATCAGTGGAGGTAAAAAAAAACAACCTAGTTATTTAAAATAAGATTCTTAGAAGTACTAAAAATGTTATTGTAAAAAATTAAAATCAATCATGGATAATATTATGTAAAATAAATGAAAATGAAAAATCTGACATTCATTAATTTAATAGAAAAATCATGGTATAAACACCCTAGTTTCACTATTTCTAGGTAAACATAGTAATTATCTATCACCATAGCTGTGAGGCATATGAGGGATCCACAGGGGGGGACTTAGAAGATGGCAGGGGAAACACAGAAGATGGAAAAGGAAAATTCTCATTTTCATTCATAAATTTATAGATTATTAATACATAATATAACCACAAATATATTACTCATGATACATTTAGAATGACCCTTTTGATTTGGGGATATATAATCATAGGTCCAGTACATTAGTAATAATAATAAATATATAAGTGTTTTATCTAAATATTAAAATAATCATAAATCCATCTACAATTATAAAATGATAACAAGTAAAGATAAGAAGAGAATCAAATAAAATAATGTAAAACATTAGGTAAATACACATAAATCATGATAGTGAATCATATAGTATTTACTAAATTTTTTAAAAAGGGTATATATTTCGTTTAATAATTTCCCTAGTCATTAAAATATAAATATTTAATCAAAATACTTATAATTAATAATATATAATGGTTATATGAAATAAAATAAAAAGTACATTAAAAATTAATCTTAATAAGAACATATAGGAATCAAATGAGATATTGGAAAATTAAAATTCAAAACTTTTTTTGGAATGGTTTATAAAAATAGAAAGCAACACACATTCAATCGTAATTTTCAAAAATGCGTTAAAGAATTTTAAATGAATATTTTAATTATATGTAACATCCTGAGTCTAGAGCCCCTCCACTGGTGCCCCGTAAATGGTTATCCACATGACCTCATGCGTGTTTCCCCGAATGCCAGAGGCTGCCGACTAGCAGCGAGGGCCATGGTGAGTCGGTGGGGGAAACTATTCCCTCATTTGGTAAGGTATACAAGGTAAGAAAACAACCATAAACTATGAAAGTAGTAAACAACATGCATAACAAAAGAAACCAAACAGCGGAAGAAATGTAAATATATAACTATGATGACAAAGATGCAGAAAGTACAAGTATCTAGGGAAAATATCAAACACAACAGCATGCTGAAATACAACTGAAACCAAGTGAAAAAGAAAAACACAGTAATCTCCTCAGCATTGCGAGCCACGGCTCGGTGCCATGCTCCCCATCTCCAGGTGTAATCAAGATCCTGAAGTAGAAGGGTGCTTGCCCTTATCTATACCTATAGCAACATAGTCTTCTTGGGCCCAAAATCATGGCCCAAAAAGGGTGTGAGATACAATCCCAGTAGGCAATCACCCCCAAAATTTGTGCCTAACAGTCAATGAATACATGGCAGTAATAAAACAAGTAGTAAACAGAAAAGCACAAGCTGCTACAGTCCATAGTTCTAATAAGTAAAGTACAAAAGTAAGTAACTAACAATAAGAAGAAAACATGTAATCCTCTGTGTAGCTCTCACAGCCCAACCGCTATGGTTCAACCCCTGGTACTAGCAACCCTGTGGGAGGCACACACAGTCTCACTCCTCTGGTTCAACCACATAATTAAGCAGACTCTCTGGGGAAGCACTAATCATCAATTCCACTTATAGTCTCACATAATGCTAAAGGCTCTCTAGGGAATCAATCAATGTAAATTCCCCCTATGGCTCGTGTCGTAATTAAAAGACACTCTGGAGAAGCCCTTCCGTCAATTCTCCCTTTGGTCTCGCATCGTGATTAAAAGACACTCTGGGGAAGCCCTTATGTGAATTGTCCCTTTGGTCTGCTACTCTTGGTTCTTAGAGTCCTGAGTATAGCTAAACATTCTCATCACGCATGCATCGTCCGAGTAAACCTCAAGAACTACTTGGCTAACAACTAAGGATCAACCGTATATAAAAAGAGATAGTTCCACTCTCCAACATCAAGGCATGGCAACTAAAAACATGCCCAACAGGAAAAACAATAATGGAAAAACAACCTGAGCTCAAAATAAATTACACTACTCACAAGCAATAACATATACTAAATAAATCAAGTAAAGCAGGAAAACAACAAGGGAAAAACAGGAAACATGCAATACCCCAATCAAGGGTATTGGTGGAATTTGAACAAAATATTCATCAACGTTCTACGGAAAGGCACAAACCACCAACCTCGATCTGATGAGATCGATATACGTGAACCTCGACGATAGATTCCTCTTAGAACAACATAGTTCTGAAAAAATTCACAAACGTTCATCCCACGATGACATCAAAATGAGGAGGAATCAAGAAACAAGGCTAAAGCAGAAGGAAGAACTCACTGCTGCCATTCCAACACAACTGACCATGCTCAAATCAGAAAACGGATGGTGAGGTGGTCGTCTGTCAAAGATCCGGCCGTACGGTCGCTCTCGGATGGCCGAAATCTGATGAAGAAGACGAATCTGGGTGTTATACGCGACCCCGGTCCGTTTTTTGAAAAACAAAGTACACGGCGTGTACTTCTTGAGTACACGACGTGTACTTCAATTTTTCAATACTCCGAAATAACCAACCTCCACCTCATTCTTACACACCATGTGTGTGGCACAGACACGACCAGAACATGGCTTCGAGATGGGGAAGAGTACATGGCGTGTACTCAGAAAGTACACAGCGTGTACTTCAGAAATTTCCAGAAAATTTATTTTCCTTAAAAAGCCTAGAAAAAACATACCTGAACGAAGATCTGGGTTCTTAAAAACATCCCCCCTTAAAGATATTAATCCCCTAATTTCCCTAACGAGGTGGAGAAGAAGAAACAATGAATAGCTCTGGCCATTGCGATAATACATTGGCCTCCCTCTCCCAGGTCTCGTCATGTACTCACCTGTACTGCCATAGCAGTCGTACCAGATGAACAGACTGCCCGCAGAGAATATTCGTACTGTGATCGACAATCCGGATAGGATTCTCCTTGAATGATGCATCTGCTTCAAGCTGACTTCCTCGGGATGAAAGAAGTGAGACGGGTCTGAGAAGTAGCGTCAGAGCTGAGAGACTTGGAAAACGTCGTGCATGGCCCGATACCTTTGAGGTAGCTGCAACCGATAGGCGACCGAACCCACTCTCTCCAAGACCTGAAACCACCCAACGTACAGCGGTGAATGCTTACCCTGTCTCCGAATTCATTTGTGTCCCAACCTCGGTGCGACACACATGAAAACCTAATTACCGAACTAGAACTTCAGAGGTCATCTCCGCTGATCAGCATAAGACTTCTGTCGAGACTGAGCTATAGTCATCCTCTTTTGAATCAGCACTGTCTACTCTGAAGTCTCCAAAACACGACGAGGTCCCAACAAATATTCCTCTCCTGCCTCTAACCAATATAAGGGTGATCGGCATGGCCTACCGTAAAAAGACTCGTATGGCGCCATCTGAATGGTCACCTGGAAACTGTTGTTATAGGAGAACTCCACCAAAGGGATATGCATTTACCAAGAACCACCAACGTCTAGGATGCAAGCCCGGAGCATATCCTCAAGCACATGGATTGTGCGCTCACACTAGCCATCAGTCTGGTGATGGTAAGCTATACTCAAAAGTACCTGTGTACCCAAGGCCTTCTGAAGTCCCTTCCAGAAGCAAGAGGTAAAGCGTGCATCTCTGTCTGAAACAATAGAGTGTGGAACTCATTGTAGATGAACGATCTATCTGATTTAAAGTCGTTCCAGATCATCTACAATGAAGGTATCCTTGATCTAAAAGAAGTGAGAAACCTTCGTGAGTCTGTCGATTACAACCCAAACAGCATCGTTCCCTCAAGGTGTTCTTGGCAACCCCGTCACGAAGTCCATCGTGACATCTTTCCGCTTCCACTCAGGGATGGGTAACTGCTGTAAGAGGTCGGCTGGTCGCTGATGCTCTGCTTTCACCTGCTGATAGGTAGAACACCTCATGACAAAACCAAAAACATCCCTCTTCATACCTGGCCACCAGTATTGGCGATGATAGTCCCAATACATCTTGCTGACGCCCGGATGAGCATCCCAAACAGAGGAATGGAAATCCCACATCAGCTCCTCGCGTATGTCCGCCGACACACATACGTGTCCTTGTAAATGCAAGATCTCATCCTCGCCCACTGTCCATCCAGGAAGAGGGCCCTCTCCTAACACACTCTCTCATTGGACTAAGCCTTCCGATTCTAATAGCTGCCTCATCCGTACCCGATCAAGTAGCATGGAGTTAACAGCTACTGAAGTTAGAAAGGTCTGTCCCCGTCAGTCATGCACCTCTAGATGCATCTCGGAGAATAGGGCCATCAGCTGCCACTAACTACTGGCCTCCTGATCAACCTGAATATGATTTCTCCTGCTCAACGTGGCTGCCACGACGTTTCCCTTTCTCGGCGTATAGGCGAGATCGAAATCAAAATATGAAGATACTCTACCCACCTGCGCTGCCTCAGATTCAGATCATCCTGAGTGAAGATATACTTAAGACACTTGTGGTCAGTGAAGACCACAATGTTCTCTCCCAGAAGATAGTGTCTCCAACAGCTCGAGGAATGAACAATAGCTGCCAACTCTAGATCATGCGTAGGGTGTTTCCTCTCATGTGGCCTTAACAGCCGAAACCCGTACGCAACGACTCCATCTCCCTGCATAAGCACAGCTCCCAGCCCGATACCCGAAGCATCATAGTAAATAGTGTAGCTCTTGCCTACCTCTGGAAAGACTAGTATCAGTGCTGACGTAAACCTCCCTTTCAGCTCCTGAAAGGCTGACTCACAAAAATATGACCATAAGAACTTCGCCCCCTTCTTGGTCAGACCTGTCAGAGGTGCTTCTAGATGAGAAAAGTCCCGAATGAAATGTCTATAGTATCCAGCCAGCCCTAGGAAGCTCCGTACCTCAAAAATGTTCTTCGGATGCTCCCAAGATACTACAACTCTCACTTTCTTTGGGTCCATAGATAATCTTACCTCTGAAATTCCATGACCCAAGAAGTGAATATGATCCATCCAGAAGTGGCACTTCGAGAGTTTAGCATAAATCAGATAATCTCTAAGTGTACTCAGAACGATCTCAAGATGTGTGGCATGGCCATTTTGAGTGTGAGAGTACACCAAGATATCGTACACGAAGACCACGATGAAGGAATCCAAGTAAGGATGGAACACTCAGTTCATCAGGTGTGTTCGTGAGACCGAACGGCCTGACTGTATACACGTATAGACCATACCTGCTCCTGAAGGCTGTCAAAGGTATATCTGATGGTCTAATGCGCAACTGATGGTAACCAGACCTCATGTCGATATTTGAGAACACCCAGGATCCCCGAATTTGATCAAAGAGGAGATCAATCCCCAGCAATGGATATCAGTTCTTGACCGTCAACTGGTTCAACTTCTGATAATCCACACAAAGTCGAAGGGTACTGTCTTCCTTCTTCGCAAACAGAACAGGCAAACCCCAAGGAGAAGTACTGGGTCGGATGAAACCCTTAGCCTGTAGCTCCTCCAAAAACTTCTTGAGCTCCTGCAACTCAGGTGTGGCCATCCTATATGGAGGAATGGACACTAGTGTCGTTCCTAGCACGAGATAAATAGAGAAGTCTACCTGACGCTCCGGAGACAAATCCAAAAAGTCCCCTAGAAAGACATCCCTGAATCAATCCACCACTGAAGGAAAGACCAATTGTGGAGTCCCATGATCATCCAGATAAATTCTAGCAATCTGGGTCGTCACTCCTCCCAGCCCATGATGCTCGCGTCCCTCCCGACTCACATGAACGTCCCATTCACCTCTATGATGAAAATATCCACCCTCTGGTGAGATGAAACTCACTCTGCGGCGATAGCAGTCGATGAATTCCCGAAAGGGAATCAACCAGACCATGCCAAGGATGACATCATAGAATGTCATCTCTAGGACATAGAGATCCCATATGAAGTGATACCCTGCAATCTCAAGACGGAACACTCTACACTGGCGTTCACTAGATGTCCTCGTTCTCAAAGGTGTGTCTAGTGTCAACGAGTCGGCAGAAGAAAAGATGCAGAGTCCAAGGCTCTCCACAACGGAAACAGAGATAAAGCTATGCGTAGAACCAATATCGAAAAGGTCTAAAGATAAAACTGAGGCTACTAAAATCGTACCTTGAATAGTAGAAGGGCCGAGATCCTACTCATGATAAGTCTACTCCACGGCGGAAGACAGGCCTGCACTGTGGCCCTACGCCCCTGACTGACCACTCTGAGCTGAACCTCCCTGTTGGCGCTGAGGAACTGGTGGCAGACTGCCACGGCCTCAACCTCCACCTTGGCCAGAATGTCCAGAAGAACTCCAGTTCCCTGACTGGTGAGAGACTGGCGGGGCTTCTCCTGAACGAGGAGTCATGGAAGAACCCCGGTCACCAGATGCTGGTTAGA
Organism: Viscum album; assembly: GCA_963277665.1. NCBI lineage: Eukaryota > Viridiplantae > Streptophyta > Magnoliopsida > Santalales > Viscaceae > Viscum > Viscum album. Next base: position 2,057,819,506 of record OY728123.1, on the reverse strand, counting down.
AAACCTGATAGAAACGCTATAGGTGACCCATCTTTCCACATGATCGGCACTCCACGGGGTCCCTCTAGCACTACGGCCTCGTGTGCCCTGTCCGGTCACACTGGTAGCATGTCACCTGGCTACCTAATGATGCATCTCACATCCTCGATTCACCGCGTGTAGGCTCCCTACGGCGCTTCTTGATGTCATCTAGAGGAAGGCTAACTCTGGAAGCAGAACTGGCATGGCTCGCAGCTCCAGAGTCTCTCATATTGCGCTCTGCAATCAGTTCCTGGTTGACGATGGAAGTAATGGAAGTTAGCTGGAAGATGTTCACCTGCGAGCGAATCTACCGCCTGAGTCCATCCTCAAACTTCCTCGCCAAGAACACCCCACTCCCATACCGAAGGGGTGTAAAACGCTTAAACTCAGTGAAACGAGAGTAATACTCCATGATAGATAGAGTACCCTACTCTAAGCTCAGGAAATCCCGGGCTCGATTGGCCCTCAGGGTCTCCGGGTAGAAGTAGTCGTAGAACACGCACTGGAACTCCTCCCAAGTCATAGCCTGCTACTGACCCACCTATGATATCACGTCCCACCATCTCATGGCGGAGTCACAGAGCATGTAGTTGGCCAGCATGAACCGCATCTTTGGAGGCGTCTCCAGATGCTCGAAGATAGTCAGCATATCTTCCAACCATGACTCCACAGCCTGAGGTTCTCAATCCCCCGAGAAAGTAAAAGGATGCTGCTTCTGGAAAACCCATGTCAAGTCTTCCATAGACGTGGCAGGAGGCGGTGATCCCTGGAAGGTCTGCATCATCCTCATGAAACCTACCCTGAAATACGCATCAGCGCCCATGATTGGTACAACAACTGGTGCCAAGGATGGCTCGGCTGGGGGATCGGCAAGAAGTCCCTCATCAGCCTTGTCTGGCGTCTGATCACTTTCTGACAACAGACGTACGACCAGAGGATGTCTCAGAGGCATAGATCTGAATGATCAAAAGCACACCTTAGGTCAGGCAACAAGGACAAGGAACACAAGAGCACAAAACAGGAACAGGGGAAGGAAAACACACAATATTGCAAAACAAGACTACACGGTGTGAATAAAACTACACGGCGTGTCTTTTTAAGCCACTGACATGGGCGTGTACTCCTGCCCTATAGGTTGTGTACACTTCAAACTACACGAAGTGTTGACCCCCACACACGACATTTACTTGAAACTATTCCCCTGCCCGAGTCTCCTTACACGGCTAACCCACACGGTCCGACTCAACCTAATACTACACGGTGTGTTCGAAACAAACACGACGTGCACTGCAAAAGGGTTCGGTGGTCCGTGTTGTTGAGTACACGGTATTCTACATAGCTGGACAATACACGACATGATCCAAACAAGCACGCCATGCATAGGCGAAGGAGAAACCATCCCGTGTTATTCGTGACATGGCCGGGTACCTAGGCAAGACTACACAGCGTGTTTCGAAAAACATGATGTGTGGAAAGGAGAGTAATGGCGGCTCATGTTGTTCGTGACACAGCCGGGTACCTGGACAGGACTACACGACGTGTTCCCTAAGGACAAGGTGTATTCTAATCGAGCTTCCCCGGCCCGCGTTGTTAGTGACACGGCTGGGTACACAGCTCCGAACATACATGGCATGTACCAATCGTACACGGCGTGTTCCAAAAGTTACTCCCATGACACCGTGTTCTGCTCACACGGTCAGTGACATGGCTTGAAAACTACACGACATGTATCCAAATGTACACACCGTGTATTCTGGATTTTTCTGGGCAGTAGCTCAGAAACTGCGCAGAATTCCAGAAACACAAAAAACCAATGAAAAGGTGCCAAATTCCCATCCGTGAGGGCCCATAACACCTAAATAACCAAAATTTGGCGTTCATTTTAATCAAGGAACAAGGAAAACAGTTTTCTAGCATATCAGCAGAGAATCTATCAAGCATCTATCACAACAGCATGCATAATCTACACAAAGTCTATCACAACAGCATGCAATCACTAATGCACCCTATATGGCATGGAAGGAATGCATGACATGTGATTTTAACAAGTTCTTATATGATGCATGAGATATCATACCCTCATCTCATAGGGTTGTGACAGCAATAGAACCGAAATATCAAAACAATATCCTTACAAGTCATACTAATCACTCTAGGTGAAAACATACCAACCATAAAATCTCAAAACCAGAAAACAACCTTTTACAATGTAGTATGGCTTTTCCCAATACATGGGTTAGCTACTCCCGGGAACAACAGACTACCATGTACCGAATCCTTCCTATCCCAGGCTAATGTCTCCAAACAGTAAGGCAAGAGAAAAGAACTCATCTGATACCACATTGTATCATCCCGAGTCCGGAGCCCCTCCACTGGTGCCCCGTACCTGGTTCGCCACATTACCTCAAGCGTGTTTCCCCGAACGCCAGAGGCTACCGACAAGCTGCGAGGGCCTTGGTGACTCGGTGGGGAAACTATTCCCTCATTCGGTAAGGTATACAAGGTAAGAAAACAACAACAAACATTGGAAGTAGTAAACAACATGCATAACAACAGAAACCGAATAGCAGAATAACTTTAAATATATAACTATGATGACAAATATGCAGCAGGTACAAGTATCTAAGGAAAACAGAAAACACAATAATGTGCTGAAATACAACTGAAACCAAGTGAAAAATAAAAACACAGTAATCTCCTCAATATCGCAAGCCATGGCTCGGTCCCATGCTCCCCAGCTGCAGCTGCAATCCAGATCTTGAAGTAGAAGAGCGCTTGCCCTTATCTATACCTGTAGCAACATAGTCTTCTTGGGCCCAAAAGCATGGCCCAAACAGGGTGTGTGATACAATCCCAGTAGGCAATCACCCAATGATTTGTGCCTAACAGTCAATGGATACATGGCAGTAATAAAACAAGAAGTAGTATACAGAAAAGCAAAAGCAGCTACAATCCACAGTTCTAACAATTAAAGTACACAAGTAAGAAACCAGCAACATGAAGAAAACAGGTATCCCTCTGGGTAGCACTCATAGCCTAACCCCTATGGTTCAGCCCCTGGTACTAGAAACCCTATGGGAGGCACACACAGTCTCACCCCTCGGGTTTAGCTACATAATTAAGCAGACTCTCTTGGGAAGCACTCACCGTCAATTCCCCCTTGTAGTCTCGTATCGTGCTAAAGGATCTCTGGCGAAGCACTCAATGTCAATTACCCCTGTAGACTACGTTGTAATTAAAAGACACTCTGGAGAATCCCTTCCATCAATTCTCCCTTTGGTCTCGCATCGTGATTAAATGACACTCAGGAGAACCCCTTCCATCAATTCTCCCTTTGGTCTGCTACTATAGGTTCTCACACTCCTGAGTATAACTAAACATGCTCAGCGTGTGTGCATCGTCCGAGTAAACCTCATGAACTACTTGGCTAACAACTAAGGCTCATCTGCATATCAAAAGATATGGTTCCAGTATTCTACAACAAGGTATGGAAACTGGAAACACGCCCAACAGGAAAAACAAGCACGACAAAACAACCTGTGAAAAAAATAAATTACACTACTCACAAGAAATAACCTCTACTAAAGAAATCAAACAAAGTAGGCAAACAACAAAGGAAAAACAAGAAACATGCAATACCCGGATCAAGGGTATTGGTGGAATTTACACAAAATATTCATCAAATTTCTACGGAAAGGCACAAACCACCTACCTCGATCTGAGGAGATCTATAAACATGACCATCGATGGCCGATTTCCCTTAGAAAAGCGTAGATCTGATAAAACTCTCACAACATTCATCCCACGATAACATGGAAATGAGGAGGAATCAAGAAACAAGGCTAAAGCAGAAGGAAGAACTCACCGCTACGATTCCAATGCAACTGACCGTTCTTGAGTCGGAGAACGGATGGCGTGGCAGTCATCCGTCGAAGATCCGGCCGTACGGTCACTCTCAAACGGCCGAAATCTGAAGAAGAAGATGAATCTGGGTGTTAGACGTGACCCCGGTCCGTTTAGTGAAAAAAAGAAAGTACACAGCGTGTACTTCTTGAGTACACGGCATGTACATCAATTTTTCCGTAATCCGAAATAACCGGTCTCTACGTCAGCTATACACACCATGTGTGTGGCCCGGACACGGCCAACACACGGATTCGAGCAGGGGAAGAGTACATGGTGTGTACTCGGAATGTACACGGCATGTACTTCTGAAATTTCCAGAAAACTTATTTCCCTTAAAAACTCCAGAAAAAAAACATACCTGAACGAAGATCCGAGTTCTTACATTATACAACATCAAAATATTTGTATCATAAAAATAAATATATTGTATATAGATTAATCTTGTGGGATAAGTTAGGAAAAATTTAAATGTTTCCTTTATAAACCCATTACAATATATAATTAATATTTTATATTTATAAATAAATTGGTTTATTATTACAAATGTTGAATTTGAATTCACATCAATTATAATATGGATCAAGTCATTAATCATACCCATTAGAAAATCCAACCAAACTATTGTTGTACATGCCACTAAAAATAGAATATCTTAGCACACATTTCAAAATAAAAATAACAATAAGAATAAAATCCCAAATATTGTAATTTATTTCATGTATATATAAACATCATAAATAATTTATCCATTTAATCTACATGGAATATCAATTGCCAATTAAAATACAAAAAAATTACATCTATATAACTAGGACCATTCCTAAAAAATGATATGAATTTCATCCAACTATGAAAGTCTTCAAAGGAACATGAATCCAAGGTTCCCCTTTCTTGAATAGACCCATGGATAAACCCTGCCAATATATAAAATCAGATAATATATAATAAATAAGGTGAATTACCTCAGACAGGGGAGTGAATGTTCAGACGAGTATGATCTGAAGGTTGTAATAGAGAAGGGGGAGCAGCGAGGGGGAGATTGGGGTTAGCGGTGATGGGATAAGGTTGGAGAGGGGTAAGAGTTTGGAAGGATATGGATCGATGGGGGTAGGGATCGTCAACAAGGGTCTTTAGTTTGGCAGTCTAGATTTTGACAGGATCAGGGGCTGAATATGAGGGGTTGGGGTTCAACGAGATAAATTTTATTGGGTTGGTGGACAGTAGAGATGGGATACAGTTCTATGGGTAAAGTTGTTAAATGGTGTCGGGGGACGACAATGAGGTGATATAGTTTGACGAGTCGAGGAGTTTGACAGTTTAATATATATTTTTTACGAACTAAAACCTACAAGATAGGGGAAAACCCTTCATATACTTCATGGAAAAATGAGAAAAACATGTAATCGAATAGTTACAAGGGTGAAATGCCTACAATAGGATTCTGTGATGTACTAGTTGGCATGTATTGTTTTCTACATAAATGGTATGCTTGTTAAAAATGATGTATATTTTTTAACATATTATAGGATCAATATTTTTTTTAAATATGAATAATAGATCGGTGAATAAGGATATTCCAGTAGATATATTATGAGGACGATATATATATATACATCCATTTGGTTTACGATAAAGGATTATTTATGAAGAATTCTATTACATATTGTATGGTGTATGTAAAAGGGTTTGAGAAAACATTTCATGTTAAAATTTCATTAGATGTGATATTAATGAGGGTAATTGGGATCTATGATTATTTAGTTATGTAATTATCTATGTCAAAACATTGGTTTTTAATTGGTTTTGGATATTAATGTAGAATTTCATTAATTGTTCGAAAATTTGTTTTAGTTAAAATCATTCATTATGATGAAATATTTTGTATTATTAAAGAGATGATACAAAGATTGTTATTCATTTTGGTATTATATAATTAGATAAAAGTTAATTGATTTTCTTAATGTATGAAAACTCCATCATGGTTATTTATTTCTTGGAGTAACAAATAAAGTAGAAATTAGTTAGATCCCAACTGATAGTTGAAATTGTGATTATCGAGTAAAAACATACCATGTAATAACTTTTATAGTATTTTCTACAATGATTGAAAAGTAATTACTTAAATTTAGGAACGATAACCTTATATAAAAAATTATTTATGTTTACCTTCATTTTTGATGAATAAATTGTGTTTTTACCCATCATAGGTTTTTGCATTTATAGTTGTTTACTTTATCCAAATCAGTTTTTCTATCAATGTATATTAGTCATTGGGTGATATTATTCTCCAGTATTCTTATATTTTACCTTCCAATTAATGTTCTTTAATTTGAAAATCAAGCCTTTTTTTATTCATTATTCTCTTCATATTTACTTGAACAATATTAATGGGAATGTTTTAATATTTTTTATAAAATGGGCCTTAAATTACAAAATTTTAATATGTTAGTCCCTTGATTGGAATGATAATGATAAAATTATGATGAATAAATTTAATTATGGTGGAAAAAATGAAAATAATTGAGATTTTAATGTAATAACATTATGTTTAATATTTTATACTACATGAAACCCTGAGCATTAGTTCCTGAAGAAATACAATATTTAAACGTGACCATTACGACCTAACCATTATATAAGAATGTATGAACATCATTAAAATATTTATAAAACATATATATTTATATATATATATGAATTTATTATTTATTTTAAATTTATTTATATGTTCACAGTAAATAATTGGCCAATATTTTTTAATGTAACTTTATTCACAAAAAAATATATTTTATTCAAAAATGAGTTTTTCATTTTTTATTGAGCAAATAATATAATTTATTTTTTCCATTTTTTATCTAACTTATTTGATAAAGTGAAAATAGTTTTTTAATTCATCATATGAAAATTAAATCAGTGACATATTTTAGAATTTTTTGAAAATGTTTTTTCCAATTAATTATTAATAATACAACCTTTAATTAGAAACTTTTCTTATTTCATAATTTAATTACATTTTTACCCAATAAAATAATACATGATAAAAAATAGATTATATTAAATTTATTGAATATATAATTAACAATATTAATATATATCCCAACATTTACGATCCCTAGTCATATTTTTAATGTAAGATAATCTTATGCTTAAGAAATGCATTCCTTGAAAACTCAGCTTTCATTACAATTTCTAGATTCGTTTTAAAATTAATTTCTACCTATTATTTTAATTATATATGATAAAATGGATTAGATATTTATAATCAGTATAATTATTAATATTTAATATATTCAACTATTTTTTTTGTGAATATTTATATTAAAAACAGAGAAAACTGTTACCATAGTTCAGGTTAAAACATGTTTACAAGAGTTTATTCTAAGAAATAAGGATAATATTGTCCTAAAAAATGTACAATATGTATTATATATATATATATATTAATGATAAATCATTTTATTTCTAAAATTTTCATATTTTTGAGCAATATGGACTTGATTATGACCATCATAATAATTTGTGTTAAGAAAAAAATGTCACTATCTTGAATTTAATTCCTATAATATATTTAGACATGGTTAATGATTATATTATATAATTATAAATATTGATATGAATGAAAAATAATTTTTATACTATTTTGGATTTTTTAGGACCCCGTTTATCCGATGATTCTGCTATTACTGTAGTGATATATAGACCACTATGTCCTGGATCCAATAGACCCTGGGATGTTGAATAACAATGACGGTATAATAATATCATTTATGGGATTTAGATACCTCTATAATAATTTATGGATAGGAGATAATATGAATCATACAAAATAAACATCTAGATTAAATATAAAATAAAACAAATTTATTCTATAATTCTTATATAAATAAAACATGAATATATTAATGTCTTTAAATTAAATATCAAATAACAAATAAAAAATTGTGACACAAAAACTATCCAAGGGTATGGGATATTAATTTCTATATTGGTCAATGAAGTACTCTTGAAAACCTGTAAATAGATTCATATAAAATGGGTGAGCATTCAAGTATATTCAAAAATAAATCCATTTCTCTCATGCACATGTGAAAGGATCATTCTAAATAACTTATATGAAAATAGTGGAACCAAAAATCACCTACAAATGTATTCTTACCAAACCCATTCCACCAAGATTAACACACTAAATAAACAACCCTAATATATTAACATAATATTAATAATATCGATGATTGTATATTTTTCACCACTTTATGAATGATTTTCGGCTCCCACACCCCAACGTCATACGTCCAAGAACTCCCACCTCTTTTGAAAAACATCACATCACATCACATCCCACCCACAAAAAGGGATATCACCTCACATAACATTCCATAACTAGTGAAGTGTGGTATCAAGAATATGAATGAAATCAAACTCATTTCATACACCTACCATGTAAGACCCCACTATAATCTATCTCATCACATCTAACTTAGGGAAACCTGGTCCAACACATACATATCACATCGCATATTGACAGTGGCAATTTAGATTTCTGGCCATCACTACCCATGAATTTAATTAATTTATAAAATAGGGATAGGGTAAGAGTTGGATTCTAGCCATCTATTTTAACACCATGGTATTTATTTAAATAATTCTGTCTTTTAATATTTTTCATTTCTTGAATCACTAGAAATATTTTTTTTATGAAAATCCCTATGTTTGGATGTCATTATATGAAACCCCAATTTGACCTTTTCCCTCATGAACCACTTACATTTTTTCGGTGTGCGTAAAACTATTTTTTCCACGTATTGCATGCAATTATAAGTCCCTTCGATAGCTCGTGTAACACAGAAGGAAAAGTTTTACAACACTACAATTTCTTATTATTATGAAAATTAAAATATTACTATAGGTAATACATAGAGAATGGAATCAAAGTTACAAAAATTATAAACTAAATTGATAAAATATTATTTAAAAATTTCGATAAATTGAATCATTTTTTATTCAATTTGTATAAGGTAATTTATGAACTATTTGAATATTAAATATTTACATTCTATAAAAACTAATATTCTATGTAAAAACTCAATTTTGTCCCAGTAAATTAGACAAAATTTTTTTTCTTAATTTTTTCTATAAAATTAATATATTATATATTCATAGAAGAATTTTTATACTCATACAATATATATGACAGTTATAAGATAAGAATAAATCCACATTTATGAATAAAAAGATGAAATTTTTTAAGGAAACTTTACAGACATTTAATGGATCACCAGATTTAAATATATATTTTCAACCATTTTTTGAATTTAATTTGATAAAATAAACCAAATTTATTGAAATATTATTTTCAAAATTATGTTTTAGTGAATTTTATGTATTTTTCTATGAAATATCCATTTCTATGATTAGTAAAAAATACATAATTTTAATTCATAAATTATTTTTGGTAAAATTTATTTCTACGCTAAAATTATATTTTTAATTTTTAAGTTATATTATATCAATTACAGATAAATTAATTCAATTTGGGTAATTATAATAAATTTATTATTGAAATTAGATATAAAACATACCAAACATTTGAAAATTTTAAACAAAAAAAACCTGCTTTGATGTCACATATTCGGGATTAAATACAAATAAATTTTCGCCTCTTATTTTTTTCTTTTATTTTGTACAAATTGATTCAGAATTTTGAATCATCATATGTTATATTTTATAATAATGTAAAATTATTTTTTTAAAAAAAATATTTGGTAAGGTGGTTAAAATTAATTATAGCGATTAAAATGTAAATTAACATAATAAGGGACTAATCCTTAAACATAAGGGTCAAAATGACCTAGAATCTTTTCCCAATGATATTTTATGGATATATATATCTACCATATATTATATTTTATTTGATATAGAATTGAAATTTGTTTGGTGGAATACACTTTTCAGACATCTAAAAGAATGCCACTCTCCCTCCACTATAAAAAGGTACTAAACCAGCCCATTTATTCACACCTCTCAAACAATTTTTATTTCTCCAACTCTACACACATAAGATCTAAATATCACACCCATCCTCATTGAATCTTCACTTTGGGATTAAATCCATCCTAATATTCCCTCGGTATCAAACAAACAAGAGTTACCCAAAAAAGTTGTAATATCTTTACTCAAGCTCCATTTTTGTTATCATTACCCTCCCCCAAAATATTAGTATTCAATTATCACATAACAACAAACATTTTCCAACTATATGTATTTTTTATTCTTTTGTATAATCTTACCCTTAGACTGACTTATATCTAATGGGTGAATGAAAATTCATTCGTGCATTTGGACAACAACTGCCTTGCGAAATGATGGTGTTCATATATTCTTTACCACCTCTCATGTATAAGAAATGTTATTAAAAATATATTTTAATATGATATATATTTGATTTATTATGTATTAATTATTCTTTTATTTTTAAATAATATGTAGCTTCATGTTTTCTATATTTTGGATATACTATAACATCATTTGTGGATGTGTGTACTACTTCATGCTCAAACTAATTTGATTCCATCACACATTACATGGAATGTATTGAGGATGGTTATAGTGAAAATATATGATATATATGACGTAATAATTAAAAAATGTTGATTATATATATATATATTCATGTAATTTACAGTCATTCTTTAAATAAATTTATAATACAAAAACAACGTTCATCCATACGTACATCCAACCATCTTCATAAATGGTGTATTTAATTTAATATTAATATATTTTTTATATTATTATAAATAAATATAAAATTAATACCTATTATTATATTTCATGTTTTAAATTAATTAATAACTAAATTATGATCTATTTAATATGAGCATGAATAATAAGTCAAAATATGTACTGAAAACACGGTGATTATCACCTAAAACATAACTTGGAAAAAAGTGATTAATAACTGGGTAATATAATGTTTTAAGTAAGTCATATATGGTATTATATATATATTTATAGGTTTATTTTTTATATTTATAATAAAATTATACTTATTATACGTTACTATTTAACGAGTATGACGTGTGTAAAGACACTATTTAGGGGATTTATAGTCTCACTATTATTTTCATTGAGACAAAAGCCATGATCACATCTTCTTTATAATATGTGGTGTGTATAATGACCATGTATGCATTATATTATTAATATAATTAATTTTATTAGTATTTACATATCCATATGATGATATTCCTTTCATGGGGATTATGATTCAAAAGTTACCAAATTAGTAATGTAATTTTGTCTCAATTTTCCTTCACTGAGACACATGAAATGTTATGCACCTATAATTTTTTGTAACGTGAGTATACAATGATTAAAATTTTATATTATAATTATCATTATTTTCATCATATGTTTTGATTCATTTAATTAAACTATTTAAATTTCATAATAATTCCATTTTTCAAAACTGGTAACAATTTATTTCTAAAATATCATCGTTTATCAGAATTATTTATGATTATGAATCCATAAATGAAATAATATGTCCCATATCTAAATAAATTAAAATATATATGTTAACATAAAGATATTCATGTTATATACATGTAATGGTACTATTATAAACTCTTTGCTACATATTATAATTATGAAATTATTTTATGAAAAAATGACTTTATATCTCAATTTAGTCAGAAATATTTGTTCATTACAACATGCGTTTTAGGAAATAAATTGATTACTATAATCCTATAATTTTGAATTAAATTTTTACCAATGTATTATATTTATAATAAATGATTTAAAGGAACATTCTTATCATTTTATGATCAGGACTCTTTTCAAAACATTTAATGTGAAAAATGAATGTTTAACATGTATGGAATTACGCACCATCATCACCATAATTTATAGAAATATTCATCTACAAGTTTACAAGGTTGTTTTTTTAAAATATTTTTTTCAAATATTCTAGAAATTTATTGATTTTAAAAAGGGGTTTTAATGTAATATTTTTTTTCAAAATTTATTTATTTTTAAAATGTGTTTTAATTTTTCTAAATATTCTTTTATATATTTTCAATGAAAGGATTTTTATGATTTATTCAAGATCCCATATAATTATTCACAGATATTTTCTAAGAACAGATATTTCAAAATTATTTATGCTTTAAAGATATTTTGTTTTCAATGTAAAAAATATATTTCTTTCATGAAATTTTTTTTAATGATTTTACATGATTCCTTAATATGTTTTCAATGTTTTTTATATTAATTTATTTTAAAAATGTTAATTGTTTAAAAAAATTATGTTGTAAGAGGTATATAAAAATCATTCTTCTTTTGAGTTGACATCATTTGGTATAGATTAGATTTTTCTAGGTATATGATCGAAAAAAACATTCATATTACTTCTCTAAATAGTTTAATTGTCTATAGAATGATTTTTATGAAACACATTTATGATTTGTGGGTTATATGGTTATTAAACCTTCCATTTTTCATGGGGTTTTCTTTAAAGAAATGATTATGAAAACATCCATTTTCTATAGTTTAATATATGATTACATATTTATGATACCCATTTAGTTTCCTGGGTTATGTTATGATTATTTCTGAATTTCTGGCACGTGTATGTATGATTAAATTATGATATGGGTCGGATCGACATCTACCTCCAATTAACTAGGTTATAGTTTATATATCATGAGATAATGACAAGATTCAAGTCAAATGGTTTGATCCACTGTTGATGATGGGTAAACCAAATCTACTATGGGAAAATGGGGAATCCCAATACAAAATGGGAAGATAGGGAATCCCATTTCACTATATAAATTATTGAAACAAAATTCCTTATAAGTAAACATATGCAACGACGGATGGCGTTGTGTCCAACCATAGAAATGTAGTCCGTGTTAAACTGCCTGATATGTTTTGGAAATGATCTTAGACATGTATGGAAAGATATTACACCTTTATTTGTTTGACAAAAAATATATGTCTTATGCCTATGATATGATAACATGATTCATTTGCATGATTATATAATGATTTATGTCTTATAAACTAAAAATAAAAAGTCTATTTCTAATTTTTTGATATTTGATATGAAGCGTGTGATCTTAAAATTCTATGTTAATGTGCTTGTTCCCTTAATTTCATTTTATGATTACTTATTTCCTTTATTTACCCATACTGAGCATTAATGATCAATAAATTCTTATTTTTTATTTCCCCATGTTATGAAGAATGGAATTAGGTAGAATTACTAAAGGTAATTATCATTGTGGGAAACATTTTTGATCGTTCACCAAGATGGGAGATTTTGTTCAAAGGATCCATGTAGAATAAACTATTACGTTCCATAGGTTTGTACATTTTTAATGTGCTAATTATTCATCGAAAATAATTTAATATCCATGTATATTATTCCTTGGACACTATAGTTTGTAACAATGGAATGGTTTAGTCAAACATTGTAATCTAGGATAAGAATAACCTAGTGAGAACCCAAAGGACATGATTAATAATAAATAAATGTTTAATAAAATGGCAATGAATTTTAGAAAATCATAAAGTGATGGGTTTCTTCAAAATACATACCTACTTGGATACAATGTGGGAATATTTCTCTTGAACAGATGTACATATTGGTAATAAATCCTAAAAGGTGCGTCAATCATGATACAATCGTAACTTAGTACATGAAAATAGGCCTTGCGGCACACCTAGTAGACACTCGTGAATGATATTATTTGAGAATTAATGTGGTATTTATAAGCCATCTTGAAGTATTTAAATAGAGTATGAATATAAATAAACTATAATAATCTTATGGTTACAAGGATTAAATATGTAGGTGTCATGATTTTTAAATCCTATAAGTATTTTTTCATAATTATGTGGTTTTCCACTCTGATAAGTGATTCTCACCTTTTTATTTCTAGTTTTAGTCAATTGAGGGATCTAGAAGTAATAGGATTAACATTTAATATGATGGAAAAAATGATGATGAGATTTCAAATGTGATTATCCCTGAAGTTAAGGATTTTTTTATTATTCCTTATCATATTTCATAAAGCATGATTGAAAACATGTATCTTAACAAACTCGTTGACTCTATAAAGAATATAATTTAGTATTTTATTAAGAGTTTGGGTAATGGATATCATAGAGTATAGATGATTAAATTTCCAAATTGTTGATAATGTGTAATTAATCACCTAAGTGAATCTCATATAGTAATAAGAATATGTATTGATTGTAGAAAAGATAAAAAGGAATCCAGTAATTGAAAAGGATAAATGAAGTTAGAGGTTAACAAAAAGGACGGAAATATTATCCTCGCTAAGATATCATCAATCGATAAATTCATTAAGTATGCAATGAATGGTCATTAAGAAAATTTATGTCCAATGTAGAATTATCCCAAAGAGAAACAACAAGGTGAAAGATGTAATTGTAATATAACTAATAACGACAAGAATATATATGAAATGTAAAATGAATGAGGTGTTTTGTAATAGGATGTGGTATCCTTTTCAGTGTCATAAGAATAATGTCAAATAATCAAATAATTTATGAAATTATATTCAATAATTATGAATGGAAACAATGTATGGATGGATCATTTTATATTTTTTAATATGGATTTATAAGATTATATTGAATGTTTGTAATGGATTGGAAAATTGATTTAACATAAAAGTGAATCTTTTATAAGGTAACAAAACCTTTAATATGTCAATGTATAGATAATTATGTTTGGATAATGATACATGGGTTAGGAATAAGTAAATGTGATATTACTCATTACCTCATAACAGATAAATAATTTTTTGAAAACTAATTTAACCTGCCAATGATGATGTTTAAAAAAAATTGGATTTACAGAATATATCGAATATATTATGAAATAAATAACAATGAATATTTTCAATCTAGATGTATGGTAATTATGGTTATTATCATGTTTCAAGACAATATATAATAATGGTTTTTGCATGTTTGGTATGTGAAAAATATGAGATGATATAAAAAATATGGGGGATAATTGTTAAATAAATTTTTAGAAATTTTGTTACATTCATTATATAGTTTTGAACTGTTATATTCTATAAGGGTTATAAGGTATACCATTTATGGAATGGTTTGTGTAAAAATTAGGAAATATTTTTTATGATTAAGGAAATGTTTCACTATAGGTTGATTTATGCATATTTGATAACCTATGTAAAACTTTTTTTTTGAATCAAACAAATGGAATGATTTGCATTATCCTAGGACAATTGACCTTTCTTCATGCTCTCTCCCCCCTCCATCCTTCCCTCAGATTTCAATTTCCCTGAAAGTTTTAGATCATTTCTAGGAGGCACCCCTGTTATCTCTTCTTCCAGTGGAGCTTAACAGTGTTGCAGACCTATGCATGTATACCTTGGTGGCTCGATTTTGTCCTCATTGGCCTTAGGTATAAATATTCAATCAGTTCATATCTGATTCCTGGAATCATCGTGAGCGCACGGTCATAGGGTTTCTTGACCGGAGACACATAATAGTCCGATTTGGCTCGAAGGAAGAAATGATTGCTGCTTTGTCAAGGAATTCACGAAGGTGTGGTGGATCTTTATTTTATCTGTTTCGTTGGAGCTTTGAATTTCACATGCAGTGTGACCCTCCGTCGACTGCAATATAGGTCAGTCTTCCTGGTCATCCTCTTTCATTTAAAAATCCCTCTATTCTCTGTGATATTAGTAATCTGACCGGAAGATATTTATGCACGGATCAACAGACGAAGTTTGTGGCACATCCGATTTGCCCACGTATTTTTGTCGAGGATGATGTGGAAAAACCTCTTGTGTGTTCTGTCTGGATCACTGATGGGAAGTAGTTTCTATGGATGCAATAAGTTGTTTTTGAATCATGGATGCAGTCCTCTATGGGGTGCAGAAGGGTCGCGCATCTGGAGGCCATTTACCGCAGTGGAAGACTGGGCAGTGCCTCATGGGTTGTTGAGTCCCATTATAGAGATGGTTGTGATGCTGGTAAAGCTAGAAGGCCAGCTCAGGCGGTGATGGAGGATGGCCTTGGAGTGGCCTTGTCAAATTCTGGGGAGACTAATGGGGGTCTGTGCTCTTTGGTTGAACCTTCTGTGTGTACCACTGTGGGAGAGTATTCTGGGCAGGGAGTCTAGCTGGAAGACACTTTCCTAGGTGTTGCACTAGTGGAAGAGACACTTGATTGGCATGTGTAGGGGGAGGTGGGGTAGGTCCCTCTTACTGTTGCACCAGATCATGCTTGCATTATGAAGACAATGCAGGTGCCGATTAATCCAACAGTGTTGCAAGCCTTTGAAAGGTTGAGGGATGATCTTGGAGTAGGGCCTAGGACTGAGGAGAATATGATATGCCATATGCAGTTGGCTCCTATCGCTGATGTGAACTTTGAGAATTCGGATGGAATCTTGGATGCTATGATTCTGTATACCCATGGCCCTAGTAGAGTGGTGACCTGCAACCTCTTTGAGTGTTTAGGGAATGAGGAAATTCCATTGATGGAAGGTAGCAAGGGAATTGAAGAAGCTAATTTGCAGGATGTTCCCAGCAATGGGGATGTTTTGGAGGAGGCCAAGGGTAGGGAGTTTCTTGTTGATAGCTATAACCCTTATCATAGGGAACATGCACAATGTTTAGCCATGATCGACTCAAATAATAAATTTTTAAAAGAACGGGGGGAATGATGGTTATCAGAAGGTGTGCGCCTTTGGTTAATGGGGTGATCTCTCTGTTATTGACAAAGAGAACGTTGGTAGTAGGACTCAAATATCTTATAGTGATATTGTTTAGGGTGGAACAAGGAATGCGTCCGGAACTGAGAAAGCTGTGACCGATCCGCCAAGGAGAAGGTGGAGGAAAGATTACTCCTCTATGCCGAAGCCGATGACTACTAGGTCCTCTGGCCTGTAGACTTCTATGGAGCTTCTGTATTTTGAAAAGTTAAACCTCAGAAGGAAATATGCCAAGATTCTGACGCAAAGTGACAGTTTGGAGTGGGTGTCTGCTATTGCGGATGAAGCAATGGATCATGATTAAGGAGATGAGTATGACTGCTATGACATGTAGGTTGTTTGTAAGGATTGTGATGTTTATTTTGTTGTTCTGGTTGTACTTTTTCTTTATTTTAACAAATGGTCAGTGACTTTGTCTCTGGCGGACTATTCAGGTATCTAGATACAAATGATTTCACCATATTACATTTTTCTAATCAATTAAATGACCCCATAAATCATCATAGATTTATAGATTCTTTATTTTTACCTTTTTCCTAACTAAGTTCAATATCATTGTCCATCAGAACATGATAGTTAGATTTCTCTTCCCTTTACGTGTTTTCATATCCCACCTATGTTTTCTTATGTAGAAAAATTGTAATATGTAATATTGGATAACTATTATGTTTTCATACCTTTTTAAAGGAATTCGTAGTATTCATTTTTATGATGTGGGTTTCTAAGAATGAATCATTCAAGTATTAACCCGATGATATCCCAGACAATCATCATGTGAGAAATTAATTTTAAGTGGTGCAAAATGTAACACCTCATAATTTTTTAAATTTTTTCAAATTAATTTAATATTTTAATATTTTTCATTTCAAAAAACATTAAATATTGATTTTTTATATATAATGGAACTAGGTTTGTCTTGATTTATATTCCACACAATGTTCATATTCCGACACACTCAAAACATATAATATCCTTTAGTATAAGCAATACTACGTTTTTCTTGTATTAGCTGAAATATCGACTCCGTTTGGTATCTTTCATTATACACAAGACCACGTTTTACAAATATGTAATATTCTATTAATTTGATTTTTAAAATATTAATATAGATATCAAAAACCTGTTGAAATTCATGTTACAAAAACTCTTTACTAAATTCTAAATATATTATTTAATGTATTATAAAAAAAGAATCCTTTGGATATCCATTAGTATAGGTTAGTGTAATATCTATTAAAAAATAAAAAAATTGCATTTCCAAAAAACAATTTTCTATGTTCAAAACAATTTTAAGTCATTAAATTAATCCAAAAACTATTGATAATTTTTTTAAAGAAAATTTATATATTATATATTCAAAAAAAATTTGACACTCATCCAATTTAATTGATAGGTATAATATAACAATACATCGAATTTTATGAAAAAAAAGAAATACTTTGGTAATAGTTATTTTTATCACCTTTTAATGGATACAATATGTTTAATATATATTTTAGAACTGTTAGTAAATTAATTTGAAAAAAATACTAAATTATTTAATAAAAACATCAATATTAGGTTAAGGTAATTTTAAGGAAGTTTTTTGTGAAGATTCATTTTTTGATGAATATAAAAAATTATTGAATTATATTTCAAAAATGTTTCTTTAACTAATTATAATATAAGGTCAAATATTGTTTATTATTTTACTTCATAAAAAGTTAGATAAATTATATATAAATTTATATAATTATCTTCAATAGAATAAATTTTACATGGTAATTATATATTAAAACATACCAAACATTTGAACATTTTTACTTTAAAATCATACTTTGTCGTCTCATATGAAGGGACAAATTTAAATTTTTTTAGTCCAATTAAATGTATTTAATTTGTAAAAATGGATTCCATATATTGAATCAAAATAATTTACAATTTTTTGTAATTTCACAATATTTTTTGAACAAATTTAATAGGGAAAATGAATAAATTTGTTATAGATATTAAGAGGAATATTTTCTAACTAAGGGACTAGACATTAAATGTAATGGAAGAATTTAACAATAAACATGTCAAAAATATATTGTATTGAACTATTTATTACATATACTCCCTCATTTAGTATTTGGACCATTATTGGATACACTTATCATAGGAAAACATTGGGCAGGAATTCCCTATTAAAAAGTTTACAAGAATGCCACTCCCCCTCCTTTGTGAAAGGGCACTAACCCCTACCATATATTCACACCTATCAAGCCCATTTTTTACCCAATATCAGCTATCTTAATCACCTAAATATCTAAATTCCCCCTTGAAGCTTCTATTTTGAAATAATTCTATCCAATAAATCTATTTCTTTCAAACCGAAATGAGTTACACAAAGAAGAGGTAACATTCTTCTTCAAGAATTTTTTTTATTTTATTTCTCCACCCCATAAATTCTTCTTACTACATGATTATATAATAACCTATGTATAATAATTACACACATATTTTTCATTGATATGATTTATAGCTCTACTTACAAACAAATTCGTCATTTGGGTTATTATGTTACCATTCATGTTAATGGTGAACTTCCACCACAAGAAATGTTGTTGTTCATTGTTTCCATTACCACATCTCATGGGTTGGTATTATGATGGAAATATGTTTTTATGATATATATGGTATCCATTATTTTTTTTATTCTATAATTTTTATATTAATCATTCCTTCATGCATTTCATATCGTGGATATACAATAACTTCGTTTGTGGATGTGTGGACTACTGCCTCCTCAAAGCAGTGTGATTCGTTGAAACAGAATATGAATAATAATAAAGATGTAATTATTGAAAATATGTGATAAATATGACCTATTAATTCTAAAATAATGATATTATATATACTCATATGTTTGAATAAAATTATTTCTCTCAATATGATAATCAAATGGAAATAGTGTTCATGTGTACGCATGACATAACATTGACAAGAACAGTGTATTTAATTTAATATTCATATAATTTATTAATTATTATAAATACATATAAACAAAGTATATATGATGTTTATAAAATGTTTTAAATTCGGTTAATAAGTATATCATCATCTTTGTATGAGTACCAAGAATGATATGTCAAAACAACTACGAAAAACAAGGAATATATAACATGAAACATAACATTAATGTGGAGTTATTAATAAATGAGTAATATAAAGCCCTGTGGAAATAATATATGGTAATATATATATATATATAAGAAAATATATCTTATTTATATGTATAATAGACATATAAATAATATAATGGAGGTTTGAATGAGTAAAATGAGAGACATGACATAAAGTAAGGGTTTTCTCATCTAACTTTTAAATTTTTAGAAGCATAATTTGTGTTCACCTCTTCTTTCATATCTGTGGTGTTTATAAATCCCATATATATATTATATGATAAATATAGATAATGTTATCGGTATTTAAATATCCATTTTATGACATGTATTTCATGGTGTTAAGGTTTCATAAGTAACCTAATTGGTAGATTAATTTTGTCCCAATTTTCCGTATTCTAGACACATGCCATGTTATGGACATATATTTTCTAGTGACGAGTATATACTACATTTGATATGTCAAATAATTAATATTAATATTTTCATGGTATTTTTAGATTCATTTCATTTTGTTATTTACATTTTATTATAATTCAATATTACCAAATTGTTAACAATTTATCGTAACAATCTCATCTTTTATAGAGATGATTTTTTATTATAGTTCCATTTTTGAAATCATATGATACAACTCTTAGGAAATATCGGGAAATTTATTAACCTCTGAATAGGATTGTTATGTTAATGTAATGGTACCAATTTACACTCATTTTTACATAAGATAATTATGAATATGGTTTTATGAAAAGAATACATTATATCTACTTTTTGTCTGAAATCGTAGATATTTTGAAACTATGTTTTCTAAAAGTGTTTGAAAATGTATTTATATAATCCTATGGTTTTAAAGGAAATTTATACCCATTTATTAAATTGTTACTATAAAATTTAAAATTAATATTCTTATTAACTTCTTATTAACGAACTTTTTTAAAATTTTATGGTGCAAAAGGAATGTGTGGAATGTGCAGACATACCTGCCTCTATGACAGTAACTTCCTTAATTCATTATTTATAGTTTTACAAGGTTATTTATTTTAAAGAAATTTTATTCTAATATATTTTGAAACAATGATTATTTTATATAGGGTTTCAATGGAAATTTGTTTCCAAAAAAATCATTAAAATGTGTTTGAAAATGTTTTCATGCCTATTTTATAGGTTTTCATAGAAAATGGTTTTCATGATGTATCAAATTCTCCATTATAGATTTTCAAATATATTTTCAATGAAATTTTTTTCTATATGAATTTTCATTTAAAGAAAATTTTTTAATTTGAAAAAATATACTTCTCTGAAGAAATTTTTTTAAATCGGTTTCCATGATACCTTTATATGTTTTCAAAGTTGTTTCAATGAATAAGATTATAATTTTTTAAAAAAAAATAACATTTTCCATATGATATTTAAAAATAACTATCCACCGAATAGGACATCCTTGGTTATATTTTATGTTTAAGTAGGGATATTAACCAATGACACCATTCATATTACTTCTCTGAATGGTTTATCTTTTGATTGAATGATTATTTTAAAACCCATTTCACTGCATTGTTTATATGCTAATAGAACATGCTTCATGTTAGGTGTTATTATTTCATAAAATGATTATGAAACCTCTCTCTTTTCATAGATTACAATATTATTTAATTTTTATGAATCCCATTTCATTTAATGGGTTATTTTATGATTGATTATGAATTTTTGGATGATGTTTGTATGATTTACTTATGAGATGGGTGGGACTTATATCTCCAATAAAAGAACTTTTTTTTGTTTTATATCTCACTAGATAATGATGAGAATCATGTTGATGGGCTTGATAAACCTTGAAATAATGCGAATCCTGATCCATTATGTAATATTAGATAACCCAATTTACTATGGGAAGATGGTTAATACTTATACACTATGGGAAAATTGGGAAACTCAAGAACATACAATGAATGAATTGTATCATGGGGTGGTGGTGTGCACTCCCATTAGTTATAGTCTCTATAAAGTTCCCTGATATGTTTTTGGAAACAAACCATAACCTATTGTCAAATATATTACACATTCATGTTTTTAACAAAAATTATATGTCATATGACTGTTATATGTTCACATGGATCATGTTTGTGATTATATTATGATTAATGTCTCATAAACAAAAAATCATTAGGCCATGTCTATGGTATCTGGTCATTGATAGGTAGGGTATGATTTTAAAATGTTATGCTCATGTCCACGTGACCTTATATTCTTGTCAACCTTATGAATTTCCATTTCATGCCCTTATTGAGCATTAGAGCTCACCCATTTCTTATGATTCTTTTCCATAGATTATGATCAATTTGTTTAAGTAGATTCTATAAAGGGAAATATGTTTGTATGAATTATTAAAGATCATTCACTATGTTGGAATAATTATTTATATTTCCAATGATACTAAACTATTACAGATCATGGGGATGTAATTTTTTAATGTGATGATTATTCATAGAAAATGATTTCATATGAATATCTATTAATAATCGGTCACTATATTTATAATCCCAATTAGGTTTTTGGGAAAACTAACAAAAACATTTTGTGTCAGCACATAGTGCTAGATGAGGGATGGGTGCATATAGAAATAATATGGAATATAAAATTTATATACATATAATGAAATATCACCAAAACCCCATGCTAAAGGGTTAAATACCATAGAATAAAAAAATTCACATGATACTACATTTTTTATTCCAAACATAATATCATATCCCCACACAAGAAAATAAATCCACAATTCACATTCCACTTCTAAAAAAAATTCTCAATTTGAGACTTCATATTATCAAGAAACTTCACTATATCATCCACCATTAATTTTTTTTATTATGAATTCTTATCAACCACATTTCATATAATTATCTTGCATTTAATTCCATTAATACTTGGGTATTTATTGTAATTATCCACCATCATAGTCCTTCTACACAACAACACCACCACTATCGTCGTAGCCCCACTGCATATCACATCAACCACCCACACATCCATCATAATAAAGAGACATCCTATGAATCACATCATTACAAACAATTAATGAAACAAAACAGTATCAATAAGAATATCACATAACACACCACAACAATTTCCAAATTATACATTGAATCATTCTGATATCCCTTTCTATTTCATTTGAACAAATTTTTTTTATTGTTTTTATGATGGATGAAACTATACTCCCAAGAGATATCAATATTCATAAATACATAATCATACAGAAAAAGAATAAATGAAGGATTTTCTACTTGGAATATAAGAGCTCAAAACAAACAAGATGAACCAAAAACAGGGGGTGACCGTAAATGAGAAAACCTCTCTGGCAGAACTCAAACGAACTCCTGAAACAATTTTTCATGACTCCAATTGAATAATTATTTGGATCCTCCCATATAAAAACAATGTAATCCAAAATTTTGGAATCAATATTATCCTCATTAGGATTAACATATCTCATACTTGGGGGACTGGCTACAATTTTAACTTACCATTTTAGTTGGACATCATCAATATTTGTGGAATGAGAATATAAAAGTGTCTCCAGAATATTATGAAATTAAGGATATAATAATACTCCATTAAAATGTCATTAAAACCCATTAATTATATATTTAAACAGTTTTATAATTATAAAATAGATCAAAATGGAAAACGTGTATATTTAGGAAAAACACGATTCATTGTTCATGAGAATCCACCAGTGAGTCACGCAACGCAAGTCAGTTTGGGAGAGTCATTTCATGAGAGTCACGACCAAATATTCACCAATACTGAGTAACCTCTAGTGATTAAATACACGCGAGTTTCCATCGGAATGTCACTGACAGTGAGTCACCACCAACTAGACATCATCAGCGAATCACCACCCGCGAGTAACCTCTTGCGAGTCACATCCAACGAGTCACCCCTATCAATACACCTCTAGTGAGTCACTTCCCTGAAGTCACCTCCATCGATACACCACTAGAGAGTTACCTACATCATGTCACCACCATCCGGTCTCTGCAACCAAGTCCTAGTTAGTGATTCACAGCCAGCGAGTCACTATGAGTGAGTCACTATTAGCGAGTCACTAGCAGAGAGCCATCACTAGTGAGTCTCCATCAAAGATTCACTTAAAGAGAATCACTAATTGTGGGTCACATCAAGTATGTACCCTCCAGTGAGTCATCCCCATGAGTCACTCGTATGGAGTCACATCCAATTAGTAACATCCATCAAGTCAACGTCAGAATGACCTACCACAAAACATGTATCAATTTAGGAATAACCTACCCCTAGAATGACAGACTAATAGAATAACCTACTAATAGAAATGTATCACCACCATAATGACCTAACACTATAATAACTCACCACCAGAAATGATGCTCCACCCAAAATGTATCATCTCCAATATGCACTACAAATAGAAATGTAACCATTAACCACAAAACAGACTTTAATTCCCCCAAATCCTGTAATCTTCATATTTTTTTCAAAATTAATAGTTAGTAATGTATGATTCATTATATAAGAAACCTCTAAAAATATTATTTCCATAGAGAATTTAATGCAGTCCACGAAGGAATGAGAGAAATGGTTTGATCCACCATTCCTCAAAATACATCTCAATGATCTCATTACATCTAAAATGTCACCACCAACCGAAAACCCTAAAACACAGTTCCAGAATAAATGAACAACTCATACTAAACAAAATAAATGTATCATGGAATTCCATCCTCCATGTCAAGATACACTCATATCAAGGTTGGACTGACACACATGTAAGGGTTTAATTGTAGTGTTGTATAATGTGTATTAATTAGGAATTAGGTTTCCCCTTCCTCACACATCAGAACATTACCCCAAATCCCATTAGGGGGGAATATCACATAAACCACCAATGTACTAATATAACATCATAATAATGTGAGGAAAAATTCAAAAACACATGGGGTATGAGTCTCAAATCTTTGACTCACACTCCTATGATCACTTCGTTATGTAACCATTCCTCCATAGTACATAAACCAAGGGAATGGCCTTTCCTCACACCACCTTCACTCGATGTTCTTGTATCCCTATTTGCTAATCCATGAATTTGACATGAACCCCAATATCCAAATCTGCCCACTCAAAAAAATGATAGTCATCATGATGATGGTGAAGAAGCTAATAGATATGAAGGATTACATGGATCCAATATATTTGGGCAGGAAGTACCAAACTATAAGTCTCATTGCCAATGTGTCCCAACAAATTTAAGGTCCAAAAATATGGTGACATTATGTTACTCATTTTTTTGAACATAGACTACCACCATTAAAGGGAAAAATTCCATTAACACATGGTCTCCAACCTAAATTTCCAAGGGCCTCCTCCTATTATTGGAATAAGACTTTTATCGGTATTTTTATTCATTCATCCTCCCGTGAGCCAACCAGACCATTTCCATTGTTCTCTGCACTACGTCGCGTCAATGTACTACTGATTACCTAACCTCTACATGAAATTAATGAGAATGTCAGGGAATCTTATGAAAATTATAAAACAATTCCTTACCAATGGATGCGAACTTGGTTTTTCTAATAATAAAACGCATAAAAGGGAATATTTAATTCCAATGATCCACTAAAGTCAAATAAAAAATTCCAAAACTTGTCCCATAGTGTTTTTGATAGTCCTCTCTATATTTCCATTAGTCTGGGTGTATATGTTATAGTTGAGGCGTAACTGAGTACTAAATCATAATATAATCAGTAGAGACCCAAATCCTAACGTACAAGGACATTACATTACTTTTGTGGAATACTTATTACATAAGAAAAACACACACACAAGGACCGTAATAGTTTAGTGTCTTTGGAAACTCGGAACGTAATATTCTAATCATGGTGAAAGATCTTCAACATCTCCCCTAAAGATCTTCCCTTTTTTCGTACCTAAAACCTTTCTTTATATCATGGGGAAAAGAAAACATAAAAGGGTGAGCTCAAATGATCAGTAAGGGTAAAAAAAAGAAAAATCAATCACATCATACTCATAAGAACATAACATTTTGGAAATCTTAACCTGCAAAAGAGATCATAATATCATAACATGGGATAAATCATGGTAGTGAAATGTAATCCCAGTAATCATAACATAAAACATGAAACTTTGTGGCATTCACACATAATCATACATAATCATTTCTTATTAGTCAAGACTCATTGACAAGACTATCATAGTGGACAAAGTCCATTTCTGAACCGAGTTCACTCCTCGTTTCAGTCCTGTTTCACTGAACCGGTATAACCTACCATTCCAGCCATGTCTATCTCATGAGATATAAAATCTTTACCCAATGGATTGGATGGAGATATAGGTCCCACCCATCTCATAATGATTCCATTCTTATGTGTTCCACAAAATCATAAACCATACATCATAGCATAACCCATGTAATAAAAATGGGATTCATAAAAATTGTGACATCATAAAACAATTAATATAAGATAAAGGAATTCATAAAAATAATTCCATAACAACATAATCAAATAAATGTAATAATAGGTATAAAAACAAAACCCTTTATTATCTTAGATGGAAAATAATTTTGATAAAATACTTGAACTCCATTCTTGAGGAAAATATCCTTTCTACTTCAAAAAAACATTTCATTTCCTAAAATGTCATAAAATTATAACTAAAAGAAGTTGATTAAAAATAAACTTGAAAACTTATAAAGGAAGCTTCTTGGAAATAATTTTTTAAAAATCCATTCATTCCTTATATGTTAAAAGAAAACATTCTTCTCGTACTTTTGTTGGAAAAGTAAAAAAGTACCTCGTACGAAGAACGACAAAAGATTACATTCATATATTTTACTAAAAACTCACCGAAGGGTAAAATTGGATATAAACTATTATAGAATTATATAAATATTAAATATTGTGGAAACATGGATGTGGATGATATAATGCACCCCAGTAAATTCTAAAGTATAAACAATCTCGGATAAAAATGAGATTGTGATATTTCCCTTACCTTAGGTCCGATTTTCTTCATAAGTGTCCAAACCTCCTGTATAATGATTTAAATAATGTTATTGACTTATTCCAAAATCATACTTATTGTTATGATATCATATATGGTCATATTCTTATCTTCTTATTAGTAATACTTCATTACTACTTGTTATTTTGGTGTTTATTACTTTTTGTTCTTATGCGTGTTTGTCGAATAAATTATTACACTTCTCTTTAAGTTATAGATAACTCATTTCCAGAATGGTATTAGTGTAATATATATCATATTCATTCATTCAATTCATTTATATAATCATTGTGCAATGAAGATCATGTAGAACAAGTCGCATCACATCGTGGACACGGTATTCCGTACGTACGCACGAGTGATGATATCGTTCCTATGATCATGGAATTGTATTGGAGGGTATTTATACTATTTCAGAATCAATATCACTTTATAATAGTCAGATATAGTCATTATTTACACCATTATACCCATCCAAAAATGTGGTGGTGGAAAATAGATTACACCACGGCGTGGAGACGGTATTCCGTACGTACGCACGCGCGGTGATTTCTTTTTCCGTAGGATGGATAAATGGTGAAATATGGTTTTTTCATACTTATAATAATATATCAGTATATTAGTGATAATGATGTTATTACTTCATAATGAAACAACTAAATAAGAATAAGTGGAAGAAGAAATAAAGATGAAAGAATCGGTAACAGAGATTACCTCTTCTTTGAAGCGCCTCTTCTTAACCTCCTCTTAGGGCTCTAGGGGTTGGTCTTTGAAGAAGACCAGAACCTCTAGGATGATTCTAGAGAATTGGGGAAGTGAAATGGGCAGCGTTTTTCCGAGCATTAAGGCTCAAATTGGTGTGAGGAGGAGAGGGAGGAGGTGCCCTTTTATAAGGGAGGAGAGGGGCTCCTTTGGAAAAACTAAAAATATTATTTTATTAAAAAGTCAAGTTCGGTTTTAAATAGCTCCAAATTGATTTATTTCGAAGCTAAGGTGGGTACGGGTCAAAATACTCTT
Organism: Viscum album; assembly: GCA_963277665.1. Taxonomy (NCBI): domain Eukaryota; kingdom Viridiplantae; phylum Streptophyta; class Magnoliopsida; order Santalales; family Viscaceae; genus Viscum; species Viscum album. The sequence continues at coordinate 2,057,791,573 of OY728123.1, read as the reverse complement.
ATCCAATATAATTTAGACAAGTTTAGGTTTCTATTTTAACATTATAAATTAGATTTAACATTAAGTTAAATAATTTTACTTTTACCGTGTCTTCTTGTGTTCTTATATTATAAGGTTAATAAACTTAATATAAGAAGCCAAAAGAACCCCAAGTTGTTTAGTATTAATATATATAACCTTATATAAGTCATTTGGCCGAAACTTAGATTTTTAGGAATAAAATAACAATTAATAACATAATATTTGTTTTAACAACTATTTTATGTTAATTTTTACACTATTTAGTAATTGATTATTGTGAAAAAAATAACAGAAGTATTAGTTCGAAAAACGTTAATTAAATCAATAATAACATTTCATATTAACCTATAAAATTAGTTTAATGCATAAAAAGTCTTAAATTAAATTTATCTGGGTATTTATAACATCAATTATGTCAATATTTCATTAATAAGACAATTACTGCATCATCTTTGTGTCATAATAAATGATAATTACTTAATCCCTAAAAATTTTAGATAAATTCCTATGATGTAGATAATTGTATTAGCTTTCTGGAGACTATTCATTTTCAAATATTCATGAAGTTTATCACTATATTAAAATTATTATACTTATACGAGTTAAGAAAGTGACATGTTGTCACATTCTTTGGTTTTAAAAATAATTAAATTATTTTAATGGAACAAAGTCCACTAAATGAATCTAATCCGACCCTTAGGTGATATGGGTCGACTTTTAGTCATCCAATAGTATTTTGCAAAGTTTTAGAGTAATTTTATAATCTTATATTTACCCTTAATTACCCGATTTTCCTTTAACTATAGTAAATAAAATTTACCGTTTTTACTATTCACAATGACCAAAAATAAAAAGTAGCTTATTAACATAACATGGACCCTCTGATTCCAAATATGGAATCCATTTTTTCCAAATTAAATACACAAAAGTTGCAGAAATTAAATTATAATTAATCCTGTTGTCGAAAGAAAACGTGTTTTTCTTTCAAACATTGCAAAAGATTGAATTGATTTAACCTACAAATTCAAAGTAAAATCAATGATAATGAAATATATTATATTAAATGGTAAAAATATATTCTATTTATACTTTAAAACCATACAATATTTTAATTTATCCACATAAGATATTATGATGAAAAAGTTGTTTTTAATTAAAATATAGCATGTTTTTACTATTCATTAAAATATGAAATCATCAGAATAAAATGAAAAATTTATGCAAAGTAAATTTTTATTTATTTATTCCAAATAAGAATTTTATTTTGTGAAATTTTACTTATAAAAATGTCAAAAACTAGATTTAAAGTCAGTGCACCATCAAAAGGCGGCAAAACTGCATTTTTTTAAAAATATTTATTTTACCCGAAAAATTTATTTTGTTCCTATACCATGTTATAGAAAATGTGTAAGATGAATAATAATGTTATAAAATTCAAAATTTAGTTAATACTATTCATAATGGCTAGTTCATAATAATATTATAATAATATATCGTTGTTTAGTAAAACCCGGTATTGCGTACGACACACGCTATCGAGGAAGGTCTTGATTGCATGTAATGCAAGCCAAGTGAGGGTTGAGTGTTGTGCAAGAATCCTTCATTGTTTCGTATAACAGAATCCAACCATATTTCAATTATACATTGAATATATATATATATATATATACTCAATGTTGCGTAGAATAACTATTATCAAAATTGTGTGTAACACGATCCAAGAATAGTGTTGCGTATACTCCAAGCTAATACGGTGTTGCGTATAGCGCAAGGTAATCTTGGTATAGCATACGACAGAAGACATTAATGAAATTAAAAAATTATTTTTCATAAAATCTCTGGATGTTACATTCTACCCCACTTAAAATGAATTTCGCCCTCGAAATTTGTCGGGGTTATAAATGGTTTACTATTCGAATGTTTCTTTAATATAACCCCACATAGTAAAAAGGAATACCAAAAACAACCTTTAAAAGAAAAAGTATGAAACGTAACGGTTACCCAAATAAACTAATCACTGGGTTTCCACATAGGTGAAAATGTGGATATGGAAGAGAAATATAACCATCATGTTCTGATGGAGAGTGGTAGAGAACATGGCTATGGAAAAGCCAGCAATCACAAAGCCATAAATTTGTGACGATCTAAGCTACCATCTGATTCATCAGATATAAGATCACTAGGAAAACATTTTTGGTTTTCAAGATCATTTCCCTAAAGTTGATGAAATTGGAATTAGAAGAAATACTTTCGTGATTTTGGTATAGTCTCACCAATTGTCATTCTTAGGACGATTTCCACTTCATCTCTTAAAGAAATGAAGTTGAATTTTTCATTCGTGAAGTGTTAGAAGATCATGTGATAGAATGATGGGTCATTCCATCTCTCTCAAACAAAAGGTTAGAAAAGTTATCAAAAAATACATAAGTCCATCTATAGCGAGATTAATCATATATGGTTCCTAAAATGGACTTATACTTCATATATCATACTGCTTAATATAATAAAACTAGTTTCTACTAAACAGGGACTTTCTGTAGGCTAGTGTTAGGTGATAAAGGCCAATCGCACTTCGGTTGTGGGTTCGATTCCCACAGCCTTGTCCGACGCAATGGGTTGTCGCCCGTCCTGCAGGTTGTCCTTTTTCTAAAGCTATATTACTATAACATCCCATCAACAATATCAAAAAAGTTGTATCCTTAAACAATACTATCTTATATACATCATAATCCATTCCAAGATTTAGGCTTATCTAAAATACTTCGGTCCAAGCTCATAGTACAAAGAAATTGATCACGTGAATGCCATCATTTATCCCCCATATATCATAAGATATATCTTGTTGGTCAAATTACAAATATGTGAATACCTTAATCATGTATTCTCTTGAAGAATGAATATCTATTGAACCATAGTGAAAACATTAATGCAGTTAAAAGTTAACACTTTCCACATACAAAAATCCTCAAAATTCTTTATCCTCAAACCATGATATCACTTAGTCCTTATATCAATCATGAGCTCATGAATACTATCAAAAATATTAGATTTTCTTTATCCCTTCATTATGTGCATATCATCTTCTTTCCAAAAATATTTCAATAACTTTTCATGGTTACCGATGCCATAAAATTATTGAAAACCACAATAGACCAAAACATAAATATTCCAATATTCCATGATACTATATACAACATTATTCTGGAATCCCATTACATAAACAGTTAATTATTCCACCACATCGTTGTCATATTCAGCATCACCAATGGTGATCACAAGTGACTTCCCGTTGTCCTTTGCCATAAGTGGTTGGTCATGTCGATCATCACTAACCCTTGGATTAAGGCATTTATTAGAATAATGCCCCATTTCCTTGCACTTGAAGCATTGAAGTGTAGTAGGTTCATTCTGTGTATTCCTTCCTTTGTTTGCATCATTAGGCATCTTCTTCCCATCATTGCGACATTCTAATGCCCGATGACATTCCTTTCCACATTTGAAACATTTACTTGTCCCTTTAAGACAATCTCCACCATGTTTCTTTCCACACTTTGAGCATAAGGAAACATTCATCTTCTTTTCACCATTATTCTGAGATTTCTTTTTGAACTCCATCTTTCGTTTCTTGTCAAAACTATCAGATGGATAAGTAACACCAACTTCCATTTCTACCTTGATATCACAACGCAAAATTTTATCATAGCTACTGAAGTCACATATAGCTAATGGCCTTTGAAGATTTGGTTTTAAGCCACTAAAGAATCGATCAACTTTACTTTCAGGTTGGATGATAAAGCCAGATGCATACCTTGAAAGCCTTGTAAAATTCGCTTCATATACACCAACAGATTCATCATCCTTTTGCTTTAGTTCAAGAAACCCATTATCCATCTTTTTTCGAAGAATACAAGGGAAGTACTTATTGAAAAATAAGTTTTTTAACTCGTCCCATTCAATGGAATCAATTTCATCTCTTTGCCTCATATTCTTGATAAGATTCCACCATTGATCAGCTTCACCTTCCAAATGATATACTGCTAAGATGACTTTATCATGTTCATAACATTGAAGAACTGAAAATATCTTTTCAGTGGTACTGATCCATTGTTCAACAACAAGTGGATCAGAAGACCCACTGAAAGAAGGTGGACGTTGCCTCATGAAGGACTCAATTGAATATTGTCCCCTTATCCGCTTATTTGTAAGTATAGAATGATTCGTAGCTTGTGTAAGTATAGCAATAAGATTTTGCACTCCATCTCCCATAACAGTTGTTTGTTCAGGAGGAAAATCATTGCATTGTCCATTGCATTGATCAACACGGTTCCTTCGGGTTCCAGCCATCGTCTAAAACCCAAAAAGAATAGTGTGAGAGGCAAAAATCATGCTAGGGAAAACAACATAATAAAAGGGGGAGTACCCTCAATATCTAACATCATAGGTCAAATTCTAAGATCGTTAGCGCAATTCTAGGACTATAACCTATACGTATACTTAACCATAGAGACATCCCTAGACATACCTTAGAAATATCTCTAGTGATCTCACTAAAGTTCTCGCATCCTAGTTTCCAAAGGTTGACTAAACCTTTCCACTGATACCAACTGTAGAGACCCGAAGATTAACGTACAAGGACATTACATTACTTTTGCGGAATACTTATTACATAACATTAACACACACACAAGGACCGTAATATTTTAGTATCTTTGGAAACTCGGAACATAATATTCTAATCATGGCGAAAGATCTTCAACATATCCCATAAAGATATTCCATTTTTTTCTAACCTAAAACCTTTCTTTATATCCTAGGGAAAATAAAACATAAAAGGGTGAGCTCAAATGCTCAGTAAAGTAAACAAAAGAAAAATGAATCACCTCATATTCATAAGAACATAACATTTTGGAAATCTTAACCTGCAAAAGAGATCATAATATCATAACATGGGATAAATCATGGTAGTGAAATGTAATCCCAATAATCATAACATAAAACATGAAACTTTGTGTCATGCACACATAATCATTGAGAATCATTTCTTATTTGTCAAGACTCATTTCCAAAACAATCTTAGTGGTCAAAGTCCAATTCTGAACCGAGTTTACTCCTCGTTTCAGTCCTGTTTCACTGAACCGGTATAACCTATCGTTCCAGCCATGTCTATCTCATTAGATATAAAATATTTACCCAATTCCTCAAAGGGAGATATAGGTCCCACCCATCTCATAATGATACCATTCTTATGTGTTCCACAAAATCATAAACCATACATCATAGCATAACCCATGTAATAAAAATGGGATTCTTAAACATTGTGACATCATAAAACAATTCATATACGATAAATGAATTCATAAAAATAATTCCCTCACAACATAATCAAATCAATGTAATAATAGGTATAAAAACAGAAACCTTTATTATCTTAGATGGAAAATAATTTTGATAAAACACTTGAACTCCATTCTTGAGGAAAATATTCTTTCTACTTCAAAAACACTTTTCATTTCATAACATGTCATAAAATTATAGCTAAAAGAAGTTTATTAAAAATAAACATGAAAACATGTAAAGGAAGCATCTTGTAAATAATGTTTTAAAAATCCATTCATGCCGTATAAGTTAAAAGAAAACATTCTTCTCATACTTTTTTCGGAAAAGTCAAAAAGTACCTCGTACGAAGAACGACAAAAGATTCCTTTCACATTATTTACTAAAAACTCACCGAAGGGTAAAATTGGATATAAACTATTTTAGAATGATTTAAATATTACATATTGAGGAAACATGGATGTGGATGATAAAATGCACCCTAGTAAATTCCAAAGTATAAACAATCTGGGATAAAAATGAGATTGTGATATTTTCCTTACCATAGGTCCGATTTTATTCGTAAGTGTCTGAACCTCTTGTATAATGATTTAAATAATGTTATTGAATTAATCCAGAATCATAATTATTTTTATGATATCATATATGGTCATATTCTTATCTTCTTATTAGTAATATTTCATTACTACTTGTAATTCGGGTGTTTATTACTTTTTGTTCTTATGCGTGTTTGTCGAATAAATTCTTACTCTTCGCTTTAAGTTATAGATACCTCATTTCCGGAATAGTATTAGTGTAATATATATCATATTAATTCATTCAATTCATTTATATAATCATTATGCAATGAATATCATGTAGAACTAGTCGCATCACATCGTGGAGACGATATTCCGTACATATGCACGAGTGATGATATCGTTCCTATGATCGTGGAATTGTATTGGAGTGTATTTATACTTTTTCAGAATCAATATCACTTTATAATAGTCATATATATTCATTATTTACACCATTATACCCATCCAAGTAAGGTGGTGGTGGAAAATAAATTACACCACGGCGTGGAGACGGTATTCCGTATGTACGCACGCGCGGTGATTTCTTTTTCCGTAGGATGGATGGATGGTGAAATATGGTTGTTTCATACTTATAATAAAATATCATTATATGAGTGATACTGATGTTATTACTTCATAATGAAACAACTGAAGAAGAAGTAGTAGAAGATGAAATAAAGATGAAAGAATCGGTAATAGACATTACCTCTTCCTTGAAGCGCCTCTTCTTAACCTCCTATTAGGGCACTAGGGTTGGTCTTTTAAGAAGACCAGAACCTCTAGGATGATTCTAGGAAAGTGGGTAAGTAAAATGGGCAGGGTTTTTCCGAGCTTGAAGGCTCCAATTGGTGTGAGGAGGAGAGGGAGGAGGTGCCCTTTTATAAGGGAGGAGAGGGGCTCCTTTGGAAAAACTAAAAATATTATTTTATTATAAAGTCAAGGTCGGTTTTAAATAGATCCAAATTGATTTATTTAGAAGCTATGGTGGGGATGGGTCGCATTCCTCTCATACAATAGAATTTAGACAAATTTAGGTTCCTATTTTAACCTTATCATTTAGATTTAACATTAAGTTAAATAATGTTACTTTTACCGTGTCTTCTTGTGTTCTTATATTATAAGGTTAATAAACATACTATAAGAAGCCAAAAGAACCCCAAGTTGTTTATTATTAATATATATAACCTTATCAAAGTCATTTGGCCGAGCCTTAGATTTTAGGAATAATATAACAATTAATAATATAATACCTTTTTTAAAAACTATTTTATGTCAATTTTGACACTATTTAGTAATTGATTTTTGTGAAAATCATAACAGAAGGATTAGTTAGAAAAGAGTTATTTAAATAAATACTAACATGTCATATTAACCTATAAAATTAGTTTAATGCATAAAAAGTCTTAAATTACATTTATTTGGTATTTATAACATCAATTATATCAATATTTTATTAATAAGACAATTACTGCATCATCTTTGTGTCATAATAAATGATAATTATTTAATCCCCAAAAATTATAAATAAATTCCTATGATGTAGATAATTGTATTAGATTTCAGGTTACTATTCATGTTAGAGTTTTAATAAAGTTTATAACTAAAGTAAAATTATTATACTTATAATATTTAAGAAAGTGACATGTTGTCAAATTCTTTGGTTTTAATAATAATTAAATTATTTTAATGGAAAAATGTCCATTAAATGAATCTAATCCGACCCTTAGGTGATATGGGTCTACGTTTAGTCATCCAATAGGTTTTTCCCAAGTGTTAGGTTAATTTTATAATCTTATATTTACCCTTAATTACCCGATTTACCTTCAACTATAGTAAATAAAATTTACCATTGTTACTATTCACGATGCCCGAAAATAAAAAGTAGCTTATTAACATAATTTGGACCCACTGATTCCAAATATGGAATCCATTTTTCCAAATTCAATACACAAAAGCCTCAGAAATTAAAATAAAATTAATCCCACTTTCGAAAAAAATGGGGTTTTCTTTAAAACATTGCAAAAGATTTAATTGATTTAACATAAAAATTCAAAGTAAAATCAATGCTAATGACATATATTATATTAAATGGTAAAAATATATTCTATTTATACTTTAAAACGATTCAATATTATAATTTAACCACATAAGATATTATGATGAAAAAAGTTGTTTTTAATTAAAATATAGCGTGTTTTTACTATTCATTAAAATGTGAAAGTCATCAGAATAAAATGAAAAATTTTTCAAAGTAAATTTTTATTTCTTGATTCTAAAGAAGAATTTTATTTTGTCAAATTGTAATTATAAACATCTCGAAAACTATATTTAATGTGGGTGTGCCATCAAAAGGCGCCAAAACTGCATTTTTTTAAAAATACTTATTTTATACAAAAAAATTATTTTGTTCCTATACCATGTTCTAGAAATTGTGTAAGATGAATAATAATGTTATAAAATTAAAAATTTAGATAATACTATTCATAACGGCTAGTTTATAATAATATTATAATAATATATCGTTGTTTAGTAAAAAGGGGGTATTGCATACAACACAAGCTATCGAGGAAGGTCGCCATTGCATGTAATGCAAGACAAGTCAGGGTTTCGTGTTATGCAAGAATCCTTCGTTGTTTCGTATAATAGAATCCAACCATATTTCAATTATACATTGAATATATATATATATATATACTCAATGTTGCGTAGAACAACTATTATCAAAATTGTGTGTAACACGATCCAAGAATAGTGTTTCATATACTGTAAGCTAATACGGTGGTGCGTATAGCGCAAGGTAATCTTGGTGTAGCATATGACACAAGACATTAATGAAATTAAAATAATATTTTTCATAAAATCTCGGGGTGTTACATAATCCCCTACAGACTCTCTAGTTAAAAAAAATCAAAAACTGATATAATTCATTTTTGGACTCCATGAAGTCACACCAAATAATCCATATACCTTCTTTTCCAGACATCCAGTTTTCTTTACTCCTTAATCGCTAGTAAGGGAGCATATTTCATTAACCAATTAATAATTACCTAGATAAATTCAAAGCCTCATAAATATCATTGTAACCCTTTGATTAAATTTATCAATATTTCATCCCATTTCTAATCAGGAACATCCATGGGGTAAAAATATTCTAGGAACAAGATTTTATCCCTTTACCTTCTAGGAAACTATATACATATCCACAAACGTTTCCACTGCCTATTTCATCCAGGGACACCAAAAATATTTCTTCAAGAAAAAATACTTCTTAGAGACTCATGTTTGTATCTATAATGGTGAGACATGAATCTCATAAAGGTCTCACTCACACATTGTTAACGTAAAAAAACCTCGCCCAAAACACCATTATGTGTTGATCATCTTTCGACCATCATTTCGGAGGATCGCTATGGGGAAACTGTTCCCACATCACATCTTAAATTGTTTCCACCCACTATGACTCCTCCACATGCAACATTAATTTAGATTATACTATCATCTAAAAGATTTAACCTCTACCATCATCATCCCCCATATCTACGTGGATGGCTACCAACTCATCTATTTCTCTATAAGAAGATGAATACTCATGATCAACATCCTTCTAAAAATATCTTCTCAAATCATTATTCACCACTTCCCCCTTTCATGAGGTTAATAATATATCAAAATAATAGTCATGATGAAACTCCATCCACCTCAATTGTTTCATATTTTGATATTGTTGTGAAAATATATACCTCAAGTTCTTATAATTTACGAAGACCATGATGCTCTCCCCAATGAGGTTATGTTTCCACAACATAAATTTAAGATGAACATCATCAACATCTAGTTCATAATGGGAATAGTTGTACTCATGAGGGAATAAATGACTAGCCCTATAAGATATCACTACCTTTTTAATTATGATGTCACATCCCAATCCCAGAAAGGAAAAATCGTAGAAACCCAAGAATGTCACACCCACCTAAACCAACTAAAGCATTTTTGTACTGGAAAACATCCCTTTATATTTACTAAATTATCCCATAAACAAATTAAACCACACAAAATACACCTCTTTCATACTCAATGAAATCAATGGTAATGAAATATGAGAGAAATCCAAAAATACCCTCTAATAATAGCCTATGAGACCAGGGAATCTATGAAACACTTCCACATTAATGGATACTTCACAAGAAACAATTTCGTTTGCCATAGATGTTCCCACAACCACATAGTGTTGTGAAAAAATGTTCTTGAGGAAATTCACTTCTCATTTCTAAAACATAATCTTGGAAAAGGTTTCATAGAGACAGGGGTGACAAATATTAGTTATAATAGAACTGAGATTCTTGAATTTCCCATCTTCTATCCTTGAGAAGATCAGTATATCATCGATGCTTATGCTGATGAAATGGTATAATCACTCATAGATAGGGAGCTCAGTAGCCCCATATACATGTTTATTATGTTCATAACATTGATATACATGACCATGAAGTCAATGTGGCCATACATGCATCAAAAATTGGACTACTAGATATCCCCATACATCACCCCTAACTGGTGATATCCAGACTACTAATCAATCATTGAGACCCAACATGCACCCAATGACTTGAAGAAAATATCATTGATCCTTGGAAGAGTAAATAAGTTATTGATAAACACATGGTTTAACCTCCTCTATTATATGCACATCCTCAAACTACCATCATCCCTCTAAGAGAAAAACAATGGGTCACACTATGGTGACACATTAGGTCAGATGAAACCATTATGAATCAAATCATCTATATTAATCCTAAATTCAATGTCATCTTGTGGGGTGGTGTCACATAATACTTTGAAAAACATCCTAGAAATCCCTAAAAACCATGGAATCCTCCTCTATCTCTATTTCCATTGATTCTTTATAGAACTCTTCCAGAAAGTAATTAAGGGGCTTAAAATGCTAAATTGACACATGGAAACTTCTCTCACTAATGAAAAACACACCTTATCCATCTACATATGCAGAAAACACACTTATATGTAAATATTTCAAAATATCCATAAACAATACAACAAGTAAATGTTATGGATGAAATCATAATGCCCTATATAATGCATGAAAATGCGCACACATGACTGATGGTTTCCCATTATATGTGAACATCAATGAAGCACATAAAAGATTTTATTATAACCTCTAACTCATTAGTGAATACTAGGGACATGTGATTCATCTATACATCTACTCCCAAAGTGAAGACTTTCGAGGAAAAAACAATGGAGTAAGAAGATATAAAATTTATTAGGGTGAAAAAATTTCTAAATAAGATACTTGAGAATAACTTAACCAAATATTAGCCCCACTACTGTTCCTACATCTACTACTTGCAACTAACAATGTCCATCTCCTTTGACTCTCTACTGATGGCCACCTTCACATCCATGCTCAGGTTGAGGTACCTGAGGGTGAGGAACATCCTAAGGTCAACACCTTCCTACCAAACCTACTCTTAAGAGATCATAATCCTACATTTCTATATCTAGAATACACTCACTCGTAAATTATATAGAGGTTGGTGTTGAACCTTCCCACCTCTATAGAGTTAAGCATAAAAAAATTGGTAAATGATTTAAAAACAATTCCATGAACAACACAAATAAAACACACTAGTTTGGTGTCAGCAAAAAGAGTAAGAAAACCCTTATCCATGAATTCCCCAATGGGAAGCTACTGAGGTTGACTCCCTATTGGTTAAATCATCGAAGGCCCTAGTTAAGGAGACTAACCCCTAACAACTCTTCTCCTTAAGGCACCCCACTGGTTCCCTGATCATGACAAACATTCATGAGGGTAAATCATCTCAGTAAGATAATCCTTATTATGAACCTCTAGATAAATTGGAAAGTTAAATGGCGTAATAGTATACAAGATCGAAATATGTAGTGTCTCTTTATGATTCCCCCTTGAGACTCCTCATTTGGGAAAAGATCATAGGAATATCATATATGGTCCTTAATCATGAAATCATGATCTCACAAAAACATACTCCCATACTAAAGGTAGTTTTTCTTTATTTATCTTCAAAACCATCATGGTCGATGAATTTAATATCACCTAGATACGATTTTAGAATTTGGCCCATGAAAAATTGTACTCCTTCTGCTCACCGTAGAAAAACGTACACCACTGATGTATAGATCCAAGATTCTGACTAAATTCTACGGGGACCCAATACTCCACTAAGTCCAAGATTAAATTTATTGTTTTCTCCAACTAGTACATCAAAAACTCTATATCCACATTATCAGCTTATCCTCAAACATCACAAACTCTTTCTCCCAAAAAATCTAACAACATACCCTACCGATAATCATCATCCTTAACCGAATCGACCTCTAAATATCAACTAGTTTAGCCTACTACACCTCCAATACCTATGAATCATGTGGGTGATGAGAATGATCTATATTATAAAGAGAAATAAGGAATTAATATGACTAAAATTATGATATAAAATTACGACTAAAATTAATTAACTTTTTTCGTTATAAAATTTAATGAAACACCCGGTTAAGGTAAGGAAATTGGTCATCTTGATGTATGTACCTCTATTAGGTCTCTGCCCTATATGTAAGCCCGCCTCACTTAGTAATTTAATAAGCTCAGTGTCCATACACTATAGCACCTTGAGACCTATAATATCATGTCCTGACTGGTCTCAATCATCTATGTCACACACTAATGTTATCTATCACCATTTCCATACCAAAAAATGCAATAATAAATATTCATTACATTGAAATACCTCTTATCTATTAACTGCTATTCTCTAATTCTACTCTTGTATGTCCCCATCACTCTGATTATTCCATAATGTGGGGAGATAGATATTGACCCCTTGAGTCCCTCCTCCAGTAGTCCCCAAGATTTCAACTATCATAGAGGTTGTAAAAATATTATTTATCAAATTAATTAACTTATTTTACATTATAGAATCATTATGTAAAATGAATCACACAATAAAACTTATTAACTAAATATAAAAAATATATAATTTATCCAATATTGCAAGTATTTAAAAACAGATACATATAAAACAATTCAATGTAAATACCAAAAAAGTATCCAATGTTCCATCATTACAACTATACAAAGGTATTGTCCTGTAAGGTCTAGATTAGTCCCTAATTTCGACATGCAATCCAACAGATAAAATTATAAATATTGGGTGCTCATACGATTATATTTTGCAAGAAAAGAAAAATATCTCATGAAAAAGTGAAAGGATCATACAAATGGACATGTGATATTATAATTTAACCAAAAAGAACCTCCACTGCAATACTAAATATACCAATAATCACCGATGTTTGCTCCCTAAAAAATAAATTCAACTATAATAATATAAGTAGTATTATATTGATGTATGGTTACCCTGCACCACATGCCCATTGATTTTACATTCTCCCCAATTATGCATCCTGGGGATCCAATCGCTTCTCAATAACATCACATCACATCACGTACCACCTGTAGAAACATGGGTTATCATGTCTCATCTCATCTCATAACCAGTGTAGTAGGTAATGATGAACATGAAATATATCAACCTTATGAACACCTCCTATAATGCATAGTCCCCACCATAAGCCATCTGATGACATCTCACCAAAAGACATGTGGGCCATAACATACTCATCAATTCATATTTAGGCACTGGTAGTATTGATTTCTATTCATCACACCTAGTATATATCACCAACACATTGGCAAGGAATTATGGAAAAGTAGGTAGCCAACCATACATCCTCCCATTGAGATGTTTTAAAAAACACCACCAAAATATTTGATGTCAATACATGGTGCTTGATGTTTGGGGACAATTTATTGAAATCTTAAGGAATATACAATATACATACCTATAGAGTAAAAAACAGAAGTCTCATCATATGGTTTCACAGCTAAGGCCAAAAACATCCCATTAGGTACTCAATTTCTACTACCAATACTAAAATCCTGACGCACAAAATAAAAAATCCCTAAATCACATTCCACTTGTAAAGGAACATTTTTTCAATTAAAAAAATATTATTATTAATACATTCCTATTTAATATCCCCCATTAATTAATATATTCAATATTCATAATAATCTTATTTCATATCATTATCATCCATTTATTTCCAAAATCTCTCCTGAACCAAGCACAAAGAACCACTATTTCATCCCCGCTGCAAAACCGCACCAAAATTACCATCGTACCCCCACGACAACTCAATTCTATTTCCACACATCAATAAAAATAATGGAACATCCCATTCATCACATCACCATAATAAATTATAAACACACAACATTATACACTGTCATATCACAAAACATACCAATATTTTACTGATTAGGCATAAGCAATTTAATTCAATTCCCCTTCATTATTTGAGGTTGTTATCACAAAATCCATAACATCATATGGAATAAATTTAATTGAATAAATAATCATGGATACTAATTTATTTAAAATTGTGTCAAAAAAATTCACATGACATGCCAATCACAACATATATAAAAACCTAACAATTTGGGGATACCAAAATCTGTGGTATTCAATGATATAAAAAATGTAAATAATCTCAATATCACAATCGAATGATTTAAAATCATGTGAATCTTTCCCCCAACCCTTTCCATTTAATTTAAATGTGTAAATTTTCTTGGTAAATTTAGATGAAACAACCTTCCCAATAGATATCAGGAGTCACCTATCCCATATGATACAATGAAATTAAAGATAATGGAATTCTTAAAGGGAATAAAATTTATATACAAAAACATGGATCACCAATAATTGGGGGTAAACATAAATTTAAAAACCTATTCGGTGGAAATCAAACCTACTGTAACAATAATGTAATACGAACTTAAGGGAATAAGGATTTATAACCTTCCATTTCATGAGAATGTAATCTTAAAATGATTAATGAAATGTCTCTTCATTAGAATGAATATATTTGATACTATGGGCATTAGATATGGATTTAACTGAACATTTAATCCAAATATCATCAATCTTTAATGTTTATGTTTTTAAAAAGGTATCTATAATTTTTTGAAATATATGATATATTTAACCTCTATTAAAAAAAAATTAAACCCCATTAATTAAATCGTTGAACTTATTTTTAATCATTAAACTTATCCAAATGGAAAATCTGTAAGTTTTTTGAAAATTGGAAAAACATGTTCATGAGTCACCACCATGGAGTTACCACCAATGATTCATCTACAATGGTTCACCGTCAGCAAGTCATAGCCATCGAGTGACCACCATTGAGTCACCGCCATCGAGTCACCACCACAGAGTCACCACTATAATGAGTTGCATCTAGAAATTTCTCACCAACATAATAACCAAACCCCTGAATGACACACCAGAAAAATGACCTACCACCAGAACTGTCTCACCTCAATATTGACATACATTTATATATAATCAAGGTAGGAAATGGCACTCTGCTAAAAATGTCTCAAAACTAGAATGACCAGCCACTAGAAATGTCACTTTTATCATTAGATGGAAACAAAACTTTCACCTAAACACATCAATCTTTTTTTGATAGTATCATAGTAGATCATCTGAGTTATTATAGTTATTTTTTATTAATAAAATAATTAAATTAAATCCTTTTTTAACCACTGAAAAATATTTATTTATTGAATAGTAAAATAATAATATTAATAAAAAAAATTAAAAGTAATATTATTTGAATAAATTTTAGTGTTAAAAAAATTTGGTTTTTTGAAATTACATATAATAGATTTTTTGATTGTATATATTCAAATTACACATTTTCCTTTATATACGTAGAGTCAAATAAAATGTATTATGTTAATATTGTAATTAATAGTATTATATAATTTTTAATTTTTAATTAATTTTTTTTAAATTCATGAAAATATTATATTAGAAAAATTAAACATAGAATTGTATATAGTACAAATAATTTTTCATTTATAGACCATTGGAAATTTTATTGAAATTTTTTGACCCCTCAAGTGTATATACATTAATACCGCTGTAATTGTAAAAAATGGTTAAAATGGGTTAATCCCCTAAGATAAGGGAGAAGAGATCACCGAATATTCATTGGTTTTATTTTATGGGAGGGTTTAGAATCAACCTCAAATTACATTAAAATATTATACATTTTAAGATATTTTATAAGGAATAATCAATTATATCAATTTAATAGTCTACGATATTCCTAGAGTGGCCCTCCGATCCATTATAATTTATTGTTCTTATACCCCTTTCATCACAATTAATGAACCACTTTTTTAATCGAATCCATATTGAAATATTTTAATTAAATACTTCTACACATCTTATATTTATTTTTTATTGAAAAATCCTCCTAGTAATGATTTTGGGGAAAAGCTATATATGTTTTCAAAAGAATAAGCATCATTCTTAACCGATCATTTTTATTTTATTTATTTCCACCCCCCTAAAATACTATAAAAACATGATGATATAATAAAATAATTATTACCCCGGTTCTATGATGTTTTTCATTTAATAGAATACCCTATATTCATATAATATTCTACCAAATGGTAAAAAATCAATCATTTTTGTGTATTTCATACTACTTCATCACGAACATAAGTAATTCATTTACCATGATCACTACTTATGGATGGTTTTAATGATGATATTAGTATATAAATATAATAATAATTAAATAATTATCATTATTTTAATAAAATGTATCATATAAATTCTTACATTTTCAATCCTTTCAAAATTTTAACGTCGTCTATGAGTATGTGGGGATCACCACCTCAATGAAACGAAGTGATTTTTTTATAATGAAATGACTCGAATGTTATTTATAAGAAAAAATAAAGAAATAATATGATAGATAATATATATTTATCACTGTAGAATGATATAATAACACATACCTTTGTCCCATCATGATTTATGAAAAATTAAAATTTTAAACATGTGTACGTACAGATTACCATCTCCATGACTGTAACATAGTTATTTTTTCCTGATCATCCTTAATTTTTCGTTTTATGTTTATATTTATGTATAAAAATTATGAATATATTTTGATTATTATTATTATGGAGATGGTGGAATAATATGTACTTTTACCGTGGTCATCCAACCACATTCATTTTGTACATATGAACTGAATATCAAAAAAACATCTGTCGTGAACATAATTAAGTAATTAATTAAAACATGGTATTAAAAAAATATAAGTAATAATAAATGTTAAAAAATTTCTTATGAAATTAAATAATTATCAAAATAATTATTATCTAGATGGATAAATAATTTATGGGATTAATCAGACCTGGGGATAGGAATTTATTTTCAATTTTACTTTATTGTGACATATTTTATTACTACCATCCTAATTTCATTTATATGGTGAATAATATAATCTTTTACATGTCATATGTTGAATAATACATAATTCATGGTATTTTAACTTTCAATTCAATTTATTTCTTTTATGTTTATTTGAATCAAATGTTACTAAGTTGTAAGTGGTTTAATGACTCAGTTGAATTTCCTTGGGTAATATTACTTCTTCCATATATTTGATATTATAAGATTATGAGTTTTTAAAAAAATTATTATGTGATCTATATTTTAAAATTTTTAGGTGCGGTTTTAAATTCCATACATATAATCAATGGATTTATTAATTCTCAATTCTAGTGTATCATAATTTTAAGGGATTTCATCTCATTATGGAATACATAATTATTATGTAACTAATATTGTTTTTATGGTTTATATACTTCCCATTCACATGATATATGATGAATTGTTCATATTTCATGGTATTTTATGTATAACATCTAATTATTTCATCCATGGGTATTTTAATTGAATGTTATTGTGTGGAAATGGGTTTCATAAACAATTTTTTTCATTGTGTTATATATCATATTAATTGCCTTTGATAATCTAAAATTGCATGTGTAATGACGGTTGGTTATTTTGTATTTTATTTTAAAAAATTATGTGGGTTATAATTTGATATACATAATCAATTCATTTATTAGTTTTCACTTCAGTGGTATGATATCTGTAATAGATTATTGCCACTTCAATGATATGATCTTTATAATAGACATTATATCAATTACCTCTCGATTAAGAAATATTTAGTGTTTTAACAAATTTATTTATATGGATGAATCTAAATCCTAATTTATATGTTAAATATTGAATATATTAAAATTTATGTAATTTATTGTCTCAATTTATTTTCATTCATTAATGGGGATTGTGATTAAAAATTACGAAAGCGGTAAGTCTTTATTTAAAAATGTTGTCATTATTTATGATTGTGTTTGTCTAAGTCTCTTCTGAGGTAATTATTGAATATTTTATTCCTAAAATTAATATATTTTATTCTCCAATTATTATTTTTGAACATTATAATATTTCCTTTCATTTTGAAATTTTAAATACTTAAGAGCCCAAAATAATTTTGTAAGGAAAACTTAATTTGTTATTCTACTTTGTGTAAATATTTTTCATCCAAGTACATATTTGTTTTTTTATATTTTATTATTAATAAAAATTAAAATTTTAAATATGTTTTCATTTTGATTAATTTTTTATAATGAATCTCCATTTTTATTTTCCAAATAGGGTAATATTTGACTTTTTACAGAAAATGTAAAATGAATAATTGTTTAAAAATACATTGAATGAATACAACTTTACTATCACCATTACCACTTAATTTCATTGATTTGTGATTTAATGTTGGACAAGGTTAATTTCAATGAAACATTATCCCATGTATTATTGAAATTTTTAGTAATTTTAACAGATTAAAAAATTTAAATGTTTTTTTCCTCAAGAATGATTTTTTGTGATATTTTAATAGTATTTATATTCATAAATGATGAAAAAACATTATTTTACATAATATTTACTGCATATATGTTGTAATTATATCCATCTTATTCTTTGAGGGGATGTTTTGTGATCAATTTTACTAAGTATAAAAATTCACTTTTTTGATTACTTTTTCAGTCATTAACATTCCCCTAAGAATTAAATATATTGTCGTCATTTTATTTTACGTTTCTCTAAATGATAAATATTTATTATAATGGATAAATTTATTACTAAAACTATGTATCATTTATACGTATGATGATTTACTATTAAAGTTTTCTAATTGAAAAGGGAAAACCTTGATAAATCTATATTCTTTACTCTATATGGATATTTATGGATATGTTATATTTTAAATAAATAGAGAAACAAATATTATTTATGTGGAATAAATTATACATATATTTTTATATGGGGAATCGAATTATATATCCCATAAATTCATTGACTATTCTCATTTAAAAAATATTAAAGTTATCTTTAAATGGGTTTTTTATATACTTCCCTATTAATAAAATGGTCTTAGTATGAAATTTGAAGGTATGAATATCATGATGTCAGAGGTCATGACATCAAATATTAATCATTTCAATCATTGATAATCTAATTACTATTTTTCAAGAGATATATTTATTGATACTATACAAGGATGCATTTTATTTTAATGTAATTGATTAAATGGTATGTGTTTGATGTTACTTACCATGTAATATTATTTATTTCATAATCATTCATGCTATATTCCACTATATTTAACCCTTATATAGAATCAAATAACACCTTAATTTTATTCATTCAATATGATATGTGCAATGAATCATTAAATCAGTTCAATGATGTAGAATATTTTCCTTCAGCAAGGTTTTATTTAATGATTTCAAATATAATGTGAAATGCCTGTTTTATCTAGTATACAAATACTTCAAAACTAATCATTAATTTCAGATAGTATTTCTTATATATTATTCTAAATTAATAAATTAACCATTGACTATGGGATATTGGATCTTCACCTTATAAACTGAACGTCACTTAAATGTATGTTTTAATCACTTTAAGAGTGTTTTATCATTCAATTAATGGAATTTCAAAGTCAATCATGCATCCATTACCTCATAAACATGGATATAGTACACAAAACAATTAAATTGGAATAAGATATATGGAATCTTATCTAAAACAACTAAATAGTTTGGTATTCTTAGTAAAATGGATATTTACGTGATTCAGGTATTACATTTTAATAAATCAATTTCAGCATAATTTGGGTCAATAATATCATTATTCCCCAAAGAATAGTCTTGTATAACATTCTATATAAATTTCATAGAATATTGGGAAAAAGAAACAAAATAAGGGTAATTTCAAATGATCAGTATGGTTTAGGTATAATGATGATATCATGAATCAATAAGCATAATCAATTTGGTAAGTTAAATAACAGAATACACATGGCATTAAAATAAAATTACTTTTTCAATAAATAAGGAATAATCATTATCATTAGGAAAATAACTGAAAAAACATGCCATTTAACCAATAATTGATAATAAAATGCATAAATATATTTTAAAATAGTTAATATCATTTGGAAAAGAATAAATAAATTTTGAATGGAGGAAATTATAAATTTTAGGACATTACATATATCGAATAAGATTATGCTACCTCCTAGACCGTTCACATGATGGTTTAATCAATATGTAATATAAAGCCACGTCCTTATACCTTACTTAATGTTGAATTAAATGAATAATTCACATTGAGGATCTTTTCAGGTTTAGAGTTTTAGAGAATTAGATCATAACTATTACATCTCAATAGGTTACACATTATCCCCTTCAACAAAGTCCCCATTTTTTTTACAAAACAAGAACTCTTAAAAAAGAGTCATGTCTAGTTCCATGTTTAAGACAACATGACTTTTCATCGATCCCGTACTTGACCCTATACCACATTATTTCCTGTGAAAATCATTTCAAAAAAACATGGGATGAGCATTAAAATTTCAGTAAGGGATATACAAAGAAACAAAACTTTTAGTTTTTAAAAAAAACAAGAAAACCATGAATACTTCATCAATGTAATTCTTTTCACCTTTATTAAGCAGTAAATAATATTAACTGAATAATAGAACATTACATACCCTTTTGTAACCAAAATATTACCATAAAACCCATATAAAGAACACATAACATATAAAGGTAACTTGGGACATAAACATACATCAATGGGATAACCTTGCGGTCGACTTCCACACATATCACTAAATTGAATAGCCATACGACCGTCTTCCATACCCAATGCATTGGAGGTTATAACGTAACCACCCATCCTGGTATTCACGACAATACCCGTCATATGGTTTATCACGTAACAACTCATCAAATGTCCAAGTACCATTATAAAATCATAACACATAAAACAAATACAATGGAAAGAAAACACGACCACATTTCGATCACAATATATAACTAAAATATATTGACATAAAAAATCCATTATAAAAACAATTTTCAAAACCAAAATACATAAAAGAGTATATTGTATTTATTTCATTTTAAAAACATTATGTCTTGTTGAGGAAGCCATGGACCAAATAATACTCACAGTGTCGGAAAAGGTCGTTGTCACTGTGTATGTTAAAATAAACATTCTTTTTTGGCGTTTATTAAAATGCTTCGTAGAAAAAGATTCCTTCTGTATAAAATTAAAAGTCAAAGGGGATTATACACCAAATAAAAGAAATCTTTGTATAAAACAAAAATGCATCAATGAAAGGAGATTGAGACGAAGTCCCTTACCTCGTGTCCAACTTGACTCGATCGCTCTTTAATATCCTGAATAATAATCAAAAGTTAATTTCTACTGTATTAAGAACCTTATTAAAGCTTATTATTCCTTTTATATCACTTATTTCCATGTTATAATCATTGTTTAATAATTTAAGTTAATAATGTTTGTTTTGTCAATGTTTGGTACTTATGTCAAAAATGGACTACTTACGATTACCTGTTGTTCATGTGGTCAAATGTTCATTATATCCAGGTAAGCCGTACGTACGCATGAACACTACTTTCATTTCTATTTCATATTTAATGGAGTGAAATCAAAATTATATAAAGTTATATTATATTTACAGTATAATATCATATATAATATCATTAACTCCATCCTTTATATGTCCCACATATGTCATTAAAGAATCAAATCACTTTGAGGAGGTGGTAGTCCGCACTTCCTAAAATGAAATTATCGTGTTTACCCATAATAGAAACCATAAAGGTATGCCATAAATGAAAAATAAAGAATCATAAGGAAAAAATAAACACAATAGATATCATATATAAAAATAGTGAAATCATACTGTCCACCATGAAAGGTGTTAAAAGAATACTGAACAAACATCGTTTCATGAGGTAGAAATTCACCAACCACAGAAACAGTATGTTCTTTAACCATTAGACAAAGGTGTGTGTAAGTGTAAATAAAATACTTCTCATAAAAACATCATAGTATATTTAAGATACTGTTGTTTTTACAAAAGGAAGGAATAAAAATAGTTTAGGGGGATGGAGAAGCAAAATAAAATAGAAGAACACAAGTTAAGACATTACCTTTAAATCAGGTAACTCCTCTTGGTTTGAACAAAAATGGTTTCTTGAAGAGGTTTTTGCCTAAGGTAAGGCTTCTATGATGAGGAGAGGGATGTGGAGAGATAAAATTGGTAGAGCTGGTCTGAGCGAAAGGCTTGAGAGGTGTGGGTATGGTGGTAGAGGTGTGGGCCTTTTATAAGAGGAGAGGAGGGGCACTCTTGGAAAGTTCTAAAATTTTACTTTATTATAAAATGCCTTTCGGATTTTAAAGGTCCCCAAAATATATATTTCAAAGATAAGGCGATAATAGGTAGAAATACACAAATCCAATAGGTTTTTGACATGTGTAGGTCTTAGATTTTACATTATCATTTCATTTTATTTTAATCGTTAAATAATGAGGTAATCACTACATCATCATGGTGTCATAAATAATTTAATTTATTTAATGTCTAAAAAATATATAAAAAATTATCATGATGTAGTAAATATTTTTTTATTTCTAATGAATATTTATAGTAAAAAATATGTCATGGATAACCCCATGTAAAAATTCTTTTAGTAAAACAATACATGTTTGTGACATTTTTATTTTAACTTTAAAAAAAGGTTATTAATGTCATTTTCTTACCCAAGTGGATCCATGGAGTCCCCAAGATGACCCATGGAATTTCTTGTTCGGCCATGACACATCCAATAAGGTTAGGACTTGTTTCAAGGTCATTTCATATAATTAAAACATTATTTTTACCTCAAATTACACTAATTACCTCTAATCGCGATTAATAAAACGTAAAAGTTACTATTCACCAAATAATTATTTTAATCCCCTTGAACCAAATTTTACATCCTAATGATAACCATGTATGTCGGATTTTTGAAATTAAATTGGCAAATGTTTTAATGATTCATTTAAATGAAAAATCATTTTTTTAACTACCACTTAGTGGTTTCACTATTCATCAAAAATTGAAGTTTTTCAGAAAAATACCAAAAATTCACCCTAATATATATTTGTTATTCTGAATTCAAAAATGATGTCTATTTTATAAAATTCATAACATATAAGTTGAATTAATTTATTTAATAATTAATTCCCGTTGTCAAAACAAATAACGTGTTTTTATGAAACAATATAAAACAAAAGATTGACACTAGTTTAAGTCCAATTTCAAAGTGAAATTAATTCCAACGACCACTATTGGATTAAACGGTAAAAATATATTATAATTTCACTTTAAAAACAATTCAAAATATAATCTAATCATATAAATAAATTAGATTAAAAAGAGGTTTTGAATTTAAAATACCACATTTTTCACTATTCATTAAAAATGAACTTTATCGGAAAAATACCAAAAATATACACAATGTAAAATTTGATGTCCAGATTCTAAAGAAGAATTTTATTTGGTCTAATAAAATTTATAAGTGTTACCAAAACTATATTTAAAGAAGGTTCACCATCAAAAGACGATAAATCGACCTTGTAGTGAATATTAGAGTATTTATGCTTAAAATAGAATTCATTTCTTATTTTTAGCCTTTATCTTTTGTTGGATAAATGTAAAAACATTTAACAAACATATATTATCATATTTTAGTTATTTCTATTCATTCCGACTAATACAATAGCTATGTGATAACTACCATTTAAAATAATATTATTATATTACTAGAGTGCAACATAAGATTTCAAAGAAACTCGTTGTTGCGTATCGGGTACGCTATCGAACATAGAAACCCCTTTAAAGTAAAATTAAAATTTAATTCAAAAATATTAATAAAGATGAAAAGTAATTATTCCTTATTTACCAGGGATAATACATCCTTCCCCCCTTTTGGGAATAGTGTCCCCACAATTTTATTCACTTATCAAAATAAGTGGGGGTATTTATCCCTCATATCATTTTCAGATTCCCATGTTGCTTCTTCAACCATATGGTTTTTCCATAAAACCTTTACCTGGTGAATTACCTTATTCCACGACACATGCTCTCTATGGTCAAGAATATGGACTGGTTTTTCTTCATAAGAGAGATTCTCTTCCAACCGAACTACCTCTGGGCTCAAAACATTAGATGGATCTCGCATATAAATTCTCACCATCAAAACATGAAAAACATTGGTACTTGAGATAAACTCAAAGGTAAATCCACTCGGTAAGCAACTGAGCTATCTTTATCCATAATTTCATATAATCCAATGAACTTTGGACTCAGCTGTCCTTTCTTACCAAATCGTATCACACTTTTACATGGTGAAACATTGAGAAAAACACGATCACCAACCTCGAAATATTGATCCTTCTTCCAGTTATCCACACAACTTTTCTACCTACTCTGAGCTGTTCTCGTGTGTTTCTTAATCAACGGATCTTTTTCTTCAATATCTTCTACCAATTATGGTCCCATAAACTACCTTTCACCCACTTCATCCCAAAGAGCTCGAGTTCGACACCGCTTCCCATAAAATGCTTCAAACTGAGCCGTCTGTATACTAGAATGAAAACTGTTATTATATGAAAATTCAACCAAAGAAAGGTGTTGGTCCCAACTTCTCTGATAATCCATCGAGCGAACACGTAGCATGTCCTCCAAGGTCTGAATTGTTTGTTCTGACTTCCCTTCTGATTTAGGATGAAAAGCTATACAAAAATTTAATTCAGTACCCAACGACTTCTGAAGGCCTTTCCAAAAGTTAGAAGTGAAGCTGGGATCACGGTCAGATACAATAGAGAGGGGAACTCCATGCAACCTGAATATCTCTTTAACATACAACTGACAAGTTTATCTAGAGACAAAGTATCCCGAATAGGAAAGTAATGAGCATATTTAGTCAATCGGTCAACAATAACCCATATTGCATTATTACCTCGAGATATCTTTGGTATTCCCACAACAAAGTCCATGGATATATTTTCCCATTTCCAATCTAACACCGCTAATGACTGCAGAAACCCTTTTAGTAACTGTAGCTCTGCTTTAACCTGCTGAAAAGTCAAATAATTCACAGTGAAATTGGCAATATCTCTTTTCATTCCATCCCACAAGTAATACTCCCGCAGATCTTTGTACATCTTAGTACTTCCAGGATGAACTGAAAACGGGGAACTGTGAGCCTCCCATAACAACTCCTTCATCAACTGTGAATCACAAGGCACACATAATCTCTTCCTAAACCTCAAAATACAATCATTATCAATGTTAAATTCATGAAACTTACCATTCTAAACTAGCTCGACATTTTTCTACAACCCACTATCTTTCTTCTGCGCTTGCTTAATTTTGTCTGATAGAGATGATCTCACTTACACCTGAAACAAAACAAAAGAGCTTCCTACAACAATAACTTTTATTCTAATTTTCATCAAATCCATTACCAAAGGATCACGTTCCAAACGTTACATGGTTAATGAAGCATTACATTTTCGACTCCAAGCATCATCCACTTTATTTCCTTTCCACGGATGGTAATAAATTGTACAATCATAATCCGTGATTAATTCTAGCCATCTCCTCTGTCTCATGAACAATTATTTCTGAGTTAATATATACTTTAATTTTTTTTGATCAGAATATATTTCACACTTTAGACCATACAAATTATGCCTCCATATTTTTAGAGAAAAAAAGAAGCTAATTCCAAATCAGGTGTTGGGTAATTTACCACAAGATTTTTCAACTGACGTGAAGAATAAGCAATTACCTGATCATTCCGCATCAGGACACCACCAAGTCCCTTCAATGAAGCATCACTGTAGATAACAAACTCACCATTCCTGGAAGGATGTGCCAAAAATGGTGCATTCACCAATCTTCTTTTCAACTTCTGAAAACAATCATCACATTCTTTTGTCCAGATAATCTTGACACCCTTCCGAGTTAGCTTAGTCATTGGACAAGATAATCGTGAAAAATTTTCAACAAACCTCTGATAATAACCTTCCAAACCAAGAAAAATACAGATCAAGGTTACATTTGTGGGTCTTGGCCATTCTTCAACAACTTTTGTTTTAGCAGGATCAACAGTTATGCCATTTTTGGAAACAATGTGACCAAGGAATGAAATTTGTTGTAACCAAAACTCACACTTACTGAATTTTCCATACAGTTTCTTTTCTTTTAAGGTTTGTAAGATAACCCGTAAATGACTTTCATTCTCGTCTTTACTTTTAGAAAACACCAAGATATCATCAATGAAAACAACCACAAAGGTATCCAATAACTCATGGAAAATTCTATTCATAAGGTCCATGAATACATCAGGTGCATTGGTTAACCCAAAAGGCATAACTACAAATTCATAATGGCCATATCTAGTATGGAACACAGTCTTCGTAAAGTCTCCTTCTTTTACTTTCAACTGATAGTTCCCCGACCTCAAGTCAATCATTGAAAAATACTAAGCTCCTTAGAGCTGATCAAGTAAATCATCGATATGAGGCAAAGGATACATTTTCTTAACAATGATGTTATTCAAGGCTCTATAATCAATGCAAAGTCTCATTGAACCATATTTCTATTTAATAAACAAGATAGGAGCACCCCATGGTGACGTTCTAGGTTGAATGAAACCTTTATCTAATAACTACTGCAATTTCTTCTTTAACTATAAAAGTTAAACTTGAGCCATTCGATAAGTAGGTTTTGAAATTTTCTTAGAAACAGGATATAAGTCAACAGTAAATTCAACTTCCCGATCATGAATAATACCAGTAAACTCATCAGGAAAAACATCAAGATACTCATTTACCAGTGGCACAACATTAATCTGAACAGTTCCTTTATTTTTAACAATATGTACAAGGTAACATTCATTTCCATATTTTAATATTTTCTCAACATCCTTATATGTTATCAAAAGCATGGGTTCATTCTTGTACACAAATTGAAAATATTTTTGAAAGGAAACCATTTTAGCTCTGCAATCAATCTTAAAATGATAGATAGAAGGCCAATCCATGCCCAAAATAATATCAAACTCTAATAGAGGAAAACAGTAAGGTTTGCGGGTAGATTATTTCCGCACACAAGGATAGAAAGGTTCTTATAATTTTTTTTGTCTCAACATTTCCTCCGAGTGTTTTTACCATAAGTTCGGGATCATCACTTCAGAAGGAATTAAAAATTTACTAGAAAACTTCTCAAAAAATGAAATAATGTGTAGACCCTGAATCAAACAACACATTAGCATAATCTTAACAAACAATCAGTGTACATGATACTACTATCAAGATTTGCATAATCTAAACAAACAATCGAGTGATTTTACTATCAAGATCTCGTATGAAATTTGGAACATACCTTTCCAGTCGAGTTAACTTTGCTTCATAAGCAGCCACCCAGCCATCCTCCTGCCTCAATTATAGGAATTGTTATTCCAGCCTAATATGAACCACTTTGGGATAATATTTCTCAAGAAAAATACCTTTTAATTCGTCCCAGTGAAGATGATCAATCTCATCACTATCCCTGATATTTTTCATGATCGACCACCACTGATCATCTTCACCTTCAAAACGGTAAAAAACAAGACTAACCTATTGATGTTCTGAACACCCCATGACATCAAAAATCTTCTCTAGTGCCTTAATCCACCCTTCATCTAGCACAGGGTCAGATGATCCTCTGAATGAAGGGGGATGTTGCCTCATGAAATTTTCCACCACTGACATGTTCCTCTGCGGTTGATCTGGATAATCACATGCATGGATACCACCACCATTTATAGCCTAATTCAACTGTTCCATCACTGCAACAAATTGTTCAGTTCCAATTCCGACCATCTTAGGTTGCTGATTTGGAAGGTTGTCTTCCTCCTGATGTCGTTCTAATAGAGCTTCTTCGTTTCCTCTACAGAAAACCATTCTAAACACAGAAATATATTAGGTGAAGCAACATGGTAATCTTTAAATGCAATATCATTTCAATCATACCATAAATTAATTTATGTACATAAATATAACAATTATTCTAACTTCTAAAGTTGTCTAAACTGACCTCTGATACCAACTATAAGTCCCCGACCTTATACCTTACTTAATATTGAATTAAATGAATAATTCACATTGAGGATATTTTCAGGTTTATAGATTTAGAGAATTAGATCATAACTATTACATCGTAAAAGGTTACACATTAGAAACTTCTACAAAGTCCCTTTTTTTACAAAACGTGAACTCTTAAAAAAAGAGTCATTTCTCGTTCCATGTTTAAGACATCATGACTTTTCCTTGATCCCATCCTTAACCGTATTCCACATTATTTCATATGAAAAACATTTCAAAAAAACATGGGATGAGCATAAAAAATCTTAGTAAGGGATACACAAAGAAGAAATACTGTTAGTTTTTCAAAACAACAAGAAAACCATGAATACTTCATCAAAGTAATACTTTTCACCTTTATGAAGTAGTAAATACTCTTCTCGGTATAAAAGATCATTACATACCCTTTTGTAACGAAAAGATTACCACAAAACCCATATAAAGAACACATAACATATAAAGGTAACTTGGGACATAAACATACTTCAATGGAATATCCTTAGGGTCGACATCCACACATATCACTAAATGTAATAGCCATACGGCCGAATTCCATATCCAATGCATTGTAGGTTATAACATAACCACCCGTCCTGGTATTCACGGCACCACCTGTCATATGTTTTATCACGTAACAACCCGTCAAATTTCCATGTACCATTATAATATCTTAAGACATAAAACAAACACAATGAAGAGAAAACATTTCCACATTTCGATCACAATATATCACTTAAATA
This sequence comes from Viscum album, assembly GCA_963277665.1. Classification (NCBI taxonomy): domain Eukaryota; kingdom Viridiplantae; phylum Streptophyta; class Magnoliopsida; order Santalales; family Viscaceae; genus Viscum; species Viscum album. The sequence continues at coordinate 2,057,762,350 of OY728123.1, read as the reverse complement.
TATTGACATAAAAAATCCATTATAAAAACCATTTTCAATACCAAAATACATAAAATAGTATATGGTAATTATTTAATTTTAAAGACATTACAGCTTGTTGAGGAAGCCAAGGACCAAATAATACTCGTGGCGGCGGAAAAGGTCGTTTCACTGCGTAAGATAAAATAAACATTCCTTTTTGTCATTTTCTAAAACGATTTGTAGAAAAATATTCCTTTTGTATTAAATTAAATGTCAAATTGGTTTATACACCGTATAAAATAATGTTCTGTATAAAACAAAATATGCCTCAATGAAAGGAGATTGAGACGAAGTCCCTTACCTCGTGTCAGACTTGACTTGATCTCTCTTTAATCTCCTAAATAATAATCTAAAGTTCATTTCTACCTGCTTAAGAACCTTTTCAATATTATTATTCCTTTTATATCACTTATTTCCATGTTATAAAAATTATGTAATCATTTAAGTTAATAATGTTCATTTTGTCGATATTTGGTACTTAAGTAAAAAATGGACTTCTTACGATTACATGTTGTTCATGTGTTCAAAGGTTCATTATATCCAAAATAATATTCATTATTTGGATATCATATATGTCATAAATATCCCAAATATTCATGTATTTATAAAAGTATATAACATTTAGAGGTATGAAATGAATTGCACCGTTCATGGAGACAGTAAGCCGTACGTACACATGAACGCTACTTTCATTTCTATTTCATATTTAATGGAGTGAAATCATAGTGATATAAAGGTATATTATAATTCCATTATAATATAATATATAATATCATTAACTTCATATTTTATACTTCCCATATATGGCATTAAAGAATCAAATCACTTTAAGGGGGCTCTAGTCCGCACTTCCTAAAATGAAATTATCATGTTTACCCATAATGGAAGCCATAATGGTATGAAATAAATGAAAATAAATAAGCATAAGGAAAATATAAACATAATATATATCATATATAAAAATATTTTCATCTTAATGGCCATCATGAAAGGTGTTAAAAGATTATTGAACAATTATCATTTCGTGAGGCATAAATTCTCCAACCACAGAAATTGTATGTTCATTAACCATTAGACAGAGGTGTGTGTAAGTGTAAATGTAGACACCCGTATCCTGACGTACATGGACATTACATTAATTTTTCGGAATACTTAGTACATAACAAAAGAACACACACAAGGATCGTAATAGTTTAGTGTCATTGGAAACTCGGAACGTAAACTTCTAATTGTGGTGAAAGATCTTCAAAATATCCCATAAAGATCTTCCCTTTTTTTATCTAAAACCTTTCTTTATATCCTGGGGAAAAGAAAACATAAAAGGGTGAGCTCAAATGCTCAGTAAGGGTAAATAAAAGAAATATCAAACACATCATATACATAAGCACATAACTTTTGGAAATCATAACCTGCAAAAGAGATCATAATTTCATAACATGGGGTAAATAATGGCAGTGAAATGTAATCACAATAATCATAACTTAAAACATGAAACTTTGTGGCATTCACACATAATCATAGAGAATCATTTCTTGTTAGTCAAGACTCATTTCCAAGACTATCTTAGTGGACAAAGTCCCTTTCTGAATCGAGTAACCCTCGTTTCAGTACTGTTTCACTGAACCGGTATAACCTACCGTTCCAGCCCTGTCTATCTCATGAGATATAAAATCTTTACCCAATGCATTGGAGGGAGATATAGGTCCCACCCATCTTATAATTAATCCTTTCTTATGTGTGCCACATAATCATAAAACATACATCATCGCATAACACATGTAACAAAAATGGGATTCTTGAAACATCATGACATCATAAATCAATTCATATAAGATAAAGTAATTCATAAAAATAATTCCATCATAACATGATCAAATCAATTTAATAATATGGATAAAAACAGAACCCTTTATTATCTTAGATGGAAAATAATTTTGATAAAACACTTGAACTCCATTCTTGAGGAAAATATCCTTTCTTCTTCAAAAACATTTTTCCTTTCATAACATGTCATAAAACTTTAAAAAAGGAGTTGATTAAAAAATAAACTTGAAAACTTGTAAAGGAAGCTTCTTGTAAATAATGTTTTAAAAATCCATTCATGCCGTATGAGTAAAAAAACATTCTTCGTACTTTTGTCAGAAAAGTCAAAAAGTACCTTGTATGAAAAATGACAAAAGATTCCTTTCATATTCTTTGCTAAAAACTCACCGAAGGGTAAAATTGGATTTAAACTGTTGTAAGTGGATGGAAACAATATTACATATTGAGGGAACATGGATGTGGATGATAAAATACATCCCAGTAAATTCCAAAGTAAAAACAATCTCGGATAAAAATAAGATTGTGATATTTCCCTTACCTTATGTCCGACTTGCTTTGTAAGTGTCCAAACCTCCTGTATAATGATTTAAATCATGTTATTGACTTATTCCAGAATCATATTCATTGTTATGATATCATATATGGTTCACTTATGACATTATATTACCCGTTCTTTTGTAAATTCCATGTTAAAGAAGTGTTTTGGGTAAAATCGTTTCATTTATCGTAGGTGTTTTGACTTGTTGTTCTTGACATCATTATTACATATATCATGATTTACTTACTTCCAGAATATAAAATATGATTTATATATCATATATATTCAGTATATATATATATATAATAGATAGATAAATAAAATGAAAAACACCGTTCATGGAGACGGTAGTCCGTACGTACGCATGAACGCTGTTTTACTTTCCTTATTGTCTTGAAATGGAAGTAAGTAGATGACATAAATATATATATTTATAAATCCAGTAGCTTTATAATGTCATATATTTCATTATTATTTCTTATATATACTTTATAATCATTCTTAAATGGTTAACATGGAGAATGAATCTCATCGCGTCGTGGAGACGGTAGTCCGTACGTTCGCACGAGCGATGATATCATTTCCATAAATATTGAACTGAATTGGAGTGGATTATACAATATATCAGAATAAATATGATGTTGTAATAACTATGTATATTTATTCTTTACACCATTATACCCATCCATGTAAGGTGGTGGTGGAAGATAGATTACACCATGGCGTGGAGACGGTATTCCGTACGTACGCACGCGCGGTGATTTCTTTTTCCGTAGGATGGATAGATGGTGAAATAGGGTTGTTTCATACTTATAATAACATATCAGTATATGAGTGATACTGATGTTATTACTTCATAATTAAACAACCTAATAAGAAGAAGTGGAAGAAGAAATAAAGATGAAAGAATTGGTAACGGTAATTACCTCTTCTTTGAAGCGCCTCTTTGAGACCTCCTCTTAGGGCACTAAAATTGGTCTTTGAGGAAGACCAGAACCTCTAGGATGTTTCTAGGGAAGTGGAGAAGAGATTTTGGAAGGTTTTGGCCGAGCTTGAGTGCTCAAAGTGGTGTAAGGAGGAGGGGGAGGAGGTGTCCTTTTATAAGGGAGGAGAGGGGCACCTTAGGAATATGTCAAACTATTATTTTATATTAAAGTCAAAATCGGTTTATAATGGTTCCAAAGGGTCTTATTTCGAAGCTAAAGTGGGGAAGGGTCGAAATTATATCAACCAATAGGATTTAGACAAGTTTAGGGAATTATTTTAACCTTATCAATTAGATTTAACTCTAAGTTAAATAATTTAACTTTTACCATGACTTTTTGTTTTCTTTCACTATATGGTTAATACACTTACTATAACATGCCAAAAGAACCCCAAATTGTTTATTGTTAATATATATATCCTTATCTAAGTCATTTGGCCGATCTTTAGATTTTTAGAAATAAAATAACAATTAATAATATAATATTTGATTTAAAAACTATTTTGTGTCAATTTTGACACTATTTGATATATGTTTTTTGTAAAAGTCATAACAGAATTATATGTTCGAACCAAGATGATTAAAGCAACCCTAATATATCATAGTAACCTATAAAATTAGTGGAATTCATAAAAAGTCTTAAATTACATTCATTTGAGCATTTATAACATCAATTATGTTAATATTTCCTTAAAAGGGTAATTACTGCATCATCGTTGTATCATCAATAAATTAATTTATTTAATGTCTAAAAATTATAAATAAATTATCATTATGAATGAAATCTTTTTATATTTCTAATGAATATTTATAGTCGAATTTATCTTATGTATAACCCCATATTAAAAATGTTTTAGTAAATAAACTTTGATTTTAACTCTTTTAACTATTCATTGAATTAAATAATAATAAATGTCCTAATCTAATCCAAATGGGCCTAAATGGTCATATTATATTCATAAGGTTGTTTTTGGTCGAATTACACTTATCCAATTGAATTAGTACATGTGTTAGGGTAATAGTAATATCATATTTACCCTTAGTTACCCTATTTACTATTAACCGTGGTAAAAAAAAGTAAAAAGTTACTATTCACCAAAAATTATTTTCATCTCATTGAACCACATTTTACTTACTGACATCAACAGTGTCTCTCTGATTTTTGAAATTCCATTCATAGAAGCGGTAAAATTATGTTTTATGCAAAATTCAGTTTTTAACCTACCACTTAGTAGTTTCACTATTCATCAAAAATTGATGTTTTTCAGAACAATGCCAAAATTTCATCCTAAGCTATATTTCATATTCCAAATTCAAAAATGAAGTCTATTTCACCAAATTCATAACATAGAAGTTGAATTAATTAATTTTATAATTAAATCCCGCTGTTAAAACAAATAGCGTGTTTTTAAGAAACAATATCTATCAAAAGATTGACACTTGTTTATGTCTAGTTTAAATGTGAAATTACATACAATGACCAACATTGTATTGAATTGTAAAAATATATTCTAAATATACTTTAAAACCACTCAAATTAATAATTTATCACTATTAATTATTTCGATTAAAAAAGTTGTTTTTAATTAAAATTTAGTAATTTTCACTATTCATCAGAATATGAAAGTTATCCGAAAAGTACCAAAATTTCACCCTAAGCTAATTTCGATATTACGAATCCAAAAATGAATTCCATTTTGAAAAATAAAATTTACTAAATTTCAAAAAGTGGTTATTACTATTCATAACGGTTAGTTTTAATAATATTTTAATAGCATATCGTTGTTTAGTGAAACTCGGTATTGCGTATTACACACGCTATCGAGGAAGGTCGCGATTGCGTGTAATGCAAGGCAAGTCAAGGATGCGTTTTGTGCAAGCTCCTTTTGGTGTATCGTACAACACAAGACTTTAATAAAATTAAAAAGAATTTTTTTATAAAATCTTGGGCTGTTACATTCTACCCCCCTTAAAATGAATTTCGCCCACGAAATTCGTCGGTGTTATAAATGGTTTACTATTCGAAAGTTTCTTTAATAGAAACCCACATCGTAAAAAGGAATATCAAAACCAATCTTTAAAAACAAAAGTATGAAATGTAACGGTTACCCAAATAAACTAATCATTGGGTTTCCACATAGGTGAAAATATGGATATGGAAGAGAAATCTAACCATCATGTTCTGATGGAGAGTGGTAGAGAACATGGCTATGGAAAAGCCAGTAATCACAAATCCATAGATTTTTTATGATATAAGGTACCATCTGATTCATTAGATATAAGATCACTAGGACAACATTTTTGGTTTTCAAGATCATTTCCCTAAAGTTGAAAATTTGAATTAGAAAAAATACATACTTTATTTTGGTAAAATCTCACTGTTGTTCGTGCCTTGAACAATTTCCACTTCATCTCTTAAATAAATGAAGTTGAATTTGCTATTCATGAAGTATTAGCAGATCATGTGATAGAATGACGGGTCATTCCATCTGTCTCAAACAAAAGGTTAGCAAAAATTATATGCATAAGTCGATCTATAGTGAGATTAATCATATATGGTTCCTAAAATGAACTTATAGTTCATATATCATACCGCTTAATAAAGTAAAACTAGTTTCTACTAAACAGGGACTTCCTGTAGGCCAGTGGTAGGCGATAAAGGCCAGTCGCACTTCGGTTTAGGGTTCGATTCCCACAGCCTTGTCCGAAGCGATGGGCTGTCGCCCGTCCTGCAGGTTGTCCTTTTTCTAAAACTACATTACTATAACATCCCATCAATAATATCAAAAACTTCTATCCTTAAACAATACTAACTTATGTCCAACATAATCCATTCTAATCTTTAGGCTTATCCATAATACTGAAGTCCACTCTCATAACATAGTGAAAATGATTACCAGAGATTTAATACCATCGTTGATCCCCATATATCATAAGATATGTTTTGTTGGTCACATTACATACATTCAAAGTCCTTAATCATGTATTCTCTTGAATACCTTAGTGAAAACATGAATGCAGTTAAAAGTTAACACCTTCCACATACCAAAATCCTCAAAATTCTATATACTCAAACCATGATATCACTTAGTCCTTATATCAATCATGAGCTCATGAATACTGTTAAACATTTCATTTTCTCATTTTCCCTTCATTATGCGCATATCATCTTATTTCCAAAAATACCTCAATCACTTCGAATACCACATTAGACCAATACATAAATATTCCAATACACCATAAATGTACCTCAACAACATTATTCTTGAATACCAATACATAAACACTTCAGTCCATCCACATCAATGACTGTCCTGGAATAAGTCCTTCCTTGATTTAGAAGTATCTTTTTAGGTCAGGGCATTGAGTTGGGTAATGCCCATGTTCTCCACAAATAAGACATTTGAACTCCATAACAATCTGTTACTCTATGACCCTTTTCTCCACACAGATAACATCGGTCCCTCCATTTGAGGTATTCCTCAAGGTTCTTCTTCCCTTCTTTAGAAATCTCAATCTTCCTTTCTTTATGCTCCTCAACATGCGAACATGCATAATAGTTTATCTTCCTCTTCTTTTATGAATTATTCATACCACTAAATTTCACCTTGTTAATCATATATCGCGATGACTGATTCGGCATAATCACAATATCTTTATCCTTAGGCATTACACAATTTTGTTGCTCATAGTCACCAATTTGTCCATTGGATTCAATGTTAACCGAATTCCTTCTGGTTCCCTCCATTAACTAAAACACAAAAAGAATTTTGTGAGAGGCGAAATCATGCTAGGGAAGACAACATAGTAAAGGGGGAGTACTCTTAATATCTAACATCTTAGGTTAAATTCTAAGATCATTAGCATAGTTCTAGGACTATATCCTATACGTATACTTATCCTTAGAGACATCCCTAGACATACCTTAGAAATATCTCTAGGGATCTCACTAACGTTTTCGCATCCTAGTTTCCAAAGGTTGACTAAACCTTTCCTCTGATACCAACTGTAGAGACCCGAATCCTGACGTACATGGACATTACATTACTTTTGCGGAATACTTAGTACATAACAAAAGAACACACACAAGGATCGTAATAGTTTAGTGTCTTTGGAAACTCGGAACGTAAACTTCTAATCGTGGTGAAAGTTCTTCAAAATCTCCCATAATGATCTTCCCTTTTTTTTATCTAAAACCTTTCTTTATATCCTGGGGAAAAGAAAACATAAAAGGGTGAGCTCAAATGCTCAGTAAGGGTAAATAAAAGAAATATCAAACACATCATATACATAAGCACATAACTTTTGGAAATCATAACCTGCAAAAGAGATCTTAATTTCATAACATGGGGTAAATAATGGGAGTGAAATGTAATCACAATAATCATAACTTAAAACATGAAACTTTGTGGCATTCACACATAATCATAGAGAATCATTTCTTGTTAGTCAAGACTCATTGCCAAGACTATCTTAGTGGACAAAGTCCCTTTCTGAATCGAGTAACCCTCGTTTCAGTCCTGTTTCACTGAACCGGTATAACCTACCGTTCCAGCCCTGTCTATCTCATGAGATATAAAATCTTTACCCAATGCATTGGAGGGAGATATAGGTCCCACCCATCTTATAATGAATCCTTTCTTATGTGTGCCACATAATCATAAAACATACATCATCGCATAACACATGTAACAAAAATGGGATTCTTGAAACATCATGACATCATAAATCAATTCATATAAGATAAAGGAATTCATAAAAATAATTCCATCATAACATGATCAAATCAATTTAATAATAGGGATAAAAACAGAACCCTTTATTATCTTAGATGGAAAATAATTTTGATAAAACACTTGAACTCCATTCTTGAGGAAAATATCCTTTCTTCTTCAAAAACATTTTTCCTTTCATAACATGTCATAAAACTTTAAAAAAGGAGTTGATTAAAAAATAAACTTTAAAACATGTAAAGGAAGCTTCTTGGAAATAATGTTTTAAAAATCCATTCATGCCGTATGAGTAAAAAAAACATTCTTCGTACTTTTGTCAGAAAAGTCAAAAAGTACCTTGTATGAAAAATGACAAAAGATTCCTTTCATATTCTTTGCTAAATACTCACCGAAGGGTAAAATTGGATTTAAACTATTGTAATTGGATGGAAACAATATTACATATTGAGGGAACATGGATGTGGATGATAAAATACACCCCAGTAAATGCCAAAGTAAAAACAATCTCGGATAAAAATAAGATTGTGATATTTCCCTTACCTTATGTCCGACTTGCTTTGTAAGTGTCCAAACCTCCTGTATAATGATTTAAATCATGTTATTGACTTATTCCAGAATCATATTCATTGTTATGATATCATATATGGTTCACTTATGACATTATATTACCCGTTCTTTTGTAAATTCCATGTTAAAGAAGCGTTTTGGGTAAAATCGTTTCATTTATCGTAGGTGTTTTGACTTGTTGTTCTTGACATCATTATTACATATATAATGATTTACTTACTTCCAGAATATAAAATATGATTTATATATCATATATATTCAGTATATATATATATATATATATAATAGATAGATAAATAAAATGAAAAACACCGTTCATGGAGACGGTAGTCCGTACGTACGCATGAACGCTGTTTTACTTTCCTTATTGTCTTGAAATGGAAGTAAGTAGATGACATACATATATATATTTATAAATCCAGTAGCTTTATAATGTCATATATTTCATTATTATTTCTTATATATACTTTATAATCATTCTTAAATGGTTAACATGGAGAATGAATCTCATCGCGTCGTGGAGACGGTAGTCCGTACGTACGCACGAGCGATGATATCATTTCCATAAATATTGAACTGAATTGGAGTGGATTATACAATATATCAGAATAAATATGATGTTTTAATAACTATGTATAGTTTTTCTTTACACCATTATACCCATCCATGTAAGGTGGTGGTGGAAGATAGATTACACCACGGCGTGGAGACGGTATTCCGTACGTACGCACGCGCGGTGATTTCTTTTTCCGTAGGATGGATAGATGGTGAAATAGGGTTGTTTCATACTTATAATAACATATCAGTATATGAGTGATACTGATGATATTACTTCATAATGAAACAACCTAATAAGAAGAAGTGGAAGAAGAAATAAAGATGAAAGAATTGGTAACGGTAATTACCTCTTCTTTGAAGCGCCTCTTTCAGACCTCCTCTTAGGGCACTAAAATTGGTCTTTGAGGAAGACCAGAACCTCTAGGATGTTTCTAGGGAAGTGGAGAAGAGATTTTGGAAGGGTTTGGCCGAGCATGAGTGCTCAAATTGGTGTTAGCAGGAGGGGGAGGAGGTGTCCTTTTATAAGGGAGGAGAGGGGCACCTTAGGAATATGTCAAAATATTATTTTATATTAAAGTCAAAATCGGTTTATAATGGTTCCAAAGGGTCTTATTTCGAAGATAAAGTGGGGAAGGGTCGAAATACTATCAACCAATAGGATTTAGACAAGTTTAGGGTATTATTTTAACCTTATCAATTAGATTTAACTCTAAGTTAAATAATTTAACTTTTATCATGTCTTTTTGTTTTCTTTCACTATATGGTTAATACACTTACTATAACATGCCAAACGAACCCCAAATTGTTTATTGTTAATATATATATCCGTATCGAAGTCATTTGGCCGAACCGTAGATTTTTAGAAATAAAATAACAATTAATAATATAATATTTGATTTAAAAACTATTTTGTGTCAATTTTGACACTATTTGATATATGATTTTTGAAAAAGTCATAACAGAATTATATGTTCTCAAAAAGTTTATTAAATCAACACTAATATATCATAGTAACCTAGAAAATTAGTGGAATTCATAAAAAGTCTCAAATTACATTCATTTGAGCATTTATAACATCAATTATGTTAATATTTCCTTAAAAGGGTAATTACTGCATCATCGTTGTGTCATTAATATATTAACTTATTTAAAGTCTAAAAATTATAAATAAATTATCATTATGTAGGAAATCTTTTTAGCTTTCTAATGAATATTTATAGTCGAATTTATCGTATGTATATCCCCATATTAAAAATGTTTTAGTAAATAAACTTTAATTTTAACTCTTTTAACTCTCCATTGAATTAAATAATAATAAATGTCCTAATCTAATCCAAGTGGGCCTAAATGGTCATATTATATTCATAAGGTTGTTTTTGGTCGAATTACACTTATCCAATTGAATTAGTACATGTGTTAGGGTAATAGTAATATCATATTTACCCTTAGTTACCCTATTTACTATTAACCGTGGTAAAAAAAAGTAAAAAGTTACTATTCACCAAAAATTATTTTCATCTCATTGAACCACATTTTAATTACTGACATCAACCGTGTCTCTCGGATTTTTGAAATTCCATTCATAGAAGCGGTAAAATTAAGTTTTATGCAAAATTCAGTTTTTAGCCTACCACTTAGTAGTTTCACTATTCATAAAAAATTGATGTTTTTCAGAACAATGCCAAAATTTCATCCTAAGCTATATTTCATATTCCGGATTCAAAAATGAAGTCTATTTCACCAAATTCATAACATAGAAGTTGAATTAATTAATTTTATAATTAAATCCCGCTGTTAAAACAAATAGCGTGTTTTTAAGAAACAATATCTATCAAAAGATTGACACTTGTTTATGTCTGGTTTAAATGTGAAATTACATACAATGACCAACATTGTATTGAATTGTAAAAATATATTCTAAATATACTTTAAAACCACTCAAATTAATAATTTATCACTATTAATTATTTCGATTAAAAAAGTTGTTTTAAATTAAAATTTAGTAATTTTCACTATTCATCAGAATATGAAAGTTATCCGAAAAGTACCAAAATTTCACCCTAAGCTAATTTCGATATTACGAATCCAAAAATGAATTCATTTTGAAAAATAAAATTTACTAAATTTCAAAAAGTGGTTATTACTATTCATAACGGTTAGTTTTAATAATATTTTAATAGCATATCGTTGTTTATTGAAACTCGGTATTGCGTATTACACACGCTATCGAGGAAGGTCGCGATTGCGTGTAATACAAGGCAAGTCAAGGATGCGTGTTGTGCAAGCTCCTTTTGGTGTAGCGTACAACACAAGACTTTAATAAAATTAAAAAGAATTTTTTTATAAAATCTTGGGCTGTTACAGTAAATCAAATACTTCTCATTTAAACATCCTAGTATATTTATGATACTGGTTTTTTTACAAATGGAAGTAATAAAAATAGTTTAGGTGGATGGAGAAGCACAATAAAACAGAAGAACGCAAGGGAAGATATTACCTTTAAATCGGGTAACTCCTGTTGGATTGAATAAAATGGGTTTCTTAAAGAGCTTTCTTCCTAAGGTAAGGCTTCTAGGATGAGGAGAGGGATGTGGGGAGATAAAATTTGCAGAGCTTGTCCAATCCAAAGTCTTGAGAGGTGTGGGTAAGGTGGTAGAGGTGGGGGCCTGTTATAAGAGGAGAGGATGGGCACTCTTGGAATGTTATAAAAGTTTACCTTATTATAAAATGCTTTTTGAATTTTAAGGGTCCCATAATTATATATTTCAAGGGTAAGGTGATAAGAGGTCGAAATACACACATACAATAGGGTTTTTCCAAGTGTAGGTCTTAGATCTTACATTATATTTTCATTTTATTTAAATCATTAAATAATGAGGTAATCGTTGCATCATCATGGTGTTATAAATAATTTAATTTATTTAATGTCTAAAAATTAACAAAAAATATCATGATTTAGGAAAAAAATTTATATTTCTAAAGAATATTTATAGTCAAAAATATGACTTGTATAACCCCATATAAAAATTGTTTTTGTAAAACAATACATGTTTGTGATATTTTTATTTTAACATTAAATAAAAAGTTATTAATGTCATTTTCTTACCCAAGTGGATCCATGGGGTCCCCATGTTGACCCTTGGATTGTCCTGGTCGGCCATGACACATCCAAAAAGTGTAGGACTTGTGTCAAGGTCATTTCAATTTTTTAAAAACATTATTTTTACCTTAAATTACACTAATTACATCTAATCGTGATTAATAAAATTTAAAAGTTACTATTCACCATGAAAATTATTTTAATCCCATTGAACCACATTTTACATCCTAATGACAACCATGTATGTCGGATTTTTGAAATTCAATTCACAAAAGTGGTAATGTTTCATTTACACAAAAAATCAGTTTTTTTAACTACCACTTAGTGGTTTCACTATTCATCATTAATTAATGTTTTTCAGAAAAATACCAAAAAATCACCCAAAGCTATATTTGATATTCTGAATTCAAAAATGATGTATATTTTACAAAATTTAAAACATATAGTTTTTACGAATTGATTTAATAATTAATTCCCACTGTCAAAACAAATAGCTCATTTTTATGAAACAATATATATCAAAAGATTGACACTAGTTTAAGTCCAATTTCAAAGTGAAATTAATTCCAATGACCAATATTGGATTAAATAGTAAAAATATATTCTAATTTCACTATAGAACCAATTAAAAAGATAATCTAATCATACAAATAAATTATATTAAAAATATTTTGTTAATTTAAAATACCACATTTTTCACTATTCATTAAAAAATTAACTTTATCGGAAAAATACCAAAAATTTACACAAATATATTTTGATGTCCAGATTCTACAGAATAATTTTATTTGGTCCAATATAATTTATACAAGTGACCACAACTATATTTAAAGAGGTTTATCCATCAAAAGGCGATAAATCGACTTTGTAGTAAATATTAGAGTATTAATGCTTAAAACTGAATTCTTTTATTAATTTAAGCCTTTATATTTTATTGGATAAATGTAAAAACATTTAACAAATATATATAATCATATTTTAGTTATTTATATTCATTCCCACCAATACAACAACTACGTGCTAACTTCCATTTAAAATTATATTATTATATTACTAGAGTGGAACTTAAGATTTCAATGAAACTTGTTGTTGCGTATCGGGTACGCTATCGAACATAGAAACCCCTTTAAATTAAAATTCATATTCAATTCAAAAATATTAATAAATAAGAAAATTTATTAATCTCTATTTACCTGGGATGTTACAGGTAAAACCCATTTAATGTTATATTATCTAATTTTCCTCACAAGAGATATGGATTCACCTAGGGACTATATATTTTCAGTACCCAACAATCACATTATGTCGAAATAATTCCTTATATGTTGCATAAATGACATAATCCATGAATCAATATTCCATATAATCTATTATCCATATTAAGAAATGGATACTGATTTTCAATATTTAACTAGTCAATAAAATAATATTCATAATGAAACACAAAATTTATAAATGAGACACATTTTTAGTAATAAGAATATACATGATAAATAATATTGATATTTGGCGTAAATTTAATTTTCTAATTATCATTGGAATGTTAACATTTCATGTAAAAGTTATTGGCTATAAAAATGAATCAAGGGATTCAATTATCAATAATTTATTCAGTCAAAATTACAATAAACCATTAATAAGATGAATTAGAATGGTATCAATATATTCCTATTGGGTTTGGAATAAAGTGTTGTTATCATTAATGGATATAAATTACATAAAATCAACATTAAACATATTCATGAGTACAATATCATTTATATTATTAAAATAGTTTTAAAATCATTTATATTGAAAATTATATTTGAAAACATTTTCTCAATATTTTTAAATACCAAACAGTGGATAAATGGTAACATTACATGAAAACAACGAGAATAAAAATAGAATAATAAACTGAAACTTTTTGTTAATCAATGATCATATAATTTCCTTAAATTTAATATCATGAATAAGAAATATTGATTATAATTACATTTCTGAAGCTAATAATTAAAATTATCATAACGTTAAAATGGGAGTTAATAAATGAATAGATAATGTGTGTCACATTTAAATCCAAATGTAAAAGTAGAAATATGAAAATATATATTCAACATTCATTATACACAGAAACAATTAATATTGATGAAAATGAAGCTGCAATATAACCCAGTGTAATTAAATTGACTTAAGAACACTCTTTTCCACATGGTAAAATTATTTTTATATCTATTAGATAAAGAAATTATAATTCAAACATATCATACCATGAAAATGATGTATTTATGATATTAAATTTCAAAATAGTGGTATATTTCCCATTTAAATAAATTATATTCATTCATATACAATAGCTCTAAATTAAATTAGAATAAGATGCAATCCCCTTACCCAATAAATCCTTTTTTTATTTGACACATAATATATTTTTGTTTTAAACATGATATTAACGTAATAAAAAACTATATTAATATATATGATATCATATATGATCATTTTATAACATCTTATCCCACAATAGTTAATTATCTGTCATTATTTTCATTGTTATTTGTGTTAATTTCTTTGTGTGTTTTAATTTTGTATGTTTCATTTATTGGGTATATTATATATATATATATATATCATCTAAATAATAATAACAATGAAATAATTGACATATTTTAAAATAAATTCAACTTTTAAAATGAATCATTAATGATGGTTATAAAAACTAATGTTTTTTATGATCATGGTGATGGTAGGTTGGACATACTTATTAGAAACTTTTCTATTTATCAATGATCATTCTAAAAATTATGTTAGTAATATATTATCTTTCATTAATTACAATAATATCATATATACTATATATATATCATCCATGCATTGATGTGACAATAAGAGAGTCACATTCCTTCGTAAAGGCGGTTGTCCAACATACTCAAACAATGTTTTCCATCACTATTTGTGTGAAAAGTAATGAAAAAATATGAAATTTATTCACTTTATATAATGATATAATATTTCAGAAATACAATAATAATTTCATTTATATCACATTTAATAATTTATTCAGTCTTTATCACAAACCATGCATTTTGTTAGTTTAAGACGAATCACATCGCTTCATGAGTTTGTAATCTTTCGTGCCCATGAGCAGCCATATAGTGTCTCCTAATGAATAAAAGTAAAATATATATATTTTATATTGTAAATAAATGGGTATAAATATGTTATATATATTATATATATATTTTACTTCCACCATCATACCCATCATTAAGTGATGGAAATAGAAAAATGAACGACTATTGTTTAAAAGGAAGTTGTCTACTAAACGCAATAACGATGATTCCATAACCCATTTGATATAGGTGGAGATGTTTTTAGGTCATCAATTTAAAATAAAAATATCTAATTATATGTAACATACTGATTTTTTTATATAATAATTTTATAATATTCATTGAAGGTTGTGTAAGGAAATAAACTGATGACGTCCGTCGAAAAACATTCCCTCTTCTTTAGGTATCCTCCTCATGTTTTCAAGATTATTATCAAAGGTTGGATTGATGACCAAAATCAGGATTATAGGATTAGTGGATTGAGTTTTCTAAGTTAAATGTGTAGTTACTAGCTGAACCAAATGTATTGAGAGTCATGGAAAATGTAGGAGAGTGATTCTCCTTTTATAGTTGAGTATGGGTGACATTCTTTTAAATACTCAAATTTAATCATTATTGGGAAGTCCCCCTTGTGTAATGTATAACCAAAATTATATAATAATATATATTGAGGTTTTTTACTCTAGAAACACATCGACCATAAAAAATTAAGCACATTTTTATCATGTTATTTTTTAGTAATTAACTTAACACACTTTTACCCCTATAGTTTTTTACCCTGGAAACTTGTATTTTTTCAATTTTCATGGTAATTTAACCATTAAAAAAACTATTAAAATCATTTAATTAGGAAAATTTATAATTAATTATTCTATATATGAAATAAAATTTATTAAATAAAAATCATATACAAATGTATAATTAATTTTAATATAATCCCATGTAATGCTTAAAACATTGTTTTTCCATATTCATGGTAAATAAATATAATTGTTTTCACTAAAAATTGTGGTAAAAATTTTAATTTTGATTTATTATATAACCTAAACTATTTTGTTTCCAAATATAGAATCCATTTTTCAAAATTAAGAAAATTAAGTGGAATAATTTAGTTTTAAATTAATCATCTATAAATAATGTGGAAGAGAATTTTATAAATGAATATATTAAACATATTAAAAAGATTTTATATCAAAATTAAACATCAAAATGAATATAATGAACTAAATTTGATTATTTTATGTATATTTGAACTATTTTTTCTTTAAATCCAATTAAAAACTTTATATATTATTTAGACGAAAATGTAATTTTCAATAATAATGTTGTATTTTTTCACTATTCATCAACAAATTAATCTTATCAAAAATATTAAAAAACTACTCCATAAGACAATTTTTGTAATATAATTACATAAATTATGTTTATTTTTTCATTTAAATATTCTAAAATTTTATAATGTATTTTAATTTTATCTTGGAAAAGCTCTACTAATATATCAATTTGAAAAATTACAGTGTTTCATAACAATATTAATTTTTATTTAAATGTTTATATTTTATTTCTAAATAATAGATAACTAATAATATTCTGTGAAATATTTTTTTTCATAATTGAGTTAATTTTATTTATACCCTCTAATAGAATGGATAGGCAATATTTATCATATTAAAAAAAATACTACTATATTGTATTTTGGGAAGATTCGGTCCTGTGTATAACACAAGATATTGATAAAACATGTTTTTGTGTGTATGAAATGGTAAAATCTGTGTTGTATTTAATGCACAATAAAAATATTGTCATGTGTAATAAATTATATACACAATTCTTCATGTCGCATATTCTACTAAAGAAAACGTTCTTCTTTTAGAATTTCATGTGTTTTAAATCTCCATAAAACCAACATTTTTTAAATTCTAATATCTCTTATAAAATTACAATTTGGTATTACAAAAATGATTCATGAATTTCCAATTCATACATATATAATAATAATTTCATAAATCCCATTTTATTTATCAAAATGGTTTCTTGTGTTACTCAACATAACATAAATATTTTTAGCTAAATAATAATATATAACCTTAACGAAATGTTTAAATTTTAATTCTAAAAAATATAGTTATTTTTAAAATTAAAATAATATATTTATCTTTTTTAAATTACAAATAAAATAATAAAATATATAGAGAAATTATTTTCATAGGAAAATAATTTTCCAATGTAATAATAACAATTATTCTTATTTCCTACCAATTAGTATACAAATTAGTGTTATTATATTATATTTGTTATGATTGTCAAGAAAATTTATAAAATCTAGTTTCTTTTGATAATACACATTGGAATGTGTTTTTAGAAAAAAAAATATGAATCTAATGACCCCACAAATATTATAAATGAATTTTTTAATAAATATCCATTTCATTAAGGACTAATAATGAAATCATTTCCAAAATCAAAGTGATTAAGAACATATTAAATTAATAGTTTTTGTAATTATACTATCCTAATTTATAGATACATATCTTTTAAATATCTCAGGTAATATCTAGGAATACATTAAGCATCATTGGTAGTCAAATGTGGTGATTCCTCTAGCATAGATCAGCTGGAAATTAACAGAATTATAAACTTATCTCTCATGTGATTTTTCTAGTATCAATGTTTTTCAATTTCTTCATGGGATTGCCCAATAAAAAACCCTAGTTCATCTAACTCCTTCAAAATCCTAGATAAATTATATTCATAAGTGATACTTTGGAAATTGGATATTATTTTATTCATTTTTTGATTTCAAAGAATGGTTTCATTATTTTTTAAATTCTAATTTAAATACAATGAAATAATTTTGTAATTTTATTATAAAATATCATGATTTTATTTTGGTTTATTGTTTTTTGTAGAATACGAAATTACAATACTATTTGTTTAAGGAAAATCCAAAGTGAAATGTCAATCTAATACATTATAACCCTATATAAAAGTTTTAAAATCGTAATTTTGATTACTACTCATAGAAAAGTTAAGGGATTACAGGACTCTAGATTTAAGTATAAATTTGATTCCATCCCTAGTATATTGGTTTTTACTTGTGAAATCTTATTTTCCATGAATCATAGAAGATTACTAATTTTGAGTTTTTCATTAACCATTTATGAAAAATGTCACAATAAAATAGGAGGATATGGTTTTTATTGGGTGTTTATAGTCATACATTTATTGTCAAGTTAATATGAGAGGAATTTTATATTGGATTTTCTAATCTTTGTGATTTTCAATTTTCAGATAGCCAATACATGCCAAATATCATATGAAATTTTATTCAAGGAATGATTGGAGTATTTTATTAGAAAAACATTTCTATAATATATTATTATAGGTACTTATATAAATTGAAAATTAATTATATTTTTATTAATTTAACAAATACTCACCAGGGTGGTGAGTAAATGTCCTTAGAAAAAAATTCAATGTATAAATAAGTGATTCGAATACGAGTAAAATAAAATTATCACATTTCTTGAGTTAATGGTATGTATTACTCACACCTCATTATCATTAGAAATCACATAAATGTTTGTGGTTATATAATAATTCCCTTATATTTGAATTTGATGGTTCATGTCATCCTTGTTAGCCATTTTATTATGTTATTACTATAAATAATGTCTATGTACCACAAACTTATGATATTTAACTATTAGTGGTGCATTAAGCAGAAATATTTTTACATTTTCACCATGTCCACTGATCTCATTAATTTTATTTATAAATTAGATTCATAATTCCATCCATTCCTATATTTAAAAAATATCCCTGCCCCATTAGGAAACAATATATGGGGACTCATAACATATATATGATATAAAAGAATTTGGACAATGGTTACTTCCGCATATGTATCACCTAAACATCCTTGTGTCTCTATATATCTATTTTTAGTGTGTAAGAACTACTGATATTACTTTATTAATAATAATTCATTGTATATCATTTGGAATAATACCTATATTTCTGGCTCAAAATATTATCCTGTTACATTTCTTAAATAGGTAATTCAATATTGTCGATGGAATGTAGTGTCAACATGGTTCCTTTATGATTCAAAAATTATTATAACCAACAGTCATTCATCATTAGTGATTAATAATTAACATCATAAGATTATTATTATAATATAATTACATGTATAATGTAACCATGAAATATATTACTTTTTGAAATTATTACTTCATCTTTTAGTTCAACCTAAACAACTCTTGATTTATTCTTGGATTCATTTGGTTTGGTCCTCTTAGAATTGTTATCTTAATTCATTCAAATAATTAATAATCAATAATTTATTTTAAAGAAAATTTTATTGACCAATGAATATCCATCATGAATTTCAAATAAGGGACACATTTTTACCTATTTTTTATACACTATATGAAGATTGAGTTAATACCCAGTGCATACCTTTTTAGGGTTTTTATACATAAGTACAAATGTGCTAGAGCCTGTATCTAATTAATGTATCTTGAAAGTGATGTTATTTCAAGGAGGACCACCATATATATACTTTTCAACAAAAAATTGTATGTTCCCTTTAATATATAATAATTCCTTAGTGTTATCCGTAAGGTTTTAACTTAAGTTCTATTATCCATATCCTTTGATTATTACATAAAAAAACCAAAATATTTACATGTATATTTGTAATTATAATAAACTTTAGATTTTAAAACATTGATGAGATTTCAACGATCAAATTTTCCTCCAACTATATCATCATAATATTCGATTTTAAATTAACATTGATGTGATACCAACTTTAACAGCCCATAGAGTTGACCATCTCTTTCACAGAACAAGATAAAAGTGATTCATTAAAAAATATTCCCATGAAATTTTGGAGTTTTAGTTTTAGGGAACTTGGATTAATCAATAATTAATAAATAAATTTTCTTTTTATAATGTTGATATTTTATTTCTTTTTATATGATGCTTCTTAATACATGAATCATTTTTAACAACGGTAAAAAAAATCTCCACATGAAAAACTCTTCAAAGTATTTCATCATATTCTTATATGTGAAACCTATAGTCATGGAATCAAATGAAAGGGGTTAGTTTAGATACTAAAATGGGGAAATAAATTTAATAATAAAATATCTCAACTGAGCATAATATGAACATATAATTCTATAACATATATATTAGAATCCTATACTCAACAAATCATGGATTATAAATTTTGAAATAAAAATTCACAAAAAAAATATATAAATCCAAATAAAGTGGAAACATGTTTGAATAAACCAAACCAATGAGACCATAACATAGTCATGAAAATACATATAGTACATTAGAATATTACTAATATGGGCCATACATTATCATAGGTAAAACTTTCATTCATTATCTAAACAATCATCTCGTAGGATTATGGGAAACAAAAATGTAGTCTTTAATACTATTATAAAGAGATATGAATCATAAATCAATCCATTAGAGGGTGATATGGGTCCCCATACATAATTAATCAATACTAATGCGTGAGAAATGAAATTAATTATCTTACTACATAAAAAATTACATTTGGATGTAATGTGGATTACACAAAACATAAATACTATTATCATTAGGTTTTTATAGCATAAAGGACCAATAGAATTTAAATAGGTTCCATCCAAAACATCATAAATGACCTATCATATAATGAATTAATGTTTTTATACATTTATTAGGAAATTGGATGAATTTTATCAGTTATTAAGCAATTTTTTTTATAATATATCTAAATGTGTGGGTTATCTAGGACACAAGGACTTTAATTAATGTTAAGGGTTTCCCCTCAACCCTATTATAAATTGTGATAATTTTTTTAAAAAAATGTTATTGTTTCCCACTAATTAGAAAATAAATGAATTATTATAATGATAACATTTATAATTCCATTGGTAATAATAACAGGAAAAACCCATAGAAGGTAAATTTGTATCCAAATATATAAAGTAGATTTCTAGGTAAATATTATTCAATCAAGGTAATAATGAATTTTAATTTACACCCATATATATATATACGGTATTCAGTTAAGAAATTAATTTTACCAATAATTCAATGTTTTAAATCAATATGGACACCCTTTATAAAATGTATCAATAATAATCTATTCACATAAGAATGGATTTGGATGAAAAATTATTTTTATATACCGAGAGAAATTAAGAAAGGAAAAGGAATTGATATATCATCTCTACATAATTGATTAAATTTTAGAATACATCCTGAGAAGTATGTTTTATGGTTAAATTTTAAAGAAACCATTGACTAATTATATGATATATTAATGATAAATGATAGATGAAAAATACATTTTTGGAGTCTTTGGAGAATAACGTGGGAAAAAAGGAATATCGATGATCTTTTCGAATTATATTCATTTAGTTATTTTATAAAGCTAGGAGAAAAATAATAACTTTTATAAATCATTAATATTTATAAATTTATCATTAAATAATATTATATAGGTTTTGGAAAAGATTTTTTATGCAAAAAAAATATTTAAATTGTTTTTCAAAATCTGATAAAAACAATCCATGTAGAAAATGATAAAATTTTTATTAAAACATTATAAATATTTTCACATGGAATAAAATGAAAATAATCATTTTTTAAGATGATATAAATAAGTTTTCTAAATCATCATATAAATAAGAACATAGAAAAAATGAGGTACCAGAAGAAGAAGATGAATATGAAGATAAGGGTGTAGTACTACCTATATTAAACACTTCATGTAAATTCACTGATACTAGTAAGATGTAGTCAATGGTTACATTATTACATTGGAACTATTTATAATTATTAATATCAAAAAAGAAATAATAGTATTCTAGTCTTACTAAAGAATATATACACTCAATATTTACATTATATTATAAAATTTAAAATACGTTATATTATTTCATTATGAACATCATTGTTCCATTTAATATATCATTTCCTAATAATCACATTAAACATCATGACATCCTAGATAAATGAAGCATAATAAAGTGATGGTCTCAGACTCTTACTAATAGTTATGTATTTTATAATATTACTTGATTAAATATGGTGTGAACAATATGATAAGGTCAATAACTAAACACACATGTCATTTAATCAATTATTGAGCATGAAGAATAATATGGAAAGACTAATTTATTTCCAAATAATTTTATATAAATAATCTCATGAACTTGAAACTGATCCATGTTTACTATAACTGTTCATATAATCACATGGAAATCATTAAATAATCTCATAACAACATAATTCATAATGCAAGACATCATCACCATACAATGGAGGCCTCTTTCCAAGACATCATGCATAAATGGCTAATCCCTCCACCAAATACCAAAACTAGTTTTTCTCATGAGACCTAAGAATGAATACACTGTCTGTAATTTCCATTCCCAGAACATAATTTTCTAATTCATTTATCATATGGATGGGGTAAATATAAATAAACACATAATTAATAGAAACTTTCATATTGAACAAAAATAACATGAAACATTAATATATTCTCCAGTCATATTGAGTATAAACCATATAGAAAAATAATAATAAGGGTATAATTAAAACCTACCCTCAGTATACCATATATAAAATTTTTGTTTATTTCATATATGAATATAAATACCCTAAAATGATCATTGAAATATTTATTGATGAAAATAACCTATTTTTACATTTAAACATTTCTTTTATAAAATAAAAAATTCATGTTAGGGAAAATATTTTATTTTAAAACAATTATGGATATATTTAAATTAACATTCAATGCATTGGGTCTTCATCACATTATAAAATTATATTCAGTTTGTATATGTTGAAATAAATATTCATTACACATTTTCTATAAAAAACCAAATTTAACAATATCTGATGAAACAAAAATTTATATTTTAAACAATTTTTTAAAAATTATAAAATTCGTAAAAATTTCATTAAAAATAATTTTATAATAATAAAAAACATTTTAAAATATTATATTAAAAATATAAATATGGAAGAACAATATTTTTAATCATGAATAAAAGAAATCGATTCAACATAAAAACATTTTTTTGGTATCTTGGGTTTTTAGAGTGAGAAAATTGAATTAAAATATTTAAATTTCATGAAATGAAAATAGATCAAAAAATAGATTTGGTTTAAGAAACAAATATAAATTAATCCCCCCATCTATGACTTGAACCTTAATAATATTGAATAATGATGATATTTTGAGATAAACTCTTACTACATTGGTAAATTTTTAATTTTAAAACCCCCAAATTAATAAATTCAAATTTAGCGTTTAATATCAAAAAAAATTATATTCATTATATATCATTTCATAGTTCTGTTATATACACCTCATAAACATAAATAGTTTCATATAATCCATTATTTCTCCTTGAACCAAAAATGTGAGACAAATAACCGTTAGAAACATTGTATGATTGATGTGGGAAGTAATCAATGTTTACAATTATTTGTAAAAAATGTATCCTTAAAAAAAAATTTATATAAAGGATAAATAATCATATATCATTTAACACATAATCATGACACAATATAATTAATTAATTATAAGTATTACATAATGAATGGAAATAGAGTTAAGAAACCCCATACCCCAGGTATTCCTTGAACAATTGTTTTGATAAACTCATATATAATAAATATATTGTTATTATAAATCAATTGATTAACTCTGAAAATATATTTATTCCAATATATTATATACTTATAAATTTTTAACACATTTTGTAATAATTCAATATTAAAATCAATATTTTCGGAGACAAATACTTCATTTTTCAAGTATATTTTGGTTCATTGTTTTTGGACCTTATATAATAATCATGGCTACATCATATATATATATATATTCAAACATGTTATAAAATGTTACATATTAATTATAAATATTGTTATAATCATCCGTTAATGGTATAAATAGATTACTGATTACACCGTTGATGGGAACAATATGTTGTATACACTCCGGTATGTTGTATTCACATTCAAAAGAATGGAAGAAAAGAGTAGTAAATAATAATAAACCTTTGTTGAATTAATTTTATCTCATATATAACATCTATATCCTATATTTACATAAAATAAATCCATATTACTAACAATTTAATGTAAAAAAATGAATCACATCGCTTTGTGGAGGGGTTATCCACACATACACTCAAACGATGATATAATTTTCTATCAGATAGAAATGTTAGGTTGTAGACATTATATTATAATTCCAAAATAATAATTAGGTCATATATATGTAATATATTAATTAGTATCATATTTTTTAGAATCTAATGAAATTGTTAATGAGAAATTAATTACAACACAGTGTGAGATGATATATTTTTTGTACGTACGGGTAATGATTTATCAATTTATATGATGAAACAAAAATTGAATATGTTTGACCAAAAATCTTAATATTTGAACATTTTTTTCTGTATACATGATAAATTATTTTATAATTTGTACAATGGAGTTTTATTATGTATAAGAATAAATACATTTCAATGATTCAGTATATTTGATTATCTCTTCTTCAGTTGAATTAATGTTGATCCCCTCCTAATGAAAATGTGAATAATCTTTTGGAATGACCAATATTACTAAAACATATACAAGTATGATTAAAATATTAAGGATGTTTTTTTAATTACATTTTTATCAATTTGTTATAAAAAAAGATAGATGAAATTCCCAATTATATGTTATGGCAGGGGAATTCATGTAATTTTAAAATATATTAAATTAATATGAATTACTTCAAATTACAAAAAGGTTGTCAATTTAAATAATTCAATGATAATATGAATATGAGCTAATTCTTATTATAAAATAAAATATAGATATATTTGTGTTATATTTTAACACTTTTGTTTTTTTGACCGCACATTAACTATTTTAACAATTACGATAGTATTACTATTTTTTATAGTTTAATAATAATTCATTTTATCATAAAACTACAATCTACCCACAAGTGGACCATGGGTGATTTTTTAAAAAATATCCTAAATATATGGATGAATAAATAATTTCTTATATTTTTAAATCATTATGTAAAATATTATTTATTATAAAATAACATTAATGGAATTTTTCGAACAATTAATTTAATTTGACTTTATAGTCATCATGAAGAATATTTAATTTGAACCCCCTAACCTAAACATTAATTGTATGAAACCATACACATATCCTATATTATTTTACATTTTATAAAATGATATATTTACATATTAATTTATACTAATATATTTCCAAATATATATGGTTTTTAATTTATTTATATATGTGTCTGTGTGTGTGTGTGATTATTTTATTTTTATGTTTTCTTATAATACACAAATATATCTATTAATATCATTATATGTGAATATATATAAATATATTTACATATATATTTTTATATATATGATATATATATATATACCTAATTAATATATCTATATGGAAGAATGTTTTTATATTTATATGTTTATCAATATATATCACAAGAATACAAAGAATTATAACCATTCAATAACATTATATCAACATGAATTGAACCCTAGGGAATAGATTAATATACCATCCAAAAATTGACAAGAATACCCTCATTAGTTGTAGAAAAAGTCCATCAAATGTTCAAAAATAATATTAACTAAAATTAAAGATTTATTTTACGAAATAATGGTCCTATTTGGACTAATGGAAATTAGGTTATGGGGTATACTCATACTAAATATTTTATTTTTCCTCAAAATATTTGATTTTATAGATCATATCGTTGAAAAAACAATTGGACCAAAATTTAATGTTTTTTATTTCCATTTCTTATTTTTGACATCACATAGGATATTAAAATGTAAATTGTTTTTTTGGTATTTTTTGGTTGAATATATATTTTTATTTACAATTAAAAAATTTAAACTGTCATTAATTATAAGATACATTAAAAAAAAATTTAAAGATATGTTATATTTTAAATGTAGAAACATATTTAGTATTATATAAATATTATTTAACTAAATATATCAAATTCATATTAAATTTAACATATTCATAAAATAAAATATTATATTTTATAATAGATAGAGATAGAGACTTAAAGAGAGGGTTTATATGGGGTATCTTATATTGGCAGTAAAAGAATAAATAAACAGATTGCTTGTTTTTAGTGATGATAAATGGGGTACACAGTGAAAAAAATTATTAACAATAAAACCATAGAAAATTGGCACCATTGATTATGTATTATTAGGAGAACTAATAAATGGATCCCCTTTAGTAGTGTAATTTAAATTTTAATAATGTGTTCTCATTATCATTCCTCCTTACAAACTATTTATAAATGGAATATGTTTTGAGTTATTAATCCAAGATTTCAAAAAAGTACTGTTGAAAAAAATTAATATGTTATTTTATAAAATAATTATTAATTTATACCATTACTATTTTATTTTTAAATCACTGATCAATTGGATATTCTGGATATAGTTTATTAAGGAGTCTTTTGGTAGCCTAAATTATATTACCCTAAAAAGTTCGTCCATTAATTTGTTTTTACATTTATATCATTATATTGAAATTTTCTCCCCAAATCGAATATTTTGTAGTGATTAAATTATGGAAGGACATTTTTTCTCTGGGACTCTCAATAATATTTTTACAACCATATATTCTTATTAATAGATTATAACTAACGATTAATGTTATTTTCATCATAAATAAAATATCCCAAATGTTGTAAGGGATGGTCAAACACCCCTTTCATGAGAGGTAATCCTTTTATCCGTCAACAATTCCATATGAACTAGGATTTTTAGTTTCCTCTAATAAATATAAATAGGTTTATCATGGATAGTTCAAGCGCAAGTGTAATCGTAAGATGTGGGGGAATTTTTATAGAATAAATCATGATTATATTTGTGACATATAATTACTATTTGTAGAATATGATATCCCTTAATTATAAGATATAATGTTATTATCAAGGATAGTACCATATTACCGAACCTCGACATTAAATTTCTAGCTGTTAAAACTAACTTAAAATAGATAATACGTTTCTTTTCCCAAAATATTTTGATTCATCAGTGCATTGTTTAATTTTTTTAGGGAATATGAGAATCTATTGAATCAAGTGGAAGTGATCTAACACACATGGCATGGGGTAAATAATGAAATGAACCAATATGCATTCAAAGGGGTCCCAAATTTTTGTTGAAATTTTTTTCATTAGGTTTCCTCCACTCAAACTTCAATGTTATTGTCTTTTTAAATGAAATTGGTAGTCATAACATTAGACCACCGTGAAAAATTTTCATTAATAGTTTTCAACATTATTTTTCTAAAAAATATCTTCGTTGATTTATTTCATATTAGATAATTAAACACATGTATATATGTACTTTAAACTCTAAGCTAGTTTAGTTTTAATATATCTTACTATTCCATTTATATATTTTTATTAATATTCTACATATGAAATATTTGACTTTAATATAGAAATTTAATAGTAATATTTATATATATATATTGAATTAAACATTAATATTGATTTATTATTTTAGATAAATTATTTTATATTATATTTTCAAATATTATCATTTTTAATAAAATAAAATTAAATATAATATAATTGAAAATATATATTAGGTTATTGAATTATCATTTTGATCATTAATTTCACATATAATTATTAATAATATATATTATGTGTATTTAAAAGCATAGGATTGTTTCACTCATGTGTGTTTGTAGAGAATAAATGGGTGGTACATAATGGAATACAATTAATCATTAGATGTTCTTAGAAATTAAGGATGAATAATTTGGATTAATCATGGGAGTGAAATTTAAATGGGGTAAATCAAAATATGCCAATCGAATCATGTAATGTTCATGCTAGATAATCCATTTATTTCTCAAATATTTTTATTTTATCTAGAAATATTTAGGCTATAAAAATTTCCATTGATTGACAATGGTCACCTTATGACCCATTTTATAACTTATATATTAAACAATAATAGAAAAATCAATGTGATATGGGAATGGTGACTCTAAAGATCCATTTATAAAAATTATTTAATATAATATTAAATGAAATTCCCTTGATAATTATAATGATTAAGTGGGTGTGTAATTTAACAAGAATGGTAAAATTCTTGGTTTTGATTTAGGAATTCCATAGCGATGTTATTGGGGAGGATGAATGTCAAAGTAAGTGAGACCTTTAAATAGTAGTGACATGTGCTTGATTTTAATATTTTTATAAATAATAAAATGAAAACAATAAGGAATGATGACAAAAACATTCATATGAAAGAATCAATGTTCCTAAAATCTAATTTTTTTATGTACACACTTATATAATATGATTTAGTATAAATTGTACTTAACTACATGAGAAACTCCACCTTAGGTGATATTTTATTATGAAAAACAATTATTCATGCTGAAAATAAGAGATTAGAGACAACACAAATACAGAAATAATCTATGGACAAAAATCCTATAGCGCAAGTACTTATGAAAAAACTGAAGTTCTCAATATTTCATAAATGATAATATTAGAAAAAACAACTTTCATTCCCAAATTAACTATATAGAATACAACAAACTCATGATAGAAAAAAAATAGGAAGAAAAATATTGCAAAAAGTGTTCACTATTGGAAAATGCCTTATGTATTTTATGTGTGAGTATCCTACCAATATCATCCTCCTTCTCTCAGAAACTATTTTTGTAACTCTATCATTGATACCAGAGACCATTGAATCACAAAAATAAACAAAATACATCATTTAATCAATATCGAAGAACTCATAATGAAAAATAACTCATCATGTCTCAATAAAATTGATAATAGGAGGGACACATGTTCAAACATGAACACCAAAAAGGATTATAACTTATAATAAATCATTTAATTTTTCTGTGGCGTAAGTTTAATATTGAACAAATACATGAAAAATTAATCAGTGTTTTCATTTCTATATAATGTGATGATCAAAAACTACATTATATGAGGTCCATTACTACATAATAATGAAAACATTAAAACAACACCCCTATAAGATTATGTCCCATCTATCGCCCAACTATATAAGAAGAAAAAACATGCTGTTTATGGAAGATACAATTTTATTCTCAATTAACACCATATAAAATGTAAATACCCCTATATAGGAATACTCAAGGGAAACTCCAAATATTATATAACTATATATCAAATCAGAATTGCACTACCATAAAAAACCTCACATATGATTAACTAATAATTTATTATTTATAATAAAACTAGACAAAAATAATAAATTTTTTCCACCATCAAATTTTTAATTTATGAAAATACTAATCAATATTAGGTGAAATTTAACCTATAAAACCTGAATATTGAATAGATAATCACCAAATCATATTACTAAAATATAAATTATAATATATTGAAATGGAAAAATATAATAAATCAATACCAGGATAAATAAATTATAAACATGATTGGATGATTTTGTTAAAATGTTACTCTAACCTATCATGTATTCTATGAATTTTTCATCTACACAAAAAATAAACATTAAAATATTCATTCCAAAAATTTGATCATAATCATATAATGTGTAACAATGAACCATTTCTACCCATACCAATTCTCTAAAAACCGTCTACAATTATACAATATCTCTGAAATAGGCATCATATTTTTTAAAATAATAAATCACCATATTTTTTCACTACATACATGTGTTTTCTAGTTTCAATGGATCCCCAAATGATTCTACACCTAAAAGAATATCTAATTTAACCAAACACTCTCCATAAACTTATAAAATATCTAACACAAAAACAATTTCACATTCCCATGGAAGAGGAATGAAACTAATTCAAAAATCACACACATAAACATACAAACATATATAAATAAACAGGACCAATTTATAATTTTTATAATATATAGAAACAAATATTCAAAACATATAAGTAAAAGAGAATAAACCTCCTTAAATGTGTACCGACAAATATATAGCATCCTAGACCCAAAAACACACTCCCTTCAAACTATAGCATACTATAAATAGTATACAGAGTCAATAATTATATCACAGAAATTGGATAACCTGGTTCTACAACCTAAATCTAAACTAAGGTGTCATGATTCCACCAAAGAATATATTAAAAATAAAAATTGGTTATTACATCATATTCAACATATCTCTATCATCTATAAATTTTTTTATTAGGATTTTAGAAATTAAGGTGGACTTTTTTCAATAAAAATGATTGAATTCCGTAAATTGATTCGTATAGTTCTTTTTGTATACCCTTATATTACTGACCAACCAATAAAATTTATCAATAACATTATAGTTTAAACTCATTTAAAACTTTCTTATACCCATCGGTTTGAGGATCCATATACAAGAATACGGGCTTCACTTCCATAAGAGTAATCAAATACCATGTAAATATTACAAAATCATTTAAACGAATTCATATGTTTTTTATGTAAGTTAGTGTCATATTTTACCAATCCTCATCAATTATTTATATACCTATATTAGTCATGTGAAATCCCAACTTATTGAAATCATATTAATTAACATTAATAAAAGTATCAAAAGATGATTTAAGATTATCGTGACATATTTTATTTTTCAATCTTCTAATAATGTACATATCAACATAGATAAGTATAATTTTTAACAAAATAGTATAGTTTGTGGTCTCATAAAAAAATTACAGAGAGATCATTATTTATTGGCCAATGAAACATAAAACACTGTTTCTTAATTAAATCCGGCTCAATATTAACATAATATTTTATGGTCTACTATTGAGGATACATTATGGTAACATAAATAAATAGAATCAATTCCATTCCAGACGAGTAGGGAATTCATTTTAACAATCCTAAATTTATAATCATTATCAAAATTGAATTTTTTTTATCACAAACATAACAGAACATATTATAGATCGAAAACCAAAATACAATAATATCATTTTTGGGGAAGGATAATTTGAAATAGAATGTAACTTATCAACATGTGTGTGTTATATCATTCAATAATGTTATTAAAACATAATATATAAATATATATTGAATATGATATTTAAGAAGATATAAAATAATCAATGTAAAAAACAAGAAGTTAAAAAGTAAATAACACATATATAATGTGACTTGGGTATTGTTAGACAATTATGAAGTGTTATAACACAACCCACCACTATCTTTTATTATAAAAATATGATAGGAAGGATTTCCCAATGAAATTAGAGATAATAACCAATTACACTATCTAAGGAACATGTTTTTATATATCTATGCTTTTTGAAACAATTCAACTAATGGTGAGTTATATACATGAATATTAAATGAATTCTCACATACACCCAAGGGAACAATACAAAATAATAGAAGTTAACTTAATTAAAATAGAAGAAGAACATTCATTTAGACACCAAGAATATTTTAAAAACCATATAGTGATCCTTGGAAATAAAAATATATTTTTCTACAATATTCCTCCAAATTTAAGAATGCATGAAATAGGTATCCTCTAAAACATGACATGTGGATCAAGGGTTGGATGATAAAAAACTCATCATTCTCTACTAAAACCATCTCTCTATTACCTCTATCATTAATTCTAAAGACATGGAATTCAAATGATATAAAAAACCATAAATAAATACATCATTATAAACTCAAAAAAGTGAATAATTAATCACACCTTATTGAAAGTGATTCCATTAGAGAAAAAATATTTACATCATTTCACTCTAGCCTATTTTTTATTTTAATATTAATCAGATTTCTAACACAAAATAATGTTAATATTAAAATTATTTTTGATAATAAGATACATGAAACAAAAACTACATTAGTTGAGTATACATTATTGTAATATTTAAAATCCAATTAGATTTAATAATATAGTGTTAAATATAATATCCATGGAAGATTAAGTACCCTCACTGCCTCACCATATAAGAACAAAAAATGTAATAGAAGTTGTATATTAAACACCCTACCCTATAAAATCAATTTCATGTTAAAACTGTCAGACATAATATAA
Source organism: Viscum album (assembly GCA_963277665.1). NCBI lineage: Eukaryota > Viridiplantae > Streptophyta > Magnoliopsida > Santalales > Viscaceae > Viscum > Viscum album. The sequence continues at coordinate 2,057,729,803 of OY728123.1, read as the reverse complement.
AATTGTATATCTCATTATAATAACTCATCCAAACATACACTAGTGTACGATTAATGAAATATACATGAATGATTAATGAAATTTCATTGAAAAATAAAATTCAAGAAACAATCATATATTTTAAAAACAAACACAAAAGAAAAATATGAATAAAAAATTGAAACATTTAATATGAAGAATGAAAATGGAATCAATAAATAAACTATCTAAAATGTATTTTTAATGGATAGTCGTGTACTAAAATAACAACCCTAGAATAAGAAATTTTAAACTAGTTTGTGGTATAGTAATATAATTCTACAACATCCTTTCAAAAGGTTCAGGATATTTTCAACTACATATAAAACCTTATATGTGACATCGTCAACCCAATTTGATAATACCCATGGAATGTGTCACAATAATATGTGTCATCCTTTACAAATTAAAATTAATACATAAAATTCTAAACACATTGTTTTAAATGTGAATACTATTTAATAATATATTAAAAAACTATACCTTATTTTAATACGCAAAATATTTTTTGAATTTTTTTAATTAATTTATTCTTTCAGATATTTTTCATTTAATGGAACACTCAAAATAGATTATTTTTTATAAATGATATATTTTCTCATTGTGTTATACCCAATACCATTTTAATTATGAATTAAAAAAAATATCTTTCTCAACATGGAACACTGAGGTTATATTGCATTTTTCACTATAATGACTTCCCTTAATTTCTTGAGTAACACCCATAACCATGTTTACTGAACAATAATGTTGTTGTTTAATATAATAATATATAACCAAGAATTTTAATTTGATTTTATGAATATAATTTATTAATCTAGGAAACTAAATGGAAGAAAAATATATAATAAGAATTTAAATGATACCAATTAATTTTAAAGAAAACCGAATGAATATGGAGAAAAATATTATTATGGTCCCTGAGCAATTTTACCCTAAAAAATTAAATTAATTACAGAGTGATGATAAATTAATATATTTGTAATATATTCAATGAAATATTTTTTATATAAATTAGATCGATTTAGAATCCATAAGATAATAACAATCCTAATTTATGATGAAAACCTTATATTTTTATTATGGAATTTTTACATCCTTTTAATGGAAACCCCATTTTAAAAACAATTTTTGCCACTTTTATAGATTTAATATGAAAAAATAAATGCCATCATTGAAATTTTAACATATGAATTAGGATATGGTACTTTTTTGATATTTTTCTGTGAAGTTTATTTATTAAAATGATTACTGAAAAATACTAATTTCTAGCACAAAATATCTTTTTCGTATCATTTTTTATAAGGATAAATAAAATATAAAATTTGTTTCAACGATTAATTTGATAATTTTATTTTTAAATTAATAAAATTATTGTCATTTTAGCCAATTTAACAATGAAATTAGATACCAAAATTAAGAAATATTTGATATTTCTTTACATTAAAACCCCAAGTGTCGTCCCATCAAAAGTATTAAATTTAAATTCTTTCCATCAAATTATTTTATTAGGATTTAAGGAAATGTTTTACATATTTGAAAAAAAAAATTAATTCATAATAATGACAAATTATTTTTTTACCAAAGGGACTAGTGAAAGAAATTTAAATTAACTACTGTGGTTATAGAAAAATTAATCTTAACTAAATAAAAAACATAAAAGTTATGACTACAATCGACCTAGAAACATGTCCATGAGCCTTTTTCTAGAAATATTTCACCCCAATAATCACATATATCTGTTATTTGCCTTTATTTTATCCAATTAAAACATGAAAAATGTGGGTTGAATTTTATCTTCAAATATTTACAAGTGTGACACTTTTCTTTCAATAATAAAAAGCCTCTTCTCCTCACAAATCTCCACACCACTGAATCAATATATAACTAAAATAATCTGATAACATAAGCTATAAAAATCCATGCATTACACATAGAATCCTACCCTTGAGAAAAAATAAACCTAAAAATTCCTTTTATCACAAACCAAAAGTAATTATCCAATTAAGAGGTAATGTCATCTCTCAAGATCTTTCCTTTTATGTTTTTAACTAAAACCCCTCCATTTTCATTATTATAGTATTTCATAAAAATAATTGTATTATAAAGATACAGGGATTTTTTTATGATAACAGTTAATCCTATAGTTACACAAACCTCTATCTAATGGAAAATGAACTTACTATTTATGTGTATAATGAACTACCACCTCACAAAATGACAATTGTTCATTTTTTTCCTTTACCAACACTCATGTTGGAAATTATTATTGAAACATTCATTATATATGTAATATATTTTATTAATTATAAATTTAATATTATTTATTACTTTTACAATCCATATCTTATTTTACTTTCCATTTGGTGTAAATATTATTATTTAATTTGAGGAAGTGTGGGATACTACCCCCACAATGCAACATGAGTCGGTCTCACGCTACATGGAATATATTAATTGTTGAATTAGTGAATTAATATGATATATATTATATTATAAATATTATTTAATGATATTACATACATATATACACATATAATTTTCATTCTTTCTTTTAATAAGATACAAAAAACTGAAATAACGTTTATTCATACATACGGATTACCATCTCCATTAACGGTGTATTACATTTCATAATTTTATATTTTATATATTACTAAAATAAAAATATAATAAAGATAAATCATATTTATTTCATGGTATAAATTATGTAATCATGATATATTTATATGGGAAAATTATTTCAAATTAAGACACATGAAAATAATAAAGCAGAAATTACCCGAAGTGAAACCCTATCAATGGATTTTTAACCAAAGTGTAATATATGGTAATAATAAAACAATATATATTATTAGATATAATAATATGGTTCTGTAATATTTTTATAAGAATATAATATTTTTTATTCTGATGTATTGGACGAGTATGATGAATGTCAAGACATAAGGTAAGCAGATTTAATCTAACTTTTTATTTCGTATAGATACATGCCATGCTCACCACTCATTCCATTTGTGTGGGGGTTATAATTCCAATTTATGTAATATATTATTATTATTCATAAATTTATGGGAAATTACTTATAATTACTAGGATATTTCTTTCATGTAATTTATTTTTCAAATTATACCCAATTGGTAAGATAGTTTTTTTCTCAATTTAATTACATTGTGACACATGCCATGTTGTGTACATTATTTTTTTCACAAGGTATATATACTGCCTCCAAATTTTTTTATCATGAATATAAATCATCTAAAGATATTTTATTCCACATGTAATTTGTTTTCGTAAATGATGAATATGATTAAAAGTTACCGTGTTGTAAGAGGGTGTGGAAACTATCTCATCATTTTCGAGACAATTTATTATTACACATCTTCTGATGAAATATTATGATCTATCTTACATGAAAACTCTAATATAATATTATCCTCTGGTATTTTATGATTAATTTATATATTGGTTCCGTTTTTACACACTTTTTTATATATAATAAATATGAAATAATTTTTTCAAAATATCAAAATCACCCTCTTTTAGGTCAAAAATATATGTTCCACCATAACCATGTTTTATTAGCAGGGTTTACTAGAATATAAAATTTTCCTCATAAAATAATTAAAATACCTTTTGTATGAACCGGGACCTTGTTTTACGGAATGTTCCTCATTTTTCTAGAATTTTTGAAAAAAGAGGAGTTCTGGAAATTTTTGAAGTACCCACCATGTACTTTACGAGTACATGCCATGTACTTTGAAGCTTCTCGAGGCCATGCTCAGGTTGGGTCATGACCATGCCCATGGCCATGTAGGGGTGATGTGAACCCTGCTTAAAGCGGAGTACATAAAAGGCTAGTACACACCATGTACTTCAAATTTACATTCTGTGTACATTGTTTTTTATTAATTGCAATAGTGTCACGTCATAACCCAAGACCTGTCTTCTCCTAGGTGTTCTTCCACCGGGAGAGACCGTACGACTGAAAATCTTCTCTGAGCCCCCGAGCCTCCATCTGTTCTCTGAATCGACCTTGGTCGATTGCGTTGGAATCACAGCTGTAAGCTCTTCCTTCTTCCAGAGCATCATTTTCTAATTCCTCGTTTTTCTCATGTTATAGTGGGTTGATTGTTTTGGATGTTTTCTTAAATCTACAATGTTATAAGGAGAATAAATCTTCAAGGTTCATCTAAATCAATCTCCTAACGTCAAGGTATATGGTTTGTTCCTTTCTGTAGAATTTTTTTGAGTATGCTATGCAAATACCACTAATACCCTTGAACGGGGTATTGGGTGTTTCCTGTTTTACCCTTTTTGTTTTCCTGCTTTTCTTATATGCCTGAGTAGAAGATATTTTTTGTGAATAGTGTAATTTACTTTTCTTTGGATGTATTTCCTTTGGATGTTTTTCGTTTTTATGACAGTTTGGTTTAGTTTTTCTATTAGTTGATTGCCAGTTCTATGTATAGTTGTAGGATGCTTTGAATGTTGTTCTTCTATGCTATGATGTTAAAGAATTATAGCCAAGTAGTTTTTTAGGTTACTTTTTGTGTTACGCGATGTGATAATTTATGACTATACACACGGTTGTGAATTCTTAGAGTAGTAACCCATAGGTAGAATGGACGTAAGGTCTTCCCCAGAGTTTCATTATAATATGATGCGAGACCACATGGGGAATTGATGTTTAGTGCTTCCTTGTAGTGTTTGTAGTTCCTTGATGCGGGCCATAGGGGGAATGTGATGTTGAGTGCATCCCTAGAGTTCCTTTAGTAGGATAAAAGACTATAGGTGGAATTGATGGTGAGTGCTTCCCTAGAAAGTCTATTCTATAGCTGAAGCAGAAGTGTGAGACTATGTGTTCCTCCAAGAGGGTTGCTAGTACTTTGAGGGTGAACCATAGGGGTTAGGCTCTGAGAACTACCCAGAGGGTTACCTTGTTTTTCTATTTTCTTGAGTGGATACTAATTTGTTTTAAATTATATGTTAGAGGTATGGATTGTTGGCTACTATGTACTTCTTGTTTACTGTTGTCTGTACTTTTACCTGCCATATATTCACTGACTGTTCGGCACAGATCTTCTGATGGATTCCTACTAGGATTTTTCATAACACCCTATTTGGGTCATGCTTTTGGGCCCAAAGAGATTTGATTGTTGCAGGTATAGATAAGGGAAAGTGCCCTTCTACTTCAGGTTCTTTATTACATTGGATCTGGAGAGCATGCGACCAAGCCGAGGCTTGCGATGAGGAGGATTTGTTTATCTATTTCCTTTTGTACATGGGTTTAGTACTGTATTCAGCATTCTGGATTGTTTTCCTGCTTTCCTAGACACATATGAATTATACATCATTTATGTAATTTTCCTATTTATTTATCAGTCTTCCACTATATACTATTATTGGATATTTACTTCTTTCGCTATTGTGTGATTTTTTATCTTTTATGGTGTTACTCTGCCAATGAGGGCATAGTTTCCCCATTATCACACTCAAGGCCCTCGTTGCTTGTCGGCAGCCTTTGGCGTTTGGGGAAATTCCCTTGAGGCCATGTGACAAACAGTGTACAGGGCACCTCTAGCGTTCGTGTGGGGACCATAACCCATAGGTCTGAGGATCGAAACCTCCCTTTGATACCACATGGTAACGTCCTGGTTCCAGAACTCAAAGACAATCATCAGCTGCTCCCAAGAAACTACTGCTTTGAATTGATGGGTCATGTTATGTCAGTGATAAGAGTATTAGTATACTCCAAGAATGTGATATCAGTAGTTTCCTAGGAGTAGTAGAATAACGTCTTTGAGATGCAGTGTTTTATGGGTTTGGCTAGATACTTCAAACGTTTCATATAGGACTTTTCACACATAGCAGCACCACTGATAGGTCTGACCAAGAAGGGTGCGATGTTCTTATGGTCAGATTCTTGTGAGTCAGCCTTTCAGGAGTTGAAAGGGAGATTGACTTCAGTACTGATATTTGTCTTTCTAGAGCTGGGCAATAGGTACACAGTCTAATGTGGTGCCTCGGGTATTGGGCTAGAAGATGTGCTTATGTAGGGATATGGATTTATTGCGTACGGGTCTCGGTAGTTGAGGCCACATGAGTGGAACTACCCGACACATGATCTCGAGTTGGTGGAAGTTGTTCATGTCTTGTTCTATTGGAGACACTATATTCTGGGAGATCATTTTGTGGTTTTCACTTACCAAAAAAGTCTCAAGTACATCTGCACTCAGTGTGAACTGAATTTGAGACAGCGCAGGTTGGTTGAGTACCTACAGTCCTTTGACATTGAGCTTGCCTATACACCGAGAAAGGACAATGTAATGGATGATACGTTGAGAATGAGGTCTCAGATATAGGCAGTTTAGTAGGCTAGCTATGAGTGTAAGCTTATGGCTCTATTCTATGAGATGCTTCTGGAGGTGCCTGACAGATAGTGCCAAACGTTTTTTTCTTCTGTATATGATACCTCTACTCTTCTTGATTGAGTTCGAATGAGTCAGCTATTAGATTCTAAAGGCCTAGTCCAATATGAGAGCGTGTCCAGAGAAGAACCTATTCCTGGAAGCACAGTAAGTGAGGATGAGATCATGCGTTTCTAGGGACGCATTTGGGTTCCAGTATATATAGGCGAGGAGATGATGTGAGATTTTCATTCCTCGGTTTGGGGAGTTCATCCTGGCATCACCAAGATGTATCGTGATGTACAAGTCAGTATTGGTGGCCAGGTATGAAGAGAGACGTTTCTAGTTTCATCATGATATTTTCCAATTGTCAGCAGGTGAAAGCGGAGCATCAGCGACCAGTATGGATTTTATAGCAGCTACCCATTCCGGAGAGGAAGTGGAACGATGTCGCGATGGAAATTGTGACCAGTTTTTTTAGGTCGCCTCAAGGGAATGATGTTGTTTTGGTTGTCATTGAAAGACTTACGAAGGTCGCACCCTTCTTACTGACATGGTGTCTTGCAGCGTTGATGAGATGGGGCGGTTGTACATCTTAGAGATTGTACATATACATGGCGTCCCACACTTAATATTTTCAGACAGGGAGGAGCATTTCACTTCTCGGGTCTGGAAAGGGCTTCAGAAGGATTTGAGTACACTGGTAATTTTTAGTTCTGCATACCATCCTTAGATAGATGGCCAATCCAAGTGTACTATTCAGGTGCTGGAGGATATGCCCCGATCATGCATTCTGGACTTTTGGAGGTTTATGTGAGAAACATATACCTCTTGTGGAGTTATCCTACAATAATAGTTTTAAAGAAAATATTCAGATGGAACCATATGAGGATTTTAACAGTAGGCCATGCTGATCACCCTTATGTTGGATGGAGGCAGCAGAGGTAGCTTTGCTGGGACCTCGTCTTTTTTAGGAGACCGCAGAGCAGATAGAGTTGATTCGGAAGAGGATGTCTACTGCAAAGTCTCATCAGAAGTCTTATGCTGATCAGCGGAGATGACCTCTGGAGTTCAAGGTCAGGGATCGAGTTTTCCAGCATGTCACACCGAGGATGGGGAACATGAGGATTATGAGACAAGGTAAGCTTTCTCCCTGGTACATCGGGCGGTTTGAGGTGTTGGAGAGAGGTGGGTCGGTTTCCTATCGGTTATATTTACATCGGAGGTACCAGGCTATGCATGATGTCTTCCACATTTCTCAGCTCCGATGTTACTTTTCATACCCATCTCATGTCTTTCATCCTGAGGAGGTTAAGCTCAAGTTGGATGCGTCGTTTGATGAGAATCTTATTCGGATTTTCGATCGCAGTACGAAGGTTCTCCATGGCAGGCATGTTCCTTTGGTACGGGTTCTATGGCAGCACGGGCGAGTACAAGACGAGACTTGGGAGAGGGAGGCCAATGTACGATCTCAGTGGCCTAAGATGTTCGGGGTTTCTTATTCAATGGCTTGCTAGTGAAATTTAGGGAATAATTTCTTTAAGGGGGGAAGGCTGTAAGAACCCATACATTATTTTGAGGTATGTTTTTCCTTTTTCTGAAATTTTTGAGAAAAGTGGAGTTCTGAAAATTATTGAAGTACACGCCATGTACATTATGTGTACACACCGTGTACATTGATGTCGCTCGAGGCAGTGTTCTGGTCATGTCATGACCATACACATGGCCATGTAGGGGTGATGTGGAGGCCACCTAGAGCGGTGTATGGTAAAGGAGAGTACACAATGTGTACTTCTAAAGTACACACCGTGTACTTTGTTTTATTTCATTAAATACCTCGGGGTCACGTCTTAACCTCAAAACTGCCTTATTATAGGTGTTCTTTCACCAGGAGAGACTGTACGACAACAAATAGTCTCTGAGCCCCCATGCCTCCGTCTGTTTTCTGAATAGGATGTCGTCGATTGCATTGGAATCACAGACGTAAGCCCTTCCTTCTTCCAGAGCATCATTTCCCAATTCTTCATTTTTCACAAGTTATCGAGGGTTGATCCTTCTGGAAGTTTTCTTAGATCTATAACATTCCAAGTAGTATCAAGCTTTGATGTTCAATTATATTGATCTCCTAATTTCAATGTAGGTGGTTTGTGCCTTTATATAGAAAGTCAATGATTATTTTGTGCAGATTCCACCAATACCCTAGAACGAGGTATTGAGAGTTTCCTATTTTGCCCTTGTTTTTTCCTTCTTTGATTATATTCCTGAGTAGAGGATATTGTTTTTGAATAGGTTAATTTACTGTGGTCTGGATGTTTTTCCCATGCATGTTTTGCATGTTTATGAATGTTTGGTCTAGTTTTTCCTATTAGGTTGTTTCCAGTTCCATGCCTAGTTGTAGGATGGTTTGACTATTTTTCATCTATGCTGAGATGCAGTATAATGATTTCAAAGTATTTCTTTAGGTTATTTTCACCGTTACGTGATTCGAGACTTGCTTACATTACACAGGGCTGTGAGAACCTAGTGTAGTAGACTATAGGGAGAATGGATATAAGGGCTTCTCCTGAGTGTCTTTATAATACAGTGTGAGACTACAGGGGGAATTGACATTGGGTGCTTCCACAGAGTGTCTAAAGTTCCCCAATGTGGGACACATGGGTAATGAGACGTTTAATGCTTCACCATAGTTCCTTTAGTACGATACTAGACTATATGGGGAATTGACGATGAGTGCTTCCCCAAAGAGTCTATTATTTAGCTAAACCAGAGGGGTGAGACTGTGTGTGTAACTCCTAGAGGAGAGCTAATATGTGTAGTTTGATCCATAGGGGTTAGGATGTGAGATCTACCAATAGGTTTACCTTCTTGTTATACTTGCTTGATTGGATGCTTACTTGTTGTAAATTATATGCTTGAGTTGTGGACTGTTTTCTATTAAGTACTTCCTCTTCACTACTTTCTGTAATTTTACCTGCCATATATTCACTGACTTTTAGGTACATATCATCGGGTGGTTTCCTACTGAGATTTTGTCTCACACCCTATTTGGGCCATGATTTTGGGCCCAAATAGATTATATTATTGCAAGTATAGATAAGGGAAACTGCCCTTCTACTTCAGGTTCATGATTTCATTGGAGCTAGAGAGCATGGGACCAAGGCGAGGCTTGAGATGCTGAGTATGTGTTTATATGTTTCCATCTATACCTGGGTTTAGTACTATATTCAGCATTGTGACTTGTTTGGATACTTTACTAGACACATATTCATCATACATCATTTATATATTTTGTCATTTGTTTATTTATTAGTATTCTGTTGTTTACTGTTGTTGGATATTTATTGCTTCTGCAATTGAATGATTGTTTAACTTCATCTGTGTTACTCTACCAATGAGGTCATAGATACCCCCATTATCACACCCAAGGCCATCGCTGCTAGTTGGAAACCTCTGGAATTTGAGGAAATGCGCTTGAGGCCATGTGACCAACTGGGTATGGGGCGCCTCTTGGTGGCTTTCAGAATCGGGATGTTAACACTTTTTTTATTTTTTATTTTACAAATGTTTTCAATGGAATCGTCTTATCTACTTCCAAACAATGCATTTTTCATCCATTTTCACTATTTAAAAGGAATTTACTTTTTACCTCACACGACTTGTATTGATTTACCCATCATTTTTTCTATGAAACATCCTTTGCATGTTAAAAAATATAATTTTTAGGAATGTTTTTTTAATGACTTTCAATGAAATAGCTTTTAAAAAAATATTAATCTTCTTTTATTGGTTTTAATGAAAAATGGTTTTCCTAACAATTAAAATATTTCATTATAAATTTTAAAATTAATTTTGAATGATATTTTTTAAAAAACAATCATTATATAATTACATATTATAAGTGTTATTTTAAAAGTAATGTTTTATGAAATATTTTCATTCATTATTTTAATGATTTCAATTTCTTATCATTGGTAAATTTTTCCTAAATGTGTTGAATAATATTATATATGTTTTGAAGGAAAAGGTTTTTTCAAATGATTTCAGTTAATTTTTATAATGTTTCTTGGTATTATCTAATGATGATTATAAAAATTAATTACGCATTAAAAAAACATTCATGGAGGAAAATATATTTTATTAATTTTTTTTTGATTTATATTTCAAATTATTTTCCATCTATGCTAACACCTATTGATGATACTCATACCTTTGTAGGAAATGAACTCAATGTTTAATTCATTTTCCTTCTATTAATGGTTATTAATTATTTTATGGACTTTTTGAAAATCATTTGTCATTAATATGTTATATTTGTATAAAATTCATTTCTCTTTCATGGGTTATATGCTTTTCAAACCCACTTATTTTCACAAGTTATGCTTATAATTAATTGATTGTGAAATCTGTATTTTTTCAAAGGTTGTGATATGATTACATGTTTATAATACCCATTTCATATCATGGGTTATCATATTATGATTTATCATATTTTGGAACATGTATGTGTGATTTAATTGTTAGATAGGTTGAATCTATATCTCTCTCTCAGGCATTGTGAAAAAATCTATATATCATGAGATTGCATATGATGGTCTTTGGAGTGAGCCTCCACTACTAAGACAACCATGGAAGTGAATCACGACTACCAAGATGGAATAAGGAGTGAAATCATGCAACTATGATGGTCATGGGAGGAAACCATGACAACCAAGATGGTATGGGGAGTGAACCCATACTTGTACACTTCCTTTGGCAGTAATGCCTTGGAAATTATAGAAATCATATTAAATGCGTATGTTTCTGACACAATTACTTGTTTTATTCCCATATCTGGATTCACAACTTATGTTTTTTATTTCCTTATTATTAATGACTTCTAAAATACCAATATTTATTTTATGATTCCATTTTATGATCATTGATATACAATGTATGATCTTTACTTTTTAGTGTCACATTTTCATACCCCTATGTTTATATTTATTCTTACAGGTCTCCCTCGTTTAACCTTACTGAGAATTCGAGCTCACCCAATTTTATGTTTCCTTCCCCATGATATGAAGATATATATTATGATTCATGTTTCTAATAATTGTTCTTGTGATGAAGAACCTAGTGAATGATAATGTAGATCACATATGTAATAGTGTTTATCTTTCCATGTTTACAACGGAACTAGACTAGTATAGTCTTTCGAACTCTATTTTTATAATGATTTAAGTATTCAATAAATGTTATGTAATGTTAATATTTGAAAAGATATAGTCTCTATAGTTGGTATCAAAAAAATTATTTATCCATAAGAAACTATGATGAGATAATTTTAGTGAAATTCGAAGGTATATTTCAATGAATATATCTTGGGATGTCTCTAATAATATGTATAAGGATGAGTCGACATTAAAGAAGATGTCTTGGAATTTTAATATAGGATAGTGTGGGTGATTTACTGAAAACAATCCATTTTGAAAACTATAATTGGTTGTGGTTTTTGAAGATATATAACCATGGGTAGCGAATTTGAAAAGATGTTCTGGGCCTACTTTGAGGAAATATGGTACATGTAAAAGGGCCTTACAACACACTGAGTTTGACAATATCAAGGGCTATTCTTTAAGAATTCGCATGCTCTTCCAAAACCATGGGAAAGGATTTAAATATAATGTGGTAGTGAATAAATTATTATGAACCTAGGGTGATGTATATTAAGGTAGGTTTGATGATATTGAGATTCTATAAGTAAATATTTACATTACTATATGGTTTTCCGCATTGATATGTAATCCTCACTCTATACTTCAGGATTTTTTCAATGGCAGTAACTGCAAATAAATGGATTAATTTTGTGTGTGATGCATAATTTCAGGATGATATGTCAAGTGTAATTATCACTCGAGTGAAATATTTTATTATAATTCTTAATTTTTTTTCTTAGAACATTTTTAACAATGTGTACACTAACCAACTCTCACATATGCTATGGAATAGTAAGAATGAGTTCATTGAGTGTTTAGGGAATGGTGATATTAGTGCATAAAATATTCAACATCCTATTTTTCAACAATGTGGAATGGATCACCAATGTGAATTTATTAATGTAACAATACGATGTTTTGACTGTTGAAATGAAAGACAGAATGATAGTGAAATCAAGGTAAAAATTGATCTGCTCGGTTAACGATATGAATGAGAATATTGTCCTAACTTAGACATAATTGAATATCTTGTCTTTTTAGTGTCATGTATGCAATAATTATGATATTAATTGTCCCATGATGAATCCTTTTGAATGTAACTAACAAGGAGGTGTGAGTAATGGTAACATTAATAAAGATGATTATTCTACAATGGAAATGTGAATTGAAAGAGTTAATTTTTTAATATGATATGGTATCCTTGTTAATCGAATATGGATTTAGAGGAATAAAAAAATTATGTACTTGGATTAAAAATGATGTTATATGAAGGATGAAATATACATGTATTGTTATACATTTTTTCACAATGTATTTACTTGTTTATGTTAAATGTTCCTGATGAACTAGTGAAGTTATTTTTTGACACGAAGATATTTTAACAAAGGGAAGGTAACCCTTAAAATGATCATTATGATAAGATAATTATATTATGAATAAGTAAATTGGATGGTTAAAATTACCTTGGAAATAAGTAAGTACTTGTTGAAATGTGGGATATGCTATCATTAATGATGTTTACAATATTTTTTGGATTTAACGAATAATTCCAATATACTTTTGAATACGGAATAATGAATTTTTTCAAATGTGCTTATTGTAATTATGGTTATTAACATGTTTAAATGGAATAAACATGAAGGTTATTCACATGTTCTTACTGTGAATACATGTGGTAATTTATGATATATGATGTCTAAATGTTCTATTAATTTCATGACTTTCATTCAAATGATTTCGATTTCTATACCTCGAAAGGATTATATGGTTATCCATTCATGAAACTTTTATGATAAACTTCATAGGAAGTATTTATCTAATGATATTTTAATGAATTTTTTAAAGGATATTTAGTGGTTAATGTTTTTTAAAAGATTTCAATCTTATTAGTTTCAAAAATTATATTAGTGTTGTTTCAGAAAGGTATATCATATATGTTGGGTGACAACCATTCATTTCCAAAATTTCCATGGGACTTGAACCAATTACCAATGAATGATAAGGGTTTTGTTCCTACCATTTTCATACTCCATAACCTAGTTAATGTGTAATTAATTTTGGTGCAAATAATAATGATGAACCAATGGAGTTAGTTTTTATTTTTACTGAATAATGTATTAAACATATTGTTTTTTAATAATTGTTAGGGAAAAATATCTATATATGTTATTCCTTTATGGGATATAAGATCTTATATAAATTTATATTTATTACCATATGAATCAATGATTATATCTTTGAATCATTTTCCTCATGTAGTGGATGAATTTGAAATGGATTAAATTACAACTAATGAAATAAATTTCATTTATTGAAACATATAAAGTAAATATATTTCCTTATATTCATGGTCAAAAAATGAATTTCTCAATGTTAGGATAATGTTAAAAAATGGGTTGTCCTAATACAATAATTTTTGTTGAACTATTGGCCTTTAAATAATCATAGATTTGTGACATTAAGGCCCTAAACATTACTTTGATCAATCACTTGTTTTGAATTGATGTACTCAATCAATACCTATAATATTTATTATTTTCCTCTATGTCAATAATTCACTCCAAACCTATTTTCTCCTATATAGAACCCTAATTTTATGTTACTTTGGGTAACCATTATAGTCCAAACTTTCCACTTTTATGGGATGTTTTAGTATTAATTATTATGATGTGGGGTTCTATGAATGGAACTATAAAGTATTAAACTATTGATAACTTAGATGACTTTTTTTGGGCCAAAATTCATTTTAAGGTGGGTTGAATCAAACAACTCGAGATTTTGTGATTTATTTTTATCAAATTAATTTAGTTGTTTTGACATTAATCATTTGACGCAACACTGAAAATAATTTATTTTATAATAATGTTATATGATTGTCTTATGTTAAATGAAACAAAAATTTAATCATGTAATATATGAAAAAAAAATCAGATTTCTCTACATGGAACACTGACGTTATATTGTGTTACATGCAACCGTGACTTTCCTCAATGGCTTATGTAACACGCATTATAGAGTTTATCGAAAAAAATGTTACTATTTAGTATAAAAAGATATAACCTATCATTTTAGTTAGTTTTAAAGATTAATATTTCTCAATTTATGAAAATGTATGGTCTAAAAAATATATTAATAATTTATATTATGCCAATTATTTTGAAATGAATACCGATTGAATTTATAGAAAAATTAATATTATCTCAGAGTTGTTTTACCCTGATAAAATTATTTTAATTACTGAGTTTTAATAATGTAATATATATTATACATATTCAACGAAATATTTTTGATATCCATTTGATAATCTTAATAGATATAAGATAGGAATAAACCAAATTTTATGTTTAAAATCAAATATTTTTATTAAGTAATTTTTTCGCATTTTAATTGAGAACCCATTTTAAATAAAATATTTTTCACTTTTATATATTTTATATTTAAAAATTAAACTTCCTATTTGAAATTGTAAAATAATAATTAGGTTAAGTTATTTTTTTAATCTTTGGTGATGTTTATTTTTTCCAATGAATAGTGAACACTATAGAATTTTAGTTAAAAACAAATTTTCCATTTAATGTATTTATAATGATAAAAAACATTTTTAATTTTTTTAAATTTGTAATTATATGGTATATTTATCAATTAATCCAATTTGGTTATTGGAAACAATTTCACAGTGAATATAGAAATTAAAATTTAGTAAATGTTTGATTATTTTTTATATTAAATACCTCGAGTGTCATCCTATCCACAGGGTTAAATTTAAATTAATTTATGCCACTTCTGTTATTGGAATTTGGATAAATGGATTTAATATTGATCATAATCATAATTATTAATTTTTAATAAGTTTAAATTAGTTTTGGACCAACAATATTAGTGAATATAATTAAAATTAATTATGTCGTTTAAGGTCAAATTAAGCTTAACTAAAGAGTAAACCATAAATTGAAGACTCAAAATGACCATGAAAATTGTCCAAGTGTCATAGTATGGTTATTTTTCAACCCTATACACCCTTTTATGAACTTTGTTCCATTATGTTATCCACTTGTAATCAGTGAAATGTGGATGGTATTCTCTTTTCAAAATATATAAAATAGTGCCACTCTTCCCCCACTATAAAAAGGCATATTCACCTTCCACTATCACAAACCCATCAAAAACTTTTTTGGGCCTAAAATCATATAAAATAATCAACTAAATTACATTAATTATACTTATAATCCACCCATTTTTAGGAGATAATTCAAATGAATCCTTTTGAAACAAACCAAATTTAGTTTCCCTATTAAGAGGTAATGTCATCTCCCACGATCCTATCTTTTATTTTCCTTCTCTAACCCCTACAAACTGTTTTTCCATGATTGTATAATACAAACAGTGTCCTAATTATAGTATAATGTTTTTATGCAATGGGTTTCACATACACTTACACACAACTCCTTCTAATAGATAACAAACATATTTTCTATGTGTTCGACGAACTACCATCTAACTAAACTATGATTGTTCATTTTTCATTTACCACCTCTCATGGTGGAAATTATGATGGAAAATATGTTTGTAAATGTTATATAATATATTTATTATTTATTTAATCTTGTTAATTCATTTTACATTACTTATATTTTTTTACTTTCCTTGTTGTGTAAATATAATAATTTCGTTTGTTGAAGTTTGAACTACCACCCCCTCAAAGCGATGCGATTCATTCACATACTACATGGAATGTATTAATGATTGGGTTAGTAAAAATATATGATATATATTTAATTATAATTATAATTTAATTATATTATATACATATATATATCTCTCTCATTTTTATTCTATCATTCAATAAGACAACAAAAATGGAAACAACATGCATTCATATGTACGACTTACCATCTCCAGAAACAATGTATTACATTTCATACATATATATTATAGAGATTATTATAATACACAAATAATTAATAAAAATGATATTTATATCATGTTTTACACTCTGGAATCCTGATATTTGTATAAGTACCAATGATATAACAAATTAATACAATTCAACGAACAGAGCAGATTTTACCCAATGTGAAACCCCAACATATGATTGATAACAATGGGGTAATATAAGGTCATAAAATAATAATAAATGATTTTATATTTAATTATATGGTTCTTTAAATATTTATTCTAAATTCATATATATTATACAATATGAATAGATGATTACAAGGAATGTAAAGACACATGGTAAGGGGATTTCATCTCAATTTTTATTTCTGTGAGATACATACCACGTTTACCAAACAATACTTTTATGTGGTGTATATAATACCTATGAATATATTATACAATTATTATTTGTAAATTTTTGGGTAATTACAAATCCATTCTATGATATTCCTTTCATGGGTTAATGTTTCAAAAGTTACCATGTTGGTACGATAGATTGGTCTCGATTTACCTTCTTTGAGACACATGCCATGTTATAAATAAATATTCTTACATAAGGTGTATATAATATATTTTTACATTTAAATCATGAATAAATTAATTATTTTGGTATTTTAAATTTAATTTTATTACATTTTCATAAAAGATGAATATGCTTCAATGTTACCATGTGGTAAGAGTTTATTAAAAAAATCTCATCGGCTTTCGAGATTGTTTACGATCATTCTCCCTTTAATGAAATATTATGATCCATATCTCAAGGAAACACATTATGTTTCATCATATATGGTTATTCATGATATATTCAGCTATTAGTACCAATTTTCCACTATTTATTACATAATATAGTTATGAATTGTTTTTCAAAAAATCATGACTTTACCCACTCTTTGGTTAGAAATGAATATTCCTTCTTGAATTTTTTTTTATTAAAATGGTTTCCAATAATGTTGTACTATTATAAATAATTGTTAAAAAACATTTTTAACCTTTTTTATTTTCCTAATGATTTTGATGGAAAATTAATATTACTTTATGAACAACACATTTTTCCACCCTTTTAATAGTGCAATGGGATTGTTCTTTTTACCTAATATGAAATGTTAATATTTACAAGTTTTAATTTCTCTAAAGAACCATTTTAATGTTTAACAGTATAATATTTTAGATAGTGTTTTAAAATTTATTTTAAATAAATGGGTTCTAATGAATTTTCATGATTAATTAAAAATATTTAAAGTAAAAAGGTTTTAAAACATTTTCGATCTTTCTTCATAATTTCTCAATGTTATTTTTAAAATTTAGTTTTCAAAAGTTTAATGTTTTATTTAGAATTTTTCTATTTTATTTTCAATGTAATGGTTATAAAAAATGATCAACATTTCTTTAATGTGATCAACTTTTTTCAATGAAAAAATATTTTTAATTTTTTTCAAACTAATTATATATGTTTTCGAGGAAAGGGGTTTTCAAAATGATTTCATGTATTATTTATACCTTTTCATGGTTACTTATATGAAAATGATTTTTAAAAAGTTTTATTCATTGAAAATAATTATTAAAAGAAGAAAAAATATTTTCCCCAATTTTTTTTAAATATATTTAAAAATTGTATTCTATTTATGTTTAAAGCTATTAATATTAAGAATTCCTTTCTATGAAATTAACTGAAGGTTCCATTTATATTCATTGATTAAATAGTTATGATTAAACTTAGGGAAACTATGAAAATTATTTCTCTTTAATGATTTATATATTTATGAAATCTTTTTTCTTTCATGAGTTATATGTTTTTGATAATCAATTCTTTTCACTTGTTCTGTTTATGATGAAATGATTTTAAAACCTATCATATTCCATATGTTATGATATAATTACATGTTTATTATACCAATTTCATTTAATGGGATATGATATGATTATTTATAATCATTTTTCACATGTACGTATTATTTCACAATGATATTGGTTTGACCTACATCTCCCCACAATATATTTGGTAATGATTTATATCAAATTATGTAGAATAAGATGGTCATTGGAGTTAACAAATACTACTAAGATGACAATGGAAGTGAACCATGACTAACAACATGGTATGAGGTGCGAACTAATTCTTATAATATGGCCATTGGGGGACCATGAATACCATTATATTATGGGGTGTGAACCAATACTAACAAGATTTTATGGGCCGTGTTGCCTTGGATACTATGTAAATCATATTATTTTCTTATGTGTCTATAATAATTCCATGTCATAATCCAATGTTTAGGTTTTATGGATTATATTATTTATTTTTTTATGACTAATGTATTATAAACTATCAATATTTATTTCATGAAATATTTTTTATGTTCTTTTAAATGTATGGTATGATCTTATATTTCTAGGATCACGTTTTCATACCCCTATGATCATATTTGTGCTTATATATCTCCCTTATTTACCCTAACTAATCATCTGAGATAAGTGATATTTATGTTTCCTTAATAATATTATGAATATATGTACTATTTTTTTTATTTCTTTGAAGGTTTATAGTCAAGAATTAACTTTTGGTAGATATTTTATCTCACTAATGTACCGATGTTCATGTTTCAATGTTTCTAAAGGCACAAAAATATTACGATCATTGTGTATCTATTTGTATGGAGTTATATTTCATCTAAAAATATTATGAAATTTTAATGTTTGAAACTATAGAGTCTCTATAATTATAATAATATAAATATATCTTCCTTATTTTTTGGAATCCATTATGATTCTCTACCAAAGGGAAGCACAAATTTTCCAAATAAACATCATTGATAATTTCAAAACAACAAATAAAATGTTTTAGACCATTCAAAAAAATATCAAAAAAATATATAAAAAGGATAAATTATAGCTTAATTTACAATTATTAAATAAAATAAAAATATAGGATGTAAAAACCTCAGGATTATAGGAATACAATTATACCCACTTAGGCCAAATAAGACGAATCCACATATCCCCACGCACACCCTCCCTTCAAAATAGGGCCCCCTTTAAATCACATATAGATTTCACAATAAGGGGTACATATGGAAATAACCCAAAATCAATACCAATGGGACACACAATTTCTATATAATATCTACATTATTAAAACCCATGTATTTCACTATATCATAAATTAGTTGGTATGACCTAAATCCAAGACCAATATATATCTTTCTACTAAGTATGTTTATTAGAGAGATAAAAATATATTATTTTCAAAAATTATAAAAAGGGTTAATATTATATTGAAAACAATTTATCATGATATTTATGATATAGATATATTTAGGATAATATGTTTCAATCTATTATAGTCTTATATATATCATGATATACTACTACTATCATCAATCGTAAGACTAAATGTTATGCGTTATCATTCAACTGATCCTCCCACTTAATATATCAATAATGTAAATTTAATATGAGTTATAACCCATTAGAGTATTCATATTAATGTATATGATCCACGAATTGGCTATTTAATTAACTCATGCATTATAAATCAAGGGTAAAATTGACAATTTTTAAGAGTGTCATCACAGTCTTTATAAATTCTAATTTTATAAGGTCGTAGAAATATTACTTGTATGTGTCATTGTTTTGATGAAATAATCCTTCATTACATAACATATATGATTAAATCATTATTGGATGAGAAGTTATATATGTATGGTGAATGATTCCAGAAAACCCCTAGAAACATTGGGAGTTGGGAGGTCTTTTGGATACCCTTTTACATTATTCATCAAAACATATGATGATGAATATGATAGAGATGATCTTTAATGTAATGTATTATTTGGTTTATATTTTCCTTTTTTATATTATTATGTATAATTTATTATATCTTTCATGTTGATCATGGAATTGTAGTTTTAAATCACTTTCTATATCATTATTCAGTGTTGATCATCCAATAGATACTCATGAAGTATTATCAATGAATCCAATTTTTCATATTTTCTGAAATCATATTTAAAAAATTAATTACCATCTACATGACCTTACATGAAGTGTTCAAATAGTATCAACTAAAACATGATATTACATTATGAAATAATAGAATCTCGTATAAAAGTTTTGATACTATGTTTTTGGGAAAATCTAGTCTATGATAACTCTCAACAATACATTATATAAAATATCATAAACTAGAGTTCAATCAATGAAATATGCAATATGATGAATAATATTTTGGTTAAAGACTCAAAAATAGACTATTTTATTATACACACTTAACCATTCATTGTCTATCAATGTAGTTTCTAGTAATTCCTCAACATTACATTGATAGATAATGTAATGTAAGGTTTAGTGATGATAATATGATGTGAGATAATATAATGTATAGAATGAAATATAATCACAACAATAAATTATATTACAATGTAGTGTGGGGCACAATATTCAAAATATGATAATTGTTAACATATTTTCAAGTGTTTGCAAAAAACTTATTAAAATTAAATATTTGGTATTATTAATTTATAAAATATTTATAAATTACAATGAATGTTATTTTGGGGATTTATTAGTTTATAAATAGTAATTAATTAATTAATTTTCAACAGTTCATTATTTAATAAATTAATATTTTGGAATCATTTATTAATAAATATTCCTTACTCATAATATCTATAATTTAAAATATGTTCTAATAAATTATATAATATTATTTATGGCATAATTTTTTTTTATAAATCATTAGGATTTATTCATATTGGGGTTATAAATCATAAAATAAGGCCAAAACATATAAAGTTTATATTTTAATATTATGAATTATTCATACAGATAAATTTTAGGTGACCAAATTTAGGGTCCTTATTTTTATATTATTTAGAACACAATGTAATGGGGTTTAAATTAATGATAATATTAAGGTTTCAATAATGATAGTTTCATGATATTTAGATTTTATAAAAACATTACATAATCAAAATTAAATGATTTGTTTATAAAAATTAACATATCTTTAAAAATAAATTTCATATAATGTTCAATTTACAAAATTTAATATTATTGAATGAATATTGGGTGTTTATATTCAATATTATTTAATATCCATTATTATTAGCTAATTTATAATGTTATTCCAATCCCCTTTTATTTTTAAATTGTTCATAAATTGTCATTTAAAGTTAAAATATTTGAGTTTATCATTTATTTAATGATTCGTTCATGTTTGACTAATTATTATAAAACTATTATAAATGATCAAATATTTTTTTAATTGTTAAACTAATTCTAAAAATTTTCATAACTTTATCTATATAATTACATCAAATTTATGGTAATTTTTTTCACTTACTTTTTTATCAGTTTTTAATTAAACTTTCTGAGATTGATATTATATTTTAATTATTGGGTGTACATAATTGGTGTTAGAATTACTATAAATTGGTTCTCTAATACTAGATTCGTCCCTAGGTAGAGGGAATTTCAGTCTAACTTCTTGTTATCTCAGAGGCTTATATGTTTTTTATTAAGGTGGTTGTTGGTTATATACGAATCAGAGATTACCCATCTAGTAGATTTTAATTCCAAATAAATCTTCTCCCATACATGATGGGTTTATTTATCTTATACATGAGAATAAATTCGATAGGTTTAAATTTATTTCAAATATCTCTTTTTATAGTGACACAAACTATCAGTTGTGTTAATATTTATACACCAATATTGATTGAACATATTATTTTAGTTGAATGAGATGATATCACAAAAAATTGAAGGAAACATTTCAAAATAAATGTAATAACATGATATATGATTATTAGATTAAATCCCCTCCAAATATTATGTGTGATATTCCTTACAAAGAGTAACGTTTCAAGACTAAAATCATCTTATCATGTAGACCTTGATATTGTTAGGTGTGCATTGATTATCTTATGGTAGAAAAGAATGTAAATATTTACACCAATCATTTAGGTTCCTTGTTTTTAACATTTTCTATTGGTAACACGTATATAGGAAATATAAATGATAGGATTCTATAGAAATATAGGGGTGTTTATTCGTACAATGAATTGGGTATAGAGTTATCCACTTAGCTATCCAATAATAAAAAATTATATGGTTGAATATTGTTTTATAACATTTATTTTCATGGATTATATATGTGATTAATATTGTATGTAATGATAAAATATAAATCCTGTCCCACTAATGTGTTTGATGTTTTTTAACCGGAGACATCATTTTAGTTGCATCAAATTTAATTAAATTTTTTACTACATTTTTAGAAAACATGATACTCATCTATTTAAATATATTTTTAGATAAATATAGTCATCATCATAAAACATAACATATATTTATGTCCATTAAAATAGGAGTATAATTTAATCAAATCTTAAGACTTGTAAATTAAACTGAGTTCTTATGCAAGGGAATCCTGGATGTGTTAGGCCAAATATCATATTCAATACCCATTTTTTACGTTGTTAATAATTGAATATAAATTCGTATGTAAATCACCGAATTATTCACATTGTGTTTCAAAGGTATTATATGTTAAAATATCTAAGGTTTTATGTAATTTTATACTTAATTTTTTTGGTATGTTGAGTAACAATGAAAACAATTTATTATACTTATAGAATGGAGATTATAGTGGTCATCATAATGCTTTATATGGTCATGGGATTAAAAAAATTTAAATAAATAAAATCATATAGAAAATATGAACGAGTTTACGTAATAATTGCAATATATTATCAAATTATTATATTTTTTTAAACTAGGAATATGATATCTTGGTAATGGTTTAGTGTTAATAATACAAGTGGATTAAAGTTCAAACTATAAAAATATATGTTAATCAGATATCCTAACAATGATTCCTCAAGTATTCCATTAATGTATTAAAACATATTGGATTTATCATAAATGAGTAATAATCATATATTATGGAATAGATAATAAAACCTAGTAGTGTTTTATAAACTCCATTTATTATCAATGTAATGTATTTGTGTTATAGAAAATAATTTTTCAGTTTTGAAGGGTATGTGATAGAAAATGTATGCTTTAAAAAGTGTTTTAAAAATATGAGAGTTCTAAATCAATGTTTTAATTGATAAAACTTATATTTTACATTATTTTCATAAAATAAAGAGTTTTTTTAATAAATTATTTGAATGTAAAGGACTGCATCAAGATTATATGAATCTATTTAAAGGATATGTTTCTTAATTTTATTTTTCTTATATGATGATATATTTTTTTACAATGAGTTGTAATAAAAATTGACATAATTTAAGATATATTAATATTATATAATTACATATTTTCTATAATATCTTTTGATGAGAAGAAAAAAAAATTCTTGTATAAAGTGGTAATATATCTATTTTATGAAGTATGAGAGAAGCTGTCCCCTACCCATCTTTTTCATATTTTGATATAGAGTCCTCTATAGAAAAGATATATTATCCAACCACATTGTATAACTTATATAATGTAAAATAATTATTATATTTGTAAAAAATTTCTACTAAATAGAAATTTGTGTCATTTACTAAAAAACAACATTTCTTACTTTTCCATATATTATAAGCAGAATATATTATTTAAGAGGTTAGTGGGAATGTTTTTAAACTTAATAAACTTCAATAATAACAAATAAAATATAATACCAGTATAAATTAAAATTCAGTTTCACATAATATCATAAAAAATGTAGTATATGTATCAATAAATAAACCATGTGTAAATAGTTATATTTATTTTCCATGAAAAATAGAATATCACTATATTCTAATGGGATGAGTGTGATAAAATGAATATAATTTTATCGGAAAGGAGTTTGATGTGTTGGAAAAAAATATTTTAAATAGTTACATTAATTTTAAAAAATATTTGATTAAAGAAGTTTAGAATGATGAGGATGTTAAGCATAGAATAAGGTTTATGTGGACATTAAGAGTTAAAAATATGGAATTTTAATTTTGGAAGTTATGGATTTTTGGAACACCTATAATTATGAGATATAAAAGGTAAATATAAAATTTTTATTGTATATTACAGTGGATAAACATTGTCTTCTCTCATTGGAAGATTTTATTGAAACTCCATTTCTATTTCTAATTCAATTACTATTATATTTTCTTTTGATTATATTGTAAAATTAGAGAAATATTTTGGGTTTTAGTTTTTTAATTCATGACAATAAACAAAACATTCAATGTAAAAGAGAGCACGATAATGTTAGTGATATAGAAAATGTCCGATGGTTTTTAACATGTGTTACTTCTTTATTTATTATTGATTTATAAATTATATTTTTTTCTTCCATACAATTATACATGTACTATTATCCATTACATTGAGTGTACAATTTAACAATCCTTGGAAAACTATTTGGTACACCAAATATCACCTCCCCTAGTAGTAATACCTGATGGAAACACAACAATAAAAAATATAATACTTTTAATACCCTTCTCCGTCATAAGCAAATTCATCTCTAAAATTCAATAAAATACACTATTTATAGTGAATTACCAAGTATAGTGCAGTGGTGATTTGGTTGATAAAATTTAGTTTAAGATTAATTGGGAATTTTAGTGAATAACTATCACATAAAACCCGATCATTCTTCACACACACTATAAATAGATTAAAACACTAAAAATTAATGACCATGAATTTTGTCACATAATGTAATCCTACCCCGTGGAAAATCCTTTAGTTTTACACCCACAATTAGGATAGTAAGAGATAAACGCGAATAGATACAAATAGATAGAGATGATAAAAAAAGATGTAAAATGACATAAATTAATAAAACTATACAATATATGAATTAAAGTGAAAGTAAAATGATAATCAAATATAGAAAACCCTTATCTCCTATTTTACCTCTAAACTTATAATTCACATAACATTTTGTAGAAATGGAAATTATTATTATTTATAAAGTGATGTGAGTATGGGATCAATTATTAAAAATATTAATGTAGAAAAAATATAGTCAAAAGTATCCAAATGTTTGTGCATTATTTTTTTCCACCAATATACCAAATCAAATCACTATGTAATTTTTAAAACTCTACAATTTTAATTATTCTATCTTCTATAAAAATATTATCTCAAATTTGACTTAGAATGAAAGATTTATATCCCTATCATTAACATATTTTATTGATGAATCCAATCCAACATTTAATTTTAGGAAACTTTCATTCCTATAAAATTGTTTCCAAACTCATGATATTTGATAAAAAAATTATACCAATATATTTTAAAACAATTCTACACATTTCTAAAGAAATGTCTATGCATGGGAAATATGTTTGATAAAAATAATTAAGTGATATCAGATGGGAAATAGTGAAAATTTCAAGAAATTTACTTATTCATAATCAATATAGAAATTCAATGTTTATTATCACTATAAAATATGGATTTACTAATTAAGATCAATTATTAATAAAAAATATTCATAATAAAAATTAAATAAATAATAATAATTCTAAATAAATTATTACATTAATTTGAATATGTGAACATTTAAAATTAATTATTATTATATTTGGATATAAAATATATATTTAATGTTAAAAATATAAAATATTTAATCTATAAATTTCCCCCACATAACCATTTTAGTATAACAAATAATCTTATACCATAGTAAATTAATTTTCATCAAGATATTCTTGATAACTCACAAAAATGTAAAAAAGTATCATTCCTCCATTATGAATTTCAATTAACTATTTCCTCGCTAATAATAATACTTCATTGAATATATTATTAATTCAAATGAGAAGTTTGTACATATGCCCCTATATGTATAACTATCATAACATACTGTTTTAGAATTATTTTTTTATTTTGGAATACATGTTTGAAACCTATAATATTATTCCAATCCTAGATTCTACATTTCACAATGACATAAAAATTTAATAACCATGGGGATATTTCCATCAATATTCTATGGCTAAATGGATGGTAGGAGTATAATGTAAAAATGTTTGAGCTGGATTGAGGAGGCTCGAGAACCAAGTAAAGGATAATTAATGAAATAATTTAAACACAATAATATATCATCTCTAATTAATTGTTTTCACATATATGATATCCAACTACCTATTTTTCTTTTAGGATGCCAAATCTATAGATGTTTCATAATCATGGAGCAGATTTCGTCCGTCTTTTCTCATATCGGTATAATTGTTTCATAATATTATTATCTGAAATGTCAGTTCAGAATCAAACTCTTTAGAAATGGGGTGGGGTATTTTTGATCTTTATGCATCATTAAACACCCATCAAAATTTTTATATTCATTTTTTGGTTATCTTCATATCCACTCTAATTAATTTCAATCCCCAAATATAAGTATAATATATTGTACATGAACTCGGAAAATAGACTAGATGATTTTTAAAAGTATTATCAATATTCTCCCCCTAACATGAGTTCAAAAATGTTCATATAGTTATATTATATAGTAGATAGATAATGATATATGACTTGTAATTTGGATTCTAAATATGGATATTCATGGATACTCTGATCTTACTAAAAAGTTCACACATAAGGGCGGGCATAAAAATCAAGTTCATTGTAGAAATGGGGACTAAAAATAGTTATATAATCATATGTAACACATTTTATGAAATCTAACTACATTGAGTAAGTGGAAATTGTAAGGTTATATATTCCATTGAATTATTTACAAATGTCAACAGAAATATAAAAAATAAAATATGAAAAAATTACAATAAATGTAATGGACGTGGGAAAAGATTTTTATTGTACACAAAACTATTGACCTTTGAGTTTCCCACTGTTTTAACATACTCGAATGCTCAAATTGAAAATTGAGGATTATATTTCTATTTCAATAATCATTAAAAACATTTTAAAATTAAAATCTACATTTATTATGGTAATATTAAAATTATTCTTTTTTTACATTGTTTTTAATTAAAGATCAAAAAACTCCAACCCTAACAAAATATTATAATATGTAGAAAATAAATGTAATGTAAATCCTAAAAAATATTCAATTATATGTAGGATGACACACTCAATGCCACACATATCCAAAATTGTCCAATTAAAATCTCAATCATGTGAAAAATTGTTGAAGGAGATTATTAAATATATAATTGAAATAAAAGCTGATTTTAATTCTCTTATAGACAACTTCATATTAATCTTCTATGTGATGTCCACTAGAAACCAAAAAATAACTATTACAAAAAACATAAAAAAATATTTTTACAGTGAAAATTTGAATAAATTAATTGAAATGTGAATGAAAATGGGTGGATATTCCTTTCTATAACCACCATGTGGATACTAGGTTTTTACTTCCCTTGTATAAAGATTTCAACTTATTATCCTTAGTTTGAT
This sequence comes from Viscum album, assembly GCA_963277665.1. Lineage (NCBI taxonomy): Eukaryota > Viridiplantae > Streptophyta > Magnoliopsida > Santalales > Viscaceae > Viscum > Viscum album. Next base: position 2,057,701,833 of record OY728123.1, on the reverse strand, counting down.
GGTGGATGAAGATTCATTGAGATGAACTACACTATGTTATTTCTTCATGTTTTCGTTATTTTTCATTCCATTCCAATATACCCATGTTTTTAGTTAATAAAATATATTAAATTGAATATGATGTATGGATTCAATGGTGGGATAAGAGAAATTATGCACCCACATTCGTTGGTTCAGTCATTACATGTAAAACCCATTCTTCTTGTTCTTTTTTAACCTTTTATATTATTCCAAGTCCACGTATTCTCTAATGGAGGCTTCCTCAAATTATTTTTAAATTTATAAGGATAAATTATCATAATAAAATATGTAATATTCAATGTAAATGTTGTTATATTATAAATCATGTTTTGAAATATGTAATGAAATTAATTCTATAAAAATTTCTAATCATTTGAGAGCCCCAACTGTGGAATCGTGATCATTAATTAATGATGTCGTACTATTTTTTTCAAAAAAAGGTAATGGATTCATCAATATATCCTTGAATCAATAATATAATATTTTTTATCTTCTTCCATATAATACTCATGAATTATATATTCTGTATTAAAATATAGAATGTGTTTTATATGAATTTGGGAAATATTAAAAGTTATTTAATGGTTTGGTTATCCCCATATTCTTTTCAACTAGTAACATGTGTTTCTCAATGATTTCTCGGGGCATCATCATATAATTGAGGGGGAAATAACATTATTCAATTATTTCTTACTCTGCATTTAGATCATTTTCTTATGATAGAGGGGTAGGATCATTGTGTTCTACAGAAAAATGTTGATATCACTTTGAGAAGTATTTTGGGTTATTAGTAAACACCATACGCATGAACTCCACACGAATGTTTTGGGATCATGCTTAACATACTAAAATATAATCCAAAATTTATCTATACACATAGTAATTAAGGATATGAAAATATTTCAAACATATGTAATAATAACCTCTCATTTTAGTGGTGGTCACTCAAAAGAAAATGTAATTTTTTTTGATTTAATATTTTCATTTAAAATTTCTAAAATATTAATAAGATGAATAATAAACAGTGAATAAATTAAAAATTTTCTCCATGTAATGTGTTATATGTTATAAATTAACCTATAATTAAACTATAAAATATCTGAAATTTATTTTCCATAGTGTAGCATAATGGCAGAACATGGTCTTCTTTATTTTGGTTCTTTGGAATTCAAAAAATCATCATTTCTAATTCAATTATCATTTTTGGATTTTTAATAGTTTTAGTTAAAGGTATTTTTTTCTATTTTTAGTTTTTTATATAGGAATATCAATAAAACCTTCAATGAGAATTATAAATGAATAATTTTCCGGACAAAGAACATTTTTCTGTGTTTGGTGACTAAAATTACAATATTATTCATTATTATTGTACAAATTGAATTCTATATGGCATCCCTCTATATATAAACTACTACACATTACATTAAATTTGAAATTTAGAATGCTTGTTAGATAACATTTTTACACCAAACCTTGGCTCCTCTGGTAGTTAATAATGATTGATGCACCTCTACCAACATCATGAAATCATCAACTCTCAATTCAACTATATGTTATTTCATCTTTAATATACACATAAATCCCTTTAATTAAATAATTAACAATATAAGGGATTAATTATTGATCAAGTATATAATATAAAGGAGTTACTTATTAATTCCAAATATTGATGGATTACAATTACACAAATCCAACACAATCCTCCCTCCCTCATCACAAACAGAATAAAAACACCAAGAAATAATGTGCATGAATCTGAGAATAACATTTAAACCTCTCAAAGGAAAATTTTTGGGATAGTCACACTCTATTATAATATCTAAAGGACATGGTGAATAGGGTATAATGGGATATGTATATATATCAAAAAATTATGGGGGGAAAGAAAAAACATATTGAAAATCATTCAATGTGTTAATTATATTGAAATTAAAATGAAAAATAATATATAAATTAAATATCCAATTATACATTGAATATTAAAATTCAATAACATCTCTTTCTAATGTTGACTATCAAGTATTTATAGAGTTAAGGGGAAACAAATGACAACGATTTAATATTGTAATATTAAAAAACATTACAAGAATATCCCAATTTTTGGGCCCATGGTTATTCCTTCAATATTCATAATAAAATAAATATAAATTTTAATGAAATATTTATGTTTTAGTCATCCATATTATCTCAAAATTGCATCTTTATATTAACAGTAACGAAAATATTAAGGCTTATTCATTGAAGTAAGGTCTAGATTAATTAATCTGGTCTATATTTAAATTTTGTTACAGTTATATCCTAGAAAATTATGGTCCAAAGCATTCTCATAAAAACAATTATGTATCTTCATATGATTAAAATTCATTAGAAATGTTTCAAATAATTAGGTGACACATATAAAATTATATATTAAATATTATAATTTGCAGTTGGAAGGGAAAAATAGAATTTCAAAATATATTAAAAATTAATGGTCACGTTATGCATTCATAATAAATCATCACTAAAAATATGGATTTTCTAATTAAGATAAAAGATAAATAAAAAACATAAGATAAATAATACATAATTCATTTCAATACATCATAAATTATTCCTTTAATCTGGATATGTGATTATAACCCATAAATTAATAGCTATTGGGATTTTAATCATTGCAGTTCAAATGTAAAATATAAAAATATTGACTATATCAAATAGAAAAAAGTAAAAGGATTTATACAATTAGAATACGATTCTTAAATCCCATCATTGTTCCTTGTTACTATCATTATATATGTTACTAACTATTATTGTTAGTGAGACTATTTTTTCATATTGTTAAATAATTGTTTTGAAATAATCACGTAACGATTTAATGATTAGTGAAAACTCTTAAAATTTTATCATACATAAGGATTATCTGTAAATTTATCATTTTTAATATTATAAAAATGATCTTATATTTAGATGATAATTCTTTTATATACATTTAGAATGTAAAATGTACTATTTTAAGGGAAATTTGTAAAATATCATTATTTAACATTTTATGAATAATTAGTTATATATATATATATCAATAAGTATAATGGTAATTGAAATATCAATGCAATACATTGAGTTATCCTTAACAAACTATCATTGTGGAGTATTATATATTTTGATGAAATATTAAGGACAACATGAGAGGGATTAAAATGTAGAGATATATGATATGATCATGAGGTACAAAATAAACGATAAGATACTATGGGTGCACTAGATAACCCTTAAGGTAAAATACATGGAATTTCAAGAGAAATGTATTTTTTATAATTTTGGTAATGAATCAAATCCGGCCCCCATTGCATATGGATATCATGATACCTATAAATATCACCTTTACCCATTGATACTTTAATATAAAATTCATGTGATATATCGCTAATCGGGGGTTTTTGGTAATATTTATTATATTTTCATAATTTGGAGCTCAACCAAAATTGTGATTTCCACTTTTATGATGTGTATGTGATATTGGAACTTGATTGAAATAGCATGGGGAGTGTTTGTTTTCACTAATATAGTTCATAATATTTTCTTATATATTCTAATGTGGGGGATGTGAGGTGCTCGTCCAACAATATGAATAACAAGTGATTCATTCATTGAATTTTCTTATCTACCCATAGAGACATGAGAATTTATAATTTGGCTATATGGGATAGAAATACACTATGTATTATGGTTAATCAATGCATTAAAATATTGGAATGTATGAGAGTGCATTTTACCATGTGATGGGATTGGTATAAATCATTACAGAGAAACATGTGTTTGATGGATATCATGCCCGATCCCTTTAAATATTTAGTGTCATTGATACTTTTCCAGAGGCCGATCATTGAATTTATTTATTTATTTAGATATTCAAATATATTTTTCAATCATAAGAATGCCTATAGGGTCCCAAAATGTGGTTAAATTAATGGGTATTGAGTTTTACTATGATTGTTTCCTTAAAACTTTGTTATATATAATCCATAATATATTTTAAGATGTATTTCATGTAATGTAATGTGTTTTGAAGTTAATGGTAGCATTATAAAAGTGTTTTGTTATATATCAAAGAGGAATTTTGGTTATTATTAATTATGTTTTTATTTGTTATAAAGTTATTATGAAATGGTATAATTACATTAATGATTTAGTGAATGTGGAATATTATTTGTTTAGAATGCCCTAATAAATATAATTGAGTATAAAATGTCATTAATTTATCTTTCCTCAAGGTCTTTATGGTAAATTGTTTTCAATATATTATTAACAGAAAGATTATTAACATGTTGAAACCATAGTATTATTATATGAATGATGTTCATATCATTATTAAACCTTTTCTTAATTTACTACGTGATTAAATAATGAATGAAATTATGTAACTAACATTGTTTGTATAACAATACATTTATAGGATACATTCTAAAGAACCTCCATTATAATGTTTAATTAAATTAATATTTATAAGAGTTTTAAAATATGGGATGATTCATTTGTTTATAATTCATGATCCAGTTAAGGCATTTATTCATGAATTAAAATACATGTATTAAATCCTAGATTATTAACGATCACCCTTTAGGTATTGGTAAATCCCCTTTCTATTTAATGGAGAGGAGATAATGTGAGTTTATGTGTATCCATGCCTATTCAGAAATTCTTTACCCTAATATTTTATCTATTCCTTTTTTTATTTTAGATTCTATCACATCATTAATATATGTGAAGTCTCATCCATATGAAAGGTGATTCAAAAATCATGCATGAGTACCAATAGAGAGGGGCAATTTTTTGTCACACTTTTGTGATCTATATTTTATCAAAAGAAGGTTAATATGTTATTGATGCCCATTGGTGTATGGTATGAACAATTTATTGTATCCTAAATTTTATAGTAATGAAATCATTTATAATTCATGTTTATAATATTCTTATTGTCACATATCAGATTTTTTTATGATTAAGTGCTAATTAACCCCCTAGAAACAATATCACATCTCCACTATCCCAAAACATACCCCCATGATAGTACATTAAATGTGCTCAGTTTTTTAATATAATAAAAACTAAGATATTTAAATAGATTGAAATTATTATTTTTATTAATAATTGTTTTATTGACCCCACAAAACCATAAAATAACCTTCAAGATTAACCCTAATGGATTTCATCTTCAATTTTTTTAATGTTCACTACACCAGACCACAAACATCTCCTCATTAGGGGTAATTAAATTCTACTAAAAAAATCTACAATATTTAACTATATTAAATGAATCATCTATGGAATTCAGAAACATTCTATCATGATCCTTATATTTCATCTTCCAATCTAGATTATCCATATGTCAAAAAAATGTTGAACTTATATAAATATTCTTGATGTATTGGGGAACATATTGAAATTATTGAGATTTATTTTTTCAACTTTGAATAAAGGGACGTAGTATTATATATATGTATATATTTCTGTGTGTGTGTCTTTTTGTGTTTTTGTATTCAAATTCCAACTATGTAACATATGAAGAGATATCATAGACTACCAAATATGGGATGTTACTCCTTGGGCTCAACAAAAATAGGTAATGGGATTTCATAAGGACATCATGGACATCATTAACAATTGATTATATCATCATACATATGGAATGAAAGGTGTTTGATTTCATCATTAACCCATAAAAATAATCAACATTTCTATTATAGTCTAGAATATTACACAACATAACTCTCGCTAAATTAAAATCATTATCTGTATAAAATTTTACTTCCTATAACTTAACAGAAGATATTTCTGAACCAAAATCCATCTTCATTTCTAGTTCATAGATAAGTTAACCATCAATGAGAGTTATTCATATAAATAGACTTGATAAAGGGTTGTGTTAAATAATTTTATTTTAACATAAAACAAAGCCATATTTTTATATGGTATTAAAGACATTAAATATTAAAAGCACACAATCATTATGGTAAATTAGTAATGAATATTAATAAATAATGTTCTTTGGAGCACATTGGTACTAAATTCCTGTAAAAAACACTACTCTCCATGATATTTTTTTATGAAAAATAAATAATAATATGTATAATAGAAATGAAGAAAAGAAACATTCATATAAATTTTTTTTGGATTGTGTTCTTTTAGATTCTGCACTTGCGAATAAATCTAGTCTAGTATGGAGTATATACAATTATTCTAAAAAAATACAAGGATACTGGATGGAATAGAAAAAAATTACATAATAAAAAATAAGCAATAATGAAATTGAAAACACAATAATAAACTAAAACATAGAATTGATCCCTGAAATTTTAACAAATCTCCTTTTTCTTCTCAAACCTCTCAAGAATGAAATATCCACTGGATAAAGCTTTAGGGAATGGTGGTGTGAGGCTAGTAGAAAGATCCACCTCATCATTATCTTAAATAATATTTCTATTTTCTACCCATTAGATTATTATATATATATAATCAATAAATAAAAAAATGTACTAAATGAATCTACCCCCAAGAAATCACATTGGGAACGAAATTAGCATGCCTCAGTAGAAAAAAATAAAAAAGACACATGATCAGAAATATAAACATGAATGGATTATTCATTGTAAATAATATTATATAGATAGAACAAAGTAATATTAACAATTTAAAACTACTTGATAATAATCAATGTACATTCCTACCTTGAATATTAAAGATCTCGTGATTTGTTTGATGATAATCTCCACTATTGAAGAATTATTCATGAAACACTTGAACCTCAAAGGATTACACCTCATAATTTTCATTGTATATAAAAATAAAAATAAAAATTGATATTTAAAATCAATTCACCAACCTTAAACACTTCACAGTAGATTAAAAAGTCATTATAAAGTATTAAATTTGACAAAAACAAAGAATTAATTTTTCCAGCATGGTAGTGACTAATGTAGTTGGAGCGATCATAATAGTGTTGAATAATAAAGTTGACATGACCAAATCTATGGTGGTGAGCAGTCCAATCATGGAAGGAAAAAGTGTGATCAACAGTGTGGTCAGTGTGACATAATCGGTAGTGATGGTGTACAATACGGGCTACCTGAGCGGAGCGACAAATGGTGGTCGTGACCGGTGCCGGTGGAACGAGTAGTATGAGCTCGATGTTGGCATTTTTTCTGTGGGTAGTGCAAGGGGGTTTCTGAGATCATTAGTGATAGTGGTGATCATTCTAAATGTATATAGATCCACAATTGAGGATTTCTTTCTTTCCATAGTGATGAGTGTGGGAGGTGTGTGATTTTCACCAATAGTGTCAAGAGTGGATGGCATGTGTATAGTGATAGCTGGAGAGTGCGTGGTTGTAAGGGATAATGATTTGGATGATTTTGTATAGGGTTTGATGCATGAAATAATCATTTAAATGACAAGTAAAAATCTATAAATATCATTAGTATGTATTTGTCACTTGTTAAGGATATTGATCGGGATTTAATGGTCAAGAAAGGTGACATTACCTGCCTGAATGACAACTGTGAAGTAATTGTTGACCAATTTAATATCTTTGAATACATTGTAATCACTAGTATTTTTCTTCATGATGGAGTAATGTCTTGGAAAATTGATGATTTAGTTCATAATATGTCTTCTATATGTTGTTTTTATGGATTTAGATTCATTCGCTTGATTCTCGGTTTCTTCCATATCATTTTTTTCCTCAGATGATCTAAAGTGATGTGTTTGGGGGTCAGTTTAACCGCCTTAATTCCATGTATGAAATTCATTCAATAAGAGTATTTTTTATTTAATCCATCTTCCATAACAAATACTAGAGCCATGGTATGGATTAAAATTATTGGCCTTAAATGAATATTGTGGCATCTTAATATCTTATTCAATATTTCATCAGTTGTGTAATTTATAAGCAAGATAGATAAGAATACTGAGTTTTCAACAAAAAATTACTATGATAGGGTAATTATGGAGGTTGAATAGGCATATATATTTATCCATAATGTTATTTTGTCTATAGTGTATTATTATATTAATTTAAATTTGGAGTATTAAATACTTCTTGTCTTTTGTCTGAAGTTTTAAATTATTGGTCTTGTCTTGGATAAATGTCAAAAGAATTTATTTTCTCTTTTTTTTCTTCAGAAGGAAACCATGAATATTCTGGTAGAATTCAATTGTAGAACCAAAATACAAAAATCAATGCATACTCGCTTGGTGATAGTCAACCCACTAGTGAAAAAGTCTATGTGCATGCTAGAGCGGGGTCAACATTTTTATCTGAGGAATCAATAAAAATGACACAAAGCTTAGGGGATATAGATCTGATGTTAGTACATAGACATAGAGTTATTTCAGAAGATGATAAGGGAGGACTTACATCTATAGTGATGATGGAAGTGGATCAATGTCTATAGGAATCCTCTCTTATAATTGAGGGGAAACAAAATCCAATTGTTTGTGAAAATAATTCAATGATTCATTTGGAAATAAATAAATTAAGGGAATTCTATGTCATCTATTGAAGGTGGGATGACATTGATGACGATTCCATAAGAAATTCATCTTATATATAGGTATTTTTAAATGAAAAAAAAACATTATGGAAGATGATGTTTTTAAACTCATTCCTCCCAGGAAAGTGAGATAGAGGAAATATTATTCCTCTATAAAGCCAACTATTTTCACTAGGTCTCATGGTCCCAAAAAATTTGATTCAGATTTTTATAGTTATTATGATAATTCCTATTAGTTTGATTATGAAATTGTATCCCCATTTCCATCTCATTGTAAGAGGTCATTATACTTATGTGTCCCCATCTATCTCCATTATTTATTTCCTTTTCCTTTTTTAACAAAAGGTCTCTACTCAAACATTTCTAGTAAAAACCCACACCTAATAAACAAAAATATAAAAGTATATTTTCTATTTAAAGAAATATGAAACAATATGTATGGAAATTAAAAAAAATGAAATTTGAAAATAAAATATGACATAAACAATTTGATAGATGTAATTTTATTTGTAATAGATCAACACAAAAAAACAAAATTCATGTATTATATGTTATTAAAGGATTCAAATAATCATGATTTATGTAGATATTGAAATTCCAGATAAGAGTAAATTTAAATTTATATAATAATCATAATAATTGCAATTATAATAATAATAACAATAATAAAATTAATAATAAATTAAATCATATATCAATGCATCCATGATTGTGAAATTATTCATTTATATACTTTAAGTAAATAAACGGAATAAAGACAGGAGATTAATGTTATAGATCTGGGGTAAAATGTAGATTTTACGAATATGGGATATATAAATTCCTATTCAATACCAGCTATTATGTGGTTTTATTAATGTATATTTTTGAAATAAATTCATATAGTAGCTATTGGTAAGAGTCTTCCATAACCAATAATTATGGTAGTTATGATATGAGGTAACTAGTTTGACCTATTGGAAGTAGAGATTACAAAAAATGGTTCTACCAATGAGATGAGTTTTATAATTTCAAGAATTATATTTATTTACATTTATTTCTTATTTTCTGATTTATATTAGGATTATTTGATATAATTACAGTAGATGGTTTGTGGTATCTAATTTTTATCAATTCAACTCTAAATTATTTATTTTGTTTTTTCATTCTATTATGTTTAATTCACTTATGAATGATTATAATTTAATTAAGAGTGACTAATATAAGAGGTGATAATTATTATAAAATATATCTTAAATATTTTATTAATAATTATTATTCTATAAATGAATCTTATACAATATATCATACTTTAATTCATTTTTTTAGTTCATTCAATTTTCATCTATTTATCAAAACTATTTAATGAAGAATGATATTTTAATATGAAAAAATGGATTTTATTTGAGACTATTGATTTTAGAATCTAATTTTTCTAATAATACTTAATTATAATTTATTTTTTGTATATTAATTTTTTAATAATATTAATTAAGATATTTAATCAATTATTGAAAAAATGACCAAACAAAAATTGTTTTTTAAGGACAATATTTAATGGTTCAAATGGGAGCCCTAAAAATAATACCATCCAAAAATTCTAACATAATGACTATTATAAAAGCATAAAAATATTACAAATCAAATGGAAATTTATGACATGGTTAGTAAACCAAGAATACAAGGTATGCAGGATAAAACTGCTCACTATAATTTTCGTGACCCATTTAACAATGAATAATAAATGGTATAGGATGACACAAGGCCTTACACATGTATCCCAATATCCGAATGGATGATAACAAGTATAGAGGGTCTAGGGTAGTACCATGGGGATATTATAAACCCATATTAGAGAGTAAAATATTATAAAAATTACCACATAACATTAATAGAAGAAAATAATTAGAGTACAAAAAAGGAAATACTAAAAGAAAAAAAAAGCAAAAAAAATTGGAAGCTTATAAACATACCCCAATATTGATCATCAACATGCCAATTGTAGGTTTATATAAATGATTATTTATTTTCCTTGTGATGAATAGTGTCTAAGATGTGTCTTCTCACATGAGGATTTGCACATTTGGTTACATTAGTAATTTTATGACTCCTAATTTTATTGATTTTCTTTATTTTTGGTTTAGAAAATGATGGTTTTGGGGTTCCCTAAGTTGATGAAGTGAAAAAAAATTAAAATATCCTATAATTTAGATTAAAAAGATTGAATTACGTGAATATATGTTTTTTATTATGGATAATGAGGGTTATTTTATTATTCAATTCAACTTGACTATATGACCCTCATTATATGGATTTTTTTCTCTTTGTTGAGCTGAATATTTAGCTTTCATAAGAAACCAATTCAGCACAAAAAATATTACCGCATCATTATAAATTATTTGATAGAATTTGAGATTCATTCCATCTTGTATGACCACTACACCCTTTCACATCACTATAATTCACCACAAATTAAATTAAACCATTTAATAGTTTAATTAACAATAATTGAGAACACCATGAATCATCCCCCAAGACCAAGCCCTGGGTAAGTCAATTTCCATTGCTAATTGAAATCGATCATTGAATAATATGGGATAAGAGAAAAAAATTAGGGTTCAATGACTGATGGGAATAGATTAAGTGGGAAAACATTATATTAAAAATATTAATTATGTTAACATCAAAAATGAAATTAAAAATAACAATCCTATAATTATTTTCATTCTTATTGTGATGGAAAAGGGAAATTCTCAGGAACTATTTATTTTTATATTATCCTAACCCACCTATATTTATAGATTTGATTCATCTTAAAAAACAATAAATGAACGAATAAATGAGCATTTGATACTCTTAAGTTATTATGGGGTCATAAAGGGGGGTGGGGGTTTGATAACTGAATTTATCAAACTCATCCTTGACGGGTCATGTACAATGGTTTTAAATCATAAATATGATTTGTGCCACATGATTTTTTCTGGATGGATCCATTTTATTACCTCTTATATCATTTTAATGTGTCATGTGATGTTTTAAAGAATGACACATATACTTCACACGTTGAAACATGTGCTGAATTTCATATATTTGGTTTCTTCATCTCACATTTCTTGTTAATCACTTCTCCAAAGTGTATTAAATCATAAATGACATATTTATGAAGTCAATAGTCAATTTCTAGAAAATTTGGCTCTATTTACGCACAATTCTTCAATTATGAGATTATAACTTAGACATTTACATTCCAATTGTCTCCACATATATTTTTCTTGAAAAATTAAAAAAATTTAAGAATGTTTGATACATTTTTTCATTCATGTACTAAAACATGAAAATTGTTAAATAATGGAAGAAATAATCAATTAAAATTTAAAAATAAATTGTTTCATATTATAATATACATTCATAATTTGAGTATTTTAATTCACTCACACATATAAATTACATTTCTATAATAATGTGTCATGAAAAACATTGAAAACGTATTTATTTAAACTAATATTTAAATTTCAAAAGAAACATAATAAAATGATTGAAAATGGAAGATAATATTTCAAAATTCATAAAAACGAATTTAACATACTCATCACTCATAAATGTGTGAAATATAATCATGATGTTTTATTTCTTTAATTAGAAATATTTATGATCTTCCGTAGATAATTTTTTTTTTCAAAATTCATTGTTAATTTGAATTCAAAATCAAATATACTTTACATTCAATTCATTTAAGTCATATCGTAATGTAATATATATAGTGATGTTTTTTTCATACCTCTAATATATATCACTTTTCATTGGATTTAATGGCATCTAAAATCCCCACTACATAAATATAGAAATTTAATTAATCTTAAAGTCTTTGAATTATGTTTCAAATGACTTAGTGGATTAGGTTAGGTAGGTAATGAATAACATAAATTTCAAATATTAGTCATTAATATTTATCATTTTTGATGGAATCAAAATAAGGTTATTGTTAAAATACTCATGAAATTATTAATATGTTCTTTCCCAACCCCCAAATCTTAACGTAGCCACATGATAAAATTATGAATTATGAATAAATTGCCCCTTATTGAATTTTACACTTCTATTTGTTTAAATTGTTAGTAGTATATTTTGATTAATAAAATATCACAACCACTTATAAATAACAAATGATGAATTCTTTCTCAGTATTGAAATTTCTTTATCCTCCAACTAAATAGTCCATTTTTTTCATTATTTTTTTATCTTTAGCTATATAGGTGAATAGTAAATTTCAATGAAATGATGGATCCTTATAATTCAAATTAATGCCCCATGAAAAAAGTATATACATCCCCACATACTATGGGAAAGTAATCCTCCTCACTTAGTCTTTTATATATCATTAAATATACTATAATTAGGGTATGAATATATATAATAGGAATATAATGGAGATAGTTTCATATAATGGTAATTCATTTACTGGACAAGAAAAAATAATACTCAATGTCCTGGTGATGATAAGGATAAAAGGGATAAATAAAAAATGCCTGAAACTTATTTAAATTTATTCTATTCTATCATAGCCTTAACAATATTCCAATAACATTCAACGTTATAAACATCTCGGGGTCTCTCAAGAAATATAATATACAAATAAATGGGAAATATTTGTTTCAATATTTTGGTGATGGATAAGAATATATACATGGGTAAAATTACAAATATAAATTCAGAATAGAAATATTAAAATAAATATAAATTTTATAATAAAAAAATAGAAATATAAAATAAAAATTTTGTTTACAAAAAAAAATAGTACTCCAAAAAATAATTATTCAAATTCATTCACTAATGTTTATCCATACTCATCCATTTTAAAATTTTACTAATTCAATTATGTGAACTATGAAAATAGAAACAATTCATAATGACTACCCTAGGAATCTTATATCTCCAAAATCGACACTATATTCGATGAGTTCAACATGATGCATAAAATTTTCCTTAATTCTATAAAAAATTAATTTAATGAGAGTAACAACTAAAGAATAATTAAAAATAATTATCCCCTCAAAATTATACTCTATTTAGGGTTTCATATAATCTTTTTTTCCTAGTTCTATTATATATCGTATTGATGATCGCATTTGTCGTTTATAGTATAAGATTTAAATTAAAGCCTAATATACCTTTTGTAATGTGAATTTTGAAACTCTTCGAGTTGATTTTTCTTTTTCGTTTTACCATCGACATTATGTACCTATAAAATAAAACATCTTTTTTATGAAAAGGGCCTTTTCAATGTAGTTATTAAATGGTTGAAGGGACTGGGAAAAACCTAGTATATATCTAATAAAAATTGGTAACTAGATTGAAAAATTAATCCCAAAAATAAAATAAATAAAATATGGATAAATCACTATATAATCCCCTTAGTGGGACATGGGTTTTGACTATCTCTAGATGGGTAGTACCAGCTATCATCTGTAATATTATAGTTGGTGGAGCTTCATGGATTTGAACAACCAAATATTGTTTTTTCCAAATTTATCTTTTTTATCTTCATTAAAGATGGATCTTAGGATATATTATACTTTATACTCCCACATTTCAATAAGGTACAACATTCATGGAGGGGGTAAGATAAATTAGAGAAGCCTCCGCTCCCATATTTAATTTCTTCTTATTCCACCACTTCTTCTACATCCAGTGCCTACTCAATGTGGGTTGTATTGAAATACTATTAAAACTGGTGATTAGAATATTATTTGACTTAAACTAAATTTATTCTGGAATAATTCCTATGAGATTCCTCCATTTAAATAAGAGTATGATTTGTCGTGATATATCTAGGTATAACTAATTGGATATATTTTAGGGCTTCCACTAACAAATGATCAATGAAATTGGGAAGATCCAAACATTTTTCAACAGGTTCATCCTCGTTTTCAACATCCTCCAATGAAGAATCCCATGTCAGGTAAATCTTAAAAATCGGAATAGTTGGGTGTAAAACTAAAATTAGATTCAATGAAATTAAATGAGTTTTATTTTATGAATTTATTATCTACATATGTATTCTTTACATTCAAATCATCTTTAATGGACCATTACTTTATGAGTTGATATTAATGGGATAGAGTTAGGGGGTCAGGATCCACTTTTTTTTAAATTATATAATATGGGTGGTTTCATTATCATCAAAGGATATTGAGATATGTAATACTATTGGAAATTATACTATGTAATTGAATGTGATATGATATTGTACTTTATAATAATTAAATAAGTTATCCACATCTTTTTTATATCCCATGTATTGTTTAGCATGAAATTCATTATCATCAAGAATCCACTATAACACTTCATGGTCATTTTGGATCGGGTGCTTCTACTGGTTGGGATACGTATAGTCTTAAATGATGGACACATCCTTTAGAATGCCTTCTAAAATAATGGGAAAATATTATCGTACCTACACAATTTCCTCTGGTTTAGGTTCTATATTTTCCTAGTATTCATAGAAGAATGTAGTTATCTATCCAATTTTGCATCACAAGCCATCCTGGGTATCTCTTATTCTTTTCACCAAATAATTTATTTATTTTTTTATGATATCCTCTAGGTGTTGTAACTATGAATACTTTGTTACGGAATAATACATGATTATTGGATAAATCATGAAAAGTATTTATTTTATTTTTACATTTCTATAATAATTAAAAATAATTATTATAAAATATGAGAAAAATAAATAATTATTAAAGGACCACTTTGATCCACAACCAAAATCCTAGTTTTGACTCACTTATCATAGGGAATTAGAAATAATATTTTATTTCCTACTATAACAGAATGACATACTAAGGTTATCTCACATGAGGAGCATCATACTCGATTTAATCACTTATTATATTCTAAATAATCTAGTTCTTTTGTTTTTCACTCTTATTTATAAAATGAAGGTTTTGGGATTTAAATAAATATAATTTCATGAAAAAATAAAATTATCCTACCTTGAAGATGTAAATAATAATTAATTTTGGTAAGAACAGACTTATTCCTAGGTTCTAGTTATGTGTGTTATTTCATTATTTTATTAAATTTAACAATATATCCCTCTATACATGGATTTTTATTCACTACCTTGAGTAGGATTTTTAGAATACCGAATAAACCACTTCAGCATAAAAAAATTCACCTCTTACTGGAAGAAAATATGAATTAAATCAAGATTCAGGGCTTGGTTGATGGAAACCACAATTGTTCACATCAATCTCATTCAACAAAAAATAATTTAAAAAATTTATTGACTTAATGATCATTAATTAAAACTACACTAAAAACTACCCCAACAACAAAGCTCGGGTTAAACAATTTCTATGTCTAAGGGAAATGCGTCAGAGAATAAAATTTGAGAAAATATAAAAAACCTGATTATTTGAGGAATGTGATTGGAAAAAAAGAGTAACCACATAAATTATAACATGAATAAGGGTTACATCATAAAATAAATTCAAAAAAGTGATACTTTTTTTAAAAAATATAGCATCAATATCCTTCAAGAAAACAACAATACATAAAAACTTGTTCCTTTTCCAATCCCCCTACCAAAATATTTAAAGGTATTAAATCTTTCCCAAGGAATCACAAATAATCTAATAAATGAGTCTCCCATGGTCATGGGATATAATGGGGTCATATAGGGGGGTTCCTAAAAATTTATTAAAAAAAACCACTCAATTTTAGACTCATATGAATGTTTTACATTGTAAATAATGTTTTAATGATGTGAATGTTGTGGGATAAAATCATTTTATGTCCTATTTTTCATCTTTACTGTGTCGGTGGAAGATTATAGCATGAAATATGTGTATCTGATTGTGACACATGAGTTTATTACCTAGAATTCTGTTATTCATTAGTTTTTTAAAATTATAACTTCATTGAATTTTTCCACTATAAATTATAGATTCATATTTTAATCGTCAATTTCCATAAAAATTGGTCAGGTTTCCACCTATATATTTAGTTAAGAGCTCAATGCTCAGACCTTCTCTTCACATTTGTAATGGGAAAATATTTTCATGATGAATTCATCACATTTTTTCATTTTTATAAAATTTCATGTCTCCCACAATAATATATGAATAAAATTAAATTAGAAACATCCCATGTTTTATTCCTCATAAAATTTCCAATGGAATTTAGATTTTATAGATTGGTGGATGGGAAATCCTCTAAAACATTCATTAGAATCTAAATCTATTTATTGGAAAACATAAAAGTGTTACTTTTAAGTGTGTTTTAATCTTGGAAGGTGTTTTGGGAGTTCTGTTTTTTTTGAAGTATCTGTATCAACAAGAACATATATTTGGAGGAAAAGAGTAAGGATTGTGGTTTGTGCATAGTTTGTTGAACCATGTGGATCAACCATGCAGACACTTTTATTAAGGGGAATGGGTCGATTAAATTGTGAAACATTCTAGAAGTAACCATGTGACATGGTTCATGTGTTCAAGGTTACAGGTGGAGAATGGGCTTCCCAAACCATGAACCTAGCATGAACCCTTAGTTCCACATAACTAGTATCTATGAAATGTTTGTAAAATCATGATTCCCAAATCTAAGACCCTTTTAAATGGGAATGGATTAGAATTGTAAAGCTAACACCATCGGTTCATTTTTAGCTAAATAGTTCATCCAATATTTGAAACTATTATGAAAGAAAATTATATTCATTTTCCCTATACCTATTTAAAGGGTTTACACATATATTTATCAAACCCTCTACAAGTAGGAATATCCCTAAAATGATGAACATCTACAATCACAAATTTATGAAAATATATTCACCATTATTCCTCCATTTGAGGTGTGATTTTTCATCATTAAATCATATCAGAAAGACTATAACATTTTATTAATCATTTATAGGTTTCATTCCCCATTGTTAGTGTTATCTTTATGAGATCTAATTCACCCTATTTATAGGGTAGTTTTCCATTCCACTTATTTCATTCAAACTGCCTCAAATACAAGCTTGATATTTTATGAGTAATATTGGCTTTTTATATGTTAGGTGGCCTATGATTTTTCCCTTAATGTCTCATTATTTTATAAAATATCATCAATGTGCCTCATGCTGGACTACTAGTGAATTTATCATAAAATTTTAAATGCTCTTAATTTATGTGTCTGACTTCACTGTGTTTATATAAGACCCTATAATGTAGTTGAAAGTGATAACCTCTAAATAAACAACATTTAGGATCAATTTAATTAATATACCTTTTATTTATTTTATTTCTTTTGGAAGATCCATCCATTTGGTTATGAAATTTAAATTTGATATTTGAAATGGTTTCCAATTCTTAACATCCTTTCTATATGGGTTTATCTATTTATTCCGAATGATATAAACCAATTATTTTAAATTAACCTTTTTATATAAATATCATGTTTTCTAAAAAATGACCTTTTGAGGTTCACAACATTTTAATCTAAAAAGGAAGTGATGAATGTTCTATATCTTCCGTAGATCTATTGGATGGGTTCTCCTGATGACTTTTATTTTAGTTCAAAAATTAAACTTCGTTCCTATGGAAATGGAGTTCTATTTATTTATAATTATAAGAAAAATGGATTTATTATGGTCATGACATTACGTATTATATATAATGGAATTGTATTTAATGATTGTATGAAGACATGGAATATTAATAAATGAATAATAAAATATATTTAAAGGTAACAATTATGATATGTGGGATATCAGTTGGCTCTTTATGTTACATCGAGAAAAGGTTTCACCGTGAAAGTCAACTAAATTATATTGCAAAATTATAGATGGACCATGAGTAGGGTTGTTGTCCTTGGCGTGTCACACCCCCTTGGTCAAGTATGTTGGCATGATGTCCACATCATATGGGTTGTTCGATATTACATTATAAACCCCATTGTTTTTGAGGTTGGATGTTACCCTCCTCATCATTATTTATGATAATCAATGTGGAATCTGACATTCTTCATGAAATATGTCATGGTGTGATAATTTTATTAATATCCTTAGGCTCTAAAACCATTTATTAATAATATTAGAATATTATATTTTATATGAGTATTATTACACATGGAAGCGTAAGTTACACAAATGTTCCCAGCTAATACTATATATCTATATATAGTAAAATAAGCATTACCACATTTATAGTGAATATATATATATATATATTTATTTATTTAGAGACATTTTATCTTAGTCTACGATGATATGTTTTTCTAGGTTTTCTTATGGAACAAGATACGAATTTGTAAAAAATATATTTATCTTCTATTTGTTTGTTATACATGTACACTTCTATATATTATATAAAATAAATGTATTATTATTTATACACCCTTGGTTGTGGCCTAATGAATTTATCTCAACCCACATTAAGTCCTCCATTTCACTATGGTACTCGAACATGTCTAACATTTTAAGTCTCAGGATTTTGATTTCTCTTATGTTGCGGCCTTTGTTCATGGGATCTTAGGAGAATGTGATTGATTTGTAAATCGAAATTCTTATAGGATTATATATTGGGTAATTTTTTATTTTCCTTGTATATTTTTTATTCATTACATATTTTGTGTCTTATTCTTATATATTTTATTCACATTTACATGATTTTATTCATATTTGGTATTGTCCAATTCTTATTTTTGTCAGTTATTTTATTTATCTTCCACTTCACTATGTTATATTCATTATGATTCATATATTGGTCAATTTATTTACTATTATACCTCTATCCATATATGATCATGATTGTATATTCTCCCCATAGTAACACTATTTGTCCATTATAGCATATCGATAGCCTATAGTGTATGGAGAGGTGTGCTTGAGTCCATGTGATCACCTATATTAAGGAACTGTTTTACTGGCCGGTGGGTTGGAATGTGGAAAAGACTTATCAAAGCTGTTTATTTTCATTATCTTATTATTTTTTGTTGTTATACTAGATATTAGTAAATTTACAATGCTTGGTAAATAGCATTTTCTATGAGTGATCACCCCACACATTGACAAAAGTCCATGTTGAATGGCATAGGATTGTAGTTCCTCATGTAGTTGATTATGATTTATCATTGATTGAATGTTACACATTATATTGATATTGAAATATAAATTTTTAGTTTTCTCCTTTGGGTTGTTATGGCAAGGAATTATCAGTACATACATTATTATGGACACATACAGATTCACATTCATTGCATATATCGTCCCATATACATTAAAAATTAGACTATATGATTTAATGACATATTAATTGAGTGTTCTTCATTTTTAAATGTTTTTATATCATTTTAGTAAGTACATGATGTTTTCATGATTGTCATTACATGATTCATGATTGTATCATACCTATCGTTATGCCTTTAGTTGGTGATTTCTTTGCATGAATTTCTTATATATCATGATTCAGTGGTTTATTTCTTATTTAGTGTCTCGACAGGATTAAGTAATTATTGGTCATGTTTTATGGTATTTAATTCAGGTGATAGTTTGCAATTTAATAATTTTATACATTCAATTAGTTTCTTGTGTTCCAACATCCACCTAAATGGTGTTTTCCATTATAGATAGATGGTGACACATTATCTAACTAATCCAAACATGGTTTATCCATGTTCCATGGGTTATATGGGATGAATAATATTGGATTCGGTTATGTGGGATCCAGTTTGAATATATATAAATTGTGTGTGAGCATTACATATTGGAAAATGTTAACCTATATAATAGAACCATCCAATAAGAGTTTCATATTCCATGATACCATTTTATATATAGAGATAGTGTAAATATAAGACTTAATTTTAAAAGGTATAATTTATGAAGGGTTTCAACTCTATCACTTATGGATGAAGACATGTATAACTAAATTCCTAAATGCAAAACTTGACCCATGTAAGTCCGTTTGGGAATGTTTTGTTGGTGATAATCCTAATGCAACCCATTTGGTTGTTCAAGGTGAAAAATTATTACCATATGAACCCAATATGCGTTTAAAAAAATTATTTTTAAAATGTATTGGTTTTCATTTTGATGATCCAAGAATGTCTTAATGGTACACTATTTGTACACATTTACATTATCCTTTATGATTAGTAATTAGCCCCAAGCTGGTATCCTTATGTTATATAAGAAAGGTTATCTAAGGTGTCCCAAAATGAATATATGTGTTTACATATAGATTTATGATGAAATATTAAATGACCCTCCCACACTTAATTTTTGACAGAAATGTTTTCTTCCTTCCACATTTACATATATATGGTTTTCATTTCATAAATTACATTCTCATCCAAAAGTGTGTATTTCTTTTAAATAAAGGAATTTATTTTTTCAATAACAAATACAATGGTGGATGCATGGGAATAAATAAATGATGTTTCAAATGTAATATATAATATGAGATGCCTAAATATTATATTGTGTCAGTTATATTTTAAATCATGAAAGGAAATTAATATAACATTTATGTGTGACTTGTGGCATTAGATAAATGAATCGAATCAAATAAATCCTTAAAATAGTGTTTTAATTTAAACCCTCAGGTATGATATGTTTATGTTTTTACATTATATTTCCATAGAATTTGAATATGAGCATTTCCTAGAGCCTTCCAAATGGATTATGAGGTTCTGATAAAACAATAAAAGGGAGTAGAGCCTAGTATATTTTTTTCATGGCCAAGATATAGAGATGATGCTTTATTATTTTGTATTGGTCTAGCTCGAGGTGGGTAGTACCCTCATAACATTAAAACCTTTCTAATTGTTTCTAAAATTTTTCTGATGTGTGGTAAATTTTGGGTGTCGATTGTCACATGTAGGACTCATGGATTCTAAACAAATCCTTACATTGAGGGATGTTTTGCAATGTTTTGACCCACTTGATGAGCATAACCATTAGGTAATGAAAACTTCATGTAGTTAAGACATTATTAGTGCATGGTGAAATGATTTGTAGGTCATGAGACACATCTAATTCTACAACTTCTTAGAAATGTATGACGCTGTGTGGAATTTTCCAAATTGCACTTTTATGGGATGATTTAACACTAGGATAATTCTTTTTAATATCCATCATAAACTAGATTCATAAGGATTATAATCATATTTATGGTTCCAAATTATTTCCAGTTTATAACATCGATCTCATGGTCGTATGCATCAATACACATGATATCCTTAGTGTTGATAAATGGAAAAGAAATATTGTATGAGTTAGCGGAAAATGCATAAGACATGGGGATTTACACATTGACTATTTTTTATCTCTAGGGTAGAGTGACCTATGAATTTGGGGAAGTTTTACATGTCCCAATTCTTCTAACAATGTTATAAAAGGACTTGGTGTCATAACACCACTGGTTAGGTTGGTTTTTCCATTACCATTTATGCCATGTCATGCTGGGGCATAACTAAGGAGGAGTTTCACACATACTTCTAACATTGAATCTAATCTTGTTCACTTTTATGAAGTTTTTTCCCTTCTCGTTTCATGTTAGTTCTTGGTAAATTCATATTTTCCATGTCTAAAAACTTCCATTAGTGGATGGTGGGGCGTGTGATGTGGGATTGGATCCCATTCTCATTAATGTTATGATAAGGACACTCCTAAGGTGAGGAGCATCATGTCAGGTAGGTTTACTATATCCTTCCAGGAAGAGTGAGCACAACCATTAAGGGGCCATTTCGAAATATTCATTATTGCTTCAAATTCACTTGAGGCTGGTGATTTTTTTATATGTATATGCTTTCAAAGTGCCTTGGTGAAGGGATGGAAATCTGTGTATGAATCATTTATGAACATAATTTGTCATGAATGGACATTGGTGGTTGTTCTTGAGTGATCACAAGAATCCTGGGGTTGTAAAATCTATATGGTTAAATAATGATGATGTGTTGGTAGGTAAATATATTCTCTTCTATTAGAATTCATCATGTGAGGTTTTACTAACCTATCTGTATTCAATTGGAAAATATTGGTTCGAAACCATAGAGAGCATTCCCTTTGTAATATTATGGAATTCTCTATGTTCTTCTTGTAAATTATTGATATCATCTTAGTGTACACATTGCTTAGAGATAATATTGTCCCCTATCTTGATATCATCTAGGATAAACTATGAGGACATCGATTATATGTCAAGAAATTTAAAAAATTATCTTCTATTTTATAAATAATCTATATGGAATTTTTTCACTGAAATCACGGTTGTTTATAGAGACCTGAATATTCCTGAATGATTCTCATGCTCTCTAGTAGGAAGGCATTGGATAGACTCATGAACCCAAGATAGATCTTTTACTTCAAAAAAGTTGGAAACAAACATTGCTCTGGATATGTGGATGGTAATAATTTTAAATAATATATCACTTGTAAATTACAGAGGATAGACTATTGCTGATAGTATACATAGACTCTATTTGTTGATTTTGAGGATACCCCGGACCATAGTCCAGATTATGATTTATTTATGAATGGCTATAGTACAACATTTCTAGATGAGGTATACAAACATGTTCATGCTCATGTAGGAAAGGATAAATGAACATGGGTGGGGTTATCTAGAAGATGGTTTCAGAAGATTGGTATGGGATTTAGTGGATGTGTACGTTGTAAAGTAGGGGTTCCTCCGAAGAAGGTTTCATGATTAAATTTGTGGTATGATGGCATTTTATGTTGAGAATTTTGATAATAGTTAGCTGAATGTGGGTCAATATGTTTTCTTCTAGTTTCCTAGATTTATCTAATGAGAAACCAATTAAAGAGGATGTCATCAGGATATGTCTAGTGTTATGTGAGTCATCTAATGATTTTCATGCAATATCGGCTCAACATGGATAGATCTGGGTCATTGGGATTTGACCATCTATTTATGTTAAATATGATTCCAAGATCAACATTACTATGTTAGGGGCATATTAAGGTACACAATTATGATAATGGAGATAATGAGAGTATATTGTGGCATATAGGTGATAGAGCCTATGGGGGAGAGTTCCATAGGGTGGGTGATTAAAAAGGGAAATGTCGGGATCATATTTCTAGTTTTTTATTATTTATTAATCACCATCACAATGTTTCCACTCAAGACATGAATGTTGAGTTGAGTTTTGATGTCTTGTGTACCATATTTATAATGTGGTGTTTGGAGGCACATTGGGAGTTTCGAATCACAATTGGGATTTTTAAATGAAAATTAATATCAAAATTAGTCTTGGTGTGATTACTTTTTATCAAAAATGATTCATAGGTGTAGACCCCGAAAAACTCGTCCCCAAAATTTTCCAAATGCTTCCATACATGATCCAAGATTGTAGTCCATTTCGCAAGCTTCAATTTGGTAGGTCGTAGGGCCCAAACAGAGTTACGGATTAGGAGTTATGGACGTTTGATGTTTGGCTAGAAATCTGGTTCGCGAAGCCCATCCGCGAAGCCCCCCTCCGTGATCGCGGAGCGCCACCGCGAAGCAATGAGGCGAGAGGCTCCGCGAACCCGTTTGACGTTTGCGATGCTCCGCGAAGACCCCTCGC
This sequence comes from Viscum album, assembly GCA_963277665.1. Taxonomy (NCBI): domain Eukaryota; kingdom Viridiplantae; phylum Streptophyta; class Magnoliopsida; order Santalales; family Viscaceae; genus Viscum; species Viscum album. The sequence continues at coordinate 2,057,677,726 of OY728123.1, read as the reverse complement.
GAAGCACTAATGCGAAGCACCGATGCGAAGCACCCGTGCAGCGCGGTCCCGCGAAGCCCCGCCGTGAAGCGCCCCGACCATCGCTGCCTCGCGAAGCTCCAGAGGCGGTGATGCTCCGCGAATGCATTTGACGTTCGCGAGCCGCGGCGAAGCACCAGAGGCGATGATGCTCCGCGAACGCATTTGACGTTCGCAAGCGCGCCGCGAAGCTCCTGAGGCGGCGCGGAAGTTTTGCTTCGCGGCGCCCCTTGCCTATAAATACCCAGCTCACCCCCCTTCTCCGGAGGGCCAAGGACGGCCGCGGCCACTTCGCCCCTTGGGCGGCCGAGCGGAGCTCCGCATTGCGGCTCCGCGAAGCCATGCTCCGCGAGCAGCTTCCTTCGCGTTGCTGCTCCGCGAGCGGAGGATCCGCGAGTCCATGCTCCGCGAGCCTATGCTCCGTGATGCTACTCCGCGATGCTGCTCCACGAGACCAAGCTCCGCGAGAGCCCTTTGCTCCGCGAGCCCTTGCTCCGTGATGCTGCTCCGCGAGACCAAGCTCCACGATGCTGCTCCGCGAGACCAAGCTCCGCGAGACCCCTTTGCTCCGCGAGAGACTATTGCTCCGCGAGGCCATGCTTCGCGAAGCTACTTCGCGAAGACCCATCCTTCGCGAGGATCCTACCGTCGCGCCCAGAGTCGCACCGCGAACTTTTCGGGCCTGGATGCCGGGATTTTCCATTGCGCCCTTATGCGCTCCCACCTTCCACCTATGGAATACCATGATTTGATACACTCCTCCGCACACCGTGGAACACCTAGAGTCGACATATTCCTCTGGGTTTCATTCCATGTCGTGAGTCGAGATTATCATCATCAATTCCCCGAGTACCTCGAGTCGAACCATCTCTCAGGCAACTCCTCCAAACCCGATCACTTGGCTCCTATGCCAGGTTGAACCAGAAAGGGCCGCCCTTGCGTAAGTCCCGACACCAACCATTTCTAGGCACCTTCTACCCAATAGTCCTTTCTACATGACTCTAAACTGTAGTACACCCTATCTACCAATCATAGGATGCCTCTTGCCCTATACGAGAGATGCCTTATGCTCCTAGTATAAGATGCCAATAGTCCTGCTTACATGAATCTAAACTGTAGTATTCTCCCTATGTTCAAAACACAGGATGCCTCTTGACCTATACGAGAGATGCCTTATGCTCCTAGCATAAGATGCCAATAGTCCTATCTACATGACTATAAACTGTAGTACTCCCTATCTAACAAATGATAGGATGCCTCTCGCTTCTAACGAGAGATGCCTCATTCTCTTATCATGAGATGACAATAGTCCTACCTACATGACTCTAAACTGTAGTATTCTCCCTATCTAACAAATGATAGGATTCCCAATTCACCAGTGAGTTGGGATGCCCTCATGGCCAGACATGAGGAAGACATTACGGGCAGTTTCCTAGCGTAAGCCCCATTAACCATTGCCGCTCCTTAGCGGCACCTGGGCAGCTTCCTAGCGTAAGCCCCATTCACCATTGCCACTCCTTAGTGGGACCCGGACAGCTTCCTAGCGTAAGCCCCATTAACCGTTGCCGCTCCTTAGCGGCACCCGGGCAGCTTCCTAGCGTAAGCCCCATTCACCAGTGCCACTCCTTAGTGGCACCCGGGCAGCTTCCTAGCGTAAGCCCCATTCACCAGTGATGCTCCTCAGCGGCACTCGGGCAGCTTCCTAGCGTAAGCCCCATTCACCAGTGCCACTCCTTAGTGGCACCCGGGCAGCTTCCTAGCGTAAGCCCCATTCACCAGTGCTGCTCCTCAGCGGCACTCGGGCAGCTTCCTAGCGTAAGCCCCATTAACCATTGCCGCTCCTTAGCGGCACCCGGGCAGCTTCCTAGCGTAAGCCCCATTAACCATTGCCGCTCCTTAGCGGCACCCGGGCAGCTTCCTAGCGTAAGCCCCATTCACCAGTGCCACTCCTTAGTGGCACCCGGGCAGCTTCCTAGCGTAAGCCCCATTCACCAGTGCTGCTCCTCAGCGGCACTCAGGCAGCTTCCAAGCGTAAGACCCATTCACCAGTGCCACTCCTTAGTGGCACCCGGGCAGCTTCCTAGCGTAAGCCCCATTCACCAGTGCTGCTCCTCAGCGGCACTCGGGCAGCTTCCTAGCGTAAGCCCCATTCACCATTGCCACTCCTTAGTGGCACCCGGGCAGCTTCCTAGCGTAAGCCCCACTCACCAGTGCTGCTCCTCAGCGGCACCCGGGCAGCTTCCTAGCGTAAGCCCCATTCACCAGTGCTGCTCCTCAGCGGCACTCGGGCAGCTTCCTAGCGTAAGCCCCATTCACCATTGCCCCTCCTCAGTGGCACCCGGGCAGCTTCCTAGCGTAAGCCCCATTCACCAGTGCTGCTCCTCAGCAGCACTCGGGCAGCTTCCTAGCGTAAGCCCCATTCACCATTGCCCCTCCTTAGTGGCACTCGGGCAGCTTCCTAGCGTAAGCCCCATTCACCATTGCCACCCCTTAGTGGCACCCGGGCAGCTTCTTGCGTAAGCCCCATTCACCATTGTCGCTCCTTAGTGGCACCCGGGCAGCTTCCTCGCGTAAGCCCCATCCACTGTTGCGACCGCCATCCAGCGGTAAGCCGATGTGATCCTTATCCAGCGGTAAGCCATTGTGATCCTATCCAGCGGTAAGCCGTTGTGACCCCATTCAGTGGTAAGCCGTTGACATCCTCATCCAGCGGTAAGCCGTTGTGATCCTTATCCAGCGGTAAGCCGTTGTGACCCAATCCAGTGGTAAGCCGTTGTGACCCCATTCAGCGGTAAGCCGTTGACACCCTCATCCAGCGGTAAGCCGTTGTGATCCTTATCCAGCGGTAAGCCGTTGTGATCCTATCCAGCGGAAAGCCGTTGTGACCCCATTCAGCGGTAAGCCGTTGACATCCTCATCCAGCGGTAAGCCGTTGTGATCCCTATCCAGCGGTAAGCCATTGTGACCCAATCCAGCGGTAAGTCGTTGTGACCCCATTCAGCGGTAAGCCAATGACATCCTCATCCAGCGGTAAGCCGTTGTGATCCCTATCCAGCGGTAAGCCGTTGTGACCCAATCCAGCGGTAAGCCGTTGTGACCCCATTCAGCGGTAAGCCGTTGACATCCTCATCCAGCGGTAAGCCGTTGTGATCCCTATCCAGCGGTAAGCCGTTGTGACCAAATCCAGCGGTAAGCCGTTGTGACCCCATTCAGCGGTAAGCCGTTGACATCCTCATCCAGCGGTAAGCCGTTGTGATCCTTATCCAGCGGTAAGCCGTTGTGACCTAATCCAGTGGTAAGCCGTTGTGACCCCATTCAGCGGTAAGCCGTTGACACCCTCATCCAGCGGTAAGCCGTTGTGATCCTTATCCAGCGGTAAGCCGTTGTGATCCTATCCAGCGGTAAGCCGTTGTGACCCCATTCAGCGGTAAGCCGTTGACATCCTCATCCAGCGGTAAGCCGTTGTGATCCCTATCCAGCGGTAAGCCGTTGTGACCCAATCCAGCGGTAAGCCGTTGTGACCCCATTTAGCGGTAAGCCTTTGACATCCTCATCCAGCGGTAAGCCGTTGTGATCCCTATCCAGCGGTAAGCCGTTGTGACCCAATCCAGCGGTAAGCCGTTGTGACCCCATTCAGCGGTAAGCCGTTGACATCCTCATCCAGCGGTAAGCCATTGTGATCCCTATCCAGCGGTAAGCCGTTGTGACCCAATCCAGCGGTAAGCCGTTGTGATCCTATTCAGCGGTAAGCCGTTGACATCCTCATCCAGCGGTAAGCCGTTGTGACCCAATATAGCGGTAAGCCGTTCTGGGCCTCCATCCTGGAGTAAGTCCCAACACCATGGGCTGCCCAACACGTAAGCCCCTCTTCGCTTCTCACGGACGCACCCTTCGTGACGTGATCGTCTGGTCCTTGCAACCTCTTGTTTCTCACACCGAGCATGACTCACGTGGGCTTAGAGTGAGCACTGACCCTGGCAAACCCCATTTGAACTACGAGGTCTTTGATCCGTGTCAAGGCATGGTACGTAGGAAGCCTCTACGAGGTTCAAGCCCACCAATAGTGGACCAAGGTCCACTTTCACATCGGCTCACCGACACACCCACCCGTCATTTCACGTCGGGTCCCATCCTTGTCCAGTGGTAAGCCATTGCGATCATCACCTTCTGAACTACGAGGTCTTTGATCCATGTCAAGGCATGGTACGTAGGAAGCCTCCACGAGGTTCAAGCCCACCATCAGTGGACCATGGTCTACTTTCTTCTGAACTACGAGGTCTTTGATCCATGTCAAGGCATGGTACGTAGGAAGCCTCCATGAGGTTCAAGCCCACCAACAGTGGACCAAGGTCTGCTTTCACGTCGGTTCACCGGTGAAACCACCTGAACTACGAGGTCTTTGATCCATGTCAAGGAATGGTACGTAGGAAGCCTCCACGAGGTTCAAGCCCACCATCAGTGGACCAAGGTCTACTTCCACCTGAACTACGAGGTCTTTGATCCATGTTAAGGCATGGTACGTAGGAAACCTCCACGAGGTTCAAGCCCACCCATAGTGGACCAAGGCCTACTTTCACGTCGGTTCACCGACACACCCCACCCGTCGCTCTTTCACGTCGGGTCTCATTCCAGTCCAGCGGTAAGCCGTTGTGACCACCTGAACTACGAGGTCTTTGATCCATGTCAAGGCATGGTACGTAGGAAGCCTCCACGAGGTTCAAGCCCACCAACAGCAGACCAAGGTCTGCTTTCACGTCGGTTCACTGGTGAAACCACCTGAACTACGAGGTCTTTGATCATTGTCAAGGCATGGTACGTAGGAAGCCTCCACGAGGTTCAAGCCCACCAACAGTGGACCAAGGTCTGCTTTCACGTCGGTTCACCTGCGAAACCACCTGAACTACGAGGTCTTTGATCCATGTCAAGGCATGGTACGTAGGAAGCCTCCACGAGGTTCAAGCCCACCAACAGTGGACCAAGGTCTGCTTTCACATCGGTTCACCGGCGAAACCACCTGAACTACGAGGTCTTTGATCCATGTCAAGGCATGGTACGTACGAAGCCTCCACGAGGTTCAAGCCCACCAACAGTGGACCAAGGTCTGCTTTCACGTCGGTTTACCGGCGAAACCCACTTGAACTACGAAGTCTTTGATCCGTGTTAAGGCATGGTACGTAGGAAGCCTCCACGAGGTTCAAGCCCACCCGTCGTTTATTCATGTCAGGGTTCACTATCGTCCCGCATGACGTTAAACTGTATTTTCTGAACTACGAAGTCTTTGATCCATGTCAAGGCATGGTACGTAGGAAGCCTCAATGAGGTTCAAGCCCACCCATCACCCAATTCATGTCGGTCTACCGGCACTATCCCGAACTACGCGGACTTTGATTCCCTACCACGGGGATACGTAGGAAGCCTCTTCAAGGCTCAAGCCCAAATTCACTGTCGCCCCCCCTGCGATGGTCCCATTTCATTCCCCCTCCACTTCATTCATTCATCCACCACCCATCCTGATTCTCACCCGGGCCGCCACATCCCGGTGGGATCATGCCATCCACCTCCTCGCTGCTCCTAGCAGCGCATGGGCCGCTTTCCACGTGTAAGTCCCATCATATCTCTGGGTCGTTGTCCTCTGTGTACACCCCGATTCATCACCCTATCCCCCTCTAGGGGGTGCACCACCTCGGATCCGTCCTCATTGGGCGTTCTGATCCGTCTCTATGGGACCATAGCCGTCTCTATGAGATATACCAATCTGATCCGTCTCTATGGGACGTTCTGATCACCCTCATTTCGTCTCCGCAAGACGTTAAACTCGCGGCCTACCTCGTGATAAACATGAGATGCCTGAGGAAAACCTCGGATGGAACGCCTTTGGTGTAACTGTCTCTGCTAGACGTTAATCTTGCAACATAACCTGTGTTAAACACAGGAAGCTGAGGAAAACCTCAGATGTACGCCTCGGGTTCTGAACCCTTGAGATGCCCTCTTATGAGGAAAAATACAGGTTCCCCTATGTCTACGCACCCAGAGATGCCCCGACATTCCGGATGTTGCCGTCTACTCCGACCGAAGGTCGCTACCATGTCAAGACCCTATGGAAAGTCTTGAAGGAAGTAGTGTAATTAACCGGTGTCCATGACGATATGGCACCGGGAATGAGATTCACGAACTACGTATTAAATCTATAAGGGAGACCCGGACTAGGTGAAGAGTTCTGAGGAGGAATCCACATGAGGAAGAACCGACATCCCATCATCCTGTTTCGATCAAGGAGCAGACGTACCTGAACAAGGAACGAATGCCGCCCGCCTTTGGAAAGCGGGAATGAGGGGCAACACAGCCGCGTGTCCTCACAGACGGATGCGCGCGCGCCCCGGCGAAAGCATCGGAAACAATAGGGATGGAAATTTCTAATGTGGGTAGGTTGAAATGTCTTGTGTTTTGGACCATGTAATATTTCGTAGGTAATTTTAAATGTTACCGGCTGGTGGAGGTTTTTCCTCTAAAATGAGATTATAAATATAAATTATTGAAATGGAACAATTAAAAGTGTTGTTTTTAGGTGAGTTTTATGTCTCGAGAGTGTCTTTTGATTTCAGATTTTTTTCAAATGATCCAGTATCTGAAATCCATGGTCTTTGGAGGAATTTGGTGGGGTGCATGGTTTGCACACAATCAGTGTATCCATGAAAAAGATACATATAGTCCCATTTTAGTAAGGGGAAATATTTTATTAAACAATTCAACCTCTTGGGATTAAACAAGAAACATGGTTTAGTTTTTAATAGGTGATCTATATAGGTTGCTCATGGTTTTCCCAAACCATGTTCTTAGCCCACAGCCTTAGAGAAAATTTATCCATGGAAACTCACAGTTCAGCTTTATGTTTTTAAAACCATCTATCCAATCTATGCAACCCTTTTAAAGAGTTTTTTCATTTTATAGTGAATACTACATAGTTATAGCAGTATTATCCCAACAATGTAACTCTTAAAAAGGGCTTAAATGACGATTTTTCCCTTCCCCTTTAAAGGGTTTACCCCTTTTTTCTTTTCCCATCCATGTGTAGTAATAGCCCCCTCATGAGGCTTCTCCTAATCACCTCCTCATATGGAGTGTCCCTCATCTTCCATCTCCTATTTCTAATGTCATTCATTGTGTTGGATGTGTATTGGTTATTCTAGGAATCTTCCTTCCTCCTTTCAAAATTTCTTTTACAATCATTGCTTCTATCTCCATTCAATCTATTTAACCCAAATTCCATTTTTTTGTTTCATCATTTTCTATAAGTGTAGGTCACAATAAATACGGATATTTGGTCAATTAATATTCACTTCTATAATGTCGATTTCATAAGGTTTTTACTCTAATGTCTTTTCAATTTATAAAATAATGTTGTTATGTTGCATAAGGGACTACACAAAAGTTTCACATAATTTTTGATGTTTTTTAAATTAATGTGTTCACCCACAAAATTATTACCTTATAACGTAAAATATGGTTAGAGGTGGTAACCTCAGCCCTAACATCCATTAGGTAGATTTTTATTAATTTAACTTTTGTTCATTATCGACCTTTTGACATTGCTACGCTTTTGGGTGTTTAATTTAAATACCTTTGTTAAAATTTGTGTCTGATTTAATACAATTTTTTCTATAGGATTATTTATACATGGTGATGTATTTTAATTAATTAAATTAAATTAAATATTTTATTTAAATATAATTTTTTCATACAATCCCGCCTTTTGTGGTTCATTATATTTTAAATTAAAAAGGAACTGACTAATGGTTTATATCATTCATGGATTAATGGAATGGGTTCTCCCCATGTCCTTTATGGTTGTTCTCTTGTGGAATTCTATGATTGTGCATGAGGAATTCTCTTTATTTACAGGAAGATTATAAATGGAATTATTATGGTCATGGCCTACTGTATTATTTATAATTTAATTTTATTAATGACTTGGATGAACACCTTACCTACAAATAAATGATAAATGAATTATATCCCAAATGATCCATTTTTCCTCGAGTGATGTAATTTAAATAATTAAGGAATTTTACAATATGAGTTCATAAGGAAATGGTATTAACTTTTATTTCATAATTACATATGGTCTTCAAGTAGGCTCATTGGCCATGATGTGCACACCCCCCTGGTGGAGGTTATTGGAATCACTTCCACTTAACTTGGGGTTTTGGGCATGATTTTCCATGATCCCTTGTTTATGTGGTTAGGTATGACCATCCTCATTATAATTTATTATACTCATCATTGAATCATAAAATATTCATGATTATCAATAAGTAAATGTATTATTATTATGCTCCTATGGAATGATGACCCTTATTTATTGTTATGAGCCTCTTATAATTATTATGAGTTTCATTACATATAGGTTCCTTAGTTACATCATAGTTCCAAGCTAATGCTACATATAAATAAATATATATGTTACCATATTTATAGTGTATATATCCATATATATTCACACACACACATATATATATAGATATATTTCTATTTATTTCATCATAGGCCGAAGCAGGTATGGTCACAAGGCATCCTTGAAGAACCTAAGACCAATTATTTGTGTTTATTTATTTAACTTCAATATAATTATTATAAAAGCACACTGCCATATTTTACATTCATGGACAACATTAATATATAAAAACCATTTTTTTTGTCCTAGTAATATTATCTCATAGACTTATTGGTCTACTATTACCTGGGGTACCTGCAGAGACAACATGATTTCTAGTTCCAGATTTAGATTTTTTATATGTTCTAGCCTTTGACCCTGGGGGATTTGGAGCACAAGACTAAGAAAGATATCAGGATGCTCACAACATTAAACTGTTGGTATTTTGTATTTTCATTGTGAATTTTTATTCATTATGTGTTTCTTGTGTTATGCTAGTATATTGTAGTCAAATGTACATTCATTATTGTTTATTTGGGGTTGGCTATTTCTTATTATTTTTAGTTATTTTCATTATCAAATGATTCCCTATGATTATTAATACTTCTTCCTCTATATATTTATTGATTTATTACTATACCAATGTTTTACACTGATCATTAAGTTATAGTCTCCACAGTGTAAAATATTTATATCCTCACTTCTAGTCACTAGCCTCCGGGAAATGTGGAGGCATAGTTCAGGCCACGTGACTGACTGAATTAAGGTACCATTTTAGTGGCTCCTTGTTCAGGATGATAAAAATACCATCATAATTAATCCATTAAAGTGTAATAAAATATATTTATCTTTATATTTTCATGGAAAAAATATGATATTTGAATCATACGTAGGGATGAAAACGTATACAAAATTTATAAGAGAATAAAACAAATCTATAAGAGGATCCACTAAATCCACATTCCATAGTACAATTGTAGTCTCCAGAACTGTATTGGGATGCACCATCCCAATAACGTAATAAAAAAACTATTCCATTACTCTATCTACTGTAATTCATATGAAAACTCTTAAACATAACATAATTTCAACATAATAAACAATGTTCCCAAGTTAGGATGAGAATTAAATATCAGTAGGCTACCACCAATGGAGTACTAATCATATTTTTTATAAACAATTTCATAAAAATATGATAATATCTTCGTATAGTATTATAAATTGATGCAAAATAAATAAAAACTATGGATTAATAAATAATATCCATAATTGATCCTTGTGACCTCTATAAAATTCTAAATTGTCCCTACAAAACTTTAGTTATTGATGGTGTGTCTCTAAGGATGTCCCAAAATTATGCTAACCAATATCAATCCAATTGAAAATTCCTACGATAACATCATACTGTATTTTGATCCTTGTGTATGGATAAAATCCTAGGAGAATATACATGGTACTCTACCCAAAATACACATGATCCAAATCCATGGTTCCTGTCCAATGATTTCAAATTCAATAATATAGGATCCTAATCCAAGGGATATTTAAAAAAAATTCTATTCAAGAAAACATTGAGTGGGATCTATGGTGAACATCTATGAATATCAATCAAATAAATCTATGTTAAAAATTACAAAGATCATGTAATGTAATACCAATATAAAAACATTAATGTCAAATCCATAGAGAATGTCTGACGAATTCCTACCCTAAAAACTATGATCTAAATCCAATGAGTATGCCTCAAATATTCCACACATAAAACCATCTTTGTGGACAATTCATACTAACATACAAATCCAAGGATCGAATATAAAGAATCCAAAACTATATCCCAATTTATTTCATTGGAGAATATTTTCCCCCAAAATTATCACATCATACGAATCTCGGTGGGTTTTTTTTCATTTTCAAACTCATCCAAAAAGATGAATTAATGTGCACTAGTGTATGACCCGTATTTACAAAAAACATAAATAGATGAAATAATTGATTAATATTGTATAGTTAAACCATGATTCATTACAATCCATTTCACATACACACCCACCCAATGGTAAACTTATTACAAGGTAATCCAACCTTCCCACTGGGTCTTATTATAGAAAAAACACCCCAAAAGGGATTCTTTATCTCAAACTAATTTCAGAAGATTAAGACATCACATAGAGAACATATAAACCTTTAGAATAAATGTTATTGTATCCTTACATCACTAGCCTAATAGATTAAACCTCACATGAATCATTCTATAGAGATGAAAAAAATTCCATTTCATTACCTCATTTATCCAAGGATTGTCCCCCCACACGCACCCAACCATGTCCTAAGGTCAAAACATACACTAACCAAATGGGTATTGTATCATGTTATATCCATGAATATACCTAGTACAGAATATAATAATTTAGTAATATCCCAAATGACCCTCATATGGGTCTTATATCACATTTCCCTATCGTCATCTCTGATTTGATCAATGAAGTAAAAACACTCCATCCTAACTCGCATTCCATGTATCATCTCTATAACATGAATCATTTCTCAAAACCGGATCCTCTTGAATATGCATCAACCTATATGGAATAAATACATTGCAAACCACCTTTAGTAAACTAGTACATAGTGTGCTCTTTAGTGTATAAGTGAGATACCATCATCACCCCCCTTTAGGCGTGTATCTCATCTAGATATGGTGTTTAAAACCCATGTACATGGAGTGAATGTAAAAAAATAGTGTGAAACAGACATGGTATCTCTTGTCTTGATTCAAATATGGTTTTTGTCTAGGTAACACACATGTCCTTCAATCGTGTACTATTCATGGGGCCACATTTTATACCCAACGAAGACTTGTTCCCCTCCATTGGGTGTCTGAGTGAACACTTGGTCCCACCTCAATTCAACCTATAAGGAATATCACCATGAACTACACAAAATCTAATCACTTCTTCTTCTAATTAAATAATATAAAGGATACACAACATTTCTTCTCAAATGAAATGTTTCTTAAACTGGATACATGAATGGAAATATCCAATGGGCACCAAAGACCCCCTTTCTCTCTAAATAATTATATAAAAACAATCAGGGGATCCCTAACAACTCATATAATCCATTAAAACATAAAAAAACTTATGTAGGAGAATATTTGAAAAACCAAAATGGCATAAATTATGGAAAAAACATTGAATCGTCCATGAAAAATCCACACCATGTAGCCACTACATCCTAATAAGACCTCAATCCCTACCATGGTTAATTTCTGGTGGTGTCCCATCAGTCTATACATCATGTGATAGAAATATCCACGAACACTCATTCATTCAATGGAAGGATATGGGAAGAATATAATTGAAATTAAATTAATGTTAATAAATTTTATTTAATAAAAACACTCAGTTAAATGGTAAAACCGAGTCATAAAACATGACAACAATTACACCTTTCCTAGAAAAAACCCCATTATTGACTCAATTTGAGATCAAAATTTTACTATGACACTCTATTTAAATTATATCACTATTTAAATATATAAAATAATTAATATTTATTTAATAAATATTAATAAATTATAAAAATAAAAAAGATATCAGAATCTCAATAAATTCCAACCCAAGGGTAAACATTACATTATGAAAGTAACCATGTGGTAATAATATATTTTTCATGATTATATACTATGGGAAACACAAAATTATCCCCTCAAATACATATTGAAACTAAAATGTCCGAATCCTGAAAACTTTTATTCCACTTAAATGTGATGTACCTTAAAACCTATCCACCATAGAAGTTATTATGATGAAAATGTGTAGGTTGTTATTTAGTTATATATATTGACTTGACCAAGACATCAATGTATAATTATCTCCCAATATTTGACTCAAAAATGAAAAACGAGGTTACATTGAGTAATTCCCAATAAGAATCCGGATACTCATCAAAAACTAATAAATCATTAGTTTCTATCACTTGATCACAGAAAAAATGCTCATCCATGTTTCTATATCATAACACAAAATAGTTCAATCAATAAATTCTTTAATGGGCCTATGGTTCTCCCCATTATAAGACTATGCTCACCATAGGATGATTCCATGTCATAGTGCTGCCCACCAATAGAATCTACCTTTCAAATGAATCCTTAATGGTTTAATTATATTTATGGTTTGTTGTCTATATCAATTTATGAATTCAGAGAACATACACATTTTCATATCTACTTTGGATGAACATTCACAAATAAAAAACTCAGTTACACACACCAATGTGCTACTAAGATTACCCATTAATGATGGATCAACACTTGAATTAATCCTAATATCTTAAATGAACCAACACCAACACCGAAACATCAATCTCGGTGTGTTCCCAGGTTTAGACAACCATCTGACCCCAAAATAAAATTCATAGTCAAATGTAGGCTTTGATGCAACCCTCATTTTATGTATCCTCAAATTTTATCCAAACCATCATGATCTTGATTCCAATAATTTCACTCCATCCTATATCACATATTAATCACATTCCATGTATTGAATAAAAATAGATATATAAATATCCATCTTTTAACCGGCATCGAAATTGAAATTCAACTACCCAATAACATTTCATATCACACCTATAACCTATATAGCACGAGGGTTGTGCCTCCATGTATCATGATTTATCCATTAACACAAATAAGAAGTTGATATTACAATACTAATAATAAAAAATAAAAAATTAGAAACAGCAGAAAGAATTAATTAAAAAATATTGGGAATGTCATCCTCAATACCCTATGAAATTATATCAACAATGAGTGTATCACCATTTACAGTTAGTGTTCCACGCCCATAATATGGATTCAATTACACCACTACAAGAGTGAAATATCTATATAATCCTTCCTCACACATGTTTTTTCCCTCCTAATCCATGATCATAAACTTCCAACCACATGCAACACACCTCCCTAATAATATGTTTCTACACACAAACATGGGTTGACTATCAAATGGAACCTTATGCAATCCAATATTTACCGATACAATCATCAAATATCATATGAAAAAAGTCTCAAAATGTCTCATCAAACCCCAATGGTGTACACTCCCTTATCAATAGATGACAAATTCTAACATGCAACCCCGTGACTGACATGTCATCCAAACCTAGGGTTATTAAATTAAAAACAAAGCATGTCCAATTAGTATGTTAATTATATCAAACCTGATGAATCCACCACAGAAACCTCTAAAAATATTTATTTCTCTTATGAAATGAAATGCCCCATGCTCTCCTACCAATCGAGAATCATTGAAACCCCACAAGAATCCTTCCATGGTCTACCATTGTGCCACTCTAAAGCACAACCAAAATACACAATGTTATGCATCATCCCGATCCAACTCTCTAATTCCAATATTACTACCAAAGAAACTATATTGTATCACTCTTAATAACATATTGGGAATCATCATTCCTTCACCTCATATCTAGTAGCACCACACATTTTAACAATACTCTTCAATAAACCTCATATATCACGGATCGTCTCTAGAATAATACTTCATTCAAAAATGCACTATGCCTTGTCTCAATGAACTAGTATCTCCTACTAAACCCATCAGTTATAGACCATATAAAACATAATTTAGGGGGATGAATTTATGATATAAACCTTATTGCCACACATCAACTCATGTTCCCAATTACCAATTCTAGGGTATCACTCCAAGATGTATTTATTTTTGGAATCACATGGAAAACAACACATACCGTTGAATTATTTCTTCTTGGGAATATACATAGGGGACTTTCTTTTCATGATTTTTGTTTTTATGTCGACCCTCACATGACTTATATATAAAGAATTCGCCCCTTAATGGCCACTCTCTCATATATCAGTATATATGCACAATTGAATCTCCCTACCCGGGTCTATTTCAAGTATTCCATAATATAATGGTTTGATTAAGTATAACTTCATCACAAATATATATGGGAAAAACTGGTAACTTTTTTCATTGAACAATAAATAACACGATCCATATTATTTTCAAAGACCATATTAAAAATCCCTAAAATGGGTTCCCCTATAAGGTATCAAACTCATAAACCAACCCATTAGTATTATGATACATACCTAATATTTGGATAATGTATAGTCATTTTTTTCTACACCTAACACTAGATCTACATGACCTATCATCATATAATTTATTTTAGTATCAATGAATTCTATGTTATATGGGAAACATCTACGAAATTTGTTGTCTGGAATTATAATCAACTAAAAATTTTATTAAATGATACCAATCAAAATCAAGTAGGAATATGTCATCTGAATCCTATATAGTAATAACATTTCGTGAACATTGACCTCTTCAAATAGGTTCTGAGGTAAAAACCAAAATTAAAAAAGACATTAAAATTTGAACCACTAGTTTTCAAAAATCAGGTAAAATCATCAATTTATAAATTGAAAAACCAAAACAAAAAAATCACATATCCTTGTTAACCTAGAAATCATATCGATAAGTTTGTTCTTGATAGACTGTAAATATATCAGTCACTACATCCAATACATCCCTAAGACACATATCTATTATATCCCAAAATAGTAAGTCAAAAATAAAACTCTCATATATTATATGATATTACTCACACAAATACTATGATACCACTTTCTAAGGTCCCCAACAAAAATTAAAAAGAACAAAAAATAGAATGTGTAACCACATTTTCTTAGGATCACCAATAACTATTTGTTCTAAGGGAAAGTAATATATACAATTACAAACCGTATTTAATTATATAGTATCCTATAGAAAATCAATCAAAATCCACCTAATAAATAAAAAAGGGATATGAATTTCATGTTCTATAGATTACCATCCTTTGATGTTGAAACTCCTTCGATTATTTGACTATATATTCAACAAATTATTTTTCATGTACTATTTAGGAAATTAAATATGATAAAAACAACTGGGCTAATTTAGTGGTTTATAACCTAAATACCTATTTGGTTATTTATAAAATAGTATGGGGACATGTGATAAATTTAGGAAAACAATTGTACTTCATGAAAAAAAAAGATTAGGTTTCCATGATTCACCTAAAGGACCTTTTAAAATATTACATTAAGAGTATACCAACATGATGCATTATTACATGGGAATACCAGAGAAGAAATTTTAAAGACAGATATTTTCAATCATCAAATATATTTAATCATGTAAATGGAATTCAAAATTTAATCCAAAATTAAATAGAATCACCATTTTTGTATTAAAAATGTTATATATAGTTACTACGGAAGTTACCACATTTTATTTTGAATCTATTTATTTAAATGAAATCAATTTATTTTTTATTATTTTCAAGGGAATTGATCGATGATTCAAAAAATAGATAGATTACATTTAAAAATCTGGTAATGTATTATGATATTATTAATGAGATATAAAATTAATTTAATAAAATTAAAATGTAATATATTCAAAAAATAAAAATAATTCACCTGTTATAGATGAATACTCAGTTGGAAGGTCATGTGAAATCCATAAATAAAAAATAGATACATTAAATGTAACTCAACTAAAAATAATTATAAATCCTCCAGGATAACTATAAACTATGATGTGTAGAGATCTATATAATGTTTATGAGTATTATGTATATTAAAATGATAATGAATCGCTTTTAGTTATCTTTTATGGATATAACCAACCCCGTAATATATATAAATTATCATATGTTCAACCTTTATGGATATAAATTCAAAATAATATGTATTATCAACACGACTTTAGGGATTTAAATTGAAATAAAGTAACATATAGATATAAAATTCATAAATAAGGAATAAAAACATTCCAACAGTTATACCAACCCAATTTTTCTCATTACAATTTAGTTGAATGATATATTCCACAACCAAAAAAGCCAGGAATGCCTATGATGGAATATTTTAAAAAACCGATATAGAATGATCAATGGATTTTAAATCGGGATATATTGTCTAGCAATGACTATGATTCCATAAAAAGTATCAAACAAAAAATTATTCTATATTAACCACATATATTAAAGAGATTACCCATTACATTGTCTAATAACACACAGAAGAATATATCTTAGGATTATTATATGGTGATCTTGAAAAATAGAAAATATATGTAGGATGTTTTAAGCAATGCAATGAATGTAATTGAAACATTTCCAAAAAAATAAAAAATTAATTTTTAGTGATAAATGTTTTTAAATAAATAGAAACATAAAAACAATATACGATGAAAAAAAAGGTTATTCCATAAAAAACCCTCTTCTATATGACAATTTTAAAAAGCTATGAAAGTGACTTCACTATTGAATGTGTATAATTAAATATTTATTATTAAATAGAAAAACTACAGTATTATTATGATCCTAGGTCATCACTTGCGGACGATGTGAATCCAAAAATTGTAAAAAATAATGAATGAATGATGTTATATGATATTGTTTGTGGAATAATTTGATGAGAATTAATAAACTTGTTTTATCAAAATTGATGTTGTTATATAAATTAATCCTTACCAACCCAGGTTAAGGAACCATGATGTTAAACCATCATAACTATCAAGGGATATGGGATATATCATATATGAATTGACTTGTACCATGTGGATCCCATAAATATATTTTAGTTTTGAATAAGATACCTCATATGATTAAATTGTAAAAAATTTGTAACTCAATAATGTAACACCCTGAGATTTTATGAAAAATATTATTTTAATTTCATTAATGTCTTTTGTTGTATTCTACACCAAGATTACCTTGCGCTATACGCAACACCATATTATCTTGCAGTATACGCAACACTATTCTTGGACCGTGTTACACACAATTTTGATAATAGTTATTCTACGCAACATTTAGTATATATATATATATATATTAAATGTATAAATGGAATATGGTTGGATTCTGTTATACAAAACAACGAAGGATTCTTTCAGAACACGCAACCCTGACTTGGCTTGCATTACACACAATCGCGACCTTCCTCGATAGCGTGTGTTGTACGCAATACCAGGTTTTAATAAACAATGATATATTATTATAATATTGTCATGAACTAGCCGTTATGAATAGTATTAACTAAATAACATTATTATTCATCTTACACATTTTCTAGAACATGTTATAAGAACAAAATAAATTTTTCAGGTAAAATAAGTATTTTTCAAAAAATGCAGTTTTGCCGCCTTTTGATGGTGCACCCACTTTAAATCTAGTTTTTTTACATGTTTATATGTTCAATTTGACAAAATAAAATTCTTCTTTTGAATCAGGATGTAAAAATTTACATTAGATAATGTTTTGATATTTTTCCGATAACTTTCATATTTTAATGAATAGTAAAAACACGCTATATTTTAATTAAAAACAACTTTTTTCATCATAATATCTTATGTGGTTAAATTATAATATTTAATGGTTTTAAAGTATAAATAGAATATATTTTTACCATTTAATATAATGAATGTCATTAGCATTGATTTTACCTTGAATTCGTAGGTTAAATCAATTCAATCTTTTGCAATGTTTTAAACAAAAACACGTTTTTATTCGACAACGGGATTAATTTTAATTTAATTTCTGCAACTTCTGTGTATTGAATTTTAAAAAATGGATTCCATATTTGGAATCAGTGGGTCCAAATTATGTTAATAGGCTACTTTTTATTTTTGGGAATTATGAATAGTAACTACGGTAAATTTTATTTACCATAGTTAAAAGTAAATCAGGTAATTAAGGGTAAATATAATATTATAAAATTACCCTAACACATGCCAAAATTCTATTTGATGGCTAGAAGTCGACCCATATCACCTAAGGGTCTGATTAGAATCATTTAATGGACATTTGTCCATGAAAATAACTTAATTATTATTAAAACTGAAGAAAGTGACAACATGTCACTCTCTTAAATTTTATAAGTATATTAATTTTAATTTAGTGATAAACTTCATGAAACTTCGAACATGAATAGTCTCCAGAAATCAAATGAAATTATCTACATCATATAAATTTATTTATAATTTTTAGGGATTAAATAATTATCATTAATTATGATACAATAGTGATGCAGAAATTGTTTATCTAGTGAAAAATCAAGAATATTGTTTTTTTGTAAAACTAATATTGACCATACAATGCACAAATCCCTAACCAAAACTTATTGGCCATGTAAATGTAAACCATAAGCATCCAATGGTCGAATATTTGACCATTTAGAGCCTTATAAAAGCGATAATGACACTTATATTATTTTATTTTAAATGATGCTAAAGTTGTCACCTTCATAATTTAATAAATATAACAATTTAAATATTGTGATTTTAAGATGATAAATTCGAGTAAAAGTATTATTGTGAAAGGTAATATATTTATATTCATCATATGATTTTATTTTAAATTTTTATACAACAAATAAGTATATTAAATAATTATAAAAAAATGATGTAGTAATTATTTTATTAAGAGATAAACCAAATAAATGGTTTTAAAAATAACAAAATAAATATTATATGAACTATTTAATGTGATACACTAATTTTATAGATACATATGACCTTTTATTAATATATTTAAGCTTTTAGTTCGAACATATCTTCTGTATTTATTTTATTTAAACTCAAATAAATGAACAGTGTCAAAATTGACACTATTGTTATTTTAAAACAATATCATATTATAAAATTGTTTAAAAACCAAAAAAATATTTAAAAATTATAAATTTATATGTATATGGTCTATAATTTTATAAAGTAAACAATTATGTAAAATTCACAACAAATAAGTAATTATTTGTTATAATTTTAAATTTAGAATTTTATTACCACAAATAAACTTAAATAGATTAAATAAGGATAAATCAAAATGTTAAGGATTAAAATAAGATCCAAACATGTCTAAATTTGATTGGTTGATGAGATTACAACCCTATATCATCTAATCTTCGAATATGAGTCATTTTTGGAGGTTTTTAAGTGGGGTTAGATTTATTATAAATTAATATTTTTTAGAATTCCTAAGGTGCCCCTCTCCTCCCTTAGAAAAGGACACCTCCTCCCCCTCCTCCTCACACCAAATTGAGCACTCAAGCTCGGCCAACCCCTTCCAAAATCCCTTCTCCACTTCTCTAGAATAATCTTAGAGGTCCTGGTCTTCTTCAAAGACCAATCTTAGTTCCCTAAGTGAAGGATTCAAAGAGGCGTTTCAAAGAAGAGGTAATATCCATTACCGATCTTTTCAATTTCTTTCTTTTTCAACTTCTTCTTCTTTAGTTGTTTCATGATAAAGTAATAACATCAGTATTACTTACGTACTGATATGTTATTATAAATATGAAACAACTCTAATTAACCTACAATCCATCATACGGAAAAAGAAATCACCGCGCGTGCGTACGTACAGAATACCGTCTCCACGCCGTGGTGTAATCTATTTTCCTCCACCACCTTAATTGGATAGGTATAATGGTGTAATGAGTAACTATATATGATTATTATAAAGTTATATTGACACTGAAATAGTATACATACACTTCAACACAATTCCACGACCGTGGGAACGATATCATCGCTCGTGCGTACGTACGGACTACCGTCTCCACGACGCGATGAGATTCATTCTCAATGATTAACCATTCATGAATGATTATAAAGTATATATAATAGGTACTAATGAAATATATGACCTGATAATGATACTGGAATTATTTATATTTATATGTATGACATCTACCTAATTCCATTCAATTCAATAAGGAAATGAAAACAGCGTTCATGCGTACGTACGGACTACCGTCTCCATGAACGGTGTATTTCTTTCCATTTACTGATTTATTATATATGTATATTCTGAATATATATATATATAAATCATGTTTTATATTCTGGAATTAAGTAATCATGACTTAAGTAATCATATGAATAATTACAAGTTAAAAACACGAACGACAAATGAGACGATTTTACCCAAAATGCTACTGTAACATGAATTTACAAAAGAACGGGTAATATAAAGTCATAAGTGGACCATATATGATATAATAACAATTAATATGATTCTGGAATAAGTCAATAACATGATTTAAATCATTATACAGGAGGTTCGGACACTTACAAAGCAAGTCGGACCTAAGGTAAGGGAAATATCACAATCTCATTTTTATCCGAGATTGTTTATTCGTAAGTATTTACTGGGGTGTATTTTATCATCCACATCCATGTTTCCTCAATATGTAATATTATTTCCATCCTTCTACAATAGTTTATATCCAATTTTACCCTTCGGTGAGTTTTTAGTAAAAGATACGAAAGGAATCTTTTGTCATTTTTTTTTTGTACGAGGTACTTTTTGACTTTTCCGACAAAAGTACAAAGAATGTTTTTTTAACTTATACGGCATGAATGGATTTTTAAAACATTATTTCCAAGAAGCTTCCTTTACAAGTTTTCAAGTTTATTTTTAATCAACTTCTTTTATTTTAAAGTTGTATGACATGTTATGAAAGGAAAAATGTTTTTGAAGAAGAAAGGATATTTTCCTCAAGAATGGAGTTCAAGTGTTTTATCAAAATTACTTTCCATCTAAGATAATAAAGGGTTCTGTTTTTATCCCTATTATTAAATTGATTTGATCATGTTGTGATGGAATTATTTTTATGAATTCCTTTATCTTATATGAATTGTTTTATGATGTCATGTTGTTTAAGAATCCCATTTTTATTACATGGGTTATGTGATGATGTAAGATTTATGATTATGTGGCACACATAAGAAAGGATTCATTATACGATGGGTGGGACCTATATCTCCCTCCAATGCATTGGTTAAAGATTTTATATCTCATGAGATAGACAGGGCTGGAACGGTAGGTTATACCGGTTCAGTGAAACAGGACTGAAACGAGGGTTACTCGATTCAGAAAGGGACTTTGTCCACTAAGATAGTCTTGGCAATGAGTCTTGACTAACAAGAAATGATTCTCTATGATTATGTGTGAATGACACAAAGTTTCATGTTTTATGTTATGATTATTGTGATTAAATTTGACTTCCATGATTTATCCCATGTTATGAAATTATGCTCTCTTTTGCAGGTTATGATTTCCAAAATGTTATGTTCTTATGAATACAACGTGATTGATATTTCTTTTGTTTACACTTACTGAGAATTTGAGCTCACCCTTTTATGTTTTCTTTTCCCCAGGATATAAAGAAAGGTTTTAGGTAAAAAAAAGGGAAGATCTTTATGGGAGATGTTGAAGATCTTTCACCACGATTAGAAGATTTTATTCCGAGTTTCCAAAGACACTAAACTATTACGATCCTTGTGTGTGTTCTTTTGTTATGTACTAAGTATTCCGCAAAAGTAATGTAATGTCCATGTACGTCAGGATACGGGTGTCTACAGTTGGTATCAGAGGAAAGGTTTAGTCAACCTTTGGAAACTAGGATGCAAAAACGTTAGTGAGATCCCTAGAGATATTTCTAAGGTATGTCTAGGGATGTCTCTAAGGATAAGTATACGTATAGGATATAGTCCTAGAACTATGCTAATGATCTTAGAATTTAACCTAAGATGTTAGATATTAAGAGTACTCCCCCTTTACTATGTTGTCTTCCCTAGCATGATTTCGCCTCTCACAAAATTCTTTTTGTGTTTTAGTTAATGGAGGGAACCATAAGGAATTCGGTTAACATTGAATCCAATGGACAAATTGGTGACTATGAGCAACAAAATTGTGTAATGCCTAAGGATAAAGTTATTGTGATTATGCCGAATCAGTCATCGCGATATATGATTAACAAGGTGAAATTTAGTGGTATGAATAATTCATCAAAGAAGAGGAAGATAAACTATTATGCATGTTCGCATGTTGAGGATCATAAAGAAAGGAAGATTGAGATTTCTAAAGAAGGGAAGAAGAACCTTGAGGAATACCTCAAATGGAGGGACCGATGTTATCTGTGTGGAGAAAAGGGTCATAGAGTAACAGATTGTTATGGAGTTCAAATGTCTTATTTGTGGAGAACATGGGCATTACCCAACTCAATGCCCTGACCTAAAAAGATACTTCTAAATCAAGGAAGGACTTATTCCAGGACAGTCATTGATGTAGATGGACTGAAGTGTTTATGTATTGGTATTCAAGAATAATGTTGTTGAGGTACTTTTATGGTGTATTGGAATATTTATGTATTGGTCTAATGTGGTATTCGAAGTGATTGAGGTATTTTTGGAAATAAGATGATATGCGCATAATGAAGGGAAAATGATAAAATGAAATGTTTAACAGTATTCATGAGCTCATGATTGATATAAGGACTAAGTGATATCATGGTTTGAGTATATAGAATTTTGAGGATTTTGGTATGTGGAAGGTGTTAACTTTTAACTACATTCATGTTTTCACTAAGGTATTCAAGAGAATACATGATTAAGGACTTCGAATGTATGGAATGTGACCAACAAAACATATCTTATGATATATGGGGATCAACGATGGTATTAAATCTCTGGTAATCATTTTCACTATGTTATGAGAGTGGACTTCAGTATTATGGATAAGCCTAAAGATTAGAATGGATTATGTTGGACATAAGTTAGTATTGTTTAAGGATAGAAGTTTTCGATATTATTGATGGGATGTTATAGTAATGTAGTTTTAGAAAAAGGACAACCTGCAGGACGGGCGACAGCCCATCGCTTCGGACAAGGCTGTGGGAATCGAACCCACAACCGAAGTGCGACTGGCCTTTATCGCCTACCACTAGCCTACAGGAAGTCCCTGTTTAGTAGAAACTAGTTTTATTATATTAAGCAGTATGATATATGATGTATAAGTCCATTTTAGGAACCATATATGATTAATCTCACTATAGAATGACATATGTATATTTAATAACTTTTTCTAACCTTTTGTTTGAGACAGATGGAATGACCAGTCATTCTATCACATGATCTGCTAACGCTTCAAGAATAACAAATTCAACTTCATTTATTTAAGAGATGAAGTGGAAATTGTTCAAGGCACGAACAACAGTGAGATTGTACCAAAATAAAGTAAGTATTTATTCTAATTCAAATTCTTTAACATTAGGGAAATGATCTTGAAAACCAAAAATGTTGTCCTAGTGCTCTTATATCTGATTAATCAGATGGTACCTTAGATCGTCACAAATTTATGGATTTGTGATTACTGGCTTTTCCATAGCCATGTTCTCTACCACTCTCCATCAGAACATGACGGTTAGATTTCTCTTCCATATCCATATTTTCACCTATGTAGAAACCCAGTGATTAGTTTATTTGGGTAACCGTTACGTTTCATACTTTTGTTTTTAAAGAAAAGTTTTGGTATTCCTTTTTACGATGTGGGTTTCTATCAAAGAAACTTTCAAATAGTAAACCATTTATAACCCCGACGAATTTCGAGGGCGAAATTCATTTTAAGGGGGGTAGAATGTGACACCCCGAGATTTTATGAAAAATATTATTTTAATTTCATTAATGTCTTTTGTTGTATTCTACACCAAGATTACCTTGCGCTATACGCAACACCATATTATCTTGCAGTATACGCAACACTATTCTTGGACCGTGTTACACACAATTTTGATAATAGTTATTCTACGCAACATTTAGTATATATATATATATATATATATTAAATGTATA
This sequence comes from Viscum album, assembly GCA_963277665.1. NCBI lineage: Eukaryota > Viridiplantae > Streptophyta > Magnoliopsida > Santalales > Viscaceae > Viscum > Viscum album. The sequence goes on along the minus strand of OY728123.1, from coordinate 2,057,653,546 downwards.
AATGGAATATGGTTGGATTCTGTTATACGAAACAACGAAGGATTCTTTCACAACACGCAACCCTGACTTGGCTTGCATTACACACAATCGCGACCTTCCTCGATAGTGTGTGTTGTACGCAATACCGGGTTTTAATAAACAATGATATATTATTATAATATTTTCATGAACTAGCCGTTATGAATAGTATTAACTAAATAACATTATTATTCATCTTACACATTTTCTAGAACATGTTATAAGAACAAAATAAATTTTTCAGGTAAAATAAGTATTTTTCAAAAAATGCAGTTTTGCCGCCTTTTGATCGCGCACCCACTTTAAATCTAGTTTTTGACATGTTTATATGTTCAATTTGACAAAATAAAATTCTTCTTTTGAATCAGGATGTAAAAATTTACATTAGATAATGTTTTGATATTTTTCCGATAACTTTCATATTTTAATGAATAGTAAAAACACGCTATATTTTAATTGAAAACAACTTTTTTCATCATAATATCTTATGTGGTTAAATTATAATATTGAATGGTTTTAAAGTATAAATAGAATATATTTTTACCATTTAATATAATGAATGTCATTAGCATTGATTTTACCTTGAATTCGTAGGTTAAATCAATCCAATCTTTTGCAATGTTTTAAACAAAAACCCGTTTTTATTCGACAACGGGATTAATTTTAATTTAATTTCTGAAACTTCTGTGTATTGAATTTTAAAAAATGGATTCCATATTTGGAATCAGTGGGTCCAAATTATGTTAATAGGCTACTTTTTATTTTTGGTAATTATGAATAGTAACTACGGTAAATTTTATTTACCATAGTTAAAAGTAAATCAGGTAATTAAGGGTAAATATAATATTATAAAATTACCCTAACACATGCCAAAATTCTATTTGATGGCTAAAAGTAGACCCATATCACCTAAGGGTCGGATTAGAATCATTTAATGGACATTTTTCCATGAAAATAACTTAATTATTATTAAAACCGAAGAAAGTGACAACATGTCACTCTCTTAAATTTTATAAGTATATTAATTTTAATTTAGTGATAAACTTCATGAAACTTAGAACATGAATAGTCTCCAGAAATCTAATGAAATTATCTACATCATATTAATTTATTTATAATTTTTAGGGATTAAATAATTATCATTAATTATGATACAATAGTGATGCAGAAATTGTTTGTCTAGTGAAAAATCAAGAATATTGTTTTTTTAAAACTAATATTGACCATACAATGCACAAATCCCTACCAAAAACTTATTGGCCATGTACATGTAAACCATAAGCATCCAATGGTCGAATATTTGACCATTTGGAGCCTTATAAAAGCGATTATGACACTTATATTATTTTATTTTAAATGATGCTAAAGTTGTCACCTTCATAATTTAATACATATAACAATTTAAATATTGTGATTTTAAGATGATAAATTCGAGTAAAAGTATTATTGTGAAAGGTAATATATTTATCCTCATCATAGGATTTTATTTTAAATTTTTATACAACAAATAAGTATATTAAATAATTATAAAAAAATGATCTAGTAATTATTTTATTAAGAGATAAACCAAATAAATGGTTTTAAAAATATCAAAATAAATATTATATGAACTATTTAATGTGATACACTAATTTTATAGATACATATGACCTTTTATTAATATATTTAATCTTTTAGTTCGAACTTATCTTCTGTATATATTTTATTTAAATTCAAATAAATGAACAGTGTCAAAATTGACACTATTGTTATTTTACAAAAATATCATATTATAAAATTGTTTAAAAATCACAAAAATATTTAAAAATTATAAATTTATATGTATATGGTCTATAATGTTATAAAGTAAACAATTATGTAAAATTCACAACAAATAAGTAATTATTTGTTATAATTTTAAATTTAGAATTTTATTACCACAAATAAACTTAAATAGATTAAATAAGGATAAATCAAAATGATAAGGTTTAAAATAAGATCCAAACATGTCTAAATTTGATTGGTTGATGAGATTACAACCCTATCTCATCTAATATTCGAATATGAGTCATTTTTGGAGGTTTTTAAGTGGGGTGAGATTTATTATAAATTAATATTTTTTAGAATTCCTAAGGTGCCCCTCTCCTCCCTTATAAAAGGACACCTCCTCCCCCTCCTCCTCACACCAAATTGAGCACTCAAGCTCGGCCAACCCCTTCCAAAATCCCTTCTCCACTTCCCTAGAATAATCCTAGAGGTCCTGGTCTTCTTCAAAGACCAATCTTAGTTCCCTAAGTGAAGGATTCCAAGAGGCGTTTCAAAGAAGAGGTAATATCCATTACCGATCTTTTCAATTTCTTTCTTTTTCAACTTCTTCTTCTTTAGTTGTTTCATGATAAAGTAATAACATCAGTATTACATACATACTTATATGTTATTATAAATATTAAACAACTCTAATTAACCTTCTATCCATCGTACGGAAAAAGAAATCACGGCGCGTGCGTACGTACGGAATACCGTCTCCACACCGTGGTGTAATCTATTTTCCTCCACCACCTTAATTGGATGGGTATAATGGTGTAATGAGTAACTATATATGATTATTATAAAGTGATATTGACACTGAAATAGTATACATACACTTCAACACAATTCCACGACCATGGGAACGATATCATCGCTCGTGCGTACGTACGGACTACCGTCTCCACGACGCGATGAGATTCATTCTCAATGATTAACCATTCATGAATGATTATGAAGTATATATAATAGGTACTAATGAAATATATGACCTGATAATGATACTGGAATTATTTATATTTATATGTATGACATCTACCTAATTCCATTCAATTCAATAAGGAAACGAAAACAGCGTTCATGCGTACGTACGGACTACCGTCTCCATGAACGGAGTAATTCTTTCCATTTACTGATTTATTATATATGTATATTCTGAATATATATATATATATAAATCATGTTTTATATTCTGGAATTAAGTAATCATTACTTAAGTAATCATATGAATAATTACAAGTTAAAAACTAGAACGACAAATGAGACGGTTTTACCCAAAACGCTACTTTAACATGAATTTACAAAAGAACGGGTAATATAAAGTCATAAGTGGACCATATATGATATAATAAAAATGAATATGATTCTGGAATAAGTCAATAACATGATTTAAATCATTATACAGGAGGTTCGGACACTTACAAAGCAAGTCGGACCTAAGGTAAGGGAAATATCACAATCTCATTTTTATCCGAGATTGTTTATTCGTAAGTATTTACTGGGGTGTATTTTATCATCCACATCCATGTTCCCTCAATATGTAATATTATTTCCATCCTTCTAAAATAGTTTATATCCAATTTTACCCTTCGGTGAGTTTTTAGTAAAATATACGAAAGAAATCTTTTGTCGTTTTTTTTGTACGAGGTACTTTTTGACTTTTCCGACAAAAGTACGAAGAATGTTTTTTTAACTTATACGGCATGAATGGATTTTTAAAACATTATTTCCAAAAAGCTTCCTTTACAAGTTTTAAAGTTTATTTTTAATCAACTTCTTTTATTTTAAAGTTGTATGACATGTTATGAAAGGAAAAATGTTTTTGAAGAAGAAAGGATATTTTCCTCAAGAATGGAGTTCAAGTGTTTTATCAAAATTACTTTCCATCTAAGATAATAAAGGGTTCTGTTTTTATCCCTATTATTAAATTGATTTGATCATGTTGTGATGTAATTATTTTTATGAATTCCTTTATCTTATATGAATTGTTTTATGATGTCATGTTGTTTAAGAATCCCATTTTTATTACATGGGTTATGTGATGATGTAAGATTAATGATTATGTGGCACACATAAGAAAGGATTCATTATAAGATGGGTGGGACCTATATCTCCCTCCAATGCATTGGGTAAAGATTTTATATCTCATGAGATAGACAGGGCTGGAATGGTAGGTTATACCGGTTTAGTGAAACAGGACTGAAACGAGGGTTACTCGATTCAGAAAGGGACTTTGTCCACTAAGATAGTCTTGGCAATGAGTCTTGACTAACAAGAAATGATTCTCTATGATTATGTGTGAATGCCACAAAGTTTCATGTTTTATGTTATGATTATTGTGATTAAATTTGACTGCCATGATTTATCCCATGTTATGAAATTATGCTCTCTTTTGCTGGTTATGATTTCCAAAATGTTATGTTCTTATGAATACAATGTGATTGATATTTCTTTTGTTTACACTTACTGAGCATTTGAGCTCACCCTTTTATGTTTTCATTTCCCCAGGATATAAAGAAAGGTTTTAGGTAAAAAAAGGGAAGATCTTTATGGGAGATGTTGAAGATCTTTCACCACGATTAGAAGATTTTATTCCGAGTTTCCAAAGACACTAAACTATTACGATCCTTGTGTGTGTTCTTTTGTTATGTACTAAGTATTCCGCAAAAGTAATGTAATGTCCATGTACGTCAGGATACGGGTGTCTACAAATAACATATTGTGTTAATTGATCAATTATACTCCAATATCAATACCAAAACTCGTCAAGTGAAAAATATTATTTATGCGTATGAAAAATTACTACAAAATATAATTAATTTAAAATAACAAATATAAGTGTGTAATTCATTTTTTAGGATTTGGTTTTACTACTTGTATAGCTAAAATAGACATATAAATTCAATAGTTTTTGAAATTTTATTATAGAATTATAGAAATGGACAATAACGGATGTTTTCGAAAAACAAATATATAATTTATTGAAAGTAAGAATTCTTAAAAAATAATTCAATGCACTACAAAACCCAATCATTTTTGAAAGAGGAAACCATTCACACAATGTATCACTATATAAATCATACATTCTTGAAGATTTTAATCCATTATGAAATATACCTTCTCATATTCCTGATTCATATAAATACCATTCTCAAGTCACCATTTTGTGTAGACTTACAACGTTGTAACATCGAGATCCCAATTAATGAAATTTTAATGAGTTAACAGAATTTTTGTAACTCGTCTTTGTCTTGGAAAAACAATAATTAATTAAATAAAATTATACCTTCTAGGTATGAGTATATATTTTACGATGTTTACCAAAACATGCATCCATGAATATCATTATTCATGAAAACATATCATTCCTCGGGAAACTAAAATACTCATAAAAATACAACATTTTATAGAACTTTGATGTTTCACAAGATATTTCCATTCATATCCACATGTATCCCTTTTTTTTGAAGAACCCTTGGATACCCTCACTAACTAACATTAAAAATAATGATTCACACTATTAAATTTTCATTCTGGGTCATGGAAATTTTGGGTTGTGACCTGTATAACCCCAATTTCAGTCCAATGTAACACCGTGAGTCATGGAACTCATCATCACTCCATAAAATAGAATGATTTTAAATATTCCTCTTAGTCACTCTAACATGCCATGAGAAAAGATTCTCCTCTTGGTTTCATTAAATATTTTGAGTGGAAATACTCTAAAGGTAATCATAAAACCTCCTCAAATAAATTATATGTGACATTAAAGTAAAAGTGGGTATTTTTATCATATGATGATGGTACTTGAGTGCATAAATGAAGCAGATGGGATATGGATTAAAAAATTTTCAAAACCCAATAAATGAAAAAATATAAAATCTGGGGAAAATAACCCTAGTAAAAATGTTCAGATCTCACATGAGTCATGTAAAATAAAAAATTGAAATGAGAAATTAACTCATACAAATTGATGATTTTTACAAACATCATTATTTTCCACTAATGTTTTTTTAAATGTTCCCATGTCAAATTTATCTAGATCATCAACATATGCATTGAAATTATTCAATAATATCTATCATCAATTTCTTTATACTAGTATGATGATCCAATTAAGCCTTACATGCCCTAATTATCACATATATTTCATTCCTTCAATATTTTGATGAAATCTAGATTAGATTTCATGGAAGGAGAACTTCTCTCTCTAGAGTATCGAATAGATGAGAGATGCTCTCTAAAATTCGAGTGGATGAATAGTCCCCCAAAATACAGCTTCCTCTAACTCATACAGATTATATTAAATTCCTCAAAAGGGATCCCCAACCCTCATATAAGCAATTACCACAAAATTATCCATAATTGAAACATTACGAACAATAAAATATATCATGAACTTAATATTTATTTTTATCACCAGATTTTAATATAATAAATATGTATTTGGTGATAATTGAACGTTTACTCAACTCACCATTCAAAAAAAATATTAAATATTTTTGGAAATTATAAAAGGATTAATTTGATAAACAAATTTCCCATATATACAATTAAATACAATTAAATACATTAATTAATGTAATTTAATTTTAATTATTCTAAACTCAAATTATAAAGAATTAACTCTTGCATTGGTGATCATTTCTTCTCAGATATCTCCAAAACCCCTTAGTGGTGGCCCCCATGACCTATACCCCTCTTCACTATAATTTGATAGAGTTTTAAATACACTATTTTTTTACCCTCTATGACCTTATCTTCATAGTAGTTAATATTATTCATAGACCAAAATAGGAGATGAAAAAACAATAAATGTCTCTAAGGAGGTATAGAAAAATCATAATAATAAAAGCTCTTCCTAGGAACATATGTCATGTAATATAATATTTTTATTGTATGATATCTAATATAGTGTGGTCCACACATTATGAAATCATCCGTTCTGAAATTATAATTTTCAACCTCACTATATTTACATACCATATTCTACAATATAAATTTGTATAGTATGGGTAATATAATCCTTATCAAATGGTCTTTTTATTTCACTTCCTTTAAAAAGTGATAAATTATGTCATGTTTATTCAATCATTGTAAAATGACCACTGGTGCACCCAAAGCACTGTACTTATCCATGAAATAAATGTCATATTTTTATACATGCATCAAATTTTGTTATTCAATGTTATAAATTAATAATAATATCAAAATTATTAGTTTGTTCCATGTGTTCGTAGATTGGAACAACCAATGACACCAAATCCATGTGGTGTTACTATTGTAAGGTTAGTCCCCATGATCTAATATTATCAAGATAAAAAAATTAAAACATCATGAAAATAATTATCAATAAATATGATCCACCAACACCTAATTGTAACATAGAATATTTTTCATATTATTATGATGAAGGTTTGGATAGATGGGTTTAGTGATGAAAAATCCCATGAATGTATGGCAGTGGAGCAGTGATGTAGGCCACATATGATGGAATGATCAATGATGGGCCATGTATGTTTGTAATTATATGGTTGAAATGTGATGTAGTTATGATTATGATTCTGATCTAGGTAGTTTTATAGGTGTTTTAAACAGTGTTAGTGTAGGGGTGAGGTCAAACAATGTCAGTTCTGAAAACATAGTGTGGTTTGATGGAATATGGTTAAGGTACTATAGGGCTTATATTGGGATTTAATATCCATGGGACTTCATTTCTATGTAATGGGTTATATCTCTTCCCAAAAAATAAATATAGATGAATTTTTTAAAATTAAAAATTTCTGGATTCCCTCCAACAATTAAAAAACCTAAAAAGATGTACTTTCTAGATTATGATGCTAATATTTCACTAGTTGAAGCCTTAAAAAAGCTGCATCCCTACACATTTACATGAGATGGAATGGGTTTCCTTCCTTACCACAAATCATATTTAATCCCATCTATTTCATTATTTGGTACTTAGTTAAGTTTATATTTCATTATTTGTAATGTGTATCCCCAAAATGATAATGGATTTCATTCTTAAATCATCAATGTTATAACTATATCAGGAAAGTTCTCATTTATGTATTCATTAACTCCATTCCACTGAGGTCTAAATTGTAACGCCCCGACCCCTGCTACCCAGAATCGGTGCATTATTACATAACATTGGAATGATGCAAGGAATGATGTCCCAAAAGGCCGATCAGTTTTGTAGCCTTGGAAGTACTAGATACATAAATAAGTTTTACCGTACATCATGAAATATAAACAACATTGTGTCCCCATTGAACATTCTTATATACCTTAGCCTATTATAGTAGGTTAATTGTAATATACTTCATTACATACTGGGAAAAATAAAACAGAAGAAGGGGGTGATCTCAGATACTTAGTAAAGATAAAAACATAGCGAAAACAATCATAAAAAAATAAAAAATTAAGGATATGTATAAGACTAGAACCCAATAATTTTAATCATAAAATCTAGATAAATATGGAAAAGATAAATAAAATAATTCCATATTCTTATTCATAGGGATATTCTACAAGTAGAATAATCACATGTAATATCAATAGCCAATTTCATAATGAAGGAATGAAAAATTCTGAACATCATAACCACCTCGTCAAGGCCTCATGCCAAGACTAAAAATAAGATTTTGTCAAAGACATGTACCAAGATAGTAGTTTGAATCATGAGACCGACCGATGAATCAAGGATCCACAGTGAGCTCCACCTGTCACATACTAAGTCCAATTCATTTCTCATATGAAGTGGTGAAACATAATCTAAACATTCATGTTAAAACTACCATGCAATATGTCAATATTTTAACTGCAAACCATGAATGGCATAAAAATACCATATCCAAAGTCAACCATAACTCTTTTAATATATTATTGATGATTTTATTATGATAAATCAACCACAATAAAAAGTAAAATACACATAAGGATATTTAAATAGATGATAATAGAAATTAAAACTATTTTAGTGAAATATCTTTTTTTCCATGAAAACATTTAAATGTCGCACTATTTATCAAAGAAGTTGTTTTCAAGAGATTTTTGAATCAATGTTTCCAATAAAAATTTGAATATTTTAGAAGTAATATTATTTTCAAAACATTTATGTCCATATTAATATATACTTAAAACCATTTTTAAAACATAGATATTAATGAGAAATATTTAAGAGAATAAATATTTAAAATATTTAAAACAATATTTTATTTAAAGAGTTCCTAACCAAATAAGAGATGCTAAAATACAAGTAATTGTGGAATAAAATTAATTTAAACATTAATATATCATGCGAATAATGTTATTCATGATATAGTATATCAAAAGACACTATATACACCATATGAAAGTCAATTGGTTCAAAAAGACAAAGTGGTCTCATTGGAATGTAAATTGAGACGAAATAAATTATAACAATCATATTGTTAGATTAGGGATAAATAAATGAATGAATTATGTGTGAAAAATATTAAAACACTCAATATAATTAGATATTCACTATAAATCAACAATATTACATTCACACATATTTTTTAAAAAACAAAACAAATGACTTGGATGTTTAACTCAGTGAATGGAAATTGAGTTAAGATTACCCTTAAAAAGTGAATATCAATGGAATGTGAATTTTTCAATGGGGTTACTATGTATATAAAAGGTATATACACATAAAGAGGTGTGTATATTACTACATAAATTATAAATAGTTATTCCACACATAATCTTGGTGTAAAACTATCAATGAAGTCTCCTTAAAGCATAATGAGTGGAAATTGAAATTTGAAATTTCTTTACTGATTTGGTAACATACGAAACATACACCGCATGAAAGAAGTATCATACAATGAAGATGTAAATACCCATAAATTACATTATGTTACACAAAGAATAAAATCATGGTAATTATAAAAAACTGCACAAAAGTAAATAGTGTTAATATAGAATGAATCTCAAGGAAATAAGAAGTGAGATGAAAATCCCTAACCACATTATAATCAACTGAGTCGTACGGCCAAAACATAATAACCACCAAATGAATCACAGATTACCAGGAATATAAAGAGAACCATGATAATATATATCAAGTGGCAGTACATGATACAACACATGCAATAAATAAGTGGTGAACAATGGAAATCTCACGGAATTTAATGTATGTTAAGAAACCCCTTACCTTGTACATTTCCTTTATATAGGGTAGGTTAACCTCCTGTATATTGGTGAAATAATTGTTATTAAATTATTCAATAACCAAATACATAAATATCTTATTATATATGACCATTTAAAATTACATTGTTAATGATATTTCAGTAGTATCATTGTTTTGTTTGTTAACTGATTTGTTTTCCTTTATATGTTTTGTTACGTAAGTCATGTTTCATATGTATATGATGTATTTGATTCATATACAGAATTATATTAACTTATTATGAATTAATTTTAATCATAAATTTAAAATTAATCATGAATGATTATGATGGGGAATAAATCTCATCGCGTTCGTGGAGATGGTAAGTCATACGTACGCATGAGTGATAATATCATTCTTTTGATAGTGAAATAGTACATAATTGGATGGTATATCATATATACAGAATCCTTAGCATTTTATACTTGTTTTTAATCCATTTATACTCTTTATTATACCGATCCAAATAATCATGTTTTTTAATAACAAACTACACCACAACGTGGAGACGGTAAGTTGTACGTACGCATGTATGGTGGCTTTGTCATTTATATAATGGGTAGAATAATCAATATGGTTGTACCATATTTATAATAACTTCACAGTATATAGGAGGTACTGGATTAGTTATTTAGGTATGGAAACAATAAATAAAGAGGATGTGGAAGAAGAAATGAAATTAAATATGGTGGTGAAATTATTACCTCCTTTTCAAGTGTTTCCTTTTGAGTTGATCAAAAGGGATCTGTAAGTTGGCATTTTGATAAAATTATGGGCTCAAGGTTGAATTGAGATACTTTGGGAGGATATTGGGGCAAGGTTTAGGTGAGATGAATGGCTTTGGAGGTGTGAAATTAAGAGAAGGGGAGGTACACTATTATAAGAGAGGTGAGGGTCACTTTAGGAAAAGCTTCAAATCGTATTTTATAATAATATTATTTTTTGTTTCTAATTGATAAAAAATGATTTATTTCGAGGATAATTGGTGTATGGGTCGAAAACCACTCAACCAATAGGTTTTATAAAGGTTTGAGTAACCATATTAACATTATCATTAATATTTACTCTTGGTTAAAAAGTTTGACATTTACAATGCCTCATTGTATTTTTATATTATATGGTTAATAAACATACTATAAACAGCCAAGAAAACCCCATGTGGTTCATTATTAAAATATATATCCTTATATAAGATCTTTTATGGAACCATTGATTTTTATGAATATTATATCAATTAATAATATAGTATTTGTTTTTAAAACTGAAATATGTCAATTTTGACACCATTTCGTATTTTATTTTTATAAAGCCATAAAAACTATATCACTTCAAATAAAATTTATTTAATCTATATTGACTTGTATTATTAACCTAGAAATGTATTAGAATCCATCAAAAGGCTCAATGTACATTTATTTGAATATATATAATATCAATTATTTTAATATTTCACTAATAAGTTAATTATTCCATCATCATTATGTCATATATCAATTTCATTATTAAATGTAAATGAATTTATAAATAAATTACCAATATATTGGAAATTCATTCAGATTTATAATTAATATTTATATTAGAATTTATCATCTGTATAACCATATATTATAAATTTTTATTTATTTAACATTGAATTTTTAACTTTTTACTCCTCTTTAAATGAAATAATAATAAATGTCCAAATCTAATCCATGTGTACCAAAATAATCATAAATTATTTATAAGGTTGTTTTTGGTCAAATTATACTTATCCAATATAATTAGGACATGTGTTAGAGTAATTATAATATCATTTTACCTTTAATTTCCCTATTTACTTTTAACTATGGTAAATAAAATCAAAATTACTATTTGAAGTGCCCAGATCAGTGTGAATCACTAAGAGGGGGAGGGGGTGAATCAGTGATCCCTTAAAACTTTTTACTAATTGATTCTTAATCAATTAAACCTCTATGGATGGTTAAAGCCTTGATCCACTCTTCTTGTATCTCTCACCTTTCCTCGAATGATGCAGTGAATATAAAGGCACAGGACACAAGGATTTACAAGGTTCGGCACCAAAGGCCTACATCCTTGCCATGCTATCCCAGCATGGATTCTCCCATTATAATCGGTTAGTATTACAATGTTCGATACAGAGTCCCATTGTATCTCTCCTGAGTCCCACATGAGGGTCTTTATACTGCTTCACACAGTGTTACCAGAGTCCCCCTGGCCTACTCCAGAATCCCACTGAAGACTTCTTCTCCCTGAGTCCCACAGAGTCTTCTCTTGGCTCCTCGAGTCACACGAGTAGCTCTTCTTCACTTTAAGTTCTTCAAGTATCCTCAGCAGCCTGGGATAAAGGCTGCTGGCCTTGCTCTTCTTCTGATCACTTGTGGTGAACAGGTCTTCTCGTCTTGCTCAGGATTTATCTCCTTCTTCTAAGGATGACATGGCTTCTCTCTTCAAGAATATTCAATAGCCTCTGAAAAGGTCTATTGGTCTTGCTCAAATCTTCTGATCACTTCTGTTGATCAGGGTCTTCTCAAATACTGAAAACTCAGACAACTGATATCTCTCCTTTCAGTCTGGCTCAGTCTCTGCATGGCCTTCTCAATACTTCACGATCTTCTGTCTTGGACAACTCAAATGCACACCACTGATTTGGATCTGTTCACGTGTGCATGTGCATGCATGCATGCATGCACTCCTCCTTTCCTCTTCTTGGTGCAGTAGACCCACAAAGGGTGTAGTCACTTTAAGCACACACACCTTCTTCCTCCTTCACACACTTTAACCAATTTGTTTACACACTTAGAGTATGTTATACTTTAGTGTGGGTCACTCCTTATTTTACTTCTAGGTGTTTACACTTTTAGTGCCCACACAAGGTTCGGCCTTTTAGTTCTTTTTCACACACAAATCCCTATGGCCTTCTTCCCTTCTTGTGCACACACCTAGGCTTCGGCCAACTTCTTGCTCACTTTGTACACACACTTAATGAGTGTGGTCTTCTAACCACTTGGCACACACTTGGCCTTCCACTTTATCTTGCACACAAAAGGCACTCTGCCTTGGGTCTTCTTGCTCTGCACACCTACTGCCCGTAGGGTGTTCCTCTTCAATTTGCACACACACACACTCAAATGAGGTGTGGTCTTCACTTCACTTAGCATACACCACTTGGTGTTGTTCTTTGTGCACACACATGGCCTCGGGTATTCCTTCTTCACTTGGCACACATGCACAAGTCTCGGGTCTTCTCTTTCTTTTATTCTTCTTTGCACACACCCAAGCCAAAGGCTACGACCTTCTTCTTCAAATGCACAAACAACTGCCTCAAGCAAGCCGTGCAAGAGGGTGCGGCCAATTCTTCACTTCTTGTCCGTGCAAGCACAAGCCACAAGGGTGAAACCAGGCGCGCAAGTGCCACTGCCGCGCAAGTGTGCAAGGTGCAACAATGCGGGCACACAAGTGCAAGGGCACAAGCGGGCCACACAAGTGCCTACCGCGCAGGGGGCGCGGTGCACAGAGGGAGTGCGCAAGATCGCGCTGCCCTTCCTCCTTCCTGTCGCGCAAAGGATAGCGCGCAGGGGACTCCTTCGGGCCTCGAGTGGCACCGAGAACAACAGCTGCGCAAGTGGGATACGCGGGGCTTCAAAGCTTGGCAAAGCACAGGGTGCTCGCGGGACTCTCTTTAAATTTTCAGTGCATCAGTAGGCTTCTCCAATGCCTCGGCCTCTCCTTTTATAGGCGAGGAGAGCCTCAAGACTTCCGCGTGGGATATCTTTTAATCTCCCGAAGATTTCGGGATTTCAAGATTTCCTCAAATCTTGTTTTCTTCTCTTTGTTCACGCGGGTTCCATTTATTTTTCCTCCTCCACGTGCATGCGACTTAGAACGCATGCACAGTCTTCGTCTCTTCTATCCCATGCAAAACACGAACTCACCGAAGCCTCGGCAACTTCGTTTTGCCTCGGCTTTGTTCGAAATCTCCCAGACATTGCATGCATGTGTATTTTTAAGCATGGATCGGTTCAGTAGGTCCAGACGAGTCGGATGGACGTCTTAGATCCTTCAGAGGTGGCCGGGAACTCGAAAACCGGCCTCAGGTAGCCTCTGGTTCATCGGCGGCTCACGGGGAGGCTTCGGCATGGCTGGAGGTTGAGGAAGAACGCTGGGCCGTTGGATGCGGTGTTAAACGGCCAGGATCAGATCATCGCCGCGGAGATAAATCATGCGGCGTGGATAAAGCGCGTGATGGCTCGGACGGCCAGGATTCACTCCCGGTTAATTTTCCGCGTCCCACATCGAAACGGGACGCGGTTTTCATGCGGCTTATCAATATGCCGCTCCCTCAACCCGGCAATTGAATCTCCTCCCTCCACGGTGCCGCCCCGCACCGTGTTCTCCCTGCGGGCGCGCTCTGCGCCCACTCTCTGCTCCTGCGGGCGCGCTCTTAGCGCCCACTATGCATCCTCCGGGCGCGCTCTGGCACCCATGCTGCGCAGGCCTGATCCCCTGCGTGGCCCGGGGCTTACACACGGCCCCCCTGCCTCTCGGGCTGGCCACATGGGATCCCCCCTTGGGCGTGGCGCCTTAGGCCCACATGTTCCTTGGGGGTTGAACCCTTAAGGCTGGCCCTTGGTGGCTTATTTTTTTTGCAACAAAAACACTAAGTACTTTGTTAAACAGAGTGACCAAGTGTAACATGCCAAGTTCCACATCTTCATCTTCTTATCCATCCTCCCTTATTCATATCTTCTCTTCTTCTTAAGAATTCCTCAAACCTTCTTAACAAATAATCTTCACTTTGGAATGGAATTCCAAACGGTTCACCATCAAGCGAGCTCCTGAATCACTTAAATTCTTCAATGTGCTTCATTGATCTAATCAGAGATCAAGTTGGATCTTCTTCTGATTCACATGCACTAAGTGATAGTGCATGGACTTCTTCAGCTCACTTCATCCACTTAGGAGGTGTGGATGGATCATCTTCATCTCCTCATGCATTGTCTTAACAATGCATGGGCTTCTATCATTGATGTGACTTAGTATCCAGTTGATACAAGTTCTTTGAACTTAAAGAGCAGCTCAACAATCGTCAGATGTCCATGGAGAATGTTTCAACCACAATTTCCAATACCACTTAGTGAATCTCCTAAGTGACATGCATCTTAGTACCATGGCCATTCTCCTTCACCACCAACACCATCACAACCTTTGTCATTCACATCTTGACATTCCTTGACTTCCATTCATTCCAAGACAACTTCATGCCTCATTGACAACAAATGCAACACAGTGCACTTCAATCTCCCCCTTTGTATTTGTTGTCAATACACTCCTTCAGCACATATGAATGGGTCAATATGTGTGCCAATATTTCTCCCCCTTATTGGAAATCAAATGCAAAGGTGTGGTGTGGTTCTCTTTCAAAAATCTCTTCCTCCCTTTGAATAGCATCTTCTTGAAAATCACTAAGAGAGGGATGATGCCACATGTTCTTCTTTAGCAAAGAACCTTTATTAAATCAACTCTATGTCTACTTGGGCTAACCCGGTGTAGAAAACAAGAGTGATGTAACCAAGGAACTCAATGCTGTCCACAATTCTCTACACATGTGAGATCATGCTTCAAGGGGCTTGAAATTTTTCAGATATAACAATGAATTGCTAAATCCTGCACATACTTCACAAAACTCATTAGAATGTTCAGGTGCAAAGATAAAGCTCCCCCTTTCATCCATTTTCTCAAGATGATATTAATTTCATAGCATCATCTTCTCCAGATTGGCTCCCCCTCAAGGGGTGCACTCCATTCTATCCAAACCATCCTCCAGTTGAGAATGATCATCATCTTCAATTCCCTGCAATGTTAGCACATTTAAATACAAGTGTATAAGGGAATAAGATGGAACCTCCTTGGTTCATCAATGTGAACAACAAGGTTGAGAAGATTCTCTCAACCGAGATGTCCCATTTTCACCATTCTTCACACTTCCACATTTGATCTTCAATGATGGTTGTGCTGGTGTGGATCTCAACACATCTTCATGTGGAATCTTCTTCTTCCCTTTTGCCTTAGCAATTGTCAGAGCTTCATCTTCAGCTCTTTGTAATTCTCTGGCAAGTTGCAACTGATGTGGCCATATGACAAGTAAATCATTTGGAAGAGTGGCCCCAGTTCTGGAAGTTCCACATGGTTCCTTAGATGCTGTCAAGCTACCTTTCTTAGGCAACTTGTTTTCAATCAATCCCTTCTTCTTCTTCTGGATTGATTGCCTTTTTGAGTCCAGTCTGCTTCTATTTAATTTCATGGCTTCTTTAAAAAGATCCATGGAATGACCAATCTTTCCACAGTAGAAGCACTTCTTCTTGGTGGTCCTTCTGGATGACTCACCCTTCTTGGATTTAGACTCCAAGGACTTCTCTTCATTCTTCAAACTCTTCTTGGGAGTATCTTCCACTTTCTTCGGCTTGCTTCCCAAGGAATCTTTTTGAGCCAGGTTTAGTGATCTTTTCTTCTTTTGAGCTCTGGATATAGTTGGAGATTGACATGTATCTTTTTGACCACTTTTGTAATCATCCCAGATGTTGTCAAGTAATCCAAATCTATTTGTAGTAAACAGATGTCTCTGGACCTGTGGATGTTGCTTCTTTTCTTCTGGCTTGCTCCCCTTTGGCATGGGCTTCCTCTGTGCTTTGGCATTCAGTGGATTGTACCAACAATCCTTTGGACAATGCCCATACTTTTTACAACACCAACACTGACCCACAAATCTTGACCTTTTCAGTCCTTCTGATTGCTGGGTAGTTTTCTTGATTTTTTGTGCTGCTTCAGGAGAGCTCTGCTTCTTTACTGTCTTCATCCATACTTGTTTGGATTCATTCTTCCATCCTGAACATTTAGTAGAAACACTATTATAAGCATCAGTACAAGATGGGATGGATGGTACCTTCTTTTTAGAAGATGTTGCCCTTTCATTAGAGGATGTCTTTCTTTTAGAATCATCCTTCTCAAAGCTCACTTGAGTGGCAACATTTCTTCTTTCAGCTGACTGGGAGGCTTCAGCTTTGGGTGATTGCAGATTTTTCAATATCACCTCCAGTTCTAAGAATTTCATATTGAGGGAGTTCTTCTCATCCTCAACCAATCTTAGCCTTCCTTCCCAATTTTCTTTCAGCTCTTTCATCTGATCATCATGCACTTTTTTCCATTCTTGCAATGAGTTGTCAAGCTCCTTCACCCTGTTTACTTTGTCTTCAAGTTGAGCATCTCTGACATTCATTAAAACATTGTACCTCTTTTCCAGTGCATGGAAAACATCTCTTACCATTATTTTAAAGAAATCTTTCTCAGAAAGGCTCCTTTGCAATTCTTCAGCAGTGTCTTCATATCTTTCATTGCAAAGAGAAACTGTTTCATCTTTAGCCTTCACCAGCTTTCTGAGAGTGTTGGTTATGCCAACCCTTTTTGCCAATTGATCTTCCATTGCATTGGCTTCTTCTTCTAACTGTGATTTTTCTTCATGAAGATCATGGATGCCTGTAGCTATACACTTTTCCACTTCCATGGGAACTGTCTTCTGAAGATATTTGAGTGCACTCTGAAGATCATTCATTATTTCAACTTCATCACAGCTAGGACATGATTTCTTCATCTTCTTGGCCTGTTTCTTCTTTCTATTTTTCTGAGTCTTGGCAGATATCACCATTTGAGGCTGGTCACTCATTTCCTCAAATCTGCACTTCATAAAGACTCCCTTGGATCTTTTAGAGGTAACCTTCGCTCTGATACCGTTTGAAGTGCCCAGATCAGTGTGAATCACTGAGAGGGGGAGGGGGTGAATCAATGATCCCTTAAAACTTTTTACTAATTGATTCTTAATCAATTAAACCTCTATGGCTGGTTAAAGCCTCGATCCACTCTTCTTGTATCTCTCACCTTTCCTCGAATGATGCAGTGAATATAAAGGCACAGGACACAAGGATTTACAGGGTTCGGCACCAAAGGCCTACATCCTTGCCATGCTCTCCCAGCATGGATTCTCCCATTATAATCGGTTAGTATTACAATGGTCGATACAGAGTCCCACTGTATCTCTCCTGAGTCCCACAGGAGGGTCTTTATACTGCTTCACACAGTGTTACCAGAGTCCCACTGGCCTGCTCCAGAATCCCACTGAAGACTTCTTCTCCCTGAGTCCCACAGGGTCTTCTCTTGGCTCCTCGAGTCACACGAGTAGCTCTTCTTCACTTTAAGTTCTTCAAGTATCCTCAGCAGCCTGGGATAAAGGCTGCTAGCCTTTCTCTTCTTCTGATCACTTGTGGTGAACAGGTCTTCTCGTCTTGCTCAGGATTTATCTCCTTCTTCTAAGGATGACTTGGCTTCTCTCTTCAAGAATCTTCAATAGCCTCTGAAAAGGTCTATTGGTCTTGCTCAAATATTCTGATCACTTCTGTTGATCAGGGTCTTCTCAAATACTGAAAACGCAGACAACTGATATCTCTCCTTTCAGTCTGTCTCAGTCTCTGCATGGCCTTCTCAATACTTCAAGATCTTCTGTCTTGGACAACTCAAATGCACACCACTGATTTGGCTCTGTTCACGTGTGCACGTGCATGCATGCATGCATGCACTCCTCCTTTCCTCTTCATGGTGCAGTAGACCCACAAAGGGTGTAGTCACTTTAAGCACACACACCTTCTTCCTACTTCACACACTTTAACCAATTTGTTTACACACTTAGAGTGTGTTCTACTTTAGTGTGGGTCACTCCTTATTTTACTTCTAGGTGTTTACACTTTTAGTGCACACACTAGGTTCAGCCTTTTAGTTCTTTTGCACACACAAATGCCTATGGCCTTCTTACCTTCTTGTGCACACACCTAGGCTTCGGCCAACTTCTTGCTCACTTTTTACACACACTTAATGAGTGTGGTCTTCTAACCACTTGGCACACACTTGGCCTTCCACTTTATCTTGCACACAAAAGGCACTATGCCTCGGGTCTTCTTGCTCTGCACACCTACTGCCCGTAGGGTGTTCCTCTTCAATTTTCACACACACACACTCAAATGAGGTGTGGTCTTCACTTCACTTAGCATACACCACTTGGTGTTGTTCTTTGTGCACACACATGGCCTCGGGTATTCCTCCTTCACTTGGCACACAAGCACAAGTCTCGGGTCTTCTCTTTCTTTTATTCTTCTTTGCACACACCCAAGACAAAGGCTACGGCCTTCTTCTTCAAATGCACAAACAACTGCCTCAAGCAAGCCGTGCAAGAGGGTGCGGCCAATTCTTCACTTCTTGTCCGCGCAAGCACAAGCCACAAGGGTGCAACCAGGCGCGCAAGTGCCACTGCCGCGCAAGTGTGCTAGGTGCAACACCGCGGGCACACAAGTGCAAGGGCACAAGCGGGCCGCACAAGTGCCTACCGCGCAGGGGGCGCGGTGCACAGAGGGAGTGCGCAAGATCGCGCTGCCCTTCCTCCTTCCTGTCGCGCAAAGGATAGTGCGCAGGGGACTCCTTCGGGCCTCGAGTGGCACCGAGAACAACAACCTCGCAAGTGGGATGCGCGGGGCTTCAAAGCTTCGCAAAGCACAGGGTGCTCGCGGGACTCTCTTCAAATTTTCAGTGCATCAGCAAGCTTCTCCAATGCCTCGGCCTCTCCTTTTATAGGCGAGGAGAGCCTCAAGTCTTCCGCGTGGGATATCTTTTAATCTCCCGAAGATTTCGGGATTTCAAGATTTCCTCAAATCTTGTTTTCTTCTCTCTGTTCACGCGGGTTCCATTTATTTTTTCTCCTCCACGTGCATGCGACTTAGAACGCATGCACGGTCTTCGTCTCTTCTATCCCATGAAAAACACGAACTCACCGAAGCCTCGGCAACTTCGTTTTGCCTCGGCTTTGTTCGAAATCTCCCAGACATTGCATGCATGTGTATTTTTAAGCATGGATCAGTTCAGTAGGTCCAGACGAGTCGGATGGACGTCTTAGATCCTTCAGAGGTGGCCGGGAACTCGAAAACCGGCCTCGGGTAGCCTCTGGTTCATCGGCGGCTCACGGGGAGGCTTCGGCATGGCTGGAGGTTGAGGACGAACGCTGGGCCGTTGGATGCGGTGTTAAACGGCCAGGATCAGATCATCGCTGCGGAGATGAATCGTGCGGCGTGGATAAAGCGCGCAATGGCTCGGACGGCCAGGATTCACTCCCGGTGAATTTTCTGCGTCCCACATCGAAACGGGACGCGGTTTTCACGCGGCTTATCAATATGCCGCTCCCTCAACCCGGCAATTGAATCTCCTCCCTCCACAGTGCCGCCCCGCACCGTGTTCTCCCTGCGGGCGCGCTCTGCGCCCACTCTCTGCTCCTGCGGGCGCGCTCTTAGCGCCCACTATGCATCCTCCGGGCGCGCTCTGGCGCCCATGCTGCGCAGGCCTGATCCCCTGCGTGGCCCGGGGCTTACACACGGCCCCCCTGCCTCTCGGGCTGGCCACATGGGATCCCCCCTTGGGCGTGGCGCCTTAGGCCCACATGTGCCTTGGGGGTTGAACCCTTAAGGCTGGCCCTTGGTCTCTTATTTTTTTTGCAACAAAAACACTAAGTACTTTGTTAAACAAAGTGACCAAGTGTAACATGCCAAGTGCCACATCTTCATCTTCTTATCCATCCTCCCTTATTCATATCTTCTCTTCTTCTTAAGAATTCCTCAAAACTTCTTAACAAATAATCTTCACTTAGGAATGGAATTCCAAACGGTTCATCATCAACCGAGCTCCTGAATCACTTAAATTCTTCAATGTGCTTCATTGATCTAATCAGAGATCAAGTTGGATCTTCTTCTGATTCACATGCACTAAGTGATAGTGCATGGACTTCTTCAGCTCACTTCATCCACTTAGGAGGTGTGGATGGATCATCTTCATCTCCTCATGCATTGTCATAACAATGCATGGGCTTCTATCATTGATGTGACTTAGTATCCAGTTGATACAAGTTCTTTGAACTTAAAGAGCAGCTCAGCAATCGTCAGATGTCCATGGAGAATGTTTCAACCACAATTTCCAATACCACTTAGTGAATCTCCTAAGTGACATGCATCTTAGTACCATGGCCATTCTCCTTCACCACCAACACCATCACAACCTTTGTCATTCACATATTGACATTCCTTGACTTCCATTCATTCCAAGACAACTTCATGCCTCATTGACAACAAATGCAACACAGTGCACTTCACTATTCGCCAAAATTTATTTTCATCTTATTGAACCATGTTTTACATATTGATGTCAACTTTATTTTCTAGATTTTTTAAATTAAAATCACAAAAGTGGTAAAATAAAATTTATGCAAATTTGTAAAGGCTCCTAGAAGGTGGGAAAAAGACGGTAAAAAGATCAATAAAATTTTATACATCTAATTTTACTATAAAAATGACTCCAATGAATAATTTTGAATTAATATAGGTATTATGTATCTATATTGACATAAATAAATATATTAAATAATTATTTAAATAAAAAGTCTTCTTTTAAACAATAACGTAGTGATTTTCATTATTCCTCAAAAATTTAATGTTTCCAGAAAAATACCAAAAATTAACCATATGCTAATTATGATATTCCAAATTAAAAAATGATTTATATTTTACCAAGTTCAAAACATATAAGTACAATTAATTAATTTAAAATTAATTCCTTTTGTCAAATCCAAAATGCCCGTTTTTTAGAAATAAAAACTATCAAAATAATTACATGTGTTTTTGTCAAATGTATTTGTGAAATTACTTATAATGACTTAATTTGTATTAAACGATAAAAATATAATCAGATTATACTTCCAAACGATTCAAATGATTTATTTTAAACTATAAATTATTTCAATTAATTCTTGGTTTGAATACTCTCTACCTCAGTTTGAGTGAAGTTCAGTAATCATCATAGCAAGATGGTTTTCCATATCATATTAATATAAAATAAGAATATAAAAATAATACGACTTATACCAAATTAACTATATTTATCTATATCTACTATATTCATCGTAAATATTATTGTAATAAAAACCCACCACATTCTTTTATTGGAATCTATCCACATAAATTGAAATGAATTATTTATAGTATCACTACGCCCTTACTCATCTTACAGTGAAGGGTGTTATGGTCATTTTCTTTTATAAACAGTATTAACATACATCCAATGGATTTAACTATGTATAGTTTAATTATAATTCATAATGTAATTTATTTAGAGTCTTTTAATTTACATGATCAAGCATGATGTTCTATAGGTACTTAGTTTATGAATTAATTTCATTGTTTTTTTCATTAATTTACATTATAGGGTCTTCATATTCAGTTATAAATAATTCATTGTTAGATGAATCAAAATGTAACATATATTTACCTAAAAAAATATAAAACATTTATTTCTAATCTTAAAATAAAATCTCATGGTTTCCAAACTTTACACTTAGATTTTGTTTCTAGTAACTAAATATATATGATTAGAGTTCACCAATAATTGAACCATACCAATGTTAATAGATAGATGATAATACTCCACTAAAATTTCTACTATTTTCACACCATTGTTATCCCAAAGATTCACCACACACATTTCTATATTACAAAATAAAATTAGTTCCAATATGTGAATAAAAAGGTGTGAACTACATGTTTTCTCTAATTCCCAACCTATAGAAAATGTCACTTTTTATTCTATGAAAATGATACCTAATGTTGAAGCATCCCATTGATTTTTTATAGCCATTCAATTATTCTTATAGTATCAATTCATATCACGTTTAAACTAGACATCATCCAAATCATTCAAATCCCTATATATATTTGGATTCTTGACAGGAATGTCTGCAGTTGTCTTCAAAATGGGTCTTACTTTCAACCACTTATCATTTCACATAATCCTCTTGTTTACTATTAGGATTTAAGATTATATATTATTCATTCCCTTATCAAGGTTTTGAACTAAATTTTGATGGTCCCTGAGTGGTTTTTTCACATTATTCATGTTTTAATCAATCATAAAAATGATAATCTACGTGATAATGATATATTAATGAGATTAGTGATAGTTATTGGTTCAGTTTAAACCTATGGAATTCAAGTATCTTGATGTACCCAATATTTTTGTATATTTATTGTCTAGGTTGATTCCCTTTTTATAGCCTCCATGTATATAGTTCACCAGATGTATAATATCTTTCTTGCCTTCCTCTCTCTAGATATAAAACTTGTGATGTGATAAAATATTTTAGGTAGAGTCATCCTTATTATATTTTTGATATTTAATTGTCATTGAAGATAACATGATACAATTTTAATCTAGTAAATAATCTATTTGAAACTTATATTTATCTTTATCTACCTTTTATTCTCCCTAAGGAGTCTTAATTTGATGTTGGGAATCTATCTCTTAATAATTTTTCTCTTTTTGTAGTACTATGCGCAAGACCCTGTACTACTCCAAAAAGATATAAATGGTTGATATATTATATTTATCAATAATTGGTCATAATAATAATTTTCTGGTGGTGGTTATCTCTATTTTCTATATAATATTTACATAGGGGTCCCTACATTATCCTGATTATCGGTTATACATTACATATTCAAATATTATGTTTCTCCCACTATATTATGGATCCTTGGTATCCCCCACAAATAGATTATTAATAGTATGTCTATTCAGTATTCTTCTTCTAAGGAACCTTAAAAATTCTCTTTATACCTTATGCTCTGGATATTCTACTACATAGAAACTTTTAATGTAGTTACTGGGCTATCTAAAATCATTGAATCATGGTTGCTAGAAATTTTGATTGATTCCCATCCTTTAAGGAATTATAACCATCATTTACTCTGCACATAACCACTAAACTAAAGAATTATAACTAATTAAACATATTTTCTGTTAGATTTAGTTATTTCATCCAATCAATCTCATAATAACTCTCTATTAGTAGTATAAACCCTCAACATGGGATTATGATAACCATCTACACCTGTTTGTGTTCAAATGTTAGTGATAAAGGGGTTATGAATTAATAATTCTTTGAGGGTCATTATTTTTACATAACTAATGGATTCATTTACTGTTTGATATAATCATGGAATCTGACATGCAGAATCAAAATATTTTAAATATAAAACAAATTCACATCAATATGTGTTCAAATTGATTTATTTTAGTTTATTATTTTATGTGATCTTGTAAACATGCATATTCCCAAAGAAATAATAATCCAAAAGTAAATTAAATAAACTACATGAGTGGTCATTATATAATTTTATTGGTTAATCCATTTATGCTTAGTTGATAAAATATTTCCCTAGAGGGGAAATAAATGATTTTTTTATGAATAATATAACATCTTGCACATGATTCCAATATATTCAAATAACTCATGGAAACCCATCTCTTCTCATAATGTTCTAAAGATTATAACCACAAAGAAATTAAATATATAAACATGGAAACATCAAAATACTTGCATATTAATACACAAGGACATGTAGTCTCTTATACTCATAAAATGGAGAAGTTGTTGGGTAGACTATTAAAATAAATTAGTAATTAAATAAATTATATGGAATTGAAATAAATAATAAATTAAATTAAATTCAAAACATATATTGGCCATCTAATTCCCAAGATCAGTCAGAAAGAAAATAACATGTGATTTAAATGTAATATTGATGAAAATTATAGTCGATGGAATGTAAAATATTTTAAAATAATTTAAGATAATTTTAATACAAAATATATTATTCATATGATCTCTGATTTGTTTTTAAATGTTCCAAAAGAATTACAAGATTTTTTATAAATATTTTAAATGGTATTAGACCCTAAGAGTATAGGAGAACATTAAAATGGGATTATGAGCCTTTTGGTTGTTGGGATGGTCGAGCAGGGTCTGATATAGCCCAGTAAAGGATGGGTCAACCCGACAGGGCATCCAAGTCTTCTGGTAGCTGGTTCCCCGCATGGGGTGTGGTGGAGGGGAATGTCTGTAGTAGTTTATTGATTACCTTATTTAAAACTTATATTTATGCATGGCTCGTAATGTCATCGAATATATCAGGACCCCACCACTCACATTTTTTGGGAGCCAAGGAAACAATGAGGTGGATGTCCTACTCACATTTAAAAAAATAAACCTATGGTTGGGTGCTACCCCCACCCCATTCTCCTTTGTTTGTTTCTTTTCTGACGAACTGGAACACCCCGCATGCATTTCTTATTTTTTCATTATTCTATTAGGTTGTTTGGACCCATCCACACCACGTATTTTCAATTATTACACTTTTTCATTATATATTTTTTACTCCTATCACATTAGGATCCAAACAAACATTTAATGAATTTTATATTCTTATGTAGAAAATTATGTTTCCAGAATGTATTATTTCAACAACTTGAAACTTGGCCCCAATTCAAGGTCTCGCCAAAAATCATTTTTCAATAATAAAAATTATTGGTGACTGATTTTGGTTTATATATATATATATATACATATATATATATATCTGTGTGTGTGTGTGTTATCATTTTAAACATGTACAAACATCAAATTTGGAAAAATATTAAATTTTGGATCACAACAACATTATTGTACGACATTAGATCAAAGAATGATTTACTGAAGTGGAAATATTTGAATCTATCCGAACTAATTTAATAAAAAAAATTATTATTTAGCTTAAACTATCACAAGTCTCTATAAGAACAATTAAAGTCACAATGATGCATTTCATAATAATTTCGGATGAGAATTTTTCATTTTCATCTTCTAGATAGGTGTTACAAATTCATTCTTATTAAAACACATTAAAAGATCAAATATATCATGTGAATTGATTTATGCTAAAGAAATAAGGATGAAAAATTAACTCGTTCAATTTAATGATGTGTTCGAAAACCATTCATCATTGGTGACCATTGCATAAATATTTTATCTACAGATTCTTATAGAGAACCCACATGATCTTGTAAAGCATACAAGAATATTATCATCGATTGATAGGTGATAGTGTGGAGATCCAATAAAGCCTTTAATGTATGAATGATCATCGCAACAGCTTTCTTTTGATCAATGAAGGATATATGAGAGAAATTAAATATAATATCTACTTCTCTCTATTTTATGAAATAGGAGTGAGAAAGGATCTCATAGATTTTATTAGATTAATAGTCCCTCAGAAAAATGTTTTTCCTTATTATTTATTAGAGTTTATGTTTTTTGAAATGGATCCTCAGCCGCTGTGTAAGTAATTTCCACTAAATAAGACATAAAAAACATGTTACATTCAACTAACTGTGTGATAATTTTCATTTATATTTTTATTAATTAAATGTAATTTAAATAATATATATTTTATGATAAAAGATAGCTAACTAGACTGGTCATTACGAAAATTTTAAACAGGCCGTGAATATTATATTACTATTCACTGTTTAAATATTTTCCCTCGTATATACATAAATATTCATGAATACATTAAATAAGTAAATTTTTTAAAAATTATAAATTATACAAAAAATGATTTTAATTATTCAGTCTTAATATTTTATTGATAAACATCTCTTAAATGTTGAGGTGGTTCCCACTATTCCCTACACTATAATTCAATAAAAATTTTCAGACATTAGAATATGCTATGTGTGTGACCCTATATGCCCTTATCTCGATTACATGAAATTTTATTCCTAGACCAATATCCAGTTCTAGAAACCCCAAAAGGAACCAATGGATATAATGATATATTATAGAAACAAAATCCTTTCCTATGAACACACATACTATAATATAATATCATTATCATTCGATATCTCATAATGTAAGATGAACACATTTTTAATCATTAATAATTTCCTTATTTTTCATTGATCTATTTGGATTCACTTAACTTAATATTACATATAAAATTAATTAATTAATGTTTTATCATCCTTTTCAATTCGTCTAAGGATATCAATTCCTTAGAGAAGTGAAAAATTTTGTCTGAGTTACTCAATCAATGGAACACCACAAATAGCTCATGAAACACGAGCTTCCAAGCCATGGTATAAATGTAATGTTTTTATCATACATTAATTACATTATAAATCGATACACATTGAAGATAATCTCAAATCAGATGGCCATTACACTTTGTCATAGATAGTAACTACCAATGTCACCTAAAACATTTGGTGTTCATATTGGATTCTTAGTCCTCGTCATATCATCTACTCAATGTTACCAAGTAGAAACATAATTAAAAAACATCTCAATGGTTCTAATCCCCTATCACATGATAGTCTCATATCATCTGTGTCATGTCTACATGATATATATATATATTATTGGATATATATTTATTATAACTATCATTGAATCACTGGGTTCTCATTATAGCTTGGGAACAACTATAACCAATTGATAATACATGTAATCTATGTAGATTATCGTTTGTTTATTAGAAACAGAAATCAATAATGATGAAGATCAGGATAAGTACATTTGAAAATCCATGAAGGGAAATTTTCCAACCAGAGCTGCTTGGTATCGAATGGTCATGAGGCTACAGGCTGATGGTTCGCGTTGTTTCCTTCCCTTTTGGTAAACGAGAAGTTGCACAATGAGAAGAATCAGAAAAGTGAGAGAATTCTTCAGATGATGATGCCATATAACTGGAGCATGACGTCATTGTGGTTAATAGAATCCATTATGATAAAGCAATTAGACTCAATATTGATATCGTCACATCATCATTCCCTGATGAGAATCATACCAGTAAGGGTGTCCATGGCCTCAGCAACAGTAGGTTCCCAGAATGTCTGTTGTGGTTCATATTTTGAAGCAAATATTTTCCCTAGATGATTTCGGGCCTGGAGGATGAGGGGAACAAGCCCATACTTTGGAAGAGACACTTCCACATTAATCATAAGAATCCCTTACATTGGGGGATTCCAATTAGATGGATAAGAGGGGGTAACACCTGGCATATAATGTCCACTATGGTCTTTCCATCCCTCAATCCAAGAAGTGGCCTGTTCAATATAGAATTCAAGGGGTTTGTGAGCTTGATGAAAAATATCATCATTACACCAGACCCAAATAATCTAGGCCAATGGGAAAAGTGAAACTGAAAAAGCCGAGGATAGAGAGGAACACCAACACATCAGAAGATCAGTAAGGTCTGAGGCCAAAGCTAGTGAAGCGGTAGAAGCCGGGCCCCATTTATTCAATATTTCCATAGCTCCCAGGCAGTGAATGATGGCGTGAAAAAGAGTTTCTAGAATGTTTGGGCAGAAAGGGAAAAAGGAGTATTGACCATATATTGGTAAGAGAGAAGGATCAGGGTTGGGAGATTACCTGTTAAAACATTCCACCAAAATTGGAGTATTTTAGGGGGAGCGTTGAGTGTCCAAATCGATTTCCATGGTCCCTCATCCCAGCCGGTGGAGTTGTTACCAAGAGAAAGTCTGTAGCTGTATCTCACCGTGTATTCGCATGAGATGTCATTGATCCAGAATAAAATGGTTGGCGCCTGCATTAGGGACCCAAGGAATGATCTGGATAATTTGTTGATCCCTTTCATTAAACCATTTACGGATCACTTCCAAACACCAACCCTATCCCTATTCGAATTGAAGGCAGCTGATAGTGGCGTCTTCAAGATATGGTTGGACGGGGGATGTAGCCCACATACCTTCCGTATTTATTATCCAGGGATTAGTCCATGTATTGAAAGATGAGTCAGACCCAATCCTTCATCCCGGTCCTTTTTCCAGGATCTTATGAGCCCCTTAAATGCTTCTCCAGTGGAAGTTAGGACAGGGACCAAGAGAGGAAGCCTGGAAGTCCGTGTGGGGAAAGTACATAGCTCAGAGAACCCATGCACATAGATTTAATGGATGATTAATTAGGTTCCATCCATTCTTGGCCAATAGTTCATCATTGAAGAGAATAAGATTCTAGAATCCATTCCCTTCCTCTAATTTGGGTTTACATAGTTTCTCCCAGGACATCCAGTGGGGTCTATTCCATCCATCATTCTTCCCCCACCAGAAATTGGTAGTGCATGTGTGGATCTGGTCAACAATGATTGACGGGAGCATAAACAGGGACATAAATTAGCTGGGGATAGACCAGATGTCATGTTTGATGAGGGTCTCTTTTCCATAGAAATTCTTTTTGGGGAACATCCTGAAATTTTTTTCTCGATCCTGTCCACTAGACATGTGATGATTTGTTTTTTGTATCGGCCAATCATAGTGGGTAGCGCAAGATATTTCTAATGTTTTAAAACCATATGGATGCCAGATGATGCACAATGTTCATTCCTCTTAGAAAGAGGCACCTCTGAAGTGAATCATATTTCAGATTTTCCATGATTGATTGACTGGGTAGATGCCCTCTCAGACTGATGGATCGCTTGGCTAATCACCTAGCATTCATTAATTGTTGCTATGTTAAAAAGGAGGCAGTCACCAGTGAAGATAATATGCGAAACTGTTGGTCTAGTGTAACAACCAGAGATTTTATGAGAAGTATTATTTTTAATTTATTAATGTCTTGTGTT
Organism: Viscum album; assembly: GCA_963277665.1. Taxonomy (NCBI): domain Eukaryota; kingdom Viridiplantae; phylum Streptophyta; class Magnoliopsida; order Santalales; family Viscaceae; genus Viscum; species Viscum album. The sequence continues at coordinate 2,057,623,951 of OY728123.1, read as the reverse complement.
GTATGCTACACCAAGATTATCTTGCGCTATACGCAACACCGTATTATCTTGCAGTATACGCAACACAATTCTTGGATCGTGTAACACACAATTTCAAGTTTGTTTGATAGTAGTTATTCAACATAACATTGAGTATATATATATATATATATATATATATATATTCTATGTATTTTGTTATACACAACAATAAAGGAGCCGTGCACTACACGCAACCCTGACTTGGCTTGCATGACTAGCAATCACGACCTTCTTTGATAGCGTCTGTTGTACGCAATACCACGTTTCACTAAACAATGATATATGGTTATAATATTATTATAAACTAGCCGTTATGAATATTATTAACTACATTTTTAATTTTATAACATTATTTTTCATCTTACACATTTTCTAGAACATGGTATGAGACAAAAATAAATTTTTTCGGGTAAAATAAGTATTTTTAAAAAAATGCAGTTTTGCCGCCTTTTGATGGAGCACCCATTTTAAATATCATTTTCTATAATTTTATAAGTTAAATTTTACAAAATAAAATTCTTCTTTTGAATAATGATATACAAATTTACATTGGAAAAAGTTTTGATATTTTTCTAATAACTATTATATTTTAATGAATAGTAAAAACACGCTATATTTTAATTAAAAACATCTTTTTTCATCATAAAGATTTATATGGATAGATTATAATATTTAATGTTTTTAAAGTATAAATAGAATATATTTTTACCATTTAATATAATTTATGTCGTTAGCATTGATTTTACATTGAATTCATAGGTAAAATCATTTCAATCTTTTGCAATGTTTTTAACAAAAACTCATTTTCTTTCGACAACGGTATTAATTTTAATTTTATTTCTGCAACTTCTGTGTATTGAATTTTGAGAAATGGATTCCATATTTGTAATAAGTGGGTCCAAATTATATTAATATACTACTTTTTATTTTTTGGTCATTATGAATAGTAACTACGATAAATTTTATTTACCATAGTAAAAGGTAAATCGGGTAATTAAGGGGAAATATAATATTATAAAATTACACTAACACTTGTCTTAATACAATTGGATGATTCTATTTCATCCGAAGTAATATTTTGGTCGAAATGGAATCCATTAGAACCTACTTGGAGGTGATTAAGACCTTTAGTTTATTTTATTTAAAGGAAAGTGAAATATGTCTCACTCAAACATTAATAATTAAAGTATTTTCAATATAAGGTTATAAAGAATATAAATTCGGTTAAAAATACTCATTTTGAAGTTAAAATGTTTTTCTTTATCATGGTAATTTATTTGTAATTTTTATAAGATATTTTATTACTTTATTATTTTATACATTAATGATGAAGTAATTATTTATTTAGTAAAAAAACAATAATATTTTTTATTGAAATAGTAATACATATTATCGAGCTCACAGAGCAGACCAAAACATATTGGAGGTGTATATACACACCATAAGCATCCAATGACCGAATATATGCCTATTTGGAGTCTTGTAAAAGTGAGTATGACACTTATATTGTTTTATTTAAATGATATCAAAGTTGTCTCTTTCATAATTTAATACATATAACATTTTAAAATTTGGGGTTTTTAGAAGATAAATGTGACTAAATGTATTATTATTAAATATATAAGATTTATATTCATCTTAGTATTATATTTTTAATTTTATTGAAACAAATAAGTATCTTTAATAATTATAAAAAAAATTGTAGTAATTATTTTATTAAGAGAAATATCAAATAAATGGTTTTAAAAATAGTAAAATAAATATTATATGATCAATTTAATGTTCTCCACTAATTTTATAGATTACTATGACATGTTAGGAACCTACTAAATATTTTATTTCGAATATATCCTATGTGTGGATTTTATTTAAATTCAAAGAAATGAATAGTGTCAAAATTGACACTATTGTTATTTTATAAAAATAACATACTATTAAATTGTTTTAAAATCACAAAAATATTTAAAAATTATAAATTTATATTTATATTTTCAAAAATTTAATAAATTATCTAATTATGGATAATTTAAAGCACATATGTAATTATTTATAACAATTTATAATTTATAATTTTATTACCATAAATAAATTCTAATAGATTAAATAAGGATAAATCAAGTTGATAATGTTTAAAATAAATTCCCTACATGTATATATTTTATTTTTTTGATAATATTACTACCATATATCATCTAATATTCGAATATGAGTCATTTTTGGAGGTTTTTGAGTGGTGTTGGAATTTATTATAAATTAATATTTCTTATTATTCCAAAGGTGCCCCTCTCCTCCCTTATAAAAGGGCACTTCCTCCCTCTCCTCCTCACACCAATTTCAACCTTCAAGCTCAGCCAAACCCTGCCCATTTCAATTCCCCACTTCCCTATAAACCATATATTTGTACTGGTCTTCTCAAAAGACCAATCCTAGTGCTCTAAGAAGAAGTTTAATGGAGGTGCGTTGAGGAAGAGGTAATCTCTTCTACCGATTATTTCAAGCTTATTTCTTCTTCAACTTCTTCTTCTTTAGTTGTTTCATTATAAAGTAATAACATTAGTATCACTAATATACTGATATGTTTTTATAAATATGAAACAGCCCCATTTCACCTTCTATCCATCCTACAGAAAAAAGAATCACCACGCGTGCGTACATACGGAATACCGTCTCCACGCCGTGGTGTAATCTGTTTTTCCAACACCACCATACTTGGATAGGTATAATGGTGTAAAGAATAACTATACATAGTTATTATAACGTCATACTGATTCTTATATATTGTATCATCCAATCCAATTCAATTAAATAATTATGGGAACGATATCATCGCTCGTGCGTACGTATGGACTACCGTCTCCACTACGCGATGAGATTCATTCTCAATGATTAACCATTCATGATTGATTATAAATTATATATAATAAGTAATCATAAAATATATGAAATAATAATGATACTGGATTTATGTATATATATATTTATTTCATCCAATTAATTCCATTTAATTCAACGAGGAAACGAAAACAACGTTCATGCGTACGTACGGCCTACCGTCTCCATAAACGATGTATTTATTTCCATTTATAGATCTATTATATATATGTATATTATGAATATATATTATATATAAATAATTTTTTATATTATGGAATTAAGTAATCATGATCTGAGTAATCATATGAATAATTATGAGTCAAAACACGGACGACAAATGAAACGATTTTACCCAAAACCTTCTTTAACATGGAATTTACAAAAGAATGGGAAATTTAAACTCATAACTGAACCGTATATGATATCAGAAAAATGAATATGATTCTGTAATAAGTCATTGACATTATTTAAATAATTATAAAGGAGGTTCAGATACGTACGAAGCATATCGGACCTTAGGTAAGGGATAACTTTTCCAATCTTCTTTTTATCCGAGATTGTTTATTCGTAAGTATTTACTGGGGTTATATTTATCATCCATGTCCAAGTTTTATAAAACTGTTTCCATGTATGTTTAAAGTATTTTTTATCCATTTTTTACTTTTACTACATGGTATGTATGGAATCTTTCTTTTACAAGGTACTTTTTGACTTTTCTGGAAAAAGTAATAGAAGAATGTTTTTTTAACATATACGGCATGAAATGATTTTTACGATTTTATAAAACCTTATTTTAATGAAGATTACTCCAAAAGATGTCATGACTATTTTCAAGAAAATCCTTTTCTTTTAAAATTTCATGACATTTTGTGAAAAGAAAATGATTTGAAGAATAAAGAATATTTTCTTCAAGAATACATTTCAAGTGTTTTATCAAAACCATTTTTCATCTAAGATGAAATTATTTCATATGTGTATGTTTCAAGTATAATGTCACTATTATTTACATGGTTTCATTTTTCTTATGATGAAATTTAATCTGTTTGTTTTATATGGATTATGTGATGATGGGATGATGTTTATGAAACCCATTTTATTCTTTGGGTTATGATGAATGTTTTATGTTTACTTTGTGGCACAAGTAAGAATGATTTCAATATGAGATGGGTGGGACTAATATCTCCCTCCAATGCATTGGGTAAATATTTATATCTCATGAGATATATATGGCTGGAACGGTAAGTTAATATGGTTCAGTGTTACAGGATTGAAATGAGGAGTGAACTCGATTCAGAAAGGGACTTTGTCCACTAAGATGGTCTTGGCAGCAATGCCTTGGCTACTATGGAAATCATAAAATGTGCTGAATGGTTTCCACAATTACATGTTTTACTCCCATACTATTTTATCATGGTTAATGTTTCTTTATGATCTATGCCTTATGTACTGCCATGTTTTATTTCATAGCACAAGATTTTGATGACTAAACATTATGTTCATGTTTTAAGTTCATATGTATATGATTTGTTTTATTTTATCCATTATTACCCTTACTGAGCATTTGAGCTCACCCTTTATATGTTTTCTTTTCCCTAGGATATAAAGAAATTTTTTAGGTAAGAAAACTAAATGGGAAGATCTTTATGGGAGATGTTGAAAATCTTTCACCACGATTAGAATATTACGGTCCGAGTTTCTAAAGACACTAAACTATTACGGTCCTCATGTGTCTGTTTTTTTATGTATTAAGTATTCCGCAAAAGTAATGTAATTTCCATGTACGTCAAGCTTTGGGTCACTATAGTTGGTATCAGAGTAAAGGTTTAGTCAACCTTTAGAAACTAGGATGCGAGAACTTTAGTGAGATCCCTAGAGATATTTCTATGGTATGTCCAGGGATGTCCTTAAGGTTAAGTATAAGTGTAGGTTATAATCCTAGAATTACGGTAATGATCTTAGAATTAAACCAATGATGTTAGATATTGAAGGTAATCCCCCTTTATTATATTGTTTTCCCTAGCCTGATTTTTTCCTCTCACACTATTTTTTTGTGTTTTAGACGATTGATGGAACCGGAAGGAACCGTGTTGATCAATGTAATGGAAAATGCAATGATTTTCCTCCTGAACAAACCAATGTTATCGGAGATGGAGTTCAAAATATGATTGTTATACTTACACAAGCTATGAATCATTCTGGACTTCCAAATGAGTAGTGAAGGGAACAATATTCTATTGAGTCCTTCATGATGCAACGTCCAACTTATTTCAGTGGGTCTTCTGACCCACTTGTTGCGGAACAATGGATCAGTACCACTGAAAAGATATTTTCAGTTATTCAATATTCTGAGCATGATAAAGTCATCTTAGCAGTATATCATTTGGAAGGTGATGCTAATCAATGGTGGAATCTTATCATGAATACGAGCCAAAGAGATGAAATTGAGTCCATGGAATGGGACGAGTTCCAGAACTTATTTGTCAATAAGTACATCCCTCGTATTCTTCGAACAAAGATGGAGAATGAGTTTCTTGAACTAAGGAAAAAGGATGATGAATCTGTTGGTATATATGAAGCGAATTTTACAAGGCTTGCAAGGTATGCATCTGGATTTATCATCCAACCTGAAAGTAAAGTTGATCGATTCTTCAGTGGATTAAAACCAAATCTTCAAAAGGAATTAGCTATAAAAGACTACAGTAGCTATGAAGAAATTGTGTGTTGTGCTATCAAAGTAGAAATGGAAGTTGGTGTTACATATCCATCTCATTGTTTTGACAGGAAATGAAAGATGGAGTTCAAGGAGAAATCGTAGAATATTGGTGAAAAGAAGATGAATGTTTCCTTATGCTCAAAATGTGGAAAGAAGCATGGTGGATATTGTATTAAAGGGAATAGAAAATGTTTTAGGTGTGTAAAATAAGTTCATTGAGCAGCTGAGTGTCGAAGTAATAGAAAAAGGGTTGCTAATGGTGTGAATAAAGAAAAGACTGCAGAGAACGCACCACCAACACTTCAATGATTCAAGTGAAATGAAATGGGGCATTAAGCTAATCAATTCACTAATCTAAGGGTTAATGATGATCGACATGAGCAACCACTTAAGGAAACGGTCAAAGAGAAGTCACATGCGATCACTATTGGCGACGTTGAATATGACAACGATGTGGTGGAATGATTAAGTGTTTATGTAATGGGATTCCAAAATAATGTTGTATATAGTATTGTGGAATATTGGAATATTTATGTATTGGTCTATTGTGGTTTTCAATAATTTTATGGTACCGGTAACCATGGAAAGTGATTGAGATATTTTTGGAAAGAAGATGACATGCGCATAATGAAGGGATAAGGAGAAAATGAAATAAAGTATTCATGAGCTCATGACTGATATATGGAAAAAGTTATATCATGGTTTGAGTATATAGAATTTGGGGGTTTTGGTATGTGGAAAGTGTTAACTTTTGACAGCACTCATGTCTTCACTAAGATTCAATGGGTATTCATTTTTTAAGAGAATACATTATTAAGGCCTTCGAATGTTTGGAATGTGACCAACAAGACATATATAATGATATATGGGGATCAACGATGGTATTAACATGCTTGTTATATGAAATCTCTGGTAATCGTTTTCACTATATTATGAGAGTGGACTGCAGTATTATGGATAAGCCTAAAGATTGGAATGGATTATGTTAGACATAAGTTACTATTGTTTATGGATAGACGTTTTTTTGATTTTATTAATGGGATGTTATAGTAATGTAATTTTATAAAAAGGACAACCTGCGGGATGGGCGACAACCCATCGCGTCGAACAAGGATGTGGGAATCGAACCCACAACTGAAGTACGACTGGCCTTTATTGCATACCAATGGCCTATAGGAAGTCACTGGTTTGTAGAAACTAGTTTTATTTTATTAAGTGGGATGATAAATAAAGTATAAGTCCATTTTTTGAACCATATACGATTAATCTCACCATAAAATGGACTCTTAACTTTTTCTAACCTTCTATTTGAAACAGATGGAATGACCCATCATTCTATCACATGATCTGCTAACGCTTCACAAATAACAAATTCAACTTCATTTCTTTAAGAGATGAAGTAGAAATTGCTCAATTCACGAACAACAGTGAGATTATACCAAAATCATGTAAGTATTTCTTTTAATTCATCAACTTTAGGGAAATGATCTTAAAAACCAAAAATGTTGTCATAGTGACCTTATATCTGCTAAATCAGATGGTACCCTAGATCATCACAAATTTATGTCTTTGTGATTGTTGGATTTTTCATTTCCATGTTCTCTACCACTCTCCATTGGAACATGACGGTTAGATTTCTCTTCCATATCTACATATTCACCTATGTTCTCCTATGTGGAAACACTGTGATTAGTTAATTTGGTTAACCGTTACATTTCATACTTTAGTTTTTAAATTCACGTTTTGGTATTCCTTTTTAGGATGGGGGTTTCCATTAAAAAAAATTCAAGTAGAAAACCATTTATAATCCTGAAGAATTTCGAGGGAGAAATTCATTTTAAGGGGGGTAGAATGTAACAACCCGATATTTTATGAGAAGTATTATTTTTAATTTATTTAATGTCTTGTGTTGTATGCTACACCAATATTATCTTGCGCTATACGCAACATCTTATTAGCTTGCAGTATACGCAACACAATTCTTGGATCGTGTTACACATAATTTCATGTTTGTTTGATAGTAGTTATTCTACGAAACATTGAGTATATATATATATTCAATGTATTTTGTTATACGCAACAAAAAAGGAGTCATGAACTACGCGCAACCCTGACTTGGCTTGCATTACAAGCAATCACGACCTTCTTCGATAGCGTGTGTTGTACGCAATATCAGGTTTCACTAAACAACGATATATGGTTATAATATTATTATAAACTAGCCATTATGAATATTATTAACTATATTTTGAATTTTATAACATTATTATTCATCTTACAAATTTTCTAGAACATCGTATGAGAAAAAAATAAAATTTTTCAGGTAAAATAAGTATTTTTCAAAAAATGTATTTTTGCCGCCTTTTGATGGCACACCCATTTTAAATATGATTTTTGAGAAGTTTATAAGTTAAATTTTACAAAATAAAATTCTTATTTTGAATCATGATATAAAAATTTCAATGGGATAATGTTTTGATATTTTTCTGATAACTTTTAAATTTTAATGAATAGTAAAAACACGCTATATTTTAATTAAAAACAACTTTTTTAATCGTAATAATTTATATGGTTAAATTATAATATTCAATGGTTTTAAAGTATAAATATAATATATTTTTACCATCTAATATAATGTATGCCATTATCATTGATTTTACATTGAATTCATAGGTAAAATCATTTCAATCTTTTGCAATGTTTTAAACAAAAACCCGTTTTCTTTCGACAACGGGATAAATTTTAATTTAATTCTTGCAACTTATGTGTACTAAATTTTGAAAAATGGATTCCATATTTGGAATGAGTGTGTCAAAATTATATTAATATACTACTTTTTTATTTTTGGGAATTATGAATATTAACTTTGGTAAATTTTATTTACCATAGTAAAAGGTAAATCAGGTAATTAAGGGTAAATATAATATTATAAAATTACACAAACACTTGTCTTAATAAAATTAGATGATTATATTTCGTCCTAAGTCATATTTGGGACGAAATGGAATCCATTAGAACCCACTTGGAGGTGATTAAGACCTTTAGTTTATTTTATTTAAAAGAAATATAAAATATGTCTCACTCAAACATTAATAATTAAAGTATTTTTAATATAAGGTTATGCAGAATATAAATTCAGTTATAAATTCACATTTGGAAGCTAAAATGGTTTTCTTTATCATGGTAATTTATTTTTAATTTTTATGTGTTATTTAATTACTTTATTAGTTTATACATTAATGATACAGAAATTATTTATTTAGTAAAAAAATCAATAATATTTTTTTATTGAAATAGTAATACATATTAAATGGCTCAATAACCTGACCAAAAGTTATTGGTGGCATATATACACACCATAAGCATCCAATGATCGAATATAGTCCTGGTTCGAGTCTTTTAAAAGGGATTATGACACTTATATTATTTTATTTTATATGATGTCAAAGTTGTCCCCTTCATAATATAATATATATAACATTTTAAAATTTTGGTGTTTTAGAAGATAAATCTGACTAAATGTATTCTTATGAAATATATAAGATTTATCTTCATCCTAGAATTTTTGTTTTAATTTTTATGCAACAACTAAGTATGTTTAATAATTATACAAAAATGTTGTATTAATTATTTTATTAAGAGAAATATCAAATAAATGGTTTTACAAATAGTAAAATAAATATTATATAAACTATTTAATGTTATCAACATATTTTTTAGATTACTATGATACGTTAGGAACATATTAAATATTTTAGTTCGAATATATCCTCTGTGTGGATTTTATTTAAATTCAAATAATTGAATAGTGTCAAAATTGACACTATAATTATTTTCTAAAAATAACAAATTATTAAATTGTTTAAAAATCACAAAAATAATTAAAATTTATAAATTGAAATTTATATACTCTAAAATGTAATAAGTTATATAATTATGTAAAATTCACTGCACACAAGTAATTATTTGTAACAATTTAAAATTCAGTATCTTATTACCATAAATAAAATTTAATAGATTAAATAAGGATAAATCAAGTTGATAACGTTTAAAATAAATTCCCTACATGTCTAAATTTTATTGGTTGATGATATTACAACCCTATAGCATTTAATATTCTAATTTGAGTCATTTTTGGTGGGTTTTAAGTGGGGTTGGAATTTATTATAAATTAATATTTCATATAATTCCAAAGGTGCCCCTCTCCTCCCTTATAAAAGGGCACATCCTCCCTCTCCTCCTAACACCAATTTGAGCCTTCAAACTCTACCAAAACCTGCCCATTTTACTTCCCCACATCCCTATAAACATTATATAGGTACTGGACCTCTCAAAATACCAACCCTAGTGCCCTTAGAAGAAGTTTAAAGGAGGTGCATTGAAGAAGAGGTAATTTCTTCTACCGATTATTTCAAGCTTATTTCTTTTCAACATCTTATACTTTAGTTGTTTCATTATAAAGTAATAACATCAGTATCACTAATATACTGATATATTATTATAAATATTAAACAACCCCATTTCACCTTCTATCCATCCTACGGAAAATGAAATCATCACGTGTGCGTACGTACGGAATACCGTTTCCACGCCATGGTGTAATCTGTTTATCCAACACCACCTTACTTGGATGGGTATAATGGTGTAAAGAATAACTATAAATAGTTATTATTACATCATACTGATTCTTATATATTGTATCATCCAATCCAATTCAATTCAATAATTATGGGAAGATATCATTGCTTGTGCATACGTACGGACTACCGTCTCTACGACGCGATGAGATTCATTCTCAATGATTAACCATTCATGAATAATTATAAAGTATATATAATAAGTAATCATGAAATATATGACATAATAATGATACTATATTTATGTATATATATATTTATGTCATCCAATTAATTCCATTCAATTCAACGAGGAAACGAATACAACGTTCATGCGTACGTACGGCCTACCATCTCCATGAATGGTATATTTATTTCCATTTATCGATCTATTATATCTATTTGTATTATGAATATATATTATATATAAATAATTTTATATATTCTGGAATTAATTAATCATGATCTAATTAATCATAAGAATAATTACGAGTCAAAACACGGATGACAAATGAAACGATTTTACCCAAAACGCTTTTTAACAAGGAATTTACAAACGAATGGGAAATATAAAGTCATAAGTGAACCATATATGATATCATAACAATGAATATGATTCTGTAATAAGTCAATGACATTATTTAAATAATTATACAGTAGGTTAGGATACGTACGAAGCATATTAGACCTAAGGTAAGGGATAACTTTTCCAATCTTGTTCTTATCCCAGATTGTTTATTCGTAAGTATTTACTGGGGTACTATTTATCATCCATGTACAAGTTTTATAAAACTGTTTCCATGTATGTTTAAATAACTTTTTACCCATTATTGACTTTTACTACATGGTATGTATGGAATATTTCTTTTACGAGGTACTTTTTGACTCTTCCGGCAAAAGTACGATAAAAATATTTTTTTAACATATACGGCATGAAATGATTTTTATGGTTTTATAAAGACTTATTTTAATGAAGCATCCTCCAAAGTATTTAATTACTATTTTCAAAAAAATCCTTTTCTTTTAAAATTTAATGACATTTTGTGAAAAGAAAATGATTTTGAAGAAGAAAGGATATTTTCATCAAAAATTCATTTCAAGTGTTTTATCAAAATAATTTTTCATCTAAGATGAAATTATTTCATATATGTATTTTTCAAGTATAATGTCTCTATGATTTACATGGTTTAATTTTTATTATGATTAAATTATATCCATTTGTTTTATATAGATTATGTGATGATGGGATGTTGTTTATGAAACCCATTTTATTCTTTGGTTTATGATAAATGTTTTATGATTATTTTGTGGCACAAGTAAGAATGATTTAAATATAAGATGAGTGGGACCTATATCTCCCTCAAATTCTTTAGGTAAAGATTTATATCTCATGAGATAGATATGGCTGGAATGGTAAGTTAATCTGGTTCTGTGTTATAGGACTGAAACGAGGAGTGAACTCGGTTCAGAAAGGGACTTTGTCCACTAAGATAGTCATGGCAGCAATGTCTTGGCTACTCTGGATGTCATAACATGTTCTGAATGGTTACTACAATTACATGATTTATTCCCATGCTATTTTATCATGGTTAATGAATCTTTAGGATCTATGCCTTATGTACTGCCATGTTTTATGTCGTTGCTCACGATTTTCATGTTTATACATTATGTTCATGTTTTTAAGATCAAATGTATTTGATTTGTTTTATGATATCCATGCTTACTGTTACTGAGCATTTGAGCTCACCCTTTATATGATTTCTTTTCCCCAGGATATAAAGAAAGGTTTTAGGTAAGAAAAAACATGGGATTATCTTTATGGGAGATATTGAAGATCTTTCACCATGATTGGAAGATTACGTTCTGAGTTTCCAAAGACACTAAATTATTACGGTCCTTCTGTGTTTGTTTTTGTTATGTATTAAGTATTCTGTAAAAGTAATGTAATGTCCATGTACGTCAAGTTTTGGGTCTCTACAGCTATCATGGAAGACCTTATCCCCAGGAATAGATTTAGAGGATGCAACCCAGGAAATGGGATTAGAAAACATGTCAGCCACATGTATGAAGAGAAAAGTGGAGAGTGGATTTCCATGGAGAAGGCCTCGGGATGGGGAGAATCCTCTGTTGTTCTCCCCATTGACCTTGATTTTGAAGGATACGGTCGAGATGCAGTCTATGACCATATCTGTCCATTTAGCCAAAACACCCATTTTTAGTAGAACAACTCTAAATAAGTGCCATTCAACTCTATCGTAGGGAATTTTTATATCCAATTTCCTAGCCATGGATCCTATTTTGGTAGTGGATCATGATTTCATAGAATATAAATCTTCATGGTCCACAATCTCATTATCTGTGATCAGTCTCTTGGCCACGGAAGCGCTCTAATTTTCAGAGATAATATCAGGTAGCCAAGGTCGCAACCGATTGACATGAATCTTTAAAGAGATCTTGTAAGAGACATCACAAAGGATGATAAGCCTAAAATCAGGGATCTCCAGAGGTTTCTTAATTTTTTGGATGAGGACGAGGACAGTTTCATTGATGGCAGCAATGCTAGTATTCCCAGCCGAAATATTTTTTATCATGTTGCAGATGTCGGGACAGATTATGTGCCAGTATTGTTTAAAAAATAAGCCGTGGAACCCATCTGGTCCTAGGGGCTTATAGGGATGGAGATTTTTCAGATCCAATCATATCTCGTCATATTTCACATCTTTGGTGAGATTCCTATTTATATCATCGGTGATCACAGGTCTAATACAATCTTCCACCTCGGCGGGCATGAAAGGGGTTCCTGTAGAGAAGATATCCTGGAAATAATATGTCAAGGCCTCGTAGATACCATTGGTGTCAGAAAAATTCCTTCCATTGGGTTGTGAGATGCAAGTGATAGAGTTTTTCCAATGCCAGGGACATGCTCTCTGATGAAAAAACAGTGTATTTCCATCCCATTCTTTAATGTGGTTATCTCGCGCCCGAGTAGCCCAAAAAACTTTCCATGACATGCAGGGTCGTGTCCAGATCTCTTTGTGTGGCTCCAATATTCTAGAGATTACAATTGGATGTGGGTTGTTTGAGGAGGTTGTTCAGTCTCTTTTCGAGGACACCACCATGCCAGTCGGGGTGGTGGAATTTCTTATTTCTCCAAGACCGCAGATCGGATGCTACCTGTTGGATACTGAGGCTAACATCCATGTGAGTTCTTTTCCAGCTTGATCTGATCACCTCATCGCATTCCTGTTCTTTTGACCCGAAGCACTCAAATCTGAAGGGTATGCTGAGTTGAGTATTTTGTTCGCCTTGCGTAAAACCATGGACAATTGGTCATTGGTCCGAATAGTTAAGGGATACATGGCTGATATGAATAATTCTGAATTAATTAATCCAATCATTAGAACCCAGAAATCTATCAAGATGCTCAGCGGTGCTGTTTCCTTCAGTATTGCCATGGAACCATGTAAATGGATTACCATTGTACCACTGATCGACCACGTCCACCATAAAGACCATGTCCTTGAAGTTTGACATCAAAGCTAAAGTTCAGATGATTCCACCCATGTTTTCCTTATGAATCATAATCTCATTGAAATCTCCTCTGAAGAGAATAGGGCTCAGTATGTCATGTCACAGCTTGCATAGAAGATCCCTTGACTTCACCTTTTCATTATGGGATGGATAGCCATAGAATCCCACCAAAGTCCAAGGCGGGTGAAAGTCTATTTGAATTGTCACTGCCACATGGTGTGAGGAGTAGGAAATTTTTTTGACATCGATATTGTCCTTCCAAAGGAGATAGAGGCACCTAGAATGGCCTTTTCTGGACACTAGGAAGAAGCCTTGGATGCCGCACTTCAGAGCAATACCATTGGTGTCCTTGTTTTCTAATATGGTTTCAGACATGAAAACCATATCGGGGTGACTTTGAGCACAATTGAATTATAGCATGTGAACCATTTATGGGTTGAAAAACCCACGACAGTTCCATAATAAAACAATCATTGCTCTAGGTGGGGCTGTGTCTCGCCCACTTCCGCCTTTGGTTACTCTTGACTTGTTTCTCCACTTTGAATTTTCCATCTTTTGGTGGGATTCCTCCCTGATTGGCATGTTTCATTTTGTCTTTTCCTGACCCCGTGATTAGGGTCTTTAATGTGACCATCACTTTATCCTCATTGCACCATTTTCCACGTTCGACTTGTAATTGGGCCCAGTATTGGAGTTCTCATCATTCCAAGGGCCTCCATTGTTTGAATTCCTACTACAACCGATTGTGTGTTAGGGTCTAGATCTGGTGGTTCAATGTGCATCGACATTGGCATTGAGCAATGTCTTGGTGGTTATTTTTTTCTTCATCGCCAACCTTGTGGATGTTTGAGTATTGTCCTTCAGGGGGGTTAGGATAAACTCCATCTTCTCTCTGAGTGGGAGAGCCAGCATTAGGGAAATCCAATGGTCCAAGCCTTAGGAATTGTTTAGGTATGGGTTCCTCCTGACTGGTATGTTCCATTGTGAGATTGTCACGATTCTTTTGTTTTTCCATCTTAGGGATGAAAGCATATTTGTTTTGTTTTGTAATGGATCTAAGGGCCAAATTGGAGGATTATTTTACCTAATTCACTCTTACGTTTTGTGGTTCACGTTCTTTCCAGATGGCCATGGCAACCAATAAAAGCATAATATTGGGAGTTTCTCGAATTCGATTGATATCCAAGTTTTAGAGTCTTCTATTTTCAGAAACATTCCTTTCATCATGGGCTTTGAAACTTCAATTTCCGCCATTACCTGAACCATGGGGGCCCATTGTATTGGGTCTGAGAAATCCAAGTCAAGAAAGTGACCTAAACTGTCCCCAATTTCCCTCATGATTAATTCTGTTCTTTCATGGAAGGGGATTCCATTAATTTGTATCCAGAAGGGGGAGTAGGATAAATTGAATCGTTGGATATCGTCCCCCCATTTGAATTCTTCCATGAGTAAGAGTTTATTATCGAAGCAACATGGTCCACCACACCAATATATTTCTCTATCTATCTAGTTAATGAACTCAAAGACGAAGCGATTGATACACGATTCTAGAATAGACACTCCTTCATCAAGTATCTAGAAGTTATACAAAGTGTTTTTGAGTGCCCCCTGATTTACAGATATGTTTTACATGAATTTTCCCACAATGAGCAGAGACATGGATTTTTCCAAGAGTGTGTCTTCATTTCTCCATTCCTTGATCGCTGCCTTTTCATTTTCTGTCAGGGACAACATCTTCCATTGATTTACTAAGTCCGCATCCATAGAGAAAAACCTAAAAGATGAATTCTCTATCCTGCTTAATTACTGGAGCCCTGGAAATCCTCACAACCCTAGAACACCTTACTTAAAAGCTGGGTTAAAGCTCTGGAAACTCCATGTGTTCTAGGAAAACCCAGTCGAACCTCACTTGAGTCGTGGCCTGGTCCAACTAGGAAGTACCAGGACTAGATAACCCTTATTCTCCCTCTCATGCAGTCCACTCAATTGAGACAGGAACCACGGCCTTCACGATATTCACTTCCCCTTAAGTGGTCGCGCCCAAGAAACCCACATCATGGTGCACCCCAGTCTTTGTGGATAAACACCCCACGACAGAACCTTTTCAACTTCACAACACAACAGATGTTTCATTAATGCACATCATGAATCAAACACATCTCGAAGACAACTTCAGAATCCCTAAACACGTCAAATCGTAGCAGAAGGTTCTTCGCGAATCAAACCACGTCGCGGCAGAAACTTCCCAAAATCGTGGAAACGACTTACTACTCATAGGTCACCGCTGGTCTTCACAATGCACACTGAGTCTTCACAGAGAAACACCCCACAATAGAATCTTCATAGCTAAACAACACAGTTGAGGCTTCGCAAAGGCACTCCTCTGATCAGACACATCATCGTGGCCACTTCATGATCTCCCAATGTGGTGAATCTTTGCGAAAGGTGATTTGAGAATCAAACCAATTCGCGGCGGAAACATCGCAAAAACGTGGAATCAGCATAATGCCCACAAGTCACCACCTGACTTCACATAGCAAGAAGAAGTGCTATAAGGGTAAATATTTCCTTGAAATCAGGTGTTTGACTCAAGACTATGAATTCTCAGATCAACATGCTGAATGGGAATTGGCGAATAGGGTGATGTTTTCCTCAAAATCTGGTGTATCCCTTGAGACTAAGAATGCTCATATCTGTATTTCTAGTGGAGTTCGAGATTTTTTAGATCTGGAACTGCCCTCCCTATCACAGATCTGGCACATCCGTAGGATAACGGTGACGGAAAGGACTTCCAGACCATGGGGGAGGCTGGAACTGTGCGTGATGGAGAATTCGAGCATAAGATGAAGCCCGACTCCCTCTGAAACATAGAAAATGGGGTCTAGGAATAGGCGGAGAAGAACAAGAGGAAAAAGGAATAAAGATTCCTCACCGTGGAGTGGTCAGGGAGCAGCACAAAAATGGGGAAAAGGAACCACTGACACCGAATCTGAAGATACAAACATGTATATATCAAAATTTACACATGTAATGGTAATACTAGTAAACAATGTACATATAAAAATTTGGAAGTATTGACACTATTATAATATTATACACATATGTATATATCAAAATGTGGAAGTATTGACACTATTATAATAAGATTCCCACATGTATATATCAAAATGTACACATGTAATGGTAATACTAGTAAACAATGAAGGTGGGTCGTGGGAAACCTGTCACAACATAAGTTTCACACCATACATTTCTAGGAATATATCTCTTAGTAGTCCCCATTACATGATTTTATATTGTAGTATACCATATCTAACGAGCATAGCATGCATCATGTGATACTAATGAGATTCCTTATGTCTTAGTCATAAGATTCCCCATAAGATGTCCATTAGAGGACCCTGTAATCCCCACTATATGACTCTAAACTATATATCACGTTGGTCTTAGAAAAAAATCCAAAAACTTAATTCAACTAAGAAAGGCTATATCACCATAAAATTTAATATAATAGGATTTTTTTTATTTGACCATAAAGTGTTTGAAATATCCCGATTATGTGGTACCAAACTATGGGGTCTCTAGTTCCCTTTATATGTGATATATTGGATGCCACTCTATGGATCTATACAAATTCTACAATAATGTCAACCTCTCCTAGAGGTAAAGTACTCCATGTGACTTCCCCATGAGCCTCCCCATTATATATAATCCCCATTCACAATCTCTAACCCATCAACGGTTTGAGATTCCATCATTGAATTATATGAGTTAGTTGAATTAACTGCTTCAATTCATAGAACCCACTAATACAATCACTAATATTTATTTTCACTTGGGTTGCTTCAATATTTAAGATATAATAATATAATCACTGATCATTAGTAGAACCTGTGAATCATTCATGCATAATACCTCATTTATATCATTGTTTCTCCTTATAAGAACCCATTATTCTTCCTTGTGTAAGCCCCATTCAGACTATTACTGCATCCCAATTGCACCGGGGTTGCGTCCGTGCATTATCCCCACTAATATATTTTATCATTCTTAGCATTAGTTTAGAATATTTCATGTATAAACTACACTTATACCATTATTTATCCTTAGTATAACATGGGTATATTCCACTATTAATCCCCACTTATACCGTCACTTCACCATAGAATCACCTGGGTGGAATCCATCCATAAGTCCAAAAATTAATTTCACTTCTTCCTAGTAGGACCCAGGTATATTTCATGTTTAATCTTGACTATAACTATAATTACATGTTATAATCCCTCTAAATTCTTCCATGTGTAATCCAGAACCAAAAAATCACTCCTCCCAAACAACACTTATGAACTTTCTTTTCTTAAGCCCAAAAAATACTATCAGTAATCTTTAGCATAATCAAGGAATATTCTATGCATAATCCCCACACCATCACTTGCTTTTTCTCCTTTCATGACACTTGATTCCTTGTCATGTGACCTTAAACAATTTGCACCATTACTATAACATGAGCATAAACATTTCAATCAATCAATGTTTGTTTTGATCTTTTTCTATTAACAACATACATATATACCCCCCCCATAATGTTATGTCCCAATATCCATCAAAAATTCACATTACACGGAGAGGTGGAAAATCTAAACCCTCTAAGAGAACAACCAATCTTCGCACCATGCAAATATGGGTCCACAATTGGCATCTGCACTACCATGCAACACTAAACTTTATTTGTCTTGGTACATGATAGAATATATGTGAAATCTCAAAACAAGATTTTTGACCTATTATAATCTCCATAAAATTATTTTACCCTATTTCCAACCCAAAAGTGATTGGAATATATGAGATAATATACACTGTAGTCTAAATATTGAAACAACCTCAATCAGAATTAAACCATTGACCCCCCCCAGATGCTTAAAAATCACTACTTTAGATGAAAATCATGACATGCATTAGGTGATGAATCTAATAAGCCTTTTTATTATGCAAATATTTTTCCTTCAAATATGAATTTAAAATGCCTCGGACAATATATCAAACCAGAAGTTTCCTTATATGACAAGTACATGATTCCAATGGAAATGATCCATTGTTGTCTTACAGTTCATGAATAATTTCCCCCTAACGACTTGAGATGACTTCTTTTCTCAACCCAAGATGCATCAAACATGATATTCCCTCAACTTAAAAAGGGAAATACATTATCGATTCCCAACAATCCCAAGACACTTATTGTCCATAGATGTCAAAAATTCCTAATATAATCATTATTTCTAACCAAAGGTAGCTTCCTAATCACAATAACATGTGGTGTAATTAACTGATGTTTATATAAAGATGGTTTCAATAATGAGATTCATTAACATCAACTAGATTTCGTAGGGTGACCCAAACTAGGTGAGGAACACCATTAAGGAATCTAGGAAAGGAAGAGACAAAATCTCATCATCTCATTCTAATCAAGGAGTGTGGTAGAGGCCACACTCCATTGGAATATCGGGAAACAAACAAAACATGGAGGGACCAGAACAAGTCCAAGGATTAAATACACTCCATAAAATCAATCCTGAAGCATACCCTAGTAGAATAATCCTAAACAAAACAGTGAACATTGTGAGTCTATATTCTATTTTAATTGTGAGTAGATGAAAAATATCGACAATGTCAGAATCTCGGAATCAGAAATTTGAATTCCATCTCAATCACGTTTGATAGGAATTGTTACATTTTCCACAAAAAGACCAATAATTTGTAATAAATCATAAATATTTCCAATGATTGGGAAAATGGATGGGAAATACCCCCCCCCCAAGACCACTATGAAACAAAATCGATGAAATTCCATGACACTCACTAAAAAAATTCCACTTATTCCAATGTGTAAGAGGATATTCATATTATAGAATCGGCACCGCTACCTGGGAGTCTCTATGGTAGGTTCCCACCACCATAAATCACCACCGGTGTTAGGCCTATCAACACAACCCTGGGTGAAGGTCACGATTATTTATCTGTAAGAAGCCCCTCTAATAGTATTTCAAAAATTATTGGCTCCCTCACCCCACACATGTACCAATGTAGAATTCCATGGATATTTTGTTTCTTCTCCCCATAAACTAGGAAAGATAGACTTCAATAGCTCCTAAGTTCCCTCACCTCATATTTCCATAGAGATAGACTCCCATGAATTATGGAAACTCATCCTCCATCCATATATTAATATATGCTTCTAGGTATCCTAGTAATCCTCATCCCATATATCTATAATGATAGGGTTCTACAACTCATAGGAACCCCACTCTCTCCACATAGAAAGTTTGGCTTCCACGTATACAAGGAGAGCTCATCCCACCCACCTATAATGATAGGCTTACATTGCTCTAAGGATCCCCACCACATATATATAGATATATATGCTTACATAGGTCTTAGTCACCCTCTTGTAGACTATTTTAAATATAAAAATAGACATATACATGGATCCCAAGAATCATTCATAAATGAAAATAAAACTTTTGATCTTCTATCTCCCTCACCTCATTTCATAAATAATTATTATATAGTGAGGAGTAACTAATGCCAAACCCACTATTACAAGTGGAAATAATTATTTCTTTATTGAGTGACAGAATTCCATAAACTTCATCTGATGTTATCGTACCAATTCCTATCAAGATACATATATCGTATGGGTGATCGTTATGGGGGGCTCATCTACACACCTATGGAAGGTCCTCATCCCCAATCAATGATAGGATCCTCTGTGATATATTGATTTTGTGGTGGTTTCCATGATGGGAAAATTCCATTATCTCTATTCTAGGAGACCTAGATCCAATAGATCATTCGAACTCTACAACTCTTGGTACACTCTTTATTATCTTGACCAATTCATAGGGTGGTTCTTTCTAATGACTAGGAATGAGACTCCTACTACCCACCAGGTGTGTTGGATTGCCTCTTTGTATTACTTTCTCCACTAGTATCAATCACAGTTTCCCTCTCTATGATAGAAAAAACCAATGATCTCCCCCCCATAATACAATTAGAAACACTCCATGAAAAGTGCACCATGACACATACCAACTCACACCTCAGGAAGAACCATGTAGACAATAGGGGTGTTTTATGTAAACACTTTATTAGGATTCCCTCTAATTCAGATGAATCCCAATCCATTATTATTTAGTGGAGATGACATTTTATATTCCACCAAAACCCGTGGGAGGAAATTTCTTTTCTAATTGAGGGTGCTCTTTCTGTAGTATCATACACATCAATGTTGTTGAAGCAAAGGTAAGATCAGTATGCCATATCCCTAGATGTGGTAACTATGCGTATAATAATTCCCATATATTCATAGGATCTTGAAATTAAACAACATGATAAAATCCAATTCACTTGATGTTAAACTACACAACAACATGCATCCACGTTTTGTGAAGATAAACAACATTAAAGAATTGGTCCTATGTCAGTTTCAATAAAAATATCATCATTAATCCATATAGTGTGATAGTATATTGTGTAAAATAATTTGTTAATATTAAAATGGAATTGAACTATGAAAAATATTACATAATTTACGTATGATTCTAAACTATATGACACTATTTCTAAATCACAGGAAGGTAAAAATTAATAGAACATCGTTGAAGCATAATATTAAACTCTATCACACCATGGTCCAAGAATAATATCATAAAATAGTATAAAATTATTTATTAAAATATATATGACCATATATTTTGAAAACCAATATCCTAGTTTCATGATGTAAAACATCAGAACAACATCATAGTCAAAAGATGACATACTACATCAAAACATCATTATCACAAGAGATTAAAATGCATGACTCCCCTTCCCCAATTTATGATTTTGAAGTTCATGTCTAACATCATTTTCATAAGATTTTATAAAAATTAGTTAATCATCATCACCACATAATGTAAAAATCTAATTATTCCAAGATTCTCTTTTAAGAGTACCAGACCTTTTGGTATCAGTTTCCTACCATGCTACAATATAGAAGTAAAAAATTATTTTTTACTATATATAAAAGGATATGTATGGATATTGTTATGTCTCATATCTAGAATAATACATCCAAAATCCTATTTCATCAGTATTCCCATTAGGAACATGTACAATATTCACCCGCTGTTATACCCCCTCCGCATGATAGATTAGTAGGAGAAATATCTCCAAGAGTTTCTAACTCCCCTTTAAACATCCCCCGAGGTTCACTTCCATGCATTAATTATTTGTATGTGTAGATCCTCATCAACCTCATAGTATGAATTCTCTCCTCTTAAAGCAATGGGGATTTTTTCCAAACTGTATCTCCTCCCATCCTAGGATTATTTTTAGAAGGATCCTTTAGCCAATTGACTACTCTGGTGTTTCGGTCATGGGACATAGTCCATATAAATTTTTACCTCCCAATCCTTGACTGATTTGGTTATTTGATATATGTATTTATTATGGAAAACATCAATTCACTTTACATTGATCTTCATTATTTTTTGGGTCCATATCTCATTAGTAATGAATTACTTCGTTTTAACCATCCCATATTCTATCAGATTCACTCCATCGTCAGTGTTGTGCCTCTATTCATTCCCACACACTAATCAATAATTTTAATTTCATTGGAAACATCCCAATAAATCAATTTTTTCAGTACCATTTTATCCCATACAATAGGGGAGGTCTGCATTCCACTTATTATTTTTTACAATGTTCATGGATCACATGATCTTAGGATTTATTATAGGGTCTTCACCAGTACGGTTGAGACACATTAATAATCAAAAGTAGAATGCCACTTGGTTCCACGAATCATCAGAGCCAAATCGATGCCACTTTTGTTGGATATATTTCATTTGGATTAATTCCCCTATGTACCTCTTTTAACATTCAGTTATTACTATTTCATGATGCATGAAAATTTTGGATGACCTTAAACTACATAGTTGGAACCTCATATCTCAATGATTTAAAAAATTGGATTGGATCATCATCCATTCTTAAGATTATGTGAAACAACTTCCGATGTTTTTCTCTTACAATTCTACAATCTAGAACAACATATGGCATGATTTCCTCTTTTACGTAACCCAGTGGAGCCTATAAATTTAATAAATTAGCCCATCTATAAATTATTTCACCCATGTGAGTATATCTTCTATATAATTCATCCCTTGAGATATATATTCTTATCAATTTTACTAACTGATCATGAAATGAATATATATCATCATCACTAAATGATTTTAAACTATGTGTCTAAAAAACATTCCATGGGATATTAAATACCATAATTTATATATTAATTGCATGTCATATTGTTGTGTGATACTTCCCCCCGCCCCGAGAGGACCTTCACTAAATGTGATAGTTGTGCACCACAATGTATTTCAAAACAATGTTATGCTAGATTCCATCTTTTATTAGATATATAGAGACACGTGGCTCTAACATACTAGTTATATCCTGGGAACTAATATACTTCATGGCATTCAACAATGAAAATGTGTTCAACTCTCACTTGGGGATATGTCCCTTTGATGTGATCAAATATGTCATGGTATAGAACCCATGGTATCAAATTCTACCAAAACAATTACCTAATTAATATACTCCCTTTGATACTTCTTCTTTTTAGATCCTCATCTTCCACCAAACCCTAATAGGCTACCCTAAAATAAATAGTTCCCAGAAAAATTACATCACCATTGATTCTGTGTACAAGCCTAGATAGATATATTACAATAGTTGATGATTCTAATGTTTCAAAAATAGCCAAATCTGATCTGACATATTCTCTCTACATGTTTTTAGGATGTGGTTTTGGAACCTATATTATAAATGAGAACAACAGTGATTCTCCACCTATTTTCCCCCCATTTTTTGTTCAAATCCTAGAATTATGAATTTAATTCCACTCCACCACCCACTGGTTGGTTGGAGTTTTAAATCCCTTAGTGTTGAATTTTTGGAATTTTCCCATATTTATTATTATAGTTGACATCAATTTGTCTCCATCAACATTACTAATATAAAAATATATTTTCACTCTCTTGTGACAACAGAGGCTTCTAAATATAACATGTTTCTTATATAGACCATGGATCATTTTGGTATATAAATCATGTTAGGTAAACCCACAAATGGTTGAGGTGCACCAAGCCTCCATGTAGTCAAAAAATAATGACCTAAAATTATGATAAAATCATAATAAGAATATTTTTGGGGAAGATTTCATATATGTCCTTGTATTCAGATCTAGTTTGAAATTTATAGTGCAGCACATACCATTCCAGTAATTCATCTTTTGTACAAACATTGTGACAGTAATAAATGTGCATATAGTCCAAGACTCATGAAATTAAATTATGTGAATCTATTTATAATGATGATTCTGTGGAAAAATACTTCTTTATACATCTATTAATATCATTATTTGAAACTATGAATACAAAAAAATCTTTCTATAACACTCCATGTGGTCTAAGATCAATGTATAGAAAATGGGATGACTCCAGAACCATAAACTTGTAACAATCCTAGTAAAAGAACCAAAGACTAGGCCAAGTGGAAACTATGGACCAGCCATCATGACCATAATGTATGTGAGACATGATTCAAATACATTTGTGTGGGGGAATTTTCTCTTTGGTACTCCTTTCACATCAAATTAACACATTATTTTTACAATAAGAACTAATCCATAACCTTCCATGTGGTTTTAGCCCCATGAAAATCAACTTATAGAACCCCCCCCCCCTTTTGGGTCCAATCTATAAATCTATAAACATCCATTAACACATTCTCTAGACCACAATGGTGAGTTTATTCACCCTAATTTCTTAGTTCCATAGTATTACACTATAGGAAAACACACTCTTCATATGAAATTGAAATACATTATGTATCATCCTCACTCTAAAATGTTAAAAATCATGTTCATTATCATTTATTCAATTTTTTTATAAAAAATATTTCATGTCCCTCTCTCTTGACATGAAATTGCATAATAATTTGAACCTTTCTTAAAAGGAACTCAATTTGGAATCGATCTCTTACTATGAAACATTAAACAAAAAACTTTTTATTGATACCCATTTCATGTGAAACATAGAGACACCCAAATCCAATATCCTCAGTATATCGTGAGCACTTATATATTCTAAGGCCCTATCCTTGATAATGGATTTGGATCATACACATTGTTATATAAATTCAATTCATTTTAGCACATGGTTGTATGGTTCCACCAGTGTTTAGATTTTCCCAAATTTCCCCTCATGTTCACCTCCACGATTCGATTACTTCTCGATTTGGATCCTCGTCATCATCAAAATATAAATAGCCTGCCTAAAGTAAATGGGTCTTGGAAATAATTTATCCAATCCCAACCTGGATAATTTCTTTAAATGACATATTGGGACTTGGGATAGTTCTTATGGTTTTAATATGGTCAATGAAAGAACCAAAATTTATTTCCCCATCCTTGACTGATGTGGTTTTAGAGCCCATGTTTTGAATGTGGTCAACTGTCATTCCTCACCAATTGGCCCCCACAAATTAATGGGTTAAAATAATAAAAATACTTATTTATTTACTTTTCACCTCCCTTTATTGTAGTAATATTTTAATACCCTTGGTATTTTCCCACCATGAATTCAGGAATGATAATTTATCATGTAATTTACAATAGATGCCTTTTAACCTCGATTAAATTTTCCCCTATTTTACACTTCCTTGTGAAGGAATGTATAATTCAACTCTTTTCTTCCCAATTGAGTATAGAATATGTCGGAATAGGATCCTTGTATTGATTTTCACCCACATGGGTAGGATAAACAAGATAACCGTTCAAGATCCATAACCATAAACTAGTGCCCCTGATCTAAAAACAATGACCTTAAATAATCTACATTTGTCCCCAATAGGGGTCTCAATCCATATTTGGTTTTTGATTACTTTTTTTCTTCATGAACTATCATTCCCCTTTGTTGAATACTCACTTAATTAGATATCCCCTTTTAATGTTGGACACCTACTACACTGCCTACCTGGTCAATGAATTATGACCACAAACAATGTTCAGCCACAAAAAGGAATACCGGTATGGTATTATGTCTTGTGTTTGACCACTATAAAATTATGGTTTTGAGAACCTTCACAACCACATTGGATCCCCAAAGAAAATTATATTATAAAATTAATGACTATAAAATTCCAAGGAATGAAGCAAAAATACCCATAATATTGAAATTCTATAAAGAAAAACCTATAAAAATTTAACAATTACCCAACTATGTTTCCCCTTTAAATATATAAAAATTAAGCCAAAATTGATAAGTAATAAATCCTAAAAGTCTTTCCATTAGGTCCTGAAAAAACATTGGATTTCTCACTGAACAGAATAGTTCTTGAAAACATTTTATCCAACCCTCACACTATTTTTACCACCATCATGGGTTCCTCCATGAGGATCTACATTCTATGTTTACATTTCATGCATTTTATCATGCCAATGGGGTGAACGATATTCATGTTGGGGTTTCTTTACCTGTAATATAATCCACACCGCTCCACGGTCCAATATCTATAACCTTAAATCTCGACACACTACAATATTAGTCGCACGACCAGAAACAATAATGAATCCATCAATCTTGAGTAAATTTCTTTAAAATTAATTTTAATTGATTAATGTTATAAACTATTGAATGAAGAAAATTAAGTGACCACTAATATACTACATGGATAAATATTGATCATCACACTCATGAATTCCACCTAGAAGGAATTTTTGTTTCCCCCACTAGCTTGTGTGTCTCATGTTAGTTTGGTAAGATCCCACCAATATTATTGATGGAATATTATGTAGACCAAGGTGTTAATGAACTCTTATCCTATATGATGATACTTCAATAAAATAAATTCTTTCATCTATATTTTGATCGAATTCCATATAACTTGTCCAAATTAAATCCCCTATGTTCTAGGTGCCTAGCCTAACAACTTCACATATCATCTTTGGAATACACCATAAAAGACCCATTTGAATCATCAGTGAATGGAATCCCCTACAAAAATTATTCAAAACAAAAATAGACTCACCTCCTAGAAAATTCATACATATAAATGTATATTCTTTTGGGATAATAGTTTTTAGACCTTTCTTTCAAACAAGGTTTGTGGTTTTCCTAAACTCACCATCCTCTACTAAACAATTCATATAGTAGATTTCATAACTTATATCTCTCCTCCACTTAATTTTATATTGTTATATTTTAACAAACATATTGTTATGAACAACTGAACCATGCACACCGGTATGGCATATCAAACCCCTAGAACATCACCATCCTAGTTCACAATCCAAATGGATCACAATGGTGATCGATGGCTTGTCCTACTCCAACCAAATATACCTCTATTTTGAACTATCATACAGGTGAATGTTATTCATTTATACTTTTTTTATCACTCTGATAATGAATAAAATGGGCTTATTAAATGTATTTAATTATTTCATTAATAGAGTAACGATATAGTGGAAAATATGGTCTAGAGATTTTCTCAATTTTTCCTCATGATATGGTCTGTCTCTTACTCCTTTCCCTCATTAGACCCCTTTCAATGGTACAAAATTTGATGGAAGTGAAAAGTGAATATAAAATGGTCCTACGTCTAAAGAACCCAATATATGGGAATATTCTATTTAACATTATTAAATTATACTAGTCTGAGAGATAAACATTCGTATATATCAACAGTTATTTCTATATGAAGTTGTAATTCTGAAAATGGACAGTAGAGGAAATTCATCAATAAAGTACTTAATTTGGAGATACTGAAAATTTTCACAAATAGAAGTTGGTGCACCATAATGCATTGAAATTCTAAATATGGTAATCCTTTATAAAAAACAACTTGAATCTCATTCTTTTTCTTAGATGTTAATATTTTAGGATAATATTTGTTCAATTCCCAATCACGAATAAATACCCTCTAATGTCAATATTTCTAGAAAACTCTCTATGTTGCAACTGCACACTCTCTATTTGTGAGACTATAAAGAGTTTTGGGAGTTCACATAAATCCCAAATGTATAAAACATTAAACAATTAACTCATATTTGACAATCCGTGTATGGGTTCATGTTTGAGGATGTTTAGTGGAACTTCTATCCAAGAATAATGTTTCCCGCATATGTTGGCAATGCCCCATGAAACTGAAAATTTCATAAAAATATGAATACTAAAAGTAATTTTTTCATGAGCTTATGTTATATATATCCATTTGGATCTGTCCTTTCACTAAACACACCTTCTCTATCACCATTTAACCCCAAGAATAGTATAGAGTCATAAAACAAGATTTTCTAGCTTGGTCAAGAACATTTTGGGTAGAAACCTAATACAAAACAATGTCTACACACTACCGTAAAATATCCTTATACCCACAGTTTTCCCACCTATACCCATAGTTTGGATTTACATATATAGGTAGATAAATATATTGAAACACAAAAGTTCAGTATATGAGTTTTTGTAGCATCATATAATGTTACATTTCGTCGTATGATTGAATCATGCTAACCTCTTTTTTATAATAACATGAGTGATATTAATATATTAAAATAAATGTAGTTATATAAATATATAATAGACTTATCTGGGTTGGTCTATCTTTGGAAATGTGAATATGATGTCGTGGGATTGAAACTCGTGACATGTTTTTTTCACTAATACGAGCGTAAATAAATATATTTAGCAAACTATAGATATATATATATGAATATAAGTGATGCACCGTGAGTGGAATGGCATCCTGAATATGAAGTGCAGGTCACTGGTTCAATCCTAGATTCCTTGTTTTCTACAATTTATACCCACAGTTTTAAAAACGTGGGTATATGGCTTTGACAGCATGGTGGGAATAAATGGAACATGGACATTGTGGCAGCAAAGCTTTTCCCATACTTTTATAAAATGTGGGTATAGGCTGGGGACCTATCCTGATGCCTCGATTTCCCACGATTCCCAAAACTGTGGTTATTGGCTATACCAATAGTATTGGGGGCTACACCCACGTTTTTGAACCATGGGTTTAGGTCATTTTTTCAGTAGTGAACATTAGTTAAAATATAATTATACTCTCCTTAAAACACTTTTTGATTTATTAAAACACTTATTACATCTCTCATTTAAATATTTTATATTCTCCTTATAGTTTCCTTTAATATCATGTATCAAAATACTCCTCTTGTTATTCATAAATTGAACTCACCTGACCCATAATCCATGATGAACCCCAAATTGATGTTACAACTTATGTCCCAGACCATACATTTAGAGTAATATCTGACCAATTAGTAATCAATAAGTGGTGCTAAAATATATTATATTGTATTTGAATTTCATTTAAAACCTTAGGATACTATTATGAGATTCTATAGGTCCCAATAATAAGATGCCCCATTTAAGGACCATGAGACTACCCTGGTGGTTCCCACAGAATGACTCTAAACTAAATAGAACATTGAACTATTACGGATGATCATAAAATTAAATTAATCTTGTAAAGGTTTAACTACATTAAAAGGAACGACAATAGTCATTTTAACACTACCCTAAATGGAATATTGTCTACTATCAAGAGTAATTAAACTACATGGGTTCCCATTCCATTCATAAGGGATATAAATGAAGCCACTAAGGGGATCCATTCAAATTATACAACATAAATCACCTATCTAGTTGATGGTGAACTTCATGTGACCTCCCCATTGGCCACATCCTTATATATAATTCCTAGTTTAGTTTATGAACCCATCTAGAAGATGAGATGACCTCATGACCCGACAAGAGGATTAATAACGTAAATCTTCCACATGTAAGTCCCACTAATACTATAACGTATTTTTATAATAACTCAATAAGATTCTACATGTGGGTCAGATTAATATTTTTACTTATCCATAGTATCACGTAGGTGGTCTCCAAGCATAATCCACACAAATATAATCACCAGACCATAGAATCAACCAAGAATCATCTACTTGTTATCCCATATCACAACATCACACCTCCCTAGCATCAATAAAAAATATTCTACTTGTATTCCCACTATAACATTATCTTCTCCTTATTAGCACCTTGGAATATTATCCATGTAATCCCTCTTAATACCATAATTTTTATTAGAAATCCCTAAGAATCATCCCTTTCTAATCCCTAAAAATTCCATCGATTTTCCTTTATAGCACCCAAAAAAATACCACATGTTATACATAACAACATTTTTCCTTATCCTTAGTATCACCGATGTAGAATACACATTTATGGTCAAATAATACCAAAACATTAACATAAAATCAAAAATTAATCTTCAAAAAATAATCCCCAATCACACAATCCATGATACCAAGAAATACTCAGGAAGCTTCCATGTGAATTCCCCACCAATAGAATCACTTATATTAGTTGTACATGAGATCCATCCACACATAAGACCCACCCCATCCATTGTTTTAATCCTTTAATGTCAATAATTTCATTACATCACGACATTAAAATTTATGCACTGGTACTATCATGTGACCATAAACTTTGCATTTATGATAGATGGACAACTAGTTCAAGCGTTTTGATGGTCAAAAAGGAGGTGCAAGAGGGGATAAATTATTTGGCAGAATTTTCCCGTTCACACATGAAACCACTTGAATCCTAGCCTCCCATCCACTCTCTAAATTGCTTTTGTTAACATTTTTAGGGGTTGGGATGTGCATTATGATATTTAAGGCTTATGATAATTAGTATCATCCCATTTCTATAAGAATTTCAAGAGGGAGAGATCTTGAATCTAGGATCCCTTCATTTAATCCTTCCTCTTATTATCTATCAAGAAATATTGTTGTAATTTCCATAAAATCTTATCTTATCTTATATTTCATCTATAATATTCAATTTTATTATTCTTTTAATTTTCTTGTTTGGGCTGCAATTGATGATTATAAACATGACCGGGTTATACCCTTTCTAAACCCTTACAAATGAAAAACCTTTTCTATGATGACTACACCTCCTATAAAAGTTTAGTTATTTTTAGTAATTTCTCTACCTCTTACCTTCTTCATTCATTTATTTAGAATAAATGAGTCCCTATAATTCAATTAAAAAAATCCTATGAATTGGAATTCTAGTTTCATTAAATCCACGAAAGAAATTGAAAAATTCTGGAAAAACCACATAAGGTCCTGTAATGTGTGAATTTGGAGAGGGCGACCTTAACTGGTGATACAAAGGCACACAGAAAAAATTTGTTGATTTGAAATATAATCCCTAAACCCAATACAAACTCATTTTCCCGAATTGATATGTTCCCTAATTTACCACTAATCGTATGCACATCTTAGAATTTCATTAAAATTAGGGTTCTATGATTGCATGTTTTCATGATAGCCTTGGGTTTAATTTATTTAATCTTTGTGGATAAGCTAACTCCCATAGGATTCGAGGGTTAGTAAATTAGGAGATCCTAATTAAGTTGATATTAATTTAAATGATAATGGTTATTAATTATGTTATGAAGAAGAGTTGGATCAATTAAACAATTTGAAATATTTTCTAAAAAAATCTTCTCGTAGTGTTTTATTAATCATGTTTCAGTTAAAAATTTAAAACAAAAATTATTTCATCATAGTTATTATTATTATTTAATTAAAATTGAACAACCCCATCCCCCCCCACATCCTTATATTTCGTTTATTTTATTTTATTTTAATTTCAAACTGCATTTAATATGTTGTTCTAAATTACTTCCGCCTTACAGAGAGGACCTTGGTCATCCACTCTACTGCACCTAAATAACCATAAACTAAATATAAATTGAGATCACCCATGACATAGCCATTAAAATTTTTGTCGTTTCTAGTGAGGTATGTAATTTATTTATCTAATTAGAATCATTTATTTTGTTTTTCATTTTATTCTTTTCTTGTACACTTTATTTATTTTTTCCACTTTCTCATGTTTTGTGTGTCTTCTTTTGTTTTTATTAGATAAACTCAAAATTATTTTCAATTTATTATGGTACATTTTTTTTATTTTCATATTTATTAGATTTATAACATGAAATAATATCGAGGATCTCTTAAATATTGACCTTGATATTGAATATATCCTTTGATCTCAAATCAGACAGTCTCAATCTATGGGAAGTTTCATCATTCAGCCAGTTGGTGTAATTCTCCATTATGGTAACATTGAAATTGGAAGTAAATCTGAATCAAAAAATGAAAATAATAAAAATGAACCTAACAGAACCATTAAATAAATGGATGTACCTTAAATTAACTATCAAAAAAATATATTACAAACCCAAACCTAGAATCAGAATTTGATTTAAAATCTAGTTTAATTCACCCTAATCCAATGTTTCAGGGATTATCTAGTGAGGATCCAAACAAATGTTTAAAATAATTCAATGTGGTTTTCTCAACCCATTAAACATGAAATTTCTCTAAATATCAAATAAAACAAATGGAATTCCAATAACTACTTGATGGATCTTCATAGGATTGGATGTATTACATACAACCTGATGATGTAAAATGTTGGATTGATATGAAATATAATTTCATATAGAGTATTTTTGCAATATCAATGAACACATCCATCTTCATAGTGATATCAGGAATTAGGAAATCTCAATGGGAGTTAATGTTTGAGTATTAAGAGTGATTCAAGATGATGTGTGTAGGATTACCACATCACCAAATCTGTGAGAAACTACTCATCCAATAATTCAATGAAGTTCTCGAACCTACATAGTTATGTATGGTGGATGTCATAGCTAGAGAGGATTTTTCAAAAAAAAAAGACCCCAGCAGCTGCACGTGCATTGATCGACAAGATTTCACAACACTCCAAAATATTTGGAGATAGAGGCATATCACATGTTCGAGGAGTACATTAGGTAAGTATTTCCTCTCTTCAAAATAAATTGATTGATACTAATTTTAAAGTATTAATCTCTATAGTGAGGAAGCTTTCTTTGGCTCAAAAGACATCCTAACCCACTCTTATGAGGCCATGAGTCATTTTCACTAAAACAGACCACCCAACTAACTGTTTCCCTAAATTAAAAGAGTCAGAGGATTGGGTTGCAGTATTACGTGGAAGACCATATCAACAGTCACAAAAGGCCACATCCCCAAAAGAAGTATGATTCCTTTTCTCCAACAAACATCCAATGTTGGAAGGATCAATCAAACACAATGTATGGATATGGACAACAACAAAGGCCAACTTTTAAAAAAAAAACTAGCAACATCCAACTAACCATCAAAGTTTCCAATAACCCCAAATGAGTTTTGAACCCTATGCATCAAAAATTAAACAACAAGGGACTTCTCAACCAAAGGTAAATTCTAGTACTGATTATCTTTAAAATAAAAATGTTCATAATAAAAAGTATTAGATGAATTATAATGGTTCTGTGTTTAGAGAGCTGAAGACTCAAATGAACCAGATTCCCAATACCCTCCTTGACCAGGTATGTAAGAATTCCAAAAAATTACCTTCCCAACATACTACAAATCCCAAGGGGAATTCAGTTCCATCACATTGAGATATGGGATGCTAAAAACTGATACATATGCTCTTATTGTTCCAACAAGATTCACCTCAACTTCAGAGAATCCCAATTTTGTACAAACTAAACAAAAACCAAAAGAGATGGAAAAAAAGAAATAAATATATTGATGGTTTTACTCTTAAAACCCTTATATTTCAATATGTATTTGTACAAACAAATAATATGGATGAGGAGGAAATGCCAAAAAGAGTATTTGAAAACATTCAATCGTATGCAAATAAACTCCACCTTATTAAATCAATTAATCAAATCCCAAGTTATAAAAAATTATTAAAAAACATTGTACTTATCAAAGACTGATCTAGGAAATTTAGAGAATCAATCTTGGAAAGAATTTGTCAAAACTCATTACACAAACTCTAGAAATGCCAAAATATTGTAAGGATCCTAGGACATTCACCATATGATGCTACTTAGACAAGTTACACTTTTTTATGCTTTATGTGATTTATGAGATTCCATAAATGTTATGCCTAACTCAGTATCCTCTTATTTGTAGGTTGGTGAATTGAAGCTAATGATAATTGTGGTGTAGTTGGTAAATAGAGTTACAACATATCTAGTAGGAGTCCTTGAGGGTGTAGTTGTTCGGGTAAGAGACAAGATCATTCTAGAAAATGTTTATAAGCTTAACATGGAGGATGATCACATAAGATCTAATATTCCCATTATCATAGGATGGTCCTTCAAAAAACTGAAAAAAATATCATCAATGTTCATAAGGGTACATTTCCAATGGAGTTTGGAGATGAAGTTGTGATATTTAATTTTATGGACTCCAGGAAGTACCCCTTATAGAGTCATTATTCCTTTCTATCTCACATTTGAAATCACAAAATAAGAACCCTATAGGATTTTATGGTCTTATGCTTAGAGAGATTATGATTATTGGTTATAGTTTGTTGTCTATGATCACTTCCACACAGATTTCTAATCCACAAAAATCTATTATATTTGATTTGGTAATCGATTCATATTCTGATTTGGATCATGTTCACTATGATTATGACGTGGAGGGTGAGTATGCTGATGGATTTGATTCTTTATTGTATGATTTTGATGATGTAAATTCTGATACTAATATTCATAGTCAACATATATCAGTTCATTCTATTTCTCCATACATTCATCACCCCCTATAATGGAACTCAATCCACTGAAATCATATCTAAAGTAATCATACTTGTTATGTGGTGATAGATTACTTGTTACAATTGATACCAATTTCAATTTTGAACATGATGGAAACACACTTGTATGGTTTGAGAATGGTTATTAGGGAAATAAATTGGACCATGGCTGACATATCAGGTATTATCACGTATCTTTTCATTCATAGATTTCTTTTTGAGGATGGGACAGAACCAGTGAGGAATCCTCAAAGGACACTAAATACAAATCATCTAGAAGATATTAAAAAGAAGTTAAAAAATTTCTCAAGGTAGGTATAATTAACCCATTTAAATTCTCAGTGGGTGAGTTTTATTCAGGTTGTGTGTAAGAATAGTGTGGTTACTGTTGGTCAACATGATAAAGAGGAGTTTATTTCAATGAGGGAGAAAAATAGTCCACTTCTGTGTATTGATTATAGGAAATTAAAACAATCCGGTCATAAGGACCATTTCTACATCCCATTTACTGTTCAAATACTTGATATACTATCTAGAATGCCACACTACTATTTTTGGACGAATTTTATGGATATTTTCATGTTATTATTTCTCTAGATGATCAAGAGAAGACATCAATCACTTATAAATACGGTAAATTTTCCTAGTGGAGGATACCATTTGAACTTTGAAAGGACCCATGTACCTTGCAAAGATGCGTGGTCAGTATTTTTCAATATTTCATTGAGACCAACATGGAGGTATTATGGATGTCTTAACAATGCATATAACTTCATTTGATGAATGTATATTTATTTTTTAAAATGTGATGAATCATTGTACTAAGAAGAATAATGTATTAAACATTAAAAAGATTCATTTCTGGATAGATCATGTGATTGTATTGGGGAATATTGTTTCAAGACATGGGATATAGGCTGATAGATCTACGTTACGCATTATTTCATCCTTTCCCTATCATTCATCTATGGGTGCTGTAAGATCATTTCTAGGGAAAGTATGATTTTATCGGTGCTTCATAAATGATTATCTAATGCTTTCTCTTCGATTTTCATGATTACATCAAAAGTATTTGGATTTTATACCTGATAATTCTTCCTAAAATTTATTTTATTTTCTAAATATGTGTCAAACCACTCCACCAATAACATAGCCCCTGTGGTGGGATCTTCCTTTTGATCATATGTGTGAGGACTCCAACTTTGTGGTCGAAGCTCTCTTATCTCAAAGGGTGGAGGGACACTCACATGTGATAGCATATGCATCAAATACATTGGATTCATCCCAATCAAACTACATTACCATAGAAAAAGATTTACTTGATTTATATTTTCTTTAGATAAATTCTTTTCATATTTATTGGCTGATAAAGTAGATTTTTTCATACCATGACGTTATGATGTACCTCTTGAAGAAGACAGATGAAAACTCAGTCTTATTCCATGTATGCTTCTCTTTAAAGTATTTGAAATTGATATAAAGGATAATAAGGGTTAAAAAACCTCATAGAGAAATATATGAGTAGGTTTACTCACACAATAGAGGATGAAACTTTAGACTGGTTAACACTTCGAGACATTTTCCCCAAATATCATTTTTATGAGATACCTAGTATGCATCCTTGGTATGCGGATTTTTTGAACTACTTTGTTGCCTATGAAATCTCTCCATATTTAAAGAAACATCACATGAAAAAGTTAAAGAGTGTGTCTAGATTTTATGTTTTGGTTGATCTGGATCTGTAGCTCGTTTGTAGTTATCACGTTATTAAGAGGTGTGTTCCAAATCATTAGTTGAGCTTGTGTTATATATATCCATTTGGTAGTAATATATATTACCACGGGTTTTCCACCTATACCCATAGTTTGGAATAACATATATAGGTAGATACATATATAGGAACAAAAAAGTTCAGTATATGAGTTTTTGTAGCATCATATAATGTTATATTTGGTCGCAGGATCGAATCCTGCTGACCAATTTTTTTATAATAACTTGAATGATATTAATATATTAAAATAAATATATATATATA
Source organism: Viscum album (assembly GCA_963277665.1). NCBI lineage: Eukaryota > Viridiplantae > Streptophyta > Magnoliopsida > Santalales > Viscaceae > Viscum > Viscum album. The sequence continues at coordinate 2,057,587,345 of OY728123.1, read as the reverse complement.
TAAATACATAAAAAACTTATCTCGGTTGGTTTATCTTTGGAACTGCGAAGATGAAGTCGTGGGATCGAAACCAGTGACATGTTTTTTCCACTAATACGGACGTAAATAAATATATTTAGTGAAATATAGAAATATATGCATATAAGTGATGCAGCGTGAGTGGAATAGAATCCCATATATGGAGTACAGGTCATAGGTTCAATCCTAGATTCTTTGTTTTCTGCAATTTATACCCACGGTTTTAAAACCGTGGGTTTATGGCTTTGACAGCATGGCTGGAATAAATGGATCATTGACACGGTGGCTGCAAAGCTTGTCCCATGGTTTTAAAAAATATGGGTATAGGCTGGGGACCTATATTGATGCCTCAGTTTCCCACGGTTCCCAAAACCATGGTTATTGGCTATACCCATGGTATCGGGGGCTACACCCACATTTTTGAACCATTGGTATAGGTCATTTTTTCAGTAGTGACCATTAGTTAAAATATAATTATACTTTCCTAAAAACACTCTTAGATTTATTAAATCACTTATTACATCTCTCGTTTACTGATTTTATCTTATCCTTATATTTTCCTTTAATATCATGTATCAAAATACTTTTCTTGTTATTCCTGGATTTACCTCACCTGACCCATAATCAATGATGAACCCAAAAGTTATGTTACAACTTATGTCCCAGACCATAAATTTAGAGGAATATCTTACCAATTAGTAATCACTAATTGGTGTTAAATTATATTATATTGTATGTGAATTTCATTGAAAACCTCTGGTTACTATTATGAGATTCTATATGTCCCAATAATAAGATTCTCCATGTGATGACCATGAGACTACCCTAGTGGTTCCCACAGAATGACTCTAAACTAAATAGAACATTTAACTATGAATCATGAATGTAAAATTAAATTCATCTTGTAAAGGTTAAACTACATTAAAATGAACCAAAATGGTCCTTTTAACACAACACTAAATGGAATGTGTTGTACTATTAAGAGTAATTAAACTACATGGGTTGTTATTCCCTTCATAAGGGATATAAATTAAGCCACTCAGGGGATCTATTTAAATTATACAACATAAATCACCCATCTAGTTGATGGTGAACTTCATGTGACCTCCCCATTGGACATATCCTTATATATAATTCACAATTTAATTTATGAACCCATCTAAAAGATGAGATGGCCTCATGACCTGACAAGAGGATTAATAACTTAAAGCTTCCACATGTAAGCCCCACTAATACTATAACATTTTTTATAAGAACACAATAAGATTCTACTTGTGGGTCCCATTAATATTTTTACTTATCCTTAGTATCACCTAGGTGGTATCCATGAATAATCCAAACAAATATCATCACCAGTCCTTAGAATCAACAGAGAATCATCTACTTGTAACCAATATCAAAACATCACACCTCCCAGCATCAATAGAAAATATTCTACATGTATTCCCACTATAACATTATCTTCCCCTTATTAGCACCTAGGAATATTCTCCTTGTGATCCCTCTTAATACCAGAATTTTTTTTATAAATACCTGCGAATCATCCATTTCTAATCCCCGCAAATACCATTGATTTTCCTTTATAGCACCCCAAAACGTACCGCGTGTAATACATAACAATATTTTCCTCATCCTTAGTATCACCGATGAAGAATATACATGTATGATCAAATATTACAATAACATTACTATATAATCAAAAAGTATTCTTCAAAAAATAATCCCCAATCACACAATCCATGTTATAATGAAATACTCAGGAAGCTTCCATGTGAATGCCCCACCAACAAAATCACTCATATTAGTAATACATGAGAACCATCCCCGCATAATACCCACTCCATCCATTGTTTTAGTCCTTTAATGTCAATAATTTCTTTATATCACGACATTAAAATTTATGCACAGGTACTATCATGTGACCATAAACTATGCATTTATGATAGATTAACAGTTGGTTCATGTGTTTTGAAGGTCAAAAAGGAGGTGCAAAATGGGATAAATTATTTGGCAGAATTTTCCCATTCACACTTGAAACCACTTGAATCCTAGACTCTCATACACTCTATAAATTGGTTTTTGTTCACATTTGTAGGGGTTGGGATGTGCATTATGATATTTAAGCCAGATGAGAATTAGTTACACCCATTTCTATAAGCATTTCATGAGGGAGAGATCTTGAAGCTAGGATCCCTTCATCGAATCCTTCCACTTATTATTTACCATGAGATATTGTTGTAATTTCCATAAAATCTTATTGTATCTTATATTTCATCTATAATATTCAATTTTATTCTTCTCTTAGTCTTCTTGTTTGGGATGCAATTCAATAGTATAAACATGACCGGGTTATACCCTTTCTAAACCCTTGCAAATGAAAAACCTTTTCTATGATGACTACACCTCCTATAAAAGATTAGTTATTTTTAGTCATTTCACTACCTCATACCATATTCATTAATTTATTTAGAATAAATGAGTCCCTGTAATTCAATTAAAAGGTCATATGAATTGGAATTCTAGTTTCATTGAAACCGGGAATGAAATTGAACAATTCATGAAAAAACACAAAAGGTCCAGTAATGTGTGAATTTGGAGAGCGTGTTTGTAACTTGTGATACAAAGGCACACAAAAAAAATTTGTGGATTTCAAATATAATCTCTAAACCCAATACAAACTCATTTTCCAGAATTGATATGTTTCCTAATTTACCACTAACCACATGCTCGTCTTATAATTTCAATCAAAGTAGGGTGCTACGATTGCAAGTTTTGAAGATAGCATTGGGTTTAATTCATTTCATCTTTGTGGATAAGTTAACACCCATAGGATTCAAGGGTTAGTAAATTAGGAGATCCTAATTAAGTTGATATTAATTTAAATGATAATGGTTAATAATTATGCTAATTGGAAGAGTTAGATCAATTAAACAATTTAAAATGTTTTCTAAAGAGATCTTCTCATAGTGTTTTATTAATAAAAATTTATATAAAAATTTTAAAAAAGAAAATCATATTTCATCATAATTATTATTATTATTTAATAAATATTTAACAACCCCTCCCCCCCTCTACATCCTTATATGTTTTTTATTTTATTTTATTTTATTTTAAAACTGCATTTAATATGTTGTTCTAAATTACTTCGTCCTTACAGAGAGGACTTTAGTCAGCCACTCCACTGCACCTAAATAACCAGAAACTAAATATAATTTGAGATCACCCATGGAATATCCATTAAAATTTGTGTCATTTCTAATGTGGTATGTAATTTATTTATCTAATTAGAATCATTTAGTTTGTTTTTCATTTTATTCTTTTCTTGTCCCCCTTATTTCTTCATTCCACTTTCTCATGCTTTTTGTCACTTATTTTATTTTTATTAGATAAAATCAAAATTATTTTAAATTTATTATGGTACGTATTTTTTATTTTCATATTTATTTGATTTATGAAATCAAATAATATCGAGTATCTCTTAAATCTTGACCTTGATATTGAATATATCCTTTGATCTCAAATCATAGAGTCCCAATCTACAGGAAGTTTCAACATTCAACCAGTTAGAGTATTTCTCTATTATGGTAACATTGAAATTGGAAGTAATTCTTAATCAAACACAAAACAAGAACCAATTGGTGAAAAAAATGAACATAATTTAACCATTCTATAAATGGATGCACCTGAAATTAATTATCAAAAATAAATTTATTACAAACCCAAACCTAGAATCAGAATTTGATTTGAAATCCAGTTTAATTCACCGTAATCCAATGTTTCAGGGATTATCTAGTGAGGATCCAAAAAAACATGTAAAATAATTCAATGTGGATTTCTCAACCCATTAAAATTGAAATGTCTCTAAATATCAAATAAAACTATGGGAAATCCAATTATTACTTGATGGATCAGCATAGGATTGGATGTTTTACATACAACCTGATGATGTAAAATGTTGGATTGATATGAAATGTAATTTAATATAGTGGATTTTTACTATATCAAGGAACACATCCATCTTCATAGTGATCTCAGGAATCGGTAAATCTCAAGGTGAGTTAATGTTTGTGTATTAAGAGTGATTCAAGATGATGTGTGCAGGCTTCCCACTTCACCAAATCTGTGAGAAACTACTCATCCAATACTTCTATGATGATATCAAACCTACATAGTGAAGCATGGTGGATGTCATATCCAGAGTGGATTTTCCCAAAAAAACACCCCAGTAGCTGCACGTGCATTGATCGACAAGACTGCACAACACTCCAAAAAATTTGGAGATAGAGGCATACCACATGTTAGAGGAGTACATTAGGTAAGTCATTCCTCTCTTGAAAATAAATTTATTGATACTAATTTAGAAAAATTAATATCTATATTGAGGAAGATTTCTTTGGCTCAAATGACATCCTAACCCACTCTTATGAGGCCATGTGTAATTTTCAAAAAAATAGACCACCCTACTAATTTCTTCCATCAATTAATAGAGTCGGAGGATTGTGCTGCAATATTACGTGGAAGACCATATCAACAGTTATAAAAGGCCACATCCCCAAAAGAAATATGAATCCTTTTCTACGAAAAACATCCATGGTTGGAAGGATCAATCAAACATGAGGTATGGATCTGGACAACAACAAAGGCCAACTTTTCAAAAAAATTCTAGAAACATCCCCCTTACCATCAAGGTTTCCAATAACCCCAAATGAGATTTGAACCCTATGCATCAAAAATTAAATAACAAGGGACTTCTCAACGAAAGGTAAATTCTAGTACTGATTATCTTTAAAATCAAAATGTTCATAATCGAAAGTATTAGATGAATAATAATGTTTCTGTATATATAGTGTTGAAGACTCAAATGATCCAGATTCCCAATACCCTCCTTGACCTGGTATATAAGAATTACAAAAATTTACCTTCCTAACATACTAAAAATAACAAGGGGAATTTCAGTTCCATCACATTGAGATGTGGGATGCTAAATACTAATACATATGCTCCCATCATTCTGACAAGATTCACCTCAAATCTAGAGAAGCCCCATTCTGTACCAACTAAAAAAACCAAAGGAGATGGAAAAAAAGAATGAAATATATTGATGGTTTTCCTCTTAAACCCCTTCCATTTTTATATGGAGTTGTACAAACCAATAATATGGATGAGGAGGAAATGTAAAAAAGAGGATTTGGAAACATTCAATCATATGTAAATAAACACCCCCTTATTAAATCCATTAATCAAATCCCAAGGTATAAAAAAAATCTGAAAATAACATTGCTCTTATCAAAGAGTGATCTAGGAAAATTAGAGGATCGATATTTGAAGAAATATTTCAAAACTCATTACACCAACTCTATAAATGCCAAAAAATTGCAACGATCCTGGGACATTCACCATATGATGCTACTTAGAAGAGTTACACTTTTTTATGATTTATGTGATTTAAGAGATTCCATAAAGGTGATGCCTCACTCAGTATCTTCTTATTTATAGGTTGGTGAATTGAAGCTAATGATAGTTGTGGTGTAGTTGGTAAATAGAGTTACAACATATCCAGTAGGAGTCTTTGAGGGTGTAGTTGTTCGGTTAAGAGACACGATCATTCTAGAAAATGATTATAATATTAACATGCAGGATGATCACGTAATATCTCATTTTCCCATTATCATAGGATGGTCCTTCAAAAAAACTGAAAAAACTATCATCAATTTTGATAAGGGTACATTTCTAATAAATTTTGGAGATGAAGTTGTGATATTTAATGTTATGGACTCCATGAACTACCCCTCAAAGGATCATTATTCATTTCTATCATACAATTCCAATCAAAAAATAATAATCCTATAGGATTTTATTGTCTTATGCTTAAGGAGATTATGAGTATTGGTTCTAGTTTGTTGTCTATGATCACTTCGAAACATATTTCTAATGCACAAAACTCTATTATATTTGATTTGGTAATGGATTCGTATTTTGATTCTGATCATGTTCACTAGGATTATGACATGGAGGGGGAGTATACTGATGGATTTGATTCTTTATTGTGTGATTTTGATGAGGTATATTATGATACTAATTTTCATAGTGAACATATATTAGTTCATTCTATTTCTCCATACATTTATCACCCCCTATATGGGAACTCAATCCATTGAAATCATATTTAATATAAACATACTTGTTATGTGGTGATAGATTACTTGTTATAATAGATAAAAATTTCAATTTTGAAAATGAAGAAAAAACACGTGTGTCATTTGAGAATGGGTATTAGGGAAATCATGTGGACTGTGGATGATATATCAGGTATTATCACCACTCTTTTCATGCATAGATTTCTTTTGGAGGATGGGACAAAACCAGTGAGGCATCCTCAAAGGACACTAAATCCAAATCGCCCAGAATATATTTAAAAGAAGATAAAAATTTTCTCAAGGTAGGTATAATTTAACCCATTTTAGATTCTCAGTGGGTGAGTTTTATTCAGGTTGTGTGTAAGAAAAGTGTTGTTATTGTTGTTCAAAATGATAAAGAGGAGTTAATTTCAATGAGAGAGAAAAATAGTTCACGTCGGTGTATTGATTATAGGAAATTAAATTAGTCCAGTCATAAGGACCATTTCCACCTCCCATTTACTGTTCAAATACTCGAGATACAAGCTAGAAAGCCACACTACTATTTTTGGACGAATTTTATGTATATTTTCATGTTATTTTTTATTTAGAGGATCATGATAAGACACCAATCACTTGTCAATACGGAAAAGTTTCCATTTAGAGGATGCCATTTGAGCTTTGAAGAGCCCCATGTACCTTGGAATGATTCAATGTCAATATTTTTCAATATTTCAGTGAGACCAACCTGGAGGTATTTATGGATGTCTTAACAGTGTACAGATCTTCATTTGATGAATGTATATTTAGTTTTTTAAATGTGATGAATCATTGTACTAAGAAGAATAATGTATTAAACAATAAAAAGATTCATTTCATGATAGATCATGGGATTTTCATGGGGAATTTAGTTTCAAGTCATGGGATATAGGAAGCTAGATCTAAGGTACATATTATTTCATCCATTCCCTATCATTAATTTGTGGGTGATGTCAGATATTTTCTAGGCAAAGAATTATTTTATCGGTGCTTCATAAATCATTTTCATATTCGTTCTCTTCCAATTTCATGATTAATTGAAAATTATTCAGATTTTATATTTGATAATTCTTCCTAATATTCCATTGATGTATAAATAAGTGTCTAACCACTCCACCAATAATATATCCCCTACGGTGGGAGCTTCCTTTTGATATTATGTGTGAGGCCTCCAACTTTGTGGTTGGAGATGTCTTATAACAAAGTTTGGAGGGACACTCACATGTGATATAATATGCATCGAATACATTGGATTCAGCCCAATCAAACTACATTACCATAGAAAAAGATTTACTTGTTTTATATTTCCTTGAGATAAATTCTTTCCATATTTATTAGTCGCTAATGTATATTTTTTCAGACCATGAAGTAATTATGTACCTCTTGAAGAATCCAGATGAAAACTCAGTCTTATTCCATGGATGTTACTCCTTATAGCATTTGAAATCGATATAAAGGATAATAAGGGTTAAAAACCTCATAGAGAAAACTATGAGTAGGCTTACTCACACACTAGAGGATGAAACCTTAGACTGGTTACCACTTCGAGACATTTTCCCCAAAGATCATTTTTATGACATCCATAGTATGAATCCTTGGTATTCTGATTTTGTAAACTACCTTTTTGCCTATGAAATCTACCAATTTAAAGAAACATCTAGTTCAAAATTTAAAGAGTGAGTCAAGATTTTATGTTTGGGTTGATCTGGACCTATAGCTCATGTGTAGTGATCAAGTTATTAAGAGGTGTGTTCCTAATCATTAGTTGTAGTTTATTTTACATTTTTTACATAAACATCCTTATAGTGTCTACTTTGGACCACAATGAAAAACTAAGAATTTCTAAGACTCTAGATTATATTAGGAAAGATTAATGTATGATTTCCATGTTTTTTGTAATTCATGTTCTCTATGCCAACACACTGTGAACATTTTTAGGACACACGAGATGCACCAAAAACCCATATTATTATATGATATTTTATATGTAAGGGGAATCAATTTTATGTCCCATTATCATTGTTTATTTGGTTTTTTGTATATTTTGGTTTATTTTGACTTTGTGATTAAATTGATTGAAGCTATTTCCACTTGTACTGATGATTCTCATGTAGTAGTGGAAATTTTCAAGACCAAACTTTTTTTCAGGATTGGAGTGAAAAAGGCCATCATCAGTGACCAAGGGACACACATATGCATTCAGCATTTTTCTTCCCTCCTTCAAAGGTATGGGGTGACACACAAACCATCAACCCCAGACCACCCCCAAAAAAATGACCATGTTGAGGTTTCAAATCATGAGTTGAAAAAACTTTTGGTGAATACTATTCAACCGAATAGGGATTATTAGAGAAAGTGATTGGATGATTGGTGAAGGTCTTATAGTATAGCATAAAAGACTCTCATCTCTATGTCCCCATTTAGAATTTTTTTGGTAAATCAAGTCATCTCAAAGTAGAAGTTGAGCCTCATTCAAATTGAGCTATAAAATAAATGCAACGTTGATTTGGCCCAAGATGTAATTCAATTAAAGATACAAATTCAAGAGGTTGAGTATATTCTATTCTCATAATATGAGAACTCAATGCTCTATAATGAAATATCAAAAGAATCTGAGGTTAGAATTATCCAAAAAAAGGAGTTATTTATTGGATAGAAATTCATAATCTATAGTTCAAAATAAAATCTGATCCTTGTTAAGTTGTTCTCCAGATGGTTGGGTGATTATATTGTTTCGAATTTTCTTCATTATGGTGCACTGGGGATCACAATAGAGGACACATGAATGAGTTTTATAGTAAATGGGAAATTCATGAAGAAATACATTGAGGGAATTCCTACAAATGTAGTAGATTTCATCACACTGCCTAACCCCATCATCACTTGAGAATATAAGGTTCTTCCTAACACTTTCACATTGATATTCATTGTCCTATTCAAAATTTTACATTTAATGTGCACTTATCATTTTTAAAGTTCATATTGATGACAATGAAATATTTTAATTGTGGGGAAGGGGTTAAAATTTTGGGATAGATAATTTGGATTTTAAATTGTTTGTATTGTATGTGTTACCTATTAGGTTTTTGGTAAAAATTTTAAATAAATAAAGATAAATAAATAAAAAAATAAAATCGAAAAAAATAAAGATATCATGTAACATTCTCATAAGGAACATTTGGAAAGTGAATATTATCAAATTTAATTGGTAGAATTATAAGAATGAGTAAGATTTAATCATCCAGGGTTGATTTAGATAAATATTTATGTCTTCAATGATATTATTGGTAGTGTCATTAAATATCAATCTAGATTATGAGATAATTTTCTATGGTATTAGTTTGTTGCATATTGTGTCATTGATATCTTAACACAAATTTTCACTCAACCATGACTTGTGAATTATTTCATACACATTTGATGGTATAGTCATGTTAGGAAAAAAATTCATTGGTTGATCAATATGTTCATTTATCTTTTGATCAATTTCCTTACTATACCGAATTGACCTATGTCTATGTTCCTATTATCCAATGTTACATTCCCTCAAAAACTAAAAAACACAAAAATATGGGTGGCTTTTTGGGTAGGTCAAAAAACACTCTTCCACAACCTTTGATCTAGGTATAACTATTACAATTAGTGTTAGGAAAAGATAAGACATGAGTTGAGATTAGAGTGTGATATTTTTTACATGTTAAACATAGAAAAACACACATAATTAATTAGGTGAGTGATGAAATGTACAACATGTGGGGATAAATAGGTTATAAGATTAAGGTTCGACATTCATGAATTCTTAGGTGAGTGGCTCTTGAAATTCAATTTAAAATGAATTTAGAACATGTTAGTTGAATTAAACAAATTACCTGATCTGAATATAATAAATATATGGTGGAGATAGTAGCTAAAAATGGTTTTCACAAACACATGTAGGGAATCAGTGGCATTGTAGAACCATGAATTGTTTCTCTATGATGAGTGTTATGAATCTCAGTAGATTTTTTTGACAGAATTTATGAGAAAACCTCTTGAAATTTTATTGATATTTACTATTAATGGTATTAACACTTTTCCAATATTTCCATTGTGTATTGAAAAATATTAACATTCATAAAATGTCAAAAAAAAAATTGAATACAAGATATGAGGTTTTACCTAGGAATGCAAAAGGGTAACTATGGTGGAGTTGATATAACACAATTTTTTTGAGTATTTTTTTGATAATAAATGAAAATATTTCATCAAAATGTGTTATATATGTTTATTTATATAATATTTAGGATTATATCATTCATTTGAAAATTTTATAAAAATTCCAATTTAACACATTAAAACATCTCAGTTGTATTTGGAAGAAAATAAATTTATTTGCATTATATGATCAGAATAATTTTTTTTAAATGTGTTCCTAACATATCTAGACACAACTTTTATTAATTATATCTAAGAAAAATTATTGCATCCCATCTTTTTATAACATAACTTTTCATTACATTTTACCAAACTGAGGATCTTTAAGGTTTAGTGTCTTGGAAACCAGGAACTTAAAACATGAAAACATAATAAAATTCTTCTTAAACACTTGAAAGGATTATATTTATGTTCATACTAGGTTCATTACTACATCTCATAACCTGGGGACATACATCAAATGAAAGGGTGAGCAGAAGGCCTAGTTAGGGGAACAAGGGAAACATTTTTTATGTGAACTTGAGATACATCAATAAAGTCATGATAAATAGCATTAAGGAATGAGAAAGAGATCATGAGGAATATCATAATGGAAAGAACATGATTCATAACATGGATAAGAGGCTACAAAATTTAACTCAAACAATCATGAACATATCACCAAGGTCCATCCCCACGGTGTCATTTGAAATTACCAATGTAATTCACCAATGTATATTTAAAATTGTATGTCTAGTGGTTATATCATTAACCAGTGAATTGGAGTGCTATCAGGGAACACCCTTAAATTTTTCTTTATCATTATCTGATCCACATATATCATCACCAATCATTTCATAAATAACCCATATTGAATAAATGAAATGGGTTTCATTTCATAATCACAATGTTTTAAAAACTGCTTTTAAGACATGATCTATATGTCATTTTAAACCCGCGAAAAAGGAAAGATGGTTTCATGTAAGTAAATCACAGAAATTAAAATAGAAAATTATTATATACATGTGAATACCTATATTTAATAAAGATCTTTGAGTATTCACTTAATAAAATAAACGAATTTTAGAAAAAGATACAGACATTTTGAGACGAAAATTCGGCAGCATAACGACTATGTTGCAGGGTTTTAGAAAATGTTGATAAGATAGGGGACATGGGTCACCCACTCATAATGATCCATAAAATAGTAGAGGGAAATAACATAAATAATATAAGAACATGAAAATAAAATTTGAAGTACATACCATATGAAATGAAAAACTTGAAAGGAAGAAAAAAAATAAGATTTCTCTTATGAAAAATATTCGGCAACCTAACGACGTCACTTAAAACGTCAAAAAATGAATTGTCAAGATCAAACAGGGTCTCTCATCATGTGAACATAAAATATCAGAATAATAGATATAGAGATCATACCCCAACATTATAAAAATTAACCTGAAAGACTTGACATGGAAATAGATCTTGAAAATGAGAAGGGCGAAAAAATCCCTTAAAAATTCGACAGCCTAACGACGCCACTTAAACATTATTAAAATTAATTGATGAGAGAAAGAGGGAATATCTCATCATATGAACATGAATGGGCCTGTAGGGTTAATATAAAAGAACATACCCAATATAAAAACATGGAGCATACAAGAAATGGCATAAAAGAGAGTACTTGAAAAGAAAGAGACAGGTAGGATCCCATACCTTAAAATGTAACTCTTAAAACTCAAAGGTTGGGACGTTTATTGATTGGGGGAACCTTGGGAGGACTTATTGGGATGTAAGGAGACCAGAAATTTGTTGAGGATGATTTTGGAGTCGAAAGGATGAGAGAATGTCTTGGTTTTTATAGGGAATGTGAGGGGACATGGCATAAATTGCCAAGGGACACCTCATTGGTGGTATTGGCAAAACCATGGGATTTCCCATGGTATTTACCAAGATTTTAGGCCACATGGGTCCCCTCAAACAATAATGAATCCCCATTAGTCGACCATCCCTTAAAATATCTCATGACATCATCATGATGAAATCATGATGTCATTAAACATACCGAAACCATATAACTGTATTTTTACTATTCACTAAAAATACATTTTTTTCAAAAAAATCTCCAATATTCACCTTAACATAATATCAATTCTTTGAATTCAACAATGAACTCCATTTTATAATGATAATTTTTTGAATATTTTTAATTTAATTTTTAAATAAAACACTATTCACTGAAAATTCATTTTTTTCAGAAAAAACCCCAAAAATTACTTTAACATAATATCGATGTTTTGAATTCAAAAAAATGTCCAATTAATAAAAATAATTTTCTAACTATTTTTAATTTAATTTTTAATTAAAAAACACTATTCACATGAAGAAACTAATACCTGACTCATAGTTATTGAAATAATTATTTACCTATTTTGTTGAATATCCTTACTTAATCAGGGTGCCTATATTATATTAATAATATTTTTCAATGAGGTTACTAATCCATTAGGTCACATTACTAATCCTAAGCGTAAAATCACTATTCATAAATTACTATTCACCAAAAATTATGTTGATCTTATTAGACTAAAGATTTCTTACTGACCACATTTGCAGAAGACCAATTTTTGAAAATCATTACACATCATTAATTATTTAAGTATGAAAAAAATATTTTAAAATATCTGTTTTTTCAAATTCATCAATAATATACATCCTACAATTATCAGGGCATTTAAAAATTTACATACATCACCATAAGAAGAAAACACAATTTTATTTATCACAAAGGATTACACAAAGTAGTTACAGTCTCCGTACATAGCCCCTTAAAACCCCAACATAAAACCTAAGTGTAAGGTGTGATAAGGTGAGATAATACGAGGGCGGCTCAGCCCACATTGCACGATTAGTAATTTCTATCAGTTTTAATTTCTCACAAAGGTGATTACGTTCTAGATTAACACGATAACGTTTGTCTTGGGTTCGGTCCAGAGCAAAGCTTAGTGATGCTACCTCCTTCCCAAGTTCTGTTAGATGGGATTGGATTGGCCCGAGACTACTGGATGAGGCTATCGAATCTTCTTTTTGTATTAATTAACCAAGATCACTTGTATTTAGTGATAATAATCGCAAAATTTAGTTTCCAATGGTCATATTGACCAATGGTTATATAATAGTCGAAACCCAATGGTCTCATTTTAATTATACTCATGTTACCAAATGAAACTATTATTTTGAGTATAAAAATAAAATAACACACAAAATTAGGAAACAAGATTTATTCAAAATTTCGGGTCGTTACAATCTTCCCACCTTAAGAAATTGCATCCTTGCAATTTTCAAAATTGGGCTTGAAAATTTCCTTGAAAGTCCCCCCATCAAAAAAAGAGTCAGTAACACTATTACTTTAAATGAAAAAAAGGTAAGTATAAAGGTCACCTGAGTTAACCCATACTAGGATTCCATGTAGAGAAACATGGAAATGGATGAGAAAACAAAGGTTTATGTTCGGATGGAGAGTGATAGAAAACATGATTAGGATAAAGTTAACCACAAGTAAATCAAAAACTTATGATGTGTGTAAACGGTCTTTGATTTCCAAGAATGAAACGTAAACCAACAAAATTTTTGTTTTACGTTACTTTTCATAATTTTGATGAATTCATTTACTACATAGAATAAAAACATAATGAAATATACATACCTTCAAGTAGACTTTCATCCTTTAATAAGTTTCTACAAAAACTAATCTTTTCTCCAAACGATGTTCATTCAAAAATACTTGGTCTCATCAAAAGCACAAGAATCATCTTCTAGAGAATCAAGTAACCCAAAAAAGAATAACTATCTATCTTTAAAAATTTATCCCAAAAACAAAAATGGTATGATAAAACAGCTCTTCAAAAAGAAAAAACACCATAGGAAGGGAAAAAACTTTAAATACTCAATGTTCCACGGTACAACCCAAAGTTCATCATAGATCATTTCATAAATAACTGTCCTTAAAATTCTTCAAAATAAACCAAACTAAGATTGAAACCCAAATATAAAAATCATTTGAGAACATAGTATTCCAAAATAAACATTAACTTTCATCTCCAAACAACATCAACCACTCCTAACATCTCATAACAAAATTAACTAACATAAACATATTTCCCACAAGATATGTTAATAATTTCCCTATGTAACCTGAAATACTCTAAGTTCACCTTAAATTCATCGATTCTTCAAAATATAAGTCAACATTTACTCCTCAAATAAAATACAGTACTAATCTATTTACCTCCATCATATAGGGTTCCCAAAATATTGAACGTCTTCCAAAATAATAATAATCTTTTAATCCCATAATTATTTTTTAAAAAGAACAGCTTTACAACATCAATATGTGATACATAATAATAGATTTTTTAATTAATGATATAAAACCATCTTAGGTAGTGTCTCTATGTTCTTAGAAAACATTAAGGATATGCTCATAGAGCACAAACTAAAAAAACCCAATGACATAGAAATTTATTGCGAATATGTTGCATGTACTTTAATCATCGTGATCCATATCAGAATAGGACTTGCATTATTACCTTGTCCTTGAAGATTTTTGATGCTCATCATGATTCTCATCCATTCCAAGAGAGCATTGCCTGGGATAATGTCCAACATCTCCACATTTATGACATTGAAAAGTATAAGGTACATTAGATCGAACCTTATCTATATTCATCACATTATCCATTTTTTAAAGCAATTGGATACTTTATGCCTTATGAACCCACACTTAAAACATCTCCTGGTTCCTTTGTGACATTCTCCTTGGTGACCCTTTCCACACTTTTTGCACAAAGAAAATTGGATCTTCTTTCCCTTATCAAGTTTATCAGATGAACATCCTTGAGACTTCGTCTTCTTCTTCCTTGATGAATTTGGGCATTCAACTACATACCAATTATTAATTGGGATTTTTGATAGCTAGTTTTGCATAATCACAATATGTTCAACTTGATCTCTCATTTTCTATGTCATATTAATAGGGAAATTGTTACTTTTCCTATCACATTGGTTGTTGGGACATGTTCTTCCATTTCCTGCCATTAACTAAGAAAAGAAAGTATAATTAGGGGGCTTAAATACTTAGTCAATAATCATGAAAAGGAAACTATAAGCATAGAAGGTTAAACATGTAGAAGAAAATTATATCCTAACTTGTGATCCCCTAGGTTCCAATCAATGTTATCCATGATTATACATTCTTATTTGAATCTTTATTTTATTTTATTTTTGTTCCATTAATAATGGTTCAAACTAAACATATGAATTTACCAAAGCATATCACCCGAGATTGTTGTAACCAAAAGTGCAGCAAGGCCCATTGTCGTGTACCAGTTCTCATTAGAGTCTTGCTCAAGCGGTATTTTCGGGTTATCCCTATATACATCTGTGCAACTGCCACATCTACCTACTCTTATCCAGAAAGGGATGTATTTCTTTGATAAACCTCTTACTCAATACTCACCAAAATACCAAGAAGATTTCCTATATTTAAACTTTTCTATAGGGTTCTTCCTAAAGTATTCATATCCAAATTTCCATAAGTAACTAAACCATCATATGATACCAACTATAGCATCCCACCTTTTTTAACATATCATTTCATTACATTTTACCAAACCGAGGATCTTTAAGGTTTAATGTCTTGGAAACCAGGAACATAAAACACGAAAACATAAAAATATTCTTCTTAAACACTTGAAATGCTTATCCTTATGTTCATCCTAGTTTCATTACTGCATCTCATAACCTGGGGACATACATCAAATGAAAGGGTGAGAAGAAGTCCCAGTAAGGGAAACAAGGGTAAGATTATGCATGTGAACTTGAGATACATCAATGAAGTCTTGATAAATATATTTAAGGAATGAGTAAGAGATCATGAGGAATATATTAATAGAAATAACATGATTCATAACTTGAATATGTGGCTACAAAATTGAACTTAGAAAATCATGAACATATCACCAAGTTCCATCCCCAAGGTTTCATTTGAAATTACCAAGGTTATTCACCAAGCTATTGTTAAAATTGTAATCTCTAGTGGTTACTTCATTACCAAATAAATTGGAGAGCTATCAGGGAATACCCTTAAATTTGTATCTATCATCATGTGATAGACATATATCATCATCAAACATTTCATAAATAACCCATATAGGATAAACGAAATGGGTTTCATTTCATAATGAGAATGTTTTAAAAACTGCTTTTGAGATATGATCTTTATGTCATTTTAAACCAACAGAAAAAGGAAAGAGGATTTCATGTATGTAAATCCCAGAATATAAAATAGAACATTTTTATATATATTTGAATACCATTATTAAATAAATATCTTTGAGTATTCACTTAGTAAAATAAAAGAATTTACGAAAAAGAGAGAGACATTTTGAGACGAAAATTCGGCAGCATAACGGCTATGTTGCAGGGTTTTAGAAAATATTGAAAAGAGAGGGGACATGGGTCACCCACTCATAATGATCCATAAAATATTCGAGGGAAAGAATAAAAAGGATTTAAGAACATGGTAATGAAATTTTAAGGACATACCATATGAAATGAAAAACTTTAAAGGAAGAAAAAAAAATAAGATTTCTCTTATGAAAAAAATTCAGCAGCCTAACGGCGTCACATAAAACATCAAAAAATGAATTGACGAGATCAAATAGGGTCTCTCATCATATGAAAATAAAATTTCAGTATGATAGATATATATATCATACCCCAACATAATAAAAAAGAACTTGAAATACTTGACATGAAAATAGAACTTGAAAATAAGAAGGGGGAAAGAATCCATTTAAAATTGGGCAGCTTAACGGCTACACATAAACATTCATAAAATGAATTGATGAGATCAAGAGAAGGTGTCTCATAATATGAACAAGAAAAGGACAGTAGGATTAATATAAAGAAACATTCCCAACATAAGAACATGAAGCATACAAGAAATGACATGAAAGATAGTACTTGAAAAGAAAGAGAGAGGTCGGATCCCTTACCTTAAAACATAACACTAAAAACTAAATGGTTGGGACCTTGAGGGCTTGGGGGAACATTGGGAGGAGTCCTTGAGAGGTAAGAAGACCATAACATCATTGAAGATGATTATGGAGTCCAAATGACGATATAATGTCTTGGTATTTATAGGGAAAGTGAGGGGACAAGGCATTAATGGCCAAGGGACACCTCATTGCTGGTATTGGAAAAACCATGGGCTTTCCCATGGTATTTCCCAAGGTGTTAGGCCACATGGGACCCCTCAAACAATAACGCATCCCCATTAGTCGACCATCCCTTAAAATATCTAATGACATTATCATGATGCAGTCATGATGTCATTAAACAAACCAAAACCCTAAAACTGTATTTTTATTAATCACTGAAAATTAATTTTTTTTAGAAAAATCCCTAAAATTCACCTTAAAATAATATTGATGCTATGAATTCAAAAATGTACTCCATTTTATAAAAATAATTTTCTAAATAATTTAAATTTAAATTTAAATAAAAAACACAATTCACTGTAAATTCATTTCTTTCAGAAAAAACCACAAAAAAATACCTTAACATAATATCGATGTTCTGAATTTGAAAATAAACTCTATTTTATAAAAATAATTTTCAAAGTATTTTTAATTTAATTTTTAATTAAAACCACTATTCAACCGAAAAAACTAGTACTTTACGAATAATATTTGATACAATTATTTACCTATTTTATTGAATCAAATTACTTAATCAAGGTGCCTATATTATAATAAAACTTTCTTTAAGTGAGGTTAATAATCCATTTAGTCGCATTATTAATCCTAAGCATAAAATCACTATTCATAAATTTCTATTCACCAAAAATTATGTTGATCTTATTAGACTCAAAATGTTTTACTGAACACATTTTAAGAAGACCATTTTTTGAAAATAATTACACATCATTAATTATTTAAGGATTAAAAAAATATTTTAAAATATCCTTTTTTTCAAATTCATCAATAATATACATCCTACATTTATCCAGACATTTAAAAATTTACAAACTTCACCATAAGAAGAAAACAAAATTTTATTTATCTCAAAGAATTACACAAAGCAGTTACGGTCTCCTTACATAGCAAATTATAACCCCAGCATAGGACCTAACAGTAAGTTGTGCTAAGTTGAGAGAATCTGAGGGCGGCTTGGCCAACATTGCACAAATAGTAATTTCAATCAGTTTGAACTTCTCACGAAGGCGATTTCATTCTAGCTTCACATGATGAAGTTCTGCTTGGGATTGGTCCAGAGAAAAGCCTAGTGGTGCTACCTCCTTCCCATGTTCTGTTAGATTGGATTCGATTGGCCCAAGACTATTGGATGAGGCCATCGAATCTTCTATCTATATTAATTAACCAATATCACTTGTATTTGGAGACAATAATTGCAACATTTAGTTTCCAAAGGCCATATTGACAAATGGTCATATAATAGTCGAAAACTAATTATCTCATTTTAATTATACTCATTTATCAAATGAAACAGTTTTGTTGAGTATAAAAATAAAATAACACACAAAATTAGGAAACAATATTTATTCAATTTTTTGGGTTGTTACAAAAATCATGCATTTGGTTGGATTAAAAGGTTCATGAATTCAAATATGTGATAGACTCTCCATATTGAACATCAGTTCTCTCATTAGGCCATAATACCTATATATATATGCTTGGATTGGTCCCATATTTAGAGAGGATCTAGGGATCAGAAGTTCTACTCAATCATCCTTCTAGATGGATAGTTGGTTGATGCATTTTGAAGGTCTAACAGGTGGTGAAACATGAAATAAAATATTTTCCCAAATTTCCCCATTCACACTTGAACCCACGTGAATCCTAGCCTCCCCCCCCCATGTAATAAATTGGTTTTTTCTCAGTTAAAGTGTTTTGGACAAGCATTCAAAACTTTTATGCATAAGACAAATGTTTTACCAACATTTTATAGGAATTTCATTGGGGATTTCTCTTGATGCTTGGATCCCTTCGTCAAAGCCTTCTTCTTCTTATGTACGTTGTAATGTTGTGATTTTGATAAACACATATTTTATATTCAATTTATTTTTTCTATTTTATTATTTTCATAATATTACTATTTTCGTAGGAATTTAAGAGTATAAAAAATGTTGGTTTATACGCTTTCTAAACCCTTGTGAATGCAAAATGTTTCTACAATGACTCCACCGCCCATAGAAGGGTAGTTCTTTTTAGTAATTGATATACCTCTTACCTTCTTAATTCATTTATATTAAATAAGTAAGACAATTTAAATAACATATAATGATCTATGGATTGAGTTTTTAATTTAATTGAAACTAACCAATCAATTGAATGATTCATATAAAAACACTTGAGTTCGAGTAATGTGTGAATTTTGATAGCACAACATTAACCAGTGAAATAATAGCACATGGGATATATTTGTAGAGTTCAAATATAATACCAAAACACAATTCATACTCATTTTATATAATATATATGCGAACTAATTTACTACTGAACATAATCTATAAATATTATGTCAATAAAAGTATTGTGTTATGATTGCATGTTCTGAAGCTATCCTCAAGATTAATTCATTTCATCTTTGTGGTTGTGTTAACATTTGTAGGGTTAGAGGGATAAAAAGTTAAGGGATCATAATTTAGGGGATATTAATATAAATGATAATGATTAATAAGTAACAGAAATGGTATAGTTAGATCAATTAATCATTTGAAAATATTTTCTTAAAAAATTATCATCTCATAGTGTTTTTTTAATCAAATTACATTTTAAAAAAATATAGTTTTCTTCCCACATTCTTCTTCTTATATTTAGAAACATTGAGGAACCCCCCAATCCTTATATTTTTTTTAAATTTATTTTATTTTATTTTCAAGATACCTTTAACATGTTGTTTTTAAATTACTCCCTCCTTTCAATGACGACCATGGCCAGCCACTCTATTGCACCTATATAACACGATATCGAATATAATTTGGGAGTCCCACGAAAACACCTTTCACTGGTACTATCATGAAACCATAAACTATGTTGTGATGATACATGGGTTTTTATTCCTATATCCTAAAAGGAAGTGTAGGATAATTTCATATGGTAAATAACCTAAAATCTATCAAAAATCCACATTTACATAAAAGGTAAAAACTCTAAATAATATAAGAGATAAAATAAACCTTTAAACATCTCAATATGAGGACTCTACTAGAATTTTCCACAATTATTGGATTCCAATAAATATTTTTCTTGGAACATGATGAGTATATATGGGATATTTCCAATAAGACCTCAAACCTAGGATTAGTTCCCCACACCAATTTATACTTTTGAAATGTCATACGTGATGAGAATATGTGGTAAATTCAACACTTGAATACAAATATGTGAAACACCCTCACCATAAATTAAACATATGACACCTCTTGCCGCATCTAATTCTCTAGCACATCTGACAAGAATGACAGTCCTTTGGAGACATTCACTAAAATCTGTTTGTGATGATCGTAAGTTCCATAGTGTGATTAGTGTTATATTACTCATAGAAAACAAAATAAGTATGAGTCTCACATCCTGACAAGTAAAGGATCTCTAAGGTAATAAGCCTTATATGGATTTCACCCATCACGTATGTTGTCATATTATGAACATGGGATGCCTTGGGTCTTATAACCATGATTCCTAAATCGTTTTATTCCCTAAACCTTAAAAAAGTAAAACATCTTAATATAACCACAATTTTCAATACACCCGAAATATATAGATTAAAATCATTCCAAAAATAATCATTAGCTCTAACTATAGGTAGTTTTCCTTTCATAACAGTAAATATAATAATAAAATGGTGTCTAGATAATGATAGTGTTAGGAATGAGATTCAAAAAGAAGTCTACAAACTGTAAGGGAGACCATTAATAGAAATTTAACTCCAATGAAGAAATGCTGGAAGGAAGTTGTAATATATCATTATCTCATTCTATTCATGTAGGTAACAACATCAACCACAATAGTGGAGTCATCCTCCATTTGGAAATCATAAATTAGGGGGAAACAACACTAGAGGGGCCCTTGCCTATAACAAGATGCAAACTACCCCAGAAAAGATCACATAATTTTAATCTCAATTGAAGAAATTAAAAAAATGTTAAATTATTGCCTTTTATATGTCAGTGTGTATAAATATAATATTAAAATACCCCAAAACACACACATGTAGGTGATATTTTATTGATTTAATTAACCATGCAAACTCAAAAAAAAAATAAAGTCAACGAATAGACCAACTCATTAAAACCATCACACAATCCCAAATATGAATTTAATCATGGTAATTTTACCTTAATTTATTCATATGTTAGAATACCATCCCTGAACTAAGAGAAAACTAAAAAAAATAAACAAATATAAAAGAAATAAAATAAATATAATTTCCACAATAGTATAAAAGTGGATCTCAAACCTATATTGCCTTGGCAGTTTCAATCCTTATCTTATTCTTGATTTTTTCTAACCCCTTTAGATTAAGTAGGGGAATCCATTTATAAGACATATATGTAATTTATTTTTCCTCAAATTGCATCATTCAATTTGTAATACCTCTTTTATCCAATATATATATATATATATATTAATCTTGGGATTTTTTTGCTCAAATTTTTTTCCATGTATTCTATGTAGAACCACATATCTTATTAATTAAATATTTTTATTAAAATTTTTGTATGAATTATTATAGTAAATATTTATCCCCTTACAATATATTATGTTCCTTATATTTTTGTGCATCTGCTAAAAAATGTATAATAACTGATTATTTCCTTAATAATTTCCATAGATATGAGTATTCTACCTATATGTTTTGAAATATAGAAATATTAGTATTTTAAGACATTTTTTCAATGATATAACCCATTCACTATTGGATTTTCTATTCTATCCCCAAAAGAGTTTCAATTTTTTAGACTTCAATAGGTATAAATATTGTTAGATTCATCGCTTGGTCTAGTGGAATATAATGAGTCATAATAATTATAGAATCCTAAAAACATTAAAATTGATAAGTGCATGTAATGTTATCATAAGAAAACTGAAGTTGTTTTTAAAAATATACTTATAAAACACATAAGGAATATTACGTTTTTAATGTAATTTCAAAAAATGAATTCAAAAAGTTAATTGACTAAAATATGATTCAATTATTTGAAGCTAACCCAGAAAAAAACTAAAAAACATGTTTACTAATGTAATAATTATATAATATAATGTTTTATCACACACTTATAATTAATCATTTTCCATTCTCGGGGAAATTAATTAATCAAAATCAAAATACACAACTAATAAAAGTGAAAAAATTTACTATATTATTTTATAATTAAATCCATCATGTGTCATTTATAAAATCAACTTTCCTTATATTTTTATTATTAATAATTTTGATTTATTAAATTTATTTTATTCACTCATGCTATATTTTGGAACATACATCATATAGAATACTAAACCAGTCATCTCCAACATGAGAAATTAATTCAAATAAAACTCATCTAAATATAATGAATCTAATTCACTATGTTGTGTTAAATCCTAAATCCAATTATAATAGATATATAGGATCATTCTAATCATGTTCTTATTTGTTGAATATCATATAGCCCAAGGGTTGATGAAATTTATAGGAAAAATAAGTTTTGAAAGATGATAGATTTCATTATAGTATAATTAATGATCAATAATTAAAAACTAAGTAAGATTCGTCACTCAATGTAAAAATTAAAAATAACACTACACCCTTACCCATATTCAAATATAAGTAAAAAATTTGTATTAATTAAATAAAAATGAAATTCTACTACTCTATTTTTATTTTTAACAAGAACTTATTCCTATTTAAGAGAATGATATGAAATGAAAATATATTAATAAAAAATAAACCATTCCCTATTATTTTTAATAATGAAATTGGACATACAAATGATTTTAATGATCAATAAAAATCCATTATCAATTATTAATATTAATTTCTATATATTTAAATTGTATAATAATAAATTAAAATGAAATATAAATAGCTTTGAGACAATACAAAAAATCATAACCAACCCCACTATTCCCATAAAATATCTCCCTTACCAATGCAAAAAAAACATATATTTCCCTCATTCCTCCAAACATACAATGAACTATTCACATTCCAAGTAAATGATAGTTAGCATAAGTTGGTAAAATGATATTATAAAATGTATAACCTATAAGATATTTAATCGATAATTGTTTTTTAAAAAGAGAGAATATAATTTCATATTTGAAAATTGATTAAAAATAGTGGATAAAAATCAATATAACACCTTATCCACATAATAAAATTAACCCATTCCCAAACATTACAAAAATGTTAAAACTATGTTATATATGAAATATACAATTTCAATAAACTCAAGATTTTAGTTAATTATAAAGGAAATAAAAAATATTTTACATCACTAATCATGATGGTGAAATTTAATATTGCTCATTCTGTTTGAGAAATATATTTTAAAATCCATTAAATTACTCAGACAATTTCAAAAATTATATTGATTGCAATAAGATACTACATAAAAATTTATTTGCAATCAAATTTTTTCAAAAACTAAGTAGTTTCCCTCACAAAGGATAAATGAATGTAAGAAATGACTCATTATGTTCTATTTATGATAAACGTTAATCTAAAAACCAAATGAAAATTGAATGAAATAAAAAAATATAAACACAATAATTGTTTCAAAAACTAAAATCCCAACTACAAGATGGCACCATCCTCCATGGATAAAAAACATTACTCTCAATGTTAAATTAACTTATATTGAAAGAAGACTAATATTGGTGGGGGAAGTAAAATACTAGGATATTGATGATATGAAATCATATGCTTCATTGGGATTCATTTTTAGAAACCATTATTTTATTTGGTCTCTACCTTTGAGTAATTATAACCTCAAGGAATCTAATAATTAATTTCATACTTTGATATCTTATATTCCACAATTCTATAATAATTGTGTTGATATTGACATATGATTAGGTAAATGAATATGTAAACTACAGTTATGCGTGATAGTTGTTCATTTTCTTCATGTATGATTATATAATAAAGAAATTCAAAAATAAATAAGTTACACATATTGTGAATCATTTCATATAATATATGATTTATCAATGCAACATTCATTAAAAATATTAATCCCAATTTAAATATCAGTATAGATCCAAATATCATAATAAATTCATTTCTCAAATTATTAGGTGTAGTGATAAATAATTTTTTATCGGCTTGAAAAATAATATTTGTCACTGGGTAGCAACATGTCCCACTCATATGTCTTAATAATCATTGAATAACCAAATAAATATCTAAATAAATATTTATTCAAAAATATATACTGTATTCACAATTTAGAGAATAAATATTTTAGATATATTTAATAAATAATGTTGTTACTCTATTTAGAGTCCTAAGAAGATATTTATCAAATGTTTACATGATTGAATAAATTTATTTTTTATTACCTTGAGAATATTAGTGATCAATAATATTTGATTCAATTTATCCTAGGTTTTGAGAATAATATTTATTACATTAATTAAATTATAACAACATTTAATTGAGAACAATTAAAACACTTAGTGTTTGACCCTCTAGGGTCAATTCTCATTTTTATTCAGCAAGATTCCAAAAATTAAAATATTATAATCAAGAAACTAGTCAAAGATACAAATATAATGAAGTGAATGTTGAAATGTGGAAAACCATATATTATGGCTTACTAAGTAATGTAATAACTTTTTTCAATATCTTATCAAGCAGGTTGCACATCCACTTCATCAACAAATATTCTTGATACACATTTGTATGACAATATAAAATATACTAGTCTTCACTCCGTATCCATGGAATTTAGTATAATTCTTCCATTTTAGTCAAGTGGTGCAAAATTATCTTTTATAATAATGACATGGAAAAATATTTGACTTATTAATTAACAAAAAATCACTCCTTACACACCAAACATATATAATTTATCAATTAATTTTATCTCAAAGATTACAATATATATATAACTATGTCATTTTTAACATTATTAAATAATAATATTGAAGTATACGGATCAATAACAATTTTCATAGATAAGAATATCTAAGGACACATACACTAGGGGAATTACTATAGGAAAGTATATTATCATAATCTATAATATTTTAGATTACCATTTGTGAAATTGATGATAATAAGAAAACAATTCTTATGAGTACTCTCAGGTGATAATCAGGTTTCTATGTGCTCACTATTATTACTTTATGTGAAAAAAAACTATATTTAGGAATGTCATCATGGAATTTCACTCTTCTCATCATAATGGTTTAGTGTTATGAACATAAAAATGTTAAATATACTCTAGGTAATTATTTAATTAATTTGATGAAAAAAAGATTAATTTGTAATATGATGTTGTGTTAATATTAAAATATTGTAATATACTTGTAATTCAATGTATAAATAGATTGTTCCAGAAGCAAATCACAAACAAACTCCCACATGTACTTCGGAAAACTATTTATGACTTTTAATATACTATACCTCCGAGGATGATCATATTTTTCTGAAATATGTATTTTTTCATTTTGTCTATGACTGTGTCTTATATGGATATTATTCTCTCTATCACATCACCCTTTGTGAATAATCTTGTGAAAGATGATACTTATGAACTCTGTGTTTCTTCCACTAATGTGACCTTGGATCGTTTTTAAGGGCCACCGATATAGTATTATCACAATAGAGTGTGATATGATCGTTAATTCTATATAATACATCAATACCGGGGATTAAATATTATATACAAAACGATTTTTTAGCATCCATAAAATTCATAAAATTCCCAGACTCTACATTAGAATTTTTTACCATAACATTCTTTATATCATATATCCAAAAGAACCTCCATTGATAGTGAATATGTATCCCTTCTATGACTTCATATCATATTTTACTATTTGGAATGTAGAACATTCACATACTCTAATGAATAATCCCTTATCCCTTTCATATACATGTAATATATCCTTTGTTTTCTTCGAAATCTTAAAGATAGTATCTACTATCATCTGATTTGAGTCACCATTGTCATGTTGATATCATTATGCCACATTTAAGGTGTAAGAAACATCTTGAATAATACAAACCATTACATATATGACGGAATCGATCACAAATTTTTAAGTAATACTTTACACCCTCTATCATTCTTCTCATGTTTATGGATATATTCTAGAATAAATTTGAATTCCATGTGACGTTGATAAAAATAACCTCTTTTATTTTTTCATAATAAACTCCTTAGGTATATTTTTAATATATATAACCTAACATGGGCTAATAATCCTATTTTATCTATCGAGATGGATCTTGATACCATGAGTATATGTTGTTTCACCAATGTACTTGAATTATAATTATTTATTGAACCTTTATTTAATAGACTGTAATACTCTTATTTTTTCCCACTATGTAGTATCTCATCAATATACTCTATTATGAAAATGATCACACTTTTACTAAACTTATTATAGACACAAGAGTTATATTCTTTCATTATGAAAAAAAATCAATTCATGATTAATGAAAAAGAATATTAGACAACCTGTATTCTTGATTTAATCATTTAATGGGACTCTGAAATTTTAAACATTCATGAAATCCTTTTGATTCACATACCCTTTATATTGTTTTATATTGACATCTTCTCAGAGGTCACTTTATGAAATTATAATATGACAACAAATTTTCAATATTCATTCTAAAAAAATTAATTAATGGAAATTACTATTATGATGGATATTGTTATATAAATTAGTGAAAAAATTTCATCATAGTCCTTTCCCTGAGGATGTTTGAAAAAATTTATAATAAATGATGATTTATAAGTAAGAACATGCCTATTTATTTCCAATTTATTCATGAATACCCATTTACAACCAACATTATTTACATCCAATGTAGGATATACCAAAATCCAAAATTCAATTTTGTTTATGGAATCAATTTCATAATTCATATATTCTTTTCATTTGGAAAGATCATTGCCAATTACTTCTTAATTATTGGTTAAAAGGTCATTATTATCTACTAATAACAAGTCATCATCTTTAATTTCTTGAAAAATCATATTGTTCTATTTCTATATTGTACTTATGTCTTTGGAACATCATATTCCATGGGGATTTATGAAATTTATTCATATTTCAAGTCTTGAATATCATAATTGCGACAGCCCGGAATGATAAAGTGTTAAATGAATAAATTACATGACTCATGTCAACAAGGTGCACCCTCCTTTTCAGGATCCTATCTGATTAGAACTCCACAGTTAAGCGTGTTTGGCCTGGAGTAGTGATCAGAATGGGTGACCTTTTGGGAAGTTTCCAAGTTTGTGTGCGAGTGAGGAAAAAGCACACTGGAAAGGACAAGTGTCGGCCTATGGGGACTGTCATTAGTCCGATGACCCGTTCAAGAATGAGGGTGGATCCTCGGGTGGGTACCCAGTCTCTGTGGGGAAATTGGTGGGACCTGGTGGGCCTGGAACCGACGGCCAAGTTAAGGCTGGGTGGTTGTGCTATCATCGGGATCGAGTTGTCCCATTGGGTATCAGAGGTGGTACCGAGCCTTAAGTGTGGTGCACTGCCAGGGTTGAGATGTAGGGCCCACAATAAGGATGTTGTGCTCTAAAGGGGGGATGCTTGTAACACCCCCAGAATGATAAAGGGTTAAAGGACTAAATGATATGACTCATGTCAACAAGGTGAACCTTACTTTTTGAGATACTGTATGATTAGAACTCCAAAGTTAAGTGTGCTTGGCTAGAAGTAGTGATCAAGATGGGTGACCTTCGGGGATGTTTCTGAGGTTGTGTGTGAGTGAGGACAAAGCACACTGGAAATGACAAGTGTTGG
Source organism: Viscum album (assembly GCA_963277665.1). Taxonomy (NCBI): domain Eukaryota; kingdom Viridiplantae; phylum Streptophyta; class Magnoliopsida; order Santalales; family Viscaceae; genus Viscum; species Viscum album. Next base: position 2,057,558,925 of record OY728123.1, on the reverse strand, counting down.
CATGTGGAGACTGTCATTAGTCAAATGACCTGTTTGGGAATGTGGATGGACCCTTTGGTGGAAACCAAGTGTCTACGGGGCAACTGGTGGGACCTGGTGGGCCAGGACCTGACGGCCATGTTAAGGCTGGGTGGTTGTGTTGTCATCGGGACCCATTCATCATAATAATATGGGACTTCATCAATGTATATCTCACTCCAACAATCTCTTTATAGATATGATCCTTTTCATGGAATATTCGATTTCATTGAAAAGAAACATTTTCAAATGACGTTTTTTATTTATAATATCTCCTTGTTTCCTTTGGATATCCTACAATGATACATTTTTTTTACACTACTTGATTTTTTGTTACATAAATTGGACTTAACAAAATCATCACATCCCCCAAAATGTATTTAAGACAATGTGCGTTCATTACCCTCCAAAATAAATATAGTATACTATATGTCACTTTAATTGGATCATGGTTTAGTATCTATGATATTTTTTGAAATATATTTCTCCAAAAGGGTAACAAAAGACTTGAATGACTTGTCTTTGTACTCACCATTTCCTAGAGGGTGTGCTTCCCCATTTTTTACACCATTCCACTAAGTTGTATAAATATTAGTTACTATTGATAGAATATGAAAATACCATTAGTAATCAATTCACTCTTGATTAATATATTCCCTATCAAGGTCTGAGTGGAGTATTATAATCAGATTATTAGGACGGTTCACAGCATAATTCTGGTATTCCTGGAATATGTCAAAGTAATCTACCTTATACCACTTTAGGATAATATATCTACATCTAATTAAATCATAGTCCAGTGATGTGAATTAAAAGTTACCATCCCTTGTTTCAATTAAAATTCGTCCACTTGAAACATTTTCAACTAATTAGAAAATGTTTTTAACACTTTCACCATTTCCAAAAAATGAATATATTTTTCCTTTTTTCATTTTAAACATGTGAGACATACACTATCTGGATTATGTCCGAAATTATTTAGATACCCATCGTGGGGTAATTTATTCAAAATATTTAAATTTATAAGACCTATCATTAGATTCCATAATTTGGTATGTTATGTGTTTTTTAGAGTTGATTCATTATCGATTTCCATTACAAGGACCATTTTTTACAACACATAAATGTCATTATTTAAATGTTTCAAACTATAAAAAAAACTATCCACGTAAAAGAATCAACCTTAATTCCCAAATTTAAAACTAAATCCATAAGAACCAATTCAAGATAGGAAAATAATGTTTTTTAACCAAAGGAACATAATAACAGTCTTTTATGACCATGATAATTCTCATAATCATATTAATGTGATATTATCTAATAGAAAAAGCAATGAGTCTGGATGCATTGGATGTCTATACATCTAACTACCCTCTATAAATCATATTAAAACTACATGGTTTTTAAATTTAAAAGTATATTCAAGTTCAACATGATGTATCTAATGCATAATTATTTTAAATGGATAAATTTCACCGTATAACAAAGGTACCTAAATCTTCTAATTCTTTTTTTCTTGGGAGAAGTTATTCTTCTTGTATCCCATTTTCAACATGATAAATAAACAAAATCATATTTTCATATGATAACCCTGATCCTTGTCTTCTTAGAAGGTAATTGAAAATGAACTATAGACATAGAGCTATATCTAGTGCTGTTTATTTTATTACCAATAAGGATTGAATAACTTCTAGACTTCATCTCCTTATTAACATGGTAAATCATTGTGAGTTGATTTTGAAGTGACATCTCTATGTTATTTATATTGAAATAAAAAATTTTGTTATAACCTCTGATAATGAAATGAAATAATTATATCGATGCATAATTCTATAAGAACATTAAACCCTATAACCTCTATGTGATCAATATAGAAAATGAGTTCCACTTTGTGAGGAATAGTTGGTGAAAATACTCTAGGACTTCTCTGAGATTATTCCATAGATATCTCCAATTGATATTATCTCTCTCCCCAAATTATAACCCATAAAGATTCATGAAAATTATATAAGAATCCATGTTTTCTTATAACATCATGATTTCATTAGACATTGATGAAATCCATCCCTATGGTTTTCATCATATATATGGAACACTTTACCACTCGACACATTTTTTCATGGACCAAGAAATGAGGTTTCTATATTGTTCCATTTTTATTCATAGAGAACAACATACCATATGACTATGATCCATTACATGATGCCTCACCATGAAAGAGTTGATATTATTTAGGTAATGATCACATGGACAATTTGGAAGATGATCATGAAATTATTCAACAAATATAAGTGATAATATTATTACCAATTAACTTGATTTCATTTTATATTAGACATAATGACTATAGATTATATTAAGTCTCTCTTTATTTTATCATGCCTTAATGAAAATCACCATTTAACTCAAACTGTCTCATCACTTATGTAAATATAGTGTCAAGGATATATTTTTCCTTTTATATAATCAAAAAATAAGTTAGTAAAATGAAAATAATGTATTTATGTAGATATTCATTCCAACTAAAAACTAGAATCTCTTTATCTCTTGGAGGAACTACCTAATACATAATACAATGGTATTTCCTCAAAATATTCCACCATATATGTAATGGACAAGAATAGTCAATTTAAAAAAATATATTTAATTAATTTGACCCACCAAGCTAGTTAGGACTATCTATGAGTCATAATTTCCCTCAATGATGGATGAATTGATACTTTATCATTAGAATCACGTTAAATAAGTGGATAAAAGGCTTAATGACTTAATATCAACATTATAGATTTTTTTATTTTGTATAAATATTTATTGTCTTGTCATTTACATGTCTATTTTATATTAAGTTTATTTTACATAAGATATTAAACCTATATTGATAAATCAATTTTTCATAACCCATTTATTTAAATACCATCATCGAATTTTATTCCATTTATTTATGTGATCATCTTCATCAATCCATAAATAAAATAATGGATAAGACATAAATAAATAAGTTAAATATATAACTTGATCAAATCATATCTAATGGTTGATTTATTAAAAAGAAAACAAATCATCCTTTGAACAAGGTGTAAACTCATTGTTTCAGTCATATATAAAGTTGAAGAATTCATCTTGACCACATGTGTATGACTTGGGTAGGAATTTTCATGGTTCCCTCTTAAAATTTCCCAAAATACCATGGTATACTATTTTTAATAGAAATATTTATAATTAACATGGAGGTGAGGGGAACCAAAGGACTTTATAACGGAAACTACATTATTCTACTATGATACATAGTCTATATATAATTACTAAAGGAGGGATGAATCACAGTCCATAATATTTAATTTAATATTAAATGATAGAAAAAAATGAAATAATAAAATAAAATTAAACTAACACAAACAAAGGTCTTTTTCATGCTCATGATTTGTCAAAAACATGTCCGAATATAAAAATGGACACTAGATAAAATTCAAATCTATTTTTTCTATTTTATATAGTAAGTAATTGTAATACTTATTAATTACTTAATAAGAAAATAATTTAATTACATTTAATATTAATGGCCATCTAAAGAATCATGGGGAAACCCATAATCAATGAATTAATGGAAAATAAAATAGTATGACCAATAAATACATATAATCACGTTATATAAAATGGAAATTTTAAATTCATTAAGAAATTTTTTACATAATCACAAAAAACTAGTGAAAATGGTTTAATTAATTTTAATGATGAAATTAATTTTTTTAATGTAATTTTTTCTATACTTCATTGGGAGACCACTTAGTGTGTACTTACAACCTATATTCCACGTCCCTAACTTTTCTTCACCTTGGATAAATGATTTGGGGTTTTTCAAGGACATAGATCAGACTATGTAGAATGTACTGACTATGTACAGACCATGTGTTACACTTTTTTTGTCCACATAACCCAACAGAGAAACCATAATGTTCATAGGATATGGGACCACATGACGTTTTCTCTTGATACACACCATGTGTTCCAATATTCATGTGTATTTGTAACACAAAAAATGACTCGTCTTGTTCATCAAATGCAGGACAAAAGGATGTGTATTCTATCTACACATTGTGTGTTCCACTATTAGGGTGTCTTTTTATCCCACCAAATAACTCAAATAGTTTTTTTGATGTATGAAATAAAGATTTACACAATGTGTATTCTGGAAACACAACCTGTATCACATAAATTGATTTGACTATTTGTGTCACATCCCAAAAATCATATATGTGAAAAACTAGTTAGCATAAAGTTCACCACTTAATAATATAGACTACATGATTTTTGGACCATCCACACATCATGTGATATGACAATTTATCAACTAAAAGGCCCATTAACATTCTGTGTACAATAAATGCATATAATGTGGTTAATTTTTGTTATTTTATTTATCCAATGACATTTTCAAGTGTAGAGAACTTGGGAAAATGGTTTGTACTCTGACTACATGATGTGTGACCTATTTACCCTCCACAATCCTCTAAAATTCTGTATGAAATATCCTATCGATCTCTCTCTGTTATAATACATCAAGAAATTATTAATCATGTGAAATCAAAATTAAAATGTACAAATAATGTGTCTTAAAAATAATATTTAAAAATGGATAATTTTAAATGAAATATCCAACTATTATTGTGCATAATTGAACAATGATAATATATAAAATAAAACATTATAATGTTTCCCCTATAATGACACTAAAATGTTTTGGATTTAGTGTATTTTGCAAGTGGAATATAACCATATAGATTATTTTTGGATTTTATGGATCAATTTTTAATTATATAAGATGTATTTGTCATGAAAAATGAAATTGTTACATAAAATATTGATATATATTGCATGGATACTAGATAAGATCAACATCATGTTAAAATTATAGTTAATTTAATTTTTATATGATGAAAGAGTACCTTGAAAAAATATCATTCTTTGATGAATATGTTTGTAATATAATATCCACTTTTTATTACTATCATTTTGTATGGTGGACCCAATGTATAACCCTCGGTGTGATCCATATGTACTCCTTAAATCATGGAATGTCATCGATATGCTGTGAGGTGCTAGCATGGTGTATTATATATGTTGTGTTTCTCACTGTAACCACTTCTTATTCCTTCTAACTATAAGAAAATCATATCTATTTTAGGAAGATGAGAGAAGGTGGATATTACAAAAAAATCCGTTGTATACACTGTAGTTTCAATTATAGATTATCCATACATAGTAGATATAACAATATTTTTATAGAGTTAGGTTTTATGATATAATATTCATTAAAAAAATGGTCTTGGAATAATATAATATTCCCTAAATAATTCAATTCTGTATAATGAAAATATTATTTCTTTATGCCATATTTTACCTTTATCAATATTAAATATTATTTTAATGGAATGAAAATTATTATTTATTATCGGAAATCATCTAGGTATGCTTCTCCTCATCAGTAATTATTGAATAAATGAAAAAAAAAATATTTGTTTAAATATTTATTTAGATATAAATTTTCCATTCACTATCTAGAGAAATAATAATCATTAATTATTTTATAAATAAAATAAATATGATATCCACAATTTGGTGAATAAATACCCAGTTAATATCAAAATAATTAAAAAAATAAATTATTTGTTACCTCGTGAATATTAGTGATCAATAAAACAAGAACAGAACCTGTCTTAAGAATAATATTTATCCAAAATGTAAATTTTAATTGAATTTAATAATGATTAACATAAACACTTATTATGTGTCCCTACAGACTTCTTTATCAATAAAATTTGGTATGATTTCCTAAACCAAATGAATATATTTAAAACACATCAAGGCTACCCGTAGAAGAAAATTAATTTATCTACATCCAAAATGACACATGAACACCTACTATATACTATAATCAGCATACCATGATATATCATCAACCATGTCGCAAATCTATGTCATCAAACTATATACTTGATAAGTAATTCTTTTACTTTATCAAATAATCTCAACAATACACCATTGATATGGAATTATATGTGACATATACCTTTTAATAAAATACTTTAGATATCATTTTAAATGAATATATAATGGGATAATCATTACTTTGAATATTAATTAATAGAACGTTACACATGATGCACGAAACACACCTCACTTCATTATGACTGTAATTCAGGTTTTATGAAACAAATCTTTATCGAAAATAGTAACCTTAATTAATAATAATCATGAATTATAAGAAGCATTATAGACACCCATTGATAAAAATATATGAAGCCATGCAATCAATTATAATTACTACAAGCGGTTCAATTCTCATAATATCTCGTCCTGCGGATTTCCAAGTTTAATATTTTTGAAAAGAAGACTCGTCTGATTATGTAAGGTAACGCATAAAAGTAATCATTATATGTGTCCCACTATTGAATTTAATCTGATAGTATAACAATATTTATGAATATCATCATAGAATTTCAAGGTTATCACCAGAGCATGGAAATACTGTGACCTTATGAATGCGATAGACAACTGATCACAATAATAGAACATGTTCATGTATAAAAATGAACAATATCTAGTAAGATATATTACTATTATTATACTATTTCAATATAAATTTAATCAAAAGTATCGAAATTTGGTTAAATGGTAATGTTGATTAGGAAAGAGACATTATATAGGGGAGGTTTTGGAGAGCACATATTCATCTAAGTTAATATGGGACAAAAGATCCCATAAAATCCATATAAGGAAATATTGTCACAAATATTTTCACCTTTGAGAACGGAAAATTATCAAGATGTTCCACACAAAATGAATGGTTGATGGTACCTCCCAAGAGTTTCAATCCTAATCCATCTAGAACCTTCACGAGCATGATAAGCGTTGAGGTTACCTCTATAAAATGTTAATCTAGAGCCACAGATAACATTTTCAACCATGTAATGGATTAATGGCACCTTTTCAAGACTTCATCTAAAATAATGAATCCCCATCCACTCAGGAAGAACCTAATGATTTTTGAAGTTATTTAACCATCACTAAATCGTAATTCTTATAAATACCCCTTTAGTCTATCTTTCTAGGGTACATTCAACCTTTTTACTCTTGATATTGCATTGAGTTCATTAACATTCTGAGATCCGTAAGAGAGATAGGGAATGGATCACCTAATGTTTCCAAGCATCACAAAACCTCCTACAATGTTCCATTGAGTGCCTCTACCTATGTTAGAGATTAAATTCCCAATGTTCCATGATATTAGTGGATTAATAATTCCCCTTATGGAATGTGGGGCTTCATTTTGAATTTATCTCTCTTGAATCTTTCCATATAAGAACAAAAGTATTACCCCAACACAGGTGCACTCTTTTTCAAGATGCATACTTCTTTGTGAATCCCCAGGCCTCTATGAAGAACATAATAGTAATTAAGATCCTTTCCTGAGGGACATATACCTTATGAACCCTCTATCCAAATAATATACATGGTTCCTCCATCCATATAACACCCCTTTATGAAGGTAGAGTTGTCGAGGACCCATTACCAATCCATGACATGTTCAGCTGCACCCAGTGTCCCTATGTGACAAGTCACACCCATTCATGTGACTACCACATCATATCAAATGTGTCCTAAACCCCAATCCTACCATTTTTATAATAATAGGTACCCAACGTCTTCTTCCTTCAATGACCAGGGACCCAAACATCATCCTCCTGATTGTCCACTCCACTATGACAGTTCCAACTTCATGCCTCACCCCAATTGAGAATGAGAGGTGATCCCGTTATCCCCTAAAGTGCTATATTGAATAGAAATTTTGAACCAAAAATGGCCCCCCTTGAGGAGTGGTATGTTCCACATCATAGCCACAAGTAATAAAATAGTACAACCTCACATCGTAGTCAAATGATCATCAACTACACTACAAAATCCTCAAAACATGCATAAAAATGTTGCTCCACCTGATGCATTGAATATGGGATTACCCATGTATGATCATCATGGAATGATATGTTCCCATAATCCATATAATTTAACATTGATATGTGGAATCATCCACAGATAAGCCTGTAACTATGTTTCCCACTCATCGAATATGACACCCATTTTGGGCATCTTCCATGCATAAGACCCACAACATCTCTTCTCGATTCTCATTTAATTACATGAGAATCCTTAGAGAAATACACTAAATTCCATCGATCATTCATATCACATGAAATTTAACTATCCCATAATAATACATGGGTTTGGATCCATATATCAGTAACAATTTATGTATGAAACATACGTGAGGTACAATACTAACATTGGTAATCTTAGGTGTGATATCATAACTTTTATGGGTTAACCTCTAAGATCCACCTCGAGTGGAATCTTGATCTATACATCTTAGATCCACCTTAATGGTAATTCTATTACATTAAACCTAGATTTGAGTCAAGGGGTATTCATATCCATCAACTCAGGTGTGACATCTTCCCTCCTAAGGATGTACCTTTCGAATACGCCTCAAGTGCTGTCTTGATCTATCCATCCTAGATCTTCCTCAAGTGGAGTTATGATACATTAAATAAGGTTTGAAATATTTCATAATTGGGTCATAACATATGAATCCTCCATAAAGAGTGTTATAAATCATTCATATCAGATCCCCCTCAAGGTGTGTCATCGGCCATCCATCATGGATCCTCTATACGGGGCATCCTGATCAACCACTCTGAGATCTGACTCATGGGGAGTTTTGATCCATCAACTCTTGTGTGACTTTGTCCCCACTAGGGAAACAACATCTACATCAACCATAAGTGGAATCATTATACATGCATCTATGATCTGCCTCATGTTTTTTCTAATCCATAAACACAAGAATGAAATGTTCCCTCCTAGGGATGGATATCTCGTATCCACCTCAAAGGAAATCCTGATACATCCATCCCATATTAGCCTCAAGTAGAATTCAGATTCATCAGACTTAGTTCGATATCCTCCCTCATTATTACACTCCTCCTTTGATCTTCCTCCATGATGGAAAGGGTTTTTAATGAACAACATATTCCAAAAAGGCTTTAAAGCTTTGCTTAACCTTTCCCTATAAGACTTTAAACCTTAATCCATATCTCCAAGATGTTAATCTCATGGCCTTGTCCATAATACTAACTCTAGGATTAATATTGGGATTCCTCAGGTTAAAATCAATGGAATATTTATTCCTCTGGAATTATTATCTCATGATCGATATGGAATACATTAGGTTATGTGGGAAATATGCCTCACATGAGATGCCGTCCAAGTGGTAAGAATTTACTACTTCCTAATATACACAATGTACAATAAAGAGTATATATTTTCATCATGACTACTCTCTTGATTAATGGTTACTACTCTATTGAGATATAAGTATCATAATTAACGGTTTCAACCTAGAGACGACGGTTAGAATGAGTTCAAAAAACAAGAACTAATCTTTGATGGAGACCCATACTAGAAAAAATGATCTACTGAGTAATACATGGAAGGACGAACTGACATCGCATCAACTCATTTAGATAAATTTGAAAAAATATCCAATGAAAAGTGATGAATTCCTATTTCCTTTGGAATGTTGGAATATGGGGAAATAGAATCTTGTGTTGATAGCACACCAGGTGGGGCCAGATGAAATTATCGAAAACCAAAACATTTAACCCAATGTGATCTCTTCTCCATCAACCAGGGACACTAATAATGATAGAAAATATTTATTGGATAGAGCCTAGATATATCTAGAATCAAGCTTCAACAATATAAATGGATAAATTGAAATGAATTTATTATCCTTCAACCATGGAGAATATTAATGTTACACACTAGATTTCGGATTGGGCCTAGATGTTTCTAGTGCTGGGATTCAAAAAATAAAAAGGTGAAACTGATGTGAAACTCTTATTCATCAACCAAGGGGACTAATAATATTTTTAAAGAGGATTTGGTATTAGACCCATATGTTTCATGCATCTGGATTCACAAATATAAATGGTTTACCAAATGTGACCTCTTCACCTCAACATATGAAAAATTAGAATTTGGATATAATTAAATTAATATGTCACCATATTCATACATTCGATGACCAGACCCATAAATAATAGGGTGGTCCTAACATCAATATTACATGAGAATATAGGAATTTTTCATTGTGTATTCTTAGTACATGAAATCTTAATTATAGATCCTTATTTATATTCAGAATAATTGAAGGTTGGGGTAAATAGGGAATATATGATTTTATTTCCTACAATAAGGAATTAATCAATATTCCCTATGCGACTCAGGCTACATGATATTAGAAAAGTGGAAATCATTAGAACTGAGAGAGGAGGGTAATTGTTGTGGAAACCCCCACACAATTATTCCATTTCTATGGCTTCCACCTCACCCATGGCTACCAAGGGACGAAGCCCCATCACACCTGATAATATCATCTAGAAGAGGGTAATAAAAATAAGATAATTTTGGTGAGAACAAGAAGGGTTCATTTTCACCTACAATATGGCCCTCAAGGACCTAGAGACATCTGTTCTTCATCGAACCCTCAACACTTGAGGGTTATATAAGGGGAAACCACCCTCGGTTCCAGCAATGAATCACTTAAAGGGTCTCTCACTAGAAAACTACATTGACTAAATAACCAATGTCGATGAGGTAGTGGACAATTGGGTAGTCCTTTCAATGATAATCACCATGGATCTATCTAGGAGGGCTCTCAAAGAACCTCATACATACTAGAAATAACATATCCCTCAGTTATTAGAGAATGTGAACTAAACCTAATTTTAAATCCCCTTTTTAGAGCACTCCGTGCAAATGTTAGGGAAATCTCCGAGATATTTCCCAACAAGTAGTATATTTACAAACCTTGAGCCCTGTACCACCACTAATTAATCTCACTAGATCTTTATGACAAGCCATCTTGGATTCAATTTTTCCCAATTTGGGTTGAGATCATAGCCACCAAAGATGAAGGTTGGTTTCTCTCTTTCAATCATCACCACCACAAAAAGGTGGTATGAACCATCTTATAATGGGGAGAATTATTTTTTATTCCATCCTCATGCTCCCTCTATCCAACATGGAGATCCTCCCAATGTTTAAATTAGTTTTTACCAAGGTACTAACCATACCCCCCCCCCCAACTAAAGAAATGGTCCTCCAACCTCAATCAACTGTTAGTACGAAGGTCCTCCCAGTTCCCCCATAAAAAAAATAAGGTTTCATCCCTACATTATAATTAACCTATACAGAGGTCCTCATTACATAGTGTAAAATAAATTCCCTTAGGAACACTCCCTTGGAAAGAGATCTAGTACACACTGTTAGAGAAAAAACATTTAAAAATGAAAGTTTATCATTGACCATGTCGACCTATCAGATTTCTAAGAACTAGATTACTCGAAAATTGATCCTTCCCACTAGAATCACTATATTGGGGAAGGAGAGTGACATTTGTGATTGGAGATCCCATATGTCGAGGTCCATTGGATCCTCGTATCCCTTTGTAGGCACATATAGTTAGAGGATGTTAAGTATATTTACTATTTACTCTCATTGTAGTGATCACTATAACTTCTTGTTTACCACCACAATACCTCCACCCATGAAGTGGGAGATATGTTAGGGTCTAGGATAAAGCCTTTGGATGGATATTGCACACCCACACCCTATATAGTTGCTTCAAACCTCGCACATGAGGCCATTGTGAAAACACCGACCTACAATGTTGTAATGATGAGGTTAGAACTACCCCCAAGGGAGGTTCCATCATGAATAAGGTTTTCACTCATTTATAGACCCCTATCATAGTATAGAAATAAAATTACTGGTCTATATCAGTGTTACCAACAATATCTAAGATCACACTTATCAATGTACATGCCAACCATGTAAATGCCCCTTTCACTAAGAATAGTGGCCTATGGGAGGTCCTAGCCACAAAACAACATTCAATGGTTTGGTACCCTCCTACAACTACAATCACTAACATCCCAAATTTCCTTCTAGATGATTAGGCATTGTGTTTCCACTTAGTAATATAGAGGATTCATCACTACCTATGTGATTAGAAGTTGACCAACCTTGAAAGTAAACAAAACATCAAGGCCAATGAGTAGGAGTGTTGGAGGTCCAAGATCACAGTGCACCAAGTGGCTCAGTACCCCTGCTTAAAAATATTACATCTTGAACCTTCTATAAACCTATATCAATATCCTCAAAGTTATCAATAAATTTATGGAAGAAGCATCTTCTCACATATATATTATATGATATTAAATATATGAATCTCCTCATTTCAAAACTATATTACAACAACTCTACTTATCCATGAAAGATTAAGGTTCCCCAATGGATATCACCAAGGTTATTATGGATATAAATGAACTTCATGTCGACCATAGGGATAGAGGAATTGATTTAGGTAAGGATAGGATCTTGGTAGACCCTCTGACAGGTGTCCTCACATGTTTTCCAAGCCATGAATTTGGTCTGGGAGATCCCTCCAATGTTGCAATTTTTTCAAATGTCATAACATCAATGAAGGGGAGGGACATATTGATCCCACTAATACACTCAAGGTTTCCCTGAATGGAAAAAATGGAAAACATCATAGGAGCCCTACTCTAGAATCTATATGAGAATAGAAGCCATGTCATAAATTTCATTGTTGAATGATTGCCGAATAATGGAGATTCCCTGATAGTTCCCATATTAACCCTATTGGGATAGTAATACCTCCTTTTACAGATTCCCCAATATAAATATTGTGTCCCTATGCATCCAGTTTCAGAAAAATCCATTGTTTATGAAAATTGATCATGCTATGAGTAATTGAACCAATGCATGTCATGCGATTATCAACCTTATTATATTGACCACACGAATTGTTAAGTTGATTATACCTCTCTCTATGTTTCATAGTATATCAATGCATTGGTGGATGATGATCCTCTCTATGATGACATTATATTCCCTCAAAAATCACCTAGAGGCCCTCAAAATCTGATTGTTTGAAATTGCAACTAATATAATGTTTTACCCAACAACGGAAGATAATATCTGAGAACCCATGGAGTTTTGGAACCCATATTCACACTCTGGAATTGGATGGTAGACCTACTGAAGCACCTTGCACATGTTATTTCAATATTTGGATCCAAGATGGGGATACCAAAGAAGTAAGAGAACACTAATATTTAGAATTTTGTTCATCCATTGGTGGGGCTCATGTTCATCTGATAAACCCAGGTACCCATATAGTCTATTGCCAGCATGGTGGACCTTCATATGAAGTTCCTCTACTTGTTCTTCTCCACCACACATAATATATGTACTTTTTGACCTCCTCGTGTTCTTTTATAGGAATTATAGGTGAGTTTTAGACTGTATCTTCCAGTGGAAATGCCTCATTAATTCACTCAATTTTTTATTGTCCCTATATATTTTGTTGACGATGAGTCTGGGAATGGATAAAAGTGACTCAATCGCTAACTTTATCACCTAGAACAACCCATATGGGCTAAAGGAATTAGTTGAAAAGGATCTATGTTTGGGGAGAGATTTTTATCATTACATACCATATCTTTTCCCATTTTCTATTCCATCGCCCCTAAAGAGACTTTCAAAATCACAGACATCCATCAACATGCATGTGGAGGCCCTCGACCAGGAATAGTGTTTGTCCCCATTACTGAAAGAGCCTCATCACGTGTAGCAGAACAACCAATAATAACCCCTCATATCACAAAACCATTATGAACCACCTCTCCAAGAATAACTACCTAATTGAAATAATGTTCATCCATCCCCCTTTTATGGTCAGGATCCTATAGAACCTTTCCCTAGAAGAAGATATCAAACCTAATCTATCATGGTTTCATAGGTCTCAGGATACATCTTCTATGCACTAGTGAAGGGAATTATATTAATTGATGATTTTAGTAGGCCCTAGATGGTAGGACTCATGATCTTCCACAATCATTACCAATACAATAAGATCATCATGCATTCCATCAAGGAATCTAAGACAAGAAGATATTATCTCAAGGAATATGTTGATCGTTTCCTAGTCATGTTGGGTGATGCCTCAATACATGTAGCACATGTCTCCTCCAACATTTAAAATTTCATTGACAGATATGGTGAATGGAAATAAGAAAATAGTCACAGGACATGGAATGATGATGACTTCATTTCCCAAAGGGCAGTCATTCATGCTCATTGTGTCATTTGTGATATCCTAGGAATTCGATAGCCTTATATATTTGTCACACCCCTTCCGGTCACTGATTCTGTATTAATGATGAATCCTTTAATATAAGAGAAAAAAATGCATCGATTGTGCCCAGGATATCAGAGTGTCCTGTCAATGTAGAATCCTTATAACACACTGGGTGACATTATGCCCCCTATGTTAGGATATGTTCCATGAGTCTTCCATGTACTGGATGACCATAATAATGATGATTATAAGTATTAATCTATCAAATATATTGCTTTTGTGGATATTGTCATGAAACATGACACTGATGAATTGTAGGAATAATCCTTAGGTTTCTCACCCTAATGTCATAGAAGGTAAGGCCTAAGGCATGTGATCCACTAGAATGCTTATATTATTACCTCAAAACGGGTTATACATTTTGTTACGAAAAGTACATTTTTTCAAAGCTCATAAGGTAATTTCCTCCAATTATGCTAAGTCATTTATCGATATAGATCCAACCATGATGGTGGACCATGTAACTCTGTTGTGACCCTTCTATAATCATCTATGTGTATCTAGATCCAAGCCTCTTCAATTAGTTGTATAGGTTAGGTAATATAGTCAACAATAAAATATTTCCTACAGTAGTTAGAACCTAGGGGTTCATCCAACACCAACTGTTATTCACCTACCAAGGAGAGACCCCCCATATAAAATGTTATTCCTTTATCATGGACCTATAATGTGTTTAATAACCTCTTTGGAATGTAAATTATTATTTTACCCTCAAGTCCCTCATAGTGTCAAAATAAATTCTCAAGGGCCTTGATGAAGCATTCAAAATTTCTCCCCAATTTGATGTTGATGTAGCTTCCAATAAGACCAACTAGGAAGATTTTTTTAAGAATATGGAATTAAAATCCATAAAATATTTTTGGTGGGAGATGATAGAATCATCATGTAGAGAACATATTCCCACTGTACATCGCATGAAATTTCAATAACATTAAATTCCATCGCTTCATGACGTACACAGGTTGTGGGATCGAACTCATCCTAACTCGCATGCTCCACATGTTTTAACACATAGAACTAGGTAAAACCCCTCCAACCATATAATTCAATGTTATTAAATGACTGATAAGGAACCAGATGGAATGTTCTTCAAGAAGACATGGTATTGTGGCTTTATAGAAATTATCAAATTCATTGTAG
This sequence comes from Viscum album, assembly GCA_963277665.1. Taxonomy (NCBI): domain Eukaryota; kingdom Viridiplantae; phylum Streptophyta; class Magnoliopsida; order Santalales; family Viscaceae; genus Viscum; species Viscum album. The sequence goes on along the minus strand of OY728123.1, from coordinate 2,057,543,423 downwards.
TCTCAGAAGATACTACCTCTAATGTGTTATAAATATGCCCTATATTCATTTTCATAAAACATCCCACTACTCATATCAAAACTGATAGAAATAATATTGTAACGGTCATGTTAGGGAGCTCCTGGGTAATCGATACTCCTTTGACTCCTTTAAAAGTCCTTATATAGACACCTTGTACCAAAAATATGGAGGGGGGGAAATGATAAAAATTGTGGGGTTGGTAGAATACAATCTAATAGTGATCTAGAATCAATCTTATTCAATATATGGGTCATATTATATGACACCTTCATTCTCTAAATTCATCTAATAGAGAGTACAATGCTAGAACTGCGGGATGTTTCATTATTTCTTGAAAAAATTGATTTGGAATCACTAAGAAAGAGAATAAACATATTATCTCATAATCCTAAACATGATAGGAGGGGGTTATATAAGAATACCCTAATTCTATTAAGTACTAAGAAGCATTTACTATCGTCACCATATCACAACATTCCCTCATGATCCACATAGTAGGGATGAATCTAAAAAGTGGACTTCTTTCCATTGTTTTGAAATCAAGAAGGGACCCCATGGTTACATTTGAAATATAATTAGATCAACATGTTATATTTACTTTGTTTTAAAAGATCTGGAACCCCTCAGTAATGATTATGTGTCTCCAATAGGAGGATATAGTGCTTCCTACAGGCTGGATGGAATAGAAGAACCCCATATTTCTACTGATTCTTCTTTCTTGGTTACCTAAGAGTATTTTTAGTACACCACTCCAACATTTGTGGAGGGTTTCTACACCACCATTGATGAGATTAATAAAATAAACCTTCGTAACATGTTTTTCTTGGGATAACCACATGTGTACCTACTTCATTCATTGGATTACCTCTCGTGTACACTGTTGTTTTGGTCATGTGATTTCCTCACATGTACCCTATTATTTTGAGATTGGGATTTCTTCACCTATAACCTATTAATTTGGGAATGGGATGTCCTTCAGTTTTCCCTCTTATTTTAGGCTTGGGAAATCCTCCTGTGTACCATTTTATTGTTGGTTCAGCAGGTCCTTGTATTTAGCCTTTTATTTCATGATTTGGATGTCCTCCTGTATACCGGTTGATCTCTTAAAACATTTATCACTACTCAATTAATTAAATGTATATATTTTTCCCACTCATCACATAAAAATCATATGTACATGTGACATAGAAAAATAAGAATCCCTTCATATATGGAACCAAAAAAAGATATGGGTTTCATAAACAATAATCATTACCAATGAAATTAAATGTGCATAACTAAAACATCATCACATCATATCCTATGTAATATATATATATATATATATATATTCTAATCACTTCATTAAATCACAACCCAGGAAAAAAATTGGGATTGAAAATCATAAGACCCGTAGAAGAGAACCATATCTCATATATTTAATACCAATAATATAGAAAGAGATTTTGTAAACATATAACCTGTAGAACAGAAATGGTTTTCATAAAAATATAACTCATTAAATAAAAATGGGTTTAATTATTACCATTGAATAAAGAATAAACCATTTTGAGAGGGAATATGAATGGAACCTTTAGATAATTTCCTAGAGGTTCATGAGTAACATAAAAAGATGTAATTGTACGTGATTAATTACTTAGAAATGGATTTAGAAAAACCATACTGAGGAAATATAATTTATTATTTTAAAATTAATTTTTAATGCATAAACCCAATTTTAATTATATTTTCATTGAAAATACATTGAAAACATATAAATAATTCCTGAAATCATTTCGAAAACCTTTTTTCAAGAAAACTTTAGAAAATAATATGGAATATATTCTGAAGAACCATTTACATGAAAACTTATAATATAATCATCAAATAAAATTTCACTGAAAACACATTGATATATTATAAATATAGATAGAATTTTTTTTCAAAATCTTTTTTTTGAAGATATTTATGAAAAAATATAAATAATTCTTGATAACATTTTAAAATCCATTTATTTAAAAATAACATTGAAAACAAATAAATAAACCTTCTAAAACCATAAATAATTTTCAAAATCCATTTTCATTAATATTTATCTTAAAATATCATATGAATCGACTTTTGGAAACATGGTTTCTAAATAAACTGGATTTCTAACCAAAGACATAGATACAGTATGATATTTATCCAAAGATTTTCATAATTATATCAAGTACATAAGATTAGAAAAATTGTACAAATACTTTCTTATCTCATAAATAAATTGAGGATAAATAATCCCATGAGTGATCATGAGATATGAATCATAATATTTCCTCAAAATATTATTAATCATTAACAGTCTTGAAAAGCGATGAGATTGTTTCAAAAAATTCTTACCACATGGTAACATGGGATCATGCTATTCATTTTTGAAAATGAAATTAAATGAAGTATAAAATATCATTAAAATAATTACATTGATTATATAACATATCAATTTATATAATATGCACCTTGTTAATGAATTTATCTTCATAATAAAATGTGTGCCTCAGAGAAGGCTATTTGAGACAAAACTGCTTTATCGATTTGGTAAATTTTATAAAATTTACTCCATAGAAGAAATATAATATAATTGATATTTAAATACGAAAAAATTTAATTTTATGAGAACTATAATACATTAATTATCAGTAAATATTAGACACAAACAACTTCAGTGATGAATAAAGTATGTATGTCACAGAAATTAAAATTAGGAGGAAATCCCTTACCTTGGGTATATACTCTTGTCGTACCCATTAAATCCTATTGTATAAAAAATATAAATTTATTATACACATTTTAAAAAAGAATATTAATTTTATATAAATATATATGTGAATTTAATATACCTTCATATTACCCAATTTTTATCAATTTTATGTTAAGGTTACACTTTAGGTAATATTCGCTCTGTGTTTAACTTGTATATTAATTTTTCATATTGCTTATCCTTATACTTATATCATGATTCGAGAAAGTAACCCATGATATAAATATAATTTATATCTATTATATTTTTTTATAATAATTGATATAATATATAAGTACAAAATAGAATACATAGTTCTTGGAGATTGTATTCCATATGTATGCATGGATGTAGTTTCTATTTTTATATTCGTATTTAAATAATGAAAAAAAGAGATATATGTATATATGTATATCATTATTATTGGAGATTTACGATATCATATATAACATATATATTTACTAAACTCATCCTAGATATATCCCATGAAATGGATTAATGAATCATATCACTTTTAGGGCGTGGTAGTCCAAACATCCTCAAAAACAATTATCATACTAAGAAAAAATAGAAATTAAAATAGATAAGTGTTTTAAAGAATACATAAGAATAAAAAAATAAAAAATATAATGTATAATGTATATTAACATATTTTTCATCATAATTTCTCCCGTGAGATGCGGTAAAAGAGAAATGAACAATCATAATTTATTTAGGTGGTAGTTTGCTCAACGTGTGAACAGTTTGATCGTTACCCATTTGATAGATGTCTGTGTAAGTGTAGTTTAAACCCTTAGCATAAATAAATTATAGTATATGTATAATACTGTTTTTTTATTCAATAATGTAATAAATATAGTGGGTTGGGAGAATAAAAAACGGGATATGGAGATAAGACATTACTTCTTAATCGGGCAACTCCTTCGGGTTTGTTCCAAAATGCTTCCATGGAAGACATTATCCCAATGAGAGGAATAGAGGAGGAAGGGATGAATCTTGTAAAGTCAATATTGAAGATATTTTCTTATAACATGTGTTTCTAGAGGTTTTAAGAGTTGGGAGAGGTGGTGTCCTTTGACAGGGATGAAGGAGTGTCACTCTAGTAAATATTTAAATAGAAAATTCCATCAAAATTTTTCATGTTCGAAGTGGATAAAATAATGATCCAAAGACATTACAAGGTAGTATAGCATTTAAATATAGGCATATAAGTTCATTTGGAAACATTCTGGGTCATTTTGGCCCTTAAGATTAATATTTTTCCCCAATTAAGATTAATTTGACCTTCATTATTGTGAAAATTTTTATTCCCATTTACTAATCATTACAGTCAGAAATAATAATGTTATAATGAGACTCAAAATATTACATTGATAAGAAGGGTGTATTCCATTTTTTCAAAATACATATAATATATGTGAAAAAATTGAGATTAATGCTAATCCCACAGACAAGATGAAATGAAGGGTCATTAAAGAAGAAAATAAGATCAAATGTTTGTTATATTTTAATATTGAATATCACTGTGAATTTGATTCTATTGTCCAAAATTATATCATCAAATTTATAAATTATCTAAATTTACATTGAAATTAATATAAAATATAATTTATCATTAATAATTATCTAAAAAAATATTTGGTTTTTAATCTAAAAACAATATTTTTTACGATTCAACACAAATGAAGTTTCTATGAAAAATCTCAAAAATTAACACTAATCTAATATAGAAATTTTAAATAAAAAAAATTATTTTTATTTTATCAAATAAATTTTATAAATGTATCTAAAATTTATTTTATTATTTTCACATAATTATTTGAGAGTAATTTTTAAAATAAAATAGTATTTCTAAAACATAGAAAGGCTTTACCAAATAATTATATATTTTGTTATAAATATGTTCAATTTATATTATAGATTTATATAAAACTTATTTTAAAGATAGATTTTTAATTTTATATTAATATATTTAAATTCTAGGATATAATTAACTCATATATAAAATTAAAATATCAAAATGATGATTCATTGAAATATCAGTGTTGTGTGTAGCATATTTCAAGTTGGGGTTGCGTGTAAAAAAATCCAATTTGGTGTTGTTGTAACATATGCCAATTCGGTGTCGTGTGTTATGTAATCTAACTCCATGTTCATTTTAATGTATTTTTATTCTATGTTTCTTATAGCGTGAACCAATTTGGTGTTGTGTTACATACACTAAGTCGGTGTCATTTGAATGGAATATTTTACATAGTGAATTTAAAGACATAAATGGAAATTTAATTTATTCGAAAAAAAAGGTCCATAAAAACTAAGTGTGTTACATTCTACACCCATTAAAAAGAATTTCACCTTTGAGATTCACCTGGGTTGTCAATGGGTTAAAAATTGAATGTTTCATTCATAGAAACCCATATCGTATAAAAGAATACTAAAACATCCATTTAAAGGACATGTTATAGCCATAATGGTAAACTATTGTAAAATATAAATCGGCTTCCACATAGAATGACATAGTTAAGGAGTTAATATTAGACATGGTTGAAAATTGTAAATATTTATAGAATGTGATTGAGGTCATAAATAACAAAAAAGTAAATGATAAAAGATAATATTATGGCCTCAAATAAAAAAAATTGTGATGATGTAAAAGCCCATCGGTTCAACAAAATTATGGTATTGTGACAACACATTTTCTCTTGATCATTATCCTAACATTGTTTAATTAATTTATTGATCTATAATTTATGGAAATATATTAACATGATATATTTCTCTTAATTAAATTTCATTCTTTAGTTGATATTTTATTAATTTCTAATTCATCTATTTAATCATGTAATGGATATCATAAAATTTACTTGGATACTTAATGTGAAAAAATACACTTTTAGCATATCTTAATTACCATTAAATAATGGAATATAATAATTATATATCTAAAATATTGTAAAAAATCTATATTAATAATAAATAATCTATAAACATAAAAGTAAAAAATAATGTTTCTTCATAAATAGATATTCATAAAAAATAAGTATACAACTTTCCAACATCATGTAGTCCATTAGTTGGTGTGAAACCATTATCATCCTCCAGTCATGGGTTCAAGACCCATGACCTTGCCAAACTATATTAGTTTTTACCCAAAATGCATTATTTCCTTTTCTAAAACCAAAAAAATATAATTTCTAAAATAAATATGACATAAATACTTGAAATAATTTTAATCTCTAAATATCATTTTAACCAAGGTTTTTGAAATAATATCAGTGCATAAATAATTACTCAGAGGTTTAACATTATCATATTATGAATGAATAACCTAGTAACCCTTCTCACAGATGAAAATCCAAAACATTTTAAAGAGAGTCATGAAATCAAAATAACATTAATTCCCCTATAAATAAAAATGGTTCTCTTTGTTGTCACATTCCAAACATGTCTGTATCCTAGTCAAAATTTTTAATGAAAAAATGGTAATAACTTGAATTACTATTAATACTTTATAAAAATATTCATGGTTCTTTATTACAATTGTTAACGGATATAACCCTTAAATTCAATATATTTTAAACATCATCTGTGATGACAATGAGAACTTTTCAGACCAATCAATAATCAGATCTAGTGTAATCTATACAATCCAATTTACATTATCCAAATCAATTGTCTATTTATCAAATCAAAAGACACGTTTTTCTACATCTTGATCACATTAAGTTTTACCTTATCTTAATCATAATATCAATTATCTATTTCTTCATCACCATTAAAAATATCATTTTCAATCCCCAATGAAAACTTATTCTAAAAATAACTATAGAATTCATGATTCATATAACATAATAGTTGAATTCAAAAAAAGATGTACTTCATTCAAATAACTATATTCTTAAACCATTACACATGCTTCATGAAACTTATTCCTTAATACCTCATTTTGAGAATATGAAATATGAGTCATGTATTAAGGTTCATCAATGTTAATCTAATCATGCTACTTATAATCAATGGAAACAATGTTGTAAGAACATCACATAACATTCACATTTTTTAGTCTCTTTAGCTTAGGAAGTATAATAAACACTCATTCCATCTTCTTTATTCTATTTATGATATTTTCACTAGAGAAATCAATTCAAAAATTCCAATACATTCCACATCTGAAACATTAAAATTTAAATACCTCCCATCAAGTAATATCTATTTTCAAAAACTAGAAAGCATAGTGTGAGAAATAATTATCATAATGGGATACCATGTAATCACGAAACATTATTTATAGGGTGCATAAATCATGTATCATACATCATTAATATATGAAAACCCGGTTTTGTCATAGTATATTCATAAACAAACTTATATTTATGTCTTTAATGATGGTTTGAGAAATTTTTTGTGAATTCCCAAAGCATATCCCACAGGAATTTAAAACTAGGTGTGAATCAATGCCCGTTTTCATTTAGTAGATAACCCTAAATCAGGCACGAAACATATTTTTAGAGTTTTTACCCTATGGTAAATCTATTCCAGATGTATATCCACGTGCTGTATCTAGACATGGATTTATTACTAGGAAAATACTCAGTCTCTCATGCACCAAAATTCTAGGACATTTTCCTAATCCTTGAATCATCCTTATATTATCCATAGATATATTCCTAGATATATCCATAGATATATTCCTAGGAATATCACTATTGTTTTCTGATTAATTTTTCTAATGGTTGAAAAAACATCTTCTGTTGATACCAATTATGGGGTATCATGCTTAACCTAAATGGAAATTACATCATTATATATGAATATTCAGTACATTAAAAAAATACACACCGGAGAAAAAAAATATTTTATTGTATTTAGAAACATGGAAACCCAATATTCTATCATGGTGAAATATCTTCAACGTCTTCTGTAAATATCTCCACCTTGAGAACTTCTTCCTAAACCATTTGTTCATAGCCCAATGATTGGAAACACAAGAAAGCGGTGAGCTCAGATGTTGAGCGATAGTAAATCATGGTAATGTGTATGTATAGAATGATAAAAGGGTATAGAACTTGAGCATAACATCTGAATATCATACCATTGATATTATAGGTTATATTAAATATTTAATGTTTATATGAAAATAATCATAAAAATAATAATGAACATAATCCATGAAAGAATGACATATGAATAGAACGTAGAATTGTGGAATACACATAATAATTTTAAAAACCATGTCATTGATGCCTACCAAGGCCTTTGTAACAATTTTTTCATGGGTTAATCACTAGTGTACGTACTTTAGGATTGTGATTCCTCCCATGTACCCTCTTATTTGGTGCATGGGATTTCATCCCACGTACCATCTAGTATCAGGCTTCCAATTTACTCCCATGTGACCTCTTGTTTTGGCATTGGAATGTCTCTAGGTTTACCCTCTTTTTTGGGCTTTTGAATTTTTTCCCATGTGCCCTCTTGTTTCAGGCTTGGGATGTCCTCCCATTTACCCTCTGGTTTCGGGATTTGAAATTCTTCTCATGCAGTATTTTTTCTTGTAAACATTTATCATTTCCCAAAGTCCATTAGAAAGAGATATAGGTACCACATTTCATATAAAAAAACATATATACATGTGACATAATAAAATATAACTTTCTTCATATCATAAATGAAAAAAGTGTCTCAAAGAAGGTACATTGATAGAAAACTACTATACCGAATTGGTATCCTTTGAAATATTATCCCTGTGTAATGAAAATAATATAATTGATATTTAAATACCCAATAAATTTAATAATAATTTCCTTATAATACTTTAATGGTTTTCTACTAAACCACAAAAAAAAGTGAGTGGTTAATAAAGCATGTATATCACAAAAATAAAATCTGAGATGAAATCCCGTACCTTATGTCATTACTCTCGTCGAACTCATTCAAGCCTCCGGTATAATAAATATAAATTTATTAAAAATATTTTTATGAACCATATTTTTATATATAATTGGATGTATGGATTGATTGAGACTTTATAGTACCCTATTTTAATAAATTTCATGTTATGGTTAAACATTATGTAATATTAACTTTTTATATGTATTAATTTGTTAAATTTTTAGTCCTTATAAAAAATTATTATTCTTGAATATAAATTATGAAATAAATATAATTTATATCCAGTATAGTTTTGTTATAATAATATACATAATATAGAAATATAAAATTGAATACATAGTTCATTGGGATTGTACGTCGTAGATACACATGAACGTTGTTTCTCTTTTTATTACCGCATTGAATGAAGGAAAATAATGACATTTATGTATATATTTATATAATTAGTATATTATATTTATGATATCATATATATCATATATATATATATTCACTAAACCCATCCTTAATAAATTTCATGTAGTGTATGAATGAATCATATTTCTTTCAGGGGGTTGTAGTCCACACTTCCTCAAAAGAAATTATCATATTATAAAAAAAATGTAAAGTGAAAGATAAGTTCTATAAAAGGAATAAAATGGATTAAATAAATAAAAAGTATAATATATATCATATATAAAAAGATTTTCCAACATAATGTCTACCATTAAAGGTTATAAAAGAAAATGACAATCATTATTTTGTGAGATGGCAGTTCATCGTACACATAATCATTATGTTCATTACCAATTGAATTAATGGTTTGTATAATTTTCTGTTAAACCCTTACAATATAAACATTCTATTATATTGAGGATATTTGAGTTTTTATTCAAGAATTGAAAAAATATAGTCGATGGGTGGGGATGGAAAATAAAATAAAAGAGATAGAGAGAATTCATTACCTCTAAAGGGATAACTCCTTTTCGATTGGGCCAAAATGGTTCCCTACAAGTAATTCATACCAAGGTGAGGATTATAGGAGGAAGGGAGGAATTTTAGGAAGTTTATTGGGAAGATATCAGCTAATTCATTATGGTTAGAGATGTGTGATGAATTGGGAGAGGTAGTGGCCTTTTATAGGAAAGGAAGAGTGGAACTCTTGTAAATATTTTTATAGAGAATTCTACCAGAAATATTCAGGTTAAATGTAGGAAAAATACTGATAAAAAGTATTCAAAATGGAGTATAGTGTCTAAATATGTACATATAATGTATTTTTAAAAATTATGATTAATTATAATCAATATTTCTAATCATTTGGGTATGAAATAACCGTGTTCAAATTAGAATATAACTATAATACTATTTAAAATGGTTTCTTTTGTTTCTCAGAAATCATTTCACCAAAGTATAACAACTAAAATTATTTATAATCCCAAAAGGGATGAAATTACGTGTCTATTAAATGGAGACAAGTTTAAAAATTTATTATGTTTTCATATTTAATAAAAATATGAAATTGATTATAATTACCTAAAATTAATTAACAAATGTATAATTCGTATAATTTTACCCTAAAAAATGTAGAATTTAATTTAACATTGTTATTTATATATTCAAAAATGAATTTTTTATCCTAAAAGTAGTATTTTTAGTATTCATTGTCAAATGATGTTTCTTAGAAAAATTTTAAAAATTCACCCTGTGATTATTTCAAAATGAAAAATTAAAAAATTAATATTATTTAATCAAAATATATTTCTAAATGTGTCTTAAATTAATGTTTTTTGTTTTCTACAAAAGTATATGAAATGTAGTTTATTTTAGAAAATCCTATTCTTTAAACAGATAAATACTTTAAAAAATATTATATTTTTGGTCAATATTTTTATTTATATAAAACCATTATAAAAAATATTTAAAAGTTATTTATTAATAATAATAATACTAGGATTAATTGTTAGGTTATAATTTTATCATTTAAATAATCATAACAGAAAAACGTTGTTTTGTAGAAACATTGATGTTGCATGTAACGTAAGACAAGTCAGTGTTGGATGTAACAACCACCAAGTTGGTATTGCATGTAACATATGCAAATTCAGTATTGTATGTAATATAAGATGAGTCTATGTTTAGTGAATCATACATCGAGTCCATGTTTTGTGTGATGTATTCCTAGTTGGTTCTGTGTAAGGTACACCATGTTGGTGACATGTGAAAGGAATATCTGGCATGTTGAATTTCAAGAAATCAATGATAATTTAATTTACTATAAAATGTTTTCCGTAAAAACTAAGTTAGTTACAAATATTAGGTTTCAAAACAATTTAATGGCTATATTATATCTTTATTTCATTCCAATTGAGTTCTAGATCACGGGAATCATGATTCTCACTATTCATTCACACATGCACATGTAGAATTCAACATCCCTTTTGATACCTCATTAATTCACTAGTGAACATTAGAAAATCAAATTGCTAGTTTGAAGAGATCCATTCTCCAGTCAATCCTCCTCTAATCCCAAGCACTCTTAATGGTCAATCCAAAAATATAGAACCTGAGGGATGATCATCTAATACTCTAATTAAAATTGTTTCTCCCATGATCATCCATTATTTACCACACTATGCATGACTCACATTAGATTTGGGATTGGTTATTTGTAATATCATGATATGATGGAAATTCGATAATAAAATTTTTATAAGTGGAATAGTATTTAGAATGTGGAAAGTTAGAATAGATCAACAAAATATTTGGACTGTATTCCACTCACCGGAGCCTCTACATCACAAAATCCCGCTAAAATTTAAACCCATAAATCGCACATTCGATATCATACATCCTCTTCTAGGTAGTCTCTAAAGTAAATTCCCTGCTTGTCTAGGTTTCAAGCCTCCTCATTGGATTTGGGATAGATTTGTGGTCCCTGATCCACATATAGTTCTTCTCATCCCCACATTTGTACACTAAGGATGACACCTTTGCAACATTAGCTTGAACCATTATCATTTGGGAATTTAACTTATTTATGATAACATGTAGGGAAGCAGTATTGGATATATGATCTTATTCAAAGCATTCTAGGTGGCTGACGTCCCCTTCAGCTAACTCTAGTTCCATATAGTCCCCAACATTATTCTTATTTGATGAAATTTCATGTTCTAACCATTCAGCATGTGCACAATTGATAGGGATATATCAAGAAAATGAGTGAAGTTTGTTGGAGTCCACCTCACTTGCACCTAGGATGAATACCGAATGGAATAGAAATCCCACCTAGTGTGGTAGGTCATCTATCTGGGTATGAGTGATAAAGTTTAAAAAATACATTTATGACTTGAAATAAAAGACATAGTTATCCTTCGAAACATCAGATACAAAATCATTGAAGTCTTTCAGCAGTGAAAGCAAATTTGGTGGAATACTGACAATACATGAGTGGATAGATCATCTGTGGGAATGTACTCTTATGAGATAGGATGAAAATATTTTATCATGAATGGATCGTCTATATTCTAATTCACCTTTAGTAGAAACCTCTACTACACCTTATGGCACCTCTTAGGTGGAGACAACCATCCTGGGCTCCCATATGACCATCGTAATAGAATTATATCAACTTTATATTTCGAATCCATTACCAATGGGAATTATGAGTCACAAACTTCAAAAAAATCCTCCACAATTTCATTTGATGCGGCAAAAATTACCACCTAGACCATGGAAACATCAACCATCACCGGTTGCCCCTATTGGCACCTCAATCATAGGCTCCACCACCACAACTCCTTCAACTAGCCTAGTCGTAGGCACTTTCTTGACCCTATCCATTGAGGAAATGGTCTTAGAGGTCCCTTATAGTGAAGCCTCCTTTTTTTCTAACTGTCTCAACATCCCTTACTATTTCTATTGAGAGAACCACACTCGATGTCTCCCCTCGACTTTAGGCACCACTGATATTGAAAAGACTGTTAGTGGATGAGACCCAAATACCTTCTGAGATTCCCTTTAAATATGAATCAACCAAAAATATAAAGGATAATAATTATAGAAATGGTTGAAAAGGGAATAAGGCAAATGTTGATAATATATCCATAGGAGGAGCTGATTCATGTTCCCATGCAATCCCCTTGGGAAGAGGATTATTTTAATGATTTTTTCCCTAGTTAAAAGAATTGCATCCACCAATTATTAGTCACTCATAAATATAACATCATAGAGGGTCCCTAAAATCTCAACATCATATGATGAGGTTCCATCATATTTTTCCAGAGTTTTATCATGAACCTATACATCCAATATTCCCATCCATCCCTTAAAAAGGAAATAAGTGATAGAAAACACTCTGAGTGGTCTGACATGTTTCAAATCACCAATGATAATAGTACTTACTGAAAATATGTTACATACTCTTCTATGTGAGATTACTATTTGTAATTTCTCCTATCAGAATCATCTGAGCCTCCTGGTAGAGGCTTATGATCAAGAAACTCACTAGATGAGGCTTTTGAGGAGGATGTTAACCCCAATAGAACATTAACCATGGTGGTTAGAGGATGTTTTGGGCCTTGGGAGTGGACTAAATCATCATTATCTCGGATTTATTACACCACCTCATCTTGGTGATCATTATTTCTTCCATGGAATGTCCCATACTAGTTCCCTCTCAGTTGATATCCTCTCATATCCTGGGGAGAGTGTTGAGTTTTCTTTAGAGCCCCTATCACTCCCCAGCATTTGGAAAGTCCACATCACTAATAATATATATAACACACGATTAATTTCTCAATAATTGTAAAAAGTACCTTACAACCACTCCATAGGAGATTGAATCTCTCCTTCTATTGTATTCATTAGAGAGCTAATCCAAGTGTTTTTTCTATCCCTCCAACATTTGCATGTGTTGGGCTAGGGATCTCCATCCCTACAACTATATCTCTACCCATATGGCCAATAATACCTCCATGAAGCACTCCAACAAATGATTTCCCCCGAATGTGTGTTTTCAGGGCTACTTCTCCATCAGAATGGCTAGTCTTATGCCTCAAAATCACTCTAGGATATGTGATCTTCTAATATTCTATATATTTATGGACGATACCATTGGCAGTATTATAATATAACAACCTTTTAATTATTCATTTCACGCACATTTTCAGGTATGTTTTTATTTTTTTCATAACTTTGATTTTGAGCAGTGACTTTGGGTGTGTTTGGGTAAATTTGTAAGGAAAACTAAAAGACAATTGGTTGTACATGGTTAGAACACGGTTTGACAAACAGTGCACCAAATTTTTCCATGCATACAAAACTAGACATAGAGGTCTACATGGTATGTGTATGGGTTGAAAATTCATGCAGTCAAACCATTCCAACCGTGAAAAATAGGATAGAGGGGTCTTCATGGTTGGCACATGGTTTTCAAAAAACATGTACAAATGCCTAGGAAACCATGCACACATGATTTTAATTCTAAAAATCCATTTTAAACACATCTAAACCCCTAAGGATACAATATTTTTGACCTTGCCTCCGCCATGACAAATGCTACGTGTTTCTAAAGCCTCCTAGAGATATTTCTAGGTGATACGAACACATTTATTCGAGATTATTGTCAAGAATGAAGATCTTTTCTCCTCTCGGTAAGTTGATTTCATCCTGATGTTTCTCCTGTTATTTTATCATCCTTTCCATGTTCTTTTAATAGATTATCTTCACCTTTTTCATGGATCATAACCTATGAGTTATGATCTATATATAGTATTATAGATCTAGATCAAGTATTTGAAGATCTTGATGCCATTGATCTTAATTTTGGTTTCGGGATTTTAGATCCAGAGATTGATCAGCGACGTTGTTCCACTCGGATTTTGGGGATTTCTAATGGGCTAACTTCCATCAACAATGCGAAGTAGGTGGTCTAAATTTCACAACCATAGACATGATTTATAATACATGTATGAGTTCATGAATTTTCAAGATTACATTGACAATTGAATTCCTAAATTGGAGTAATTAAGAATATGAATTTGACTTGTGATTTTCCATGGTGATTAATTGATAATTGATCACAGAACAAATGAAGAGGTTTTCCAAAATTGATATTTTTTTTGGGGATTTATTTTGGGTTTAGGTATTTACAAGAGACATTGAATTTTTTTTAAAATATTATTAATTGTGAAAATTTAATTATGTAATTATGTTTGTCTATATAAGATAATTAATTTTGAGAATTGATTATGTGGAATTAAGAAGACCACAAATAATTAATTGGGAGAATTAATTATGTGCAATGATGTGATCCAAAAAAATTAATTGTGAGAATTAATTATGAATCACTAGGGTTTGATTTGGATAATTAATTGTGAATACATAATTATGGAATAATAATTGTATTGATTGATTAATTAATTGATGAATTAATTAATGATTTCTATTATTAGTTATTTGTGGAATTAACTAATGGCCTTTGAAATGTTTGAAAAATCATTAAATTATAAAATGGATAATGTGGGAAAATGTCATGACTTAAATAATGATTAAATGGGTTAGATTTCGTGGTTCTAGGCATGGTGTTTAAGACCGATTTGAATTTGGTAATTGGACTTGATGTTCCTCCCCAATATTTATCCAACTTGAGATTATTGGGTGCTTGGAATAATGACCAACACCGAATGGGAATTGGAATTCAAGGCCTGAAGACTTGCACAAAATGATTAATGATAATAATGAATGACAATTCAAATGAAAATTGGGGTGTTAGGAATGAAGACCTACACCAAATGATTAAGGATAATGAATTATGATATAAATGGGAAACATGAATTGAACATGGCCTAATGTGTTGATTAAAGTTCAAATGACAATGTGATAACTATTTAAATGTTGGATTGTATTTATTACATCATAAAACTACATGAATTATCTTTTTACTAGACTCGTTTTTGACACCATTGGTGGTGGCCTATTTATTTGTACTCACACCCTATCTGGGACACCTAATCAGTAGCTGAGTATACTTTGTTGTTGTAAGACAAGATATGGTCAAGGCCCTTGGATAAGTTGCTATTTGGGATTGGAGAATAGGAGGAGAAACCATATGTGGTTCTGGACCTGCTTGGAGGTCTTTATATCTTTAAATTCAGCAGTGTTGTAGAAACATGAAATTTACATTAGCATAAAATGATTTACCTTTAAGTTGAGTATTGTATTCCCATTATTTGGTTATCTTATGACATGGATTTCTTTTGGTTATTTATATATGCTTCCTCAGTTCGTTACTATTATTTTCTTCTTCTGGTGTCTTATTTTGAAAACAGATGATATAGTCTCCCCAATACTGACATAGTAGACCCATGATTCTAGTCGGCACCATCTAGCATATGGGGAGGCATGCTAGAGGGCGTGTGGACAACCATCTCGGGGTACCATTCATTGGATCCAGTGTTGGGATGTCACAAAGTGGTATCAAAGGAGTTTTCTTTTCTTTCTTCTTTTTTTTCATACTATTTTGGGGAAAGGTAGAAAAAATACAAGGAAGAGTCTATGCTAGGTAATGTGATCTTCCATGGGATTTATAAACCCATCTACGTGGGAAAATTTGAGTACTCAGGGTGGGATTTTTGTGATGGTTTTTTGTTTTTACATTTGTTTATTATATCACCTTGGGTAAAGAACTTGTTGTGTGATGTGATATTTGTTTTGAAAATTATTTTATTTTGATTTGGGGCTAAAAGTGGCATGATAGTTGAGTTTTCATGCATCATTCTGGGCATTCCGGGTTGTTGTGGCATGAATTATTCTCAGAACTCATAGGAAAATGGGTTATTTGTAAGTTGTTGAACATGAAATATTTTTCATTATCGTGAGTATGAAATAATGGTACATAATGAGAACAAATGGTTGTCTAATTAGAACCTTGATTGATGAAATGAGTATGAGAAATTAATTAATTTTTTAATTAATTAAATAAAGATTATGTGATTTATTAATGGATAATAATTAATGAGAATGAATATACCTTTATTAACCAATACCTATGATTATGATGGTTAAGTGTAGTGATATGGATTTGGGGTTTACCATGTGCAAGAAAAATATGAAATGATGTGTTGTACCTTGTTGTTAATGATTCTTCCGTTACATAAATGCTATAAGGTTGTGTTATGAGACCTGTGACATGTATTTGTCCTTGTAAGAGTATATATCTGTGATTCTTGTTGAGGGAAAGTCCGAGGGGTATGGCCCGGAACAAACTTCCAAATAGAGAGTGTGAGGTACCATTGGTGAAAGATGAGAAAGAAGGGGAATAGTACCTAGAGAATGTTTCTTGCTTCATGATATTCATTGATAGAGACTCAGGGTGCAATCATAAAATCATGTCTGAGTTGACAAGGATGTTTCAGCTGCCATGCACTCTTATGTTTACTAGAGAGGGTGGACCTAAGGGTGCTGATTTTTGGATTGAATAAAAAGAGATGATACATGACCATTTGGATACATCAGCTGAGAGGAGGGTCAATTTGGGTGCTTATATGCTACATGTTTTAGGGAAACACTGGTAAGACATTGAGGTACAATCTATATAGGATAATGATATGTTATTGAAGGTAATTCTGTTGATGTTCATGGAATACTTCTATCCAGAAAGAGTGAGGTAAGATAAGGCTTCCGAGTTTAGGCATCTGACACAAGGAAGCATGTTCGTAGGGAGTACGATAAACTTTTCACAAATTTACAACTTTTTTCTCCAGATTTGGTGGCTGATGAGGCATCTTCAGAAAAATGATTTCCAGACATTATTAAGTGTGAAATTAATCCCTAGTGAATATCTTTAGGCTTAAGAAATTTCTAGAAGTGGTTAATCAGGCTCTCATTTCCAATGGAAATCCTTGAAGGTGGGGAGACACCGTTAGAGTGGAAAATAGATGAGGATGATATCACCTATGTGGAAAATAGTGTTTTTTATCCTATAAGGTTGCATGAGGAACTCATGTGAGAATTTTATTCCTCAAGGTGGATGGTACATACTAAAGTGAAAAAAAATTATTGTGACCTTCACTGGCAGTTTTGGAGTCCAGGCATGAAAAGGGTGATAACAGGGTTCGTAGCAAGATGTTTCTCCTATCAGCTGGTAAAAGAAAAGCATCAATGACCTGAAGGCCTATTTTAGTTGTTACCTTTTCTATAATTTAAGTGGGATGACATGATTATTTATTTTATGGTTGGATTTTCAAGGACACTTAAGAAGAATAATGTTATTTGGGTTGTTGTGGATCGACTGGCAAAGGTAGAAAACATAATTCCTATTAAAGAAACCATTACAGTAGAGCAGTTGGGAGAACTGAACATGAGAGATACAGTTTGTTTGCATGGGGTGTCATGGACTATAGTTTCAGATCTTAATTTGTGCTTTACATCACGCTTCTGGCAGGGCTAATAAAAGGCACTTGGTACAAAAGTTATGTTATCTATAGCCTTCCAACCACAGAGAGATGGATATTCAGAGTATACCATATAGGTGTTAGGAGATATGTCGCGAGCATGTGTTCTTGACATTGGTGGTTCGTGGGAAATGAACAATGATTTATTATATTTTGCCTATAAAAATATATATTAGGAAACTATATAGATGGAACCATATAGGTCACTTTATAGTAGACCTTGTAGATAATCTCTATGTTGGTTATAGGTGGGTGAGTCGGAGCTATTAGGAATAAGCCTTGTTTAATAGATATTGGAGTAGGTTTAGTTGATTGGAATGTGTGTGTCTATGGCTCAGAGTAGGAAGAAGTCGTATGCTGATAGATAGGGATGACCCCTAATTTTTTTAGAGGGTGATCGTGTATTGTTATGGGTGTCATCTATATTGGGTCACCACATGATACAGAGGTGGGTAAGTCTGCACCCCAGTTTGTGGGAATATTTGAGGTGCTGGGAAGAATCGGGTTGGTGGCGTACATATTAGCACTTCCATATAAATAAAGTGCTATGAATGATATTTTACCTGTGTCACAACTACGGCGGTATCAGGCGAATCATTCTCATGTGATCGATATTGAGTAAGCTTACCTTGAGACAGATGCGTCCTTTTAGTTGGATCTGGTATGTGTACTTGGTCGCAGTGAAAAAGGGTTATATAAAAATATAGTTCCGTTAGTTCATGTTTTTTTGGAAAATGGATAATTTTCAAGAAGGAAGTTGGTAATGAGAAGTAGGCATGAATGCTCAATGACCTAATATTTTTGTCTCGGAATCTTATATATGTACGGGAGTGCATCTCGAGGATGAGCTATTATAAGATGGGGATATTGTAATATCTCAGCCTTTTCTGGAGTCACCTCGGTCACTTTGTCAGGTTCATTTTAAATTTTTTAATTACCTTTGATTTGGAGTGGTGGATTTTGGTGTGTGTGGGTGATGTTTTTTGGAAAAATAATGGAGAGTTGGTTGTTCATGGTTTGTGCACGATTTGATAAACTATACATCCAAACCCTGCCATGCATGTAATCCTGGATATAAGATAAATATGTACAGTTGGAACATAGTTCTCCCTAACCATGGGAATCTTCCTAGGATACCATTTACGTGTGATTTTAATTCCCAAAAATCTTTTTAAATCCAATGAACCCCCCCCCCCCAGAGTCCCATATATTCGACCTTCGTTCGGGCATGATTAATTCTTGGTGTTTCAAAATCGTTTCAAATAGATTACAAGGTTATCCAAACAACTTTATTTGATATTTAATGTGAGAATTGAAGATTTTCTCTCCTCCCGGAAATTGAAATTTATCTTGATGCTTCTCTCATTCATTCCACTAACATTCCATGATATTTTCATGATGAATCTTCAAATTTTCTTGGATAAAAACCTATGAGTTATGATCTAGATCTAGTATTATAAAACTAGATATTTATTTGCAAGATCTTGATGCAATTAATCATGAATTTTGTTTAGGGATTTTAGATCGGTGATTTATGAACAATGTTGTTCCGCTTGGATTTTGGGGATTTCTGTTGGGTTATCTTCCATCAATAAACTATGTTAGGTCTTCTAAATCACACTTTAATAGTCATGATTTATGATATATGTATGAGTTTTTAAATTTTCTAGATTCCCTTGATTCTTAAATAGGAGTAATTAGGAATATGGATTTGACATGCTGATTAATAGATAATTGATCATGAAATAAATGAAGGGGGTTGCCCAAATTGAAATTTCATTAGAGATTGATTTTGGTTTTACATATTAACATGAGATATATAATTGCTTTAAAAAATTTAGTTAATTGGAGGATATTAATTATCGAATTCAGTTTGGATATGTAAGATAATTAATTTTTATAATTGATTTTGTTCCAAGAATTTGACCAAATATAATTAATTGGGATAATTAATTAGGTTCCATGATGTGATCTAATGTAATTAGTTGTAATATTTAATTATGAATTGATGGTTTTTGATTTGGATAATTAATTGTGATTAATTAATTATATAAAGATAATTTTATTGATTGATTAATTAATTGATGAATTAATTAATATGTTATATGCATTGTTAATTGTTTAATTAACAAATGGTCTTTGAAATTTTTAACTAACCGTTGGATTAGTAAGTGGGTAATATGGAAAATTATTAAGACATAAATAATGATTAAATGGATGAGATTTTGTGGTTCTAGGCATGGCATCCTAGACTGATTAGAAGTTCGTACTAAGACATGGCATTCCTCCTGAATAGTTTTCCAAGCTCATGGTTATGGGGTGATAGGAATGAAAACCCAAATCGAATGAGAATTGACGTGCTAGGCATGATGACCTACACTCAATGATATTTTTGGTGCTAGGAATGACAACATACACAAAATGATTAAAGATAATAATGAATGATGATTCAACTAATAATTGGTGTGTTAGGCATAATGGCCTACCACTAATAATCAATTATAATGATTGATGATTTAAATGGAAAACATGATTTGAATGTGGCCTAATGTGTTCGTTAAATATTAAATGAAAATGTAAAAATTGGTTAAATTATTCATTGTATTTATTGATTTATAAAACTGCATGGACTTTCTTTTGACTGGGCTCGTTTTAGACACTGTTGGTGGTGGCCTACTGAGTTGTACTCAAACCTTATTTGGGATGCATGATCGGCACCAAAGAAGACATTATTTTTGCAGGATAGGATAATGGAAAGGCCTTGGGATATGTCTAAATTTATTATAAGAGAATGTGAGAAGGAACTGGATATGTTTGGGCATGTTTTTGACTCATTATATGTTTACTTTTAGTTAAATTTTAAATACTTGACAATTTCATTGGCATATCATTCATTAACATTCAGTTGAGTATTATATTATCATGATTTTAGTATCTTATGACATGGATAATTATAGTTATTTATATATGATTCTGAACTTGGTTATTTTTATTTGGTTATGTTGGTGTCTAATAGTTATAACAGTGGGTATAGTCTCCCCAAGACTAACATACCTGATCCTCGCTACTAATCAGCACCCTTTGGAATATGGGGAGGCACACCGGAGGGCATGTGGCCAACCGTCCCTGGGTACCATTCAATGGCTTCCATGTTGGGATGTCATAGGTAGTAGGCAGAAATAAATCATTAGGCCACTTCCCTTCCACATGAGTGAACACGCAACATACCTGCCTCAATGCATAAGGACGACCCTCATGACATAAGTTTTTGTACAACATCAGTTTCTTCCACTATAGGTTTCAAAACTACCTCACAAAATTACATTGTTTTTATAGATCATAGATCATCTCATAGTCTAACCTCATTAAAAGTACCACTCCTTTGAATTCCAGTAGGTATGATTGCTACCCTATAGTCCCCATAAACGTATCATCACCTTACCCTTTAGTGGATGTAAAAGTTGTAACATGATGTGAAATACATGATAGACCCTTGACAACATGAGAAGGCAACTCTAGAAAATGTATGGGACCACTTTCCCAATTTTTTTAGTGGTTGGAGAGATATGGTTTTGGTATTCATATCCCCTCATGTGTGATGCCACCTATTTATGAAAGAATTGGATCGGTTAGCACATACAAAGCTGATTCATCATTTCACATATATCATGGAGTACTTTAAACAACTTCTGCAATACTAGGACAGCTAAGTTGATGGGTAGTCTCGTCATCAGTATCCCCTACATGATAACAGGGCTTGTCCACACCCACATGTTTGCATCCATCAATGGGAGAATCCATCCAAAGATCAGTATGTTAATAAACCCCAACAACATCCCCACCAATGCTTTAGGATTTTGTTTTAGGGTCGCCGTCTCAAGATGATCACCTCCAATATCCTCTGGTAGGAGTTCTCTATTCCCCATTGCAGTCCCCTAAGAATGTGTGTGGTGACCCTGGTATATTTTTTGATGGATCATTCACTTCTAGTTTCTTTAGAACTAGTTAATTCATGATGTACCTAAACTGTTTCTCTAATGGGATATCCTTCTTCCTCATATGATGTTTAATATTCCCCTACACCATCTTTAGCAACACCATCACATGATATAGAATCTATTACTGGTCTTCCCATGTTATCTTTGTAGGGTGGAACTCATCAAACATATCCCCTTATATTGGGATCTCTATTATATGGTGAATATCTCATAGATAGATTCTAACCTCTTCATGACATGTATGAAAAGTTTTTGTCCCTCCAAAACACATTAATTGCATCTCCAGTTTGATTTTCAGGTGGTGGTAAACATGAATCTATGAAGAATGTGATGCCTCATTGAGCCCTGATTTCTTTTTTCGGGTCTCTTATTCATAGAAAAATTTTCACAAAAAATAATCCTTGGACCATTTTTATTTGAAATTGAATCACTGTAAAAAAACCTAATTTTCCTTCCACCACTTCAATGAGTCCCCCAAACCTGTATTAAAAATATTTTCACATAGCTGGGGGTGTGTCATCCTCCAGCTATTCCCAAATGAATTTTTTACATGGGTCCAAATAATTTTATTCATGGTTTATATATAATAATTAAATATATATCCATATACATCCCTACACAACTAGTATTTTTCCGTTGTGCTTTTGAAATAGTAGGTGGCCTCTTCTCTACCTACCTCTGGAATTAATACATCATCCCTCAACTTGAATCAATAAAGTGGTATCCTTTTGCATAGCGGTTACTCCATTTTGTATTTTATTTGAGGTTAAAATTATAAATATTTCATTGAGGTAATCTAAAATATCTTATCAATAATTATATTCCTCGAAAGTTATTTATAATGACTGGATGTATCATTGACTCATTCGGAATCCCCTTTATTTGAGATTAATTAGTTTTTTTAGGAGTGGTTTTCAATGTTCAACTCAATGATATCATATATCAAATCTCATGTTCACGGAGTTCATATTACAATGATTGGGTTCACTTGACATTATTCTCATGGAAAATTTCATGAAGGTAAGGACACATAGATGGTGATCTTTTCACATGATAGAGATCAAAATCGCAAAGCACTCAAAAAGTGTGAGCTTCATAAAAGGTGGAAATATGTTTCTATCATCCCAAAAATTATGTAGTCCTTTTAAAGGGAACCTATACTATTTATAGTTATACAACCACCCACAATTCCTGAATGTCTTTGAAATGCATGCATCGTGAGGGGGATCCTTGAATGATCACTAAAAACATGAGTAAATTTCCATTCTCTAATTATATTCCCCCATAATATGAACCTCCTTTTCCAATACGATCAATCTTATATTGGGGTGTGGATCTTTTTTATGTATAATTACATGTTCCTAGAGAGATTTTGTGGAATGGAAAACTAATTTGGAGTGAATCTGGGCCAGAACGGCCCAATAGTCCATCTAAGGAAACTACTCCACCATGCTAATCATGTTGGAAAAAGGCCAATGCTCACAATGGTTTCAACCATTAATAGTTAAATTGAACCTTTAAAAATCATCAAAGATGAGTTTTAGAGTTTCTTCGCAAGCGAATTAAGGGTTTATTGTGCCTCTATTAAGTTTCAATTTTGATCTGCATAGTTCCTTCAGAAGTGTGAGAAAGGTTGATGTTACATTGATCCAGTATCTATCTTGAGCCTTAAAGCACCTTTTGTGAGTGCGTGAAGGGTTTCCAAAACTCCATGATTCATCATTCGGAATTTCATAGCATCATTCACATATGATTCACATTAATCATTTTGAAGATATCCAATAATTGGGATATTCTCATCCCTATAAACACCCCCTTTAGCAAAACAATCATGGTGACATGAAACAATTCAACTCTTGATATCTTTCTAGTTTCATAAAACTCCTAAGTTCCACGAGTGAAAGAGATGATGGATCACCCAATGTATTTGATAATTACAAATAACCTCTTATGTTTCCTTGAGATCCTCAACAAAATATCGATATTAATTTCATTAATTTTCATGAACTTCGTGGAAGAAGAACACACCTTGGGGAACTTGGTTCTTCAAGAGGCATCAACCATCATGAAGAAAACTCTATTGGAACAAGAAAATTACTTGGAAGTAGGGGAAAACTATTTTTGTGAAGAATACACCTTCTCTAATCCATTGACCTCTATGTGAATCATAATCTTTTGGAAGAACCTTCTCTTGAGGCCCCATGGATCATGAAGCATCTCTCATAGCACTCAAAATGGTCCGTCCCTTTAGGTGAAACCACATCGTGAAGGTACAGTTATTTATCCCCCATAATAATATAGGATGAATTCATCTACACCCTAAGTCACTATGTTAAAAGTGACACCAATTAATTTGTATTCCAACATCATTTCAATTGAAGCATGAATCCCCATACTACCTCCTTCTTTTAATCATAGGTACCGTATGGAATGTTTATTCTAAAGATGGTGTGCCTAATGTTGGACTCCTAGTTGATCACACTTTCATATCAGTGGAAATCCCATGACTCAGCCAAAGGTGCATAAGTTGTGGACACGTAATCCAAAATTTTGGAATTTTCAATGGAAAATGTGAACATGCTATGCCCCCCTGAGAAGTGAAGCCTTCCACATTTCATCCACATGAAGTAAAATAGCATAGATCCTCATCCATTTCATACGTCATAAACTTTATAACGATTTCCTCAACACATTATTTCAAATTTTGGCTATAACCTATGTTTTTTCTACAAGATTCCCCATGTATGATCATCTTATGATTCCACATACTTCTCATCCATAGGTTACCACACCCATACAAGGAAGATTTCAAGAATAATCCCTCACCAACTCTGTTGATCGTCATATGTGACACCCATTATAGACAATTTCTATGCACGATACCCACACCATCTCTGGTAGAGTCTTCATTCATGACATGATCATCCTTACTGCATTACGATACGTTTAATGGATCAATCATATAACATGAAATAAACCTATGGAATTGAACTATGAATGTTTTGATCCCTGTCTCATAAAAATGGTTTTTAGGATGTCTACATGAGTTTCAATCCTGATATCAGTGAACTAAGGTGTGGTATCTTCCCTCCTAGGGATGGAACTCTCAATTTCCCTACAAGGGAATGCATTATCCATTCATCATGGATCTACCTCTAGGATAATTTTAATCCAACAATCCAGCATCCACCTCAATGGGAATTATAATACATCAACTTAGTTGTGGAATCTGCCCCCATAGGGATTCCCATTACATATCATCCTCAATTTTATCCCTGATCAATCAATTTAGGATTCACATTAGGGGAATATTGATCCATCAACTCAGGTATAATATCCTCTCTAAAAGGGATGCACCTTCTGGATGTTCCTTAAGGTAAATTCTGATCCATCCATCTCAGATTCACCTCATAGGGTGCCCTAATCCATGAATTCTAAATATGCCACATGGGGCCTTCTTTTCTATTCAGCTAAAATCCTCCTCGAGGAGTATTCTGAACAAACCCCACTATTTTTTGAATTATTATATTTGTAATTAATTTATTCATTAAAAAATTTTCATTTCATCCAACACTAATGATATTTCTTTTATATTAACGAATTGTTCTTTGATTCAGTTATATACAACACTATGTTAATCTTGAACAACATGAAACATAAAATTTAGCTTTATCTACATGGAATAATGATGTTATCTTTCATTATTGTCAAAAATAAATTTACCCGATGGTTTTCTGGACATGTAAGACCTAGGATTATCAAACAAAAATAAAATATTAAAACATGATTATCTAATATAATAAGATATAACCTATAAGTTAAACTATAGGTTATGTATAGTATTAACTGATTTATTATATTATATGTATTACAATATAAAATATGAATTCATTGTTTACCAATTTTTTATATATGAATATAAAAGATGATAATTAAAAGGGTTATTTTATAATGTTAAGGCCACAAATTCATTTTACCCAAATAAATTAAATTAAATATATTTTTTATGTTATATCAATGGAATTTATATGTTTTATATTCAATGGAATATTTTTTTATTCTTTTAATATATTTGATAGACATAAGATAAATAAAAATAGCAATTTTAGGCATAAAGAAATATTATTATATATGAAATTTTACCACTTTATAATGGAATACCCATTTGAAATCCTAATTTTGTATCTATAACATATTAAATATGTCAAAATAATATACATATTTTAAATAAAATCATAAAAATTTGGTTACAATAAATTCATGGTATTTTAATGTAAGGTTTCATTTTAATGAATAGTTAAAATTACTAGATTTTAATTCCAAATAGACTTTTCATTTAATATAATTTTATGAATAAATTAAATATTAAATTGGTTTATAAGTTTATTTGGATTATAATTTTTACAATTAATTAAATTTATTTTATTGAACCCAATTTCACATATAAATTGGATATAATAACATAGCAAACATTTGACCATTTTTACATTAAAAACCTACAACGTCATCTAACCGACATGATTCATTTTAAATTAATTTATGCAATATATATTATTTTAATTTGGGAAAATGGATTACATAATTTTAATAATTAAAATTTATAATTTCTAATAATGTCAAATTTGTTTCTTTACCAAAATTATTATTGACGTAATTAAAAGTTAAATACATCATTTAAGGTAATATTAAGCTTAACTATGGACTAAACCATAATGTTAAGATCCAAAAGGACATATAATGTTTTCCAACACCCATTGAATGGAAATTATTCGGATATTAAACTTGATTTATTGGGTTAGTTTGGATTCTTATGACTCTAATGAGCTAAAAATATGGGTACACCTAATTTATTTTCAAACATGTCCAATGTGTCCTTTATCTTCCCTATAAAAGGCCACCACATATCCCTCTTCTTCACACCTCTCAAACCACTTAGTATCAAAATAATTAGGACCAATAAACTTCCAGACATCCCTAAATTCCTCTTTGAAGCCTCCCTTTGTGAAGAATCCTTCCAAGTAATACTTTTCACACAAACTGAAAGGACATACCCGATTAAGAAGTAATTCCTTCTCTCAGACTCTATTCTTTTATTTTCCTTCTCAATCCCTAAAATATCTTTATTCATTGGTTTTATACCCAAAAATATATTCTTAATTTTCTAGGATGTTTTTATTCTAATGTTTTGACCTACACTTGCACACCACTACATTGAATGGGTAATAAACATACTATTTATGTGTACGATGAACTTCTGCCTCACAAAATGAGGATTGTTCAATTTTTTACTACCTCTCATTTTGAAAATAATTAAGGAAAATAAATTTACTTATATTATATAATAAATTTATTATTTATTTATTATTATATGTTCATTTTAAAACACATATCTTTTCACATTCCATTTGTTATAAATATGAAAATTTCATTTGAGGAACTGTAGTCCACCTCCCCCTCAAAGTGATGTGATTTGTTCACACAATAAATGAAATCTATTATGTATGTGTTTGGAGAAATTATATAATATATATATAGATAAATTGATAATATAATTAAATTATATAAATATATAAATAAATTTCATTTTCTTTCGGTTTTTCAATATGACAATAAAAAATTGAAGCAATATTCATGTGTACGTACAACATAACATCCATGTGAATGTTGTATTACTTTTCATACATCCATATTTTATAGATTAATACAATACACATATAATGGATATACATGATAATTATATCATGGATTACATTCTGGTATCATGATATAATTATAAGGATCCATTATATAACAAATCAAGACACTTGCGAAGAACAAAGTGAATGTTATCCGAAGAGAAACCACAACATATAATGGTTATTAAGTGGAAAATGTAATGTCATATTAAAAAAACATATGGTATTAGATATAATAGTATTTTTATGTAAAAGATTAATTATAAATATATATAAATTATACATGTGGTTAGAACAATTATGGTGAGAGTCAAAAAAAATTCCATGGGATTTCATCTCAATTATTATTTTCGTGAGATACATGATTTATTCACCACTCATTCCTATTATATGGTTAGTATACTACCGATGAATGTCTTAAATAATTCTTTTAATTAAATTTATGTTCATGTAAGTTTATATTCTATGATATTTATTTCATGTGGTTTATGTTTCAAGTGACACCAAATTGGTAAAATAGTTTTGTCTCGATTTCCTTTCTTCGAGACACATGTTTTATTATGCATATAAATTATATTGAAGGTGTATATAATTAAATTTTACATGCTATATCATGAATATACAAATTTTAATTCTATTTTAAGATTAATATAACTTTATTTTATGACATGGATATTGTGATCCCATTTTATGATGTTATTAGAGTTTATTAAAACAATCTCATCACTTTTCAAGATTATTTATGTTTATAAGTACTTTGATGAAATCATATTGTCCATATTTCAAGAAAACTCATCAATTTTCTTCTCCTATATTTATTCATAATATATTTCTCTATTGGTACCATTTTTATACTCTTTGGTACATAATATAGTTAAAAATGTGTATTTAAGAAAGCCTAACTATACACTCTATTGGGTTAGACATATGTGTTCCATTTAAACAATGTTTTTGAAAAAGGGTTACCAAGATTATTCTACAAATATCTTGTGATAATTTAAAGAAAATTTCAATATTTTTTCCCTTTACCAATTTTTTTCAATTGAATGTTCTTGTTTATTTCTAAATGACTCATTTGCCAATACTTTTTACCTAGATAAGGGAATTATCTGTATTACCTTATATGACATATATGGATTTATCCATAGTCAATCATATGAAGATTTATTCCCATGTTTAGTGTTTAATTTTTAGGAATCTATTTTTTAAATAAATTTTAAAATAAATTTCTTTCAAATCATTTTCAATTTCTTATTATAAGTAATTATTGATTTTTTTTGAAGTGTTTGTAGGATACTTTTACATGTTTTCATATAAAATTGGTTTCATAATGTTTTTCATGGAAAATGGGTTTCAAAATGTTTTTTTGGATTATTATATATGAATCAAGGAAAATGGTTTTCCAAATGTCTATAATACCTCTTTCTAGGGTTTTAATGTTTTTTCATTGGAAATGGTTTTAAAAATATTACGTTATTAATGAGTATTTTCAAATGAAGAAATAATTTTTTCATCATTAATTTTTTTTTCAAAATATCTTTCTAAGTAATTTTCCATCTAAGATGACATTTGTTGATGCTAATAATTCCACTGTAAAAAAAAATATAATGGTTCCATTAATAATTCTTCTTAAATGGTCTATGTTTTTATCTAATGATTCTTATGACAGCCATTTCAAATCTATGGGTTATATTCTTTTAAAACCCACTTCATTTCACATGTTATGTTTCTGATGAAATGATTATGAAACCTATCATTTTCCATAGATTATGATATGATTACGTGTTTATGAAACCTATTTCATTTCATGGGTAATAATATGACTGACTATGATTTGTATGTCACATGGATGTATGACTTCATTATGATTTGGGTGGGACCTATATTTCCCTCCAATGCATTGAGTAATGATAACTAGTATATGAGCTCAAAGGATACATTAGATGTATCCCACGCGTGAAAAAAAGAAGTTGTAAGGGTAGTATATCCAGAATAAAATAAAGAGTATCAACATGTTGTATTACATGTACAAAAATACAACGGTACCTGGGTTCTAGCTAAATTATAATGTAAGGGTGTACATGGGTTGTTATACCAAGCCTTCAGTAGTTAGACATGTATTATCCCAAGAATAAAATGTTATAAATTTCTTGGTAGGAAGCCTTTACAAACAATTTTCTATTCTTAAATGTATTCCAAAAATCTAATTTATCATTACTCAATTACAATTTCATGTATCATGATGTTTTTTCCTAATGATTCATTTCTTATGAGCTATCATGCTTTATCCCATAACTCATGTTTATGATATTTGATGTGTATGGTATGATCTTCATATTTTGTGAAAGCATTTTAATACCCCTATGTTCTTGTTTACTCTTACATGTCTCCCTTTGTTACCCTTACTAAGAATCTAAGCTCACCCTCTCTATGTTTCCCATACCCTAGTTATGAATAATGTTTTTAGTTAGATGTAATATTGGTGGAGTTATTTATGGGATATTTTGATGATATTTCACATGGATAGAAGATTTTTTTTTCTAAATTTCTATGACACAAAACTATTATGGTCCTTGGGAATGTATTTTTTTCATGTATTAAATATTCTTCTAATATGATTTAGTATTAATGTATGTTATGTCTATGTATCAATAATTAGTATTATAAGAAAGGTTTAGTCAATATTTGGAAACTATGATGAGAAAAAATAACTAAGATCCCAAGGTATATTTCTAATTTTATCTTTAGGGTTGTCTCTAAGGATAAGTATAAGGATGAGCCAATATTTAGGATAATATATTATAATTTTAGTATAGAGTTAGTGGTTCCTGGAAATACATCCCAATATAGGTACTACAAGTGTATGTGTCTCTGGAATTGATGTACCTAGGGTTAATAACTATGAAAATATGTCCCAATCCTGACTCTGGGTAATCTGGTAGACAACAATGGGCTTACTACACACCTGGGATGATATTCCCAGGGGATATACTATAGGAATTACCAAAATAATTATGAACCATAATTATGTATTTAAATAGAGGATGACTATAAATAACATATAATAAACCAATGGTGTCATAGATTAAATGAAGTATGTGCCACGATTTAGGCACTGTTTAAGTAATTTTTCAAGATTATATTGTATCACAATAGGATAAATTTTTCTCACAATATTATTTATGGTTTTATTCAATGAAGATGACTAAAAGGATCATTTTTAACATTTGATTTTTAGGAATTAGAATGTATGGGCATTATGATAATCAATTTATGGAGTGGAAATCTCAACATGAGAATTAGGAATTTGTTGTAAGTGTTGGTTATAATTATGAAGATTAAGAGACTAAAAAAGAAATATGAATGGTATGTTATGTTATTCCGGTATTTTTACCATAAAAATAATAATCATTATTATATTGATGTTGAGTAACCTTAATAAATGATTCATATTTCATATTCTAGAAAAGAGGTATCCCTGAATGAGTTGATGATGCATCAGTAATGGTATAAGAAAAAAGATGGATTAATGAAGTATTTGTCATTTTTAATTCAACGATTATATTATATTAATCCTGAAATATATTAGTATCCTTTGTGTGATATTTTATCAATAAATTATAAGGACATGTTAAATGGTGATGAATAAATAGAAAAATGATTTCATGGAAAGGTGGTATTTTAATTAATGGAATGTAACCTTTAATTAATGCTAATATTTAGATAATTATATCTGCTTAATGTTATGATGGATATGAATAAGTGAATTAGATGGTAAGAATTACCCAAGATAAAATTATTTAAATCTTTACCCATTTTTCTATGTCATCATGTATAAAGTTTACAGCTTATTGGATTTAAGGAATATGGTCAGAAACTTTTGGAATAAGGAAGCATGCATATTTTACTAATGTAGCATTGGTAATTTGGGTTATTACAATTTTCACCATTATACATGATGAGTGTATTCACATTTATGGAAGACTCTATCCATGAGATACATTTTGATATATGGTGGATCAATTTTCCATGATTCTACGACTTCTTCCAAATATTTTATATTTTCATCTTTTGGAAGGGTTGTAATGTTTACCATTTATGGAATGTTTTAGTTAAACATCAAATGAATTCATTAATATTTAGATTTATCCCTCCATATAAGTATTTATTCATTTTGGATAACATATGAAAACTAAATTGTGTTGATGAAAACATAATTAAAATGGGAGTACATATCATGGATCTCAAGATCTTTTAGTACATCAGGAATGAAAAATTCACCAAACTCGTTAGAGAAAGAGGTGAAGTTGATCAATGAAAAACAATGGGAGATGTTATCTGGAGATCATGAATGTATAATTTACAATGAATATTTATTAACATTAATATAAATAATTATTAGAAGAATGAATTTATCTTAGTACCCTCGTTTCTGATGAACCAGACCATCCCATAGTTCGTCGCATATTTATGGCTTTCTGATTGTCAGGTTTCTCCCAACCAATCCCTATATCACTATCTATTAAAACACGAGGGTGATATTATTATTCCATGTTTAAACTTTCACATCCCACCTATGTTACCTTATGTGGAAAACATGGAATATTTTACCTTGGGTAACTATTATTGTTCCCATAATCACATTTTAAGGAATTTTTTAATATTCATTTTTATGTTGTGGGATTATATGAATGAATCATTATATTATTAAGCCATTAATAACATGTATTAATTTCAAGGGTGAAATTTTTTTTATGGGGGGTATAATGTAACAAGATTATATTTTTTGAATTATTTTTTTGAATTAATTTAATCTTTTTGATAATTTTTATTTCACCCAACACCAAAGAAAATTTATTTTATAATAATGAGGTGTGTTTCTCTTGTGATATAAAAAACAGCAAGTTAAAAAGGAACTATAAACTACATAAACATTATATTTTTCTACATGAAACACTAAGGTTATCTTGTGTTATAATGAACAATCACTTTCCTCAATGGCTTGTGTAACTTTCATGGCCTAGGTTTACCAAACAGTAATATATTACAAAAATATGATTATGTAATATAATAATATATAACATATAATTTAATTTATATGATATCAATATAATTAAAAAAATTACGAAAATATATGGTTTATGAAATATAATATGAATTCATAGGCTACTTATTAATTACAAAAGTATATAAAATTTAATTGAATATAAAATGTAATTTTATTATTTTAAAGACACAAGGATATTTTACCTTAATAAATTAAATTAAATACAATTATTGAGTGATATTAATTTAATTTATATGTAATATATTCAATTAAATATTTTATATTGATTTAATAGAGTTTATATAAATAATGTAATGAACAATCGTAATTTTGTTCTTAAAAACAAGTATTTATATAAATGTAGTTTCACCATATCTTAATGGATAGACCATTATAAATTCCAATTATAGAAAATTTATAGAGTCAATATTTCATAATAAACATAATAATTTAATTATTAATGTAGTAATTATTATTGGATAAATGGTTGGTATTTTTCTATATAGTTTTATTTTTTAATTAATAGTTAAAAATACTAGATTTTAATTCAAAACTATTTTTTATTTAATTTATTTATATCGATAATCATACAATAAAATGGATTAAATTTTTAATTAGATGATTTTTTTAGAAATTATTTCATTTTATTTCATTTTAATCAATTTCCCATTGAAATTGGATATAAAAACATATCAAACTTTTGATCATTTTTACTTTGAAAACTCATAGTGTTGTCCATTCCACGTGATTAATTTTAAATTATGTTCTTACACATATATTACATTAATTTGGAAAAACATTTTCCATATTTTTTATAAGAATAATTTATAATTTTTAATAATTTCAACTATTTTTTTACCACAATGATTAGTGAAAGTAATTAAAATTAATTACATTCATTAAGGTTAAATTTACCTTCACTAATGAAAACATATAAATTAAATAATAAAAACGACATGAAAACCTATCAAAAACTCACTGTATGGACATAATTAGTCTATTAAACATATATTATTGACTTATTTTGTTTTGATATGACTTTTTATACAAATGTGGGTACACCTTACTTGTTTTCCAAAATGTCAAGTGTGTATGTTCCATTCCCTATACAGGTCCACCACATCTCTCACATCATCACACATCTAAACCCACATAAGAATGGAAATTATATTCCCTATAAAATTCCAAACATCCCTCCCTTCCTTCGGGAATCCTTCATTTGGGATTAAAGTCTTCCAAGCATTCCTTTTGGCACAAATCAATAGGATTAACCCAATTATGTGGTAACACCTTCCCTCAAACTCGTTTCATTTAATGTTCTTTCTCCACCCCTCCACAATATTTATTCCATGATTTTATAAAAACACCATAGTACTTAATATACTATGAATTTTTATTATTAGGGTTTAAAATTCCGAAATGCACAACTCCATATAATTGTTAATGAACATATTGTATTTATGTACGACAAACTTCCGGGTCACAAAACAATGATTGTCCAAATATTCTTACCACCTCTCATAGTGTAAATTATTATTGACACACAATATATATATATTATTTATTATTTATTTATGATTCACTTTTCCTTTTAAAACTCATATATTTTAACCTTCCATTTGGTGTAAATAGGATAATTTCATTTGAGGAAATGTGGACTACCACAGCGTCAATGTGATATGATTCATTCAAAAACTACATGGAATGTATTAATGATGGATTTGGTGATATTATATTATATATATATATAATTAATATTATAATTTATTTATATTATATTCTTATATACATATATTTCATTTTCGTTCCTTCTTTAAATATGAATATAAAAAAGTAAACAACGTTCAGGCGTACGTAAGACTTACTGTCTCATTGAATGGTGTATTTCATTTAGTACTATTATATTGTATTGATTATTATAATAAAAATAATATATATATATATATATATATATTCTGATATTGTTTTTTACATTCTTGAATCATTTTATAAGTATAATTACCAACGATATAACAAGTTATGACACATGTGAAGAACAAAGAGAATATTGTCCAAAGTGAAACCTTAACATAGGATGGTTAACAAGTGGGTAATATAATGTCAAAATAAAAAAATATTGTAATATATATATGAATATTTTGTTGTAGAATATTTATAAATAAATTATATTTATTTTATAGGTGGTTTAAACTATTATGATGCGAGTCATTACACTTGGTATAGGTATTTCATATCAAATTTTATTTCCTTGAGATAATTTCATTATTCACAACCAATTACTTTTGTGAGGTATGTATACTACCCATGTAAGTATTAAATTAATATTTTATTTAAATTTATGTGTATTAATATTTCAAATCTATAATATTTATTTCATGGGTTTTAGGTTTAAACAGACACCAAATATGTAAAATAATTTTGTCTCAATTTTCTTTCTTTTAGACTCATATTTTGTTATGAAAATAAATTATATTAGAGGTGAATATAATTAAATTTTAAATTTCATATCACAACTAAAATAATTTTCATTATATTTTAATATTAAATTAATTTTCTTTTCTTAAATAGATAGTATGATCCCATGTTACCAAGTTATAACAGGTTATTGAATCAATCTCATCTCATTT
Source organism: Viscum album (assembly GCA_963277665.1). Lineage (NCBI taxonomy): Eukaryota > Viridiplantae > Streptophyta > Magnoliopsida > Santalales > Viscaceae > Viscum > Viscum album. Next base: position 2,057,507,977 of record OY728123.1, on the reverse strand, counting down.
CAATATTGTTTATGTTTTTGCTTCCATTAAGGAAATATTATGATCCATATCTCAATAACGCTCATGAATTTTATTCTTCTATAGTTATTAAGAATAAATTAATGTATTGTTACAATTTTTCTACTCTTTTGTATGTAATATGGTTATGAATGTTTTTGTGCATGCCCGACATTAACTTATCTTCAGTTGGAAATTTGTGTTCCTTAAGAACCATGTTTTAGTAAAAGAGATTCTATTAATATTCTACTAATCTTTTATGATCATCAAAACTAATTTTTACCCTTTTTTATTTCCCCAGTTGTTTAAATGGAATATTCTTGTCTATTTCTAAATGTTAATTTTTTCTAACAATTTATATGTGAAAAAGAAGTTCTTCAATTTACCTCATATGACATATTCAAATTTATCAACCATCAATCCTTTGAATCGTTGTTTTCATTTTAAATGGTTAATTTTTAATAAAATTTTTTAAATATATTTTCCAAGAAATGATATTCCAAATTTTTTCATGATTATTTTATATGTTTTCTAGGAAATAATTTTCTAATATTTTTTCCAGTCCCAATTATATGTTTTCTAGTAAAATTATTTTCAAAAAAGTTTTCCTGGAAAAAGGATTTGAAAATGTTTTCAAGATTATTTTATAAGTTTCACCAAAATGGTTTTCAATATATTTTCAATCCTTCCAGATAATATTTCCAAACATTATCAATTAAAATAGTTTTCTAATGTTTTTAGGTATTATAGAAAATTTATCAATAAAGGAAGATTGTTTTACTCATGAAATGGATTCAAAAAACCATTCCATGTAATTTTCCTTCTAATACAACATCTCATGACATAACTAATTACAATGTAAAAAATGATCCCAATGAAACATTCATAGTATTTAGTGAATAATTTATGTTTTTATATAATGATGTTTATGAATCCCATTTATCTTCCAGGAGTTATATTCTTTGTAAATAATCATTTTCTCACATGTTATGTTTATGATGAAATGATTATGAAACCTATATTTTTTCATAGATTAAGATATGATTACTTGTTTATGACAGCCATTTCATTTCATGGGTTTTGAAATTATTATATAAAACATTATGGAATAAGTATGTATGATTTCATTATGATATTTCTGGGTCCTATATCTCCCTATAATGCATTAGGTAATGATAAGTTTCATATGAACTCAGAGGGTATATGGGCTGTATCGCCAACCAAATTTTTTTTGCATTGGTTATAACATAAAACTAAAAGAAAGAGGGTACGAAGGTTGTAGACCAAGCCTGAAAACAATAAGGTGCATGGTTTGTAGCCCAATCCTAATATTAAGTGGGTTCATGGGTTGTTATCCCAAGCATACATCTAGTACACAAGTCATAGACCAAGCCTAACATGGAATAATGTTCTTGAGAGGTATCCTTAACATAATATTTTATATTATTATATGTATCCTAGAAATATAATATATTATTCATTTGTTATGATTTCATGGATCATGATGTTTATTTCAATATGATTAATTTCTTATAAACTACCAAGATTTATCCCATAACTCAAATTTATGATCTTTGATATGTAGGGTTTTATCTTATGATGTTATGATTACATTATCATACCACAATGTTCAGGCTTATGGTTATATATCTCCCTTTTTTACCATTACTAAGAATATGATCTCACTCCTCTTATTGTTTCCTTTCCACGGGTTATAAAGAAAGGATTTTGGTAGAATTACAAAAGGAGAAGATGTTCTTGGGAGAGGTTATTGATCTTTCACCAGGATAGATTTTTTTTTTGAAGTTTCCAAAGACACAAAACTATTACATCCCTCAGGCATGTATTTTATTTTGTTACTAAATATGCATCTAAAATTATGTACTATCAATTTATTCTAATCATGTTTCACTATAATAGAAAAATATGTGACATCATCGTTCCTAGGGATGTAACTTCTAGATGCGCCTCAAGGGGGATTTTCATCCATTCTTCGTCAATATGCCTTAAGGTGTGCTCCAATCCATCAACTCAAGTTTGTCATCTTTTTTCCAAGGGATGCACCTCTCTGATCCACATAAAGTTGTTTGATGAACTATCCATCCCAAATCCACATCAAGTGGATTTATGGTCCATAAAACTATGTTTGACATCCGCCCTTATTGATACAAAGATATTGATCTTCCTCTTTGGGGGGATCTGATCAACAAACATATCCCCACATGACTATAAACATGTACTCAACCGGTTCCCACATGGCTTTAAATATATATATGTTCCCTGGTCTTTAATAACTAATCAATTAGTTCACATGGGATTCCTAATGAAAAAATACCGGGAATATTTATAACACCATCGTCGTTAATTCATGATCAACATGGGATACCTTTGGTTCCTTGTTTAAGATTCATCACTTGAGATTCCATATAAGGGTGATGAATTTACATGTCCTAATATAACCAATGTCCAAAAATTTAAATAGATTTCCAATGTTTCTAATTTCCTAACCAAATTAATATTCACTATAATGATATATGTAGCATAATTAACCAACATCCATGTATATATGGAACCATGAATGAATTCCCAAAACAGAACGTAATATTTGATGGGTTCTCATACTAGGAAAACAGATCCAAGAATGAATCCATAGAAGTAAGAGAAGACATATCATCATTCCATTATTGTCAAATAGAATATATCTCCAAAGATAGGGATTATAGTCACCCACCTTCAGAATGTGAGAATATGGGAAATAGAATCCCTCATGAAGAACATCTTAGGAGGGCCCCATCTAGGGGATCAGAAACAAACACAAACACCAACCCTCAGAATGGTAGATGACTATAATGTTGGGTTCCTTATCACAACGTGATGTTTATGATTCAATTATTGTAGAATAATGCATAGTAAAACAACATGGTAAAATACAAATTTTTTTCACAGCCTTATATTATCTAGGCATGGGTCCATATCAATATTTTTCCACATGTAGTTTTACAAAAAATTCATCAAATATCCTTAGTTTTCTCATGTAAAATGAAATGGTACATTCTACTATGACTTAATGTTAAACTCATAGAAATTCAAGTATTTTAGATTCCCTAGCTTTATAGGATTAATGATGAGGATTGAGAAAAATGATCATAGTGGAACCTGGTTTAGAAACTCCACTGGTTATAAAATATTGACATGGGATGGGCCTCCTAAATTATTTCAAGAGTTATATACTCCCACATATTTGAAGGGCATGGATCCACTAGACCAATAATGGATTATAAAATCCCTTCGACCGAATATGGTTTCCCCCCCCCCTAATATAACTATTGTTGTAAAGAACTCACTTAATTACATTCGACATAGTTACTCTCTCTTTAGAGAAATGTACTGCCATGTCTAATGTGCCATATTAAATGAGGTGTAGGTACGCCACCGAGTTTGGTTACTCAATCGATGAAAATATACATTAGGGATGACTGGTTCCCCCATTGTATTTTTTAAGGTGACTTGGGTTATGAATCAAGATTTCCCATATTAAATGAATTCTTAATATAGATAATTCTTTTTGTAAATAGGATGTACAATGTTAATTTTCTTCTATCTATCAATTTATTTAACTTATAATAAAATATTGTTTTTCCATTTTAATTTTTATCGTTTGATTTCAATGATCTTCCTATCAATCCTTCATGTATTTCCAGAATCCTACTGGGTATGTATATACTCACCAATTCATGGGACATCATCTTGGATGTTTCATGTTTTATACAGATGATGGATGGTTTGTTAGTGATATTAGTGGACACAATGATCATGGAGTGGGATATTAGTGGTATATAGAGTTGATATGTGTTAGTGGAGTTCATTTTAGGATCCTTTTTCTGTGGAATCTTCGTCACCTTTCAATCATGTTAGGAGAGTTTTTATTTTTGGGATATATGGCTTTTTTCCACTATTTACATTATATCATTTCACATTGTAGAATATTTTTTTCTATCACATGAATAATATATATTTATATTTGTTTTATTATATTTTCATTAATATTATATCTTTTATGTATATGATTTTGAGTGACTCTTTACCACATTATTATTTTCCTGATAATTTCCCCAACCCATCACTTTATGATTTATGTGTATTACATCTACTATCGAATTATGCTATAAGATTTAATTATTCTTCAAAATATTATAATAATTATATTATTACTTTAATTTTATTTAGGGAAATATGAATAATAAAATAAATATTTAATATTATATAATAATTCATATGTATGTCATGTTATTTATGAGTTGAAATTTTTATATGTCCAATATAATACATATTATAGTGATCTTTTGTAATCATTTTACATATTGTGGATTTAGATACATATTTCAAATTATTTATGAAAATAAATTTCTTACATATTGGATCGAGAATCTTATATATGAGAAATTTTTCTATGAATTATATATTTTTATCACATATAGTAGAAATATTTCATATGCATTGAATTTTCATAGTGGAATGAAATCTAACACATTATTGTCTTAAGAAAGAAATATATTACATATTTTATTTAGTGTTATTATTTTATATATTTTGTTTAGTGTGAGGTAATTTCTATTTTATGCACATTAATTTTATCTTGGATGTCTGGGAAAAGAGATTATTAATTTTTTCATTTCAAATGTTCCTTACAATAGGAGTTCAAATTAAATAATTTATTATAAAGATAGTAATAATGACTCTAATAAACTAATTTTACTATTGAGTGGATCCATTCACCTCTATCTTGTTTTTATAATAAAAAATATAACCTATTATTTATTTATGTTTTGATATTTACCAAATAATTAATTTTTATTTAATCTAACATTAATTTTGATGCTCATACTTTGAATTTAAGATCAATTTAAATGTTTTGTTTAACGCTGTTTATTATTATTTTAATATAAAGTGTTAAATAGTTTTCATAAAAATTCATTAGTTAAGTTATTTAAAGTTAATAATGTTAGTGTCATGATTTTTTTGGATAATATTATATCCATGGATATTTTTTATAAAAATATTAATTAAGTTATATTATTTTTATTAGTTTGCTAAAACTTTTCTATATAAAACTTTTTGAGAGACATTTTGATGTTTTGGAATTTGATATAAGTTAAACAAGGTTTTCTCAAATTTCAAATATGATATTTTGAGAAAACAACAACATTAATTCATCATCAAAATAACATTATGGAAGTAAATTGATCGTGTGATGAATTGGATAAATGAAATAATGAAGTTTTAGATATGGATCTCACGAAAATAAAATTCTCAAAAAAATATTCAATCAAACAATTGTGAAGGTACCAAAGAACAGAAATAATATTTTGAAATAAATAAATTTATAAAGTAAGGATTGTATAAACTATTCATTGGATAAAAACCTTTGGGCCATGTTTTGAAATGAAGAAATTGTAATTTCAATGTTTGTGATCAGAAAGACTCCATCAAATATACATTATAGTACACACAAAATGCTTGTTTCCCAATTTTTTAAAATGATGAAGTATTTTGATTTGTTTAATAGAAAATAATTATATGTAACATCATACAAACATTCATGATGATAATGTAAAAACTATTGAATAGAAACTATCAGATAGTGTCAACCAATTGAAGAGAAAGTGATCAAAATATTTATTTCACCAGATAATAATTTTTGAACAATAAAATTTTGGATGTACATTTATGGGAGACAATCTAAAGTCAAAAATGTAATAATTCCATTTTATAGGTTCAATAGGGTTTTTATTTAACATAGTTTCTGGAGAATTCATGAAATTGTAATAATATTAAAGATGGATATAGAATTCTCAAGAAGTTTCCAAGATAAAAACAAATGCTTTAGTAATTTCGATTTTTTAATATCAGTGGACCAAACAATGATAAATGTTTCACAAAATTTAAATTCAAGGATAGAATATAAATATGGGTGATAAGTGCATCATACTTGAAACTATTCACGCATATGAAAAATATAAAATCCTAATGATGTTGTGACCGAAGGGAGTTTCTTGTAAGAACATGGATCTTAATTATAGGTATGGATCATTATTTCGTGTTGTTTGTTTATCAAAAAGGAATATATGGGAATTTTTTAGCTATACGTCTTGTAATTATGTGTACATTCTGGGTATTGGTGTAATGTGTACAACCACAAATTGGTCTTCTAATGGACAAGTACACGGTGATGCGGTGACCAGGAAGACCACCTTAAGCGAGGAAAAAATAAGGCTATTACACGCCATGTACTTTGAGCCCCTCCTGGTTCTTTGTATGAGCTCCTCATGGTTCTTTTTCTGAGCTCCTATCGAGACATTGTCAGTTGCATTAGATTCTCACTAATGAGTTCTATTTTCCCCTAGAACATTTCTTCATGATTCTTCCTCTCTTGGGAGTTATCCTGGGAGGATAAATTTTACCCTTTTGTAGATCTACATTGTTCAAGGCTGATTCAAGGGCTAACGTTCAATTATATTGATCATACCCTTTTGTAGATCTACATTTTACCATTTGAATGTTTGTATTTGTACACTATATGCTAAATGTTCCGCATAACCACATTTAAAGTTTTATATGATTTGTAAATTTTCCCTATTATTTACATTATATGGTTTGATTAATTGAAAAGGGGTAATAGTATATGTGAATGGTTAGATTCCTTGATTACGGGACACCACATAAGTGTGTTTCCCTAGTTTGACTATTTATGGTTGTTTGGCCTAGGTTTCCTATAAGATATGTTGTTTCCATTCCTTGAATTTTTTAGGATGAAGTGTATTTGATTAGATAAATTTTATGTGTTGTGATTATGTATTTTATCCATGTGGTGGTTACAGATTACATGTGTTTCCTTGTTATGATATGCATGTTGTTTTTAAAATGAACCGTGAGATCCTTGGACCAGGAAAACTATGAGGGTTTTAATGATTTTTTTACACAGGACAGTGAGACCCTTGGTGTTGACCTTGACACATGGGTATTGAATATTATAGATATGTAGGAGGTCATTTATCAATTATTTATGATATGTTAACCCAGGGGTTATTGTCCGTGAGAGCTACCGAGAGGTTGTTTATAAATTATTGATGCTATAGAGACCTATTGGTATTGACCGTGAAAGATGCCCAAGAAGTTCATTTATCATTATTCTTTTCTTTATTGGACAATTGGGGTAAGACCATGAGATCATTCCAAGAATGTCATTTTTGGATGATTGGATGTTTGTGACAAGTTTCAAAGCCAAACCACAAGCTTGGGATCTTTTTTACATGCTTTTTATATGGTCTTCTGAGACAAGTATTTTGTAACTATTACACAGAAGGATATCAACCATTGGATTGATACCAAGATTAAAAAATACAATGGATTGAATACTTGAAAAATTTAAATGAATGAAATTGAAAACTATATTATTTTTACTTTATTGAACTACCCAGATTATTGCATCATTTTCGATATTCCATGCTTTATATATTCACTAACTATTACGAACAATTATTTTTGTGGTTGCCTATTAGGATTCATTTCACACCCTGTATGGTTTATGCTTTTGGACCCAAATGGATTATATGGTTTCAGGTATAGAATAGGGAAAGCTACCTTCTTTATAATGTACTTTATTGCATTTTGACTTGGAGAGCATGTGACTTAGTTGAGGCTTGCGATGCTACTTGAGTTTACTTATTTTCAGTTTCAATATGGTTTCTATATTTCTTTCTAGAATTTTGTCATGTTTGGATGCTTTCCTACAAACATTTGACATGCATCGTTTATATATTCTCTAATTTTTATATTCCTATCAACCATCACACTATTTACTTATTTTGTGGTATATATGCTTCCACTATTCTTTACTATTTTCTAGTCCATTGTGTATACTCTACCAATGAAAGAATAATTTCTCCAATATCAGACCTTGGCCCATTCTATTATTCGGTAGCCTATGGTGTTTTGTGAAATGTTCTTGAGGTCATGTGACCAACCCAGTACGGGGCACCCTTGGGTGGCACCTGGATCCGAGAAGATACAATGTAGTATCAGGTGGATTTTTTTTCTACTTTGTATTACTGTATAAAGACTATAGATAGAATTAGGAATGAATAGTTTGTTTTTCATATGATGTACCTGGGAATATATAACCCAGGTATAAGGAAAAGCCATGTTTCCTCGAATATATCAATTTTTTTAGTATTGTAGTTGTTACAAATGATTTGATTTCCCCATTGGGTGACACAGTTGATGTGTGTTTTTGTTATTGATGTCAATATGGTTCAATTTCTGTTTCATCCTGATGAGATGTGGATGTGCCTTCTCATGCATCATATAGGAACATTCTAGAGATCACATTTCATGCATTCTTTTCATGCCATTTATGATGAATTACTGATTTCATGTTGTTGTGATAGATGATGTGCTTCAATGAATGGTTTTGTGATTTATTTAATGATATAAATACCTAATATTTTTATAGGGTATTTCCATAAGAAATTTTCTATTGTATGGACACCAAAACTCGGTCCCTAAGGTGTTATGGGGCCTCTTGGATCAGGATTTGGTGGATCATATTTGAACTTCATTTGAATTATATTAAGTAATGATGTGAAATAGGATTCTAATCTTTGATTTACGGGGAGTATGCACTCTCATGATTGAGAACCTAGCATTACATGGGCAATATATAATGTTTTTAAGTTCACCAGAGAAGTTTTAGAGGTTAATTATTTGGAAACCTAGAAAACAATGAATGTGACGTTATAAACACTTGCTATGTGATCTTTGGTTTTGGAAGAAACAACTTCTCTTAAGTACTAATCTTTTATAGTATATACATTTTGTGTAGTTGTTGACCTTGTTAATGGCTGTGTGAGTAGAGACATGAGGTTGATAAACAGTTGGTAGAATACACCATGTACTGGAAGTACATGTCGTGCTGTAAGATACCATGTATCCGGTAGTGTGACTAACAAAATGGTTGGATGAAATTTGGGTGGTACATGCCTTGTCTAGATTTTAAAGGTAGTGTGGAAATAGATCATGTATCTGACCATATGACTAACGACACTAGGGAATGTGACATAAGTGGCACACGCCGTGTGTAGAGTGTGCATTCCATGTAGTGTTACACTGGGATAGAACAGTATCGTTCATGTTGGGGAGAAGAACATGGGTAGGAGGTAATATTCAAGTATATTCCAAGTCAAAGGAGGAACACATTGTGTGTTGGGGTTTTGCAAGACCATGTTAGAAGAGGTACATGACCATGCTAAAATCTTAAGGTAATACGCCGTGTAGTGTTCATACACGCAGTGTAACCTTATTGTGAAAGACTTGAATTCTTTCCTTCTCATGTAACATTCAGGCAATTTCAATTTATAGTCCATGGTAATATTGATCTAAGGTGTGTGCTTGACCCTATAGAGTCATGCCACCAAGACCTCCTATGTTTGTAAACCAGGTATATGAAGATGATCAGACACCAGAAATGGTAGGTCATGGACTTCTAACAGATACTCTCATCATTCCCATCATGGCACCAGCTTCGATACTAGACACAGGTGCTGATGCACAATTATGTGAAGGATTTTTAGGAATGATGCAGAGTTTTTGGGGAGAACCACATCCTTCCCTAACTATGGCATAGTTGACTCTGGTGTTCTAGCAGTAGCATCCTTCCCCCTTATCTAGTGATGGAGGACCAAAGGCTTTAGAGTCATGGTTGGAAGCCATGATTTTCATCTTTGAGCATCTTTAGATTCCTCGGGAGAGGTCGGTGAAGCTTGTGACATACATGATACAAGATTCCTCCAAGATATGGTGCGATGTTACCACACATGACAGATTCCATCATGATAATACTTGGGAAGAGTTTCAGAGGAACTTTTAGGATTACATCTAACCTAAGACGTTGAGGACTGACCGAACTAGGGATTACATGTATTTGGATATGCGTGCTCTTTCGGGGATGGATTATTCTTCTCACTTTATAGAGCTAGAATTCTTCACAACATGTTTGAGTGGTGATGAGTTATCTTTGTCTTGGCGGTTTTAGGTTGGTCTCTAGTATAACATATGATCATAGATGAATGTTTTATAGCTAACTATAGTGACTACTATAGTAATTTAGATGCTGATTTCTGTGTGAAATCTGAAGGAGTTGGGAGCTACGAGCTTGGGAGTTTTAGTATCAAGGGCTAGTAATCCTTCGTTTGATATTAGGAAGCACCTCGGGGAGCCTTCAAGTAGAGATTTCAGTTGTAGTGATATATCTATTGGTAGCCCGGTGAGGTTCTACCAGTGCAGGAAGAGTGGTCACAAAGTACCTCTATGCCTAAGAGACCGAGTTGAATGCTAATCTTGTAGAAAGATGGGTCATCTCCATCATTTATTCGGCTTTTTCTCACCAGCAGGTGGTGAGAGGGGATCTGTTATGATTCCATGATCTGTAGATGGACCACTAGTTTCTCCTTCATCAGGGAACTGTAGTTCTTTAGGTAATTCAAGCCAATGAGGTGGTTTTGGCCTTGGTATCCGGACGAATGGTTTTTTATGAGAACATGGGGAACCAGCTCAAGGTAGCCAGGCCAAGTCACAAGGTTGTGGTATGGGTCAAAATTTAGGGATGGAGCTGACCCAGCAGGAGCAGGATCCCACAACCTCTAAAATTAGATGTGCAACTCTAGTTGCCTCATATTTAGCTTCTTCTATTTTCAATAATGGGGTTTCACATAGTTTTACATCTGTTGAAATTGTGGTGAGAATTGGTCCCTATATCTTTACTTCTGAGGATATTATGATTCTTGACACGCCGTTGGGGATTTGGATGCCTACTGTACATTAGTGTGAGGAGTTCCATCATGGGGTTGGTGGGTGTCACTACTTATAGTGACTATATTAGAGATGACATGCTTCGATGATTTTCCCAAAATGGACTAGTTAGTTTCTTTTCATGCCTTTGTTGGTTGTTATCACCACGGGGTGAGTTTCGCATTATCATGGGAAGGATACCTTCTATAAAAGGGTGAATGGGATGTCTATGTGAGAATATATGGACCTGAGCATCATGGGATGGAAGGAATTACATCCTAGATTTCTAGCTTATATCTCGATGACTAGGGGACTTCACAGATAGTCATTCCTCCGGTGGTGGATCATTTCAGGGTTTAATTTCTTGGTGACTTTTTATGTTTTACATCAGAGAGGTAGGTAGATTTCTCTATTGAGCTTGTGCCAGGAGAATCTTCGGTTTCCATTCCTATTAATAGGATGGCTTCACCATAGTTAAAGGAGATCAAGAAGTAGTTATAAGGGTTATAAGAGAAGGTTTTCATCTTACCCTATACATCTCTTTGAGGAAAACAAATAATTTATGAGAAAAAGGTATAAGGTACCCATGGACTTTTTATGGATTACCGTAAGCTGAACCAGTTGATGGTTAAGAACCAATATCCATTGATGTGGACTGATGGTCTCTTTGATCATCTTTGAGAATGTAGGGTGTTTTCAAATATTAAATTGAGATCTGGTTATCGTCAGTTAATCATTATACCATCAGATATACCTCTTACATCCTTTTATAGAAGGTATGGTCTATATAAGAATTTGGTTACGTCATTCTGTCTCATGACCATGCCGACAGTTTTCAGGGAACCAATGTACTAAGTGTTCATTGTTACTTGGATTATTTTATGGTAGTCTTCATGGATGATATAATGGGGTAATCTAACACTCTACACACACATCCCAATCATACTGAGATCATATTGAGTACACTGAGAGAGATTAATTGTATGACCAGTTCTCAAAATGCCACTTCTGTATAGACCAGATTCACTTCATGGGTAATTTCATCTGAAAGAAAAGAATATCAATAGACCAGGAAAAAGTGATAGAATTAGTTTCTGAGGATAATCTGAATTATTTATTTGAGGGACATAGTTTTCTAGGGTAGGATAGTTAGTACATATTCTTTATTCAGGATCTTTCAATCATCGTGATGCCACTAACAGGCCTGGCTAAGAAATGTTTGAAGTAATTGTGGTTTGATATCTATGATTTATCCTTTTAAAAGATGAAAGGGAGATTCACTTCTACACCGATATTTATTTTTCGATAGATGGTAAATCATTACATCGTTTACTATGACACATCACATATTGGGTTGGAAGTAGTTATTATGTAGGGGAGGAGGAGTCATTGTGTATGGGTGTTAGTAGTTGAGGTCTTATGAGAAGAACAACCCCACACACTATCTTGTGTTAGATGTAGTTGTGTGTGATTTTAATTATTCGAGACATTATCTTTTGGGAGATAATTGTGTGGTATACACTAACCAAAAAAGCCTCAAGTATATATTTACACCATGTGACATGAATTTGAGATGACGAAGGTGGGTTGAGTAGCATCAGTCTTTTGACTTTGATCTTCCCTACATGCCTTGGAAAGGCAATGAAGTGGCTAATGCATTGAGAAAGAGGACTCGGATACATGCAATTCAAGAGGATAGCAGTGAGTGGAGGTTTATTGACATGTTCTCTGAGATGCATTTAGAGGTGCACGACAGACCGGGGAAGATGTTTGTTTCTTCTATATAAATTAGTTCAATTCTCTAGGATTGATTGAGAATGAACTAGTTATCAGATTCCGAATTCCAAGTCTTATGGAAGAGTTTTTTTGGAATGAACCCTAATCCTAGGTAGGCCATAGGTGAGAATGAGTTTTTTCATTTTCATGGGTGCATATTGGTGTCAGCTGACATACGTGAGGAGCTTCTGTGAGATTTTCAGGCCTCAACATGGGAAATTCATCCTAGTGTCCCCATGATGTATCATGATTTACATCATCTGTAGTGGTGTCCATGTATGAAGACAAATGTAGTTGTATTTTCCATGAGGTGTTCCACCTTTCAATAGTTGATGGTAGAGCATCAGAGACCAGATGTCTATTAAATCAGTTACCCATTCCTGAGTGTAAGTCTAATAATTTCACGATGGATTTCATATTGGGATTATCATTGTTAATTAGAAGAAATTGTGATGTATGGGTTCTTATTTACAGACTCAGGAATGATGCACATTTTGTACTAATTACGGAAACCATCAGTGTGGATGAGAATGGAATGTTTTACATCTGATAGATTGTTCGTTTTTAGGGAGTTCCACACTGTATCATTTTAGATAGATAATCTTCGTTTACATATTCTGTCTGGTAGGGTCTACAAAGGGATTTTGGTACAAATGTACTTTTGAGTACATCTTACCATCCCCCGATAGATAGCTAGTCCGAGCACACGATTCAGGTTTTTATGACATGCTTGGAACATGCGTCTTAGATTTTGGGGTCTCTGGAGAGAGACACGTACCACTAGTGGAGTTTGCATAAAATAATAGTTTTCAGTCAACGATTCATATGGAACCTTATGAGGATTTGTACAGTCGGCTAGGCCAATCACCCCATCATTGGCTAGAGGCCGAAGAGGTAGCTATTTTGGGACACAATCTTGTCCTGAAGACAGCTGAGCAGGTGGGGTTGATTCAAAAGAGGATGGATATTGCACTATATTTCCAGAAATATTATACGAATCGATGGATATGACCTCTAAAGTTCGATGTCATAGATCTGGTTTTCAGACATGCCACACTAAGGTTGGGACCCAGTAGGATCAGTAGTTAGGGAAATATTTCTTCGGTATAAATCGGGTCATTTAAGGATATTGAGAGAGTAATTCTAGTTTCTTATTGGTTGTAGTTATAATATATGTATTAGGATATGCATGATTTATTACATGTTTCTCATCTAGGACGTTAGTTTTTAGACTCCTCTTCTATTTTTCAATACGAGAAGGTTTAGTAGAAAGTTGATGTATCCCTCTAGGAGAACCCTATTCATATTATGTATCACAAAACTGGGGTACTATGTGGCCATTCTATTCCACTGGTACGGGTGCTATGGTAGCACAGGTAAGTACAGGACGAGACATTGGAGAGGGAGGCCGACGTACGATCCCAGTGGCTAGAGTTGTTTGATGTTTCTTCTTCACCACCCATGGAAGGGAAATTCGGGGAGAAATTTCTTTATGGAGAGATTTTTTTAAGAACCCAGATCTTCATTTCAGGTATAGATATTTATTTTCGGTTGTTTTGGAGAAACAATGATATAAATGTGAATTTTTTAGGTACACACCTTGTACGTATGAGTACACATCATGTACTTGGGTACAGTGTGCTGCCATGTACTGTCCATGTAATGACAGAGTACATGGTAGTGTGGTGTCCAAGATGATCACTTAAAGAAGGGGCTGAATAAGGCTACTATATGGCATTTACATTAAATGAACATTCCATGTACTTTTATTTTTAATTGATAAATCCAAGCTGGGTCACATGTCATGTCCAGAACATATTTCTTATTCCCTCGGTTCATATATGAGAGCATTGAAATGGCTTCAAAATTCAAGACCATCTCCGTTCAAAGTCCAAGCTCTGATTGTGACATTTTCAGTTGCATTAGATTCCCACCAGTGAGATCCATTATCCCCTGGAGCCTCTCTTTTTAATTATTCCTCTCTCATGAGTTATCTTGCGATAATCAATGTTTCCCTCATGTAGATCTATGTCATTCAAGGATGATTCAGGGGACTATTTTCATGTATATCTATAATAAGATATCGAGGTAGGTTGTTTGTGCCTTTTATTGTTTGTCAATAGATAATATATGATAAATTTTCATCTTAACCACGTTTGGGGTATTTCATGATTTTGAAATTAACCCTATTACGTAAAATCTTTGGTTTAATTGTTTGAAAGGGTTTATATCATATGCATATGGTTATATTTGTTTATTACGGGACACCCTAAGGGTGTGTATCCCTAGTTTTGATGTCTATTGTCATTTGTCCTATGATGCCTTTGAGGCATACATAATTAATATGATTTGAATTTTTTAACATGATTTTTTTATATAAATTGAATGTGTTATGATTAGGGATGTTATCTATGTACTAGTTATAGATTACATGTGCTTCTTTGTTATGATATGTGTGATTTTTTCCTAATAGACTGTGAGAGCCTTGAACTACAGAAACTATGGGGGTTTCCAATATCATTTATACACAGGACTGAGAAAGACTTGTTGTGGACATTGACCAATGGGTATTGACCATGAGAGATACCCTAGAAGAAGTTTATAAATTATTTATGATATGTTGACCCATGGGGTATTAATAGTGAGAGCTACTTAGAGGTCGTTTATAAATTATTGATTCTATGTAGACCTAGGGGTATTGACCATGAGAGCTACCTAGTATGAAATTTATCATTTCTTTATGCTATGTTGGTCTATTATGGTTAGACCATGAGAGATTTTCCAGGGGTTCATTTGTGGATGATTGAATGATTGTGATGAGTTTCCATTCCAATGAACAAGCTTTGACTTATCCTTACATGATTTTATAGATGGTCTTCTGAGACATTATTTTTTTTATTATTACATGGGGGGATATTGAACTTATTCTGGATCTAAATATTACATTATCCAATGGATTGAATAATTGAAAATTGTAAATGAATTTAATTTAAAATAGTTGGTTTCTTTACTTTTGTGCACTTCCTAGTTTATTGATTTATTTTTGTTATTTCCTACTATATATATTCCCTAGTAGTTCGACACGTATATTTTGGTGGTTGCCTATTGGAAATCATCTCAAAAACTATTTGGGTAATTATTTTAGACCCAAATGGATTATATGGTAGATTTTATAGAAAAAGAAAAGATTCCTTATTCATCAAGTACATGATTATTTTTGGAGACGGAGAGAATGGGACCATTATGAGTCTTGTGATGCAGCTAGATTTTACATGTCTTCTATTATAATTTTGTTTCTGTATTTCATTCTAGTGTTGTGGATTATTTGGCTACTTTCCTAGACACATGTGACATGCATCATTTATATATTATCTAGTTGTTATATTCCTATTATAATTTTAATATTTACTTCATTTGTTGGTATTACTTAGTTTACTATTTATTATTAAGATTTGTGTACTCAGCCAATGATGGAAAATATTCCCCACTATCAAACCATAGCCCTTTGTTCAAGTCAATAGCCTCTGGCATTTGGGGAAATCTACTTGAGGTCATGTGACCAACAATTAATGGGGTACCCTTGGGCTGCACCTAGAACCGGGACGTTACATTTCCAACAAATCTTAACTTATATATTGAGGAAGTATTTATGAAATAAAATTCATTTCAAAACATTAGATAAATGTTTCTAGCATATCAAACATTAAGAGAATTACAGAAGTTTAATCTTTTGATAGATTTCTCCAAGAAGAAATTGACTCATAGTGGTTTTTTGAATCAGAAAAAACACATGTTCAAAAAAGTTATGTTTTGTGTGAGGCTCAATGAATGTAAATTTACAGGATGGATGAATCGTTCCCTAAATAGACATCTACTAGGTGGAAGAAAATTGAATATAAAATTTCTAGAAAAAATTTTCTAGAGAATTATAATAATGTTTCACATTTTTGTGGCTCGGTTTTATAATAAATGCGTGTAAACAAATAGCATTCATTATAATCATACCTTTCATGATTTTAAATGATTCTAATGAAATTTAACTAACAATTTGTATCCAAATAATTCTAATATTAAAGTTCCATGGACCAATGGAAGTATCATTCATATGTATGAAGGTTATTAAATTAAGGACAAGTCATGTAAATAAATATTTCCGTATTTATATTCCTTATTTTTATTTTTGAGAGATTTTCAAACATACAACATAGAAAAAATAAATCAATCATTTTTCATGGCTAAAATTATATAATGTAGAAAATTTGTAAAAAACGAAAATGATATCTAGTTGAAAATATAAAATGAGTTTACTATAGATGTGTTCTTACCTTAGATGGAAAAAATTATAATCGGTGGAAAAATTGAATAATACATTATCTTTTTCATTAATGATTTTAGATTATTTATGTAGTCAAAATGGGTTTTCCTCCCATTGAAAAATATTCTCCTATTATTTTTTTAGAAAAGAAGAATATTGATGATGGTCATAAAAATATATATTAAAATTTTAATTTCATATTAGAATATGTGATTATGATAGTCTTGGGACTCAAAAAATCCAAAAATAACTACAGATAAGATCGAATGTATCATAGAGGGAAACCCAAATGTATAAGAGAAAAGTTACAAATATAGTGATGTATGATTGAAGATATCAGAATAATAGAAAATTAAAACATTCATCAATACTTAAAAAGAGGTAATGAAGTTTAGTGAATCATCATAAGACTCATAGATAGGTTGTATGATTCGACCATTTTATATAAAATCAATGGAAACATTCCTTAATTTGTTGATTCTAAAAAATCTACCACTGATGATAAATATGATTTATCTCATGAGGAATTTTATAACATTCTTATTTCTTATGAAATGTGGAAATATCCTAATTTAAAATATAATATCACAGAATAAATGTCATTTAAAGATATTAGGAAGATGAAAATCTCATATTGTGAGATTTTGAGTCACACATAATCTGTATATAGAGAGGAAACTAAAATTAAATAAAATATAATGTCTCTCTTTTATTAAATATTTAAGGAAGGTAACAGAATATGTAGGTATAAGATGCACTCAAAAGATATGGGTGTGGAGGAATTGATCATTTTTATATGAATTTACCTATGTTTAATGTCAAAAAATATTAAGACAATTTTGAAGAAAACCCATAGAGTAATAAATTTACATGTATTCTAAGGAATTTAAGAATTACACTAGTGGTTAGACAATGTTATATTGAAACATAATAAACATGTTGACTACAAATGTTTAATTTTACTCAAATAGAAACAATTCTTCAGAAGATACAAGTTCAAAAAGGAGCAAAACAATACTTGAAAATGTTGAGAAAAATAAAGTTTCCTTAAATAGTGAGTATGAACATGTGGGTTAAGAATGTTATAAATAATATTAGTTGAGATAAAAATATTTGTCCATTATAATAATACAAATCTCAAGAAATTTATCATAGTTATGAAGTAATAATGTTTAAAAAATGATTATGGAATGAAATATCATCTTAAACAAGAAGATGAGTTTATCTTGGAAATTGGAAACTATGAACTGAAATTTTATAATTAAAAAAATAGGCTGGAATATCATATCATGAAAATTACATCTAAGGAATAAGATGTTATTAAAACTCAATCCAAACATCTTGAGGTATATATATTAAAATGAAATCTTTGGCATGGCCTCAATGTTTAAATATAAATCATATGAAGATACTATGATACACCATCCTAAAAATCCAATGAAATATCCATCCTAAAAAGTAAAAGATTTTCTTATTTTACTAACATTGCAGGTGTTATGAAATTTTTTTCTATAGATTGGGTTGATAAAATATATGTCAAATCTATAAAATCACAAATGTTATAAATTACCTTGGGAATAATGTTTCCCCTCATCTAGACGAAATAAATATAAAAACATTCCATGGACCTTAGTATGATAATTACATGGTAGGATAATATTTTTATAGAAAACTAAGATCAAATGGTTTTTATTTGTTTTACGGGATGTTTGGTAACAATACATATCATTGTAGTAAAAACATTTCTATTCCAAAGTGTATGTATTGAATGAGTTGAAAAAATAGTAAAAGAAAATTTAGTATATTTATTATTCCATTGGATATAAGAAATATTTAGTCATAGGTTTTTAGAATCTCTCCCAATAAAATTAGTTTTCCAACAATGAGGAATTATGTTGAATATGTGACAAACCAGGTCAAGATTCTCATAAAATTGTCACAACTAATCTATGAAGAATATCTAACAAGGGAATGAAAAATAATGTGTAAATAATAAATATGAATTAAGGGACACTATTGTTGGGATATATTTGAAAGTAACAAATATTTACAAAATGGTGATTCTAGATTGTGGTTTTTCCTCATATATGACATTTCAGATAAAAATCCAAAAATATTTTTTAAACCATGAAGGATGACTAGTTATGTTTGTAAACGATAGTTACATAAAAATTCTAGGAATTAGAATAGATGTTAATAAAGGTGAGGAATTGAAATATTAGGATGTACATTATATTAATGTGATAAAAACTAATATAATTAGTGTGAGATAACATTTTTATGATGGAAAAGTAATTTTTAGAAAGTATCCATGTATTATCATAAGTGTTAAAGATGGTAATTTATTTACAATGAGAGGACAAACTAATATAAATATATTTTAGATACGGGATGTTTTAACTAGTCTTATCTGATTCTCGAAGATTAAAAAATGATGATGCATCAGAGGCATAATAATTTTGTACATAAGATTAAGAAAAAACATTCTATAGTAGATTATATGAGTAGCATTATAATATTTAAGAGAATTGAAGGTGATAGATGTACAACATGTCAGAATGAAAAGAAGATTGGAAGAGTCTATAAGTAAATTATTATTCATTCTACAATACCTATTGAATGTATTTGAAATAATTTATGTGTGATGATTAGACATCATTCAGAAAAAATTATTTTAACTTTATTAATTTTTATTATGATTTTACTCAGATGAGCTCCAATAATTTCTTGATGTGCAAGGCCTAGCTAAGAGAAATGGTCATCTTTATCCAAAGGGGTGTTTTGAATGAAATGAGTGTGTTTTATAGTAAATATGAGAATATATAATTGAATGGAGTTCAAATGTAATGATATATATTTAAATTCCATGTAACATTGAATTAGACATCAATATATAACCCCATACACCCCTCAATAATATGGGGTTGAAGAAAGGAAAAAATATTTAATTTGAAATAGGAAGAATTTTGATGGTAGAGTGAAATAATTTTATGATTTTGAAGAGAAAAGTTTTGAGTAGTACATTGTTAGTATAGAAAATGCATTTTTATAGCCAAATCCAACATGAATTCCTACACAATGTATTTTAAAATACCCTCAAGGATAAATTTAATTTTTTTTAATTCCTTGATTAATAAAAAATATCATAAAATTTTAATTAAGATGATAATGATGTAATTTCCATGGGATATTCACCCAAAAGAATAAACTTTAAATATTGGAACTAACATATATAAATGATAATAGACTCATTTTATCATAAATTTGAGGATAATCTATCATTTCTAATCAAGGTTGTTTAAATAGCTATGGAACAAGATTTTTATATTTCATAGAAATAAAATATAAATGTAGAATTGTGTAAAACAAATTAAAAACACCAAGATTCATAATAACTATTAGTGTGTAAATCATACAAGAATAAAAACTCTAAAATTTCATATAATACAAAAATAGGATGAATCATAGAATATTATTTTAAATCCTAAATATCTAGCTTAGATGATAATAAAGTTGATATTATAAAATATTACATTACTTATTTCACATGTTAAACAATAATCAGTTTCAAAAGAAGTTAAACGCAAAGATTGTGTTGATTCTATGACTGGAGAATTGGATGCGACTAAGAAAAATGTAACATGGTAACTTAATAAATGATTAGTGGTAAAGAAATTCATTGGTATAATATGGGTTTATAGAAAAATTGAATGTACATGATGAATCCATAATAGAAAAAGTGATACATATATATATAGTACTGTTTCCCTCAGAATTTGGGGATGACCTCCTTTAATGGAAGGTTCAAACATTCCAATTAGTTTCTAATGGGTTTATTCGTAGAACCGGAAACATCCAATGATTCCACATCCATTTGGACCTACTTTTCAAAGGTAGGCACTCATTAGTTTGTGGACTAATGAGGCTTATGAATATGCATTGGTTGAGAGGATGGGAGGTCGGACTCATCACACCTTTTTTAGGGGAATTATTGTCTACTACATGACTCTCATTATAGATTTACGTTATGTTAATGAATCCTAATTACATTACCAAATAAAAAATGAGCTTTCCTTTAGATCTGGAAATCAATGATTAAATATGTAAGAAATTTAGAGAATATTTTATATGTATTCCAGGTTCTTCATCGATTGAGAATCATCTGTATTTATTAGAGATTCTTGGTCAATGGTATCCTTCGACACATTTTTATAGAAGTCTCTCGGTCATTATGATGACCATGCTGGTTTTAAAGCCACTCAGTGGGGGCACTCGAAGTTTATTGTCATTCAGAAGTACATGGATTATTTCCGAGTTGGGATCGAACTTGCAGATGGGCTACCAACGTATCCTTTGTTTATAAAAGGAATCAGAACCCACGTTGTTCGTGTAAGGGAGTATGATGTTTATGATTGATGGCTCAAAGATGGATGTCATAATTACTTTTACAGTCTAAGCTCACGTGAGTCATGCTCAGTGTGAGAAACAAGAGGTATTGGTAAAAAATAGACAATTGGGCCATGAAAGATGCAATCATAAGAAATAATGTGGGACTTATGTATGAATGAATGCCCAGATAAATGAAGATTAGGATTTACTTCAGGGAAGAAATCCAGGAATAGGGTCCATAAAGGTATATGTACTTCATGGATATTTGAATACTGTAACATGGGGATAACTCCTGAAAAGTGGGCCCAAATTAGAAGAAAACTTATGATTGGGTTTCACTCTTGAGAAGGAAACCCAGATCAACGGTAAATTGGGACTGGTTAAGTGTAATTAAGACTAGGACTTACTCCTAAAAAGGAGGCCCAATTTAGGAGACTTGAAAAATTAGGGGACTTGGGGCTTACTCTTGAAGAGGAAGCGCATATTTGAGACTGAGGCTTATTCCTAAAAAGGAGGCCCAGGGTAAGAGAATTATGGTTGGGGCTTACTCTTTAAGAGGATTCCCATATTATGACTCGGGCTTATTCCTGAAAAGGTGGCCCATGTTAAGAATTATGACTGGGGCTTATTCCTAAAAAGGAGGCCAAGGTTAAGAATTATGACTGGGGCTTATTCCTGAATAGGAGGCCCATATTAATGATTATGACTGGGACTTATTCCTGAAAAGGAGGCCCATGTTAAGAATTATGACTGGGGCTTATTTCTGAAAAGGAGGCCCAAGTTAAGAATTACTCTCATTTTGAAGGATGAGGTTGAATGAATGAAATCTCAATATTTAGTGGCATAAGGATGTGTAAATCACTATTTCTTGAGTGATATTCCATAGAATTCCTTTCAGATATGGAAGTAAAATCAAGAAATCATGACATAAATGGATTTGAATAGTTTCTTGAAGACAGAATCTCGGATAGGAGAGGGGAATGGCTTAAGAGAGTTGAAATGGGCAAGAAGGGTACCCAGAAAGGTAGGGGCGTGCATGTCCTGGAAAGTGCGCAGGTACTGCATGGGCGCACAAGTCCTGGTCGTGCAGGTATACCTGCGCCACACATGGGTACTTGCGTGATGGTTAACCAGAAGGATAATACTTGAGCGACTCTTGGTTAAAGCCATTAGAATCATCTTGAGGTTCTTCCAGAAGAGTGGTGCGCATGTTCTATTGAAGGAGTTAGGCGGCGCGCAAGTGTGTCCATTTCCCTTAAGGACTGGCCACTTAGGCGCTCATGTGTTGATGAGTTTCAACACTTCGGCCTTCATCCCCCTTTTTAGATATTCCGTTCTAGGTATGAAATTAACTTTTAATTGTTTCAAAAGCTTTGAGAAGATACTAGGGCGTCGAGATCTCAAATATGAAGTCTAGAACAAATTCCTCATTCAATGGGGGGCCCACAGGGTCTATTTATAGGCTGGAGAAGACCTGGGTGGTTATCACATAGGTCGCAGAAGTCACTTGCACGACAATTAGGCGGCGTGCAAGTATACTTGCGCAACCAAGAGGGAACTTCCATGACCTATGGGAAATGTTCTCCTTGTTCATAATTTTTTCGATTTTTTTTGTTTCTTCAAAGGATGAATCACTTTGGATTAAGGTATTTCACTTTTTCAATCTTTAGACTCTCTGACGAAATGTAGTGTCAACAAAAGTCCCCCCTCAGAGTTGGATCCAAAAGTAATGAGTATTTGGATCTGAGGAAAAGAAGAAAACCAAAGGAATGGTGGCATGCAAGTATGGGCATGCAAATGTTCTTCGGGCTGGTAGGGTCTGGTGCGCAGTGGTATGGCCTTTAGTCGTGTAGGGTATGGCATGCAGGTCTCTGGCCGTGTCTATAAATAGAGGGCCTTACTTCCGTACAAAGCATATAGATTTGAAACATTCGACCTCTCGCCACGCAAGTTTCATTTTCCACACAAGTTTCTCTGTTTCACACTGTTTCCTTGATGTCACGCTGCTATCAAGGCATCTAGACCTGCACGGTGATTCTTGAACGCCAAATACTTGTGCGGCACATCCATACTTGCGCGCCAAGTTTATACTTGTGCGCCTTAATGCCTTAGCAATTTTTTCGAATTCTTTCAAAAAATTTATCAAAAATCAACTTAATTAAGAGTTAATTTATTCACCTTTTGTGCAGATTCAATGGATCCCAAGAGAATTGGAATGGCTGATGGAATTGCAAGGAAGAGGATTGATGACATAATGATCATTGTTGGCCATGATTACTATGATATCTGCGATAGCACTCTCCCAGATTTGGCTAAGTACTTGAAGAAATATCATCTTAATTTCCCACAGAGCATCTATCTTCCTCTATGTGGTCATGGTCATTTGCAAGGAGTAAATGTTCCAGATGCAAAGAACTATATGCCTGAAATGTAGCTACACTTCCACTCCTCTATTTTGGTTATGTTGTGCATTAAGAGCAACAGCAATGGTGTGAAATTTCAAATTTTCCTTCAATGCCATTTCCTTGCAGATATGAAAATGGAAAACCCATGGGCTGAAATGTTTTCCACTACCGGTTGGTGGAGAGAAGAAAAACATGGCATTAGAGCAATATCTAAAAAGAGTACTCTCTCCAAATGGGTCATTACTTCCAATGCCCCATTCTCAAATCCATGTATCCATCTTCCAAGTCTCATGGATAGAAATAGAGTCACTGTTTGATCAGCAAAAAATTTTCTCAAACCGCGCTCAAGAACATCCTTTTACCATTATTCCAAGAAGAGCTGGTATCACTAAATCTATTAATGTATCCAGTTGAATGAATGAATTCCAAGTGGTTGTTGATGAAGCTTGGGATACCGAAAATCAAATGAAGAATTATGTTGAAAGCCTCTTGTAATTCTTGAAAAAAGAGAAGAGACTCCAGTCTGTGGATGTCCTTCTATATCATGTGTATCAATGAAAAACACTTTCATCTTCAATCATTCATACCAGCATTATTTTGCTACATGATTTATGTTTCACCTAAGCCAATGGACCTAGTAAGCATATTTTGATTTTTACTACGATTAATAAAAATAACCCTATAAAAATTGAAACTCTTAATTTCTCAATATTACCTAAATCATACAAAATGAATGTTTAGTGAGCTGGAACATGACTTTTATTCAAAGTTCCTTTGTCTTTTGTGGGTAGTTTAAAGTCATGCATGTTGGACATAAGGAGGCTAATGTTTAAGGTTGAAATAGCATTCACCGAATGAATTAGAATTGACTCAATTATTTAACAATTTATCTGAAAACATATTACCATACTCAAGTATGAGGGAAAAATGTAAACTATGGCTTAAGAATATTTGAATCTGAGGAATGATATGAAAAAGATCTAAAAGGCATCAGAAGAAGTAGTTTCCAAGAATGAAGTTACTATTATTTAACAACCCTGTTAGGGGGTTGAATTATGCAGGGACAACTAAGGCTATTGGATGCATAGTCAAATATATAGCATCTTTTGGCTTACAAGTATATTATGTGGACTGTTTATGCAAGGCCGCCTAAGGGCACATGCTGCATCATCTGGAAAAAGAACTCTCGGAATTTTACTTTCCTAGTGCTAAAATGCCTGTGAAAGTTTATCGAGATTCAAATTTTCCAATTTATAGAGTTTGTTGTATGGAACGAGGTACTTGAATATGGAGAAGATATTTCCAAACAAGATTATCAATGAACTGGATGGATATCACTCCTATGAAGGTTTGACCCAAATGTAGGGAAGGAGAATATAAACCATAGACTTGAATATTTTCAGATCATGAAAATGGATATGGGACAAATATGTTAAGGATGGCTATTTTTGTGGATCCCTATATACTGTCATTTAAGACCAATAAAAAAAAAGAGGCTTTCTTCCCAAGAATGAAGAAACCATTATTTAACAAACCCGTTAGGGGGTTGAATTATGTAGGGCCACCTAAGGGCATTGGCTGCATAGTCAAATAAATAACATCTTTTGGCTGACAAGTCTATTATGTAGACTGTTTATGAAAGGCCGCCTAAGGGAACGTGCTACATAGTCAGGTAAAAGAACTCTCAGAAATTTGACATTTTTGTGACTAAAAGTCAAGAAAAGGGTTATGAAGATATGAAAAAATTTATGGTTAGGATTATTACACATAAAGATGTATATTGTCCAATGTATACAAAGATACAAAGATCAATGCTAACCATAATCATATTGGGGTGGGTCTTGAATTAAAATGTTGGACTTCACTACATATCCCATAAGGATTGGAATCAAGCCATATGTAGTTCTTAAACTACAGTTTAAAGTCATGTGCGACAAAAGGATTAGAGATCATAGTTTAGGGTCATAGAGCTTGGAACATTTTAAGAAATACACAGTGTGTGTTTTCATGGGGACTTTTTAACCAAGGGACTGAAAGTGGAATTTGGGGTTAGGCCCAAAAGACATGGGGCTGGATTTGAGGGACACTCGAATGTTCCTACATATCCCATAAGGATGGGAATCAAGCCCACACATTTCTAGAAATAACCTCTATACAAATTTGGTTCGTACATATGAAGGGTGAAAGGGGACTTTAGTACAATGATGGTTTAACCCAAGATAAATGTTTAGGAATTTCCATGTATGCACGTAGTCTTTGAAATGAAACATGATTGAAAAATCAATGTAAATAATGGTTCCATCTCAGGTGAGGGTATCAAAAAAAAAATTAGTTTATTGTCATACTGGACAGAAGTGTTTTATAGTTTAACATCGTATATCAAGGACAAATGTCAACCAATGTAAAGATATTGATTCTAGGGGTGGTTTCACGAATCAAAATCGTATGAGATAGAGGTGAACCGATGCGAAGAGATTGGTTTTGGGCTTGAAACTTGGGAGGTTGCCTACGTACCCATCCTGGAAGGCAAGGATCAAAGTCCGCATAGTTCAATTAAAGAATGAATTAATGATCAAGTTGTTCTTGGGGACAACGACCTAAAAAAATGATGTTGGGACTTACGCATGGTTAGAAGCCCAGAGAGGGTGTTATAGTTGATGTTTTCTCTAAGCTCACGCGAGTCATACTCGGTGTGAGAAACAAGATGTAGCAACAACCCTAATGATGCACAGTTTAATGTCATGTAGGACATATGATGGGACTTAGCAGTTTTAAGGACTTACAGTTAGGACTATTGGTGCTGCACATTTTAATGTCATGTGGGGGGGGGGACAAAGTATAGTTTAATGTCATGTATGATGTATTAAAGGATTTTTTGTAATGTTTAGCGTCATGTAGTTAGGACGATGGGGATAATACAGTTTAATGTCAGGTTGGACTAAAGGGGGACTGTGCAGTTTAATGTCATGTAGTGAGGACAAAAGAGTACACGATTTAACGTCATGTTGGACGTATTGGGGACTTTTTTCATAGTTTAACGTCACGTTGGTTGAAAATGGAATGATATAGTTTAGCGTCATGTTGGATGAAAGTGAGAATAGTTTAAGGTCATATGCATGGACCGTGGATAGTGTAGTTTAATTTCATGCTGGACGTAAGGGAATTCTGTACAGTTTAGCGTCATGTAGTTAGGATGTCACAGTTTAATGTCATGTGAGACGAAAGGAATGAAAATAGTTTAGGGTCATATGCATGTACTGTTGATGATGCAGTTTAACATCTTGCTGGATGGTGGTACAGTTTCAGGTCATACCGGGCCACTTAGGCAACTTTTTCACAGTTTAACGTCGTGTGGGATGAAAGTACAAATAGTTTACGGTCATATGTATAGACCATTGATGATGAAGTTTAACGTCTTGTTGGACAGTGGTGTTGTTTAAGGTCATACCAGAGAACTTAGGGAACTTTTTCACAGTTTAACGTCCTGTGGGATGAAAGTAAAAATAGTTTATGTTCATATGTATGGACCATTGATGATGAAGTTTAATGTCTTGCTGGACGGTGGTGCAGTTTAAGGTCATACTGGACCACTTAGGGAACTTTTTCACAGTTTAACGTAATGTAGGATGAAATTAAAAATAGTTTAAGGTCATATGTATGGACCATTGATGATGAAGTTTTACGTCTTGCTAGACGGTGGTTCAGTTTAAGGTAATACCGGACCACCTATGATATATTTTGTGTTTATACAAAATATTTCTTCAAAAATATGGCATTGGGTCGAGTAGTGATGAGTTCTCCATCCATCGAGATTAATGAATAAGCTCCATTGGAGTAGACCCTATGTATTGAGTAAGGTCTTTCCCATTTTGGATCAAGATTTGGAGGTTTCTTTCCTGGTAGCATTGGAGTTCTGAGAACTAATACCAATTCTCCTTGAGTGAATGAACGAAGATGAACTTTTTTGTTAAAATTTCATGCTATTTGATTCTGATAGACTTCCATGTGGTGCAAAGTGCACAATCTTTTCTCATCTAATTGTTCCAATTCATTCAATCTCTTTTGAGATTGTTCATCTGAAGATGAATGATCACAAATGGATACTCTGAGCGAAGGCAATTGAACTTCAATGGGCAAGATGGCTTCCATTCCATATACCAGTGAATATGGAGTTGACCGAGTTTCAGTGAGGGTGGTTTTCCGATAAGCCCATAAAGCATGAAAGAGTTTATCAGGCCATCACCTCTTATCATTATCCACCATCTTTTTTAGTATATTTGAAAGAGTCTTGTTGAAGGCTTCTATCCGGCCATTGGCCGCTGCATCATACTGATATGAATGGTTGGATTTTATGTTGTATTCTTGATACAACTTCTTCACCTTGGATGAACAGAAGTTGGTGCCATTGTCCGTCAATATGGTATGAGGGACACCAAATCTGGTAATGATGTTAGATTTGATGAAGATAACAACACATTAGTAACTGACTTCCTTGAGAGGTATTCCCTCTGCCCATTTGGAAAAGAAGTCAGTAGCAGTAAGAATGTACTTAAACTGCTTGGTCGTAGCTGAAGGTTAAGGTCCCACCACATCCATTCCCATGTGGCAAATGGCCATGAGTATTTATCTCTATAAAGCAACTCTTGAGGTTGATGAATGAAGTTGGCATGTACTTGGAATGAATGAAACGTCTTTGTGAAATCAAAACAATCTTGTATCATTGAAGGCCAAAAGTATCCAAGCCGTCGAATTTGATCAGACATTCTATATCCAGACTGGTGGGAACCATAGACTCTTGGATGCACTTATTTCATGACAGTCATTGTCTCTTAACCATCAATGAATCTGAAGAGAACTCCATCAAAACCACATTTGTAGAGAATTTTCTCTAGGTGATCTGGGCTATCATAATGGGTAAAATTGACCACACGTCGCCAGATTTGTCCTTTCTCAGCTCTATTAGGTGTAAGTGCTCCATTTTGATGATATTCCCTGATAGGTGACATCCATCATGTAGTATGACCATACGGTTCAAGAATGGGACTAATTTCATTAATTTCCTCTATTCTAATTTGAACATAAGGTGGAATTGCACGACGGTGGGCAATACTGATGGTTGTCTCGACCTGATTTGGATCTCCTAGAGCTGTGGCAATATTATCCAGTGCATCAGCTTGAGCAATTTTTGATATTGAGAGATAAGAAAAGGTTGGTTTCGATGGGAATTCCGCCATTAAATCTCTGACGTAATCATACAAAGGGATTAGTTCTTCTTTTCTGATGGCATAATACCCATTGACTTGTTTGATTACCTGGTCTGAATAACCATTCACCTTTAAGTGATTCACTTGTGCTTGAAGTGCTAATTCCAAGCCTACGATGAGAGCTTGGTATTCTGCTTCATTATTGGTACCACCTTCCCACAATAAGAAGGAATAAGGTAATAATGGCTTTTTTGGAGAAATGAGCACAATTCCTACGCCAAATTTGTTGAATTTAGGATTTTCCATTTTCATCCCTATTGGAGATCTTGAAGAACCATCAAAATACATTTCCCATGCTTGAGGACATTCTTGAATAGAGAAGACTTCCTCATCAAGGAGTTCAATATATGAAGATATGTCTTCCACTGAAGGGTGTTCAGCCAGGAAATCTGCCAGAGCTTTATAACGACCCATCCTTTACATACATTTTTAATACTTCAAAATTGAAGCACACTTATTACAACATATGACAAAACCACAAAGGACCGTATAGGTATAGTGTCTTTAGAAACTGGGAAACATAAACAACTGGTTCATAAATCTTCTACAGTGTCTCCCATTTATTTCATCATATCTAGGGTCCCTTTTAGCATATTCTACTTAATATCCATCTTCCTGACCTGGGGAAAAGAAAACATAAAAGGGTGAGCTCAAATGCTCAGCAAGGGAAAATAAAGGAAATAAAAATCATATCATATCTTTTTGAAAATCAAAACCTACAAAAGAGATCATAATATCTTATCATGGAATAATTCATAGAAGTGAAAATGAGATCCCCATAATCATAAAACTTGAAACTTTGTGGCATGCACACATAATCATGGAAAATCATTTCTTGTTAGTCATGACTCATTGCAAAGACTATCTTAGTGGACAAAGTCCCTTTCTGAATCGAGTAACCCTCGTTTCAGTCCTGTTTCACTGAACCGGTATAACCTACCGTTCCAGCCCTGTCTATCTCATGAGATATAAAATCTTTACCCAATGCATTGGAGAGAGATATAGGTCCCACCCATCTTATAATTAATCCTTTCTTATGTGTGCCACATAATCATAAAACATACATCATCGCATAACACATGTAACAAAAATGGGATTCTTGAAACATCATGACCTCATAAATTAATTCATATAAGATAAAGGAATTCATAAAAATAATTCCATCACAACATGATCAAATCAATGTAATAATAGGGATAAAAATAGAACCCTTTATTATCTTAGATGGAAAATAATTTTGATAAAACACTTGAACTCCATTCTTGAGGAAAATATCCTTTCATCTTCAAAAACATTTTTCCTTTCATAACATGTCATACAAAATTAAAATATTAAAAATAAACTAGAAAACTTTTAAAGGAAGATTCTTGGAAATAATGTTTTAAAAATCCATTCATGCCGTATAAGTTAAAAAAAACATTCTTCGTACTTTTGTCGGAAAAGTCAAAAAGTACCTCGTATGAAAAACGACAAAAGATTCCTTTCATAAATATTACTAAAAACTCACCGAAGGGTAAAAATGGATTTAAACAATTTTAGGTGGATTGAAATAATATTACATATTGATGAAACATGGATGTGAATGATAAAATACACCCCAGTAAATACTTACGAATAAACAATCTCGGATAAAAATGAGATTGTGATATTTCCCCTTACCTTAGGTCCGATTTGCTTTGTTCGTGTCCGAAGCTCCTGTATAATGGTTTAAATAATGTTATTGACTTATTCCAGAATCATACATATTGATATGATATCATATATGGTCATATTATTAGCTTCTTGTTAGTAATATTTCATTGTTACTTGTTACTCGGGTCTTTATAACCTTTTTGTTCTTATGCGTGTTTTGTCGAATAAATTCTTATTCTTATCTTTAGGTTATAGATAATTCATTTACAGAATGGTATTAGTGTATTATATACCATATTCATTCATTCAATTCATTTATATAATCATTATGAAATGAAGATCATGTAGAACGAGTCGCATCACATCGTGGAGACGGTATTCCGTACGTACGCACAAGTGATGATATCGTTCCTATGATCGTGGAATTGTATTGGAGTATATATATATTATTTCAGTATAAATATTACTTCATAATAATCATATATAGTTACTCATTACACTATTATACCCATCCTTGTAAGGTGATGG
Source organism: Viscum album (assembly GCA_963277665.1). Classification (NCBI taxonomy): domain Eukaryota; kingdom Viridiplantae; phylum Streptophyta; class Magnoliopsida; order Santalales; family Viscaceae; genus Viscum; species Viscum album. The sequence continues at coordinate 2,057,476,826 of OY728123.1, read as the reverse complement.
TGGAAAATAGATTACACCACGGCGTGGAGACGGTATTCCGTACGTACGCACGCGCGGTGATTTCATTTTTCCGTAGGATGGATAGAAGGTGAATTAGGGTTGTTTCATATTTATAATAACATATCAGTATGTAAGTAATACTTATGTTATTACTTTATCATGAAACAACTAAAGAAGAAGAAGTTGAAGAAGAAAGAAATTGAAAAGATCGGTAATGGATATTACCTTTTCTTTGGAACGCCTCTTTGAATCCTCCACTTAAGGAACTATGATTGGTCTTTGGAGATAACCAGGACCTCTAGGATTATTCTAGGGAAGTGTAGAGGAGAAAATGGCAGGGGTTGGCTGAGCTTGAGTGCTCAATTTGGTGTGAGGAGGAGGGGGAGGAGGTGCCCTTTTATAAGGGAGGAGAGGGGCACCTTAGGAATATCTCAAAATATTATTTTATATTAAAGTCAAAATCGGTTTATAATGGTTCCAAAGGGTCTTATTTCGAAGCTAAAGTGGGGAAGGGTCGAAATCCTACCAACCAATAAGATTTAGACAAGTTTAGGGTATTATTTTAACCTTATCAATTAGATTTAACTCTAAGTTAATTAATTTAACTTTTACCGTGTCTTTTTGTTTTCTTTCACTATATGGTTAATACACTTACTATAACATGCCAAACGAACCCCAAATTGTTTATTATTAATATATATATCCTTATATAAGTCATTTGGACGAACCTTAGATTTTTAGGAATAAAATAACAATTTATAATATAATATTTGATTTAAAAACTATTTTGTGTCAATTTTGACACTATTTGATATATGATTTTTGTGAAAGTCATAACAGAATTATATGTTCGAACCAAGTTGATTAAATCAACACTAATATATCATAGTAACCTAGAAAATTAGTGGAATTCATAAAAAGTCTCAAATTACATTTATTTTGGTATTTATATTATCAATTATGTCAATATTTCATTAATAAGATAATTACTGCATCATCTTTGTGTCATAAATAAATTAAATTATTTGATGTTTAAAAATTACAAATAAAATATCATCATGTAGGAAATCTTTTTAGCTTTATAATTAATATTTATAGTCGAATTTATCTTATGTATAACCCCATATTAAAAATTATTTACTTATTAAACTTTCATTTTAACTATTTTAACCCTTCTTTAAATAAATTAATAATAAATGTCCTAATCTAATCCAAGTGGGCCTAAATGGTCATAGTTTATTCCTAAGTTTGTTTTTGGTCGAATTACACTTGTCCAATAGAATTAGGACATGTGTTAGGGTAATATTAATATCATATTTACCCTTAGTTACCCTATTTACTATTAACCGCGGTAAAAAAAAGTAAAAAGTTACTATTCACCAAAAAATTATTTTCATCTCATTGAACCACATTTTAGTCCTTGATATTAACCGTGTCTCTCGGATTTTTGAAATTCAATTCACAGAAGCGGTAAAATTAAGTTTTATGCAAAATTCAGTTTTTAACCTACCACTTAGTGGTTTCACTATTCATCAAAAATTGAAAGTTTTCAGAAAAATACCAAAATTTCACCCTAGGATAATTTCGATATTATGAGTCCAAAAATGAAGTCCATTTTGAAAAATAAAATTTATAAAATTTCAAAAAGTGGTTATTACTATTCTTAACGGCTAGTTTTAATAGCATATTGTTGTTTAGTGAAACTCGGTATTGCGTACGACGCAAGCTATTGAGGAAGGTCGTGATTGCGTGTAAAGCAAGCCAAGCAAGTGTTGTGTAAAAAAAAATTCCTTTGATGATTTATATAACATAAAAGTCTCGGGTGTTACATTCTACCCCCCTTAAAAAGAATTTCGCCCTCGAAATTCGTCACTTTGTAACAAACAGATGAGGATACTTCTCCCTCATCATATCCTCAAGCTCCCATGTAGCTTCTTCAAGTTGGTGGTTCCTCCATAAAACTTTCACCAAGCGAGTGGTCTTGTTTCATAGGACTTTTTCGCTACGATCCAGAATCTCTATCGGCTGTTCTTCATAAGAAAGATCTTGCTCCAGCGGTACAACTTCTGAGCTGAGTACATGTGAAGGATCTGGTATGTACTTTCTCAGGAGAGATACATGGAACACATCGTGAACTTGAGAGAGATTCGGTGGAAGCGCCAATCGGTAAGCTACCTTCCCAACACGATCCAGTATTTTGAAAGGACCGATATATCTAGGGCTCAACTTCCCCTTCTTTCCAAATCTCATAACCCTCTTCCAGGGAGATATTCGTAAGAACACTTTATCGCCCACTTCAAACTCTAGGTCTTTTCTTCGGTTGTCGGCATAACTTTTCTGTCGACTCTGAGCTGCTCTTATGTGTTGTTGAATAGATCTGACCTTTTCTGCCATTTCATCAACGAGATCAGGTCCTAATAGCTTTCTTTCCCCAACTTCATCCCAGCAAGTTGGAGTCCTGCATTTCTTTCCATAGAGAGCTTCATAAGGAGCCATCTGAATACTGGAGTGAAAGCTATTATTATAAGAAAATTCTACCAAAGGTAGGTGTTGATCCCAACCTCCTTTGAAATCCATAGAGCACGATCTCAACATATCTTCTAGGGTTTGAATTGTTCTCTCAGACTGACCGTCTGTCTGGGGATGATAAGCAGTGCTGAAACTCAACTCTGTATCCAGAGTATGCTGAAGACTTCGCCAGAACATCGAGGTAAATCTCGGATCCCGATCAGATATAATAGAAAGTGGTACTCCATGCAATCTTACCACTTCCTTTACATATATCCTGGCAAGCTGATCTAGAGAGAAATCCTCTCTAATAGGAATGAAGTGTGCAGACTTTGTAAGACGATCAACTATGACCCAGATAGCATTATTGCCTTTGGATGTTTTAGGAAGTCCTCTGACAAAGTCCATAGTGATGTTTTCCCATTTCCATTCGGGTATGGGTAATGGTTGTAACATCCCCTTAGACTTCTGTCTCTCAGCTTTAACTTGTTGACAAACCAAGCATCGAGAGACATATTCAGCAACATCTCTTTTCATGACATCCCACCATAAGTACTCTTTCAGGTCCCTATACATCTTCGTGCTTCCAGGATGAATAGAGAATGAACAACTATGAGCCTCATCCAGCAGCTCCTTCTTTAATTCGGGGATGGGAGGAACACAAACCCGATTCCTGAACTTTATTATCCCATCACAATCAAGGTTGAATTCAGGAACATTTCTCACCTTCTTTTGTAACTCGACATCTTCTTTCTGTGCCTCTTTAATCTTCACATGTATAGATGGTTGAACATTCATTTGAGAAAGATAAGATTTTTCCCCTTCCATTTTAATTCCAAGATCCATCCTTTGTAAATCCTTAAATATTGGATCTTTTGTGATCCTCATCATGGATAAACTATCATGGTCTTGTCGACTTAATGCATCTGCCACCTTGTTTGCTTTCCCAGGGTGGTAATGGATTGAGCAGTCATAATCCTTAATCAGCTCCAACCATCTTCTTTGACGCATATTCAACTCCTTTTGTGTGAAAATATACTTTAAACTTTTATGATCAGTATAAATATCACACCTTTCACCATAAAGGTAATGCCTCCAAATCTTTAATGCAAAGATTACCGCAGCCAACTCCAAATCATGTGTTGGGTAATTTTGCTCATGGATTTTCAACTGTCGTGAGGCATAAGCTATCACCATATCATTTTGCATAAGAACACACCCCAATCCCTTCTTGGATGCATCACTGTAGATCACAAACCTTTCTCCACTACAAGGCAGTGTGAGCACAGGTGCACTGGATAACCTTCTTTTCAACTACTTGAAATTCTCGTCACATTCCTCTGTCCAGACAAACTTACCTCCTTTCCAAGTCAACTTGGTGAGTGGATTAGATAATCGTGAAAAATCTTTTACAAAACGTCGATAATATCCAGCCAAACCAAGAAAACTTCGGATCTCAGTTACTGTTGTTGGTCTTGACCATCTTTCGATAACCTCTGTTTTTGCTGGATCCACAGATATCCCCTCTTTTGAGATTATATGACCCAAAAATGAAACTTTTTGAAGCCAAAATTCACACTTGGTAAATTTGGCATAAAGCTTCTCCTTTCTCAGGGTCTTCAATATAATTCTCAAGTGATCTTCATGCTCTTCCTTGCTCTTTGAATAGACAAGAATATCGTCTATAAAGACTACCACAAATTGATCAAGATAGTCTCTAAAGACTCTATTCATTAGATCCATGAAGATAGCAGGGACATTAGTAAGACCAAATGGCATCACTATAAATTCATAGTGTCCATACCTTGTACGGAAAGCCGTCTTTGGTATATCCTCCCTTTTGACCCTTAATTGATGATACCCTGAACGAAGATCAATCTTGGAAAAGTATTGAGCTCCGCGTAGTTGGTCAAATAATTCATCAATGCGTGGGAGAGGATATTTGTTCTTGATAGTGATCTTGTTAAGTTCTCGATAATCAATGCAGAGTCTCATTGATCCATCTTTCTTTTTAACAAATAGAACAGGTGCTCCCCAAGGTGACGCACTAGGGCGTATGAATCCCTTATCAAGATTCTCTTGGAGTTGCTTCTTCAATTCCTGCAACTCAATTGGGGCCATTCTATAAGGTGTCTTTGAAATTGGCAAAGCACCCGGTACGAGTTCTATTGAAAACTCAACTTCACGATTTGGTGGAAGACCCGGAAATTCCTCTGGAAAGACATCATCAAACTCCCGTAGAATGGTCATATTCTTAATCGTGAGTTTCTCACCAACCATTTGAGATAAATAACCTTCATTTAGTGGAATCAATACCCATAAGATGGAAGAAATTTCCACTGGAAGGTTATATTCATCCTTGCATCGATAGAAGATCGTAGATTGATCTGGAATATGAAATGTGACTTCCCTTCTTTGGCAATTGATATGAGCTCCATTTAGAGAAAGCCAATCCATGCCAAGAATCACATCAAATTCCACTAAAGGAAGGATCACAAGATTTGCAGGAAGCACTTTCCCACAAGCTTCGATCGGAGAAGAATTATAAACTTTTGATGCGATTGATGTGCCATTAGGTGTTGTCACAGCTAACTCAACATCTAATTGTTGAGGTAATACGGTGATACCCTTATAAAAGTCTTCAGAAATAAAAGAGTGGGTGGATCCAGAATCAAATAAAACATTTTCTACTTTAGAGTGGATGGTAAGTGTACCAATCACCACTTCGTTATCGTACTCCACATCGCTGATAGAAATTGCATGTGACTTTCCTTTTTCTTTAGCCTTAAGAGTTTGTTGACGTCGACCATCATCATCAACCCTTGGATTTGGGCATTGATTGGCATAATGCCCCATCTCCTTGCACTTGAAACATTGAAGTGTAGTAGGTTCATTCTGTGTATCCCTTCCTTTGTTTGTATCATTAGACATCTTCTTCCCATTATCACGGCATTCAAATGCCCGATGACCTACCTTTCCACATTTAAAACATTTACTTGTCCCTTTAAGACAACTCCCTCCATGTTTCTTTCCACACTTTGAGCATAAGGAAAAGCTCATCTTCTTTTCCGTGTGCTCTTTAGATTTTTCTTTGAATTCCATCTTCCTCTTCTTATCAAACCCATGTGACTGATGGGTTACTCCAATCTCCATCTCAACTTTCAGAGCACATCGAACGATTTCCTCGTAGCTATTGAAGTCCCTTATGGCTAACGCCCTTCGAAGACTTGGTTTTAATCCACTAAAGAATCGATCGATCTTACTCTCAGGTTGGATAATAATACCAGAAGCGTACCTTGCAAGTCTTGTAAAATTTTCTTCATAGGTACCAACAGATTCATCATCCCTTTGCTTCAGTTCAAGAAACTCTTTCTCCATCTTTGTTCGGAGAATACGAGGGAAGTACTTATTGAAAAATAAGTTCTTGAACTCGTCCCATTCCATAGACTCAATTTCATCCCTTTGCCTCGTATTCTTAACAAGATTCCACCATTGATCAGCATCTCCTTCCAAACGGTACACTGCTAGGATGACTTTATCATGCTCAGAACATTGAAGAACTGAAAATATCTTTTCAGTAGTACTAATCCATTGTTCAGCAACTAATGGATCAGTAGACCCGCTGAAAGAAGGTGGATGCTGCCTCATGAAGGATTCAACAGAATGTTGCTCCCTCCTTTGCTCGTTTGGAAATCCTGTATGATTCATAGCTTGAGAAAGTTGTGTGAGCATGGGTACAAGATTTTTCATTCCAGCTCCCATATCATTTGGTTGCTCAGGGGGACAATCATTGCATTGCCCATCACATTCCGCATTAACACAGTTCCTTCGGGTTCCAGCCATTGACTAAAACCAAGAAGAATAGTGTGAGCAACACTAATTATAATGGGAAACTACATAATTCAAGAATAAAATTTTCATGCTTAAGGTCTTATCCTAGGTTATTCAAGGCCATTTCTAAAACACTAAGATTTTGTTCTATGCTTAGACTTATCCTTAGGGTTCTTACTAAGGCTTTCACATCCTAGTTTCCAATGGTTGACTATACCTTTCCTCTGATACCAACTATAACGACCCATCCTTTACATACATTTTTAATACTTCAAAATTGAAGCACACTTATTACAACATATGACAAAACCACAAAGGACCGTATAGGTATAGTGTCTTTAGAAACTGGGAAACATAAACAACTGGTTCATAAATCTTCTACAGTGTCTCCCATTTATTTCATCATATCTAGGGTCCCTTTTAGCATATTCTACTTAATATCCATCTTCCTGACCTGGGGAAAAGAAAACATAAAAGGGTGAGCTCAAATGCTCAGCAAGGGCAAATAAAGGAAATAAAAATCATATCATATCTTTTTGAAAATCAAAACCTACAAAAGAGATCATAATATCTTATCATGGAATAATTCATAGAAGTGAAAATGAGATCCCCATAATCATAAAACTTGAAACTTTGTGGCATGCACACATAATCATGGAAAATCATTTCTTGTTAGTCATGACTCATTGCCAAGACTATCTTAGTGGACAAAGTCCCTTTCTGAATCGAGTAACCCTCGTTTCAGTCCTGTTTCACTGAACCGGTATAACCTACCGTTCCAGCACTGTCTATCTCATGAGATATAAAATCTTTACCCAATGCATTGGAGGGAGATATAGGTCCCACCCATCTTATAATGAATCCTTTCTTATGTGTGCCACATAATCATAAAACATACATCATCGCATAACACATGTAACAAAAATGGGATTCTTGAAACATCATGACCTCATAAATTAATTCATATAAGATAAAGGAATTCATAAAAATAATTCCATCACAACATGATCAAATCAATGTAATAATAGGGATAAAAACAGAACCCTTTATTATCTTAGATGGAAAATAATTTTGATAAAACACTTGAACTCCATTCTTGAGGAAAATATCCTTTCTTCTTCAAAAACATTTTTCCTTTCATAACATGTCATACAACATTAAAATATTAAAAATAAACTTGAAAACTTTTAAAGGAAGCTTCTTGGAAATAATGTTTTAAAAATCCATTCATGCCGTATAAGTTAAAAAAAACATTCTTCGTACTTTTGTCGGAAAAGTCAAAAAGTACCTCGTATGAAAAACGACAAAAGATTCCTTTCATACATATTACTAAAAACTCACCGAAGGGTAAAAATGGATTTAAACAATTGTAGGTGGATTGAAATAATATTACATATTGATGAAACATGGATGTGAATGATAAAATACACCCCAGTAAATACTTACGAATAAACAATATCGGATAAAAATGAGATTGTGATATTTCCCCTTACCTTAGGTCCGATTTGCTTTGTTCGTGTCCGAAGCTCCTGTATAATGGTTTAAATAATGTTATTGACTTATTCCAGAATCATACATACTGATATGATATCATATATGGTCATATTATTAGCTTCTTGTTAGTAATATTTCATTGTTACTTGTTACTCGGGTCTTTATAACCTTTTTGTTCTTATGCGTGTTTTGTCGAATAAATTCTTATTCTTATCATTAGGTTATAGATAATTCATTTACAGAATGGTATTAGTGTAGTATATACCATATTCATTCATTCAATTCATTTATATAATCATTATGAAATGAAGATCATGTAGAACGAGTCGCATCACATCGTGGAGACGATATTCCGTACGTACGCACAAGTGATGATATCGTTCCTATGATCGTGGAATTGTAATGGAGTATATATATATTATTTCAGTATAAATATTACTTCATAATAATCATATATAGTTACTCATTACACCATTATACCCATCCTTGTAAGGTGATGGTGGAAAATAGATTACACCACGGCGTGGAGACGGTATTCCGTACGTACGCACGCGCGGTGATTTCATTTTTCCGTAGGATGGATAGAAGGTGAATTAGGGTTGTTTAATATTTATAATAACATATCAGTATGTAAGTAATACTGATGTTATTACTTTATCATGAAACAACTAAAGAAGAAGAAGTTGAAGAAGAAAGAAATTGAAAAGATCGGTAATGGATATTACCTTTTCTTTGGAACGCCTCTTTGAATCCTCCACTTAAGGAACTATGATTGGTCTTTGGAGAAGACCAGGACCTCTAGGATTATTCTAGGGAAGTGGAGAGGAGAAAATGGCAGGGTTTGGCCGAGCTTGAGTGCTCAATTTGGTGTGAGGAGGAGGGGGAGGAGGTGCCCTTTTATAAGGGAGGAGAGGGGCACCTTAGGAATATCTCAAAATATTATTTTATATTAAAGTCAAAATCGGTTTATAATGGTTCCAAAGGGTCTTATTTCGAAGCTAAAGTGGGGAAGGGTCGAAATCCAATCAACCAATAAGATTTAGACAGGTTTAGGGTATTATTTTAACCTTATCAATTAGATTTAACTCTAAGTTAATTAATTTAACTTTTACCGTGTCTTTTTGTTTTCTTTCACTATATGGTTAATACACTTACTATAACATGCCAAACGAACCCCAAATTGTTTATTATTAATATATATATTCTTATATAAGTCATTTGGCCGAACCTTAGATTTTTAGGAATAAAATAACAATTAATATTATAATATTTGATTTAAAAACTATTTTGTGTCAATTTTGACACTATTTGATATAGGATTTTTGTGAAAGTCATAACAGAATTATATGTTCGAACCAAGTTGATTAAATCAACACTAATATATCATAGTATCCTAGAAAATTATTGGAATTCATAAAAAGTCTCAAATTACATTTATTTTGGTATTTATATTATCAATTATGTCAATATTTCATTAATAAGATAATTACTGCATCATCTTTGTGTCATAAATAAATTAAATTATTTGATGTCTAAAAATTACAAATAAAATATCATCATGTAGGAAATCTTTTTATCTTTCTAATGAATATTTATAGTCGAATTTATCTTATGTATAACCCCATATTAAAAATGATTTACTTATTAAACTTTCATTTTAACTATTTTAACCCTTCTTTAAATAAATTAATAATAAATGTCCTAATCTAATCCAAGTGGGCCTAAATGGTCATATTTTATTCCTAAGTTTGTTTTTGGTCGAATTACACTTGTCCAATAGAATTAGGACATGTGTTAGGGTAATATTAATATCATATTTACCCTTAGTTACCCTATTTACTATTAACCGCGGAAAAAAAAGTAAAAAGTTACTATTCACCAAAAAATTATTTTCATCTCATTGAACCACATTTTAGTCCTTGATATTAACCGTGTCTCTCGGATTTTTGAAATTCCATTCACAGAAGCGGTAAAATTAAGTTTTATGCAAAATTCAGTTTTTAACCTACCACTTAGTGGTTTCACTATTCATCAAAAATTGAAAGTTTTCAGAAAAATACCAAAATTTCACCCTAGGATAATTTCGATATTCTGAGTCCAAAAATGAAGTCCATTTTGAAAAATAAAATTTATAAAATTTCAAAAATTGGTTATTACTATTCATAACGGCTAGTTTTAATAGCATATTGTTGTTTAGTGAAACTCGGTATTGCGTACGACGCAAGCTATTGAGGAAGGTCGCGATTGCGTGTAAAGCAAGCCAAGCAAGTGTTGTGTAGAAAAAAATTCCTTTGATAATTTATATAACATAAAAGTATCTTGTGTTACAAGCTTAGCCCTTTATCACCTTTTGAGACACATATTGAATGTCGAATTGCTGTAAAATAACTGCCCACCTTGCCAGACGTCCTGTAAACATTGGACGACCAAGGATGAATTTTAGCGGGTTATTGCGAGTTTACAATTGGACCTAGTGATGTTGCAGGTAGTGTCTCAACTTCTGAACTGCAAAGATTAATGTCAGGCAGCACTTCTCAATACTTGAATATCAGGTTTCTGCTTCAAGCATAGTTCGACAGAGATAGTAGACACTTTTTTCATTCCCAACATCATTCTTTTGAGAAAAAAAGGAACCCAATGATCGCTCTAGAGCTGTCACGTAGAGGATATGTGGTCTTCCTTCAATAGGTGGCATGAGTACCAGTGGAATCAATAGGTATTTCATGAGAATATCGAATTCTTTTTGAAATTCTTCAGTCCACTGGTATGTGACTCCCTTCTTCATCAATTTGGTAAAGGGTAAACTTTTGCCTGCCAAATTGGCTATGAAACGCCAAATATAGGCTAATTTTCCTTGAAGTCCTCTTAATTATTTCAAATTTCGAGGAGGTGACATACCAAGTATTGAATTGGTCTTATCAGGATTGACATCAATACCATAATGGCGTACAGAAAAGCCGAGAAATTTTCCTGAGGTTACTCGAAAATCACATTTTAAGGGGTTCATCTTCAAATTATGTTGTCGAAGATTATGGAATATGACTTCCAAATCAGCCAAGTGATTATAACGTTGTTTGCATTTAACCACCAAATCATCTATATAGCATTAAAAAAACTTCCCTACGAAGGGTTTGAAGATACGATGCATGGCACGCTGATATGTTGAACATGAATTCTTTAAGCCAAAGGGCATTACCTGGTAGCAAAACACACCCTGAGGGGCTCTGAAGGCTGTGGATTCCTCGTCTTCTAGGGCCATTCGGATCTGATTATATCTCGAATATCCATCCATGAAGGAAAGTTCTTCATAGCCAGCTGTTGCATCAATTAAAAGTTCGATAATCGGAACTGGGAAATCATCCTTTGGACAATGACGATTAAGATCTCTAAAATCGATGAAAACTCTAATTTGTCTGTTATTCTTCGTTACAGGGACAATATTAGCCAACCACTTGGGATATTGAACTTCCCTGACAAAGTTATCTTTGATAAGCTTATCCACTTCATCTTCAATTTGGGAAGCATAAGTTGGGTGTGTTCTTCTTGCGGCTTGCTGAAATCCTCGATATTCTTCTGGTAAACCCAAATGATGAGTTGAAACATCAGGATCAAGCCTGGGAATTTCTGTATAGTTCCAAGAAAAAATATCTCTATTTTTCTTTATCAAATAAATATAAATCTCTTGCTCTTCAAGATTCATGGCTGCACTGATTAAAGTGGGGAATGGATCTTCTTTTGTACCCAGATTTATTTCTCTGAGTTCATCCACAATGGTAGAGACACCCTATTCGAGTGCTGGAGGAGCATCTCTGAGATCTTCCTCTTCTTCTTCATCATGTATTATTCATTCCATTTCTACTTTCATAGTAGATGATAAAGCCAAATTTTTATGATCAGTAGAGATGTCAAAATTTGCACTCCTTGAAGAAGAAGCTTCCATTTCCGACACGATTGATGATGAAGGGTCTTATTTGGGTAATAAAGAGAAGATGATGGATTGAAAATCGACATCATTGTTCACCTCCGATGTTTCTATAACTTCTTTTGTCCTAATTGGTGATGTATAGACTTTTTGGATTTCAGAAGATGAAATAAAGACGTCACCATTTGTGCTTTCATAACTGCTTGGTGGGTTACCAATTTCTCCCATGTTGTCTGGCTTGATTGCAATAATTGAAATTATGGATTTGTCCATAAGAGTATTTTTATTTGGGTCTATCTTGTCAATTTTACTGATAGGAAACACATAATCTGTACTCACATGTGTAAATGGATTTACTGGAACATTTTCCAATCCATATGGAGCATTAAATTTGGTAATCTCATTTGTTGTGGATTTCTCCCTTCCCTTCATGTGATAGAATTCCACCTCAATGTAATGAGACTCAGATGTCATGAATGGGGCCTTATCAGCATACAATGTCCTAATATGACCATCGAAACAATATTTGAGACATTGATGGTATGATGAAGGGATATCTGCATGCTGATGTAGTGAGGGTCTTCCAAGCAAGATGTTGAAAGCTGAGTCTTGATCAACAACCATGAAATCCAAATTGGATACAAGATCCCCAAAATGAGTTCTGAGAGTATCATCGCCCAGTGGTTCTTGTTCATTGTTATCATATCCTTGTAACATCATGGTAGAAGGAGATAAATCAGATTCTGTGAGGCCCAATCGACGAAGTGTACGAATGGGCTTGAGGTTGACTCCTGAAACATTGTCAATGAATGCTCTTCGGATGTCTGCACTATTGACCTTTCCAGATAATTAAAAAGGTATAATATGCCCATGCACAACATCATCTTCATCTTCATCAGTAAAAGATATTATTTCATGGCATTCTGCAGAATTATTATCTTTGTGAAAGACATCACCTGCAGCAATTTCAGTTTCAAACTCTTGAGGACTTGACAAAGCCTCGATGAGTGCTTCCCGAAGATCTTTTGAAATATTCAAAGCATCCAGAATTGATAACATGGCTGGTACTTGGGCCAAGTGTTTCAATACATCATAATTTTGATCCAGAGGTATGTGTTTCCCAACAGGAATATGTGGTTTAGTAGGTGCCTTGGAAATAGATGCTTGGAAGTTAATGCATTTTTTATCGGGATAAGAGTAGGAAATATCCCTAGTTTTGGAAGATTAGACCGATTAGATCCATTTACTTTCTGAGAAGAGGAAGATGGAACCTTCAACCGGTCTTCCAAAATAACTATGCCAGGACAGGATTTTCTATTGGTAGAAGAACTTTCTTGTTCTCGCTGAGCTTGCTGAAGGGCTCTACCACGAGTTTCTACTGCGTACATGGTTCTAGCAGGGGTAGAATTGGAATAGTGGATTTTGAAATATGCACGTCTTCCCCTGTATCCTGAGCCTCTGGATCCTCCTCTGATTCCCCTTTTTAATATAGGGAATTCAGGCTCATCGAAATCGAAACTGCGACTGGAATATGGATCTGTTAATTGAATCATATTAACAGAACTGAAGATTAATTATTCGTATGATGAATACTCTTCCTGATTATCCGGTTTAGGTTTTTCCATTTGGTGGGGTAGTGCCAGTGTCCTTGAAGTAGATGGTATGAAGTCTTCCAGAGTCAAAGACAACTTAGGCTTTGACACATACTCATCTTTTTCTGATTCCTTTTCTTTCTTTGAATCATGTCATTTCTTTGAGCAGTTTCCCTCTGATGAAGAGGGTTTTCTGTAACATTCATGGCAGAAGACACAATCAGTTTCTTTAATTGTGTTCGCTAAATAGCATGAGTTCAGTTGATTGTCTTTCTGACCATCCAATCATCATACTTCTGTGCATTTTTGCTTTTGACTTCTTTCCATTCACCTTCCTCCTCTGGAACTGTAGTAGTAACACATGATACCTGAGCTGAAGAACCTTTCAGTTTGACTTGTCCTGAGTCAACCATATTTTGTAGGAGGTCTTCGAAGTCAAAAAACTCATAGATGTGATGCCCCAACATTTGATGAAAGGGGAAATAATTGGAACGGTCTTCATCTCCTTCCTTGTTTGGCCTTTTGGTCGTTGGTAATTGAACCAGATTATTTTCCAGAGTGGAAACGAAGTAACCTGGAAATAGATCATTTCAGAAAGAGTATGTTTTTCTCTTCAAATCCTAAAATTGTTTTTGTCTTTGATCTCTTTGATCATCTGGACGAAATGGCCTTTGTTGATGGTGCTCCGGAGGTGGAGCCCTTCTAGAAGACGAATGTTTTGATGTATAAATTGGTATAGGTTCTTTTTTAAGCATATTTGTAGCAGTTTTTTCTTTACCAATTCTCCTTCCCAGAGCTGATGGAATTACACAAGATTTAGCCTAACCTGTATAAGGGAATCTTCAATCTGTTGAGCGGTTGATGTAAGGTCTCGAAACCCTCCTGTGTATTTCACAGGGATCAACGGCGTGCGTAACTCGTCACGCAAAGTTTCCACACAGATTGGCAACAATTCTTCTTGAGGGAGTGCTAATATTAGGGAATATGTTAATCCCTTCCAGCGAGCAATGAAATCTGAGACACATTCATTCTCCCTTTTCTTACAGCTTGTAAGATCAAAAACTATTGTCTTTGGCAAAGTTGATCTGAACTGAAGAAGGAATTGTTGACGGAGATCTTCCCATCCAGTAATTGACCGGGATTGCAAGCTTGTATACCAGACAAAGGCTGGTCCTTGCAAGGTCCGTATGAAGCATCTGAGTTTTACTACTTCTTGCTGCTCCGGAGTTCCCATCAAAGGATCAAAACAAGACACTTAATGCGTTAAATGATATTCAGGGTCTCCTGATCCATTGAAAATACGGAATACAGGGTTTCCAAAACTAGATGGAGGAGAGGTTGAATCTACCCATTCAGGGTAAACATTATTTTTTGGTTGAACCTACGCACATTTCCCTTCCATAGATTCTGACTGAGCTGTTAATGACTCAATAGTTGTTATTAACATTTCAGAAACATCCGGTTGAACTTGGACTTGGGTAGGTGCAATGACTGGAGCTTGGACAGATGTGGTGGTTGGTGCTACAACTGATGGTAGTACTACCAACTACTATTTCACGTGACCCATAGGATTAGACCTATGAGGGTGTACTAATAGAGGAGGATATTCTTGATCCATCTCAGTAGCTACAAGAAATTCCTTTGGCTGACTGACTCCAGCACGCTTAAGAAGAAGACTACTATGAAGTAGTTCTGCTTTAAACCTCCTTAATTCCTTCATTTCATCCTCTTATTTTGCAAACCATTGCTCTAGTGAGAGCGATTGGCCTTCTACAGAGGAAGGATACATTACCTGATTATTTTCCCTCCCTTTGTTGGATCCATTGTGGAGAGGGGGAAGTGGGTTACTCGAAGGATTTCCTAGGTTCTGAGTAACCCTTTGATTTCGTGTACGCACACCTTCCGCATTTGTGTCGGTGCGTACATCTTCTTGAGCTGGAACCTCTTCACCTGAGTCCCCTGAGTGAGCCTCATATGGTGGATTAGTAATAACGACATTGATGACATTAATTGATGCATAACACATCGTATCCCATTTATCACCATTCCTGTGATATTGTCTTTTTCCATGTCTTTGATGAGACATTTCCTTTTGTTGATTCAATCCCTCAGGAATTTCTTGATGAATCATAATTTGGAGGTAATCTCATGATAATTTGGTTCTTCGTTCAACTTGAGGCTTCTTCCCCAATCGATAAAAGACCGACTTTCTCTGAGGAGGGAATTGATGATTTGAAAAAGTCCCCAGTCCGGTGGACTGGGGCTGTTCTTGCTATTCCTGCTCAAATCCTCGAATCCTATTTGTTGATTCTGAGGGTTGGGTTAAAAAAGTCCCCAATCTAGATAGCTGGGATGGATCTTGGCATGTTATGTCTGAGACTTTTTAAAAATCTATCCTGATCTTGCGAACCTTAGTCTAGAAAATAGCTGGATCCATTAACCTGTATCCACTTTTATCACCCGGTTCGAAAGACCGTGGGACGATTTCTGACACATCTGTCACTTGATGATGTGCTTGATCCATATGAGATGCATGTTCATTATTCTCATTTTCTTGATGCAGGAGTAATTCAACAACTTGTTCTCTGTATTCTTCATTTTGAGAGGAACTAGTTGAAGGCTGTTCTTGGGAAAGATTTTGATTACAAACAAAGCCCATTGACTGTGGCCGGCCATGTGCAATAACATTGCATGAGACCATTTTCGGCGGGCTTTTCTGACTGGAGAGAACAGTGAAATATACTGCTCCATGAACACCCCATCCTCTTACATGAATACCTATGGGTCATTGGCAATTAACTGACGCAATCTTCATAATCCACCATGGCTTGAACGTTGAAGGGCTCTCTGCTGCTTTTCAGCCTTCGGATAATGAGAGACTGACATAGATGCCAAATCAATCTGACATTGTAACCCTTCTATTATCATAAGATTATTTTCATATTCATCATAAGATAATACTTTCTTCTTCAAATGACAAAGAGTTTTCCATATGTTGAGATGAATGTCATGAATTCCATCTTCCGTTAACGTCTTTGGAATGTCATACTGAGAGTCATCCATTGGCCAAAACATGACTGGTACTTCAACCTTTCCAGTTGTTTTCTCATGTTCAACATTTACTCTTTATCATTAAATGAAGATTATTCTACCTGATTTTACCAGAGTTGGTGTTTCCTTGTTGCGTCATCGAATTCAACAAGATTGGTAGAGAATTCATTGATCAAACTAGAAGATGAATGACTTAGGGGTGGTTTGGAGAATGACCTACACCCTGGGCTATCTTCTGATTGAGAAAGTATTTCACCTTCTAGTGATGAAGCATCAGACATGACTGGTTTCACATTTCCATGTGCCTCAAGATAAGAGGGATTTATCGGTACTACATTGTCCACTAGAGAATTTTACGGGAAATTTGAATCACTAATGCGGAGAGGACATTTATTGCGAAATTCATCATCATAGGGAGGACCACCATAATGGGTTACAGAAAAAGGTGAGATCTCTTGATCCTTGGTCTTCTGACCACATAGAGGGTTCCTGAGGCTCTCATCTGAAGATGAAACTTCGAGATTGACAAAATTTTCATGAAGCAAGCCTTCATGAGGAAGTGTCTATTGAAGACCTTCAGAATTAATGTTCCCACTATTTGGAAATGAGGGAGTAGAATCTTGAATTCCAATAGATTACTATCTAAGGGATTCAAGAACTTCAGTATCGAGCAAGGCCTTGTTACAGATTGTCTCTAAATCTCTTGACTCTTTTGGGTGGGTATTTTTCTTAGACGCCTTCTTACTCTCTTTATAAACCACTTGTGGATGAATGTGGCTGCTCTAAGCAGGTGTATGTGTCTGATCAGGAAAGATGGTCAGGTTAGGATGACGATCTCCACTCAAATTAGGTGTATGTGCCTGACATGGTTTTCCGTATGATATGGGGGAGTATGCCCCACAACCCTCTTGGACTGGAACAGATGTGTGCGTCTATTCCGGAGTGAATTGTGGATGTGTCACTCCACTGGTAGGGATAGATTTATGTGTCTTTCCCTAAGATGCTGCTGATGTTGTTATAATATCCTGGAAAGCATCCAGAATATGAGCAAGGATTTGTTTCTGCTCTTTCACCATTGATAGAATATGCTTGGTGACTTCAGCTGCCGGAATGGGGATATACGTCTATTCAATTCTTGGAGTAGGTGTATGTGCATGCTCATGTCCTCCTTTTCCTGTCAGTGAATCCAGATAGTACTCAAGTGTGGGGGCAAGGAGTTGAGTCTGCCTCCGGTTTTTCGTTGGTGATTTCCGACTAAATTCTCCGTGTTCTACCAAGCGAGACTGTTGGTAGGCTTGATTAATACTAGCAGGTGTATGTACCTGCTGATTGCACTTCGCCGGACGTGATTGAAGAGCTCCATCATATGTAGTCAGACGAGCCTGATGACAAGCTGATGATTTTTAAACTGGTGTATGTTCCTGCCTATAGTACTCCGTCAGAATTGCATAGCGGGATTGGCATGCTGCTGCTAGATGAGTCTGCTAGACATCATAATTAAAACGGGCAGGTTTATGTGCCCACTCGTTTCTTGCCACAAAGTTAGGTTGTTGGACTTTTCCAGAGATGGTAGAGATGAGAACCTGGTCACTGTTGACCGGATTCGGCCTCTGGTAGTTCGTCTTGCCTACTCAGGTTCGAGGAACCTGAGCTGAACCCCTATAGATGGTACCCTCATCATGTTTAGGGTGTACTGCCACACGATTCTGGCGGCGATTGTTGATAGGAGTTTTCAGGAAGGACTCCTGAATCTTTTAATTAATGCCCTGAGGGACCTGCTCATTCACCTCCCCAGTATATGTGTGTAGAGACCCGAAGCTTATCGTACATGGACATTACATTACATTTGCGGAATACTTAGTACATAACAAAAACACACACACAAGGACCGTAATAGTTTAGTGTCTTTGGAAACTCGGAGTATAATCTTCTAATCGTGGGGAAAGATCTTCAACCTCTCCCATAAAGATCTTCCTTTTTATTTTACCTAAAACCTTTCTTTATATCCTGGGGAAAAGAAAACATAAAAGGGTGAGCTCAAATGCTCAGTAAGGGTAAACAAAGGAAATATCAATCACATAATTTTCATAAGAACATAACATTTTTGGAAATCTTAACCTGCAAAAGAGAGCATAATTTCATAACATGGGATAAATCATAGTAGTGAAATGAAATCATAACTTAAAACATTACTCATTGTGGCATACACACATAATCATAGAGAATCATTTCTTGTTAGTCAAGACTCATTGCCAAGACTATCTTAGTGGACAAAGTCCCTTTCTGAATCGAGTAATCCTCGTTTCAGTCCTGTTTCACTGAACCGGTATAACCTACCATTCCAGCCATGTCTATATCATGAGATATAAAATCTTTACCCAATGCATTGGAGGGAGATATAGGTCCCACCCATCTCTTAATGAATCCTTTCTTATGTGTGCCAGAGAATCATAAATCATACATCATTGCATAACCCATGTAATAAAAATGGTATTCTTAAACAACATGACATCATAAAACCATTCATATAAGATAAAGGAATTCATAAACATAATTCCATCACAACATAGTCAAATAAATGTAAAAATATGGATAGAAACAGAACCCTTTATTATCTTAGATGGAAAATAATTTTGATAAAACACATGAATTGAATTCTTGAAGAAAATATCCTTTCTTCTTCAAAATCAATTTCTTTTCACAAAACATCATGAAATTTTTAAAAGAAAGAGATTTTATTGAAAATAGTCATGAAATCTTTTGGAGGAATCTTCATAAAAATAAGGCTTTATAAAACCGTAAAAATCCATTCGTGTCGTTTAAGTTAAAAAAACATTCTTCTCGTACTTTTGTCGGAAAAGTCAAAAATTACCTCGTATGAAAAACGACAAAAGATTCCTTTCATATCTTTTACTAAAAACTCACAGAAGGGTAAAATTGGATTTAAACAATTGTAGGTGGATGTAAATAACATTACATATTGAGGAAACATGGATGTGGATGATAAAATACACCCCAGTAATTACCAAAGTAAAAACAATCTCCGATAAAAATGAGATTGTGATATTTCCCTTACCTTAGGTCCGACTTGCTTTGTAAGTGTCCGAACCTCCTGTATAATGATTTAAATCATGTTATTGACTTATTACAGAATCATATTCATTGTTATGATATCATATATGGTTCACTTATGACATTATATTACCCGTTCTTTTGTAAATTCCATGTTAAAGAAGCGTTTTGGGTAAAATCGTTTCATTTATCGTAGGTGTTTTGACTTGTTGTTCTTGACATCATTATTACCTATATCATGATTTACTTACTTCCAGAATATAAAATATGATTTATATATCATATATATTCAGTATATATATATATATAATAGGTAGAAAAATGAAAAACATCGTTCATGGAGATGGTAGTCCGTACGTACGCATGAACGCTGTTTTCCTTTCCTTATTGTCTTGAAATGGAAGTAAGTAGATGAAATACATATGTATATATATACATAAATCCAGTAGATTTATAATGTCATATATTTCATTATTATTTCTTATATATACATTATAATCATTCTTAAATGGTTAACATGGAGAATGAATCTCATCGCGTCGTGGAGAGGGTATTCCGTACGTACGCACGAGCGATGATATCATTTCTATAAATATTGAATTGAATTGGAGTGGATTATACAATATATCAGAATCAATATGATGTTGTAATAACTATGTATAGTTATTCTTTACACCATTATACCCATCCATGTAAGGTGGTGGTGGAAAATAGATTACACCACGGCGTGGAGACGGTATTCCGTACGTACGCACGCGCGGTGATTTCTTTTTCCGTAGGATGGATAGATGGTGAAATAGGGTTGTTTCATACTTATAATAACATATCAGTATATGAGTGATACTGATGTTATTACTTCATAATGAAACAACCTAAGAAGAAGAAGTGGAATAAGAAATAAAGATGAAAGAATTGGTAACGGTAATTACCTCTTCTTTGAAGTGCCTCTTTGAGACCTCCTCTTAGGGCACTAAAATTGGTCTTTGAGGAAGACCAGAACCTCTTGGATGTTGCTAGGGAAGTGGAGAGGAGAAATTTTCAGGGTTTGGCCGAGCTTGAGTGCTCAAATTGGTGTGAGGAGGAGGGGGAGGAGGTGTCCTTTTATAGGGGAGGAGAGGGGCACCTTAGGAATATCTCAAAATATTATTTTATATTAAAGTCAAAATCGGTTTATAATGGTTCCAAAGGGTCTTATTTAGAAGCTAAAGTGGGGATGGGTCGCAATCCAATCAACCAATAGGATTTAGACAAGTTTAGGGTATTATTTTAACCTTATCAATTAGATTTAACTCTAAGTTAAATAATTTAACTTTTACCGTGTCTTTTTGTTTTCTTTCACTATATGGTTAATAAACTTACTATAACATGCCAAACGAACCCCAAATTGTATATTATTAATACATATATCCTTATCTAAGTCATTTGGCCGAACCTTATATTTTTAGGAATAAAATAACAATTAATAATATAATATTTGATTTAAAAACTATTTTGTGTCAATTTTGACACTATTTGATATATGATTTTTTTGAAAGTCATATCAGAATTATATGTTCAAAACAAGTTGATTAAATCAACACTAATATATCATAGTAATCTAGAAAATTAGTGGAATTCATAAAAAGTCTTAAATTACATTTATTTTGGTATTTATATTATCAATTATGTCAATATTTCATTAATAAGATAATTACTGCATCATCTTTGTGTCATATATAAATTATATTATTTGATGTCTAAAAATTACAAATAAAATACCATCATGTAGGAAATCTTTTTAGCTTTCTAATGAATATTTATAGTCGAATTGATCTTATGTATAACCCCATATTAAAAATGATTTACTTATTAAACTTTGATTTTAACTATTTTAACCCTTCTTTAAATAAATTAATAATAAATGTCTTAATCTAATCCAAGTGGGCCTAAATGGTCATATTTTATTCCTAAGTTTGTTTTTGGTCGAATTACACTTGTCCAATAGAATTAGGTCATGTGTTAGGGTAATATTAATATCATATTTACCCTTAGTTACCCTATTTACTATTAACCGCGGTAAAAAAAGTAAAAAGTTACTATTCACCAAAAATTATTTTCATCTCATTGAACCACATTTTAGTCCTTGATATTAACCGTGTCTCTCGGATTTTCGAAATTCCATTCACAAAAGCGGTAAAATTAAGTTTTATGAAAAATTCAGTTTTTTTAACTACCACTTAGTAGTTTCACTATTCATCAAAAAATGAAGGTTTTCAGAAAAATGCCAAAATTTCATCCTAAGCTATATTTCATATTCCGAATTCAAAAATTAAGTCTATTTTACCAAATTCATAACATAGAAGTTGCATTAATTAATTTTATAATTAAATCCCGTTGTTAAAACAAATAGCGTGTTTTTAAGAAACAATATCTATCAAAAGATTGACACTTGTTTATGTCTGGTTTAAATGTGCAATTACATCCAATGACCAACATTGTATTAAATATATTCTAAATATACTTTAAAACCACTCAAATTAATGATTTATCACTATTAATTATTTCGATTAAAAAAGTTGTTTTTAATTATAATTTAGTAATTTTCACTATTCATCAGAATATGAAAGTTATCCGAAAAGTACAAAAATTTCACCTTAGGCTAAATTCGATACTCCGAATCCATAAATGAAGTCCATTTTGAAAAATAAAATTTACAAAATTTCAAAAAGTGGTTATTACTATTCACAACAGCTAGTTTTAATAATATCTTAATAGCATATCGTTGTTTAGCGAAACTTGGTGTTGCGTACAACACACGCTATCGAGGAAGGTCGCGATTGCGTGTAATGCAAGGCAAGTCAAGGATGTGTGTTGTGCAAGCTCCTTTTGGTGTAGCGTACAACACAAGACATTAATAAAATTAAAAAGAATATTTTTTATAAAATCTTGGGCTGTTACATTCTACCCCCCTTAAAATGAATTTCGCCCTCGAAATTCATTGGGGTTATAAATGGTTTACTATTTGAAAGTTTATTTAATAGAAACCCACATCGTAAAAAGGAATATCAAAACCAGTCTTTAAAAAAAAAGTATGAAACGTAATGGTTACCCAAATAAACTAATCACTGGGTTTCCACATAGGTGGAAATATGGATAACCATCATGTTCTGATGGAGAGTGGTAGAGAACATGGCTATGGAAAAGCCAGTAATCACAAATCCATAAATTTGTGATGATCTAAGGTACCATCTGATTCATCAGGTATAAGAGAACTAGGACAACATTTTTGGTTTTCAAGATCATTTCCCTAAAGTTAAAGAATTTGAATTAGAATAAATACTTACTTTATTTTGGTACAATCTCACTTTTGTACGTGCCTTTAACAATTTCCACTTCATCTCTTAAATAAATGAAGTTGAATTTGTTATTCGTGAAGTGTTAGCAGATCATGTGATAGAATGACGGGTCATTCCATCTGTCTCAAACAAAAGGTTAGCAAAAACTATATACATAAGTCGATCTATAGTGAGATTAATCACATATGGTTCCTAAAATGGGCTTATACTTCATATATCATACTGCTTAATATAATAAAACTAGTTTCTACTAAACAGGGACTTCCTGTAGGCTAGTGGTAGGCGATAAAGGCCAGTCGCACTTCGGTTGTGGGTTCGATTCCTACAGCCTTGTCCGAAGCGATGGGCTGTCGCCCGTCCTGCAGGTTGTCCTTTTTCTAAAACTACATTACTATAACATCCCATCAATAATATCGAAAATCTTCTATCCTTAAACAATACTAACTTATGTCCAACATAATCCAGTCTAATCTTTAGGCTTATACATAATACTGCAGTCCACTCTCATAATATAGTGACATCGATTACCAGAGATTTAATACTGTCGTTGATCCCCACATATCATAAGATATGTCTTTTTGGTCACATTCCAAACATTCAAAGTCCTTAATCGTGTATTCTTTTTAATACCTTAGTGAAAACATGAGTGCAGTTAAAAGTTAACACTTTCCACATACCAAAATCCTCAAAATTCTATATACTCAAACCATGATATCACTTAGTCCTTATATCAATCATGAGCTCATGAATACTATTAAACATTTCATTTTCTCGTCTTCATTATGCGCATATCATCTTATTTCCAAAAAATATCTCAATCACTTTGAATACCACATCAATAAATATTGCAATACTCAATGATACAACATTATTTTGGAATCCCATTACATAAACACTTAATCATTCCACCACATCGTTGTCATATTCAACATTTCCAACAGTGATCGCATGTGATTTCCATTTGTCCTTTGCCTTCAGTGGTTTCTCATGTTGATCATCACTAACCCTTGGATTAGGGCAATTATTAGCATAATGCCCCATTTCCTTGCACTTGAAGCATTGAAGTGTTGGCGGTGCGTTCTCTGCAGTGTTTGCTTTATCATTAGAAACCCTTTTTCCATTACTTCGACACTCAGCTGCTCGATGACCTTCTTTTCCACACTTAAAACATTTTCTAGTCCCTTTTAGACAATCTCCACCATGCTTCCTTCCACACTTTGTGCATAAGGAAACATTCATCTTCTTTTCACCATTATTCTGAGATTTCTCCTTGAACTCCATCTTTCGTTTCTTGTCAAAACCATGAGATGGATATGTAACACCAACTTCCATTTCTACCTTGATAGCACAACGCACAATTTCTTCATAGCTACTGAAGTCTCTTATAGCTAATGCCTTTCGAAGACTTGGTTTTAAGCCACTGAAAAATCGATCAACTTTACTTTCAGGTTGGATGATAATTCCAGAAGCATACCTTGCAAGTCTTGTAAAATTTGCTTCATAGGTACCAACAGATTCATCATCCCTTTGCTTCAGTTCATGAAACTCTTTCTCCATCTTTGTTCGAAGAATACGAGGGAAGTACTTATTGAAAAATAAGTTCTTGAACTCGTCCCATTCCATAGACTCAATTTCATCCCTTTGCCTTGTATTCTTAATAAGATTCCACCATTGATCAGCATCTCCTTCCAAACGATACACTGCTAGGATGACTTTATCATGTTCAGAACATTGAAGAACTGAAAATATCTTTTCAGTAGTACTAATCCATTGTTCAGCAACTAATGGATCAGTAGACCCACTGAAAGAAGTTGGACGCTGCCTCATGAAGGATTCAACAGAATGTTGCTCCTTCCTTTGCTCGTTTGGAAGTCCTGCATGATTCATAGCTTGAGAAAGTTGTGTGAGCATGGCTACAAGAATTTGCATTCCAGCTCCTATATCGTTTGGTTGCTCAGGGGTACAATCATTGCATTGCCCATCACATTCCGCATTAACACGGTTCCTTCGGGTTCCAGCCATCGTCTAAAACCCCAAAAGAATTGTGTGAGAGGAAAAAATCATGCTAGAGAAAACAACATAATAAAGGGTTAGTATCCTCAATATCTAGCATTTTCGGTTAAATTCGAAGATCGTTAGCGCAATTCTAGGACTATAACCTATACGTATACTTAACCTTAGAGACATCCCTAGACATACCTTAGAAATATCTCTAGGGATCTCACTAAAGTTCTCGCATCCTAGTTTCCAAAGGTTGACTAAACCTTTCCTCTGATACCAACTGTAGAGACCCGAAGCTTATCGTACATGGACATTACATTACATTTGCGGAATACTTAGTACATAACAAAAACACACACACAAGGACCGTAATAGTTTAGTGTCTTTGGAAACTCGGAGTATAATCTTCTAATCGTGGGGAAAGATCTTCAACATCTCCCATAAAGATCTTCCTTTTTATTTTACCTAAAACCTTTCTTTATATCCTGGGGAAAAGAAAACATAAAAGGGTGAGCTCAAATGCTCAGTAAGGGTAAACAAAGGAAATATCAATCACATAATTTTCATAAGAACATATCATTTTTGGAAATCTTAACCTGCAAAAGAGAGCATAATTTCATAACATGGGATAAATCATAGTAGTGAAATGAAATCATAACTTAAAACATTACTCATTGTGGCATACACACATAATCATAGAGAATCATTTCTTGTTAGTCAAGACTCATTGCCAAGACTATCTTAGTGGACAAAGTCCCTTTCTGAATCGAGTAATCCTCGTTTCAGTCCTGTTTCACTGAACCGGTATAACCTACCATTCCAGCCATGTCTATATCATGAGATATAAAATCTTTACCCAATGCATTGGAGGGAGATATAGGTCCCACCCATCTCTTAATGAATCCTTTCTTATGTGTGCCAGAGAATCATAAATCATACATCATTGCATAACCCATGTAATAAAAATGGTATTCTTAAACAACATGACATCATAAAACCATTCATATAAGATAAAGGAATTCATAAACATAATTCCATCACAACATAGTCAAATAAATGTAAAAATATGGATAGAAACAGAACCCTTTATTATCTTAGATGGAAAATAATTTTGATAAAACACATGAATTGAATTCTTGAAGAAAATATCCTTTCTTCTTCAAAATCAATTTCTTTTCACAAAACATCATGAAATTTTTAAAAGAAAGAGATTTTATTGAAAATAGTCATGAAATCTTTTGGAGGAATCTTCATAAAAATAAGGCTTTATAAAACCGTAAAAATCCATTCGTGCCGTTTAAGTTAAAAACATTCTTCTCGTACTTTTGTCGGAAAAGTCAAAAATTACCTCGTATGAAAAACGACAAAAGATTCCTTTCATATCTTTTACTAAAAACTCACAGAAGGGTAAAATTGGATTTAAACAATTGTAGGTGGATGTAAATAACATTACATATTGAGGAAACATGGATGTGGATGATAAAATACACCCCAGTAATTACCAAAGTAAAAACAATCTCTGATAAAAATGAGATTGTGATATTTCCCTTACCTTAGGTCCGACTTGCTTTGTAAGTGTCCGAACCTCCTGTATAATGATTTAAATCATGTTATTGACTTATTACAGAATCATATTCATTGTTATGATATCATATATGGTTCACTTATGACATTATATTACCCGTTCTTTTGTAAATTCCATGTTAAAGAAGCGTTTTGGGTAAAATCGTTTCATTTATCGTAGGTGTTTTGACTTGTTGTTCTTGACATCATTATTACCTATATCATGATTTACTTACTTCCAGAATATAAAATATGATTTATATATCATATATATTCAGTATATATATATATATAATAGGTAGAAAAATGAAAAACACCGTTCATGGAGATGGTAGTCCGTACGTACGCATGAACGCTGTTTTCCTTTCCTTATTGTCTTGAAATGGAAGTAAGTAGATGAAATACATATGTATATATATACATAAATCCAGTAGATTTATAATGTCATATATTTCATTATTATTTCTTATATATACATTATAATCATTCTTAAATGGTTAACATGGAGAATGAATCTCATCGCGTCGGGGAGACGGTATTCCGTACGTACGCACGAGCGATGATATCATTTCTATAAATATTGAATTGAATTGGAGTGGATTATACAATATATCAGAATCAATATGATGTTGTAATAACTATGTATAGTTATTCTTTACACCATTATACCCATCCATGTAAGGTGGTGGTGGAAAATAGATTACACCACGGCGTGGAGACGGTATTCCGTACGTACGCACGCGCGGTGATTTCTTTTTCCGTAGGATGGATAGATGGTGAAATAGGGTTGTTTCATACTTATAATAACATATCAGTATATGAGTGATACTGATGTTATTACTTCATAATGAAACAACCTAAGAAGAAGAAGTGGAATAAGAAATAAAGATGAAAGAATTGGTAACGGTAATTACCTCTTCTTTGAAGTGCCTCTTTGAGACCTCCTCTTAGGGCACTAAAATTGGTCTTTGAGGAAGACCAGAACCTCTTGGATGTTGCTAGGGAAGTGGAGAGGAGAAATTTTCAGGGGTTGGCCGAGCTTGAGTGCTCAAATTGGTGTGAGGAGGAGGGGGAGGAGGTGTCCTTTTATAGGGGAGGAGAGGGGCACCTTAGGAATATCTCAAAATATTATTTTATATTAAAGTCAAAATCGGTTTATAATGGTTCCAAAGGGTCTTATTTCGAAGCTAAAGTGGGGATGGGTCGCAATCCAATAAACCAATAGGATTTAGACAAGTTTAGGGTATTATTTTAACCTTATCAATTAGATTTAACTCAAAGTTAAATAATTTAACTTTTACCGTGTCTTTTTGTTTTCTTTCACTATATGGTTAATAAACTTACTATAACATGCCAAACGAACCCCAAATTGTATATTATTAATACATATATCCTTATCTAAGTCATTTGGCCGAACCTTATATTTTTAGGAATAAAATAACAATTAATAATATAATATTTGATTTAAAAACTATTTTGTGTCAATTTTGACACTATTTGATATATGATTTTTGTGAAAGTCATATCAGAATTATATGTTCAAAACAAGTTGATTAAATCAACACTAATATATCATAGTAATCTAGAAAATTAGTGGAATTCATAAAAAGTCTTAAATTACATTTATTTTGGTATTTATATTATCAATTATGTCAATATTTCATTAATAAGATAATTACTGCATCATCTTTGTGTCATATATAAATTATATTATTTGATGTCTAAAAATTACAAATAAAATACCATCATTTAGGAAATCTGTTTAGCTTTCTAATGAATATTTATAGTCGAATTGATCTTATGTATAACCCCATATTAAAAATGATTTACTTATTAAACTTTGATTTTAACTATTTTAACCCTTCTTTAAATAAATTAATAATAAATGTCTTAATCTAATCCAAGTGGGCCTAAATGGTCATATGTTATTCCTAAGTTTGTTTTTGGTCGAATTACACTTGTCCAATAGAATTAGGTCATGTGTTAGGGTAATATTAATATCATATTTACCCTTAGTTACCCTATTTACTATTAACCGCGGTAAAAAAAGTAAAAAGTTACTATTCACCAAAAATTATTTTCATCTCATTGAACCACATTTTAGTCCTTGATATTAACCGTGTCTCTCGGATTTTCGAAATTCCATTCACAAAAGCGGTAAAATTAAGTTTTATGAAAAATTCAGTTTTTTTAACTACCACTTAGTAGTTTCACTATTCATCAAAAAATGAAGGTTTTCAGAAAAATGCCAAAATTTCATCCTAAGCTATATTTCATATTCCGAATTCAAAAATTAAGTCTATTTTACTAAATTCATAACATAGAAGTTGCATTAATTAATTTTATAATTAAATCCCGCTGTTAAAACAAATAGCGTGTTTTTAAGAAACAATATCTATCAAAAGATTGACACTTGTTTATGTCTGGTTTAAATGTGCAATTGCATCCAATGACCAACATTGTATTAAATATATTCTAAATATACTTTAAAACCACTCAAATTAATGATTTATCACTATTAATTATTTCGATTAAAAAAGTTGTTTTTAATTATAATTTAGTAATTTTCACTATTCATCAGAATATGAAAGTTATCCGAAAAGTACAAAAATTTCACCTTAGGCTAAATTCGATACTCCGAATCCATAAATGAAGTCCATTTTGAAAAATAAAATTTACAAAATTTCAAAAAGTGGTTATTACTATTCACAACAGCTAGTTTTAATAATATCTTAATAGCATATCGTTGTTTAGCGAAACATGGTGTTGCGTACAACACACGCTATCGAGGAAGGTCGCGATTGCGTGTAATGCAAGGCAAGTCAAGGATGTGTGTTGTGCAAGCTCCTTTTGGTGTAGCGTACAACACAAGACATTAATAAAATTAAAAAGAATATTTTTTATAAAATCTTGGGCTGTTACAATGTGAGTGAATGAGGATTGCATTCTGGGGATAACGACCTCAAACGGTTGGAGATGATGGTTAGCACCGCCTTCTTCTTGATCACTTGTCATCATTTTTCAGACGACTGGTGTAAATTGTTCACTTGGAGGGCTTGTTGGGAAGCCTCCAGAGTTGGGATGGTACCGTGTTGATGGTACTCCTTAACCAGCTCATTTGAAACCCAGCGTTGAAGACGCTGGTTACCTGATGTCATCCTTAGAGCAGACGATGATCCAGTAGGAGTAGAAGCAGTGGCATTTGCAGCAGTAGTTTTCCCAGGTGTGAACATGCGAGTACCCATTCTAGAAATGCAGAATATCTTGGAAAAGAGTGTCTGTTTGATATAACGGACGTGATCAAGATAAAATCAGCCACTACATCTATTGGATTAGAACATATGTCAATGATTGGTTTTTTGGCCCTCTCATTGAGTTTTAAATAGGGGCCTAAAAAATAGGTAAAACATCATTTTAATTTGGTTAAGGATTCACGTCGGGTTCACCATTGTTTGTTTCCCTCATAATTTGGGAATGACCTCCATTGAATGATGGTTCAAACATTCCAATCGGTTTCTAATTGGTTTATTCGTAGAACCAAAAACATCCAATGATTCCACATCCATTTGGACCTACTTTCCAAAGGTAGGAACTCATTAGTTTGTGGACTGATGAGGCTTAGGAATTTTTATTGGTCGAGTGAATGGGAGGTCGGACTCATAACACCTTTTTGTGGGGAATTATTTTCTACTCCGGGACTCTCTTTATAGATTTAAGTTATGTTCGTGAATCCTTATTACATTACCAAGTATGAAATGAGATTTCCTTTAGATCTGACAATCAATGATTAAATATGTAAGAAATTTAGAGAATATTTTATATGTATTTGAGGTTCTTCATAGATATAGAATCATCTGTATTTATTATATATTCTTGGTCAATGGTATCCTTAAACACATTTGTATAGAAGTATCTCGGTCATTATGATGACCATGCTGGTTTTAAAGCCACTCAGTGGGGCACTTGAAGTTTATTTTCATTCAGAAGGACATGGATTATTTCAGAGTTGGGATCGAACCCGCAGATGGGCTACCTACATATCATTTGTTTAGAAAAGGAATCAGAACCCACGTAGTTCGAGTAAGGGAGTATGATGTTTATGATTAATGGCTCAAAGAAGGATGTCATAATTACTTTTACACTCTAAGCTCACGTGAGTCATGCTCGGTGTGAGAAACAAGAGGCATTGGTAAAAAATAGAAAATTGGGCCATGAAAGGTGCAATCATAAGAAATAATGTGGGACTTATGTATGAATGACTACCCAGATAAATGAAAATTAGTATTTACTTTAGGGATGAAATCCAGGAACATGGTTTATAAAGGTATATGTGCTTTATGGAGATTTGAATACTCTAACTTGTGGCTAACTGTTGAAAAGGAGTCCCAAATTATGATAGAACTTATGATTGGGTTTTAATTTTGAGAAGGAAACCCGGATCAAAGGTAAATTAGGATTGGTTAAGATAAATTAAGACTGGGACTTACTCCTGAAAAGGAGGCCCGGGGTAGGGGACTTATAAAATTAAGGGACTTGGGGATTACTCCAGAAGATGATGCCCATATTTGAGACTGAGGCTTATTCCTGAAAAGTAGGACCAGGTTAAGAGCATTATGGTTGGGGGCTTACTCCTGAAGAGTATGCCCATATTATGACTGTGGCTTATTCCTGAAAAAGAGGCCCAGGTTAAGAATTATGACTAGGGCTTATTCCTGAAAAGGAGGTCCAGGTTAAGAATTATAACTGGGGATTATTCTTCAAAAGAAGGCCCATATTAATGATTATGAATGGGGATTATTCATGAAAAGGAGGCACTGGTTAAGAATTACTCTCATTTTAAAGGATGAGGTTGAATAAATGAAATCTCAATCTTTAGTGACATAAAGATGTGTAATTCACTAGGTCTTGTGAGATATTCCATTGAATTACTTTCAGATAAGGAAGTCAAATCATGAAATCATGCCATAAATGGATTTGAACAGTGTCTTGAAGACTGAATCTTGAATAGGAGAGGTGGAATGGCATAAGAGGGGTGAAATGGGCAAGAAGGGCGCCTAAAAAGGCAGGGGTGCGCAAGTCATGGTAGGCACGTAGGTACTGAGTGGGCGTGAAAGTCCTGGTCATGCATGTATACCTACGCAACACATGGGTACTTGCGCGAAGATTAACCATTAGGTTAATACTTGAGAGACTCTTGGTTAAAGCCTTTAGAATCATCTTGAGGTTCTTTCAGAAGAGTGGCGAGATTGTTCTATTGAAGGAGTTAGGCAGCGCACAAGTGTGGTCATTTCCCTTAAGGACTGTCCACTCAGGTGCGCATGTGTTGATGACTTTCAACACTTAGGCCTTCATCCCCCTTTTTAGATCTTCCGTTCTAGGTAATAAATTACCATAGAAGTATTTCAGAAGCTTTGAAAAGAGACTAGGGCACCGGGAGCTCAAATCTGAATTCTGAAAAAAATTCCACATTCAATGGGGGCCCACAGGGTCTATTTAGAGGCTGGAGAAGACCCGGGCGGTTATCACTTAGGTCACGCAAGTCACATGTGCGACCATTAGGCGGCGCGCAAGTATACTTGTGTGACCAAGAGGGAACTTGCGCGACATGTGGGCAATGTTCTCCTTTTTCATCATTTTGTCTATTTTTTTATGTTTCATCAAAGGATGAATCAATTTGGACTAAGGTATTTCCCTTTTCCAATCTTTATAATCTATGATAAAAATGAGCGTCAACAAGTACATTCAGAGGTGTAAAGAGTATATTTTTATGAAACATTTTCAACCATTAAATAATTGAAACAATCAGAATTTCATTATCTGTACTGCATATTTTTGTTATAATGTTTATTAGATATATATACTGTTAGCATTCAAAAATGTAGGGATTGATGAAGATGTGTACATTGATAAACTTTTTGGTTTTCTAATTTATTAAGATCAAATTGAGTGTTTTAAATTGAATAAATCCATGTATGGGTCAAAAAAGTTGTGTTATCTTAGTACAAAAAAGATGATAGTTTTTTGAAAAAGATAATTTAATAGAATGGTAATGTTGACAATAACATATATGTGAAGGAGTTAAACTCGATAACTCTAATTTTGATTCTATATATTGACGATATAATTTTTTGGAGATAATAAAAATTCTCGTAAAGAGTTTGTTATAGATATAATGAAATCATTGAAATGTAAACACTTGGAGATCTAACTATCTTTCGAGGATTAAATGTTCAGTAGAGGGAATACCCAATTTTCAATACCAAAAATATTATTCCGTATAATTTTTATAAAATTTGAGAATGATAATTTATAAATAATTCTATAAAGGGAATCATGAGATAAGATAAATGAATTTATTCATATGTGTTGTTCTATAATATGTGCTTTGATGTTATATTTTTTAGCTACATTAATGATAATTCAGATTGATATTTTAATGATAGAAAATAATTATCATTATGAACTCCCTTATAATGAAAATATTGTGTGAACTGGAATAGTACGAAATAGAGATCAATGACATTGTGTAATGTAGAAGATGAATATTTTTACACTACCGAGGACTGTACTAAAATAATGTGGATAAATGTATAGTAGAATATTTTAAAGTGAGGGTTTCAATACCATTGAAGAACCTTTTTGATAATCAATGTTCTATAGATCTTTAAAAAATATTTTCCAAATTTCAAGATTATGATACATTCACATTAATTATTATTTTCTAAAAGAGAAATATTTTTATGGGGAATTCATTCAGGTAAACATTTCTAATAAAAAAATTAAAAAATTAATGTTTTCATAGAAGTAATTCTAAAAGTGATATTTGGGGAATTTAGTCTAAAATTTCATTTTCATCCTCTAACACCGAATTCCTAAAAGGTTGATAGGATGTCTCCCAACAATGTTTTTATTATTTTGAATAGTGCGGTGAATATGTAAAATATTGTCCTCATATGGGGAGAGAGAAAACATATATTTATAAAATGAATATGTAGCTATGGTCATCAGATAATGGGGGAGAAAACAAAAATGGGTAGTGAGTAAAAATTTGAGTGTTTTAAATTTTTATGGAATGTGGAAATGATTAAAGTTAAGGGAGATTATCTTAAAATATACACAATTTTCATATAATTGAGAAATATAATTCCTTAAAATATTTACATTATCTAGTTTTACAATGTGAGTAAAATATCATTTGAGAAATTTATATGTTGGAAAATGTTAAAAAAAATAATTTTTTTGAGTTTTAAAAAATTCTGATTGATGAAAAAGAATTATTGTTAAAAGTTTTCAATGAATGTTATAAAATATAAAATGGAGGATAAACGATCCATTGAGATTTTATTAATAATGTTTTTTATTTTTTGACAACTGAATTTTTTTATTTAATTATTATCTAGTATTTTAATATAATATTTGATAAAAGTTAAGATTGTTTATGTTATGTAGTTTCTATAGATTAAGGAAATTAATAAAATTATTAGAAAAATACATAAATATGTCAAATGATTCTTTTATTTATGATAAAATAGTTCAATATTTTTAAATAAATGTTACTATTTGATATTGTAGAAGAGAATAAAAATATACTTTTGTTTTTTAAACATAGAAAAGGACATTTCTAGGAAAATAACATTCGACATACATCATAATAAGAGTCCATTGATAGAAGGTATTGATGTGATGGATTTGATAAAGGATTAAATGAGGTTCCCAAAGTTGTTATCTATAAAATTTATTCATGGAAAACTATTCAGATGGACTATATTAAATGTATGAAATAAATTGAAGAAGGTATTTCGAAGAATACATTTTTGAACTAATGTTTCTGCAAAATAGTCATAAAAACCCTGGTTGATTGAGTTTTTCTACCGAGAAATTGGAATTTCATTGTTCTTGATTTAGAAGACTCTATTGCTAAAACATTATCTAACATAAAAAATCTAGTTTATAAATAAACATTTCAAAAAGACATTCGGTAAGAAGATTTACTTACTGTACATAACATCAGACACATCAAATACAGAATATTGGACAATATTGTTTTGGATAAGAATATTATTTTTTTTGACTTATATTTGATAATTTTCAAATTTATATGGGATGACTGGATTTTATATGATATGTAAACTAAGATATTTTTTCCAAATGGAAAATTCTTGATGTCGTACCAATAGTGAGTTTTTTGTAAATTGAAAAAGAAAAAATGAAATGGTGGTAGAAGTGTTGATGTTTCTACCAGACTGATGTTTTTTATTGGATCAATGTCGTTAGAATCATTAATATTATATTCAAGAAAATTAAAATAAGTTTAAATATATTTTTTGTGGCTAAATAGTAATTTTACGAGGCATTAGAGTTATCATACGGTATGTTTGAATGATGTTCAAGGATAAAATGTGATTAAGTGTGTTCTATCATCTGATGTATTTTCCTAAGAAGAAAATGAAGAGAGAAATTCATGATAATACCGAATGAACATTTTTATAGATACTATCAGATAGATACAACTTGATGAAGAAAAATTTAAAATCAAATCCCATTCAATGGAAGAATTTTTCTAGAAAAAATAACATTGGAGAGTTAATTCTGAGTAACATTATAATCACAAAAATATGACAATTATTTTTTTATGATTTCTTGTGGTTTTATATTTATATGAGTCACCATAAATTTGATGATTTT
Organism: Viscum album; assembly: GCA_963277665.1. Classification (NCBI taxonomy): domain Eukaryota; kingdom Viridiplantae; phylum Streptophyta; class Magnoliopsida; order Santalales; family Viscaceae; genus Viscum; species Viscum album. The sequence continues at coordinate 2,057,441,772 of OY728123.1, read as the reverse complement.
TCCAGAATATTATAGTGTACTCAATAATTTTTATAAGCATCCATTAATTATTCAAATTAGTGAGAAATTTAGATTTTTCCATTTCATTGAGTCCGAAAATGAAAAGTGTTTCCCATATTTTCAATTCTAGAAGAACCATTAAAGATGGATGAAAACATTACATTGTACATAAATCTATTCAAATAAACAAAAAATATGAAAGGATTCATAATTTTTTTCAATAGTGTTTTTCCAATAAATAAAATCCTTCTTGTGGAAGAATAATTATAGACATTGGTTTCTTGATATAAAATTAGGGATAAGTTCCAAATAAAACATCTGGACTTAAATTTATATAATATAATTAATGTAAAGAGTTTAAAAAAAAAGGAGATGTAGTATTGTGAGTTGGGAATGTTTTATGTTATAATTTTTTTTGGAAAATAGATATAATTTTAACATTTGAAGGAAGAAAACTTGAGACATAAATCTATCAATCTCAGGAAACTGTGATGATTTTTTTCTGTATTCTATTTTTTGGGTATATTTCAATGTTTATCATTTTTTTGTGTCATTGTTTTTTAATAAAAACATGTACAATAATTGTGGTCCATATATTCATAAATAGCATGACATGGAAGGTGTCTAATGAGGGTTGCTAAAAAATTGTATTTACTTCTTCCTAATAGAAAAATTCCATAGGTACACTTGAGTTTCCATGGTACGAATGTGGGTTCTCACACTATAGTTGAACATTTTAAATCATTCTTTCCTTATTTACCTACCATGTTTTCATTTTTGAGATCACACAAGAAATTAAATCTTAAAAGTTATTGGGATTAAATTTCTACTGTTTGGGAATTTATAAAAAGAACACCACTAATTCACCACCCCCAACCTACCACTTAGTGTTTCAAAAATACTTAGGAACTTCACATTAAAAAAACTTGTTTTGGACAATAATTTGTTTTACTATTTTAATTATATTTTTATAATTTTTGTTTATTAAGTGGTTTATGGATTTATTTCAAATAAAAATTCAAATTATTATTAAATATGTTATAAATCCTATGCAGAAATGTTTCTATGTGTCAAATAACTCATACCTTAAAGTAATATCACTCAAATGTGGTATATAAATGACTTATATACAACATTAAAATTGACTCAAATGATGGTCTAAATGACTAATGTGCATGATAAATTTTTTCTATGTATGTAATGATACTTACACAGCTTATATAATTACTTTTATGAGGATATAAATGAATAATACACAAAAATACATGACCCATACAAATTAAACAAAGATAACACACATATTATGATTAAAATGACTCAATAATTGAATATATAATAATATTGATAGTAAAATAAATTAACTTATACAATAAATTTTTAATCTTTCAAAAAATCACATTATTATTTTTTGAATACATTTTTATATATCAATTCATTTTATATCGGTTTTAATTGTTTTCATAGGATTAGTTTTTCTATAGTTACTTATTAATTAATTTTATGTTATGAAAATTTATCTTCGTGTATTTTAATCCAAATGAAATTATCCTCTCTAGAGATAAAATGTAATTAAATATTATTTTTTTGTTTTTAAAAAATTTGATATTAAATTTTGGACTATTTTTAAAATAATGAATCTAATTTGGATTATTTATGGTAATTTAATAATACATTAATATTTATTAATAAGATAAATTTTATAATGAAATTAATTTTTTTAATGAGTTTTGTTGTTAAAATATTATCAAATTTATATATTATTGAATCTTCTCTATAATACAAAGGCGTTCATTATCACTGATAGAGAAATTATGGTCACATGTGAAAACACTCTAGTGGAAAATATTATAGTAATTATAAATTTATTCACATTAGGACTTGGGATGTGTGAATAAACTTAATATATATTTTGGTCAATAATAGTTTGAGAATTAATGTTGAGGATTTTAAAATTATATTGTATGAAATTATTTGAGATCATATATAACTAGATTTTTCTATGAATTACTTCATTATACAATTGTTATTCATTCAATGTGCACACTATTTCCAAAACACAGAAACTCAAAATATTCTACATGTTTCTATATTAAAATATTATTCCATTATTTTTATGATATTTGTTTTGAGATTTTTCATTCAAAATAAATAATTTTACATTAGGTTACCCCACCCCTTTAAAATGAATGTCATGTTGTTCCTTAATCCAGTGATATGTGGGTGCTTCTATTGTTACTTAGTTTGAATAAGTAATGTTTGGTTCAAGATCCATTTTAAAAATAATTGTTCTAGGATGTTATGCATGTGACAAAAATAAATATGGGGTTTTCCCACTATGTGTGGAAAACATTGTATAATTGGATTGTGAATCCTTGTTTGAGAATGTTAGGGTGTTGTAGTTATCACCCTCTTTAAAAGTGATCTACCATTTCAAGGGCGAATTACACACATTTTGATTCTATAAAGTGTAGATGTTTTATCACAGTAATCCAAATTACTATAGGAATACCTGTTATCTAATTTTGTTTTCCATTATAATGTTATAATAGACTTGATATATTATTAATGATTTGAAAAAGTGGTCATCTCACCCCTCGAACAATCTACCATCCTCACATTATGGTTAAAAAATTGGTATCATAGCTTATCCCCAAATGAGTTGAGCTTTATTTAACTTATCTTGATTTCACAAATTGCTATCAGAGCATAACCATATCAAGATCTTGTTTAATAAAATTTACTTTTTAAATTTACAATTTAATTTTTTGGATCTAATTTTTATCTTTACAATAAAAATCCTTGCGATCTTGTAACTCCATAACCCCTAGTTACGTAGAGTTGGTGCATTATTAGATAACATTACCATGATCACAAGGGATCAATTTCTAAAAGATCGATCAGTTTAGTAGCCTTGGAAGTACAAGATACAAAAATAAGTTTTACATTACATCCTGAGATAAAAACAACAACAAAATTTTTTTCCCATTTAACACACTTATATCTCTTATCCTATCCTTGTAGGTCAACCATAAAATACGTCTTCACATCCTGGGAATGATAAAACATATAAAGGGGTGATCTCATGTGCTCTGTAAGGATAACACTATAGCGGAAACATTCATAAATAAGTATATACATTTATGACAATGTATAATACTAAAACATAAACCCTGTAAACATAAAATTCAGCATAATATGGAAAATATAAATAAAATAATTACATTTAAATAGTCACATAGAAATTAAACTAGTTGAATAATCAAATGAAATATCAATAGCCAATTTCATAATGATGGAATGCATAATTCTAGTCTTCATAACCACATAGTCAAGGCCTCATACCAAGACAAAAAATAAGATTTTTTCAAGGAATTATGCCAAGAAACAAGTTTTTTTTCATGAAACCTACCGATGCATCGAGGAGATAATGCAGGCTACATCCATTACATACTAAGTCTAATGTATTCCTCATATGAAAATATTGAAACATAACAAAATCATTCATATTAAAACTAGCATAAGAAAAGTTTATAATTTAACGATAAACCTTGAATGGTATAAAAATAACACATCCAAAGTTAAAGATATAACAAAAACCTTAATACAATATGGAAGATTGTATCATAATAAATCAACTTCCAACAAGTTATAATCCATCAAAGAATGTTGACACAGATGAAATCAAAAACTAGTTTAGAGAAATATGTCTTTCTATTTTGAAATCATTTAAAAGTCACATAATTATAAATTAAAACGTTTATTTTGAAAATATTCATATAATCTAGTAAGGGATGATTAGAAGCTGTTATAATGGCAAAAATAGATTTGCCCACGGTATATGTTTAAAAACATTCTTTCCTTAATTTTTTCAAAAAGGTCGTAAAGTATCTTGTTTGGGAAATGACAGAAATATTCCTTTATAAACATTTTATAAAAATTCAAACATGGTTATAAATGAAATTAAACCATAGTATAGTAAATAGAAAAAATATTTTGAAATACATTTTTAAGAAACACAGATGTGGATGATAAAGTGGTCATAGTAGATACTCACGTATAAACAACATCGGATAATGAAGAGATTGTATAATTAACCCTTACCTTGTACTTTTCCTTTGATGATGGTATGTTAACACCAAAAATAATAGTTAGATAATAGTTATTAAATAATATAATAACCAAATACATAAATATCGTATCATATATGATCTTCTAATATTGATTTGTTGATAATATTTCAATATTATAATTGTTTCAGGTGTTAAATGAATAATTATCATTTATATGTTTTTTCATATAATACATGTTTGATATGGATAAGATGTATTTTATTCATATAAATAATGATATTAATTTCATAAAAATTAGTTTTAATCGTAATATGAAAATTTATTTTTCAATGGCTACGATGGGGAATGAATCTCATCGCGTTCGTGGAGACGGTAATCCCTATATACGCACGAGCAACAATACAATTCTATTGATGGTGAAATGGAATGTAATTTGATGTTATATCATATATACAGAACCCTTAACTTCTTATAATTTTTTTTACATCAGTTATACTCATTATTACACACATCCAAATAATGTAGTGTTTGAATAATAAACTACACCACAATGTTGTGATGGTAAGACGTACGAATGCATGTATGGTGACTTGGTCATTCATATGATGAATAGAATATTGAATAAAGTTTTACCATATTTATAATAACTTCATAGTATGAATAAGTTATGGGATTTATAAGTTTTTTGTGGAAACAACAAAGAAAGTGGAAGTGGAAGAAGAAAATTACTCGAAAGAGGTGGTGAAATAATTACCTCTTCTTCAGGTGCTTCATTTTGATTTGATCTAAAGAGCTCCATAAGTTCAATTACTGATCAAAGGAAGGCATATAGTATTATGTGAGGATAGTTGGGAGGATATTTGGGTTGGTTTTGGCAGAGCCAAATGGCTTTGATAGTTTGATATTGAGAGAAGGGGAAGTTCCCTTTTATAAGAGAGGTAAGGGTCACTTTAAGAAACTCTTGAAATATTTTTTTATAGTAAAATAATTTTCAATTAATAATGGCCCCAAAAAGGATTTATTTAAAGCCTAAGGTGGGGATTGGTTGAAACACTCTCAACTAGTAGGTTTTAGATAGGTTTTGTCACCATATTAACCTTATCTTTTAGATTTTACTCTTTGTTAAATAGTGTTACATTTACCATGTCTACTAATATTTTTATATTATATGATTATCAAACATACTATAAACTACCAAGAAAACCTCAAGTGGTTCATTATTGATATATATAACCTTATCAAAGTCCCTTGGATCAAGAATAAATTTTTAGGAATATTATATCAATTAATAATATAGTATTTGTTTTAAAAACTCATGTATGTCAATTTTGACAAAATTTAGTATTTGATTATTGTTAAACTCCTAAAAACATGATTACATCAAATAAAATTCATTTAATCGACCCTAAAATGTCATATTAACCTATAAAAATATGGAATTCATCAAAGTATCAATTAACATTTATTTCAAAATTTATGATATCAATTATTTTAACCATTCATCACTAATGTAATTACAGCATCATCATTGTATCATAAATAGATTTAATTATATATTGTCTAAAAATTATAAATAAAATACCATTATATAGGAAATATTTTTATATTTCTAATTAATGTTTATATTCTAATTTATCTTATAGATATCCCTATATTAAAAATGTTTTTGTTATTAAACTATGAATTTATCACTTTTAAATCTTCTTTAAATAAAATAATAATAAATGTCCTAATCTAATAAAGAGGAACAAAATGATAATATTTTATGTCTAAGGTTGATTTTGTTCGAAAAAAACTTATCCAATAGAATTATGATATGCATTATGGTAATTATAATATCATTTTTACCTTTAATTACTCTATTTAATTTTATTCGTGGTACATATAAGTCCAAAGTTACTATTCTCCAATAATTATTTTCATCTTATTGAACCAAATTTTACTTACTAATTTCAACTTTGTCTCTTGGATTTTTTAAATTCAATTCCCAAAATCCATAAAATTACGTTTTATGAAAATTTGTAAATGCACCTAGAAGGTGGATAAAAGATTGTTAAAAGTTCAATAATATTTTATATATCTAATGTTATTATAGAATGACTGCAATGAATTACATTGAACATTTATAGGTATTATATATCTATATTTAACTAATATAAATATAAATAAAATAAATTATTATTTAAATAAGATATTGGTTTTAACCAATAACTCAGTGGTTTTCACTATACATCAAAAAATGAAATTTTTAGAAAAATACTAAAAATTCAACCTAAGATAATTTTGATATCATGAATCCTAAAATGAAGTCCATTTTTAAAATTAAAATTTAATAAATTTAAAAAATGGTTATTTCTAGTCATAATGGCTAGTTTTATTAGTCGTGGTGTGTTATAACTCCATGTTGCGTACAAAGCAAGCTATATCATTATTCAAAGGGAAACATACTGTGGAATCATGGGGTGTTACACTCTCCTCTCCTTAAAATAATTTCAACCTCAAAATTTCAATAATATTACCACATAAAATGATTCGGGTGGTTTTCATCATATGTTTCTTGGATTCCCACGTTGTCTCTTCCTTCTTATGATTTCTCTATAGAACTTTCACCAGAAGAGTCGTCTGGTTTCTCAACACTTGTTCTCTAGTATCAATAATTCCATTAGGCTCTTCAAAATAAGACAGGTCAGGTTACATTTTTTTTTCATTGGTGAGAAAATTCATTGGGTCAGGCTGGTATTTTCTCAACAGTGATACCTGGAACGCATCATAAACATTGGAGAGACATGGAGGCATTGCTAAACGATAAGCTAAACTCCAATTAGTTCCAATATTTCTAAAGGTCCAATGTATATAGGACATAATTTACCATTCATACCGAAACATATAAAACCCTTCTGTGGAGATACCTTCAATAGAACATGATCTCCTACTTGAAATTCAAAATCCTTCCTTCGGTTATCGTTATAGCTCTTTTGCCTACTTTGAGATAAATTGATGTTGGTTTGGATAACCATCACCTTTTCCATTATTTCCTCAACCAGTTCTAGACCTATGGGTATTCTTTCACCAACATCATCACTACAAGTTGGTGTGCAAAATCACTTTCTATATAACGATTCATATGGTGCCATCTAGATACTTGAAATTAAGCTATTATTATAGCAAATTTCTACCAAAGGTAAATATTGATCCCACATACCTTTAATGTAATGTGATTAAGATCTCAACATCTATTATAAGTTTTGAATAGTCTGTTTAGATTGTCTATCAGTTTGAGGGTTGTAGGTAGTGCTCAAATGAAATTCAGTATCCAAGGCCCTCTAAGGAAATTTCCAGAATCATGATGTAAAATGAGGATCATGATCAGAAACCATCGATAGGGGTACTCCATGAAGTATTAAAACATCATTAATATATAGTCTTGCTAGAGGTTCAAGTGGTAAGTATTCACTTATAAGACGAGAATGTGATGTCTTGTTAAGATGATCAAAAATGACCCATATTGCATCTTTCATTCTAGGAGTCATCTGTAGTTCCATGAAAAAAGTCCATTGTAATATCATCCAATTTCCACACAGGTATGAGAAGAAGTTGCATGACTCCTCTAAGATGTTGTCTTCCTACTTTGACTTGTTAAAGAACTATACATCTTACCACATAATCAAAAAAATCTCTATTCATTTTGTCCCACCAATAATTATCCCTCAAATCTCTATACATCATAGTTCAACAAGGGGGTATAGTGAAATACGAGCTATGAGGATCATCCAAAAATTTCCTTTTTAGATCTGGTATGTCAGCAAGGAAAAGTATCTTCCGAAATTTCAAAGTTCTATTTTCATATATGACGTCAATCAATATCCCATCGTTCACAAGTTTAATTTACTTTTGAAACTCTTCGTCATTGGTCTAAGAACATTTTATATTCTCTAGTAAAATGGTTTTAATAAAAATTTGAAATATTATTGATGTTTCACCTTCTACAATTATTCCCTTATCTATCATTACTAGACCCATAAACATATTATCCATTTAAACTCTCATCTTTTTCAAAACTCCATGATATTTTCTACTCAAGGAATCTTCCACCTTATTTTCCTTACTTGGTATTAGTGTATAGTGAAATCATAATCCTTGAGTAGTTCAATCCATCATCATTTCCTCATATCAAGTTATTTCTATGAGAAAATATTCTTCAAACTCTTGTGGTTCGTATATATCTCACATTTTTCATCATAGAGATATTATCTCCATATATTCAAATAAAATATTACAGTTTATAACTCAAGATCAAGAGTGGGATACATTTTTTTTGAATTTTTAGTTGTCTTGATTCATTTTCAATAACTCTATCATTCTGCATAAGGACACAACCAAATCCTTTCTTTGATGAATCACTATTAAAAACAAACCCATCATTCCCTGATGGTAGAGTCAATATAAGGGAATTGAATCAAATTATATTTATTTCATCAAAATAATATTCACACAATTATGTCGAATCAAATTTAACCCCTTTACGTGTGATCTTGGTTAATGGGTTTTCCAATAGAGAAATATTTTGGACGAAATGGTGATAATAACCTACTAAACCAATATAACTGTGTACCTCAGTAATACTTTTCGTTTCTAGAAATTCTTGTGTTTCTCTTGTCTTATAAGGATCAAAAGATATTTCATCCTTACAGACAATATGGCCAAGAAATGAAGTTTTCAAATGCCAGAATTCACACTTGCTAAACATCCAATGTGATTCATTTCTTCTCAGAGATTTTAGAATAGTACACTTGTTATGTTCATAATTTTCATGTATTATTGAGTATACCAAGATATCATCAATAAATACCACTAAAAAGTCATCATGATATTCCATGAAATCCTAATTCATTAGATCACTAAAAATATAGGGTGGATTGGTCAGTACAGAAGGCATTACTGTTAACTCGTAATTCTCTTACCTGGTTCAAAATGGTAGTTTTGGAATGTCTTCCTTCTTCACACACAACATATGATATCCAGATCGAAGGTCAATCATTGAAAAATATTGATCTCCTTGAAGTTGATTGAATAACTAATCAATGTGAGGTAGGGGATACTTATTCATTATTATTATAGCATTGATCTCCCTGTAGTAATGGCACAACCTCATAGATCCATATTTCTTTTTACCAAAAGGAATAGTTGATCTCCATGGAGAAACACTAGAGAAAATAAATATATTATTACTCAATTCCTATAATTGTTTCTTTAGTTACAATAATTCCATATTGGTCACTCTATAAGTGGAATTAGATATGGGCCTTGAACCACGAATTAAATAAATAGAAAACATAATTTCTTATTCTAGAGGATTTCTCGGTAAATACTCTAGAAACAACTCAATATTTTCTTACACAATGGGTACATCCTCTATATGATCATTCTTTTCCTCACACATAGTAATTTTATTCTCTTCCTCCCCAATAATATAATTTATTAGAGCTACTGGGGGTGGATCTAGATAAGAATCAGGTGGGAACATTTCTATTTTAAAGATTAGGTACTCTTTACAATCATCAAAAATTATAACCTCCTTATTCTTAGTTTAAATTTTCACATCATGGTCTGAAATCCAATCCATTCTGAAAATTATATCAAATTTAATCATGGTTATGACGATGAGATCAGTAGATAATGAACATTTATATGCCCCAATGGGAACTAATTCACAAAATTTTGTTTCAATGATACATCCCATAGGAGTTTTTACGGAAAACCCCTGGTTAAATAAAATTTGAAATATCTAATTTTCATAGAAAACTAGGAAGATATGAAACAATGCGATGATTTAGAATCCATCAATGCATCGGCTAAACATGAGGAAACTAATAAATTACCTACCACCACGTCTTTCAGATCTTCAACCATAGGAGTAGTGATCGCATAAGATTGGTCTTTTACCCTTTTCCTTTTCTGAGGAATGATTCCTTGGCACATAGGACATTCATTTTCATAATGTCACGTTTCTATATAATTGTAGAATTCAACATTGATAGCCTCATTCTTTCCCTTTCTGTCATGAGCATGGTGGCCTTTTTCACTACACTTGTAACGGACACCCATTCCCTTTCGGAAGGTACAACGGTGTTTCTTACCATGTTTATTATAGGATGGATATTCAATATTTCCCTCATTCCCCTTACTTCATTTTCTAGAGTGTTCAGCAGATCACTTCTTATCTTACTTTCCTTAAATGTCGTAAGACATTGAAAATTAGTTTTCTATCTTGATAATGCCTGAGACAATATATTCATACTATGAGAAAGATTATGATACTAATTCTTGATGTAAAAATGGTTTTAACCCATCACAGAATCCATCAATCATACACCTTGGGCTACATATATAATTCACTGCATGCCTTGGTAACCATGTAAATTTCACCTCAGACATTGCGACATTCTCATCCTCCTTTTGCCTCAGACTCGTAATTGTCTTTCTATATCCTCTCAATGGTACAGGGAACGTATTTTTCTATGAAAATATCTTTAAACTCCCACCATTCCATATTTGATACTTCTTCATACTATTTTGTGTTTTTAATTGTTGACCACCATTGAACTACACCTCCTATGAGGTGATAAACTACCATAACAACTTTTTCCTTTTCACTACACCCTATAGAATGAAATATTTTCTCTAAAAGAATTATTTATTTCGTACCTACAAATGGATTTGTAGTCCCATTTAATTTTTGTGGATGTTGCCTCATGAAGATATCTAACATTGATCATTCAGGTTGTGGATCTAGGTGCTCCATATGGGTAAGGTTATTATTCATAACTTGAGTGAGTGTTCTCGGTATGGTGATAAGATAACCAGCACTAGTTACATCACCAGTTCCACTATAATTATCTTGAGTAGGAGGGAAATATGAAAATGTATTATGTGCATTTATACAGCTTTCATCCCTCTACTAGGTTCCATTTGTAAATAATGGCATATAGTATAATAGTATATGAATCACAATACAAAATTCCAAACATGAAAAACACTTAACACAAATTGAACAATTTTGGGATATAATCCATAATTATAAAAATGTTTTCTTTGGGAAAATATATACTCATAAATCCTTTAGAATAGTTTTTAAAATAGAAGGTGATTTATCCTAAGCATATCCCCTGGGAGTGTTGTAACCAATAATTAAGCAAGGCTCGTTGTCTTGTTCCATGATACCTCGGGTCAAGCCTAAAACTCCTTGTCAGATTTTTCACTCTTAGGTACATCTATGCCAGAGCCAACTCCACCTGCTCATATCCATACAAGGATTTATTTCTTGGAAATTACACAACATCTCTTCGTTACCAAAATTCATGTATGTTCTCCTATAGTAATCCTTAAAGACTCTATTAGGGAAACGTTCTCTAATAATAGTTTTTCTAAATTAGGCTTCTACGGTTTGTACTAGACTTCCTCTCATACCAACTGTAATTCCCCCACCCTAGTTACCCAGAGCCGGTGCATTATTACATAACAATGTCATGAATACAAGGGATCAATCCCTAAAAGTCCGATTAGTTTAGTATCCTTGGAAGTATTATATACAAACATAAGTTTGACATTACATCATGAGATAAAAACAACAACAAAAATTTTTCCCCTTTGAACACACTTATATATCTTAGCCTATCCCAACATTTCAACCATAATAAACTTCGTCACATCCTGGTAATAATAATACATATAAATGGGTGAGCTTATATGCTCAGTAAGGTTAACAATATAGCAGAATCATTCATAAACATGCGCTAAAATTTAACCTAAGGTATAAGACTAAATCATAAGCATTTTAAACTTAAACCTCAGTATAATATGTCAAATATAAATCAAATAATTCCATTTACTTATTAACAAGGATATTCTACAAGTCGAATTATCACATGTAATAACAATAGCCAATTTCATAATGATGGAATGCATAATGCCTGACTCCATAAACACCTAGTCATGGCCTCATACCAAGACTACAAATAACATTATGTTATGTCCTTGTGAAAAAACACTAGTTTGTCTCATCATACCTACCGATTCATCGAGGAGTAATAGCGGGATCCACCCATCACTTACTAAGTCCAATGTATTCCTCATATGAAAAGATTGAAACATAATATCTACATTCATATTAAAACATGAATACAAAATATTAATACATTAACCATAAACCATGAATGGTATTAAAATAACACATATATAGTCAAACATATCTCAATTCCATTAATACAATATAGAATATTTTATCATAATAAATCAACTTTAGAAAAGTGTGAAATCGCTCAAAGAATGTTGACATCAATGAAATCAAAAATATTTTATAGAAATATATCTTTCTATTTTGAAATCATTTAGTAGTAACATAATAATAAAAAAAATACATTCATTTTGAAAGTGTTTTTATAATATTGTATGGGAAGATTCTATGTGGTTATAATAGTGGAAAATAGCCACACCCACCGTAAAATTAATAAAACATTCTTTCCTGAATTTTGTTGAAAAGGTCGTAAAGAACATTGTTCGGAAAATGATGGAATAATTCCTTTATAAACATTTTATAAAAAGTCCAAAAGGATTATAAATAAAATTAACCCATAGAATAGGAAATAGTAAAAATGTTTTGAAATGCGTTTTTAAGAAACACATATGTGGATGATAAAGCGGTCTCAGTAGATACTCATGTATAAACAACCTTATATAATGAAGAGATTGTATAATTAAACATTACCTTCTACTATTCCATAGTCGATGGTATGTTAACAACTTTTATGATAGTTAAGTAATTGTTATTAAATTATGCAAGAACCACATTCATAAATATGATACCATATATGATCTTCTAATATTGCTTTGTTAAAAATATATTAGTAGTATCATTGGTTTGATTGTTAACAGACTCATTTTACTTTATATGTTTTGTTATGTAATTCACGTTTGATAAGTATAGGATGTATTTTATTCATATACAGAATGATGTAAAGTTCTGAAATATTAATTCTAATCATAAAATTAATATTTATTCATATCTGGTTATGATGGGAAATGAATCTCATCGCGTTCGTGGAGATGGTAATATATACGTATGCTCGAGCGACAAATCCATTTTATTGATGGTGAAATACTATGTAATTTGATGGATATCATATATAAAGAGTCTTTTAAATGTTATATTTATTATTTACATCAGATACACTCATTATTATTCCCATCCAAATAATGATGTATTTTAATAATAAAATATACCTGGATGCGGAGACGGTAAGTCGTACGTATGCACGTATGGTGACATTGTCATTCATTGGAGGGATAGAATAATGAATATGGTTGTACCATTTTTATAATAACATGACAGTATGAATAAGGTAATGGATTTATTATTTTTAATTGAAACAACAACGATAGAGGAATTTGAAGAGAAAAGAACTTGAACGAGGTGGTGAAAAAATTACCTCTTCTTCGAGTGTTTCCTTTTGATTTGAACAAAAGGGATCCATAGATTGGCTTTTTTATCGAAGGAAGGCCTATAGAGTTATGTGAGAGTAGTGGGGAGTATTTTTGGGTAGGTTTTGCCGAAGCAAAATGGATTTGGAAATGTGATTTTGAGAGAAGGGGAAGTGCCTTTTTATAAGAGAGGTGAGGGTCATTTTAGGAAAAGAATGAAATATTATTTTATAATAAAATTATTTTTGTTTTCTAATGGATCAAAACAATTATATAGAATCTAAGGTGGAGATGGGTCTAAATTATCTCAACCAATAGGTTTTATACCAATTTATGTCACGATATTAACCATGTCTTTTAGATTTAACTCTTTGTTAAATAGTTTGACATTTACCATGTCTCCATGAATTTTTATATTATATGGTTAATAAACATAATATAAACTACCAAGAGAACCCCAATTGGTTCTATAGTGATATATATAATCTAATAAATGTCATTTTTAAGAGTATTATATTTTTATGAATATTATATCAATTAATAATATAATATTTGTTTTAAAATCTCATTTTTTTACAATTTTTAAACTATTTAGTGTTTTATTTTTGTTAAAGACTTAAAAACCTTATTACTTCAGAAAAAATAATTTATTCCACGCTAAGATGTCATATTAACCATTAAAATTCATGGAATTAATCAAAAGTCTCAATTTACATTTATATGAATATTTATAATATGAATAATTTTAATGTTTCATTAAAATGGTAATTATTGAATCATCATTGTATAACAAATAAATTTAATTATTTAATATCTAAAAATTATAAATAAAATACCATTATATATGAAATCTTCACACCTATCTAATTATAATTTATAGTGGTATTTATCTTATGTATAACCCTATATTAAAAATGTTTTAGTTAGTAAACTATGAATTTAACACTTTTATCACTTCTTTAAATAAAATAATGATAAATTTCCTAATCTAATTCATGTTGACCAAAAGTATCATAAATTATTCAAAAGGTTTATTTTGGACGATATAAACTTATCCATTAGTATTGGGACACGTGTTAGGGTAATTATAATATCATTTTTACATTTAAATACCCTTTTTACATTTAATCGTGGTAAATAAAAGTAAATAATTAGTATTCATCAAAATTTATTTTCATCTTATTGAACAACATTTTACTTAATGATGTCATGTGTGTCTCATGGATTTTTGAAATTCTATTGTGAGAAGCAATAAAATTACATTTTATGAAAATCTAAAAATGCGCCTAGATGGTGGGTAAAAGATGGTAAAAAGTTGAATAAAATTTTATATATATTATTTTATTATAAAATGACATTAATGAAATAAATTTAAAGTTTATATATATTATGTATCTATTTTTACCAAATTGAAATTTAAATAAAAAAACAGATTAATTAAATGAGAAGTCGATTTTAACCAATAACGCAATGTATTTCACTATTCAACAAAAATTTAATATTCTAGGTAAAATAAAAAAAACATCACCCTAAACTAATTTTGATATTCTGAATCCAAAATTGAAGTCCATTTTGAAAAATAAAATTTAAAAAATTTAAAAAGTGGGTATTACTATTCATGTTGTCTAGTTTGATTGGACGTGGTGTGTTAAATCTCCAAGTTGTGTCCAACACAAGCTATTACATTATTCAAAAGGTAACGTACCGTGGAATATTGGGGTGTTATAGATATCATTTTGATATGGAAGTAACATATTTTAATTATTATTGGGAACCTAAAATACAATATTTTTTGGGGGAACAATTTATGTTTACCGGAAAGATAAAATTGAAGTCATTATCAAGATTGTTATTGCTGAATAGTAAGACATTATAGTATGACCATATAAATTATATAAGGCTGAGCTTAAATCTATAACATTAAATGAAGTTAACATGTATGTATTAAATAAATTTTTAATGTATATTTTATATTTTATAATTTAGAGAAATGTTTTAGTCATATATCTGCATTAAAATATCTCATGGAATTGGTGGAAATTTAGTGTCATGGATTGTATGTAAAATAAGAATAAAATTAAAAAACAATTCACATATAGAGTAAGTGGCTGTGATTTTGGAAGGGTTGAACATATAAAGATTAAATAATTGTACCATAAATTTATATGTATATTAAAATGTTTAAACGCTCTAGTTGAAACAAAAGAAATATTGTACAAATTGAATCTATTCTTAGATACATACATAATAAGTATCTAAAATATGGGTATTTTAGATGATATAATGAAATTTAAATATTATGATAGTTAATAATTGATTGGTTAATTATTTCAATATTAATTGACACTTGTTAATATTACTAAATAAGAAACATCTAAGAAGAAAGGCATTGAATTTGAATCTGTAAATCTTTCTACTCCCACTATAGATTTTGAACCATGGGGAATTTATAGTGATGAGTTTTATCATGTTTATAAGGAAGGTTAGAAAAAAAAATTATATTCTATTAAATTGAGATGAGATAAATTTAGGGATGATCCAAAAGGAAGTAAACAATTTGATATTATCCATGTAGATGTTGTTGAAGTAACATGTTGTCATGTAGGGTAAATGGGAAAATTCATAATTAATTATAGAAAATTAAAATTAATTTTAGAATGAACATATAATTATAAATTAATAGAAAAAACATATATTTTTATGGAGTAACATAAATGATTCAAATTCAAGTGAAGAATATGGCCAAGAAAAATACTTTCAGAAGTTTATGCTATGTGGAATCATTAAATCGAGTTAGTCAATTTGATTTTGAATGATATTAACATATTTTTTTAAATTCATTAGTTAATAATTTACATTATGAATGTGACTATTCATAAACTATTATTATTTAAATGTCAATAATATATAAGGAATGAAATAATAATAATTTGATACATGTTGAAAGAAACAAGACCACACTTGAAGAAAATGAAAATTTGAGAAATGTTTCTTTAAGGGAAAATGATAATATTCATGAGAACATGGAAATTATTTAAAAATAAAATTAATAACCCTACCATTATATTCATCAAAATAATATGGATGAATAAATCAAGTTTAAATGTATTTCATATGAAAATTACATGATAAAAAATTAAATTGAATATTTAAAAATAGATATGTAAATATTTTATTAAGGAAATTATACTTATAGTAAAAATATAATAAGGAGAAAAATAATAAATATATAAGAATTTACTTTATTATGATATTCAGCTAACCAAAATTTATAGTACATTGTTTGTTAAATGTTTAAAAATTATGTTTTCTACGAACACTTTCTTGAGATATTGAATGAGTGTAAATTTTTCAACACACAATTTTTTTTATTTTCATAATATCATGATCATACTAAATCATTTATGTATAAATCATTATACTTTTTATTACTTATGGATAAATGTTTGAGATAATTATTTATTCCAAATTTTTAATTTCATTTACTAATTGGACCCAATATTTCATAAAAACTAAAATTGGATAAAATATAACCATATAGGGTATGTGTATTTAATGATTGATAAATGAATCATTGTATATAGATATTGAATGTTCTAGTAAAATGATATAAAATTATTTAAATTTTCTATCATTAAACAAATATAAATGTGGTAATTTTAATTTTTGTTATAGTAGAAAAAGTGGTGTTGAAGGTTTCGAATAGGATAGTATTTCAAAATCAATAATCAATTAAAAAAATATATGTGCTGAGGGATAAAAAATAATATAATTATAATTCCCTATTTATCTGATAATGCAATGCATGAAAAATTTCAAAATAATTAATGTATAGTTATTAAATATTAATCTATCATATACTATGAAAAACAATAAAATAATACTACATAAATGTTTGTAAACTTTATATGGAAAAATTATTAGTGTTTAAGTGTTTTTCATTCAGATAACATTTTATGGTATTAGTGTACTTGGAATTATAATTTCAATAGGATGTACATGTCATTACGACATCAAAAATATCTATATATTCAATAATTAATGTTATACATCAACCAAATTTTATGCACATGAATGAAAGTTAAACATAATAATTAATCATTCTAACATATAAATAAAATGAAAATTCTAAGGCCCTTAAAAATTATACATCATTATTTATTTATGACTATATTAATTATGTGTCTCAGTAGTAAATTTTTGTCTTTTCTATTTCAGATGATTTTATTTGGTATACATGGGTTTACTTTCTAAATCATAAATAAGAGATCATGTCATTATTTTTTAATTTCTATCATATTATTGAATATGGAAAGGGATATTTAGTTTTTTATTTTAGATGTGATGGGTTAATGAAATTTTAAAATACAGAATTATTATAATATACTTGAATATAATTTTTTTATATTAATTTCACATATCTTAGGACACAAAAATGGTATTGTGGATAGGAAAAATATAAATTTATAATTATAGTATAAAACCATGTAAAATTTATTCAAATAAACCTTATATATTAATCATTAGTTATAAGTAAGGATTTATATGTATTAAAAAGGGTACTATTAGGACCACTTTTAAACAATAGAAATTATATATAAAGAGATAATATTTGGTCACAAAGATATTACATCGCTTTTGAGAAATACATAATACATTACAAAAAATAGATGCCCAAGGACCATATTAGTTTAGTGCCATTGGAAACATGGAAATATAAACACTAGTACATATGTGAGATACATTATCTTATACTATGATCTTGAAGAATATAACCCTTTTTATAAAAAACATACATCCTAAAAATTTCCATAACCTAGGGAATGAAACACAAAATATGGTGAGCTCGAATGACCAGTAATTGTATATATGGGAGATACATAAGAATAAATATGATCCTAGGGGTATGAGAACATGGCCGTAGCAATATAATATCCCACCCAGCATATCGAATATCCTAAATATTAATCATTTTATAAATATTCATAGTTCATAAGACATGAAACGTATGTAAATAACGAAAAAAATTCATTAAATCTTAACATAAGAATAAGCTATGTAATAATTCGTAAAAATAGAATAACACAAAAGTATTTCCAAAGTAGTCAAGAAATAACTTCCAAGTCCTTACTGGTTGTATTTTTTCACTCCTCGTCCATCTGGGTATTCATGTTTTACCCATTTTTTCTTCTTATTAATATCCATTCACTCAACAAACCAGCATTGTTGTCACAATTCACTCCTAGGTCCATCTTAGTAGTCAAGGTTCACTCCCAAGCTCATCTTACTCTATCTCATGAGATATAAATATTTACCCAATGCACTGTGGAGATATATAGGAACAATCTATATCATAATTAAATCATATATACATGTTCCAAAAAATCATAAAAAATCCTATAATAACCAACGGAATAAAATAGTATTCAAAAACAAGTAACAATATATAAACCTGAGGAAAGAGAGTTTTCATAATCATTTCATCATTGCATAACTAATAAAATGAATTGTGTTTCATAACAATATAACCTGTGAATGATAAATATATTTCATAAAAATTATTACATATAACATAAACCATTAGAAGAAATAATATTAATGGAACAGTTATATCATTTCCCAAGAAAGGCATGAGTGAAAACAACTTATGTTATCTTAGATTAGAAATTATTTTGAAATATCTTCTAGAAACCTTTATGAAAAAATTATACTTTCTATTTTAAAAAATGATTGAGAAAATTTAAAGCCTTTTGGGAACAATTTTCATGAAAATCAAGTTGAAATTGTATAAAGAAATCATTGAAAACCTTTTGAAACACATTTTTCCATAAAAACATATAAGATAATATTAAAACCATATTAAAAACATTTCATTGAAAATATAAGTTGAAAATATTTTCATAAAAATTTACAACTTATGAATGATAATAAATCTTCAACAACTTCTTGGTGGGTAAATCTATTCTTGTCGTATGAGGTTAAAAAAGATTCCATTTACTTGGATAATAGGATGGAGAAATGACTCGTTCCAAAAGTGACAAGTTGATTCCTTTGAAAATAATAGTAACATAGAAAAAGGAATTATATCCATTAAGAATCATTGGATATCACTAGAATATTCATTGAATCCTTTTTTAGAAATCATATTTTTTAAGGAATATATATTTCTAACTGAAGACAGAGGTACAATTATATTTTCATAAAAAGATTATCTTAATTATCTTAACTAAAAAAGAGTGGAAAAATAGTTCTAATACTTATATAATTTATTCAATATATGAAAATTAATTATTTTTCATAAAATATGGATCATGATATTTATTTAAGGAATACATGATCAAAAACAATCTTGGAAAATGGGGATATTTCTTCAATAAACTCTTACCACATGGTAACATGGAACCATATTACCCCTATAGGAAAATGAAATTACATGGAGCATTAATGTATAATGAATATATGAATATTAATTTTTTATCTTTTCATATTTCTATTACACACCTCACACACAAAAATATAGGTTTCAAACACCGCATGTGTCTCAAAGGAGGAAAATTGAGAAAAAATTACTTTACAGATTTGGTACCTTTTTAATCATATACTCCATGATAGAAATTTCATGAAATGTTTATACAAATACACATATATTAAATTATAATAGGAATATAATTCATTCCTTTTAGATATAAACACCACAAAGAAATTAGTGATTTGTGAATAAGGCATGTATACCACGTAAATAAAGGCTAATATGAAATTCTCTTACCTTGTGTCTTTACTCTCGTTTCACTCATTAAAAACTCTTATATAATAATGTATGCTAATTATAAATCTTTTATAGAACCATTTTCTTATATATAAAACCATTTATTATTTTATCAATACTTTATATAATCCTTTTATAAGTAACTCCATGTTAAGGTTACGCTTCGTGTAATATCCTCTCTTTTTTTCACTAGTGTCTCAATTTGTTATATCATTTTTCCTTATACTTCTATCACAATTTACAAAATTATAAAAATAATATAAATATCATTTAAATTAATTATATTTTTATTATAAAAATCTATAGGATATATAATTATAAATGGAATACAACATTAATAGAGATGGTAGGTCATACATATGCATGAACGTTGTTTATATTTTGTTGTCGTATGGGAAGAAAGAGAGTAAATTTCATATATGTGTATATATGTGTATATATAATTATTACAGAATCATTATAATATAATATATATCATTCCATTTCACTAAAAACATCCCTAATTCCATCAATGTAGCGTGTGAATGAATCACATCTCTGGGAGAGGGCAGTAGTCCACACTTCCTCAAACGAAATTATAATATTTAGAGAAGATGGAATGTATAAAGATATGTATTTTAAAATAATTATAAAAGCCTAAAAAATTAAAAATATCATACATATTTGATATAAATATATTTTCCATCATAATTTCCACTGTGAGTGACGTTAAAGGATGAATGAACAATCACCATTTCTTGAGGTTGTAATTCATCGGATACATTAACAGTATATTCATTACCCATTAGAATAATGTATATGTATGTAGGTCAAACTATTAGTATAAAAAAACTAAATATAAGTAAGATACTATTGATGATTTATAATAATGTAATAATGATAGTGTAGGGGATGGAGAATGAAAATAAGATAAAGGATCTTGAGGGAGGATGTTACCTCTCCTTTGGGCAACTCCTTTTGTTATTCACTAAAGGAATTCTTGTGATTGATTTATTCCGATTGTGAGGTTTCAAGGAGGATGGAAGGGATGTTTGGGAGATATTTTAAAAATAATATTTCAACATAATTGGCTTCATATTTGGGTGGAATTAGGATGAAATGGGATGTTTTATAGTGGAGAAGGAGTGGCACACTTATAGTATTTTTGAAAAAGGGAATACACACCCATGTTTTTTTATTGAAAGTGGATCGATTAATGCTAAAAAGTGATCTTACCCAGTCATGATACATGTATCACAGAGTGATGGAGTGGTGAATCAGTGATATCTTTTTATTTTATGATTCCATTTTATTTTGAAACCACATTCAGTTCATGTTATATATTTCTTTCCATGATGAACACACACAACCACAAGAACACAATATTTACAAGGATCACTACTCAACAAGAGTAGCCCCATCCTTAGTATGGAATGAAAATAATCTAGTACCCCACAATCCACTAGAAACTAATCCTTTGATTTGGGATACAATTATTAGGATATACCCATACTCTCATGTAGCACATGGAAAATAATCTACAAGCGCATGTGTACCCTCTTAGCGCAAATAGGGATAAAAAAAATTTCAGTGCTTCTTAATAATCTTCTATAGTTTGATTATACAAAAAAATTCTTCCCTTTCCTACTAAGAAGCTGGTAAAAACTACCTCACACAGAACACATTTCTTTTGCTAAACTCAAATCATTCATGCACTATTTTAGGTGTCCTGCATGCAACTTTTATTCCACATGTGCATGATTTGACTTTTGTCGTGAAACACATCTTACACTCAAATTCAATCTTGTGCGAAAAATTTATTTATTATGTGGAACTCTATTTATTTCAAAAAAATCCCATTTTATAAATTTTTTTTGCACTTCAGACCTCGGGATTTCACCAAGTGTCGATCTACTAAAATGAGAGGGGGGAACCTCTTATATAATGGGTTCGCCAACCCCAGTACGCAAAACCCTGGTGTTTCATGCAAGATCTGGATGCATCGTAAAAAAAATCCATTATGGTCACATTGGGAGAGTAATTCTATTTGGAGAAAACCTCATCTTTCACACACTTTGTGAATCTTTCAAGCACATCATGCTTTTTCCACTTTTTATTGTTCTGACCTGGAATCATGCTTTGAACACAACATTCCAATCACCCTTCAATCTTGCATAAAAAAACCAATCCCTCATACGAATATTTCCTTTTCCATATTTTTATGTTCATATCATGGAGCTATAATTGGGTGAAACATATCAATCAATATTCTATCATTCACGCAACATTCATTACCAAATAAAATTCTCCATCTCCTGATTTCTATCCCCAAAAATTTGGCAAGCACTGGAAAACAACACCCCTTAAAAATCTTATTTGGAAAGGACACCAATGCTACTCAATTTTTATATGGTTTATAAAAACAACAACAAATATCATAAGGAAATATATCAACTATGATATATATTCTTTATTTGGTCATCTTTAGCATCATCTGGTTTTCAACAGAAAGTACTGCAACTTCTTTGTCTTCCAGCAACATCATTCTTTTCAATCAAAATTGAATATGATTGTCATCAACTTTTCTCCGTCATTAAATCATAAGGATATCATCATAAGTTCTCCAAACATATTATATTGGGTAAAATAAATTTCAGTAAATAATCATCTAGTTTTCAAGTCCATTACAATGTTAATTGATTTGTATTCATTGACAACAAAACACCACAATCTATAACAAAAAACTCTTCTTACATACTTTTACATTCATATTGGTCCCAAAAATCTCCCCCTTCGGATTTTTTTGTCATCCAAGATTCACAAATACCTGAAATTTGTAACTGCATGCATTGGATTAGTTATCAACAATTCTAACCCTACATGAGATAACACATTGTAGAAAACAATATTTATTGGTAGAAAGACCATGGTGTCCTATTTTAGTTACTATGAAATTTGATCCTCAACCATCGAAAAGACATAAAAATCATTCATTGAATACATTTTCTCAACTCCTTCAACTTTACTAGAAAAAAAATTAATTTTTTCTCTATAACCACTCTACCAAAGAATTAAAATAGTTCACACACATACATGATGGATTCACAGCTTACACAGAACTCCCCCTTTAAACATTTAATACAAAAGAATGATTTATGAAAAAAAATCCACCTCTTTACAACACAATCCAAAGTTAACATTATAGAGGATAAATAGAAATTTAACTCAACCTTGATAAGTAGGATGGAAACCATTGTTCATCCTTAATTTAGAAAATGGTTCCTTTACTAACGGTTTCGTGAATATGTCATCAACTTGTTCCGATGTAGGGACATAACCTATCTTCAAATAATTCTACTCCACGTTCTATTTGGTGAAGTGGTGCTTGATTTCAATATGCTTTGAACCAGAATGTTGTACCAGATTCTGTGTAAGATTGATGGTGTTTTTATTTTCATAAACCAAGAGCAAGGGTAACATTACTTCAACAAGAAGATCATCCAACTAATTCTTCATTTACATAAGTTGGGTAGTATCTTGAGTGAAAACAACATTCTCAACATCAGTTGTGCTAAGGATTTCTGAATATTGTTTCCTGTTATGCTAAATAACACTTATTTTCCAAATAATCAAATCTACACCATATGTGGATATTATATTATTAGCGTTTCCTGCCCAATCATCATCTGAATTCCCAAACATATCAATATTTTCATAGCCATAACACCTGATTCCAAAATTTTACGTTCCTTTGATATATCGTAGAATTATTTTTCAATCAATAAAATGTGATTTTTAGGTGCGCTCTGAAATCTTGCACATAAGGAAACTGTATAGAAGATTTCGGGTCTTAAGGTAGTCAAATATTACAGACTTCCAATCAGCTTTCGAAATTCATTCTGATCAACTTCCTTGCTGTCTCTATCTTTAGAAAACATGTATCCCACTAAAATTGTTATGGAAACTCGTTTTTAATTTTCCATTCCAAACATCTTAAGAGGATCCTTAGCATATATATCTTGAAAAATAAAAATGTGGTTCCTCTTCTGTAAAATATTCAACATAATAAAGTATTTCATTTCTCTAAGAATGGACATCTCAAATGACTTCTTCATTTCCTTAGAAAATCTTTCACATGATATTTGATTATTTCTAGGAAGGATAATATAATCGAGATAAACAATTAAAAAGAGAGAAAACTCATAATATTCCTTGACTTAAATATTATTATCAACTCTACCTTTCTTGAAATTCATCCTCCTCAGGTATGTATCCAATTTAGAATACCATGATCTCAGATCCTATTTTATCCCATATAGTGCCTTATTAAACCTATACACATAGCATTCATCCTTCCTAGTATAAAATCGACATGTTTGATCAATGAAAACATCAATTTCAAGATAACCATTCCAGTATGTGAATTTTACATTAATTTGAATGTTTTTGTAACATCATTGTGCAGAAATGGGACTACAGATTCTAATTATTTCGGACCTTTCCACCAGATAAATGGTTTCATCAAAATAAATTCCTTCAATTTGTGAATACCCTTTGAAAACCAATAATTCATTGTTTCTTATCACTTCACCTTATTATTAAACATGTTCCAGAAGACAATCTTTTTAGAATGAATGTTCTTATAGTTCGGCTTGATTAAATGTTCCCAAGAATCATTCTTCTCTATATGATCACGCTATTCATTCATATCTTGAACACATTCTAGATGATCAAATGCTTTATTGAAATCATTTTGTTCAAATTTCAAATAGAGTGTTGTGATTATATTAGCATTCATAGTTCTTCTTGTTTGAAACGTATGATGTTGATCTCTAATAATATTCTCAGCCTCCACATGATTCCTCATCTTAGGATGAGATATTCGAATTTCATATTCATCACTAGATATTAATATGTTTTATTCCTCCTCTTCTGTAGAAAAAGAATAGTTTATAGATTTATCATAATTGTTAACAAAATCTTCTCTACCATGTTCAACTTCCACATCAGGATATGACTACTTGTATTTCATAACATTTTCAACAACTTTCACTTTGGAAAAATCAATAATACTTCATGTTTATTTTCTTCAGACATATATATCCTCTTCCATATGGATCAAAACCAAGAAAAATTCCATAATGTCCTCTTTTTCTCCAACATTACATGGTTTCCACCTTTCTTATTTATAATGCAAGGACTGCCAAAAACTCTTAAGTGTTTCAGACATTGAGTTTTTCCCTAGATCATTTGTCTGGAGTCATATATGATTTTGGACTATAGAAACATCAGTTTTGAATATACACAGATGTTATCATGGCTTGACTCAAATATTAATGAGAAAGGCTATGTTCATGTAACATAGTTCTCCCCCATTTCTACTAGACTTCTATTTTTGCATTCACCAACCCCATTTTGTTGAGGTGTGTATGGTGAACTGAAGTCATGCTGAATTCCATAATTCATAAGATATTTTTCGTAATCTTAATTATTATACCCCCCCCCATTATCTGTTTTAAATTTATTCTCAAAATACTCATATTCGTTCTCTTTAGTCCTCCTGAATCTCTTGAACATTTTCAGAGCATGTGACTTATGTCTCATGTAAATAACACATGTTATATTAGTAAAGTCATCACTGAAAGTAATGAAAAGAATATCTCCATATATTTAATGCATGCTAATTGGTCCATATATATAATAATGTTTATGTTACATGGGTCATTTGGAACAAATTTCCTCTCTCTTATGAATAGAGTTTGTAATCTTCCCTTTCTCACAAATAGTGCAACCTCAATATATTATTCTTGATAAATTTGGAATATCTCAAACACTGTCTCATGTGGATAACATGAATTTGTTTCATTAACACATATGTCCAAGCCTTTTATTCAATTACTTAATTTCATCCACCATACTCATGTAACAAGAGTTGTATTACTTCACCAACTTGGAACAAGTACCCTTTGGAATGTTGGTCTCTTGTAACAAAATTTCAATCTTCTTTAATTTTCATAAAAAACCCTCTATTTTCTAATGATAACCATGTTTCCCTCATTGTAGAGTTTTGATACACTCAGTAGATTGTGTTTCATCAATCAATATAAATTTTTTTCTTGGAAATCATTTTTTCATTCCCGATGATGGCTGATCTGACACCTTTGATCCTCATATTTTCATCATTATCCAATGTAACTGTTCCATCATTGATGTACTTCACATCCCTCAGAAACTATAGTTATCCTACTATATGATAAGAACACCAACTATCCAGAATAAATCCATTTTCACCATTGGTAGATTTCAAAGCAGTTTCTACAACAAGATCTTTCTATTTTTCCTTTTCATTCATCGCCTTCAACTTTTGGGAATTGTTAAGAACCTTTTGTTAGGCTGAAAACAAAACCAAACATCCCTTTGTATGATTTCTACGATTGAATCCCCATAAAAATTTTCTTTCCATAACCAGTGGAATAGTGGTAATGTTTTGTATTAAACCAACACATATTTGTAGTATTTCCAAATCCAATACTATACCAGAAGTAACCATAGAAGAAATATTTTCCTATGAATATTCCATACTGGTAGGGATTGCGAACATGATTCTCAACATCCATAATAATAGGAATCTAAAGTCCATCAAACTTCCGGGTTTCCACTATAACTCCCTTATTTAGTTCATATTTATATTCAATCTTATCAGAACTAGAAGTAGACATGGCATTTTTGGTCTCAAGAATTTGAGATACTTATGATTTTTCAGAATTATTGACTTTGGCAACATATATAGCCTCTCCAACTTTGGTATTTTTTGTACAATTCAATATTTCATCTCAACCTTATAATATAATGTTGTTTGATACTTCGTAGGTACATCCTTAATAGAACATTCACCTACTTCTAAGATAAATTATTCAAAACTGGTAGTATTATCCACAGCTTTATAAATTTTATATTGTACATGTTCCAACTCATCCTATTTTTCATTAAACTTTATTTCCAGGTGACCATTAAGATTCATTTCACTCTCAAATGAATTTTTCAAATCAACAATATACTTTTCAAATTTTTCATTATTATCCGGAAAAATTTTTTTATCATTTGATGAAATTTTTTTATTCTTCAATTTTATTATTTCCATCTCACGACTTCATATCCTTCTCAAAAATTCTTTCAACTCTTCATTCAAATAATTTTCTAGTAGAGTTTCCCCTTCTTAATTAGTACTACTCTCATAATATTCACTATTCACTATTTCAGAAAGTTTCTCTGTCTAGCTTTCTCAACAATTGACTTTTTAGATTCTACCATGTTATCATCAGATTCTTTATTTTTTGAAAAAAACTTCTTCCTTATTTGAAGAATTTTTTATTCTAACCTCTTCCAGAATATTTTTCTTTTTTAGTATTTTTCATCCATGGCCTTATTGATCTTTTGTCTTCTTCATCACTATCTTCATATTTCCCTTTCTGAGGGAAATTATCCACAAAGTGGCCAACAACTACATATTCCAATCATTTCAAAGTGATTGTCCCTTTGTATTTCCATGTGCCTCTTTTAACATTTTTAGAAGAAAAAGCTAAAATTTAATAATAATTTTGACATAACTCATTTTCATAATCAGGTTCACTATCTTCGTCGTCAATAAGAATTTTTCAACTTATATTTTATAGCCTTGAAAAATATTTCTCTATCATATTTTGTTTTAATTCATTGTCTTAACCCTTATCATTATATATGTGATGAGAGTGCTATTCAAATCTCACTAAGATAATGTTTCAGGGTCTCCACCTTCCAGTGCTGAAACATTAGCATTGAATTTTTCTGGAGGAATTCTCAAGATATTTTCAGCAACTGCATAATCCACCAAATGATCACCAATACATCTGATTGTACTGAAAATGTAATTTGTCATTGTGAAAAGGTCCCCAACTGATTCATTCTCACACATCATTAGGCCTTCATACTTAAGCCTCTGTATTTGAATTTGTTCCATATTCACTTTTTTATTTCCTTCATAGATATTTTTCTTTTTGACCTATATTCCTTTGGCTATATCAAAACCATTCACTCCTAAAAATTCACTCTCAAAAAGAGATGATAGTAATGCATGTTTAGCTCCTCCATCAATCTCAATATTCTTATTATTGACAAGGGTAAGAGGAAGCTTGTCATCAACAATAGGAAATCCATTTATTGTAGTATCAAGAACATCATATCCAAGAGACATATGATAAAGAAACATTATATCCTTCCATATAAGAAAATTATTCCCATTAAATATTAGAATCCCCTTACTATTCATGAAATTTTGATTCTCTATCAAAACATCTCATCGAAACTACAATATAAAACAAATGAAGGGAACTTGTCAGCTCTGATACTAATTGAAGTTACCCAGTCATGATCCAAATATCACAGAGAGGGGGAGGGTTGAATTAGTGATATCATTTTCATTTAACATTCAATTTTATTTTGAAAAAACATTCACCTCATGTTAAAGAGTTACTTCAATAATTAACACACACAACCATAGAAACACAAGATTTACAAGGTTCACTACTCAACAAGTGTATGAACCCAGATTTTCATTTCAAGTATGTCTTTCCTTTCCTGGAGTTTTGAGAATATTTGGAGTTTATGGAAATTTTTGAAGTACATGGTGTGTACTTTCTGAGTACATGCCATGTACTCTTCTCTGGCTCAAAGCCGTGTGCTGGCCATTCCCAGGCCACACACACGGTGTGTAGGGGAGACGTGGAGGCCAATTTTAGTGGAATACAGAAAAACCCACTACATGTCGTGTACTTTAAAAAAATACACGCCGTGAACTTTTCATTTTTTTCGCTAAACGGGCTGGGGTCTCACCTAATTGCAGTATTCATCTTCTTCTAGGTCTGGTTCATCCGAGAGCGACCCATACAGCCGGATCTTCCCCGATCTCCTGCCACTCCGTCTGTTCTCCTATTCAAGCAAGGTCGATTGTGCTGGAAGCGTAGATGTGAGTTCTTCATTCAACTTGAGGCTTGTCTTCCAATTCTTCCTCCTTATCATGTTATCTAAGGTTGAATGTTTTGTGTGTTATCTCAGATCTAAAATTTTCTAGAGAGAATTAGCCATCGTGGATCATGTATACCGATCTCTTAAAATTGAGGTGGGTGGTTTGTGCCTTACCGTTCGCATTCTATGAGTTTTATGTGCGAATTTCCACCGATACCCATGAACAGGGTATTAGGTGTTTACCTTTTTTCCCTTGTTGTTATCCTGCCTTGCTTGTATGCTTGTGTAGAGGTAATTTGACTATGATAGAGGATAAATTTTTGTTCTTGGTGGATTTTTCATTGCTTTTTTCTGTTTACGACCTTTGGGTCTCATTTACCTAAGGCTGTTATACCTGTTTTCATGCCTCGCAAATATAGGTTGAATTAAAACTCATGAAATTCTTGTTTCCTTGTAGACCATTTAGCTAAGTAGCTCTTTAGGTGTACATTCATTATCCAATTATCTCTATAGATGTACTTTGGCCTTATAACATTATTATGCAT
This sequence comes from Viscum album, assembly GCA_963277665.1. Classification (NCBI taxonomy): domain Eukaryota; kingdom Viridiplantae; phylum Streptophyta; class Magnoliopsida; order Santalales; family Viscaceae; genus Viscum; species Viscum album. Next base: position 2,057,411,935 of record OY728123.1, on the reverse strand, counting down.
GGACTGGAATGGGGCTGAAAGAACCTTATGATGTAGACTATAAGTGATGGACCGAGTGAGCTTCCCAAAGATTCTTAGACATTACAGACTACATAGGGGATGGACCGAGTGAGCTCCGAGAGAGTCTTGGATTTTATAGACTATATGAGGGTAGACTGAGTGAGCTTCCTCATAGAGTCTTACCTTTTTTGAATCTCTTTAAGAACCTTCCCAGGCATGAGGAGGAATTGACCGAGTGAGCTTTCTCAGAGAGTCTGTGGTATAACTGAGGCTATATGAGGAGTTGACTGAGATAGCTTCCTCAGAGAGTCTCTAGACCTTGGAGATAATATTGTTAGACCGCGTGATCTTCATCAAGAGAGTACCTGACTACCCTAGACTATAAGGTGAATTGACAGAGTGAGCTTCCCTAGGGAGTCTCATAAATTCGTATGACCAAGCTAGAGGGGTTAGGATGAGTACACTACCCAGAGGGGTGTGGTACTTCATGGATATAACTGGAGGGGATGGGTGAGAGTACTTACCAGAGGGTTCTGGCTTGTTTTCTGTTTGTTTCGCTGCTGTTGATTTGTTGTGGATTGATTGCTACTATGTATTATCCTGTTTTACTGCTTTCCGTTTGCTGCCTACTACTTGTTGTTGTTGTTTACTACTTATTGTACTTTTATCTACCATATACTCACCGACTGTTAGGCACAGATCTTTGAGTGGTTTCCTACTGGGATTTTAACTCACACCGTATTTGTTCCATGCTTTTGGGCCCAAACAGACTATGTTGTTGTAGGTACAGACAAGGGAAAGCACCCTTCGACTTCTGGAACTTGATTGCTTGGAGATAGAGAGCATGGGACCAAGATTTGGCTTGCGATGCTGAGGAGATATTTACTTTTCTTTTGTACATGTTTTGGTATTATGGTGTTTCAGCATTGTGACTTGTTTGGATACATTCTTAGAGTTGTATCTTGCATCATTCCATATATGCATATTTTCTCCAGTTTGTTGATTTAGTCTTTCGTTGTTATTATTGTTGTTTATTCACTGCTTCCGTTATTGCATGTTTACCTATTACCGCTGTGTACTCTGCCAATGAGGGCATATTTTCCCAACTATCACACCCAAGGCCCTCACTGCTAGTCATAATCCTCTGACATTTGGGGAAATGTGCTTGAGGCCATGTGACCAACCGGGTACAGCTCTGGGTGGTTTCCGGATACAGGACATTACAAAGTGGTATCAGAGGAATGCTTTTCTCTTTCTTTAATATTTGGAGACTCTATCCAGGGATAGGATGGATTTGGTACTTGGTAATAAGATGTTCCTGGGAGTAGTTAACCCATGTATAGGGAAAAGAAATACTACCTCATTTATTGCAGTTTCCGGTTTTGAGATTTTATGTTTGATATGATTTCACCTAGAGTGATTCACATGGTTTTTACTGTTATTTTTTTGATAATATGGTTCTATTTATATCTCAACCCAATGAGATGATGGTATTCCATCTCATGCATCATATAGTCACTTGTAGAAATCACATGCCATGCATTTTTTCCATGCCATTTAGGGTGAATTAGATATTTCAGTCTGTTGTGATAGACGTTGTGTAGATTATGCATGATTTTCTAATAGATACTTGATAGAATCTCTGATTCTTGTTAGAGAATTTTATTTATTGTAATTTGTTTAAATGAACGCCAAATTTTGATTAATGAGATGTTATGGGTCCTCTTGAATCGAAAAATGGTGGATCATGATCCTGTTTTCTCTTGTACGTGACTATAGGGTCTACCAAGCTTTGATTCGCGGGGAGTATGGGCCCTCACGGATCGGCATTTGGCACCTCTTTGCCTTGTTTTCCGTGTTTCAGGGCCTCTGTGCATATTCTGAGCTACTTCCCAGAAAAACCCAGAATACACGGTGTGTACTTTCTGGTTACACGCCGTGTAGTTTTTAGGCCGTGTTACTGACTGTGTGAGTAAAACACGGTGTTGTGAAAATAACATCTAGAGCACGCCGTGTAAGGTATGTACACGCCGTGTAGTGTAAAGCCTTGCACCCGGCAGTGTCACTAACAACACGGTTCGGGGAAGCTCGAGTAGAACATGCCGTGTTGTAAAGGAACATGCCATGTAGTTCTGTCCAGGTATCCGGCCGTGTCACGAACAACACATGTCGGCGTGACATTATCTAAGACACACCGTGTTTCTTTCAGAACACACCATGTAGTCTTGCCCTGGTACACGGCCGTGTCACGAACAACACGGGACAATGTCACCTTCTCCTCTACATGTCGTGTTTGTTCGAAACATGCAGTGTTGGGTTCAGCCGTGTAGATGGTTGTGTAACTAACAACACGGGCCACCGAGTCAGTGTCTAGTACACGCCGTGTACCTAGGGAACACGCCGTGTGGTCTGAGGTTAGTTCGAAACATGTGAGTTAGCCATGTATAGAGACTCGGGTAGGGGAATAGTCTTCATGTACATGCCATTGGTTGGGTCAACACACCGTGTAGTTTGAGGTGTTACACAACCAGTAGGGTAGCTGTACAGGCCCATGTCAATGGTTTATGAAGATATGCCATGTAGTTTTTATACATGCCATTTAGTCATGTTTTTTAAACTTGTGTGTTTTTCTTCCCCTGTTCTTGTTTTGTACTCTTGTGCTCTCTGTCCTTGTTTTCCTGATCTAAGGTGTTCTTTTGATCTATCAGAGCTATTCCTCTCAGACGCCCTCTAGTAGTACATCTATCCTCAGGCAGTGATCAAACACCAGATATGGCTGATCAGGGACTTGCTGTCGATCCTCTAGTCGAGCCAGCCTTGGCACCGGCTATCATACCAGTTGCAGGTGATGATGTGCAGTTCAGGTAGGACTTCTTGAGGATGATGCAGACCTTCCAGGGAGCGCCGCCTCCTGCCCCGTTGATGGATGATTTGATGCTGGTTTTCTAGCTGCAGCATCCTTCTACTTTTTCAGGGGATGGTGGACCTCAGGCTGCAGAGTCGTGGATAGAGGTCACACTGACCATCTTTGAGAACCTAGAGATCCCTCCAGAGAAAAGGGTAAATAAGGCTGCTTATATGCTCCGGGACACCACCAAGAGGTGGTGGGAGGTGATCTCATGGTCAGGGCATCAGTAGGATATGTCTTGGGACACGTTTTGATGAACCTTCTATGACTACTCCTATCTGGAGACCCTAAAGGCCGATCGAGCTCGGGAGTTGATGAGTCTGCAGCAGGATACTGTCTCTGTTAGGGATTACTCATCCCGCTTCACTGATCTGCAGTGTTTCACACCGATCTCAGTAGGTGATGAGTTGTTCCTGGCTAGGAAGTTTGAGGACAGTCTCAGGATGGAGATCCGTTCCTAGGTGAATATCATTTAGTTGAGTTCGATATCCTCTATCGTCAACTAGGCGCTGATCACTGAGCGCAATCAGAGAGATTCTGGAGCAGTGAGCCAAGGCGATTCGATATCCAGAGCTGGTGTTCCTCCTATAGACAGTAGGAAGCGTCGCAAAGAGTCTTCTTGAGGAGATCAAGGTTCGCGGGATGCGTCTTCTGGCAGCCAGGTTGTATGCTACATGTGCGGTAGGAGTGGGAATACTATGCCTCAGTTCCAGAGGGATCTGATTGAGTACCGGTCTTGCGGAAAAATGGTTCATCTTCAGCATTTCTGTCACATCGTCTCACCTTCAGCTGGTGGTAGGGGTTCCTCTATGACCCCACATTCTAGATATTCTTCTCCAGTTTCCCACCAGTCATAGAACTGGTGTTCATCTGGCCGTTCAGGCTGAGGTGGAGGTCACGACCATGGTGGTCAGTCACCACATCATCAGCGACAACAGGGTGGATCAACTCAGAGCGGTCAGCCAGGGGCGCAGGGCTACGGTGTAGGCTAGTCTTTCACCGTGGAGACGACCTATCAGAAGCAGGATCCTGACCCTTATACAGTGCGAGGTACGATCTTAGTAGCCTCGGTTTTATCTTCTTCTCTTTTCGATAATGGTTCTTCCCATAGCTTAATCTCTGTTGAGGTTGTGGAGAGCCTTGGGATCTGTACCTTTTCATCTTCCGACTTGTTGACTCTTGACACACTGTTTGGAACGAGAACATATAGCTTACGTAAGTGAAGAGAGAGCCCTCTTGAGGTTTCAGGGAGTCATTTATTAATGGAACTCTATTTCCTAGAGATAACCGGTTGTGACATCATTCCCAGGATGAACTGGTTAGTTTCTTTCTAGGCAGTTTTCAATTTCTACCGTCATAGGGTGAGTTTCGTATCACAAGAGGGAGGATCCCCCCTTCATAGAGGCGAGTGAGATGTCCAGGCGGGTAGAGCTAGACCAGAGTATCATGGTCTAGGGGAACTTATAGCCTAGATTTCCAGTCTTTATCTGGATGACCAGGGGAATTCAAAGTTAGACTTTCTTCCAGTGGTTTATCATTTCAGGGATGTCTTTCTAGAGGACTTTTCAGGTTTACCTCTGGAGCGTGAGGTAGACTTCTTGATTGATCTCGTTCCAGCAATGGCAGTGGTGTCCATTACTCCTTATAGGATGGCTACACCAGAGTTGCAGGAGCTCAAGAAGCAGTTGGAGGAGTTGCAGGCAAAGGGTTTCATCTGACCGAGTACATATCCTTGGGGTTCGCATGTCCTATTTGTGACGAAGGCAGACGGTACCTTTCGTCTTTGTGTGGATTATCGGAAGCTGAACTAGTTGATGGTCAAAACCCATATTCCATTCCGAGGATCGATTACCTCTTTGATCAGCATCGAGGAGCCCAGGTGTTCTCGATGATCGACTTGGGGTCAGGTTATCATCACTTGCATGTTAGAACATCGGATATACCTTTGATATCTTTCAAGAGTGGGTATGGTCTTTACGAGTATACAGTCATTCCGTTCGGTCTTAAGAACACGCCTATAGTCTTCATGGAACTGATGAACCGAGTGTGCCATCCATACATGGAATCCATTGTCATGGTCTTCATGGACGATATCTTGGTGTACTCTTACACTCCACACGACCATGCCACACATCTTGAGATCGTTCTGAGTACACTGAGAGAGCATCAGCTGTATGCTAAACTCTCGAAGTGCCACTTTTGGATGGATCAGATTCACTTCCTGGTTCATGTTATCTTGGAGACAAGAGTGTCAGTGGACCCAGAAAAAGTGAGAGCTCCAGTTTCCTGTGAGTATCCAAAGAATGTATTTGTGGTGCAGAGTTTCCTAGGGCTGGCCGGATACTATAGACGCTTCATTCAAGACTTCTCGTGCCTAGAAGCACCGTTGATAGGTCTGGCCAAGAATGGGGTGATGTTTTTATGGTCCTATTCTCGTGAATCAGCCTTTCCGGAGCTGAAAGGGAGGTTGAAGTCAGCACTGATACTAGTCTTGCCAAAGCCGGGCAAGGGATACACTGTTTACTGTGATGCTTCAGGTATCGGGCTGGGAGTTGTGCTCTTGCAGGGAGATGGAGTCGTTGCGTACAGGTCTCAGCAGTTGAGGCCACACGAGAGGAATTACCCTATGCACAATCTTGAGTTATCAACTGTTGTTCATGGCTTACACTGTTGGAGACACTGTCTTCTAGGAGAGCACCTTGTGGTTTTCACCGACCACAAGAGTCTTAAGTATATTTTCTCTAAACGTGATCTGAATCTGAGAAAGTGCAGGTGGGTCGAGTATCTTCAGTCCTTTGACATCTATCTTGTCTATACGCTGGGAAAGGGAAACGTAGTGGAAGATGTGTTGAGCCGATGAACTCAGATTCAGGAAGTTTAGGAGGCCAGAAGTGAGTGGAAGCTTATGGATCTGTTCTCTGTGATGCATCTGGAGGTGCACGAAAGGCAGGGACATAACTTTCTCTCATCTGTGGCTGTTACCTCTACACTTCTTGATCGGGTACGAATGAGGCAACTATCAGACTCAGAGGCCTTGGTCCTGCAGGAGAGTGTGTCAGGAGGGGACCCTCTTCCTGGATAGACAGTGAGTGAGGATGAGATCTTGTGTTTCCAGGGACGTGTATGGGTGCCAGAAGACATATGCGAGGAGCTGATGCAGGATTTTCATTCCTCACTTTGGGAAGCTCATCCTGGCGTCACCAAAATGTACCGGGATATTCATCGGCAGTACTGGTGGCCGGGTATGAAGAGAAATGTTGCTGGTTTTGTCATGAGATGTTCTATTTGTCAGCAGGTGAAAGCAGAGCATCAGCGACCAGCAGATCTATTACCGCAGTTACCCATTCAAAAGTGGAAGTGGAACGACGTCACAATGGACTTCATGACCGGGTTACTGAGGTCACCTCAGGGATTTGATTCTCTTTGGGTCGTCGTCGACTGGCTTATGAAGTTAGTACAATTCATGCCGATCAAGGAGACCTTCAGTGCTGATGATCTGGGACGAATGGAAATCAGTGAGATCATTCGTCTGCATGGAGTTCCTCACTCTATTGTTTCAAATAGGTATGTGCGCATTACCTCTCGGTTCTCAAAGGGACTTTATAAGGGTATGGGTACCTAGGTACTTCTGAGTACAGCATACCATCCCCAGAATGATGGCCAGTCTGAGCGCACAATCCATGTGCTTGAAGATATGCTCTGAGATTGTATTTTAGACTTCAGTGGTTCCTGGGAGAAGCATATTCCTCTAGTGGAGTTTTCCTACAACAATAGTTTCTAGGAGACCATTCAGATGGCACCATATGAGGCTTTGTACGGTTATCCATGCCGATCACCTTTATTCTAGCTGGAGGCAGGAGTGGCAACTTTGCTAGGACCTCGTCTTGTTCAGGAGTCTTTGGAGCAGATAGAGTTGATTCGGAAGAAGATGGCTACAACATAGTCTCGATAGAAGTCTTATGCTGATTAGTAGAGACGACCTTTGGAGTTAGAGGTCAGGGATCATGTTTTCCTACGTGTTGCACCGAGGTTGGGACACAGGAGGATTCAGAGACAGGGTATGCTTTCACCATGGTACGTCGGGCTGTTTGAGGTTTTAGAGAGAGTTGGGCCGGTTGCCTATCGGTTGTAGCTACCTCAGAGGTACCAGGACACACACGATGTCCTCCACATCTCTCATCTCCGATGTTACATTTCATACCTATCAAGATTCATCTCATCAAATGGGGATCCCAAATTATGGTGGTTGGACATATATGAAACTTCAAAACTCAAGATTCATCTCATCAAATACCCATTAAGAGGATCAGGATTTCTAATGGGCCAGATCAATACAAAGACATGAAAAAAACCGTGTGTGACAATTCTCCCCACCATTAAAGCTTTCTGCCCCCGGAAATCCATAACACTTTCTGGCTGAGAAAAAACAACACCTAAGAATTCCAGAATGTACTCCCCACCATTAATAATAAACTAGAACTAGAAATGTTCTTAGGATGAAAATCTAGGAGACCCATGGTGGGTCTCCCCACCATTAGAAACCAATTAGCAATGAATAGACAAGAATTGAACATGAGCTAGAGTTGGGACTCACTCACACAAGACCAAAAAACCTCCTAAAAAACCTACTATACCAAGTTTATAGAGTTACAACACGAACATATAAACCACCCACTCCCGAATGGAGGGGCCAATAACTTGGTCGACACATTCAGCACAATTTTGGACCCCCGTCACTTGGGGATGGGAGGGAAGGGGACCCAATAATTTGGCCACTGAAACCACAAAATAAACAAAGAAACTACCCAAAACTCTCCCCCTATGAATATGTAACACCAATACAACACCTGATTTTTACTGGCGGTCCACACAGGGACATTGATTGAAAACCCACATCCATGAAGGAATAACCATAGACACTATGTGAGGGGTTAAGTCCACCACGCTTATTGCGACAGAGGGAAAATTCATAGAAATGAGGAACAAAAACATTGACATAGTAACTTACTTAGCAAAACAAAGGAGTAAGGATGTTAATCTAGCACTTCACACCTCTTTTGATTTGTTGACTACGTGAAAAGCTTCACTCCGAGGCCTATGGTTGGAGCCCTGATTCATGAAGCATTTGTTGCACCGTAGTCAGGTGATAAGGATCACACCACTCAAAAAAACCACACTTGATCACCAAACAAAAACCTTCATCTAAATAGGAACTCATAGATACATATCAAAATTCCTTATCACTCCAAATGAGGGGCATAATAGATGAGGAATTAGACGAACCACATCAACATCACCGAAAACAACTGCTCTGTCCAAAAGAATTATCACGACCTAGAAGCACTTTAATAGATCCCAAACTACTCTCTATTCCAACAAACAGGTTGGGGCATCATCAAAATAGGTGGATTTAATATTTGAAATGAATCCTTAGGTTGATCAGCAGGAATGATTTCCAACGGAGAACTATCCCTGGCCACATCAGAACATCAAACACATCTTTAGAAACCAAATGAAAATTTCTCCAAAACCAAGACACCAACAAGATATCATCTCAAGATACAACAAGATTATGAATTTTAGATCACAAGGATGCTTACTAAATAAACAACTCTTCTACAACATAGAAAAAACGAGCCACATAACCATTGGTTTATAAAAAAATGACAACATTTTTCAACTCAAAACACTTTGGAAAAACAAACTAACTTGGTGGGTTTCAACATTCACCAATGGTGTTTCATCAAGTCTCACCCACATGCACATTTCCATGCCACCCCAGGCACCCAACCACCATACCATATATTTAGTCCTTCCAGATATAAATAAAACCATGCATGTGAGCACTCATGAAACCACCAAAGGCTAAAACAAAACAACATCATTCCAAAAATCATGTACCTTCAAAAGGAACACCAACCACCAAGTGAAAAACCCTTTTCATATTTCACCAAAAAAAACCACAATTCATTAAGAACCATTTTCTTAAAAACCTACCCCTTTTCATTTTAAAAAAACTTTTTAAATAACAAAGCCACTCCAAACAACCCCTTCCCATTTTTTTAAAAAAAAATCAGCAATGTATATTTTTATAATCTGAGGTCCATTGAGACCAATACCGTTTGTAGTAAAACACCAACCGATCAAAACCAATTGCCAAAACTAATTTATCCAATTCAAAAAAAATTTAACATCCTAAAATACCCCATTTAAAAAAAAGATCCAGAATCACTTTAAAATGATTCACAATTTCAAATCATTTTATTTCAACAAACCACAAGTTTAGATTATGGATAATCCAATCCCTTTTAATCATTTCTGCTTCACCCAATTTTTTTCACAAAAACACAACCTTCCAAAACCATTATTATATTTAATTATTGAAACCCCATTTTTTCACTTTTCAAAATCTAATACTTACATTAAAACCCATTTCCACAATTCTCACACAAGGATTTGAAAAACAAAAATTCATAATTCATGAAAGGATCAACAAACCCAAAAAAAGGGAACTAGTGTCAGTGGGTGACTTGACCATATGGTTGGCGGCCATATGAAAAACACAACACCAACACAGAGAGACTTATTAGGACTATTCCCCAGCTCCACATGGCTTGCCAGGCCCTGTGAGCTCACGGAGGCCATTAGTCAGACTCCCCTTATCATATCCCAACACCAAAAAAAATCAACCAGAACAAAGGACACTAATAAAACTGGACTCCCTTTGAAACCTGAGGATTAGAATAAGAAAGAGTTTGCGACGCTCTTCATGCACTTACCCCTCAAGTACCAACAATCCTACTCCATCTACCTTGACATCCCCAAAAAAACAAGGGCACTCTAAAAAGAAAGGTCCGCTAAGAGCCAACCTCCTCTGATACCATTTTGTCACGAACCAGCCTGAGTCGACCCTGAACCGGTCACCCAAGCCAGCCCGCGACAAGTCCCGAGAGGCGTTCCCGATCCTCCCGGGATGGTAAAAAGCACCAAGGGAATCAATAGAGTACACAAGGGAACGATTTCTCCCATATATAGACAATCAAACAAACAGCGGAAATAAACGGACATCCCAAAATGAATTTATATAAAAATTGAACAAAATATTTTTTATACAAGAAACTAAAGATAGAACAAAAACAAAAAAAACTCAAATGAACAATCCCAATGACCAACTAACTCCATGTGACACTTCTGTTCACTCTCCAACACAATTATAAAAAGTCACCCAAGGTGATCGAACTAAAGATGAAACCTGCACAAGGGCTAAAAAAGAAGAAGACTATAGGCGTGAGTATTAAAACTCGGTAGGTTAGCCCGATATTCTATTCCCAATGCACATTCCTTTAAAATAAATGAATCATCAATTTATTGTTTTAAATTAAAGATATGAAAGTATGGTTTTCAAATGAGGTACCATGCTATAATAATTATCAGACAAAAACATGCATGTTTAATAAACAAAAATGCAAGTAACAATTATTTTCAAAGAGGAGAAACTTCAAAATAAAAATAGTTTTCAAGAGGGCTGATTTAAAGAATTTTAACATTCAAATAAATAACACATAATACTGAATTTACCAACCAAACACACCGTATGCCGACGGTGAGTACAAAATAGCCAATGAGCACTAGTCACAGGAATACCCCTAGGCACTAGTTAGTTGTGAGCCCCAGGTACCTCGTATCTCGGTGAAAGTAACCATAATAAATATCTGTTCTCGTGCATGAGACACTAGTAGGGAACGTACCCATAACCTAGTGGTCCCCAATCATCATCATCATCATAGTTTAGTTAGTTTTGTCATCTTCAAACTTGCTACATGAAATAGTGGCCAACCCCAACAGAATCACTAGCATACTAGTACACGTCAGCCCACCTAGATACCCGGGATTCCCTTTAGTGCTCAATCAAGTTACACATATTATCAAATACACATTTCACATCCACATTCCATTCCAAAACCATAAAAACACAAACATCCCATAATCATTCTTCACATTTCTTACACTAATCAACAAACCGCTAAATATTTTGGTAAAACAATTTCATGAAGTGCATTGAGGCTTTGCACATAAAACTCTTTCAAAACAATTCTTTAAATTATAAACACACATCATAACCAAACCAAATATTATTTGGCAGGCCAATACACATTTAATAAAATCATTTAATGGACTATAAAACAATCCCAATTGCACAACTTGTTATATACAAGTAAAACACTCCTTCATTTCTAGGAAATGCCAAACAGGCCTTTAAACATTTTCTCAAAACTATCCTTTGATGAAGGTATGAATTTTAATTTTATTAATGACCTGTATAAAAAATCATTTACAGTAGCAAACCTCATTCATAAATCTCTTATAATACTCAGGTTACATATTCAAACACAACCATTTTCATAAAGATGTGAAACGGTCCATGTTTTGGGCAACTCCGGCCAAAATATGTTATAAATCAAAACCCACTTGTTTGTAAAAACAAATCCAAATTGGAAATCAATATAAGTAACCAAAAATAACATTTATAATTCTTCCAATTCCTTTATAAATCCAATCAAATAACTTTTAAATCACACATCACACATAAAAGGCAACCAGGCAATTTACCGAACACATGTCATGGATTTTTTAAACAAAACAATTTATTTTATGTACATGAAAAGGAATAAAACACCAATTGAATGTCAAATTTTCATTCAAGATACTGTAAAATGTTAAAAATACCATAAAACAGATTATAAACCTCACATAAAATTTTCAAAAGATAATGGAACATTTAAACAAACACTTGTTGAGCACTTTCATGACAAAATAACACTACCTTTCACATAACAGTGAATAAACAACGACTTTGCACACCAAAAACTATAAAAAGGATTAAAAACAATAATAAACATTTATATCAGTATAGGATAAAATTAAAATGATGAAACTTCTATGATAAAGGCATGTGCAAGGGATATCCTACCTCAAATCTTTGGCGTAATTGAAACGCACACCCGAAATCACCCGCTGTGGGTTTATAAACCCTAAAACTATAAATACCAGACCTAAAAAAAATAAAACCCATCAAAAAACATTGTATATAAAAACCCTAGGTCGATCAAGACTAGGGTACAATATAAATCAAAGAAATAATGAATGGAGGGGGGAGAGGAAGGAGAAATGAGAAGGAATCTCACCTTTCATCCTAGAAAACTCTTCATCTTCCATTAGATCTGAAGCCCTAGAGACAAGGGAATGGCTTGCAAATTCTTGGAGAGTTTTCTAAGGTCTGTAAGAACCAGGGGAAGAAGATTTGTGGCTAAAGGAGTATGAATTGATTGATTTATGAATGATAAAATTTACCTTGGAAATTGTAGCCGATTTGAGGTTTCCTGAGCATTTCGCCCTAATTCGTGACCCACATGAGCTCCAAAGAGGAAACAACGATATTGGGGGTGAGGATAGGGATATTGGCTTCGGGTGGGAGGTGGAATCACCGAAAGAGATTAAAAAAGGAAAAAGTTATAAATGAAACAAATTGTTTTTTTCTAAATAGGAAATGGGCCCATGGGCTGGCCCAATACCTAAATAAGTAACCCAAATTCACCTGGCTTGTAAATTTCTAATGGGTCCAAAAGGATAAAAAAAAATTAATATATCAGTATAGGACAAGTGGGAAGTTGATTGGGTGAAAAAGGATGAAAAACAAAAGAGTTATAAAAGAAATAAATTCATTTTTTAAAACTGGGAATGGGCTCACGGTTGGCCCAAATCATGAAGTAACCACCCTTTCTTCAAAAACTCCTAAACACGCAATGGGGATCCCAAATTATGGTGGTTAGACATATATGAAACTTCAAAACTCAAGATTCATCTCTTCAAATACCCATTAAGAGGATCGGGATTTCTAATGGGCCGGATCAATACAAAGACAGAAAAACAAACCGTGTGTGACAGACTAAATTGGATAAAATGATAAAATTTTGATCTAATTAAATTTTCAATTCAACAAATAATTTCATTTTATTTTATAAATTCATTATATGAAAAGAAGTAAAATTTAAGTACTTTTAACTATTCATTAAAAAAATAAACTTCAAAAAAATGTACCCACACATCACCCTAACTAAATTATTATTTTCTTATTTTAAAAATAATGTTTATTTTTAAATATAAAATTTATAAAATTTCCAAAATTTATATTTAAAATTGGTTCTCAATCAAAAGGAGGTAATAGTGCCTTGATAAAAATATAGGGTTTTATGTGTTAAATTTAGTTTGTTCGTATATTATTCCTATATATTATGTTTGATGGATATGAAAAAATATTTAGTTGAATATATAATATATATTACATTAATATCACTCATTAATTGTTATTAATTTAATTTATTATGATAAAACAACTTTGTGAGCATTAAAATAGTTTTCTATAAAAATATTCCTTTTATTTTCAATTGGTTCCCTGTAACTAGTGAATTAATTTAATATTTATTCAAAAAATAAGTATTACTATATTGTTTTATAATATTCATAAAATATAGAATAATTGATTGGTTAATTCAAAATATATAAAAAAATATTATATTAATATATTTTTGTTTGGTTAAACTTGATCTTCCATGTTACGTAGGCCATTGAATAAAGTTAGTATTGCATGTAATGTAAGCTAATATCATTGTTTAGTATAGATAAAGCTAAAATTTATGTTCTATTTAGTACACGATTAAAATGGAATTGAATATAAATTAATCCTTTTTTATTTCATTAATATATATATAATAGATATTTTTTGTGTTGTGTGAAATGAAAAATATCAAAAAGAATAAATTAAATCAAAAAATAATATTTCATAGAATCTCTGCGTGTTTCATTATAATATTTGGAAAGGAATAAAACCAAAATTTAGGAATATTAGAGTGTTTTCTTGTAATATTTATATTTTATACCTCAATGAATCATTAGATTAATATTATTCAAAGTACGATGACGGTAATTCTTAATGTTATTAATACAATATTAAAGACTATAATGTTCATCCCAAAGAAACAATATTAGTAGATGAGTCTGTACATGTGAGATTTGATGCAAATACATCATAATAAAATAATGTTGATTTTAGAAAACATGAACATGTATTTCGATGTCATTATTTTTGAGAGTTTTATCTTTAAAATGAAAATAAAAATAATGAGGTTTCAAGTCAAGAAAAAAAACATGAAAAAAATAAAAATACTCCTTCATAAAAATTTATTGGAAATTTATACTAAATAATTCAAAACAAAAAAATTAATAACTAATTGTTTTGGCCATTATTCATTGATTTATGATTTTATTCCAACAAATATTGATTATTACCTAATATTTTCTAACTGGTTTCTTGAAATATAATAATATTTAAACATGTTTTTATTAAACGATATTTATAATTTAGTTAATCATCGTGAGGAAATCATGAAATTGAAAGTAAACGTGTTTTATAAATAAAAATAATAAATCATGAAACATTAATTCAAATATGTATAGTCTCATTTCACATGGATATTATTATGAATAAGGGTTGGGTTATGATAAAATAAATTACACCATTTGAAAGATTAGATTCTCTGAAAATATTACTATATTATTATTATTTTCCTAGATTATAATTATTCCCTATGGATTTCATATATTATAATTTAGTGGATAGATTTATAAACAACTATATGTAAAAATGGAACAAAATTTTTATGATATAAATTTTCCTAAATTTGTTTTTATAGATTTCTAAAGATCCTTATAGACTCAAACAAGGTCAAATAGTTTTTTACGAATCATTAAAAAACACTCATTTATAAAATTATTTTATTTATGAAATATAAATTCCTATATATTTTATTAAAATATTATAAAGAGATATTAATTGATCACATTTATATGAATATTATTTTTTCGTTTTCAAATGATACTTCATATATTGAATTTTAATAGTTATTGAATATTAATTTTATATGGTTCACAATGAATAATTAAAATTCATTGTTAGAGATAAAATTTAATAAGTATATTTCTATTTATTTATATGTCATTCTAATTAAATTAAGGGTCTTCTTAAATGATTTCATTTTAATAATGTTATTTGATCAAACGAATTTATGATAACTTCAGGTAAAGAATATATTGACAAGTCAGGAAAATCTGATGTTAATTAAATTCATATATGTATGATTGGTAGTTTATTATATTAAACTACTTCTCATTAAAATATAATATATTCATTTTGATTTTTTTTATTTATTTTAAAATATACCAATGGATTTCTACTTAAATGATTTTAAAATAATTATAAAAAATTTAAATGGTTCTCTAAATCTTGGTCTGTTTTTTATAGAATATATTTTTTAAATTAAATATCAATTAAGATTATGATTTTTGTCACTATTGAAATGATATAAATTAAACAATTAGAATATGAATCTTTCTAATAAGAAAATTTATGTCATTCTGTTATAATAAATAATATCCAATTTCATTTTCTACTTTAAAAGAATAATACCAAGATATTGTATATAATTATGGTCAATCCTTAAATATTAAAGTATCGTTAACTAATGATTATGTTAAATTAGAGAAATTAGATATTTTATATGATAATTCTTTATCCATTACTATATAAATGAATCCTTTACATCATTTAAGAATAAAACATATATAATTTACGTATCATTTTATTAGAGAACATCTTCAAAAAGGTGGGATTTGTTTTGAATTTATTGCAAAAGAAGAAAAACAATATGATACTATTAATAAAGTACTATATTAAATAATGATTGAAAATACTAATTATGAACCTAACATGTAGTAATTTTAAAATAAACATTTTAAATGAATATTTTTTGTTACCAGCATACTTTTTTAATGAGTTTGGGTCCCTTCATGGAGGACAATATAATTCCCCCTTCAGAATATAATTTCATGTCTACTATATTTCTCTATAATTCATCTTCTTTTAACATTATACTAGTTTAAAGGGAATTTCTATATGAATACATTGGGATCTACATATGGACTATGAGCATGAATTTATTTTTTTCATACTGGGTTTCTTTGACATGTTTTATCAATTTTATTTACATTTATACTTCCACGAGTATATTGAAATGATTCAATGGATCATTCTATATTTATACCACTTTTTAAAAGGTTAAATAATGGTTTTTATGTATTTAGATGAGTAATTTTGTACCCATATGATTCAGTACCCAAATTCATTTTATATAACATCACACTACATAATGTAGAAGATATTATATTAATGGTGTGTTTTAATACATCTAATTACTATCTCTTTAAATTTATATTTTAATTAATTATGTGTTTTTAAGTAAAAAATATGCGGTGGTCAAATGTATAATTGTGTTTTTATTGAAATATGCTATTCTGATCCTTAAAATGAGTTTTAAATGTGTCTTTGGGAATGTTTAAATCTAGCTTTATCAACCAATGTTTTTAAAAGTAGGATAAATTTTTATATTTTGAATAAAATTTTTTAAAATGTTTTATATATGTATATATTTTTTATATGTTTATAAATCAAGGGATTTTTTGAATTTATATTTCATGTTTTTTCTTCTAAAGGGTTAAATTTTTGAATGGCTCCATTCTATAATATCACGAATTTATAATTTAAACTATTTCTTTTTAATTATTTAAGTTTTGGTAAATGTAAAATCATTTATCTATTGAATAAAACATGAGTTTTGAGTTCATATAGCTTATAGAGAGAATAATTTCGAGAAAAATAATTTCTATTATTATTTTTTTATCATGATATTTTCCGAATGTTTTTTTAAAATTATTTGATACATGAATTTATTTAAGAGGAAGAAAATATTAATTAGAATTAGGTTATGAATCATATGATTAATCTCTTATAAGTTTCAAATAACTCATACATTGAATTAATATGATTAAAATACAGGTTATAAATGACTCATAATGATCTTTATAAATGACTCTTTGTAACATATACGTGTCGCATAAAAAGGTAAAATTTTAACTTAGTATGGAATGATACATATATAGAATATGGAAAGACTAATATGCAAAACTAAATGATTCATATGCAGAACTATATGACTCATTTTCAGAAAACAAATGGCACATAAGATTTATATAAAAGCACTCATAAGAATTACATAGACTAATTTGTGGAAAAAAATGACTCATATTCTCAACAGATTATTTTTTTAAGACTCAGAATATTCTCTATTTTACTTATCATTTTATATATCAGTAAAAAATTTAATATTTTTTACCTGTTTAATTCATGTTAATTGTTCTATATTTTCTTATTAATTATTCTGTTGTAAGGTAAATTTATTTTAAAGAATTTTATTCTGAATTAAATATACTTCTCCAAGGTTAAATGTGGTTTAAATTTTCACATTTCGTTCTTATATGTAATGAGATTAAAATTGTATTATTTTTTAATATAAAGAGTTTGTATCACTTGATTTTTGATATGTTTTCAAGTAATTTAATATTAATTAATATATAAATATTAATATGTGTATTAAATTTTCTTTTTAGTTTATTTGTATTGATATTTTTTAGTTTTTTAGACTGTCAAATATTACAACAAATCTAAATTATTTTATTATCGCATAGATTGAAAATGATAGTATATGGGGAATGAAAATATTAAATGGTTAATATTTTTACTATTCATTTTTTATCACCTTTTTATATATAAATAAACACAACAAATATAGTTTAGAAAACAATAACAACATAAACCTAGAGGATATCTGAACTATATTCGATGGAAGACAATTTAGATCATAAAATGATGGCTTTTGGGGTAAATAAAATCATTGTACTAATCATGTTCTATCAAACTAATTATTACTATTTTATAAAAAATGGTCTCTTTGTATTAATTGTTTATATGATACTATATTGTTCCCATATTTTCCAAATGATTATTTAATTTTTTAAAAAAATTCAAAGAAAATAATTGACATTAGTGTCGAGTTATAAATCTCCTTCAAAAGTAACATTACATTGTTTCTTTTTCGGGTAAATTTTTGATATTTTTATTATTATTTTGTTTGAGAAAATTTATGGTCTGTTCTCCCTCAACATTTTAAGGGATGTTCTATATTATTCATTTATGTAATAAAAATGTAGTATATGGTTTGGGATTTCATGTTTGAAAATGGAAGTATAATTGATTTATAAACCTAAATGTGAAAGAGTCATGGTTTATAAACTATCATGATCTATAAATGTGAAATACCATTAATTAGGATTCATTCTCTCATGTTGATTGTGTGAAGAATATATGTATGATAACTTATATCCATACTACTATAAAAAAACATATTTTCGTATTTATTTTTATTTTCACAAAAAAAAATTTACTAACAATGATATTTTATTTAGAATTGAAAAAAATATTCCAATCCACCACCCTGGTGACCATTATTCCATCCTCATAATAGGAAAAACATTCTCCTATACAAAATAAAGGATGGTACAATTTTTAAATTTATTAGATAACACATATTGTATTCTGAATATTTACTCTTATGGTCTGAGGTTTAATTTTATAGTTATTTACATTATCATTTAACGATATGGTTTTGGTAGACCATCTAAGGGAGGACATGTCATTGTGTTACTTTATGTAACAGAACATGATATATCTGTAGAACCAAAAATTGGTGTAAAATGATTCACCACCTTTTTTGGTGACCTTGTTAGGTTTAAAATATGATTATTTTTCCCACACATTAAAAAATTTCATGTTTGGATTACGTGTAACCTATTAAAAATTAAGAGAATAAAAATGGGTTTCATGACCCCCTACCTACAAAGATTCACCTCCCGAGATGACAGTGAAGGAAGGTAGATAAGAACCCTGAGTCCCGCCTCCAGTAGACCCACGATGTTGACCAGCACCAAGGGTATACAAATATCAACAAATGGGAGGTATTGAAATTTTTATAGTAAAAAAGATCAGGAGATATGGTTTATCAATGAAAACAATAACTCCAACACATATATAATGTAAGCCAAAATCCATCCCACAAGCATGTTTCTAAATAAAACTACTAGAAATACTATAAAATTCCAATGTACCAAAATAAAAATTCTAATTAGTGAAACGACAATCGTCTGAATATTCCGAGCTACTAATACCTATCATGATGCATATAGTCCTCATAAAAGTATAAAATTGGTTTTATAATCATGGGGTGATCATAAAAGTATACTCAGTAGGGAAAACCATGGTCTCTCATGTACAAGTGAAGGAAGCATAATAATGCCCCAATGATAAGAGAGTAGAAACCAACATCACCTAATAAGGAATACCAGCCATCCCAACCTCACCACAGTACTCTCACCAAATAACACAGGTCAGGTAAAAAAATATAATAATCACATAAATTTTTGGGTACATGCACCACATCACATTAATTAAATGATTATACACTAATGTTAAATGATTTGGAGCTTCGACACACTTCCATCAGACCCCTGTCACAACCATCCTGCACACAACTCGGCTTCAAATATTGTCCCGCAATCGAGGCAATGAAATCTCACTATGTCTTTCCCATAGACACTATAGAAACAATAATACCACATACCACCCATAGACACCTAGGAAACACCACATCTCATCCCATAGTGAATTGAAAATGCATCACTCATCTGCAAACACCGAGGTCTCACAACCACACCGCAACCTACCCAAAAAGTCTTTGGATACCAATGGCTAAATGGGGGATCAGGAAAGATCCAATATCCATCAATCCATCCAAAAACCAGAATTTTAGGAAAAGACACCCTCCAAATGAAACTATGGAAATTCGGAACATTGTGCTCAAATAGAGTGGGTTGTGTATAGAAATCATAACTAAACATATACGTATCAAATACACAACCCAACCTATGGGTTTTTCCAAACAAACAATGAACCCAAAAATACCACCTTTACTGCGACCTCCAAATTCAAAACTGAAAAACTAGTTGGAAACTTAATTCATACCCCCATCCAATTCATTTAAATTATATTTTCTCATTTTTATCAATTCATTTATTTATTCCATTACTACGATCTAGAAAAATACCAAGAACCACACACAAACCAGTACCCATCCAAATACAAATAGTTGAAGAAGAACCTTGGTAAATCAATTCACTTCACATTAATACACATCATACTTCATTTAATCAATGGATAAGTTACCATACCAACCACTTCCCTCATCATTATTCCAATTCATTCCGCCCAATCCATCATCTCAATAATGAAAACGCCCCAAATCACCTTAGATCTCATAAATATATCTTATCACAACCAAAGCTGATTTCTTTATTGTATAAAAACACCACACCCTCACAACCAGCAACATAAACATGAACAACCCAAACCTATATCCTCGGTGCTAAAAAACTACCCATCCTTTCCACAATCAATCAATCTTTCTACCTAATATTACATTACACCACTAAACACCACCCTCCCCATACACATAGTCATGCTCTCAACCCCAACACCACATTGCCACACATGATAGAATATAGAAAAAATACAACAGATCACACAACCAATCTATACAATGCATAGTGTATTTAGATTTAGCAAACACTTTTTATTTGATTCATAATTGATAATTTAGGGGTTATCAAAGAACATGTTTGATCATGTGGAATCCATTTATTTAACCCAATATTTGTGGTTAATCAATTACATATATACAAACCTATTAAACACATGATAAACAAATCCATCACAATTCATACTGAGTGCAAAAACAAAGACCACCAATGGACATGATTTTTAGTAGGCATATAGCTCATAAAGATCAAAATATTACAAAATAATGAATATATTTTTTTGTGAAATTTCCCTAGACCATGTTTTTTTTAATTTCAATTCAATTTTCTTTATTATATTTAGATTTAACTTGTAACGACCCAAAGTTTCATTAATGGAAAATCCCTCTTGATCTAGTTAAATGTTTCTTTATGAAAAAAAAATGTTTTTATAAGATGTCAACTTCTTTAGTTTAACGTTAAGATTTTTGACCGTTACTTTTATAGCCGTTGAACAGTGATCATCTGGGTAGTTTAAATATAAGGGTTTAACGAACCAATTTTCTACTCAGACAAAGGAAGCGATGGCCTCATCCAGTAGAATTGCCCCTTACGAAGCCCATTTGTCAGAGCTCGGAAAGGAGGTGGCGTCTTTGGGCTTTTCCCTTGACCAAGCCCAAGCTGAGCTTCATCAAGTCAAGCTCGAACGTGATCGTCTACGGGAAAAATGGAAGTTGATAGAGATTAGCACTCGAGCAATGTTATCCGAGCAACCCCAAGAGTCTGTCACCATCACACACCATACCCTTAGGTCTTATGCGGCTATTTTAAGGGGTTATGTAACAAATAAGTAGCACCATGTTCATGTACATTATTTTTGTATATAATAATGATTATAATTTCTAGTCATTTTTGATGCATTGTAATTAGTTTTTAAAGTACAAATGATGTTTTTAGTTATTATTTAATTAAGAATTATATTTTATTAAATTAAAGGATTTTTGAATTAAATATTATTTTAATAAAATATTATTATTAATATTAAATTAATTTTTATTAAATATAAATGATCTTATAATTTTATGAACGCAATTAAAATTTTTATTAAGGTTTGAAAGCCATTTCTGTCAAAACCCGTGAATTTTTTTATAAATGTCGGTTTTTATTTTAAAAGTGAAAATTCACATATTTAGAAAATTATTTTGATAAAATAAATATTATTTTTGGAATCAGGATGTCGAAATTATCCAACGGTGAATTTTTCATAATTTTCTGAAACAGTCAAATTTTTGGGTAAAAATTAAATACCATTTAAATATATAATGTGTTTTATGACATCATAATGACCCAATGGTGATGTAATAAAATACCATAATCCTTATGTTCGGCCAATATATGTTTTATCATTAAAATAATGAGGTTTTGGGTTTGTTTGACTCACTTTTCAAAGCATTAATGGAGCCCTCAAGACTTATTCAACACTTTGCCTTTTTAAATTAATTTCCATGGGAGTGTGACTCACCTCCACATAAGCAACCCTAATTTTTTAATAAGTTCGGACCTTGGCCTTGTAAAATGTTGTTTTCCTCTTTCCTTTTCCAGAAACCATGGGCAAATACCATGGGATGGTTTGTGGTTTGGATTATTTTAATATAAGTGGTCCCAAACCTAAATAATAAAGAATTCTCTCACCTTTCCTATATAAACCCACCCAATCTCCCACTTCCTCCTCACTCAAAGCCCTTGCAGTTCGTCCAACCTCTGCCCTACTCTCTCTAGAATCCTCCCAAGGTGCCCCAAGCTCCCAAGAATCCTCTCACAAGCCTCTCTCTAGCCTTTGGAAGCACACTTCCAAGTAAGGGTTTTTTCTTCCTTTCTCATTTTTGTCAATTTTCTTTAAGTTGTATTGCCCTTTTAATTTCAATTATGAATGTTGGGGTATGGTTTCGCACCTCCCCCATACTGCCCTCTTATTGTTTGAATTATGGGAGAACTCTTTCTCTCTCATTAAATGCCTCCCATGTACACCCGTTACTATGCCGAAATTCCGAAAGGAACTTCTCTCTCTTCTTTTACATTCAAGCAACACTTTTGTATCATGAATTTAAATTCCATTTCAATTGTTGGGACATGTATATATATGACCTCCTTACTGTCCATTACATGTTAATATGATGAGGAACCCCTTTCTCTCTCATCAACCCTTTTTATGAGTTCTTATGTCACGCCGTTACGCTGCCGAAATCACACCGATTTTCTAAGCCAATGTCATTGTGTAGTGAATACCATGTCCATTTCTCCATCAAGGGTATTCACCTTTATGCACATTTACTTATTGATTGTAAAGTTTCATTTATGAATTCCACATTCCTTTATCGTGGAATAAATGATTATGTTTTATGAATCCATGTTTTATGATCCATGTGGCACACTTATGCATGAAATGAAATGTTTAAGAAGGGTGCGCCCTTTATAGCGCTCCAATGCATTGGGTAAAGTATAGTATCATGATATGTCATGTGCAATGAGTGTTGACTCATGCTAATTTAAGTGCAACAAGGGTTTACTCGTGCTTCAAGTGCAATGAGGGTTTACTCATGCTCCATGTGCAATGAGCCTTGGCTCATGCTAATTCAATGTTAAGTGTTGTTGCAACATTTCCATGTTATGATTATCATGCTTTATCATGCCTTTATGTTCATGTTTCTATTATGCTCTATTGATATGACTATTTCCTAACATGTATTGTACTCCTCATGTTATTCATTATGTACTCCCTTACTGGGCTTTATAGCTCACCCTTTTCTTATGCATGTCCTCAGGTTATCCCATGCAATGCTAAGTACGAAGGAATGTAGTGGTCATGTAAAGGAAGTTTTCAATAAGGATGTTGTATTTCAAGTTTAAAGTTTTTATGTAATGATCCTAAGCCCCAAAGACACTAAAACTCTCGATCTTCTTTGTTGTATCAAGTGAAGTATTATGTAATAAAGCATGTTTAAGTTGTAATAAAAAGCAGGGTTGTCATAGTTGGTATCAGAGGATAGGTTTAGTTATTTTTGGGATTAGGAAACCCTAGTAAAGCCTTAGATACAAGACTAAGCATAATAAAAACATCCCTAAGTTTTGGTAAATACTAAGTAAGTTTTTTATTAAACAAATAAATCCCTGTCTGGATACGAGCAGGTAGAGGCGGCTCTGGCACAGATGTATCCTAGGGGTAAAACCCGAAAACACCGCTTTGAGCTAGACTCGAACGGGAACTGGTGCACGACAACGGGCCTTGCTGCACTCTTGGTTACGACACTCCCGGGGGATATGTTTTGATAAATTCACAATCTTAGTATGAACCCTTATTAAGGGAAAAATGACCCTAAGAAAATATTTTAGAAGGATGACCATGAAAAGCCTGGATTGAATCCTATAGACTCATGAGTTAAAGAGATTAATGTTTATTTATAAGTCATCAACTTTTGTCTTTGGATTACCCTCTATGTGTTACCCCTAACTTTCCTTTTATTCCAGCCAATGGCCGGTAATAGGAGAACTCGGGCTAACAACCGTTGTGAAGATCAGTGTGAAGATTGTACTTATGAGATGCCCAATCCAATGGGAGCGGGAATTGCAAACTTTGTCACGCTTCTCTCTCAGCTAACTCAAGTTTTGAATAGAAACACTGGTCAAGAGGAACGTTCAACCTCCCCTAAGAAAGAACAAGTCGCTATTGAAAGCTTCATGAGACAAAGGCCTCCTACTTTTAGTGGATCATCCGATCCCACGATTTCTGAACAATGGATCAACTCCATTGAAAAGATATTCTCCATCCTCCAATGCTCTGAAAAAGAGAAGGTTCTCCTGGTGGCTTATCGTATGGAGGGTGAAGCTGATCAATGGTGGAAATTGATCAAAAATACGAAGCCTGAGGAGGAGATCGAGGCTTTGGAATGGAAGGTATTCCAGAAGATGTTTTTCGATAAATATTTTCCACGCACCCTCCGTCTTAAGATGGAAAGGGACTTCCTTTCCCTCAAGCAGAAAGATGATGAATCTGTGGGAGTGTACGAGGCAAACTTCACAAGGCTTGCACGATACGCTTCCGGATTTGTCGTTACCCCCGAATGCAAGGTTGACCGCTTCTTTGGTGGGCTGAAGCCTAGCTTGCGGAAAGCATTAGCGATCCGTGACTTCGACGGCTATGAGGAAATTGTCCGATGTGCCCTCAAGGTTGAAATGGAGATCGGAGAATCACAGGGGTATCAGGGGGACAAGAAGCGGAAGGTGGACTTCAATGCTGGTGGTCCGATGGATAAATCCAACGGCGCTAAGAAATTCAAGCACCCCACTTGCCAAAAGTGTGGAAAGAAGCACCCTGGGAATTGCCTTAGGGGGACAAGAAAATGCTTCAAGTGTGGAAGAGAAGGGCACCTAGCTGTTAACTGTCAGCAAGAAGGACCCGCGGCTGCGACGGAGGGGAGGAAGGCTCCGTTCGAACCTCAACGCGTTGTTCAATGCTTCAAATGCAAAGAACCGGGTCATTTTGCGAATCAGTGCCCTAATCCAAGGGTTATCGGAGGCAATCAACAACCTCCAAGACAGCAAGGAAGAGCTTTTGCCATCACTTCTGCCGAAGTGAACCCCGACAACGAAGTGGTGACAGGTACGCTAGTTATTCATTCAAGAATAGCGAACGTACTTTTTGATTCAGGTTCTACGCATTCTTTTATATCTCAAAAGTTTAGTAGAACAATCCCTGCACCACCACAAATCCTGGAAGTAAAGATGTCGGTGAGTACGGCAAATGGGGCAATCATTGCATCCCATGAGTATAAGTCCTCCCCTGTTATAATATGTGGATTGAATTTCCCGGCGAACCTCGTCATACTCCCTTTGGTGGAATTTGATGCAATTCTTGGCATGGATTGGCTTTCCTTATATAGAGCCAACATAAATTGTCGGGAGAGGGAAATCACACTCCATATGGAGAATCGACCCCCGATTCTTTACAAGTGTCAGGAGGAAGATGAATCTCCTTTATCTCCATCATCTCAAGCATGGATATTACTGCCTTATGAGCACGCATATCTGGCTCAGATGATTGAGTCCAAGGAAGAAACCACCCTTGAAGAAATGCCTATTTTGAAGGAATTTGCTGAAGTATTTCCCGAGGAACTTCCTGGTCTTCCCCCAAGAAGAGATGTTGAGTTATCAATTGAACTTATACCTGGGGCGCTACCAATATCCAAGACTCCATATAGAATCGCTGTGGTTGAGCTTGAAGAACTGAAGAAACAACTACAGGAGAATCTGGATAAAGGGTTTATACGCCCAAGTGCATCACCATGGGGTGCACTAGTCCTCTTCGTCAAGAAGAAGGATGGGTCAATGCGGCTTTGCATCGATTATCGTGAACTTAACAAAATCACGATAAAGAACAAGTATCCTCTCCCAAGAATCGATGACTTGTTTGATCAGCTGCGTGGAGCACAATACTTCTCCAAGGTCGACTTGCGGTCGGGATATTATCAAGTAAGGGTGAAGAAGGAAGATATCCCCAAGACTGCTTTTCGTACAAGGTACGGGCACTATGAATTCATAGTAATGCCTTTTGGACTCACCAATGCTCCAGCAATATTCATGGACATGATGAATAGAGTCTTTAGAGATTACCTAGATAAATTTGTGGTAGTCTTTATAGATGATATTCTAATATACTCCAAAACCAAGGAGGACCATGAGGAGCATTTAAGAACTGTACTGGAGACTTTGCGCAAGGAGAAGCTCTATGACAAGTACAGCAAGTGTGAGTTCTGGTTGAAGGAGGTCTCATTCTTGGGCCATATCATCACAAGCAATGGGATATCTGTGGACCCCTCCAAAACAGATGTAATTGAGGGATGGCCGAGGCCAACATCGGTAACTGATATCCGTAGCTTCTTGGGGTTAGCTGGATATTATCGACGATTTGTGAGAAACTTCTCACGATTGTCCAACCCTCTTACCAATCTAACTCGAAAGGGAGTAAAGTTTTCTTGGAGTGATGAATGCGAAGAAAGCTTCAAGGAGTTGAAAAGGAGGCTTATCAATGCACCTGTTCTCACTTTACCCACAAGTGGGGAGCTTTTTGTGGTATTCAGTGATGCTTCGAAGAAGGGCTTAGGATGTGTGCTGATGCAGAATGATAAAGTGATATCCTATGCCTCAAGACAGTTGAAAATCCATGAGCAAAACTATCCAACGCATGATCTGGAGTTGGCGGCGGTGATCTTTGCCTTGAAAATCTGGCGGCATTATCTCTATGGAGAGAAATGTGAGATATATACTGACCACAAGAGTCTTAAATATATATTCACACAGAAAGAGCTTAATATGCGCCAGAGAATATGGATAGAGCTCATAAAGGATTATGACTGTTCAATACATTACCACCCTGGGAAGGCGAACAAGGTGGCGGATTCCCTAAGTAGAAAGGATCCAGCAATTCTATCAATGATGAGAATTGAGAAGGATCCAATCTTCTTAGACTTGATGAAGAAGGACGTGGGAATCATTAAGAAGGGAACATCATCAATCCTTTCACAAATGATTGCTCAACCATCTCTTTTGGAAAGGTTAAAGGATGCTCAAAAGGATGATGCGAGAATCCAAGAAAAAGTGGAAGCTATCAAAAAGGGAAAATCCTCAGAGTTTGACGTTAATGAAGAAGGAATTGTGCGGTTTGGGAAAAGACTATGTGTCCCATCAAGTTCGGAGCTGAAGAAGGAACTTTTGGATGATGCACATAGTTCAAATTTCTCTATTCACCCAGGGAGCACAAAGATGTATCGAGATCTCCGAGAAAACTTTTGGTGGGATAATATGAAGAAGGAGATCGCCGAATATACATCAAAGTGCCTGGTGTGTCAGCAAGTGAAGGCAGAGAGCCAGAAGTCTAAGGGGATGATGCAACCATTGCCCATACCAGAATGGAAATGGGAGAACATCACCATGGACTTCGTCACTGGACTTCCAAGGACATCCAAAAGCAACAATGCAATCTGGGTTATTGTGGATCGTCTTACAAAGACTGCACGCTTCATTTCTATTCGAGAGGATTTCTCTTTGGATCAACTGGCACAGATATATATCAGGGAAGTGGTACGGTTGCATGGAGTACCACTATCTATTGTGTCTGACCGAGATCCAAGATTTACCTCTACGTTTTGGAAGAGTCTTCAACATGCTCTGAATACTGAACTGAACTTCAGTACGGCCTATCATCCTCAAACTGATGGCCAATCTGAGCGGACTATCCAAACACATGAGTATATGTTGAGAGCGTGCTCAATGGACTTTAAAGGAGGATGGGATCAACATCTTCCTCTGGTTGAGTTCTCTTATAATAATAGTTTCCACTCGAGCATCCAAATGGCACCATATGAAGCCCTATATGGGAAAAGGTGTAGAACACCGGCATGTTGGGATGAGGTCGGTGAACGTAAGCTGCTTGGACTAGAAATGGTCGAAGAAATGGTGGAGAAGGTGAAAACCATTCAGCAGCATATCAAGGCAGCCCAAAGTCGACAGAAGAGTTATGCAGATAATCGTCGACGAGACCTTGAGTTTAAAGTCGGAGACATGGTGTTTTTACGCATATCTCCGTGAAGAAGGTCATGAGGTTTGGAAAGAAAGGGAAGTTAAGTCCAAGGTACATCGGAACCTTCGAGATTCTTGATCATGTTGGGGCTGTGGCCTATCGACTAGCACTTCCACCTACTATAGCCAAGGTGCATGATGTCTTCCATGTATCCCTCTTAAGGAAGTACATACCAGACCCTTCACATGTAATCTCTTCTGAGGTGGTACAATTAGAAGACGATCTTTCTTATGAGGAGCAACCAGTGAAGATCTTGGATCGTAGAGAAAAAGTTCTACGAAATAAGACAATGCCCCTCGTCAAGGTGTTGTGGAGAAACCACAAGTTTGAAGAAGCAACTTGGGAGTCGGAGGATATGATGAAGCTAAGTTACCCACATTTATTTAAGTGTGGGAAAAGGAAAATTTCGAGGGCGAAATTTCTTAAGGGGGGAATGTTGTAACGACCCAAAGTTTCATTAATGGAAAATCCCTCTTGATCCAGTTAAATGTTTCTTTATGAAAAAAAAAATGTTTTTATAAGATGTCAACTTCTTTAGTTTAACGTTACGATTTGTGACCGTTACTTTTATAGCCGTTGAACAGTGATCATCTGGGTAGTTTAAATATAAGGCTTTAACGAACCAATTTTCTACTCAGACAAAGGAAGCGATGGCCTCATCCAGTAGAATTGCCCCTTACGAAGCCCATTTGTCAGAGCTCGGAAAGGAGGTGGCGTCTTTGGGCTTTGCCCTTGACCAAGCCCAAGCTGAGCTTCATCAAGTCAAGCTCGAACGTGATCGTCTACGGGAAAAATGGAAGTTGATAGAGATTAGCACTCGAGCAATGTTATCCGAGCAACCCCAAGAGTCTGTCACCATCGCACACCTTACCCTTAGGTCTTATGCGACTATTTTAAGGGGTTATGTAACAAATAAGTAACACCATGTTCATGTACATTATTTTTGTATATAATAATGAATATAATTTCTAGTCATTTTTGATGCATTGTAATTAGTTTTTAAAGTACAAATGATGTTTTTAGTTATTATTTAATTAAGAATTATATTTTATTAAATGAAAGGATTTTTGAATTAAATAATATTTTAATAAAATATTATTATTAATATTAAATTAATTTTTATTAAATATAAATGATCTTATAATTTTATGAATGCAATTAAAATTTTTATTAAGGTTTGAAAGCCATTTCTGTCAAAACCCGTGAATTTTTTTATAAATGTCTGTTTTTATTTTAAAAGTGAAAATTCACATATTTAGAAAATTATTTTGATAAAATAAATATTATTTTTGGAATCAGGATGGCGAAATTATCCAACGGTGAATTTTTCATAATTTTCTGAAACAGTCAAATTTTTGGGTAAAAATTAAATACCATTAAAATATATAATGTGTTTTATGACATCATAATGACCCAATGGTGATGTAATAAAATACCATAATCCTTATGTTCGGCCAATATATGTTTTATCATTAAAATAATGTGGTTTTGGGTTTGTTTGACTCACTTTTCAAAGCATTAATGGAGCCCTCAAGACTTATTCAACACTTTTCCTTTTTAAATTAATTTCCATGGGAGTGTGACTCACCTCCACATAAGCAACCCTAATTTTTTAATAAGTTCGGACCTTGGCCTTGTAAAATATTGTTTTCCTCTTTCCTTTTCCAGAAACCATGGGCAAATAACATGGGATGGTTTGTGGTTTGGATTATTTTAATATAAGTGGTCCCAAACCTAAATAATAAAGAATTCTCTCACCTTTCCTATATAAACCCACCCAAGCTCCCACTTCCTCCTCACTCAAAGCCCTTGAAGTTCGTCCAACCTCTGCCCTACTCTCTCTAGAATCCTCCCAAGGTGCCCCAAGCTCCCAAGAAGCCTCTCACAAGCCTCTCTCTAGCCTTTGGAAGCACACTTCCAAGTAAGGGTTTTTTCTTCCTTTCTCATTTTTGTCAATTTTCTTTAAGTTGTATTGCCCTTTTAATATCAATTATGAATGTTGGGGTATGATTTCGCACCTCCCCCATACTTCCCTCTTATTGTTTGAATTATGGGAGAACTCTTTCTCTCTCATTAAATGCCTCCCATGTACACCCGTTACTATGCCGAAATTCCGAAAGGAACTTCTCTCTCTTCTTTTACATTCAAGCAACACTTTTGTATCATGAATTTAAATTCCATTTAAATTGTTGGGACTTGTATATATATGACCTCATTACTGTCCATTACATGTAAATATGATGAGGAACCCCTTTCTCTCTCATCAACCCTTTTTATGAGTTCTTATGTCACGCCGTTACGCTGCCGAAATCACACCGATTTTCTAAGCCAATGTCATTGTGTAGTGAATACCATGTCCATTTCTCCATCAAGGGTATTCACCTTTATGCACATTTACATATTGATTGTAAAGTTTCATGTATGAATTCCACATTCCTTTATCGTGGAATAAATGATTATGTTTTATGAATCCATGTTTTATGATCCATGTGGCACACTTATGCATGAAATGAAATGTTTAAGAAGGGTGTGCCCTTTATAGCGCTCCAATGCATTGGGTAAAGTATAGTATCATGATACGTCATGTGCAATGAGTGTTGACTCATGCTAATTCAAGTGCAACGAGGGTTTACTCGTGCTTCAAGTGCAATGAGGGTTTACTCATGCTCCATATGCAATGAGCCTTGGCTCATGCTAATTCAATGTTAAGTGTTGTTGCCACATTTCCATGTTATGATTATCATGCTTTATCATGCCTTTATGTTCATGTTTCTATTATGCTCTATTGATATGCCTATTGCCTAACATGTATTTTACTCCTCATGTTATTCATTATGTACTCCCTTACTGGGCTTTATAGCTCACCCTTTTCTTATGCATGTCCTCAGGTTATCCCATGCAATGCTAAGTACGAAGGAATGTAGTGGTCATGTAAAGGAAGTTTTAAATAAGGATGTTGTATTTCAAGTTTAAAGTTTTTATGTAATGATCCTAAGCCCCAAAGACACTAAACCTCTCGATCTTCTTTGTTGTATCAAGTGAAGTTTTATGTAATAAAGCATGTTTAAGTTGTAATAAAAAGCAGGGTTGTCATATAACTTCCTACACGTGGGAATATTTTCTACACCAACACCACATGATACTCAAATAAGAGGGATGAATTGATCCCATCCTCAAAGAATAGACGATCTTCAGTTCCTTCTTATACCCAAAATAGGGTTTCTGCAAGAAGCAAGAAAAAGCCTCTAGGGAATCATGATATAAGCCCACTATACAAACACAAGACTACTCATGGAAGAAAGGTTCACGGTAAAGAAAGAGAAAATGGTTGCACACAAGGTAGAATGCATCTCTTAATTTGAATAGACAAATCATATATCAGTGGGAGAAGCTGTTTTTAAAATCCATTAAAGATGAATCATGATCAAGACCACATGTTTTGACTCGCTTAAAGCCTCCAAATTGTTAGGAATTTAAAGATACATTTTATATCAATTGAAAAGGCTATAAAAACACATAAATATTATTTTAATCTCATTTTACATTAAATAAAACATCCAATGGGTGATACTTGAGAAACACGGAAGAACTAGAAATTTGAAACAAAATATGGAAATGAATCAATGGTGGATGATCTATCATTGTATTTCTAACCATTAGGTGACCTACCATTGAATGGCTCACCATTAGACAAGCCACTATTAGATGAGATACCAGTGAATGACCCATTTTTGGACGATATTCTGGTGGATGAGATATTGGTGGATGAGTCACCATTACCTGAGCTACTGGTGGATGAGTCATCGTGGGTTGAATCACCATTGGTGACCTACATTCAATGACTCACTGTTGGAAGTCCCTTGTGAGAGTCAGTTTTTGGACTCACTGGTCCTCACTCATCATTGCGACCAACCATCATAAATATTAGGTTTCTGAAAAACTCATGAAATGAGTCACTAAATTCCTCCATAACACCTCAAACCCATGATTTTAAAAAAATAATTGAGTCAAGAGATATGTGCCATTACATTAGATACCACTGAAAAAATTCTTGCCCACAACAATCAAAAACAAAACCCAGATGGAAGAGGGGTCTGAACAACAATCCTGTGAGATACCTCTCAAGGCTGTCAATATTTATGAAACACCTCTACCAACATTGAGATTTAACAATAATCCTATATATGTTTTGCATATGCTGAAATGAAACATAAACATCCATGAGCACCTATTATGTCATCTTCTAACCCAACTGTCCAATTTACACATCACACAATCACAACAACTACACTTTCATTACACGCGAGCCAAGTAATTTCATCATCCATGTTATGATACAATCCACTCATGGAGGAATTGACGCAGCTACTTGGGGTAAATGTCAACACAATTAATGAATTCAGATTATGAATCAGGTCTACACCTTTCCACATATGAGGGAATAATCACACATGATTGAACTATGAAAAAACTCATATCATTGCAAAAAAAGTACAAATGTAAACTGAAAAGGAAAAATATAACTAGGTAGAACATAAAACAAATCTGGGTTTTAGGAATTCGTTTGTGCTTCTCACTCCCATGTACTATCCTCTAGGCCTCCATGCCGCCACAACACATGAACCAAAGGAATTTTCCCTCCATGTAACACCTTCTCCTAATGATGTTTGATCTATAATGTTCACTCTACGCACATTGTGTATTCATTGATATCCAACCCTCTCTATTTGATGACATGGGAGTCATCCTAAAGATAATGGAAAAGATATGAGATTTGAAATATGTTTCGGATATTCTCAAACTATGGTGGCAGGGCCAACAAGTATTCCACCACGCCAACTCACCCTAACACCTCCATGGGTTCAATGATCAAATGAGAATGTTTTATTTTTCTTATGATCCTATGCTACCCATGATGAGGGAAAACCTTCAAAAACATATATTCCCAAACCCTGAACTCTAAGGGCCTCTTCTTGTGATCAATATATTGCTTCTTCTAGTCTTGGGCAGCCTTCGACCTCTCAGGAAAAATTTAATCCTTATCTTTCATTCTCTATACGAACTAAGGACCAAGTGTATCTATATACCCATTCTTTATCTAGCACAAAGGTGGAGGAAACAATATTTGATAAAATGATTCAAATAGATCCATGCCAACAAAAGATTTATAGTTATTATTTTAAGAAAACTTTACCAAGAAAATGTGTCATACCGAAGAACTACCAAAGTCCATGAAGAATGATTGCTGCATTTCCTCCAACGTCTGGACAGTCGATTATATCATCACATCTACTTGAGGGTGGAAATTAGCACTAAAGTGTAACTGAGTGTCAAAATCATGCTACAATCCCCTCCATGATCAAGAGGTAAAATGTGTATCTTAGTCTGATACAATGGACCTCAAAACATCATGCAACCACTCCACCTCATCTGTATAATTCCAGGCTAATGATTCTACTACGTCTGACTCCTTAATCACTAAGAAATAAGATAATTTCATTAATCAGTCCACTACCACCCAGATATCATCATAGCTTCCATAATCTATTGATAACCTAGTGATGAAATCCATCAAGCTTTCATCCCACTTCCTCTCAGAGGGAATAGAAGGGATACAACAAATCACTGGGGGAAAGGTGATCATCCTTCACCTGCTAGAATACTATGCACTTCTCCAAAAAAACTCCCCCATTGCTCGTTCATCCCAGGCCACCAAAACTATATCGTCAGTCCACAGTACATCTTGGAATATTCTGGGAGTACCACTATGGGTGAATTATGAAACTCATGGAGGAATTTCCTATAAATCTCCACATTAAAAAATAGCCTCCCACAGATCATCATTTGATACTGACTATCCTCTGACCATCCCTTCGAAGCATCACCCTATTCAGCATGATCATGAATGACTTATGCCTCTCAGTCCCCCCACAGAGACTCCTCTACCTTCCGTATAAAATATTATTACAATATTATCCTAAATAGGCTTCCTCTACCACCATCTATTTCATAATCTAGTTGCAAGGCTGCCAAATCCTCCATCTCCTTCCATGAATCCATATATTCCGAACAACCACTTTCGGCAAATTCCTACTAAAATAATTATCCATGAAGTTCCCTTTTCCATAGGTTTAAGAGGTTGTGTAGTCATAGTCATGGAGAGACTCAATACACATCCACTATCTCAATTTTAAATCTCATTCCGGAAAGATATACCACATGATTTGGTGATCTTTGAAGACCACAATGAGGTCTATAATGATTTAATATTTCCAAAACATAAGTGAATACATGACTGCTACTAGATCTAGATCAATCGTGGCATAGTTATGTTCATGGGTACATAACATCCTAGACCTATAAGAGTTCACTCCATGTTGTTTCATTAGCATGCATCTGAATCCTATATGGGAAGCATCACAAAACTCCATTAACATCACCCCTTCCTCCAAAAACTGGAGAAATGTATAACTTAATAGAATCCCATTCAGATAGAAAAATGCAGTCTAGCACTACTCATTCCACACAGAATCTTGGTCCTTTCGGGTCAGATCTATGAACGGAGCTACAACTCAAGAGAAATTGGGTAAAAATATCTAACTAATATCCCAAAAGAACATGAAAATTGTGAACCAATGTAGAATTCTTGGTTTCTCCCAAAAAAACTACCTCAACCTTTGACCGGTCCACTGCTACCAATTTTCGTGACACCACATCTCTTAGGAAGTGTACCTCTCATGTCTAAAACAAAAACATGGAATGAATTACATTAATCTAGTGGAGTCAAAGAACCTCTAATAATGTCTTGTGTTTGTTGGTATGCCCCTCCTGAGACATGAAGTTCATTATGATTTCATTGATGAATATAATGATGAATCGGTCTAAGAACACACATGAAATGGAGTTCATTATCCACATAAACAAAGTTGGTGTGTTCATAACACCAAACGATATAATCACAAACATACAGTGTCCATACATTCTCCTAAAGGATATATTGAGGATATCTCCTTCCTTCATCCTCAAATGGTGATATCCATACCATAGATCGATCATAAAAAACCAACATTCCCCTCTCAACTAGTCAAAAAAATAATCTATTCTCAGTATAGAGTAACAGTTCTTGACCATCACTTTGTTCAACCACTGGTTGTGGATGCATATCCTTGGATCACTATCCTCCTACTTTTATAGAATGACTAGAGTACCCCCTGATGACTCATTGGTCTGGATAAATCCCATATTCATAAGATCAACTATATGTATCTTTAACTCCTACAACTCAGAAGGTGAAATATGATAATGTGGCATGGAAATCAGACACGCATCATATTTTAATCATATTCTGAACTCAATTTTTTTTTGAGATAGTAGAGTCACATCCACCTTCGATAAATCATCAATTAACTCCGCAACAATTTCTTGAACCACCTCCATCACAATATCCATCGATTCCACTGAGAGCACATCCGACAATGAAAGAAGAGGCTTCACAAGCTGACTGCACATCTGACCACTCCACTCTCCAAAAAAAGCCACACATTGTCCATCCATGTCTGAAAACAAGAATCTATGACATAATCATTCTATAATAGATGTTACATAATAAAACAATTCAATATTAAAAATTACATCAAATGGTTGCATCTGTAGAAATAAAATATCTATAAGGGGATGATATGGTCCCATCATCAGGCTACATCCCTGGATCATATCAAACTAGTTGGTTTGAACTCCGACTGGCGTACTCCATGCTAGGGGCATGTGAATCATCTGAAAGTCTAGTCTCAGATCATGGGATACACCGAGTACAAGAAGGAGTAAAAAGTTCATGAATCAAACAAAGCACAAACAAGAGTACTGAGCAAACTCATCAAACCATGAATGTTCACTGGACCTGCTATAATTACTACCTCTATGAAATGTAGCATATCACATCCCACTACTCTTCTCCACTAATAATGACCACCTCCTTCAACATGACAAGTTCGAGGTCCCTAAGGAACACCCTGAGGTTGTCCTCTACCTGATTCATCTCCCCTTGGTGGGTAAGGGGCTAATTGTCCATACTGCTGAAATTGTATAAACGGAAACTTCTACTAAGGTGGGAACTAAACCATCTGACCTCCACAATACTATGCTTGAATGTCCATAGGGAAATGAATCTGAATATAGACATGAAATAATCATGAAAAATACCTATGTTCCAAGTTCACAAGAAAATCATGGGGACCTAAAGGCTGAAACGTGAACTGATGGGGTCGAATCCCTTGTGGATAAAACCTCAAAGGCCCTGGCGCCTATGACCTACAACTGGTAGCCTTTCCCTTAAATGAACTCTATTGGATCCCATATTGTGGTAGACCTCCCCCCAAGTGCATCTGCTTAATTACCTCTTCCTTCATATGGTCCTCCACATATATCAACAAGGTGAATGGAGTAATCGCATAATAGAGAGAAGGAAGAAGTGCCTCCTAAATGTGTCTCATAGGAGACTCCTCATCTTGAAATAGATCTGAGGAAAAATAATGGTGATACTTTAATATGATCCCCTAATCCCATACTGATAAACTCCCTTTCTGTAGGGGGAGTAAATCCTTCCTCTTCTCTACATTCGGGGTTGAAGAAAGGAATTTTTCTCAAAACGCCTTCTCCAAATCAATGCAAAGAACATCAATCTCTTTCCTCTACCCAAGTTACATCTTCCAAAACTGACATGAAACTCCTTATATCTGCCACATTTCTAAATAAACCCAATAATCATTTTGAATTCGGATTAAATAGAAGGTGTTAATAAGATCCTCGAACCATCTCCCCGTCTCCTTATCATAAAATCTTCACTCATACTTTCCTAGAGTGTGTTGTTGGAAAGAACATAGCAACTTCTTTGCACTAATCATCCTCATATAAAATATTAACCCTCCATCAATTGACTACGTCAGCCTGCGGAGAGTCCACTGACTGCGCAACATGAGAATGATAATCAGGTGTCATAGCTGAAAAAAACCTAACCATGGAACTCATATTCATGAATAGTATGGAATTTTATTTAAGATTAATTTTAACAAATTATTTATTTCAAAAACCCTAAAACACCAAATCCAAATAGAAACACAAGTCATTATGATATTTGTACCTTTCTAATGGCCTCTACCCTTTAAATTGTGTATCCACACAAGGTCATTTGGTAGGCTCAGGGTTATTACATCGGATCATAGGGTTCCCTAAAATCCCATGTCATATTCAGTCTTCCCTAGATTATGTCACTCACCTAGGTCATCTGACATTATTTCCCTACCAACCCATGAAATAACCAATGTGCCAAACTAAAAACTCTATCATATCCTTAAACCATCATCTCTACCATTAATCGGTTGTGTCTTTCTTCCTCCGTAAATTTCCATCCTGAGATGGAAATGATGGAAGAGAGATAATAACCCCCGAGTCCTACCTCTAGTAGGCCTCAGGGTGGCAACCAGCACTAAGGGTAAACAAATCTCACAAAATAGGTGGAATTAACTTATTAATAATAACCATGATCATGAGATAAGATGTATCAACCACACAAAACTCTAATGCCTATATAAAATAAACAAAAATCCACCCCACATGATTTTTTCCATATAGAACTATTAAGAATCCAATAAAACTCCAAATTTCCAAAATAGAAAAGCTAAGCAGTGTCATGGAAACTATCCCTTAAAGTCCAAGCTACTAATACCCTGCATGATTCGCATAGTCCACTTTGAAACCAAAAAATAGTTTTATATAAGTAGGATGGAAATATAAGTATACTCTCTAGGGAGAACTGTGGTCTCTCGTGCACACGTGGATGATGCATACCAATGCCCCTATGATATTATAATGGAAACCAACATCACCTAACAAGGAATACTAGCCATCTCAACGTCGCCATGGAATTCTATCCTAGTAACATTATTCAAATAAATTAATATAATAATCACATCGATGTTTTGGTACCCTTTACAACTTCCCATGGGTTTTTTGCTCCTCCCCTAATGGAAAATTTTCATGGATCTCCCACACTCTCCAACAAGCCCTCCGTCACAACCCACACGCACACACCTAGGCCTTAGAGACATTCCTGCATCTAGGGAAATGAATCTCACCACATCACACCCATAGAAACTTAGTCCACAACCATACTACATCTAGCTAGAAAACACATGGGCCACACCACATCTCATCTTGTAGACCCATCGGAAATCACACCTCACCCATAGACACCTGTGCCTCACAACTGCACCACAGCCTCCAAAAGTGTCTTGAGCTACCAATGCCTAGAAGTGGGAGAAGGGAAGTGACAATAACCCACCATCTATCCTCTCTCTAGTATGTTAAGAAAATATTCCCTCCCCATTTAAAATAGTGTTGTTCATCACATAGTTATAAACTCAGTTGGGGTACATATAGAAATCACATGGATGTACAATAATATATATATGTATCCAAAACTCATCCCAACATATTTTTTTTCAAAAAAACAACCAACCCACAAAATTGACTTTGCTACTACCTATATATATACAACTAAACTACAAGACACAATCTTAATTCATAACCTTGTAAAATCATTTAACAGATTTCCATTCATTATTATCAATTCATATATTTATTACATTACTATTATCTTGGAAACTACCAAGAAAAACACAAAAAAATAGTACATAGCCAAAGCCAACAGAGAAAGGTGAACCATTGTATATCAAAAAATGTCACATTATGCTAGATAATCGAGCATTTTATCAATGTATAAGATTCCATACCGACCACATACATAATCATTATTCAAATGTATTCCTCCCAATCCATCATCTTAGCAGAGAAAACCCCCCGCTCACAGCCAAACTGGGAAACACATCACATCACAACCAACCCCAACAACCCCATTGTATAATAACACCAAACCCCTCACACATAGCATCATAAATGTATCACAACCCAAACCTACAGATCCACTGCTTCAACACTCCCCATCCATTCCACAATCAATTAATCTCCTAACCCGACATTCCATTACACGACCCAAACCACCCTACACACACATCTGTGCTCTCAACCCTAGCACCACACAACCACACAAGGAAGAATACAGAACCAAACCACACACATCACACAACCTCCCCTTACAAGGAAAGGTGTATTCTGATTTCAAAAAAACTGATTCTTTTATTCCACTTTGATTATTCTTTAGTTATCACAAAATAATTTCCATCATGGGGAATCCATTTATTTAACCAAATATATGTGTTTAATCAATTTCATGTATTCACATCCATTCAATATATGATAAATAACATTCCATAAAAATTCATCTTAAGTGCACAAAAAAAAGTCCACCAATGCCCATGATTTTTTATAGGCATATATCCCATATATATCAAAATGTCAATAAACATTAGAGTAGAAACATGTTTCACTATTCCCCAGTCCATGTTTATTGGTTTGAAGAAGATACAATTATCTTTATTAAATTTTTATTCAACTTCCTTCCGAAGGGAAACATTCGTACACCCACCCCACATGACACACAAATAAGAGTTACAAAGGGATCCTTAACTCTAAGAACAGACGATCAAAAATTCATCCTTGCACACAGAATAGGGGGTGTGCAACCCACAAGAAGAAGACTCTATGGAAATGTGATCCAAGGACATTGCCCAAACACATGACTCATTGGATAAGAATGTCTCAAGGTGAACTAAGAAAAAATGGATCTGTGTAAGGTAGAAAGTATCTTGGCTTTAGAAATTATATATTATATATCGAAAGGAGAAACAGTTTTTAAAATCCATTAAATTCAGGTCACGGTCAAGACCAATAATTTTTTCTATATTAAATCCTCTAGAGATTTAGTAATTTAAAAACTCATTTTTATCCTTTCAAACATTAATAAAAATACTTAAATATGGTTTAAAACTCATTTTACATAAAATAAAATGTCAACTGGGAGAAACTCAAAAAAATGGAAAAATATGAATTTGATCAATTGTAAAAATGACTCACTAGTGGATGACCTACCATTGGAAAAATCACCATTAGGTGACCTAACATTGGATGGATATCCATTGGATGATTCACCATTGGAGGACTGACCACTGGGAAAGTCACTATTGGTAAACTCACTATTTGACTAGTCAACGTTAGATGAGCTACTAGTGGATGAGATACCAGTGGATGAGTCACCATCAAAAAAGATATCGATGGATGAGGTACTGGTGGAATAGTCACTATTTTATGAGCTACTCGTAGATGAAGAAACATAAGTATGAGTCACTACTGGGTGACTCACTACTACTGACATAACATCAACAACTCACTGTTTCGATGCACTGGTGTGAGTTCCCATTCTGACTCATCGGTCCAGACACACCATTGTGACCTACCATTGGAAAAATTGGATTTTTGACAAACTCATGAAATAATTCACTGTTTCCACCCAGTGCACCACAAGAACCTGATTTTCACAAAGGAATAGACTATATATTTCTGAACCATTATAATTGGTGTTTTTAAGAATGATTTATTTTCAGTTTATGGATATATGGAATTCAAATGTGTTGTGAGAAATATTGATATGAAATTTTGAGGACAATTTGGATATCATAAATTAAGGATAAATATGAATTAAATGGATAATATTAAATGGAATCCATTGAATCCATTATTCTAGTTAAATTTTTGAAAAATATAGATATTGAAAGCTATTATTCGAAGTATTATTTGAGGAAGAAATAAATAGAGAATTTTCCTAAATCATGGTGAAAAATATGAATGAAATTGAATTATGTATATTGAATGAATTATTGAATGAATGGTGAACTATAACAGATATATTATATCTTTATTAATTATATTTATTCAAGATGGTTCAATTGAAGACCCGACATTTACATAACTCATAAAGTTATAAAAAGTTAAAAACGCTATAATAATTATTCATTCTTCTAAATTTTATGTTTCATCACTGAACTAAAAAAGATAAAGATAATGAAATAATGATATGAAATAAGTATATTATAAACAAAACATATTTTACAACTATTTAATTATATCTATTTAATATTTTCTATAATTTGTAAAACATTTCAATTATTATTACCATGAAGATATTTTTTGGAAAATAATAAAACTGTTGTTATTTTTAGTGGATAGAGGAAAATTTTAATTTAATCTACTGACTCTATATATATCATAGTCTTTTTAATTATTTATTATATTAATGTCCTTAGTTTTGTGAGAAGTTAAAAAATCTTTTTATCATTTATAGATTAATTCTCAACAGCTTTTACTCAGTTATGAAAGGGACATGTACTTGTTCTTAGTATCTATGATCCATAATAAAAGAATCTAAATTTCAATTAAAATACTTGATTTATTAAGTGATAACTTCTTTCACTTTGTTAGGAGATTCCTAAGAATATTAATTTCAAAAAAATAATGAATCCGGAATTGGACTTTATTGGAGTGGAATAGGGGATGTTATTGTATCCTCTAACCACTATAAAACCCATTATTATATTTTTCTATTTCATTAATTGTATTACACTAATTTAGTAGATTATAATGTGAATAAAATATTTACTACATTAACAGTAAATGGTTAAATCAACACATATTTTTTGTGGAATCAATTAACACCCTACGTAATGTTTTTTATTTTAGTGACCACATGTTCAATATTTTGTTTTTAAATTTAATCACATGCGATATAAATAAATTTTCTATCAAATTAAGAATCAATATGTATTTAATTCAATGTATATCTAGATAAATTCAAATACTTTGAATATTCATATTATTATTTTGAGATGTATTTATCCTATTTAATCATGTACATAAGTAGTTTACAATATTCGAATAAGATAAACTATTTATTATTTGTTGAAATTACTTTTGGCATGTTTTTGTTGATCTTTGAGTTTAACAATTTTAACTTAAAGGATGCATAATATAAATAAAATTATATACTGATTTCATTCATTGGAATTTTTATTAAATGTTTCTAGGAATAATTTCATTATATGAAAACATAATTTTAAGTATTACATGTAGTATATAATGTTGGAGAATATAGATTTATATTTCTACTAAAGAAATTTTCTTTAAGTCAAGTTTTTGACTTTTAATCTTGATATATTGTTCATAATTGTTTTTTGGGTGGAGAATATTATTCCATGAACCTAATAATTTATGTTCTATTTTTTATGGGATATAATGTTCCTAATTGTATTTTACGTGTAACATAGATTTTGATTATTTTTAAATGAAGAGATATCATTGATTATTATGTTACAAATTTTAATCAGTAAATATTTTTTTATATTTTCCATTGAGATTATTTTAATATTGGGATATTTTCTTAATATATTCTATCGGATTGAAAATTATCAAAAGGGAAGAGATTTATGAGTGGCTCTATACCATTTCATATTTATTCAGATAACTACTCGAACACTTCTATTCATATTTCATCGGTTTTCAATCTATTATCTTTCAATATTAATTGATCTAATTGTTATTCATATTATTTTATTTAATCACACATTAAGTTGGATTTTTTTTTGAATAATGCCTAATGTGATGAATATTTTAAAATGATTTTTATTTTCATCATGTTAAATATCATTAGAAATTTGGACAAGACTGTTATATTTTTATTTACGATAAAACATATGATCTGTAGTTCATTCCACATGGTTCTTTTTATTTTTCAAATGGGGAAGAAATGATTTCTAAATATAGTTAGTTACAAGGTCATTACCTGTGACGCCATAGAATGAAAATTGGTAGAGAGGGTTAGAGTTCACAAACAATGCACTATTTTAAATGGATTATTTCAAACTCTTGGACACTCTTAATAACATAATTCGTATTTATGAATGCCTCATAAGTCCCCAAGAGGGACTGGTTACCCATGATCAAACAATTGGACACTAACATGTATCGTTGTGAACAAATGAATTTATTAAATGCAATCCATCACTGTTTATTACTAATTAGTGAATCATGATTTTAAATTATGGTTGTTTAAAGAAACGCAGTGGGATACTTTAGATCTTATAATTGTCTAAGAAATCATTTGGTGTTTATGGAATCCATATTAGGACCCTAAGAGATTCATATATATCCTTTTGAAAGGAATCAAAAATCACATAGTTCAGTTCCACCAATCAGGATATATCAGATATTTTATGGTCATTCAACAGAGACCAATCCATGTTGATTAATGGGCTGTGGATATGATGATTATTTGAAATATGTCTATCAAATTTCAGTGTAGTAATTTTAAATGTTTGTACCCTTATGGTTAAACTCTATGAGAATATACCTATGATGTTATGATCTTTTTATATAGAATATTTACCTTTAGGGCAAGGGGTTGAATCAACTGGTATGAATATAACCCACTTTGTAGAATGTGTTTTCATCAGGAATGTATCCTAATAAAGGAAATATAATGACAGCTAGAATTAATATAGCCATGCAGGGGGTAAATGGTTTCAGAAATAACAAATCCCAATTATAATAATTCCAAAGGAATATTTCCCTACTGAATGGAAAGTCAAAGCCTAAGGATAATATAACACAACAAGGAGGGACATATGTGGTTTATTAAGGAATCTAACTCCATGAGAATTAGATTTAATGGTTGGTGTTGTAATATTTAGACATATGGATTTAATCCTTTATATCATAATTAATAGGAATAAAATATCATATAGTTATATGAACATTTTTTATGTCCATGTGATAACACCAAACCATGAAGTTTAACGTCATGTAGGAAATAAGTTGTTGTGCAATTGTTTATCTTTTGAATGGGACGTGGTTTATGTATTTTAAAAATATACAATGATGATAGTGTCTTTAAAGGTTATAATATAGATGATTAATTGTGTCTTATCCACATGGGTATTCCATGGAATGAATAATTGTGCTTTACACAAATTAAGAGGCCCATTAGGGGCATGGATCATTGTTTGGGGGAGAATACATCATTGTTTCGGAACACATAAAATATACATAAAATAAATTTCATCTTTATCCTGTAATATTCTATCCTTTTGAAATGTGTGGATTGGTTGTGGATAACAAATCACAGTCAAGGAATTATCTTTTTATATATAGAACCTATGCTTGCTTGAGATTCCACCCACACTGAGTGGACTTGGGTATCCACTAAGAATACTCTAAATTCAGATTTATGTTAAAATATAATACATTGTATTTAATGGTATATGGATAGTATCCTTTTTCTAAATATAATTGGAACCTTTTTTAGGTAATTCAATATTGATAATTCTCTAATCATCGCTTATATTAAAAAAGATATGTGGGAGAAACATGTTTTGACGGGGATGCATGATTGTGGGTGGGAACTATGGCAAGGTCAAAATTTTAATTATATTCACCTAGTGGATTTTCTAGAGCTTTATTACTAGCCATTCTATTTCAGTGTCTATAGAATAAATAATCCATGGAGTTTATTATGGTTCTTCAAAAAAATTGTAAATACAATTGCTATGTAGGGAG
This sequence comes from Viscum album, assembly GCA_963277665.1. Classification (NCBI taxonomy): domain Eukaryota; kingdom Viridiplantae; phylum Streptophyta; class Magnoliopsida; order Santalales; family Viscaceae; genus Viscum; species Viscum album. The sequence goes on along the minus strand of OY728123.1, from coordinate 2,057,367,260 downwards.
AGGGCATTAAATGGGTGGAATCAAAAATGAAAAAAATCCCCTCGTCAAACCTGAGATAATGGGTACCTGGGATAGTGTGATTTGTAAAGGTATTCATTAAAAATAGGAATCATGAATGGTATTAATATTAAAGGTATCGAAAAGTGGATCCTTTAAAATGGGCTCATGATGTGGCTCCCTTCCAAAGGCGTTGTGAACTATTTTTTATTAAATAGGGTGTGTGAAGACTTTTTTACTATGAAGGGCCTCATCGGGTGAATTATTTTCTCCTTCATTGTTTGTTATTTAGCGAATTATTACTTTATAAAGGTAGATATGTGTATGAAGATTCCATAATTATGATTTTTCCCTTTTCTATCCCATTGTGTGGAGAAGAATGGGAAATTTAAATGTGGTGGGGAGTAAATCGCATTCCCAAAATAAGTGTCCTTATAGCATCTCATAAAGGGGATTTATGATCTAAATATAATTCACATAATGATATTCAACCTGATTAAAATAACCATTTCTTTGAAAATAATGAATCAAATACTTCATTGGAGGCCCAAAAAATATTTCTACACATCGTAAAGCATACCCAATCATGGAGGTACAAAATATTATATCATTATTAAATAAATGACAGTTTTTGATAGGGGAGATGTTTCCTTGTAATGAAATAGTTTTATACCAAAGAATAGGGTTCTTGAAAAAGTAAATCAACTGCTGCATTCTTTGATTAGTTTCCATTAAATAATTTTTTTAAAAAAAATTCTTTTATAATAGATTTTATCGTTAATTAATGTGTCCATAAATTTGAATATGAAAATCCATTTTGGATCCCTAAAAATTAAAATTTAATAGTACAAAGAAAACTATACGCCAAAATAGAGGTCACCCTCCTTGAATGATTTTAAGTGAAAAAATGTTCCCAAGAAATACTCAGAATGGGTTTTATGCTTTTTTATCCATTTTATCAGAAATCATAGGAAATTCATGGCCAATTCTTGGAAGGGGATTTTCACCACCATGTCACTATACTAGGAAACTATTTTGATCAATCCCCAAACCTTTTTGTGTGTCAAGTCTTATGGTATATATAAATCTAATTTACATATTATTCATGGAATCATATGAATTTCTCTCATACTCAACATTTTTTTCTATGTTTGTATAATGTCGTATATTCTGTGGAAACTTTTTTTCCAAGATATTCTCCAAGCTAAAAAAATCCCCCTAGACATGGATTCATTTAAAATTAAAATGAATCATATTCTATGGAAAATAATTTTAATTTCTTTATATTCATGAATATATCACGCAATTATATGGTAGACTCACAAATGTAAATATTTTTATAGAGAGAAGTATACTTACATGTGTTTTTTTTGTTTTCATATCTTATCGGTTCATGATAATTCCCATAACATACAAATGAGAATATTTTTATAGAGATAAGTATAATGACATGAGTTTTATTTTCTTATCTTATCAGTTCATGATAATCCCCATAACACACAAGTACTACGATTAATAAAAAACAAATCCACTAAAAATTAATCTATTATAAATAAAGTAAATATATAAGCTCATAAAAATGAATTAACAAAGTTTCCTCTTATGTGCTCATTATTGATGGATATGAGCATAGATACCATCACCGTAACACTAGATTTAGTCGATTTCAATTGATGATATCCTCACGGTAATGGCTCAAAGATATATATATACATTGATATGGTCACATTAAAACGAGTTTATATCCCTTTTTTGTATAATATCATTTTTTGAGTATCTAATGAATGGTTATAGAGACAAATATAGCTATTTTGAAAAATATAGCCATTTTAATGTTATACATAATTTACCAATAATTGATGGTTTTAATGTTGTAAAACATTTAATAAACAATTATATATACTATTTTTAATTAATGGAACAATCCTAAACATGAATGGTTCTCCTTTCCATAGATTATAATCTCATAAGGGATTTGTAAATATTTTATGATCGTGATAATTTGACAATGTGGAGTGAATTTGAAATAAAATGCGGATAAAATAATAAGAATTTCCCATAACCTTTTAAACATGGAGTGGTGAAATTATCCATTATAACTCAAGGTTATTGGATTAGAAGCATTGGTGTGGAAAAGGTACGCATTGTATTTCCACTAACCATACACTAATTATGGATTCCATTGTTATGTTTGGATGGAATATGAAAATTAGAGTATCATGTCCTCATAATAATGATACCACTAGCTGACATGCCATATTGTGGGTGGAAAATTAGCACCCTAAAGGGGACATGTATTTATAGCCCAGAAGAAGTATCTTGTAATGTCTTGACCTGACTAACTATTGAATTTATAGCCAGACCAGTTTCCACATTCATTCAATTGCACCTCCCCTTGCTTCAAAGTCTTCCAAATAGATTTGGTGATCTAACGGTGGTATGGTGGTTAGACTATACTCTGGAGAATATAGTATCCCAATGGTATAATCATTTGTAAATCAACATATAGTAAGAATAATATAAATCAAATGCAATGAAATGGAATAAAGATATAGTAACCAAATAAATAAATAGTTCAACTCAAGTATACATCTATTCTTTGAATGTAATGATGATTATATATGGTATAAGTATGAAAAATAAAAAATAATGTACAATGTAATCAAAAAAGTGAAGCCCAAAGGCGATCACCATGATTATATTGATTGTATTCATAGTCCGTTGCTCTTAAATCCTTTGAATAAGAAAAATCATAAGAAATAACCAATGTCTTGGGGACAATAGGTATTCTTGGGTACCCCAATGAAATGGCGTCTCAAGTAGGGTGTGAGATTTATATAGCAGGCCACACCCAATACTGTCTAAAGCATATTCTATTCTCTGAATAAAAAATATAGTAGCATTAATAAATAGTGATCACATAGAAATAAATAAATAACCATTAACCATTGAATCTTGTACCTTGATGAAGTTTGGTTGATCATATCGACATCAGCTAAGGTGGTAATGTCATTGACTGAGGAGAATTAATACAAACATATTATGGTACTTGTAAAATATATATTTTATACCTCATCTGGATCACATTGTATATTCATTAGCATTTTCAAAAAGGCATATATCAAGAATTACCATGTTCGTTATATAATAACTGACATGATAATGTGATTTGTATTAATTCTTATGTTGGTTTGTTATTTTAGAAATGTAAAAAGCTAGGTGTTTTTTCATTGTAACATCAGTTATTATATAACAGATGTGATAAATGATGTTTCCTTACATTAATACATCAATTGGATAATAAAACACTTGATAATTAAATTTTCATTAATTTTCAACATCATTTATATAATAAAAGACATGAAAAACTATATTTATCATATCAGTTATTATGTAATATATTAGATTAATCATTTAACATTTTATGAATCATCATTTTGAATCATTTTTGTATTTTTATCTCTGGAATGACGACTCCATTATGTCACACAGAATCCATAATCCATGTTTCTTTGATCTGGTGGACTCGAATCTTGGTTTTCAATCTTAGATCCTCAAGTTTCATTTGCTTCTTTTTTGGGCATTCTATCTTCTCCACTATTAGGTAAAACTCACAAATAGATCATCTATTCTTGTCATTCAGTGGCGTTGAATCCCTAAATTTCTTTTTTTATTTTATGTACTCAAATATTGATTTTCTATCTTAATAAACAATCAGATTTCATCGATATCATACTTTTGTGTTCTAATATATATCTTCCCATCTCAAATATCACATTATTATCTTCATATACCTTAATTATTAGTTGAAATAAGTGAGAAAGTGTGTGGATTTTGTAATATAACAATATTTGTGTGTTTCCTTTAAATAGAAATTCATTTTCACTATCTTGTTTAACATATTTTAAAACTATATCCCATATTAAATTTCTGCATTAAATCTAAAAATGATGCTTATTTGGATGATGTTTTTGAATCATTCATTATTTATATATACACTTCCTTGAATATGGATTAATTTCAAATAGTGTTATAAAAATATTAGTTACATTCTAATCGTAAAATTTAATATATAAATATGTTTCAATTTTCAAATAGTTCAATATTCGATATCATATAACTATATTATATTCATATAATTACTTTTCATTTCATGTGAGCATAATATTACCTTGACCAATCATACTTTAAATATGTATTGTGCATATTATCTCTTATTGTCAATATAATGTTGATATTATTGGTGAATACACAATAGAAACTATCAATTGGTCCATTTACATATCTTTCCCAATTATGATAGATTTATTTTCATGAAATTCAAATTTGACGCATGGTATTAACATTAATATAATATACAAAAATAATCATTGAAAATTCGATGAAAAATATATTAATAAATATGATAAATATACACTTGATTTGGATTATGTTCAATAATATTCAAATTCAAGTTTCATCAAATTTATTTTATAAGAAAATGAATTTTGAGAGAATGTTTTGACAATATTATCATTAGTAATTTACTTCCATGAATATATTTTTATGATTTAACATTTGTAGTTAAACTTATATTCCATTACACTATAGAATTTATAATTATTATTTTCAGAAACACATATATTTGATTAAAATTTCAATATTGTATTACTTTTAAAATATTTATTCATTGATATAAATTTAAAACATGTTTATTTTTAAAATATATATATATATTATATTTTTTATATATAATAATGAGTTAAATTGGGTTTATATAACATATAATAATGAATGAATATGAAGAAGGTTTTGATTCTTTTTGGGAATTTTTTAATGGAAATGTTCTAAACAATAACATTTATCTATCCAGGATTCAAATTTTTAAACATGAAGATGTTTAAAAGTGGAGAAATGTAAGATCATTTAATTTTTCGTGGTTTAGATCTATTTTCCATCCATTGGATTTGGTATGGTAAAACTGGACATAATTTTGGATCTCCAAATGATTATTCTTATCCAAATAATAGGTTAGATAAAATTGAATAAATTATTCATGATATTGATATAGAGGAAATTTATAAGCAACCGAAACATGACCATATATATAGCAATTCTGAAGAACTGTTCTATCCAGGTTTTATGAAATTAATGGTTTTTTCAATGGTGCTACGATTGATGAACTTGAAGTATAAACATGGAAGGAGAGAAAAAAAATTTTTACAGGGTTGTAAAAATTATTTAAATATATTCTTCTTATAGATAATGATCTTCTTGATTTACAATATAATATAAGAAAATACTATTCTATATTGGTTTAGTCTATAAAAAAATACATGCTTGCCAAATTGATTATGGGCTTTATAAGTCAAAATACAAGTTTCTTTCAGGGATCCCAAAATTTATGATTGTTGAGATGGTATGTGTGAGTATGATATACTCTATAATACCAAATGTAGTATCCAAATAATAGAGATACTAAATAAAGTATCTAATGATGCTTAAAATACCAGAGGGGGTGAATTGTATACTTTAAAAATTGTAACGTCCTAGTTCCTAAATCCGCCCAGAGGCGCCGCGCACCCGCTTGGTCACATGGCCTCAAGAGCATTACCCCAAATGCCAGAGGCTGCCGAATAGCAGTGAGGGCCTTCGGTGTGATAGTGGGGAAAATATGCCCTCATTGGTAGAGTACACAGGGGATGTAAGAAAACATTCAATGGTAGAAGCAGTGAATACCCAAGAACAATAAACAATGGAAGAATGAAACAATAAACAGTTGGAGAAAACATGTATATATGAAATGATTCACATTACATATGTCTAGGAAATCAGCCAAACAACTCACAATGCTGAATATAATACCATACCAAATTACAAGTTAAAGTAAACTAATAAGCAACTCCACAGAATCGCAAGCCACGACTTGCGCCCATGCTCTCCTGCTCCAAAGCAATCAATTACTAGAAGTCAAAGGGTGCTTACCATTTTCTATACCTGCAAAAACATAGTCTGATTGGGCCAAAAAGCATGGCCCAAACTATGTGTGAGACTAAATCCTAGGAGGAAACCACCCAAATATTTGTCTCTAATAGTCAGTGAGCATACGGAAGGTAATAGTACAGTAAGCAGTAAATAGTAATTGTAAACAAGATGATATGCAATAGTAATCAATCCATAGAACAACAAGTAGTAGTGAAGCACACAACTAAGAACAATAGGAACCCCTTTAGGAAGTACTCATAGCAAACCCATCAAGTCCAATCCAAGAATTTCCCACAACCCTCTGGGCAGTGCACTCAGCCAAACCTCTCTGGTTTGGTCATAAAAATTTATAATACACTCTTGGGAAGCTCGCTCGTTCAATTTCCCTTATAGTCTAGGGTAGTCAGGGACTCTTTGAGGAAGATCACACGGTCTGACCCTTTTATAACCACGAGGTCTTGAAAATCTCTGAGGAAGCTCACTCATTCAATTCCTCCTATAGTCTCAGTTCTATCACGGACTCTCTAAGGTAGCTCACTTAGTCAATTCATTCTATAGCTTTGAAAGGTCTTAATGAAAATTCAAACAAGTAATGACTCTCTGAGGATGCTCACTCGGTCTACCCTCCTGTAGTCTATAATATCCAGGACTCTCAGGGAAACTCACTCGGTCTATCCCTTGTAGTTTATAGTTTCCAAGTCTCTCTGATAATACTCACTCGGTCTAACCTCATATAGTTTACAAAATCCAAGACTCTCTGGGAAGCTCACTCGGTCTGTCCCTTATAGTCTATAGAACCAGGTTCTCACTGTCCTATGCTGGTCAGTGCATAATAATTCTATAAGGCCAATGTAAACCTATAAAGCAACATGGATAACCAAATTACACCTATAGAGCTACTTTGATAACCATTCTACATCAAAACAAGCATGTCAGGAATATCATTCCAACCTACGGTCACAAGGCATGGAAAACAGGTATAACGACCAAAAACTAAACAATACCCAAAGGGTTTTAAACAAAACAAGTCATGGGAAAAACATCCAAGAACAAAAATTTATCCTCACACATGATCAAATTAACTCAATACAAGCATACAAGCAAGGCAGGAAAACAACAGTGGAAAAAGGTAAACACACAATACCCCATTCATGGGTATTGGTGTAATTTTCACATAAAACTCATAGACATTGAAAGTTAAGGCACAAAAAACCTACCTCAATGATAGAGGATCAATATACATTGACCATGATGCTGCATTCTCTTTGGAATGGTGTAGATCTATGAAAACGCACAAAACGTTCAAACCACGATAACATGATAAGGAGGGGGAATTTGAAAACATTGATCTAGGAGAAGGAAGAGCTTACTGCTACAGTCCCAACACAATCCATGACAGTCGATTTTGATAACGGATGGAGGAACGGGGGCTTGGAGACGTTTTGGGTCGTACGGGTTCTCTCGAATGAAGGAAACCTTGAAGAAGCTTGTTCTGTCCGTCAGGAGCGACCCAGGTCCCTTTAATGAAAAAAATGAAACTACATGGCATGTACTTATGGGGTACGTGGAGTGTACTTGGCCTTTCCATACTCTGCCTTAAGTGGCCTCCACATCACCCTTACACACCGTGTGTGTGGCCTGGACACAGCCAGCACACGGCTTGGTGCTACATCAGACTACATGGTGTATACTTATAAAGTAAATGGCGTGTACTTAGAAAATTTACAGATTTTCTTCTTTTTCTAAAAAAAGACCAGAAAAGGAAAAACATACCTGAAACGACGATCTTTGTACTTACAAACATCCCCCGTTAAAGAAATTTGTCCCCAAATTTCCATAGCGAGGCGTAGAAGAAGAATCCCCGAATTGCTCCGGCCACTGCGATTGTACATCGTCCTCCCTCTCCCAGCTCTCGTCCTGTACTCGCCCATGCTGCCATAGCACTCGTACCAGAGGAACAGACCGGCCATGGAGAACCTTCGTACTGCGATCGACAATCCGGATAGGATGCTCTTCAAATGACGCATCTGCTTTAAGCTCAACCTACTCAGGTTGAAATACATGAGACAGGTCTGAAAAGTAACGTCGGAGATGAGAAGCATGGAAGATGTCGTGCATATCCTAGTACCTCTGAGGTAACTGCAACCGATAGTCATCCGGCCCAACTCTCTCCAACACCTCAAACGGCCCGACGTACCGCAGTGAAATCTTACTCTGTCTATGAAACCTCTTATGTCCCAACCTCAGGGAGACACGTAGAAAAACCTGATCCCCGACCTCGAACTCTAGAGGTCATCTCTGCTAATCAGCATAAGACTTCTGTTGAGACTGTGTTGTAGCCATCCTCTTCCGAATCAACTCTATCTACTCTAGGGTCTCCTGTACAAGATGAGGTCCCAGCAAAGCTACCTCTCCTACCTCTAGACATCACAAAGGTGATCAGCATAGCCTACCGTATAAAGCCTCGTAAATAGCCATCTAAATAGTCACCTGGAAACGGTTGTTATAGTCAAACTCCACAAGAGGGATATGCTTCTCCCAAGAACCTATGAATTCTAGAATAAAAACTCCGGGCATATCCTCAAGAACATGAATCGTATGCTCAGAGTAGCCATCTATCTGGGGGTGGTATGATGTACTCAAAAGTACATGTTTACCCAAAGACTACTGAATCCCCTTCCAGAATCGTGAAGTAAAAAGTGCATCCTTGTCTGAAATAATGGATTGTGGAACTCCATGAAGATGTACAATCTATCAGATGTAAAACCACCCTAGATCATCAACACTGAAGGTATCCTTGATCGTCAAGAAGTGAGAAACCTTCGTAATTCTATCTATGAAAACCCAAATAGAATCAATCCCTCTAGGTGACCTCGACAACCCAGTCACGAATCCCATCGTGACATCGTTCCACTTTCACTCGGGAATTAGTAACTGCTGAAAAGGCCCCACTAGTCGTTGATGCTCTAATTTCACCTGCTAACAATTAGAACATCTCATGACGAACCCAGGGACATCTCTCTTCATACCTGGCCACCAATACTAGCGGTTTAGATCATGATACATCTTGGTGACGCCAGGATGAACTGCCCCAACTGAAGAGTGAATGTCCTGCATCATCTCCTCACATATGTCTACTGTCACCCATACGCATCCCTGGAAATGCAAGATCTCATCCTTGCCGACTGTCCATCTAGGAAGAGGGTCCTCCCCTGACACACTCTCTAACAGGACTAGGCCTTCTGAGTCTGATAGCTGCCTCATCCTTACCTGATCGAGAAGGGTAGAGGTTATAGCTACAGAAGATATAAAAGTCTATCCTTGTCTGTCGTGCACCTCTAAGTGTATCTCAGAGAACAGATCCATAAGCTGTCACTCACTACTGGCCTCCTGAACTGCATGTATCGGAGTTCCCCTACTCAATGCATCGTCCACTATGTTTCCCTTTCACGGCATATAGGCAAGATCAAAGTCGAAGGACTAAAGATACTCGACCCACCTGCGCTGTCTCAGATTCAGATCACACTAAGTGAAGATATACTTGAGACTCTTATGATTGATAAACACCACAAATTACTCTCCCAGAAGATAGTTTCTCCTACATCGTAGGGCATGAACATATGCTGCCAACTCTAGATCGTGTGTCAGGTAGTTCCTCTCATGTGGCCTCAACTTCCGAGACCCGTAAGCAACAACTCCTCTCCCTGCATAAGCACAGCTCCCAGTCTGACACCTGAAACATCACAATAAACTGTATATATCTTTTCTGGCTCAAGAAATACTATTATCGGTGTTGACGTCAACCTCTCTTTTGGCTCATGAATGGTTGTCTCACAAGAATCTGAATATAAGAACTTCACCCCCATCTTGGTCAGACCTGTCAGCAGTGCTGTAAGGCGTGAAAAGTATTGTATGAAATGCCTCTAGTATCCATCCAACCCTAGAAAACTCTGCACCTCAATGACATTCTTCGGCTGCTCCTAGGAAACTACAACTCTCACTTTCTCTGGGTCTACTGATACTCCTTTCTTTGAGATGATGTGACCATCAAGTGAATCTAATCCATCCAAAAGTGTCATTTTGAGATCTTCGCATATAACTGATGCTCTCTCATTGTTCTCAAATTGATCTCAACATGGGTAGCATGCTTGTGTTGAGATTGAGAGTACACCAAGATATCATCCACAATGTTCACTATGAAAGAGTCCTAGTATGCATGGAACACTCGGTTCATCAGTGAAATAAAAAATGATGGCGCATTCATGAGACCGAATGGCATGACTATATACTCATATAGACCATACTTTCTCCTGAAGGCTGTAAGAGGTATATCTGATGGTCTAACGTGAAACTGATGATAACCGGACCGCAAGTCGATCTTCGAGAACACACGGGCTCCTCAAAGCTAATCAAATAAGTCATAGATTCTTGGTAAGGGATATCGGTTCCTTACCGTTAATTAGATCAACTTCTAAGAATCCATGCAAAGCCTAAGGGGTCATCTTCCTTCTTCATAAACAAGACAGGCGAACCCCAAGGGGAAGTGATGGGTTGGATGAAACCCTTTGCATGAAACTCCTGCAACTGCTTCTTGAGCTCCTACAACTCAGGTGTATTCATCCTATAATGAGGAAGGGACACTGGTACCACTCCTGGCATGAGATCAATTGAGAAGTCTACCTCACGCTTCGGAGGAAAACCTGAAATTTCCTCTGGAAATAAATCCCTAAAACGATCCACCACTAGTGGAATGTCTAACTGTGAAGTCCCATGGTAATCCAGATAAAGACTAGCAATTTGGGTGGTAACTCCACCTATCCCATGATACTCTAGTCCAGTTCTTCCTACCCAGACATCCCACTATCCTCTATGAAGTAAAGATCCTCCCTCTGGTGATATGAAACTCACTATGCGACGATAGAAATCGATGACTTCTTTGATGGGAACTAAGTAGTACATAATGAGAATGAAATCATAGCATGTCATCTCTATGACATAGAGGTCCCATATGAAGTTACCCCCCCCCCCCCACAACATCAAGAGGACACTCCCTACACTGACGTACACTGGATGTCCTCGTTCCCAACGGTGTATCAAGAGTCAACAAGTTGGCAGACAAAAAGATACAGAGCCCAAGGCTCTCCACAACTGTAACAGAAATAAAGCTATGCGAAACACCAGTATCAAAAAGGGATGAAGATGAAACTAAGGCTACAAAGATCATACATAGAACTGTGGAAGGGTTGGGATCCGGATCCTGATAGGTCTTCTCCACCATGAATGTTTGGCCCGTATCGTGGCCCTAAGCCCCTGGCAGACAACTCTGAGCTAATCCACACTACTGTCACTGGTAACCCGGTGACTGACCACCATGACCGTGACCTCCACCTCGGCCCAAACGGCCGGAAGAACTCTAGTTCCCAAACTGGTGAGAAACTGGTGATACATCTCCTGCACGTGGGGTCATATAAGAACCCATACCACCAGCTTTAGGTGAGAATATCTGACAAAAATGCTGAAGATGGCCCATCATACTGTAATATTGGCACTCTATCGGGTCTCTCTGGCACTGAGGACTAGTATGCCCACTCCTACCCCACTGGTAGCATACAAACAATCTGCCCAAAGATACATTCCTCCAACCCTAATCTCCTCGAGTAGACTCACTATGGAGTTTCCTGCTATCAGTGGGAGGAACACTGACTCTGGATGTCGAACCGCCCTGGCTCACTGCACCATAATCCCTCAGATTGCACTCAGTAATCAATGATCGATTGATGATAGATGATATCAAAGTCAACCTGATGATATTCACTTTGGAACGGATATCCTACCTATGACTATACTCAAGCTTCCTAGCAAGGAACAACTCATCACTTGCTGGAATTGGCGTGAAGCACTACAGCTCGTTAAAGCGAGACGATTAATCCATGATAGAAAGAGTACCCTGCTCGAGACTCATAAAATCCTGGGCTCGGTCAGCCCTCAAGGTCTCCGGATAAAATTAATCGTAGAAGATTCACCGAAACTCATCCTATGTCATACTCTGTTGGTGCCCTGACAGTGAGATAACCTCCCGCCACCTCTTGGCGGTGTATCGGAGTATTTAAGTCGCAAGCATTATCCTTTTCTCTGAGGGTATCTCCAGATGCTCGAAGATTGTCAGCGTGGCCTCTAGCCACAACTCGGCATCCTGGGGTCCTCCATCCTCTGAGAACATAGAAGGATGCTGCTGCTGGAAAACCCGCGTCAACTCAGCCACTGACGGGGTAGGAGGCGGCGTTCCCTAAAAGGTATGCATCATCCTCAAGAAGTCCTCCCTGAACTGTGCATTGGCACCTACGACGAGTATAACTGCTGGTACCAAGGCTGGCATAGTAGGAGGATCTGCAAGTGGTTCTTGATCGGCCATGTTCAGTGTCTGATCACCATCTGGCAGCTGACATACAACCAGAGGACGTCTCAGAGGCATAGCTCTGAACGATCAAAAGAACACCATAGATTAAGATTATCAAGGAAAGAGAACACAAGAGAACAAAATAGGAACAAGCAGAATGAAAAAACATTTTCTACAAAACATGACTACAAAAGTGTATAAAACTACACGATGTGTCCTCTTAATCCAGACACTTGGGCATGTACATCAGCCACAGATGGTCGTGTAACACCCCTGACTACACGACGTGTTGCCCCCACACACGGTGTGTACTTAACTCCATTCAATTTCCTGATTCTCTTTAAACGGCTAACTCACTTGGTCCTCTTAACCCTAGACTAAAAAGCGTGTTCACTAAGGACACAACATATACTATACAAAGTTTCAGTGACCCGTGTTGTCAGTTACACGGCTAGCTACACTGTGGACCCTTACACGACGTGTTCCGAACAAACACGGTGTGTATAAGAGAGATAACGCTGACCCATGTTGTTCGTGAAATAGATGGGTACCTAGAACAATGTTACATGGCGTGTTCTTACCAAACACAGTGTGTTCTGCACAAGCTTCCCCAACCCGTGTTGTTAGTGACACGACCGGGTACACGAATCACTACTACAGAACGTGTAACTACTGTACCCACCAGGTTCCTGAAAACCTTTTCACCACCCTGTGTTTCTGCTCACACAGTCAGTGACACGGTCTAAAACTACACAGAATGTAGATAAGTACACACCATGTATTCCAGGATTTTCTGGGAAGTAGCTCAGAAACTACACCAACGCCCTGAAAACATTAAAAAATAACCATGGAGGTGAAATATTCGGATCTGTGAGGGCCCATACTCTCCACGAATAAAAGAATGAACTCTCTTACATATCAAATATAATGGTAAAAAGTCACTGATCCACCATTTTATGATTCATAGAGGCACATAACACCGCAAGAATCAAAATTTTGTGTTCATTTAATCAGGGTACAATAAAAAAAATTCTCTATCAAACTGCAGTGATTTTATCAAATCATCTATCACAACAACATGCATAATCTACACAACGTCTATCACAACAACATGCAATCACTAATGCACCCAAGATGGCATTGTACGAATGCATGGCATGTGATTTCTAAGAAGTGCATATATGATGCATGAGATGGAATACCCTCATCTCATCAGGTTTCGACTGAAATAGAACCACAATAGCACATAAATAACAACACAGGGCATGTGAATCACTCTAGGTGAAATCATATCAATAGTAAAATCTAAAAACTAGAAAACTACAATAAATGGTGTAGATTGGTTTTCCCCTGTACACGGGTTAGCTACTCCTAGGCACAGCTTATTACCAACTACTGAATCTGTCCTATCCCGGGCTAATGGCTCCAAACTGTAAATCAAGAGAAAAGAATTCCTCTGATACCACTTTGTAACATCCTGGTTCCGGAAGCCAACCAGAGGCACCCTGTACCTGGTTGGTCACATGGCCTCAAGCGCATTTACCCAAACGCCAGACGCTACCGTCTAGCAGCGAGGGCCTTGGGTGAGATAGTGGGGAAACTATGAACTCATTGGATGTGTACACCAACATGTAATAGATTAAGTAGTGAATAACCAAGAATAATAAACATCGGAAGACTAAAACAATAAATAGCTAAAGCACACAGGTATATATGGAATGATGCACGTCACATATGTCTATAAATGTGGCCAAACAAGTCACAATGCTGAATACAATACCAAACCAAAGTACAAGGAAAATTAAACAGATAAGAAACACCTCAGCATCGCAAGCCTCTCCTTGGTCCCATGCTATCTTTCACTAATGAAATCAAGTACCAGAAGTCGAAGGGTGGTTGACCTTGTCTATACCTACAACAACATAGTATTCTTGGGCCAAAACTCATGGCCCAAACAGAGTGTGAGACTAAATTTCAGTTGGAAACCACCCGAAGATCTGTGCCAAACAGTCAGTGAGCATATGTCAAGTAATAGTACAGTAAGTAGTAAATAGTAATAGTAAACAGGATGATATGCAACAATAATCAGTCCACAGAACAACAAGCAGTAGTGAAGCACATAGCTAACCATAATAGGTACCCCTCTGGGAAGTAATCGCAGCCAACCCCTCTGGTCCTATCTAAGAAGTACCCACAACCCACTAGGCAGTGCACTTAGCCTAACTCATCTGGTTTGTTCATATGAATTTATAAGATTCTCTGGGGAAGCTCGCTCGGTAAATTCCCCTTACATTCTAGGGTAGTTATGGACTCTCTGAGGAAGATCATGTGGTATAACCCTCTTATAGACACAAGGTCTAGAAAATCTTGGAGGAAGCTCACCCGGTCAATTACTGCTATAGTCTTTGGTCTATCACAGACTCTCTATGGAAGATCACTCATTCAATTCTTTCTTTAGCCTTGAATGGTCTGAAAGAAAATTCAAACAAGTAAAGACACTCTGAGGAAGTTTACTCGGTCTACCCTCATGTAGACTATAATATCCAAGACTCTCTGGGAAGCTCACTTGGACTATCACATGTAGTATATAATGTCCAAGACTCTCTATAGAAGCTCACTCGGTCTACCCTCCTGTAGTCTACAATATCCAAGACTATCTGGGAAGCTCACTCGGTCTATCCCTTATAGGCTATAGCACCAGGTTCCCATGGTCCAGTGCCAGTCATTGGATAAAAATTCTATAATGCCAAAGTACACCTATAAAGATTCTTGGATAACCAAAGTACACCTATAGAGATACATGGCTAACTATTCTATAGCTTAACAAGCATGTCCAGAATATCATTCCATCATAAGGTCACAAGGCATGGAAAACATGTATAACGACCAAAAGCTACACCAGACCCAAAGAGTCATAAATAGAACAATTCAAGAGAAACCCATCCAAGCACAAACAATTATCCTCACACATGATCAAATTACCTATACACAAGCATACAATGGCAGGAAAACACTAGGGGAAAAATGTAAACACGCAATACCCCATTCATGGTTATTGGTAGAATTTTCACATAAAACTCAAATACATTGAAAGGTAAGGCACAATCCACCTACCTCGATGCTAGGATATCAATATACATTGACCACGAGGATTGATTCTCCTTAGAATGGCGTAGATCTATGAAAACACACAAACGCTCAACCAAAGATAACCTGAGAAATAGGAGGAAATGGATAAAAAAGCCCTAGGAGAAGAAAGAGATTACCGCTGTGGTCCCAACGCAGTCGACGATGGTCGATTTGAAGAACGGACGGTGGCACTAGGGCTCGAAGAAGTTTTGCAGTCGTACGGGTTCTCTCGGACGAAGAAGACTGGGATGAAGTGAGTTCTGTCCATCAGGCACGACCCCAGTCCATTTAATGAAAAAAATAAACTACACGGCATGTACTTCTGGGTTACATGGTGTGTACATGGCCTCTCCGTACTCCTCCTTAAGCGGCCTCCACATCACCCCTACACAACGTGTGTGTGGCCCAGACATGGCCAGCACACGGCCTGGCGCTGCATCAAAGTGCATGGAATGTACATATAAAGTACACAACATGTACTTCAAAAATTTCCAGATTTACCTCCTTTTCTAAAAAACGACTAGAAAAGGAATAACATACCTGAAATGAAGATTTGGGCTCTTACAAAAATTCCTTTGGAAATTTTAAGGATGGTTATGTTTAACAAGGTTAAACAAGGTAATTCAAAAAACCTCTAAGTTTTATACACATTCTTGATTTCAGAAATATGATTCTAAGAATGTGAATATGGAATGATGGTTCCAGAAAAAGAAACTTAATGAAAGTTTACAATGATAAAAATTATACCTTAAAGGGCATAGAATCAAACTAAATCATAGTATACAAGTATAAGGAAGTATAAGATTGTTATAGTTTCCTCAATAGAAAAAATGCATCAGAAAACTTGTAACAAGAAAAGTAACATGTAGTAAATCATTTAACCCATAGAGAAGGGTATCCAACAACCTTGGATAAGGGTGCCTTGATTTATACTTTCAAGAAATTATGTCTTACCCACATCAGGGTATGCTCTCGATAGGATGATCAGATTCTGTCTTGTTATCCCTACATGCCCTCTACTTCAAGGTAGTAGGCACCTCTGTTTTCCTCAGCAATGAATCCCTCAACTTCAAGGTAGTCATCACCTTTGTCTTCCTATTCCTGGAAGCCATCGATTGTACACAACAATAATTGGAGTCACACAAAGTAAATCTAAATAAGAAGTTTAGTATACACAAGGAAATGAGATTCTCTATCTTGAAATCACTTCAACTACATGTAATTTCTAGAGTCATAGAACGATGTTGATATATTTCCAAATGAGCCTATATTTAAAAGAACAACATCAATGTTCAACTACCTCATCCAACGGTCATATTATTCTTTAAATTTTAGAGGGACCATTACATGTGTCACTCAAATAATGGTTAGTTAGTAACTGAATGCACAACATCATTTTATAACAAAAACCAGTGTAAGAAAAAATATGGTTACATAACCAAAAATCAATATTCAGAATGTATGAAAATAAAATTTCAGAGTCTAACCAAAAATGAATTTGGAGTCTATAATTTAAGGATATTAGGATTCAATTTTCTAGGAATTAGGAACCATAACTCTATAGAATTCCGATGTCTAAATTTAAAGGAAATTTAGAATCTGGATTCACAAGAATTCGGAACATGAATATACAAATTTCGGAGTATTAATTCATTAGAAATCAATTTCAGAACTCATAGGAATTCGTAACCATGATTCTATGTTAGAACTCAGAGGAATTCGTTACAAGAATTCAGATTAAGTATTCATAAGAGTTCGTACATAGAATTTGTATTCAGTATTCAGAGTCAAAACTCAAAAGAGTTCGGTGTTTGAATTTAGAGAACTCAGAGTCAGAACATAGAAGAGTTCGCAACCTGAATTCTGAGAATTCGGAGTTAGAACTCAAAAGAGTTCAGAGTCTGAATTCAGATAACTCGGAGTCAGGACTCAGAAGAGTTTGTAACTAGAATTCTGAGAATTCGGATCCTAAAACTCAATGCTTCATATCTATGTAATTAGAGGATTTTGAGGTTTTGGTTACAAACTGAATTTTATACTTAGAAAAATTATGATATGAACAATGAAAACATGGTAACGATAAATTTCCTTGGGAAAGGAAATTTTTCCTTATAGAATTATAAAGACATGTAAAAATGAGGTTTTTTTATATAAGGAGACAAGAAGGAATGGTAAAGTCATATGTAATCCTTAATGACTCTACAATATCCCCCAAGTATGAAGGAATGGAAAAGACATAAGGAAATCCTTATTGACTCAACAATCTCCCCCTTTTTGGAAAGCACAATCATCCTTACGAAAAAGAATACAAAAACTATGAAAATATTTCTCTAGACTTTGCAAATAAAACTTATCTCCCTTTTCACATTGGTAAAGATGCATATGACTAACTCCCCCTTAGGCTTTGGAACACTAAGGATCGTTTTCTATATTTCTGGAATGTGATTTTTCATTATCTGGAGTATCTAAATCTCTATAATGAAACCCCCCCCCCCTTAGATAAACTCCCCCTTACAAAGGGAGATTTCTTATTTTCATATAATTCATTTTCCATTCCCCCCCTTTGTGATTTTCAAAAATAATTTGAGTAAATGGAAATGAAATTATAGTACTAGAAATATTAGTACAAAGCATGCAAACAGAAACAAGAAACCAAAAGTTCATTAAGATTGGAATAATTTTTACAAAGAAAGAAAATATAATAAAAATCGGATTGGACCTATATTCTTTCCTTCTCCTTGGGTATCAACTTATTCACTATGATTTTTAGCTTCATTAGCTCCTTGTGGTCTTCATCTGCTTGCTTCTCTAAGGCTTTGATCTCTTCTTCCTGAGCCATCATAGCCTCTACCTAAGCCTTCATCAAGTCATCTTGCTTCACTAGCTTCTCTTCAATCTCGATCTGGAGATCCCTTTCTCACTTACATCTTTGAGAAACAGAGCGCAACTTCCCAATCAGATCTTTGACATATTGAATCCTAGTATTATGCTCACGATTTAGATTTTTCTCAATGCTATTTGTGAGATCATTGATTTTTCTATCTTCAGTATCAAAGGCTTCCTTAACATCATCTTGAAACTCATCAATCTGTCTCAAATCCTCAACTATATTCTTTGACCAGCTAAGAATTTTATTACAAGATCTTTTGTGGGCATCATAGTTGATTAGAAAATATTTGATGTTTGATTCCAACTTGACACACATGTTCGTCACCATGGACACTGAATCCGCTTTTTGGTTCAAACTCTGTTGAACCATCTGGAATATGGAATTAAAGCTTGGGAGAATTAGAATGGTTCCAATAAGCTTCTTCAATGATTGAACAACGAAATCATGTCCAAATGAAGATGATTCTGAATCTGAGACTTTTCTTAAAGTCACCTTTTCTAGCTCAACAAGCTTCCTCTTCGAAGATCCACCAGCTTCCTTCTTCATTGAAACAACTTTCGTAGGTGTAACCTCTACAGCCACCTGTTTCCCTTTATTGGTTCTCGGAACAACATCCTCATCCGGAGAATTATGTTCAGTATCTGATAGCTGAATAGTCATATCTTAATCTACAGTCTCCTTCTCATCTCTAGCCCCAGAATCCTCAAGGTGTATGAAATTTTGTATATAAATTTCTTCCTCATAGAGCTTGTTAACTTCTTCTTCACCCTTCTCATCTTCAGAATCCTCATCCTTCCTAGGAGTTGGGAGTTTTGAAGACTCTCCTTCAGAAGTTAGGATTGGTAGTTTCTCGGATGGGGTTTTGATTTCATGATAATATTCAACTTGATTTATAAGTTCTTCAATTCCATTACTACATTCAACCTCTTCTTATCCTTTTTCTTCAACTTCCTTTTCTTCAAAAATCTTTTCTTGGGCATTTTCTGGAGTGAAAAATTTCATCCCCGGAGTCTCAGGTAGGGGTTCAACCCAGATAAATTTCATTATAGGGATGTACATGGATACTATTTCAGTATCACTTAGAAGGGATTACACAATTTCAGCCTCATACATCTTCATCACTAGCTTCTTTTCTTTGGATTAGATCGTAACCTCATCAGCTGCCTTCTCTTTCAAAGCTTTTTCTTGTGCAGGATCCAAGCCCAACTATGGCACAACTTCCTTCCTATTATTTTTTTCTTCCCTATATTTTGGAAACAAACTCATCCAAATAAGCTTTCTGCTTCTTGGGCTTTGGAGGTGTAGATTAAGTTTCTTTAGCTTTATAGGTTTTCTCTACATCTTCCACTTCATTCGACTTCTTCTTCTTTCCTTATTTCATTGATGGTTCAATAAATTCTTGTTTCGTCAGAAAAGATTCAACCTATTCCTCTAGTAGGTCATAGAATTATCCTTATTTCTTAGAAAAACAAACATTCGTCCTTTTGAATGTATCATCACTGATCAGCATTACTTTGCATTTCCTTAACTTTGAACTACAAGGGATTTTGAAGGACTCCAAGCACCGAAGAATATGATTTGAAAGAATGGCCGAGTAAATAATTATCTATGCATTCATGTTCCCATTCTTAATATTCAAAATTTTAATGAGAATATGATTCATCAAGTTTACCTTCCTCAGATTCACTAGAAAACTAACATGAACATGTCACTTTTCTTCAAGGTGTCCTTATCACCTTTTCTCGGAACGATAAAACCCTGATCCCACAATTCAAAGATCCGATTATTTGTCGAGATATGAGAAATCTTCATAGTCTTGGCATCTGTAAGTCCAAGATACTCCATAGATTTCACCTTGAAAAAAATTTTGTGAACATCAAACAACTTATGGGAACAAATTTTTGCATCCCCTTCGAATGGAACTCCAACTATGCAGGTTGCCTTAGTGTAGGATAAAGCATCGGTTTTTTCATAGAGTTTGAAAGAAAAATTCTCCCTTCCTTCTTCCTTAATGAAAATAACTGACTCATAAAAATATTTAAGAAGATACGGATACATGAAGCCTGGATCCCCTGGCTTCGATATGTAGACACTTTCCCATCCATTAAGATTAATTTTCAAGGAGATTATATAATCCTATTTATTGAAGAAATTTGGAGGCACCAACCTTTCTCTATATACTTGCCATTCGGAAATCGGCTTGACAGTAGACATATCTTTCTGAGATGATTCTTCTATAGACATTCGGACTAGAGAATACTTTGAGAAGTTCGGAACTGGTTTTTCCAGGTGGACATATCTTCAGCATGCAAAGGCTTGAGATCGATGTGGCACAACCCTTCATGGGTCCTTTATATAGGCGTTTGATGTGACGATTCATCTTAAAATATCAATACAATGGCTATGAATTCTTCTTATCATATTTGATGGTTGAAATGATATCCTCAAGGAAAATTTGGTAGGATCCGATCTTTTGAGGTTTTTGATTTTAAACATTCATATTTAAGGAATCTAGAATCTGAGAAATTTAAAAATTATAATGAAACTACCAGAAAGTAAAATGTGATTACGAAAACTCATGTAAGAATCATACATTTCGGATTTCTAGGAGCATTATTTGTTTTGAGGAAAATTCTTCTTGAAGGAATTTAGCCTATAAAAAAACATGAGTACGAAAAAATTCAGTATTACCAAAAAAACTGAGTACAAAAATTTTCATTACGAAAATCTTCATTAAAAAAATATTCATTACGAAAATATTAACAATGAAAATTTAGAAATTTAAGTACAAAAATTTTCATTATGAATATTTTTGAAAACATCATTATGAAATTTTTTTAAAACATCATTATGAAAATTTTTGAAACATCATTACGTTTTTTTTAAACTATATTACGAAATATTATGAAAACTAACAATCAAATGTACCCCCCCTATGAAAAGTAGTTTATTAATATAAAGATATTGATTCAACAGGAATTTAACAAGGGAAATTACCTTACAGTTATCATTCATAACTTCTATTTAATGTATTCAAATCTATCAGAGGGTAAAAAGTTTGTGAATATATCAGCATATTGATCTCGCGTTCCGATAATTTGAATAATGACATCTCTTTTTTGTGTGTGATCACTAATAAAGTGATTCCTAATATCTATGTGTTTTTCACGAGACTAGTGTGCAAGGTTTTTACTAAGGGAAATGGAACATTTATTATCACATTAAATTTGTGTTTTGGTAAAACTCATACCATATTCTGTGAGTGTGTGTTTCATCCACAACACATGAGCACAACAACTTCCAACTGCTACATATTCTACTTCAGTAGTGGAAAGTGCTACTGAGTGTTGCTTCATGCATGACCTTGAATGTAATGAATCTCCTAGGAAAGGACAAGTCATGGATGTACTTTTTCAATCCATTCTATATCCACCAATGTCAGCATTGGAAAAACTTTTCAAAAAAAATCATTTTCTGAAGTATAAAAGAGTCTTAAATCCATGGTTCCCTTTAAGTAGTGAAAAATTATTTTCACTGCCTTCAAATTAGATTCCTTTGGATTGGATTTATATCTTGCACATAAAAATACTGAAAAGAACTAGTCTAGATGACTAGCTATCAAGTAATGTAAACTTTCTATCATACCTCTAAAAGATGATTGATCTACAGGATTATCAGCTTCATCAAGATCAAGTGTATTTGAGGTAGCAATGGGAGAACATATACTTTTAGTGTTGTCATATTGATACTTTTTAAGAAGATCAGTAATATAATTATGTTGGGATATATAGATTCTTTCTGGTTTTTTGAGTGATTTGAAAAACATGGAAAAACATTAACTCACCCATCATAATCATTTCAAACTCAGATTTCATTAGATCTGCAAAGGAATTGGTTAATGATTTATTTGTTGAAACAAATATAATGTCATAAAAATAAATTTTAACAATCAAAAAAATTCTTATCTTTATTTATAAGAACTGTTGGATCTTCATTTCCCATAACATAATTATTTTGAAGCATAAATTATGTAAGTATATCATACCAAGCTCGAGGGTCTTCTTTAAGTTCATACGATGATTTAGTAAGTCTAAAAACGCGTTCAGGATGTTTTGTATCTTTAAAACCAGGACGGTTTTCAAAAAAAACATCCTCTTGTACATAACCTTTAAGGAGATCACATTTCACATCCATTTGAAAAAGTTTGAAATTGAAGAATGATGCAAAGGCATGTAAAATATGAATATATTTAAGTCTTTCTACTAAAGCATAGTATTCTTCATAGTCTATTCCCTCTTCTTCATTATTTCCTTTAGCAACTAATCTAGATTTTTTTCATACTATGATTCCATTTTCATCACACTTATTTCTGATGACCCATTTTAGTCAAATAACAGAATTTTCCTTATGTCTTTCAACCAAGATCCACACTTTATTCCTTTTTAATTCATTTAGTTCATCTTGCATAGCTTTTATCCAATCATCATCACATAAAGCTTCCTCAGTGCTTTTTGGTTCTAATTGGGAAAGAAATTCTAGATGTTCTACATCATTTCTTAAGGAACTTATAGTCCTTACTGCTTGATTCACATCACCAATTATACTATTACTGGGATGATTCTTTAGAAACAACTGATTTGGGTTTTGTAAAACCTATTCATCAACATGGGGTATAAAATCTTCTAGAATAAATGTTTTAGAAGAATTTTCTTGAAAATTATCTTTATCAGAAGGATGTTCTTTCAAAGAATGATAATCAGTTTTTGAAAACAAATATGATGATGTAGGTTGGGGTTGTTTAAAAACAAAAGGATCGGTTTCATCAAATTTGACAAGTAATGTCTCTTCAAATGTAAAACTGTTTTTGTTGAAAACATTCTAAGATTTAGAAGATGTGGAGTTGCCTAAGAAAAATCCTTCATAATATTTTGGTGCGAATTTGGGTAGATTATCTTTTGTATTCAAAATGAATACCTTTCAAACAAAAACCATGAAGTAGGAAAGTCTAGGTTTTCTACCATTTCATAACTCAAAAAGAGTTTTATTAAGAAAAGGTCTAATCAATACTCGATTTATAGTATAACAAGCAGTACTTATTGCTTCAGCCCAAAAATGTTTGGCTACAGAATACTCACTCAACATGGATCAAGTTTTCTCTTGAAGAATTCTATTTCTTCTTTCAACAAAACAATTTTATTGAGGTGTTCTGGGTGCTGAAAAGTGATGGCTAATGCCTTTTATACTACAAAATGTTTCAAAATCAAAATTTTGAAATTCTCCTCCATGATCAATAAGAATTGTTTTCAAATTAAGGTTTTTCTCATTTTTATCATGGGCTCTAAAACTTATGAAATAAGAAAAAGATTCAGACTTCTTTGCTAGAAAATATACCCAGGTAAATCTAGTGTAATCATCAACCAAGACAAATAAATAATACCTTCGTCCAATGCTTCCCGTTTTTGTTGGACCAAAAAGATCCATATGAACTAACTGTAATGCATCAGGAGTTGAGACATCATCGACAAATTCAAAACATGATTTAGTTTTCCTTCCATATTGACAAGGGTCACAAACTTTTGAAGAATCAAATCTATGCTCTGGTATATCCTTAACTAATCCTTTCTTATAATGTTTGCAAAAGTTCTTAAGTTTATAGTGTCATAAAAATCTATGTCATAACTAAGAATGATCTTCCATTGCACTTAGGATAGGTAGATCTTGGCTCCTAAGGTCTTATACGGTTAATGTGTATACATTCTCTTGCCTATGGGTAGAAAGAATAAACTCTTCCTTGGAATTGTGTACTAAGCACTTATCATTCCTAAAATTCACAAGGTAACCTTATTCGTATAATTGGCTTATGCTGATGAGATTGTGCTTAAGACCCTTAACAAATAAAACATTTGAAATCATTGTTTTTCCAAGGAGAACTATATTACCTATACAAATAATTTGTCTCTAAGCATTGTCTTCGAATGTTACTTTTCCTCCTTTCATCTTTATAATATTTTTGAAATAGTTTTTGTTACCAGTAATATACCGAGAACATCCGCTATCCATGTACCATGTATTACTACTGGTACTGTCTCTATTTTTTTGGAAAAAAAATAGTTTTTCAGAATCCAATCATGCTTAGATCATAAAATTTCAGAAATAAAATTTTTAGGCACCCACATCTTTTTAGGAAAATTTGATATATGAAATCCTAGAAACTGAGTTTTTTCAGGAACAATTTTTTGACCAATTCCCACCACACTGACACTTAGTACAGAATGGATCACTTTGAGGAACAAAATAATTGTTTCTAAAAATTGGTTTAGAACTAGTATAACCAAAACCAGAACTATTCCATAGTGGTAGGATTTGATAATACATCTTATCAAAATTTTCCTTACCTAAGGTAATGTTTGACAAACACATCCGCAAGGAAAAAATTTCAGATTTCAGTTTTATAACCAGATCATGTCTTCTAAAACATTTGATTTTGAACAAGAGATAGGCTCAAAAACATTTTTCATAGAAATTACGTTTTCTAGATCCTTAGAAATTTTATTCTTATCAGAATTTAATTCCTCAAGATCTTTTGAAATTATTTCAAAATAAATATTTTTCTTATAAATATCTTTAGAAAGATCTACTATTTCCATTTTAAGAATAGTATTCCTATAATTTGCCTTATCGAGCTTTTTCATGTGTTTTGAATTCTCAATCTCAAGAAGTCTAGAAAACCTAGAAAATTCTTCATAGGTAGGTAAAGTATTGTCTCCATCAGAAAAAGATTATTCATCAGAAGAGTTATAGTAATGATTAGAATTTCAAGAAACATTGTTCATAGATTCATCATTGTGTGCCTTATCCATTCACCAATGATTTTCAATAGTTAGTCTAGCTATTAGACCAAGATTCTTCAATCCAGAATATTTGTAATCTAATGATTCATCTCAAGAGTCACCCCCACTAGCACTACAGCTGTCATTAGCTTTCAAGACTTTCATAGCATTTTCCTTGTAATACTTCTTTATGTTTCTCTTAGAATGTTTTTCCTTTAATTCTTTTCTCTTAAGCATAGGACAATAAAGTCTTATATATCCAGCTCTCTTATATTAATAACATGTATCTTCTAAATCTTTTTAATATTTTCATTCCTTTTTCTTATATTTGGATTGAACATTCTTCTGTCCAACAATCTTGTTTCTCCTTCGAGGATGATTGAAAAACTAATTTTATAATGATTCACTTCCACTTGATTCAGATTGTATAACAACCTTCTTAGATTTGTATCCAGTAAATCTCTCAGGAGTCTTGGCATTCATTTGATTTAATGTTGTAGTAAAATCAACACTACCTTTCCAATTATTCTTCTTAATGTTTTTAGAATCTCTCTTCATTCTAGTCTAATGTTTAAGAAGAGTTCCAAAGAGTTCATCAAGAGAAATATGAGTAACTTTTATGTTCTCATCAATAGAAGTTCTCTTGGATTCACACACATTGGGCATGATTTCTATGATCTAATCAACAAGAGCTTCATAATCTAATCCTTTCACACCCAAGGATTATAGACTATTGACATTAGTCATGAATTTATGTTGCAAATTACATATGGGTTCTCCATAAGGAAAGAAGAAACCAGGATATTCAGCTCTGGGCATGGATCTTCTAGTTTCAATTACATCGGAAGTTCCAATGTGTGTAACATCAAGTTTCTTCCATATACAATTTTGTGCTTCTTAAGATGAAATTTGGCTATATATATTTCTAGTCATGGAGAAAAAAAATGTATTGTGAACCTTATAATTCAGTTGATATTCATGTTTTTCTTGATTGGTGAAGGTACTAACTTCGTTGAATGGGATTTTATATCCTCCAGTAAGCATAACAAAATTATCAACTCTAGTATTGATAATGAATGTCTTCATGTGATCTCTTCAGTATTCATAATCATTCACATCAAAGATAGGTGGTCCTGTTGGATTGAAATTTTCTATGGAACCAATATTGATTTCTGCCATCTTATAGAAAAATCATTCCGCAGAAACATGTTAATATAAAAAAGTTTGTAAACAATGAAAATATTCCTAAGCAAGGAAAATATAGAACAAGATTATCTCAAAAAAATTAATCTGAACTTTATGAATCCGAAAAAATGATTCCAGAAATAAATGAGATGAATTCTATTATGAATGTAATCATGATAATAATTCATATTGAACAAAACCTCTGATACCAATTATTGAGACGGTATATGTGAGTATGATATATTCTATGATACTAAATTTAGGATCAAAATAATAGAGATACTTAATAAAGAATCTAATGATGCTTAAAATACAAGAGGGGGTGAATTGTATACTTTATAAATTCCTTTGGATCTTTTAAGTATGGTTATGTTCAACAATGCTAAAAAACGTAATTCACAAAACCTCTAAGTTCTACAAACTTGTTTGATTCAGTAAATATGATTCTGAGTAAGTGAATCTGGAATGATGGTTCCTGGAAATGAAACTTAATGAAAGTTTACAATGATTAAAATTCTACCTTAAAGCATATAATATCAAAATAAATCAATGTATACAAGTATAATGAAGTATATGATAGTTATACTATCCTCAATACCCAAAATTTAGCGGAAAACTTGTAAAAAGATAGGTAACAAGTATTAAATCTTTTAACCCAAGGAGAAGGGAATCCAACAACCTTGGACCAAGGTCCCTTAATTTATACTTTCAAAAATGTCTTTCTCACCCGCCCCAGGGTAAGCCCTCGATAATAAGATCAGAGTCTGTATTATTATCCCCTCAAGCCATAAACTGTATGGTAGTCATCACGTCTATCTTCCTCAACAAGGAATCCATCAACTTCAAGGTAGCTGGCACCTCTGTCTTCCTAATCCCAGAATCCCTCAATTGTACACAGCAACAATCGGAGTCACACAATGAAAATCTAAACAAGAAGTTTAGTATGCACAAGTCAATGAGAGTCTCTCTCTAGAAATCACTTAAACAATATGTAATCTCTGGATTCATAGAACAGTGTTTAGCTCTTTTCAAATGAGCTCTTATTTATAGGGACAACATCAACGGTCGGCTCCCTCCACCAATGATCATATTTTTCCTTGAATTTTAGAGGGACCTATACATGTATTACTTAAACAACTATTATTTAGAAACTGAATGCATGATATATTTTTTTAAAAAAACATGTGTATGAAAAAATATGGTTACATAACCAAAAATCAATATTCATAATGTAATGAAATAAAAATTCAATGTCTAACCAAAAATGAATTCAGTGTCTATAATACAAGGATATTCAGATTCTGTTTTCTAGGAATTAGGAACCTGAACTCTAAATAATTCCAGAGTCTGAATTTCTATTAAATTCGGAATATCGGTTCACAAGAATTCGGAACCTGAAATTACAATGTTCGGAGTCTGAATTCATTAGAATTTGAAGTCACGACACATAGGAATTCATAACCTGAATTCGTTGTCAGAACTCAGAGGAATTAGTTACAATAACTAAGAGTCAGTATTCATAAGAATTCATACACATAACTCGTATTTAGTATTCAGAGTGAGAACTCAGAAGAGAGGAGAATCTGAATTCAGAGAACTCGGAGTCAGAACTCAGAAGAGTTCGTAACCAGAATTCGGAGAATTCGGAGTCCGAACTCAGAAGAGTTCGGAGTCTGAATTCAGATAACTCAGAGTCAGAACTTATAAGTGTTTGTAACCTAAATTCTAAGAATTCGGATCCTAAAATAGAACTCTTCATATCTAGGTAATTATAGGATTCTGAGGTTTTGGTTACAAACCAAATTTTACACTTAAAAAAACAATGATATGAACAATGAAAACATGGTAAGGATAAATTTCCTTGGGAAAGAAAATTATTCCTTATAGAAGAAAAAACATATGGAAAAATGATATTTGCCTTTAGATAAGGTGTTGGTTATTTTCAAAACATGAAGGAATGGTTAAGTCATACGGAAACCATAATGACTCAACAATCTCCCCCAATTATGAAGGAATGGAAAATTAATAAGTCAAACCTTATTGACTCAATGTTGATATCATGGTACATGTTTAATAACATATCACCCGCTATTTTAACCATTACAAGGCCCCCTAATAAGTAATTTTTTTATCTTTATATAATTCATCATTTTAAAAAAATTCAAATTCAAATGATGCAAAAAAGAATAAAATGGAATGCATATGAGCATATATGTGAAGAATATTATTGTATCCAACTGATAGTCCATAGAGGAACAAAATTGGTCACTAGTTTCCATCATTTGGAAAAAAATGTTCGAAATTTTAAACATGGATTATAGATACATAGAATTAATCCATATCAAATCCATAGTAGAACTCATATTTCATATACTAATTTATTGGTAATTATAAACATCTCTCCTAAATTTTTTATGAAGTTGTAATATGTCATATTGATTTTAATGATATCTGGATCCAAAAATACTAGAAATTATATGGAAGTTTTCTTGTCACTGTTAATTGAATATTTGAAACTATTATAAGAGAATGGTGGAAGGGTGTATGATTCTTATAAAATTGAAAATTTTCAATTGTATGTAATGATTATGCTCACTATAAATGACTTCCCAATATATGGAAAATAATCATCCTATAGTGTTAAAGGGAATAAAACTTGAATAATTTGTTTAAAACATACTTCATATTATCAACTGCATCACGGGAGAAAAATAGTATACAGGGGCCATTGAATTTTTTGGAAGAGGGATCACACTTATAGAAGATTAAAAAAGACTTGAATGGATCGCCTGAATTTGATGCTACTCTACAACGTTTATCCATTGATTATTATTCTAAGAGGGAAACAAATTTATGTGACTTTTATTAATACACAAAAATATTGTAAAGATATCAATATTTGGAAGAAACTATCAATATTTTTTGAGATAACATGGTGAAGATATCATATGGTCAAACAGAACATTGATTTCATGTATGTAGAGAGGAATATCTATGATATATTTATTAAAGCATTGTTAGAAATCAATGGAAATACTAATGATGGGTTGAATGCAATATTGGTCTTACTCTCAATGGGAATAAATTTGTAGTTAGTCCCCACTTCTGATGGAAGGTCAACATTCCTGCTCCCAGTTTATCACACATTATCTGTGAGGTAGAAAATTATTATATTTTAATGTATTTATGATATCAATGTTCCATATATATATTATTAAAATGTAAAACATTTTTAATTCCATGCTTCTTAAGATGATATTTTTGAAATCTCATGATTATAATATCATGATACAATAACTCCTACTCATCACACTATGTGGAATATTTTTCAAGTATGTCAGAATGAATATAATGAAGGTGTATTATTTTTTCAATTTAATTTTTATTAATGTGATTCATTCAAGTTATTTGAACACTTTGGAGAATGAAATAGCTTTTTTACATTGGAAATTGGAGATTCATTTTCCTCTACCTTTTATTGATGTAATGCTTCATTTAATGGTTCATTGGATGACTGAAATAAAACATTGTAGACTTGTATGTCAACATTACATGTATCCAATTGAATGAAATAAAAATAGATTAAAGGGGAATGAAAATAATTAATATATACCTGAATCATCCATTGTTTAGAAGTATATTTTTTACGATGTTTCATAGTTCAGAATATTATATTTGTTTGTTGTGTAGCACACTAATTTTCCAACATCACTCCATGAAAGTGTTAATTATGTAAGAATGTGGATTCATGGATTAAAAGTCAAATCATTGTTAGGTGAATAGATAATGAAGGTACATTTATACACCCTAAATAACATATATGATGTTCATCCATATATAAAATTTCTTATTATTGTTTTGAACCAGTGATATCCAAATAAGAGAGGCATGGGGATTTCGAATGATCATAAAAAAACATTTTTTCCATGGTTAGAAGAGATTTTACCTGGTAGATTAAATTCATTACAAACATTTATATGTTCAGTGGGATAAACTAGTTTAAATTCGATAGCATGGTTTTGGTATGAAATTAATGGATCTACATTTCATATGAAATACCTACACAATAAAAGTGTGTTTCATAATAGTATTTTATTGGAGTTCAAAGAGGATATTCATTTTATCGACTTCCAAATAAAAAAACCTAAATGCTACATCAAATGAATATTATTGATCCATTGATGAAATATGGGAGGTTGATTACACATAAAATTCCAACTACCAGTATTTAACTACAAATTGTTTATTAGTAACAACAGGGTCATACATGATGAATTTGGATTGACACTTGTTAATATGAATAAATTGGAATGAAAAAATGATCCTTTTATGATGGAAACACTTGGAGAACAAATTTATTATGTTCAAGATCAATTTGAAATGAAATGGTCTACTGTTTTACAAGGTAAAAATAGTATGTTGGTGATGATAAACATGAATAATGGGTTAATTTATGTGAGATCACTACTTCCTTGGAAACATTAATAAATAATATTTTTGACCATTTAGTAGACATGGTTTGTTGCATAGGGATTTATCATAAAAAATTAATTTAGAATATAATACTTTACTGTATTCCTAATATTAAAGACAACATATGTTTATTTCTTGTTTATGTTTTCAAATTTCTTTAATTTTTAGATATTTTATTTTAATTTTATTTTTTTGAATACATATTATAAATAATATGTAAATTTTTTTGTTTATATAATTTTAATTTTTGTAGTGTAATATTTTTACATTTACTTAACATATCTATTAATGGGTTTCTTTGAAATCCATTTATTTTATCATTAATATGTTAATTAGAAAAAATTTGTGTAAGAATATATTGTATTGAAATTATTATTTATTTAATAATTATTTATCTGGATGGAGATTATTTACAATGAACACACCATTTATGTGTTTTTTTCATCAATTTATGACATTTCAACTCTCATTAATATTTTTTTCATTTTAGTTAACTATGAAAAATATGAAAAACTTGGTTATGTTTATTTTACATTACTTCTTTTTTCCTAATCATTAATTTTTTTACATTTTATGTTATTGATGGATATTTTTATTTTTATAATATATTATATTACTTTGATTTATAGAATAATGATAGTTCAATCATCTAATCTACTTCATATTATTTAAATGATAATACTCATACCACTGGGGAGAATGGTACACAATCTCTTGTTGATGAGACACCTCATCCTGCTTTACATGGGATATCTACTTCTATATAGGAAAAAAGAGTTCAAGGGTTAGTAAATGTGCCACCAAACATTTATGAAAATTATATGTTTTCCATAACTAAGACAAGATTATAATACTACAATTTTATGATAATGATATTACAAAACGTCCAAATTAAAAACAACTCAAGACTTTTATTATAGATTATGGTAAAAGAAATGTTAGTGTTTTTTAGTGATTGGTGAAGTGTTAACAAAGTGACATTCTCACACTTGTGGGAGACCATTTTAGTATGTTCATTTGTTTGTAATTTACTTATCTTGAAATTTTAGTGGTATTAAATGTTTTCTGCCTTCCTATCATATGGAATATGATATAACAGACAGTGGAGAAGTCATGAGGAAATTTTTATCAATGGATGTTGAGAGATATAATGATTTAAAATGAACCCTCAAATCATTGTTCAATTTATAGGATATACAACTTAAATATCCATGTGGTATAAATCCATTTATATAAGAATGTACATGGAATAAATTTTTTAACGTGGGTGACGAGAATATTATTTACTATGAGTATTGTTAACATTTTATAAAAATTATTAATAACTTTGATAATTATTTTTTCATCATAATTATTAATTTATAGTAATTTGTTAGATCTCATTTGAAGATCCAATATAGAAATGTTTACCCCCATATGTTACTACAGTGATGGTAAACATTATTAGAAGAACAAATGACACTATAAATAAAATATTTTAGAGCTAATTTAGTAGGGTTTGGAGAGCCCCCCCCCCCCTCTAGAAAATTCAAATTTACGGAGGGATCAAAAGAGAAAAAATGTAAATATCTTATAGAGGAGTTCATGGTGGTTGTTGAGAGGATTGTATGTTATTTATTTATTTATATATTTAAGATAAATAAACTAATTATATTTTCTAATTCATTATAAATTTATTCAAGTATTCCATAATGGATTTTATTGAATTGAATAGAACAAATGGGGTCTTTGTTGTCTAGGGTAGAAATGATTTTTTAGCTCCAATATTGGGAAACTCCCAAACACCCAGGATGGGAATACAGAAACCTGGTAGTTCTATCGAAAAAGTAATCATTTCATCATTCAGAAGATTCATTAAGAAAGTTGTTTAGAAAAAATAGATTATTTAGAATCTGATGTTTTGGATATTCATGAAAAATAGAGGACTTGATCAGAGTATTAGAACATTAAATGTTTTCAGACATGGAAAGATAGCTTTAGACTACCCGTGAAACTCCTTCAAATATACCAGTAGATACCACTCCCCCAACTGATTACACTCATTCATCTCCACCTATAGACCCTGCTCTTTATAGTACCCATAAATCCCCTTCTCAATAACATCCAATTTATTGGGAGTTATATTTTGATAATCTCCATCATATAGTTTCATATGGGATGGAATTTTATATTGGAAATCCCATTTATCATCAATAGATAAATATAGAGTATCCTAGTTTCACATTAAAGGGTATTATATATATATTTGAAAAACAATGTCTTATAGATGAGGTGAGTACAATTAGATAATATATGATCATTTTCTGGTTTTTCACTCTCAACTTCATCAATATATTACCATATAGGTATGTATATATTATATCATTAATTTTATTTTGATTTTCTATTATATTTAACATAGTATTTCTTATATATTTATATAAATTTTTAGAAGAATACTTTTAAGGGATGGAATTACAATATTGATAATAGAAAATAAAAATTATTATTACTTCATATACATATTCTTCTAGTCTTGACAGATTGTATGCATATTCAAATTTTTTAATCAATGTAAATGAGATTCCAATTGATTCTTATTTTCATGGGAGTGTAATGAATATGGGGCTTCTGAGAAGTGATATCATAGATATCATTTCTAGAGATCAACTAAGAATAAACATGATTAAAAAAAATCATGTAAGTTAATTAACAAAATTTTTCTTTTCATGTAAATTAAAGAAAATATATAATTATATTTTTTATTAGGTATCTCCATATACTTTTTTAAATATCTAGTCAAGACAGATGTATATGAATTTATAGACCCAAGTTTTATTTCTCCAATAGTTAGGATAATGACTAATTCATAAAGAACATTTTATATTATTCATATATTTTAGAAGAATACAATTATTCAGAAATGGATGTTTCTATATCATTAAGACTATGAAACATATTTTTCAAATATTGTTTTATATATATATATATATCTTAACATAATAACAACTCAAAATAAATTTTTTATATATCAGTGTTCATTAGTTGTGGACTGTTTTTTTTTGCGAGAAGAAAATGTAAAATCTATTATTTATCTATGGTGAAGTGAGTGAAAACATATAAATGTTTTAAACATATATTTCTGAATATATTAATCATTTTTTATAATATAATGACTAAATTTTATTTTATTCATATTATTTTCAAAAGGGTCATGGAATTGCATTAGAGAGATGACAGGGAAGAAGAGTGCTAAGATAAAATTTTTAAAAACTAAGGTGATTCATAATTTTCAATTATTAAATTATAGATATATTACTTAAAATTTTATTTATTATTAAAATTTATTTTTAAGAGTGTTTTCATCGACAAATATTTTTAAAACAATATTGAAATTTTTTTAAAAAAAAAGTAAATATAAAATAATGTCATCTAGGACAGTTATGTTGTTACCTAACGTTAGATTTATTTATAATAGATTCCTTAAAATTTCATTTGTTTTATTGAAAATATAGGTTACATCATTTATTTAATAATTAAATCTTACTGATGAACCATGATGATATATTGAACCTGAGTTGAGACATTTATAAACACGGTGGGAGAATCATTTTTATTTTTTTATTTTTTTATTTAAATTTTTATTTTAAATTTTAATGGTCAATTGTAATTGTCTTCACTTGGATGTTTTTCTAGTTGTCCTACTTCTTTTTCTACAAGTGTTTTTATTATTTCTATTCTTTATTTGATATATCAATTAAATATTTAAAAAAATATTTACCTCAGATATTGGATAACCTATGTGAAAGACAAAATAACTTATATTTTTCACATCAGTCATTGGATAATCGATTTAAAAATAATTCCTAATTCAATTTTCAGGATATTTATCAAATAACAAACAATAAAGGGGTTTTCATGTATCTTATATCAAAAAATTGATTTTAGTTATCTAATGTAAAACATTTATTTACAATGTCACCTAAGAAATGAAGTGAAACAATGATTTGACTAATCATTTATGCACTTGTGTGGGTGTAATGGAAATAATATATCACAACTTGTATCATAATATAGACCAATCCCAAGAATTATATTTGGCATATAGTATTTGTCCCTTGAAAATAGAAACAAAATTTTAGACTTTTAATATAATATATGTCGTTTAATTTAAAGAGATGAACCCTGAGCTCATCTAAGTACATATAAAGTGGAATCCAAAGTATATTACTAGGGGTCGTGTAACTACCTAACACCATCAGAGTCCTTCAATGGATACCAACTCATGCAACCCCTGGTGTCACTCCTTACATGGTATAAAGTATTAGACCCTTGATTCTATCCCATGTATCTCACATTATGGTTTTTTATCACTCCATGTATGGTATTACAATCTCTCCGCAGATCTCATCTATGTGTTATCCCCTTGGGAACTAGTATCATTCCAGTATGTAATAAAACACACTATCATTTTATTCATAACATAAAATGTATAACTCCCAGTGTACCAAAACATAAAGTAACCTACACACCCACTCTTGGTTTTTTTATTAGATACCCTTGTTTCACCTAATATAAATGTATCCATTATCAGCCTATGTGCCCATCCAATGAATTTTGAAATTGAAAACTCAGTATTTCTCAGGGAGGTTCGTGATTCATTTGATCATTTAAATTAATAATGGGGAATTCCATATAAAAAACATGTGAAATCTTAGAAACGATTAAAAATGGGTAATTTACCGCCATTCAATATAATTAATAATAATGATAAAGTCGATGAACTAAGTTAGCCATAA
Source organism: Viscum album (assembly GCA_963277665.1). Taxonomy (NCBI): domain Eukaryota; kingdom Viridiplantae; phylum Streptophyta; class Magnoliopsida; order Santalales; family Viscaceae; genus Viscum; species Viscum album. Next base: position 2,057,331,617 of record OY728123.1, on the reverse strand, counting down.
TTAATAATAGGGCCAATGTAATATGGTCCTCATCTATAACATGGAATTTAATTAATTAGGTAGTTTCCTCTATTAGAAATGAATAATGAGAATAGAAGAAAAGAAATATTGTAATGACCCATATCATAGTATCCAAGAGCTGGTGCCCTATATTAATACATTGGCATAATATACATGGAATCACATACCAAGGGACTGAATAGGTTAGTAATAACAGTAAACTAAATACATACATGTAGTCCACTTTACATTTTGAAACACCAAATAAAAAAAATAATTTCATTAGGTCTTCCATTATTTCCACTTTCTAAACCCTACATATTACATATAACAGAATTCTCTGAATCATGCGGAAAAATACACAATATAAAAGGGGGGGAGGTCAAATGCTCAGTAAGGGTAAGCGTACAATGGAAACTATGAGTAACTATAGAATAAATTATATAGAAAGGTAAATAAATAATAAACATGAAATTTAAATAATCGAATAATCTTTGAAACATTATTGTGGATATTATAACTAAACAAATAATTACATTAAATAATGATTATGATGGAATGCATAATGATGGATTTTTTCTCTATCATAATATATCCTCATGATATATACAGTCAAGATCTATCCAAATGAATTTTTATGTTTTTGGGTAGAAATATGTTTGATTTGTGTCAAAATATATCCTCCTGACAATTTAAATCTTCTTGGAAAAAGCTCAAAGTTGTTGTCACCAACTAATTTTATATCATGTCACCTACCAAGGCATCAAGGGTCAATAGTATTTCCCATCCATCACTTACATTCTCTAATTTTAACTACCCAATGTTTTAGCATTGAAAATTACATTCATATAAATATTTAATGTAATCACATGAAATCAGAACATAATTAACTACTAATTTCTATGTGACATTTAAACATAATTTTTACACTTCTATGTCTGGAATATTGAAAATCTGACATACCCAGTATTGATCGGTATGATGTTTCGAGTTCGGTAAGTAAAAAATAATATCTGGTGAATAGTAACATATCCACATGAATAGTAATGATACCCTTATGAATAGTGACACAACCTAATGAATAGTAACTTTATCTATGATATTTTATAAATAAAATTCAAGTGGCAGTACGATATACTTGTATCCGGGGATAAGAAAAATAAATGTTTTAAAATTGTTATTTTTCTATTAAACTGTGATTTTAATTAAATATTACATTAATCATATTTAGTAAACTATTTTTCAAAATTGGATTTATTTTTTGGATTTTACAATCAAAAAATGGTTATGGTGAATTATTGGGGTTTTTCTAAAATACCTGAATTTTTTATAAATAGTAAAATATTATAATTTATGATAAATGCTAAATATTGGATTTATTGAGTCATTGATGATGATATACTGATGTAAGAAAACATTATTTTAAATCACATGTATTTATTAATAATCTAGGTCATGTAATAGTCAATATTTTATGTCTTTTAATGAAAAAATAAATTAATGATTATAATATTATAAATACCCGCCTCCCCTTCACTATAAATACAACATATCCTTACCTCTTATCTTCAATTCTCTCATAACTTCTGACATCCCAATATTTTGCCCAAATATCTTACCAAGATCCTTCATCAAGTACAAAAGACCCTATTCTATTCAAAATACCAAATCATCTCTCCTTAAGAGGCTCTCAAGGGAGATAAACTAAAAAGCTGAAGTACACTTTCTAATTGTCTTTGTTTCATTCCTCACCTCAATTCACCCAAATCATATGATAACTCCAGTAACATACCTGTACTATAATTATATTATACTAATGTGTTATTTTCATCATCTTCTCTCCTTTACCCACCTTTTATTTGAAATAAATGAAAACACAGTTTGAGATGTGTTAATTTAGCACAATCAAGGATGGCAGGTTGTCAATTTCTATTACTATCTTCAATTCTTGAAATTAATCCATTTTTATGGTAGAAAAAAATATCATATGTTTATTTTATCTTATTTAATGTAATGGAGTCATTATTCACTCATAATTTAAAATAATAATAGAAAACAAGTTAGTTGTGAGCAAAACCACTAAAATTAATTGATTTTTTTTCATTACAGTTTTTTATAATGATTCGACTCCACTCTAAGAAACCAAATTAAAAATGAAACCATGTTATCTCAATTATGTTAACTAATATCATACTAATTCAATTATGTAAAACCATTTTCATCTTACAAGTTTATCCGAATAAGAATATAAGTGAACTGATAATTAAAACCAAGTAAGAAAACGAACCCGAACAATGAAATTGATCCCCATAATGAAAAAAATGGTTATACTCTGAATGGCCTGAAGGAATTATTTTTTATTTTTATTATAGATAATCCCCATTTTAAGGGTTGAAGGGGAACCCGTACATGACATGTAGTCACAAGGCCCGACATGACCTGTAATACATGACCGGAAGGCCCAAATAAAAATGGTTATAAATGAACATAAAAAGGTAAGAATAAATATTCTAAATATATAATAGGTTCTTTAATTAATAATTAAAGAACATAATTTTTCAGTTCAGGTCACTGATATCAAGTGGAGAACACCAACAAACTTAAGGTAAGGGATCCCCTCCACTTAACTTTTATTCAATAATTTCCTCTATGTTATGCCATTTTATGGGTAATCCCTAGTAATGTGGTATGATTTTAATCCTCCCCCATACATACCTCATGATTTATAAGTGATGATAAAAACATTTCTATCTAATTAATTCCTCTTATGTACTCTCGATACTATGCCAACAATCATTAGATAATTCTACCTGAACCACTTTTATTTCATAACGTTGCTCTCTCTTTACTTTTAACAAAATGGAGATGTATTTTCTTTCTATTTATAACTTCAAAATTCTTTTTATATGATCCAAAATCATGTCTGAATATCCATACTTCATTCTATTTTGGGGATATACAAGCTTTTAATTAATTCCCTCCTCGATACATCCCAATAAGAAACTCATTTTAATGGAACTTCCCAAATATTTATATAATTTAAAGTGCACTCTATACTCTGTTTTACTCCATCATATTAATTAAAAAATAATTATTGCTATTATAAAAACATTCTTGGTTCACTTATCATTTTATATAAAATATTGTCCCCGTTTCAATTTTAAAAGCTCTATAGTATTTTCCATAAAACCACAAAAAATGTGTTTTAATGCTAAAACATCTCAAATACTTTTCATACAATTTGACACATCTATTTGAAATAAATTGCAATTATATAATCAAATTTTACCTTATTAACATCCATGTTTGTTCTAATTCCATTCATTGATGTACACTTTCAAGATACGCCTATTGGTTATGCTTTATGTCCTGATTGTAGTACCCAATTCCCTCCAAGGGTAACCCTTGTGTTTAGGTAAGATTTACTATTTATGATTATTTATGTGGATAAATTATTAATTAAATTTAAGATGGATTCACCTAGATATCGATTCAATCCATTGGGTAAAGTTGAGTATCATGAGACATTATATGAGACGATATTGGTGGTTAGCTTTGGCTTCTTCTACTATGTGAAATGGTCTTGGTGGTTAGCCTTGGCTTATGCTACTATGGGAAGCGGTCTGGGTGGTTGTCTAGGACTCATACTATATTCATGTTTTATGTTTCTTACACATTTCATTGATTCCATGTTTGGATGTTCACAGGTTTATATTTTATAATCCATATGTTACATACCTTTTTATATCATCATGTCATGGCTCTAATCCCATGTGCTAATTCTTTGTTATTATGGTTATTACTTTATTGGGATTTTTGATCATCCCTTTTTTCATGTGACCCCTAGGGTACACCATGTTGATGTATAGGCTTAAGGGAAATCAAAATCTTTTTATGAAGACTAAATAAAGATTTGTTATATTTTTTTCAATATTTACAGTTTTAGGTACCTAGTCTTCAAAGACTCTATAATTCACGATCCTTGCATTGTAATATGATGAATAATTATTCTTAAAATCATGAAATGATAAATATAAATGGATAGGGTCACTGTAGTTTTTATCATGGGATGGTCTAGTTATTTTTGGAGATTATGAATAGATCACTTTAGTAAGAACATTTAGGATGATATGAAGTATTAGAAAACATCCCAAAATTTTTGTAAGTATAGAGTCAGTGGTTTATAAAGAATAACATCCCAGTTTAGATACAAACAGTTATAGATGGATCTGGCAGAGATATAACTAGGAGTGAAAAAATAATACAATGAGTTTTGGGCTTGACTCAGGGTATCCTATTACACAACAACATGCCTTGATAAACATTTGGTTTGACACTCCTATGGGATATGGTTTCATAAATTGATTATCTTAGTACAAAACACTATTAAAAGAATAAAAAACTACCATAAGAATATAAGTTATGAACAAGATTGAGGGTAACCTATAATTAAACCTATGAAATCACATGTTATGTTATACTTCTCCTACAAAAGTTTATCATTTTATGTTCAAAGATTCCTTTTTAAGATCTATAACTTAGTATTTCATCCCTCTAATTTTACATTCCTTTTCTGAGTTAATGTAGGGAAAATAATAAAATGTTCCATCAACCACTATGATAGGCAATGTGAAGATTTCATTAATTTTATGCCTGATATGATAGAAACGGATGCTCAAAACAGCAGGATGGTACTTGCTCAGTTGGCTCAAGCTACGAAGAATAACTTGAATCATATGGAAATCCATCCTCATCCAAGGAAAGAGAATGATTCCATATAATCATTAATATAGAAAAGGCCTCCCATGTATAGTGGATATTCAGATCCCCTCCTCACGAAATAGTGGATTAAATCCATTGAAATAAAATTATCTATTCTCGAGAGCTCAGAATAATAGAAAGGTGTACTAGCGGTCTGTAATTTTAATGAGAAAGATGATTATTGTTGTACACTGATCAAGAATACAATGTCCCAAGAGGAAACTGATTTCATGTATATGGTGGAATCGAAGAGGATGTTTTCCAATAAATAGTTTCCTCGAACCCTCCGTCTCAAAATGGAAAGACAGTTCCTCAGTCTCAAGAAGTAGGAAGATGAGTCCATCAGGGTGTATGAAGAAAACATTTCAAGTCTTGCAAGGAATGTCTCTGGATTTTACATGAAAATTAAAAGGAAGGTGGATAATTTAATTAGCAGGATAAATCTGAGTCTAGAGAAGATGTTGGCTATTCGAGACTTCGGCAGTTATAAAGAGATTATCTACTATGCCCTGAAGGATAAAATGGATATTGTAGAATCTCAATGGTCTTGTGGGATCATTGAAAATAAGTTGAAAATGGAGAAAGCATGGGTGGTTCAATAAAAATATCCAATGATGGAAGTAAGCCTGAATATCCCACTTGTAAAAGTTGTGAGAAGAACCATCCTAGGAACATTCGAAAGGAAACAAGGAATTGCCTCAAATGTGAAATATGGGACATTTGGCCAAGAAATACCGAAGTAATATGAAAAATATTTCTCATGTGGAAGAATAAAGGAAGGTTTCGATCAAGTATTAGCTAGTGGTTATATGTTAAAACTGCAATGAGCATGGAAATTATGCAAATAATTTCCCTAAGCCATGGGTTGGTGGATGAAAATCAGCAGCAAAAACAAGGAAACAAGGAATAGAATATGCTATCACTACTGTTGTCATGGATCCAGACAATGATTTGGTGACAAGTACACTAATTATTCATTCAATGAGTGGGAAAATAATATTTAATTCTGGTTCTGTGCATACTTTCATATTATGCATGTTTAGTATAACTATTAAAACACCACCTCAAAATTTTGGGGAAATGTTATATGTGAGAACATAAATTGGAGAAATCACTGCCTCCATAGTTTATAACTCATCTCCTGGTTAATTTTTGTGGAAAAAACCTCCCAAAAAATGATTTCATAATTAATTTAGTTGTGTTTGATGTTATCTTGAGCATGGATTGGATATCTATATGCAAATCCAACATTAAAAATCATGAAAGGAAAATAAATCTTTACATCCTGAAGCATCCTTTTATTATTTAAAATTTATTGATGAAGATGAATATTCTTTTTAATTATTGGGTCTAATGTGGATATTAATTCCATATATAAATTCATGTAATGTTCAAATTATTTGGACAAATTAGAGAATCAAGCTTTAGGAAAAGCCCATCATGAGTGATTACACTGATTTGTTCCTTAATGAGTTTCTTGGTCTTCCTCCTGACCGAGAGGTAGAGTTCTCAATTGAAATTATTTCTAGATCTCCGACTATATCAGAGGAACCCTATAGAATGGACACTATTGGTCTAGAAGAGTAGAAGAAGCTATTATATGATAATTTGGATAATTGTTTTATATTCCCGAGTGCTTCACGAAGGCATGCTCCATTCCTCTTCGTCAAGAAGAAGGATGGATAAATTCCATTATGCATTGATTATCATGAGCTCAATAAAATCATGATAATGAAATACTATCCCCTACCATGGATTGATGAATTGTTTGATCATCTTTGTGGGACCAGTAATTTCTCTAAGGTGGACCTTCATTCGGGATATCATCAACTAATGTTGAGGAAAGAATATATTCCCAAGACAGACTTTAGAACGAGGTATGGAAACTATGAGTTCATATTGATTACCCTCAGAATCAAAAATAATTTAGCAGTTTTCATGGATTTAATGAATAGAGTCTTTAGAGATTTCCTTGAAAAATTTGTTGTAGTCATTACTGAAGACATCTTTATATACTCCAAGAGCAAGGAGGAACTTGAAGATCATTTTAATACAGTGTTAAAGACTTTTCTAAGTGAGAATTTGAATGAAAGGTACCACAAATGTGAGTTCTAGATGGAAGAAGTGTTGTTATTGGGGAATCATATCACTAGAAAAGGGATATCTGCGGACAATTCGAAGACTATGGCAATTGAAGAGTATCCCAGACCAACATCTATAACGGAGATCCTCTCCTTTATAGGTATAGCTAGGTATTATTTTTGATTTTTTAATAATATTTCATATTTTTCGAACCCAATGACCAAGCTGACATTGAAGAGAGTAATGTTTTACTGGACTCGTGAATTTGAAGACTATTTTAAGCAGATGAAAAATAAGATAATAATTTCACCAATAATCACACTCCCAATAATTGGAGAAATCTTTGTGGTGTGCATAAGGGATTTAAAGAAGGGATTAGGTTGTGCACTGATGCAAAATGATAATGTGATATAAAATTCATCAAGGTAGCAGAAAATTCATCATAAAAAATATCCCACATAGGATCTGGAGTTGGCAGCTATGATCTTTGTGTTGAAAATATGGCAGCATTGTCTATATGGGGAGACGTGTGAGATATATACCGATCACAAAAGACTCAAATATAAAATCGCATTGAAAGATATTAATATGAGCTAACAATGATGGATATAGCTCATCAATGATTATGACTTATCAATCCACTATTGTCCCTGTAAGGAAAAAAAGATGCAGATTCTCTTAGTAGAAAGGATCATGTATTTTTATCAATGATGAGGATTGAAAACGATCGGACCTTCTAATATTTGAAAATAATGGACATGGGAATAAGTAATGGAGGAACATCATCGATCCTTTCTAAAATGATTTATCAACCATACCTCGTAGTGAAAATAAAGGAAACTCAATGATAAGATGTTGAAATTTAGAAAAGGGTTGATGCTATTAGAAATGGGAAATCTGCTGATTTCAAAATTGATGAGGAATGAGAAGTAATATTCGGGTCACAATTATGTGTACCATCTGATCCAGAAATAAATAAAGAGATTCGGAATGACGTACATAGCTCAACATTCTCTATCCACATAGTGATCAAAAAGATGTATTGAGATATCTGAGAAAACGTTTTGTGGGACAATATGAAAAAGGATATTGTTGAATATACCTCAATGTTCATGGAATTTCATCAAGTGAAGGCTAAGTGAAAAAATTATAAGGGGATGATGAAACCACTACCTATACCAACATGGAAGTGGGAGAACATTACCAAGGATTTCATCATTGAACATTCATGGACATCTAGAGGAAACAATCCTACATGGGTCTTTGTGGATCGTCTTATAAAGACAACTCACATTATCACAATTCGAGAGGACTTATCATTGGATCATCTTGGACGTATTTATATCAAAGAAGTGTTAAGTCTGCATGTATTACCACTATTAATTGTATCTGATCATTTTCCAAGATTCACCTCGAAGTTCTAGAAATGTCTTCAATATGCTCTAAGCACTGAACTGAACTTTAGTACAACCTATCATCCTCAAACTGGTAGAAAATACGAGTGAACTATTGATACATTAGAAGATATGTTGAGATAATGTTCTATGGACTTCAAAGGTGGATGATACAAATTTCATCTAGTGGTGGAATTCTCCAACAACAACAGTTTCCACTCAAGCATCCCAATGGCACCCTATGAATCCCTTCATGGGAAATGGTGTAGAATATTTTCATGTTGGGATGAAGTCGGTGAGCGTAAGATTCATGGACCTGAAATGGTTAATGAAATTATTGAGAAGTTGAAATCCATTCAGATCATATCAAGACCACCCAAAGTTGATAGAAGTAAAATGAATACAACCATCGATGTGACCTTGAGATCAAAATTGGAGACATGGAATTTCTAGGAATATCTCTATAGAATAAGGTAATTTGGTTTGGAAAGAAATATATGTTAAGTCCTACGTACATCGGGCCCTTTAAGATTCTTGATCATGTCGGGGTTGTGGGCTATCTATTATCACTTCCACCTACCATGGCCAATGTAAATGATTTATTTCATGTATACCTCTTAAGTAAGTACATACAATATCTTTCACATGTACTCTCTTCAGAGGTGGTACCGTTGGGGGGATGATCTTTCTTATGAGGAGTAGATAGTGAAGATCATGGATCATAGAGATAAATATATATGTAACCAAACTACCCACCTGGTCAAAGTTCTATAGCGGAACAAAAAGTACGAAGAGGAAACACAGGAACTGGAGGTGGAAATGATGGAAAATTACACGCAACAATTTATGGATTATATTGTAAAATGAAATTTTGAAAGAGAAATTTCATAATGGGGGAAGAATGTAATGACCAAACTGTTTATCAATGGAATGTTTGTAAATATAAATATGTCATATAATAACATGAAATCACAACATAATGAACTATTATATTCTATCTGAAATTCAAACATAATTTTGACACTTTGTGTTTGGAATTTCTATATTCTAAACAACATGGTTTGGATTGGTAAGATGTTTGGAGGCATATAAGAAAAACATAAGTTTTGGTGAATAGTTAAATATCCCCATGAATAGTACTGTCACCCTTATGAATAGTGACATACCCATAATGAATAGTAACAATACCTATGATAGTAAATAAATAATATTCATGTGTGAGTAATATATACCGATATCTTGGGATAAGAAAATAGATGTTTTAAATTTGTTATTTTTCTAGTAAATTATTATTTTAATTGAATATTACATTAATAATAATTTAAAAAATATTTTTGATAAATGGACATCTTTTTTGGATTCCTAACATAAAAAATGGTTATGATGAAGATTTTGGATTTTTCTAAAATACTTGAAGTTTTTCAGAATAGTAAAATTGGATAATTTATGAAAAATGATAAATAATGGATTTGTTGAGTCATTTATGATGATCTATTAATGTATGCCCAATTTTTTAAAAATCAAATGCATTTATTACTATTCCAGGTCATGGAATACTCAATATTTCTTATCTTGTGAGGAAATAATAAATTAATGAATATAATATTATGAAAACCCTCCTCTCTTCCACTACAATTTCCACCCATCCTTACCTCTTCCATTCACTCCTATCAAGCCCTTTTCATTTTCAATATTCTACCCAATTCTCTTTCCAAGCTCCTTCCCCATGTCTGAAATCCCCTAGTATCTTAAAAATACCAAATCATATCCCCGTAAGAGTATCTCAAAGGAGATAAACTCAAAACGTAAATTCCTCTTTCCTATTTCTTTAATTCTTTTTAGTTCTATTCTTTTCTTGTTTGTTTCCTAACCTCCCTTCACAAAAAATGGTATGAAAGCCACAGTAAAATATATGTACTATAATTATATTAAAATAATGGTATATTATCATCATCATCCCTTTTTTCCCCAACATTTATTTCAATGAAATTAAAATACCCTATGAGATATGTTAATTTATCCCAATCAATGATGATGGGTTATAAATTTCAATTACTATCTTCAATAATGTTCATGAAACCATTTTTATGGTTGTACCCAAATATTATATGTTTATGTTATCTTATATAATGTTATGTAATAATTTTTCACTCATGATGTAAGATAATAATACCAAGCAAGTTAGTTGTGAGAAAAACAGCTAAAATTAATTCAACTGTCTATCATTAATGTTTTGTATAATGATTCGACTCCACACTAAGTAAAAATATTAAGTTATCACCCATTAAATCTCCTAGAAGTTCAGTAATATTATATAACTTCAATTATGGACTTCCACAATCATCTTACTTGTTTAACTGGACATGAATATAAGTGAACAGATCATTAAAACCTAGTAAGAAAACAGACCCAAACTATGAAATTGAACCTCGTAACCAATCAAAATGGTTATAAATGTACATGAGAATGTTATAATAAATATTCTAAAAGAAGAACATGTTATTTAATTATTAATTAATTAACCTAATTTTTGAATTATGTTCAATGATATCTAGTGGAGAACACTAACGGACTTAAGGTAAGGGACTCTCTCTATTTCACTTTTATTCTGGAATGTCCTCAATGGTATACCATTTCATGTGTAATACCTAGTGATGGGGTATGATTTATTACCTTCCCCATAATCCCCTAATGATTTATAAGTTATTATAAACCTCATTCTATCCCATGAATCCCTCTTAAGTACACCTGATATGATGCCTATAATCCATTAGGAATTCTACCCGAACCGCCTGTATTCCTTCCTGTGGATCTATATTTATTTTTACCCAAATGAAATTGTCTTTCCATTTCATGTTCAATTTATACATGATTTTTATATTTTACTCAATCATTTTTCGAGATCCATATCTCATTCTCTTTCGGGGATATACATGCTTTTAAGTGATTCCCTACTCGATACTTCCCAATAAGAAAACTTGTTTTAATGGAACATCAAAAAATATTTACCCATTTTCAAGGGACCTATATCCAATTTATTATGACACAATAGTATTTTTAAAGGAAGTCTGGTTTTTATAAAAACATTCTTTTTTCACTTCTTGTTTTATATAATAGATAGTCCCCTTTTCTATTTTAAAAGCCATATAGTATTTTCCTTAAAACCACACAAAATTGTTTTAACGATCAAATGTCTCAAATACATTTCTTACATGTTGTAACATATATTTTACATACCTTAACATAATATAAGCCAATTTTTACTTATCAATTTCCATTTTTGTTCTAATTCCATTCTTTCATGGACACTTTCATGATACGCCCATTGGTAATGCATTATGTCATGATTGTGGAACCAAATTCTTTCCATAGGTATCCATTATGTTTATGTAAGATTGATTATGTATGATTCTTTATGTCAAAAATATTTTAATGAAATTAAATATGGGTGCACCCAAGCAGCACTCCAATTCATTGGTTGATGTCGAGTCTCATAGACGTTATGTGTTACTGCCTTGGGGTTAAGCCTTGGCTTATGCTGCTATGTGCAATGGTCTTGGTAGTTAGACATGGCTTGTTCATCTATGGGAACCAGTATTAGAGGTCATCCTTGAGTCGTACTAAATTTACGTTTTATGTTTCTGCCACATTTCTGTGATTCCAGTTTTGGATTATCCCGTGTCTATTTTTTATGATTCCATATGTTACATTCTTTTTTTATATCATCGTGCCATGTCTTCTTTCCCATGTGCTAACGCTTTGTTCATATCGTTATTCCCTTACGAGGATTTTAGATCATACTTTTAATAATTTGATCCCCATGGAACCCTATATTGATGTATGATATTATGGTACTTCATAATATCATTATAAATACTAAATAAATATATGATATATTTAGTTTCATGTTTTCAGTTTTATGTACATAGTCTTCAATGACCCTGGACATCACAATCCTTGGCTTGTACTATGATGTATAATGATGATTTAAACAATGTAAATTTATATTTAAAAATCTTGGGTCTCTATACTAATGCATTAGTTGTATTAAAAAAGTGAAACATAAACAACATAAACATTCATGTTAAAAAACTTGCATACAAAATTTTAATATTTCAACCATAACCCATGAATAATATCAAAATAACAAATCCTTAGTCAAACTGATCATAAACCATTAAATGTAATATGATAAATTAATTCATATGAGATGAACCTCAATTATTAATAATATTCAATCAAGGATGTATAAATAGATGAACATATTCTAATAAAATCATTGAATATTTTTTGTATAAATAAAATTTTAATTTGAAATAATTTTTTTAAGAATACATTAAATTATAATTGAAGAAATTTTAGTTGATAATAAACCTGTAAATTTTTTTCGAGGATTCAAAATTGTATGGATTTATAATGTCATAAAAATACACACACGCCTTATAATTTATAAAACATTCATTCTACCAGTAAAACTCACAAACTACCTCATTTGTAAATTTGGAAAAAGATTCCTTTATAACCATTTTTAAAAAATAAAAAATAGGTAAAAATGAATTTAAACATTCATAAGATAATATTTAAAATATTTTTTAAATAATTAATCCGAAATGCGGACATTGATGATAAATTTTCCCCAATAGATACTTATGTATAAACAATCCAGAATAATAAGGAGAATGTGAAATAACTCTTACCTTAAACATTCTTTTATATGAAAATGAGTTAACCTCTTGAATAATATTTTCAATAATGTTATTAATTTATACTAGAACCATACAAAAATTTATTATATCACATATTATCTTCTTATATCATTTTGTTATTAATATTTTGTTATTTCCCTTGTTTCGGGTGTCAAATGATTCATTTTCCTATGAATGTTTTTTCATGTAAGTCATTTTTCTATTGTATAAGATATATTTATTTAATATAAAGAATGATATTAAGTTCATATATAATATATTTACTCATTATATCCATGTTTATAATAATTCATGAATGGTAGTCAAAGGAAATGAATCATGTAGCATCATGGAGACAGTTGGCCCTACGTATGCACGAGTGATAGTATAATATCATTATTATAGAAATGGTTTGAAATTTATGGATATATTTATTATAAAAAATAATTATCATGTCCTGTTTATTATTTTTATAAATTATATACATTATTATACCCATTCAAATAATTTACTATTGAAAACATATTACACCATGGTGTGGCGATAGTAGGTTGAACATAAGCACATGTGGTGATTACATTTTTGGTATGATGGAAAAGAGATGGAATATAGTTGTTCCATAATCATAATAACATATAAGAATATATTTTAATTTTATTTATTACACTATCACGAAAATAACTGATGAAGATGAAGTAGATTAAGAAATTAGCATTGATGAGTTAGTAAAACAATTGCCTCTCCATCGGTGGAAATCATTTAGATCTCTCATCAACATTTTTTGAGTTGGTATTTTTTGAATAAAAAGTCCTCAAGAACATGTATAAATATGTTTGAAGGATAAATTGGTAGGGTTTGGTTGATCTATATTCTAAATTTATTTCAAGTAAATGGTGGAGGAGGTTCCCTTTTATAATTGATTTGAGGGGCACTTTTGAGAACTCTTAAAATATTAAACTAATTTAAATAAATTTTCATTTTAAAAATTCACAAAACTCATTTATTTAGAAATAAGTATAGTTTTAGAATTAAATAATTTCAACGAAAAAATTTAGTCCCGTTTCGGTCCAATTCATACCCTTGCCTTTTGGCGTTAACCCTTACTTAAACCCCTTAACTCTTACCATGACAGAATGAGTTTTTACTATTTTAGTGTTAATATAGTTATAGGAAAATGAAAAAAGAACCCTAAATGGGCCATTGATTTAAAATATAACATTATACAAACAATTTTAACTAATTTTAAATTTTCATTAATTTTATATCATTTAAAAATTTATTATTTATTTTAAAGAATCATTAATTTCAATTTTGATACTATTTATTTCTTGCCTTTTTAATGAATATAAATATGAAAAATAACTTCAAAACAAAACATTTAATAATTATCTAATATGTATTGGTCATATATAAATATTTTTGATGACATTAATTATTCAAATTATATTTTTTTTATACTTTTAATATCATTTATTTGATATTTCCATTAGTTAAACAATTAATACATCATTATTGTATAGGAATTTATAGATATTATGTATTTCTAAAAAATTAATGTAAAATTTCGTTAATGAAGAAAAAAACTTAATTTTTTTATTTAATATTTATATTCCAATTTATCTTCTACAAAACCCTATATTTAAAACTATATTGTTATTAAAATATTAGTATAACATCTTCAGGTCCTCTTAAAAAATTATTATAAATTTCCTAATATCACCAATGTGGACTAAAAAAGGTCATAATTTTGGAACAATGATTATTTTGGTCAAATCAAACCCATAAAATGAAATTAGGAATAGTTTTAAGGTTGTTTTTTAATATTTATAATATTATTTTTACCCTTAGTTAACTGATTTAACCTTGAATGTGGTAATAATTGTTTTCGCTAATGTTTATATTAATATTCAAAAAATATAAACCTGTTAAAAGAATTTGGACTCACTGATTCAAAATATAGAATCCATATTTAAATTTCAGAAGATATATGTTTTAGTAATTAATTTAAAATTAATCTTGTGGACGGGGTCAGAAACAAGTTATTGATGTTTAGATAAGGAAAATATTGAAAAACATTTATATCTAAATTTAATGTAAAATTGAAATTAAAACATAGATTGTATTAAATGATAGAAATAATATATTCATACATTAAAACCAATCAAAAATATATTTTAACACTATAAATGATATCGATGAAAAATATTTTTTTCAATAAAAAAGTAGTATTTTTCAATATTCATCTAATCTTCACCTTGAAGAGCGGACATACCCTCCTCCCGCTTAGGTTTTCCATGGCCTGACTGCCAAGGCCGTCGATCCAGTCCCTCCCCCTTCTGCGAGGGGGAGGCATCACATGGTCCCAGATCATCCTCCTCCCTAATCCCCTATTACAATCTCGTCTGATCTACCCTCATTCCATGCCATCGCTCTCAACCCCAAGGTTCCTTCATTCGATCAGGGTTTTCCCAAGCTTCCAATTACTTTACAAAAATTCACAGAGGCTTCAGACCTCCATCTTATTTCCTTAGTGGCCCACATTGGTCGGAATCGACCATCCGATGATGCCTTCGACAGATTCATTGATTATTCATGGGACCTGAATCAACATGTTGTAGTAGGGCTACTGGATCCCCGCCATATTCTCATCTGCTTCGCGATATAGGATGACCATATTTCTGTCTCGTCTGGTGGACGAAGATAATTCAACAGTGTTCAGTTCTTTCTGTTCCGCTGGTCTTTCAACTTCCATCTATGAACAGACCCTCCGAAATCTCCGATTTGGGTCAGTTTCCCGAGCCTTCCCTTGCCATTTCAGAACCCTACAATTCTTTCGTTGCATGGAAACATGGTAGGTAGATTTTTGTGAATTGATCAAAGATCTTGAACCCTTTCCCATCTGATTTCTCCTCACATATGTGTTGAAATAGATTTCTCCAAACCCCCGAATTAATTTGTATAGATTGAGATAGAACATGAATACCAGATAAAACAAGTGGTGCGTTTCGAATATTTGATAGATTTTTTCTCTTCTTGCTGTCGACTAGGTCACCTCCCACAAGTCTATAGGCGTGTCTCACCCCCAAATCGGGTTCAGGATGTGGAGCATGCGGGTAACGAGAAGAATGGTTCTTAGGCGGCTGTGGCCTCTCTGCCCTCAAGGGTTAGTATAGTCTCTTCAAATACTGATAAAGGACCCAACGGGTGGATGGCTCAGGGTGATGGTGGCATCCCGTTAGCTAGGTGGGTTTCCTCTGATCTAGATTTCCCTCTAAATTCATATACTTCTGGGACAATTTAAGAGCATACTTTAGTTGGGTCTGAACTGATCTCCCGTGATTCAGTGCTTTCGTGTGATGGGTCTCAGTCTATCCAGAATCCTTCGATGTCCATAATTCCTGAACCCAAAGTCTCAGACATTTTTGACAGATTGAAACATGACCTGGGTGCAGCTGGCCCTCCAGAGTCTGTGGTTGCTACGACTATTTGTGATGCTGAACAGGTAATGCAACCAGCTTCATCTAGTATATCCAAAGAAGTCACGGTGATTGGGGAGGTTTGAAATGCTTTAGGTAAGGGTCCATTGCGTCTTGTATTGGATGATTCTCAATTTCAGTATATGGGCCGCGGTTTCGAGCAGCTAGGAGTTTTGGAAAACTCAGTGCAGGCCCTGAAGGCCAAACAATCTTATGCGAAGAAGGTGAAGTATGGAGGAATGGCCTCTAACTCTGAGAATCAGTTTTCTTTGTTGGGAGAAGTAGAGTGCCAAGCTTATGGGGATGGACATGAAGTGGAGACCTCACAAGAGGATTTTCCGTCCTCCTTAGATTCCCCTGCTGAGTCCAACGAAGAGAATATGGGGGAGGACTACCTTAGATCCTCCCCAAGGAAAGGTAAAATCTATATCATTGGCCCAGGAGGTTTTATTAAGCGCACTCAGAGGCCATATTGCTGAAAAGTCTATTCGGATCTTCCACACCCTCCGGTTACTAGATCCTCAAGCAAGAGCAATACATTACTGAAGTTGTCCAAAAGCTCTGTAATTCTTCCTCTTATTAAAGAAAAGGATTTCGATAAGCATCTAGTTCCTGAAAAAAATGGATCTGCGGATAATGCTTTCCTTAAGGTTGGAATGGAACTGGTGGAATGTAAGGAGTGGGAAAATATTATTGATGGTAGTGAAGAATTATTAGAGAAGTATATGGAGGTTGATTCTTCTCAAGATGACTTTGAGAGATTGGTTGAGAGGAGCATAAAGTTTAACCTAAGCACTGAGCATGAATCTTGGATCAACAAACAACGTGGTATCTTGGCTCTTGGATTTAATAGAAATAAGATCTCAGTGGAGAAGCTCATTCAATCTTGGGACAAGTTGACAATTTATTTTTAAGACCTCCTAAAATACAGACCGGATGGGTGGGCCATAGCTCCTCAGTGGGGTCTTCTCAGAGGTAAGGGATCTAAAAGACTGAAATTCCAATTTGGAGATATGGCCATTTCTTATGATGTTGCTTGATGGTTTTGTACTTTATGGTTTCCCAACTTTTCCTCAAAGTGATTCTTAATAAACAATTATATATGATGAATATTCATCGAAACATTAAACTTATCAAAATAATACCAAAAATTAATCCAATTTTTTTTTGTATTCTGTTTTAAAATTAAAAGTTTTTTTTACAATTAGAATATATAAAAGTCTGAACAATTTTATTTATGGTAGGTTCACCATTAAATGTCGTTAAAATTTCGTTTATAATAATAAAGGTTTTATGCTTAAAATTGGGTTTGTTCTTATATTATACCAATAACATATACTCAATCAATATCAAAATTATTTTATGGAATATATAAAAAATATATTTCATTAACATAATTTATTAACTATAATTAATTTAATTGATTAAGTCAATATTATTTTTGGAGGTAAAAAAAATATTTTAAATGGGTTCATATTTTCGTTTCTAATTAATTGGTATAAAATAAATTAATATTATATTTTTAAAAACTATATTCATTCATAGCATATATAACACTATTCAGAACAACTAATAAAATAGGTAGGTTATAATGGATACATTTAAATAATAATATTTAGTAGATTTTTTCAACACTTTGTTTTGTACAACATAAGAAATCGAAAATTTTGAATTCAAATAAGATACATACCATAAAAATATTACGGAGTTACATTCAAACCTCTTTAAATAAATAGTATCCTCCCATTTTTGTAATTTCTATTTGGTATGTATGGTACGAATAATCAAAATTAATTTTAATTAAATCCCATATCGGATCAATGGTTTTTAAAACATCCACTTTAATATAATGAAAGAAAGTATGAAGGTCACCAAATATATCATATACTAGGGTTCTATATATGAAAACATAAACATGGAAGAGAAATATAACTATGAAGTTATGATGTATAGTGATAGATAACATGGTTAGGAGAAATTTAACAATCACAAATCTATAAATCTGTGATGATGTAAGGGGCTATTTGATTCATCAATAAAAGAGGTACTATGATACCATTTTTTGTTTCAAGATCATTCCTATATATTTGGATAATTGATTTAATATTAAAATAAGCACTTAATTGATTTTATTTCTTGTCTAAGCTTAATCTCGTCTGTTTTTGTGCTTTAATCTATTTTTTATTCCCCCATTTAAACCTATAAATGGAATTTCAAATTTAAGTTTGCACGCTAGAAATACTTTTGATGAATCATATGGTCTGTAAGTATTTACCACATCCTTAAAATGATTATCGTAGACAAAAAGGGTATCCCAAAGTATCCAATAAATCATACTTTAACCTCAAACAACAATGTTCAATGTTCGACTTACTTCATTATGACCTTAATACTTATCCAAAACTATTCTCCCCAATTAGTAGTTCAAAAAGTTATCTAAATTTCCAAAATCAGTTGTAATATAAGATTCCCCAAATAATGTAATGAAGCTCTTATTGAAACATACCAAATATTTGATCACCTTAAAAACCATTATGAAAACATTCATTCCTACAATAATATTATTCATGAATTCATAAAAAAAATACATTATTTATTTCACGTAGACTATAGTAAAAACATAATATTTACCATGATACCTTTTTTATATGTTATATTTCATTAACACATAGGATTTTTATAATCATAGTGACCCATTTCAATATAGTTGAACTACCAAATATCAACCGTTTCTTTCTAAAATTTTATTTATTCTTCCAAGTCACCCTTTTCTCAGTACTTATAATAAACAGCAAATCCATTCAAGCACTTTCCTGGGTGATTCCTTCCACAATTATTACATGTGGTAAAATCATTATTTACCTTTTTACCTTTATAAATATTTTTCTCCACTATCCTCTATTTATTTTTATTTCCTTAAAATTCCTAATATATAGAGAATTCTTTCATTATCTTGATAGGGAATGAGACAACCTATTCACAGGCTGAGAAATTTTTTGGAGACTAGTTCACTATGGATAGAATGGTTTTAACCCATAAATTGATCAACCTATATTTTTGGATTACATACACAATCCCTAGCATTCCTTTCTAGCCAGATAAAGTTTGAATAATATTTAACGACATCATAATTCTCATTTTGCCTTAGATTCAATAATTTTCTCTTTATATCCACCCTTTGTTCATGAGGGAAATATTTTTCCATAAAAAATTCTGTAAAATCCATCCATTTCATGCATTCAATGTATTTCTATTATATAATGTTTTAAATCAGTTACCACCGTTGATCTGTATATCTTGATAGGTGATAAAATACCATGGAAACCTCGTCCCTTTCATTTATCTCCAAAAGAATGAAATATATTGCATAAGGAACTTATCAATTTTTTAGCTACATATGGATTTGTAGTCCAATTTAATGTTGTAGGTTGTTACCTAATGATGTGGTCTATCATTATTTCTCCATATTGTGGATCGGGATACTCCATACAGGTATGGATGTTGTTCGTAGCATGAGTCATCTATCCTCTTATATTTATATGTTTTTCGAAACCATTATCTCCAACTGCAACATCATTATATTGAATAAGAGAGAATACCTACATATATTACCAGCGTAGATACATTTTCAATTACATCTACTATATACCATTTCTAAACAATGTAATATTGTAGATTTGGAGATGAATCAAAATAAATAATTTTAAACAAGTTAAACAATTAACCTAAATTGAAAATTTATGCAAAGTTAATCTCATGATCATGTACATGGTTTATTTGGTTATATATTTACTTTTAAATACCACATAATGGATTATAAATACAATTAGTATTTCCCTAAGCATATACACAATGAGTTTCAAAATAGTTTCACAGTAAGGCCCATTATCGTGTACCAGGTTACGTTGAGTCAGGTCTGCCATACCTTGTAAGAGTTGTTACCCCTATATATATATATATGTTCTATAACCATTTCCTCTTATATTATCTATACATATATGTATTTCTAGGATGTCCAACATAATCTTTACATGTTACGAAATTCAAGGATGTTATTCTATATTTTTCTTCAATGACCATCTTAGGGTTTTTTCCCTAATCTATGTTTTCTAGATATAGTTTATAAGGTTTCTAATTAACCCATCTCTAATACCAACTGTAATGACCTCGACCAACATAGCCCAATGCCAGTACCTTACATTAATACATTGGAAAACGTTATAAGGAATTGAATCCCAATAGGCTGAATAGTTTATTAGTCTTGATAGACTAGATACATACCTGTATTCAATTTTTCATTTTGAAATATAAAATAAATAAAAAATTTCATTGGGTATACCTATATTCCCCTTTTGTGTAACCCTACATATCAGTCAAATGATACTTCTAAGAATCCATGGGAAAATTTATTGAATGAAAGGGGTGATCTAAAATTCTTAGTAAGGGTATGTTTAAAGTGGAATCTATAAGTAAAAATGGCATAAGGAATATGGAAAAGTAAATAAATGATACACATTCCATTTGAATAATCACATAAGCTTGGAAGCATAACCATGGATATTATAACTAATAAAATAATCACGTGGAATAATAATAATGATGAAATTAATAATGTTGTAATTCTTCAATATCACGATCTATCCTCAAGGTATCTATTTTCATGAGCTATCCAAATGAAAATTTATGTCTATGGGTAGAATAATGTCCGATTTGTGTCACGATCTATTTTACTGACAAATTAGACCTTCATGAAAAACAAACAGAAATAGTTTTCTAACAACTAATTACATCACATGAAAACTACCAATGTTTCAAGGGGATATAGCATGGACCCCCCATATATTACTAATCCCAATTCATTACTCAAATGAAAATGAATAAACATAACCAGTATAAATATTCATATTCAAAAACTAACATGTAAAATTTGAACACCTCAACCAGGAACCACAAATTGTATCAAAATAGCACATCCACGTTCAAACTAATCATAAAACATTCAATGAAATATATTAAAATATATAAAAATATATCAACATAAATTAAGTATAAAATTAAATATAGAATGTAGACATATAAGAGAATAATCTAATAAAATCATTGAAATTTATTTGATAGAAATACCCTTTTGTATTGAAACAATTTATTTAGAAATCCATGCAATTTTAAATGAAAATAATTTATCTAAAAAAATCATTTTAAAAATTTTAAGTAGGGTTCAAAAGATTAAGTATTCATGATGGTGGAAAAATCCACATGCATGTCATAAGTTTAGAAAACATTCATTCGGTCGAAAAAGTCACAAAGTGCCTCATTTGGAAAAAAAAAAATTTATAAATTTTTTTTATAAAGTCAAACATGGATAAAAGGGATATTAAAATTTTATAGGATAATAATAACAATATTTTGGAAAATATTTACAAGATATATTTACATGGATTATAAACATCACCCATAGGATACTTATAAATAATCAATTCTCAATAATAATGATATTGTAGAATAACCCTAACCCTAAACATTACTTTCGTTAAATGTGATTTAACCTCATGAATTATGGTTTAAATAATTTATTAATTTATAACAAAAACAAAAAAAAATTATGATATCATTTATGTTCATTATATATCAGTTTGGTTATAATATTTTGTTATTACCCTTGTTTTGGGAGTAATCTTCTTCATTTTTCTATGCACATTTTTTAATTTAATTTAAGTTTCCTTTAAATGTGATATATTTAATTCCTATAATGAATTATATTAAGTTCATATATATTATATTTACTATTAATATACATCTTTATATTATTTTTTGAATGGTTATCATGAGAAATTAATCATATAATGTTATGGAGACGGTGGGATGTACGTACGCATGACCGAAAATATAATTCCTTTAATAGTGGAAGGATAAGTAATTTAATGGTATAATAATCCTAAATAATCAATATAATTTCTTATATTATATATATATATATGTTATATCCCTTATCAAACACATCCAAATAATGTAGTGATGAAAACAGATCACACCACGGTGTGGAGATTGTAGTTTGTACGTACGCACATGTGGTGTATTCGTTCTCTTCAGGATCGATAAAAGAAGGAATATTATATTTAAATAATGATAATAAAATATCATCATATAGGTTACACATGATTTGTTGTATAATCCCGGAATCAACTCATGTATATGACATAAATTATGAAATGAACTTTGAAGAGTTCATAAAACAATTACCTCTTCTTTGGAGTACTCACTTTAGATCTCTTCACGGGGGATCTAGACATGGCCTTTTTGGAATAAAAGAACATTAATATAATGGATAAATATTTTTGGTAGGATAATGTCTCTGGTTCCATGATATATAAGGCTCAATGTGGTGTGAGGATGTGAAGGAAGATGTGCCCTTTTATAATTGATGCGAGAGACTGTTTTGGGATCTCTCAAAAAATATTAAATTAATATAAATTAATTATATATTAAAAATGGATACAAAGTGATTTATATAGAATTTAATATTATTATTATTCTAAATCCTCTCAGAAAATAATATTTTTTAAAAGTTAAGTCACATTCTTACCCTTATCATTTGGATTTAAACCATAGTAAAACCCTTTAATACTTACCATGACTACCAGGATTTTTATAATTTAATGGTCAATATAGATACAACAAAATTACCTAGATACCCTAAAGGGATAATAAATCACATATTAGTCCTTATACCAATCCTTTTGTTGAATTTTAGTTTTTTTGTGAATTTTATATCATTTAATAAAATATTATTTATTTTAAAGTATCATTCATGTCAATTTTTATACTATTAATTTCATGATTATTTTAAAATATCAATACACAAGATGACATAAAAAAACCGTTAATACAACCCTAATATGTCACGGTGATCTATTAAATTATTTTATTACATAAATTATGCCATATTGTATTTATTTTAATAATTTCAATACCATTAATGTGATATTTCCATTAATTAAACAATTACTACAATGACATTTTAGAAATCATAATAATAATTATATTTTTACTAAAAATTTATGATAAATTAACATTATAAAATAAGGTTATTTATTAGTAAAATGAATATTTATAGTCTAATTTATAGTGGTTATACCATATATTAAGAAATATATTCATATTAAAATATGAGTGTTTCATCTTCAGCTCTTCTTTAAATAAAATATAATAAATGTCCTAATCTCTCCCAAGTGGATTAAAAAAGGTTATAATTTTATCACAATGATAATTTTAGTAACAAATGAACCATATAATGAAATTAGGAAATGTGTTAGTGTAGTTCTATAATATTTATGATATTATTTTTACACATAAATACATGATTTACCCTTGACTATGGTAATGAAAAATATTATTCATGTTATTATTCATATGCACAAAAATAAAATGATCCTATTAAATTAACTCGGAAGAAATAATTACAACTTTGGAATACATTTTTGTAAATTAAAAACATATAATTTTTTGTAATTAATTTAACCTTAGTCTCATTAAGGGGGTGAGGAAACATGTTATTAATAATTACACATGAAAAATATTTGAACAAATTTATATCTAAATTCAATGTAAAATTGATTCCAATGGCCTAAATTTGATTAAATGGTCAATAATAATATATTTATAATTTACAAAGTCAAAAATATAAATTAACATTATAAATTATTTCGAGAAAAAAATTATTTCTCAATTAAAAATTAGTATTTTCATTATTCATCACAACATGAAATGTGTCAGAAAATTACCAAATATTCAACCAAAATAAATTTTTTTATTAATATATATAATAATAAGATTATATTTTGAAATATACTACATAAAAGTTTCATAAATTATATTTTAGATAATTTTTTATAAATATTTTGTAAAATTGACTTTTTATTAATATAGGTGGTTATGCATAAAATTAGTCTTGATATTTTTACATGCCTATAAAATATATTGGAAGAATATTATAATATTTTATTGAATATATATGAAATATATTTGATTAATATCATTTATTAAATATAATTAGTTTAAATTATTAAGAAAAAACACTTTTGGGGTCATAAAAATAAAAATATTTCTCTTATATTTAATTGGTTTATATTTTAATTTTTAATTAATTGTTTACAAATTAATTCATCTTATATTTTATAAATCAAATTTTTTCCTAATTTTTTAATTATTATTCATAACTAATAATATAAATTCTAGGTTATAATTGTTAAATTTATATAATAATATTTAGATTTTTGTATTAGCTAATTTGTGTGTGAAACGTATGTTATCAAAAAATAATAATTTAAAAAAGAAAAATGTCATAAAATCATTTGTGTGTTAAAAATAGGTCCTTGAGTTCTACCCATGGTAGGTAACACCATGCATAAAAATTTATAAAATGGCATGCCCAAACGTGTTCTATAGAGAAATATCCTAATTCATCTAATTAAAAAAATATTCAATTCAAGGGTCGGTGGTTCGGTCACTAGGGATAGCATCGAGGTGGGTTACTCCCTTCCACACTTCAATTAACCAACTTGTTACATTTTATAAGACAACGATCCTCATTTAGGGTTTTTATTGGATGGGAATTAATTTATTTAAGGGAATCCAGGGTGCACACATCCCAATGTAGATCAGACATGTGGGGAATAACCAATTAAATTATTAAATAAAAATCAAGGGATACTATAATTATGGTGTTGGGGTTCAAGAGTTAAATACCACATTTAGGAGGAATAACATGGAAATTATGGAAGGTGGAATAATATAAGATTTAATATATAATAATAGATTAAAGGAAAATCTATAGACCATGTACCATATTCCATGGATAACCCACACATCCAATACAAAAGTCAATGTTCAGTCTGGTTCGATAGAAATGAATGAAGCTAAAAAATCGCCGGGAAATAGGGTCAGTTATTTTTCATGAAGATATAATAATAATTTAAAAGTTCAATGATAAAAATTGGATGGTGGAGTCATAGACTCAAAGATATCTATCCAATCAACTCTACAACCCACAAATCGAATGATGTATGAGGGATATATAATCATACATAGAGGGGGGAGGATCTCTATGAGGGATGTGATTCACGCATGTGAGAGGGAAAGAGGGATGATCAAGAAATTTGATCGTAGGTGTAAGAGTTCAATCAATCACCTTTAATAAGGCACAATGTTTTGCTACACGGTTTTCCAAACAGTGAACCAACTATGCAAGCACCATTACCCAAAAAATAAGTTGCACAGTTCATGCCCACAGTTTGGGTAAAATATTGAAAATTATTTGTTTCCCTCTTTCAAGGGACCTATAAAAAGACTCACTACCATGGGGATCCTCCTACATGGTTCTCCAAAACTGTGCAGGGCCACCAAATCCACTAGATAATCTCCATTGTTTCCTTAGGTGGGATTATTTTTTCAGAAATAAAACATTATCCCTAACATGTTCTTCACATTTTTAGTATTTTAGATCCTCATAGTACTGAAACTCCACTGGACACCCGAGTCAACTCTCGAGCCTTAGACCAAGTCTAAAAACAAGACATTTAAGTGTTCTAAATCACATTATTTTATTTCAAAAATCAATTTCTGAAATTTTCCATTAATGAATTCAATAAAATGAAATTCTTTCCGAATTCTATCTAAAAAAAACATAGGACACTACTATATACCCACCATAGAATGTTTTCACTCGATGAGCCTTGGGGAAATAAAAAACAAATCCCAACATGCTTATGTCATTAAATGTTTCTCAATGTTTTTGTTGTGTTTCCAAATTCCCAATTCACCTCCTAAGCTTCACTTTAATAATATGTTACATGAGTCATGGAAACAAGATTCAATGCATTAATTTGAGACTGAAGGATTCAGATAGAACTATTCTGAGACCGTAAAAAATGATACACAATCATCTAATGGTGTCTTTGAATTTACAATCCCATGGAACATACCACATAGTTCCAAAATTAATTTTCCTACAACCATGGTTTCTCTACCATAATAATCCTATAAAAATACACTTTAGTCATTCTAATGATCTATTGTGGATGATCTCATAAAAATGGAAAACCAATCACATATGAGGACCAAAAGTGGTCATCAATTAATTGGAAAGGTTTAATCTTGATCAACCAAACTGAACCTTGTCCAACTATCTTTCTTTGGAAAGAAAAACAAAATTTTACATCACCCTCATCATAACTTGATGGATTTCAAGATATAGTTCCTCAATGACTATATTAATCATAATAAGGTGAGGATAATTCAAGCCACTACTCGATGAATATTCTCCAAACACTCTGATTAGATAGTGGGAAGAACAAAAAAAACAAATCATGACATAATATTCAATGGTAAATCATGTTCACCTCGAGCACAATCATGGAAGATCATAAGTAGATTATAGTGACATATCATGCCCGAAATAACATATTAATCTATCATGCCACAAAAGGAATATGGTTGCATACCAGAACCAACATCCTCGTATTTCCACCATTTATAACATCCCATTTGAGATTGACTAAATTCTTAGTTAAACTCATAATCAAGCAGTGAGGACCAAGGATCTCATCCAAGGTATTCCAAACTCTATCATTTATAATGCAATATGATGGTAGTAATCTGAACACCAATGTTTAAAGAAACATGACAGAAACCAATGGTCGTCAAGGAAATAAAAAACTAGTGTCTTTAAGTCTATCCACGGTGTTTCTACTTGTGAACCAAAGTATCCCTCAAGAATAACCGATCCTTTATAACAACCACACTTCTAGTGTACAACTCTCAAAGAGCCTATTTATCAAAACAAAAAGGCATTCTTATATTTATCTCAGTGTATAATAGATTCTTACTTGATGTATATATGATGATATGAAGAAAGAGAACCTGATTTTTTCTAATAAAATATTATACTAAGATGATATCAAGATTTATAGAGAAGACACATGGCACAACAATTATATAAGTAGTGTCCTATGAATGGTTTACATCAAACCACAACCAATTATATTGAGAAGGATAAGTCAAAACACTACCATTAAACTCCCTTTAAAATAGATTTGATACACCAACTAATGCTTCCTCATTACCTGACAATTATTTCCTTATCACATAAGGGTCCAGAAATTCTTAAAATGTAACCACACTATTATTACCCAACTCCCAAAATTTTCAAAGGTTTCTTACCTAGACAACCATGAAATTATCATGATTCCTCACAAGCACTGAAAAATGGAATTTTTAATATCCACAAGGTCAATAGAAGGTGAACTATAGATTCCCAAATGGCCTTTATTATGTGTGTTCCTTCGACTTGGATGGAAAAAACTCTTCTACAACTAACATGATGCTCCCCACATCAAGAGTATCCTTGTTGTTGTTTACAGAGAATAGAATTGACCCCCTGATAGACACTCCAACAACCATTGATCAACATTCTAGATGTGGCCAACATGCTTTGGAATGTGTTAAAATAAAGGGTGATACAAAATGGCCACTGAAAATCATGGAAGGCAAGATTCAATTCACACACATGCATGAAACTCCCCCAATGTTACGTCCATGTACCACATAACATTATGCATAAAGGAAAAAAACTGACCAGCCTGTCAAATCATGTTCTTATTAGAACATCATCACGAGCATTGGGATGGGTTTGGTTCCCACTAATACCATATCGGTATACTCAAGATTTGATCCATGATTCATGATTATAAGATCCAGATTGAAATATTTACACAGAACTTAAATTGATAGTTGTACCATTTATCATGAATGAGGATACCACATTTATAAATGAATCCAACCCCAACAAAATAAAATGGAACACCCATGACACTACCCATAGGCTAGTCATCTCTATGAAATCATGTATCAATTCATGATGAAAATAATTAACCTAGAGTTTTCTTATCCCATAGGATTATAAAACGTGATTATGACCTCTTGATTCATCCAATACTAAAGAAGAAGATGAGGATGAGTCACAAAAACCACTAATTGGTCAACCATTCCATAGGAATGTCTATCATACTGAAACCGAGAATTACACATTTCTTACACCCATAAAATGATTAGAAAGATCGTATGACCAACAATTTAGAAAAAAGGATATTTTAGAAACTCATATTCTTTCGCAGAATATATGACAACCATACGACATCGCATGTCTATAATTATTATTAATAATTTTCATGGGTTTTATGGTTTTGAGGTCGCTAACTACATTATTCTCTCTATTTATCGGTACATAAATTGATGAACCTATAATCTTGGGGCACACCTAAAATGTCACTAGGGTTAAGGGTGTATCATTTAGGTCCATGTGATATAATAAGGGACCTACGAGTAATGTTAATGTTCATGTTTCAAGGAAAATACACAATGTGATGCTCAAACTACCCTTACCCAAGGTTTAAGACTAAGGTCACCGCGTATGGCTCCATTTTTAGTCATTACAATAATTCATATTTAATTAATTTTTTACTTTAATTGATCAAATTAACACCAAGTACAAATCCTGAGAAACAATTACACATGGTATATTATTTAGTGAAATGTCGATGGCACACCACAATTTTTCTCAAAATTCATTTATGTTTTCTTTATTTCATTGACATTTTATCATTATTAAGATATATATTAAATAAAATCCATTTTCAAATTCATTCATTTATTTATAAGAAGTAACAATTGGGTTCGGTTAAATAATATTTCAATTACAATATATAGAGGAAACAATTGTTACGTTGAAATTTGATTTTAAATTAATCAATTCCTTTATATATATTATAGTAAAGTTAATAAATAGAAAACATGTCTTTATCAATTATAAATAGGATTGGTAAAGTAATATTACACGATTATTCTACATGTACATGAATACAGGCTACTACAGGAAATTTAAATGGTCATCACTACCTCGCATGGTTATACTCCCTTGGGGTTAGACACTATGACATATCAAAACAAGGGAAACCGATGAGAGTCAAATTAAGTCATTTTGGGTTCATCAATATCAACAATATTTTGTATAAACAATTAAAATTTTTATGACACCTTTAATGGTTTTATCTTAGGAACATATGGAAACAAATGACCTACATGGGGCAAATTGGGCATTCCTATGTTTATCAATATGGGTAAATAATGACTTGCTTGTGTCGATTAAATAGAATGGTAAATTTGAATCCAATTCAAATGAATGATTTATGGTTTTTTTATTTTACATTTATAGAATTGTTTTTATATATAAGTATAGTATTCTCAAATTGATGGTTTGATTATATGTGTCATAATTTTCCAATTTAAAAATCTCCCATGTATATTATTATTTGAAAAATCGTGTTCCATATAATCACAAACGACTATGTTTGAACCATGATACTAATATACTAAAGATCAAACATCTAAAGATTGGTTAGTCAGGTTTTTCCATTAATATATAAGGGAAAACATCGTTCAGTTTGTTATTATAACATCAATAACCAATTTTTCATTTAATTGATACTAGGCGTGTGAAAAATATCAATGAAAATAGAACAGAATTGAAATAAATCGTAGAAGAAAAATTATTTAACATAGTTGGCTATTAAGTTGGGTGAAAAAACTCCCAATAATTCAATTTGATAAACTAATCAAAAATAAATCACAAAAGCATGTTATAAAATAAAACATACTAAGTAAATAAAATACATTTTTATATAAACAAGAAGAATAATGGAACATCTATGTAGGTATAAAACTAATATTGCTATTAAAACACATAACATGGTATATTGTAGGATAGATAATAAAACAATAGCACCATTATAAAATTAGAAATATCTTATCGATGCTAATAAACATGGCATGGAAGATGATCATCCTTTAAATCCCTTGGTATCTATGAATATTCACGTAATGATACATCCTTGTCATACTAGACCAAGAATGAAATACCATAAATCACATAAATCATAATGTATTGGGATGTTCACAAAACACATGAGGTGAAATAATAATAAACTATAATAGAAAATAGTGTGAACACATATCCCATCCATGGAACTTGGGCTTTTCAACATGCATAGGTTAATTAATCATAGAAATGAATATTTACAATTTGATGAATCTTTTATAACCTCCTATATACCAGTAAAAAATAGTAAGATAGAGGGAAAATAATTCTCTGATACAACTTTGTAACATCCTGTCCCAAATAAATTTTGAACCAGTACTCAAACTGGTTGTGCCGTGTCTACAAGCAAGCCTACCAATACACCATAAGCTACTGACTAGCAGTGAGGTTCTATAGTGGTACATTGGTGATACTATACCATCAGGATCCAAGTATCCCAATGGTATAATGAGGTTTAAATAAAACGAATGTCGAAAATGTATAAATGAAATGAAAACTAGTGGAAAAAAATATAGTGACTACTGAAAAGAAAGAGGAAATCACCGATGTACAACTTGAAATGCATGTTTAGAGGATTATTTATGGTATAATTTAGAAATATTAAATTTTCCATACAATGATATAAAAATAACATAATACCAATGTTTGACTTCATGATAGTCCTGATTATCTACTTAGTATGATGCTCCTTACTCCCAGGTACAAGGCACTACACATGTAAATGTCCAAAGTCTTATAGATAATTGGTTTTCACAGGTACCCCAATGAAATGGTGTCCCAAGAGGGGGTGTGAGATATACTCTATAGGACACCACCAACATTGACAATATCATATTCCAATTTTTCAATAATAAATACAATTGTGTGAATGTATAATGATAATATACATATAATTAATAAATTGTGTGTAACATGTTGGATCAAGATCATCAAGTAAACCTAATCGACCATACCTACGTCGTTCAAACTAGGAATATCTCCAACTAAGGTGAGTCTTCAAAAACCTAACATGGTTATAAGGGAAATAATTTATCACAGCATGTATCATAAGATATACCCTACCCAATATTGTGATATATCTTGGTGAACCCATCCCGAGACAATATATAACCAGTCCTAATCATTTAAAATAATATTTTCTATTAAATTTAATGAGATTCACCATGATCCTATACAAGGTTATCTAAAATATAATCCTTATTATTGCTCTAGGGGTCCTATAACTAACCATCACAATCATATTTCAGCTAAAATGATACATACATGTAATTACAATAATTACTATTGTTATGGTTTATTGTTTTGACCCACTACATCCATTCCCATTATCTTGTATTGGGTTATGAGTATTTCTCGTTGCATAGTGTTAATATATTTCCATTAATCGCATCCATAGGGTCTCCCTTAGGCTACTTGTATCAATCCATGTTGTAATAAATGAATGGTAATAACATCCAAGGAATACCAAGTATTTCTTTCAGTATACTAAAATATAATGTGACCTATGATCCCATTATTAGAATTTAAAAATGGACACTTGAGTATCACGCAATGTACTTGTAACCACTAGCAGCATATGAGACCATTTGTGGAGTTTCATAACTGGAACCTAATTATTTCCCAATCCATTTCATGATTAATTTGATCATATAAAATAATAATGGATATTTTCATGAAAAAAACATGCCACATCATAAAATAGGTTACAAAATATGGAATTTTCCACCATTCATTAAAATTAATAATAATTTTAATGTACATGCACTAAGAAGGCCTTAACTCTTGATAGGGGAACTGAAAGAGTGGAAACAACAATAACATTTCTTTTAATTAATTAGATAGTTCTGCCTATTACCAAGGAATACTATGCACTGAATAAAAGTAATAGGGATTGGTGGTCATCCCATAGAAGGTAGAATAATACATGAAATTGTATAAAAGGCCATGACATCAGGCCTACCACACATGATTCATTGTGGTTCGGTCACCTGGGCTAGCATATGAGAGGGTACTACCAACCACAATTCAATTAACCTAGTTGTTATATTTTATAAGACAACACTCCTCTAAGAGAGCTTTTATTAGAAAAAATAATAAATAATTTAAGGGAATTCATATTTCACACCCATAAGGATGTCTCAAACATGAGGTTCATGACTAACAACAATGTTATATAATACACAAGGTATACAAGAAATAAGGCATTAGGTTCAAAGAGTTAAATAACAAATTTAAGAGGTGTCACATTGAAATTATTTCTTAGGGAACATTGGGATATTTAATAAATGGGGAGGACATAAAGGAAAATTTATATAGCACTAACCTTATATTGTGGAAGACCAGCACATCCAATATCGAGTCTTGATATAGACCGGATTGATGGAAATTGAATAAATTAACAGGTATCCTAGAAATAGGGTGAATAATCTCACATGAAGTTAGTTTTAGCGGTTATAAGATAAATGATTAAATGGGGATGGGGGAGTCATAGACATACATATATCTATATAATGCACTTGTTGATCTTCAAATTAGAGGTCGTATAAGGTATATCTCTTCATACATAATTAAGGAAGGGAAGAGATCCATGATGGAGGTGTTATGCGTAGGTGAAATGGATAATAATGGAGTAATGTGAAATAAGTACATAGGGTAAAATGATAAAATACTTACATTTAACAAGGATCAATGTTTGACCACATGGTTGGATAAATCAATCTCCAATTCTTCAAGTACAACTACCCAAGGAGGAGGTCACACGATTTGTGAAAATGGTTTTGGGAAACATGTGTAAATCATGTGATTCCCTTTATCTGGGAATATATAGAAAGATTAATGACCATAAATCTCCTCCCATGTGGTTGAAACAAAAAGTGTGGGACCTCTAACTCCACTAAATTAACCACATAGTTTCCTCTGGTGGGCCACACGGCTTAAAATAATTAGTAAGCCCTTAAATTTTTTTCATATTTTTTAAATTTCAGAGCATGATACTACTATAACATGATGGGTCACCCATTGAAATTCATTTCCCTTAAACCAAGACTCAAAAAGGCACATTTATGTGTTCCAACACTTGAAATTTTGTTCTGGATATCATCTTGGAAAATGTCTGATCCACCAAATTCCAATAATTATGATTCATTCATAATTTCATCTAATAGGGGACAATACATTTCCTCTGGAGTAAAATATAATCATTACAATTATCTATGAATTATTTGTGTAAATCCAATTCAATATTATCACAATGTGTTATTTATTTAAAAGGATGTATCAAAAGAGTTAGATATTTATTTTGAATATGAACTTTCCATGACAATGTTGTTTGGATTTCATTAAAAGGGTTGTAGATGAATTATGGCTCATGGATGGGTCCTAAATATGAGACTCAAACATAACAATGTGTCCTAAGGTATTACTATTAAATAAATACGTAGTTTATATATTATGGGAAAATCTCTAAAAATTAAGGTATAAGATTTTGAAAATTTTATTTCTTCCTGATACTTGATTAGGTAATAACACGTCATTGAGAACCTTTTCATGGGGATTTCTCTTATTAAGGAATATTGGGTTATATAAAATGGCCACTCTATTAATTTTAAGGTCATTTAATATAGACCAAATGATTTGTAGTTTAACATCATGGGATAAGGACTCAATTTCATCACATTTTAAGGTCATAAAATGAGGACTTTAATAGGGGGAATTTAAAAATATTTCTCATGCATAAAATATTTTGTCTTTGTATTAGTTTTGAAATCGTAGGGGGAACCAATTGGAATAAAGAGTTCTAAACAATAGGAATAATAGGTGTTTTTTTCTAGTCCAAGGATATGATATCAAGGCATCACTACATACTATTTAATTATAGGAATCAAGTCATATGTAGTCATTATATTCAAGGGGAAATTTAAAAGAATATGTAAGGTGGACCATGATTCCAAGGTTACATAATATATAAATATTCATCAAATACAATGGGATAATTAAATAAAATTTGTGTAAATAAATCTCTTGGAAATGGAAAATTAAATTTTAATGTGGGTTCTTAGATGAATAACTCCTTGATGATGGAATTTACAATGATCTATCTCATATGTAAGAGAGGATAAATCTCTAATAATGGATATAAAATTATAAAATATAGTTAGATCTATACATAAATGGTTCTCATAAGTATGGTGGAGTTGTTTTATCAGTACATGTATAGTTCTTGTGAGGATTCTTCTATAAATATCCGATTTAAGGGTGGGGAATAAAATACTGATTCAATTTAGTGTAGGTCTATGAACTAAAGAGGTTAATTGTTTTGAGAAAATATGTGTGGCCCTAAGATTAGATATCAATGAATCACTATATATCATGATGTAATAAGAATCTGGATAGAAATAGTTTCTAGATCAGGATTCCTTTGTTATAAATCACTCATGATGGTGGTTTTGGTATTATTATATTTATAGATAAGATTTTAGGTTGTTAAAGAAGGCTGTTGTTCAATGAATGCATGAAGAGTTCACTATAATGTCTGCAATCATATAAAGAGCTAATGCATGATCTATTTCAAAGAGTGGATGTTGATCTTAACCTAGTTAAAATCATGAATGCGTGTCTTGATATCACGTAAATCATAAATGTGGAACCGAATCTCTCCTAAAGCCTGAGTGATAAATAGATCTCGTGATGCACATGATTTTCCTTAGATCACGCAATGCGAACTCATGTAGTGATCTTCATTATTTTTGTATCATGTGATGGGATCTCATGTAGTGCACTTGATTTTCATTGGAGATCATGCTCATATCTTGTGAAAAGGAGAAATACAGACTAGGGACTCATGGAAATCATCAATATGAACCAAGGACTCATGCAAAGCCGGAATGTGTACTCTCACTAAGGATCAAGATAAGGGTTTGAGCTCGGATATCAAGGAGCATGTGATTCCAATGAATTGTATGGTTATACATGATTTCTATAGATAACGAGGTGGTTTTATGAATAAAAATACCTCTTAAACCACCATTTAAAATAAAACAAGATATTATTAATATATTTATCTAAAACCTTCTTCGAGAAGGAGTATTGAGGAGAGAAATCACAAACAGGGTTATGTGGAGTGTTCTCGTGAAGGTGTATACATGAATGGAATCGTATAAGTGTTGTTCATGATCTGAAATAGGTCTAGTAAAGACATTGAAAATTTTCTCACACTAGTAAATCATGCACATCATGACAGCATACTCAGTGAATGGACTCACACTCAGCACAAAATCGAACTAACAGTAGGAACTAGTGCTAATGTGTCATGCTAGAACATAACACCAGGATCTCACATCAACGTCTCTTTCTAGGGTCTCACTCCAGGGTCTCATTCCAGGGTCACACCCCATGATCAAATGGGTGGGGTTATTACCTAGGATCTCAGGAAAGGGGTTACATGCTAGGGTCTCGCATAGGGGTATAACACTAGAATATTGTGCATGGAGATAACTGCCAACATTTCCATATGAGCAGTATCATTGATACATATGAAATATGATAAATATGAAAAATATGATAGAGGATCTTCCCTATTCGATGATACTTGTAGGAGTCCATTCACTGCTACATTAAAAGGTTTGAAAGTAATAAATGGCATCACATAAAGATCATTACAAAGATGAGTTAATTGCTGTTTCTATAGTAATTCTATTCCAGTTGAATAGAATGAGGAAGTGCATCATCTAGTTATTTTCAAAAAAAGGGAAGGAGAAAATGATAAATAGTTTCAATTGAGAATCTATCTATAATTGAGGATGCATTCAGTAACAATAATCAAAAGAACTCCATGTACATAAATTATACGTAGATCATTTCTAGAGCATTTATCAGTTGAATATGAAGAGTGTGATCCATTCCATGGAAATTTATCAAAAGAATGATAGTAATATATTAACCCTTGTAAAAGTAGTGAGCTGGCCCAATACATTGTAAATGTAGTGACCTTGTGCATATAAGTGATCTAGCCCAATCCTGGAATATTAGTAGTGAGAATTAGTGGATTTGGTACATCATAAATTTTTTGTTTTTTGATCCTTAGACATATCCCAGTGAGTTTGAACTGAGTAAAAATACTTGTTTCTTATGCATGATTTCAATTTTTTCAAACATTTCTACAGGAAAGGGATAAATGGGTGTTTTGTTTGATGAGGAAAAAACATAAGGGGAGGTTATTTTAATATATCATACCATAATTCACCCCCCCCTATCAGGATATTTAACATATTTGGGATAACTGTTAGCATTAGAGGAAAAGAGTGAAAGTTAGTGGTTGTCTCTCAGTAGTAGAAATTGAGGTTTTCAATCACAAAGTGATTTCGATCATTGGTGGGAATAATTTTTAGTTATGGAATAATTATATGGAGCACTACTTCTGATCAATATGAGTGGATTCATTTACCATAGTGAGGCATGGCTTCTTTGCCAATATTTAAAGTGGTTATTTATTTGAAACCAAATTAATGGAATTTTTTGTTGAATCCAAATGCGTTAATACATTAGGGTAGCCCTATACAATGCAATATATATAAAGGTGTTTTCATGTAAGTTATCAAATGATATCTGAGGAAAAAAATCTGAATGTTTATGAGGGTGACTAAAAAGTTAGTGAAGAAAAGTTGTGGGTTCCAAGGAAGAAGTATGAGGATTTTAGAATACACAGTAATGAATTTTCTGATGCATTCCTTGATCGATTGAATGTAATTGTGTAATACATGTGTGGTCTTTGATAAATTATTAAAGATGTAAGAATTTTTAAAAGGATTCTAAGGAGACTACCACCTCAGTTCAATCCAAATAATTCTTTATTTTAAGATTAATATCCAAAGTTGTTGACATTGGATATCTTGCATAGTACTATTGATGTGAAAGAAATGAGAAATGATAAAAATGAGTCTATGAAAAAATGTATGTCTAAATAAGTGTAATTAAAGTCCATGAAGAAGCTTACTATTGAATATTGGTAGGATGATGAAGTTACTTATGAATTCATATCAATACGTTCATCATATTTACACAGAGAAAAAGAATGTTCAATGGTAAAATAAATATTTATTAATAAATGATGGGTTTTTTGAAAATAAAAGTTTTCTAACCCTTATAAAAATTACATTTGAATTAATAAAAACTATATGATAATTTATATTTGATAAAAATAATTTAAAAATAATAATTTATTAAAAATATTATTTATTTTAAAAATAAATGTAATCATTCAAATAAATTCATTAATTAAATTTGAGTATAACCGAAAAAACAATTATCTCTTATTTTTTATATCAAAATAAAAATCATTTATAATATTAAAATAATAGGATGAAAATATATTCATAATCCTATAATATGTAATATATATACTCATAATGCTAGTTTCTTGATAGATGTCCCTTTAGTACACCAGAAAACACCATATGAGTAAGGTGCATGATGGTTGGACATTCATGGGGAGGTTTGGAACACATGGTTTTTGTTGTGATCTCAATTATCTTGAACTTATCCCATAAATGATTTTACTCATGATTAAGTTATTGAATCTCATATTTGTGGTGGTCAAAATTATATCCCATAAATTCTATCTCACTCATAATCTATGATAAATGTGCTTCAAAGGGTATGGTAGTACTGGTTGAGGACATCACTTCATTTATCTATGTCAATTGAATTTTTCAAAAACCTATATATACTAACCATGTGATCACTATTAAATGATTATATTATTAATATTAAATAAACATAAAGATAAATTATATCAAATTGGATATAAACAAACAAATTAATTTCATTTTATTTCTATAGCCATATTACTAATACATTATTTAATTAAATAAAAAGATGTATTTTATTTATAATACATAGGATATATAAAATTTTCCCCTCATAAGAAATTTTTCCCTAGAAATTTTGTTTTCTGAGACTAAAACATATGATTGTGCGATCGTGAGGGAGGGACTGCTTTGGACCCTCGCCGGACGCGGGTTTCTTCCTCCCCGCAATCGACGTTGCTCCGAAGGTTCCTGGGTGCGTTTCTGGTCAGCCTATTGTCCCGGTCTCAGTGAAGGAATTCCATGAAGCTTCAGCTCTACTCTCCTCGGCGCTAATCGTGAGGTTTACGAAGCGGCGACCGCTGGTGGAGCACTTCGACAAAGCAATCAATGCGGAGTGGGGTTTGAAACACCGTGCACTTGTAAGTATACTGGGACCGCGTCAATTCCTTATTTTATTTGCGGATGAGGATGATTTGGGAATGGCTTGGTCGCGAAAGAGGATTCCTTTCTGTGGCCTCCAATTCCACTTACTGCGCTGGTCCTTTGAGGCGCACATGAACCGGGACTCGTCTCGCGCGGCAATTTGGATTCAACTGCCTGGACTTCCTCTGCCATTTCAGAATATTGGATTATTGAGATCGATAGGCAACTCGATAGGGCGTTTTTTATGCAGTGATCAAAGAACAGCCTCCATGTCTCACCCCTTTTCGGCTAGAATATGCGTGGAAATGGACGTTGCAAAAGTGCCTCCGGAGATTGTCTAGATTGTAATTGAAGAAGAGTACAGGTACGCTCAATCAATAGTCTATGAAGCCTGGATCCCTTTCTGCTCCTTTTGCCACAAGCAGGGCCATGATGAACATGGCTGTCGAAGGAGACTCCGGGGTGGTGGAAGCTTTGATGTGCCAGATGTACTAGCAGGTGTTCCCTCGGAAGGAGAAGTGGTCACCATGGGTACCGTGAAAGACAGCGATCAGTATTCACCTGCAGGCAGGCCTCAAGGTTGTCACGCTCCATCTAAATCAGTTGGGGACTTTGAGCCGATGGTACAGGGGGTGCTGTCAGGGGAGGTGGATGCTCCATTGATAGGAGTACAGGCAGAAGTGAATGAATCTGGGGGAAAAGAGACCATATCAGGGGTTGTGGTGTCTACCCCTCTAGAGGTTTCTGGATTGGCCAACCGGGAGAATGACAAGCAGAATAATCTGAGCCTTGATGCTGCAACCAATATACAGGGTCGGGACATGAATGAGGAATGTAATCTCCAGTATATGGGCAGGGGACATGAGCTTCAGCAAGGCTTGGGTGAGCCTGAAATGCCAGAACAGAACACCTCAACAAGTCTGATTAAGGTTGGGGTGGATGAGGCTATTCCTTGTTCCCCAAACCGTTTTGCTCTGCTGGAAAATCCGGATGCTGTAGTGGAGCATGCTGGGGAAGATGAGCCAATACCTTTTCATCAACAGAACGAAGGTGATACAACTAATTGTGGCATTTCCCACAGAATGATGGCTAGCCAGCCTGGGGGTGGTGTGGCTGATTCGAAGGGAGTCATCAGGGCTGAACCAGATCAGGTGATTGAGGGGGCTCCAATTCAAAAGAATAGTATGAGCTGTAAAAAGAAGAAGGGGAAAAAAGATTACTCCTTGCTTCCCCCTCCATTAGAGACCCGCTCTGTGAAGAAACTACCGGTGACAATGCCCAATGGGGTGAACCAGGCTTTAAGCAAGGGGAACATAGATGAAATGGACATCTCTACGGGGAAGATGGGGACTAGAAAGGAACCCATCCTTAGTTCCGAGGAGGATATGGTCGAGGAGTTCCTGTATGTGGACATTCCACAGGAAGAGGCTGACATGATGGGAAGGGCGGTAAGAGTGGAAGTCGATCACGAACAGGCAAAGTGGATTGACAAGCAAGACTTGATATTAATGAGAGGCTTCAATGACAAGAAAATCAGCAAAGAGGAATATATCTGCACTTGGGACAAAATGGCGAACTATTTGGAAGATGTTATTGGAGAAGATCATGGGGCTAAGGTATGGATAATGCACTGGAATCTCTACAGGGAAGAAAGCAATAATAGGCTAAGGTTGTGTTTTGGTAACATTTCCTTTTCTTATGAGGCTTCACCCCCGGTTTGACTTGGGAAGTGCAGTCGAAACTTCCTAATCGGGCTAGAGCACTCTACCTTTCCTTGGAGGGTCATTCGGGACATGGCTGATTCGGAGGGATGGCAACATCGGGAGGGACCATGCTTGCATGGGATCGTCGAGTGGCCATATTAGGGATGGTGGTGTTGTTGTTGCTGGTATGTGGTAGTTTCTGCTCTTTCTGGTGTTTTTCTGGGTTTGTTTGGCTGCTTTGTTGATCTTTTGGTTTCTCACTTTTCCCACAAAAGTGTTTTCTTAATAAAAAAATAATAATTGTCAGTCATTATATAATGGTACCACCTCAAGATTGAGTACATGTGATGGCTCTGGTATGTACTTAATCATGTTTAATACATAGAATACATCATGTACATGAGATAATATCAGCGAAAGTTCTAATCGATTATCCACTTCTCTGATACGAGAAATGATCTCAATGTGACTTATGTATATTAGACTAATATTTCCCTTCATCCAAAATATCATGACTTTCATATATAGTGATAAGTATAGGAATACCATGTCTACAACATGAAACTCTAGGTCTCATCGATTATTTTCATAATATCTCTTCTGTCCACTCTAAGCAGCCTTAATGTGGTGATGAATGTCCTTAACCATATCCACCATTTATTTAATCATTTTCAAACGTATAAGTTTTCTTTTCCCAAATTCATACCAACATGCATGTGTTTTGAATCTATTCCCTTATAAGTGATTCATTTTGATTCATTTGTATGATTTTGGGGAAACTATTTTTGAATGAGATATCAACTACAGGAAGGTGTTTGTCCCATCCTTAATTGAAGTCCTTTGAAAAAACTCATAACATGTATTCTAGTTTCGGAATAGTCTGCTCAAACTGACCATTTGTTTGAGGATGACAGTTCATACTAATGTTCATCTCAGGGGTAAGATCTTTTTGGGGATTTTACAAATCATATAGGTGAATCTCATATCTCAATGAGATACAAGAAATAGTGGTACACCATTCTAACTAACCACTTCTCTATTGTATATATATTGATTTTGATCCAAGGATAACTCCTCTGGAATAGAGATTTAGTGAGACTTCATTGTAATAAAATCCACAAATTCTCTTATATATGTGTTTCCTCTCGATGTATTCAGATGTCTGGTGACATAGTCAATGGTGATATTCTCCCATTTTCTTGATGGTATAGGTAATGTTTGTTTTATTTCTTCAGACTTCTGCATTTTAGCAATCACTTTCTATCATACCATGAATTTTGATGTATATTCAATGATATCTTTATTTATATTTTATCATAAATAGTGATCATGGAGATCATGATACTTCTTTTTTTCTTCCTAGGTGAATGGATAATGTTGAGCATTGGGCGTCATCCAATAGTTCATGTCATAACTCATGGTTTTATGGAAGACATAGCCCTGACCCAAATCTCACAATTACATATTCATTAGTTTTAAACTATAAGGAATTATCCTTTCTTTTAGATTTTAACTTCTTGGGAATTTTCATATCATATCATTGAGCATACATTAAACATTCCAAGAGTGACCATTGTGCAATCATTTGTGAAAGGATTGATAATATTACTCCGTTAATGATTCCCATTTTCATCCATTGATGCTATAATAATTTTGGTTCCTACTCCAATAATATCATTAATAAAGATTCATGATCCATTATATATAGATAATCCACACTTTTTCAATTTAATGTGACTGTATTGGACTGAGTATATGTAATCATACATCATCTCAAACCATCATTATTAATGAATATTCATCACTTTCGGTGTGAATATATACATGATGATTTTTTGATCAGTATATATTTCACAAATCACTACAAAGGGATAATTCTGAAATATAGTAAAAGTGAATATCACTACATCTAAATCCATATCATGAATTGGTTCATTCTGTTCATGAACATTCAACTACCTTGAATCATAGGTAATGACTTTATCATTTTTAATTAACATACAGTGAAATCCCTTCTTCGAAGAATCACTGAACACTATGAAAATATTTCTAATTGTGTGTAATCTGAGAATTGGGGTAGTTATAAGAGTCCTTTTAAAACCATGAATCAATCATCATATTCATCATTCAAAAAAAATTACTCCCTTTTGACCAATCTTGGTAAGAGGGTTTGAAAATTTTCTTGTATTTCTCAAAAATTTGCAATACTACCCAGCTAATCCAAGGAAACTCTGTATATTTTTCAAAAACTTTGACCTTTTCCATCCTTCAATTTCCTTCTTCTTTAATGGTTCCATAGCATCCCATTGCTCGTGATGATATTCCCCAAAAAAAAGATACTTCTTTCAACCAGAACAGACATTTGTTTTACTTGAAGTAAATCTTCTCCTTCATTAGTTTCTTTAAAACAGTGTTAAAATTATCCTCATAATCCTTCTTAGTTTTTGATTATATTATAATATAATCTATAAATAATAACAAAAACATTTCAGGTAAATCTCTAAAGATACAATTCACCAAGTCCATGAAGATTTTGTAAACATTAGTGATAACGAAAGTCATCACTGTGAACTTATAGTGCCCATACCTCATATGAAAAACAGTCTGGGGAATATCATATTTCTTCACACTAACATGGTAATATCTTGATTGTTAATCCACCATGTAGAAGTATTTTGATCCATGTAATTGATCAAATAGGTCATTAATCCATGGTAGATAATACTTTTTCATTATCATGATCTTGTTAAGCTCATTATAATCAATGAAAATGAACATTAACTCGCCCATCATCCATAAGTAGAGGACGGGTTCACCCCATTGTGGATAACAAGGCAATATGAATCCTTATAGTTGTTTATTAGTCTCATTATATTCCCCAAAATACATTCTATATATATTCTTGGATAATTACATAACCCCATGTATAAGATCCTTTGAAAACTCAATCTATCAACTAGGTGGAACACTAGAGATTTCCTCTGTAAACACATCATCATATTCCCTCACACTAGTAATTCCCGCATAGAGGGTACTTTAATTATAATCAATCATTTGTTATAAACACACATTCTTATAGGGAAAAAATCCACTGTTGACATGATTTTTTTAAATAATATTCATCCTCTTTCTTGAACATGTATAGTATCAGGGGTTGATTAGAAATATTGAAATTGATTTCCTTTTCATGGATGTTTATGTTGGTTTTATATAGGGAAAACCATTCCATACCAATAATTGTGTCAAATTCCTAGAAAGGTATTATGACAAGGTTATTTGGGAATTGCATCCCACAAACATTGTCTAAGGAGGAGTAATAAACATGGGATATAATAATTAACCAATATTTCATTTTCAATTATAGATCTACTTCCATGGTGTGTGGAGGTGTTTTAATATTTCAACTAGAAAATTATTTATATTAAGCAATGAGATGACCTCGAGTAAAAAATTGCGTTCTCTATTCTTGAATGAATAACTAGTATACCCATCAAAACATCATTGATGGGATCCACCTTAGCGGTTGTGATGGAAAAATATCACACATCCTAGCTGGGAGGCTGTTGTTTGTATCAGAAACCAATTTTCTTAAGGAATTGGTTGGCAATGTGCCCTTTTTCTATGAAGTTTAGAAAACAAAAAATGTGTTGATGGTTGATGTTTTCATTCCATTACACCATCGCATTAGTAGATTTATCCTGTCAGAATTTTCTAGTTTTGTGTCCTTTATT
Source organism: Viscum album (assembly GCA_963277665.1). Taxonomy (NCBI): domain Eukaryota; kingdom Viridiplantae; phylum Streptophyta; class Magnoliopsida; order Santalales; family Viscaceae; genus Viscum; species Viscum album. The sequence continues at coordinate 2,057,287,627 of OY728123.1, read as the reverse complement.
CCCACACCTAAAACATTTCTTTGTTCCCCTTTGGAAATTTTCACGGTGCTTATTTATACACCCTTGAAAGGTGGAATATTCAAATTTCATGGCAGCCTATTATTTCTATATCATAAGACCAAAATTAAATTACACATTATTCCTCTTATCCCCATGATAGGCTTGAGATTATTTAATCTTCATTTCAACTTTTAGGGCACATCAAAATATTTTCTCATAGCTATTAATGTCATGGATTTCTAGATCTTTTCATCTACTAGGTTTAAGCCCACCCATGAAGCATTAAACCATGCATTCAAGGGTAAGGATCAAACTAGGGGCGTATCGTGTAATGCTTGTGAATTTTTCCTTGAACTCCCTGATAGAGTAAACATATGTTTTTCTTGGGGGTAAGGAAATCCCTTTCCATTTTATTTCATAGAGTGTGAAGAAAATATTTATCAAAAAAAAAATTAGGAATCCTTCCACTCCCCCACTTTGATCTCTTCCTTAGGATTTTTATTCTTGATCAAGGACCTACACTAAGCATATTCTCCGCCATATTATAAACAGTGAATAGAGCCTTATCTTTTCCATAAAATTGAAGGATGTCCATGACTGTATCAATGGTGTTGATCCATTTTTCTACGATTATGGGATCATATAATCCATTGATAGAAGTATTCCTTTGTTTCATGAAGATCTTGATTATAGATTTTTCTTTCTTATATGGGTTTGGGATCTCCTCTTGATCTAGGATTCTATTCAGAACCTAATTCAGCTGAGAGTGTATGTTCATAAAGTCCAAGATTTCTACTCCAATCTGGATGGGAATCTCAGTTGGGAAGTCATCACATTTCTTGTTGGATCGATTGTTTACATGATTCCTCCAATTTATTGAAATTGGATAAAATAAAGAAAAAATTATTTTTGTGTCTTTTATAAATTTTAATCACATAAATGTTAATCTAATGAAATTTAGTGGAAAAATTATAGATTTTATTTATTTCCTTAACCTATGAATTTATAGGATTCAATCAATGTTACCCATAATCTATTTCCTATCATATATTCTTATGGGAATTTTTTGTTACCTTGATATTGTTTTGAAACAATACTATGAATTTACTGAATAATATCTCCTGGGAGTGTTATATCACTTGTGTAGTAAGGCCCATTTGTTGTGTAACATGTTACCTTAAGTGAGTCTTGTAGTACCTTTTCAGAGTTGTTGCTCCTAGGTACATCTAGGCCAAAACTGAATCCACTTAAATTATCCAGATAGGGATCTATTTTCATGATAAAATACAGACTCCATACTATCTAGTATTTAATGTTTTTTTCTTATATATATTCTTATCACTATGGCTTTGACTCCTGTTTTCTAATCCTAATCCTATAAATAATTAAACTTTCCCATGGTACAATCTATAAAACACATTATTTTTATTCCACATTAATAATTTATTTATAAAATAACACTATAATTCATACAACATGGTTGATCTATAAGTCTAGTGTCTTTAGAAATTACGTACATTACATAACAACATAAAATATGTAATACAAAATCAATATTTAAAACGTCATTAACATGCCCAAAACCATCATTTGAACATAAAGCTTCATGTGATAACTTGGTGAAACACATAAGAAATGGGATATCTATAAATCCCAAAATTTTAATAAATATGAAATACTTTGATAGATGATAGGAAATAGTAATAGCAATGAGCAATAAAACTAACATGAATAATAAGGTATGATAGATCATGATAATGAAAACATGGGAAATGTGGGAACAATTTAAAAACTGAATCATAAACATAGGTCAAGGATATACCCAACAATAATTCATGGTTGAAAAGGTCAAATATATAAATTACGTTAACTCCCTATTCCCACATGGCATATCATGATATTAAACATTACCCAATTCAACGGAGTGTTGTCTCGGAGAACCCATCATATTCATTTCATTCCCATAAAAATTTATTCCTCATAGATCAAAAAACAAGGATTCATTCATCACCATAATTTATTCCCCAATCAAGGAATATTGAATAAATACATTTAATTCCCCAATAAATAATATTTATGTATAATGTTTAACACACTTGAAACTAAATGGGTATGGAATTCACTACACAATTTTTTTGTCAGGGAAAATCACAGTTATATGTTTGTTCCATAATGACATCACTTCAAGATTCGAAAAAATGGTTTGATGAGAGATAAAGGGATCCCTCATCACATAGATGTATAATGAGAATTAATATTAACCCTGAGAAACATATCCCAATGTTAGAAATCGTAAATAGAATGAATTACGTAATGGAGAAACATGAATAAATAAAAGAATCTAGATTATTTTTCGGCATGGTAACAGGAGTACATAAAGAATAATGGGTGGATTAATGAGAGTTAAATGGGGACTCTGATAATTAATACTTAAAATTTACTATAATGGGGATATGTAATAATATATCCAAATATTATCAAACTGAAATTAATAATCATAAAAAAAATTACACGTGAATAAATGGTATGAGATAAATCCCGTAAAACTTTTATCATAGTAAGAACTTAGATAATGTTAAAAATGAGAGTGGATAAATAATATCTCATTCTAATAACACAAATTTTATAGTAAGGTAATTTTTAAAAATAAGATTATTTATTAAAAAATAATTAAGAAGAAAAATTCCGAAGAAGGTTCTTGAATTGATAGGAAGAGAAGAAAGTTAGCATCCCTTACTTGACTATGTTACTCCAAAAGCATTGGAGGGGATTCATGATAGATTATATATTCCTTGAGAGGACTCTTGAGAGTTATGGATTATTTTGAATGTGTTACAAGGAGCTTGAAGGATGATAAATGGCATCTTAGTGGGTGTTATATAGGAAAAGAGATGGATTTCATTCTTATTATTTTTAGACTCCACAAAATAATATATTAAAAACCAAAAATCATCCCACAGTTTCTGTAAAATGGGAGTGTTTTACACTAATTTATATTTTCAAGGGTCAAACATAATAAAATAACTCTCTTTACTATGTGTAGGTGATTCATACTCTTAATTAAATGATTTTAAAAACATAAAATATATTACATGTTTTGGTGGATTCATAATGGCTTTACAAAATAAATATAATAAACATAAAATAATTTTATTTTAGTTGGAAAACATATATTTTGTCATGGATAGCCTTAATAATATTTATTACCTCACTTTACGGTCATTATAATGACATCATCCACAATGTATATTTATATAGTATTTAATTTCTACCCCAAAATGTGACTACCTCAAAAAATTATGAAAACTATATAATTGGATATGTTTAATTTTCTCATTCAAAAAGTAATATTTTTTAATAACTAATTATATAAATAGATGAAATTTCAATTTTACAATAAAATAGTTATTTATTTATAAATGTTGGTTTTTTTACAATAACAGTTTTTTATTACTTATAATCAAATTACATTTCACTTTATATAAATTATATGATCATTTATATTTGATAAAAATTATTTATGAATAATTGAATAAAATATTACTTATTTCACAAATCCATTTATTCGTTATAATATATTCTTTAATGGAATTTGAATGTAACCTAAAAATACTATTTGTGATTTATTTTATTGTAGTAAAATTAATCTATAAAGTAACAATAATTGGATGAAAATATAATTATTTTCCTTTAAAAAATAATGTACATATTCATAATGCTAGTGTCTCGATACATATCCCTTTAATACCCCAGCAAGCCCCATAAGAGTAAAGTACATGATTGTTGGGATTTTATGGGGTAGTTTGGTGAACATTGTTTGGTTTGTGATCTTGAGGAGTTTGAACATATCCCATAAAAATTCTCTCTCAAACTTAAATTGTTTGATATAAATATGGGCTTGGTGAAGGGAAACTCCCATAAATGATATCTCTATTGGAAGCTCTGATAAATGGTCATCTTAGGGTATATTCCTACTGGTTGAGGTTATCGGTTCTTTTGTCTGTTTAATTGGATTTGTTAAAACCCTCTATTTTTACTAACCATGTGATAACTATTCAACAGTTATTTTATCAAAAGTTAATATATATAATGGACATTTAAATCCAATTTTATGTAATAAGACAAAATAACCGAATCTATTATGTATAACCATATTACTTAATAAAACATTTTATTAAAAAAATGGGAACCTTTTTTATAATATTTTGGGTCATTACAAATTCATACAAAATACATTATTAGTCTCGGTAGGATAGGGATGGAGAGATTACCATATTTGGGGATGTTCTTATTCTAGAGGCTAATTTAGAAGAATATTCTGATAATGAGAAGTATGAGTACAAACTCGTATTTTCATAAAGATCGAAACGAAAAGAAACTTTTGATAGATAGAAAATTATCAATGAATATACATTGCTTGTGTAGATGAGTAGGATGTAGACTGTACAACATGAATTGTTCCTATCACTAGTAGATCCTAAATATGTTGATGAAGTAGCGAGATTTACAAAGTTAGTTCCGATTATAAATGATGATCTTGACCAAAATGAGAAAAATCTGACAAGGGACATTCTTTCAAGACTAAAATATAAAAATATCATTGGATCCAAATGGGACATTTATAAAAAGATTCATGATAATGGAATAGTGAATCAAAACAAACCACCTCTATTGTGAAATGGGTACTCCCTGATAGAGGGTATCAATATTGATGAAACATTTTCACCTATTACAAGGCATGAGACAAACTGATTATTCATGGAGATAGTAGCCTGAAGGGTTTATCATTCATAAAGGTGAGAATGGTGTTTTTTTTTAAATAAGGCATTAAATGGGTTGAATAATGTACTGGGAGCATGGTATTAAAGGCTATATCAGTTTTATAGAAGCATGATTTTCTTAATGTTGGAGTTGATTACAATCTTGGTGTTGATAGTTAAAACAATCAATGGATGATAGTGCGGGGACATGATGATGAAATAAATTGGTGGATTAGTTGAAGTATAGGGAACTCAATTTTTGGAATTCATGAAATGTGAATTTGAAATGTCAATTGTTAGGGAACTAATGGTTTTCCTTGGTTTATACTAAACAAAAAGAATAATTTAATAATTCATCTAACAATCTAAATATTCCAAGGAGGTTTTGAGAACATTTGGAATGTATAAGTCTTGGGAGATGAAGACTTTCGTGGCTACCTAGATTAGTCTGTCACAAGATGATCAAGTCTACACAGATAATGTGAAGGAATACAAAAAAATCATTAGCAGTTAATTCTTTTTGACTGTGATAAGACCTAATATTGTTTTTGGGACATTCTAATCTACCATGTATCAAATCAATCCCAAGGAAATACCATTTATTTTAGTTAAAAGAATACTTTGATATATTAATGGAACATAGTATTTTTTATATAATTTGAAAAATCTCAGAATGTGTTATTGGTATATACATATGAATATTGTGATGGATCTGTTCATGGTAGAGAACACACTTCAGGGAGTGCAGTATATATTTGAAGATTTTGTATTTACTGGATAATCATGGAAAAATATTACATTTCATTGATCATTGTAGAATCTAAATATGTCAAGGACACTTAAGAGTTGACATAGTTATTATTTATGAAGTAGTAGATTGATTAAATGGGATTGGAAGTGGAGATTCCAATCAAAATCCATTGGGATAGTTCAAGTTCTATAAATCTTATTAAAAATATAGTCTATCACATGAATATAAATAACATTGAAATGTGGTATCATTTTATCAAGGAGAAGGTGGAATAAGGGATTTGGATGTTGGAGTATGTGCCTATAGGACTACAGGTTTGAAATATTCTATCAAAAACCTTACCCAAAGAAGAAGTTGAACACCATCGAATATATCTTGGAGTTCATTCAACTCCCACACTTGAGAAGGTGTGGATGTGTGACCCACTCTCCCTAAGGTATGATGGAATTTTACAAGATATGATGATATATGTTGTTGACCCTTTTATAGACCACAATGAATTATCGTTTGGGTTCGTTGAAAAAGGCGGTAAAATTGTCATTGTAAAAGGATGAAAATATTTTAATCATGATTGGGTAGATGATGAAAGTGAGATATGAGATTTTTGGGAGATTTAATGATAACGATGCTAATAATGATTGATCAAAGGTTATATATCCTGACTCTTGAGGTCGGTGATGAAAACAGCTCAATGGGTTTTTGAATGAATTAATTCATTGGTGAAATTTGAATGAAACTATTATTTCAAATGTCAATAATAACTAATGTGGGATTATATTATGTGTTTAGAAAATCTATGTTATCTAACAGCATCACAAAAAGAGAATTTCCGGAAGATGATGGACGAAGCATAATTGTGATAACAAAATTTTAAGAGTTGTCACCAAACCCAAAAATAGATATTATTATGAAAAATTCACTCATGATGTTGATTTTGGGTTGACTGTGTTTGTTAAAAATGTTTGAGGTTGTTAAAGAAAGATAGTTGTAAATGAATGCAAAAAGATTTTTCATGAGTCTTTGATCTCTTGATATGCACAAATGTTTGATGTTAAGCAAAGTTTGAATTTTGAACCAACTCTCGCACCAAGCATGAATTAATTACCAGATCTTCCACAATGACCAAATGTTGAACCTGATCTCACTAAATGTGTGAATGTTAAAATAATCTCACAAAGAGCATAACTATCATTGGATCTCACAATGGGTTCTCACATAGTTCCTATAATTGTTTTTGGAAGTCATGATGAGATCTCACATAGTTATCAAGAATGTTATTGGAGCTTGCACACTTATCTCACACAATGTGTGAAAATAGAACATGGACTCATGAAAAGCATGAATTTAGACACTCACCAGGGTAAAAAAAAGGGGTACATTCATTGATATCTCAAAACATGTGATACCAATGAGGTGGATATTTTTCAACAATTTGTGGATTTAATGTGAAGGATTTATACTTATAAATACCCCCTAAACCATCCTTAAATTTTGAAAATGTTGTTCTTAAAATTTTGTTTTAATGAATCATCAAGGAAGGAGCCTCTTGAAGAAATATCATGCAAGGGTTTCTTGTAGTGGTATCGTGATGGTTAACATGTTTTTATTGTTTTTGTAGTGGTTGACATGATTATAATAGTGTCTTTCAAAAATAACGAATGTGGTCTCACACTACGAACATGCATCTATCACAAAAGTGAACTCATAAAACGGACTCATGCTTAGCGCCAAATAGGGCTCATAGAAGATACTAATGCTAGTGTCTCATTCCATGGGCTCACGCTAGAGTATCACTATAGGGTATTATTCCAGGTTATTTCACAAGGTTCTCACACCAGGGTCTCGCGCAAAGGTTTTGTACGAGGGTCTCACACTATGGTCTCATGATCGTTTTTCTCAATAGGATTTTACACAATGGGTTTCATGATAGGGTCTCTCATAGGGGTATCACACTAGAATATCATTCCAAGAGATACATGCCCACATTTCCCTTCTATAAGAATCAAAATTACATCTAAATTCTGAAGAAGAAGAAGAAGAAGAAGACAGAGGGTATAAAACATTTGATAATTCTTGCTGAAGGAGTTCATTCCATACTACATTATTTGTAGTGAATGGAATACATAGAATCACCTTTATATATTTCCATAATGGAGATAAATAATATGTGTATAGTAATGTAATTTCTGTTCCAGTTTTCTATAATCTGGAAGACTTACATCAAGGTATTTTCATAGATGTTAAGGGGAATATTAGAAATAGATTCAATAGATCATCTAACTACAATTGAGGATGATTTCATTCGTGATAATAAAAGGGAATAAAAATCCATAAATGGTATGTGGATCTATTATAGTGAAATTATTAATGGAATATGATGAAGTTGATACTTTCCACTAGTAGTGATCCAGATAAAGGGATTTAGGGAGTGTCTCCAGGGAAAGTAGTGAGATGACCCTAATCTTCGTAAAGGCTGTGAGCCTGAGCATAGATGTGATCTATCCTGAACCTTATAATTTTTCTCTGTTCCATAGGGGATTTTTCACATTGGAATATTTCTATTTTATACTCCTTGGACATATCCCATTAAGGGTGAACCAACTAAAAATTGATGTGTCTCCTGCAGGATTTTAATTATATTCCAACATTTTTATGGGAAATGGAGAGAAGAGTACATTATTTAATGATGGAACTAGATCTGAAGGGGTGGTTTCTTTATTATATAATATACTGATTCATCCCCTAGGGTATTTAATATAGTATGGATAAAAAGTTTCGTATATAGATCAAATAGTTGCATAAGGAGGGCCCTTTTTGAAGGAACAACAAAAATAAAGAACTCTATGATGAATGAAACTATGTTAACCTTTATTTTATATAATATAGGAGAACGTTTTAGTAGTATATTTCAAATATGATTATATATTAGTTTGTAAATTAAAATATTTCATATATATTTAATAGAGCATTGTGATTGGGGCGTACCTGATTCTTTTAAGTCTTCTTCTTCAAAAAAATGGATTCAATGGGAGGTGAAGAATTTTAGGCCTTGCCTCATGTAGTGCCCCAAATTATGATTGAGGATATCATATTCATCATGGTAAAATATTTCATTTTCTAAGATTGTAGTTACATGCATCACTACATATCTAATAAGGACAGTCATGTCACAAATAGTTCATGAATATAAGTTATTTATATAGATCAAGAACATATACATGGAGAAGGGGAAATTTTTCCATTAAATTTTATTGAATTTGGGTCTGAGAGTATGATTAGAAATCCAAAATTCCTTATGTATCCTAGCATAATAGTATTCGATCCACACATAGTTTTTGAAGGATCCCCTACTAGGCTCTTATATAGAGATGAGGGTATTGATTTCCCCAATAAAGGGGAGATTGTGAACTAAGAACTCATAGATATATAAACATTTTGAATATGGGAATTAGGTTATGAATTACAAGATACATTTTGTAGTTTCTTAAAACTGTGGGTTGATCCTCATATTTAATCATGTTTCTTTTAAGTCATACAAACTGGATCAACACACAAAGACCATTATGTTCAAGTACTTCATTTTCATTGTGAGAACATAAATAAATTAGATTATTTCATATACAGTAAAAGATGACATACAACTATTATAATCTTCCTAATTAATTTAATATCTTACTGCTTGATACTACACCACATATTTTAGCATTATTGGATTGGGACATTTACTTTGTAGTATAATTTTATTTAAGAAAGGAAAAATTTTGTATAGTTTAATGTCATCTGATATGAATATAATGTAGTTTATATTAAAATCATATAGCTCATACTTGAGAGGAAAACCTTTTCATGTCTTGAAGCCAGGAAACTGACTATAAAATTTTACATCAACTAGTTTGGAAAATAAGTTATGTAGTTTAAATTCATCAAGATATGACATTGTTCAGTAGTATTATATCATGAGATTGAAAAGATATTCATGTATTTTATTGTCATACATTGGTGAAATCATTGATCTAACTCAAAATTATATAATGCGTGTTTTTTAATATATTCATTAGGTAATGACCACCTAACATCATTTGAATGTGAATCAGAATCACATTTTATTTCCCTAAATTCCCACATTCTAGTTGTAGAGACCCGTAGCTTGACGTACATGGACAATACATTACTTTTTCGGAATACTTAATACATAACAAAAAGAGACACACAACGACCGTAACAGTTTAGTGTCTTTGGAAACTCGGAATAAAATCTTCTAATCATGGTGAAAGATCTTCAACAACTCCCATAACGATCTTCCCCTTTTTGTTTCCTTACCTAAAACCTTTATTTACTTCCTGGGGAAAATAAAACATGAGAAGGGTGAGCTAAAATGCTCAGTAAGGGTAAGCATGGGTAAAATAAAACATACCATATACATTTGAACATAAAAAAACATGAACATTAAAAATCTTGAGCAACGACATAAAACAAGGAAGTACATAAGGCATAGATCATAATGGAAAATAAATCATGATAAAATAGCATGGGAATAAAACATGTAATTGTGGCATCTATTAAGCACATGTAATGATTTCCATAGTAGCCAAGGCATTTCTGCCAAGACCATCTTAGTGGACAAAGTCCCATTCAGAATCGAGTTCACTCCTCATTTCAATCCTGTAACATTGAACCGGATTAACTTACCGTTTCAGCCATGTCTATATCATGAGATATAAAATATTTACCCAATGAATTGGAGGGAGATATAGGTCCCACCCATCTCATAATGAAATCATTCTTACTTGTGCCACAAAATAAAAAAACATCATTCATAAAAACCCAATAAATAAAATGGGTTTCATAAACATCATCCCATCATCACATAATCCATATAAAAGAAATGGATATCATTTAATAAAAATTTAAACCATGTAATTCATAGAGACATTATACTTGAAACATACATATATGAAATAATGTTCACTTAGATGAAAAATGGTTTTTGATAAAACACTTGAAATGAATTCTTGAGGAAAATATCCTTTCTTCTTCAAAGTCATTTTCTTTTCACAAAATGCCATGCAATTTTAAAAGAATAGGATTTTGTTTAAAATATTCATGAAATATTTTAGAGGAAGCTTCATGAAAATAATTCTTTATAAAACCATAATAATCCATTCATGTCGTATACGTTAAAAAGAATATTTTTCTCGTACTTCTGTTGGAAATGTCAAAAAGTACCTTGTTACGTAATCAAAAGAATGATTCCTCACATACCATGTAGTAAAAGTCAAAAATGGGTAAAAAGTACTTTAAACATAAATTAATACACTTTTATAAAACATGGACATGGATGATGGCAATAACCCCAGTAAATACTTACGAATAAGCAATCCCGGATAAAAATGAGATTTGCAAAATTATCCCTTACCTTAGGTCCGATATGCTTTGTACGTATCCAAAACTCATGTATAATGATTTAAATAATGTAATTGACTTATTAAAGAATCATTTTCATTGTTATGATATCATATATGGTTCACTTATTACTTTATATTACCCATTATTTTATAAATTAATGTTAAAGTAGCGTTTTGGGTAAAATCATCTTATTTATCGTACATGTTTGGACTTGTTGTTCTTGATGTTATTATTACTTATATCATGATTTACTTACTTCCAAAATGTAATTAATGATTTATATATCATATACATTCATTATATATCCTGAATATACAAGCATTTATAATAGTACATAACATATGGAGGTATGAAATGAAACACACCGTTCATGGAGACGGTAAGCCGTACGTATGCATGAACGCTACTTTCATTTCTATTTCATATTTTAATGTAATTAAAACATAATGATACATAGGTATATTATAATATCATATATAATATCATTAACCACGTCCTTTATACATCCTACATAAGGTATTAACGAATCACATCACTTTAAGGGGGCGGTAGTCCGCACTTCCTCAAATGAGATTATCGTATTTACCGACTATGGAAACCGTAAAGGCATGATATAATTGGGAAGTAAATAAGAATAAGGAAATAATAAAAATAATATATATTATATATAAATACAGTTCTATCATAATGGCCACCATGAGAGGCGGTGGGAGAAAATCGAACAATCATCGTTTCGTGAGGCGTTAGTTTGCCATCACAGAAACATTATGTTCTTTATCTGTTATATGGAGGTTTGTGTAAGTGTAGTTCCAATACATCTCATATAAAAATCCTAGTATATTTAGGATATTTTTGTTGTTACAAAATAAAGGATTAAAAATAGTTTAGGGGTTGGAGAAGTAGAATAAAAGAAAACAACTTAAGATAAACTGTTACCTTTAATTTTGGTAACATCCTTTGGTTTGAACCAAAAGGACTTCTTGGAGAGTTATCTGCCTAATGTAAGGCTTCAAGGGGGAGTAGAGGGATGTAGGGATCTTATTTGGTCAGAGTTTGGATGAGCCAAAAGGCTTGATAGGTGTGTGGAATTGCATATAAGTGGTCTCCTTTTATAAGGTAGAGGAGGGGCTCTTTAGGAAAGTGTGAAAACATTATTTTATTATAAACTTATCTTCGGTTTCAAGAGGTCCAAAACACATTAATGTCGAATATAGGATGACTAATATTCGAAATAGAATCATCCAATTGGAACTGGATAGGTTTTGGATGATATTTTAATCATTATAATCTTATTTATTTAAATCATTTATTAATGAGGTAACACTACATCATTATTGTGTCATAAATAATTTAATTCATTTGATGTCTAAAAATTATGAACAAAATACCAAGATGTATGGAATATTTTTAGATTTACAAAGAATATTTATAGTCGAAAATATAACTTATATAACCCCTTATAAAAATTAATTACTAAAAGATTTTTGTTAAAGTCAATATTGTCTTTACATTAAATTAATTAATCCAAATTGTCATTTTCACTACCAAGTGGCTCATTGGGGTCCCAAAATCGGCCCAAGGATTCCCATGGTTGGCCACTACTCATCCAATAAGTTTAGGACAAGTGTAGAGGTAATTTGGAATTATTATAATATTTTTTTAACCTTGAATTAACCTATTTACCTTTAACCACAATAAATTAAAATTACCATATTTACTATTCATAATGCCCAAAAATAAAAGTAGATTATTAACATAATTTGAACCCACAGATTCAAAATATGGAATCCATTTTTCCAAATTCAATACACGAAAGTTGCAGAAATTAAATTAAAATTAATCCCGTTGTCGAAAGAAAACGGGTTTTTGTTTAAAACATTGCAAAAAATTAAATTGATTTAACCTACGAATTCAAGGTAAAATCAATGCTAATGACATAAATTATATTAAATGGTAAAAATATACTCTATTTATAATTTAAAACCATTAAATATTATAATTTAACCACATAAATTATTATGATGAAAAAAGTTGTTTTTAATTAAAATATAGTGTGTTTTTACTATTCATTAAAATATGAAAGTTATCAGAAAAATATCAAAACATTATCCTATGTAAATTTTTATATCCTGATTCAAAAGAAGAATTTTATTCTGTCAATTTTTACTTATAAACATGTCAAAAATTAGATTTAATGTGGGTGCGCCATCAAAATGCGGCAAAACTGCATTTTTTTAAAAATAGTTATTTTACCCGAAAAATTTATTTTGTTCTCATACGATGTTCTATAAAATATGTAAGATTAATAATAATGTTATAAAATTAAAAATTTAGTTAATACTATTCATAATGGCTAGTTCATAATAATAATATATCGTTGTTTAGTAAAACTCGGTATTGCGTACAACACACGCTATCGAGGAAGGTCGTGATTGCGTGTAATGCAAGCCAAGTCAGGGTTGCGTGTTGCACAAGAATCCTTCGTTGTTTCGTATAACAGAATCCAACCATATTTTATATATACATTGAATATATATATATATATATATATATAAACACACTCAATGTTGCATATAATGACTATTATAAAACGAACTTGAAATTGTGTGTAACATGTTCCAAGAATAGCATTGTGTATACTGCAAGATAATACGGTGTTGCGTATAGTAAAAGCTAAACTTTGTGTGGTGTATAATAGATAACATTAATGAAATTAAAAGAATATTTATCATAAAATCTAGGGGTGTTACATTCTACCCCCTTAAAATTAATTTCTCCCTCGAAATTCTTCGGGGTTATAAATGGTTTACTACTTGAAAATTTCTTTAATAGAAACCCACATCGTAAAAAGGAATACCAAAATTTGGCTTTAATAACTAAAGTATGAAACATAACGGTTGCCCAAATTAACTCATCACTGGGTTTCCACTTAGGAGAACATAGGTGAAAATATGGATATGGAAGAAAAATCTAACCATCAAGTTCTGATAGAGAGTTATAGAGAACATGGCTATGAAAAAGACAAAAATCACAAAGCCGTAAATTTTTGATGATCTAGGGTACCATCTGGTTCATCGGATATAACAGCACTAGGACAACATTTTTGGTTTTCAAGATCATTTCCCTAAAGTTGATGAATTAAAATAAATACTTACATGATTTTGGTTAAATCTCACTACTGTTCGTGAATTGAACAATTTCCACTTCATATCTTAAAGAAATGAAGTTGAATTTGTTATTCGTGAAGCAGTAGTATATCATGTGATAGAATGATGGGTCATTCCATCTATTTCAGACAAATGGTTAGCAAAAGTTATAAGTCCATCTTATGGTGAGATTAATCGTATATGGTTCCATAAATGGACTTATACTTTATTTATCATACCGCTTAATAAAATAAAACTACTTTCCACTAAACATGGACTTCCTGTAGGCCAGTGGTTGGTGATAAAGGCCTGTCGCACTTCAGTTGTGGGTTCAATTCCCAAAGCCTTGTCCGACATGATGGGCTATCACCCATCCTGCAGGATGTCCTTTTTCTAAAATTACATTACTATAACATCCCATCAATAATATGAAAAAAAGTTTTATCCTTAAACAATACTAACTTATGTCCAACATAATCCATTCCAATCATTACGCTTATCTAAAATACTTCGGTCCAAGCTCATAGTATAAAGAAAATGATTATTGAAATGTCACATAACAATCATATGAATGCCATCATTTATCCCCCATATATCATAAGATATATCTTGTTGAATACCTTAATCATGTATTATCTTGAAGAATGAATGCCCATTGAACCATAGTGAAAACATGAATTCAGTTAAAAGTTAACACTTTCCACATACCAAAATCCTCAAAATTCTATCTACTCAAACCATGATATCACATAGTCCTTATATCAATCATGAGCTCATGAATACTGTCAAAAATTTCATTTTCTCCTTATCCCTTCATTATGCGCATATCATCTGCTTTCCAAAAATATTTCAATCTCCTTTTCATGGTTACCAGTACTATATAATTATTTAAAACCAATACATAGATATTCCAAAATTCCACAATAACATACATGAGATTCCATGATACTATTTTGAAATCCCATTAGTAAACACTTAATCTCTACACAACATCATTTTTATACACAACATCACAAATAGTGATCACATGAGACTTCCCTTTATCCTTTTCCTTAAGAGGTTGCTCACGTTGATCATCATTAACCCTTGGATTATGGCATTTATTAGCATAATTCCCCATTTCCTTGCACTTAAAGCATTGAAGTGTTGGTGGAGAGTTCTCTATAGACTTTTCTCTATTCAAATCATTAGCAACCTTTTTCCCATTGCTTCGACAATCCACTACGTGATGACCTTCTTTTCCACACTTAAAACATTTTCTAGTACCTTTTAGGCAATCTCCATCATGCATCTTTCCACACATTGAGCATAAAGAAACATTCATCTTCTTTTCACCATTATTCTGAGATTTCTCCTTGAACTCCATCTTTCGTTTCTTGTCAAAACCATGAGATGGATATGTTACACTAGCTTCCAGTTCTACCTTGATATCACAATGTACAATTTCTTCATAGCTACTGAAGTATCTTATATCTAATTCCCTTCGAAGACTTGGTTTTAAGCCACTGAAAAATCGATCAACTTTACTTTCAGGTTGGATGATAAAGCCAGATGCATACCATGCAAGTTTTGTAAAATTTGCTTCGTATATACCAACAGATACATCATCCTTCTGCTTAATCTCAAGAAACTCCTTTTCCATCTTTGTTCGAAGAATATGAGGGAAGTACTTACTGAAAAACATGTTCTTGAACTCGTCCCATTCCATGGACTCAATTTCATCCCTTTGCCTCGTATTCTTGATAAGATTCCACCATTGATCAGCATCACCTTCCAAACGATATACTACTAAGATGACATTATCATGCTCAGAACATTGTAGAACTGAAAATATCTTTTCAGTAGTAATGATCCATTGTTCAGCCACTGTGGGATCAGAAGACCCGCTGAATGAAGGTGGACGTTGCCTCATGAAGGATTCAATAGAATGTTGCTCCTTTCACTGCTCATTTTGATATCCAGAACGATTCATAGCTTGTGTAAGTATAGAAATAAGATTTTGCACTCCATCTCCCATGACATTGGTTTGGTCAGGAGGACAATCATTTCATTTTCCATTACATTGATCAAAACGGTTCCTTCGGGTTCCATCCATCATCTAAAACCCAAAAAAATAGTGTGAGAGGAAAATACCATGCTAGGGAAAACAATATAATAAAGGGGGATTACCATCAATATCTAACATCTTAGGTTTAATTCTAAGATCGTTATCACAATTCTAGGACTATAACCTATACGTATACTTATCCTTAGGGACATCCCTAGATATAGCTTAAAAATATCTCTAGGGATCTCACTAATGTTTTCGCATCCTAGTTTCCGAAGGTTAACTAAACCTTTCCTCTGATACCAACTGTAGAGACCCGTAGCTTGACGTACATGGACAATACATAACTTTTTCGGAATACTTAATACATAACAAAAACAGACACACAAGGACCGTAATAGTTTAGTGTCTTTGGAAACTCAGAATAAAATCTTCTAATCATGGTGAAAGATCTTCAACAACTCCCATAACGATCATCCCCTTTTTGTTTCCTTACCTAAAACCTTTCTTTACTTCCTGGGAAAAATAAAACATAAAAAGGGCGATCTCAAATGCTCAGTAAGGGTAATCATGGATAAAATAAAACATACCATATACATTTGAACATAAAAAAACATGAACATTAAAAATCTTGAGAAACGACATAAAACATGGAAGTACATAAGGCATAGATCATAATGGAACATAAATCATGATAAAATATCATGGGAATAAAACATGTAATTGTGGAACCCATTAAGAACATGTAATGATTTCCATAGTAGCCAAGGCATTGCTGCCAAGACCATCTTAGTGGACAATGTCCCATTCTGAATCGAGTTCAGTCCTAGTTTCAGTCATGTAACACTGAACCGGATTAACATACCGTTACAGCCATGTCTATCTCATGAGATATAAAATCTTTACCCAATGCATTGGAGGGAGATATATGTCCCACCCATCTCATAATGAAATCATTCTTACTTGTGCCACAAAATAAACATACATCATTCATAAAAACCCAATAAATAAAATGGGTTTCATAAACATCATCCCATCATCACATAATCCATATAAAAGAAATGGATATCATTTCATAAAAAGTGAAATCATGTAAATCATAGAGACATTATACTTGAAACATACACATATGAAATAATGTTATCTTAGATGAAAAATGGTTTTTGATAAAACACATGAAATGAATTCTTGAGGAAAATATCCTTTCTTCTTCAAAATCATTTTCTTTTCACAAAATGCCATGCAATTTTAAAAGAATAGGATTTTGATTAAAATATTCATGAAATATTTTGGAGGAATCTTCATGAAAATAATTCTTTATAAAACCGTAAAAATCCATTCATGTCGTATAAGTTAAAAAGAACATTTTTCTCGTACTTTTGTCGAAAAAGTAAAAAAGTACCTCGTAACGTAAAAAAAGAAAGATTCCATACATACTGTGTAGTAAAAGTCAAAAATGGGTAAAAAGGACTTTATAAATAAATGAATACACTTTTATAAAACATGGACATGGATGATAGAAATAACCCTAGTAAATACTTACGAATAAGCAATCTCAGATAAAAATGAGATTTGCAAAATTATCCCTTACCTTAGGTCCAGTATGCTTTGCACGTATCCAAACCTCTTGTATAATGATTTAAATAATGTCATTGACTTATTAAAGAATAATATTCATTTTTATGATATCATATATGGTTCACTTATGACTTTATATTACCCATTCTTTTGTAAATTAATGTTAAAGTAGCGTTTTGGGTAAAATCATGTTATTTATCGTACTTGTTTGGACTTGTTGTTCTTGATGTTATTATTACTTATATCATGATTTACATAATTCCAAAATGTAAATAATGATTTATATATCATATAAATTCATTATATATTCAGAATATACAAGCATTTATAATAGTACATAACATATGGAGGTAAGAAATGAAACGCACCTTTCCTGGAGACGGTAAGCCGTACGTACGCATGAACGCTACTTTCATTTCTATTTCATATTTTAATGTAATTAAAACATAATTATACATAGTTATATTATAATATCATATATAATATCATTAACCACATCCTTTATACATCCCACATAAGGTATTAACGAATCACATCACTTTGAGGGGGCGGTAGTCCGCACTTCCTCAAATGAGATTATCGTATTTACCGACTATGGAAACCGTAAAGGCTTGATATAATTGAGAAGTAAAGAATAATAAGGATATCATAACCATAATATATATTATATATAAATACAGTTCCATCATAATGTCCACCATGAGAGGTGGTAGGAGAAAATCGAACAATCATCGTTTCGTGAGGCGTTAGTTTGCCATCACAGAAACATTATGTTCTTCATCCATTATATGGAGGTGTGTTTAACTTTAGTTCCAATACATATCATAACAAAATACATGTATATTTAGGATATTTGTGTTGTTACAAAAGAAAGGATTAAAAAGAGTTTAAGGGTTGGAGAAGTAGAATAAATGAAAACAACGTAAGAGAAACTGTTACCTTTAGTTTTGGTAACTTCCTTTGGTTTGAACCAAAAGGACTTCTTGGAGAGTCTTCTGTCTAATGTAAGGATTCAAGGAGGAGGAGATGGATGTAGGGCGATTATTTGGGCAGAGTTTGGACGAGGCAAAAGGCTTGAGAGGTGTGTGGAATTTCATAGAAGTGGACTCCTTTTATAAGGGAGAGGAGGGTCTCTTTAGGAAAGTGTGAAAACATTATTTTATTATAAACTTATCTTCGGTTTCAAGAGGTCCAAAAACACATTAATATAGAAGATAAGATTACTCATATTCTAAATAAAATAATCCAATTGTAATTGTACAGGTTTTGGATGATATTGTAGTCATTATAATCTTATTTATTTAAATCATTTATTAATGAGGTAAACACTACATCATTATTGTGTCATAAATAATTTAATTAATTTGATGTCTAATAATTATGAACAAATTACCATGATATAGGGAATCTTTTTATCTTTCCAAAGAATATTTGTAGTCGAAGATATAACTTATATAACCCCTTATAAAAATTAATTACTAAAAGCTTTTTGTTAAAGTCAATTTTGTCTTTACATTAAATTAATTAATCCAAATTGTCATTTTCACAACCAAGTGGCTCATTGGGGTCCCTAAATCGGCTCAAAGATGCCCATGGTCGGCCGCTACTCATCCAATATGGTTAAGACAAGTTTCAAGGTAATTTGGAATTATTATAATATTATTTTAACCTTGAATTACCCTATTTACCTTTAACCGCAGTAAATAAAAATTACCGTAGTTACTATTCATAATGCCCAAAAATAAAAGTAGCTTATTAAAATAATTTGAACCCACTGATTCCAAATTTCGAATCCATTTTTTCAAATTCAATACACAAAAGTTGCAGAAATTAAATTAAAATTAATCCCATTGTCGAAAGAAAACGGGTTTTTTTTAAAACATTGCAAAAGATTGAATTGATTTAACATACGAATTCAATGTAAAATCAATGCTAATGACATATATTATAATAAATGGTAAAAATATATTCTATTTATAATTTAAAACAGTGCAATATTATAATTTATCCACATAAATTATTATGATGAAAAAAGTTTTTTTTAATTAAAATATACCGTGTTTTTACAATTCATTAAAATATGAAAGTTATCAGAAAAATATCAAAACTTTATCCAATGTAAATTTTTATATATTGATTCAAAAGAAGAATTTTATTCTGTCAAATTGAACTTATAAAAATTTCAAAAACTATATTTAATGTGGGTGCGCCATCAAAAGGTGGAAAAACTGCATTTTTTTTGAAAAATACTTATTTTACATGAAAAATTTATTTTGTTCTCATACCATGTTCTAGAAAATATTTAAGATTAATAATAATGTTATAAAATTAAAAATTTAGTTAATACTATTCATAAAGGCTAGTACATAATAATAATATTTCGTTGTTTAGTAAAACTCGGTATTGCGTACAACACACGCTATCGAGGAAGGTCGCGATTGCGTGTAATGCAAGACAAGTCAGGGTTGCGTGTTGCGCAAGAATCCTTCGTTGTTTCATATAACATAATCCCACCATATTTTATTTATACATTGAATATATATATATAAACACACTCAATGTTGTGTATAATGACTATTATAAAATGAACTTGAAATTGTGTGTAACACGATCCAAGAATTGCATTGAGTATACTGCAAGCTAATATGGTGTTGCGTATAGTACAAGCTAAACTTGGTGTGGTGTATTATAGAAGACATCAATGAAATTAAAAGAATATTTTTCATAAAATATAGGGGTGTTACACTAATGGTAGGTGGAATTCATCACTTTGAACTATGATTTATGCTCCTTGATAAAGGTAGGAAGATGGGACGTCAGTATATACATACTAGCATTCCCCCTTAGAGCTCGTCTCCTGGTATTAGTATCCCTTATAGATTAATTCATGTTTGTGGAACTCATTCACAGAGCCATATCTTTATTTATGCTAGGTAATTAAGTTTTTGCAATCTATATAAACAAAATCATCTTTACATGGAAGCAACATTCAATCTATATAGTTGTTACATTGGGAAACACTATCATGTATGGAATCTGGGAAAACTGGTCACATGTATCTTCCCCATAAGAGGGAATCTCATGGAGTAATATTTAGTGTGTAACCCAATGGATCGTGTGTCAATCACGAAGTATCTGATTGAAAACTAATATCTTCCAAGTCATTCAGCATACACATGAAATTCTGGTCATGATTTATCTAATTTTGTACGTCCATATATTCGTAGGTTCTCACATAAGGAATACCATGTTTATAAGGACATAACAATATGAGATAGGTCGTGAGTTTAACATCTTACAAAGGATGAATGAGGTTGATAAGAATTCCCTATAGAGGAAGATCAAGATGGTTTCTCTCTGGGAGGGAACACCTGAATGATTTACTAGATGGATGTATTAGAGAACCCTAGAAATAATGATCTAAATGTTGTTTCCCCAAAAATGAATATTTAACACTGTAAAGGTTGATCAGAATAAACATGGAGGTGGATTAGGGAGATGCATCCCTAGAACGAGGAACCATGGTTTACTATTGGTTGGTTTGAACCTCACATATGCATTATACGTACAATATTTAGAAGACATGAGTCAAATATAATGATGTTTGATGTCATTGTTTTGGGTTAGGTGATAGGATCGGTCCATGTAGTTTATCTTCATGTAGTAAGCACGTTTATTCCTTGAATGTGGCTTCACTATTGGATGGTATGAGGATTACGCAAGGATATTTCCCTTCAAAAGAGGATTTTTCTGTGGTGGATAGCGTGGTCTTATTCCTGGGAGATACCAAATTTCTACTTGCAGTAGTGATTAAGTCATAGGGATTATGTGTCGAAGCTTCCAAGGTGGGTGGTGTGATCTTAAAGGGATATGCAAACCCAAGGAAAGTAAGGGTGGATTTGGATGGAGTGTTGGGATTGGATGTAATAAAATGGATATAATGATGGGTTTGGACATCATGGAGGCATCCTACATATTCTAGTTTGTTGGGAATCAAATCCCACATAGTTTGTAGATTCAAATATGGCGTACACCTAAATAGGAGGCCAATCTATTTGGGACATAAGCATGAAAGCTTCCAAAAGGGTACATTGTTGGTTCTTGTTGGTCGGAGTGGACACTCAATAGGGGGGTGAATTGAGTGCCAATTAAAATTTCTGCTAAAAACAATCTCTAATAAAATCCCACAATTTTAAAACCAAATTAAACTGTAGTGAATTTATACAGATTATAAAGGTTCATTTAGTTTCTGAAAGATTGATTGGTTCTCAGTTAACTTAATCTGATGATTAAATTAACTTTTGAAACTAACTTACTGATTTATAATAAATATAAACACTTGCGAGTTTAACTATCAAAGTAGCTTTGAAGACAAATTATATTTCAAAGTAATAGCAGCGGAATATGAAATAGATATGTATTGTATGGATATAAACTTTAACTAAAAACACAGAGGAGTTAACGAAGAGGTTCAGTCTCAAGCCGAGACTTAGTCCTCTCAAAAGCTTATATAAGGATGATCCACACCCTGAATCGGGGTTCAAAAGTTTACAACTATCCAGGTGAAAGACCTCTACCACTGTTATCCGTGGGAAACAAAACAACAACAACCAGATGTCCAGGTCACACACAACCTCTACCACTATCCAAAGTGGGGAAAAGGATGAAAAGATAGTGAGTGAGGATTTAGAAATCCTCCAGTTAAGGTTCAGGAGATAGTGTGTGTGTAAAATACAACAGATAACACACACTGCTCGTAATGTAAAAAGTAAATCACAGAGATAAAGATTTAGAGATTAGAAATGGCTCTAGTGTTCTTTGTGCAGCTCTTGACTCCTTTTGTTGATTAGAATTTGTTCTGAGTCTTCTTCTGTTTTTTTTTTGGAAAACAGAGTACCATATGCTCCCATGACTTCGAGGTTCAGCTTGCTTATCGGCTCAAAGAATGATGAGATTTGTGTGGTTCTTCTTTAGCAAAGATTGCTCGATGTATGCTCTATGTTCTTGAGGGTGGTAGTAGTAGTCTCGTGAGTTCTAGATCTCTAGTTGATCTTGGCACGTTTAGAGCTTGATCGAGTGTGTTCTGTGTGCTTGATCTCTCCGAGATTTCTTTCACACACCCTTTTGATACATACATAATGTCCTCTTTATACCCCTTTTTGTTTTTCTGACAAGAAGGAATGATTATAATTTTTGATCGTACTTGGTACAGTTTCGTGAAAAGGCAACATAAATCATTTAATAACATTAAATGCATCAAAAGTAACAAATGTAACCGTTAGTATAATAAACAAATAGTGTCGAGGATATAGGATTTGACTACACAGTTCATTATAGGTAGTCGTTTGTTTGTAGACATGTACGGTTGACTCGGTGTAGGGATCTTCCATCTGTATCTCTTCAAACTCTTATCGGTGGCTCTTATCGGTAGCTCTTATCGGTAGCTCCCTGTGTGCATCGGTAGCTCTGTGTGAATCGGTAGCTCTGTGTGCATCGGTAGCTCTATGTGCATCGGTAGCTCTGTGTGCATCGGTAGCTCTGTGTGCATCGGTAGCTCTGTGTGCATCGGTAGCTCTGTGTGCATCGGTAGCTCTGTGTGCATCGGTAGCTCTGTGTGTATCGGTAGCTCTGTCTATCAGTAGCTCTGTGTGCATCAGTAGCTCTGTGTGTATCGGTAGCTCTGTGTGCATCGTTAGCTCTTGTGTGCATCAGTAGCTCTGTGTGTATCGGTAGCTCTGTCTATCGATAGCTCTGTGTGCAGCGATAGCTCTGTGTGTATCGGTAGCTCTGTGTGTGCATCGGTAGCTCTGTGTGTGCATCGGTAGCTTTGTGTGTGCATCGGTAGCTCTGTCTATCGGTAGCTCTGTGTGCATCGGTAGCTCTGGATCTTATGAAAACCACATCTAATTGACTTAGAATTGTTTCAAAGCTAAATAGGGATAATCGAGATTAACATAAATCAGATTTTATTTAAACATTATTATTAACTTGATCACTGATTTGAAAGAATTAAAAAGTATATCATCAGTAATTGAGAGTAGCATAATATATGAACACATAATTGGGATTATCAAAACAGGTGAGGTCAACAATCTCCACCTTTTTGATAATCACAACTTATGAAATGGCCAAAAATAGTGAGAATATAGTATAAGAGAATATAACGTTTGTTTATATTCTAATTTCTCAAAGAAAGCAATCAGAGGAAATAGTGGAAATAATAATAGAATGAAATAGATCAAAAATTATCATAGGATGTATTAAATACAATAGTATCAATGATAAGCTTTGAAAGAGTTGGTACCAAAGAATGAAATGTAAGAATAGTAGAAAAGGCTCAAAATTTCTCCCCTTTGATATTTCCCCCCTCCTCTCTTTATATTTTCTCCCCCTTTATAATTTTCTCCCCCTTTGTGATAATCAAAAAGTGGGAAATCAGACAAAGAGAACTGAGAAACAGAGATAGTGTAAAGAAAAGCATTTTTATTAGACCAGACAAAACTTACAGAAACAGAATAGAAGAGAAAAAGAGAAAAAAGACAATTCCTATCAAACAGCCTAGCCACTTCAGCAATCCGGATCTTCAACATGAGTTTTTCCTTTTGGATCAGAAGATGAGGCAGGTGGTGAGGATGTGAGTGAGGGCTTTGGAATCCCAGAAATGATCACAGGAGGCTGAGCCACTGATACAGTGCCTGGCCTGTATTGGGAAGGTTGTTGAGTGATCATAGGTGTGAGGCTTCGGATGGCCTGAGCAGGAGTCATCTGGACTGGAGACACAGTAGAGGCAGAGGCAGGCAAGGCAGGAGGGACAATAACTGGTCTGGCATCAACATGCAAAAAGGGCAGCAACAGATTTCTGAAATCCATAATGATTCCTACCCCTCTTTCCATAGCAGATATAAAATCATCTTTGTTCTCCATAAATTTTTCTAAGGCAGGAGTCAGCTCTCTTAGCTTGCTCACTTGTTCTCGGAAGGCTTGAGTGACTGGGGCTAATAACATGTTTTCCAACATCAGCTTGAAATGATGGGTGAGTTGTTGCTTGGTAAAAATCCTTTGGAAATAATAATCCACCTTGTTCTTGATTTCCTCCTGAGAGGCAGAGGCCTCATTCATTGTGTCGTGGACGATTTTAATTATTTCCCTTACTGAATCTCTTGTAGAGAGCACTACCCGGCTTAGATCTGATGATTCCAAAGATCCACTGGTTGAAATAGAACCAAGCTCCTCCTTCATGATAGCTCGTAATGGATTCAAATCAAATGCAGGTTTTGAAGCTAGAGGACCAACCGAGAAGGATACAGTTTCTTTGAAGCTTTTGGTCAAGCCACTAATCAGAGTTTGCAGTTGAGAGACCTGATTTTTAACATGATCCTTTATAGAAGTTTTGAAATCTTCAAATTCTGAGACCATTTGGCTTACAACACTTTTCACATATGCTAAATCCTTATCATCTTGAGGCTTTGAGCTCATGTAGGAATCTAAGGTAGTAACAGACTTTTTTAAGGCTTCAAGATCTGCTTCTATTCTAGATGATTGGGTCTGGCATTCTTTGACTGCTTCCATTAGTTCACCCATAAAAGTTGATAGATTGAAACCAAGAGAAAGCTCAAGAGATTGTTCTAACAACTTCATTTCTTCACGAAGACAGTGCTTCATCTCAATAACTGAGGCAGTGAAGTATTCTTTCAGCTCATGCTTCAGGGATTCAAGATCAGACTTTGTAACAAAATCAGGAGGAGCAACTGTAGTAGATACTCGTGTAGAAGCTAAGATGACTACTGAATCATTCATGACTGATTGAATCAAGGAAACTAAAAAGGATTCCATTGTATTTACTTCTTCTACAATACTGACTTTGAGATTTCCTTTCAGCACATCTAAATCATGTACTCGGACCACATCATCAGGCAATAACTCATAATTGATGTCATAGCTGATCTTTGGTCTATTCAAGGATACTTCATTATCCGAATCAGGATAATCCAAACCACAGACTATAAAACGTGGGTCTTCTACCCAGTCTTCAATCTCAACAGCCACTGTAACATTTCCAATATTGGAATGATGCTCCCCCTCAATGGGTGCATTCCTATGTACAACTACTACATTTTCTGCTGGTATTTCTTCATTAGAATTTGCCACAACAACTTCCATCTCAGCAGTAGTAAGGAGATTTTCTGAAACAGGTACAGATTCTTCTCTTTCTTTTTCTACTTCATCAGTAAGCACAACTAAGTTTTCAATCAATGGACTCAGACTCAACCTAGAAGAATCAGTTGATTCAGATACATTCTCTTTTTCCCTTTCCTGCTGAGGAACTGGCTGGTCTTCCTCATGATTAGATAACACTTCCCCTACTTTTCCTTTTCTTGAGTATACAAACTCAGTAACAGGTCTTGGGGGCAAGTCAGGATCTCCTCCAATATCCATATGAGTTTCTTCCTCTTCTTCTTCTTCTTCTTCTAAAACATCACTGTACTCGAGTTCCTCTTCATCAGATCCTAAACCTGGATCTATTTTTTCCTTTGGCCTTGAAGGATAATCCGCAGGATTAAACTTATCATACACCCTCTGGTCATCACTGACCCATTCTCCTTTCCATGGGTTCCAATTGATTTTCATGTACCTACAAACTGTAGTAGTGATACAGAAGTTATTCCTAACTACTACTGTCTCATCCTGAGACTCAGTTATCCCTTTCACTTTTATCATCACAGAGATCACTTTGGAAAAGAATAAAGCATTTGTCTTTGATTTTTCCCTAATCATGTCTTCCATTTGATTCAACAGCAGTCTGCACAGATTAACTTTCACACCATGTCTTAACAGATGTAGATGATAAATATCTTGATATCTTAGATTAGAAAAATCTCCTCTCCTCGGTATCAAAACATGTTGAACAAATTTGAAAAGCAGTCTGTTCTCTCCATCCAATTCAGTAGCAACCACCTGCCTCTGACTTCCATTACCCGTTAGCTCTTTTAAAGCGGTCCCATAGTCAAAGATGTTACTGGTAGGTGGAATTGCTCTTGAGACATACCCGGATACACCTTCATGTGGTACTTTGAAACATTCTGACCACTCTACTGAAGAAAACGACATTTCTTTTCCATTTAAAAAAGATCTTACCCGATTCTCATTTTCAGACTTCTCGAAGCTTACGAATTCGTAGAACTGTTTCACTAACTTCGGGTAGTAGGGACCATTGTTATTTGAAAAACAATCTACCCATCTCTGATCTTCCAGAATTGCAAGCACCAACGACTTTCTTGGTAGAAGCCAATCTACGCATAGCTCCTTTTCAATCACAATATTTCTATTCTGCAAATGAGGGTTTACTGGTCGCTTTTCCGACCTAGTTCTAACATTACTTCCACGAGCTTCTTGCGGCACTTTCTGCTTCATTGTTTTAGGCTCTACACTGTCATCTCTGCTGGCTGGAATCTTGGTTTTTTCCGTCGCAGATTTAGGGTTCTCAGTCGATTAAGGAGCTAGGATTCAAAGGTGAAAGGTTTTGGGTCCGGTGGAGTGAGAAGCGGTTTAGCCTTAGTTTTATCATGTAGGAATCATAAATAAACAAATAAAGTAAAATAACATAAAAGTAAAATGATTCATATTCTTGGCGGCAGACAAAACTTTTAAAATATAGTATCGGTGAGAATTTCAACATTGGTGAGAATTTCACATCGGTGAGAATTTCACATCGGTGAGAATTTCACATCGGTGAGAATTTCAACATCGGTGAGAATTTCACATTGGTGAGAATTTCACATCGGTGAGAATTGATCATCGGTGAGAATTTCAACATCGGTGACAATTTCACATCGGTGAGAATTTCACATCGGTGAGAATTTCACATCGGTGATAATTTCACATCGGTGAGAATTGATCATCCCCAGCTCGTGCCTAATGTAACTTAACCTATCAGAACTTAAAGGTTTAGTGAAAATATCGTCCAATTGATGTTCAGTGCCAATAAATTCAAGAGTAATATCACCTTTTTGATAATGATCTCTCAGAAAATGATGTCTTACATCTATGTGTTTGGTTCTAGAGTGAGATACAGGGTTCTTAGATATGTTTATTGCACTAGTGTTGTCACAGTTAATTGAAACATATTTAAACTCAAATCCATAGTCCAATAAAGTGTGTTTCATCCACAGAATTTGTGCACAGCAACTACCAGCAGCTATATACTCTGCTTCGGCAGTAGACAAAGCAACTGAGTTCTGTTTCTTACTACACCATGACACTAGGGATTTACCAAGTAAATGACATGTTCCAGATGTGCTCTTCCTTTCTAACTTACATCCAGCAAAGTCAGCATCTGAATAGCTAGTTAGGTCAAATGATTTTCCTTTTCGATAAAACAATCCTAAATGTACAGTATGCTTAAGATATTTAAAAATCATTTTAACATCCAATAAGTGTGATTCCTTAGGATTAGCTTGAAATCTAGTGCACATACATACACTGAACATAATGTCTGGTCGACTAGCAGTAAGATAAATTAAGCTCCCAATCAAACCTCTGTAATTGGTTTGATCCATTGGTTTCCCAGCCTCATCTGTATCCAACTTACAGGTAGTACTCATAGGTGTATCATTTTCCTTAATGCTATCCAATCCAAATCCTTTTAAAAGATCTTTTGTATATATACTTTGATTTAAAATAATTCCATCTCTAGTTTGAAAAATTTGAAAACCAAGAAAATACTTAAGCTCTCCCATTTAGCTCATTTCAAATTTATTTTTCATACTTTTTGAAAAATCTGTACATAAAGAGTGTTTAGAAGATCCAAATATAATATCATCAACATAGATTTGTACAACTAAAACATCTTTAGAAATTATTTTAATAAAAAGAGTTGGATCAGCGATCCCTTTAGTAAAACCTTTTGAAATAAGAAAATTGTTGAGTCTATCATACCAAGCTCTTGGAGCTTGTTTTAAACCATATAAAGCTTTAGAATGATTAAAAACCTGAT
This sequence comes from Viscum album, assembly GCA_963277665.1. Classification (NCBI taxonomy): domain Eukaryota; kingdom Viridiplantae; phylum Streptophyta; class Magnoliopsida; order Santalales; family Viscaceae; genus Viscum; species Viscum album. Next base: position 2,057,258,946 of record OY728123.1, on the reverse strand, counting down.
TTGGAAAATGAGGGTTTGTAAATCCAGGTGGTTGTTCCACAAAAAAATCTTCAATTATAAAACCATTTAGAAATGCACTTTTGACATCCATTTGATATAACGTAAAATTCAGATGCGATTCATATGCAAGTAAGATCCTAATTGCTTCTAGTCGAGCTACAGGTGCAAAAGTTTCTCCATAGTCTATACCCTCTTCTTGACTATATCCCTGTGCAACTAGTCTAGCTTTGATTCTAACTATGTTTCCTGATTCATCAACTTTATTTCTAAAAACCCATTTTGTGCCTATTGTCAAGGTGTCCTTGGGTCTGTCAACTAATTCCCAGACTTTGTTTCTATCAAATTGATTTAACTCTTCTTGCATGGCTATTACCCAGAATTCATCATTGATAGCATCATTGATATTTTTGGGTTCTAGTTGTGACATAAAAGCTTGATGTTCAACCTGGTTCCTTAGAGAATCTCTAGTTTGTGTTCCTCTATCAAGATTACCAACAACAGCATCTAAAGGATGATTATTTAGAATCTTAGTCGATTGGGTAAAGGTTGGACTAGAAACATCAGGTTCATCTATAGGTTCGGGTTCAACAGAAGCAGATTCTGGAGAAAGTCCAGAACTGGATGTTTTTATAACAGGTTCTTTAGATTTATCATTAAGGTCCATAATAGACAAATCTTCTTCAATATTCTCAAGAGAGGTTTTAGGCTCATGTGGATCAGTTTCATCGAATTTGATGTGAACAGATTCTTCCACACATTTGGTTCTCTTATTGAAAACTCTATAAGCTTTACTTGAAATAGAGTAACCCAGAAAAATTCCTTCATCGCTTTTGGGAGCAATCTTATCCAGATTATCTTTAGTATTAATTATAAATACTTTGCAACCAAAAACTCTGAAGTAATTAACCTTAGGATTTCTATTGTTCCATAACTCATATGGGGTTTTCTTAAGAACAGGTCTGATTAAGACTCTATTGATAACATAACAAGCTGTATTAACAGCTTCAGCCCAAAAGTAAATAGGCATTTCATATTCATTGAGCATGGTTTTAGCTATTTCCTGAAGGGTTCGGTTTTTCCTTTCTACTACACCATTTAGTTGGGGTGTCCTAGGGGCAGAAAAATTGTGACTATAGCCATTGTTTGAGCAGTAAGATTCAAACTCATGATTTTCAAACTCACGACCATGATCACTTCTTAGGGTTTTAATCTTAAGTCCACTAAGGTTCTCTACAGACTTGGAATATTTAATAAAGTAAGGACAAGCTTCACTTTTGTGAGCTAGAAAGTACACCCAAGTATATCTAGAAAAGTCACCTACAAGGACATAGACATAATGCTTCCCATTTAAACTAGAAACTCTTGATGGTCCAAACAAATCCATGTGAACCAACTCAAGTGGTTGATAAGTTGAGACTTCTTTCTTTGATTTAAAAGAAACTTTGTGTTGTTTTCCGTTTTGACAGGGATTACACACTTTGTCATTTGGGAATTCTAACTTAGGTAAGTCTCTAACTAAGTTTTTCCTAGCCAGTTTTCTAAGTGAGTGAATGTTGCAGTGTCCTAATCTTCTGTTCCATAGCCAAGATTCTTTATGAAAATCATTGAAACAAGAAATATTTTGTTTGGCTAAAGAATATAAATCAACAGCATAACCATTTTCATTCCTTAGAGCAGAAAATACTAAAGAATTTTTGGAGTTAAAAACATCACACGAGTTATTTTCAAACTTGACATTGAAACCATCGTCACATAATTGAGATATACTAAGCAAGTTATTTTTAAGTCCATCAACGAATAAAACTTTAGAAATTAATACTGAGTCAGTGTTACCAATCTGGCCTAGGCCGATGATTTTTCCTTTAGAGTTGTCACCAAAGGTGACATGACCTCCATCAACCTTTATTAAGCTCTTGAAGCAAGAATAATCTCCAGTCATGTGTCTTGAGCATCCACTGTCTAAATACCATATCTTCTTGTGATAGCTCTTCAAGCAGGTCTCCTATAAAACAGATTTAAACAGGAAATGACTTTGGTACCCAGATTTTCTTGGTCCAGATAGGTTAGCAATCAGGGCCTTAGGTACCCAAATTTGTTTTATGGGTCCCAAAGTAACAGAAACAACAGATTTTGAAAGATAAACTTTATTTGGTCTATAACCATGTGAACAACCTGTTGAAGCGTATGAATTTCCAAAACTAGAACTAGCAGAATTTTTTCCAGACTTAGGATTAAATCGGGTTCTAGTGAATTGTCTCTGTCCAGGTTGGTATCCCAAACCAGTAGCATATCTAGGTGCAACTTGCTTTCCTATCATTTGAGTTAAAGCATCCTTTCCATTTGTGAATTTTTCTAAGTCCTTTCTAAGTTGCTCATTTGACAGTTTCAGTTCTGTATTTTCCTTTAGTAGTTGAGAATTCTTTTCCTTTTCTATATCAAGATCAGATTTATGCTTAACACTTAAAGCATACTATTTCTTTAAACCTTTGTATTTGTCTTTAAGCTCATTACAGGTTTCTTCCAACATATCACAGTACTCAAATAGTTCAGATTTTGACATGTTTTCTGAATCAGAATCATCTCTAGAATAATATGAATTTAAAATAGGAGTGTCAGATGTTACCTCAGAAGTATTTGTCATGAAACACATGTTGGCTCGATTCCTTTCAGAGTTCGAATATTCTGCTTCACTAGTGCTGTCTTCTAAAGCACTCCAGGTAGCCTTCATGGCTTTCTTGTACTTCTAGTCTTTGTAATCATATTTCTTTTTGAATTTCAACTTTGGACAGTCTGCTTTGATATGTCCTTTTCGCTTGCATTCATAGCAGACAACTTCATCAGTCCTGTCAGCCTTTTTCCAATCCTTTTTCCATTTGCCTTGTTGATCATACTTTCCTTTGTAATTTGATTTCCTAAAGAATTTCTTTTTCCTATAAAACTTTTTGAATCTCCTTGCTATTTGAGCCATCTCGGCATCACTGTCAGATTCTGAATTTTCACTCATTGAACTCTCAGTCTCCATTTGTAGTTTATCCTTGTCTTTACTCTTAAAGGCAGTAAGTTTAAACGCTACAGATTTTCTTTTGGGTTCCTCATCTTCCTCTTTATTTACTTTAAGCTCTTCTTCATACATCATCAGCTTACCAATTAACTCCTTGACAGGCAGTGTTCCAATGTCACAGGATTCTCTAATTGAAACGGATGTACCTCTCCATCTATCTGGCAAACATCTCAGTATTCTCATAATTTGTTCTTTTGCAGGAACAATCTTTCCGAGTGAGCTCATTGTGTTCACTATCTCATTGAACCTGAGATACATGTCATAAATAGGTTCATCAGGCTTCATTTTGAAATTATCATATTTAATAGTATAAGTGTTTAATCTCATTTCTTTAACATTAGTTGTTCCTTCGTGAGAAACAGCCAAGGTATCCCAAATTTCAAAAGCAGTTTTACATGCAGAAATTCTATTAAATTCTTCATCTCCTAGAGCACAGTACAGAGCATTCATAGCTTTACAATTATTATTGTAAGCAGTCTTTGTAGGTTCATCCCAAGTAGATCTATCAGTAGTGGGAACTTTATATTCAGATTCAATAGCAGTCCAAATATCAAAACACATGCTTTCTAGATGAATTCTCATTTTAAGTTTCCACTGAGCATAGTTATTTCCATTAAAGAAAGGTGGCCGGTTAGTAGCATCACCCTCAAGTCTATTATCCATTATAAAAAAAATTTAAAGAGATAAAAATTTAGAAATAACAGAAATTTTAAGAACTTTAAAATACAACTAAAATCACAGTTGAAAATAGAGTAATTTAGAAGGTATTAATAATCCTCTGATACCAAATGTTGGTCGGAGTAGACACTCAAGAGGGGGGTGAATTGAGTGCCAATTAAAATTTCTTCTAAAAACAATCTCTAATAAAATCCCCCAATTTTAAAACCAAATTAAACTGTAGTGAATTTATACAGATTATAAAGGTTCACATAGTTTCTAAAAGATTGATTAGTTCTCAGTTAACTTAATCTGATGATTAAATTAACTTTTGAAACTAACTTACTGATTTATAATAAATATAAACACTTGCGATTTTAACTATCAAAGTAGCTTTGAAGACAAATTATATTTCAAAGTAATAGCAGCGGAATATAAAATAGATATGTATTGTATGGATATAAAAATTAACTAAAAAAACAGAGGAGTTAACCAAGAGGTTCAGTCTCAAGCCGAGACTTAGTCCTCTCAAAAGAATATATAAGGATGATCCACACCCTGAATCGGGGTTCAACAGTTTACAACTGTCCAGGTGCAAGACCTCTACCACTGTTATCCGTGGGAAACAAGACAACAGAAACCAGCTATCCAGGTCACACACGACCTCTACCACTATCCACAATGGGAAAAAGGATGAAAAGATAGGGAGTGAGGATTTAGAAATCCTCCATTTAAGGTTCAGGAGACAGTGTTTGTGTAAAATACAATAGAAAACACACACTACTCATAATGTAAAAATTAAATCACAGAGATAAAGATTTAGAGATTAGAAATGGCTCTAGTGATCTTCGTGCAGCTCTTGACTCCTTTTGTTGATTAGAATTTGTTCTGAGTCTTCTTCTGGTTTTTGTCTGGAAAACATAGTACCATCTGCTCCCTTGACTTCGAGATTCAGCTTGCTTATCGGCTCAAAGAATGATGAGATTTGTGTGGTTCTTCTTTAGCATAGATTGCTCGATGTATGCTCTATGTTCTGGAGGCTGGTAGTAGTAGTCTCGTGAGTGCTAGTTCTCCAGTTGATATTGGCACGTTTAGAGCTTGATCGAGTGTGTTCTGTGTGCTTGATCTCTCCGAGATTTCTTTCACACACCCTTTTGATACATACATAATGTCCTCTTTATACCCCTTTTTGTTTTTCTGAAAAGAAGAAATGATTATAATTTTTGATCGTACTTGGTACGGTTTCCTGAAATGGCAACATAAATCATTTAATAACATTAAATGCATAAAAAGTAACAAATGTAACTGTTAGTATAATAAACAAATATTGTCGAGGTTATAGGATTTGACACCACAGTTCATTATAGGTAACCGTTTGTTTGTAGACGTGTACGTTTGACTCGGTGTAGGGATCTTCCATCGGTAGCTCTTCAAACTCTTATCGGTGGCTCTTATCGGTAGCTCTTATTGGTAGCTCCCTGTGTGAATCGGTAGCTCTGTGTGCATCGGTAGCTCTGTGTGCATCGGTAGCTCTGTGTGCATCGGTAGCTCTGTGTGCATCGGTAGCTCAGTGTGCATCGGTAGCTCTGTGTGTATCGGTAGCTCTGTCTATCGGTAGCTCTGTGTGCATCGGTAGCTCTGTGTGTATCGGTAGCTCTGTGTGTGCATCGGTAGCTCTGTCTATCGGTAGCTCTGTGTGCATCGGTATCTCTGTGTTTATCGGTAGCTCTGTGTGCATCGGTAGCTCTTGTGTGCATCGGTAGCTCTGTGTGTATCAGTAGCTCTATCTATCGGTAGCTCAGTGTGCATCGGTAGCTCTGTGTGTTTCGGTAGCTCTGTGTGTGCATCGGTAGCTCTATGTGTGCATCGGTAGCTCTGTGTGTGCATTGGTAGCTCTGTCTATCGGTAGCTCTGTGTGCATCGGTAGCTCTGGCTCTTATGCAAACCACATCTAATTGACTTAGAATTGTTTCAAAGCTAAACAGGGATAATCGAGATTAACATAAATCAGAGATTATTTAAACATTATTATTAACTTGATCACTGATTTGAAAGAATTAAAAAGTAGATCATCAGTAATTAAGAGTATCATAATATATGAACACATAATTGGGATTATCAAAACATGTGGGGTCAACAGTTCTTATGCATGGAATCATCCCATAAGGACCAAATATGATGAGGCATGCTCTGTAAGGGATTCTCATTGAAGGTGGTTGGGTTTCATGGTTGTTTGCTAACCTCCAAGCCCATGTTAGTCACATTTGGTCTGGGAAACAAGAGGGATCCGTATAAAAGATGATTGTTTCATGAAAGATGCAAGAATAAGAGATAGTGGGGTTCAGACACATGGTAGCTACCCAATGAGGCTGTAATTCCCTGAAAGGAGAATCTTATTCCATGTGAGAAAGATCAAATTCATTGTGAGTCATACATGGATAATATTATGAATGGTGTGTGGGTATTATTTTGAACTGATTCCCATTTGGTTGGGTCTATGGCCCATGGTGGGATGTGGTGTAATCTCATGATGAGTATACATGGGGCATTATATGTGCATTGTAAGAGGTAAGACTACAGTTTAATTTCATGTTCTAAAGATGATGGTATAGAAAACATTTATGTCATACAACAACAATGTGGAGGACTCCCTCCTCACCCCTTGGGCATACATAACCTCTCCTCATTCACCATTGGGAGAGGAATGATGTCAAAAATTCCAAGGTGTAATGGTGTGGAGGAGCGATCAATGATGGGGTCCAGAAAATGTTTCCAATGATAAAGGAAAAAAATTGTATTCCTATGCGAATATGGGAATCCCATTACCCACATGAATTATATTAGGCCATAGAGATTTGTGGAATAGGTTACATGGGGACTTGAATTTTACCAGGACAGATCATGGATGGATGTTCAAACATTGGGAACTCAAACATTGAAACGTTTTGTCAATAAAAGTGAGGAAACATGGGGAATCCGTAGACAGGTGATTCTCAATGCATGAGGCCACACAGAGATGCTCTTCGTGATGGAATGGGCTTTGTGAAACATGATTATCATAGCTCATAAAGATGTTCTGACTTGGGAAAGGAGTGATTTGTGAAGTCCCTTGTACCCTTAATGGCCTTCTTCCTTCGCGAATGGTAGAGGCCTTCGGGAAAGGCGTCCCTGACTTAGGTGAAAGTATTCAAAAACATATGAAAGTAGGATTTTCTAATCTAGAATACATTGGATGATCCATTTCAGTTTGGATCACAATCCTCATGTGCTTCAATAAATGGGGGAAACTTTTGGGATTTTAATCGTTTGGTTGTCATGTATTTAATTCTAAAAGGTATTGTTATTTTACAGAAAAAGGGGATAAAATATTCTATAAAATGGTCCGCAAACTGAGTGTGGGCTTCACGAATAACTGTGGATGAATCAGACTAGCATAGTAAAAAATAAACCCTTAGAGTGGTCGTGGAGTGCCACCCTACATTTTGATAGTACCGTCAAAAAATCATTCTTTCACAGTGGGAGAGGGGTATTCTTGAACTGGAATAACAAAGAAAATCCTTAAGAGTGATTTCGGATCGATTTGAGCAGGTATTTACCCCAAAACATTCATGGTCACCACAATTAATCCCATAGTAGGTATTTTATAACCAACAATATATTTTATTAAACCTTGAATTCATGGATGATGTGATAATTTACCAACCATCATGAATAAGAAATAGGATTAATTAAAGTCATCATTATATTTGACATTAGGATTTTCCCACAAATGTTTGATCGTTGGAAGATTATTCCTATATATCATTGGAGTTTTGATCACCAATGCATGATTTCCTTAAAGGAACAAATGGAGTAATACTTTATTATTGATTCTTTTGAAACATGGTTATAATGTATTTTCATGTCATATAAATTGAAACCACATTGATTCATTCCAACACAACAAATCACTTCTATTAATACTCATATTATGACACCTAATTTTTTATAGTGATATGATGTTGAGGTAACTGGACATCAATGGGAAGGTTTGCCTCTATATAGTATAAAATTAAATATGGTATTTCTTGTATAGCAGTACAGGTTGTGATGAGATAATCCCATAAATACAGCAGAAGTTAGTTGGGTAAAGAATATTTTTATTCACTGTCTTTTATATTATATTATAAGGAGTCCTTTTGAAATCCTCAATGAATGTGTTCACCACTGCATGATACCTAGTTGAGTGGTTGGACTAAAATCATTATTTCTGATGCAGCATATTTCAATTCATAATTGATGAAGGTATTGACATGGCATATCTATATTATGTTAGGATCACAATAAATATTAATGATATTTTATTTCATGAAGTTCATAATATACTTTTTATGGACTTCATTGAGTGTAATATAATTGGAAAACATGGATAATAAGTCATTGGTAGAGAGGATATACCTGAACTTCATGGATATTTCTATGGAATATGACCTCATGAAATCTATTATCGATATGGAAAACAATGAATAATATTTAGTAGTATACAAAAACATTAGGGTTCTTTGGATTAAATTTTATTTAATTTCATAAGCATTACATTTCATAGTGAACTCCATGAATTCTTGTGTCATTTTAAACTAAAATTATTCAAACCACTTGATATGGTAAGAGGTTATTGTTTTAGATTGATAAACATTGCATATGCCTACATGGGAATCCTGTATAATAGTGAGAGTTACATGTCCTTGAATTCATCTATGGAGGACTCGATAAATTTCACATTTATATTAGAGTTTATGAGAAATTAGTTGTTCATAAAAGATAAATGTTTCATTCTTCAAATATTTTCTTTTTTTCTCGATCATAGGTAACAATTCCACTTTAAAGACAGCCCAAAATATATAAAATTTATTTAATGATTTAATTATTTTGTTATAAAATTATTAAACCTTATTTATTAGTGGTTTAAATCTCATTGATCTATTCCACATCCTAACCATTGAAAGTTGAAACCACCATATAGAGTGAAATACTAAGGACTGTGTAATCTCAACTGTGATTTTCTATTGTTGTGGATATATTATCCAATAAATCTTTATGGATGTTTTGTGAACATGTAACATAAAAAAGTATTTTATCAAAGGAATATTCTTCCTTCAATCCTCATATATAATCATTTAGGAAAATTAGTTCATCTTTTTTGATGACATATTCACTATTAATGTACATTATTTCCAATCTAACTCAACTTAGATATTTATTTAGAAAAAAAATTTCTATATGGATATTTCCAAGACAATAATTCTATCCTAGTATTATACATAATTTTGGTTGTGTCCTTCTAATAAAAAAATTAAATAAGGAGAAATTCCTTTTTTAATAAAGAAGGAAAAATCTCAAGAAAAATCCATTATGTTTCTGTTTCTCTATCGATTTTCTTATAGGGATTATAGAAAACCCATTTAAATAAATCTATGGTGTTTTGTGAGTGTCATGAATGGATAATAGTTCTTCATAAATAAATGTTTTACACCATGGGTACTTTATGAGGTGGGATAATTCACAATAATGATCATCAATACATTACCTTTTACTTTTTTATATGGGGTAAAAAAAGTATCAGACTACTGGATAATGAATACCAATAAGGAAACCATCCATTCAATATCACATTATTGGGGGTATACTTGTGTTTTTTAATATGAGAGACCATTTTAACCTCTTGATGTTGCAGGTAATGTCTCGATTTTTGAACTGTGAATCATAGTGCTAGAGAATTACACTCGATATTGGAATATTGAGTCTCATTATATATAATTTCTCTATAATTATAACATATAAATATTGCTATTTTTGTGTTATTATTCATTTAAATAAAGTAACTAAGTTATTGTCTCAAATCTACCTTGACAAGATTGATTATATTTACTTCATTAAATGGCATCAATACCTTTGATCTTGATAGATACTACTTGAAATTTCTGAATAATATTTAAAAATATTCATGCAACTGATATGTGACTCCATTTAGCATGCCCATGGTAAATGGTAAGAATATTCATAAAATTTTCTATATAAAGAATCGAGTCTAGGTAATTCATCCATAAATACCTCTCAACTACTTTAGATAATGAGGCGGTGACATGTTATATATCACCTTGTTTTTCTGAGTCCAAAATCAATTTCTTGATATCATTCCACAAATCCTTGAAAGGTCCTATATGATACCCTAAATGTGGGTGTTAAGTTGTTATCTTACATACTATACTATTATAGTTTTCTAAAAAATATTTTTATTTCTATAAGATGATCAAATCAATACTAATATTTGACTTCTATATCATCCATGCAGAACTCCTTGGTCATCCATGGGATGATATTGGAGAAATGGTGCATCATATATGGATATGTGGTCCCAAAATTATTTGATATAAAGTGAATTAGTTGATAATAATACACCAATTAGTGTTCCTTAAAAGTTGTTCCTACATACCATTATCATCCATATGAATCATGTTATATTAGTAGATTTCACTCATAAAGGTGTGGATGTGTAGAAAGATTTTGCATCAATCAAAAGTTGTGTGATTTGAAAAAAAAATTATTCTCTTAGGAAATGAGTATTGAGATGCCTAAATCTGATGAAAAATCATATCTTTATATTCTCCATCTTTATGGGGATGGTGTCGGATAGCCATATTGGGTATTTAACTTCCAAAATGAAGTTATCATTTTTTATATTGTCAAAATCAACCTCTACCTTGGAAACATGTGTAAGATGCATTTTTTAGCTACATATTTGAATCCATGGTTATCCATAAGTTCTCCTAAATGATGGATGGACACATAAAGTTCAAATCTAGGTATTTCAATATAATACCATTCAAATAATTCCTCGGGATACTATAATAAGAAGATTAATGTCCCTTATTCTACAATATATATAGAGACTTTGATATGGTATGTAATATGTCTTCCAATTTACTCATATTCACATTTCAGAGTTTATTCATGATGTTTGAGATGACTTCCTGAAATATTTTATGGCTATATTTAAGAGAATTTACTTCTTCCCCCTCCTCTTTATATGCGTCAATTTTAGTGGAAGTATGTGATTTAATGAAATTTTATATCCCAGAATATGATATTGTCGAATTTTAGTCTTCCATAAATTATAGTAACTATTATATAAGACATTATGGTTCAAATTATTATTAATTCCTATCAGAGACATGATAGATATTCACCAATTATTCACCACTATCATCAATTCTAGGATAGGTTCTAAAAATCAAACATTTGGGAGTTGTAATTGGGGAATTTTCAATCTTTTATAGTGATGTGGGATTTTTTTCTAATCCATTTTATGATGATCAGATATCCTTATATCATAGAGAAATATTGGCAGTATTCTTATCTGGGGAAGCATCAACATGATTGATATTTCTCCATTCTTCCACACAATTGGATTCTTTCAATGTGACTGATATCTTGAGGATAGTGTAAAATTGTCCCATCCCACAAAATTATATATTCCCACGTGATTCATATCCACAAGGTCAAAGTGTCTTGGTTTCATTAACTGGGGCGAGAGATTAGTGAGTCCAACATTTTTATGGAGACGGTGTTGAATATGATTAATCATTATAGATGGTGTCACAATATTTTTCCTCAAATTGAGGTGGATATCCTAGGGGAAATTTATCATGGTCATTATATTATCTAACGGTGAAAATTTTAATTATTCTCTTACATGGGGTTAATATTACCCGATTTCTCTCAAATTCTATAGTGATTAAATTGATTCAATTGAAGTGAAACACAAAACCTTCCCTGAGCTCAATGAATGGGTCGATATAGGTCTTTTATAGACAATTATAGAAGTGATTCTGATGACATAACTTTTCTATGGCTATTTTTCCTCCCTTGTATATATTTTATCTTTTTATTATGATTCATAGGAATTAAAAGTAACACCATCACTAGGTAGAACTATGGAATGTCTATCAATAGAGTTCTAGAGACATTGGTGGTATGATTAAGGAACTACCACATAATTACGAAACCATGGTTTTTTCTAATAGATCATGGAAATCAAATCTCAGTTAACCACAATAAAATCATAATAAGAGATACGGTATTTGAATTGGGATTTATGTTCGATTCAGACTAGATTAGTTTCTCATCCTTTTCACAATGAAAACATTTATGAGTAATGAGAGAAAAATATTCTTAGTTTAATACTAATATTTAGTGTTTTTATATTAAAATGAGATTGATACCTTCGCTACTATTGATGAGGTATCAAAAAATTTCAATATTTTAATGATTTATAGATATGTACAATGGTATGATATTTCCTTTAATGTTTGTCTTTTTTTCTATATCTATATAAGATATAACTATGTGAAACTCAAAAATGTGGTTCTTTTCATGATTTAATTCATAAATTATGACCTCATCTTTAAACACTTGATGTTACACCCTAGGTTTTTAGGAATCATATTGATTTTATAAAACATATTTCTATAATACTAAACTGCCTTTTTGATCAAATTTTTTTATGATAATGAATTGTTTAAAAAATAAATTCATAAAAGATATGAATTATAAATAAAATCACATTATCAATTCATATGAGGAATTTTACTAAGAAATAACAAAAAATAAAATATTCAACATGATGGATTATTACTCATTATGGATAAAATACATTAATTAGGTGAAATAGATGAATAAATAATAAAATATTTATAGTAACGAAATCCCCTAGATCATTTTTATCCTTTACTATAACTAATATAATTGTGATCTAAATCACCATGAAACAGGAATGAATTATGAAAAATATATAATATTAAAGATGAATAATGCCTTTTGAAGAGATAATTTAATTAACAAATGATTTAATTATTTCATATATGTAGGAATGAAAAAATGTCATTGTAAATATGGTCCTTCCATATATGGTTGTTGGAAATATGGGTGTCGGCCGTATATCAAATAGGTATACTGAAGTAATTCATTTTTAAGTAAAAAATTTAATATAATATAACTCATAATTAAATTAAAATATAGTATTTTAATATGATATGTATATATTTTTGTGCATTATGTATAAATTTTAACATTATTATTATTAAAATATGATAAAATCTATATAAAATCCAAATAAATATTGGAAAATCAATGGAGTACTGAAATTATTGTTTAGAATATAAAAACCAGTTTGAAGGATATTTGTTAAATCATATTTCATATAAATGTATCTTATCTTTTTTTTCTAATGAATTATTATGCCAATTATTTCATAATTTATTTAAATATATTAAATTGAAAGCTAATAAAATATTAATATTTTGATCTAATATATAATTATCTCTAAAATTATTAATTTATATGATATAATATTCAAAACATATAATGTTTAAAAAAGTTACATTTTTAATAAAAGAAATGTTATGTATATTTTATATTTTGATTATGAATAAATATTTTTAATTTTTTAATCTTAATTAAAAAAAATTAAATTAAATTTTTGATTTAGGATTTATGTTTTTAATGATTTTTTTAGTTTTTTGAAAAAGAAATTAATTTTTGGTTGATGAATTGAGTTTCGTAAAAAAATTTAATTTTTATGATTTTATCATTTTGTAAGTATATCATGGAGGATTGTAAAATATTATAACATTATAAATTTTAAATCCGTTTTTAAGGATAAAAATTAGTAATTCTAAAATATTGGATAATCTTCATAAATTATATGTCCATCATTTTTAGAACTAAATTAAAATGTTACATTTATAAAACTTATTTTCATTATTTTCATCAAATCACTTGTTTTTTGTTTAAGTGAAGTTTTTAATTAGTTTTAAAGCCTCGTGATTTTTTTATAATAAACCAACTTATGTCATAAAAAAATAAAATCTATGATAGTATTGCCTTTTATATAAAATTTTAATCCAAATAATGAATGTTTTGTAAAACAATTTTTAAGCGTTATGTGCATTTATTATAAAATTGAAAATTCAAACACTAAAACTTTTATTCAGTAAAATGATATTAAAATTTTAAATCATTTAGTTTATATTAGATTAAATATAAAATATTAATTTTTTTCATTATTTTTTGTTACTATGGTAAAAAATTCATTACCACGGTAAGTGTCAATTACTGTAAAAGTTAAAAAGATAAATAAAATGTCCTGAAAAAAAACTAAGATTTTTAAAAAATGAGTGGATGAGGATAATATCCATCTAAAAACACTTTTCGTTCACCCATCTCTATTTTAGATTTATTGACCTTGAAATAGTATAATTACATTATTTAAAATGCAATGGTTACTTCCAAAACCACCCTTACCTTCACTTGTAAAAGGGTAGCACTTCCACAACTTCAAGAAGAACCATTACATATAATTTCTAGATGATCATATTTCAAAAACAATCACCTAAATCACTATCTAGTTTTCAAAATATTATTTTTCACCATTAGTTTTCATAAGTCATTGATTTCCATGGAGAGTTCTAAAGAAAAATTCGAGTCTCTATCATTAGTAATATCAACTACATATATTTTCCTATTAATTTTTTTAATTATAAATAATTCTATCCATACTATTATAATGATATTAGTATCATTTATATATGATAATATTATAATATTAATGGAATTATTTTCATCTTTTGTTTATCAAATCCATTAATAAAAAATGAAATCAGAATTCATATGTATGTGCAGACTACCACATCGACAAGAAACACAATAAATATTTTCATTACCACCCATAATTGATGGTTCGTAGAGTGAATTTAAGGGGGATATGTTTTTTTAATTTTTATGCTTCTTTTTATGTCACATTATCCGCATTTAAATGCAACCCCTTACTCATTAAATCATTATAAGATGATACCATTTAGGTTAAATTAACCACCTATGTAAAAAATATTATAATAGTTATATCATAACTATATAATGGGAATTCATATAATTGTTTTGAACCAATTTAGGTATTTATATTGTTTTTAAAGAGTCAATTTGTTTTCGGTTAGTTGGGATGAGGTGACGATGTTTAGAAAAGTGTTATGGATTCACAAATGGACTTGGATATCATGATTGATCAATTCTCCTCATAATTTTGATGATTATTGAACTGATCTTGTGTTCAAAGGCATGTTTCAATGGTGTTAAGAAGTGAAAAATTTTTCAATAATTAATAATAGTTTATGACCATGAATATATTTATTTCATGAATAGTTCATTTTAATACAATGTAAAAAGAATTTAATTTCATGAGGAATGGATATTTAAGAATGGATTAAAATTATATTTTATATTTAGAATAAATAAATAAATAAATATATATATATATATCGATGGATCTTCCCCAAAAAATTATTTGCAACCACACATACTATAAGGGTAACCCCAATAGACCATATGTTGGGAGTAATGACAACTACAACATAGAACCATCCCATGCATCTCACATGGAAGCATGGGTGAGAACCTGTATTTGAAGGTGGTTGTGCACATGGGTTAGTGTGTGTGGCAGTGATAGAGACATTATACAAGGGAATAGTGTGGTGTAATGTTGGTGGGTGTGTGTGGTGTTTTTCGTAGAGTAAATCCTATGATACTCACTTCTTCTAAATCAATGGGATTTATTTTCTTATATAGAGGATCCCAACTGAGCTATAGTTTGATGTTGGATAGTTTGTGTGCTACACATTTCACCCATTATTAAATGTCATTGTAATATAGAGAGCCATCCAATAAATTAATTTCGATCCATTATATCAAGATAGTGATTTCATCTACAACCTCAGCTCCCTTCTAAGGATTTTTACACTTCGAAGTTCATGGTCAAACCACCGATAATCAAACATGAGGACACTGTGGTCATTTTAAGGCTGAGATTTTTAGACAACGTGGCTAAGAGACTCTATGTAATAAATAATTATCTAATATTCACGTATCATATTGAAGAAAAATATATTGAACAAGGGTGGTATGAATATATAAGAGGTTTTTCTTGTATCCCAAATACATGGATGAGTTAAGGATTAATGTTGTATAATATGATAATAAGCTTGTGTATGAGTCTCGAAGGAGGCCCTTAATGCGTTAGGTCATAGGTGCCAGGATCATCAAAACTGTAAACCAACATTAATAGAATTTTATAAGTTTTTATATTTTTTGGAATTCAAAATATTGATTAACATCATATAAAAATTATAGTACTTGGCCAGTAAAAGAACCAATGAGGCAGTAGAGCTTTCCTATAAAAGGATAATTACTGATGAACAAGGAAGATACTATCAATAAAGAGATAGATCAAATTTTCTATATAAAGAACATATTTGGACTCAATTTTCCTGAATTTTAGATCCCTTTAGTAATTATACTATCATGAAGAAGAAGAATCTAATGTGACTTACCTATGTGAAGGAAATGAGATATCATTTCATCTTGGCTTATGATTCTAAAAATAAAACATTTTATGAAATAAAGTATACACTATATGCATTATATTATGTTACACACAATCAAAGTTATTTTTGTAGAAGAGTTATGTGAATGCTTATCGGTTTTTATGAATCCATTACACAAATAACCCTGATAAAATTTGAATATTCTTTATGAAAATGTGTTAACAATCCATGTATTTGATCATGTGATAACTGCATACCCATTATGATAGCCAAAAATGTTCATTGTAAGAATTTATAAGGTTAAAGTGTGACATTGAAAATAGGAACATAAGATAATAATGTAAATAATTGAGTTATTATAATATTTCCCTTATCATGAACATGTAATTTTACTTTCATAAATGAATTGAATTTAATTTATTTTGGTTGAGAATTCGAGGACAATGCTTTTAGGTTCTGCAAGATTTTTATTTCAAAAACTATTATTAAATAACATGCTTGAATGAAATTTACAAAATTTATTGAGGATGGAACCTTATAATAATACAGGTATAATTATTTACTAGATATTTTTATGAACTAATTAAAACCTAATCTTCATCAGTTGATGATAAGAACTTGAGGAACACCAAAAATCTTGATTTGAATTTGGAGAGGGACATGAAGTACAAAAAAGAATGATATTTGAACAATAAATATTATGGGGGAGGATTGTTATCCATTGTTGCGAGAGTGACCAAGAGTATAATATATTTATTTAAGAGGGTCAAAACCAGGATGAATAAAGATCTTATGACTGGGGGTATATCCAGTTGTGAAAAAGGCTTGAGACTAATGGTATTTAACCAATAGAGAAGGAGGATTGGTCAAAGACATAACCAACTACGGGATAAGGGCATATTTTTTTTGGTGTTTAGCCATTATCAATTAGAATATGGACTACAAGGGTGTATAACTAGTTTCTACTTAAATGATTATAATTGATAATAATATTAATGTGAAGAATCCATGTTTGTGGGTCTAACCACCATAGAATGGAAAAAGCCTTTTTATTGAACCATATAAATTCCATGAATTATTCTCTCTCATTTTAAATTTACTTATGAGGATACACTGTGAGATATATATTAGGGGATTGAAAACCATTATATGTTTAACATGATGAATTAAAATTAATGAATTTAAAAAAAAAATAAAACTACTAATGTACCACACATATTTATGTTCTAAATCCATCCCAAGGCTCTATAATTAGTATAGTCGGGATATATTCTTAAAAATAACCCATATAGTAATTATGAAGTATTTAATTTTTGAACATAATCATCTACCTCAGATGAAGAAAAATGAATTCACTCATGAGAATGTAAAGCGGTAACATTATTCAAATACACTGAAGAGTGATAATAAAATTTGTTAAAGGAAACTGAAGAAGATTGTTTTTGTGA
This sequence comes from Viscum album, assembly GCA_963277665.1. Lineage (NCBI taxonomy): Eukaryota > Viridiplantae > Streptophyta > Magnoliopsida > Santalales > Viscaceae > Viscum > Viscum album. The sequence continues at coordinate 2,057,241,367 of OY728123.1, read as the reverse complement.
ATTAAGATACTCCCCATAAAGTCAGTCTAAAGGATATTATTTTTAATAAATATTTTGATTATTATTCTCTTAATGATGAATGTTCAATATGTGATAATGATGTATCACATGTGGACCTTCATTATGTATTCAAATAACTTCTCAATAATATTCCAAGGTAAGTTGTATGTTTTTTATAACTATAATGGGTCTTCATAATGAAAAATTATAGAAAGATTAATATTCTAATTCTATGGAATAATCATTTCAAAAATGGTTGGCATATGAAACACTCTCACAAAACTAGTCAGTGTAAAGGATACGATTATATACCTTTCAAATAAATTATATGATAACCTTAATGAATAATTCTAATATAATGTCTATGATAAATGTTTCTATAAGGTAATTTTTTATAAGGTTTCCATACTCTTGAATAAATTCACACAAATTCTATGGTTTTCATAGCTACTAAATTTGAGTGTCAACATTAGTATAAAGTGGATTGATAATTTATTACAAGAATCAATAAAAATTCATAAAGAATGAATAAATAAGATGAAGTAAAACTCTAAAGATATGTTGGGATAATTTGAGGATGATAATAACACCCTCAACATGATGTTATTATAGATGAATGTGATATTGAGGAATCAGGATTCACAATAAGTTTAAAATACACAAATTTATGGAAAAATAAATCCTTCGACATAATTTTTCATTAAGGATCATGACTACTAAAATATATCGATATCTTCCTCTTACTAATTGGTTTAATCCAATATGAATAACGTATCCCATTACTCAAAAATTATTATATGTACTAGTGTTTCTCCAATTTCTAGTAAATCATGTAAACACTGCTATGGAAAAGCAAGAATTGTAAAAAAATAATGATAAACTATCTCCATAAGAGGGTCAATTAAAAATGATGTATGAAGATCTGTTCCCTAAGAAATTTTGAGAGTTCTAGTTCCATTCAAAGGCTGAAAATTTTAGGATCTGTTAAATCTGGATATAATAAACCATAATAGAAGAAAAATGTTATATGATGTTTTTGAGGTTCCAGGATGTTTTAGAGAATGTAATTAGAATATTTTTATAACATGATTATAAATTATTATAATATAATTTTTCGATTTAGGGGGAGAAAATTTGAAGATAATCGAAGACCTACACTAGAGAGAAAATTTGATAAAAAATTAATATGTCTATATATAATATATTTGAATTCGTTGAAGATTTATCCAATTTCTATAATAGAATTTCTTTCCCCATTTTTATTTTAATTATGTACTAGTCATGTATAAATAATAAAATGTTATTGAAGTACACAACAAAAAGAAAGGTTGTGATTACCCACACCATTCACACAAAACAATATATTATTCTTGTGCATAAATATCCAATAATTACAATAAAATGATAGTAAAGTCCCAGTTTATTTACAATATAAATTTCTGATACATAAAAAATTTAATCCTTATTTTATTTTTCATAGTGAGATCTTAAATAAAACTTTTTCCCCAAAATTGGAATGGTTTAACCTAGATAGTACCAATAGAAAGTGGTGAGATACCAGTAAGGGAATAAACATCATAAGGAATTATAAAATGTTTGTAAAATGTATAACATTATATCATAATAGAGAAGGTTCATGAGTAATCCTATTAAAGAATAAATTAAATAACTTGGTATCATAATATCATGGCATCATAAGAAATGTTTTAGTATCATATCACATAACATAAGCACGAGTAGATTCCAACTACTCAGACAATATCACATGGTTTAAAAAGTCCCACAATGGATTGTGTTTACTCTCTAATCCCATACATGATGCCTCAAGATAATAAAGATTTACCTTGTTCATTTGAGAGTTATTTGGGTGCACTAATCATAACATGTTCATGATATATGTGTGACATGTAAATGAAATCAATCAAATGGAATAACAAAAGAATTAACTATGTTAATAAAATGGATTACAAAATCATTCCACATATGATACTCAACTGAAATTGCTTATTAAATGATTTTTATGAAATTTTCATAAGACATGTTTTCCCCACCAAAGGAAGGGAACATAATCTACGTATATATTTGAGAGACATATATACATCATTAATAAATAATATAAAACATAAATGGTTGTATTAATTAATGAAAATTCTTATAAAAAACATTTAAATCATTCTTGTGTAAAATAACATTATCACTTTGAGTAACATCAAATGATGACACCATAGGTCACAAATGATTTCCAAGTATCACATTACACATTTAATGAGTAAAATATGAATTCCATTTAGAAAAAACTAATTCAAATTCAAAAAATTAATAAAAAAACTAAAAAAAATATTTTCTTACAAAATTACATTGAAACATTAAAATAGAGTTTTTAAAAAATTAAGTGGTCATGACAGCAGTAAATTTCAGTTCATCCTGAATACCTTAAAATCCGTATTCCATTCAATTTTTTTCATGAAAAGTAAAAATATACCTTGTTCAAAATAATTTAGGATGATTTATTTTAAATCAATTTTTTTGATTAAAATTATGTTTAAATGGATTCAAATAATTATAGTAAAATATTTTTAGAAAACACAGATTTTGTAGAAAAAATATTATTTACCTAATAAAGAATGAAGTATGCTTTTATTAAAAAAATTCAATGTCATTTTAATTTCCAAGAGGGATTGTACTATTAATCAATACATAGTGAATGACTATACATGTCGAAAATGAAAAGGGTTTATCTAATAATGATCGAATAATTTCCTTCAATTGAAATTGAAGAATAATAAATCCTGATTAAAATAATAATGAAACATAAACCTACACCACTTTGATAACATATCAATCATATCACCCCATTAATTAAATAGATGAATTTTTAACTTCAGATATCAAGAAGAAAATCACTTGGCTAGTTGGATTTGTAATAAAGGGGATACTGCTATAGAGTTGATATGATGAAATGATCTTCCTATTGATATTTAATGTTTGGTTATCATTACTTTAATATAAAATATTTGTTCAAAATTTATGGTTTTTTATTTTCTTTCATAAAATAGACTTTTCATTTTGGGAAATCTCAAATTCTACATTAAAAATGATGTATACATATAACTCAGTAAATTAAAATCAAGGTATGAAACCCCTTACCCTACACTTTCCATTAATTGGGCACCATTTATCCTCTGAAATAGTTGTTGAAAACATAATATTGACATATAAAATTATCATATTATTATTTATAATATCATATTTTATCCATTTTCAGACATCATATAACTTGTTTGTGAACAATCCTTCATTATCAGTTCTGTTTTTAGAGTTAATTGTCTTATTTTCTCATGGGTTTTTATCATGAATATTCCAGACATAGAATATAGGATAAATTTAATCATATAAAATATTATATTAATCTTATAAATATCATTTATAATTAGATTCATATTTATAATAATTATTTTATTTTTAACGTGGATAATAATTCAAATTACTTCAGGAAGATGGTTGGTCATACATTCACATGAACGACATTGAAATTACATTAATGGGTGAATGGATGTGTAATTGGATTGAATATTAATTTTATATAATAAATATATTGCAATATATAAGATATTTATTCAATAAAATATGTCTTTACTACCATTAAGATAAATAATTACTAAAAATGAATCACATCACTTCACAGGACGGTAGTCTTCCATACACACGAACATCGTTATAAATTATTCAGTGGTTGGTAAGGGTAAATATTATATGATATTTTTATTTACCAAAAGTTTAAAATTTAATTAATATAATTTATCAACATTAAATTAATCATCATTAAAATTCATGTAATGTTTATGTAAAAATGAATCACATTACTTCACATGGTTGTAGTCCAATGTACATGTGAGCAGTGATATCATACGCCCTACAGAATGAAAATTAATAGGGTATATGGGTTATAATAATAAAATATGTATAAATAATTTATTATTAACACATATAATCATTATATACACCATTTTATCCTTCTGTGAGAAGTGGTGAGGGTAAATGAATTACATCGGTTCATAAGTCGGTAATCCACCCTACACATGATCAAAGGTTTAATTTCCTATTTGAGGAAGGATTATGGTTTTAGTCATTAAATTATAATAATAACATATATTTAAATTTTAGATATTGTTTTTATTATTTCATCATAGTTTAATAATATTTAAATTAGGTAAGATAAGAAATAAAATAAAACACTCGGTTAAGGATATCCCATCTTTATAGAATAACTTTTGGTTTTCACCAAAATTCTTTTTTTTGATATAGTTATGATAGAAAAAAGTCATATAGTATTAGGTTAGTAATTTAATGAAGTTATTTTTTTAGTTCATGGAGAAATTTTGGAATAGTTAGATGGAATGGAAATAGGTAGTGTTTTATAATTGGTGGAGAGAACACACTTGGAATTTTTGGAATTAAAAAATTCCACCAACACATTTCTCAGTGAAAAAAGGAAAAAATGGACCATATTTAATAATTATAATAAATTAGTTCTTTATGAAACCATAAAAAATAGTTATATATTTTTTTGTCCATTTTTATCCCATATCATTTTTGTTTAACCCCCGATAAACTCATCTTTACCTTAATCACGGTAAATAGTTATTTCTATTTTCACAATTAATTGATGTTAAAAACTATGTTTAGAATATTTCATTATATAAATTATAGTGAATAAAAATATGAGCTCTTTTTTTTCAAATAGAAATCATATAAATTGCCTAATTTAATTTGATCTTAAACTCATAGTCATATCGAAAAAAATATTTTCCAAGTAAAACCTTTAAAAAGTATAAAATATTATTATATAAAAATTAAATATGAAACTACTTCTGATAACCTACTGTGGATAAATAAATACATGATCTTACTATTTTTTCAAACCACATTAAAATAAAATGGGGCATGCGGATGATTTAAACCAAAAGGTAGTTTTTAATAAAAATATGTATCTTTCACTATTCCTTAAAAATGGAACGTTTTAGAAAAAATACAAAAAACCCTAAGATAATTTTGATGTTCCGATTTCAATAATTAATTTAATTTTATAATATATTTTCTCTAAAATTTTAAAAAATTAATTTCAAATTTTGTATAAAACGGGTGACTAAACAAACTTTTAACAGTATGTTTATATTTTCCATGTTTAGACAATATTATTTTAATAGACTGTGGAATTTAGTTTAAATTTGTTGTTTTTTGCATCACAAGTTATTGAATATATTGAATTAATTTAAAAATAAATATGTTTTAAATTTTGGGGGTGTTACATTATCTTTTATAATAAGTTTTGCATCTCATATACACTATCAAATATAATGATCTTCTTTTAAAATAACAAGGCCTTACATTTCATCCCTCGTAAAATAAATTGTTTCTATGTAGGTTGAAAATGTTCTAAAATATCTAAGGAAAGAAGTTTAAAAATTTATTTTTTAAAAACCTGCATCTCAAAAAGTGTTAATAAATTTTCCACTACAAAATTGGTGAAGGGAAATTTGATGGACATCATGGATAACAAATAATTAGGGGTTCAAGTAAGAGTAAATTTGTGGGATGTAAAAATATGCACATGTAAAAAATTAATAAATAGATATTGATAGTGTTAGATATCATGATCTTTAAAAATTTAATGATCATGGGAAAATAAAAACACACAAACACACAAACCCATAAATACATGATGAATTAAAATTCCATTGATTCATCAGTTTTTAAGGTAATGACATAACATTTATTTTTCAATATCCATGTCTTATTTTTGTGGAATTAATTTTCTCCCAATATAGAGAACAAAAATATACACATACTTGATATCTTATTATAGCTTAAAAATAATTTTTTCTTTTTTTCTATCAGTTTCATATTTACCTCTTTCTCTAATTGAAAAAATTTCCAGTATGAATTTTTTCTTCATGAAGAACTATAAATAACACTTATTAGATATTATTATTGATAAATGATTGACAATATTTTCCTCTTATTATAATTAAAACCAAAATAGATTGCACAATCTAAGATAATACCAAAAATAAATATTAATATATTAATCTCCAAAACTCAATAATATAACTATTGTTATAACAATTTTTTTATTTAAATATATAACCCTATATCACAAATAACCTCAATATCCTCAATAAGAAATAATGTTTTAAAATCAACGGTTTTATCATAGCATTTTAACTTAAATCTCTAAAAAAATATAATTTATCCAAACAATTTCATTACATTAGACTGAATGGTTATATATAATTCAAACCTAATAAAACATATCCTGAAATATCATTACTCACCCAAATATCAAATAAATTAATCCTAAAATTCGTTTCCCAAAATTAAAATAGATAATTAACCATCACACCATATGATTAAAAACAATGATATTTTGAAAAATACATCACAAAGTAAAGTGGTGGGCACTACAACCTTATCTCCTTTTGGTTACAGGTTCATGTCGCATGGAATTTCCAAATTAGATGGGTTGTCACCCAGCATATGGGTTATCCTTTCTCAAAAAACTATAAAAAACAAATGTGATGATCATAAATATAATTTTCCATGATCCTATAATGTTATGAATAATATAATGATCTTAATCAAAAATAACATTATTCATCAATGATATTTATTGAAAACCTCTATGGTTTTTAAAAAAACACATTCATTTTTATCAAAATAAACTAATTGCTTCAACAGGAATAACATATCTGAGATTATCTTTGCCTAAATTATGTTTTTTTTACATAGAGTATCACTATAAAATTTAATAACCATTATATGTCATATGTATCATTTAATATATTCTTGAAAATACATAACCCAAAGAAATATATTGAGAAATCCTTATATATATATTTAATGATACACATAACCCGTGGATTCTATTACCTAAAAATATCATTAATTCCACTTTATACATTAACAATTAACCAGGCTTAGTCATCATATTCCTTGATACCTCCTTAATTTTTCTTTTAATTTTTTGTCTCTTAATAATAAATAGAAAAACCATTACTCATACATCCTTGTCAATAATCTTCTTGAGATTTTGGAATTGAAAATCTATTTTCACAATTCAAATTATTTATATATTTAATAATTTTAACCATTTATTATTTCTCAATGAAACAATTTTTCTCATCAATTTCATCAGATAGACTAATATTGTTTCCTTGTAAATTATGTACATTGTTCCCTTCGTATCAATGTATAAAACATCTTGTAGTTTTATTGATACATTCTCCTGAGTATTTCTTCTAGTATTCCCTATATATAAGTAACTAAATATCAGTTCTTTTATAGACTACACTACCTAAAATCTTAGATAACACTATACATATCTTCTTTGGTGAGTCCAAGAGTTGGATAAGGTGAAATGTTGTAATCTTATATCAGCATAAATTACTAGGCAGAAACACAATTTTCATCAGCCTTATCATTATCCCATTTTGAATATCATTAAAACATTGTCTATTATATTCATCATTAACATGGTTTCTTATTCTTCTCACCTTTCAATAAAACCATAAAGAATAATGTGAGAAACACTATTCCAAGGTGGAAACACCATTATAAATAATTTTTATTAAAATATATCAAAATTTAGGAACCATTATTTCAATATAATAAACCTTATGATTAACCTAGGTCATCCTAGATCATCATCTATTCAAATCCATCATCAAGGTCCACAAATTGTTTGTGAATTAACAAAAATATTTCTTATGAGTGTCAAACCAAGTGCATAGTCTACCCCATTATCATGTATAAGTTAATGATCAAGTCAATAATATTTTTCCATTTTCAAATTCATTACTCCTAGGTACATATGGTCTAAAACCATATCCATTTTTAGTATTTAGATAAGTATGTAATTACTCAAAAAACAATTTCTCTATAAAACCCTAAGTTTTTTGTGATAATTTTTTTGAATAAATTAATATAATTTTATTTAATTAATTTAATGATACGCTAATTCAAAAATTCTTTATTTGAAACACCATGTTAATCTTTGACTACACATATCATCGACTTTTATTGGGTTACAATTAGCACCATATTTTTATGAAAGATAATTTTATTGTATTAATTATTTAAAAGTGAAAATTATAAAAAATTACGTTGAACATAATAAAGTGAATATTAATAATTAAATTTTTTATATTGTCTATAATGTATTTTAAAAATAAATTATTTTTATAATAAAACATGTAATATTGTAAAAGTCGTTAATTGTTTTGGAAATAATATTTTCTCAAACGAACTACTATTTATGTACTTATGTGAATAATAATAAAAAAAAATTTAGATATTTTTCAAATTTAATTTTAATAAATAAAAATATGTTTTGAATTTTTAATCCATATATTTTATGGGGTGAATTTTAGGGATTTGGCTGAAAAATGTCATTTTTGGATGCACAGTGAAAAATACTGAATTTTAATTAGAGAATTCATTTTAAAATAACTTATTTATAAAGAGAAATTATATTTTAGATTATTTTTAATATTTAGTGGAATTATTTTTACATTAATTAATGAAAATTAGTTCATTGTAAAAAATTTCACATTAAAATTGGAGATAAAATCATTCCAAACATTTAATCTTTTGGTAAAAACCTGGTTGGTGTGACACACATACTGAATTAATTTTAAATTAATTTCCTATATTTTAGTTTTTATAATTTGGGAACATCGATTAAATATTTTTAATCATCATAATTTATAATAAATTTAACATATTTGATGACCAATAATATTAGTGACAGTTATTAAAATTAAATACAATGATTAAGAGATAAATGGTTAACAAAATATGTATCCATAAACATAAGGCCCAAAATGACTATAAACATCTCTAAAAACCATTTTATGTCTATATTTAGACTCTATAATCATTTTGTTGGATTCAGACTGTTTGTTGAGCCAATTCGTATAAGAAACACAGGGGGAATTTATTTTTCAAAAAAATTTGCAAAAATGTCACTCCTCCTCAACTATAAAAAGAAACTCCCCACTCCAACTTATTCACACATCTAAAGCCAGTTTACTCAAAAATTATTCTAAAAAATATACTCCCAACATAAATAAATTAATCATATAATAATCCTTTTTTTATAAATCCATACAAGGAATCCCTTTAGTGAAAACCAAAATAAGATTCCCAATCAAGATGTAACATTCTTCCTCAAGCTCTTTCATTTATTTTCGTTATTCACCCAATAAAATATTATTATTAAATTTTCATAAATAAGTTTCCTAAATATAAATATATGTGTTTAATATAAGGGTTTTTTCAAAACTTACAAAAACTTCAATCTAATGGGTATGGAACATACTGTTCTTGAATTTGGTGAACTATCGCCACAGGAAACAATGTTGTTTGTTTTAATATTAACAGATTTCATGGTTGGGAATTATGATAAGTTATATATTATATATGTGTGTGTTTATATATATATATATATATGATATTTTTGATTTATTTATGATTCTTTAATCATTATATAACACATTCCTTCATGATTTCCATTCTGTGTAGAAATGATAATTTTGTTTGGGGAAGTGTGGAATATTGCCTCGTCTAAGTGATGAGATTCATTAACACTCAACATTGAATGTATTAATGATAGTATCAATAAATTTATATGAAATATATGAAATAATAGTTCAACTATAATTATCATAAATACATATATACATATATACCATTTACTTTCTTTCTTTCAATAACTTAATTCAATGGAGACATCATTCATGCATATGTACGACCTACCATCTCAAAGAATGGTGTACACCATTTCATATTTATAAATTGAATATATTTTTCTATAAAAATGTATAATTAATATAATTGATATTTTTATCATGGTTTAAATTCTAAAACTCATGATATATGTATGAGGAAAGGGAATATAAAATTTAAGACACATGCAAAGAACAAAGAGGATATTACATGAAATGTAACCTTAAATTGGAAGTGTTAAAAAGTGGGTGATATAAAGATATATATTCTATTAGATATAATAAAAATATATTGTAAAGTATTTATAATAAACATATATTTAATACATATGATGTTTGTACATGTATTGTGATATTCAAGACATATTATAATGGGATTTCATGTCGCACATTTGTTTCTATGATATTTAATTCTTATTCACTACTCATTTATTTTATTTGGTGTATATAATTACCATGAATATATTATATAATAATTATCCTAAAATATATAGTAATTTCCATATACATTTTATGATCTATCTTTCATATGGTTTAGGCTTCAAATTTTTCCAAATCAGTAAAGTAGTTTTTTCTTAGTTTTCTTTCATTGAGACCTATTCCATGAATTTCAAAAACAATTTTATGTTTTAAAAAATGTATTCAAATATTTTATTAAATATATTCTTTTAATTTAAATTTCATCAAAAAGTATTTTATAATTTTTTATGGTTTACAAATAATCCATTATATTTTTCAATAGGTTTTCAAGGAAATGGTTTTCAAAACATTTTCATGCTTTCCTTATATGTTTAGAAAGTGTTCTAAAAGAAATGATTTTCAAAATTTTTTCCAGATAAGTTTTTTGATTTAAAATTGTTCTCAAATAAAGGGTTTCCCAATAAAATTCGTGATTTATATATATATTTTACTTTTTATTTTCAATGAAATTTTTTTTATAGTTTTAATGTTTTAAAATGAATTTTTTCAATGATGAAATGAATTTTTCCTCCAAAAATATTTTTAAAACATAGTTAAAAATTATTTTCCATCTAATATAAAATCTGTTGGTGTTACTCATTCATTTTTTTAGAAATTACTCAATGGTTCCATACATATAATTTTTTTTAATGGTATATGTTTTGGTTTCTTGGAGTTTTTGAATCTTGTTTCACTTTCATGGGTTACATGTTTATAAAACCCATTTCTACATCATGGGTTATATGTCTACAATACAAAATTCATACCATAGGATAGGATTTTGATGAAATTGTTATGAAAACTATCTCTTTTTCTATAGGTTATGATATTATTACATATTAATAATACCCATTTCGTTTCATGGGTTATGATATGATTGTATATGATCTTATGGTATATGTATGTGTGATTTCATTATGAGATGGGTTATATCGAAATATCCATCCAATGCATTGGATAAAGATTTATATCTCGTGTGATAATGATGGTATTCAAGTTTATGTGCTTGATCTATTATAAAGGATGCAGAAACTAGACCCACTATGGGAATATGGGGAAACCTAATCCACTATGGGAATATGGGAAAACCCAATCCACTATGAGAATATGGGGAAACCCGATCATTTATGGTAATATGGGGAAACTCAATCACTTTCAAGGAAATTACAATCACTCAGCATGGTTGTGTGTCCCTCTCAGTAGGTTTAGTCCCCATGAATTTTCCTAATTTGTTTTGTCAATGCACCATGACTTATATGGAATGATATTACATGTCTATGTGTCTGACACAATTCCATTTCATATTCCTATGTTATTCATTCATGGATCATACTTATTATTTCCTTATAATTAATGTATTATGAACATCGATCAATTATGACATAATCTAGGTTTATGATCATTAATATGCATGGTATGATATTCTAATGTTATGATCATGTTTTCATACCATTGTTCTCATGTTTATGTTTACATATCTCTCTTTTTACCCATATTGGAAATCTGATCTCACCACTTTTTATGCTTCCTTCCCTAGTTTATGAATATATGTATTAAATATGATTTGTATTAGTAGGGTTTTAAAATTAAGATCATTTATTGAGATAATTTATCTCACTTATGTACTATTGTTTACCTTTCCATGATTCCCAACACACTATGCTAACACGATCTTTGGGCGTATTCTGGTGTAATATATTATGTATTCTGCAAAAGTGATTTAATTCTATATTATGAAAGAAAAAGTTCTCTGTAATTGGATTGAGATATGAATTTTAGTTAACCATTGGGAATAAGGATGATAACCCAATAGTGGGAACATTAATGAAATTTATAAGTATAAGTATAAGGATAAAGAAATATATAGGAAAATTTCATGGAATTTTAGCAAAGGATATAGCTAGTGGTTTCCTAGAAATAAACCCACCTTTTCATATTACATGTAGAAGGTGTTCCGACATAGATGTACCTTGGAGTAACAACTATGACAAGGTGTGTCATCACTAACTCGTGCATAACATTGTATATGAAAATAGGCCTTACAATGAGCCTTGTTTGACTCTCCTTGGGGATATTCCTTGGGAATTCACAAACCACCATAAAGGATTTTAAAATATGTTTGATATGAATAAACTAGGATAACCCTAGGGTTTTATAGATTAAAGATGGTTTCATATTTTAGACATCATGTAAGTGGTTTTCATGATTATGTGGTTCTTCACTATGAAAAATGTTGTTTACTCTATGTTTTAGGGTATTAATCAATAGTCAGACCCTGAAGAAACTAAATTAATGATTATTACAATCGGCAATGAAACAGGTTTCCTCCTTGGTATCAGAATGCTATGGGATCTGGAATGAAAAATCATGTTTCTATTCTCATCCAACATTCTCAATATATGAATCATGATGATCTTCCGAACGAATATAGGAGGGAAAACATTCGATGGATTCCTTCTTGAGGCAACATCCAACATAATTCAGGGGAACATCTCGTAAAGGCCCGTAAAATTCAAGGAAATTTTTTGCTTAATTTTCTTTTGGATTTTACAAGAACGCAGTATCTGATGGCACTTGATTCCGAGGCCCGGTGTGCCCAAAATTTCAATCCAAAGGTTTGCTCGGGTAAGTTCAGTAAACGAACGAGCGGGAATTTCTAAATCTTGAACCGCTGGTCGGAATCGAATTCCAATGGCACCGATGGATTCGAAGTACCGTTAATTTCTTAGGATCACCTTTTCTAAAGTTGCAATTTCTCGAGAGAATTTGATAAATATTGTGGAGGTTAAAATAAAAAAATAACTAATTTTTTTTTATTTTACACTAAGTGGTTTAAAGCTTGGGGTGGAAGTTGGGGGAAACCACCCAACTTCCATTTGGAGGTTATGTGGGTGGTCATGCCCACAAGAACCCTACTCCTTCACCTTCTCTAACCTTCCATAACCCTTCATTAAATTAGACAACTTTTGTAATTTAATTATGTGGTTTAATTCATACTTTTGAATTTCAAACCTTATGTTGTGTTAATAAAATAAGTAAGGGACTTATTTTATTTTGGGTTGGAGGCTTGTAGCTTGGGAGAATTGGGAGAAAAGCTAAGGGAGACTTGAGTATCTTCATCCTCTTCATCAAAGAACATGAAGAACGTGAAGAATGCCGGATTCCTCGGAGGTCGATGTCTCCTTCTGCGACGCCTCTTCCCGCGACGGTTATCTCCTCGACGAATCCTCACCCAACTTGTTTGACGAGGTAGGGGTTATGTGCATTTTTATTTCGTGATTACTACCTTCACATTATTCGTGAGTTTGACCTTTTTCTATCGATTAACGAGAGGGGGCCGGACCAAACAAACATGGCCGACCCTCCTCTCTTATCTATGTTGTGTTTCTAATTTGGATTGGAACGGGAATGGCGCGGTGCCGTCGCAGTGCACAGGATCATGTGGCAAGGAATGTGCGGCGCCATCGTGCCGCGCTGTGAAATCGAACAAGGACACAATTTCGTCGCTCCGCGTCAGAGAAACCTGAAGACACCGCGGCCAGAGTAGGGCCGCGGCGGAGGGGCGCGGTGTCGTCGTGCCGTGCCGGACGAACCAAGGTCGTGGCCGGATCCGGGCTGTAGCGGAGCAGGGTGACAGGAGGCCGGTTCCGGGCCACCGGCGTCGGCGAATGGGGGACCGGCTATCGCTGGTCCGTGGCGGCAGAAGCCGGCCGGACAAGTAGAGGTTGGGGGTTACAAACCCCTGGTGTCCAGCTCAATCGGCCCCCCATAATGGGTGATGCAGTTACAAAAGACAGGGGGCAGGTGCCCCCCCCCCTTCAAACGGCTCGGGCGTTTGGCCGAGCACCTGGCCAGCGGGACCAGCGCGCCGCGCCCAGGCCTGGCCGGTCCGCCATGCTGGGCCGTGCCGGCCTGGCTAGACCCGGACCTGATTCGTGTCGACCCTATTCGGGCCGACCCTGGGGGTATCGGGCCGGGTCGGACCGGGCTCGAACCCCTTCATACCGAACCTCTTCTGGTCGGATGTCCATAACTTGAGGTAAGGGACTCCGATCGACGCACCGTCAGTTTCGGTGTGATCCTTGGATCGAGACGGTCGTTTCAGTATATCTCACTCAAGGTTTTAGAATACTTTGGGTTCGGCCAATTTGGTTCGTACACGAAACCAACCGAGCCCTCGTAGCGGAAACACTCATATCTTGAGCTCTGGACGTCTGATTGATGTGTCGTCGACTTTGATGGATTCCTCTTAGTGAGAGGGATATTTTTACATACTCCACCCAAGGTTTGGATGCAAGTGGAGTACGGACGGGTTGGTTTTGACTTAAAAACCAACCGGGCCCCTGGGACGAAAAATCCAATAACATCCAGACCGGGAGTCCGATTGACGCGCCGTCTATGACGCTGAGTTCCTGTTGACGATACGGAACTTTGGGATACATCAACTCCAGACTTTGTGTCAGTTGATGTATCAGCCTCTCGGCTCGTGGAGCGGATCCTCCCGAAGGAGCTTGTTGTGTGCGGGAATCCTAGAGCTGGCTGCGTTTGCGAATGTGACGACGACGACGACTGTACAGAGATCCTCAGTGGATTCGATGGCGACGACTATAACACTCAGCTATCCTACGTGGATAAGTGCTACCGGTTTTGTGTGGGTCTAATCCAGTGTGGGTCAGTGCTCAGCGGTTCTGTGTGAGCCAGCGCCTTCAGATCCTGTGTGGGTCAGATCCGGTGTGGGTCTTTGCAGGGGTCAGTTACCTATTGATCATGTGTGGGTCTTTGCGGGGGTTAGTTACCTATCGATCCGTTGTGGGTCATTGGGGGGGTTAGTACCTATCGATCATTTGTGGGTCTGACGGCTTAGATGAATAAGTGGCTACATATGATCATCTCTATTATCATACAATGAAGTATACATGTGTGATCTGAAAACTTGTTTTGCTTTCCTATGTGGATTGTATTGTGCTATCCTGTGTGGATTCATGTTTTGCTTTCCTATGTGGAATGGGTGGTACATAGACGCGGATGTTGGATCCGAACGAGAATTCATGACTTAGGTATATGTATGGGCATATACCTAAGTAGTGTCGGATGTTACTTCATGATTGTATCTTTCCTTTGTGGTTTATCCTTTGTGGATTCTGGGAGACCTTCGGGGGTCTCGGGGTCCCTACTGAGTAGCTTATACTCACCCCTGCACAAGCTATGCCCGCACTACATTGTGTTGGTTGCAGATGATGGACATCACTGATCGTGGTTGAGGCTTGCGGAGCAGGACGGTACATGGAGGTAGACCACTGGGCGGGATGTTCTCGGAGCGGACGGCTGGACCCGAGGAGTTGTGGAGGCTATCTGTACTCACCCTTCAGGTGGGATTTCCAGTGGACAGCTCGACATTGTGGCTTTACTTTTCAGTTGATGTTTTCCCTTCCATTTGTACTTTACTTTCAGTCTGGGTTTGTAAACTGGCCCACTTACTTTTTCGCACTTACTGTTGTACCCAGTTTTTATTTAGTGTTTACTTCTACTGTTAGATTGCTCTGTGGTGTTTTTTTAAAGGCAATGCCTTCCCTTTTTACTAAGATTTACACCTTGGTGCTAGTCGCCATCCCCTGGCCTATGGAAGGCGGGCTTGGGGTAGTCACGACACGGGCCTCGAGGATGGGTCATGACAAATTGGTTTTAGAGGAGTTCGATTCTACCGCAGAACATTGGACTCTGTTCTTTTTCTATTTGAATCAATAGTGTTAAGCGTATTGGGTGTGGTTATCAGTCCAGGGAGTCCAGTGTTGGTGCGGCGGCCGACGTATCCGTACACCAGGACCCTAACTTCTAATTTTTGACTTAATGCACGAAAACATTGATTGCATGTGTGTTTCAAGTTTTATTTGTGATTACTTTATGTCAGCTCACCAGGTATACTATTGACCGTGAAACAAATGTTTCTTTTTAGTATGGCCCCACGACGGCAGCTAGCTAGGGTTCCGAGAGTTGTGTGTGATGACAACCCACCGAGCGATGAGGCCTCGGTGCAGGGCCCTTTGACAGCAGAGGCACCGGCTGTACCGCTACCCGCCGAGCCACCGAAGCTACCAGCCCCAGCCGCTGACGATGCACATCGCCTTAGTGCACTGTACGAGTTTCAGTGCCAGTGACCACCCAGGTTCCACAGGGAGATAGACTACCTGGCAGCCGAGGACTGCCGGGAGGTAGTGGTACGGGTTTTCAGGTTAGTGAGGACACCAGCAGACCTCATGGTGATCCTCGCAGCGAGCCTACTGTACACGGCAGCATGCAGATGGTGGAGCTTGATGCTCCCGGTGCATGACTAGGAGTCTCTCCTCTGGAAGGACTTTGAGAGCCTCTTCCGCTCGGAGTTCGTCCCAGCCACCCTCCGTACAGTGCGCATCCAGTAGCTTCTTCAGCTGCGGCAGGGCAGCTTGACGGTCGCCCAAAACTCGGCGAGATTTACCGATCTCTCGTGCTACTCGACAGACATGGTACGGGACCCATTCTTCTGGGCCGGGACCTTTGAGAAAGGATTGAGGCATGAGATCAGGGCATCGCTGATCTCCCTCAGCATTCTGACCCAGTAAGGAGTACTGGAGCGAGATCTTTTGATCGATAGCTTTCTTGATGAGCCTTCATCAGCGCCGAGACCCAACACAGGGTGGCACGTAGCAGAGTCTTCTGCAGCAGGCAGTCAACGGATGACTCATGGGTCCAGGTTGACCAGACCCTTAGGCAGACGACCTCAGAAAACTGGCTCAGCTGTGCGCGGCACACATAGCGGGGCTAGTCTTTCTAGAGGCAGGAAGTGCTACTCATGCGGCGGGAAGGGCCACATGGCTAGTGACTGCCCGACCCACCGTGCCGAGGAGCAGCAGACGGTTCAGGGACCACCCAGGCAGAGGCAGAGGGTCAACCGTGGCGGTCCACAGGGAGCAGGCGAATGAGGCAAAGGATCTGGCCGAGCAGTAGGTGGTGGGCGATACTTTGAGGCTCTACCACCACCACCACCAGGAGGTCCACCCCGACCACAGGGAGCTGGCGGGCAGAGACAGGAACAGCTCCAGGCAGCGGAGGCCTACGACCACGGCGTTCCAGAGATGATTCGAGGTACTATCTGTATCTATTCCACCCTTGCTATAGTACTTATAGACATGGGAGCGAGTCATTTTTTCATAGCCGCTACCCTTGTTCGGAGCTCGGAGATTCCAACAGAGCTGTTGGCTCGATCCTTACGGCTAGAGACTCCTACGGGAGCAGACTCGACGATTACGCACTGGTGCCGGCAGTGTGAGCATACTCTAGTGGACGAGAGCTTCGGCTGGGATCTTCTTGTAGCGGCGTCGAGGCCTTAAGACATCATCTTGGAAATGGATTGGTTATCTATAATCTATGCTCAGATCGACTGTATTAGGCGCAAGGTGCGATGTGTACGCACCGACGGGAGCAGGTTCACCTTCACCGGCGATAAGGGAGCCTTCTCAGCACAGGATGGAATTCCGCTGAGGAGGGGACAACCCATCACTCATCAGTTGGCTATCCTCATCCTAGGAGCAGTTGACATGCAGAGTCCTGGTTTTCCTGCAGTGGTGGATCAGTATACCGACGTTTTCCCCAACGACGTCATAGGGATACCTCCTCGCAGAGAGGTAGACTTTTATATTGATCTGTATCCCAGGATAGCCCCGATATCCACACTAGCATATCGGATGGCCCCTACTGAGCTTTGAGAGCTACGGGTACAGTTGGAGGACTTGCAGGGAAAGGGTTTCATCTGACCCAGTGTTTCACCCTGGGCTTCCCCGATTTTGTTCGCCAAGAAGGCGGACGGGAGCTTGCGACTTTCTGTCGACTATCGTCGCCTGAACCAGGTGATAGTGAGGAACAAGTATCTGCTACCAAGGATTGATGACCTCTTTGATCAGCTCAAGGGAGCACGGTGGTTCTCAATGATAGACCTCAGGTCAGGCTATCATCAGCTCAGAGTTCGGGACGAGGACGTGCAGAAGACGGGCTTCGGGTGTCGGTATGGCCACTATGAGTTTTTTTGATGCCATTCGGTTTAACCAATGCTCTAGCAGTGTTCATGGCCCTCATGAATAGGATCTTTCAGCCATACCTCGATCGATTTGTCGTGGTCTTCATCGACGACATTTTGATTTACTCGACGACTGAGAAGGAGCACGCCTACCACTTACGGGTTGTGCTAGACACACTCCGAGACCACCATCTTTATGTTAATCTCTCGAAGTGTCAGTTCTGGATACGTGAGGTCCACTTTTGGGCATGTCATCTCTAAGGCAGGTGTTGCGGTGGTTCCTGAGAAGATTGAGGTAGTGCTAGCTTGGGAGCCACCCAGGAGCGTGACGGAGGTGCGAAGTTTCTTGGGACTAGATGGATACTACAAGAGATTTGTGCTAGACTTCTCCAGAGTTTCAGCACCACTCTCAGATCTTACGAAGAAGGGGAAACCCTTTGTGTGGTCAGACCGATGTCAGCAGAACTTCCAGGAGCTGAGACAGAGATTGACCAGCGCCCCTATCTTGAGGTTGCCGGAGGAGGGAGTAGTGTACGTAGTCTACTACGATGCATCAAGGACCGGACTTGGATGTGTAATGAGGATGGAGCGGGCGGTGATTGACTATGGATCACGTCACTTGAGGCCGCATGAGCAGAACTATGCTACCCAAGACCTGGAGTTAGCAGTAGTGGTCTTCGCTGTGAAGATGTGGTGACACTATCTGATGGGCGAGTGCTTTATAGTTTATTTTGACCATCAGAGTCTCAGGTATATCTTCTCTCAGAAGGGCATGAACCTAAGACAACGGCGATGGATCGAGTTCCTCCAGGACTATGACTTTGAGATATTCTATACTCTAGGGAAGGGGAACGTAGTAGCCGATTCACTCAACAGGAGGACGGGCATTCAGCTACTTGAGGAGGCGACATAGCAGCTAGCCGCTTTGTAGATATCCTTCGTGAATAGTGATGGAGAAGCCTTCCTTCAATCTCTCATAGTCATCCCTCCACTACTACAGCGGGTCAGAGAGGCACAGCATGGGGACGCTGACTGTGAGACGCGGCATGCACAGATTTCCTCAGGACAGGAACTTGATGGTTTCTCCTTAGGAGGAGAGCATGACGTCCTTTTCAAAGGATGTACCTTGGTACCAGTTTCTTTACGAGAAGAGGTGATGAGAGTGTTTCACACTTCTCCCTTGGCGGTATATCCTGGAGTGGCGAAGATGTACCAGGACCTTAGAAGACAACACTGGTGGCCGGGCATGAAGAAGGTTGTGGGAGAGTTCGTTTCTCAGTGCCTCACCTGCCAGTAGGTGAAGGCAGAGCATCAGGTACCAGCAGGCTTGGTACAGCCTTTGGAGGTTCTGTAATGGAAATGGGACGAGATATCTATGGACTTCGTGACTGGACTTCCACGCACTTCTAGGGGTCACGACTCCATTTGGGTGATTATCGACCGACTCAACATGTCAGCTCACATATTACCCATCAAAGAGCAGAGCTCAGTGGAGAGATTGGGACGTCTCTATGTTCAAGAGATTGTACGACTTCATGGTGTTCCATAATCTATCGTCTCTGATCGGGATGCTCGCTTTACTTGTTGACTTTGGAAGGGGTTGCAGGAGGCGTTCAGGACGCAGCTACGTCTGAGCACTGCATTTCACCCTCAGAGAGATGGTCATACTAAGAGGACCATACAGACTCTCAAGGACATGCTCCCCGCATGTGTCCTCGACCTTGGTCGCAGCTGGGAGGACCACCAACCCCTGGTGGAGTTTGCGTACAACAACATCTACAACTCCACCATCGGGATGGGACCATACAAGGTGTTGTACGATCGACCTTGCAGATATCCTTTGTGCTGGACAGACCTTGGGGAGTCAGCACTTGTGGGACCGGAGATGGTCCAGCCCATGACAGAGAAGGTTCAGGTCATCCAGGAGCGGATGAGGACAGCTCGGAGCCGGGAGAAGTCTCATGCTGAGAGGAGTTGGAGGCCACTAGAGAATGAGGATGGCGACCACGTCTTCTTGCGTGTCTCACCTCGACGTGGGTTATGGAGATTTGGACGAGGCAGCAAGTTGTCTCCACGCTTCATCGGACCATTCCAGGTTCTTAGCAGGATTGGTGAGGTAGCTTATCGCCTGTCTCTACCGCCTTAGTTGCACCGGGTACACGACGTCTTCCACGTATCTCAGCTGAGGAGATACGTGCACGACCCGATGCATATCATTGAACATGGAGAGTTTGACATTGATGATGGGGTGACTTTTATGGGGGTCCCAGTGGAGATCGGGGATCGATAGGAATGGGTCCTACGTGGATGGTCGATTCCTATAGTGCGCATCAGATGGCAGCGCGGGAATCTCTAGGAGAGTACTTGAGAGCGGGAGGCTCAGATGCATGCTCCGTACCCACATTTGTTTCCCTAGCTTATGATATCTCTTTATGGGGATGTAAATCACTGAGGAGGGAGTAATGTAAAGACCCATAAAATTCAAGGAAATTTTTTTCTTAATTTTCTTTCGGATTTTACAAGAACACATTATTTGACGGCACTTGATTTTGAGGCCCGGTGTGCTCGGAATTTCTATCCGAAGTTTAGCTCGGGTACGTTCAGTGAATGAATGAGCGGGAATTTATAACTCTTGAACCGGTGCTCGGAATCAAATTCCGAGGGCACCGATGGATTCGCAGCGCCGGTAATTGCTTAGGAACACCTTTTCCGGAGTTGCGTTTTCTTGAGAGAAGTTGATAAAATTTGTGGATGTCAAAAAAAATTGACTACAATTTTTTTTTAATTTTACTCTAAGTGGTTTAAAGCATGGGGTGGAAGTTGGGGGAAGCCACCCAACTTCAATTTAGAGGTTATGAGGGTGGTGGGGCCCACACGAACCCTACCCTTTCACCTTCCATAACTGTTCATTAAATTAGACAACTTGTGTAATTTAAATATGTTGTTTAATTTAAACTTTTTAATTTCAAACCTTATGTTGTGTTAATAAAATATGTAAGGGACTTATTTATTTTGGGTTGGAGGCTTGTTGCTTGGGAGCAATGGGAGAAAAGCTAAGGTATACTTGAGTATCTTTATCCTCTTCGTCGAATAACACGAAGAATGCGAAGAACGAAAAGAAGGACGGATTCCTCGGAGGTCGACGTCTCCTTCCGCGACGCCTCTTCCCGCGACGGTTATCTCTGCGATGAATCCTCACCCAACTTGTTCGACGAGCTAGGGGTTATGTGTGTTTTTATTTTGAGATTACTACCTTGACGTTCTTCGTGAGTTTTAACTTTTTCTATGGATTAACGAGAGGGGGCCGGACCGCACAAACACGGCTGACCCTCCTCTCTTATCTATGTTGTGTTTCTAATTTGGATTGGAACGGGAATGGCGCGGTGCCGTCCCACCGCACGGGATCATGTGGAAAAGAATGTGCGGCGCCATCGCCCCACGACGTGAAATCGAACAAGGACGGGACGCCGTCGCGCTGCGTCGGAGAAACCCGAAGACACCATGGCCGGAGCAGGGCCGCGACGGAGGGGCGTAGCGTCGTCACGCCGCGCCGGACGAACCAAGGTCGCGGCCGGATCCGGGCTGCGGCGAAGCAGGGTGACCGGCGGCCAGTTCTGAGCCACCTGCATCAGAGCAGGGGGGACCGGTCGTTGCCGGTCCGTGGCGGCAGAAGCCGGCCGGCCAGAGCGGGCCGGCCGGATAAGGGGAGGACAGGGGTTACAAACCCTCGGTGGCCAGCTCAAGCGGCCCCCCATAATGGGGGCCGCAGTTACAAAAGACTGGGGGGCAGCCCCCCCCCCTCAAACGCCTCGACCGTTTGGCCGACCGCCTTGCCAGCACACCCAGGCCGCGCCGGGCCACGCCGGCCGGGCTGGGCCATGCCCAAGTGGGCCGGACCCGTACCCAGTTCAGGTCGACCCGGTTCGGGCCGACCTTGGGGGTCAGGCCGGGTCAGACCGGGCCCGAACCCCTTAATACCAAACCTCTTCCGGTTGGATGTCCATAACTTGATCTATGGGCCTCTTATCGACAAACTATCAGTTGTGATATGATCCTTGTATCGATACATTCGTTTTGGTATATCGCACTTAATGTTTCGGAATACTTTGGGGCCGGCCAAGTTGGTTCGTACACGAAACCAACCGGGCCCTCAGAGCGGAAACACTCATATATTGAGCTCCAGATGTCCAATTGACCTGCCGTCAAATTTGATGGATTCCTCTTAGTGAGACGGATCTTTTGACTTACTCCGCCCAAGGTTTGGACGCAGGTGGAGTTCGGTCAGGTTGGTTTTGACTTAGAAACCAACCGGGCCCTTGGGACCAAAAAGTCACTAACTTTTAGACCGGGCGTCTGATTGACGCGCCATCTGTGACGTTGACTTACTATTGACGATACGGAACTTTTGGATACATCAACTTCGGACTTTGTGTCAGTTGATGTATCAGCCTCTCGGCTCATGGAGCGGACCCTCCCGAACGAGCTTGCTGTGTGCGGGAACCCTAGAGCTGGCTGCGTTTGCGAATGTGACGACGACGAAGACTGTACAGAGATCCTCAGTGGATTCGACGGTGATGACTACAGTACTCAGCGATCCTACGTGGATCAGTGCTACCAATCCTGTGTGGGTCTGATCATGTGTGGGTCAGCGCTCAGCGGTTCTGTGTGAGCCAGCGCCTACAGATTCTATGTGGGTCTGATCCTGTGTGGGTCTTTTCGGGGGTTAGTTACCTATCAATCCTGTGTGGGTCTTTGCCGGGGTTAGTTACCTATCGATCTTTTGTGGGTCATTTGGGGGGGGGGGGGGTTAGTACATATCGATCCTTTATGGGTCTGATGGCTTAGATGAATCATTGGATACATCTGGTCATCTCAATCGTCATACAAAGAAGTATACCTGTGTGAGCTGAAAACCTATTTTGCTTTCCTATGTGGATTGTGTTGTGCTATCCTATGTGGATTTACGTTTTTCTTTTTTGTGTGGACTGGGTTGTACTTACGCTCGGATGTTGGAGCCGAACGAGAATTGATGACTTAGGTATATGTATGGTCATATACCTAAGCAGTGTCAGATGTTACTTCGTGATTGTATTTTTCTTTTTGTGGTTTATCCTTTGTGTATTCTGAGAGACCTTCGGGGGTCTCGGGGTCCCTACCGATTAGCTTATACTCACCCCTGCACGGGCTATGCCCGCACTACGTTGTGTTGGTTACAGACGACGGACAGCGCTGATCGTGGTTGAGGCTTGCAGAGAAGGACGGTACCTGGAGGTAGACCACTGGGCAGGACGTTCTTGGAGCGGACGGCTGGACCCAAGGAGCTGGGGAGGCTATATGTACTCACCCATCAGGTGTGATTTCCAGTGGATAGCTCGACGTTGCGGCTTTACTTTTCAGTTCCTGTTTTCCCTTCCAGTTGTACTTTACTTTCAGTTTGGGTTTTTAAACTGGACCTCTTACTTTTCTGCACTTACTTTTGTACCCAGTTTTTACTTAGTGTTTACTTCTACTGCTAGCTTGCTCTGTGGTGTTTTTTTAAAGGCAATGCCTTCCCTTTTTATCGGGATTTACTCCTTGGTGCTAGTTGCCTGCCCCTGGCCTATGGAAGGCAGGCTTGGGGTAGTCACGGCACGGGCCTCGAGGACGGGTCGTGACACTTCTGATCCACTTGTTTCTAAACACTAGATTAGTACTATTGAAAATATATTATCCTTTATCCCGTTTTTGGAGAATGAGAAAGCTATTCTAGATTTTCGTCATTAAGAAGGTCAAGAGAACTAGTTGTGAAATCTGATCAAGAATGTGAGGAAGAAATATGAAATAAAATCCATGGGTTGGGACATGTTCACGAATGTATTCCGGAATAATTACATTAATCGATTTCTCTTTATAATGTTGGAAAATGAGTTCCTTGAATTGAAAAAAGTGTGATGAATTAGGTGGTAACAACATGTATAATTACACAAGACTTACATGGTATAATTCTTGAATTATAATCAACCTAAAAGTAAAGTTTATTAGTTCACCAGTGGCATAATGAAAAGTATCAAAAGGGTGTTGTATATAACATACTTTAGTAGCTATGATGATATTTTGTGTTGTGCAATCAATGTTGAAATGAAGGATGGAGTTACGTATCAATCACATATTTTTAACATGAAATGTGATATGGGTTTCAAAGGAAAATATAAAAGCCATAGAGGGAATAATTT
Source organism: Viscum album (assembly GCA_963277665.1). Lineage (NCBI taxonomy): Eukaryota > Viridiplantae > Streptophyta > Magnoliopsida > Santalales > Viscaceae > Viscum > Viscum album. Next base: position 2,057,216,864 of record OY728123.1, on the reverse strand, counting down.
GACCGATCCTTTGAGATCTATGTGTCCAAATAAGCATGGAGGTAAAATTTCTCATGGGGTATGATATGTGTTTTAAGTGTGGAAGGGAATGTTATCAGGAAATCTATTACAAACCTGATGGGAAAAGGTAGGCTAACCTTAAAAATTGAGAATAAGTTACATAGAATTCACCTTCAAAACATTAATACTTTAAGAGTAAGGATAACGGGATTTATTCTGAATAGTACCCTAACTCAAGGTTTGGTGTTGATGATTGGCACCGGTAAACTATAAAACTCAAGGACAAGGTTAAATATCCTAAGATCACTATTTCTGATGATGGGTGTGATAACAAACTATTGAAATGTACACTTACCATGTAATATATAACTGATAATGTAAAATTTTATTCTGGAAGAACCCACCCATTCACATCTAATTAATTTTATTAGGGTATGAAGATTCCACCCAAACGATTAGATGTGAAATTCGCATTACAACCACTACTAGTACTATGACTGAATCTCAAGTCTTTGATTCCTCAAGGATTGATATTTGTTTGAATTTACATCCTGAAAATCTTATCATTCGTCCCCTAATCGAATTTTATGTCACCATATGCATGGATTGGATTTATCTTCATAAATCCCACAACGATTCTTGAGTAATAAAATATGATTGATATTTCAAACCAATCTATGATCATTTATTGATGTGATGATTATTATGAAATTACTATGGAGATTATATCCACTATATGGGTCATAATTACCATTTATAAGGAATGTTTGTCTCTTATTATTGGGGAGAGAAAATACATTGATGATATTCCTATTTTTCATGTGTTTTTGTATGTGTTACCAGTAGTTTTGGGTAGCGTTCCTCAAAAATGTGAATTTCTGTTCTTGATAGAACTCCTACCTATTTCCACTAAAATTTAATAGAATTTTAATAGAATTTTCACAATTATGTTTTAGTAATTAAAGATGATACACCATGAAAACCATTATACGTTATTCATTTATCCATGTTTGTGACCTTGGGGTGTGCCTGTCCTCTTTGTGAAAAAGAACGATGGATCAATGCAACTATTCATTGAAAAACAGTATTGGAAAAATATCACAATCAAGAAAAAGTATTTTCATCCTCGTATTGATGCCTTTTTGATCAACTATAAAGAGATCAATACATTTATAAAATTGACCTTAATTTTAGAAATCATCAATTGATGTTCATGAAAGTGGATACAACCTAAATGACATTCCGAATAATGTATGTACATTATGAATATATAGATATACCTTTGGTCTTACTAATACCTCTACTATATTCATAGATTTGATGAATAGAGTCTTTAGAGATTACCTCGATCAGTTTGTGGTTGTCTTTATAGATGATATTCATATCTATTCAAAGAACAAGGAAGAGAAAGGGGACCACTTCCTAATTTTTCTCAATACCTAATGAAAGGATAATTTGTTTCAAAAATTCACAAAGTGTGAATTTTTCAACAAAATTATTCATTTTGGGCCAAATAATCTCCATAGATTGTGTTGTGGTAGGTCCATTAATGAATTAGGCTATCAAATGTTGTCTAATACCATCCATAGTGATTGAGATCTGTTGTTTTCATGGTTTATCTAAATATTGTGAATATTTTTTGAATAATTTCTCATGACTGTCTTATATTTTGACAATGTTAACTTGGAATGGTTACAATTTCTTATGGACAGATGAATGTGAAGACTGTTTCTCGGAACTAAAGAATTGTTTAGATGATGCACATGTACATAAATTAACCTATAGTGGATAAGGGTTTTTAATCTATGTGGAGCATTCAAAATTGGATTACGATGCATTATTTTGAATAATAAAATGGTTATAGTATATGCTTTATGATTGTTGAATATTCATGAGAAAAATTACTGAACTCATGAATTTGAGATAGCACAGGAAATTTTTTCATTAAAGAGAAGAAGAAATTATATTTATGGAGAACGGTGTGATAAGTATTCTGACCTTAATTGTCTAAAATATATATTCACACAAAACAATATGAACATTATCTCGTGAATAATGTTAGATATGACAAAGTATTATGTGTTCTCAATACATTAACACCTAGGAAAGTAAACAAGCTAGTAAATGCTTTGATTCGAAAGGATCATGCTATATTATATGTGAAGAGGATTGAAAAAGACCCTATATTTAAGGATTTTTAAATTATGGATCGATAAATATTGAATGAAGGGGGAAAATATTACCTCTACAAATTAAATTGGCATCCCTCTATCTATCTAGAGATCAAAGTGGTCCATAAGGAAGATGTAAAGCTGCAAAATAATGTTAGATATGTTCATGATTATAAATTTTACCAGGATGAATAATAAGGTTGAGGAACCATGTGTGTGTTCTGTCCATACAATATTTGAAGAATGATCTATTAAAGAATTCACATAGTTCATAATTATATATTCATCCTAGAAGTAAGATAATTTATATATATGTGAAAGAATACTTTTTTGGGATGGAATGAAGGTGGATATTTATGAGTTCGTATCGCGGTGATTTGTATTCAAAAATGTTAAGGATGAAAAACAAAATTATAATGGGATGTTGCATCCATTACTAATACCAGAATGGAAATGGGAGAAAATCACTATGAATTTTTTCCTTAGACAACCAAAAACCACAAAATGGATTAATTCAATATGTGTGGAAGTTGATCTTTGTACAAAGATATCACACATCATATCTATCAGAGAGGATATCTCTCTATATCATCTTACAAGGATATACATTAATGAAGTGTTATGGTTGCATAGTGTACAACATGTAATGTATTTGATTTGTATATGAGGATTGAAAAAATGTTCTGGTGAAGTCATCCATAAGAACATGATACAGAAATATGTTTTATCAATACATATCATCCTCATCTGGATGGTTAGTATGAATGAATAATCCATACCCTACAAGAGATATTGAGATCATTTCCATTGGAATTAAAATATGTTTGTAATAAACACTTTCCTATAGTTTAGTTTCATACAGAAATAGATTTCACTCTATTCATTCTGATGTCTTTTTATGAAGCCCTTTCATGGAATAAATTTTGATCTCTAATATGATGTGATTAAGATGGAAAAGGAGAGTTCTTGGACCGGAGATAGCTGAAGAAATGGTTCAGTTAGTTACAACCATTCAGAATCATATCAAGAATGCACAAAGACGATATAAATAATATGATAATGACCTTCAATGTGGTCTATGTTCATGAGAATGTGTTTCTCGTAATTTGTCCCCAAAATAATGTTAAGAGTTTCGAGAAGAAAGGGAAGCTACGCCCTAGGTATATCGATCCTTTTGAGATTCTTGATCATAAAAGGATTGTAGACTATAACTTGGAACTCTTTCCAAATATCTATCCATTCCATAATGTGTTCAATATATCTCTCCTAAAAAGTACAGACTTGACCCCACACATGTACTGAACTCAATGTTCATACTCATAGAGAAGCATCATACTTAGTAGGAACAATCAATTGAAATTATGGATCATACATGGAAACATATCTAAAACTGGAGCACTAACATGGTCAATGTTTTTTGGGATAAATCACCAATTAATGGAATCCACATTCAAACATGGGGATATGATGATGTAGAAATCTCCTCTTTAGTTTGTATCAGAATGATGTTTTTTGAGGAGAAAATTCATTTTAAAGGGTGTAAAATGTGACACACTATATTTATTTAAAATAATGCTTTTAATAAATTAATTTTCATTTATATCATACATTCCATGACACTCAATGTAATATTTTAAATATACTCTACACCAACTTAATCTTGTTATACATCCCAAACTAATTTGGCTTGTGTTACACAAAATATTGAGTTTATACAAAACAACATTTTATTATAATAGTTCATTCAAAGAGATAGTTATAACCTAGCCATTAAAATTATTAATATGAATATTAGTAACTAGTTATAAATTATTATTTATAATTGTTTCATATAAATAAAACATATTGATTAAAAACATTAAATATTTGTAAGACATTATATGTTTGAAAATACTATTGTATCCAATGAAATTATTCTTATTACCTAAAGTGAAAAAAATAAAATTAATTTTATACACTATAAAATATTTAATTAAATAAAATAAAATCATTTTTAGATTTATAATGTCAAAAATAAAAAAGGGTTAATTTTAGGAATTTCCATGGAAAACATCGTTTTTGGATGAATAATTACAAATATAGAATTTTAAATCAAAAATTATTTTTCAAAAACATTATTTATATAGATATGTTATATTTTTTTAAATATCTAATGAGATTAATTGGACATAATGTAATCCAATTTGGGTAATTAGATCCAATTTCAAATTGAAATTGGATATCATAACATTCCGAACTTTTAAATTTATTTTCTAAAACACTATTGTCATGAAATGTCTGCGAGATTAATTTTAAATTAATTTATACCACTTAAATGAATGGAATTTGTAAAATGGATGAAATGTTTGGAACAATTATAATTTATAATTTCTAATAACTTCAACATTTTTTCGAAAAATATTAGTGAAAGTGTTTAAAATTAACTACAACAATTAAGAGATGAATTAACTTATCAAAGGACTAAATCTTAAACATAAGGCCCAAATTTTCTACAAACATGTCCAAAATAAATTGTTTGTACATATTTAGACACTATAATCCATATCCTAGTATTTTTACATTTATTTCATCCACTTTTCAAAGGAAAAAATTTGATGGAATTTTATATCAAATATTTACGGGAATGTCCCTCCTCCTTCAATATGAAATAGCACACACCCCTCCCACTTATTAACACATATCATGCCTTTGGATTAGGATAAAAAGAATAAATATATTTAAAAATATCATTCCATATTCTTATAAGAATTCCATTGTGATGAAATCCATCTAACGAATCCCTTTCTAGAAACTAAATGATTTACTCAAAGAAGAGGTTACATCCATCCTTAAGATCATCTATTTTATTTTCATTACTGACTCCCTAAAATATTATTATTCCATGATTATATAATAGAATTAATATATAAAATATACCATGATTTTTTATAATATTCCAACCTACACTTACACACACATCAATCTAATGGGTAACAAACGTACCGTTCTTGTGTATGGAAAACTATCGCCTCACGAATTGATAGTGTTCATTTTTCTTATACCGTCTATCATGGTTGGGAATTATAATAGATACTATTTTATATGTGTGTGTGTGTTTCTTTTATATTTATGATTTATTCATTCCTCTTTAATCATTATATAACACATACCGTCATTTTTTTCATTTTTTAAAAATAATAATTTTGTTTAGGGAAGTGTGGAATGTAACATCTTCAATGTGGTGTGATTAATTCACACTCTACACGGAGTGTTTGAAGGATGGGTTTTGTAAAATTAAATGATATATATGACATAATACTTCTACTATAATTACATTATATAGATATATACATATATTTCATTTAATTTCATTCAATCAATAAAATAATTAGACTGAAATATTGATCATGCGTATACACGACCTACCGTCTCCAAAAATGGTGTATTCCATTTCATATTTATATATTTCATATGTTGTTATAAAAAAATATCAAATGAATATAAATGATATTTATATCATCGTTTAAATACTTTAAATCATGACATATGTATGATGACAAAAAATATAAAAAATTAAGACACACATAATGAATAATGTGGATATTACCTGAAACACAACCTTAAAATAGAAGTGTTAATAAGAGGGTGATATAAATCCATATATCATTTTATATATAATACTATGGTTCCTAAAAATATATATAATAAACTTTTCTTTAATATAATGTAGGTTTGTACTAGTTCTATGTGATTCAATACATGAGGTAACAGGATTTCTAGTCTCACTTTAATATACTATATAATTAATATACTTAAATATATGGTTATTCACATATCCATTTAATACTATATCTTTTATGGGGATTATGATTCATATGTTACAAAATCAGTAATGTGGTTTTTCTTAATTTTCCTTCTTTAAGACACATGACATGAATTTCAAAAAACCATGATTTAAAAAAATCTAATATGTTTTTTAATATTATATTTTAAGATAATTTCCTAGGGAAAATAATGTAAATTTTATTTGGTTTTGAAATAATCCTTCAAATTTATTCAATTTTATTCAATAAAATGGTTTTCAAAAAGTTTTGAATATTTCATTATATGTTTTCAAAGTGTTTTTAAAGAAATTATTTTCTTAAAAATTTAAGGATTTGTGTATTGGTTTAAAAAAAAAATTCAAATCAATAATTTTGATTTTTTTTTTCTTAATTTCTTTATAATGTTTCAAATTTCATTTTAAAGAAAATGGTTTTCAAAAGGATTTATAATTTAAAAATCATTTTTTCAAAGAATAAATGATACTTTCCTCAAGAGTGGTTTTAATAGGTATTTTAAAATTATTTTCTATCTAAAATTAAAAAAATGGGGGTAATTCATGCCTTATGGGGAAATATAATATTTTTATATAAATATTATTTCTCTGAATGGTTTATGTTTTGATGGCATGGTGTATATGAAACTTGTCTCTCTATTACTGGTTACATGTTTATAAAACATGATTATTATTAATGGGTTATATATCTAAAAAACAATTCTTTTCACGGTTCATGATATTGTTGAAATGATTATGAAACCTATCTTATTTTCTATAGGGTATGATATGATTACATGTTTAGGATACCTATTTCATTTCATGGGATATGATATTATTTTTTTTATCATGAGAAATATATATTTTTGATTTCATTATGAGATGTGTGGGACCTATATTGACCTATAATGCATTGGTTAAAGATTTATATCTTTCAGATATTGATGGGATTATATTTTATGGTCTTGATCCACTGTGGAAGATGGGTAAACATGATAGAATTTGGGAAGATGGGGAAACTCGATCCACTATGGGAATATGGGGGAACACAATCCAGTATGGGAAGATTGTGAAACCCAGTCAACTATGGGATGATGGGGAAACCTAATCCCTTACAGTTAAAGTACTATAACTATGGATTGTGGTGCATCTCGACTAGTAGGTATGGTCCCCATGAATTTCCCTACTCTGTTTTCAAAATGCAGTGGACTTATATAGAATGATATTACATGTTTATGTGTTTGAAAGAATTCCATTTCTAATTCCTATGTTTGGATTTAATTTATTATTCTCTTTATTACCTTATGATCCATGTCATATGAACCTAAAATATTTGTTCCATGATTTATTTTTATGAACTTTGATATATTGGGTGTGATCTTCTAATGTTATGATCACATTCTCAAACACTCATGCTCATGTTTATATATACATATATCCATTGCTTACCCATACTAGGCATATAATCTCAACCTTCTTTATATTCTCTTCCCTAGATTATATATATATATATTATGTATGATTTGTATAATAATGGTTCTTTTCATGAATAACCTAACAGGAGATAATATAACCAAATTAGGTACAAGAATTTATCTTTCCATGTTTCCAAATTCAATTGGCTAATACAGTCCTTCAGTGTCTATTTGATTGTTGTGTTAAGTATTCCAAAAAAGCGTGGTAATGTTGACTTTTTGAAACTGAGGGTATCTATATTATCAATACTTCATAAATATTATTGTATATTTTTCTATTCATGGTCTAATAATTATAAATATCTTTATAAATATCCTAATGGTAATCATATAAGTTTTTTGATCCTATATCCAATGGTTAAGTAAAACATTCATATAATACAAACGATAGCCAACAAAAAAGATTTACAAGTAATTTTAAAATATTAATAAACAAAAATTTCCAATAATTAAAAAATAATGATCATAAATACCTAGTGTCTTTTCAGTACTAGATTCCTAAGACATAAAACATGTAATCCTTATTTTATTTTCCTTTGTGATCTTGTAAAATCAATTTCAGATCCAAAATTTTCATGGGATTATCAGGGGAAAACATAAATAAAGGGTGATCTAAAAACCCTAGTAATAGAATAAACTTTATAAGTAAGAATAACATTAGAGTTAAAGTTGTTACATAATATCATAATAGAAAAATCACATGATTTATCACATACAATCCTAACATAAAGAGAATGGTATCATAAGATCATGGAATCATATGAAATATGGAAGAAAAATGTTACTTTCCAAATACAAGAGTGAAGTATATCTACCAATAAATATCATACAGACAAAAAATTACCATTATGGGATTTTATTAATCCCTTATGTCATACATGATGACTCATTATACTGAATATTTACATACGATTTTGGAGATTAATCTAGGAACACAATTCATAACATGTTCATGATATATGTGTTCGACATAAATTAAATCATTAAAAAGTTGTCATGTAAGATTTCCCCATGGAATGAGTATATATGACATAATCTTTATTTTGATCCTGATCAAAGGAAATTTCATGATGAAGTCTGTTGAGAAATTATTGTATGTCATGTAGGACCGTGTTAAATTAAGTGACAATAAACTAGGAAAATAAGTGCGAGAAATATATACATCATTTATAATAAATTCTAATCATAAAATAATTGTTTAATTATTGAAAACACTTTTTATAATATTAAAACAATTCTTGAGTAAAATAACCTTTTCTCTATGAGTAACATCAGAGGATTTCTTCTACGATGGAAAATTTGTTTTGATAGATCACATTTAACATTTCTTGTTGAACATTTCTTGAAGAATAAATCCTTTCCATTGTGAGAAGTATTATTTAAATTCTAAAAAATTCAAAAAAAATTAATTAATTTTTTTCAAATTGTCCTTTTATTTATGAAAAAATATATTTCAAATAATATAATGGTCATGATAGTGGTAAAGTTATGTTCATGCCGAATTTGTTGAAAACCAATTCCATTCACATTCATGTAAGAAAAGTCAAAATATTACTTATTGGGAAACATATAGAAATATTCATATTAAAAAATATGTAATAATATAATTAAGATAAATAATGACTTTAAATCATTTTATTAATAAATTTTTTTAAAAAAAATTCAAAACATGGATTTGAATGAAAAATTATTTTTTACTGAACAGTGAAATGAAGTAGGATTTTCAAAAAAATATTTTTCTCAATAATTATTGGTACTAAAAGTAAGAAAATGATAATATTTATTGATAAAATAACTAATAAACAAAGGGGAATAAAATAAATAGGATTTATTATGCAATTATTAAAAAATTTATTTCAATAGAAGTTCAAGTATAAGAAATCCCCATTAAAATTAAAATGGAACAAAAACCCTTACAACATTGGTAACTATTAAATCATACAAAACGATAAATAAAATAGTAAAACTTTATAATTTAAATATTATGATATATTAAGGGATCATGATGTTATATTTAAAGGGTCATCATATATACTATATGAAAGTAATTAGGTGTTTAAAAGGACATGTGACTCAAAGAATTATGTTTTGAGACAAGAAACTATAAAAATGTTCAAATAATTAAGGTTATAGTTAATAAATTGGGATATTATGTATGACATATGTAGATCCACATATAAATAATTTAAAATAAATAATTAGGTAATAAATTTTCATTTCAAACATAATAATGGAAAAATATAATAAAAAAAAACTACACATATACCACAAAGAATAGAAATGGAGTTAAGAAACCTGTAATAATTTCACTTATCTTTACTGTATAACTCATTATCCTTATTTATAGTGGTTCAAATGATGATATATACTTATGAAAATCATTTGATTATTTATAATATCATATTTTATAGCTTTATAACATTTTATTAAGCATCTGTTAACAATAATAATTTATCCACTCTATTTTGGGTGTTAATTAAGTTATTTAATCATTCATATTTAATTTTGAAAGATACAAATCTAGTAAATAAGATATAGTTACAAAAACAACATTTATTAAATACATAAGCATGAGAAACATTACCATTTCATTAATGGGTGAAAGCGTAAGGAAGTGGACTACATATTAATTTTAAAACATAAAAATAATTTCATTTATATCACATATATTCACTAAATGTATCATTTGTTACATTACATGTAAATTATTTGTGAAAAACAATGACCATCGCTTCACATGCCGGTAGTCCTCCGTATACAAAAATGACGCTGTCATCGATTCAATGGATTATAATTTAAGAAATTATATGATATATTTAATTTATATGAATATAAATATTTAATTTATTTCATATATAAATATTAAATACATCCTTATTAACTTCCATCTAAACTGTATGTGAAAAATGGTTCATATCGATACGTATGGTTGTAGTCCGTCGTACAGGTGAGTGATGTTACCATACTCCCAACATAAGGGTAATTATGAAGTTATATGTAATATTAATATTATATATGTATAATTATATCATAAATATCATATATAAACATTATAAATATCATTATATCGATTAGTGATAAGTAGTGACAAAAAATGTAATTCATCTGTTTGGGAGGTTGTAGTCCTCCTTACACCCGATCATTGGTTTTGGTTCCCATGTAAGGGTAGATGATATAGTTTTATTTCATTACATTAATATAAAAACTTTTATATATGTTTGAAAAAATATGGTTATTATATCATCATTGTCTAAAAATATTTTTAGAATATGGAATATTATATTAGATAAAATGCATGGTTTAAGACGTTACCTATTCTTTAGAAAAACACATTTTTGTCTTCCCTAAAAGACATCATAGGTAACATTTATGATCAATAAAAGTGTTTTTAGTGATTTTATCTATGAAATGAATTTATTTGGATAAATATTTTCTGAAATAATTTCTTTTGAATGTGTGTAAAAGAGAGGATAGTATATCCATTTATAAGTTAGGGTGAGGATATACATTGATATTTTTAAGATAATGAATTCTTACCACATTCTTATCTTGTAAGATGGATTAAAAATGGATAATTTTTTAAAATTATAAGATAAAAGGTCTAAATATGACTATAAAATATAAATTAAAAAATTGTTCCACTTCTAACCCTAATATTTTTTGTTTAACCCCACCACCCCTAGAAAACCCATTGTTACCTTTACCCCCATAAATAATTTATTAATATTTAAGTTTTAATTATAATAAAAAATTATGTTCAAGTTATAATATAATATAAATTACTATGATTCAAAATAATTCGTACATTTCTTCATATTCAACTCACAAGAGTGCCAGATTTTTTTTAATTAAACATAGAGTCGTGTCAAAAAAATGATTTTCTAGAAAAAAAATATTGAAGGTTTAAAAGGTTTTTATATCAATATAAAAAATTAAATATATTTTAATTTCCTAATTTGGATAAATAAATATATAATTAAACTATTTTTATTTTAAAAAATAATTAAAATAAAATGGGGCAATTAAATTCATTAAAACAAAAGGCAGTTTTTAATAAAAATCAATATTTGTCACTATTAATTAAAAATGAATCTTTTTACTATACATCCCAAAAGTTCACCCTAAGATAATGTTTTTGTTATGACATCAAAAATAAATTTCATTTTTTAATTTAAATTTTATAAAATTTCTAAAAGGGAATTTTAAATTGTGTGCCCAAATCATGAATAAACCTACTTTTAGAAAAATAATGTTTTTCAAACAAACATACATATTTATTTCAAATTGTTATTATTTTTTTAACAATACATAAATAACCATTGAACTGATTTTATATCTTTGTAATCCATATAAGTTTCATAATTTATTTATTCCAGTTCATGCCTACCAAAATAATGGAAAGTTTATAATGTCTATGTTTATATTATTATATTTTAACACAGTATTTCTTTTTTTTTAGAACCAGTTTAGTGTGAATCATAATCTATAGAAGAATTTGAATTTACTTATAAATAAATACATCACAAAATATTAGGGTACTAAATTATATTTTTATATTATATTCCATGTCATATAAACTTTCAAACATAGTGTTCTTATATTAAATTTGTGGGGCTCTATAGAGGTAGGTATGAAAAGAATATAACAATCATCTTTGGGATGTAACCAAAATATGAAGACAGTTGAAAAACATTAACCAATATGTTGAGTGAGATATCATATCCTATTTCCCCAGGAGAAAGATATATGTGAATATAATCATTTCCTCTTGGAAAAATAATGGTCAATTCAATAATACAATGAAACAACATGTGTCTTGAAAAAATATATATCAATGTGAGAGATATATGTTTAATGGTTTTACTAGTTTTGTTAAAAGTATGGGAAAATTTACTCTTTCCAATATAAAATGATTATTAAAGGAACCATGCATGAATCAATGGGAACTCATATTTAATATTTGTGAAAAATTTCCTAAATAAAGAATATTGTAAGCAGAAATCCATCCAAGCGTCAAATTCAAAACAGATATGATTATTAATATAATTTTGTGGCAGATGTATGAAGGAGTGTCACACATCTACGAAATGAATGAAAATAATATCATTAAATATTCAATATGTTTTTAAATTAGGGTTGAATTAATAAAAATTGGGGTGATTCACATGATGATTTTGATAAGACTGATAATTTCAAGAAAGGGTGTCTTGTTTTTAAAAAAAATTAAAATATTCTAAATAATTGTAGATAAAAAAATGATACGTCGAAATGAATGAATAATGTTTTTGAATTGGATGTGGAAAAAGGTATTCCACATAAATAATATGTTCAAGGGAAGAAAGAATAGAGAAAATTATATGAAACTCAAAAGAAATTTGGTTCCAAATAAATCTTCCCATACTGAGATGGGGAAAAAATAATACCTCTAGATGAGAAAAAGATCTTGTCCTAAATAATATTCCCAAAAACAAAATGGATCATCCTTATTCACACACACACACACAGGAATATATATATATATGTATTATTTTTTACCATCCTATAGGTAATTTTAGTTTATAGACGCATACAATGAGGGGGAAAACTGATGAGAGAAATTAGGTAAAGATACACTATATAGTAAACATTGAACTCAAAAATAGATTTATAATATTGGATGAAAAGGTAGAAAAATCCCTTGCTTATCCATACTCTTATTAAATTGATAAAAATTATTAAGGGTTTTATATTATCCTTAGAAGTGGGAGTTATCTCTCTTTTCACCAAACATTCTATTTTATTTATTGAAGTGTGTGTAATATTGTGTGTTTCAATGATAAATATCATTATTTTCTTCTATTAAAAATAGAATTAATATTTTCATATCATGAGATAACATGTGTGGTAATTCATGTAAAACTAGAAAACCATTTTTATATCTCTCTTTTTTCTATACTAGGTTAACCCATATTGAAAAAGTGATAATTAACTACTGTATTTTTTATATGAAAACTATGGGATATCATCTCTCTATCAATATTTTTCAAGAAACAATCATATAAGGGATGAGAACATATTTTTATAAAATTGATGAGATGTGAACACCCCCACTTATCCATTGCATTTGATTTTAATTGAGGGGGAGATAATAAGGTAAACCATATATTTACTTTTATGACGTGTGGGGATATTAAAAAATATATAATTAGGGGTATTATTGAACCCATGTAGTTATTTAATTTTTTATTCCATGAGTCAATATGTGTTTGGAGAGTTAATATGAGGTTATGATGTTGAGATAACTGTTCTGTATTCATCAAATGAAATTATAAATCATTATTAAGGAATTCTTATTATGATTGAAATATTTGTTTAACTTGTCTTATGTTCAAAGACATTTTTTAATGGTGTTAATTAATGTAATTAGTGTTTTAAATAGTGAATAAGAGTAAAATAACACAAGAATATTTATTTAATGAGGAGTTTATTTAAAGACCATGTGAAAAGAAATTAATTTCATGATGAATGGATATTTGATAATGAATTGAAATAATATTTTATATATAGAATTTATATATGTAATTTCCTTTGGGACTTCTCCAAATAAATATATAGCCAACCACCCATTCTATAGGGGCTTGGTCGATCAACCTTATTATGGGAGTAATCACAAATATAATGGAGAGTCAACCAGAGCATCTCACATGGTGGAATGGGTGGGTTCCTACATAGAAATGTTGGTTTGAGAATGGGAGAGAATGAATATAGGTTCTAGGGACACCATGAAAGGACATGAAATGGAGTCGTGTTAGTGTTTGTTTTGTGGTGTGGTTTTAGGTACGGGCCCAAGGTAACTCACATCTGTCAAATCAATGGGGATGATTTCATTATATAGTAGAGGCTAACCAAGAACTTTTACGATGTTGGATTTTGGGAATGATACAATATTAAATTATCCTTAAAAATAACACAAAAATTGAAATCTATATGATTTTTCTACACTACCACATATTGTGTTATATTCGGTATGGGTCTGTATTAGCGCTAGAAAACAATGGCAGATAAATGGGATAAATTTAATAGTACGTGCTAAAAGGATTGATAAATATAGAGTGTATTACTTGTATAAAAATCATCGACCAAAGGGTAACATTTGTTATAACTTTATTATATTATTGATTAAAGTAACGCCATTATTTGCGATTTTTTAGCACTGATAAAATTCAGACCTTTTTCAATGTATTCATTTTATTACTTATAAAAGTTATAGTGAGTAATTTAATTTATATATAAATATTTATATATTTTTAAATTATATGCACATTAAAATAAGTATATATATATATATAAATGTAATATATAAACATGATTTACATAACATTAAATAAAAATGAATCTTATTTTAATATTTTATTACTTAAAAAATTATCATATTTATATTTTTAAAATTTTTAATTATATATTTTTTAAAATTAAATAAAATAAAGATTTTATTTTTATAATTTAATTACAAATTAATATAATATATAAGTTAATATATTTATTTAAATATATATTTATATTTATATTACATAATTTAATATATACATACATGTGCGACTATATCTGTGTAAATATGTGTGTATGAATATGTTTGTGTGTATGTGTGTGTGAGTTTGTATATATGTATGTCTTCCATTTGTATTTATATATATGTGTTTGTGTGTGTGTGTGATTTTTTTTATATTATTAATTGTTTTTCTAATATCTCTGAATTTTTAGTATTTTCATTAATTTATTCTTTTTTATATATATCTATTTCTAATATATATTATTTTTAATATATTCAACCTGAATTATATGTAAATTACTTGATTTTATTTCAATTTATTTATATATATTCAATTAAATAATTTCTATTTTTTAATACTCATCGTAAATTATTTTTAATAATTTTTTTTTATGTAATTAATATTTTATTCTTTTTAAAATTTTAATGTGTTTTTAATTCACGTAAATGTTATGGATTCTCTTTTTAGAATTTCGTTGTAATTTATTTAATTATGTTAATTAATTTTTATATTATTTTATTTATTATTATACATTTATTTGTAACATTTATTTATATTTTTTGGAAATTTAACCATTTTTTTAATATTTTTTTATTTATTAATTAATTAATAATGCTAACTAATTTTTTACATATTATAATTTATTTATATTTAGTAGATATTAGTTTATTTTTTTATTTTATATTAACTAGCTTTTACTGAAACTTATAAAATCGCTGATTAAACCCATATTTATAAGCACTTTATTTGTAGCACTGATAAGGTTGGTTTTATCATTTCTTATTATTATTACTTCTGATAAAACTAATCATTGTCACCAATTTTTGGAATGCCCGGATAAAAATACTTCAGATCTTATAAATTCTAATCTTTATCTAACTTTCTTTATCACAATATTCAAGATCCCCAAGAATTCATCCTTTTTGGCCCTCTTACTTGAACTTCCCAGATGAATCCATCCTCTCTAATTTTACAGATTGTGATTATTTCTGCTCACCTTTAATCGATATTGCATAGCTCAATCTTCATGCTCATCTCCATTACACTATTCAAGATCCTCTTTAATCATGATCCTTGAAATTTCCCTCACTGTCAAAATATATTTCTTTGTCAGGTAGATAACAGCATGAAAGAGAACATTATGGTGTGATCCGAACTCCATGAGAAATTTTTTTCATTATCTTTCTCATTCGGCAGTGTTGATTTGGGGACAACATAAATGAAATGCAAGGATTAAAACTCAACTCCCCTCTTTAGAATGTTTATGTTAGTCGGAGATAAATCCTTCCCTTGGAAACTAGGATAAATATATTTCTCAGTAACTAAATATTTCAAATCCCCTCAAAATCGGGGTGATTTTGAATGAATCAAATGAAACAATGGTATAATTTAAAAATTTCCTATATTACCTATGTTTATTTATTATTTTATTTAACCTATACACTTATCATTCACCCAATTCATAGATAGAGGTCTTGGTATGGTGACGTACGCTTGTCGTAGGGCGTGGCAAAACAATATTTTTATTTACCTAAGTATAGTGTAGCAGTTGATCCTAGGTAGTCTTCTGAAGAGGAGTGCACACAAAACAAGGTTGTCACTTTTTGTTGGTTTTCTTAAAAATATTGGTTTTAACGAATTTTAATGACTATGAGAGAAACAAACAACATAAATTGATTGATTTTAACAAATGATAAAGGCAGTGATCAGATTGGGTTTGGCTAGACTTAGTGTTGTACCATTATGGTTTCCAATTTTTTTCTCTTTTTCTTCCTTAAACTGGTAAGAGAGATGTGATGAGAATTTTCCTTTCTAAAACCTTAGATTGGTCTATCATCCTTCCAATGTCTTTAGGGTTGTAGAAGGTCTCTTGATTAATTAGAGCAATCCCAGACCTGGAATTGTTGTTCCCTAATAAACCAAGATTTCGACATACAATCCTACACACGTGCTTGACAACTGTCGAGCAATCACCACCCAACCCTAATCATGTTCCACCGTATAAAGATTAGAATTGGTTGGAGGGAGATGTGATCATCGACCAAAGCAATTTATAATTTCAGAATCAAAACCTTAACACAACCGCATTCGGAATTTAATACTGAATTATGAATTGAAACCAGAAGAAGAAATAAGAACAAATTTTATTCATTTCAAGCACAAAAATCAAGCACAACACATAGGTCCAGCCTCCCCTCTTTCTGATCACTCCAATGAAACTACCCCTCCATGGATGGGGTAAGCGACATAATGCAGGAGAGGAGAGACATTTTAACACAAAATAAATAAAAGAAAAATCTGAGAAGTTCTTCTCCTTGGTTCCCCAGAAGGAATGGGGTGGAGAATGGGATGGGATGGAGAATGGGATGGGATGTATAATGGGATGTCTTGAGAGGGAGGAGCTCTCCCCCTTTTATAGGCAGAATTCGACCCCCGAAGTTTTGAGCGTTGTCGACCCCATTAATGACCTCTTCACGCGTTCCACCCTTCATGAATGTTGTGCAAAATTATCTTGGCCGTCTCGCCCCAAATTTTCAGCTCATTTGAAAACCGGATGGAGGAGTTATGAATTTTTCATTCTCGATTTCAGTTTCTGGATGAAGTTTCCAGGATGGTTCCTCCAAATGTATATCGTTTAATGGACTCTTTAATGACTTCCAAAATTCCCCAAATTTCTTTTAGAGTCTCCACTATATTTCCTAGTCATATCCCAGGTGGAAACACATCATTTAGATAATTTTAGGCCGAGTTTGATGTCCTTTATGTTGGGTGGGTCCACGCTGTCCGCCCAGAAAA
The DNA here is from genome assembly GCA_963277665.1 of Viscum album. Lineage (NCBI taxonomy): Eukaryota > Viridiplantae > Streptophyta > Magnoliopsida > Santalales > Viscaceae > Viscum > Viscum album. Next base: position 2,057,199,097 of record OY728123.1, on the reverse strand, counting down.
CTTCCCAACTTCAATGAATTTTTAGACCCTTTAGATGGCAGAATCAGCTCCTGGTCCAGAAGAAAAAAATGATGGAAATAAAATAAGTATTATAAAAAAATTTAATCAGAAAATTTGGAATTTTATTTTTCCAGAAATGACCGAAATACCCCTGACGTAAAAATTTGTCAAAAATCCAGAAATAGTCGTTTTTCACATTTGGGTTCAAAATAACACTAAAACCTAAAAACATGACAATTACCCATCCAATAACACTTTTTTGGGAGTATAAACAATGATATTCAATATAAATTAATTGAAAATATTTGCTCTATCAATTCCCCCACACTTAAACTATGCTTGTCCTCAAGCATAAAATCTCAACATGGAATTCAAAGGGCACCAATGTCACGAATATTTAAATTTCAAATGGAATAAAATCAAATGATTATCAATGTCCAATAAAATTTTCCAGTTCCACAAAAATAACAATTTATTTCCCATTTTTCAAAGAAACAATCAATTCGTGCATTTTATTTTTCCCCTTTGAAAAATAATGAAGCTTCTCCTTTCATTCATTCAAGCTTCTCAATTTATTATTATTAAAAATGCCAAATCATGACCTACCTCACTTTGAATATTTTCTCTCATCACTCATGATACAATTAATAGTGGAGTTATGCTCATATCATGAGAACATGCTCCTTACCCATAGGCTTGTAAAGTAACTACTTTCTCCACTTTGTAAAGACAAAACACACATAAAATCATGAGGACTTGCAATAAAGGTTCAAATGACTCTGTGGCTTAGGGTTGGTGGGTAAATGATTGAAATAATGTAAGGATAGAAGTAGGAGGTTTGACTCTTAAGTACAATGCATGATTAATCAAGTGAAAACACAAGATGAACCTCACTCAAATCCCCTTGAAATGTGAATCACAACACCAATCCCCTTTAAATGACATGGGTCATGAGTCAATAAATGATTACAAAGAATGATATCATCCATGTTCTCCCTGTTTTTTTGTAAAGCTCCAGAAAGGCACAACTTTATTTTCTCTTTTTTTTAAAGCTCCAGAAAGACACAGCTTTATTTTGATCTTTTTTTTCTTTTTTTATGGAGAACCGGATGAAATGAAAGAAGTATAATGAAATGATGAATCATGCTGAATTTTCTAATAATACATTTCCCAAAATGATGACGCACACATTACACCACCCAAAAATGATACATATCCCAAGGAACGCACACGAAAGGCCCTTCTCCCACACTCAAACATGAAATAACCATGCAAAAATACTAAAATTGTAGGTAGGTAAGGAAAAATTGGATTGTAATGTGGCTTAAACCTATAAGGAAATTCATGGAATCTAAGGGCTTACGAAGGATAAATGTAAAGGTGGGTCTTAGGATAAAATGTGGCTAGCCAAAGAGATGCCTCAATCATTTTAAATGTGGTTTTGTACAGTCATAGCTTTGACAAGTTTCAACACATGTTCTAGCAGGTGGCGCGTCCCATGATCACTCAAGAAATATGCTCAAGATAAAATAGGAAATATTTGGTCTAGAAATCCTCTCAGGAATGAGAATATGATATTGGACAATCACTTATGGCATGATTAATAATAACAAATTAATTCACATGAATTTCAGAAATTCAAAGAATAAAAAATGGAAGGGAAATTTCATTTACATGAATCAATTAATTCCCTTAAATCATGAGTCCTTATTTCAATATCCTTGATTCACTTTAATCATCCAATTATCCATTTTAATCATTCAATCTCGTTAACATTGAAATCTAAAACATGGAATCACAAGATTCCTAAGAAACTCATGTCTCCTAGAGAAGTCAAGTAAAACATGAATTCAATTGTGGGTATGCAATTCTTATCATTAAATCTTAAAACATGTTTTGGAAAAAAATTGAAGGAGTTTAAAATTTAAAATTTAAAAATGAACTCCCTTTTGAAATAAAGATTTAGTCCCCTTTAACAAATTTTTGGGGCTTTCTTCTACCATCATGATCCTATAAAAATAAAATTTCATAATTAAGAACAAGTATCATGTCATTAAAGCTCAAAGTGATAAGGAGGAAAGGGATGAATGCTAAACTACTTCTAAGAAATGAAATTGAAATATAAATTCCTAGAACGAAAGGGATAAGTCTTGGTACGATCCCCCAAGTGGGTCCTGAATTTTTACTGCCTCTAGTGGGCAGTAACAGCTGTTATCCAAAGTCTGATGGTGGATGTAGCTTCTTTGATTTGAACCACCACATGTGGCTTTTCCCAGCTTGTGCTTCATTATCCTTGTTGAGGAGGATTCCATGTATAGAGTACACTAGATCCACCCCCTTCGCAATGTGGTATAGCTTGCATGGCGGGGGTAGGATGAAGTATGGATCCTCATCCTCTTCAGTTGCTACTTTTGCAATGTCTTATTCAAAATATAGTGGTTTCTCCAAATGTGCTGCGTGAAAAGAATAATCAAAGAGAGATTCAACATTTAAATTTGAAATATTAATTTCAAAATCTTCCCTTTTAAGGCAGGCAGCTTTTATATTTGGTTCTTCATGTATAGCCACTTGTATCTCTGCATGGACTTCCTAAAGTAGATGATCAATATCTTCAGGGAGCTCCAGGTGTTCCTCAACAGCTGCATATGCTTTTTCATCTTCTCCTAAGGAAATGTAAGGATTGACAAAATCTGAAAATTCAAAATTAATAGGAGTGATGCTCAAATCTGATTAAATGAAATCAGAAAAGGTAGAGTTCATGGAAGGATCATCTCCCTGAGTTGGGTCTGGTTCAATCACTTCTTCAGTTGAATGTGCCTCTTGGATTTGATTATCACTGGATGGAGGGAGGTAGTCGGGCTCCTCCATCTTGAATTCAAATTCCACTAATTGGGTGGTGTCTTCCTTCCGTGGTGTTGGCTCTTCTTGTTTGCAAGGCTTGGGAAGATCAATAAGTTCCTCACATTCATTCCAAAATTCATCAAGTTCTTGTTGATCTCCCACATGTAGATCAGTAGGGAATTCAACTTCTTTTTTATCAATATCGGGTAAAATTGGTTGATTTATGATGAATGAGTCTTTAGGTACCTCAGCATTTACCTCCTCTAGTTCTTCAATTATTACAGGTGAAATTTCTTCCACCATTATCTCATGTTCTTGCTCCGGCTCAGGGTCGGGTTCCTCCATCATTGCACGAACATAGTCCAATGCCCATTCCATTTTGCTACCCAAATCATCCAAATTATTACTAATCCTTTCAACCGGATCATTGAGATCACAATAATCAATTTCTGGTTCTTGATATTGCACCTGCGAGTAATCTTCCCATGCATAAAAAGTTGAATTTGAATACATCATGGAAAAAAGAATTTTTTTAAAAAAAAAATTATTTTTAAATTTGAAAAAAGTCAAATATTTACAAATAGGTTGTGGCACTTCCTCCCCGGCAACGGCGCCAAGTTTGACGTACGCCTGTCATAGGGCGTAGCAAAACAATATTTTCATTTACCTAAGTATAGTATAACAGTTGATCCTAGGTAGTCTCCCGAAGAGGAGTGCACACAAAACAAGGTTGTCACTTTTTTTTGGTTTTCTTAAAAATATTGGTTTTAACAAATTTTAATGACTATGAGAGAAACAAACAACAGAAATTGATTGATTTTAACAAATGATAAAGGCAGTGATCGGATTGGGTTCAGCTAGACTTAGTGTTGTACCATCATGGTTTCCAATTTTTATCTCTTTTTCTTCCTTAAACTGGTAAGAGAGATGTGATGAGAATTTTCCTTTCTAAAACCTTAGATTGGTCTATCCTCCTACCAATGTGTTTAGGGTTGTAGAAGGTCTCTTGATTAATTAGAGCAATCCCAGACCTAGAATTGTTGTTCCCTAATAAACCAAGATTTCGACATACAATCCTACACACGTGCTTGACAACCGTCGAGCAATCACCACCCAACCCTAATCATGTTCCACCGTATACATATTAGAATTGGGTGGAGGGAGATGTGATCATCGACCAAAAAAATTTATAATTTCAGAATCAAAACCTTAACACAATCTCATTCGGAATTTAATATTGATTTATGAATTGAATCCAGAAGAAGAAAGAAGAACAAATTTTATTCATTTCAAGCACAAAACTCAAGCACAACACATAGGTCCAGCCTCCCCTCTTTCCGATCACTCAAATGAAACTACCCCTCCATGGATGGGGTAAGCGAGATAATGCAGGAGAGGAGAGACATTTGAACACAAAATAAATGAAAGAAAAATCTGAGAAGATTTTATCCTTGGTTCCCCAGAAGGAATGGGGTGGAGAATGGGATGGGATGGAGAATGGGATGTCTTGAGGGGGAGGATCTCTCCTCCTTTTATAGGCAGAATTCGACCCACGAAAGTATGAGCGTGGCGACCCCATTAATGACCTCTTCACGCGTTCCACCCTTCATGAATATTGTGCAAAATTATCTTGGCCGTCTCTCCCCAAAATTTCAGCTCATTTGAAAACCGGATGGAGGAGTTATGAATTTTTCATTCTCGATTTCTGTTTCTAGATGAAGTTTCCAGGATGGTTCCTCCAAATGTATGTCGTTTAATGGACTCCGTAATGACTTAAAAACTTCCCCAAATTTCTTGTAGAGTCTCCACTATATTTCCTCGTCATATCCCAGGTATAAACACATCATTTAGATAATTGTAGGCCGAGTTTGATGTCCTTTATATTGGGTGGGTCCACGCTGTTTGCCCGGAAATATTCCAAATTCAATGAATTTTTAGACCCTTTAGATGGCCGAATCAGCTCCTGATCCAGAAGACAAAAATGATGGAAATAAAATAAGTATTATAAAAAAATTTTAATCAGAAAATTTGGAATTTTATTTTTCCATAAATGATCGAAATACCCCTGACGTAAAAATCTGTCAAAAATCCAGAAATAGTCGTTTTTCACATTTGGGTTCAAAATAACACTAAAACCTAAAAACATGACAATTACCCATCCAATAACACTTTTTTGAGAGTATAAACAATGATATTAAATATAAATTAATTGAAAATAATTGCTCTATCATATGGTCATCTATCCAAGTAATGACGAATCTTATTATATTAGTTTGTATGATTTTTTTCTCCATATTTCCAGACCACTGTAAATAGTTAAAAAAAAGAATAATTTTCAAAATTCTGTGTAGTTTAAAATAATTTTAATTTTATGAATGTATATATTTTTTGATAATATGTTAAAAATATTTTGTATATAAGTTTTACTGTTATTGAAATTTAATGGTTTGAAAATTAATCTGTACTAATGATTAGAAATAAATGTAATCTATATATTTGAAAATAAATAAATATATCTATTATGTAAATTATTTAAATTAATACGAGGAGTAACTTGTGTTTAAACATTTTTTTAATTTTGTAATTTTTATAAAAAAAGTTTTCATAGATTCATGTTTATCTATGTTTTTGTCTAGAAATTATAATGATATATTAAATTCAAAATTGCCATTTATTTATTTAAAAAATGGAAAAAAAATTATTATTTAATTATGTTAATTAACCAATTTCATCTTTTATACTTCTACATTTCTATAAATTTTCACTCATAGTAGTTTCTTCTCCCTATTCAACCAATTGAGTAATCCTTGAACTTTTATGTCAACCACGATTCCAATTAGCAAGTGAGTTGCACTTTTTAGTACGTTATATCTCTTTGCTCTACTTGCATTCATTTTTCCCACCACTGGATTTCATTAAGTCATTAATATCTTGATCTTTTATAACATATGAATTTATTGTTTCATCCCATTGAGATACAACGATGATTTTATTTAAATATAGTTCCCAGTTATTGGGACTCCAAAAACAATAATTAAATCTCCACTAAATCTTTTTTCACTCATTAAATTGCTATCATAAATAAAATTAAAATTAAAAATATCTTATTATATCTTGTTTAAACATAATTTCCCATTAAATATCTGGTATGTTTACAGAGTTGAATCTTTTTGTGGTTCCTCTAAGGATATTTTTTCATGTTTTCCCATGTAGTTGATCAAATACTCCAATCATTAGTTAGAGTTATGGATTTCTACTTATCCAACTTGGACACTTATTTATATTTATTTCAATTTTACATTACCTTTATTTCCTAATATGAATTTCTATTTATGTTTTTTAAGGATTTATCTCACCCATGATAATAGTTTAAATTTTATGCAATCCTAAAACCCTGCATTTATTATTCTTTAGTTTTCTAATTTCACGAGAACCTCAACCTAATACTTCTGGTTCACTGAATTTATATTCTAGAGTTTCATAAAATATTGAATTATAAGGTCCATGTGACTATTTCCTATCATTGTTTTTCCCATCTGATAAAAGATAAACTTTGTATCCTATGAATCATGTCACTAGAACACCAACTGATCCACAACATACCGTTTTATGAAATGAATAAACATGAACTCCACCCAAATATTTCACTCCCACCTAAAATAGTTATTGCAATGGTCCTTATCTATATGTATTCTAATTAATGAAAACATAATTATATTCATTATAATAATATATATACTACATAGTTATTTCCTTAAATGATTCCCTCCACTCTAAAAAATTCTCAATACACATCATTCAAATCTTATTAATTTATAATAATTTAAACATATATCTTTAACGATTATTTAAGAATGACTTTAATGAATTCTAAGATAAATATTTTTGTGTATATATTTATTTTGTTAAATATTAATTTTACTTAATCAAAAAGGATGGAGATGAATCAAAATGGAATGATGAAAATTTTATGATAAAACAGTTTGAAGATATGGATAATGAATTAATAAAATTAGAAAAATAAAATGCATTTAACCATTCTAAAATTATTAATGTGTGTTTACAGTATTTATATTCTAGAATAATACGAATATAATAGTTAGAATAATACCTTATCAGTTATAGATTAGATCCAAGTAATAAATGTTATGCTAAACATTGAAGAAACAAAATGTTTCTCATGAATGGGATTAGAATTAGTTTTATGGTTCATCTGATATGAATAAAAGTATTAATAATGAATAATATGATGTCATGATTATGAGTATTTTTATGAATGATGGTGGAGATAATATTATGTAAATAAAAATAACTATAGAGGATAAACACCTCGTTTATACAAAAATTATTTTCAATGTTGATTAGTTGTGAGTGGAAACCATTACATACTTGTTATACTAAATATATAGAATTATCAACCGAAATAATTCAATATTATATAAAGGCTGAATGAAGATTGAGCTATTATAGTTTTAATCAAATACTCTCCCTCGTGAATTATATGCTCCTAGATGTTAAAGAGCTTCCTTACCAAATAAAAAATTCCAAATTAATGCCACTCTAAAGTCATAAAGGCCTTATATTTTTATTAATTTTCTAGTTAACCCCCATTTTAAGTGTTGAGGGGTAACCCTTACATGACCTATAGGCCCAAGGAACATGGCCCAAGAATGACCGAAGGGCCTAGCAGCAGAAGGCCCAATACATGACATTTAAAGGCCCAATACCTGACACTCTTGAAACAAACCCTACCCATCATCTGAAGCTTGATGGTTCCTATCACCAAACCTTGCATGGATGATTAGATAGTAGTTCCTCATGTTGATATTCAAAGTGCGTGGTGCTAATGGTAGTTTCAATACCCTATCATTCTTCCAATCTAGTTATCTTTTATCGATGGAAACTAAATTATCTCTGAATCCGCTTCTAGGCCTGCTCTTTTGTGGTCTTCATGGTCTACTTCTTCGTCTCTAAGGCCCAAAATCGTTATTTCTCTAATTCCATTGGTTGTCTGAAAGAACTGTGTTCGGAAGGCCCTCAGTTGTATTTCCCCGACTCCTGTTACCGAGAGTCAGTGCATTATTACATAACATTGGTATGATACAAGGAATCATGTCCCAAAAGACCGATCAGTTTAGTGGCCTGTGAAGTACTAGATACACTTATAAGTTTTACGTTGCTTCATTAAATAAAAAACATCAACATGATTTTTTCCACTTTTTAAACACACTTATATCCTTAGCTTATTCATGCTGGTCAACCATAAAATACTTCATCACATCAAGGGAAAAATAAAACATAGAAAGGGGTGAGCTCAGATGCTCAATGAGGATAACAATATAGTGGAAACTTTCATAAATAAGCATAAACAATTATGGTAATGTATAAGTCTAAAATAAAATCCTATTAAACATAAACATCATAATAATATGGAAAAGATAAAATCAACTTACTCCATTTAATTATTTACATGGATATTTTACTAGTTTAACAATCACATGCAATATCAATAGCTATATTCAAAATGATGGAATGTATAATGCCAGAATACATAACCACATAGTCAAGGCTTTGATCCAAGACTACAAATAATATTTTGTCAAGGCCTTATGTCAAGACACTATTTTTTCTCATGAGATAATGAATCGAGGAGCTATAACACACTCCACCCATCACTTACTATGTCCAATGCATTCCTCATATGAAAAGGTTTAAAAATAACATATATATTCGTATTAATCTAGCATACGAAATGTCAATACTTTATCCATAAACCATGAATGGTATAAAAATAACACATCCAAAATAAATCATATCACAAAACCTTCAATATGGTAAGGAAGATTTGTATCATAATAAATCAACCTCGATCAAGAATAATATCCTATAAAGGATGTTAACATAGTTAAAAATGATCAGTATAAATCTTTGAGGGAAATGTCCCTTTTTCATAAAAACATTTAAAAGTCGCGCTATTTATCAAGAAGTTGTTTAAAATTTATTTTTGAATTAATGTTTCCCTTAAAACATTGAAAATTTTAAAATTAATTTCAATATTAAAACATTAATGTACATATAAATAAAACTATAAATCTGTTTTTAAAACATGGAAATTAATGAGAAAGATTTAGAAGAATAAATTTTTTAAATATTTAAAATGATATTTTAGTTAGAGTTCCTAACCAAATGAGAGACACTTGAATAAAAATCACTAAGGTAATCAGAAATTTATAATATCATGAGAATAAAGGGATTCACTGTATACTATGTCAAAGTACAGTATATACTCCAAATAAATGTGAATTGGTGCATAACAACAAACAAATCTCAATGGAATGATAGTTGAGATGAATTCCATTATAAATACTATATCCTTAGGTTAAAGATAAATCAATGACATAATTATGTGTGAAAAATATAAATATACTCAATATGATTTGATATTAAGTGTAAATCAATCAAATCACATTCACACAAATTCATGTAAAAACAACACCAATGACATGGATGTTTATCTCAATGAATAGAAATTGAGTAAAAATTACTCCTATCATGTTTATATCAGTGACTTGAGAATTTATCAATGTATAAACTATGTGTATTGAATGTATATCCACACATAGGGGAGTGGAAATTACTATATATGTAAATAAGTAGTTTTTTCACACATAATCTTGGAGTAATGTAATCAATGAAGTTTTTGTAAAACCGAATCAGTGGAAATTGAAATTTGAAATTCCCTTACTGATTTGGTAACATAAAAAACATAAACCCCATGAAAGAATGATAATCCAATGATGATTTAAAAATCCATTAACTAAATTATATTACTCAAACAATATAATCATGAGTAATACATACACCACACAAAAGGTAGTAATGGAAAATATAGCATGAATCTCACGGGAATAAAAGTGAGATGAAAACACCTTACCTTGTACTTTTCCTTGGTTGAGGGAATGTTAAATTAATATATAATAGTAAAATCATTGTTATTAAATTGTAAAATAACCATATAAGTTAATATGACATCATATAAGATCTTGTAGTATTGCTTTGTTAAAAATATTTTAGTAGAATCATCGTTTCGGGTGTTAACTGATCTGTTTTCCTTTATATACACAGTTACGTAAGACATGTTTTTTATGGATATGATGTATTTTACTTGTATCCAGAATTATATTAAGCTCTTAAAATTTTTTATTTATCATAAAATGAAAATTATTCTTGAATGATTACGTCGTGGAATGAATCTCATCGTGTTCGTTGAGACGATAATTCATACGTACACACCATGAACAATATCATTATATTGATAGAGAAATCGTTTGTAATTGGATATTTTATCATATTTAAAGAATAATTATCATGTTATATTTATTATATACATCAGTTATACTAATTATTATGCCCATCCAAATAATGATGTGTTTGAATAACAAACTACACCATGACGTGGAGACGGTAATCTGTACGTACGCACGTATGGTGACTTTGTCATTTATATGATGGATAGAATAATGAATATGGTTTTACCTTTTTTATAATAAAGTCATAGTATACAGAAGATACTGGAGTAATTATTTTTGAATGGAAACAATACAGAAAGAGGAATTGAAAGAAGAAAATTACTTGATAGAGGTGATAAAATATTTACCTCTTCTTCAGGTTCTTCCATTTGATTTGATAAAATGGGCTCTATAGGTTGCACTTATGAACAAATGAAGGCTTCTAGGATGAAGATAAGAAATTTGGGAGGATATTTGGTCAGTTTTGTCCGAGCCAAAAGGCTTTGGAGGCGTGAAATTAAGAGAAGAAGAAATGACCTTTTCTAATAGAGGTGAGGGTCACTTTAAGAAATGCTTGAAATATTATTTTATAATAAAAACTTTTTCGGTTTCTAATGGACCCAAAAAAAAATTATTTAAATTATAAAGTGTGGATGTGTCTAAAACCTCTTAACCAATAGGTTTTAGATAGGTTTAGGTCATCATATCAACCTTGTCTTTTAGATTTAACTCTTAGTTAAATAGTTTGACATTTACCATGTCTCATTATATTTTTTTATTATAGTTTAATAATAATTCTATAAAAATCCATGAACACCCTAGGTGGTTCATTATTAATACATATATCCTTATCAAATTCCTTTGTCCGAACCGTAGATTTTTAGCAATATTATATCAATTAATAATATAATATTTTTTAAAAAAACCAAATATCTCAATTCTGACACTATTAAAATTTTGATTTTTTTGAATTTCATAAAAACTTTATCACATAGAATATAATTTACATAATAAATACTAACATATCATATTAACATACAAATTTATTTAATTCATCATAAGTTTAAATTTACATTTATCTGGATATTTGTAATATCAATTATTTTCGTATTTCATTAATAATGTAATTACTGAATCATCATTGTGTCATAAATAAATTAAAAAATTTAATGTCTAAAAATTATAAATAAAATACCATTATGTAGGAAATATTTTAATATTTATAATTAATATTTATAGTAGAATTTATATTGTGGGTAACCCTATATAAAATGGTTTAGTTATTAAATGTTAAATTTCAATCTTTTAACTCATCCTTAAATAAAATAATAATAAATGTCGTAATATAAACCAAGTAGACCAAAGAGGTTTAAATATTAAATATAATTTTGTTTTCGGTCTAATTATAATTATCCAATAGAATTATTACATGTGTTAGGGTAATTTTGATATCATGTTTACCCTGAATATAATGATATTGTCGCTCGTGCGTACGCACGGATTACCGTCTCCATGAATGCGACAAGATTCATTCACCATCGCAATCATTCAAGAATAATTTTAATTTCATGATCATAAATAATTTTTAAGCTCTTAATATCATTATTTATATAAATAAAATACATCCTATCCATAATAAACATGTCTTACGTAACCGATCATATAAAGGAAAACTGATCTGTAAACACCCGAAACAATGATTCTATTAAAATATTATTAAAAAATAAATATTATAAGATCATATATGATATCAAATTTACCTATATGGCAATTTTATATAATTTAATTACAATTATTTAGCTATTATATAGGAGTTTAACCTACCATCGACCATGGAAAAGTACTAGGTAAGGGATTTTCATCTCACTTTTATTCCCGTGAGATTCATGCTATATTTGCCACTACTACCTTTTTTGTGATGTATGTACTTCCCATGATGGTATTGTTTGGATAATATACTTTAATTTATGGGTATTTACATCATAATTGGATGATCCTTCTTTCATGGGGTGTATGTTTCGTACGTTACCAAATTGGTAAGGGAATTTCAATATTTAATTTCCACTCATTCAGTTTTACGAAAACATAATTGATTACATTACTCCAAGATTATGTGTGAATTCACTATTTATTTAATTAAGTAGTGATTTACACTCCCCTTTGTGTGGATATACTTTTGATACAGATAATTCATCCATTTATAAATTCTCAAGTCTTCAATATAAACTTGATAAGAGTAATTTTAAATCAATTTCTATTCATTAAGGTAAAAGTCTAAGTCATTGGTGTTGTTTTTACAATACAATGTGTGAATGTACTTTAATTTATTTACACTGAATATCCAATCATATTGAGTGTATTTAAATTTTTAACACATAATTATGTCATTTATTTATCCTTAACCTAAGGATACAGTCTTTATAAAGGAATTCATATCAACTTACATTCCATTGAGACTTCGTTGTTGTTATGAGCCAATTCACTTTTATTTGGTGTATATACTATACCTTGAAATAGTATATCATTAATCCATTTATTCTCATTATTTTTTAAGATTTTTATTACCTCAGTTATTTGTATTCACGGGTCTCTCATTTGGTTAGGAACTCTAAATAAATTTCATTTTAAATGGTTTAAAGTTTTATTCTTCTAAATCATTCTCATTAGTGCCCATTTTTTAAAAATGGTTTTAAGGATTTATTTATATGGAAATTAAAGTTTTGAAATTTAAATTACTATTAAAAGATTCAAATTTCTATGGGACACTTTTTTTCAAATAAATATTTTAAACATCTTCTTGATAAATAGTGATACTTTTAAATGTGTTCATAAAAAAGGGATATTTCCCTCAAAGATTTTTACTGATCATCTCCCACTATATCAACATACTTTATGAGATATTATTCTTGATCGTGGCTGATTTATTATGATACAAATATTCCATACTGTATTAAAGCTTTTATGATATGTTTGACTGTAGATGTGTTATTTTTATACCGTTAATGGTTTATGGAAATAGTATAGACATTTCTTATGATAGTTTTAATATGAATGTTTATGTTGTGTTTAAACCTTTTCAAAAGAAGATTGCATTGGACTTAGTAAGTGACGAGTGGAGCCCGCTATATCTCCCTGGTACATCGGTAGCTTTCATGAGACAAACTAGTGTCTTAGCACATGGCCTTGAAAAAATCTTATTTTTAGTCTTCGCACAAGGCCTTGACAATGAGGTTTTGAAGTCTGTCATTATGCATTCCATAAATATGAAAGTAGTAGTTGATATTACATGTGAGTATTCGACTAGTAGAATATCGATGTGAATAAGTATATGGAATTATTTGATTTTATCTTTTCCACATTATACTGAATTTTAAGTTTAAAAGTTTTTTGTTTTAGTCATATACATTGCCTTAAATGTTTTTGATTATTTATGAAATTTTCTTCTATATTGTTATCCTTACTAAGAATCTGATCTCACCCCTTTATATGTTTTATTTTTCCCAAGATTTGAAGACGTATTTTATGGTTGTCGTTTAGGGATAGTCTAAGGATATAAGTGTGTTTATAAAGGGTAAAATATTTTTGATTTTTTTATTTCATGATGTAATGTAAAACATTTGAGTGTATCTAGTACATTCAAGGCTACTAAAATGATCAGTATTTCGAGAGATGATTCCTTTTATCATGCCCATGTTATATAATAATGCACCGACTCTGGGGAACTGGGGTCGGGGCATTACAGTTTGTATCAGAAGAAGTTTAGAACATTCATTGGAAGCTTGATTCAGAAAAACTCTGATTAGAAAATAATACCCAATGATAGTCATTGAGGAATAATATTTAAGAACATCAAAAAATTATGGTATATAAATATTATGTGGGTTTTCAAAGAAATACATCTATATCTAGATACTAGATGGTAGAGGCATCTCTGGTACAAATGTTCCTAGGAGTGAAAACATCAACAAGAAGTTTCTGGCTTAACCCGGGGTATCTTGGTACACAACAATGGGTCTTTCGGCAATCTTGGTTATGAAACTCAAAGGGGATATACTCAAGATAAATCACATTTTCTATAAAAATGGATTTGAAGGATTTTAATATAAGATGAGAATAAATAAACTTGGTTAATACTAAGGTGATTTAGATTGAAAATAAGGTGTTATGATATTCTATAAATGATTTTAGTCAATGTTCTAATCAGTCTAATCCATCTCCACTTGACGTTAAACCAGCGGCATGCCCTATGCTAAAAATGGGAAGATGAGGAAAACCTCAGATACATGCCTATGGTGTATGATTCACCGGATTCGATGTCATATGCCTCGAGATTTTACGCTCTTGAGAAGCCCTATAATAAGGGGGTAAAACCCAAACACGCTGGTGTTCCAGTGTCTAGACATGCCAGTGATGTCCAACATGACTACTCCCCTGACCGATGGTTGTTGCCCCTACTGGACCCTTTGGAATGTCTCGACATAAGCGGTGTAATTAACTGGTGTCCATGAAGATATGACACTAGGAAGAGTTTCACAAACAACGTCTTAAATCTATAAGGGACACCCAAACTAGGTGTCGAGTTCCGAGGAGGAATCCATAGAAAGAAGAACATACATCCAATCATCCTGTTTTGATCATCAAGCAAACATCCCTGGACAAGGGATGGATGCTTCCCCCCTTTGGAAAGCGGGAATTCGGGGCAATGAAATTGTGCAGTTCGTACTCAAGAAGACAGACGTGCACACCCCAGCGAAAGCATCAGAAACAGAAATAGTGAACCCGACATGAATGTATTCTATTCAATATGGAAACATGTAGCCTTAGAGACATCATTGAATTTGCATGTCCTCATATCCATTTATCTGGTGTCGGGTCCCACCAAGAAAATAGCGAGCCTCGCGTGAAACTAACTAGAAGTTGTGTTAGTTGAACATTTTACATCCCAGTATATGACGTTGTTAACATGGATCCATCTTACCAACCATAGAAGATGTAATAGTGTTGGGACACTAGTCATCCGTTTCCTTTTTCTTTCAACACTGATGAGCTAATCTCACTACTTTTAGAAACCAAATTGTTGCACCCGGAACTCGGTCACCACCTACCCACTGAAGCAGGGACAGGGGCAGTGCCAACGTAGCAGTCCCGCGCAGCTCCACCTCTTCCGCAATGACCTCTACACCCACAACCAAGGGGCTCCCAAGCCCCATCTCTCCATCTGAGGTCATCTAATGAAGGGTGATCAATGACCTCGTATACCGATATGAGGCGGAGGGAATTCTACCGACTTAGGATATGCCCTGTATGGATTTTGAGGAATTTGTACCTCGTCATCAACGCTTCCCTAGAGGGCCATACAGGGATCCACTGCTCCCCACTCCAACATATAACCATTTCGAGATCCTCTCCCTAGAACGTTTCGATGAATCCCTGCCATACGACGATGAGGTTGGGGGTATCTAGGTCATCCCAGCCAGGATCCCATTCCAGGGGCTCCCAGCAAGGGCTTCCACCAGGCCGCGTCAGTGCTGCTACCCAGTCTTACTGGCCAAGTAGCAGGTAAGCCATGTACCTACACCACCGGGTTCGGTCCGTCTAAACTGGCGCCAACGTCGGGCACCCACCAAAGAGGATGTCCAGCAAGGGGCACCAACATCAGCAGCTATTGTGGCCTGATCCACCACTGACGCTTATCACCAACTCCCTATGTATTCTGAATAGGCACGCTCACACTCTCGACCTAGATCAAGTCCCCATCCACCCCATAGGTAGGCTGGGTCGACTCTCTTGGTCGTCGTCATTGGCAGTGGCCGCCGCAGACTAACCCATGGCAACAACAACCAATACTGAGGTCCTCCCCGTACAGCTACCATAGAGAACGCGGGCCTTCCATGATTCGAGGATCAGCATGGAGTTCCACCCTGAGACTCCTTTGGTCCAAATGACGGTCCTCCCCACGTTAGTGACGCTCACTATGGAAGTCTCTCATGTGCCCACTACACTAAATATTGAGTTATTCCTCCCGCCACAGACTGTAGGTATGGGGATGTTGCACATACGATCAATGTCCAACATGGGTACCCCCCCCCCATGTCTGAGTATCAGCTAGAGAATATCCTCCTCGCCTCACTAATCAGGGGAGTGAGAGCTGCCTCCATGTCACCAGCGCCCAGCATGTAGGTCCTACCCATGTTCGGCTCTACCAGTACGAGGACCTTCCTCATACTGATTTCATTAGAGGGAACAAGCATGGGGGTCCCTCCCATGATCCTACAGGCTCGAGTAGAGCTCCTGCCCACTCCAGCAATTCCAATAGAGGTCCTCCCCATATCCCTTTTCGTATCTGCCCTGATGCTCCTCACACCTCGGCTTTCTTGATTGGAAGTCCTCCCTACCCCAGCTCTTGTATGACCGAAGGACCTCCGCATGTTAGAAATATTCCATGTCCAAAAGATCCATCCAGCCGAAGGAAGGCGGGGTCATTGCCGACATAAGAAGGATTCAGGGAAGGTCTGATCAATGATCATAACAGTCCACTTCTCAGACTGCGAAGTAGAGTATGACTCGGCACAAGAACCCCCCATCACACCTCTGAACCAAGGGCTGGGGTAAGAACAATGTTCATCAACCTAAAAATCATGGAATGTGAGGTCCATCGTATTCTCACCTCCCTCCATAGGTATATCTAGGAGGATGAAAATATGGAATCCCCATAGGTTACGGTCATGCACTCACCACCATCGTGACTAGAAGCACTTTCTACCTCGACTAGAGATCATAGAGAGCTATTCTGGGGACCAATGGTGGGCAGGCTGTAGAACATCCTATTGCCAATAGCCCCAGCCCCTGCACTAGGAACTGTAGCCGTCGGCCCATCCTACCATGATGTGGTGGCTGATTTGCTACAGTCTTAGGAAGAAAGGTCGAGATTCGATGGCTAGCTAGCATGTTCGTCGTATTCTCCACTGGCTAGCCTATAGTCCAAGAAGTCAGCTTCAGTTCCTTTTCCAGTTCCTCATCCACCTCTGGTTGATGAGTGGGGAAATGAAGGGCTAGACCCTGAATCCAAGCCAAGGAGCACATGTAATATCCTCACAATAGACCACTTATCTGAGATACTCCAGTCAGTTGTAGTGCTGATTTTCAGTGCCCCGAAATCCATCACCCCAGAGGAAGTTGAGTGTTTCGTTCAAACCCTTTGGGTGACACACATCTGCCTTCATCATCAATGAGTAGTTTATACCAGGAGCCAAGAACATTTTGAGGACATTAGTGAGGAATATTGTCTGGTCAACCTGGCTGCACTTCCTATTTCCTAGCACCATGAGTCACCAAGTCTCCGGAAGGCCCTCCAATAGCAATGAATTTAGTGTTTCAAGGTACTCCTCGAGATTATGAAGAAGGATCCCCCCATGTGGAAATCCGTGGATGGGGGATGTATGCTTCCCTCCTCTTCAGTCCTATCTGACAGCAGCCCGACCCACTAGGAGTTATTGAGGACATGCACCTAGGAAGTGTCATGGTAAAAATGGCGGATATAGTGGAAGAGGAGAATGATCTAGAGCTTCGTGATGAGAACCTCCCCCCTAAAAGAGTTCCACAACTACTAGAACCTTTATATAGTGTTACTCGTCAATAGAGGAGCCTACTAGGTCTCCCTGTTCCCACTGAGGCATTGATCCTTAGTCTAAATCACTGTAAGGGAAAAGAGAACCTTAGAGCAGCTGAAAACGCTGACCCATCCACCTCTATGCATAAGACATAGGAGGACCCTGAGAAGGATGTGTGGCTCTAACAACATGCCGAATAGAAGAAGTTGTTCAATGACCTCCTCACTAAACACACTGTAGAGCAACTGGATGCCTACAGTAATACTAGGCCAGGGAAGCAGGGGCTGGAACAACTTTCCATTGGCGAGATGACTCCCTATGACCCTGACCATCCTACACCCACAAAGAGGGTTGAGGCCAGAACTTATGGAAAGAGGGCGTGGAATGTCTTTCCAAACCCTTTGGAACAGCGCAGAAATCCAAGGAACCCTACTCAAGTTCCCCCAACTGCCCTACAGGTCGCTCCACCAGCCACTCCATGAGACATCGAGCCACCTTACCATGTTGAAGAACCCACCAACACACTCGGGGTCAGGGACCCCCGTCAACATAGGGACCCTCACCCAGATGATCCAATGGCGGCACTCATAACCCGCTTTAAGGCATTGGAAATGCGACAGGTGGCACACCCACCTGATGGCAATCCATATCCTGCTTGGGTGGATGATATGTCAGCACCTTCGGGATTCAGGAAACCCAACTTATCCCCCATAAATGGAACATGGGACCCGCCACAACATCTGTCCCACTTCAAATCAAGGTGAGGTCCCATGATGGGGACTCCATCGCAGCAGGAGGCCTCTATGCTCCGATGTTTTGTGCATACATTGGAGGGGCCTGTGTTTTTCTGGTACAACCATCTCCCCATCGGATCAACAACTAGTTGGAGGACCTCCGTATGCAATTCCTATACTTTTTCCGCTCCACCGCACTAAAACGAGCACCGTAGACCTCTTCATGTGCAAACAGAGGCCTGATTAGCATGCCGATGACATTATTGTACGGTGGAAAGGCCTTACATAATTAACTTGACATGCCACTGACTCAGGAGAATTTTATGAAGATGTGGGTAGGGAATGTTAAAACAAAAATAGTTCCCTCTCTGATCACCAAGAACTACCCTGGAGGTTTCCAAGACTTCTCTGATAAGGCCCATCACCTTGAAGAAGCCATGCAACAAGCCAGCCCGGCATGTCCGTTGCCTCCTGTAATTCCTACAATGTGGGTTGCTAGAGCTGAGGCCACCATAGTGGCCCAACTAGATGCCCCCAGATAGCTGGAATTATTACTAGTAGAGACGCCTCCACAACCTCATAGAGTCCTACCACCACAGTCACAACCTCCAGCCCAGCAGCATCCGCCTCAAAATCAGCAGGTGCCCCCGCACAACGTGCAGCTACCACCCAGGTAGGATAACTAGGCTCCGCCTTCTCGACAGTCTCCTCCAGCTCCTTGTTATGGCCAATATCCATGTCCCCCCTTTAATATAGAGGAAAATGAACCTACTTGTTTAATGGAAATCAGGTTCCCGGCTATTTATGATGTTCCCTGGAATAGGGGTTGTGTGTTTGCCGAAGTGCAGAAGGCCAGAAGAGGCGAACCTCACCGATTGCCACAAATACTGTCTCTATCACCGGATCCTGGGAAACACTCTCAAGAAGGGTTATGTGTTAAAAGACTGGCTTCAAGACCAAGTCGATAACAACATAGTAAGGTTGCGTTGGGCCCCAATATAAGTTGAATGCGTCATCGTGAGGCCAGACAGTAGAAGCAACAGCAAGGGTGAGTGGCAGCAGGTTTCTAACCACGGGTCTCAAAATTATGATGACTGGATGGATCAAAAAATGGTTTCACGTACCCATGTTATTGTCTGTGCATGCCTGAATCATCCATGGCCTTTAGAAGCCGTAGCCACCCCTTCTGCATCATCATCTAATCTGGCCTCTTCCCAGTATAGCAAACACTGTCAGCATAAGGGAAACCACCATGCCCCGCCAATTCCATCGTCTTATCATACTCTTAGTGAAATCATCCCCCTAAAGATGGGGATTCCTTCCAGAATCATCCCAGTAGTGGATGGATCTTCGACTGAGAGTCAAGGGTATGCTTCGGTTAACACTGTAGAGTTTCTAAACCCCTGAATGACTCCTGACGATGGGGAGCACCAGGCGGATCTCACTAACGTCCCCAGATGACGCCAACATCCGCGATGCTACGACTATATGGTTCATCGAGGCATATCAGATGGCACATCCAGCCTGGCCATGCATGCCACTAAGACCAGATAGCAGACTCAAGGTAGAGCTCAGAACGTGAATCCTCCACATCCGGTTTCATCAGGCCCACCGTCACCGTCATTTCTGCTACTGGATTAGGCAGATCCACATTGACCATGCTACGACCAGCCACACCCTACTACAGGATGGTCTCAGTCAGCCGGCCGTCATCCGGTAGTGACTCTACATTCTATGACTAGTGAGAAGCGGGAAATTCCCAGCACCAGTTAGCCATCAGCCTAGCCGACAGGGGCCACCATATCGCCTGTCATAGAGTGACCTCCTACAAGCATAAGTCCATTCCTGGTGTGAAATTATGATGGTCTCAAGAACCTTTCAAACATTCCAGCATGTATTTCCATCCTCGAAGCCCTTCACCTATCGGCAGATATGCATGAGGCCCTCGTTGAGGCTTTAAGAAGCCCCCTATAGTTTGAAACGAAGGTAGCCGCTGTAGAGGCCTTTTGTGCGGAAGCAATAGAGAATGTTGATTGTCATACCATTATCTCATTCTCTATAGAAGATGAAGTTTCTCCCATATAGGGGAACATTCTCCCACTATACATCACCGGCCAATTCAATGACATAAAGGTTCGTCGTTGTCTTTTTGACAATGGATTTGGGATTAACATTATCCTAACACGGAAACTACGGAAGCTAGGGTTATTGGAATATTACTTGACTCCCTTTGACTTGAAAATACATGGATATGATAGGACAAAGCATACCTTGGTCGGAAAGATCGGTTTGACGACCCAGTTCAGTGGCCTAGTTGCGAGTACCGAGTTTATTATTATCTCCCAAGACGCAGCATTCAATTAATTGGTAGGCAGACCATTGATCCACCTATACCTGGTGGTTCCCTCATCGTATCACCAGTGCCTCATGTACTCCCTCAATGATCAATTGGGTGGGATCCAAGGTGATGTGTCTCCTTTTTCCTCAGGTGATGCATGCTACCTAGATGACTACTATTACAAGAGAAAGGACAAGTAGATTCATGCCAATGAGGTCGAGCATGTTGTAGTTGTAAACGACCCATGGGTAGGTCTGGATGATGCCTATGTCTTCTTGATCCATTTATTGGAAGCCACAACCTTCAGTATGGGGAAATGTTTTGTTTTCTCTAGAACAAGGGGGAAGCATATTCTCAGTTCCATGAGATTTGATGATATTAATTCATTTTCATATAAGAATCATGCCTCAGTGATTCCTGAGCCCCTACTCCCATAAGTTATTGAGATTTCCTCCCCATGGAAACGACGATACATCAAAAATTCCTATTTTGCCTGGCTGGAATCAATAGGCTCAAGAAAATGTGCCACTATTGCTTTGATAACATCAACCATGGCCCCTTGGGCTGAAGACCTACTGGGAATGGGTTGGAAACCATCATTACTATGGTTTAGGCAGTACCAAAATCTCTAGATATAGTGACCACTAATGCTTAGCCTGGTACCAGCCTCCCATCAAAATATGCTGACCCATAGGAAGCCCTTCCCGCTGGCGATCCCACCTCCACAATCAAATATGAGGATTTGGAGGATGCTCTGCTGCCTCTGAAGAGGACATTTCCACCATGATTGATGAGTTGGTACAGGTAAACCTCCGTAGCGAGGAAGATCTGAGACCTACATTAATCAATGCTGCCATGTCCCTCGAGGAGAAGCAGCGGTACGTAGTCTTCCTGCAACAACATCGTGATGTATTTTCCTAGATCTACAACAAGATTCTAGGACTAGATTCTCAGGTTTCCATCCACCACCTCGGTCTCCCTACAAATTATCACAGGTTCAAACCGCCTCCTAGGAAGATGCAGCCTTCTCACGGTGCCATGGTGTAGGTGGACGTTGATAATCTCATTGGATCCAATTTTGTTAAGGGGGTTCAGTACCACAAATGGATAGCCTAAATTATGCTAGTTAGGAAGAAGAAAGGATAGATCAGAGTCTTCATTGACTTCTAGGATCTCAACCGTCACTTTCCGAAGTATGATTTTCCCTTTTCTGTGACGGAGTTCATGATTGATTCTACAGCTGGATTCTAAGCCCTCTCCATCATTTATGGGTACTCCGAGTACAACCATGTAACCTGAGGATGTGGAGTCCAAATCCTTAAGGGTTCCACAAGGTATGTTTTGTTACCAGGTCTTGCCCTTCGGCTTATAGAATGTAGGTGCCACATATCAGCGGGCCATGCATCACATTTTCAAGCCAATCCTCGGGACAGTGGTGGAATGCTATGTGGACGATCTGGTGATCAATTCTCGCCACCGCCATGACTATCTCAAGGACCTTTATGAAGTTTTTGGATTCCTCCATTCCTGCTACCTGAAGATGAAGCCATTGAAATGTGCCTTTAGGGTCACATCTGGGTTGTTCCTTGGCATTGTTTTTAGGTACCAGGGCATAGAGATAGACTTAAAGAAGATCAAGGCCATCAGCCAGATTCCTCCCACGAGCAATATTCGGGAGCTTCAAGGTTTTCAAGGCCACTTAGCCTACATACGCTGATTCATTATGACTCTGGTCACCAAATATAATACATTTTCTCAACACAGGATGTATTTCACTACTTACGAATGTGACGAAGAGTACCAGACCCCGTTCAAGGAAATCAAGAAGTATCTACTCCAGCCTCTGGTCTTGATGCCATTAATCTCTGGAAAACACTGGTCTTTTATGTTACTTCCCTAGAATGATCTCATGGAGCCCTTATCTCCCAAAAGAACAATGAGGGGGAAAAGAACAGCCTTTACTACCTCAGCTGCATGCTCTTCAATATGGAGACTAGATATTCCCCCATCGAGTAGAGATATCTTGCGCTGGTATTCACAGTACAAAAATTGTGACAGTAATTATAGCACTACGAGGAATAGTTGATGTCTTGTGAAGACCCACTGATGTATATTCTGAACCGCCACATGTTGACAGGTCATCTATCTTTTAGGGCAGTGATTCATCAGCAATTCGATATCAGGTTTGTCCCTCAGAAAGCTATTAAGGAGAAAGAATTTGTAGACATCATTGCTTCCCATCCAGTTCCTGCTAACCAATCCTTGGATCTCAATTTTCTTGATGATGTAATCATCTATGTATATCTTGACATCCCATGTTGGCAGATGCATTTTGATGGTTCTTCCCGAAGTCCCACCTGCATGAGGCTCAGTGACCCCAAGCTCAATAGGGTAGGCTTGGGTATCATCTTTATTACCCCAGCACAAGCCATTCTGCCATACTCATTCTTGTTTTCAGAAGGCTGCACCAACAGTGAGGCAGAGTATCAGGCTCTTATCACTATCCTTGAGCTAACCCTTGAGATTGATGTGCCCCATTTTCATGTGAATGGGGATTCAAAACTAGTCATCAATTTGATCAAAGGTGACTATGTCATTAGAATGCCAGAGCTCGTACCATTTCTGGAGTGCACTCTCAATCTAATGGCATAGTTCCCTTATCGTTCAGAAGTTACTCATGTCCCTTGATCTCATAATGGTTGAGCTGACACCCTGGCCAGCCTGGCTACATCAGTTGAAGAACCCGAGATGGATGATCTAATTATCCACATGGAACATCATAGAGTCATTGCTCCCGTCACCCCAGGTGATAACGACTGGCTGCAGGTGAGCCATATTACCACTTTAGTCTCCACGTCAAAACCCCCAGGTCCCTCATATGCAGTGGTTGAAGTGACTCCCGACTAGAGATCCCCATTTGTCGAGTATCTACAAAAATGGTTACCTCCAAGATAATCGGTCCAAGGGTGAGAGAATCTAACGTCGTGCGCTGCAGTTTAACCTCCATAGTTGTCCCAGTCATGAGAAGATCCTCTACAATCATGGGTATGATGGTGTTATCCTCTGTTTTGTCCATGGAGTCAAGATTTATTATGTTATGCTGGAGGATCATGTCGGTTCCTGCGGGGCTCATTGGACCTTGTTGAAGCTATCACACTAGATCCAGAAACTAGGGTACTTTGGGGCCTCCATGATCCATGATAACATTTACTTCTCCAATAGATTTCATGTCTGCCAACTCCATGACAACATTGTGCAGTGGCCACCGAAGCCTCTCCACACTACCATGTACACTTTGCCCTTCGTAGTCTAGGGACTGGATGTTGTTGGACCATATCCATCGGCGAAAGCTCACCAGTGCAGGTTCATCCTGACTACTACATATTTCTTCTCCAAGTGGGTAGAGGTAGTTCCACTCAAGGAGGTCGAGGAACGTTCTATCATTTACTTCGTGAGCTCTAATATTATCTACCGATTTGGCGTCCCTCCTGCCATCCTCACTGATAATGACACCATCTTCTGTGTGGCTGAGTTAAAGAAGTTGTACACCAAGTACAACATCTTCTCTAACCATACCTACCGCTATCATGTGCAAGAAACCTGACAGATTGAAGCATTCAATAAGACCCTCTCTAACATTTTACTGAAAATGGTTTCTCAGAACAAGAAGAGTTGGCCGAACAAACTCCTCAATGCCCTCGGGGAATATCGGACGATGAATCATAATTCCACACAGGTGACCCCATATTCCCTAGTATATATAACAGAAGATGTCCTACATATCAAGATTTAGTTTCCTTCATTATGCACAACAGTCTACGACCAGCAGGCGACAAATAAGGTATCTGAAATTCTTCTAGCTGAATTGGATAAAATTGAAGAGAATAGGCTTTGTGCCCTGCACAACCTGGAAAGACACTAAGAAACGGATGGCTATAGCCTTCAATAAGATGGTCTGCCTCTGCACTTTCCTACAAGTGATCTGGTATTGGCCCTCCTAACACAAATGATACCTGGCAGTAAAACACCCAAGATGGAGCCCAAATGAGAAGGACCTTTCATTGTTCACATGATTTACCCCAATGGTGCATACTCACTAGTGACCATGGATGGTGAGAATATAACTCCTCCCACCAATTCAAAATTCCTCAAGCAATACATTTCCTAAGCCAGATGGTCCAGCATGACCCTAAAATATTTAGTCCCACACGATCCTAAACTGTCTGGTCCTATATGACTTTAAACTGTAAAACGTCCCGCATGACGTTAAATTGTATGTCATCCTACAAGATGTTAAAATTCACCCA
This sequence comes from Viscum album, assembly GCA_963277665.1. Classification (NCBI taxonomy): domain Eukaryota; kingdom Viridiplantae; phylum Streptophyta; class Magnoliopsida; order Santalales; family Viscaceae; genus Viscum; species Viscum album. Next base: position 2,057,173,978 of record OY728123.1, on the reverse strand, counting down.
AAGAACTATGTACGACTTGATTCACAACCGCATGGGATACATAGGAATTCTCAGATGCTCGGCCCTAAATCCAACCCCCAGACTCTTCTCATTGACTACCCCCCCTGGGTATAGTTCACTTAGAGGGTCCTTACATAGTATAGTGTTGGCTCTTTTACCCCACTCATTTTAGAATTACGACGGTCACACCATGTTCCCCCTCCTCATTCTACTATCCTCCCACATCCTCACCACACGATGTCAAACTATGTGTCATTTGAGAACTATGTATGGCATGATTCCCATCCTCATGGGATACGTAAGAACGCCTAGAAATTTTGTTTATTGGCCCAGCACGAACATTAGAATCTCCCCTCTGGTCAATAGATATGGTATAGTAAAGGCTTTTTCCCCAATTCACGTCGAGCTCATCTTGATCCCACTATACATCCGGCTCCCCAGAGATATTATTCACTTTCACCACCCTGCCTGACATTTAAATGCATGGTCATTTCTATGCCTCACCCACTCCTTTGATTGGGACTCCATCATCCTTCACATCTAAAAGGACCCCCGACTGGCATGGGTGCTCGGCCTAAGGGATCTTCAACCATTTCGGGCCCATGCCCTCGAGGATGTTAAGCATCAAATTGATGCAAGTCCCGCATTCTGAATATGGTCAGCGGTTGATTTTCATTTGTTGTTCCCATTTTAGGTCACACTATATGGAAGCTATATTTCAGACACAGTTTGTGGCTATCCTTTATCGTTTCCACCACCCCCATATATCCCCAACATTGAGTGTGGTGGTTCATCCTGACCACTGCATATTCAAGTTGTGACTCCCTTCGGGCAATGCCATCTATCATACCCTTATATGATAAGGAAATCAGAATCCAGCTCCTTGTTTCCCACACCAGGCATTGCTCAAGTGGGCTTAGGATCTGCGAGGAGGCAGTAACCTCACAAGAGGTCATATGTCTAAAGTGGGCTGGGACACCCAGCTTCAGGTCCTTCGACCTCTTTAGGACCCTCGCCCAAGTTCTCATTTAGGATTGTGTGGTGCAGTATGGGATTATGCGCTCAATCACATCGGGCTATTTCACCATGCCACGCATATCCCCTTGAGATATCCCTTCCATTATTTAATGTTCATTCCGCAAGCATAGGCCCTGCCATGCTCGGCATGACCCAACATTTGAGTTTCGGTCACCCTCTATATCCAGAACGACTCCCCTTCCGTTACGAGCTAACACCCTAAAGGATTGAATTCAACACATTGATACATTTCATGTGTTGAAAATATGGTCAGTGGTTGATGCCCAATTGTTTTACCCGACCATCGGTCACACAAGGGTGGATACAATGTGGCAAACCTGGTCAATACTTTTCCACAATCATCGTTGCCACTTTGTGGTCTTCCAGAAGCATGATGATTCCCCCTCTTTGAACCATGCATATGACGTTAAACTAGGAATATATGGTCCAAGCTCTATGAACCTTAACTAAGATAACCATCATCCTCTCTGCAATACGTTAAACTGCAAGGTGGCCGGGACTTTCCATCCACGGCCCAACCTCAGGCCCCTTGGCCTTTTCAGGCTCCTGGACCATGTTATAACTTAGGGTTGTATGGTGTGGCGTGGGATTATGTCCTCATTCACATCAGGATACTCGTTGCGTTGTACACCTCCTTTGTGTGTGTAATCTTACCCATATGTGTTTTCATTGTATGACAGTAAACTACTGATTACCCATTTCTAGAACTATGTGTGGCTTGATTCCTATCATAATGGGATGCATAAGACTCCAGAACATCTTGACTTCGGGTCCAGTCCCATATCTTACAATTATCCCCTTCACCTTGGCCCCTTATCCTGTACTTTCCCAGGGAGAGGGTTATATGGTTTTGTAAGGGAATATGATCTTCTTCGCATCGGGTTTGTAATAACCACACTATGTACCTCTTTCTTCTGCAATTTCTATATCCTCTTGTTATATACTCATCTTTTAAAATTGGCTACTCTCATGTTCATCCCCTCGACCCTCTTGGGTGATTAACCAATGCGCCCAAGAGTACTCTGGTTCAGCTTCTAGATTGTCAGATTTTACCTGGTCATGTTCCCACCCACCTTCCATGCTTTGTGTTCCCCTTTATTAGGTATTTCATCACCTTTCACATCTAAAGGGACCCCGAAATGGAATTTATTCATGGTCCAAGGTCCCTCCAACCAATAAGGTCCAATGTCCTTGAGGGTTTCGATCAAAAAACTGATACAGGTCCTGCATTGCGAATACAGTCAACAGTTGATGCTCATTTGTTGTTCTCATTCTAGGTCACACAATATGAATACTGTGTTTCGAACACCGTCAACAGTTATCCTCCATTATCACACCAACCCAATTAATCCCAAAATATCAGTTACATGGTTCACATTATTTTCCACCCCATGATGTCGAAATGGAATTTCAACACACACGGCATTAACCCTCAGTGCGCATTTTCACGTTAGGAGGAAACAAGTCATGATAAATGCATCATTTGGGGCTCCGCACTGACATCCCTTTAGTGTGAATTCCATGTATTATAAAAACCTCTTCCGCCGTTGTTTCCCACACCATGTTTGACTCACATGGTCTTAAGGATTGGGTTGAGGTCCGCACTTACTTAGAAGGATTTCAATCTTCTATGGTATGAGCTCTAAGACCACAAAGTAAAACCTCTTTTAGAACTACGTACAACTTGATTACAATTCCCATGAGATATGTAGGAATTCATAGACATCTTGTCTTTGGGTCTTGATCGAGTTCCAATAATTTATCTCTTATGTTCTTCCTTTGGGGCTCTAACTCTTATGGTACTACGTGGCATGGAATGGGATTATGTCTTCATTCAGAACAAGTTTGCATTAAACGCACCATGTATGCTCCTTTCTAGGAGTAATTCCACCTATATCCTATCCCACATTACATTAAATAGTATTTTTTCATGCACAACATTAAAAGGAACCTTTAAGAACTACGTGTGGCTTGATTCCCATTCTCATAGGATACATAGGAACACCCGGACATCTTGTCTTTGGGTCCAGTTCAACTGGGAGCCAGTTTCTCCTTCACCTTATCTTATAATCTTTCTTCGACCCTTGAACTATTGTTTCCTCATCAGAATTGTAGACGGTATGGTGTGGATCTCATCCTCATTCATGTCGACTATGCTTTATCACGCTGTCTGCATCCCCTCTAGAACCTCATCTCTCTTATATACGTTTGAGCTATATGACATTAAATTATTATGCTTAGTCCCCCACAACATTAAACTATTTTTTCTATCCTGCACGACATTTAAAATTCATGGTTGGACCCATCACATGACCTTAAACTGTCACATTATCATCATGGTCGTACGATGAAAAAGGACACTACATCGTGATATCCTCACTATAGGAGGAATCATGTTTGGTATCAGTCATGCACCTTATCATTTGTCAACTCCTGCATACAGCTTGATTTTTGTGGCGATACCTAGACATTCTATCCCAGGTCCATCGCTACACAAAAAACATTCATTCATCCTAAAGGAAAAACAAGATCTATCAAATACTACTTCTTTTGGTGAAAGGTCCAGACATGCACAACCTTTTAGAACTATGTGAGGCTTGATTCCCACCTTCATGGGATATGTAGGAACGCCCGTGCACTTTGTCTCAAGTAAAACCTGGCTTACATTTTTGTCCCTCAACCTGAAACCTCCCCCAAGAAGTGCACTGTGATCCAGACTATGTCCTCATTCATGTCGGATCTTTTAATTACATTGTTGTGTGCCTTCTATTTCCAACCATCCACGATCCAACCTCTATGACCATAAACTAGGACCACTCCATGTTCTGGCCGTAAGACATTAAATTGCACGACATCTTCCAGAACTACGCATGGCTTGGTTCCCATCCTCATGGGATATGTAGGAACGCCTAGGCATTATTTTCTTCGGGTCTAGCCCCTGGAATCTACAAATCATGTCCTTTATTTTTTGTCCCTTTGTCCCAAACTCATTTGGAAACATGTGGTGTGATGAGTACCTCATAGGTTCTTGTTCACGTCGGGTTTTTCAGTAGCCGAACCATGTGCTTCCCATATCTTTTCAAAATGTGGTCTGAGTTCTATAACCAAAAAATAAGATCATCCTATGGGAACTGTTTGTCACATTTGGCTATTTCACCAGCCTTCACAGTGTTCATCAAATAAATCCCTATTAATAGTCCACCCTACGACCATAATTTTAATGTGTGTGGCCTCAGGGCCCCTGTCTGTGGTAAGGGACTCGACTCCCACAATATGAGATGTCTTATAGTCATATTCAGATGCATTTTGACAAAAGTGCATGAAGTATGGAATTTTCATGGGGACATTTCCCTCGTTCCATGTCCAAGATTTATGAGCTCGTCATCTAGATCCCCATCCTCTTCAATTTTTGAAGGGACCCACATTGTGGCCTAGTCTCTTGCCACACTGACTTACATACCATTCTGGGACAACATCCCCAAAGATCTCAGATGGCATTTGCGACAGGTCATGTGTTTTGTACATGGTCAATAATCGACCCTCATTTGTTTGTCACCATTTTAAGCTAACGCGGTATGGATGTAGTGTTTCGAACATGGTCAAAATATATCCCATATCGTCACACCACCATCATTGTGGTCTAGATCTCGATCATCATGATTCAATTATTTCCACTTCCTTATGTTCAAGTGGAATTCCAACATATTCGGTTGTACTCCTCCGTGCATCTAGGTGCGCTATATAGGTGGGTCAGCATCAGTGGGACATCATCCACCTTGTGTCCCATCATCCCTAACATGTGCCTCCCTATGCTAGGAAAGTCCCATCACTACTGTTTGTTTCCCACATCAAGCATGAATTACGTGGGCTTAGTAGTTTTGGTAGGACATGTACCACCACAGTCATGGGACACGTACCTCACCTCATCCCTCAAAACGTTAAACTGATCTCTTAAAATGATGTATCGCTTGCTTCCCATCCACATGGGGAACGTAGGAACGCCTGAACAATTTTCTTTGGGCTCAAACTAATTTTCAATTTTGGTCCCTTGACCTGAAGAGTTTCTTCTGGGGATACATGGTGTGATCCAGACTTCAAGTCCTCATTCACGTCGGGTTTATAGCTACCACACCACATACTCCCTTATGAGGATCTTCCCTTTCAATCCATGTCCTATCGTAAGATGTTAAACTGAACGAGTCCATATGTACTCAACGAATGACACTAATCTATGCTTATACCCTAAACAAATTTAGGATGCCCTATGTTAATCTTGGGATGGCACTGTTTCCTCTCCAGAGAGGATTCTCCCTACCGGTGTTGGTCACTGACCACACTATTCCCCAAGAATTAAGTTAAGCTTGATTCCCATTCTCATGGAATACATAAGAACCCATATAAAGCATGTCTCTAGGCCCTTCCCCAAGAATCATAATTCCCTTCCCCCCCTTTTCGAGTCCCATGACATGATCACTTTTGGTGAACCATGAAATTGTAGCTTTACCCAGAACAAGTTCAGAATGCCCCACGATAATGTTAGGAGGCGATAGTTTCGTTTTCATAGATGTCATGTTTGTAAATTTGTTTGATCCCTGATTAGACCAATGTACCCACCTAATGCATTTCCACCACGGTGGCGTAATTTCATGAATGTTGGACTCCAGTCGAACAAACCCATCACTCCACTCTCCACGCTTTGGGTTCCCTTTATTACAATCCTCAAACTCTTTCATGTCCTAAGGAACCCCCTAACATTATGGATGAACAGCCTATGGCTCACCTACTATCATGGGCTATCGTTATGAAAGACTAATGGAAGACATTTTGAGTCAGACCCCGTGTTTCGAACATGGTCAGCGGTCGACCCATATTTGTTATCTCTATTTCAGGCTAACCAATAAGGATACTGTGTTTCGTACATGGTCAACAGTCATTCTTAATTGTCATTCCATCACTACAGTGTTCCGAATCTTGGGTATTGTGATTCATTCCTTCCATCCCCCCTGTTTGGATTTATTCCAGCACCCCTAGCATTACCCCGTTTGTGCACAAGAGCACACCGGGAAAATGGTAAATCATCTATTCTAAGAGCTTCATTCTCTTATCAGATATCGCCATTATCTTCCCCAGAATCTGGATTGGTTGTTCAACCCTTGGGTGCCGGAAGAATAGTTGGCACTCATACATTTAAATTAAGTAATAGTGTGATCATCCCTTATTTCTCACATCAGGTGTGACCACTATGATCTTAGGAATGGATTGCTATTTATTTCACGACTGTGGATGAATGGATTAAACCAAATGAATAATTAAATAAATCTATCCATACACCTAACCATAAATGCAATTCATAAAAACAGTTAGTAAAGAGAAATTAGGTTATGAGTTCGACCAAAACAGGGCCCTTAAGGATCAGCATCTGTGATAGATTGTTTCAGCACCGCTAGCTTTTGGCATGTGGCCTCTAGGATAGCTTCTCGTCCCCTGAGAACCCTCTCCTCATCAGCTGCCACACAATAAAGTGAACATTTACTAGTTTATGTTTACGCCTATTCATTTTGATGTTTAATCATTTGGTGACCCACTTCCACTAGCTGCTCTTGGGCGTCCGACTGCTGGGCCCTCAATTGCTCCACAAGCTAGGAACAGTTGGTGATGAATACTTCCTTTTCTTTCATCTGTTCATCACGGAGTCAGACCTCTTGTTCCACCTTCAAGAATTCTTGGGTACTCCACAACTCTTTTTGATACCATGAAAAATTGGAACATCGGTTTCTCTCAAGTAACTTCACGACCATGTAGTCACAGACTGTCAAATAAATCCAATGACCATCCACCCCTCTAGCACAGAGAATGAAAAACAAGATATGGAGCGATCCCATTCTTTTTAGCCATTATATATGAGTCTGACTGAGAAATCACTTGATACATCCCCCCCCCCATGTCGTGTCATATGGCTCTCATCGGCTGCCTCCAAGTCAAAATCATATATCACCTTAGGATCTGTAGGCTGATAATTGGGGAAAGCAGCCAAGAGATCAGCAACATGGTATTTTTCAAGTAATACTCCCAAGGGGTTGGGATATTCAACTTATGGGTGACCTTACTCTATCGCCTCAACCTCGATAGCTCCTTCACTGACTTCAGGCCCCACCTCTGCATTTATAACACTGATATTCACAGCGCTTCATTCACAATGTTCTCAGGCCGGCTCGATTAGGGAAATGTGCCCTAATGGGTCAACACAATTTCCATCAAATAAATCACGGATAGTATAGATTTGGTTGCCTTCCAAGCATCCAATGTCGTGCTTACTGTACAAACAATGAGCACCATGATCAGTTGAGTTCTTTAATATCCCATACAAGTGGATATGTGAAAAAAATTTACAAGAACTGAGTGCATCGGGATCTGGTGTTCCCATCGCCGTAGGAGCTGTCAAGGTAGGGGATCCCTTAGCACTTGTTATATTAATAATGGGCATCATCTCCCCCCCCTTATTCTATCGGATCCCCCTCCCCCCATTCGGATGGAGCCTCTTGGTGTGTGCCAATATGCACCTGAGTGGAATAAGGAGATCTGATTGAGGGTTACAAGAACAAGTGAAGGGGGTAAGGAGAGGTAAGGGCTCAGACATACCTTGAGTAGCTTAGTTATGTCTACATCAGATCCAATGATATTTCCACTCTCCCGAAGGTGCCTTTGGTGGGACGTACCTTGAGATCCTCCACCTTCGAGCTCCTCTTATCAATCACCTCCTCCTTCCTCTTCTCCTTCACATTTTACTTCCACCTCCTCCTATTCAGTCCCACTACCATCTGGCTCCTCAATGTTGTCGCCATCCTCGTGCAACATCTTGTATGGATCCCGATCCTAGCCGAGAATTTCCTTCAGAAGGAGGGGTGTTTCTTCACACTGACCTCACTGGCTTGTATACACATCCATGGCCATCAGGTACGCGTGTCAATGATGGAATTTTACCCTGTCATCAACCTGGATGAGTCCGACCTCTGGCAGTTGGATTCCTACTCATGTCATCTTTTTCCAAAGGGATTTAGAACCCATCGACTATCGTAGGGTCAACCAGGCTGACCACAGAGCTGGGAAAATTGCATCATCAGATAGTTCAATTAGATACATTTTCTGCTACACAGGATGTTCCCTGAATGCTTCGTGAGCCCCTACCCCCTAGGCGACAATGGTGCGGCCATGTCGTGTGATGTTTCAACTACTATAGTCCCAGCTTATGCGGGTCTAGTTTCCCGACTTGCTACAGACCTTTCCTCCCAAGTAGTTCCCTAACTTCTCTCTCGCCACCATGGTTCTACACTGGTTAACTTGAGCTACTGAACTCACTTATGAAAAAGTCCCTCAGGGTGTGCTATAGCCCAATGTTAAGTTTATTCTATCAGGAGGCCAGCATCATCTCCAGGAGGGAAGGTAATGACATCGCCAGAGCCCTAGGTTGTGAAAATCAGTCAAATTTGGTGAAGAACACATGGATGCCTCTCCTCTCAGACATATGTATACACATTCTTTGGCATCCGTCATAGGAATCAACACTTATTGGCCAATATTGACGGCACAAAGGGCTCAGAAAAACACTTCCCATCAACCTGGGCGACGAGCACGCCACCTCAAATGATTTGGAAGTATTTTCATTAGTTTAGTGATCCCTGCTCATTGTCTATCATTTGGCCAGTCGGAGTGGGGAATGGGCTGAAAGTTAATTTGACATGATTGCTTATTATGGTCCTTACCCCCTCCTCATTGAGAGTCAATGACATGACCCCTACAATGTTTTGTATGGAAGGTCATAGGCCATTACTCGGAGGATGGATGGAATTTGGAAAGGTATATCTTCCACAATGAACCACAATCTAGACATGAAGGAGATAGAGCGGACCAATGATCCTCCATGGTGACCCCCTCTCAAAATTCACCCCTGGATGTCATAAAAATGGGATAACATGGGGACTCCCAGATTGAACCTCTGATTTGCGGCCATGATTCCAACCATCACCAAAGTCATTGGATGAACTCCAATCATGCGTCCCTCACTATTTGGAGACACCCACTCAAGAAGGTTTCCAGAAAACCAGTGTACCATACATTTGGGTCCTGAATCTCAATTATAATTAAGCTCCATTATTTATACTCCTCTGCCTCCAGACTCCTATACGATCCGATCTAGCTCCTCTATGCCACGGTCGGACACCGTCTTCCTCACCTTAGAATCTTGAGATTTGGATCCTTTTGTAGAAACAAGATAAATAATTTTTTGTTGGAAATTTCCTTCATAAAATCCTTGAACCCAAGCCACTCCTTACAAAGCTCCAATAGATTCCATGTTAGGATAGGAGTTTTTGATCTGTCTCCCCAGATTTTCTTCGTCGGAAATAATTCATCATACTGGTGCCCATCCAAAGGGGTACCCTAGATGAAATGAATGTACCAAAGGCTGATACCAACTTCCCCATGGTGAATATGGAAGGTATTGGTATTGGGGAACCATAGGGTTAACAACTCTGGCCTAAGTTCATGCTAATGGTAAAAATGGAACTATGACGTCCACACCACCTTGAACAACCTGATGTGTCACAATTCAACCCCAAACTGGTCACACATCTGGCGTACCAAATATGCCCAGGCCCATTCATTGGTGAAATTGCCTCTAGACCACAGATCCCAATCCTACAACCAACCTTTAGTTTTTTCAGTGACATTCTTCCAGAAAGTACTTGCGTAATGGGATGGGGAGTCCTCTACAACCGTGTCACATCCCGAAATGGTTCTAGTCCTGGTATTCAGGACGTAAACATCCATACGCCTGGTTTATCTAGTAGTATGGCCATTTTTGGTGATATTATTTTGATCTAGTTCATCCTCACGGGTCACCCACGACTAAGGTGTGTCAACTTCAAATCGGGGGATGGGTACCTCCTCCAAAATACCGAAGTCCCATATCTGCAACTTTTAGGACGGCGCATACTCCTTCTAGTCTAGTTTCAACAGGCTGAAGAGAGTATGGTTGCTAGATATAATCTTTCAAGCACCATAAACCTCAAGGATGGAAACCATCTCATCTCTTTGAGTGGAAAACACAGCTTCTCTCTCAGTGTCAGCACGTTTGGAAACCATATTATTTTGGTGAGGTCTCAACGAGTCAGTGTGAAAAAGAATATTTGGAGAAAAAACTAATAGGTAGCATGAAAAATCTAGATTCCACATAAAAAATCAGAAGTATCCATTAAAAACTGAGGTTGTGGCGCAAAAATCATCAGCTCTGCGTGTAAAATGACGGCTGAACTTGAGGAATTAAGCACAACCGAAGCAGTTTTTTTCACAAGACACGGAATGTTTTTCCCGCATGAGATCTCAGGACTTATCGCATGAGAAAATTCCATACAAACTGTGGGACCAGTGAGGGTTTTTATAAAAGTTGGGTAGGAATTTTTTGCACGAGTGAAAAGTGATTTGCGTGAGACGTCTCATGTTTTAGTGCCCCTAAAGGGTTTTCACGCGCGGACTCCAGGAAGTTATGTGCTTCGCTATTTCCCTTAGAATTTTACCTTTGCATCCCCTCGTTGATCTGATTCTGAGGGGGGCATTTTTAGATGCTGAAAAGAACTCAAGGGCTGAAGGAGGTTTTGGCATGACAAATCAAAGCCATATTTTGACCCAATGATGCATAGGGAGTCCCGAAAGGGCCATGCAAAAAAGTCTCAGCTATGCGTGAAACAAATCTCTCCCCCACATAAAACCATGGGATACGAGGCCATTTTCCTTACCTATGTGAATACTCCCATGCCGTGCAGAAATAGTCGTGCCTACGTGGAAAACTACCGTGTCGTGTGGAAACTTCCGCCCCGATCCCATACTTCAATTCCACTGACCACAAGCACAGAATTTTGTGCACCACGCCCCGCGTGGAAGATCATCAGTGATGCTGCCAGCAGCGCACTCACTTTCGCATGGACTTGTTTCTGCGTGGATCAGGTGAACCCGATCGCCTATAAATATAAGGGACCCCCTCCAATTTCTGATGGCTTAAGAATATGAACTGTCTCCTTTGTGTAAAATCTACCTCTCTTGTATGAAAAAGACGGCTTTCAAGTACGATATTTTTTAGGACAGGTTTCCCAATGGTCTGCCTTCGCGTGAGACCACATGGGCTTAACCCTCATCGAAATCCCTATGAGTCTCGTCCCCTGCGCCCAATCCCTTCTAATTTCACACAATCCCTTCCAATTTCTTACAATCACTTCCAATTGAGTGTCATCCCTTCCAATTGTGTGAAATCCATTCCAATTACATGCAATCCCTTCCAATTGTGAGTAACCCCTTCCAATTGCGCTCAATCCCTTCCAATTTCACCCAATCCCTTCAAATTGTGCGCAAAGAATATGACTTGCAAGTAATCTCCTCTATTTTCATGCAAAACCTCGACTACCTTTTATGCACCCACCCTCTCCAATTGCACGCTAACCCAGTTTGTTTCATGCTAGCAGCTCAATTGTGGGCTGACCCAATCTTTTTCCACGCAATTTCTTCAATTACGCGTCCACCCGCCGTTTTCCACGAAACTATTCCTTTTTCACCCAAACCTCCCTCCATGCATGAAAAACTCCCTTCTTTCATGCATGTGTTCGATGACTTTCTTTCAAACATCATTTTCGGGTGCCTCCCAGGCCCAAAACATTTTCGTCACACACCCTTTTCTCGTACGACCCTCTTGGCTTGTACAAAGTAATTTTAAAGTCCCTCAGGCGGTGCTCCACATTGTGTTGCTTCACATCATGCTTATTTGGATAGGCACACTAATATTTATTTCTTCTTCACATAGCCACACTAATATGGACCCCCCAATGGTACGCTCCATAACACCCCCAACCACGGCGTTGTCTGTCCCTTTGCTCTACTGAGGTGTAGAGGGTGCCGGTTATGTAAGTACTAGGGGTTTGGAGTAAACACACCTCATCCGAACTGCATGACATTAAACTGAAAAGCACCTTAGTCCTCATCACATGATGTTAAATTGTGGCCTCGACCCATGCATCATACATGGGGTACCCCACCTTGGACATTCTACACACCCACTAGTCTCCACGAGAGTGAGATCATTCCTCACCTGGAATGAGATCCTCTTCATCGTAGCAGCGTTTTTCTATAGAGAAAGGGAAATCACCTAGGTGTAAGACCCTAGATTTCCTTGCATAAGGAATCACCCCTAATCCTCATCTCTTACTGGGTACTAAGTCCTTCTCCCACAGGGCGTTGCCACCACATGAACCTCCACCCTGGAGTATGTCCCTATCTCCATCTCTCGGGGTGGAGAACCGTGTGTAAGCCCTTGTTTCCTCATTGGGCCTCTAACAACGCATGAGCCCCACTTCACTTCCCATAGATGCACCTTTTTCAACCTGATCATTAGGTCTTTGTTGTCTCTTGTTTCTCACATTGAGCATGACTCACATAGGCTAAGAGCAAGCATCAACCAAGAAATATTATCCGGTTAGCCTAGAGTGTAATCCCCAAACACCTTCTTGAACTATGTGGTCGTTGATCATTTCCAAGGTGAGGTTTGTAGGAAGCCTCCCTGGGGTTCAAACCCAACAACTGGTTGTTCCGACACCCTTCGCATCGGTTCCCACACCACCTGAACTACGTGGTCTTTGATCCTTTCCAATGAAACATACGTAGAAATCCCCCATGAAGTACAATCCCACCATCTATCTGGGCCCTAGGTCCTCCTTCATGTCGGTTCACCCCCGTCCTTCATGACATTAAACTGTGAACCTCAATTAGCAGTAAGTCGTTATCTCCCCTGATCAGCAGTAATCTGTTGTTTCCCGTAGTTAGTGGTAAGCTATTGTACCCACCTGAACTACATGGACTTTGATCCCCTCCATGGTGAGGTATGTAGGAATCCTCCATGAGGTTCAATCCCCCCACCCATTGGTTCTGACCCACTTCACATCGGTTCACCAAACTCCTCCATGAACTAAGAGGTCTTTGATTCGTTCCAAGGAATGGTACATAGGAAGACTCCATGAGGTTCAAACCCACCATACATTTGGACCTCGGGTCCTCCTTCGTGTCAGTCCACTGAAACCCATCCCATATGAACATCATGGGAATGATCTCTGTCTTCTAGGCTTGGTACATAGCAATCATCCACGAGGATCAACCCCATTCAGCAATAAGTCGTTGTGACCCCACCCAGCAGTAAGCCATTGTATCCCTATCCAGCGGTAAGCTGTTGTGACCTCAATCAGCAGAAAGTCGTTGTGTCACCTACATAGCGGCAAGTCATTATAATCCTATTTGTTGGGTTCATCATCTTTGGTCTGTCCTTGTGGCATCAGACTAACATGGTCTGCTAACCATGAGTGAGCCACAATCATATCATTGGGTCGTTGTCCTATGTGTAGGCCCCCAATTCAATTCCATTTTTGGTCTTCCCTTCGAGCCTATGTGTTTGGGGAAGGTCATGCCCCAACCCAGATGATCCATTTCATTTGGATCGATCACATGAATCCATTCTCACGGGCCACCTCCTTAGGCATCCCTTCACCCTACCGAACTACGCTGACCTTTGTTCCTTGCCACATGGATACTTAGAAAGTCACCTCGAGACTCAATCCCAACATTAATATTGTACTAATGGCAGTTCCATCCCATCCACCATCGACTTCATTCAAACACTCCATCATCCATCATGATTCTTACCCGGGCCGCCACATCTGGGTGAGGTCATGACAAATCACCCTAAAACATGAGTGTTCCCTCCATAGGTTGCACCCATCTGTTCTACTTTATTTAGTTTTCTAATCAGTCTGATCTATCTATGCCAAATGTTAATCCTATGGAATACCCTGTGTTAAATAGGGGATACTGAGGAAAACATCGGATACATTCCTATGGAATATGATTCCCCGCATTCGACGTGGGATTCCTCGCACTTCCACGCCCTCGAGAACCCCTATAATAAGGGGGGAAAACCCAGATGTTCCAGGGTTCCAGCATCCAGACACGCTAGTGATGTCCAGCATGACCACTCCCCTGACAGAAGTTTGCTGCCCTGACCAGACCCTTCGTAATGTCTAGACAGAAGCAGTGTGATTAACTGGATTCCATGAAGATATGACACTAGGAAGAGTTTCACGAACAATGTCTTATATCTATATGGGACACCCAGACTAGGTTATGAGTTCTGAGGAAGAATCCACAGAAGGAATAACTGACATCCCATAATCCCATTTTGATCAGGGAGAAAACTTCCCTGAACAAGCGATGGATGTCGCACGCCTTTAGAAAGCGGGAATGTGGGGAAACGAAATAGTGCCTTTAGTACTCAAGAAGACAAATGCGCACGGCCCAGAGAATGCATCGAAAACAATGATATACAATGTTAAAGTACAATATATACTGCAAATAAAAGTGAATTGGTGTATAACAACAAAAAAAGTCTCAATGGAATGTAAGTTGAAATGAATTCCTTTATAAAGACCATATCCTTAGGTTAAGGATAAATCAATGAAATTATTATGTGTGAAAAAATATAAATAAACTAAATATTATTGGATATTTAGTGTAAATATATTAGAGAACATTCACACATATCCTTGTAAAAACAACAACAATGACTTGGATGTTTAACTCAATGAATAGAAGTTGAGTTAAAAATACTCTTATAAAGTTTATATCAATGACTTGAGAATTTATCAATGGAGTGAGTATGTGTATTGAAATTATATCCACACAACGGGTAGTGGAAATTACTACATAGGTAAACAAAAAGTGATCTCACACATAATCATGGAGTAATGTAATCAATGATGTTTACATAAAACCAAATGAGTGGAAATTGAAATTTGATATTCCCTTAATGATTTCATAATGTAAAAAACATACACCCCATGAAAGAAGGATTATTCCAATAATGATTCAAATACCCATAAATTAAATTATATTATTCAAAAAATACAATCATGGGAAGCACATACACCACAAAAAAAATAGTAGTGGAAAATATAGCATGAATCTCACGGGAATAAAAGTGAGATGAAAACCCCTTACCTTTTACAGTTCCTTGGTCAAGGGTATGTTAACCTGCTGTATAATAGTTAAAAAATTGTTATTAAATTATGATATAATCATATATGTAAATATTATATCATATAGGATCTTCTAATATTTCTTTTTTAATAATATTTTAGTAGAATCATCATTTCAGGTGTTAACTGATTTGTTTACCTTTATATGCTCGGTTATGTAAGACATGTTTGTTATGGATAGGTTGTATTTTATTAATATATAGAATGATATTAAGTTCATAAAAATTATTTCGCATCATAAAATGAAAAATAGTCTTGAATGATTACGATGATGATTGAATCTCAACGCGTTCATTGAGACGATAATCAGACCGTACGCAAGAGCGACAATATCAATATATTGATGGTGAAATGGTATGTAATTCGATATTATATCATATATAAAGAATAATTAAAATGTTATATTTATTATTTAAATCAGTTATACTCATTATTATACCCATCTAAATAATGAAGTGTTTGAATAACAAACTACACCACAATATGGAGACGGTAATCGGTACGTACGCAGGTATGGTGACTTTGTCTTTTATAAGATGAATAGAATATTGAATATGGTTGTACAATTTTAATAATAAAATTACAGTTTATATAAGATACTAGAGTTATTATTTTATAATTGAAACTCCAAATAAAGAGGAAGTGGAAGAAGAAAATAACATGAAAGAGGTGATGAAATATCTACCTCTTCTTCGGATTTTTTCTTTTGATCTGATAAAAAGGGCTCCTCAGGTTGGCTTTCTGACCAAAGTAAGGCCTCCAAGATGAATACAGAAAGGTTGGGAGGATATTTGGGTTTGGGTAGGCCTATGAAAAAGTATTTGGAGGTGTGAAATTAAGATAAGGGGATGTTCCCTTTTATAAGAGAGGAGCGGGTCAGTTTAGGAAAATCTTGAAATATTATTTTATATTAAAATCAATTTCGGTTTATAATAAATCTAAAATGAAATAGTTAAAGGAAAAGGTGGTTATGGGTCTAAAATATCTAATCCAATTGTTTTTAGATAGGTTTAGTTCATCATATAATCCTTATCGTTTCGGTTTAACTCTTAGTTAAATAGTTTGACATTTACCATTTCTCTTTGAATTTTTATATTATATTGTTAATAAACATACTATATCAAGCCTAGTGACCCTAACGTGGTTAAATAATAATATATATAACCTTGTCTAAGTACTTTGACCAAACCCTATATTTTTAAGAATATTATATCAACTAATAATATAATATATGTTTTAAAAACTCAATTATGTTAATTTTGACACTATTTAGTATTTGATTTTTTCAAAGCCAAAAAAACTTTATCACTTCGAATAAAATTTATTTTACCAATACTATCATGTCATATTAACATATAAATTTAGTGGAATTCATTAGAAGTCTCAATTTACATTTATTTGGATATTTGTAATATCAAGTATTTTTGTATTTCCTTCTTAAGGTAATTATTGCATCATAATTGTGTCATAAATAAATTAAATTATTTAATGTCCAAAAATTATTAATAAAATACCATTATGTATGAAATCTTCTTATCTTTATAATTAATTTTATAGTCGAATTTATATTGTGTGTAACCCAATATTAAAAATGGTTTAGTTATTAAATATTGAATTAAACTCCTTTAACTCTTATTTAAATAAAATAATAATAAATGTCCTAATCTAAACCATGAGGAAAAAATGTAACACCCCGACCCTAGAACCTAGAGTCAGTGCATTATTACATAAAATTTGAATGATTACAAGAAAGAACAACTCTTGAAAGACCGATTAGTTTAGTAGACTTGGGAACACTAGATATATTCATAAAGATTACATTACATCAATAAGTGAAAAACTAAACCAACATATGGTCTTCATATCCCCTCATACTATCCCTTCAGGTCATTCATAAAATACTTCTTCACATCCTGGGAAAAATAAAACATTGAAAGGGGTGAGCTCAGATGCTCAGTAAGGATAACAATATAGAGGAAACTTTCATAAATAAACATAAAAATTTATGGAAATGTATAACTAAAACAAAAGCCTTTTAAACATGAACTTCAGCATAATATGGCAAGGATAAAATGAAATAATGCCATTTAATTATTCACATGGATATTCTACTAGTCGAATAATCAGGTGAAAATATTAATAACCACTTTCATAACGACGGAATGCATAATGCCAGACTATCATAACAACGTAGCCAAGGCCTCATGCCAAGACTACAAATAAGATTGTGTCAAAGCCTCGTGCCAAGTCACTAGTTTTTCTCATGAGACCTACCGATGCATCGAGGATCTATAGCAGGCTCCACCTGTCACTTACTAAGTCTAATGCATTCCTCATATGAAAAGATTTAAAAATAACATAAACATTCGTATTAAAACTAGTTTAGAAAATGTTAATACTTTATAAAATAACCATGAATGGAATAAAAATATAACATCCATAGTCAAACATAACTCATTCGATACAATATGGAAGATTGTATTGCATCATATTAACCTCAATCGACAATGATGAAGGATATTGACATAGATGAAAATAATCATCAAAACAATTAGAGTGAAATATCCCACTTTTTCTTGAAAGCATTTAAAAGTTTCACTACTTATCAAGAAGACATTTTATATATATTTTTTGAATAAAAGAGTCCCATACAACTTTGAAACTTTTAAAAGGAGTTTTAATTTTAAAACATTAATGTCCATATAAATAAATCTTGAAAACGATTTTTAAAACATGGACATTAATGAGGATGATTTTAAAGAATAAGTCTTTAAAACATTTAAAAATGGTATTTTAGTTAGAGTTTCTAACCAAAAAAGAGACACTTGAATACAAATAATTGAGGTAATAAAAACTTTGTAATATCATGAGAATAAATGGATTCATGTTATACTATGTCAAAGTACATTATATACACCACATAAATGTGATTTGGTGTATAACAACAAAGAAGTCTCAATGGAATGTAAATTGAGAAGAAATCTCTCATAATGGTCGTATCCTTAGGTTAAGGATAAATAAATGACATAATTATGTGTGACAAATATAAATACACTAAATATGATTGGATATTCAGTGTAAAATAATAAAAGGACATTCACACATATTCTTGTAAAAACAACACCAATGAATTGGATGTTTATCGCAACAAATCGAGATTGGGTAAAAATTACTCTTATCAAGTTCATACCGATGACATGAGAATTTATCAATGGAGTGATTATGTGTATAAAAATTATATCCACAGAAAGGGGAGTGCAAATTATGACATAATATAATGAATAGTGATTCTACACATAATCATGGAGTAAAATAATCAATGAAGTATGCCTAAAGCCGAATGAGTGGAAATTGAAATTTCAAATTCCCTTATTGATTTGGTAACATAAAAAACATACAACCATGAAAGAAGGATCATAAAATGATCATTTAAATATACATGAATTAAATTATATTACACATTGAATACAAACATGGGTAGTACACACACCACATGTAATAAATAAGTGGTGAACAATGGAATTCACATGGAATTGAAAGTTAGATAAGAAACCCCTTACTTTGTACTTTTTACATGGTTGACGGTATGTTAACCTTCTGTATAATGGTAAAATATTTTTTATTTAATTATAAAAGAATCATTTACATTAATATGGTATCATATATAATCTTTTAACATTAATTTGTTAATAATATCTTAGTATTATCATCATTTCTGGTGTTAACTTACTCGTTTTCCATTATATTCTTTCTTACGTAAGCCGTGTTTGTTATGGATATATTGTATATTATTCATATACAGAATTATATCAAGTCCCCAAAAATTATTTTTGATCATCAAATGAGAATTATACTTGAATGGATATGATGGAGAGTGAATCTCATCGCGTTCGTGGAGACGGTAGTCCGTACGTACGCAAGAGAGACAATATCATTATTTTGATGTTAAAATAATATATAATTGGATGGTATATCATATAGACAGAATAATTATAATGTTATATTTATTATTTCAATTAATTACACATCATTATTATACCCATCCAAATAATAATTTATTGAATGACAATTACACCACGACGTGGAAACAGTAAGGCGTACGTACGCACGTATGGTGGCATGCCATTCAAAGGATGGATAGAATACTTAATATGGTTGTACCATATTTATAATAAAATAAAATTATATATAATATAATAGAGTTATTATTTTAGAATAGAAATAACAAAGAAAGAAGAAGTTGATGAAGAAAGGAACTTGATAGAGGGTGGTGAAAACATTACCTCTTCTTCGGGTTCTTCATTTTGATTTGATGAAAAGGGCATATTAGGTTAGCTTTATGATCAAACTAAGGACTCTAGGTTGTAGTGAGGGGTGTTGAGAGAGATTTTGGTCATGGTTTGTTCGATCCAAAAGGCTTTGAATGTGTGAATTAGTGAGAAGGGGGAGTTCTGTTTTATAAGAGGGGTGAGGGGCACCTTTGGAAAAACTAAAAATATTATTTTATAATAAATTCATATTCGGTTTATAATGGATTAAAAGTTGATTTTTTAAAGTTTAAGGTGGGGATAGGTCAAAAACCACTCAACCAATAGAATTTAGACGGGTTTGAGTCATTATATTAATCTTATCTTTAAGTATTAACTCATAGTTAATCAGTTTCACTTTTACAATGTCTCTTTGTATTTTTATATTATATGGTTAATAAACTTACTATATACATCTTAGAGACCACAAAGTGGTCCATTAATGATAAACCTATCATGATATAAGTCTCTTGGCCGAACCTTAGATTTTTAGGAATTGAATATAAATTAATAATATAATATTTGTTTTAAAAACTCCGTTATGTCAATTTTGACACTATTGGGTATTTTGTTTTTGATAAATTCATAACAAAATTATTACTTCAAACACAGTTTATATAATCAATATTAATATGTCATATTAACCTAGAAAATTAGTTTAATTCATAAAAAGTTTCATATTACATTTATTTTGATATTTATAATATCAATTATTTTCATATTTCATTAATTAGGTAGTTAATGCCTCACCATTGTGTCATAAATAAATTAAATTAGTTAATATCTAAGAATTATGAATAAAATACCATTAAGTAGGAAATAGTTTTAGATTTCTAATTAATATTTAAAATCGAATTTATCTTATGTATAACCCTATATTGCAAATGAGTTAGTAAATAAACATTGATTTGAACTCTTTTAACACTTCTTTGAATTAAATAATAATAAATGTCCTAATATAATAAAAGTGGACCTAAATGATAATATTTTACTCCTGAGGTTGTTGTTGGTCGAGATACACATGTCCAATAGAATTAGTACATATGTTAGGGTATTATTAATATCATTTCTACCCTTAATTACCCTATTTACTTTTAACCGTGGTAAATAAAAGTAAAAAGTTACTATTCACCAAAAATTATTTTCATCTCATTAAACCACATTTTACTCCTTGATATTAACCGTGTCTCTTTTATTTTCGAAATTCCACTTACAGAAGCGGTAAAATTAGGTTTTATGAAAAAATCAGTTTTTTAACTTCCACTTAGTGGTTTCACTATTCATCAAAAAATGAAAGTTTCCAGAAAAATACAAAAACTTAGGCCTAAGCTATATTTGATATTATGAATTCAAAAATGATGTCTATTTTACCAAATTCAAAACATATTAGTTTCATTAATTAATTTAAAAATTTATTCCCATCGTCAAAACAAATAGCGTGTTTTTAAGAGATAATAACTATCAAAAGACTGACACTTGTTTATGTCTGGTTTAAATGTGAATTTACATCCAATGAACAACACTGTATTAAATTGTAAAAATATATTATAAATATACTTTAAAACCACTCAAATTAATAATTTATCACTATTAATTATTTCGAGTAAAAAAGTTTATTTTAATTAAAATTTAGAAATATTCACTATTCATCAAAATATGAAATTTATCCGAAAAGTACCAAAATTTAACCCTAAGATAATTTCGATATTACAAATCCAAAAATGAAGTCCATTTCGAATGATACAATTTATAATATTTCAAATAGTTGGTATTACTATTCATAACGGCTAGTTTGATTGGTTGTGGTGTGTTAGAATCTCGAAGTTGCGTACAATGCACGCCATTGCATTATTCAATGGGAAACGTACCGTGGAATCTTGGGGTGTTACATTCTCCCCTCCTTCAATAAATTACGCCCTCGCAATTTTTTTAAAATTAGGATTGAGAATATAATGGAAAGACCTACATCGGATAAAGAGTCAATAAAACAATCACTTTAAAAGAAAGGAAGAGATGTATAAAGGTCACCCAAGATAACCCATACTAGGATTCCATGTAGGATAACATGGATATGGATGATAAACTAAGTGTTAAGTTCTAATGGAGAGGGATATAAAATATGATCAGGAGGAAGTTAACAATAAGAAAATCACAAACTTGTGTTGGGACAAACGACAATTAGACTCCCAGTAGAAAAAGTAAATGGACAACATTTTTTTATGTTACATTATAGAAGGACTAGGAATTAATTTATGATATTGAATAAGGACATAAAGATATATACTTACTTTTTATGTAGAGTTTCATTCTTTAATAAATTTTTACCACTAACTCATTGTTTTTTGAACAATGAGTATTCAATAAGACTTGGCCACAATGGAAGAGCTAGAATAAACTTCTATAGAAATACATGATCCACGTAGGATAAAATATATATTTACCTTGTCTTTAGAGATTAGTCAAAACCAAAATGGTTAGTAAAATATCTGATGATTCCCCAAATGGATATTCCATTAGAGAAAAAAATACAAATATTAATTTTTAAAATTAAACCAGCAATACCCCAAAGGTAAATAAATACCATTCTATAACAAATTGACTTTAAAATCCTTCAATATAATCCAAACTAATATTGAAACCCAAAACATATAATAATTTAGTCTTCCACATTAAATTGTATCTCCAAATGAAATTAATTACTCTTAAAGTCACATACTTAAAAGAAATTAACCTAATTATTTCCATAAATAACCAAAATCACTATAAATTGACAATAAAAACATAGATAAAAATCCACCATTACTCCTCCAATTAAATCCTATACTATTCTATTTTCCTTGGTCATATACTGTTCACAACAAAGCAAACAACATCCAAAATAACATTTATCACTTAATCACAAAATCATTTTCTTATACTAAGGGTATTAATTTGATAAGACATAAGATCCCAAATCAAATTATTATTGATCAATAAAATCATTTAACTAAAAATAATAGTCACTCTAACCAGGTACTTCAGGTAGTCCAGTGGTAGGCGATAAATCCAAATCGCACTTTGGTTATGGGTTTGATTCCCACAGCTTTGTCCGACGCAACGGGTTGTCACACGGTCTCCGTGTTGTCCTTTTTCAATAACTATATTTTATAACATTACCAAAATGAGATATATTCCTCAAAATAACCATAACATATTTTAACCACAACTCTTATCTCCTACCTTTAATTTTCATCCCAAATTATAATAACTTATAATTACCTCAAACCCAATGATCATATTAAACCAAATGGTTATTTATAACTATATCCACAAGAGAAAAGATAATTCTTCCTGAAATATCATTCTCACATGGAAAACTATAGGGTTAAAAATACAATATAAAATTATTCCAAAATAAACCCATCAACAAGGAGCACTAATACTTTTTAAACATTTCTCAAACCATTTATTTCCACATGGCTTCTTCTTTGACCAAGAAAATATCCTATAGAATAGGGAATTCACTCAGGTAATGGCCAGGTCCCCTACATTTATGACAAATGACTGTAAATGGATACTTGGGACCATTTTTATCTTCTTCCATAGTACTCTTCATTTTTCTTCGGCAATTATTCACTTTATGTCCTTCCTTACCACACGTAAAGAATTTCTTTGAACCATTGAGACACTTTCCTGGGTGTCTCCTTCCACATTTCCTGCATGATGGAAATTGAAGATTTCTTTTCTCCATGGTCTCCACTGTTTGATCTCTTATCATTCCTCACCTTTATCTTCTTTGTTGAGTCTGGGAATTGGTTAATATATATATTATTGATCATATTTTTGGAAAATTGATTTGGAATAAAGACAATATCTTTTACGCCTATCAACATTCCATTATTTTGTTCATTTCCACCACCGTTCCCACCATGTACATCATTCTCAAAGTCACTATGACTTCCTTGGAATCTATCCATTGACTAAAACCAAAAGCATTGTGTGAGTAACAGTAGTCATAATATCATTTAGAGATTAACATGTCACCATATTCCCAATTTGAAACACATGAGGATTAACCAAGGTCATTTACTCTCATCTTATATACATAATAATTCAAATCAGTTTGTAAAGAAAATGTAAATTATCATAAGCATATCCCCCGGGAGTGTCGTAACCACGAGTGCAGCAAGGCCCATTGTCATGTACCAGTTCCCGTTCGAGTCTAGCTCAAAGTGGTGTTTTCGGGTTTTAACCCTAGGCACATCTGTGTCAGAGCTGCCTCTACCTGCACGTTTCCAGACAAGGATGTATTGCTCGGGCAACTCACAAAATATCTACAATACAAAAATTCTAGGAAGTTTTTCTATACTAATCCTCAATGTTCATCTTAGGTCTACGTGCTCTAATCAGAGTTTATCTAAATCTAGCTTCCAAGGTTTTTACTTAACTTCCTTTGATACCAACTGTAATTCCCCAACCCTAGATACCCGGAGTCGGTGCATTATTACATAAAATTGGCATGATCACAAGAAAGTTCATGTCTGAAAAGACCAATTAGTTTATTAGCCTTGGAAACAGTAGATATATTCATCAAGTTTCAATTAAATCAATAAGTGAAAAACTAAAACAACGTATTTTCTTCATATCACCTCATTCTATTCCTACAGGTCATTCATAAAATACTTCTTCACATCATGGGAAAAATAAAACATTGAAAGGGGTGAGCTCAGATGCTCAGTAAGGATAACAATATAGTAAAAACTCTCATAAATAAACATAAAAATTTAAGGCAATGTATAACAAAAAAAAAGCCTTTTAAACTTGAACATCAGCATAATATGTCAAGGATAAAATGAAATAATTCCATTTACTTACTCACATGGATATTCTACTAGTCGAATAATCACATGAAAATATTAATAACCACTTTCATAATGACGGAATGCATAATTCCAAACTATCATAACCATGTAGCCAAGGCCTCGTGCCAAGACTACAAATACGATTTTGTCAAGGCCTCGTGCCAAGACACTAGTTTGTGTCATGAGTCCTACCGATGCATCGAAGAGCTATAGAGGGCTCCACCCGTCACTTACTAAGTCCAATGAATTCCACATATGAAATGTTTTAAAGATAACATAAACATTCATATTAAAACTAGCATACAAAATGTCAATAATTTATCCACAAACCATGAATGGTATAAAAATAGAAAATCCACAGTCAAAGATAACTCATTCGATACAATATGGAAGATTTTATTGTATCATATTAACCTCAATCAATAATGATGTTGGATATTAACATATATGAAAATAATCATCAAAACAATTAGAGTGAAATATCCCCCTTTTTCTTGAAATCATTTAAAAGTATCACTACTTATAAAGAAGCCATTTTAAATAGATTTTTGAATCAAAGTGTCCCATACCACATTGAAACTATTAAAAGGTGTTTTAATTTTAAAACTTTTATTTCTATATAAATAAATCCTTAAAACCATTTTAAAAACATGGAGATTAATGAGAAAGATGTAGAAGAATAAGTCTTTAAAACATTTAAAAATTGTATTTTAGTTTGAGTTTCTAACCAAAAGAGAGACACTTGAATACAAATAATTGAGGTAATCAAAACATTGTAATAACATGTGAATAATGGGATTCATGATATACTATTTCAATGTACATTATATACACCACATAAAAGTTATTTGGTGTATAACAACAAAGAAGTCTCAATGGAATGTAAATTTAGATGAAATATCTCATAAAGGTCGTATCCTTAGGTTAAGGATAAATAAATGACATAATTATGTGTGAAAAATATAAATACACTAAATATTATTGGATATTTAGTGAAAAACAATAAAAGGACATTAACACATATTCTTGTAAAAACAACACCAATGAATTGGATGTTTATCTCAACAAATCGAGATTGTGTAAAAATTACTCTTATCAAGTTCATACCGATGACTTGAGAATTTATCAATGGAGTGATTATGTTTATAAAATGTATATCCTCTGAATGTGGAGTGGAAATTATGACATAATCAAATGAAGAGTGATTCCACACATAATCTTGGATATAAATAATCAATGAAGTATGTGTAAAGCCAAATGAGTGGAAATTGAAATTTCAAATTCTCTTATTGATTTGGTAACATACAAAACATACACCCATGAAAGAAGTATCATAAAATTATGATGTAAATATAAATTAATTAAAGTATATTACACAATGAATACAAACATGGGTAGTACACACACCACATGTAATAAAAAAGTGGTGAATAATGGAATTCTCACGAAATTAAAAGTTAGATAAGAAACCCATTACTTTGTACTTTTTCCTTGGTCGACGGTAGGTTAACCTCATGTATTATTGTAAAATATATGTTATTGAATTATACAAGAATAATTTACATTAATATGACATCATATAATATCTTTTAACACAGACTTGTTAATAATTTCTTAGTATTATCGTCATTTTGGGTGTTAACTTACTCTTTTTCCTTTATATTATTTTTTACGTAAGCCGTGTTTGTAATGGATAGGTTGTATCTTATTCATATCCAGAATTATATCAAGTCCTTAAACATTATTTTTAATCATCAAATGAGAATTATATTTGAATGGATACGATGGATAATGAATCTCATCAGGTTCGTGGAGACGGTAGTCCGTACGTATGCACGAGCGACATTATCATTATTTTGATCTAAAAATAATATATAATTGGATGGTATATAATATATACATAATAATTATCATGTTATATTTATTATTTACATTAATTACACATAATTATTATACCCATCCAAATAAAAATTTATTGAATGACAATTACACCACGATGTGGAGACGGTAAGTTGTACGTACGCTCGTATGGTGGCATGCCATTCAAAGGATGGATAGAATACTGAAGATGGTTGTACCATATTTATAATAACATAAATGTATATAGATGATACTGGAGTTATTATTTTAGAATAGAAATAACAAAGAAAGACGAAGTTGTAGAAGAAAGGAACTTGAAAGAGGGTGGTGAAAACATTACCTCTTCTTCGGGTTCTTCCTTTTGATTTGATCAAAAGGGCTCCATAGGTTGGCTTTATGATCAACTTAAGGCCTATAGGTTGTATTTATGGCAGTTTAGAGAGTATTTGGGAAGGTTTTGTCCATGCCAAAAGGCTTTTAATGAGTGAATTAATGATAAGGGGGAGTGCCCTTTTATAAGAGGGGTGTGGGCACCTTTGGAAAAGCTAAAAATGTTATTTTATAATAAATTAATATTCGGTTTCTAATGGATCCAAAGTGTATTATTTATAGGTTAATGTGGGTATGGGTCGAAATCCACTCAACAAATAAAATTTAGAGAGGTTCGGGTCATTATATTAACCTTATCTTTAAGTATTAACTCAGAGTTAATTAGTTTCACTTTTACTATGTCTCTTTGTATTTTTATATTTTATGGTTAATAAACATACTATATACATCCGAGATACCCCCAAGTGGTCCATTAATTATACACCTATCATCATATAAGTCTCTTGGCCGAACCTTAGATTTTTAGGAATTGAATATAAAATAATAATATAATATTTGTTTTAAAAACTCCTTTATGTCAATTTTGACACTATTGGGTATTTTGTTTTTGATAAATTCCTAACAGAATTATTACTTAGAAAAGAATTTATATAATCAATCCTAATATGTCATATTGACCTATAAAATTAGTTTATTTCATAAAAAGTCTCAAATTACATTTATTTTGATATTTATAATATTAATTATTTAAATATTTCATTAATTAGGTAATTACTACATCACCATTGAGTCATAAATAAATTAAATTATTTAATGTCTAAAAATTATAAATAAAATACCATTATGTATTAAACCTTTTTCTCTTTATAATGAATATTTACAATAGAATTTATCTTATGTATAACACTATATTAAAAATGAGTTAGTAAATAAACTTTGATTTTAACTCTTTTAACTCTTCTTTGAATTAAATAATAATAAATGTCCTAATCTAATTCAAGTGGACCTAAATGATAATATTTTACTCCTAAGGTTGTTTTTAGTCGAGATAAACTTGTCCAATAGAATTAGTACATGTGTTAGGGTAATATTAATATCATTTTTACCCTTAATTACCCTATTTACTTTTAACCGTGGTAAATAAAAGTAAAAAGTTACTATTCACCAGAATTTATTTTCATCTCATTGAACCACATTTTACTCTTTGATATTAACCGTGTCTCTCGGACTTTCGAAATTCCACTTATAGAAGTGGTAAAATTATGTTTTATGAAAAATTCCGTTTTTTAACTACCACTTAGTGGTTTCACTATTCATCAAAAAATGACAGTTTCCAGACAAATACCAAAAATTAGGCCTAAGCTATATTTGATATTATGAATTCAAAAATGATTTCTGTTTTACCAAATTCAAAACATATCAGTTTCATTAATTAATTTAAAAATTAATTCCCGTCGTCAAAACAAATAGCGTGTTTTTATAAGATAATAACTATCAGAAGATTGACACGTGTTTATGTCTGGTTTAAATGTGAAATTACATCCAATGACCAACATAATATTAAATGGTTAAAATGTATTCTAAATATAATTTATTACCACTCAAATTAATAATTTATCACTATTAATTATTCCGATTAAAAAATTTGTTTTTAATTAAAATTTAGTAATTTTCACTATTCATCAAAATATGAAAGTTAGCCAAAAAGTACCAAAATTTCACCCTAAGCTAATTTTAAAATTACGAATCCAAAAATGAAGTCCATTTAGAAAGATAGAATTTATAAAATTCCAAAAAGTAAGTATTACTATTCATAAGGGCAAGTTTGATTGGTTGTGGTGTGTTAGAATCTCGAAGTTGCGTACAATGCACGCCATTGCATTATTCAAAGGGAAATGTATTGTGGAAGCTTGGGGTGTTACACAAAATAGGTTCATATTTTATTCCTAAGGTTGTTTTTTTGTGGAATTATAATTATCCAATATAATTAGGACATGTGTTAGGATAATTATGATATCATTTTTACCCTTAATAACCCAATTTACTTTTAACCGTTGTAAATAAATGTCAAAAGATACTATTCAGAAAAAATTATTTTTATCTTATTGAACCAAATTTTACTTACTGATATTAGATGTGTCTGTAGGTTTTTTTAAATTCTACTCATATAAGTGGTAAAATTATGTTTTATGCAAATCTGTAAATACTCCTAGGAGGTGGGTAAAGACGGTAAAAAGATCAATAAAATTTTATACATGTAATTTTATTTTAGAATGACTCCAATTAATTACATTTGTAATTCCCTGACCCCAGTTACCCAGAGTTGGTGTATTATTATAAAACATTGACATGATTACAAGAAATCATGTCCTGAAAGACCCATCAGTTTAGCAGTCTTGGAAAATAGATTACATACATGAACATTACATTACACATTTTTAAATAAAACACAACCTAAATGATCCATTTAGAACGCCATTAATCCCATATATTAACCCGGATTATCAATCATAATCCAATTCTTGTAATCCTAAGAAAATTAAAACATAGAAAGAGATGATCCTAGATGCTCAGTAAGGATAATACTACAGCGGAAACATTCATAAATAAGCCTAAACATTTAAGGCAAAGTATAAGACTAAAACAAAATCCTGTTAAACATAAACTTCATAATAATATGGAAAATATACAATAAAATAACACCATTTACTTATTCATATCGATATTTTACTAGTCGAATAATTACATGCAATATCAATAGCCTATTTCATAATGATAGAATGCATAATGCCAGACTTCATAACCACATAGTCAAGTCCTTGTGATAAGACTTCAAATAAGATTTTGTCATTGCCTTGTGCCAAGATACAAGTTTGACTCATGAGACCCACCGATGCATCTAGGAGCTATATCGGGCACCACCCGTCACTTACTATGTCCAATGCATTCCTTATATGAAAATTTTTAAACATAACAAAAACATTGGTATTAAAACTAGCATATGAAATATCAATATTTATCCATAAGCAATGAATGGTATAAAAATAACACATCAATAGTAAAACATATGATGAAACCTTCAATAAAATATGGAATATTTCTATCATAATAAATCAGCATCAGAAATGATTAAAATCTATCAAAATATGTTGACATAATGAAAATGATTTGGGAAACTCTTTGAGAGAAATATATCTTTTTCGTGAAAACATTTAAAATCACACAATTTTAAAAGTAAGACCTTTAAAGAAATGTTTTAATCAATGTGTCCCATGCCACTTTGAAACTTTTCAAAGGAATAAACATTTTAAAATCATTCATGTCCATATAAATAAATCCTTAAAAACCATTTTGAAACCATGGACATTAATGAAACAATTTGGAAGAATAAATATTAAAAACATTTAGAATGATGTTTTAGTAAAAATTAACTTAAAAATAATCAATTTGAAAACTATTTTATGAAACATAGACTTGGATAATAAATATTTCATTTTAATTACTTACATAAAAACAACCTTGTAAAATAAAGATATTGTGAAATTAACCCTTACCTTGCATATTTCTTTAGTCGGGGAACGTTTAAACTCGTGTATGAGGACCATAGTATGTTATTAAATTAAAAAAAACCATATTAATATTTATGAAATCATACATGATTCATTTATGACTTTATACTACTCATTTAAAAATAATTTCCATGTTAAATTAACATTTCAGGTTATAATATCTTTCTTTATCGTATATGTTTTAACTTGTTACTCTTGATTGTAACACTTAGATCAAGATTTAAATACTTCCATAATACAAAAAATGATTTATATATCATATATATTTAGAATATAAATATGTATAGTGGACAAATATATGAAATGGAAAACACCATTTATGGAGAAAGTAGTCCGTACGTACGCATAAACGTTGTTTCCGTTTTCATATCGTATTGAACGAAACTAAGTTAATAAGATATATGTATGAATATATATATATATATATATTTATATATATCTCCAGTAGCATTATTATTTCATATATTACATACTTATTAATGATATATATTTTATAATCATTTTTGAATGTTGAAGGTGGAAATGAATCTCATCACGTCGTGGAGACGGTAATCTGTACGTTCGCATGAGCCACAATATCATTATATTGATGGAGAATTCATATGTAAATGGATGGTATATAATATATAAAGAATCATTAACATGTTATATTTATTATTTAACTTGTTTATACTCATTATTATACCCATCCAAATAATTAAGTGTTTAAATAACAAACTACACCACGACATGGAGACGGTAATCCGTACGTACGCACGTATGGAGACTTTGTCATTTATAGGATGGATTGAATAATGATTTTGGTTTTACAATTTTAATAATAACATCTCAGTATATAGAAGATATTGGATTTATTATTTTAGAATGTAAACAAAAAAGAACGACGATGTGGAATAATAAAAGAACATGAATGATTTGATGAAATATTTACCTCTTTTTCAGGATCTTACTTTTGATTTGATCAAAAGGGCTCTTTATGTTGGCTTTAAGACCGAAGGAAGGCCACTAGGATGAAGGGAGGAATTTTTGGAGGATATGTGGGTAGGGTTTGGCCGGGCCAAATGTCTTTGGAGGTGTGAAATTATAAAAAGGGGAAGTGCCCTTTTACAAGAGAGGTGAGGGTCACTTTAGGAAAGGTGTGAAATATTATTTTATAATAAACTATTTTACGATTTATAATGGATTTAAAATGATTTAGCTAAAGGGTAAGGTGGGTATGGGTTAAAAACCTCCCACCAATTGATTTTAGAAATGTTTAGGTTACCATTTAAAGTATATCTTTTAGATTTAACACTTAGTTGAATAGTTTAATTTTTAGTGTGTCCTCTTGTATTATTACACTATATGGTTAATAAACGTACTCCAAACTTCCAAGAGAACGTCATGTGGTTAATTAATTAAATATATAATATTATTAAATCCTTTTGGCCAACCTTTATATTTTTAGTAATATTATATCAACCAATAATATAGTATTTGTTTTAAAAACTATTTTATGTCAATTTTGACATTATTTGGTATTTGATTTTTTGTAAAAATCATAACCTCATGATTACTTTGAGAAAAATTTATTTAATCAACCCTAACATTTCATATTAACCTATTAAATTAGTATAATTCATCAAAAGTATCAAATTATATTTATTTGGGTATTTATAATATCAATTATTTTAATCTTTCATTAATACTTTAATTAATCAATCATCATTGTGTCATAAATAACTTTAATTATTTAAATTCTAAAAAAATAAATAAAATACCATTATTTTTGAAATATTTTTATATTTCTCATAAATATTTATAGTCTAATTTATATTGTTAGTAGGCTTATATTAAAAATGGTTTAGTTATTAAACATGGAATTTAACACTTTTAACTCCTCTTTAAAACAAATAATAATAAATGTACTAATCTAAAACAAGGGGACCAAAGAGGTTAATATTTTATTCCTAAGGATGTTGATGGTTGAGTTATACTTATCCAATAGAATTAGTACACGTGTTACGGTAATAATAATATCAGTTTTACCCTTAATTACCATATTTACTTTTAACTGTGGTAAATAAAAGTAAAACGTTACTATTCACCAAAAATTATTTTCATCTTATTGAACCAAATTTTACTTAATGATATTAACCATGTATCTAATATTTTTTAAATTCCACCCATAAAGTGGTAAAATTATGTTTTATGTAAATTTGCAATTGCTCTTAGGAGGTGGGTAAAAGACAGTAAAAAGTTCAATAAAATTTTTATATATCTAAAATTATTATAAAATGACACCAATTAATTATATTGAACTTATATAGGTATTATGTATCTATTTTTACATAAGATAAATTTAAATAAAATAAATAATTATTTCAATAAAAAATCAGTTTTAACCAATAACTTAGTGTATTCACTATTCATCAAAAAATTAAAGTATACAGAAAAATACCAAAATTTCACCAAATGATAATTTTGATATTATGAATTCAAAAATTAATTCCATTTTACCAAATTTCATAACATATAAGTTTCATTTATTAATTTAAAATTAATTCCCGTTCTCAAAACCAAAAAGCGTGTTTTTAAGAAATAATATCTAACAAAAGATTGATACTTGTTTATGTTCACATTTAAAGTGAAATTACTTCCAATCAATAAAATTGTATTAAATCATAAAAATATAATCTATTTATACTTCAAAACCATTAAAATTTATAATTTAACACTACAAATTATTTTGATTAAAAAAGTAGTTTTTAGTTAAAATACAGTATTTTTCAATATTCACACAAATATGAAAGTTATCAGAAAAACACAAAACATTTATTGAAACTAAATTATTTTGTCAGAATTCTAAAGAAGAAGTTTATTTTTTCAAATAGAATACATAAAAGTATTAAATACCGTATTTAAAAAGGGTTCTACATTAAAAAGCGGTAAAAATTTATTTTTTTAAAAATACTTCTTTTATCTGAAAAAATTGAATTTGTTTTTTCATTATATCTAAGAAACTCATAATATGGATTCTAAAATTATAAAGATTACATAATATTAAATATTTAGTTAAAATTATTCATATCCTCTTTGGAATGACTAGTTTGGGGAGTCTTGTTTCCCTTGAACTCAGTGTTGCATGCAGTGCAAGTTATTGAATTACATGAAGAAATAACGTACTATGAAATACTGGGGCGTTACATTCTTCCCTCCTTTTATAAATTCCTTCTTCACAATTTTAAATTGTTCTTTGAAAATAAAAGGATAAAAATAGGAAATACCTTTGTGGGAAAACCCACATCGGAAATTGGGTTAATGATATTTAGTCTTAATAAGTGAAAAATATTATATATATATATATATACTGGACAAGTAGAGTTTCATCCTTCAAATAATTTCTACCAAAAACACTTCTTTCACTCCAAAGGTTTCAAAAAAATATTCTATTTATCCTAATTTTATAGGGTTCTAAAAATAATGAATTTATAATTCATTTTTCAGACTATTTAAAAAAACTACATTATAAAAACCAGTGCATCACGTTGTCTTGTCGTAGGTGATGCACCCTTGTCACTCTTAAGTTGCGGGTTCAAGTCTCATGGCATTGTCACATGCGACTATTTGTCACCCGACCTCTGGGTTGTCCTTTTTATAACAATCTAAAAATAACCTTAACAATGGTATCCAATTTTAATCTTAATCCATTCCAACCTTTATATTATTCCAAAATAATTCTATCCAAACTCTCAATCCAAAATTAATAAAGATTTTAAACATAATGAAGATCATTTTTTCCAGGTAATAACATGTGAACCCCTACATCGTGTATTTTTTAAAAACATTGCCACATCCTGAATTACCATAAAACCTTATTAATTACATTCGTGCTCTTGTATTACTTATAGAACATTATTTATACTCCTTCTATCCAAAAATGTAGTAAACTCCAACAATGATGGAATATACAAATCATTAATTAGTATCTACAATGTCAAGAATATCCAATATATTTATCCAAATCAACCATCTCTTATTCCAAAATCATTACCTCATTAACAGGACCATATTAAGGATTTCCTTCCCTTCAACCATGTATTTTTTAAAAAGTGTATCTTACTATTGTGTCACTTTTCTCTCGAACCATATAATCTCAAAGCCTCAATAAAATAGTACTATAATACAATCCTTGTTTATCTCGATAATTCTTCTATCTAGTGTACTATGGATACAACACTCAAATTAAATAACACTATAATGACAACATAATAACACTAGTCATTCCTCATAAACTGAGGAAGTATCATAACTTTATTATTATCCAATAACATCATTTGTGTCATACTCTAATGACTGGGACATGGATTCGCGTAGTGTCTCAATGCCTTGCTGATGAAGCATTTTACATTTGAATACATTTTCTTACCCTTGCAATCATGTACATGGTGTCCTTTTTCTACACACTTTTAAGAAACTCCAATTACCTTCAATCATTTACCAAGGTTATTATTTCTACATTTATCACATATGGTAAAATCCTTCTTTCCCCTCTTCCCTTTATCCATCTTCCTCTCTACCATCCTTTTCTTCTTTAGCTTCCCTTCAAAGCCATAGGACTCCGAAATTGTTTTACTTATCTTACTAACACATGATATTATTTCTTCATATGTTGAGAATGCAAGGGATACTATTTCCCTTATAAATATTGTTTTAATACCATGAATGATATGATCCTTCTTATTCTTTGGATCATATGTATTGTTGTAGTTTTCATTCATTATACTGGGCGCCATTTCTAAACAAAGGCATACACTAGGTCATTTTATGAATCGTAATTCATAATTCAAAACATGTAAAATACCTAATGTACATTGAACCATTTATGGATATTATCCATAATCACAAAAATATTTTCTTTGAGGAGTAATATTCTCATAAACCCTTAATAGTGGTTTGTAATGAAAATGCTAATTATCAAAAGCATATCCCCTAGGGGTGTTGTAACCAAGACTGCAGCAAGGCCCATTGTCGTGCACTTGTTCTGGCTCGAGTCTAGCTTAAAGAACTATTTTCAGGTTTTACCCCTAGGTACATCTGTGCCAGAGCCGCCTCTACCTGCTCATATCCAGACAGGTATTTGTTGCATGGAAACTCACAAAATATCTACAGTACCAAAATTCTAGGATGTTCTTCTATACTAATCCTCAAATTCTATCTTAGGGTAATGTCCTCTAATTAGAGATGATCTAAATCTAGTTTCCAAAGTTTTTTATAAACTTCCTCTGATACCAACGGTAAATCCCTGACCCCAGTTACCCAGAGTTGGTGCATTATTACATGAAATTGGCTTCATTACAAGGAATCAAGTCCCAAATGACCGATCAGTTTAGCAGTTTTTGAATATAGATTACATAAATGAACATTACATAACATATTAGAAAATAAAACACAACAAAAATGATCCCTTTAGAATGCCATTAATCCCCTAGAATAACCCTCCTTGTCAATAATAATACACTTCTTGTAATCCTGATAAAATTAAAACATAGAAAGGGGTGAGCTCATATACTCAGTAACGGTAATAGTATAGCGGAAACATTCATAAATAATAAAAAACATTTAAGGCAATGTATAAGACTAAAAAAAATCCACTTAAACTTAAACTTTATCATAATATATAAAAAGATATAATAAAATTTTTCCATTTACTTATTCACATGATATTCTACTAGTTTAATAATCTCATGCAATATCTATAACCACTTTCATAACGATGGAATGCATAGTGCCAGACTTCAAAACCACATAGTCAAGGCCTTAATCTGAGACTACAATTAAGATTATTTCAAGGCCTTGCTCCAAGACACTAGTTTGCCTCATGAGACCTATCATTGCATCGAGGATCTATAGCAGGCTCCACCCATCACAATCTAAGCCCAATGCATTCCTCATAGGAAAAGATTTAAACATAACATAAACATTCGTATTAAAACTAGAATACGAAATGTCAATACATTATCCATAAACCATGAACGGTATAGAAATAACACATCCACCATCAAACATATCACAAAACCGACAATACAATATGGAAGAATTTTATCATAATAAATCAACTTCAAAAAAGTTTAAAATCCATCAAAGGATGTTGACATAGATGATAATGATTTGTAAAACTCTTTTAGAGAAATATATGTTTTCATGAAAACATTTAAAATTCACACAATTTAAAAAGGAAAACATTTAAATACATTTTTTAATCAAAGTTTCCAAGACCATTTTGAAAATTTTCAAATGAATTAACATCTTAATAACATTCATGTCCGTATAAATAAATCCTTAAAACACATTTTGAAAACATGTACATTAATGAGAATTATTTAGAAGAATAAATATTTAATACATTTAAAATGATTATTTAGTAAAAAGTCTCTTAACAATAACCACTTTGAAAACTATTTTATGAAACATGCACATTGATAATAAATATGTGTCAGTAGATACTTATATAAAAACAACCTCGGATAATAACGAAATTGTAAAATTAACCCTTAAATTGCATTTTCCTTTATTCAAGGGCACGTTTAACCTCATGTAGGAAGACCTTAGTATGTTCTTAAATTATACCTGAACCATATTAATATTTATGATATCAAACTTGATTCATTTATGACTTTATAATACTCATTTAATAATAATTTCATTTAAATTAACATTTCAGGTAATAGTCGCTTTCTTTATCGTACGTGTTTTAACTTTGTTGGCGCTAAAATATTTGAATAAAGGAGAGAAGAAAAAGAGGCACCGTGGCCTACCTCACGAAGCCCAGACACGAAGCCCGCCGCGAACCACCAGAGGCGTTAACGCTCTGCGAATGCCCTAATGTTCGCGAGCCCTCGGTGAAGCACCAGAGTTGGTAATGATCCACGAACTCTCTGATGTTTGTGAACCCGCTGCGGAGTAGAATATGCGGTACCTCTAAACGAATCTAGTTGACATACATGACCCTCTGGGAAGCAACTGAATCCCCCTTCACGCAACGTGAGCTCTACTTCGCGGCGCCCCATGCCTATAAATACCAAGCTCCCCCTATGCTCTCCAGACAGACAATCAGACCTTTTGGCTTCTCAAATCCCGAATCGCGAAGCACTCTTCTCTCTTGGAATAATGAGCTCCACGAGTGTCTTTGTATCACGAGAGGCCTTCACCTTGTCTCTTTTTGAGCCCCTCTTCTGAGAGGGATGCCCTTTGCAAAGCATACGGAATTCACGAAGGAAGGGGATTACCAAGATAACTGGCCATTCATGGAGCATTTATGCTTCGCGAAACACCCATCATATACACGTGACCCACATTCCAAGGCAGGGTCACTGTCAATCGCGAAGCACACTGCTTCACAGCACCTTATATCATGAGGCTCCTCTGATTCGCGAGGCAGTGCTCCGAGAAAAAACTTCCACTTCGCAAAGCATCTCCCACTCGCATCTCTGCCCCATGCTAAGGCCAAGGTACTCCACTTCGCAAAGCACTCCCCTTTTCAAGTTCCCACCACTACACAATGCAACTGAGCCCCGCAAGGCCCCAGCCTGTTGGTTGGTAATTCCTATTCTCGTGCGACCCTTTAGGTTTTCACGATGTAATTTCAAATTCCCCTTGACGACACTACCCGCAGTGTTACTTCGGATAATGCTTCTTCGCATAGGCACGCTAACATCTATTTCTTCTTCGCATAGCCACGCTAACATGGACCCCCTGATAGTTCACTCTGCGACCCCCTTCTACACGGTCTTGCCGATGCCTTCCCTCCCACAAGGAGTGGAGGGTGCCGGAAAAGTAATCCCTAGGGGTGCGAAGTAAACCCACCTCATCCAAGCTGCATGATGTTAAAATGGAAAACAACTCATCCTCAACACATGACATTAAACTATGACCTGACCTCGTGCCATGTGCGCAGGGTCCCCCTGGCTCGGACATTCTTTACACCCCCTGGTCCCCATAGGGGATGATATCCTCCTTCTGGGAGTGGCGTTTGTCCACGGGGAAGGGCGACCGTCTGGGTGTAAGCCCCTAGTCCTTCTTATGGAAGGTATCACCTATGTACGTCCGTACTTCCCCACCACCAAGGCTAGTGGATGGCATGATAGAGGACGAGGCACCACTTTCCTCAGTCCCAAATCCATGTCCCGTTGCGCTTTTTCACCTTCGGGCCTCCATCCTCGAGTAAGTCCCCGCAACAAGGGCCGCCCAACGCGGAAGCCCCTCTTCGATTCCCACAGATGCACCCTTCGTGACGTGATCGTCTGGTCTTTGCTGCCTCTTGTTTCTCATATCGAGCATGACTCACGTGGGCTTAGAGTAAGCATCGACTATGACACCCACCCCCATCCATCAGGACGTTAAACTGTATGCCCCCATCCAGCATGACGTTAAACTGTATGATGTCCCACATGACATTAAACTGTACATCCATTTGAACTATGAGGTCTTTGATCCATGTCAAGGCATGTTACG
This sequence comes from Viscum album, assembly GCA_963277665.1. Taxonomy (NCBI): domain Eukaryota; kingdom Viridiplantae; phylum Streptophyta; class Magnoliopsida; order Santalales; family Viscaceae; genus Viscum; species Viscum album. Next base: position 2,057,135,420 of record OY728123.1, on the reverse strand, counting down.
TAGGAAGCCTCCATGAGGTTCAAGACCACCGCCTGTCGATTATTCACGTCAGGGTTCGCCCTCATCCTGCGTGACGTTAAACTGCATTCCAGTCTAGCGGTAAGCCGTTGTGACTATCATGAACTACGTGGACTTTGATCCATGCCACTACATCGTACATATGAAGCCTCATGATGTTCAATCCCACCACCAGTGGACCCCCGGGTTCACCTTCACGTTGGTTCGCTGACGAAGCCCTTTGAACAACGAGGTTATTGATCCATGTCAAGGCATGGTACATAGGAAGCCTCTTTGAGGTTCAAGCCCATAACCCATTAGACCAAGGTCCTTTTCTCATCTGAGCTATGAGAACATTGATCCATGTCATGTCACGGTATGTATGAAGCCTCCATGAGGTTCAATCCCAACAATCATTAGCCCCGACCGTCTCTGTGTTGGTTTTCCAAGACCCTGTTTTCACATGAACTACGTGGTCTTTGAACCATGTCATGACATGGCACGTAGGAAGACTTCCTGAGGTTCAATCCCAACAATCATTGGCCCTGACCGTCTTTGTATCGCTGTACCAAGCCCCCATTTTCTCCTGAACTACGTGGTATTTGATCCATGTAAAGGTATGGCACATAGGAAGCCTTCCTGAGGTTCAATCCCACCATCCACCTGGGCCAAGGTCCTTCTACACTTTAGTTCTCTGACATGCCCCCGTCCCACATGACATTAAACTGCATCCCAATCCAGTGGGAAGCCATTCTGACAGTGTCATACAGTTGTTCTGACACCCCTTTGTGTCAGTATAATAGCCTCTTTTCCCAAACTACGTGGAATTTGATCCATGTCAAGGAATGATACATATGAAGCCTTACGAGGTGCAAGCCCACCACCCATTGGGCCAAGGTTCTTTTCATGCCGGTTTTCTGGCGCTGAACATGAACTACATGGCCATTGATCCATGTTAAGGCATGTTATGTAAGAAGCCTCACGAGGTTCAAGCCCACCACCACACGGTCATTCTGACCGTATTCATGTCGGTTATTCCAACACCTTGGGTATCCTAGAGTGTAATCCCTACACATCCATCCCGAACTATGTCGACTTTTATGCCTTGTCACGGGGATATGTAGGAAGTCTCTTCATGACTCAAGACCATCACCACCGCCATCTCTACAACAACTCCTTTTCATTCCTCCTTCACTCCATGAAATTCTTCATCATCCATCCTAATTCTTACTCGGGCCGCCACATCCCTGTGATATCATGCCACCCCATTCCCCTCTACAACATTCAGGAAGCTGCCCATGGGTTGGCTCCATATCGGCATTCCCTTAAGGGGGATTCCTCAATCTGATCCACTCCAGCTGGTGTTTTGATCAGACCGATCCATCTCCAGTGCACATTAAACTTTCGGAATACCCAGTGTTAAACATGGGAAGCTAAGGGAAACCTCAGATACATTCCTATGGAATATGATTCCCCACACTCGATTTGGGATGCCTCAGGCATCCGCACCCTTGAGAATCCATATAATAGGGGAAAAAGACAAAAACGCCAATTCCATGGAGTTCAAACATGTTAATGATGCCTCGACGTGACTACTCCCCCGACTGAAGGTTGCTGCCCTAGCCGGACCCTTTGGAATGTCCTGATAGAAGCATTGTAATTAACAGGCGTACATGGTAACATGGGATAGGGAAGAGTTTCACGAATAGCGCATTAAATCTATGAGGGAGACCCAGACTAGGTGGCATGTTCTGAAGAGGAATCCCTAGAAGGACGAACCGACATCCGATCATCCCGGTTTCGATGAAGGAGCTTACGTCCCTGAAAAAGGAGCGGATGTCACCTGCCATTGGAATGTGGGAATGCAGGGCAACACAAAAGTCGCGCCTGTTGCACCCTAGCGGACGGACATGCGTGCCATGGAGAAAGTGTCATAAATACAAATGGTGAACATCATGTGAAATTATTCTCCTTAATGTGGAGACTAGTATAATTCAATACATCACTAGATTGACGTGTCATCGGATCGAGATTTCTAGCACCGGGTTCTGCCAAGTAAATAGCGGGCCTGGCATGAAACTCACCGGAAGTTGGGGTAGTAGAATGTGGGGTATTTTGTTCTGCAACGTTGTCGGTGTGGATTCCTCTTACCGACCACGGAAGGTAGAATGGCGCTGGGGCACTGGTTGTCGATTTCTTTTCCTCACAGTGCTGATATGTCAATATCCATGTTTCTCTGGAACCTGGTTGTTGCTACAGGGACACGATTGCCGCCCACCCGCCTACGGAGGGGCAGGGGAAATACCAGCACAGCCACTCTGTGTGGCTCCACTACTACCACAACAGCGTCTACATCCACGAACATGGGGTGCTGACGCCCTCTCTCCCCATAGGAGGTCATCCAACGAAGGGTGATTAACGACCCGGTACGTTGTTACGTGGAGGAGGGCATAATCCCAACTCGAGATATGGCTCGCCTGGACCTGGAGGCGTCCAGGCCCCACCATCAACACCGCCCTCAAGGGCCGCATAGGGAGCCCCTTCTACCCACCCGAACATTCAACCGTTTTGGGTGCCTGTCCCTGGAACGCCTCGACGACTCCTAGCCTTACACTGATGAGGTGGGTGATGTCCGGATCATCCCGGTCATAGTCCATATCCAAGGACTCCAAGCAAGGGCCGACACGCTGCCGCGTCAGCATCACCGTCTGGCCTTGCCATAGGAGTAGGTAGACTATCCGCCTGCACCACCTACGCCAGCTTTCCTGACCCGACGCCAGCGTTGGGCCCGAGATGAGGATGCCCGCCAAGGGGCATCAACGTCAACAGCTACGGTGGCCCGAGCCACCACCAACACATATCACAAAGTCCCTGTACACACTGAGCATGGGCACTCCTATGACCAACCGGGATTGAGGCCCCAACCGCCCCACAAGCAGGCTGGGTTGACTCTCTGGGTTGCCGGCCTGAGTGGTGATCGTCGCGAACCAACCCGCGGTGACGTCACCCCGTACGGAGGTCCTCCCCGTACCGCTACTCCACAGAGCGTGGGCCTTCCCCGATCTGAAACTCATCATGGTGGTATGCCTTGTGCTACCAAAAACTTGAATGAAGACCTGCCCTGTGGCAGTGACACTCGGTGTGGAAGCCTCTCCCGTGCCCACCACACCGGGTATGGAGTCCCTCCTGCCCCCGACTGTTGATATGAAGGAATTACCCATCTGGTCCATCTTCAATGTGGGGAGCCCCTATATTCATTCCGAAACTGGTGAAATTCCTCCACTCCCTAGCAACCAGAGGGGTGAAGGTCAACCACGCTCCACCCGAACCAAGCATAAAGGTCCTCCACATGTTCCCTTCGACATTTTCCCCATTTCCCCTTGCACCCTGACTGTCTCAAGCAGAAGTCCTCTCCACCCCGGTTCCAGCATGGCCCCGAGCCTACCTGTCAGGAATCAGCCTTGTCCCGAGGAGCCATCTAGGGGAAGGAGGTCGAGTCATCGCCACCACAAGAAGAATCCTAGGAAGGCCTGGGTGGAGATCAAACTGGCCCGCTTCTCGGATCCTGATGAAGAATGTGACTCTACAGTGGAACCCTCTCCTCGGTCCACTATGTCAATGACCGAGGCCAGAAAAAGGCGTGCAGCCTAATCCATCCAGGATTCAAAGTCCACCAGATTTCCGCCTCTCTTCGCAGGTACATTTAAGAGGAGGAAATTGTGGGAATCCCGCAGCTTCAGACCAAGAAATCACCACCGTCGTCACCAGAAGCACCCTCTACCTCGACCAGAGATCACAGAGAGCTATTTTGGGGACCAATGGTGATTGAGAAATACTGCGACCCATCACCGGGGACCTAAATCCATGTACAAGAGGCTGTGGCTATCAGCCCATCGTATTATGACATTGTGGTTAGGTCACCACACACTTCGGAGGATGGCCCGACATTCGGCGGCCAGTCAGCTTGTTTGTTGTATTCTCCTCCACCCAGTTTTCTGTCTCAGCGGTCTGCCTCAGTACCGAATCCAGTTCCTCAGCCACCTTCGGTTGACGATTTGGGAAATATGGGGCCAAACCCTAAATTATAGCCCAAGAGCTTTTGGAACATTCTCGCAGTGGATCACTTCCAAGAAAATTTCTGGCCCGAGGCAGCGTCGAACTTTTGTGCGCCGAAATCCATCACCCTGGAAGTAGTTGAGTGCTTCCGTCAAACCCTATGGGTGATGCAATTCAATCTTCACTATCATCGGGTGTTGTACCCTAGGATCCAAGTGCACTTTGAGGAAAACAGCAATCAATGTTGTCTGGTGGATTTGGCCGCACTCCCCGTGGACAAGTACCCTGAGTCACTAGGTCGCCAGAGCGCCCTCCAACAGAAATGCGTTCCGAGTTTCAAGGTACTCTCCAGAATCATCAGGGAAGCTACCCCCTACGTGAAAGTCCGCGGCTGGAGACAGTATGCCTCCCTCATCTTCAATACTATCCATCGATAGCCCGATTCGTTATGCGACATTGAGGACATGCCCCCAAGATGGGTTGTGGTCCACATGGCTAAAATAATGGGCAATGAGGACGAGAAGGAGTTTCTCGATGGATATTTACCCCCTGAGGGTGTACCACTATTGTTTGACCTATCAGGGAGGATTACTCTTCAGTAGAGGAACCTTCTAGGCCACCCTGTGCCCACCGAGTCACTGGTACTCAGTCGGAATGCCGGTAAGGGTAAAGAACATGTCGAAACTATCAACCACTCTGACCCGTTCGCCTCAATACAGAAGACATATGAAGACCCCGAAAAGGCTGTGTTGCGCTAGCAACTTGCTGAGCAGAAGATGTTGGTCGAAGAACTCATAGCTGAGTGTGCTATAGAGAGGCGACCCGACTATGGTGATCCTAAGCTGGGGTAGCAGGGGCAGGAACAACTTCCCCCCAACGAGATGCCTCCAAAAATCCATGATCATGCTACTCCTGCAAACAGGGCAGAAGACAGAACTCATGGAAAGAGTGCGTGATACATCTCGACAAACCCTCCTGAACGACAAGGCAATCTGTGGAATCAAGCTCGAGATCCCCCAGTCGCCCTGAAGGCCATTCCTTCAGTCGCTCCACGAGCCATTGAAGTCGTTTACTGTGTCGAAGAGCCCGGAAATGCACTCGTGGTTTGGGATCCTCGTCAAGACAGAGACCCCCACCTGGAAGATCCTATAGCGGCACTCATCGCCCGACTCAAGGAGTTGGAAACACGGTAGGTTGCCATCCCCCCAGATGGAAAACCGTATCCTGCATTGGTAGATGATATGCCTTCACCTCCAGGTTTTAAGAATCCAACTTTCTCACCCTTTAACAGGATGGGGGACCTGCCGCAACACCTGGACCACATTTTCTCAAGATGTGGCCCCATTTTGGGGACTCCAGCACACCAGGAAGCCACCAAAGTCAGATGTTTTGTGCAGACATTGGAGGGCCCTACATTTGTCTGGTACAACCAGCTCCCTATCGGATCCGTGACCGACTGGGAGGATCTCTGCTGGTAGTTCCTAAACCAGTTTAACTCCACCACGGGAAAGACCAGCATCGCAGACCTCTTCATGTCCAATCAAAGGCCTGGTAAGTGAGCTGTGGACTTCATCGCCCGGTGGAAGGGGCTTACAGGCTCCATCGACATGCCACTTACTTTGGAGAAATTACTGACGATGTGCGTAGGGAATGTTAAAACAGAACTGGTTCCTTCCCAGATCACCCAGAACTACCCTAGAGGGTTTTGAGACCTCTTAGATAAGGCTCAGTTCCTCGAGGAAGCTCTGCAACAGGCTAGTCAGGCACGTCTACTACCCCATGTGATCCCAGCAAGGAGGGATTCCAGATCCGAGCCTGCCGTGGTGGCCCAAATAGAAGCTCCCAGGTAGCTATAATTACTACCAGTGGCACCGGATCTACAACCCCATAGAGGCCCTCCACCTCATGCGTAGGCTCTTGCCCTGTAGCGACTGCCTCAAAACCGACAGGTTCCCCCGCACAATGCACCACCACCGCCTAGGTGGGACAATCAGGCTCTGCCTCCTTAGCAGGCCCCTTCGGACCCTTGTCAGAGCCAGGCTCCCAGATCCCATTATCCAGAAATAAGGCACGAGACATACTTGTTCAAAGAGAATTATGTCCCAGGTTACTTCCATAGCGCCCTATAGCAGGGGATTTTGCGCTTACCTGAGTGTAGAAGGCCGGCAGAGTGGAATCTCCCCAACCACACCAACTACAGCCCCTATCATCGGATCCTGGGGAACACCCTCAACCAATGCTATGTGTTTAATGACTGGATCCATGACTAGTCCAAAAACAACATAGTCAGGTTGGGCCCGGCCCTGACACAAGTGGCAGGTGTCTTTGTTGGGTAAGAAAGCGATAGCGACGATGAAGGCGACTGGAAGCAGGTTCCCATCCGCGGGACCCATAAATAAAATGACTGGATGGCCCGTAAAAACATCTCCCACACCCATGGTAGCATTATGGCACATATGAATCAGTCAGAGCCTTCAGAAGATGTGACCAATACCTCTGTGTCGTCATCTCAACCGACCTCTTCCCAAAAGGGCAAGTAGCAGCGGTGCAAGAATAAGCAACGCGCTCTACCACTACCATCGTTATCCCACAGTATCAGTTATTTTATGCCCCCAATGATGGGGATTCCTCCCAGAATCCTCCCAATGGTGGATGAATCTTCAAGCGATAGTCAGGGGTACGCTTTGGTTAATACCGTGGAGCTGGATCATCCCTATATGACTCCCAATGAGGGGGAACGCCAGGAGAGCCTCCCCAACGTCCCCAGCCGACATCAATGTCAGCGGAACCGAGACCACATGGGTCATTAAGGCACGATAGCGGGTGCTTTCAGCTAGTCCATGCATGCTACTGAATCTAGACAGCATGCCCATAGAAGATCTCAACACGCGCAACCTCATCTAGTGAACTCAGATCTACCTCTACTGCCGTTTGTGCTACTAGATCAGGAAGAGTAGCCTCATCCATACCACGACCAGTCTTTTCCTGCTACATGCCTATCTCAGTTTTCCGGTCGCCATCCGGCAACTACTCTTAAGGCATCAATTATCAGGCAGCGTAATATAACTATTACCATCCAGCCATGGGTCCAGCCGGCAGGGCCCGCCATGCCTCCAATTGCAGAGCGACCTCATGTAAGCATAGGTTCACATTTGGAACGAAAGTATGATGTTCTGAAGCACCTTTCTAGCATTATAGAAAAAATTTCTATCCTTGAGGCTCTTTGCCTGTCATCTGAAATGCGTGAGGCACTTTATGAGGCCCTAAGGAGCCCCCTCACGTTTGGGACGGGGGTAGCAGTTGCAGAAGCCTTCCACGTTGAGGCGATTGAGAATGCCGAATTTAAAGTAGTTATCTCATTCTCTGGCAGTGAAGATGACCCTCCCATACAAGGGCACATTCACCCATTGTACGTCACTGGTCAGTTCAATGGCGTGGACGTCTACCACTTCCTTGTTGACATGGGTTCTGGGATTAACCTAATCCCGATTCAGACACTATGAAAGCTAGGTTTTTTTGGATGATTTAACTCCCTACGACCTCAGAATACATGGATATGATAGGACAAATCATTCCACAATCAACAAGATCTTCTTGACGACCAAGTTCAGTGGCCTAACTTCCAGCACCGATTTCATGGTTGTCTCCCATGACACCACATACAACACATTGATGGGTAGGACAAGGCTCCATCTGCATGCAGTGGTCCCTTCGTCGTATCAACAATGCCTAAAATACTCACTCAATGTACGATTTGGTGTGCTCCAAAGAGATGTGTCTCCTTCTGCAACTTCTGAAGCCCGTAATCTGGACACTGTCTATTACAAGAGCAAGGATAAGAAAATCCTAGCATGCGAGGATGAACCCGCCCTGATCACAAGTGACCCCTGGGTAGGTCGGGACAATGACTACATCTTCCCAATCCATCAGTTGGAGGCTACAACCCATGACATGGGGCAATGTTTTGTTGTTTCGGGTACAAGAGGAAGGAATATTCCCAAGTCCAAGAGATGGCAGAAAATCACTTCATAATCCTACACCAACCAAGCTTAGGTGATCCTGGAACCTCCTACCCTTGTACCGTATTGGGATGTTAGGCTCATGGAAACGACGGTATGTCATACATGTCTCTTCCGTTGGGCTGGAATCAACTGACTCAGGTCGACGCGTCACTACTGCTTTTATGTCATCATGCGTGGCCCCTTGGGACGAAGGCCACATGGGATCATATCAACTACCTTCATCGCTATGGTCTCAGTAGCACATGAGTCTTCTAACGTGATGCCCACTGCCGCTCTGGCCAGCACCAGCCTCCCATCAGAGTCTGGTGGCTCGGAAATGACTCCCCCATGGAAGATACCTCCACAGGTGGAGAAGAGAATCTGGAGGATGCTCCCCCTGCCTTTGAAGAAGGCTTCTCTACCACGGTCGATGAACTGGTACAGGTGAACCTTGGTAGCGAGGCAGATCCAAGTCCCACATTGATCAGTGCCGCCAAGCCCCTGGATGAGAAGCAACAGTACGTGTACATTCTCAAATAGCACCATGACATGTTTTCCTGGAGATACAATGCGATGCCAGGACTAGATCCCCATGTAGCCATCCACCTCCTTGGTCTCCCGACAAACCATCACAGGTTCGGGAAGCCTCCCAGAAAGATGCACCCTTCTCACGGTGCCATGGTTGAGGCAGAAGTTGATAGGCACATCAAATCCAACATTGTCAAGGATGTTTAGTACCCAGGTTTCTTGCCAACATTGTGCCAGTCAGGAAGACGAATGGGCTGGTCAGTGTCTGCATCGACTTCTGCGATCTCAATTTCCACTGCCCGATGGATGATTTTCCCATCTAGTGACAGAGTTTTTGATTGATGCCACGACCGGGTTGCAAGCCCTCTCATTCATGGATGGGTATTCCGGGTACAACCTGATCTAGATGGCCCCTGAGGACGAGGAGTCCTCTGCCTTCAAGGATCCCCAAGGTACTTTTTGTTACCAGGTTATGCCCTTCGGCCTGAAGAATGTAGGTTCCACCTATCAGTGGGCCATGCACAGCATATTCAAGCCGATTCTCGGGACACTAGTGGAATGTGACTTAGATGATCTGGTGGTCAAATCATGCCAGCTCTAGGACCATCTCAAGGACCTTGATAAAGTGTTTGGCTTCCTCCGTTCCTGCCACTTGAAAATGAAACCGTTGAAGTGTGCCTTCGGGGTCACCTCTGGGATGTTTCTTGGCATTGTTTTCAGATACCAAAGCATCACGTTCGACCCGGAGAAGATCAAGGCCATCATCCAAAAGCCTCCCCCAAGAAATATTCGGGAGCTTCGAGGTCTCTAAGGCCACTTAGACTATATATGCCAATTCATTGTGTATCTGGATGGAAAGTGTAAGCCATTTTCCCGGATTATGAACAAATCCTCCGCCTATGAATGAAATCAAGAGTGTCAGACCGCCTTTGGGGAAATCAAGCAGTATCTCCTCCAACCTCCATTCTGGATTCCACTCAACTCCAGAAAACCTCGGGTCCTTTATGTGACCAACCTCAAATGGTCCCTCGATGCACTTCTCTCTATTAAGAACAATGTGGGGACAGAGAACAACCTCTACTACCTCAGCCACATGCTACTCGATATGGATACCAGATACTCCCCCATTGAAAAGAGGTGTCTGGCCCTCGTGTTCACCATACACAAATTGTGGTATTACCTGTAGCACCATGAGGTACAGTTTGCCTCTTGTGTATACCCACTAATGAACATTCTGAACCATCCCAATTTCACGGGCCGACTAGCGCGATGGGCGGTGATCCTCCAACAGTTCGACATCAGATTATTGCCTCAGAAGACTATCAAAGGACATGCATTGGAAGACTTTCTAGCTGCCCATCCAACCTCTTCAGATCAGTCCCTGGACCTGGATTTTCCCGATGAGGCAATCCTTTCAGTCGATCATGCCATCTCATGCTATCAAATTCACTTCAACGGTGCCCCTCAGTGCCCCACTAGTAGGAGGCTCAATGATCCTATGATCAACAGAGTGGGTTTGGGTATCGTCTTCATCACCCCAGTGCAAGTTGTTCTACCATACTCATTCTGTTTGTCAGAAGGATGAATGAACAACGAGGCAGAGTATCAGGCTCTCATCACCGGCCTCGAGCTGGCCCTTGAGATTGATGTTCCCCATCTGCATGTGAAGGGGGATTGCTAACTATTAATCAAGTAGGTCAATGGCGACAATGATTTCAGGAAGACGGATCTCGTACCATTATTGGAGTGCACCCTCCATTTACTAGCCTAGTTCCCTTCTCGATTGGAGGTTACCCATGACCCTCGGTCAACGAACGGTCGAGCAGATCCTTCGGGCAGCCTAGCTACGTCACTCAATGAACCCGAGCAGGATGATTTGATCCTGCATGTGGCACACCGAAGAGTCATTGCCCCTATCACCCCAAGGGATGACGATGGCCTGAGGGTAAGCCATCCTACCGCCAGACCCTCCACGTCAGGAGCCCAAGGTTCTTCAGATGTAGTGGTTGAGGCCACTCCTGAGTGGAGAGCACCTTTGGTTGAGTATCTCTAAAATGGTTGCCTCCTAGATGATTGGGCTATGTGTGAGTGAATCTGATGCTGCGCACTGCAATTTACTCTCTAAAGTGGTCATAGTCTTGAGCGGATCCTCTATAAGTGGGGATTCAATGGTTTTCTCCTCCGTTGCATTGAAGGAGTTGAGATATCTAAGGTCATGCAAGAGGTTCATTCCATTTCTTGTGGTGCCCACCAGGATAGGCCCAAGCCTTCCTATCAGATCTGGAGGTTGGGGTACTTCTGGCCCTCTATGATCCATGATTGTATTGAGTTTTCCAAGAGATGCCACGTGTGCCAAGTCCATGCTAACACTTGTATCGGCCGCTATAGCCTCTCCACTCCACCAAGTACTCTTGGCCATTTTCGGTGTGGGGACTCGATGTCCTGGGACCATGTCCACCGGTGATAGCTCACTAGTGTAGGTTTACCCTAATTACGATAGATGTCTTATCTAAGTGGGGGGAGGTAGTTCCACTCAAAGAGGTCAAGGCCCGTTCCATCATTGACTTTGTGAGCTCTAATATCATCCACCGGTTTGGAGTCCCTCAGACTCTCCTCACCGATAACAGCACCAACATCCGAGCAGAAGAAATTGTACGCCATGTACAATATCATTTCAAACCATACCTCTCGCCATCATGCGCAGGCAAATGGACAGATCAATGCATTCGACAAAACCCTCTCTAACATTCTGCCTAAAATGGTTGGTCAGAATAAGAAATGTTGGCCAGAAAATCTCCCCAACACCCTCTCGGATTATCGGATGATGACTTGCAATTCCACCAAGGTGGCCTAATGTTCCCTAGTGTATGGGGCAGAGGCTGTCCTGCCCATAGAGATCCATCTTCCATCATTATGCACTGCATTATATGACCAGAAGGCACCAGATAAAGTGGTTGAAATCCATCTAGTAGAATTGGAAGCACTGGATGGGAACAGGCTTTGTGCCCTGCACAATCTGAAAAGACATCATGAATAAGATAGCAAGAGCCTTCAACAAGAAGGTTCGCCTTCACTCTTTTCTGCAAGGCGACTTGGTGTTGTCCCTCTGAGCTCCAATGATCCCAGGAAAGTAGCCACCCAAGCTGGAGCCTAAATGGGAAGGACCTTACATCAATCATAAGGTTTATGCAAATGGAGCATACTCCTTGGGGACCATGGATGGTGAGCGCATAACTCCTCCCACCAACACCATGCTTCTCAAGAAATACTTTGTCTGAGCCCCATGGTCCTGCAAGACCTTAAACTGTACGGTCCTGCATGACCCTAAACTGCACATTATGGTCCCGCATGACTTTAAACTGCACCACTGTCTTGTAGGACAATAAACTGCAAAATGGTCCGAGCACTATGACCTTAAACTAAGACCTCCTTCGTCCTCACTAGAAGACGTTAAACTGCAAGATGGTCGGGCCTTCCTGACTGAGGCCTCTTGGACTTTCCGAGGCCCTAGCCCCTCGTCCTTACTGAAAGATGATAAAATGCAAGCTGGTCAGGCCTTCCTGACCGAGGACCAGCCTCAGGCCCCGTGGCCTTCCTCGACTCAGGCTCTCTTAAGGGATTGTACGATGTGGTGTTGGATTACTTTCTCATTCATGTCGGGTTACCCGTCGTACCATACATATCCCCAGATGAGACGCATCTCTCATCCGACATGATGTCCCATCCTCATGGGATATGTAGGAACACTCAGACTTCTCGTCTGTAGCCCAGCCCCGAGCCCTTCTCTTTGACGACCCCCCCTGGGTATGGTTTCCTTAGACTGTCCTCGTATGATGTAGAGTAGGCTTCTTTATCCCCACTCATACGATGATTATAATGGTCGCCCCATGTTCCCACTCCCTTTCTTCTATCCTCCCACATCTTCACCACACGATGATAAACTACATGGCCTTCAAGAACTACATATGGCTTGATTCCAATCCTCATGGGATACATTTGAACACGCGGGCATTTCATCTGTTGGCCCATCCCAAAAGCCATAATTCTTCCCCTTGGGTCAAGACATATGGCAGGGAGCATCATTTCGCCCCAGTTCACATCATGTTAGCCTTGACCCAGCTGTACATCCCCCTCCAGGGAGATGTCCACCTCTTTAGTAGATGGGTACACTTATGATCCACCCAAACCTTGACTGGGATTCCATCACATTCCTCATCCGGAAGGGCCCTTGAATGGTATAGATGCTAGGCCTAAGGGCTCTCTTACCACTTCAGGCCAACGCCCTCAAGGAGGTCGAGCAAAAAGCCAATACAAGTCCCGTGTTTCGAATGTGGTCATCATTTGATGCCCATTCTTTGCTCCCATATCAAGTCATCATAGGAACGCTGTGTTTCGAACATGGTCAACAGCCACCCTCAATCTTCGGGTCTACCCCAAGATGTCCCAAACACCAATGGTAGTGATTTGTTCTTCCCCATCCTGAAGTTTCAAACTGTTTCCGGGTAGGGCCAACCGTCGGGCCCCTAGCCCAGGTTCTCAATGATGGGATTGTGCGGTGTGGTGTGGGATTTTGTCCTCATTCACGTCGGGATAATTTCCATGCTGCACACATCCCCAGACGAGGCACATTATCCCCCCACCCCCTCGTCCTTACTTCCAAACAATAAACTGCAAGCTGGTCAGGCCTTCCTGACCAAGGCCTAGCCTCATGCCCCTTTTCCTTTCCAGGACCCCGGCCCCTCGTCCTTACTTCAAGATGATAAACTGCAAGCTAGTCAGGCCTTCCTGACTGAGGCCTAGCTTCAGGCCTCTTGGCATTTCCGGCCCCCGACCCCTCGTCCTTACTACAAGACGATAAACTGCAAGCTGGTCAGGCCTTCCTGACCGAGGCCTAGCCTCAGGCCCCTTGGCCTTCTCGGGTCCCTTAGCCCAGGTTCATACCCAGAGTGTACGGTGTGGTGTGGGATTATGTCCTCATTCACGTTAGGTTACATGCTATGCCATACACCTCCCCTATCTAGGGAATCATATTCCCCGACCATTGTCCACACTACAAGACATTGAACTGAAAGTTGGTCAGGCCTTCCTGACCGATGAGAACTATCAGGCTCCTTGGCCATTTCGAGCCCCTGGCCCAGGTTCATTTATACGGGACTATGCGGTTTGGTGTGGGATTATGTCCTCATCCATGTCGGGTTACTCACCGCTCCGTACATGTCCTCTATAGGGTATCCTGCCCTTGGGTATCCTTGAGAACTACATGTGTCTTGATTCCCATTTTTACGGGATACATAGGACCACCTGGATGTCTAGGATTCAGGTCCAGCCCCATCTTCTGAAAATCTCTATCCCACCTTGGCCCCTTGGCCTAACCTTCCCCAGAGAGGGGACTATATAGCATGTTGCGGGGATATTTCCTCATTCACACTAGGCTTGTCATGACCAGGCCATGTACCTCTCCCTCCTGAGAAACTTTTTCACCCCTTTTCGGCAGTTCACCAATGTGCCTAACGGTACTCTGGTTTAGTTAACTGGAATGTTGGACTCTACTAGGACACGCCCGCACCTGCTTTTCTGTCTTTATGGTCTTCTTCATTGGGTCTTTCATCACCAATCACACCCAAAGGGACCCCCAAGAACATCCTGGATACCACACCCAAGGGCTCTCCTACCGTTACGGGCCAACTCCCTCGAGGGTTTCGGGCAAAAAATCAATAAAAATCCCGCGTTGTCAATACGATCAGTGGTAAATGCTTTTTTGTTGTTCCCACTTCAGGCTAACACAATATGGAGACTATTTTTTCCACCACGGTTAACAGTTATCCTCCATCACCACACCAACCCCATTAAGCCCAAAATGTCAGTTACACGATTCACATCATTCTACATCCACATCATGTCCAAGTAGAGCTTTGAAACTTTTCATATTATTCCTCAATACGCATCTACACGTTAGGGGAACAAAGCCGCATTAAAGGTGTCCATAGGGGCTCTTCACTGACTTCCCCTCGATGGACATTCTAGGTATTGCGATAAGGATCTTCCTCCCTTGTTTCCCAAATCGAGTTTAACTCACGTGAGCTTAGGGATCAGTTCGAGGTCTAATCTTACATGGAAAGTTTCCATCCTCCCACGGTCCAAGATCTATGACCATAAACTAAGATCTCCTAAGAACTAAGTCTGGCTTGACTCCCATACTCATGGGATACGTAGGAATGCCTAGACCCCCTGTCTATGGGTCCCTTTTGAGTTCAGATAATTTGTCTCTTCTATCCTGCCTTTGGGACATTGACTGCAGGGCTGCGTGGCATGATGTGGGATTATTCCCTCATTCACATCGGGTTTGCAAAAGTTGCACCACGCACACCCCATTCTAAACATTATCCCTCCTAATCCCTGTCCCACATGACATTAAAAGGCAGCTTTCTAGAACTACGTGTGGATTGATTCTCATCCTCATGAGATACGTAGGACCACCCGAATGTCTAGACTTCAGGTCCAGCCCCACCTCTTAGAGATCTCCTTATATCCCAGTCACCTAGGCCCCATGGAATGTCCCTCTCCACGATGGGGATGTATAGGGGTGGTACATGGTTTTTTGCACCATGCCCCCATTCTCCCGGGAATCTTCCATCTCTTGGCCGCCCTCATGTTGAGCCCCTCGACCCCTTGTAGTGGTTCTCCCATGTGTTAAGAGTACTCTGGTCTAGGACCAAGAGTTTCCTATTCAACTTGTTAAAGTTCCTTCCACTTTTCAAGCTTCGTGTTTCCCTTCATTCGGGATTCCATAATCTTTCATACCTGGAGGGACCCCCATGAACGGCCTAGATACCATGCCTAAGGGCTCTCCTACCATTATAGGCCAACGCCCCCGAGGGTTTTGAACAACAAATTGATAAAAATCCCATGTTGCAAGCATGGTTATCTATAGATACTCATTTTTTTGTCTCCATTTCAGGCTAATGCGACGGGATGTTGTGTAGAGAACATGGTCAACAGTTACGTCGGTACATTCAGGCCTTTAATGTTGGTTGCATGATTCACATTATGTTCCACTCCATTGTGTATAGGTGTAATCTCGACACTCTTGGTGCTATCCCTCAGTGCACCTCTGCACATTAGGGGGACAAAGCTGCAATACCGCATCTTTTGGGGCTCCCACAGACTGAGCTCGAAGACCATAAACTAAGATCTTCATTATGGGATATGTGCAGCTCGATCCTCATCCCTATGGTATACGTAGGGTCACCCCGATGTCTCATTCTCATGTCCAGATCAGTTGGGAGCTAGTTTTTCTTTCCCCTTTCCTTCTTACCCCTATTTGGGCCTCTTGGCCCGAGGTTCCAATCTCGAAACTGCACACGGTATGTTGTGGGATCATGTCCCTATCCATGTCAGTTATGTCGCACGACACCATACACATTTCCTGCCTAGCAATGTCTCTGCTATGCCTGCGCTGCATGACATTAAAATGCACGCTTGGTCCTATCACACGACCCTAAAATATGACATTATCGTTTGGGAAACACAATGAAAAACGGAACTGCTTTGTGATGACCTAGATGTAGAGGACATCACGATGGGTGTTGGTCGCACGCCATACCATTTTTCAATGCCTACTATGTCTTGATTCTTTTGGAGACAACAGGTCTTGCTACCCTAGGCATGTCGCTTCACAAAAAAACCACTCACCTTAAAGGCCAAATAAGATTTATCAAATTCCTCTTCTTTCAGTATGGGGGCCACACCCGCACTACCCTTTTTCCCTGGCACTGGTACCTTACCGTGCCACCTTCTAGAACTACGTATGGGTTTATTCTAATCATTACTAGATACGTAGGAGCTCTCGGGCACTTCCCCGTTGGCCCAACCTAACACCTGTGTTCGTTCCCTCGACTCGAGCACATCCCCAGAGAACACATGGTAAGTAGGGATTATGTCCCCATCGTTGGGTTTTGTAACTACCTTACCATATGTCCCCTTCTCTTCTTACCTCTACATGGTCTGAGTTCTAAGACCTTAAACTAATACCTTTTCAAGAACTATGTGCAGCGTGATCTCCATCCCCATGGGGTATGTAGGAACGCCTTTTCACATTTCCTCAGGCCCAACTCAACTCTCGTTTTCTCTCCCTTGACCTAAAACATTCCGAGAAGCATGTGGTGGTTGGAACCCCCAGTTCCCATTCATGTCGGGTATTTGAGTTACCCCACTATGTGCCTCCTGTGTTTCCTCCCACCCATGTTCTGAATTCTATAACCCTAAACTAAGATCTCCCTATGGGAAGGGACTCGACTCCCCCTATCTAATGTGTCTCATTAATGCATTCAGATGAGTTTTGAAAAAGAGTCCGGAGTGTGGAATTTTCATGGAGACATTCTCTCCTTCCAAGACCCAGCTTCATGAGCTTGCTATTCAGATCCTCATCCTCTTCCACATCCAAAAGGACCCTCAGACGACATGGATATGAGGATTAATGGATATCCATGGATTTTCGGCCAAATGGATATTCTATCGTTTCGGGCCAACACCCATAAGGATCCCTGACGAAATTTGTGACATGGTCCCGTGTTTTGAACATGTTCAATGGTCGACCCTCATCTGTCTGTCTCCACTACAGGCTAACATGATGTGTATGCTACATTTCAACCACGGTTAACGACTATCCTACATCGTCATGACACCATCATTGTGTTCCAAATTTCGAGCTTCATGATTCCCACATTTCCACTTCTTTATGTTAAAGTTGAATTCAAACATACTCGGCTCTACCTTTTCACGCATCTAGGTGTTCCAGATGAACGTGTTAACGTCATTGGGCTGATATTCATTGAGCGTCCCTTTTCCCTAACCTACCTCTTCCCGTGTTGGGAAAGTTCTCTATTACTTCTTGTTTCCCACATCTAGCATGACTCACCTGGGCTTAGTAGTTTTGGTAGGATGTGTACCATCACAACCAGGATTCTTGTTGTCCCACATGATGTTAAACTGTGAATCTAGAACTATGTGTGTCTTGATTCCCATCTCCATGGGATACATAGAGACACCCTGGTATTTTTCCTAGGGTCCAGCCCACATGAATCATAAGTCTTGGTCCTCCTCATTTCCGACCCATGTCCTGACCCATCTTTGCGAACCATCAAACTATTTATCTGCCCTGAACAAGTCCAGGATGCCCCAAGATGACATTGGGAAGCGATAGACCCCCCGCTAGAGAGGCCCTGTCTAAAAGGAATGGTCCATGATCAAACTGATGTGCCCATCTAGCGTACTCCCACCATGGTGGCGTAATTCTAGTAGTATTGGATTTTGTTCTAACAAACCATCACTCGACATACCACGCTTTTCATACACCTTTATTCAGATCCTCATCATCTTTCACGTCTGGAGGGACCACACAACAGTATGGATGACTGACCTATGGTATGCCTGTTGTCCTAGGCCAACGTTCCGGAAGACTGGTCATGTTTAGTGGGACCCCCTAATAGTATGGATGCTCAACCTATGGTCCACCTGTTGTCCTATGCCAACGTCCCGGAAGACTGATCAGTGATATTTGAGGTAGGCCCCATGTTTCAAACATGGTCAATGGTCGGCCCTCATTTTTCGTCCCCATTTTTGGCTAACGCAGTAACGATACCATTTTTTCAGCATGGTTGACGGTTGACCTTTATTGTCACGCCACCCTCAAAATGTTCCGAATCTTGGGTATTGTGATTCACACTTCCCATTCCAACCGTTTCAGACCGATTTCAGTGCCCCTGGTGTTTCATCGTTCGTGCACAAGAGCATGCTGAAAAAACGGTAATTCGGCTATTCTGAGAACTTCCTTCTCTTGCCAGGTCTCTCCTATTTCCCAGAAATCCGGACAGGTTATCCAAACCCCAGGTTCCCGAAGCATGATTTACCCTCCAATGTTTTTATGGGATGACGAGGAAACAATCTATTGTTTCTTACATCGGGCCTGACCCACGTGAGCTTAGGGAATTGTCGATGGACATCCCACAAACATTGTAAGGATGAAAAATGAACCAGAGCAATTAATGGAACTCGTTCATGCTATGACATTCAAAAAAATAATTTAAAGCACGAATGTAAGTTTAAGGGTTTTTAATCATTACATTATGCGGGGGTCAACTCCCCCCAAGAACGGATTGACCCCGTCAAAAGAGCTTTGTAGCTCCGCCACCCTTTGACTTGTGGCGTCTAAGAATTTTTCCACCGACTCAGCTCCCGCTTCTCCTCAGCAGCAATGGGGCGCAGTTTAACATCCTCAGCTCATGCCCTCTCTATGTCAGCCTGAATGGCAGCTATCTCTCCAGATTCCTTCCTCCCACGCTCTTCTGCCTAATCCAACTGGTCCTTCAATCGCAAGATCAGCTCAGATTGTGCATTGAGAAAGGCTGAGTGCTCATCCGCTCAGATCTGTAGGCATTGGACATCACCTTCAGCCTCCTGGAGCTTCTTGATGTTTTTTCAACTTCCTTCACTGCCATCCCACGCTAAGCCCACGATCGTACTCCCGGATCTTCTCTGCCATGAGATCTCAGATGATCGTATGAGGGCGTTGGAAATCTACTCCCCCAGTGCATAGTTTGCACAGTCCCGAGGGGAGTGTTCCCATATCATTTAGTCACAGCGCTTGGGGTGTCGTTGATGAAGAACATGATCAAATTTCACGATCGGCGGTGGACTATTTGGTAGTCTGCTTCATGGGAGGACGTTTCATCCCAATCTGCGTGATTGGTAGGATCGTATGCAGGATACGCCCGTATGAAATCTTCAGCAGGACTCGCATCTAGAATTGAATCCAACGCAACATCTGGTTTCGGAGCAGGCGTGGCATGAATTGGGTCGACCGACCGATCCTCATCGTCGGACTCCACCTCAATAACATCATGCAAGACACTGCTAGCGGTCCCTCCAATGATAGGGAGTTCTACAGCTCGGGTAGGTGGGGTAAATATCTCAACTGTCACCGGCATTCCCCTAGGAGGGATGCCACTAGACATCCCGACCAGCCTCGCCGCAGTGGTCCATGCCAGTTGTTGAAAATTAAGCCATGGGGAAGGTCATGGATGTCAGATGGAACGGTCTTCATACGCCAAGAAATGAATTCAGTGAAGAAGACTTACGAAGATTGAACTCCTGGTGCTACTCCTGAGTTGATGCTGACGGAACCCCAAGGCGTGGACCTCCGAATATTTTCAGAAGGTCTGGAGATTCTGGAAGAGCCCCTTGGGTTCTCTAGCCCCACCAGACATAGAACTGGACGCAGTCTCAGGAGCGGGTTCCGACGGCCCGGCATCATCACCCACCGAGGGGGGAGAGCGAGGTCTGCATACAAGTTTCTCTTACACTGTTCATATCTTCATAAGAGGTCCATAATGGCCTGAGAGCGGACCATGAGGAAAGAAACACAGAATGATACCTCGAGAACCTCTGAAAAATCATCAGAATTCAAGTCTTGATCCCCGACTTCGCCTTCCTCCAACGGGCTCCCTCCGCCGGCCTCGTCTTCGCCAAAGGATTCATCTCATTCTTCCAGAAGGTTGAAACACCCTCTCAGCTTAGTGCCCGACAGCTGTGGGGGAACCGTCCGGTTCAGCAGCAACCTCACCCTCTCTGTCATCAGATATGGGGCACCATTGGAATGTACGCCGTCTTCCAGCTTTTCCAGATACTACTCCGCCTCTGCCAGAGACACCACAAAACCGGCCCAAACAGGTCATA
Source organism: Viscum album (assembly GCA_963277665.1). Lineage (NCBI taxonomy): Eukaryota > Viridiplantae > Streptophyta > Magnoliopsida > Santalales > Viscaceae > Viscum > Viscum album. Next base: position 2,057,115,105 of record OY728123.1, on the reverse strand, counting down.
TACTTGCTAAGACCATCCTGAGATGGTTAAGGTGTTCCCACATCGCAGGCGGACTAAGGTGTTGCTGGTTGACGTACCAAATGTCCCAAGACTCCGGGAAAATAGCATTCTCTGGAATGTTGATATGGCGTAGACACTTCCCCAGAGCCTAAGTGGATATCCTATGGAATCCCCTAAGATTCCGCCCCTTAGGATGGCTCTGTTCTTCCGGGACCACCAGATCTGCCGCTTCTGCCTTATCCATAGCTGGGGCAGGTCTCGCCACCATTGCAGCCCCTCCACCGCGAGAGGCCCTTGATGCCCACCTACCCTGACCTCGGGATAGGGGAGGCCCCCCATCGCCAGCCTGAACGGTTTTCGGCTTTAGAATTTCCCCCAGATAAACTGTCTCCCAACTGATGGCATACTCCTTCACCAGTCCGAAGGCGGTAGTGGATGGAGGCAATGTATTTCACTTTTTCCTGTATTCCTGTGTGAACATGAGCCACATTTTCCACATCACACATGGGTTCTCCTCATGGAACACCTCCCAGTAGACTGGTGGGGTCAGCTGCTGTAGACACCGGAACAACCTCGCGAACCGATGCGGGGTGTACGGCTCACAGAGCGGCTCACAGTCCAACCGTGCCCCCAAAACTCCACCTCGAAAGGCCAAGAGATAAGCCCAGTGCTCTTCCGTTACCTGACTGTCATTGGTGAGTAATCCCGTCGGCAATAGAAACGGGTGGATGTTAAACTCATCTGCCTTCCACACCCGGTTCAGCACCATCGATATGGTTAATTTGACTGGGAAGCACCCGGCCACATTCAGAATGGAGGGGTGGAAGTTCGACCCCGGTGGCGAGATGGGGTTTGGGTTTTCATAAAACCCCCTGACGTGCGCCGCGATCCACCCATACAGAAGGTGGAAGGGCCCACATATCCTTGGCAGCTTCTTGCCCTCGCTAACGTGCCACAACATCTTGTACAATCTGGCGAGGATTGGAATCCCCATATTGAACCTCCATTCTGTGGCATGCATGGATGCCATGATGATCTAGCTGGGCCACACCCCCATGTTGGTATCCCTCACTGGTAGGATCCAACTATAGATAAGGGCCACGATAAACGCTGCCAGCCTGACTATCGGCTGTTGTTCAATATTAACACTGAAACCCCCAGTCTTCCATTGGCTATCCTCCAAGAGCCGCCAATACGAGTTCTCCATGCCACCTTGTTCCCCCTTTAGACATGTTCGAGGCCTCGGGGGAAATTATTGGTTCACCGGGAGGTTCATGAAATTCTAGAACCACTTCTTAAAGTGAACATCTCTCAGTGCCTCTTTTTCCTCTCTGGGGACCAGTCCAATCAATGCCAACACTAGCCGTGGCATCTGATCCGGATCCTCCCACGTGTTTATGACAGGGATGAACTCATCATACATGTCCCCTTAGATCAGGACCCCTGATATCTGATTGACATCCCACAGACTGATGCCAACCTCCCCATGGTACAGGTGAAAAGTGTTGGTCCTAGATGTCTATCTGCTCAATAGCTCCGGCATCAGCTGTTTCGGTTGATAAATGTGGAATTGGGAGGCCCATGCCGCCTCATACAAGCCCACTCTCATCAGCTCGGGCACAAACCCATCACATGAGGCACCTAACTAGTAGGCTCACGCCCAGTCGTTGGTGATGTCACCGCCCTCCCGCAGGTCCCACTCATCGGACCACCCATTCATTGAATCCGGCAATGTCACCTTCAGTATGGTGCGGTACATGGGAGGGGATGTCTCCAGTAGAAGTGGCATTCCATTGATGTTGTGTCGATGGTTGTAAAGAGAGTCGGTGATGACAGGTTTGGAGTCCTCCTTCTCATTACCATCGGCCGCCCTGATCCATTGGCACTGGCATGGCGTGCTCCTGAACCAGCAAGGTGGCTCATCCCTGCTCGCCTCAGGGATGAAGACGTCATCCATCATCCTGAATCCATACAAGGATTGCTTCTTGCACAGTGGATAATTCTTCTGGCACTCTGATAGCAGTTCTGTCAAAGAACTATGATCCGAGTGGCATCGTACTAGCTCCCCTAGGCCCAGACAGATGGACATCTCATCCCTCCGGGCGGCGTTCGCAAGCACCCCCAGCATAGCTTCTTGATGGGCCATCGAGTTTTAGAACACAGACAAATTTCAGGTCTGGACACAAAGCCCGTTCACGGAACCCGTTCTCGGAGCTCGGGCACAAATCCAAGACGTGTATCCTAGCCTCGTCTTATAAATAGATGTTCTCTTGGCGCAGTCGCGGAGTCAGAGACTCGCGGTTCTCCGCGAAGCGCAATTCGCGGTGAGCAGACACAGAGTACGCGGAGCTTCACGAATCGAGAGCGCAAAAAGGACAATGTCGCGGAGAAGGGAAAAGACAAAATAGTGGTCGACCCCCCTAGTTATAGGCAGTGACTTCGGAGCTTCGCGGAACATTCATCCTGCGCGTACCCTCGTGGCGCGCCCAGACCGTGCGGCCCCACGTCCGCCTCGCACGCCCCCTTCACGAGTTAGCACAGCGAACTGCCGAAAATTTTGGCGATTTCCCTCAGACAACGACCCTTTATCCCTCCGTGGATCCAAGTCTAAGGGGGGGGGGGGGTATTTGTTGGCTCCAAAGTATTTTAAGAAAGGAGAGAAGAAAAAGAGGCCTCGCAGCCTGCCTCACGAAGCCCCGACGTGAAGTAGGCCGCGAAGCACAAGAGGCGGTAATTCTCCGCAAATACCCTAAAGTTCGTGAGCCCTCCGCGAAGCACCAGAGGCGATAACACTCCGGGAATGCCCTGACATTCACGGGGCCGCCGTGGAGCAGAAGAGGCGGTACCTTTCTACGAATCTGGTTGACGTACGTGACCCTCTGCGAAGAAACCAAAGAATCCTTCACGCTATGTGAGCTCTGCTTCGTGGCTCCCCTTGACTATAAATACCACGCTCCCCCTGAGCTCTCCAGATGGACAATTAAATCTTTCTGCTTCTCAACTCCCAAATCGTGAAGCACTCTTCGCTCTGGGAATCAGGAGCTTCACGACGTATCTTTTTTTCCGGAGAGGCCTTCGACGTGTCTCGTTTTGATCCCCTCTTCGAGAGGAATTCCCTTCATGAAGCCTAACGGAATTCGTGAAAGAAGGGGATTCCCAAGGGAACCCGGGCAGTCACGGAGCATTTATGCTTCATGAAACACCCATCCTGTACATGTGACCCACATGCCAAGGCTGGGTCACTGTACATCGTGAAGCACACTGCTTCAAAACACTTTGCTTCACGAGGCTCTTCTACTTCACAAGGCAGGGCTCCGCAAACACCCTTCCACTTTGTGAAGCACCTCCCATTCACATCTATGCCCCATTATAAGGCCAAGGTACACCACTTCACGAATCACACCCCTTCTCCAGTGCCCTCCATTACACAAAGCAACCGAGCACCACAAGGCCCCTGCCTGTGGACCCCTCTACTTGGTAATTCCTCTTCCCATGTGACCCTCCAGGTTTGCACGATGTGATTTCAATGTCCCCTGGACGACACCACCTGTAGCATTTCTTCACCTAATGCATCTTTGCATAGGCATGCTAATGACAATTTCGTATTCGTATAGCCACGCATGAAGGTTCTGGGCACAACGGAAGCGTGTGACTGGATGTTCCCACTTGGGTTTTTGACATTAACAATGATCATCCTGGGATCAATACGATGATAAACACCAGTCTCCACAGATTGAATCCCATAAATGGACAAATAAAAGAAAAGTCTTGGAACCACAATGTAGGATCATTACAAGTTGATTATAGTTAATTTAATCAATTGAAAAGAAATAAATTTTGGGTGTTATTTCTTTTTTGATGTTCTTGATCACGTTCCGATGTGATTCGTCGTTGCGTAATAGAAGTCATGTGTAGACTTCCTCCAGTGGTAATCCACACGTGTACCTCGTATCTCGGGATGTCGCCAAAGGGATCTTCGGGTGCTAGCGTGGAGAAACCTTTTCATGTGTTGTCTGCCTTAGATCTTCTTGATCCGATGGAAGAGGATCCCTCTCGGTCTTGAAAGCGTTCTTGGAGGAAGAGGTTTTTTCGGCCTTGAACGAATTCTTCAGAATTGTTGTGTATAATGATTCTCTTGTGTGTTTAAAAAGAGTTGGGGTTGTGAGGATATTTATAATCAGGTTTGAGGTTGTAGAGTTATGATAATAAATAAACGTGTTACACATTTTATTTATTTCATTGAATCTTATTTAAAACCCCCATGTCAAATAATTAATTCCTTGACATGTGCCCACGCTGATTATAATAAATATCATTTAAAACAATATTATATCTTCAAAATCATGACTAGAAAAACTATAGGGTGTGTATTAATAAATACAAGGCGTGTACTTTTTTTTCATTGAAAACTACATGGTGTGTATATTCAATGTACACAGCGTGTATATCTTGTTTTCATTTATTAATTTCCATTCCATAATGAAATATACAAGGCGTGTTATTATTAATACACGATGTGTACTTGTTTTCCATGAAAAACTAAACGGCATGTAATCTTTAAGAAACGGTCTGTATATCATGTTTTTAATTTCATTATTCCTCCATCATTAAAATGATTTAGGCTTCCTTGAATAATTATTAAACCATGTATGGGAATAATCTTTATTCTACTTGAGATACTTGAATACACTTAATGTGTGACCCTCTATGCCTCTTTCTCATTGGCATTAGGCGAGATTGCCTAATGTCCAAGATTGCTATCTAGCAAAGGGTCAAGGAACCCAAGAGAAAGAAGTTGATGCCGCATTGACTTATCACCTCATACGAATTATTACTTTGTAATTAGTCCCTTTGTATTGATATCTCATCGAGCAGGTTTCATGGTAGTGTCATAAATCTATATGCTTGATCTGTCTTTCTTTGACTACATGAAATAAACATGTCATTTACTCCATGGCCATGGAATTTAATGTGACAGTTCCATTTCAATAAAAGGGCCTAGATATCAACTTCTATATATAATTGGGAAAAATCCTTCCTCGACTTATCCATTAACAACATGTCACTTGTGACGCACCCAACGTACCCTACTTCCTGCCAACTATCTGCATGACGGTTTTCGTCAATAAATATAAGTGCATGAGTCATGACATGAGTAAATGATAATCTTACAATATGAGGACCATTACACACGCTCATAGATAGCAATGTCTGATGACACCAAGACATGTGGAATTGCTACCGGCGGGTCTGTTGTCACAATATCCCATCTTGGAGATTACCAAGTACGAACTCCATGAGAAAGAGTCTTGTCTTCTTACCATTACTCACACATGACGGTCTATATACTATGTGTCCTATCATAATATGTCATCCAACTATAGAACATTATTTAAGATTATTGTTATAGCATTTCAAGGTTCTCATCATAGCAGGGATCTGAAATGACCTTATCAATGCAACAAATATTCCAGGTCATTATTATATTATAGTCATAATGAACAATGAAAAATATATAATTAGTGAACATTCGTGTAATCAATGTACAAAACAGTTGGTTCTCAGGACACCAACCCTTACAAACTCCTACATCGTCTAGATCCAACTGCCAACGAATTTTAGTCCGCTAGACCTCACATGATGATCATGATTCTGCTGAGTCAAGGCTTTAGTCAAGGGTTCCTCCATGTAGTCTTACGTGGAAATACTTCTCACTACAACTTCACCTCTCTGAGAAAAATACCGCAAGAGATGATACTTCCGATGTATGTGCTTTGTCTACTGATGTGACCATTTTTCTTTTGCAAGTGCCACCACTATAGTATTATCACAATAGAGTGTGACAGGATCTTTACTACATGATACTACATCCAGCTCTTGGACGAAGCTTCACATCCATACTGCATCATTAGCTTCCTCAGAAGCTGTGATATACTCGGACTCAGCTGTAGAATCTGCCACCACACTTTTCTTTGAGCTCTTCCAGCTCACCACACCTCCATTAAAACTGAAGATGTATCCAGTCTGCGACTTCATGACATCTTAATTAGTCTGTAAACTAGCATCGACATGTCCTCTGATGACAAGTTCCTCATCACCTCCATAAACCAGGAACTTATCCTTAGTACACCTCAGATACTTAAGGACTATCTTGACTACCATCCAATGTTGGTCTCCTGCATCATCTTGATATCTATCTAACACACTTAATGCGTAAGCAACATCTAGCCTCATACATAGCATATTATACATGACTAACTCAATAACAGATGATTAAGGTATCATTTCCATTCTCTTTCTTTCCTCATGTGACTGAGGACACATTTTCTTAGAAAGATGAATTCCATGTGACACTGGCAACAATACCCTCTTGGACTGTTCCACACTGAATCTCTTCAGTATCTTGTCAATGTATGTAAATTGACTCAGGGCCAACATTCCCTTGTATATATCACAATGGATCTTGATCCCAAGAATATATGATGCCTCTCCCAAGTCTTTCATGGAGAAACATTTATACAACCATGCCTTAATTGACTGTAAGATAGGTACTTCGTTTCCCATTAGTAATATGTCATCAACATATACAATTAGGAAAAAAATGCACTTCCACTAAACCTCTTATAGACAAAAGGCTCACATTCATTCTTAACAAAGCCAAATTCTATTACAGCTTCATCAAAATGAATGTTCCATAACCTTGATGATTTATTTAATCCATAAATGGATTTATGCAACATGCATACCTTATTGGCATCCCTTGGAGTCACAAACCCTTCAGGTTGTGTGATGTTGACATCTTCTAGGAGGTTACCATTAAGTAATACTGTTTTGACATCCATTTTCCAAATTTCAAATTCATGGTAAGCGACAATGGCCAATAGGATTATGATGGATTTCAGAATCGCAACCGGTGAAAAGGTTTCATCATATTCAATTCCATGACACTGTCTAAAACATTTTGCAACCAGTCATGCCTTATAGGTGGTGACTTTTCCCCCCATGTCTAGTTTCTTCTTGAGTACAAATTTATTACCAATAGTCTTTGCATCAACTGGGGGATCTACCAAAATCCAGACTTGGTTTTGGTACATGGAATCCATTTAAAAATTCATTGCTTCTTGTCACTTGGGAACGTATGTGGCTTAGACTACTTCATTGTAGGTAAGAGGATCATCATTGTCAACCAATAATGAGTCACCATCCTCGGTGACAAGAAAACCATATCGTTTTGGTTCTCTAACCTCTCTCGTGCTCCTATGCAGTTCTTGTGTCTCTGGAACCGATTCTTCTTCCACGGGGTTTTGTGGAATCTGTTCTTGTACCAACTTTTATGTATATTGATCCTTGACTTCATCGAAGTCTATCTCACTCCCACTATCTCTATTAGTGATGTGCTCCCACTCAACGAATATGGTGTGTCTTTCCACTGTTACCTTTTTATCTGAGGGATTGTATATGTAATTTCCCCTTGTTTCTTTGGGATATCCTATAATGATGCACTTTGTTCCTCGAGGTGCACGTTTATTACCTAAAAAGGCCTTAACAAATGCATCACTACCCCACACATGTAAATTCATTAACATGGATTTGCATCTACTCCATAACTCGTATATAATACCATTTATCAATTTAGTTGGTACTTGGTTTAGTATGTGTGCTTATGTTTTTAATGTATATCCCCAAAATGATTTTGGAAGACTCGCATGCCTCATCATTGATCTCACCATACCCAACAGGGTGCGGTCCCTCCCTTCAAATACACCATTCCACTGATGTGTATAAGGAGGAGCAAGTTGAGATTAAATCCCAAAATCCCATAAGAAGTCAATGAAGTCCTGATTAATATATTCTTCTCCTCTATCTGAGTGGAGTTTCTTAATCCTCTTACCAAGCTAGTTCTCACATTCATTCTTGTATTCATTGAACCGATCAAAAGAATCTAACTTATACCTCATTAATTAGATATATCCATTTCTACTAAAATCATCAATAAAAGTTATGAAGTACGAGAACCCACCCCTTTCTTAAATTGGAAATGGACCATACACATCGGTGTGAACTAATTATAGAATCTCATTATCCCTTTCACCTTTCCCGCTAAATGGGGCTTTGGTCATTTTTCCTTGTAGACACGCATGAAATACACCAAGTGGTTTTAGTTCTAAATACCCATCTTGATGTAATTTTGTCAAATGTTTCTCATTGACATGACCTAGCCGGTGATTCCAAAGTTGGGTGTGGTATGATTCATGTGAATTTACTTTGTCATTGATTGAAAATACTTGGTTTGTGTAGTCTAACACCTAAAGGTCGTTATATAAATGTGCCCTACCAAAACTAATTCTATCTTTATAAATGTAGCAAAATTCATTTCCAAACTTGAATATGAATCCATCAGTATCTAATCTAGATACTGAAATAATGATTTTAGTAAGAGAAGGCACATAATAACAAACCTTTAACACCAAGATCATCACATTAAGAAATGTAAGGTGGTAGAATTTGACAACTACAGCAGCGAGTCAGGATCTGTTGGCTGCTCGTAGATCCACCTCTCCTCGGTCAATCATTATGAATCTACTTGGTTCCTGTATTTGGATACAGATGTGATCACCACAAGTAGTATCTAATACCCAATTAGTAGAAACAGATGTATTTCATTCAATAACAAACACATCTGAAGCCTCCCATTTCTTCCTTGGTTGGGTATAGTTTTTCTTCTAGTGTCCCGTCTTGCCACATGCGAAACAAACAACATCCTATTTCATTTCCTCCCCTATGATCTCTATTTTCTTGGAGGTCCTTGTACAAGCATTGGGTTAAATATTTTCTCCTTCCCATTACTTTTATTCACCATGAGGACAGAAATATTTTCATGCTTCATGTCATTGCCCACTTGGCGAATGAGTATAAGAAGATCAGACAGAGGCTTCTCAATGTTGTTCAAGTTGAAGTTCACAATAATGTTTGAGAAGCTCTGGGGAAGTCATCCAAGAATGATATCGGTACCCAGTTCTTCGGGGAGTTTAAACCCTAGAACCTCCAAGCTCTCAATGTATCCAATGAGCTTCACTACATGATTCCCAGTTGGGGCACCCTCTCCAAGCTTGGTCTGGAATTGAGCCTTGGAGATCTCAAACCTTTCATGTCTTACTCTCTCCTAGTATAGACCATGGAGGTTCTCAAGCATGCTATAGGCATCCATGTCCTCAATAGATTTCATGATCTCACTTGACATTGATGATAACATCAATCACTAAATGTCAAGTGCATCACTCAAATGTTGATCATAGACTAGGAAATCATCACCACTTGCCCCTTCGGCAGGAGGATCAGGAAGTGAGGACTCCAGCACATAAGACTTTCGTTCATGAATTAGGACAACCTGAAGGTTCCTAAACCATTCTTGAAAGTTACTGTCGGTGGGGATATTGTCTTTTTCCAGAATTGATCGCAGAGAAAATGTGGTTTACAAGTATTTCATCTAGATTCTACTATTTAAAAGAGAAGATTTATTAGTATATTCTTGATTAAATTTTATGAGAAATAATAAATTAATTTATGAATTCACCCACTATTTTATCAAGTCCCAATGGCCCTCACCATTGAACTCAGAATGACCAGTTTCTTTGACGTTTTAGTGGCAAGGATCCATATTCCCCTTTGCATAACCCCAACAAGGGTTGGTCAATCTATTTAAAGGTATTTAGGTAGGCAGGTCTTTTCCAACAGTGAGCTTACAGTTCCTTGATCTGTTGAGTGGACTCCCCAATCTGGAAATCCGGACATGTATTTCCTCATATCTTGCCTCCAATATTACATCATGTCTAGAAAGGGATACTTATCTTGATGTAATATGGTTAAGTCAAACCAAAACCATTCATAAGGGCTTCCTTTATAAAAGTAAGTGTCCCAAAAAGGTTTGGTCAAACACATAGTTTTATTGAGTCTTGCCCTTAATCATGTAACAGAAGCCTTGGTCTGACTTAATATGGTATTTGAGGAATTTTTTTCTTTATGCGTATTTTTGCATTATCACATGCTTGTTAATATTTAGTGATGCTTGCTTAATTGATTAACCATGTTCCAGTAATGTTTACGCATAGTCCGGTTTTTATTTTATTCCATCATTTCATGCTTTTTTATTTCATTAATTATGTGATCACAACAACACATACATAATAAATAAACCATGCAATCAGACTGAAATAAAATAAGATTGCATGATCATGAGCTTCTATTGGTTAGCTTATCTAGCAGTTTGATAAGCTAACCCTGACCTAGGGAAAAAACCTTGAACCTGATGGTTCGTGTTTTGCAGCTCCCACCTGTCCACCTTTGTATCTTCTTGGGTTGGTTTCGCCTCAGCTTCGGGTTTTGAACCGTCTCCTCTAACTTGGGTTATCCTCCATTACACGGTGTTTACATTAAAGAAACCATGGGAACGTAGGCCCTACATTTCATTGGAAGAAGGCTCCCAGGACAACAAATTTAAATAAATTTAAATGAAACCAAACACACATACAATGGGTATTTGGTCTAAATCATGATCATCCATAGCATGTAACGACATTTACGCATATTTAGCATTCAATTTATTTTAATTGTTCTATTATTTAACATATTTCACACTTGAAAATAATTAATTATGTTCTTATAAATAATCAATTCATTATCTTAAATTCCTTTCTAAATTTCCTTAACATTATTCTTATACATATCCCTAGTATAGGTCTTTGTACCTTTGGAGGAAACCTGGTGAAATTCTATTTCTGGAAAGTATACGATGTGTCGTTTATATTTACATGGTGTGTATATATTTTCACCTTTTACCCAAATTACACGATGGGGGATTTAGCGTGTTCTCTGTACATCGTAAATTTTGGAGTACATGGCGTGTAGATAAATCATTCATGGTGTGTACTTACTTGTTACGTGGTAACCGGCCTGGCGATCCTGTGTACGCAGAAAACAGCTTCTCCTTGTACACAGTTTCACCTTGGCCAGATCGGACTACATGGCATGTTGCTTCAACATACATGCCGTGTATTTTGGTTTCAATGCCCCATTCAATTCTGGTCCACACAGCGTGAATAAAACTTAGGCATAATCAATTTACACGGCATGGTTTGGCGGAAGAGTGTCGGTTCGTTGAACCTATGTACACAACATGTAGTTTTAATTATACACTGTTTAATCCCGTGTTGTACAGACAGAAAGAGAAGCTCCTCCAGATGAGTTCCTCATTTCAATTTTAATTAAAATTAAAATTAAAATACTGTTTTCTGTGATATGAATCGAGAAACTAAAGAGGAAGAACATATCTCATTTATTTAGATTTATAGAACGATTTATTTCGAATTGAATTAAATATAAATGCGTAAATTGTCAACGAAAATTAAATAACTATAATCAACGTTGTAACCTCACTCTAATACCATTTGATGTTCCCGGGAGTAGCAAAAGTGCGTGGGGGGATGTTCCCACTTGGCTTTTTGTCATTAACAATGATCAATCCGGGATCAATACGATGATAAACGCCAGTCTCCACGGATCGAATCAAAGAAATGGACAAAGAAAAGAAAAGACTTGGAACCACAAAGTAGGATCATTACAAGTTGATTATAATTAATTTAATCAATTGAAAAGAAATACCTTTTGGGTGTTCTTTATTTGTTGATATTCTTGATCACATTCCGATGTGATTCTTCATTGCATCGTAGAAGCCAAGTGTTGACTTCCTCTAGCGGTGATCCACACATGTACCTCATATCTCAGGACATCGACAAACGAGTCTTCGGGTGCTAGTGTGGAGAAACTTTGGATTGTGTTGTAGGCATTGTATCATCATGATCTGATGGAACAGGATATCTCTCATTATTGAGAGCATTCTTGTAGGAAGAGGTTCTTTCGGCCTTGAAATAATTCTCCAGAATTTTTGTGTACAATGATTTTCTTATGTGTTGGAAATGAGTTGGGCTTGTGAGGATATTTATAATTAGGTTTGAGGTTGTAGAGTTATGACAATAAATAAAACCATTACGCGTTTTATTTATTTCATTGAATCTTATTTAAAACCCCCATGTAGAATAAATAATTCCTTGACATGCGCCCACGCAGATTATAAAAAATATCATTTAAAACAATATTATATCCTCAATATCCCGACTGGTAAACTACATGGCGTGTATTAATAAATACACAGCTTGTACTTGTTTTTCATTGAAAACTACACGGCGTGTACATTCAATGTACATGGCGTGTATATCTTAATTTCATTTATTCATTTCCTTTCCATAAAGAAAACTACACAGCCTGTAATTATTAATACACGGCATGTACTTGTTTTCCATGAAAAACTACACGGTGTGTAATCTTTAATACATGGCATGTTTATCTTGTTTTTTATTTCCTTCTTCCTCCATCATTAAATCAATTTAGGTTTCCTTGAATAATTATTAATCCATGTATGGTAATAATCTTTATTCTAATTGAGATACATGAATACATTTAGTGTGTGACCCTCTAGGCCTCTTTCTGGTTGGGATTAGGCGAGCTTGCCTAATGTCCAAAATTACTGTCTAGAAATGGGTCAAGGCACACAAGAGAAAGAAGTTGATTCCGCATTGACATATCACCTCATACGAACGCTTACTGTGTAATTTAATCCCTTTGTCTCGATATCTCATCATGCAGGTTTCATGGTAGTGTCATAAACCAATATTCTTGATCCATCGTTCATTGACTACTTGAAATGAACTCATAGTTTACACCATGGCCATGGAATTTAATGCAACAGTTCTATTTCAATCAAAGGGCTAATATATCAACTTCTATAAATGGAAGGGACAAATCCTTCCTTGAATTAACCATTAACAACATGTCAGTTGTGACGTACCCAACGTACCCAACTTTCCACCAAGTGTTTGCATGATGGTTTTTGTCAGTAAATCTTAGTGCGTGAGTTATGAAATGAGTTAATGATAATCTTCCAGTCTAAGGACCATTACACACGCTCGTAGATAGCAATGTCCGATGACACCAAGACATGATGAATTGCTACTGACAAGTCTGTTATCATAATCTCCCTTCTTGGAGATTACCAAGTGCAAACTCAGGGGGAGAGAGTCTCATCTTATTATGAGTACTCGCACATGACAGTCTGTATACTATGTGTCCTATCATAGTATGTCATCCAACTGTAGAACTTTATTTAAGAATATTGTTATAGAATTTGAGGGTTCTCATCATATCGGGGATCTTCATGACCTTATCAATGCAACAAATATTCCATGACATAGTTATATTATAGTCATGCCGAACAATGAACAATATATAATATGTTGAAATTCATGTAATCAAAGTATAACCCAGTTGGTTATTTGGACACCAACCCTTACAACGCTAACGTGGACCCCTCGACGGTTCACTCTGCGACCACCCTTGTACACGACCTTGCCGATGCCTTCCCTCTCAAAAGGAGTGGAGGGTACTAGTCATGTAAGCCCTAGGGGTGCAGAGTAACCCCACCTCGTCTAAGCTACAGGACGTTAAAATTCCATACACCTCGTCCTCAACACATGATGTTAAATTGTGACCCGAACCTGTGCCTCGCGAATAGGGTCCCCCCAGGATCAGATATTCTTTACACCCCCTGGTCCCCACATGGGACGATATCCTCTTTCTGGAAGTGGTGTTTGTCCGCGAGGAAGGGTGGTCATCTTGGTGCAATCCCCTAGTCCTTCTTATGGAAGGTAGCACCGATGAACCTCCGTACTTCCCCAACGCCTAGGCCAGTGGAGGGCATGATAAAGGACGACACAACCCTTTCCTCAGTCCCAAATACCTCTCTTGTTGCGCTTTTTCACCTTCGGGCATCGATCCCGGAGTAGGTCCCATCACCATGGGCTGCCCAACGCACAAGCCGATCTTCTCATTCCACGGACGCACCCTTCACGATGTGATCGTCAGGTTTTTTCTGCCTCTTGTTTCTCACACCGAGCACGACTCACGTGGGCTTAGAGTAAGCATCCACTATGACACCCGCCCTCGTACAGCATGACATTAAACTGTATGCCCCCGTCCAACATGATGTTAAACTATATGCTATTCTGCATGACATTAAACTGTACATCCATTTGAACTACGAGGTCTTTGATCCATTTCAAGGAATGGTACATAGGAATCCTCTACGAGGTTCAAGCCAACCACCCGTCGTTTATTCACGTCAGGGTTCTCCCTCGTCCCGTATAACGTTCAACAGCATTCCAGTCCAGTGGTAAGCTGTTGTGAGTATCCTGAACTACATGGACTTTGATCCATGCCAATACATGGTACGTAGGAAGCCTCATGAGGTTCAAGCCCACCACCAGTGGACCCCTGGGTTCACCTTCACGTCGGTTCACTGACGAATCCCTTTAAACTACATGGTCTTTGATCCATGTCAAGTCATGGTACGTTGGAAGCCTCCCCGAGGTTCAAGTCTATCACCCATCAGACCAAGGTCCTTTTTTCATCCGAACTAAGAGGACATTGATCCATCTAAAGGCATGGTACGTAGGAATCCTCCCAGAGGTTCAAGCCCAATAATCATTGGCCTCGACCATCTCCGTGTCGGTGTGCTAAGCCCCCATTTTCACCTGAACTACGTGGTCTTTGATCCATGTCAAGGAATGGAACATAGGAAGCCTTCCTAAGGTTCAAGCCCAAAAATCATTGGCCCCGACCGTCTCTGTGTCAGTGTGCCAAGCCCCCATTTTCACCTGAACTACGTGGTATTTGATCCATGTCAAGGGATGGAATGTAAGAAGCCTTCCTAAGGTTCAAGCCCACCATCCACCTAGGCCAAGGTCCTTCTTCACGTCAGTTCTCCAACACTCCCCCATCCTGTATGACATTAAATTACATCACAATCCAACAGTAAGCCATTGTGACACTTCCATCCAGTTGTTCTGACACCCCTTTGTGTCAGCATAATAGCCCCTTTTCCCAAACTACGTGGACTTTGATCCATGTTAAGGCATGGTACATAGGAAGCCTCACGAGGTGAAATCCCACCACCCATTGGTCCATGGACCTTTTCACGCCAGTTTTCTGGCACTCAACATGAACTATGTGGTATTCGATCCATGTTAAGGCGTAGTACGTAAAAAGCCTCACGAGGTTCAAGCCCACAACCACCAGGTCGTTCCGACCGTATTCAAGTCAGTTTATCCAATACCTTGGGCAGCCTAGAGTGTAAGCCTTACACATCCATCCCTAACTACGTGGACTTTGATTCCCTACCATGGGGATACATAGGAAGTATCTTCGACACTCAAGCCCATCACCATCGCCATCTCCACGACGACTCCATTTCATTCCTCCTTCACTCCATGAAATTCTCCATCATCAGTCCTGATTCTTACCCAGGCCGCCACATCCCGGTGAGATCATGCCACCCCATTCCCCTCCACAGCATTCAGGAAGCCTCCCACGGGCTGGCTCCGATATTGGCATTCCCTAAAGGCGGATTCCTCAATCTGATCCACTCCAGCTGGTGTTCTGATCAGGCCGATCCGTCTCCGCTGGACATTAAACTTGTGGCATACCCTCTGTTAAACATGGGAAACTGAGGAAAACCTCATATACATGCCTATGTAATATGATTCTGTGCACTTGATGTGGGATTCCTCGGGCTTAATAAGTGACAAAAGACAGACATGTCAATTCCCCAGCGTTCAGACATGTTAATGATGCCTCTCCGTGACTACTCCCCCGACTGAAGGTTGCTGACCTAACTGGACCCTTTGAGATTTCCTGACAGAAGCAGTTTAATTAACTGGTGTCCATGGAAACACGGTACTAGGAAGAGTTTCACAAACAGTATATTAAATCTATGAGGGAGACCCAGACTAGGTGACGAGTTCCAAGGAGGAATCTATGGAAGGAAGAACTGACATCCCATCATCCCGGTTTCGATCATGGAGAAGATGTCCCTGAATAATGAGCAGATTCCACCAGCGTTTGGAAAGAGGGAATGCGGGGAAACACAAAAGCCGCACCGATCACGCCCTAGCGGACGGACGTGCGCGCCCCGACGAAAGCGTCAGAAACAAACTTGTTACTCATGATTGTATCACATAGATCATGATTTAATTACTTACAAAATATAAAAAATGGTTTATATATCATATTTATTTAGAATATAAATATGTATAATGGACATATATATGAAATGGAAAACACCATTTATGGAAGTGGTAGTCTGTACGTACACATAAACGTTGTTTCCGTTTTCATATTGTATAGAACGAAACTAAGTGAATAAGATATATGTAAGTACACACACAGATATATATATATCTTTAGTAGCATAATTATGTCATATATCACATATTTATTAATTATATATATTTTATAATCATCACTGAATGGTGAACATGGAAATGAATCTCATCACATCATGGAGACGGTAATCCGTACGTACGCACGGGCGACAATATCATTATATTGATGGTGAAATGGTATGTCATTGGATGGTATATCAAATCTAAATAATCATTAACACGATATATTTATTATTTACATCAGTTATACTCATTATTATACCCATCCAAATAATGAAGTGTTTGAATAACAAACTACACCACAACGTGGATACGGTAATCCGTACGTATGCACGTATAGTGACTTTGTCATTTATAGGATGTATAGAATAAAGAATATGGTTTTACCATTTCAAGAATAACAATACAGTATATAGAAGATACTGGATTTATTATTTTAGAATGTAAACAATAAAAAAGATAAAGTGGAAGAAGAAATGAACTTGAAAGATGTGATGAAATATTTACCTCATTTTCACGTTTTCCTTTTTATTTGATCAAAAGAGATCCATAGCTTGGATTTATGACCAAGGGAAGTCCTCTAGGATGTAGGGAAGAATGTTGGAAGTATATTTGAGCAGGTTTTGGCTGAGGAAAATGACTTTGGAGGTGTGAAATTAAGATAAGGATATGTGCCCTTATATAAGGGACGTGAGGGTCAGTTTTGGAAAATTTGAAATAATAT
The DNA here is from genome assembly GCA_963277665.1 of Viscum album. NCBI lineage: Eukaryota > Viridiplantae > Streptophyta > Magnoliopsida > Santalales > Viscaceae > Viscum > Viscum album. The sequence continues at coordinate 2,057,098,050 of OY728123.1, read as the reverse complement.
TTTATAATAAAATCATTTTCGGTTTATAATGGATCCAAAATGAATTATTTAATGGATAAGGTAGGCATGGGTCAAAAAACTCGAAAACCATAGGTTTTATATAAGATTAGGATACCATTTTATCCATATATTTTAGATTTAACACTTAGTTAAATAGTTTAACGTTTACAGTGTCCTCTTGTATTCTTACACTATATGGTTAAGAAATAAACAATAAACATCCAAGAGAACCTCAAGTGGTTCATTGATAACATATATAATATTTTTTATGGCTTTTAAAAAATCCTTAGCTTTTTAGGAATATTATATCAACCAATAATATAGTATTTTTTTAAAAAAACTATTTTCTGTCAATTTGGACATTATTTGGTATTTGTTTTTTTTGTAAAATTCATAACAGCATGATTACTTTGAGAAAAATTGATTTCATCAACCCTAACATTTCCTATTAACCTATATAATTAGTGGAATTCCTCAAATGTCTGAAATTACTTTTATTTAGATATTTAAAATACCAATTATTTTAATCATTCATTAATACGGTAATTACTGCATCATCATTGTGTCATAAATTACCTTAATTATTTATTGTATGAAATTTATAAATAAAATACCATTATTTTGGAAATCTTTTTGGCTATATAATAAATATTTATAGTCGAACATATATTTTTTGTGACTCTATTAAAAATGGTTTAGTTATTAAACTTTGAATTTAACTCTTTTAACTCTTCTTTAAATAAAATAATAATAAATGTCTTAATCTAATCCAAGTGGACAAAATATGTTCATATTTTATACCTAAGTTTTTTTTGGTTGAATTATACTAATCCAATAGAATTAGGACTTGTGTTAGGATAATAATAATATCATTTTTACACTTAATTACCCTATTTACATTTAATCATGGTAAATAAAAGTAAAAAGTTACTATTCAAAAAAAAATTATTTTCATCTTATTGAACAATATCTTACTTATTGATATTAACCGTGTCTCTCGGATTTTTGAAATTCACCTCACAGAAGCTGTAAAATAATATTTTAACCAAATTTGAAAATGCTCCTGGGATGTGGGTAAAAACGGAAAAAAGTTCAATAAAATTTTTATATATCTAAACATATTATAAAATGAATCAAATGAATTATATTGAAATTATATAGGTATTATGTATCTATTTTGACCTAAAATAAATTTTAAAAAAAATTAATAATTATTTAAATAAAAATTTTGTTTTAACCAATAACTTAGTGTTTTTCACTATTCATCAAAAATTTAAAGTTTTCAATAAGTTACCAAAAATTCACCCCGAGATAATTTTGATATTATGAATTCAAAAATTAAGTTTATTTAACCAAATTTAAAACATATATGTTTCAATTATTAATATAGAATTAATCCTCGTTGTCAAAACCAAAAAGCGTGTTTTTAAGAAATAATATCTAACAAAAGATTGATACTTGTTTATGTTCAATTTTAAATTGAAATTCTTTCTAATGAGTAAAATTGTATTAAATGTTAAAAATATAATCTATTTATACTTAAAACCCATTAAAATTGATAATTTCACACTACAATTTATTATGAATAAAAAAATTGTTTTGAGTTAAAATATATTATTTTTCAATATTCACCCAAATATGACCGTTAACAAAAAAACACCATACATTTATTGAAACTAAATTATTATGTCCTAATTCTAAAGAATATGTTTATTTTGTCAAATTTAATATATAGAAGTTTCAAATATTGGAGTTAAAAAGGGTTCTCAATTAAAAGGCGGTAAAATTGCATTTTTTTAAAAACACTTCTTTTACCTGAGAAAAATGATTTTGTTTTTTCGTAATGTATAAGGAACTTATAATATGGATTCTAAAATTATAACTACTATATAAAGATAAAAAATTAGTTAATATTATTCATAACCTCTTTTGAATGACTAGTTTGGTAAGTCATGGTGCGCTTGAACTCTTTGTTGTGTGTAGTGCAATTTATTCAATTACTTGAAGAAATAACGTACTATGAAATCATGAGGTGTTAGAACATTGAAATTATATAGGTATTATATATATATTTTGACATAAAGTAAATTTAAAAAATATATATAATTATTTAAATAATAAGTTTTTTTTAAACTATAACGAAGTGTTTTTCACCATTCATCAAAAATTGAATGTTTTCAGAAAAATACCACAAACATACACAAAGATAATTTTGATATTCCAAATTCAAAAATGAATTATATTTTACGAAATAAAAAACATAGATGTTGGATTAATTAATTTAAAATTAATTTCCATTGTCAAAACCGAAATGTGGGTTTTTTTTAAATTAAAAACTATCAAAAGATTGACATGTGTTTATGTCAAATTTAAATGTCAAATTACTTATAGTGACCTAAATTGTATTAAATTATAAAAATATAATATAATTATAATTCCAAACCATTAAAATACATAATTTAGAACTATAAATTATTTTAATTAAAAAAATTTGGTTTCAATTAAAATTTAGTATTATTTCAGTATCGATCAAAGTATGAAATTTATCAAAAAAGAAGCAAAAACTTATACAAAATAAAATTTTATGATCCAATTATAAATAAGAATTTAATTTTATTAAATTGAATATATAAAATTATAATATATTGGTTTTAATAAGGGTTTTCCATTAAAAGGTAGTAAAATTTCATTTTTTGAAAAATACTTCTTTTATCTGAAAAAATGAATTTTTTTTTATATTATGTCTAAGAAACACATAATATGAATTCTAAAATTATATGAATTATATAAAATTCAAAATTCATTTAATACTATTCATAACCACTTTTGAACGGCTAGTTTGGTAATTCATGGTGCGCTCGAACTCGGTGTTGGGTGTAGCGTAAGCTATTGACTTACATTAAAGAAAATAATAGACTATGAAATCATGGGGTGTTAAATTCTTCCCCAATTTTGGAAATTGCATCCACGAAATTCTAAAATTCATCTTGGGAACTTCATTAAAAGTCCCACATCAGAAAAAGAGTCAATAAAAAAATCTCTTTAATAGAAAGAAAAAAAGTACAATGGTTACCTAAGAAAACCCATACTATGATTCCATGTAGGAAAAAATGGATTTGGAAGATAAACTAAGTTTCATTTTCTGGTGGAGAGTGATAGAAAACATCATCATGAGTAAGTTAACAACAACAAAACCAAAAACTTGTGATTGGATAAATGGTCATTAGTTTCCTAGTAGGAAAAGTAAACGGATAATGTTTTTTGTTTTAAGTTCCATTCCATAATGTTGAGGAATTTATTTATGATATGTACTAAGAACATAAAGATATATAAAAACTTCTTAAGTAGAGTTTCATCCTCAAATAAATTTCTACCACTAACTCATTTTTTTCAAATGATTAGTACTCAAGATGACGTGGTCACACCTAACGCCCTAGAATCATCTTCTAGAGAATAACATAATAAATAAAGGATATTCAATATATATTTACCATGTCTTTAGAGATTAACCAAAACCTAAATGGTTACTACAAGATCAGATGATCCCCAAAAAGGATAATCCTTTTGAGAAATATATACTAATCTAAATTTTTAAAATTAAAACCACAATACCCAAAGTTTAATAAATACTATTCAATAAAAAATTGTTCTCAAAATCCTTCCATATAATCCAAACTAATATTGAATCCAAAAAGATAGAAGAATTTGATTATGTAGTCCTCGACATTAAATTGTATCTCCAAATAATATTGACTACTCTTAAAGTCAGATACTTAAAAATATTTAACCTAACCACATATTCTCTAAGATAGTTTAATAATTTCCATAAATAACCCAAATTGCTATAAATCCACAATAAAAACATTGAAAATAATCCCCCATTAGTCCAAAAATGAAATCCCATATATTATATTTTCCATTGGCATATAGTTTTCCCAACAGAGGTAACATCTTCCAAAAAAACATTTGTCACTTAATCACCGAATCATTTTCCTATAATAAGGATATCCATTTGATAAGACATAAGATCAAAAATCAACTTATTATTGATCAATAAAATCATTCATCTAAAAATAATTAGTCACACTAAACAGGGACTTTATGTATTCCAGTGGTAGGTGATAAATCCCAATCACACTCTGGTTGTGGGTTTGATTCCCGCAGCTTTGTCTAACGCTACATGTTGTCACACGGTCAGCGTGTTTTCATTTTTTAAAAACTATATTTTAAAACGTTCCCAAAATGAGATACATTCCTAAAAATAACTATAACATTGTAAAGACCCTTAATTTCAAGGAATTTATTTTAAATTATTTTGGATTTTACGAGTACGCCGTTTTTAACGACACCTGATTTTGAGGCCCGGTGTGCCTGGAATCAATTTCAGTAGATTAGCTTGGGTACATTCAGTGAACGAATTAGTGGGTTTTTTATCTTTTGAACCGGTGCTCAGAATTGAAATCTGAGGGCCCTGATGTAACCGCAGCACCATTAATTGCTTAAGAGGACTATTACCGAAGATGCGTCTACTCGGGAGGAGTTGATAAAAAATGTGGATTAAATAAAAAGTAAAATAAAATTGTGTTACAATTTTAGTTATTTTTATATGTGGTTATATCCTAGGTGTGTGAGTTGGGGTGGGACTCATTAGTTACTAACATCCCATGAGAGGATTAAGGTGAGGTGGGGCCCACACGAGCCCAACACTTCACATTCCCTAACTCCCTAAATCCCCCCTTTAAGTGAGTAACTCCTCTCTCTCTCTCTCCCTCTTTAAAACATTCCAACTTAACAAATAATTAATTAGACATGTCATGTTTAACTAATTAAGTGTTTTGGAATTTGATTTGGTAATTTTTTGAATGCATGGATTGAATTAATAAAATAAGGTGAGACTTATTTTCTTTTGGGGGTTAGCTTGTTGTGTGAGGAACCTGGGAAGAGAGCTCTATTATCTTGGAAGAACTTCATCCTTCCACGAAGAACATAAATCTTCAACGAAGAATGCCAAATCTCTGACGAAGAGCGTAGACTCAGTGATTCCTGTTTTCTTTACCCTCATCTTCCTCTGCGACAAGGGAGGAGACACCGATGATGACAGAATTGAAGCCATCGTCTGTGGCACTTGACACCCGCGAACTTCCCTCGAGGTAGGGGTGTGTTTATGAATGAGAAACATTGTTTTTTATTCAATGTTGATGTTCTTCTTAAACCACTTGTTATCAAACTAATGTGGAAGGGACCGAACCAAACAAACACGGTTCGATTCCTCCGTTGTTCTTGTGAATTTGTGGGATTCTTCGACCGTTCTTGAGCAGTGAATCAAGCTATGTTTTCGGAGCCAATCAGAGGCCTGAAAACATCGGAAACAACCACAAAACATCCGGACGACCTAGGAGTGGAAGTTTTGTAGCAAACAGATCATCATAAGGAAGAACGGATGCCTCGGGAGGCATTTTGGCTTGAGGCATCGTTTCTGGAAAATTCCAGAATACACGAGGTGTCCTTCCAAAGCACATGTCCTATAGTACAAACTTTCAGCGGCAGAAGTAATGGACATCTGAAGAAGTGACACACGATGTGTGACACCAGTAACACGGCGTGTACTATCCACATAGTTTGACAGAGAAGACTTCGACGGACATGGCATGTACTTGAGGAAAATACATGGACATGAAAATAATACATGGCCATGAGGCACAACGTGTATTATCTTCATATAAAGGCAGAAATGGCTTGGTGAGGCTCGGTGTGTATTACAGAAATACACAGACACGAGAAGAACCACACGGCCTGGTGGCACGGCGTGAACTACCACAACCATTCCAGAAGCGGCTTCGCGAGGCTCAGCGTGTAATCTGGGAGATACACGGACACGAGCAGAAACACACGGCCAAGTGACTCGGCGTGTATTTCGGAAATACACAGACATGGTTTGGAGTACACGGGCATGTACTCCACCACATGTCCAGGCATGTCCAGCGCACATGGAACCGACACTTGAGGTATGGACACAGTATGTAACCATATTATACGTCGGGTATTTACTTATTTACACTACTAGCCATCAGACACAGGCCATATCACACGAGCAGTTCCCAGTGTCTGATGACACGACATGTATCTCTTATCTACAAGTCGTGTACTATTGGTAAAATGGCTTGGTCGTCTTGTTCTCCGTGACATGGGCACGTTTTTCATGGTTTTTACCCTATGATGTGGGACGGAACTATGGGATACATCAACTCTGGACTTCATGATAGTTGATGTATCGACCCCCCTTAGCTCGTGGAGCAGACCCTCCCAGAATCGAGCCTGTTGTGTGCAGGAACCCTTGAGCTGGCTGTGAATACGACAATGATGACGACTGTACTTGGATCCTACGTGGGATCAGAGGCGAGGAAAACTATACTTGGATCTCTTATGGATTCAGCAGCGACAACGACTGTACTTGTATCCTACGAGGGTTCGACAGCGATGGTTACTGTACTTGGATCCTACGTGGGTTCGGCAGTGATGACTTCTATACTTGGATACTATGTGGGTTCGACAGGGGAGATGATTCAGAGGCTACATATATCATCTCCACCCCTCTTCATGAGTAGTACACCTATGTGAGTTGAGTCTTGACTTTCAATCATTATCTTCGATATGATAGTCTTTCTTTCCTATGTGGAATGAGTTGTACTTTCTTGTGTGGACAAAGTTTTGATTTCTTGTGTGGACTGGGTTGTACCCGAGCTCGTGAATTGGAGCCGAACTAGAAATAATGACTTAGGTATATGTATGGGCATATACCTAAGTAGATTTGGTTGATACTTCATGTTTGTATCCTTCCATTGTGGTTTATCCTTTGTTGATTCTGGGAGACCTTCGGGGGTCTCAGGGTCCCTACTGAGTGTCGTATACTCACCCCTGCATGGGAAATGCCCGCACTACATTGTGTTGGCTACAGACGACGGAAATCGCTAATCGTGGTTGAGGCTTATGGAGTGTGACGGTACTCTGAGGTAGACTATCAGGTAGGGCGTACATGGAATGGACGCCGAACCCGAGGAGCTGAGGAGACCATCGGTACCCGCCCTTCATGTGGTATAGCAGGAGGATGACTCAGTGGCTGCTGATTTACTATACTGATGCTGTACTTTCTTTTCAGTTGTACTGTACTTTCAGTTGGGTTTGTTTTCGGGCCCATTTACTTTTCAACACTTACTTATTACTCAGTTTACTCAGTGTTTACTACAGCTTGCGTACTCTGTTGGGTTTCTTTCTTTATATAATATCAATGCCTTCCCATTTATCGAGATTTACTCCTTTGGTGGTAGTCGCCAGCCCCTGGCCTATGGAAGGCGGGCTTGGGGTAGTCACGGTACGGGCCCCGAGGATGGGTCATGACAAATTGGTATCAGAGGAGTCAGTTCAACCGCAAAACATAGGACTCTGATAATTTCTTCCTATGAAGAAATAGTGTTAAGGGTATTGAGTGTGTTTCCAATCCTGGAAGTCCAGTGTTGGTGCAGCAGCCGACGTATCCATACACCAGGATCCTGATTTCGGATTTCCAACTCAGTGCACAAAAACTTTAATTGCATGTGTGTTTCAATTGTTTTTTTAGTGATTACATTGTGTCATCTCACCAGGAATTCTGTATTAACTGTGGCATACCTATTTCTTTCAGGATGGCCCCATGAAGACATCCATCTAGGGTTCCTATCTTTGTGAGAGATGGTATCCCACCGAGCAATGAGGCCTCGGTGCAGGGACCCATTACAACGGAGGTACCGGCGGTAGCTCTACCCGCCGAGCCACCAATGCCACCAGCCCCAGCTGCTGAGAGTGCACGTCACCTGAGTGTACTGCATGAGTTTTAGCATTAGAGGTCGCCCAGGTACCGTGGAGAGACAGACCCTCATGCAGCCGAGGATTGGATGGTAGCTGTTGTTCAAGTCTTCCGAATAGTTGGGACACCGGCTGACCTCATGGTGATCCTTACGGCGAGTCTCCTATACGTAGCAGCAGGTAGATGGTGGAGTCTGATGCTCCAGGTGCATGACGAGGTATCTCTACTTTGGTCGGATTTCAAGAGCATCTTCCGCTCGGTGTTTTTTCAGCCACCCTCTGTGCGGTGCAGATCCAGGAGTTACTATAGCTTCAGTAGGGCCGCCTGACTGTAGCCCAGTACTCGGCGAGATTTAACGACCTCTCGCGCTACTCCACAAACATGGTACGAGACCCATTCTTCTAGGCCTGGATCTTCGAGAACGGACTGAGGCATTATATCAAGGCATCGATGATCTCCCTCAGTATTCCAACACATGCAGGATTACTGGAGATAGCCCTTCTAGTAGAGAGTTTTCTTGCTGAGCCTACACCAGCAGCGAGACCTACCGCAGGGAGGCACGTATTGGAGTCTTCTGCAGCTGGCAGTGAACGGATGTAATAGGGGTCCAATAGGAACATACCATCAAATGGGAGACCTCAGGATACTGGTTCGGAGGTGCGGGGAACACGTAGCAGATCCAGTCAAACGAGAGGCAGACAGTGCTATGCATGCGGCGGGTAGTGCCACATGGCTCGTGACTGCCCGACCCGCCATGCAGAGGAGCAACAGACGGTTGAGGGACCACCCAGGTAGAGGTATAGGTTTGACCGTGGCTGTCCACAGGGAGGAGGCGGATGAGGCAGAGGAGCTGGCCAAGCAGTGGGTGGTGGGAGATGCCTTGAGGCTCTACCACCACCACCACCACCAGGAGGCCCATCCCAACCGCAGGGACCTAGAGGAAAGAGACAGGCAATGCTTTATGCAGTGGAGGCCTATGACCATGGCTCACCTGAGGTGATTCAAGGTACTATCCGTGTCTACTCCACCCTTTATTCAGTTCATATAGACACAGGAGCGATTCATTATTTTATTACTTCTTCCCTTGTTCGGAGCTCAGAGATTCTGACGGAGCCGTTGGATCAATCTTTACGGCTAGAGACTCTTACGGGAGAAGACTCGACGATTACGCACTGGTTCCGGCAGTGTGATCTTTCTCTAGGAGGCAAGATATTTGGCTAGGATCTTCTTCTAGCGGTATCGAGGCCTTACAACATCATATTGGGCATGGATTGGATATCTACGGTCCATGCTCAGATCAACTGTATTAGGCACAAGGTACGGTGTGTCTGCACCGATGGGAGTAGGTTTACCTTCACTAGCGAGAAGGGAGACTTTGCAGCATAGGATGGACTCACATAGAAGAGAAGACAACCGATCACTCATCAATTGGATAGTCTCATCCTGGGAGCAGTTGATGGGAGGAGTCCGAGTTTTCCTGTTGTGGTGGATCAATATGCGGACGTTTTTCCTGACGACGTTCCAGGACTACCTCCTCACATAGAGGTTGACTTCTATATTGACATGTGCCCTGGGAAAACCCCGATATCTACTCCAGTATATCGTATGACTCTTGCTGAGCTTCGAGATCTATGGGTAAAGCTAGAGGACATGCAGGGCTAGGGATTCATTCGACCCAGTGTTTCACCTTGGGATTCCCCAATTTTGTTCGCCATGAAGCCGGACAGGATCTTGCAACTGTGTTTCAACTACCGTCGCCTGAACCAGGAGACTGTGAAGAACAATTATCCACTTATTATGATTGAATACCTCTTCAATCAGCTCAAGGGAGCATGATTATTCTCAAAGATAGACCACATGTCAGGCTATCATCAACTTAGAGTTTGAGACGAGGATGTGCAGAAGATGACCTTCAGGTGTCAGTATAGCGAGTATGAGTTCTTAGGTATGTATTTCGGTGTAACAAACACTCGAGAAGTGTTCATGAGCCTCATGAATAGGATCATCCGGCCAAACCATGATCGATTTGTCATATTTTTCTTCGAAAACATATTTATTTACTCGACTAATGAGGAGGAACACGCCTACGACTTGCGGGTTGTACTGGACACACTCTGAGAGAACTAGCTTTATGGTAAACTCTCGAAGTTTCAGTTCTGGATTCGAGAGGTCCACTTCTTGGGGCACGTTATCTCTGAGGCGGGAGTTGCGATGGATCCGACAAAGATCGAGGTAGTGCTAGGTTGAGATCCACCCAGGAGCGTGACGGAGGTGCGAAGTTTCTTAGGTCTGCAGGGTATTATCGAAGAGTTGTTCCAGACTTCTCCAGAGTTATAGCACTGCTTTCAGCTTTCATAAAGAAGGGTAAACACTTTGTCCAGTCAGATAGATGTCAGCAGAGCTTCCAGGAGCTGAGATAGGGATTGACCAGTGAATCCATCTTGAGGCTACCAGATGAGGGTGTAGGGTACGTAGTTAACTGCGATGCATCAGGGACCGGACTCGGGTGAGTCCTGATGCATGTGTGGGCAGTGATCGCCTACTATTCATGACATTTGAGGTAGCATGACCAGAACAACGCTACCCATGATCTGGAGTTAGCAGTAATTGACGTCGATTTAAATATGTGATGGCACTGTCGGATGGGAAAGTGCTTTACAGTTTTCTTTGACCACCGGAGTCTCAAGTACATCTTCTCGCAGAAGGACCTAAACCTGAGATAGAGGTGATGTCTTGAGTTCCTCCAGGACTATGACTTTGAGATACTCTATACTCATGGGAAGTGGAACATAGTAACTGATGCACTAAGCAAGATATCGAGCATTTAGCTACTTGGAGAGGAAACAGAGCAGCTAGCCGCGTTGTAGATAACCTTCGTGGATAGAGATGGATCCGCCTTTCTACATTCGCTCACAGTCACTCCTCCACTACTTCAGTAGGTCAGAGAGGCCCAACGTGAGGATGTTGACTGTGAGGTGCGATATTCTTAGATATCCTCAAAGATATCAACAGAAAGAGTTTCTGAAGGTGGAGAGCACATCATCCTCTTCAGGGGACATACCATGGTACCAGTTGCATTACAGGAGGAGGTGCTGATAGAGTTTCACACTTCCCCATTAGAGGTACATCCAGGTGTAGAAAATATGTACTAGGATCTCAGACAATAGCACTGGTGGTGGGTTATGAAGAAGGTCGTGGCAGAGTTCGTTTCACGATGCCACACCTGCCAGTAAGTGAGGGTGGAGCACCAGGTACCAATTGGCTTGGTACAGCCCTTGGAGGTCCCGGGGTGGATGTGGGATGGGATATCTATGGATTTCGTGATAGGGATTCCATGTACTTCCAGAGGACACGACTCCATCTGGGTGATTGTAGACCGACTCACCAAGTCGGCCCACTTCTTACCAATCAGAGAGCAGGGCTCAGTGGAGTGCATTGGACGCCTCTACATTTAGGAGATCGTACGGTTTCATGGTGTTCCATCAACTTTCGTCTCCGATAAAGATGCTCGCTTTACATCCCAGTTTTGGAAGGGATTGTAGGAGGCATTTGGGATGCAGCTACGCCTGAACACCGCCTTTCACCCACAGACGGATGGTCAGACGGAGATGGCCATTCAGACACTCGAGGATATGCTTCGTGCATGTGTCCTTGACATGGGTCACGGCTTGGAGGATCATCTACCCTTGGTGGAGTTTATGTAAAACAACAACTACCACTCCATCATCGGGATGGCACCATACGAGGCATTGTACGACCGACCTTGCAGATCACCTTTGTGTTGAACAGACCCTGGGGAGTCATCAGTCGTAGGACCAGAGATGGTACGGGCTATGAAAGAGAAGGTGCAGATCATCCAGGAGCGGATGAGGACTGCGCAGAGCCGACAGAATTCCTATGCTGATAAGAGGTGGAGTCCACTAGAGTTCGAGGATGGTGACCACGTTTTCTTACGGGTCGCACCTCGACGTGGATTACTGAGATTTCGCCGGGGCGGCAAGTTACTTCCACGCTTCATCAGACCATTCCAGGTTCTCAGCAGGATAGGTAGGGTGGCTTATCACCTGGCTCTCCCACCTCAGTTGCACTAGGTGCACGACGTATTCCACATATCTCAGCTGAGGAGATACGTGCACGACCTGACACATATCATCGATCACAGTGAGATGGATGTCGAATACGGGGATAATTTCTCTGAGGTCCCAGTGGAGATCAAGGATCAATAAAATCAATTCCTATGTGTATTTTCGCTTCCTCTAGTGCGCATCCGGTGGCAGCACGGGAACCTCCAGGAGAGCACATGGGGGCGGGAGGATCAGATGCGTGCACAATACCCCCATTTGTTTCCCTAGATTATGATGTAGTTTACGAGGACATAAAGCCCTGAGGTGGGAGTAATGTAATGACCCGTAAATTTTAAGGAATGTTTTTCTTGAATTCCTTGGGATTTTATGAGTATGAAGTTTCATACGGAACCTGATTCTGAGGCCTGATGTGCCCGAAATCAATTTCTGAAGTTAAGCTTGGGTATGTTCATTGAACGAATGAGCGGGTTTTCTATCTTTTGAACCAGTGCTTGGAATTGAAATATGAGTGCACCGATTGAACCACTGCGCCGGTAATTGCTTAAGAGGACCTTTGCTGAAGATGTGTCTTCTCGGGAGGAGTTGATAAAAAAATGTGAATTAAATTAAATGTAAACTAAAATTGTGTTACAATTTTATTTCTTTTTCTAAGTGGTTATATCCTTGGTGTGGTAGTTGGGGTGGGACCCACTAGTTACTAACTACCCATGAATGGATTAAGGTTAGGTGGAGCCCACAGGAGCCAAACTCTTCACTTTCCTTAACTCCCTAACTCCCCCCTTTATGTGAGTAACTCCTCTCTCTCTCCCTCTTGAAAGCATCCCAACATAACATATAATTAATTAAACAAGTCATGTTTTATTAATTAAGGGTTTTGGAATTTGAATTGGTAATTTTATTAATACATGGATAGAATTAATAAAATAAGGTGTGACTTGTTTTATTTTGGGGGTTAGCTTGTTGTGTGAGGAACTTGGGAAGAGATCTATATTCTCTTGGAAGAACTTCATCCTTCCATGAAGAACATCAAACTTCAAGGAAGAATGCCAAATCTTTCACTTAGAGTGTTGACTCGGTGATTCCAGTTTTCTTTACCCTCTTCTTCCTACGCGATAATGGAGGAGACACTGACGACGATGGAATCGACGCCATTCTCCATGGTTCTTGGCAACCGAGTTGTTCCTTCGAGGTAGGGGTGTGTTTATGAATGAGAAACGTTAGTTTTTCTTCCATGTTGATGTTCCTCTTCAACCACTCGTTATCGGACTAATGCGGAAGGGACCAGACCAAACTAACACGGTATGATTCCTCCGCCGTTCTTGTGAATTTGTGGGATTTGTCATCCGTTCTTGAGAGGTGAATCAAGCTATGTTTTTGAAGCAAATCGGAGGCCCAAAAACATTGGAAACGTCCATGGAACATCGAGTCGACCTAGGAGCGGAAGTTTTGTAGAAAACAGATCATCAAAATGAAGAACTGACGCTTTGGGAGGTGTGCTGGCCAGAGGCGTCATTTCTGGAAAATTCCAGAATACACGGCGTGTCCTTCCAAAGCACACTTCGTGTAGTACAAGCGTTCAATGGCAGAAGTAATGGACATCAGAAGAAGTGACCCACGACGTGTGACACCGGTCACACGGCGTGTACTGTCCACACAGTTTGACAGAGAAGACTTCGATGGACATGGCATGTATTTGAGGAAAATACATGGACACTGACAGAAATACTTGACCACGAGGTATGATGTGTATTATCTTCATAGAAAGGTAGAAGCATCTTTGCGAGGCTCGGTGTGTATTCTTTAAATACACAGACATGGGAAGAACCACGTGGCCATGTGGAACGACGTGTACTACCACCACCATGGCAGAAGCGGCTTCACAAGTCTCAGCGTGTAATCTGGGAGATACACAGACACGATAAAAAACACACAGCCAAGTGACTCGACGTGTCTTCCGAAAATACACGGACATAGGGTGGAGTACACTGGCATGTACTCCACCACACGGCAAGGCATGGCCAGCGCACATGGAACCGACACTTGAGGTTTGGACACGACGTGTAACCGTATTACACGTCGTGTATTTACTTATTTACATGACCAGCCTTGCGACACTGGCCATATCACACGGGCATTACCCGGTGCCTGATGACACAGTGTGTATCTCTTATCTACACTGTGTGTACATTTGGGAAAATGTCTTGGTGGTCTTGTTCTCCATGACTTGGGCACTTTTTGCTTGGTTTTCCCCCTATGATGTGGGACGTAACTACAGGATACATCAACTCGGGACTTCTTGACAGTTGATGTATCGACCCCCTTTAGCTCGTGGAGAGGACACTCATGGAATCGAGCGTGTTGTGTGTGGGAACCCTAGAGCTGGCTGCGACTACGATGACGATGACGACTGTACTTGGATCCTACGTGGGTTCGGCAGTGAGGACTACTGTACATGGATCCTATGTGGGTTCGGCAGCGATGAAGACTATACATGGATCCTACGTGGGTTCGGCTATGATGGTTACAATACTTGGATCCTATGTGGGTTCAGAAGGGGAGATAATTCAGAGGATACATCTATCATCTGCACCCCTCTTCGTGAGTAGTATACCTATGTGAGATGATTCTTGACATCCAATCATTATCTTCGATATGATTATCTTGCTTTCCTATGTGGACTGAGTTGTACTTTCCTGTGTGGACTGAGTTGTACTTTCCGGTGTGGATTGAGTTGTTCTTTCATGTGTGGACTGGGTTGTACCGGAGCTCGTGAATTGGAGCCGAACTGTAAATAATGACTTAGGTATATGTATGTGCATATACCTAAGTAGATTTGGTTGATACTTCGTTTTTGTTTCCTTCCTTTGTGCTTTATCCTTGGTTGATTTTGGGAGACATTCGTGGGTATCGGGGTCCCTACTGAGTATCATATACTCAACCCTACACGGGCGATGCCCGCACTTCATTTTGTTGGTTGCAGACGATGGACAACGCTGATCGTGGTTGAGGCGTGTGGATCGTGATGGTACCCGGAGGTAGACTATCAGGCAGGATGTACACGGAACAGACAGCCGGACCCAAGGAGCTGAGGAGACCATCTGCACTCTCTCATTAGGTCGGATAGCCGGAGGACGACTCTATGGTTTCTGATTTATATACTGTTGTTGTACTTTCGTTTCAGTTGTACTGTACTTTCAGTTGGGTTTGTATTCTAGCCCATTTACTTTTCAGCACTTACTTTTTACTCAGTTTACTTAGTGTTTACTACAGCTTGTGTACTCTGTTGTGTTTCATTCTTATATAATGGAAATGCCTTCACATTTTTCGGGATTTACACATTTGGTGATAGTCGCCAGCCCCTGTCCTATGGAAGGAGGGCTTTGGGTAGTCACAGCATGGGCCCCGAGGACAGGTCATGACAAACATAATTTTACCACAAATATTATCTCATACCTCGCATTTTCATCCCAAAATTTAATAACCTATAATTTCCCCAAATTCAAAGATCAAATAAACCCAAATGGTTATTTATAACTATATCAACAGTAGAAAATAAAATTCTTCCTAAAATAGAATATTCACTTAACAAACTCTAGGGTTATACATACAAGAGAAAATTATTCCAATGTAATCCCATCAACAAAGTGCAATAATAATTTTAAACATTTAACCATCCATTTATTTCAACACAGGTTATCCCTTGACCAAGAGGTTATACAATTGAATAGGTCATTCACTCGAGTAATGCCTTGTTCCCCTAAATTTAAGGAAAATGACATTAAATGGATTCTTGAGATCATTTTTATTTTCATCCATAGTACTTTTAATTTTTCCTTGGAAATTCATTACATTATTTCCATTTTCCCACTCATAAAGGATTTCATTGTTCCATTGAGACACTTCCCTAGGTGTCTCCTTCAACATTTCTTGCATGATGGAAATTGAGATTTATTTTCTCCATGGTCTCCACTGCTGGGGATGTTATCATTTACCTCATTTCTAATCTTTGTTGAGTCCGAGAGTTGGTTAATATATATGTTGTTGATCATATTTTGGGAAAACTGATTCTACATGAACATGATATCTTTTACTCCTATCAAAATTCAATTTCGTGGCTCATTTCCACTATCATTCCAACTATGTACATCATTTTCAGTGTTATTATGACTTCCTTGGATTTTAGACATTAACTAACACAAGAATTCTTAGTGTGAGTCATAAAATAATTTAGAGAATATCATAATACCTTATTTTTAATTTAAAAATCCTTAGGATTATCAAAGGATATTTATTCTCATCTTATATTAAAATCCTTCAAATCGGTCTGTAATGAAAACATGAATTATCCTAATAATACCCCCCTGGAGTGTCTTAATCAAGAGTGCAGCAAGGCCCACTGTTCTGTACCATGATACCCAGGTCAAGCCTGAAACTCCATGTCCGAGTTTTCAATCCTAGTTAAATCAGTGCTAGAGCCACCTCTACCTGCTCGAATCAAGAATGGGATGTATTTATTAGAAACCCATATAATATTTACATTACCAAAATTTTTGGATGTTCTTCTATACTATTCTACGATGACTTCCTTAGGGTAGTGTTTTCTAATGAGAGTTTTTTTAAATCTATCTTCCAAGATTTGAACAAAAATTACTTTGATACCAATTGTAACACTACAATCCCTATTACCCAGAGTCTGTACCTTCATACATAACATTGGCATTATTCAATTAATCATGTCCCGAATGACCGATCAATTTAGTAGCCTTGGAACTACTAGATTCACTCATAAGATTTACATTAAATCATGAAATAAAAACATCAGCAACATTTTTTACCCTTTTTAAACACTCTTATATCCTTATCCTATCCCTGAAGGTCAACCAAAAAATACTTCTTCACATCCTGGAAAAAACAAAACATAGAAACGGGTGAGCTCAGATGCTCAGTAAGGAAAACAATATATCGGAAACTTTCATAAATAATCCTAAACATTTAAGGCAATGTATAAGACTAAAAAAAGTTCCTTTTAAACATAAAAATCAGCATAATATGAAAAAGATAAATTTAAATAATTCCATTTACTTATTCACATGAATATTCAAAAAGTCATATAATCACATACAATATAAATATCTATATTCAAAATAATGGAATGCATAATGCCAGACTTCATAACCACATAGTCAAGGACTTGTTCCAAGACTACAAATATGATTTTGTCTAGGCCTTGTGCCAAAATAATAGTTTGTCTCGTGATACCTATCAATGAATCGAGGAGCAATAGGGGGCTCCACTCATCACTTACTAAGTCAAATGCATTCCTCATATGAAATGGTTTAAAAATTACATAAACATTACTATTAAAACTAGCATACGAAATGTCAATACTTTATTCGTATACCATGAATGGTATAAAAATAATACATCCATAGTCAAACATATCACAAAACCATCAATATAGTATAGAATATTTTTATCATAATAATTTATCCTTGATCAAAAATAATACCACGTAAAGGTTGTTGAAATAGTTGAAAATGATCAGAAAAAAGCTTTGAGGGAAATATCCATTTTCATGAAAACATTTAAAAGTCCCACTATTTATCAAGATGTTTTTTAAAATAGATTATTGAATCAATGTTCCCCATAACACTTTGATACTTTTAAAATTAATTTCAATTTGAAACCGTTAATGTCCATATAAATAAAAGATAAAACCATTTTTAAAACATAAACATTAATGAAAATGATTTAGACGAATAAATTTTTAAAACATTTAAATTTATATTTATTTAGTGTTCATAACCAAATGAGAGTTACTTTAATACAAAGAAATTAGGTAATAAAAACAATATAATATCATGAGAATAAAGGGATTCATGATATAATTTGTCAAAGTACAGTACATGCACCAAATAAAAGTGAATTAGTGCATAACAACAATGAAGTCTCAATGTATTGTATGTTGAGATGAAATCCTTTATAAAGACTGTATCCTTAGGTTAAGGATATATCAATGACATAATTATGACTGAAAAATATAAATACACTCAATATTATTGGATATTCAGTGTAAACCAATCATAGGAAATTCACACATTTTATTGTAAAAACAACACCAATGACATGGATGTTTAACTCAATGAATAGAAATTGAGTTAAAACTACTTCTATCAAGATTATATCGATGATTTGAGAATTTATAAATGGATTCAATATGTGTATCAAAAGAATATCAAAACGAAGGGGAGTGTAAATTTCTACATATGTAAATAAATATAGATTTCACACATAATCTTGGTGTAATGTTATTAATGAATTTTTCGTAAAACCGATTGAGTGGAAATTGAAATTTGAAATTCCCTTACCGATTGGGTAACATAAATAACATACACCCAAGGAATGAAGGACAATCAAATTATGATTTAAATACCCATAAATTAATGTATATTATGAAATCAATACAATTAGGGGATGTAAATACACCACACAAAAGGTAGTACTGGAAAATATAATATGAATCTCACAGAAATAATAGTGAGATGAAAACCCCTAACCTTGTGATTTTCCTTAGTCCATGGTATGTTAACCTACTATATAATAGTTCAATAATTTTTATTAAATTATACATGAACCATATAAGAAAATATGATATCATATATGATCTTCTAATATTGATTTATTAATAATATTTTAGTTGAATCATCGTTTCGGGTGTTAACTGATCTGTTTTCCTTTATATGTTCAATTACGTAAGACATGTTTTTTATGGATAGGATTTATTTTATTCATATCCAGAATAATATTACGTTCTTAAAAAAATTCTGATCATAAAATAAAAATTATTCTTGAATTATTGTGATGGGGAATTAATCTCATCACGTTTATGGTGATGGTAATCTGTACATATGCACGAGCGACAATATCATTATATTGATAGTGAAATCGTATGTAATTTGATAGTATATCATATATATAGAATCATTAACAAGTTATATTTATTATTTAGATCAGTTATACTCATTATTATACGGATCCAAATATTGATGTGTTTGAATAACAAAATACACCACGACGTGGAGATGGTAATCAGTACGTACGCATATATGGCGACTATGTCATTTATAAGATGGATAGAATAATGAATATGGTTGTAACATTTTTATAATAACATAATTTTATATATAAGATATTGGAGTAATTATTTTATAATGGAAACAACAAATAAAGAGGATGTGGAAAATGAAAAGTACCTGAAAGAGGTGAAAAAATATTTACCTCTCCTTCAGGTTATTCCTTTTGATATGATCAAAATGGATCCGTAGGATGGAATCTGATCCAAATCAGGCCTCTAAGATGAATAGAGAAATGTTTTGAGATTATTTGGATAGGGGATTTATGAGCCAAAAGGATTTGGAGCCATGTAATTAAGAGATGTGGAAGTGCCCATTTATTAGAGAGGTGAGGGTCACTTTAGGAAAATCTTGAAATATTATTTTATAATAAAGTCAATTTCGGTTTCTAATGGCTCCAAAATGAATTATTTATAGAAAAAGGTGAGGATGGGAAAAAAACCTCTCAAAAAATAGGTTTGATATAGGTTTATGTCATCATAATATCCTTATCTCTTAGATTTAACTGTTAGTTAAATAGTTTGACATTTAGCATGTCTCATTGTATTTTTATATTATATGGTTAATAAACATACTATAACAAGCCAAGAGAACCCCATGTGGTTCATTATTAATATATATTACCTTATATAAGGCCTTTCTCTAAACCTTATATTTTTAGAAATATTATATAAACTAATAATATAACATTTTTTTTGAAAAACTCAATTATGTCAATTTTGACACAATTTAGTATTTGATAATATTAAAATCCATAAAAACTTTATAAATTCTAATTAAATTTATTTAAACAATAATTACATGTCATATTGACCTATACATATAGTGTAATTCATCCTAAGTCTCAATTTACATTTATATGGATATTTTTAATATAAATTATTTTAGTATTTCGTTAATAAGGTAATTACTACATCATCATTGTGCATAAATAAATTAAATGATTTAATGTTTAAATTTTTTAAATAAACAACCATTATGTAGTAAATATTTTAATATTTTTAATGAGTATTTATAGTCACATTTATATTGTGCGTAACCCTATATTAAAAATGGATTAGTTATTAAACATTGAATTTAACTCTTTTAACTCCTCTTTCAATAACATAATTATAAATGTCATAATCTAGACCAACTGGATTAGATAGGTTCATATATTATTCCTAAGGTTGTTTTTGGTCGAATTATACTTATCCAATAGAATTTGGACATGTGTTCGTGTAATTACGATATAATTTTTACCCTTAATTAACCTATTTACTTTTAACCGTGGTAAATAAATGTAAAAAGTTACTATTCACCAAAACTTATCTTCATATTATTGAACCACATTTTACTTACTAATGTTAATTGTGTTTCTCAGATTTTTGAAATTCAACTCACAGAAGCGGAAAAATTATTTTTTATGAAAATTTACAAATGCTCCAAGGAGGTGGGTAAAGATAGTAAAGAGTTCAATAAATTTTTTTACATCTAATTATATTATAAAATAACTCTAATTAATTAAATTGAACATATATAGGTATTATATATCTATTTTTAATTAAAATAAATTAAAATAAATTTATAATTATTTAAATAAATAATTTATTTTAAACTATAACCTAGTGTTTTTCCGTATTCATCAAAAATTGAATGTTTCCAGAAAAATACAAAAAATTTACCCTAAGATAATTTGGATATTCCAAATTCAAAAAAGAATTATATATTACTAAATTCAAAACAAAGAAGTGGCATTAATTAATTTAAAATTATTTCACGTTGTCAAAATCGAAAAGGCAGTTTTTAAAAAGTAAAAACTATCATATGATTGATATGTGTTTATGTCAAATTTTAATGTGAAATTATTTATAATAACCTAAAATGTATTAATTGATAAAAATATAATATAATTATACTTACAAACCATTCATATAGAAAATATAACACTATAAATTGTTTTGATTAAAAAAATTCAATTAAAATTAAGTATTTTTCTCAGTATTCATCAAAATATGATAGTTATCATGAAATTTCCAAATATTTATCCAAAATATATTTTTATGTCCCAATTCTGAAGAATAATTTAATTTCATTAAATTTAATATATAAATGTTTCAAATATTGGTTTTAAAAAGGGTTTTCCTTTTAAAGGTGGTAAAACTGATTTTAAAAAAAATACTTCTTTTATCTGAAAAAATGATTTTGTTCATTTATTATGTCTAAGAAACACATAATATAAATAATAAAATTATATGGAGTATATCAAAGTAAAAATTTAGTTAATACTATTCATAACTTCTTTTGAATGGGTAGTTTGATAAGTTGTGGTGTGCTTGAACTCGGTGTTGCGTGTAGCGCAAGTTATTGAATTACTTTATTGAAAAATAACTTACTATGAATTCTTGGGGTGATACATCAGTGGCCAAAAAACATTATGTCCTGAATTCCCTAGCACATGTAGGCCGAAATCTGTAACCCAAAATCCCAAATGAAATTAATAGTTATGGCTTCTATAGTACCACAAAATACATGCAATATTAACTGCTATAGTAACCCAAAAATTCACACCCGCCCGGATTTGATCATTGGTATTTTTGATGCCAAGCTGATTCCTCTACCAATCAGGTAAGGTTCATTGGCTACCAAACTAATGAAATGTTCTATGAGTATGATTTATGGAGAAATACATCCCTATCCAAAATATTATATACTATTTCACAATGACCAAGAATCCCTTAAAAATTCCTAAAGTGTTCTGTGACTTGATACGAGAAAGATGAATCAGTTTCTATGAATGGTTTATTGTACATTCCGATAATTCCAAGGTTTATCCACCTATATAAAATTGAGAAGATTATTTTGAAATTCATGTAGAACTCATATAAAATAATTAATTATGTGAAACATTTTCAATTAACATATTATCCTTAGTGAAAACAAATTGATCATGAGAATCCTAAATTTAGAAATGTTATGAGAACCATCATATTGAGCTATCTATAGATGAATTGAATAAATTATTTTTTAGAGTAACAGTCATTTTACATGGATTGTTATTTTAGTAAATTATGACATTCCACTATGGTTATGAATGAAATTAAAATAGAATTTTTTATATCATATTATATGAGGACCAAAACAAACGTTTAATGATATTCATGTCTGTTTGGATCCAATTATCAAAAAATTTAAATTATTATATGATTCAGCTATTATATCGATTGATCCATGTAGAATTGAATATTTCATGTTTAGAAGAATATTTTATTGGATGATATATTACATGTCATCTTATGGAAATTTTTGATGATGTATTATTAAAGGAACCCAATGGTGGAATTTTTTTTAATAAAGTACACAATGAATTAGGATGATGCATTCATAGAATAATCTATTTCTATGGAATTGTAAATTTCTACCACGATGAAATAAATATTGATCTTGGATGAAATCATTTTTTTGGAGTTTATAATAAGGTAAAACATTATCTCAGCTAATATATGATCCACTATTTGATAATGTAAACGATCTGGACATTGATCTTGGTGATGCCTTTTTAAAACCCTATAAAAACATGTTAAAGGAAGACACCCGTTTTTTTTGAATTACAATATTGGAATTTTTTTATGTGAAGAATTTTCCTGTTGTTAAGAATGTGGAAAAAAATATTTGTGATTTTTTCATTTGAACATTACTAAAGGAAAATAAAAAAACAAATTATGAAATTAATTCAACATTAGAAATGATTGAGAAATATAATTTTCTTCCTCTAACTATTTAACTTTTTCATGAAAACCGAGTCATCAATTTTGGAATATCATGAATGGTATAATGGTTTTAGAGGGGGATCCATAAAATATCAATAATATCATTTCAATGACTAGTTTAAAGTTAAAGGGTCTAAAATCATTTGGCTATCATATTTTGATAAAGGATATGATTACTTTTGATTTATGTTTCATTTGTTCCAAGAATTCCATCATACACTAACCAAGATCTGTTTCTTCTTAAAATATATGTGCATAATTTTATAGAGTTGGTGAAATTACCCACTATGGAAAATGAAATTCCTATCATAATATTAAAAATTAGAGTTGTTCTTCACACAATAAATATTTTATATGTTGGTTCACTTGATGATTAACTTTGTAAGACATATTTTACTATGTGGGTCTACTAATTACAAAAATATGAACCCCATTGAATGGTATATGATTATTTTGAAATGGAATATAATGATTTGAGGTATTCCATAAGTTGTTATTGGAGAGAGTCATGTTTTTGAGGAATCCACTGAATTCGGCACTAACTTTTGGTATGATATGGAAATAAATTGTATACCAATATCTAATCACATAGGAAACTTGTGGGTGATGGAGATTCCAAAATATATATTGAAAAAATTAATATTAAAGAGATGGAACATGCTCACAATAATATTTTTCATAATAGTTTAGTGTTTATTATATATTTTGAAACCAAAAAAATTCACAGGCATTTTAATTCATCAAGGTATTAAATCTTGATATCAAATACACATAATCAACCGATTATTATATAGTTTCAAGAAAATATTTTAATGGTGTCAAATAGAAAAATAGATTCAATACTAGAATGACTTATATGGATAACCATTTGATAAAATGATAATGGAGAATATTATAATGGTTATGTAACTAATAGTTATATGTTCTATAAAAAACATGTTGAACATAGTATCATGTTAAATAGGGGAGCAACACATGTGGCTAAAGAAATGAATATATCTGGTACACATTACTAAAATAAATTTATGTTTATATATCATACATTAGTATCATCAAACGAATATGGTATTTTGATTATTCAACATTCTATGTTTTGATAATTAATTGAATGTGGGATATATAGAAGTAGAGTTAAAATAGATAAACTAGGATTCATGAAAGTTGATTTGATAATTGTAGGATACAAATATGAAATATTTACAATGGAATCTTAGGTAGTAAATATATCTTATGTTAAAAATATTGAAAATTAGAAGTGTTCAATTGTTATATTATCTACCAAATCCAATGAAGGTTTATATTTCAATGTAACCAAGGATGACTATTTCATTTAGGCATCATAATCATTTCACAATGGTCTTAATATAGACTGGTTCTCATATGTTATGGGATACCATAACGATGGAATTTGGATATTCGATAGTGGTTTAAAATCCCTTCAACCTTTAAAAAAGAGAGTTCAATAGTCATGTTAATTTTTTTTGTAATATATATTGTGTCACCTCAAACTATTATCGATTCAAAAATTCATAATTAAATGTTCAACAACATCTGTAGATAATGAATTATACACATGTTGATTCTCTCTATATTTAGAAATAACAAGTTTCTCTCCTTAGTTGTGGACCCAATGTAGATGACAAATTTTTTCACATGCCGATAAACCAAATCCTGAGGAAAAACATCTTAACAATTTTTATGTCAATGAAATGGTAAATAGTGAATATCTTGTATACCATAAAAAATATGAGTGTCATAGTGTGATGGTGTTAACAAAAATTATTATGTTGAGAGACAAAAGGTATCAAATTCAAGGTTGGATGGAATGAATGTAGCATTCTGTTAACGTGATGAAGGCCATGTTTAAATGTTACATTGGCATAAAAACTCGAATGTACATTCCATTTGATGTATATTCATTTCATAGTCTTCTTCTCACACATAAGGCTCTTGTTTTGGAATATATTAGGGTGACATTAAAATATAATTTTTTTTATTTTACTAAAAAAATATGAAATTTTTCATTTACTTTTCATTATCCCTTACGGTGTGCATTTATAGTAGATGACTGCAGAATGACATATATGTTAATTAACATTGTAAATACTTATAGAGGTTTTTAGATAATTTTTAAAAATATTTATCTCAAGGATTTTTACGGGAAACTAAACAGAACCCACTATAGATGTATGTACACCTAATAAACTAGAAAATGTGGAATGCATTTATTTGTCGTAATGAGTATACATCATTTTAGGAACATTTTCTTGGTATTATATTGTTAAATAGTATGTGTATTAGTCACATGTATTAATAATTTATAATTTATGAAACAACAACTATGAGAATAAAATAATCAATATGCATTAAAATCAACATACCATACCATAATGAAATGTTGTGGTATTCTTCACCTGAATAAATTTTATCTAATTTAAATATAAATTAATAAATTTATGTGACATAAAACAGAAATATAATTATGTTCCATTATTTATATGAACATTTAGGATTTGAAATCAAAATCTACAAATGTCATGTTTCATGTTCTATTGAAGAAGTATCGTTTAAATAAATATGGTATACTAATAGGTTACAGCAAAGAAAATTTTGGGAAGAAAGTGTATATATGAAATAATAATTTTTTTTCTTTAAATCATTATGACATAAAAATTATTATTTATTTTCCAATATTTTTCATATAACATATATACAAAAATAATTAACACTTTTACTTGATGAAAAATAACTACTAGTGGCCTTGATGTGGCTAGAACAGTACGGCTGCATTAGTGGTTTGGTTTTTGGGTTTTCATCAAAAACAAATTTTGATAATATAAATGAACACAAGGATAAGGATAATAAAATGAAACAAATAAATAAATGATTATCTACTCTAGAATAAAAACTTAATTGGCATTCTGAGTTTCTTAAAAAATATTGAAATGAAACAGGGGAAAAACAACACCAAAATAACCACAACGTGAAGATCCCCCCAGTAGTCTTGAGGTGAGATATTCCCATCAAAAGGGATATCATCAAACATGTAATAAATTGTATCATGATTATTTATGTCATATGTAAATCAGGAAGACAAATATACCTTTATGATAATAATATTCTACAAGGTGAAAATGATTTTGATTTATATCTTTCAACACTCACCCATAACCTTGTTTTGAGGGGTACCTTGGACAATATCAACAGATATATTCTAAACAAAAAAAAAATTAAATAGGTCATGTGATATTGGGGATACACATTTCTCAAAATTGGAGCACTGTGCTACATGTTCTTCAATTTGATTTGGATATTTACACAGTGTATCTTACTATTGTAACTTTCATAACATTTCTATTTGATCAAGTAAAAATTGTTTATTAGGATGTATTCCTTTTTATAAATTTGGATAAAACTTTCAAAATTAATTAAAAATTCATGAACCAACAAATAATAGAATGGGAAGTGGTGAAATGGAATAATAATGATATAGAGTATCAACCTACTAGATGAAAATATCATCAAAAAGTATCTTTCCCCACACATTCTCCTTCCACATTTACTAATAATAATCGCTCATGTAGATACAATATTCAAATATTATGATAAAACAATAATTGATCATGAGGAAAAAATATTCCAAGATGCAATTACCGAATCTCTTATTCTTGAGGATGTAAATGAAATCCCTTAGCATGAATGTCTTAGAGTAGTATCTATAACTCTAAACATGTGTGTTTTCATGATTTATTTTACAAATAGATTACTAACAATTTTAATTATGACTCAATACATTTCATATTATTTGAGGGGTTTTATATCAATAATATTTGATGGGAAACCACAATGAATAGAAATTTGGAATCATTATTCCTCACATAGCTTCTTCACAACTATTGTCAATTGAACCAAATAAATTTGATGAAGTAGTGGAAAACTGGCTTACATGTTTAAATGAAAACATATAGATCATAGACTATTTCTAATTGAATTGATACAATGTTAAAACTATAAAATTTTATCATATGAAAAAAATCATTTATTTTAATACATATTCCTTTTTATGTAGTATTGGTTACACATTTCAAACAATTTGGATATTCAAATGAATTATTTTTTGGATTCAATGAACAGATACCCAAAAAATCGACTATACTTGTTGACGTTTATCAATTTCAAATTCTAAACATGAAACATTTTATAAATAAACTTAATGTTATAAGTTTGTTATTTAATGATATGAAAATTATTTCTAGATAGGTAGTCATTATATATCATCAAAATAATTTCTTGAGGGAATTCCATTAGATCAAAAACCCCTATGGAATTCAAAAAGTATATTAGTATTTGGTTATATATAAAAAGAGTTCACTACAAAAACATATATCCAAAGAATTAATTATTTATCCTATTTTTTCATCAGTACTCAAAACAATTTAATGTAAAATATTATGTTTATTAGGATTTTTTTAATGATATTGTATTGAATCAACAAAATACCATCCCCAATTATTTATTTTTTATGATAGTTACACTTTCATTTAAAATAATTATTAATGAACTTTATATTTAAATTAATTTCAATACTAAAAAGACTGTAATCATTAATTATATTCAAAAGTCGAAATACATTTGTTTATAAATGAATGTAACGAATACGTAGTGTTTTAATGTATATAATCATCATGAATCAGTGATTTCTTAATATTTATTTACTTAATTCTCTCATCATTTTATCTACATTTTTAGTTAATTTACATTTTATTTTTATCTGAAACTTATTATTTAATATTGAATGAGTTCTTGAATAAATGATATCATCTATAATTGTTTTTTCTTAAAAAATTTTGTTATCTATTAATCATAAAAAATTAACAGATACATAACAATTATTAACAATGTCTTCCAGATCGATAATTCAATCATGTATTATGGAAATGCACCAAAAAATGATGATACACTCATGATGAAGCAGTTTTCTTGTTTATTCTACAATGAATTAAACATTTTGGTTTATCCTAAAACTACATTGTTAGAAAAATCTCAATGCTTAATGAATTTTAGAATAAAAAGACACAGTTTGGTGTGTTGGAATCAACTATGCCTGAATCTAATACATGTTATTCCTAATATTAATAATGATTATGTTTTTAGTTTAAAATTTAAATATATTTTCTAAACACACACTACATACTAAAACTATAGAAAACAAAGAATATTTTTTATGAAATTTTATTAAAATGATTCATAAATCATTTGTGATCTGTAGAATCTTCCGCACCAAATTCCAAAACATGGTGTTCCCAGTATGAAAGAGCTAGTAACATGTTCAAAGATGCTCATTACCATGATATATTTTGCTTCAATATTGCAAATAAGATAATGCTGATTGGGAAATGGTTCAAGAATGAATATAAACATCATTTAAAGGTTAATTACTACTTATTTAGTTATGTTTTCACCATTTTCTCTACTATTTGGAATGTTAATTTCCTTATAATTTTTATATGATACTTATTTTTTTTAATTCATATATATTTTTTGAATAAATAGTTTTCATTCAAATGTTTTCAATAGGTTAAATAAAAGATGTCATGTTCCTTTTTTATGGAAGGGAAAATCGCATAATTCCTAAAACATGAAGTGGTTCAAATGGATACGTATTACGAATGATTTTTTGATATTTGAAGGGAAAAGTATGACTTCCAAAAGATATTTCATAAAAAATATCCTAAATAGAGTAGTGATTAGCCATAACTAAATTATCTTCACCGAAATATGACACACCTTATGCTTGGTATGACTTGGGGATTATGTTTTTAGTTCATTACATACATGTTATTTCAAAAAAAGAATCAAATACTAAGAAAATCAAATAAAATCAAATTATTTTGATACCTTATGAAATGTATAAATTAGCCAATTTTTTGTATAAATAAGATTCTCTTTAATATGATACACAGTGTGGTTGGTATTACATAAATTTTATGTCTTCAATTTCAAAATGCCATTTTTGTTCAAAACACATGTCACATAATCAAAAAAAATAAAAAAATATCTGATTGTTTTAATACTATAGGAAAATGATCAGTAATTCATTTATGAAATATAGAAATTATATTCACCTAAATATGATACATTTTATGATAGATATGACATAGAATGTCTCCTATCAAATTAAAATTTACATTTTAGTTCAAAATATGTGTCACTCACTAAAAACCATGAAAACAGGCTCATATTTTCTTAATACATTTTTAAAATGATTCATAAGTCATTTATGGTGATTATGATCTATCCAAAAATTAAACTAATATATGATGTTACTGGTGTGACACAATGTGTTATTTTCAGTTTAAAATATCATTTTAGAAAACAATACACATGAAAAACTCAAAACTGAGAAAATGAAGTCTGTTTGGTTTTATACATTAAGGGAATGAGTCATATATAATTTTTATCATATAGGAATTAATGTAAAATAAATATAACTCATAGTTTGATTAGTATTATTCAATGTTTTTTTCTATTTAAAATTGACATTTTTGTGGAAAACCCAAGTCACATACTAAAAGCTGAGCAAACAACATCGACATATTTTGATACTTTACGACTATGATACGTATGCAATTTTTGAAGTGTAAGAATCATATTCAACTAAATATGATTCATGGTGTCCCTAATATAATTCAATGTAGATTTGATTTGTTTAATGGTGACATTTTAGTTTAAAACATGTGCCACTCCATGGAAACATAGAAAAAATGATTAAATTGTATTGATACATTATGAAAATGATCCATAAGTCATTTGTGACATGTGTAAATCAATATCACAAAAAAACCACACATGATGTCAATGGTATAACTTAGAGTGTCTATTTTTAGTTTAAATTAACATATTAGTCAACAACACATGTCACATATACAATTATAAGAAAATATATTTTAATTCTTTTTTTGATACATTAGTATAATGATTCATAAGAGATTTATGATGTTTAAGAATCAATATCAGGCTAATCCAAACCATGTTGTGAGCTATTTGACTCTATATTGTTTATTTAAAAAATAAATTTTTGTTCAAAACACACATCACATACACAAAAATGATAAAAACAACATTTTAATAATTCCAATATTTTTTTAAATGATCAATAAGTCATTAGGGACATGTAATAAATATCTACACATCAATATGATAAAATTTATTCCCAATATGATTCAAATTTCATTTTATTAGTTTAAAATTTCTATTTTTCTCAAAAAGATTATCACTAATAAAAATCTATGAAAAAGTAATCATATTGTCTTGATACATTAAGAAATAATTAATAATTCAATTTTATGTATAGAAATCAGTCTCACATCAAACTGACACCTGATTTGATTGGTATGACTCAAAGTCTGTGTTTTCAGATTAAATATACATTTTAATAAAAAAAATCTACGTGACATACACAATTCTGAAAAAACAAATTATTATTGATTTGATATTTTAAAGAAATAAACCATAAGTCATTTTTTACTTGTTGGAATATACTTCATGTTAAGATGATGCATTGTGTGATGAGTATGACTAAGGTGATTTTTATATAAAATTGATATTTCAGTTCAAAACAGAGCTCACATACTTAAAACTAAGAAAACACATTCATATATTGTTCATACATTTTGTCAATGATCCATAAGAAATTTTTGATGTGTTGGAGTCATCCAATGATCAAACAGATAGATGGATTTTCCATCATGACTCAAAGTATCCGATATCAATTTAAAGTTGAAATTTCCGTTCAAAACATTTTTCACTCACTGAGAAATGATAAAAAATCATTGGAATATTTTTATACTTTTAGAAAAAGTTTGACAAGTATTTTTTTATGTGTAAGAATATATCTCACATAAATTTGACACAATATCTGGTTGTTATTACTCAAATTGGGAATAATTGTTTTAATTTGAAATTTTATTAAGAAACACACATTAATTAAAAGTAAATTATAAAATTAATTCATATTTTTTTTTAAAAATCACATAATGATCCTTATATGTTTTGTGATGTTTAGGAATTAAATTCATGTCAATATAATACACTGTTTGATTAGTATGACTCCAACTATGTATTTTTCTAATTAACATTTTAGTTAAATACATAAATCAAATACTCAAAACCAATAATACTCATTCATATTATTTTGATACTTTTGGATAATGATCTACAAGTCATTTGTGAAAATATATAATTGGACACACCTCAATATGATACATGGAATTCCTTATATAACTCGAACATTGTGTATTGAGTTTAGAAATGTCATTTTTGTTCAAAACAAATATGAAAAGCACAAAAAATATAAATCATTTTCTTATTGTTTTTATACTTTTGGAAAACAATCCATATGACATTTCTGACATGTTGGAATAAACCACACCTCAAAATAATTCACAGTATAACCAGTATGACGCAAATTGTGTGGTTTTAGTTAAAAAATAATTTTTTTATGTACTCTTAAATATTTATGTAAAATATATTTCATTATAGTGTTACTATAACATGAATTGTTTTCTATCATAATTAGATTCATTTTCTTAAGTTTGGGTTGTTTTTTTAGAAAATGATGCCTTGATCGGTCTTTTTGGGAGGGGTCGGATGATAAAGATAATGAATCCAAAAATATTTTGGAATGGTTTTTATAAATTTCACTTGAAAACCTATTTATACAAAACAATTTTTATATTTCCTATTATATAGTGATTTTTTTCTTTTATTTGTGATGTAATTTTTATTTCTATTAAATTATGAATTTTCCATATAACTATATTTGATGTTGTATTATTCAATAATTTTAACAGCACACTATTGTAATATGGCCATATTCAGTTCTATTCTTCTCTCTTAGAAAATACCCATTTTCAATGATATAAACCCACTGATAAAGGTGGGCCTTTATCAGTGGTGAAAAAAGAACTGATAAGGGGGGCCAATTTAAAAGTCACAAAGAACAATAACTCTCTTTTTGCACTGATAAAAGAATTTTCTAGCACTAAATATATTACAATTTGTGTTAGTGTTATTTTGGGTCTTTAAATCCATCCAACAAAGTTCCATTTATCCTTGATACTCACCTGAGGTTTCCACATAAAATGACATTCATAGTCCAACCTCTAATGATCAACAATAAGGTTATTATGGTCATTTCAAGGTTGATATTTTGAGGAAATGATTCTAAGATCCTCAATGCATATGATATTTATCTTTTATTAATGAATGAATTTGAATAAAACGATACTAATCAAGGAAGATAAAATTATACAATAGGTTTTTCATGCATCCATGATACATGTATTAGTTAAAGATTTAATGGAGGAGCATGAGGTAATAATCATGAATGTGATTCTGTAAATTAAAATCTTAATTCTTGAAAGAATATATTCCATGTTTTTTGTGTCAAAACCCAATGTACAAATGATTTAATAAATTATAATATCTTCATGAATTCAGTCTATTTATTGACACATAATAAATAGTGGAAGACTATGTCAGTGAAGGAACAATGGAGATATAGTGGAAAGTGCCTACGAATGGATAATCACAAAGGCTCGAGGGAGTTATCGCAACATGATAGTCATATCTCATTTTATATAGAAAAAGAGAATATGTGATTCCCATTTTCATAATGAGTACATCCTATGATTTTTTATGCTTTAATAAAGAATAAGAAACATTCCTGACATACTTTCATGAAGGAAATGAAATCTCACAGCCTCTTCACATGTGATTAAAACATTTAAGAGTTTTATGAACAAAATCATACATTATAGGAATTCACATGTATTATAAAAACATGATGATATATATAAAGAATAGCTTCATGAATATTTTTTTATTTTTCCTAAAGTAATTTCATTAAGAACCTTGATGATTTCATTTAGTATTCTTTATATGAAGGTAAAAATAGTACATCCATTTGTTTAATCCAAACATACATTCCCATTTAGATACCCAACCATGTGCCTTATAGGAAAAATGGATTCTGAACTGATATAGTAACCGTAAGAACATAAAATAATATTATAAATATATAAGTTTGACTTGGGTTTTACAATTTATGAACCATTCATTTGACTTTCATAAATGAAGTCCATTTGATTTAATCCAGTTGATAAGTCAAGGGCATAGTTTTCAGGTTGTGCAAGATCTTTTTTAAATATAATATTTCTGGGGAAGTTGTATCCATCACTTTCACACATTTTATTGAGGTGTGTAGTTCATAATATAGAGTGAAAAATTATTTCATGATCAATTTTATTGACTAAGGATGATCTGATCACCATATATAGATAAATAAAATCTGAGCAAGACAAATATACCTAATTACCAACTGAATAGTCACTTGAAGTATACATGAGAAGACTTGATGACCCATCAATAGCTAAGAATCAATATCCTTTATTTTAGGAGTGACTTGAATAATATGATCGTTCTATAAAAGTATCAAAAAAAATGAAGAAGAATGAGATTGTGATTAGCAGTTGAACCAATTGCTAAAAAGGATAGAGATAATGGGGTCTATATAGTCAAGATGAAGAAGATAGTTGGGGGGTTTTATCAACTTGTTCAAAATAGATATATCTCTAGGGGAAAAAGAGGGATCAATGGGAATATTTTGTAATGGGGTTTATAAATATTTGTTTCATAAACCATTTCAATTGATAATAATATTTATAATGGAGAATCCATGTTTTGGGGTTTGAAACAACATGGAAAGTAGTATGACTTTGTACATACCCTTATGAGTAGAATTACATGTTCTATAACATTTTATTTATTCATAATATGCGAGAGTTTCATATACCTATAATAGGATTAAGAACCATAACATGTTAATGATGTTGAATTAAATAGAAAGAATTTGTAAAATGTAAATCTATCTTTTACCCCAACCTCTAATAATTTTTCATTCCCTCAAAGGGATATAAAAATTGTATTATAATTTATTAATGATATATATTAAAATTTTGAATGATTCTATAAATTTTTTGAATGATTCTATAAATTTATTGTTTATTATTTAAAATAGTTATTATTATATCACATTTCGATCATTAAAAACAATAATAACTTGTTCATTATGATTTCCATTTTCATTTGTCATATTCATTTCCTTTACCTAATGAAAGTGAGGCTTAATTAATCATTAAAAAATTACACTATATTAAATGTTATAAGAATGAAAAACTAGAAAAAAAAAGTGATAATTAATTCCATCTTCATGATGTCTTTATGGAATACAGAAATGAAATTTCTAAAACATTGTCTTTTTAGATTTGTGGCGTGGAATGGGTTTTGGAACATAAATTACCATTATCAATTTTCCATAAAACTCCCAAGGGTTCCCTCATCCATAGTTGGGTAAAATCTTGGTTTCTAAAGGTTCACAGTCATTTGGGTTTTCTAGTCGAATGACTCTTGGGGACTTGCATTGGTCAATAGGATGGGAGTTTGGGCTCATCACACCGTTATGGGGGGTTTTCCTACTCGGAGACACTATTATAGATTTAAGATATTATTTTGAAATCCTTCTCAAACCCTAATATGGGACTAGTTACCCTTGTTTCAATGACATGAATTTGAATATTTATCTATAAGGATTATCATGTGTGAATAATGGGTTCCCTATAACTCTATTATTTAGTTATGATGCTTTAGAGTATGTCCATGCTCGGGCACTCTCGATTTTATTGTCATTTTGGGGGATGGTTGGTGTCTTGTAGGTGGAATTGGATCTCTATGTTTCATCCAATGTGTCTTATGGTAACATGAATCAAAACCCATGTAGTGCGTTCATCATCATTTAAGGTAATATGACTAGACCCATCCATGTAGTTTAACATCGTATGGTATGGACGTGAGAATCAGGCTCAGACCTAAATGATGTTTCCTAAGTATCATGTTGAATACTAGAATTAGAGTCCATGTTGTTCTTACAATGAGCATCTGTGTCATGAGGGATACAATAATCGAGACATTTTGAGGGAATTATCCATATGTGACTGCCTTGGATTTCCCCTTTTGGAATGTAGCGCTGTGAGTGGTGATGGATCTGGCGGTGATGATGTTTATCAGGAGGAAAATACATGGATGATTTTTCCTCTTTGGTGACTTTTGGTGCGTTTTTTGGTTGGATCTAGCAGTTTTGAACTGGATTTGATGTTTTGATGGAGGCAGGACGATCTCTCCTGTTTTCCTTCATGTTTTAGGAATGCCTGTTTGAGGTTCTTTATTCTGGTTTTGGAGGTTGTTTTTGCTGATCAGTTTGCCTACGAGTTTTATCCGGTTGTGGATCATGTTCTTCACGTCGATTGCTAGCGACGTTGATGATGTTGATGTTTTGAGGCTCTGTTTTTGTGGTGATGGATCTCGGTGAAGTGGACGCCATTGAGGGTTTCTGGTTATCTTCTCCGACAGTAAAGACGCGACAATGATGGCTTTGAAAATGGAGGATGTCAGTGACCTGACCGGTCATTAGTTTGAGGCCCCTCCTTGTGGATGAGATTGGGGTGGGTATGCTCGTGGTTCGAGGTGGATAATGGAAATTTTTCTCTATCTCTTTTTTGAAATTTGAATTTTGGATGTTTTGAAATGTGTATGCGTAGTTTTTGGTTTATGCGGATTCAGGATATGTGGGAACAGGCTTGTATGGTTTTTCACTTTTCCTAAAAGTGGCTATTCGAAAAATACAAAAAAATGGATTCTGCCTTGTTGGGGGAATTTTCATCGTGCTGTTTGTACTACCACCACTAGCCTCTAAGACTATGTGATCCATGATCGGTGTGAGAAACAATAGATAACATGAGGTTGGACATATTGAAATATAGAATACCATTGTAGGTTTTACACATTAAGTATGCCCTTTTGGAGGATATGGTATGGATCTCGGGCCATTTCACGTATTTCTTCGTATCATGGAAATGGCATGAATCATAGTATTAATTGTTCGGTTCATCTAAAACCCCCTAATGGATTTGAGGTACTTGGGAGCGTGATCAGGGATTATACCTAGAATGATACCCATGCATGAGTCCTCTTCGTGGTCGCTGATGTGTGAGCCAAATGGAATACCTTCGAGAAGATTTAATCTCATAAGCAAGGAACAATCAGAATAGAAAAGAACATACACCGAAGTTGATACCTGTTCGAGCATAGGCCCTAATAAGGCTTCCTATGTAGCCTGGTTATGGAGGGAATTTGAGTTCTCATAGTTCACATGTACCTTAACCTACTGATAGGATAAGGTAAGGGATTATACTAGGTAACATTATGGATAACCCATTAATTTTAGGAATTCTAGGGTCTTATATCGAAATGGATGCCCTATCAGTTGGGAAATATTATATTATGTAGATGAATAGGGATTACACTCTGGGGTTTCCCATGATTGGTAGGGGATTACACTATGAGGATAACTTTTATTGGTAGGTGCTTACACATTGAGGTTTCCCATGACTGGTTCAATCATACCATAATTCTAGTCGGGGTTGTACTCTGGGATTTCCCGATTGGTATACTTGCATCATGTCATTGGTCGAGGCTTACACTCTAAGGATTACCATTATTGGTTCACCCAACCCGTGCAGATGGTTGGGGCTTACACTCTAGGATTTCATGATTGGTATACATACATCATATCATTGATCAAGGGTTACATTTAGAGGCTACATGTGATTGGTTCACTCATTTCATGCTACTGGTCAGGGAAAAAAATCTCATATTTTCCTATTGGTATACTTGCATTATGTCATTGGATTGAGCTTACACTCTAAGGCTTATCATGATTGTTTCAATCATTCTATACTATGGGTTGGGGTTTACACTCTGGGATTTTCCAATTATTATACTTACATCATGTCATTGGACGGGGCTTACACTCTTAGGCTTCCCAGGATTGGTTCACTCATTCTTTACTACACATTGGGTCTTACACTCTGGGATTTCAAAATTGGTATACTTAAATCAGGTCATTAGTCAGGGATTACACTCTGAGGCTGCCCATGGTGTGTACTCACCCTTTATCCTATGATGGATTAGAGAGAGGTGGTGATGACCAGGATGGTCTATCCTAGGGCATGAAATTAGTAGGGTTTCATGAATTCATGATCCTAACTAATCAAGGTTACATCCTTAAAAGAAGGGGAATGTGGTTGCAGATTCATAGAAAGGATGAACATGTAATGATATCAAGTATGTATACCATGAAATGTGGTCATGTCATAAGGTCTTTTCTTAACATGTGTCGACCATCTACTAGGAATGTCTTGATTGGCAAGCCAATATATTGGGGAACGTGTCTGACGTATTGGACATATCCAATGATGTCTTCCCAATAAAATATCATGTATTGGATGTCTTCTCATGGGCAAAGAAAACATGTCTAAGATACATTACATGACTGAAGTGGGAGTGCTCAGGGTCATGTGCATGATTAATTGACTTGCCTCTGGTGTATTCGCCTGAGTAAAGCAGTCATGTCAAAGGTGTTTCACATGACTAGAAGGACATGTCAGGGTTTCTTCACATGTCCAAATGGACATGTCTGAAGTGCTTCGCATGTCCATGTGGACATCTCAAGAGTGCTTTGCATGATCAACTGGCTTGTCTCAGGTCCCTTCACCTAATCAAGGTGAACCTGTCCGAGGTGTAACACATAATCAAAAGATGATTTGTATGATCATAACGAGCGTTCATGTCTGACTTGTCATGATTTATTTCAAAGCTACACAATGGAAGTCTCTCAAGTCTTCTACTGACCACGAAAACCACTCCTCTCCCTCCTTTTTATTTCCCTTTATTTATTTTACAATGACCTATGATCACGCGACTTCGTATGAGTACTGCATATTATTTTTTCTCGATTTTTTTATGATGCTTCAGGTGACAAATATGGATTCTGTAGTGAGTGCACATGCATATCTTGGAGATTTCCATATGGTTTCTCTTAGGTTGCTTCAGGGTTTTCTGGGAATACACTGGGACATCTATATGGATGGTTGGACATGTATGGGGTCTTATCCTCATGTTGTTGTATGTCAATATGGACATTTCTACCAATGATCACATTATTATTCAGGCATATCAACGACTCATTATCATGATCAAAGTGTGTTGTCTAGGAAGTCTTCACATGATCATGTTAAAAAACTGTTTGATAATTCCCCAAAATCGTAGGTCTCGTCCTTGGTTCATCGCATGACCATGGGGACATGTAGAAGTGTTATCACAAGACCTTCTTGAAATATCAGACGCTTATGTTCTAGTTAACATTTAATTCATCTATGGAAATCATGAGGCTATTGAAGGGTCTCGTGAGAGTGTTTCAGCTCTAGAGATGGTTCACGTGCTATGAGAAAATATCCAAAGGAATTATGCCTTAGGTTTCATGGGAGGAATATGTTCCCAAGCTCTCATGCTAAAGGAAAAAACCATAGTGTTTTCAGGGAAATTGTAGGTTATATCCACAGGCTCTTGTAGATGACCTCAAAGAGGTCTCATGGAGATAGACTCTATACTTATTCATAGGGGTAGTATATCAAAGCCTAGGTGTGTATGGGGTGATTATGGTTTCATGGAGAGGAATTCATGGCTTATTGGACGCATGTCCTCATTATTTTCCTCTCATGCTATATGAATACGCGAGGACCCTCACAAAAAGGATAACACTTGTAATATAAGGCCCCAGCCTTAAAAATTACTAAATATTGAATTAAATGAATAATTCCCAATGAGGATCTTTTTAGGTTTAGAGTTTTAGAGAATTAGATCATAACTATTACATCTCAAAAGATTACAAAGTAGACACTTATACTAAGTTTCCATAAAATAAAAACTCTTAAAAAGAAACATGTATAGTTCCATGTTTTAGATAGCATAAGTAACTATTGATCCCATCCTTGACCCTATTCCACATTATGTCCTGTGAAAAACATTTCAAAAAAACTTCGGGTGAGCATAAAAAGCTCAGTAAGGGATACACAAAGAATGAAAACTATTAGTTTTTCAAACAACAAGTAAACCATGTATATTTTATCAAAGTAATACCTCCACGTTTATGAAGTAGTAAAAACTGTTCACTGAATAAAAGATCATTACATACCCTTTTGTAACCAAAAGATTACCATAAAACCCATATAAAGAACACATAACATATAAAGGTAACTTGGGACATAAACATACTTAAGTGGAATAACCATACGGTCGACTTCCACACATATCACTTAATGGAATAGCCATAGAGACAACATACATACCCAATGCATTGGAGGTTATAACATAACCACCCGTCCTTGTATTCACGGCACCACCCGTCATATGGTTTATCATGTAACCACCCGTCAAATGTCCAAGTACCATTATAAAATCATAAGACATAAAACAAATATAAAGGAAAGTAAACATTTCCACACTTTGATCACAATATATCACTTAAATATATTGACATAAAAAATCCATTATAAAAACCATTTTTAATACCAAAATACATAATAGAGTATATGGTATTTATTTCATTTTAAAAACATTACAGCTTGTTGAGGAAGCCAAAGACCAAATAATACCTGCGGCGGCGGAAAAAGTCATTGTCACCCCGTACGTTAAAAGAAACATTCATTTTTTTCATTTAGTAAAACACTTCATAGAAAAATATTCCTTTTGTATAAAAGTAAAATTAAAAGGGGTTTATACACCGTATAAAAGAAAGTTGTGTATAAAATGAAATATTCCTCAATGAAAGGAGATTGAGACGAAGTCCCTTACCTTGGGTCCGACTTGACTCGATCGTTATTTAACGTCCTGAATAATAATCATGAGATAATTTCTTCCTGCTTAAGAACCTTTTTCAAGTTCATTATTACTTTTATATCACTTATTACCATGTTATAAACATTATTTAATCAGTTAAGTTAATAATGTTTTTTTTCGATACTTAGTTTTTAAGTCAAAAGTGGACTTTTTACAATTACATGTTGTTCATGTGGTCAAAGATTTATTATATCCAGAATTATATTCATGATTTGGATATCATATATATAATATATATCAAGAATATACATGTATTTATAATATTACATAATCATTTAGAGGTAAGAAATGAAATGCACCGTTCATGGAGACGGTAAGCTGTACGTACGCATGAACACTACTTTCATTTCTATGTCATATTAATGGAATTAAAACTAACTGAGAGATATGTATATTTTAATTCCAGAATTTTATTAATCATTTAGATGTAACATATATCATATATATCCATTTTAAATATGTTCTTATAATAGTACATTACATTTGGGGATAATAAATGAAATGCACCGTTCCTGGAGACGGTAAGCTGTACGTATGCATGAACGCTACTTTCATTTATATCTCATACTTTAATGGAAAGAAAAAATAATGATATAAATGTATATTATAATTCCAGTATAAAATCATATATAATAACTTTAAATCCATCCTTTATACATCCCACATATGGCATTAACGAATCAAATCACTTTGTGGGGGCGGTAGTCTGCACTTCCTAAAATGAAGATATCGTGTATACCCATAATAGAAGATATAAAAGTATACCATAAATGAAAAATACAGAATCTTAAGGAAAACATAAACATATTATTTAACATATATAAATATAGTGACATTTTAATGGCCACATTTGAAGGTGTTAGAAAAATATTGAACAATCATCGATTCGT
Source organism: Viscum album (assembly GCA_963277665.1). Lineage (NCBI taxonomy): Eukaryota > Viridiplantae > Streptophyta > Magnoliopsida > Santalales > Viscaceae > Viscum > Viscum album. The sequence goes on along the minus strand of OY728123.1, from coordinate 2,057,057,499 downwards.
GAGGCAGAAATTCGCCATCCACAGAAACAGTATGTTCTTTAACAATTAGATGTATTTGTGTGTAAGTGTAGCTCGAATGATTCATATAAAAACTTCCTAGTATATTTAAGATACTGTATTTGTTACAAAATAAATTAATAAAAAGAGTTTAGGGGGTTGGAGAAGAAAAATAAAACAAATGAACACAAGTGAAGACATTACCTTAAAATCGGGTAACTCTCTTGGATTTGAGCTCAAAGGATTACTTGGGAAGACTTCTTCCAAAAGTGAGGCTTCTATGTGTAAGAGAGGTATTTGGAGAGACAAAAAGAGTAGAGCTTGGCCGATCAAAAGGCTTGAGAGGTGTGGGTAAGGAGGTAGAGGTGAGGGCCTTTTATAAGAGGGGAGGAGGGGCACTCTTGGAAACTTAAGAAAAGATACTTTATTATAAAATGATTTTCGGATAAAAAGGGTCCCACAATTATATATTTATAGGCTAAAGTTATAAGGGTTATAAATCCACCCATACAATATGTTTTTAACATATGTAGGTCTTAGATTTTACATTATCTTTTCATTTTATTTAAATCGTTAAATAATGAGGTAATCGCTGCATCATCATGGTGTCAAAAATAATTTAATTTATTTAATTTCTAAAAATTATAAAACAAATATCATGATGTAGGAAATAATTTTAGCATTCTAATTAATATTTATCGTCAAAATTATGAATTTTATAACCCCATATAAATTTTTTTTTAGTAAAACATCTCATGTTTGTGACATTTTTATTTTAACTTTAAATAAAAAGATATTAATGTCATTTTTATACCAAAGTGGCTCCATGGGGTCCCCAAGTTGAACCATGGATTATATTGGTCGGCCATGACACATCCAATAAGGGTAAGACATGTTTCTAGGTCATTTCATATTATTAAAACATTATTTTTACCTCAAACTACACTAATTACCTCTAATCGCGATTAAAAACTTAAAAGTTACTATTTACCAAAAAATTATTTAAATCCCATTGAACCAAATTTTATTTATTAATGACAACCATGTATGTTGGATTTTTGAAATTAAAAACACAGAGGTGGTAAATTTTCATTTAAATGAGAAATCAGTTTTTTAAGTACCACTTAGTGGTTTCACTATTCATCAAAAATTGAAGTTTTTCAGAAAAATACCAAAATTTTACCCTAAGTCATATTTGATATTCCGAATTAAAAAATGATGAATATTTTAAAAAATTCAAAACATATAAGTTGCATTAATTAATACAATAATTAATTCCTGCTGTCAAAGCAAATAGCGTGTTTTTATGAAACAATATACATCAAAAGATTGACAGTATTTTAAGTCCAATTTCAAAGTGAAATTAATTACAATGACCACTATTGGATTAAATGGTAAAAATATATTATAATTTCACATTAAAACCAATTCAAACGATACTATAATCATATAAATAAATTATATTAAAAAGTGGGTTTGAATTAAAATACAATATTTTTCACTATTCATTAAAAATGATCTTTATCGGAAAAATACCAAAAATTTACAAAAAGTAAATTTTGATGTCCCGATTCCAGAGAAGAATTTTATTTGGACTAATAGAATGTATTAGCGTGACTAAATCTATATTTAATGATGGTTTTCCATCAAAAGGTGATAGTTTGACTTTTTAGTGAAAATTAGAGTATCCATGCCTAAAATTAAATTATTTTCTTATTTTAAGCCTATATTTTTTATTGGACAAAAGTAAAACCATTTAACAAAAATATATAATCATATTTTAGTTGTTTCTATTCATTACTGCCAATACAATGGCTACGTGTTAACGACCATTTAAAATAATATTATTTTATTACTAGTGTGCAACGTAAGATTTCAAAGAAACTCTTTGTTGCGTATCAGGTATGCTATCGAAAATAGCAACCCCTTTAAAGTAAAATTAATATTTAATTCAAAAATATTAATAAATATGAAAATTTTTTATTCATTATTTACCTGGGATGTTACATCCTTCCCCCCTTTTTGGAATTGTGTCCTCGCAATTTTATTCACTTATCAAAATAAGTGGGGGTATTTATCCCTCATAGCATTTTTCAGATTCCCAGGTTTCCTCTTCAACCATATGGTTTTTACAAAAAACCATTACCTGGTGAATTACCTTATTTGGCAACACTTTCTCACTTCGGTCAAGAATATGGACTGGTTGTTCTTCATAAGAGAGATTCTCTTCCAACTGAACTACCTCTGGGCTCAAAACATGAGATGGATCTAGAATATACTTTCTCAACATCAAAACATGAAAAACATTGTGTACTTGAGATAAAATTGGAGGTAATGCCACTCGATAAGCTACTGATCCAACTTTCTCCAGAATTTCATATGGTCCAATGAACCTTGGACTCATCTCTCCTTTCTTACCAAATCGCTTCACACTTTTCCATGGTGAAACTTTGAGAAAAACATGATCACCAACCTCAAAAGATAGATCCTTCCTCCGGTTATCCACATAACTCTTCTGACTGCTCTGAGCTATTTTCATGTGTTTTTGAATCAAGTGAACTTTTTCTGCCATATCTTCGACCAATTCTGGCCCAATCAGCTTCCTTTCACCCACTTCATCCAAAAAAGCTAGAGTTCGACACCGCCTCCCATATAATGCCTCAAATGATGCCATCTGTATACTAGAATGAAAACTGTTATTATAAGAAAACTCAACCAAAGAAAGATGTTGGTCCCAACTTCCCTGATAATCCATAGAGAAAACTCGTAGCATATCCTCCAAGTTCTGAATTGTTCGTTCTGACTGTCCATCTTATTGCGGATAAAAAGCTGTACTAAAATTTAATTCAGTACCCAATGACTTCTGAAGGCCTTTCCAAAAGTTAGAAGTAAACCTGGGGTCACGATCAGATATAATAAAGAGGGGAAATCCATGCGACCTGACTATCTCTTTAAGATACAATCGAGAAAGTTGATCTAGAGAGAATGTATCTCGAATAGGAGAGAAATGAGCAGATTTAGTCAAGAGATCTACAATAACCCAGATTGCATTATTACCTCGAGATGTCCTTGGTAATCCCACAAAAAATTCCATGGATACATTTTCTCATTTCCACTCTGGCACCGGTAAAGGCTGAAGCATCCCTTTCGGTAACTGCCGCTCTGCTTTAACCTGCTGACAAGTCAAACACTTCATAGTAAAATCAGCAATATCCCTTTTCATTTTGTCCCACCAGTAATACTCCCGAAGATCTCTATACATCTTAGTACTTCTTGGATGAACTGAAAACGGAGAACTATGAGCTTCACATAACAACTCTCTCTTCAACTGTGAATCACAAGGCACACACAATCTTTTCCAAAAACTCAAAACACAATCATTATCAATGTTGAAATCAAGCAACTTACCCTTCTGAACCATCTATACCTTTTTCTGCAATTCACTGTCTTGCTTCTGTGCTTGCTTGATTCTGTCTAACAGAGAAGATTTCACTGATACCTAAAACAAAACATAAGAACTTCCTGCACAAAAAACTTCTATGCCAAAGTTCATCAAATCAAAAACCAAAGGATCTCGTTCCAAACGTAGCATGGTTAATGAAGCATTACTTTTTCGACTCAAAGCATCGGCCACTTTATTTGCTTTTCCCGGATGGTAATGAATTGTAAAATCATAATCCTTGATTAATTCCATCCATCTCTTCTGTCTCATGTTCAATTCTTTCTGAGTGAATATATACTTTAAAATTTTGTGATCAGTATATATTTCACACTTTACTCCATACAAATGATGCCTCCAAATTTTTAAAACGAAAACAACAGCAGCTAATTCAAATCACGTGTAGGGTAATTTACCTCATGAGTTTTCAATTGACGTGAAGCATATGCAATTACCTGATAATTATGAATAAGGACACAACCAATTCCTTTTAATGAAGCATCATTGTATATAAAAAACTCACCATTCCTTGAAGGATGTGCCAAAACTAGAGTATTCACCAATCATCTTTTCAACTCCTGAAAACAATCATCACATTTTTTGTTGAGATAAACATAACACCCTTCCGAGTTAGCTTAGTCATTGGAAAAGATAATCATGAAAAATTTTCAACAAACCATCGGTAGTAACCTGAAAAACCAAGAAAACTACGGATCTCGGTTACATTTGTGGGTCTTGGCCATTCTTCAACAACTTTTTTTAGAAATATCAACAGTTATGCCATTTTTTTAAACAATGTGACCAAGGAAAGAAATTTGTTTTAACCAAAACTCACATTTGTTGAATTTTCCATAAAGTTTCTTTTCTTTTAAGGCTTGAAAGATAACCCTTAAATTAATTTCATGCTCCTCTTTAATTTTATAAAACACAAAAATATCATCAATAAAAACATCCAACATTTTCCACATGAGTCAACTGAGCCATCACTGCAACAAACTATTAAATTATGATTCTGACCATCTCAGGATGCCGATTTAGAAGTTCATTTCCATCTTTACACCTTCCTAGAACAACTTCCATGTTTCCTCTTCAAAAAACCATTCTAAACACAGAAATATCTTAGGAGAAGAAACATGGTAATCTTAAAATTCTACATCATTTCAATCGTACCATAATTTAATTTATAATTTATCAATTGTCTAACTCTTAAATTTGTCTAAACCGACCTCTGATACCAAATATAAGGCCACGACCATAAACATTACTTAATATTGAATTAAATGAATAATTCTAATTGAGGATATTTTTATGTTTACAGTTTTAGAGAATTAGATCATAACTATTACATCTCAAAAGATTACAAAGTAGACACTTCTACTATGTTTCTATAAAATAAAAACTATAAAAAAGAAACATGTCTAGTTCCATGTTTTATAAAGCATGACTTTCCCTTGATCCCATACATGACCCAATTCCACATTAATTCCTATGAAAAATATTTCAAAAAAACTTTGGGGGAGCATAAAAAGCTCAGTAAGGGTTACACAAAGAATGAAATCTGTTAGTTTTTCAAACAATAAGTAAACCATGTATACTTCATCAAAGTAATACCTTCACATTTATGAAGTAGTAAAAACTATTCACTGAATAAAAGATCATTACATACACTTATGTAACAAAATTATTACCATAAAAACCATATAAAGAACACGTAACATATAAAGTTAACTTGGTACATAAACTTACTTAAGTGGAATAACCATACAGTCGACATCCACACATATCACTTAATGGAATAGAGATACAGCCAATTTCCATACCCAATGCATTGGAGGTTATAACGTAACCACCCATCCTGGTATTCATGGCACCACCCGTCACATGGTTTATCATGTAACCACCCATCAAATGTCCAAGTACCATTATAAAATCATAAGACATAAAAGAAATATAATGGAAAGAAAACATTTTCACACTTTGATCACAATATATCACTTAAATATATTGACATAAAAAATCCATTATAAAAACCATTTTCAATACCAAAATACATAAAAGAGTATATGGTGTTTATTTAATTTTAAAAACATTACGGCATGTTGAGGAATCCAAACACCAAATAATACTCACGGCGGCAGAAAAGGTCGTTGTCACCGCGTACGTTAAAAGAAACATTCCTTTTCATCATTTAGTAAAATGCTTCGTAGAAAAAGATTAAATTTTTATAAAATTAAAATTCACAGAGGTTTATACACCGTATAAAATAACGTTGTGTATAAAATTAAATATGCCTCAATGAAAGGAGATTGAGATGAATCTCATTACCTCGGGTCCGACTTGACTCGATCTTTCTTTAATATCCTGAATAATAAACTTGAGTTAATTTATACTTGATTAAGAACCTTATTCATGTTCATTATTACATTTGTATCACTTATTACCATGTTATAAATATTATGTAATCATTTATGTTAATAATGTTTGTTTTGTCGATACTTGGTTCTTTAGTCGAAAGTGGACTTCTTACAGTTACATGTTTTTCGTGTGGTCAAAGGTTCATTATATCTAGAATGATATTCATGATTTGGATATCATATATATCATATATATCCAGAATATACATGTATTTATAATATTACATAATCATTTAGATGTAAGAAATGAAATGCACCGTTCATGGAGATGGTAAGCCATACGTACGCATGAACGCTACTTTCATTTCTATGTCATATTAATGGAATTAAAACTAAATGAGAGATATGTATATTTTAATTACAGAATTATATTAATCATTTAGATGTAAATTAAATCATATATATCCATTATATATATGTACTTATAATAGTACATTACATTTGGGGATAAGAAATGAAAGGCACCGTTCATGGAGACGGTAAGTCGTACATACGAATGAATGACACCTTCATTTCTATCTCATAATTTAATGGAAAGAAATAAAAATTATATAAAGGTATATTATAATTCCAGTATAACATCATATATATTAACTTTAAATCCATCCTTTATACATCCCACATATGGCATTAACGAATCAAATCACTCTGAGTGGGCGGTAGTCTGCACTTCCTAAAACGAAGATATCGCATATACCAATAATGGAAGCCATAAAGGTACGCAATAAATGAAAAATAAATAAGCTGAAGGAAAACATAAAAATATTATATATCATATAAAAATATAGTGACATCTTAATGGTCACCTTTGAAGGTGTTAGAAAATTTTTGAACAATCATCTGTTTCGTGAGGCAGAAATTTTCCATCCACAAAAACAGTATGTTCTAATAACCATTAGATGTAGTTGTGTGTAATTGTAGCTCGAATGATTCTTATAAAAACATCCTAGTATATTTAATATACTGGAGTTGTTACAAAAGAAATGAATAAAAAGAGTATAGGGGGTTGGGGAAGAAAAATAAAACAAAAGAACACAAGTGAAGACATTACCTTAAAATCGGGTAACTCTCTTTGATTTGAGCTCAAAGGCTTCCTTGGGAAGACTTCTGCAAAATGTGTGGCTTCTAGGAGTAATAGAGGGATTTGTAGAGACAAAAAGATCAGATATTGGCCGAACCAAAGGCTTGAGACATGTGGATAAGTAGGTAGAGGTAGGGGCCTTTTATAAGAGGATAAGAGAGGCACTCTTGGAAACGTAAGAAACGATACTTTATTATAAAATGATTTTCGGATAAAAAGGGTATCAAAATTATATATTTATAGGATAAGGTGATAAGGGTTCTAAATCCACCCATCCAATAGGTTTTTGACATGTGTAGGTCTTAGAGTTTACATTATCTTTTCATTTTATTTCAATCGTTAAATAATGAGGTAATCGTTGCATCATCATGGTGTCATAAATAATTTAATGTATTTAATGTCTAAAAATTATAAAACAAATATCATGATGTTGGAAAATTTTTTAGATTTCTAATGAATATTTATAGTCAAAATTATGACTCGTATAACCCCATTTAAAAATTGTTTTAGTAAAACATCTCATGTTTGTGACATTTTTATTTTAACTTTAAATAAAAAGATATTAATGTCATTTTCCTACCAAAGTGGCTCCATGTGGTACCCAAGTTGACCCATGGATTTTATTGGTCGTCCATGACACATCCAATAAGGGTAGTATATGTGTCTAGGTCATTTCATATTATTAAAACATTATGTTTACCTTAAACTACATTAATTACCTCTAATCGTGATTAAAAACTTAAAAGCTACTATTCACCAAAAAATTATTTTACTCTCATTGAACCACATCTTACATCTTAATGACAACCATGTATGTTGGATTTTTGAAATTTAAAACACAGAGGTGGTAAAATTTCATTTAAATGAAAAATCAGTTTTTTAAGTACCACCTAGTGGTTTCACTATTCATCAAAAATTGAAGTTTTTCAGAAAAATACCAAAACTTCACCCTAAGCTATATTTGATATTCCAAATTCAAAAATGATGTCTATTTTAAAAAATTGAAAAATTTTAGTTTCATTAATTAATTAAATAATTAATTCCCGATGTCAGAGCAAATAGCGTGTTTTTATGAAACAATACATATCAAAAGATTGACACTAGTTTAAGTCCAATTTCAAAGTGAAATTAATTCCAACGACCACTATTGGATTAAATGGTAAAAATATATTCTAATTTCACTTTTAAACCAATTCAAATGATAATCTAATCATATAAATAAATTATATTAAAAAGAGGTTTTGAATTAAAATACAACATTTTTCACAATTCATTAAAAAATGATCTTTATCGGAAAAACACCAAAACTTTACACAAAGTAAATTTTGATGTCCCGATTCTAGAGAATAATTATATTTGGTCCAATAGAATGTATTATAGTGACCAAAACTATATTTAATGACGGATCTCCATCAAAAGGCGATAGTTCGACTTTTTAGTGAAAATTAGAGTATCTATGCCTAAAATTGTATTATTTTCTTATTTTAAGCCTTTATATTTTATTGGACAAATGTAAAACCATTTAACAAACATATATAATCATATTTTAGTTGTTTCTATTCATTCCCGCCAATACAACGGCTACGTGTTAACTACCATTTAAAATAATTTTATTTTATTACTAGTGTGCAACGTAATATTTCAAAGAAACTCTTTGTTGCGTATCAGGTACGCTATCGAATATAGCAACCCATTTAATGTAAAATTAATATTTAATTCAAAAATATTAATAAATATTAAAATGTTTTATTCAATATTTACCTGGGATGTTACATGTAAGGTTGCATGCAGATGTTTAGAGGCATAGGGTCTTCCAACCTGATCATGTATTAGGTCTTGCAGAAGGCCCTATGGTCATGTGTTAGTGGTATATCACAAATATTTCCCATGTATGGGTGCAGGGGGGGCATTTTTCGGCATGCCACATGGATTACACATCCCGAAGCATGTGACTTTGTCTTTGAACGGCTGAACAGGGGTGTTGGGTGATTATTCTACGTGTCACATGATCTCCAAAGAATCACATAGGTGGTCCAAAAGAATGTGTAATGAGTGCTTCATGGTCAGCAATGAAAAATGCGCGATCAAGGGATTACTTTGTTTAAAACTCATGGGGGTTCGTGTGAACTCAATGGGTACAAGTGATGGAATCTCTGGCCCTGAATGGGCCTTATTGTTGAGCCTACATATTCTAAGGGAGACTTGCATGAAGAACCGATGAAAGTTGGAATAAATGCGTGTATGAAGGTGCATGAGGGAGTTTCTAGCTTGGGACACCCATATCTGGGATTAACCATCTTGGTTATCAAAATCTAGAGATGGAATTTTACATTATCATGGGTCTACCAAACCTTGAGACCCTCTTATTCCTAAAATAAGCATGTCTTCAACAGGGTCTTCTGGTGATTTCTTCATCATGCCAAGGGCTTGCGGGAGGTGCTCACATAATAGGATAATCTTATTCGAATGTCTCATATATTCACTTATAAATAGAAACAATCATGGTATTTACAAAATGGGATTCACATATTCACTGCTGCATATTCTCATGCCCCAATATTGGTGCCCCATATCACCGTTTCGCATGAGGTTCCATCACTCATGTGAAAACATGATCCCAGGTGAGGTCCTACAGGTGTTCCCATGAACATTCATAAGGGTCTAGTATGTGATCATGTGATTATCCGAGGATCACACAATGGGTTCATCCAATGAAACAAGAGGGACCAATTTTATTACCTAGAGACAATCCCTGATAGAGGTGGTCGGTGGCCCTGTCTCTTCGGTGCTTCACTCCACTACCCCATCTATTTTATAGCTCATTCCCCTCTCCCCTATTTCAGTGTGTTTTGGGGAGGTGAGGGTGTTTATATAGGCCATGTGAGGAAGAGGGTGGTTCTGATTTTTATGCGGTGAAGGAAACAGTTTCATGGTGTCGCATGTCTAGAAAAAAATCCAAAATAAATTGGATGAAGAACACATGAAGGTGGAAAGTGTTCGAGGTTATAAAATGTCTCACAAATGTATTCATTTCAGTCTCACAATCAAGGTTAATCATGATGTTTTTTCAATTTAATTTGGAGGAAAACGCAGAAGGATGTACATTTCTGCAACATCTTCTCCCAGTTGTCCTCATCTGGGTTTCATGATCCTAGAATGAACATGCAACAGCTTTGAATTTCATCTGGGAGTCTCAAGGGAGACTAGTGGGGATCATGGTTTAGATCTCATGAGGACTTCTTCATACTTGCATCTTTATCAGCAAAGGGTTAATGACATGGTAGTGACATCAAGGGAGCATCGGGTGTGCCTTGGGGTGTCTAAACAATACAGATGGAGGTTGAAGATGAGGGTTATGTAGAATCTGGGCGCAGCTGGATTCGATCTTGAAATCCATGAGATTGAGCGAATGGCTAGGATAATTGGGAGGTAGGATCTGACAACACATATCATTTAATGGCTTGATCGGATGGATCTTGTTTGATCCTATAGAAAAAACAACATCCCACATCGAATTCCCATTCCTTCCCCCTATAGGTTATAAGCCATTCGATGGAAGCTATCTACTAGAGCCAGAAATGGGTTTTGAACCCATACCACTTACATCCCTTTCCAATAAGAGGAACTCAGACCACCTATGTGTTCATGTGCATTTTTTCTTGTCCACATATAACCATATATATGTTCCTATACTGTTCCTTGAGGGATATATTCTCCGCTAGTGGTATACTAGTTGGCCTGGGATGACTCCCATGGGCATGGTCAACCTATTCCCACATGGGACTGGGTTAAATCAGCCTAGCTGGATAGTAGACTAGCCATATTTTTTGTCAAATTATAGTAGTAGAATGATGACCATCAACATAATATTTCAACAAATAAATAGAATGAAATTCTTAGTATATTGCTAGGTATGTCTATTTAATCCATAATTCTTCATGTGTGACCTCCTCTATTCATAAATATGTTTTTTTGAATTCTCCTTGAATCCTTTACGGAAAAGTGGGACATGCACAAATACTAGTACCAATAAATTCCCCTTATTAGAATTAGATTTTCAGAATAAAAGAATAGGATTCTAAGGTAGATGTAGATCTATTTTCTGCATATCTAAATATCTGATGATCGATGATAATGAACTCCTTGAGAGGATCACTCTCGAGTAGGAATAAGGATCTCTCAACTGCTATAAGGAAAACACATTGGGTGACAACTGCTTGGTTGAATCCAATATTGAATGTAGCTTCAGCATAGGGCATAGATACCCCAAAAGTGGATTGTATAAAAATTTGAAAATGAAATAGGGATACAGTGGAAGGAAAACTAGTGTCTAGATCCAAATTAAAATACATGGATGTCCATATGTATCCCATGAGGATGGGAGTCAATCCACCCATAAATCTGAAATATACTATTATACAGATTGAGCTCATGTGATTCCCCCAAACTTATCTCTCATGCAATAGTAATATTATGGTTTCATTTTTCTATCCGAATAAGAATTTCAAACGAATTTCCAGACATTTTTATTTAAATAAAACACTAAATATTTGACATTACAGAATGAAAGATAATACTAATAAGAAATACCTATTAAAAGACCTATTATAATTACAAGGAGACCACCCAAAACAATAACAACTCAATGAAGATAATATGAGTCTCCCGGATCAGTCACATCTACTATTATAATGGCAGAGCCACTAAAACATCACTGAGCATAAATGGGATTATGTGCCCCATCCTCGTCAATTTGATTTGATTTTGGAAACACCATAAAGAATGGTTTTATAATAATCTTAATTCAACCATTTCCTTGGGTGACTGTTGAATTCTAATAGCTATAATTATTGTCGTTTGTCTTTTGGTGGACTAATTAAAAACATCTATGTATAATTTGTTTTACAGAATATTTATTTTATGAGTTGAAGTTATAATTTAACCCCTTATTATGAACCTTCAAAAGAAAATGGTTAATTTTTTTAGCTACTAAGTATGATTTTAAAATGAGGTTAGAATTTCAAAAATCATTTAAATATTTCATATATCTTGTAAGGGTTTTCATTCTTAATGCTTAAACAATGTTTTAATTAAAATATGTTTTTATTTCAATAATTATAGTATAAAGTTCTCATGTGTTTGTATTAAATTTCAATTTATATGTTTTTGTTTTAAAAATTTAGTGTTTATAAAACCAAAGGAATTTTTTTTATGTGTACTGGAACCTAATATAATAATTAAATGAAATATATCTACTATGGGACAGCCCTCTAGCCTGGATGAGGAAGGTAACACACACTAGGAGGCTGACCCTAGCCCTCAGCCTCAGCACAGGCCAGCCCAAGCAGTAGCATAGCTACCCCAAAAGGGCACCCAAGAGCACATGTGGGAACCAAAGACACCGCCATGCGGGGAGGCACAGAAGTGTGGGTGGGCGCAATAGTGGGCCCGAAGAACCCGGTATGGGGAAGTACTGAGAGGGGAGGGAGGAGGTTTCTGAGAAGCTGATTAGAGTCTCATACTTATAAAGAAGCCACACATGTCATTTTGTTCTGATGTGGGATGATGAAGTTTTCCCGGGATTCCATCCCGGTCATCAGATCTCGCCTCCTGTGATCTGGGCCATCTGTTTTGGTCCGGCGCTCGATCCTCAGTGGCAGTGGTTTATTCCCACCTTTTTTGTGCCATCTGATCCAAAGAAGATCAAATCTCGGCTGTCCAAGACATTTTAAAATGTCACGTCGCCTTGATCCATTAGATCTCACATGTTTTAATCATAGTTGTCTGAGTTTTTTTTAAAACACTATGTTGATCTAAGTTGTTCGATCGAACATCGACCTAATCGATGGTGTCCATATTTTCTTCTAATTGATGCATCACTGTGGCCGTCTGATCTTATCTACATTTTATCCCCTCCATACAATCTTTCGTTGGTTTATATCCCCCGCACTGTCTTATTCCTCTCTTGCCTGCGCCAAACCAGTACCTTACTTCTCCCTTTCTCTTCATTTTCTATACCCGTGACCTTGCTAGACCCGTCCTTTCCCGCGTTTTCCACAAGGAATTTACTCTATCTTTTAATAAACCATATAGGTCTTGGTTTGTTCAGTCGTAGAATTAAATTATTCATCATTTTTTATACATGATATTTTTTATAAACAACCTAGTTTCACCCATTCCCTCAGTTGTCCCTCCTTTTCCTCAATCCTTAGCAAGATCCCATGAGTCTTCCCAAACCCCTCCTCCTCCTCGAACCAAGGAAGTCGAACTTATTTTTCCTTTCATGTACTGTTGGATGTTTATATACATATATAAATATGTATAATCACACACATATATATATATATATATGTACATCCCTTAGGTTTGGATAGGAATTCCTCTTATACCTGATTCCATGACTTATGTAGTTTGGGTCTATGTGGTATTTTCATTCCCGAAGGACAATTCTTTTTTCTCATGAAAAACTTGTTACATCCATTGTATATTCAGTTATATATATATACATAATGTTTTATATATACAAATATTTTTTTGTTTTAAGACATATAAGTCTTTGTGTTTCAGAGTTAAAGAAGAATTTTTAAAAATGAAAGGAATTATATTTTATATAAAATTTATTTAAATATATAGTATGTACGGTCATATATAAATACATAGTTTATATAATACTCACTTTCTAGACGGTATATAAATCTTTTAACACTAGGATTCAAGGGTTAATTTATGTTTTTGATAAACAAGTGAGTGTTAGATAACTTTGGGGTATGACCCATATGTGTACTTGGTTATACATGTGGGTTATACAATATTTCATTAGCATATATATACATGAGTATTTAATTAAATTAACCTTCTAAATTTCACTCTATGGATTTAAATTCAAGGACTCCTGTTAATTTTAATTCATAGCAGTGTTATTATATTTTTGGTTCTAACCCTTCGATACATAATGTATTTTCTATTTTTTAAATAGATATGTATAAATATAAACTTGGATCCTCAATTTTTTTTAATGTTTTTCCAAAGGATTTCAATGAAAGAATAAAAATTTTGTTTTAAAAATATATTTGGTTATTGTTTAAAAACATTAATTTTTATACTCTGGATTATAAAATGATTTAAAGGACACTAAACCCTAATTTTGGATACTCCCAATATTATGCTTAGGTACATTTTGTATTAATGGAGAATTCAGGGGTATAATATTTGGGGTTTTAAAAATTTATATTCATTTGTATGAATTACATATATATATATATATTAAATGATTTTAGTTATGGTTTAATATAATTCTTTTCATTTTCAGCATTATGTATACACTTGTGATGTGTTATACCAAAGAATTTTAGTAATAAATGTATGAGAATCAATCAGTTTAGTAACCAACCTGAAATATTTACTTAATATTTTCAATTGATTATGCGTAAAATAGAAATTACAACATGTATTGATTATTAATGTCTTTTAATTTTAGGTTTACCTTTTTGGGTAAAAAACTTTTATTTCATTTAGTGCATTAGTTTTCATCACATATGCTATAACCTTCTTATCATACTCACCAGTCAATGAAATAGCCATGTATTTGAATGTTTTATAATTAATACATATATTCCTGATCAACTATATATTTCTAAATGCTAATAAATATATTTATAACTCTTATGTCCTTTTATGGAAGTATGAATTAAATTATTCAAAGTGGTATGGGACACCATGAATAATATGAAATGAGAAAATAAAATATTCAAAGTGGCATGTAAAATTTTGAATATAAAACCATTTTGGAATATGAGGAATGTAACAAACTCGTAATAATGGGTTGGGTATCGGTTACTGAAATCCCCTCGATGCATCGATAGTTCTCATTAGACAATCAGGTCATGGCATGAGGCCAGTGACATTTTAGAGTCTTGACATGAGGTCTTGATAGGGTCTGATATTATATGATCCCTCATTATGTGTATGATAATTAATTAACCAAGTGGATATTTGACTAGTATAATATCCATGGTTAATAGCCAGTACTTTTGAGTATTAGAAAAAGTAAATGCTTAAGGAATGGTGTTTTTTAGCACTCAGTGATTTAGTAAACAATGTATGACATTGAAGTTATTAACTTTATGTGCACCTCTGGTTATGTATTACTCTTAGTTATTGAATTTTTACCTAAATATTCATATTTCATACATATTTAGAATTTCATTTACTTATTACTCAAAATGAGTATGCCAATAATTTGATCATGTACCCTTGTAATTCTTTTAGTATACTTTTAATTGTGCACTTTTATTATTTTGATATGTTACATGTGTTACAGCATTTATTAAGAAATATTTTTTAAAGAAAGCTTTAAAAAATAATTCGAAGGATATAATTGGTTATTATGTTAATTTTAAAACCCCTTACTGGTCATTCATATTCTCACCCCACGTATTTGGAATAATTTATTTAGGTATCTGTTTTTAGCAGAAGAAGCATGATAGAAGCAGTTGGTTTCCCAAAACCAGAACCAAATCAATCCTCTGTATGGGACATGATGTGTCAAATATTAGTTCATGTTTGGTTTAAAATTTACACATCATGTTTCAAGGCACCAGATCTATGTATTCTTAGGTCGGTTCATCACAGGTCATGCATAATGAACATAGGTTCCTTAATAAATACCTTTTTAAAGAATGTCCTTATGTAGATCTAGAACATATGTTGGATGGAAAATGTAACAATTTTGTGAAAAAATCCATGGTAGATAACCGTGTCTTAGTGGACATGCTGATTAGATCATCCACAATGCATGTCCTTTATGTGTAATGGGAAATAGATCTAGTATTCTGGATTTGATTTCTTGACTTCTAATAGGTTTCTTTTCTAGGATATTACATGAATTCCCACTGACATTAAATCCATCATAGATTTTCCTACTCTAGTAGCCTTGGGATTGTCTAGATTATGAGGAACATTTGTACATTGTGCCCTTAATGAAGTTGAAATGCTTTAAATTTTCTTCATTTAAGGGAATTAGAAAGAATAACTTGATTTTTTTTCTGTCCCCATATATGGGCCCCACAAAAAATTTATTTATTAGGTCACATTGCCCCAATTTTTTCCAAATATTCTTATGGGTGAAGAATTAGAATTCTTGGACTTGGTTTTTTCTTAGGCGACCTTCTTATGGGTTTTTGAAATGAAATGTTTTGTGGCTCTTGCATTTTATAGATTTTCAATGTCATCTGGATCAGAAAAAAGTATATGCCCAGCGAGAAGGAACTATAATTTTCCCAAAATTCTTTTAACAAGTTTTAACCTTTTCTAGAATATCATATCCTGCTATTCTAAGGACGGTAAGGAATTTGGTTTTTCAATGTAGTTTAATGTCCTACCATAAATACTTTGGTGTTCCACATAGATTAATGTCTTACTTATAGGAATTAGGTGTTCCATGTAGTTTAAAGTCTTACCAATAAGACATTTATCGAATATGGGGATAAAAATGGGTGGGATTCAAAACACTTTGGGGTGATTAGCTCTATCATGGTGTTCTCAAGCCTCATGAGGATTGTATTTCCATTCTAACTTGGAGGATATGTTTTCATTTTGTAGGTTAAATCCTTTTTGCATTGATAGAATGTCCAAGAAAAGCTAAAATTCACTCTTCTCTAAGAGATATAGAAGATTCATGGGGTGAATCTGGTTGAGGTGAAACGTTTGGGAAGCTAGACCCTGCTGGATAGTTGGGGTGTAAATAGAAACCCATAAATTTGAGCTGAGAGATATGGAATGGGGTAGACATGTCGAGTACATCCCTTTAAACAATGGGGTGTCAGGTTTTTCCATAGTTTCATTAAGGCTCACGATTATTCTGAGTCCCTTTATAGTAGGCCATGATGCTTCCGGTCAGTGGGTCTCACCCCTTTCATTAATAACATGACCAAGCATAGATATCTTGTTTCTTTTCTAGGGGATATGAAATATATTATAAGGCTCAAACATCAAGATGGGGAATTTGGGTGTGGAAGCAAGGCTATCTAGCATTTTTATGGAAGCATAGGGAAACATAGCTCTCAAATTGAACATCTTGGGGACTATGCCTTGTAGTTTCAAATCACATGGTTTGAACTATCAAATGATTCAATAAGTATGGGTCATATTCCTTCTTTGAGATTGCGTAAAAAACATGGTGATGCAATGTTAAGGATACTGAATCCTCTCAGATAGTCTTGCATGGGGACTATAAATCAATTTCCCATGTTATAAGGTCATGAGGAAGGAATAGAAAAACCATTCTTGTGTAACCTTTAACACAATGGGGTGTTGGGTTTCACTATGGTCATGTTAGGCTCACAAGAATTAGAAAGACCTTTATACTGGGGTAAGATGTCTCTCATTGGTGGGTCTGAGCCCTAACATCAATAGAAAGTCCAAGAAGATATATCACATTTCCTTTTCAAGGGAAATAAAATATTTGTGATGACCTAAGACATTTTGGATCCTAAAGTGGTATATATCAAAAATATAAGATTAGAGAAGGGTTTGAGCACCCTAATATTTCATCCGTGCAATTTAATATCATGTGGCAAGAACTAACATCTATGCAATTTAATGTCATGTTGTAAGTATGAAGGTAGGAGAACAATGTACCAAGTGGGATATGCATGGCATGCTAAATCAAACCTGATGTGAATGAGGACCAATGAGATCCACACCACACCATGCATCACTATATAGGTATTAGTCTATGATATTGGAAAGAAGATAGGATTTATGGTACTTGGTATTGGATATGAGTTCTAAATTTCTGGGCTTTCCTACATATCCCATAAGGACAGGAATCAATCCACATGTAGTTCTAGAGGCACCGAGTAGTTTAACATCATGCAGTAATGATGAATTTCAATGTTTTTTAACATCATATGGTAAGGATGTGGGTCACCTGAAGTATGTGGAGATAGATGTAACATATCTGTGTTGTTTTATATCATGTGGTAAGGAAATTGGACAAGTATTTTAGTGTATTTTAGTAAGGACATGGATCATCCAACATGAAAGGGTAAAAATACAATGTCATGGCCCAAAAATAGTGTTCTGTGTATCACTATGTATACTGCTATGATAGGACTCAAACCATACATTTTTCTTAGAGAACTATTTAGTTTAGCATCATGCGGTAAAGATGTGAGTGGGGAGCACGTTCAGAGGGGTATGTATGACACAACCTAATATAAATCAATGTCAATGAGTTCCATGAATCCCCATGATATTTTATACGTTCTTAGGGAAGGCCTATTGTTGGGCCGAGAGACAATGTTTCTTGGAATCACTATATATCCAGTAACGATGGGAATAAATCCATATGTAGTATAGGAAGTTCCGATGCGGTTGCAGACTGACATCAGTGATGGGGTCCCTCTAGGGTGAGGTCCATAGGTGAATACACTTTCATGTCATTTAGGGGACATTGACCATGAATTTTGACATCTTGTGTTGAGGAATTGAGTTCATCCCAGGCCTTCCTTCTTTGTTTTCTGTAGGAAAACCCATATCAGTATTCATAATCCTATATTAAATATGCACAGTGTGTGATGAAAGGAATGACAAGGGTCTCATTCACAATTCAGAGGCAATAGAGGGTATGATACGAGTATTTTATATTTTGAGGGTGGTCGATCCAAGATTTAGGATAAAGGAATCCCAATATATCTCATTGTAAATGATAATCATGACTTACATAGTTTTGGGGGGCTGTGTAGTTTAATGTCATGCATTGAGGATGTGCTTGTATATATTATCATCCTGTGTGAGACATGTCATGCAGTTTAGCATCGCACAGAAATGATGATAGTCATGATGTTAAACTTAATGTGGTAAGGAAATTATGGCACAATGTAATGTCATGTTTCAGGGACATATGCAGATTATTTAGGGTCATGTTACTCAGACCACAAGATGGACTTACTAACATTGAGTTGCATAGTGTGGTGTTATGAAGTAACCCAATGTGAATGAGGAGTAATGTGGTCTCTGCCACACCACACACCATTTGAGAAAAACTTGGTCTAAATTACAAAAAGTATATACTCATGGCTAGGACCAAAAAAATGTATGGGTGTCACTACATATCTCATGAGGATGTGAATCATGCTAGACATAGTTCTGGAAAAATATATATTATACGCATGCATGTCCCATACATATAGATGATCATTATCTTCTATTGAATGTTACAATAGGGACTTGGATTGGAGATCTAGGCATCACTACGTATCCCACATGGTTAGGAATCAATATACATGTAGTTTTTGGGAGATTCCATGTAGTTTAATGTCACGATGTAAGGAAAAAGGATCCATTTAGTAAACTCCATGTGGTTAGGATGATGGCCCAAAAGTTTAATGTCTTTCTGTATTGACTTGATCCATGAAGTTTAGTATCTTCTGTTTTGGATGATGTCCATTCAGTTTAACATCAGGCGGTATGGTCGATGGACATGAAGTTTAACTTCTTGTGTTAAGGATGATGACAATATAGTTTAATGTATTGCGGTAAGGACTTGATCCATGTAATTTATTGTCTTGTGTTTAGTATGATGACCATGCAGTTTAATGTCAAGTGGTAAGGATGATGGCCATGAAGTATTATGTCTTACAGTAAAGACATGATCCATTTAGTTTAAAGTCTTGTGATAGAGATGTTGGCCATGCATTTTAACATCATTCAGTAAGGATGTAATACATGAAATTTAAAATCTATGGTTAAGGACAACAGCCAGTCTGTTAAACATCTTGTGGTAAGGATGAAGACCATCCATTTTAACATCTTGTAGTAATGATGGTTTCCATGCAGTTTATCATCTTGTGGTAAGAATGATGTTCATGATGTTTAATGTCTTACTGCAAGGATGATGGCCATAGAGTTTAACATATTTTGTTAACGATGATGTCCATGTAACCTATTTGAGAGAATATCATCTGAAGGAGCATGGGAAACTATTATTCTTATTTCATGAGTATGAGGATCCTTCAACTACATCATCCATGTGGTTACATGCTCTACCAACTGATCCTTGAAGATAATGTAGTTTTCAATTGTGTGCTCGAGACATCGGTGGTAAGGGAAATAGCCGTCATGGCCAACAAACCGAACCTCTTGCAGTTTACTCATAGTTGGGGTTTTTATTGAACTTCATTCCATGGTACTGTCAAAATATATAGAGATATTATTCGTTTGGAAAGAATGGGATTTGTTCAATCTTTCATCGATAGGTGGTCATTTTTCCCTGGGAGGTAGGAGACTCATGCTCTTCTACACGATTGGTAAACCCTACTCTGACTGATCATATTACTATGGTGGGGATTTGGGTATTTGAAATTCTAGTATCCTCATGTCTATCTGCACTTAAATCCAGTCATTAAAGGAAAATTAATCCACCATCATGCCCATGAGATTCTTATGGTAGGGGAAATAATAATCGTGGCCAACCAACCCTACCTCATTCGGCATCCTCACAGCTAGAAACATCCTCAAACTGTTTTTCATGGCATGTTTAAAATACCATGGATAATGTTTTTTAGGGAAGGAATATACATTTTGATTATTGCCTTGAAGAGAGGTGTGACTATACCACCCCTCCCCTATATAGCCTTTCCTCCAAGTACAGTGGGTGTATGGACGAATCTGGCATCTAGGATAAAAAGTCGTGGTCCTTATTAATCTGGGGGAGGGTCCTATAAATTTGCATGTCTCAGATTATATAGAGACATACCCTTGTCTAAAAGATACTGACTCTTCTAGAGGTTTTAGGGAGACACCTAAGGTCATATGGTTTCACAAATATCCCCAATGTGGATGTGGGAAAGATGGAAATGCCCCTAGCCCTAGGGGCTGGGATGAGGTGGAATAATGTTTGGGTTTCTACTGATAAGAATATGAAAAATATAAAAATTCCCCTAGGATGTTGGCTGGGGAACACTACTGCAATGCAATCTTCTATAATTTGACACTTGTTTATCATCCCTGAGTGGTGATCTTAGTATTATTCCCACAATTCTCTCCCAGAGATCCCTATTCTCTTATTGTTGTTTTTGAGCAATTTCTTCTTCTGTATAAATAGTTGTGTCAACATCATGTGGCTGGCTGAAGGAATCCTTCAAAATAACCCTTCTTATACCAGTTGTATGGTGAGAGAATAATTATGGGTGTTTCGATGTGGATCCCAGAGACTGAATCCCTTGTTTCAACAATCCATATGATCCATTTTCTCGATCATTTGGGGTACCATAATGGTTGGTAACACATTATTTAGATGCCTAGTAGATACGACTGAACATTTCTAATCTTTTTCTGGTGTGAAGAGGTGGGAAAGACTAATTTTTTAATGACCCAAACATTTTTTATTATAAATTTTTCTTGAATATTTATGTTATATTATTTTGTACTCAAAAAAACTATAACCCTTTATTAATAAAGTTAGTATAATTGAAATGAGACTATTTGGTTTCGACTGTTATATGACTATTGGTCAATATGACCATTGGAAACTATACTATTATTGTTAACATTAGTGAATATAAATAAAAAGGTTAATGGTTATTATTGTAGAAATAAGACTTGATGACCTCATCTAGTAGACTCAGGGATATAGGAATCCCATTTTTCGGAGCATGGGAAGGAGGTGGTGTCGATGGGCGTTGCTTTGGTCTGAGCCCAATCTGATCATTAAGAAGGTAATCTTGAACGGAACCCCCTATGTGAGATGTTTAAGTTGGTAAAAATCACCACTTGAGTAATGCTTTTTAAGCCTCCGAATAATTTGATCCCCATTTCACACCTTACTCTTAGGTCATATGAAGCAGTTATAAGGGGTTATGTAATGAGGCCTTAGTTACATTGTGGTATAAATAAAATCGACATTTCATCATTTCCTTATTAAGAATAGATTTTATTAATAAAATATATGATTAATTAAGTAGAATTTGATAAATTGAATTTAGAATTAAAATTTGTATATTTCAGAGACTTCTCGTAGATAAATAATTATTATGGAAAAATAAACATCATTTTTGAATTTCAAATGTCATAATTAATCTATGCTGAATTTTTAGATGTTTTCTAAGAAGATTATATTTTTTAGTATTTGATGAATACTGTTTGTTATTAATTGTTTTTTATGAATAGTAAATAAATATATATTATTTTTAAATAACATTTTCTTTGAAATGATTTTCTAAAATCAGACATACATGGTTGTAATCAGGGTAAAAAATGTGTTTCTATAAGATCAAAATTATTTTTTTGGTGAATTGTAACATTAACCTAGAAAATAGTAATTTCACCATTATGAATGGTAATTTTACCAATGGAATAGTAACCTCACTTAAGGGTGTATAAATATGTTTTTTTCTTTTTAAGTGGTAATGTGATATAATTACATCATAGTATAAGTTAGTAAATGTTTTAGAAATTATTAGTTAAGTATTACTATTATATTTATTTAATTTCATTTAAAATTAATATTTCTTTATAAAATTGAGATCACTTTTTAGTTCTAAACATCGAAAAATGGTTGGGGTGAATTTTTGGGATTTTTTGGAAACAGTTTAATTTTCAGTGAATATTAATAATACAGTTTTTAGTTTTCGGGACATTTAATGACATCATAACTTTTTCATTTTTATGTAATGAGTAACATAATTTTCTGGTTGACTCTTATGGATTAAAATATTATATGAGGTATCGAATGTAGCCAATACCGTGGGAAATAATTTTTTTTTCAAATACCACTAATCAGGTGTCCTTTGAAATTAATAATATATTTTCTCCGTTTTTCTATAAATTCCAACCCAATCCTCTGTTTACATTCATTCAAAAATCATTATCCACTATGTTCTGATTTTCTTTCTTCCAAAGGATTCCTCCTAAGGTTTACTCCACCCCCAAGGTTACGGTATTTATGTTTTATAAGTTAATCATTGAGGTAAGGTAAATCTGAACTTCTTTTTACCTTTCAAGTTCTTTTTATGTGGTATGTCATTAAAAATACAATTCCATGTTCTTAATTCCATTTTATTCTATCCCTATACTTTATTATGAGTCATTTAAGATTGGGAGAACATTGTTTCATCTATTATTAATGTTTTATAAAACCATTTTCATACATGTTATGCTATAAAACTTTTGTCTCAAAATATATCTCCCTTTCTCATGAAATTCATTTATTTTCTTTATGTGAATACCCAAACCTATTTTATTTCAGGGGGTATTCCCGATGAAATAAAAATTATTTATTTAATTTTTTAATTTACATACATAAAACTCTCATTCCCTCCCTATGGGTTATAAATGACATATTGATCAGGTTTTTAAGAACTTTTTAAAATGCCATGTTTTTTATATGAAACCCATTTATTTTATTATCTTTGGGTTATTTATGAAATTTATTGTTTTGATCTATGTGGTTCATAAGAAAATAAATTTATATAAGGGTGTGTCCTAATAGATATCTAATGCTTTTTGTAACAAAATTAATCTCTTGATATGACAAGTTTTAGAATACCTGGGTGAATAATCTTAGTAATTTTTATGAGACGTTGGGGATGGACCTTGTTGATATGATTTGGAATTTTTAAATTAAATTGTGTACCAAAAATTTAATGTTTTGATTAATGTTATTTTTATTATGATATTCCTATTTTTCCATTTATCACATCTTTATATATTTCATCAATTTCTTTTTGATATCACAAGTAAACTATTTCCCTAGTTTTCCCTTTCCAGGCCTTCTGATCACCCTATCCTTTGATGTATGTCCTCAGGCTATGATATGTAGTAATTGAACATCTTATTAACCAATGATGAATCTATAAAAAGGATTATAAAAATGTTTTGGTATTTTAGGGATTATGAATATTATTTCCAAGAATCAAAACATTAAAGATCCTCTTTTGTAAAATGTAATGAAAAGTTATGTAATAAAAGGTGGGATGACATAGTTGGTATCAAAGGATAGTGTAGTTATTTGTGGAAATTATGATACGAAACATAAGGAAGAATCCCAAAGAAAAGTATAAATATAAGAAGAAATCTCGGTATTTTGATGAATTATTATGTAATTGGTTTCCAAAAAAATAAATCCATGTCTGGAAACGAACAAGTGGATGTGGCTCTGGAACAAATGTATCAAGATGTAAAATAAAAAAAACTGATTTGAGCTAGACTTGAATGAGAAGTGGTGAATGTCTACATGCATGGCTAAAATATTTTTTTAAAACTCCTATGAGGAATTTTGGATTATGAAAAAGTTTTTTAGGAATAATTAGGAAGGATTTATAAGAATTATAGTTGTTGATAATGAATAATGTGTTTATGCATACAATTTTAGGACGTAAATATCATTTATAGTTATAAGAATCTTAAATGAAACAGGTTTCTCACAAAGGATTTCTACTTTTTGAAAATGGTGTGAAATAGGTGGAACCATGAAAATGGTGTCCACAATGGACCATGCACTAATGGCCCTCTGATGGAAGCTGAAATGGAATCTTTCATTAGAATGATGAATCAAATGACTCAAGTTATAAGAAATAACACGAATCAAGCTGAGAGACCGATTTCACTAAGAAGAGAACAACATTCCATTGCATCCTTTATCTTTCAACCACCACAAACATTCAGTGAGACTATTGACCCATTGATTGTGGAATAGTGGATAAGATCTATAGAGAAGATGTTTTTCATACTTTGTAGTTTCGAACAAGAGAAAGTCACCTTGCCTATTTACTTCCTAGAGTGAGAAGATGATCAGTGGTGGGAACTAATTAATAAAATTGGAAAATGAGGGGATATTGAAGATATGGAGTGGGAAGAGGTAAATTGGATCTTCATCAATAACTATTTCCCTCATTCGATGAGAAAAAAATAGAGAATTAATTTTTTGAGCTAAAATAGGAGGAGAATGAAGCTGTGGGAAGCTATGAGATGAATTTCACAAGCCATTAAGGTTACACCTCTAGCATTATCATGGATACTAATGCAAAGTTTGTTAGATTTTTCGTTGGACTTAAACCTCATCTACGGAAGAATATATCCAACAGATATTGTGACAACTATGTGGAACTCATATGAAGTGCTATAAAAGTGGAACATGAGTTCGGTGAGACACAGTTTCCCCACAAGTCATATGAATAAAAGTGATCCTTGGATCCAAACATGGAAAGGATCATTTTCCAATGATGTGGTAGAAAAAAGTCTAACTTTCCACATCCATCAAATGTGGTAAGAAGCATTTGGGGAACTACCTATTTGGGAGTTGGAAATGTCACAAGTGTGGAGGAGAAGGCCATATTTCTTATAATTGTCATAGTGAGGTGACACATCAACATCCCAGCACTAACGGATAATGGGAGATGGTGAATGCCCTACCTGAAGTCCAATTATGTAGTTGTGGGATGCTTGGGATCTTTTTTTATTATTGTCCCAATCCGAGGTTTGTGGAGGGGAATCACCAACAACCTCATCAAATGATGTGGGAGAAAGGATTCATTTTATTCTATCAAGATGGATGAACTTGATGCTCCAACTAATGCGGTGGAAGGTACTCTTATTGTTCCCTCAAAGCTAATAGGTACATTGTTTGATTCAGGTTTTAATCATTCATTTATATCCTCCATGTTTTCAAAGAATATAGAGTCAATCCTTGAACTGAAAAAAATAGTTAACATTCAAGACTCGTGGAGGTATTATCAAAGCATCAGTAGTATTTATAAACTCTTTTATTTACATTAGTGAGCACAATATCATCACTAATAAAGTATACATTAACATTTTGGAATTTTAAATTATAATAAGGATGGAATAGCTCTCAATGTATAATTCTAAGATCAAATAACGAAGTAAGGAAATATCAGTAATCATGAACGGAAAACCAACAATTATCTTCGAAGGAGAGAAATCTCAACGTGATCTTTGTCTAAAATAACATCCTATAGGATTATTTATAGAGTTTATCGTTTACAAAAAATAAGGAAATGAGTGTAGAAGGATAGAAAATATCCTCCTCATTTAAGAATACAGTGATGTATTTACTAAGGAGATACATGGACCTTCCACTCAAAGATAAGTAGAGTTCCCCATTGAACTGATACCTAGATCTCATTTGATATCAAAAATATCATATAGAATGGATCTTATAGAGCTGGTGGAAGTAAAGAAACAACTCAATAATCTTTTGGAGAAGGGTATTATCTAACCATGTGTGTCTTCTTGTGGAGCACATGTTCTCTTTGTGAAGAAGAATAATGGATCAATGTGAGTATGCATTGATTATATATAACAGAACAAGATCACCATGACGTTGAAATAACCTCATCCATGAATTGATGACTTATTTGACCATATTCATGGGGCTCAATTCTTCTCTAAGATTTATCTTTGATCTGGTTATCATCAATTGTGTGTGAAGAAAGAGGATATTCCAAAAACTGTCTTCTAATCAAGATATGAGCATTATTATTTTTTAGTTATTCCCTTCTGTTTGACTATTTATACTGCAATTTTTATGGATTTTATGAATATAGTTTTAAGGACTACCTTGATAACTCTGCGGTAGTTTATATAATCGATATTATAATATATTAAAAAATTTGTGAGGAGCATTAGGATCATCTATGGGTTATTCTTCAAACACTATAAAAGGAGAGTATTTTTGTAAATTTAAAAAAACATTAAATTTTTGTAACAAAAATTTTCTTTCTTGGTGAACATTGTAATTAATAAATAAATCATAGTTGACCCTTCTAAGACAATGGTTGTAAATCAGTGGACACTACCTACATCAATAACTAAGATTCGTATTTCCATGGGGTTTGTAGGATATTATAAAATGTTTGTGAAAAAAAATTCATTAATTTCTAATCCTCCGACCATGTTTACTCAAATAGGGGTTAAATTCATCTGGAAAAAGGAGTGTGTAGAAGGATTCCAATAGGTGAATAAGAGATTGGGTACTTCACCTTGGTTAAGACATCCATCAATATAGAAGGATTTGTTATTTTTTGTGGTGTATCTCAAAAAGGGAATGGGTGCATCCTCATGCAAAAAATACAAAGTCATTGATTATGTATCTCGATTGTTGAAGACTCGTGAGATGAACTATCCTTCGCATGATCTGGAGCTGGATGTAGCTGTTTTTTCTATAAATATATGGTGGCATAATCATTATGGAGGGAAGTGCGAAATATAAGTTGACTATAAACGTTTGATGTATGTTTTCACACAAAATGAATTTAACTTGAGATAGAGGAAATTGTTGGATCTTTATATAGACTATGATTATTCAATTATTTAACATCCTAGAAGTGAAAATATAGTCAATGATTCCTTAAGTTAGAAAGACCCTGCTATGCTGGCAATGTTGAGGAGTCAAAGAGATCCTTTGATCAGTGAACTAGTAAAACTGAATATTAGAATCATAAGGGAAGGGAGATAATTAAACTTATCCTAAATTATTTCTCAACAATCATTAGTAGAAAATATCATGAAATATCAAAAAGAATATCCTTTGTTACAAAAGTAGATTGATGCTCTTATGAATATTATGATTCCTGAGATCAATATTGATCAAGAAGGTGTACTAAAGTTTTCTTTGAGACTATGTGTTCCGCCTATTCCAAAAATAAAGAAGGAGCTGATGGATAATGCTCATAGATCTATGTTCTTTATAAATCTTGGAAGAAAGAAAATGTATAGGGTCCTTCATGATCTTTATTGGTGGGATAACAAAAAAGAGGGAGATTTCCGACTACACTACACGGTTCCAAGTGTATCGGTAGGTGATGGCGGAGGGACAACTTCCTAAAGGGGTATTACATAAACTACACATACTAGCAGGGAAGTAGAGAAATATCACTATGGATGTTGTTGCTGGTCTCCGAAGAGATTCCATAGGTAATAATGTGATATTGGTTATAGTGGACTGTCTCACAAAGACTTCCCATTTTATCTCTATTCGGGAAGATTTATCTCTTGATCAGTTTGCAAGAATTTACATGATAGAAGTTGTAAGTCGTCTTGGGGTACCACTCTCTATCGTATCTAATCTTGTTATGAGGATCACATTTCAGTTCTAGAGAAGTATTCAACATTATTTGCTTACCGAATTGAAGTTTAGTATTAACTATCACACCCAAACCAATGGCCCATCTGAAAGAACTATCCCAACACTTGAGGAAATGTCAGTAACATGGTCAATAGAATTTAAATGTGTTTGGGATCAACATCTCACATTATTTAATTTCACTTACAATAATAGCTTCCTATCGAGCATTCAAATGGAAACCTATGAATCTCTATATAGAAATCGATGTAGAACATCAACTTGTTGGGAATAAGATGTTGAAAGGAAGATTCTTGGAACTAATATTGTTCAAGAGATAATAGAAAAGGTTCATGAAATCGAAAAACTAATTAAAGCTGCTTAGTGTGAGTAGAAGAGCTCTGATGACAACCGTTGAAGGGAATTGGAGTTAGATGTTTGTGTAAAATAATTTCTTCAAATTTCTCCATGGAAGATAGTTATGTGGTTTTTAGAGAAATGGAATCTCATACCCAGGTACACAGGCCCTAATGAAATCCTTGATTGCATAGGAGTAGTGTCTTATTGGCTTGCATTTCTTCAAAATATAGGTTGAGTTCATTATGTATTTTACGTATCCCTCTTGAAGAAGTACATAATTGATCCTTCACATGTAATGAATCCTGAGGTGCTATAACTGGAACATGACCTCTCTTATGAGGAGCATCCAGTGGAGATTTTGGAACATTGAGAAAACGTTCTATGTGAGAAGACTACCCACCTAGATAGTGTTTTGTGGAGGAACTAAAAATATGAAGAAGCCATGTGGGAACTCGAGAAGACTTTGAGGTAGAAGTACCTACACCATTTCTATTCTAAGGGAAAGAGTTTAAATTTTGGGGATTACATTTCTTAAGGGAGGATAATATAATGAGATAAACCTTTGGAATAATAAGTGTTTCCGGAAAATGTATGTTATATTATATAGTACATAGACAAATAATATCCCTTTATATATTATGTAAAATTGAAATGAAACCATTGGGTGTCGACTATTATATGATCGTTGGTCAATATATTCTTTGGAAACTATTCTCTTTACATTAATATTAGTGGTTACAAATAGAAATGGGAAGGGTTATTATTGCAGAAAGAAGATTTTATGGCCTCATCTAGTAGACTCGATCCATAAGAAGCTCATTTGATAGATCTTGGGAAGGAGGTGGAACTGTTGGGCTTCACTCTAGACCAAGCACATGCCGAAATTCAACATGTTAAGCATGAACGGAATCACGTATAGGAGAAGTTCAAGTGGATTGAAATCATCTTTCATGCAATGTTGACTAAGCCACCCCAAGATTCTATCACCATTACACACCTTACACATAGATCATATTTAGGTGTTATAAGGGGTTATGTAACGAGGCCTTATTTAATTTTTTGTATAAATAAAATTTTAATTTCATCATTTTATTTTTAAGAATATTTATTCTTAATAAAATATAAGATTAAACAAGAGAAATTTGATAAAATTATTTTATAAGTCAGAATTGTTATTTTCATATATTTTTTATGAATAGTGTTTTATTATAGAAAAATAAGCATCATTTTTGAATTTTAAATGCCCAAATTAATCTTGGGAGAATTTCTAGATGTTTTCTTAGAAGTTTCGTTTTTTTTGTATTTGATGAATATTATTTTATGAATAGTGTTTTCTATGAATAGTATTTGATAAATAATGTTTTTGATGAATAGTAAAAAAATAATTTTTATTATTAAATATGTTTTTCTGTGAAATGAATTTCGAAAATTAGACATGCATGGTTGTAATCATGGTGAAAATGTGGTTCAATAAGTTCAAAATAATTTTTTTCTGAATTGTAACATTACCTTTGGGAATTTTAATTTTACCCTTACGAATAGTAATTTGATCAATGGAATAGTAACCTCACCTATGGAAGTATAAATATGTTATAGTCATCTTACGTGGTAATGAGATATAATCAAATCATAGTATAAGTAAATTAATGTTTTTGTAATTATTAGTGAAATATTCATATTTTATTTATTTAATATAATTCAAAATGAATTTTTTTTTAAATGGTGTTAAATTTTAAATTCTATGGGTTGTAAAATGTTTATGGGGATTTTTTTGGTATTTTTTCTAAAAGAGATAAATTTTTAGTGAATAGTAAAAATACAATATTCAGTTTTCGGTAAGTTTAATGAAATCATAACTATGTCATGATGTTGTAATGAGTAAGATAAGAATATTTTAGACTCTTATGGATTAAATTTTAAAATTATGGGTCACAAGTTTCCAATAAAATTGGAAAATACCATGGGCAAGCCCATGGTTTTGCAAATACCTCTAATGAGGTGTCCTTTAAGATTAATAAAATAACCTCTCTATTTTTCTATAATACCCAACCATTATTTCATTTGATTTCATTCAAAAATACTTCTCCACAAATTTATGAATGTATGTACTCACAAGGATTCCTTGTAAGGTTCCCTCAAGCCCCCACTGTCCCGATCATATAGTTTTTGACACTACTCTTTAAGGTAAAGGAATTCTTATCTTCTCTTTTCCTTTCAATCTCTTTTTAGGTGGTGTGTCATTAAAATATCCATTCCATGTTATACATTAAATTTTATTATATACCTATAATTTATTATGAGTCATTTATTAATTTTATGCCCTTTTCCACACTATTTTTAATGTTTTATGAAACCATGTTTCATACTTGTTATGCTACATAATTTTCATCTCAAAATATCTCTCTCTTTCGCACGAAATATTTTTAGTTTATTTTTGTAAATACCCAATAATATTTCATTTCCTTGGGTATTCTTCTGGACAAAAAATTAATTATTTTATTATGTAATTTACATACATAAAACATTCATTCCATTTTTATGGGTTATAAATGACATAATGATCATGTTTTTAGGAACTATTTAAAACATCATGATTTTGTTATGAAACCAATTTCTTTTATTATATTTTTATAATTTATGAAATGTTTTATTATGATCTATATTGATAAAATTAAAATAAAATAATATTAAGGGTGTACCCTAATAGTGCTTAAATGAAATGGTTAAATAAATTAATCTCTAGAGATGACAAGATTTACCATAACTTGGTGAATAATCTTGATAATTTTTATAACACCTTGGGGATGGACCTTTGTGGTACGATTATAAATGTATAAATTTTATTTTGTATCCAAATTTTCTTGTTTTTATTCATGTTATTTTTATTAATATCTTCCACATTTTTTATTACTCATGTTCTTGTGTATTTCATCATGTTCTTATTGATATCACAAGTAAACAATTTCTCATTCTTTCCCTTACAGGGCCTTCTACTCACCCTCTCCTTTGATGTATATCCACGGGTTATGAGATGCAATAATTGAACATTGGATTAACCTATTATGACTCCTTATAAGATTATTATAATATTTTTTTCTCTTTCATGGATTACGTACTTTATTTCAATGATACTAAACATTAAAAATCTTATTCTTGTAAAATGTGTTGAAAAGTTATGTAATAAAAGGAAGAAAGCCATGCATATGGACCAGATGACTGTAGGAGGTCATGATTGTACCCTTCAAGATCATGCTCACACTGATCTAATGGGGTGTCTCTAGATGAAACTGATATGTTATTGACCGAATCATATTCATTTATGCTATCCCCATTGATATAGTGTCTCATTTGACGGGAAAATGCCTAGTATACTGTTTGGGGGGGGGGGGTCAATGCCCATGATATAGTTTGAGGTTTCAGTTCCCATGAATACATTTAGGGGTCCTTTCCCATGATGAAGAGGACTCTAAGAAAAAATATCGTAAAAATGACCCTATCCCGGTGGTCAAGGGTGTCCCCTGGACCTCTGCAGTCACTACAGCTAGTTGAGGTGATGTCAGAGGCTCTTGACTAGCAGTGATCCGGCATTTGTCCTGGGTAAGTATTAAGACACATCGGTTGACCTCAGTCATATTGGTTGTAGTAGGGATATGAGCCAGCTATGGATATTCACTATCTGGGCACCCTAGGTGGTGAATCCTATCATGTTCCCCATCCTGGATAGTTGGTGTAGGTACAACCTCATCTGTAATGACTTGTGGGATCATGGATGCACATCGATGATTATGATTATAATGGATGGGATTCCTCCCAGATATCTCCTGGGTGATTGATTTTTCAGGTTGACCATCATCATCTACCTCCCTAGAATAGCGATGGTGTATTTCAATGACTTCCATATATAGGTTACCAAAGAATTTGAATGTGGTGACATGGGTTACTTCCTCGACTGTGGCATGTTCTGGGAAAGATGGTCAGTGGGAATCCATCCACCTAAGGATTTCATGAGCTGATTCGACAGTCATTATGGAGCTATTGGGGTGGTCTTCCCAACCCAAGACATCCACC
Organism: Viscum album; assembly: GCA_963277665.1. Taxonomy (NCBI): domain Eukaryota; kingdom Viridiplantae; phylum Streptophyta; class Magnoliopsida; order Santalales; family Viscaceae; genus Viscum; species Viscum album. The sequence continues at coordinate 2,057,025,055 of OY728123.1, read as the reverse complement.
AACTGATAGTGAAGTTGGTGTACCTATATATGTTGGGGCCTCAAGATCAAGGCATCTTGTCCAATGATATTGGGATGAATTGGAAGATCTAATTTATTCATGGTGATTGAAAGGAATATTGAGAATTCATAGAAGAAAAATACTGTAACGAACCAAGTATTTATAGAATAATACATTTTCATATCTATTGATATTTATTAATAAGATATTAATTTTATTATTATATGGACACTTTGTCCCATAGTGTACTCAAAACTCAACAATAGGTTTCATTGAAATCTGACGTTGCACCCATCTTTGACTTATACAAAAAAATATAATAATATTATTATTTTCAATGATAGTTAACGCCTAAATATTGTATTGGTGGATATGAATAGATATAAATACAATATGATTTTTAAATGTCATTAAAAATATCTAATAAATATTAGTGGCCAAAAATAAGATTAAATCAGATTTTAAGCATGAAGAACTCAAATATTTTTAAAAGGTCATTTTATGGCCTTTTGATGGAGAACACATTCTAAATCTAGTTTTTGTCACTTTTATATGTTCTGTTTGAAAAAAATAATATTATTGTTTAGAAACAGGACTTCAAAATTTACATTGTATAAAATTTTGGTGTTTTTATGATAATGTACATTTTTTAATGAATAGTAATCAATTCTGAATTTTAATTCAAACCTTCCTTTTAATCTAATTTATTTATATAGTTAGTTTGTAGTTTCAATTGGTTTTAAAGTTTAATTGGATAATATTTTTATAATTTATTCCAATATTTCTATTTTAAGTAATTTCATCTTGAAATTTGACATAAACTCATGTCAATCTTTTGGTAGTTTTTACTTCTAAAAAACAGCCTTTTGGGATTTTACAAGGAGAATTAATTTTAAATTAATTTCTAAAAAATCTGTATTTTGAATTTTAAAAAATGGATACCATATTTGGAATCAGGAGGTCCAAATTGTGTAAATAGGAAACTTTTATTATTAGACATTATGAATAGTAACTTCAGTAAATATTTTATTTACTATGGTTAAAGGCTAAATCTCATAAATAAGGGTAAAAAATAATATTACAATAGTATTAAATTTCACTAACACATGTCCTAACCCTATTTAATGAGATATGTCCGACCATGGGAATCCTTGGGTAGATTTTAGGACCACATGGAGCCACTTTTGTGTGAAAAGGACATTTAATTACTTTTAATTAGAAGTTAAGGAAAATATAATCTAAACATATATCTTTTAGTAAAACTGTTTTTATATGGGGTTATATAAGTGATTTATTCAACTATAAATATTAATTTGAAATATAAAAAGATTTAATAAGTCATGTTATTTTATTTATAATATTTATTTATTAAATAAATAAATTTAATTATGACACAATGATGATGCAGTGATAGCTTCATTAATAAAGTATTCAAATAAATGATATTATAAATGTTAAAATAAATGTAATTTTGTTATTTTAATATCATACAATAATTTATTGGATTATATTAACATGTTATATTTGTATTAATGAAGTTTTTTAGAAGTAATCTTGTATTTTTGGATTTAAAAAAAATCATGATATGAATAGTGTCAAAATTGACAAAATTCATATTTTAAGAAATGGAATATTTTATTAAATATTTAAAATTATAAAAAATATATTATTCAGAAAAAAAGTTATCATAAGTCTAAAAGTTTATTATTTAATCTTTAATTAGATATTTTTCAGTTTTTGGTTACTATTTTGATTCTCAAAGTGTTAAATGCTTGATAAAACAGTAAGAGTAAAAAATGGTTATATAAACTATATAATGATTAAAAATAAAAAAACCTATATAATTTTTATTGGATGATTTTATTTCATATTATATTCAACATATATTCTAAATAACTTAATTTGGACTCATTTATAATCGAAATAGAATTTATAATAAGTTAATATTTCTAGATATTCATTAAGTACCCCTCCTCCCTCTTATAAAAGGCTACCACCTCTAACCCTTACTCACACATCTCAAGCCCCCTTGGCTCATCCAACATCTTCAAAAATAAGATCCCAAAATCCTAATATTCCTCATAGTATCCTTACCTTGGGTATAAGTAAATTTAAAAAATACCTTTTAGAGTAAATCCAAAGGAGTTACTCGATTTAAGGTAATGTCGTCTCTCAAGCTTATTCCATATTTTTTCCATATCCAACCTCCCTAAACTCTATTTATTACAATATTTTATAATAAAAATAGTATCTTCATTATAAAATGATTCTTTTATTATAATTATTCAAATTAAACTTCCACACACCTCCATCTAATGTAAACGATCATACTGTTTTAGTGGACGGTGAACTAATGCCTCACGAAACAATGATTGTTCAATTATCTCATACCGCCTCTCATGGTGGCCATTATGATGGCAGTAAAATTAAATATGATATATATGAAATTTATTTTTATCTCTATACTTATTTAATTATTATTTATAATATTCCTTTTATTCTTTTCATGTATTATATATATGATAATTTTATTTGAGGAAGTGCGGACTACCGCCCCGTCAAAGTGATATGACTCCTTCATGATATAATTGGAATGTATAAAAGATGGAATTAATGAAATTATGTAACATATATAACATATATATTATATTGGAATTATAATATGCATATTTATCATTTATTTTTCATTCCTTAAAAATGAAAGAGAAATGAATGTAGCGTTCATGCGTACGTACGAGTTACCGTCTCAATGAACAGTGCATTTCATTTTATTAAATTCAAATGTTATGGACTATTATAAAATAAATATATACTGGATATAAATACATATAAACTATATATATTATATTTAAATCATGAATACAATTCTGAATATAATGGACTTTTTACCACATGGACAATTTTTAAATATAAATAGTTCATTTTTTACTCAAGTACCGAACTTCGACAAAAAGACTGATATGAACATTAATAATTATATGATTGTTAAAGAAGGTAATAAGTTATATAAAAGAAATAATAAACATTAAAAAGGTTCTGAATAAAGTATAATCAACTTAAATTTATTATTTATGGAGACAAATAAGGAACAACACAAGTCAGACCCAAAGTAAGGGAACATTTCACCCTCCACATTTAGTAAAAGTATTATTTTATTTTAGGTAATTTAACTTCCACTTTTTTATGTTAAGATATGTTATTATATATCCTTATTTTCTTTAATATTAGGTCCATGTTATGATAGACCATTTTCTCTCTCAGCAACAAATTTTCTGAATTTTTAAGTGACATCGTTTGGCTGCTGAATTTTCACAAGGGAAGTTCATAACCCAATTTCAATTCTTTGGGTTATACTTATACATCTTGGTTATATCTTTATATTAATATGTGTGAATGACCTAGGATTAATTTACCCTAAATATCCAATAATAAGGGTTAAGTTTTGTATTTTCACACATAAATATGTCCCTGATTTATCCTTAATCTAATGATACAATCTTTGTAAGGGACTACATCTCGATCTCCTTTCATTAAGGCATATATTGATATTGTGCATCTTTATTATCTTATAAGGTGTATACCCAACCATATTCACATTTTATATCAAAAATTACTATATTATCATTATATTAATAGTTTTATTTGATATTATTCTTTAATTATTTTTTATTCAAGATTTTATGAACTAGTAAATGATTCTTTAACTAAAACATCGTTTTATATATTTTAATGATTTAATTTTATAAATACTTATATTTCATGTCCATGTTTTAGAAATAATTTTATGTATTTATTTAAAGGTATATGAGAGTTTTAAAGTTTAAAATTCTTTTATATGTATCAAAGTGGTATGGGACACTTTGATTCAAATCTCTTCTTTTTAAATGTTTTAAATGAACTTATTATGTCAATATCGTAAAATGATATCATGTGATTAAAATGCGGACCAGTTATTTTTATTTAGTTCTTGTATTATGTTTCATGATTAAGTTGTGGTTCTTGGGAATTGTTTATGTATATGGGAGGTTATAGGATAAACCTAGGGTGGGGTAGTATGAGATAGATCTCCAATGCATTTGATAATGTGACAGAGGTAAATGTTAATGTTTCTCCTGATATATTTAGGGAATATGTTGTGATGGGTATTCCCAATGTAACTCCCTATGTAGCTGTGAGAGGTAAAATTTATGTATGATAAAGATTATACAAGATATCATTATGAATTACGAGTTCTATTTGTCATTCAAAAATCTTATGATTTTATTAGGTATGTTCAAGAGATTATGTTATTATGTATTGATTGAATAATGGTATATTTCATTATTTTATAACCCTTACTAAGATTTTTTTTTCACATCCATGGTTTTTGAAATATTTTTCAAAGTGTATAAATAATTTTAAGGGAATGGAATAATTCAAGAATTTTTATATCTTGAAAATATTTCATGTTTTATTTAATGTGTTTTATTATTGTGAAAAAAAGTGTTAGAGTAGAAGTGTATACATTGTAATATTTTGGGATATAATTTAATAGTTACGACCTAATTCTCTGAAACTCTAAACCTAAAAAATCCCTAAGGATAATTATTAACTTAACTCAATATTAGGTAATGTTTATGGTTGGGGCCTTGCTGTTGGTATTAGAGGGAGGTTTAGACAACATTATGGATTAAGAGTTTTCATTAAATACATTATTAGTACCAATGTCTATTCATTTAGTAAAATCCTTATTTTATAACATTTTCAGATCAAGGAAAGTCATTTAAAAATGGAAGTAGGAGGATCTCAAACAATATTCGTATCTATTCTTAATGACCTGCTAGCAACAATTATTGCAAAGTCATGTACTGATGATTGTGAAAATTTTTCAAGCAAAAAAATACCTTGTAAGTAGTTATTTGAGAAAACAAACACCTCCACCATACATCAATACCATCATGGATCGTGGGTTGTATTTAATCAAACACAACTTTAACAATATTCTCATATTTTCAAGAAATGTAAATATTATCAACGAATTTTCAATTATTTTACCATATCACAAGATTTTGAAAGCATGTTATGATTTTGGAAAAGGTGATAAAGAAGGGAACCCTTGCACAACCTATTTTTATTTTATTTTAAAATATATTCTCTAATCACATACTTATGGTATTTTAAAAGAACCATTGATTAAAACTTTCAACTCAAACTGAGTCAGACTATTTTATAAAAATCAAGTTTTTTCAGATGTTTTAAAATTATATGTCATACATGATTATTTTCCAGATCTATTTTTCCACAAACACACATATGACCATCGATTTATAATTTGTATTTGGGTAAAGGGAGAAAATTATTTATTAGGTTCTAAAATCAGTACTGAAATGCATGGACCTTCAACCTATGTGAAAAAGATGACGATGAAACCATGTGTACTCCATGATCAAGGTATTATGTTCTTTATTTTGGGAATAGTTCCATATTATCATATGATGGTGAAATAAAAATAATGAAAATATATATTAGACTTTATCAATTAAGATGTTGAGTTCTTAATGATTTGTGATGAAAATGATAGGTATAAGCCAAAATTTGGGGTTAAAACACGTTAGGGTAATTTTTAGTTTTATAAAAAGGACAACTCATAAGATCGGTGAAAACCTGTCGTCTCGGACAAAGCTGCAGGAATCGAACCCACAACCAAAGTGCGACTGTGATTTATCACCTGCCACTATCCTACGTGAATTCCCTGGTTAGTATAATTTATTATTTTTAGGTAAATGATTTTATTGATCAATAATAAGTTTATTTTCGGAAATTATGTTTTTTTAAAATGGATATCCTTAGTATAGGAAAATTATTTGGTGATTAAGAGAAAAAGGTTATTTTGGAAGATGTTTTCTCTTTAGGGAACACTATATGTCTATTGTAAATAGAATACTTTTGTATTTTAATTGAGAAGTAATGGTGGAATTTGTTTATGGAAGATCCAATTTTTTTATTGTGGACATATAGAGATTTGATTTATTTATGAAAATGATTAAACGATCATAGAGAATATGTGATTAGGTTAATTAATTTTTAGAATGATACATTAAGTGTAGCTTATGTTAGTTTGAGATAAATGAATATATATTTTTTGAAGACTATGTGAAAAAATCCTTCAGATTTTTTGGTTTCAATATTATTTTGTATTATTTTTAATAATTTTAAGGAAAATTATATATTGAATGGTCTTTGATGAGCTTTGGTTTTATTTGAATTTTGGAGATTAAGAGTTTTATTTTTTTTATAAAATATTATCCTTTTGGGGATTATATGATCTTGTCCTATCCTTTTTTGGTTTTGGTTAATGTCTAAAGGTAGGGGAAATATATGGTTCATATTTTTTGTATCATTTAATTCTCTATAAATTGATTCTAGCACTTATGGTGTGACAAAGTCATGTTGAATACTAATCGTTTGGAGAAAATTGAGTTTTTGGTAGAAACTAATTAAAGGATGAAACTCTACTTGAAAAGTAGGTATATATTCTTATGTTATTAATCAATATCATAAATAAATTCTTCATCTTTATTATAGGAACCCTAATTTTTTCCCATTATCGTTTACTACTATGAAATCAAATACTGTTTAACCTATCATAAGTTTGTGGTTTTCCGGTGGTTAAATTTCTGTTGATCGTGTTTTGTAACACTCTCCATCAAAATATAACACAAACTTTCTTCTCCATATCTATATTTTCATGGGATCCTAGTATGTGTTATCTCGAGTGACCCTTGTAATTATTTTTCTTTCTTTTAATTTGATAGTTTTTCTGATTCTTTTTTTTTATGGGGGACTTTCAGTGAAGTTTCCAAGACTAATTTTAAAATTAAGAGGACACAATTTCTAAAAGGGGGGAAAGATGTAACGACTGACATATTTATAGAATAATACATTTTAATATATAATTATATTTATGAATAAGATATTATTTTATCTATAAATAGTAAACTTTTTCTGATCATGTACTCAACCCTCAACAACAGTTTTCATTTAAATCTTACGTTGCAAATAACATTGAGTTATACTAAAAAAATAATATAATAATATTATTATTTTCATATATAGTTAACGCGTAACTGTTGTATTAGAGTGAATGAATATAACTAACTAAAATATCATTATTAAAATTCTTTACACATATCCAATAAATTTTAGAGTCTTAAAATAAGAATGATTATGATTTTAAGCATAAAAAACTATAATATTTTTAAATTGTCGTTTTACAACCTTTTGATGGTGATACCTTTTTAAATCTAGTTTTTCTCACATTTTATATTCTATTTGACAAAATAATGTTCATCTTTATATGTGGAACATCAAAATTCACAATGGATTAAATTTTTTTATTTTTCTCATAATCTTCATTTGTTAATGAATAGTAAAAATTACTAAACTTAAATTCAAAACTACCTTTTAATCTAATTTATTTATACTGATATATTCTAATTTTAATTTGTTTTATAGTATAATTGGATTATATTTTTATAATTTAATCCAATTTTAGACATTTTAAGTAATTTCCCTTTAAAATTGTACATTAACGCATGTCAATCATTTATATGTTTTTAATTCTTAAAAACACGCTTTTTGGTTTTGACAATGTGAATTAATTTTAAATTAATTTATACAACTTATATTTTTTGAATTGGGAAAAATAGATTCCATATTTGGAATCAGGATATCAAAATTTTCTAAATATGTAACTTTATGTTTTATACATTATGAATATTAACACCAATAAATATTTTATTTACCATAGTTAAAGAGTAAATCTAGTAAATGAGGGTAAAAACAATATTTTAATAATATTAAATTACCCTAAATCATATCCAACCCCTATTGGATGAGATATTTCTAACCATGGGCATCATATTGTTGTTTTTAGGACCCCATGAAGCCACGTATATGTGAAAATGACATTTAATTACTTTTTATCTAATGTTAAGGAAAATATAACCAAAACATATATTTTATAGAAAAACAATTTTTATATGTGATGTATAAGTGATATCTTCAAATATAAATAATCAATAGAAATATAAAAATATTTACTACATCATGGTATTTTATTTATAATATTTAGACATCAATTAAATAAATTTAATTATGACACAATAGTGATGCAGTGATAGCTTCATTAATAAAAGATTCAAATAAATGATATTATAAATGTTAATATAAATTCAATTTTGTTATTTTGATGTCATCCATGAATATTTTGAATTATAGTTACATTTTATATTTGTATTAATGATTTTATTTTGAAGTAATCATATTTTTGGTATTTTTAAAAAAATTCATGATATGAATATTATTAAAAAAGACATATTTAATATTTTAAAATATAAAATATTTTATTAAATTTAATAAAATTTCAAAACATATAATATTCACCCATAATGTTATCATAAGTAAAATATTTTATTATTTAATCTTTAATTGGATATATGTAATGTTTTGGTAACTATTTTGACCTTCTAAGCTAAAAGGCCTCCTTGAATTTCCTTTATCCCAAGGTAAGAATAATATGAAAAATGTCATCTCTCATGTTTCTTCCATTTATTTTCCTTCTCCAACCCCCCTAAACACTCTATATTACATTATTTTATAACAACATTTGTATATTAAATATATTACATTTATTTTTTGAAAATTATTCAACTAAACTTCCACACACCTCAAACTATTGGATGTGAACATACTGTTTCTATGGATGACAAACTACTACCTCACAAAATGATGATTTTTCAGTTATGTCCAACCACCATTCATGGTGGCCATTATGAGGGAACTGAAATTAAATATGATATATGTGATATTTATTTTATATGTACGATTCATTAATTATCATTTAGAATATTCCTATATTCTTTTCATGTAGTATTAATATGATAATTCCATTAGAGGAAGTGCGGAATACAACCCCCTCAAACTGATATGACTCTTTCAAGATATACATGGAACGTATAAAGGATGGAATTAATGAAATTATGTGACCTAGATAACCTATATATTATAATGTAACTATAATATACTTATGTGACATTTGTTGTTCATTTTATTAAAAATTGAAAAGAAATCAAAGTAGCATTCATGCGTACGTATGACTAACCATCACCATGAATGGTGCATTTCATTTTCTTATATAAATATTTTATGGAATATTCTAAAATACATATATACAGGATCTAAATACATATATACAGGATATTTATGATATTTAAATCATCAATATAATTCTGTAAATAATGGACTTTTGACCACATGGAAAATTTGTAATTATAAAAAGTTCATTTTTTATTCTAGTACTGAACATCAAAAAAATATTGAAATGAACATGAATATTTATATGATTGTCATAGAAGTGTAATAAGTTATATAAAAGGAATAATAAACTTTAAAAATGTTTTTAAGAAGTATAATTAACGTAATTTTATTTTTCTTGGAGATGATGAACGAACAAGACAAGTGAGACACAAAGTAAGTGAACCTTTCACCCTCCTGTTTTAGTAAAAGACTTCTTTTATGTCATGTATTTTAATTTGAACATTATTACATTGGGATATGTTCTTATATATCCTTATTACTGTTAATTTTATTTCTATGTGATGATATCCCTTTTTCTCTCTCATCAAAGCATTTATAGAAATTTTAAGTGACGCCATTAGGCTGCCAAATTTTCGTAAGGGAACTTCTTAACCCAATTTTAATTCTTTGGGTTAAACTTATAATTCTTGATTATGTAATGATATGAATGTGTGTGAATTACCAATGACTGTTTTACACTTAATATCCACTTATATTTGGTGTTTTTTAATATTTTCACACATAATTATGTAATTGATTTATCCCTAATCTAATGATACAATCTTTGTAAGGGACTATATCTCAATCTCATTTCATTATGGAAAATCATGATATTATGCATATATTTTTTCCTATAAGGTGTATATACACCCCTTTTGACATTTTATATCATTATTTTCTATATTATCACAATATATATAGTTTTCATTGATGTTATTCTTTAATTATTTTTTATTGAAGATTTTATTTAGTGGTAAAAGTTTCTTCAAATAAAACATCGTTTTAACTATTGTAATGATTAAATTTTCTAAATCCTTCCATTTAATTTCCATTTTATATAAATGATTTTATGGATTTATTTATATGGACATGAGTGTTTTAAAGTGTAAAATTCTTTTGAATGTTTCAAAGTGGTATGGAACACATTGATTCAAAACTCTTCTTTTTGATTTTTTTTAATGATCTAATTATTTCAATATATTGATTTGATACCTTGTGATTGCGATGTAGAAATGTTATCTTTCCATTGTGTTTTTATGTGTTATTATTATGTTATGGTTCTTGGTCCTTTATTAAGTATACAATTGGTTCCATAATAATCCTAGGGTGGGTGATCTTGAGATAGCTATCCAATGCAATCAGTAATGTGACAAAGGTAAACATTAATGATTATCCTAATAGATTTAGGTAATATACAATGATGGGTATTCCAAATTTAACTCCCTATGTAGTTGTCAAATCTACAATGTTTGTATGATTTTAATGCCATAAGATACCTTTATGATATATGATTTATATGTGTTATTCCAAACTCTTATGATTTCATGAGGTATGTAAAAGAGCTTATGTTTTGTATGTATTGATAGACTAATGGTTTATTTATTTATTTTATAATAATTACTAATCTTTTTACACTCATCCTATGTTTTTGAAATGTTTTTCCTAGGGTATATGGAAGGTTAAGGGAATAGATGAATTCAAGAAGATTTATTTCAAGGAAATAATTCTTATTATATTTAAGGAGTTTTATGATTTTGAAAAAAAATTGGATAGAGTAAATTTTTCTACTTTGTAATATTTTGAGATGTAATGTAATAGTGACAAATAATTCTCTAAAACCAAATACTTTAAAAGATCCTCTATGTGAATTCTTAACTTAACTCAATATTATGTAATGTTTAAGTCTGGTGCCTTAAAAATAGAATACCTTATGAGTGATACATCCTATATAAAATTACAGGATGGATAAAAAAATTCCAATTTAACTGGTAAAAAGGTCCTCCATTATTTTCACATGATGTTTAGAGCAGTTAGAAGAAACCTGTCAAGTCTACTTTTTTGTTATCAAATGAGCACGACATAAACTGTCCTAACAAATATTGATAAAATCTATACATTTTGATCCCTGAAATCGAGGACATAGTTAACCGAATTCACATCGGGTTCACCATTTTGTTCATCAGGATTCATGGTCTGAAAAGGGTTCCACTAGTTGTGTTACCATTGTCACTTTTCCCTGAAACTACCCATGGTTCCCCCATCCATAGCAGGTTATGAGCTTGCTTTCCAAGGGTTGGAGATCATCTAGGTTTTCTGGCCCAATGACACTTGGGGAATTGCATTGGTCGAGAGGATGAGAGTTTAGGATCATCACAGCTTTTTTCGGGGAATTGTTGCCTACTCTAGGAATATCTTACAGATTTAGTCTTTGTATGTGAAATACTTTCCAGGCCCCAAGATGGAACCGATTAACCCAGTTTCAATGAATTGATTAAAAATATGTATCCATAGGGATTATCATGTGTATATCATTGGTTCTCTATCAATCTCATATTTTATTATAATGATTTGGACTATGTCTAGGCTCATGAAATATATATTTTATTATTATCTAGGGGGATGGATGGGGTCTTGAAGATGGGGTTGGACCTCTATGAGGCAGCCTACGTATCATGTGGTAGCATGAATCAAAACCCATGTAATTTGTTCGACATAGTGTAAGGTCGTATGACTAGACCCATCCATGTAGTTCAATATCATACGGTAATGATGTCAGTATCAGGATCACACCACTATGAGTATTCCGACATATCATATTTAATATAGGAGTTAGATTCAACATATTTCTTAGAATGAGAATTTGTGTTGTGAGATATATGAATAAAGAGACCCGAGGTGGACTTATGCATATGAGACTACCCTTGATTACTCCTTTGGGAATATAGCCTTGTGAGTGGTGAAGGTAAGTAATCAGACGTAAACCATGATGGTAATTCCTCATTGGGGTAATTTTCATCATGTTAGTAGTAAAAACACCTCTAGTCTCTAACCCACATGATCCATGCTCGGTGTCATAAACAAGAGATAACAGGAGGTTGTACATATTATTTGAGAGCATACCAATGTAGGGTTTACACATTATGGTCAGACTTATGGAGGATATGGTATGGAGCTCTGGCCTTAGGAAGGCTTCCTACATATCTTGGGAATGGTGAGAATTATATACTTCATAGTTCATTTCATCTCAAACCCACTGATGGATTTAAGGTACTTGGGAGCATGAGAGGGTCTTATACAAAGTATGATGCCCACACAAGAGTCCTCTCCTCATCTGCTGATGTGTGAGGGGAATGACAGACCTATGGGAGGATCAAATCTCATAATATAGAAAAAATTGTAATGAAAAGTAAATTACACCGAAGTGGATGACCATTGAATCATTCTCCCTAAGAAGGCTTCCAACATATCATGGTATTATGGGAATCAGAGTTCTTATAGTTCGCATATACATTAACCTACTGATAGGAAATGGTTGGTGATCATGATTGGTGACATTATGGACACCCCTAGGATTTTAGGAATGATATGGGATTATACAGAAATGGATTCCCTATCGATGGGGATGTTTTATATTATTTTGATGATCGAGGCTTACACTCTGGGGTTTCATTTGGTTGGTTGGGGCTTACACTCTAAGGCTTCCCGTGATTGTTTAGGGCTTACACTCTAAGGTCTTGTGTCATTGGTTCACTAATTCCATGATGCTGGTCAAGGCTAACACTCTATCATTACCAATTGGTATACTTACATCATGTCATTGTTCGGGGTTTACACTCGGAGGCTTCCCAAGAATGGTTCACTCATTCCATGTCACAACCAGGTTTTGAAAACCCATTCTTGGTTATAGTTGGGATCAGTCTCATGCCTTTTTCTTAGGTTCTGGCTATGATGGGTGTAGTGTTTTGAATTGTCTTCCTTCCTGGTGTTTTATCATATGTTCTATCCTTTGTTTGGTTACGATTTCATGGTGAAAACATAATGTTTTTTCATGAAATGGTCCAAAAGTTGATTAACACCTGCTAATGTGGTAGCATAGGAGTAACCATGCAGAAGGTTGGGTTTAGACATAACCTATTACACAGCCTACACATGGCCAAGTGGTATGTTGTAGGTACACGTACATATTTTATCCCCCCCAGCAGTAGAAATCACACGATTACAACATGGTCTGACAGACAGTGCGGACTTACCACGTAGTCTCCTATTAAAAAAAACGTGTTTCACATTTTTCATATTCTTGTTTTTAACCCTAAATTGGGGTTTTCCTTCCCCATTAGGGTATTTCTACCTTGCTTCACCCTGCCCCTCTTCATAGGACCTTGGATATCCCCTCTCATGGTGATTTTTGCTCTACTTATTCAATAAATCTCATTGTAAGCTCCTCTTACCTTACTCTCTCTCTCTCTCTCTTATAGGTTTTCTATTTTGGTTTTTTGGGGTTCTTTCACTCCCTTTTCTAAGGATCTAAATTTTATGGATGGATCATTAATTTAATTTCGATCTTGTAGATTTAGATTGGTTTGATTCATCCTTTGGTGCAGCTGTGGTATGAATGATGTTTCACTCTGGATTTCCAGATGTTTTTCTATCTTTGAGGTAGGACCCCATTGAAATTGCTCATAAAATTAGGTTTAATTTGATTTCATGAATATTTCACTAAATTTTATTTTTAATTAGGCAATTAATGTCGCTAGATTAATTTTACCATGTGAAATCCCTTGATTTATGATTTTTTGGACTGGTTGAAAATGATTTCAGTAGGCCTTTTGTTTTGGAAGTAGAAAAATTGGGCTTTTTGAAGTGATAAGTGATTTATATTGGATTGATTTGGTTTATATATATATATTTGATATTCAAAATGTGGGTTTGGGTCTTCAAAATAGATTTTTATGTTAAATTCTTGATGTTATTCCCCATTGGTCTTGATTATGTGTTTTGATTTGGAATATTGTTTAGGATTATAATAAGGTTTTGTGCGTAGTTTTTATGAAATGAATTTCCTGGTGAAAATTATGGAAAGAATGTTTGGAACATTTATGTGGTTTTTTTGGAAAACCCATCTAGAGGTTAGACATTGCCTATTTAGTGGTTCAATGGGTGGGGATGTCCTTGACATGGGAATCCACCCATGTGATTCGTGTTTAAGGCATGGTCTGCACCTTGAGGTGGTTGAGATAGTACAGGTTATGATATTGGATGATTGTATATATTTTTGTGACGTGTTACATGTGTAGATGCCGGAAAAGTCCGTTGCTCCTCAAACGAAGTTCCCGATGAGGAAAGCGAGGTCATACTTGGAGTCAGGAGCATGTTTCGGAAGGCCCGAAGGCCTTGCGCGAAATATCGGAGGCCCGCGCGCAATATTGGCTAGGCGCGCGCAATCCTTCCGGGATTCACGCAATGGGGCAAGTCGGCGCGTAATTTTCCGCGCCCGACGTCCCTGCGCGAACGTATTGCGCGCCGGGCCCCTATTTCGCGCCCGCGCCGAATTGCGCACCCGTGAACCGAATTGCGCGCCCGGGGTTGCCTATAAATACAAGGCGATCCCCAACGTTTTGAAGGTTGCCAGAATTCGAAGAGTCGCTCGTGTGCGCAATCCTTCCCCCTCCGCACGCAATGCCGATCTTCAGGTAACCTCTTTCATTTCGCGCAAGCAAGCCTCGGGGTTCGCCTTCACGCGCAACCCCTTTGGCTTCTTTCCTTTGACCAATTCCTCGCCTGAAGGCTTTCGCGTGCAAAAGAAGCCTCTTGCGCGCAATTGCCCCCTCCGGTGCACGCAATCCAGCCCGATTGCACGCACCCCCCTATAAAGTGGCCATTCGTTAAAGAATGGGCCGTTGCCCCCGCGCGCTATCTGAAGCCCGGTGCGCGCAATCTCCACCTTCCGCGCGCAAAGCGCTGGCCCAATTGCGCGCCAGCCCGCCCAATTGCGCGCCGACCCGCGGTATTGCGCGCCAAGCTCCTCTTTTGCGAGCAAACCACCCGGGTCGCCCCCTTTCACCCCCTGAGGGTACCCGCCTGCGTGGCGCCCGATGATCATCATCCCGGGTGCCCGCACCGTGCGTTGTCTTTCCGTGCGACCCTCCAGGCTCGCGCGAAGTGACACGGACCCATCGGCGGAAACTACACGTCCAAGCTGCACGACGTTAAACTGCCTAGCATAACGTCCAAGCTGCACGACGTTAAACTGCCTAGCATATCATCCAAGCTGCATGACGTTAAACTGCCTAGCATATCGTCCTCAACACACGAAGTTAAAATGTACTTCGTCCGGCAAGATGTTAAACCGTCCGCTTCGTCCCCAACACACGACGTTAAACTGCACTTCGTCCGGCAAGACGTTAAACCGTCCACATCACCCGATCCCGTGCCTCGCACGCAGGGTCCCCCCCGGCTTGGATGTGGCCCCCACCCGCTCGTCTCTGCAGGGATGTCGGGATTGCCCCTCTTTAGGGACGATTTATTGGAGTGGCCTTCGCCCACGGGGGTAGGGTATTACAAACCCCTAGATTCTTGTGGGGGACTACACGTGTGTATCTCCATTGTGCTTCCCCACTTCCGAAGCCAGTAGAGGGCGTGACAGGGATCGAAGTCTCTCACCATTGGCCCAAGTCCCACTTCAACTGAGCTTTGCCGCACTCAGGTTGCCTCAGTGCGTAAGTCCAGACAGAATGAACTACGTGGTCTTTGATCCCTGTCTCCTAAACAGGGTACGTAGGAAGCCTACCTGAGGTTCAAGCCCACCGCCTGGTCGTCCCGGTAGTATTCACGTCGGTTCGTCCATCAGTGGACCCCTCCAGGGTTCACATTCGCGTCGATTCACTTATGAATCCGCTCTTGTGGGGGACTGCACATGTGTATCTCCATTGTGCTTCCCCACTGCCGAAGCCAGCAGAGGGCGCGACAGGGATCGAGGTCTCTCACCTTCGGCCCAAGTCCCTCTCCAACTGAGCTTTGCCACATATGGGCCTCCTTAGAGTGTAAGCCCCAAACACCAGCATCCAGCATGACGTGAAACTATGATCCACCCGGCCGTTCCATCCCCCTCAGTGCGAGGTGGTTCGGTTCAATCCTCCACCCGGCAGCCTCGACCTCCTTGTGAGTCGGCTTGCCATCATCCAACATGACGTTAAACTGCATATCCGAACTACGTTGACTTTGAGCCGCGCTAACGCGCGGTACGTAGGAAGCCTATACGGGGTCCAAGCTCTTCACTCCATCATCCATCCTGATCCTTACCCGGGCCGCCACATCCCGGTGGGGTCATGCCATTTCATTCCACTCCACTTCACTCGGGAAGCCGCCCATGTGCTGGCCCCAGCGTCGGAGGTTCCCCGCAAGGGGTTCTGTCATCTGATCCACTCCTCGTGTTGATCAGTCTGATGCCGTCCCCGCTGGACGTTAAACTCGCGGCATACCCGTTGTTAAACATGGGAAGCTGAGGAAAACCTCCGGTAACACAGTTCCCCGTACCCAGCGCGGGATGCCTCAGGCCATCACGCCTTCGAGAAGCCCTATTAGGGACGGAAGGCAGACATGCAGAGTCGCAGTGTTAAGACACGCCCCCAACACCCGGAGCTACCCGGTCTCCTCACCGCAGGTTTCTGCCCCGACCAGACTCCTTGGAGCGTCTGGACGGAAGCAGCGTAATTAACCGGTGTCCATGAAGATATGGCACCGGGAACGAGATTCACGAACATTCTTAAATATAGGAGGGAGACCCGGATTAGGCGACGAGTTCCGAGGAGACGTCCACGGAAGGAGGATCCGACATCCCATCATCCCGGTTTCAATCAAGGAGCAGACGTCCTGGAATAAGGGACAGATTCCTCCCGCCTTTGGAAAGCGGGACTGCGGGGCCACAAGCCGCGCTCCCATCCCCTCGGGTTGACGGGCGCATGCGCGAACGCGTCCTGGCGAAACAGCATCGAAACAGAAACCCGACGCACATCCGCACCGAAACAACATGAATTATATGCAACACCCTCTTTTGAAATTTATAAGGGAACCCAGCATAGAAAATAATTTTACTGGGAATGATTGCTGCACTATTCTAGGATATTGTAATAGCTAGTGTCCCATATTAGGTTGATACATGAGATTATTTCTATGGGATCATTCCCCTAGACAAGGCTAGGTTGGGGGACGACCGGCTGTAAGGGAAACATGATGTCATTGTGTATGGAATTCCTTTGGATGGGTCATATGTATAGTTTGTTGTGGTTCTCCTCTAAGTTATGAGGTGTTACCATATTTCTCCAACATTAGTATCATTGGTATTTACCTACATTGTGTGACCTTACACCCTTGTTCATTATTTGAAGCATTTTTTGGAAAATGGTGTATGGTAGTTTAACTAAATATTTTTAAGAAAACCATTTGAATGAACTAGTGCTTTACCTATTTCAATTTATAATGAAAATTAATGTTTTCTATTTTTTTCCTTTATCCTTATGCCATATAAACTAAATTTTTCCTCCCTGATAAATCCTTGTTTTGAAATGTGAGGGAAATTGATTGTGATTTTATTACTTTGAAATGTATAGTATGGAAAAACATATACTTATAGTTTTTATTTTAAACTATATAATAATTGTTTCCTTATATAACGGATATGTATTGGTAATAAATTAGTGAGTCCTACCAATAGAGTTTTAATACACATGCCTATTGTGTTCTCTTGTTTTTAGTTCTCATGTATGTTCTATCATTGGTTCAGTCACCTTGACGATGCGTGGTGTTTAGTTGAAGAGTTACCCTCAGGGCCACATGGAGGTTCTCTTATTGTCTGGTTTAGTTTAGCTTTTTTGGTTTTGTTTATTGTTTAGTTTTGTTTTCTAGTGATTTTTAAATGTTAATGTTGTAAATATTATAATAATTTTTAGTTTAGATTTTTTTAATTAAATTTTATTTTTTTTATTTTTTTAGGATAATTCATTCCTGTCGTCGGTCTATTGTTGACCTGGTGCTTGACGCCAGCTTGGGAGGATCGAGAATGACTCTCAGGCCTTGTAGTTGGCCTGCTCAAGTGACCCGTTCAGGTTCGAACCAGGTTGGTTCATAACATTAAATGCTGCTAGTTAGGGCCTACAATATGAGATTTCTTGAACGGTATACTTATATCATGTCATTGGTCAGTGATTATACTTTATGGCTTCTTGTGATTAGTTGAATCATTCCATGTCATTAGTCGGGACTTACACTCTGGGATTTCCTGATTGGTATACTTACATCATGTCATTTTTTGGGGCATACACTCTGAGGCTTCCTGTGATAGGTTCACTAATTACATGATGTTGGTTTTGTCTTACACTCTGGTATTTCCTTATTAGTATACCTACATCATGTCACTGGTCAGGGATTACACACTAAGGCTTCATATGATTGGGTTACTAATGAAATGTTGCTGGTTGGGTCTCAAAAATTGGGATTTCACGATTGGTATATTTTCATCATGTCATTGGTCAGGTCATACACTCTGTGGATTTCTATGTGGTGTACTCACTCTTTATCCTCGGGAAGAATAAAGAGATGTGGTGATGACCATGATGGTCTGTCTGAGGGTATGTAATTAGTAGGGTTTCAGGAATTCATTACCACACCTCATCAAGGTCACTTCCTTCAGATATGGGGAATGTGGATGGGAATTCATATTCAGGGTCCACATGGCATGAGTTTAAGAAGGTTTTCATTGCAAGGTCGTCCTATCATAAAGGCTTTGATTGATATATCTCGACCATCTACTTGGAAAGTATTGATAGGCAACCTGATATATTGGGGCACCTATCTAAACTAGTAGACATACCCAATGATTGCTTACTAATCATTTGTCATTTTATTGATGTCTTCCCTTGAGAAAAGAAAAAATGTCTGATATGCTTCACCTGACCGAAGCGAGCTTGTTTGGGGTCCTGCACATTATCGAGTGACTATCGTCTAGTGTCTTCACCTGAGTGATGTTGTCATGTCAAAGGTGCTTCACATGACTAGTTATACATGTTGGGGGGTGCTTCGCATGTCCATGTAGACATTTCAGGAGTGCATCACAAGTCTTGGTGGACATGTCAGGAGTGCATTTCATGTCCGGGTGGACATGCCTGAAGTGATTCATATGATCAACCAGCTTGTGTCAGGTCTCTTCACCTATTCAAGGTGAACATGTCTGAGGTGTCACACATGATCAAAAGATGAATCGTATGACAATAATGAGCATTCCTGGATGGATTGTCAGAAGGTGTCATGTAATTACATTATGGATGTGTCGCATGTCTTCCAACAACGGTGAACACCACTCGCCTCCCTCGTTTTGATCTCATTCACATTATATTACAAAGGACTATTCTCACATGACATCATATGAGTAAGGCATATCATTTATGTTAAATTTATGAATGATGCCTTTCATGGCCCATAAGGGTCACGTAGAGAGTGCAAAATCATATCATGGACATGTCTGTCTTTTTCCAATTAGGACATGACATTGTTTTTCGGGCATACTTGGGGACATCCATATAGATAGGTGGGAATGTATGGGGTCTTGTCCTTGGGTTGTAACATTTCAAAAAAAACATGTCTATTTACACTCGCATGATTATTCTTCCATATCAATGACTCCTTCACATGATCAATGTGTATTGTCTATGACATCATTACTTGATCATGGTGGGAAAATCTAGGGTGCTTCACATGAATGGTACGTCTCGTCCTTGGATCATCAAATGAGCATGGTGTCATATCGAAGGGTTGTCATGAGACCTATCCTATATCTCTGAGGATTTCTATATGGTTAATATGGAATTCATATAAGGATGTTATGAGACCATACATAGGTCTCACGAGTGTGCTTGGGGTCCAGAACCTTTCCACGTGCTGCAAGTGCAAGTCAAAAGGGAATTTTCCATATATTTCATGAGAGGAATATGTGCCCGAGTGCTGATGCTTAAAGCGTACACCGTCGGGTTTTCATGGAAAGGGTAGGTCATTTCCATGGGCTCTTAAGCATGAATTCCAATAGGTTTCATGGTGATGGGATCCATGATTATGCACATGTTTAGTATATTGAATCCAATGTGTGTTTGGTAAAATGATTGTTGCATGGCTAGGAGTTCATGGTTCACTGGCCGCATGTCCTCACTGTTTGCCTCTCATGCCAGGGGAATCTATCGGGATCCTCCTTTTAGAGGCACCCACATATAAGGTTGTATGCTAATGTAGGGAGGCACAAGGTATTCCAACTTGATTCTGGATTGGGTCTTGTGATAATCCTTGTGGTCATGCACCGGGGGCTATATCCCGAAGCCTCGGCTCATATGGGTGGGGGAGTCTGTTCACTTCCTGGAACATGGAGTACACATCCCAACGCATGTGGATATGTCTCTGGATGACCATATAGGGGTTCCGTGTGATTTATCTATAGGTCTCAAGATCTCTAATGGATCAAATAGGAGGTATAAAATCTCGTATAAGGGATTCGTTTTGATCTATAAATAAGGATGTGCGGTTGAGGTTCCACTTCGTTCTAAGCCTCTAGGGGGTTTGCATGACTGTTTCCCTCGAAATTCGGGGATGACCTCCTGGATGGGAGATTCAAACGTTCCGATCGGTTTATAGCATGTTTGTTCATAGAACCGGAAACAACCAATGATTCCACATCCATTTGGACCTACTTTCCAAAGGTTGGAGCTCATTAGCTTGTGGAATGATGAGGCTTAGGAATTTGCATTGGTAGAGAGGATGGGAGGTCGGACTCATCACAGCTTTTTGAGTGGAATTATTGTCTATTCCGGGACTCTCTTTATATATTTAAGTTATGTTCGTGAATCCTTATTACATTACCAAGTATAAAATGAGCTTTCCTTCAGTTTTGACAAACAATGATTAAATATGTATGAAATTTAGAGAATCTTTTATATGTATTCGAGGTTCTTCATCAATAGAGATTCATCTACATTTATTTAGAGATTCTTGGTCAATGGTATCCTTCAAAACATTTATATAAAAGTCTCTTGGTCATTATGATGACTAGGCTGGTTTTAAAGCCACTCAGTGGGGCACTTGAAGTTTATTGTCATTCAAAAGGACATGAATTATTTCAGAGTTGGGATCGAAACCATAGATGGGCTACATACGTATCCTTTGTTTTGGAAAAGGAATCAGAACCCACGTAGTTCGAGTAAAGGAGTATGATGTTTATGATTGATGGCTCAAAGAAGGATGTCACAATTACTTTTACACTCTAAGCTCACGTGAGTCATGCTCGGTGTGAGAAACAAGAGGTATTGGTAAAAAATTAGACAATTGTGCCATGAAAGATGCAATCATAAGAAATGGTTTGGGGCTTATGTATATATTACTGCCCAGATAAATGAAGGTTTGGATTTACATTAGGGAGAAAATCCAGGAACTGGGTCCATAAAGGTATATATGCTTCATGGAGATTTGAATACTCTAACTTGGGACTTATTCCTGAAAAGGAAACCCAAATCATGAGAGGATTGATAACTAGGTTTTACTCCTGAGAAGGAATCCCAGATCAAATGTAAATTAGGACTGGTTAAAGAGAATTTAAGGGACTTAGGGCTTATTCCTGAAAAGGAAACCCAAGATTATGACTGGGACTTATTCTTAAAAAAGAGTCCCAAGTTAAGGGATTTATGACTGGGACTTATTCCTGAAAGGGAAGCCCAGGTTATGGTTATGACTGGGACTTATTCCTGAAAGGGAAGCCTAGGTTAAGGATTAAGGTTTGGGGTTACTCTTGAGGAGGATGCCCATATTTGAGACTGGGGCTTACTTCTGAAAAGGAAGCCCAAATTAGAGGATCTGGGGTTTACTCCTAAGAAGGATGCCCAAAAATTAAGGGACTTGGGTCTTATTCCTAAAGAGGATGCCCATAATTATGACTGGGACTTATTCCTGAAAAGGAGGCCTAGGTTATGGGACTTGGGGCTTACTCCTGAAAGGGAAACCCAAGATTATGACTGGGGCTTATTCCTGAAAAGGAGGCCTAGGTTAGGGGACTTGGGGCTTACTCCTGAAAAGGAAGCCCAAGATTATGACTGGGACTTATTCCTGAAAAGGAGACCCAGGTTTAAGGATTCTCTCATCTTAAAGGATGAGGTTGAATGAATGAACTCTCCAAATTTGGTGACATAAAGATATTTTAATCACTAGGTTTTGAGAGATATTCCACAGAATTCCTTTCAGATAAGGAAGTCAAATCAAGAAATCATGCCCTAAAATGGCTTTGAAGAGTGTCTTGAAGACTGAATTTTGAATAGGAAAGGTGTAATGGCTTAAGAGGGGTAAAATAGGCAAGATATAAACCAAAAAGGAAGGGGCGCACAAGTCTCGGAAGGCGCGCAAGTACTGCGGTGGCGTGCAAGTATTGGTCGCGCAGGTATACCTGCACGACATGGTGGGTACTTGCGCGATATTCAACTAGCATTTGAAATACTTGAGTGACTCTTCATTAATGCCTTTAAAATCCTCTTGAGGTTCTTCCAAAAAAGGAACGTGCAAGTTCTATCGAAGGAATAAGGCGGCGCGCATGTGTGACCACTTCCCTTAATGGCTGACCACTCAGGCGCGCAAGTGTTGATGATTTTCAACACTTAGGCCTTACTCCCTCTCTTTAGATCTTCCGTTCTAGGTAAGAAATTACCTTAGAAGTGTTCCGGAAGCTTTGAAAAGAGACTTGGGCATCGGGAGCTTCAATCTGAGTTTCTGAAAAATGATCCTCTTGAATGGGGGGCCCACAAGGTCTATTTATAGGCAGGAGAAGACCCCAGGCAGTTATCGGGAGGTTATCAATTAGGTCGTGCAAGTCACTTGTGCAACCATAAGGGCATCGCGCAAGTGGACTTGCGCGACAGTGATATAACTTGCGCGGTGCAGTTGCTTTTGATCCTTTGTTCATGCATTTATCGATTTTTGATATTTTCTTCAAAGGTTGAATCACATTGAGCTCAGATGTTCCCCTTTTCCGATTTCTAGATTCTGTGACGAAAGGAGCGTCAACAAAAGCCCCCCCTTAGACTTGGATCTGGAGAGAAATGAGGATTTTATTCTGAGGAAATCGAATACATCCAAAGGAAAAGGGGGCGTACAAGTCTTTAGGGCACAGAGGGCGGCGCGCAAGTGCGCATCGCGCAGGGATACGGCCCTTGGTCGTGCAGGGTCCGGCGCGCAGAGTCCCGACCGCGTCTATAAATAGAGGGCCTCACTTCCGTACAAGCATCCGGATTTCCAGACATCATACCTTCGAACTCTCGCCACGCAGGTCACCTTAGCCACGCAGGTTGCTCTGTTTTCTAGTGTTTTCCTTGATGTCGCGCTACTGTAAAGGCATTTTTACTTGCGCGTCAAAAACTAGTGCGGCACAAGAATACTTGCGCGCCATTTTTTAGACTTGCGCGCCTTATTGCCTTAGCCATTTTTTCGAAATCTTTCAAAAAATTTATGAAAAATAAACCCATTTAAGAGTTTAATTTATTCAACTTTTGGGCAGATTCAATGGCTCCTAATGGAATTAAAACGTCTGATGAACTGGCTAGCAAGCGGATTGATGACATGATGAACATCATTGGCCATGATTACTATGATATCTGCAACAACACTCTCTCAGATTTGACTAAGCACTTGAAGAAATATCATCTTAATTTCCCACAGAGCATCTACCTGCCTCTATATGGTCATGGTCACCTACAAGGAGTCAATGTTCCAGATGAAAAGAACTATACACCTGAAATGCAGCTGAAATGATACTCCTTCATTTCGGTTATACTATGCATTAAGAGTAACAACAATGGTGTGAACTTTCAAATTCTTCCTCCATGTCATTTCCTTGCAGATATGGAAATGGAAAACCCATGGGCTGAAATGTTTTCCATTACCGGTTGGTGGAGAGAAGACAAAAATGGTATTAGAGAAATATCTGAAAAGAGTACTCTCTCCAAATAGCTCTTTACTTCTAATGCTCCGTTCTCAAATCCATGTATCCATCTTCCAAGTCTCTTGGACAGAAACAGAGTCACTGTTTGATCAGCAGAAAATTTTCTCAAACCGCACTCAAGAACATCCTTTTACAATTGTTTCAAGAAGAGCTGGTATCACTGCATCTCTAATTGTATCCAGTAGAATGAATGAATTCCAGGTGGTTGCTGATGAAGCTCGGGATTCCGAAATCAAATGATGTGTTATGTTGAAAGCCTCTTGTAATTCTTGAAAAAAGAGAAGAGACTCCAGTCTATGGATGTCCTTCTAACTCTTGTGCATCAATAAAAAACACTTTCACTTTCACTTATTTGCAGCTGCATTCTCTCACTACCTACTTCAAATTTACTTAAGCCAGTGGGCTTAGTAAGCATAGTTTGATTTTTACTAGGATTATTACTGATAACCCTACAAACTTTGAACCTTTTAATTGCTCAATATTACATAATTCATACAAAAATGTATATTTAGTGAGCTGGAACATGACTTTTATTCAGAGTTTTTTTGTCTTTTGTGGGCAGTTTAAAGTCATGCGTGCCGGACATAAAGGGAATAATGTTTAAGGTCGAAATAGCTTTGACAAAAATGGATTAAAATTGATTCAATTCCTTGACAATTTATCTGAAAACATATTACCATACTCATGTACGAGAGAAAATATGTAAGCTATGACATAAGAATATTTGAATCTGAGGAATGATATGAAAAAGAGCTAAAAGGCATTAGAAGAAGTAGTTTCCAAGAATGAAGTTACCATTATTTAACAAACCCGTTAGGGGGTTGAATTATGCAGGGCCACCTAAGGGCATTGGCTGCATAGTTAAATAAAATAGTATCTTTTGGCTAACAAGTCTGTTATGTAGACTGTTTATGCAAGGCCACCTATGGGCACGTGCTGCATAGTCAGGCAAAAAGAACTCTCAGAAATTTACATTCCTAGTGCTAAAAGCCAGTGAATGATTATGGAGATTCAAATTTTCTAAATTATAGAGTGTGTGTTATGGAAAGAGGTACTTGACTATGGTGAAAATATTTCCAAAACAAGAATATCGAAGAATTGAATAAATATCACTCCTATGAAGGTCTGACCCAAACGTAGGGAAAGAGAATATAGAGAGTATAAACCATAGACTTGAATACTTTTAGATCATGAAAAAGGATATGGGAAAAATATGTTAAGGATGTCTATTTATTGCAGATCCCTACATACCGCCATTTAAGACAAATAAGGACAAAAGAGGCATTCTTCCCAAGAATGAAGTTACTATTATCCAACAAACCCGTTAGGGGGTTGAATTATGCAGGGCCACCTAAGGGCATTGTCTTCATAGTTAAATAAAATAGTATCTTTTGGCTAACAAGTCTTTTATGTAGACTATTTATGCAAGGCCACCTATGGGCACGTGCTGCATAGTCAGGCAAAAGAACTCTTAGAATTTTCACATTTTTGTGACTAAAAGTCTTGAAAAGGGTTATGAAGATCTTAAAATATTTAAGGTTAGGATTATAACACATAAAGATGGGTATTGTCCAATGTATATAGAGATACATAGGTCAATGATAACCATAATCATGTTGTGGATGGGTCCTGAATTGAAATTTTGGACTTCACTACGTATCTCATAAGAATGGGAATTAAGCCATACGTAGTTCTTGAAATGCAGTTTAACGTCGTGCAGGACGAAAGTATGAGATATATTATTTTAGGGTCATAGAGTTCAGACCATAATAATGAATACACAATGTGTGTTTTCATGAGGACTTTTCAGCGAAGGGACTGAAAGTGAAATTTGGGGTTATGCCCAAAAGACTTGGGGCTAGATTCGAGGGATACTCGAACGTTCCTACGTATCCCATAAGGATGGGAATCAAGCCCACATAGTTTTAGAACTACCATTTGTAAAAATTTGGATCGTACGGGTGAAATGGGACTTTAGTGCAATGACGGTTTAATCCTGAGATAAAAAGTTTAGGCATTACCATGTATGCACGTAGTCTTTTGAAATGAAACATTATTGAAAAATCAATGTCAATAATATTTCTCTCTCAAATGAGAAAATAAAAGAGTATTGTAGTTTATTGTCGTACTGGACAAAAGTGTTGCATAGTTTAACGTCATATAACAAGGACGAAAGTGAATCAATGTAAAGATATTGATTCTAGGGGCGATTTCACGAATCAACATCATATGAGATGGTGGTGGACCGATGTGAAGAGATTGTTTTTGGGCTTGAACCCTGGGAGGTTGCCTACATACCCAGCCTAGAGGGCAAGGATCAAAGTCCGTGTAGTTCAATTAAATAATGAATTAATGATCAAGTTGTTCTTGGGGACAACGATCTAAATAATAATAAATAAATAAAAATGTTGTTGGGACATATACATGGTTAGCGGCCCAAAGAGAGTGTTACAGTTGAGGTTTTCTCTAAGCTCATGTGAGTCATACTCAGTGTGAGAAACAAGAGGTAACAACAACCTTAACGATGCATAGTTTAATGTCATGTAGGACATATAAAGGGACTATTCATTTTAAAGTCATGCAGTTAGGACTATTGGTGATGCGCAGTTTAGTGTCATGTAGCAGGGACAAAATACAGTTTAATGTCAGGTAGGACGTATTGTGAACTTTCTGTACAGTTTAGCATCATGTAGTTAGGACGATGGGAACAATAGAGTTTAACGTAATGTTGGACGAAAGGGGGGAACTGTGTAGTTTAATGTCATGCAGTGAGGACAAAATAACACACCATTTACGTCATGTTGAACGCATTGGGGATTTTTTTCCATAGTTTAACCTCATGTTGGATGAAAGTGAGAATAGTTTAAGGTCATATGCATGGACCGTGGATGGTGTAGTTTAATGTCATGCTGGACGGTGGTGTCGTTTAAGGTCATACAGGACCATTGATGATTATATAGTTTAACGTCTTGCTGGACGTAAGGGACTTTTATACAGTTTAACATCATGTAGTTAGGATGTCACAGTTTAACGTCTTGCTGGATGTAAGGGACTTGCAAAATAGTTTAGGGTCATATGCATGGACCGTTGAGGATGCAGTTTAAGGTCATACAGGACCTAGTTGCAGTCTAAGGTCATACTGGACCATTTAGGGAACTTTTTCACAGTTTAATGTCGTGTAGGATGAAGTTTCAGTTTAAGGTCATATTGGACCATTGCTGTATAGTTTAACGTCATATAGCAAGGACGAACTGGTGCTGCACAGTTTAGTGTCATGTTGCGGGGATATTATACGAATACATTGTATTTTATACAAAATATTTCTTCAAAAATATGGCATTAGTTGGAGTAGTAATGAGTTCTCCATCCATCGAGATTAATGAATAAGATCCATTGGAGTAGACCCTATGTATTGAATAAGGTCCTTCCCATTTTGGCTCAAGCATGGGAGGTTTCTTTCCATGTATCATTGGAGTTTTGAGAACTAATACCAATTCTCCCTGAATGAATGAACGAAGACGAACCTTTTTGTTAAAAGCTCGTGCTATTCGATTCTGATAGATTTCTATGTGGTGAAAAGTGCACAATCTTTTCTCATCTAACCGTTCCAATTAATTCAATCGCTTTTGGGATTGCTCATCTATAGATAACTGATCACAAATGGTTACTCTGAGTGAGGGAAATTGAAATTCAATTGGCTAGACTGCTTCTGTTCCATATACCAATGAATAGAGAGTTGACCGCGTTGCATTGCGGGTGGTTGTCTGATAAGCCCAAAAAGCATGGAAGAGTTTATCAGGCCATGTCCTCTTATCTTTATGCACCATCTTTTGCAGTATATTTTAAAGAGTCTTGTTAAAGGCTTCTATTTGGCCATTGGCTACTGCATGATACCGAGATGAATGGTTGGATTTAATGTTGTATTCTTGAGACAATTTCTTCACCTCAGAAGAACAGATGTTGGTGCCGTTGTCTGTCAATATGGTATGAGGGACACCAAATCTAGTAATGATGTTAGACTTGATGAAGCTAACAATGCATTTAGAACTGAATTCTTTGAGAGGTACTACCTCTTCCCATTTGGAAAAGAAATCAGTAGCAGTAAGAATGTACTTAAACTGCTTGGTTGTAGCTGAAGGGTAAGGTCCCACCACATCCATTCCCCATGTGGCAAATGGCCATGAGTATTTAGTTGTATGAAGCAACTCTGGAGTTTGATGAATGAAGTTGGCATGTAATTGACATGAATGACACTTCTTTTTGAAATCAACACAATCTTGTATCATTGAAGGCCAATAGTATCCAAGCCTTTGAATTTGATCAGACAATCTATGTCCAGACTGGTGGGAACCATAGACTCTTGCATGTACTTCTTTCATGACAGCCATTGTCTCTTCACCATCAATGCATCTGAAGAGAACTCCATCAAAACCACGTTTGTAGAGAATTTTCTCTAGGTGGTTTGGGCTATCATAAAGAGTAAAATTGACCACACGTCGCCAGATTTGTTCTTTCTCGGCTCTATCAGGTGGAAGTGTTCCATTTTGAAGGTATTCCCTAATAGGTGACATCCATCCTGTAGTATGACCACACAATTCAGGAATGGGACTAATTTCATTAATTTCCTCTGTTCTGGCTTGAACATAAGGTGAAAATGCACGACGGTGGGCAATACTGATGGTTGTCTCGTCCCGATTTGGATCTGCTAGAGCTGTGGCTATATTAGCCAGTGCATTAGCTTGAGTATGTTGTGATCTTGGGACATAAGAAAATGTCGATTCTGAAGGGAATTCCGCCATTAACATTCTGATGTAATCATACAAAGGGATTAACTCTTCTTTTCTGATGGCATAATCCCCATTGACTTGTTTGATTACCAAGTCTGAATCACCTTTCACCTTTATGTGATTCACTTGTGCTTGAAGCACTAACTCCAAGCCTCTGATAAGAGCTTGGTATTCAGATTCATTATTGGTACCACCTTCCCACAATAAGAAGAAATAAGGTAACAATGCCTTATCTATAGAAATGAGTACAATTCCTAAACCAACTTTGTTGAATTTAGGATTTTCCAATTTCTTCCCTGTTGGAATTCTGGAAGCACCATCAAAATACATTTCCCATGTTTGAGGACACTCTTGAATAGAAAAAACTTCCTCATCAGGGAGTTCAATATCTGAAGACGTGTCTTCTACTGAAGGATGTTCAGCCAGGAAATCAGCCAGAGCATGACCCTTTATTGCCTTTTGAGATACATAATGAATGTCGAACTGTGGCAAAATCACTTCCCACCTTGCTAGACGTCCTGTAAGAATTGGACGACTAAGGATGAATTTGAGCGAATTATTGCAAGATACCAATTGGTCCTCGTGATGTTGCAGGTAGTGTCTCAGTTTCTGAACTGCAAATATTAATGCCAGGCAGCACTTCTCAATACTTGAATACCAGGTTTCTGATTCGAGCATAGTTCTACTGAGATAGTAAAGGCTATTTTCATTCCCAGAATCATTCTTTTGAGCGAGAAAGGCACCCAATGATCGCTCTAGAGCTGTCACATAGTGGATAAGTGGTTTACCTTCAACAGGTGGCATGAGTACTGGTGGACTCAAGAGGTATTTCTTGAGAACATCAAACGCTTCTTGACATTCTTTAGTCCACTGGTAAGTGGCTCCATTTTTCAATAATTTGGTAATGGGTAAACTTTTTCCTGCCAAATTGGCGATGAAACGCCGAATATAGGCTAATTGTCCTTGAAGTCCTATTAATTCTTTCAAATTCTGAGGAGGTGACATACCAAGGATTGATTTGGTCTTCTCAGGATCAACTTCAATACCATGATGGCGTACAGCAAAGCCGGGGAATTTTCTTGAGGTTACCCCAAAAGCACATTTTAATGGGTTCATCTTCAAATTATGTTGTCGAAGCTTGTGGAATATGACTTCCAAATCATCCAAGTGATTAGAATGTTGTTATGATTTAACCACCAAATTTTCTATATAGCATTCTAAAAACTTCCCTATGAAAGGTTTGAAGATACGATGTATGGCGCGTTGATATGTTGCACCTACATTATTTAAACCAAAGGGCACCACATGGTGAAAACACACACCATGAGGGGCTCTAAAGGCTGTAGATTCCTCATATTCTGGGGCCATTCGGATCTTATTATATCCGGAATATCCATCCATGTAGGAAAGTACTTCATAGCCAGCCGTCGCATCAATTAATAGTTCTGTAATCGGAACCGGGAAATCATCTTTAGGACAATACCGATTAAGATCTCTGAAATCGATGCAAACCCTAATTTGTCCATTCTTCTTCTTTACAGGTACAATATTAGCCAACACTTGGGATATTGAACTTCTCTGACGAAGTTAGCTTTGATCAGCTTATCCACTTCAGCATTAATTTCGGAAGCATAAGTTGGGTGTGTTCTTCTCGCGGCTTGCTTAAATCCTCGATGTTCTTTTGGTAAACCCAAATGATGAGTAGCAATATCAGGATCATGCCCAGGAATTTTTGTATAGTTCCAAGCGAAAATATCTTCATTTTTCTTTAGAAAAGAAATATACATCTCTTGATCTTGAAGGGTCATGGCCACACTAATTAAAGTGGGGCGTGGATCTTTCTCTGTACCCAGATTTATTTCTCTGAGTTCATCCACAGTGTTAGAGATACCCTCTTCAAATGCTGGAGGAGCATCTCTAAGATCTTCCTCTTCCTCTTCATCATGTGCTATTTCTTCCGTTTCTACTTGCATAATAGATGACAAAATGAAACTTTCATGATCAGTAGAGATGTCCAAATTTGCACATTTTGAAGAAGAAGCTTCTATTTCTGACCCTATTGATGATAAAGAGCCTTCTTTGGGAAATAAAGAGGAGATTATGGATTGAGAATTGACATCATTATTCACCTCCGATGTTGCTATAACTTCTTCTGGCCTGATTGGCGAAGTATAGACCTGTTGGATTTCAGTAGATGAAATGAAGACGTCACCACTTGTGCTTTCATCACTGTTTGGTAGGTTACCAATTTCTCCCTTGTTGTCTGGCTCAACTGTCGTAATTGAAATTATGGATCTTTCCATAAGAGTATTTTGATTTGGGACTATTTTGTCAATTTGACTGATAGGTAACACATAATCAATACTCACATGTGTAAATGGATTTATTGGAATTTTCTCCAAACCATAGGGAGCATTAACTTTGGTAATTTCCTTCATTGTAGATTTTTCTCTTCCCTTCATGTGATAAAATTATGCCTCAATGTATTGAGACTCACATGTCTTGAACGAGGCCTTATCACCATACAATTTTCCAAATTCACCATTGAAACATTATTTGAGACATTGATGGTATGATGAAGGGATAGCTGCATGTTGATGTAGCCAAGGTCTTCCAAGCAAGACGTTGAAATCTGATTCTTGGTCAACAATCATGAAATCCGAATTGGATACAAGATTTCCAAACTGAGTTCTGAGTGTAACTTCGCCTAGTGGTTCTTGTTCATTTTTATCATATCCTTGTAACATCATGGTAGAAGGAGATAAATCAGATTCCGTGAGGCCCAATAGACGAAGTGTACAGATGGGCATGAGGTTGACTCCTGAACCATTATCAATGAAAGATCTTCGGATATCTACACCATTGACTTTTCCAGATAAGTACAGAGGTTTTATGTGCCCATGCACAACATCATCTTCATCTTTATCATTAAATGATATCACTACATTGCAATCTGCAGGATTATTCTCTATGTGATAGACTTCAGCTCCAGCAATTTCAGCTTCAAACTCCTGAGGACTTGACAAAGCTTCGATGAGTGCTTCCCGAAAATCTTTTGACAGATTCAAAGCATCCAAAATTGAAAACTTGGCTGGTACTTGGGCCAAGTGTTTCAATATATCATACTTTTGATCTAAATGTCTGCGTTTCCCAACAGGAATATGCGGTTTAGCAGGTACCTTGGAAGCAGATGCTTTGGAAGCTGATGCATCTTGTATTGGGATAGAAGTTGGAAAAATCCTTGGTTTTGGAAGATTAGAAAAATTAGATCCATTTACTTGTTGAGATAAAGAAGATGGAATTTTCAATCTGTCTTCCAAAATAACTGTTCCAAGACTGAGTTGAATATTGGCAGAAGAACTTTCTTGTTCTTTTTGAGCTCGCTAAAGGGTTCTACCACGAGTTTCTACTGCACACACAGTGCTAGCAGGGGTAGAATTGGAGTAGTGGCTTCGGAAATATCCACGTCTTCCCCTGTATCCTGAACATATGGAACTTCTTCGGATTCCCTTATTTGATATAGGGAATTCAGACTCATCAAAATTGAAATTACGACTGGAATACGGATCTGTTAATTGAATAATATTAATAGAACCGAAGATTAACTCTTCTTCTAATAAAGACTCTGCCTGACTAGCCTGTTTAGGTTGTGCCATTTGATGGGGCGGAGCCCGTTGTTTTGAAGTAGATGGAATATAGTCTGCCAGATTCAATGACAATTTAGGCTTTGACACATACTCATCTTCTTCTGATTCATTTTTCTTCTTTGAATCAAACCGTTTCTTTGAGGACTTTCCCTATGACGAAGAGGGTTTTACCGCAATATTCATGGCAGAAGACACAATTGGTTTCTTTAATTGTGTTCGAAAAATGGCATGAGTCCGATTGATTGTCTTTCTGACCATCCAATCATCATACTTCTATGCATTTCTGCTTTTGACTTCTTGCCATTCACCTTCTTCCTCTGGAACTATAGCAGTAACACATGCTACCTGAGTCGAAGAACCTTTCAACTTGACTTGTCCCAAGTCGACCATCTTTTGCAGGAGGTCTTTGAAGACAAAACATTATTGGATGGGATGCCCTAATATTTGATGAAAGGGACAATAATTGGGACGGTCTCTATCTCCTTCCTTGTTTGGCCTCTTGGGCACTGGTAATTGAACCAAATTATTTTCCAGAGCTGAAATGAAGTAACCAGGAATTTGCTCATTTCGGAAAGAGTATGTTTTACTCTTCAAATCCTCAAATTGTTTTCGTCGTTGATCTCTTTGATCATTTGGACGAAACGGCCTTTGTTGTTGGCGTTCAAGACGTGGATCCCTTCGAGAAGATGATGGTTTTGAAGTAGAAATAGGTATAGGATCTTGTTTAAGCATAACTGTAGCAGTTTCTGCTTTACCCTTTCTCCTTCTTGAAGTTGATGGAATTACACGAGATTTAACCTTAGCCTGTATAAGGGAAACTTAAATCTGCTGAGCGATTGATGTAAGGTCTCGAAACCCTCCTATGTATTTCACAGGGATCAATGGCCTGCGTAATTCGTCACGCAAATTTTCCACACAGATTGGCAACAGCTCTTCCTGAGGGAGTGCTAAACTCAAGGAATACGTTAATCCCTTCTAGCGACCAATGAAATCAGAGACTCTTTTATTATACCTTTGCTTGAAGTTTGTAAGATCGAAAACTTTAGTTTTTGGCAAAGTTTAGCTGAACTGATGAAGGAATTTTTGACGAAGATCCTCCCATCCGATGATAGACCGGGATTTCAATCTTGTATAACAGACAAAAGATGGTCCATGAAAGGTTCGCACAAAGCATCTGAGTGTCACTGCTTCTTGCTGCTCCAGAGTTCCCATCATAGGATCACAACAAGACACGTAATGCGTCAAATGTTGTTCAGGGTCGCCTGATCCATTGAAAGTAGGGAAAACAGGGTTTCCAAAACTAGATGGAGGAGAAATTGAATCTACCCATTTAGGGTAAACATTCTTTTCTGGTTGAACTTATGCCTGTTTCCCTTCCATAGTTTCTAACCGATCTGTTAATGACTGAATTGTAGTTATTAACTTTTGAGAAACATCAGGTTGAATTTGGTCTTGGGTAGGTTCAATGAATGGAGCTTGGACAGACGTGGTGATAGGTGCTGCAACTGATGGTAGAACTGCCAACCATTATTGCGTTTGACCTGTAGGATTAGACCTCTGAGGGTGTACTGATAAAGGAGGATATTCCTGATCCATCTCAGTAGTTACAACAAATTCCTTCGGCTGTCGGACTTCAGCATTCTTAAGAAGAAGACCACTCTGAAGTATTTCTGCATTCAACCTTCTTAATTCTTTCATTTCTTCCTCTTGTTGTGCAAACCTTTGCTCTAACGAGAGCGATTGACCTTCTCCATAGGAAGGATATGTAACCTGATTTTTCCCCTCGCTTTGTTGGATACTTTTTGGAGAGAAGGAAGTGGATTACCTAGGTTCTGAGTAATCCTTTGACTTCGTGTATGCACACCTTCTTCATTTTTATCGGCGCATACATTTTCTTGAGTAGGACGCTCTTCATCTGAGTCCCCTGAGTGATTCTCCTCTGGTGGATTAGCAACGACGACACTAATGACATTGATTGATGTATCATACATCGCATCCCTTCTATCAACATTTCTGTGATATTGTCTTCTTTCATGTCTTTGATGAGACATTCCCTTTTGTTGATTTAATCTTTTAGGAACATCTTGATGAGCTATAACTTGGAGGGAATCTCCTGATAATTTGGGTCTTCGTTCCTCTTGGGGCTTCTCCCCCAATCGAGAAAAGACCAATATTCTCTGAGAAGGGGATTCATGATTTGAAAAAGTCCCCAGTCTCGAGAACTAGGGATGTTCCTGCTTCTTCCGCTCAACTCCTCAAATCCCATTTGTTGAATCTGAGGGTTGGGTTAAAGGATTCCCCAGTCTGACAAGCTAGGGTGGCTCTTGACATGCTATGTCTGAGACATTCTTAAAATCTCCCTTGATCTTGCGAATCTTAGTTCGGAAATTAGCTGGATGCATTAACCTGTATCCACTTTTATCACCTGGTTCAACAGACCGTTGGATGATTTCCGAGACTTCTGTCATTTGGTGACATGTTTGCTCCATACGAGAGGCTTGTGCAATATTCTCGCCTGCTTGATGTAGGAGCAATTCAACAACTTGTTCTCTATATGCTTTATTTTGAGAGGAACTAGTTGAAGCCTATTCTTGAGCAAGGTTTTGATTATGAACAAAGCCCATTGACTGTGGCCGGCCATGTGAAATTACATTGCATGAGACCATTTTCGGCGGGCTTTGCTGACTGGAAATCACTGTGAAATGTAGTGCTCTGTGAACATCCCATCCTCTGATATAAACACCAGATGGAGAATTGGCAATTAACTGACACAATTTTCTTAGTGCGCCAAGTCATGAAAGTTTAAGGGTTCTCTTTTTCTTTTCATCTTTCAGATACCGATAGACTGATAGAGATGCCAAATCAATCTGAAGTTGTAGCCCTTCTATTATCTTAAGATGATTTTCATATTCATCATAAGATAGTACCTTCTTCGTCAATTGAAAAAGATTTTTCCATATGTTGAGACGAATATCATGGACTTCATCTTCCATCAACATCTTTGGAATGTCATACTGGGAGTCAGCCAAAGTCCAAAACTTGACTGGTACCTCACTTTTCACCAGTTTTTTCCTCATATTTAGCATTTCCTCTTTATCATTAAATGAAGATTCTTCTACCTGTTTTGACCAGAGATGGTGTTTCCTTGTTGCTTCATCGGATTCAACAAGATTGGTAGAGAGATCATTGATCAAACTAGAAGATGCATGACATAAGGGTGGTTCGGAGAATGACCTACACCCCGGGATATCTTCTGATTGAGAAAGTATTTCACTTGCTAGCGATAAAGCATCAGACATGACTAGTTTCACATTTGCAAGTGCCTCAAGATAAGAGGGATTTCTCGGTACTACATTGTCCACTGGAGTATTTTCCAGGCAATGTGAATCACTACTGCGGAGAGGACTTTCGCATAAAAATTCATCATCATGAGGAGGACCACCATAATGGGTTACAGCAAAAGATGAAATCTCTTGATCCTTGGTCTTCTGACCACACAGAGGGTTCCTGTGGCTCTCATCTGAAGAAGAAACTTCAAGATTGACCTAATTTCCATGAAGCAAGACTTCATGGGGAAGTGTCTGTTGAAGACTTTCGGAATTAATGTTCCCGTTATTGGGAACTGAGGGAGTAGAATCTTGAATTCCAACAGATAAATGTCTGAGGGCTTCAAGAACTCTAGCATCGAGCAAGGCCTAGTTATAGATTGGCCTTTGATCTCCTGACTGTGCTGGGCGGATCTTTTTCTTAGATGCCTTCTTACTCTCTTTGGAAACCACTTGATGACGAAAGTGGTTACTCTGAGCAGGTGTATGTGCCTGATCAGGAAATATGGTCAGGTTAGGCTGACGATCTCCACTCAAATCAGGTGTATGTTCCGGACTTGGTTGTCCGTATGATATGGGGGAGTATGCCCCAAATCCCACTTGGACAGGAACAGATGTGTGTGTCTGTTCTGGAGTGAATCGTTGATGTGTCACTCCACTGCTAGGGATAGATTTATGTGTCTTTTTCCTAAGATGATGCTGAAGCTGTTATGATATCCTGGCAAGCATCCAGAATATGAGCAGGAATTTGCTTCTGCTCTTTCACCATTGACAAAATATGTTTGGTGACTTCAGCTGCCGGAACGGGGATATACGTCCATTCCGGGCTTGTAGTAGGTGTATGTGCCCACTCCTGTCCTCCTTTTCTTGTCAGTGAATCCTGAAAGTACTCAAGTGTGGAGGCAGAGAGTTGAGTCTACCTCTTGTTTCTCGTCGGAGCTTTCCGACTGACTTCTCCATGCACTACCAAGAGAGACTGTTGGTAGTCTTGATTAGTACTAGCAGGTGTATGCGCCTGCTGATTACACATTGCCAAATGCGGTTGACGAGATCCATCCTATGTAGTCAGGCAAGCCTGCTGACTAACTGATGATGTATAAGCAGGTGTATATTCCTACGTATAGTACTCCGCCAGAATTGCCTGGCGGGATTGGCTTGATGCTGCAAGACGAATCTACTAGATAACGGAATTAAAATGGACAGGTGTGTGTGTTCTTGCTCATTGTTTGCCACCAAGTTAGTTTGGTGGACTTCTCCGGAGATGGAATGGATGAAAACCTGCCCATTGTTAACCGGATTCCGTCTCTGGCAGTTTGTCTTTCCTGCTCGGGTTCGAGGAACCTGAGCTGAATGCCTGGAGTCGGTACCCTCATCATGTTGACGGCGCACTGCCGCACAAGTCTGGCAGCGATTGATGATGGGATCCCTCAGGAAGGACTCCTTTCTTTTTGAATTAAGGCCCTAAGGGACCTTCTCATTCACTTCTTCAGAGTAATGGAGCGAATGGAAATTTCGTTCCAGGGATAACGACCCGAAACGGTTGGAGACGGTAGTAAGCACCGCCTGCCTCTTGATCACTGGTCGTCGTTTTCCGGACGACCTGTGTGAGTTTTTCACTTGGAGGGCCTTTCAGGCAGCCTCTAGAGTTGGGATGGTACCGTGTTGACGGTACTCCTTAACCAGCACATTTGATACGCAGCGTTGAAGACGCTGAGTAGGTGATGTCATCCTCAGAGCGGATGACAATCCAGTAGGAATAGCAGCGGTGGTATTTGAAGCAGCAGTATTCACAGATGTGAATTTGAGAGAATCCATTATGGAAATACAGAAGATCTTGGAAATGAGTGTCTGTTTGATATAACAGACGTAATCAAGATAAAATTCAGCCACTTCATCCTTTGGATGAGCACACATGTCAATGATTGTTTTTGTTAGCCCTCTTAAAATAGGGGCTTAACAAATAGGTAAAACATCATTTTAACTTGGTTAAAGATTCACGTCGGGTTCACCATTTTTTGTTTCCCTCGGAATTCGGGGATGACCTCCTGGATGGGAGATTCAAACGTTCTGATCGGTTTCTAGCGGGTTTGTTCGTAGAACCGGAAACATCCAATGATTCCACATCCATTTGGACCTTCATTACAAAGGTATGTGCTCATTAGCTTGTGGACTGATGAGGCTTAGGAATTTGCATTGGTCGAGAGGATGGGAGGTCAGACTCATCACACCTTTTTGAGGGGAATTATTTTCTATTCCGGGACACTCTTTATAGATTTAAGTTATGTTCATGAATCCTTATTACATTAACAAGTATAAAATGAGCATTCCTTCAGTTTTGAAAATCAATGATTAAATATGTAAGAAATTTAGAGAATATTTTATATGTATTCGAGGTTTTTCATCAATAGAGAATCATCTGTATTTATTTAGAGATTCTTGGTCAATGGTATCCTTCAAAACATTTATATGAAAGTCTCTTGGTCATTATGATGACTAGGCTGGTTTTAAATCCACTTAGTGGGGCAGTTGAAGTTTATTGTCATTCAGAAGGACATGAATTATTTCAAGAGTTGGGATCGAACCCATAGATGGGCTACCTATGTATCCTTTGCTTTGGAAAAGGAATCAGAACCCACGTAGTTCGTGTAAAGGAGTATGATGTTTATGATTGATGGATCAAAGAAGGATGTCACAATTACTTTTACACTCTAAGCTCACGTGAGTCATGCTCGGTGTGAGAAACAAGAGGTATTGGTAAAAAATTAGACAATTGTGCCATGAAAGATGCAATCATAAGAAATGGTTTGGGGCTTATGTATATATGACTGCCCAAATAAATGATGGTTAGGATTTACTTTAGGGAGAAAATCCAGGAACAGGGTCCATAAAGGTATATGTGCTTCATGGAGATTTGAATACTCTAACTTGGGACTTATTCCTGAAAAGGAAACCCAAATCAAGAGAGGATTGAAAACTGGGTTTTACTCCTGAGAAGGAATCCCAGATCAAACATAAATTAGGACTGGTTAATGAGAATTTAAGGGACTTGGGGCTTATTCCTGAAAAGGAAACCCAAGATTATGACTGGGACTTATTCTTAAAAAGGAGGCCCAGGTTAAGGGATTTATGACTGGGAATTATTCCTGAAAGGGAAGCCCAGGTTAAGGTTATGACTGGGAATTATTTCTGAAAGGGAAGCCCAGGTTAAGGATTAAGGTTTGGGGCTTACTCCCGAGGAGGATGCCCATATTTGAGACTAGGGCTTACTCCGGAAAAGGAATCCCAAATTAGAGGATCTGGGGTTTACTCCTAATAAGGATGCCCAAAAATTAAGGTACTTGGGGCTTATTCCTAAAGAGGATGCCCATAATTATGACTGGGACTTATTTCTGAAAAGGAGGCCTAGGTTAGGGGACTTGGGGCTTACTCCTGAAAGGGAACCCCAAGATTATGACTGTGAATTATTCCTGAAAAGGAGGCCTCGGTTAGGGGACTTGGGGCTTACTCCTGAAAAGGAAGCCCAAGATTATGACTGGGACTTATTCCTGAAAAGGAGACCCAGGTTTAAGGATTATCTCATCTTAAAGGATGAGGTTGAATGAATGAACTCTCCATATTTGGTGACATAAAGATATTTAAATCACTAGATTTTGAGAGATATTCCACAGAATTCCTTTCAGATAAGGAAGTCAAATCAAAAATTGTGCCATGAAATGGATTTAAAGAGTGTTTTGAAGACTGAATCTTGAATAGGAAAGGTGTAATGGATTAAGAGGGGTAAAATAGGAAAGATGGGAACCAAAAATGATGGGGCGCGCAAGTCTTGGAAGGCGCGCAAGTACTGCGGCGGCGCACAAGTATTGGTCGCACAGGTATACCTGCACGACATGGTGGGTACTTGCACGATATTCAACTAGCATTTGAAATACTTGAGAGACTCTTCATTAAAGCCTTTATAATCCTCTTGAGGTTCTTCCAAAAAAGGGATGCGCAAGTTCTATCGAAGGAATAAGGCGGCGCGCAAGTGTGACCACTTCCCTTAAGGGATGACTACTCAGGAGCGCATGTGTTGATGAGTTTCAACACTTAGGCCTTACTACCTCTCTTTAGATCTTCCGTTCTAGGTATGAAATTACCTTAGAAGTGTTCCGGAATCTTTGAAAAGAGACTTGGGCGTCGGGAGCTTCAATCCGAGTTTCTAAAAAAAGATCCTCTTGAATGGGGGGCCCACAGGGTCTATTTATAGGTAGGAGAAGACCCCAGGCGGTTACCGGGAGGTTATCAATTAGGTAGCGCAAGTGGAATTGCGCAACAGTGATATAACTTGCGCGGTGCAGTTGCTTTTGATCCTTTGTTCATGCCTTTGTCGATTTTTGATATTTTCTTCAAAGGTTGAATCACTTTGAGCTCAGATATTCCCCTTTTCCTATTTTTAGATTCTGTGACGAAAGGAGCGTCAACAATGACCTTGATGGGGTCTAGTGATGGACTACCTAAAGCTGAATGGTCCTTATTGTTCATTACATATATACCAGGTGATACGTGCACACAGAACCCAAGAAAATTGGCATTACCGTGTCCAAAGGTGCATGAGGGTGTTGCTGGTGTGGGACAACCATATCAGGGGCTATCTATCTTTGTTATCAAAATCTAGAGATGGATTTCCACGTGATCGTGGGTCTAAAAAATACCCATGTCCTCCTGTTCATGGAACGGGTATTTCTTAAATAGGTTCATGTGGGGATTTATAGATTACACGAAGGGAATGCAGGAGGTACCCGTAGACCCGGATAATCTTGTTTGGAGGTCTCATGTATTCACTGCAAAACATGGAGACTCTCAAGATCGGGATACACACGTTCACTGGTTCATATTTGCGTGGACCAACATAGGTTCCCCATATCACCGTGTCACATGAGGCTCCATCATTCATGTGACAACGTGATCTGGGGGGTCTAGAAAGAGGTCTACGAGCATTCATAAGGATCTAGTATGTGACCGTGTGTTCATTTGATGATCACGCTATGGGTTCTACTGATGACATGCATTAGCAGTTTCTCATGGAAGGGGACTATTTTATTACCTGTAGGTGATCCATCATTGCGTTGGCCCATAGATATGTCTCTCCAGTGCTTCTCTCTACTACCCATTGTATTTTGAGGCTCTTTCCCATATCCCCCTTTTTCTTGTGTTTTTCGGGAGGCGAGGGGGTTTATATAGGTTGTGTGAGGCAGAGGTCAGTGACATATTTTATAGATTTTTTTTGTCTATATGGGTTTTAGATTTTTTCGTATGGAAAAGGGATAAGGTTTGAAATATTTTTAAATATAAGTCTCTAGATGCGTTAACTATATTTACGCATCTTCGGTGTAGAGAGATGTGTGAACGGGGTTCACGCATCGTTCATCCCATCTTCTAAGGATGCGTGAACTTGTTCAGACATCTCTCCGCACCGAAGAAGTGTGAAAAGGGTTCACGCATCCTTCGAAGATGGGATTAAGGATGCGTGAACTCCGTTCAGGCATCTGGACAAGAAAATCAATAAACCCCCTGCCCCCAATTTATTCTTCACCTCTAGATTTTGTTGCAAATTTATATAGAATTTTATTCGCAACAAATATTTTCTACTTTTAAGAAGGTAAAATTTATATTAAAATATTCAACAGTTTAATTGTGTTTATTTATTTCATTTTTATGATTTTTTTATTTGATTTGTGATGTGTAGAAACTAGTGTTTGTGTGTATGATTTACTTATTTCATATGTTTTGATGTGTAAATAAGTGTCTTTTGTATGATTTACTTTATGAACAATGTGTTTGTTGTGTGAATTTGTATTTAATGTTTAGGAAAATTAATTAGGTCATGTCTAAAATGTTGTATGAATTCATATTGAATGTTTTTAAAAATTAAATATGTTATAATAAATGTTATCTTTAATGTAATATTAATATAAATTATAATATT
Organism: Viscum album; assembly: GCA_963277665.1. Classification (NCBI taxonomy): domain Eukaryota; kingdom Viridiplantae; phylum Streptophyta; class Magnoliopsida; order Santalales; family Viscaceae; genus Viscum; species Viscum album. The sequence goes on along the minus strand of OY728123.1, from coordinate 2,056,983,200 downwards.
TTTATACACTGGTAATATAAATTGTGAATAATATATTAGTTATATGTATCATATTTAAATTTATTAAAAAATATATCATTTTTTTTTCTCTTAATGGTATAAAAATAGTTTTGTGTAAATAAATATTTTAAATTATAATAGTTATAATAAAACTTAGGAAATATAAAAGTGGTGTAGATATTTAATATGTATTTCATAATGTAATAGATATAATAAGTACACCCAAAAACATGGTATGTTGTGTGATGACTGATCTTGAGATAACCGATCAATGAATAATTGAAATTGCATGCCTTATTTTGTGAATGTGGTTATTAAATTTGTAATAATTTCATTTATATTTCTGTATTGATGAGATGTTAATAATATCTGACTAACTATTAAAGGACCAACATTTCTGCTTAAAAAAAGTTATGTATTTCATACCCCTAGAACCCCTCACATGGAAGTGAGTAAATTTTTTATTAAAATGCAATCAACAAGAGGTGTCTCTGAAGAGGCGTCCCTAGAGAGGTATCCCCGAAGTGGCTTTCGAGAACAAGAATTCGACATGAGGTGTTTCTGTTTGAAAGGAGACTAATGGTTTTTGAAATATTGGATAATAGAAACTCCATGATTCTACCCATATGTTCGGGTTAGTTTATCAAATAATGATCAAATAATCATAAGTATCAAGATCAAGTCATGATTAATTAATCATAATTAATAAAAATATATAACGCTATATTAAATAATCTATAATATTGATGTAGTATATAATATTCTATTAATTATTTTTTATAGGTAATAATGTCGGCACAAATATATTACACCGATGAGACCATTTACACGGAGTAGGGATTTAGTTATAGTGTGGCACCTGTAAGAGTGGTAAATCGTCATGGTTGTATGACATTAGATGCATTTCGCAATAAGATTTATAATCGGTTAAAATTGAGGGTCGATCAATCCATTTCTTCAATCACATATCGACATCTACAACATCCCAAACGTTTCTGGAACACTGAGTACCCTTTGTTCAATAATGATGATTGGATGGATGCATCTTCCATATTTAGACAGCAGTGTGCTAATGGTTTGATGGAATTGTATGTGGTGATTTCTGATATAGATGTGGGGCAACTGACTACTACAGAACCATTTTTTGTGAGCTCTGTACATGTTGGCCCTTCACATCACTCTTTTTTATTTCCTCCTTCTCATTTGACTATAGTAATAGAAGAAAATTATGAATAAGATGATCAAAATTTAAAAGGAAATGTAGATGGCATCCTTTTGTTTGCTGATATAGTGAATGAAGGTTTATCTGAGGAAGATGAATCTGGGGATCCATCATGTGATGATATGGGTGAGGGTGATGTGGGGAATGAACCTTCAGAGGTTCCTTTGAGTGATGTGTTTGAGGGTGATGTGGGCAATGAACCTTCTGAGGTTCCTTTGAGAGACAGTGATCCACGACATCCACCGGTTAGTGGAAATCATCCTTCAGTATAGAGTTAATTAGTTAATGGAATGTCTCGTCAACAACGTTTTTATTGAGAAGTCATTACACTAGCTTCTGAAATCTATCGCATTATAAGGAATATGTCTGCGTCATTTGATAATGCCGTCTATGTTGGGAAAGAGTTTGGAAGTAAATTGTTCATGAAAAATGTGAAAAAGCAATATCACAGTGGGTGACATTTCACATTTGTGGTTGGTGAGTCAATGAAGGAAAAATATATCATTCGTTGTGAAACATATGGGCCGAAATGTAATTTTCAATTAAGGGAAATATTTGATAAATGTTTTTCATGTTGGAGGACAACCAAATTTGAAGGGCCACACACTTGTGTGCATCCATGATTGTCACAGGATCTCTCTTCCCTTAATTTAGAGTTTATATGAAATGTTATTTGTGAGATGATACGATCATGATAGGATGTTCCCATTTCACTTATTATTGAAAGAATTCAACAATTGTATAACAACAAGATATCATATACCAACACATGGAATGAAAAACATAAGGCAATTATAAATGTGTATGGTGATTGGGATGAATCTTATGTTATGTGTCCACAACTTATAGAATTGATAACTCTCAACATTCAGATTGTTTATCAATTGGACACTCTTGAGTATGTATCCCTAAATCACCAAGTTGATTGAACAAAGTGAATGTTTAATATGGTTGTAGGGGCATTCAGGCCATGCATTGCGGCCTTTCCCTATTACAAACAATTTATTCAAGTCTATGATACATTCCTTTGTAGAATGTATACCGGTGTTCTACTCATTGCTACCACATAGGAAGATAATCGTGCTCATATGCCACTTTCATTTTCTATTGTTAAAAAGGATAATGCTAAATATTGGAGATGGTTTTTGGCATGTGTACGTGTTCATGTCACTCAAAAACATTGTGTGTGTCTGATATCTGATCGCCATTGAGAGATTATAGAGGTCGTGGTTAGTGATTGGGTTTTATGGACTGAGCCGAATTCTTATCATTGTTATTACAGTAGACATATTGTTAGTAATGTGCATAAGAATTTCCGAGATGATGCCATAAAGAAGGAAATCTTCAAGTTGGGTATGTTTTTATAAATATATATTTTTTTAAAAAATTATTCTCCATTTTAATATATTATTCCCTTATGGATTCAGCATATGAGCACCAATAAGAAAGGTTTGATCGGTGCCTTGAAGAGATCTGAATTTATAATGAATATGTGTATGAATATATAATGAAAAATTTCTTAGGAAAAATGGTCATTAGCATATGATGAGGGCAGAAGATATTGCCATATGAACACTAATATAGTGGAGTTCATAAATGGGGTCCTCAAGGGTGTGCACAAATATCCAATCACAGGGTTCGTGCAAGAGACATTTTATAGATGAGTTCACTACATTATTGATTGGTCCCTAAAGGTCTATCAGAGGATGGAAAACGGAATGTGTTTTACACAAAATTTCCAAAGTGATATTGATTCGATACTGAATGAGGCTATAAGAAGGACTTTTCTAGCCATTGATAGGGAAAAGATGAGCTTTTAGGTAATATTGTGCTACGACCGGGCTACGTGCACTAGTGGTTGACAATTTATAATGATTTTACATAACAGATACTATGAATGAAGAAAGTTTCAAGAATTTAGATATCCATGTGCACATGTTATCGCTGCTTATGTTGTAGTAAATATATCATGGGATCCATAGGTTGACCCAGTGTATCGCAAGAGCACTCTGGTTAACTGTTCTAGTGCATCTTTGATGCATGTTAGTGGATTTCATTCTATCTCATTTCCCGCTAATCTTCCGACCATCATCCCTGATATTTTTAGGTTTCATAACTTTCTTCTATTTTCATTTATGATTTTTTCAATGTTTTTTATAAATTATTGGCTTCATACTACTAGATTACAGCCCCGAGGAAGACTATAATCAAGTCGAATCAGAAATAAAATGGATTGGACTTGAAAATGAGGAGGGAGAATATGATGTTGTATTTTTCATACATAAGGACATACTCATAACAGATGTCCCCAAGTGGTAGGATAGAGCTCCACATCTCGTCATCCATGATTGAGTTTGTGTATTGTATACATTATATGTATATTTTGATTTGTATGTGACTGTTTCAGTATTGAATCCTTTTATTTATGACTTTCTCTATTTCTAAGATGTTTTAATTATGGTTTGTCTCATTTTTTTAATTCTCAAATAGAGAATTTTGTGATACTCAAACTATTAAAAGAAAAACATAGAACGAAAATGAATATATCATGCTTCCACATGTAATAAAGACCGTAATCCAAACAAAAAAATGAAGTATAAATTAAAAATACTAACATTATCATTTTTCATTTTATTATTCAATATTAATTTGAATATTAGTTGAAATTTTTTATTGAACCTCTCATACCACATGCACAGATGCATACAACCTTGAGATTATATGAGGAAAATGACATATCACTGATACCATCCATATGATTATCATCTCTATGCATTCAAGTATCTTATGGGACACACATAAGAACTAGCTCATGGAAGCCCACATGCAATTCTTAGAAGACCTCTTTTGGTTTTAATTAATGAATACCTCATAAATATTGAATCTCAAAATTAGGTTATAGGGTGATTTATTTACTAAGGGGATTGGTCAAGTAATAATAACACTAATCCACCCACAACAAATCAAGTATAAATTTAAAATACTAACATAATCATTTTTCATTTCATTGTTCTAGATTATATTAAATAATATTTTAAATTTTTTATTGAACTCACTATAATAAAGTAATGATGATATCATTTTTGCAGATAGAAGATTTTCCGTTGCTCACATCTGAGGATACTCACGTATCACGACTACTTTTAGAGGGATGTTCAGTGCCTCCGTTAAGTGTACGTAGATCTCAACATTTCAATCATACTGCACCACATCCCGCTATCATCCCACATCATTGTTGTGCTGGATTATATGGTGTACCAATGTGAGACTACACCTTTCTCGATCATTAGCTCATTACTGTTATTATAGAGATATGGAGGCTAGAGTCACAAAAATTCCATTATAGAGAGGGGATATGATTAATACCCTGTAAGATGTGGCCATTATGTTGGGCCTCCCCATCAATCGTGTGGCTCCGACTGGCCGAGTTGTACTAGATTTTGAAGAGCATGTTCATAGACTACTGAGCATAGATGTCCTAGATTATGGCAGGACCATCATTGGTGGTCGATTACGCATGCCTTGGTTAGACCAGCACTTCACACAGTTAGCAGAGGATGCTGATGAGATCACCGTGCTGCGATTTGCACATGCATATATTTTGAGGTCAATCGGTGGAAAAAAAAATTATCACTCCACTCATTTTTTACATTTGATGTATTTATCTTTGTTGGGGTATTTGGATGTGGTCAGCAGGTATATCTGGGGGTCTTCTTTTTTATCATATACATACAGGGAGTAATGTAGCGCATGTCACATCAATAAGATGCAGATCAAGGGATCCATGCTTCTTCTACAGATGTGGGTATGGGAGGACATCCCTCGTTTAGCTCCACATGATCATGTTCCATTACAAGTAGATATTGTATAAGGGGATCCTCATGGACGTTGGTATCTTATTACTTCTTTACACTGTCTAACTTAATTGTATAAATTTCTATTATGAAACGTAAATATAACAATATTATCTATAAGTGGATTCAGTCACATCCACATTCATATTCCCCCAGCCATGACGTCCATGCCTATAGACTTCTATTGGATATCATTCAACCACATGATATAAGTGATTATTATTTATATTGTTAAATCTTTATTATTCACTATACACGTATTCATTTATTAATTGATTATTTATTTTTTTTCTTTCAGATTTTAGGGATGCCATATACAGATACTATTATCCAGAGTCATAAACTGTATTGTAAGAAGATGCTTTCTATCGGCTCATATATGGATCCATTGATTAATTTTCATATAGTCGAGTGGCATTAGACGGATAGAGTTATGAGGATGTTCGGATTCTTTCACCCTATTCCTAACCCGCCCCGTTAGTTTGATTCATTTCATTCTCTAAAGATGTCTGGGAAGAGAGATTTTGATTAGAGGAGATACCATGCTATATATATATTGATAAATGGGATAGACGACATGAATTAAAATTCTGAGGGGTGGGGACAATGATTTTTCATTTAGTGGATCATATGGATTACACAACATGGTACTGCAGGTCCCCACTTATAATTCTGACACGACACAGACATGTATTTCATGAGTAGGTATACATAGTTCTTTCCGAAATTCAGTGAAATTTTTATTCATATTAATTAACAACATAATTTTTTTGTAGGATGATTGTATATGTCGTCTAATACACATGTTTGATCTAGTAGAGCACATGGTATTTTACCTATAATATTTTCACTCTCTTCTATCACTATTGATTCCTTCACTAGATGAGATTAATCATGGCGTTTTCTTTGATATACCACATGTCGAGGAGGCTGCAGAGCTTGCTGAGGCTCTTATATATGTTCCAGGGGTGATTACCATATTACGGGTCATGATGTTCCAGATGGGGATGATGTTCAGATTGATCAGTCAGATACTACTGTTCAATAGGAGGAGGGCATTCTGCATGATCATCCATATGCTCCACCAACTTCTCAGGATCATCCATAGGTAGATACAAAAGTTGACTGGGTTGAGCATAATTCTTTATTACAGAAATCCTCAACACATCAACCATCTTCATTCCATGTTGGTGAGAGTTCCATATATCCTACAATATCATTATATGTAGGACAAGGTACATACGGTGAGACTATACATCCATCACCTGTCACACAGGAGGTTGTGGGGGTGCCTACTGAGGATGATGTGCAGCGTATGCCAGAGCACAGACAGAGACGGACACGAAGTGGATGCAGCCAGTATACACCTGTTTGTGGGATAGAGAAACATCCAATCCAGAGGTGTAGATTAGGTTGATTTTATATTTATGATACATTATGTATGTGCATTACTATTATGATTTATATAGCTGTACTTTTTTAATAAGTGTTTACCTGTAATCAAATTATCTTCTAAAATTAATAATTTCTATTTGTTAATAATTAATAAATATTAATACTCTAGATGAATAATCTGTGAACATTAAGAAATCTTGACAAATATTTTTGATCTCAATGATTAAAATCCTAACATCATGGAACATGTTTTTTGTTTTAAAAATTTAAATTGCTTGAAGAAGAATTTCAATGAATAAAGAATAATTGTAAATAGTAGATCATTATGATTGAAGGCCAAAAAATCCACAATGTGAGATTTATGTAATTAGAAGTTCATTTGGATAATTTTGAAAAAATACATATTCAAACATTATAAAAGGACACATCTTTTACTGGTACACAATCATCACTGGATGATTTAACAATTAAAATACCTCCATCATTTGATAAAATTATGGACATTATGAAAAATATTTATTATATATTCATCTAAAATAAGAATCAATCATTAAGAGGGTTAATACTATACTATCATATGTAAGAATAAGTATTGAATAAGATCATCCTTGGTGAAGTTATGTAAGTTTTCAAAACTAATTTTTATGAGTGTTTCTCTTTATGGGAGGTAAATAAAGAAATATAATATTAATACCAGAATTAATATATCAATGCGAATGAAATCTAATTACTGTAGAACATCTTGGAAGATCATGTTATATAAATATAAATGTTTTTCTAAATCACTCTTCCTTTTTTAACAAAAAAAATACGGAATATAACGGGGTTGTAATTGAATTAATCAAATACCTAAGAAATTATTGCTTCTAAATAAATGATGAATTTTTAAACATTCTATATGATGTGTGAATGTAGTTTACACATCCTTTAGATACCTCTTTAAGGATGTGTGAGCCCCGTTCCCGCATCTAAATTTCTAGGATGTGTGAACCTTTTTCACACATCTCTCCGCACCAAAGATGCATGAACAGGGTTCACAAATCTAAATACCCATTTTTAAAAATATTTCAAACACTATCCCTTTTCCATAATTTTTTAATCCCATACATAAATAAAAACCCTATTTTATGGACTGATGGACACATTCCCATAGAGTCACATATCGATGGAAAAATCAATATTAAATTAGATGAAAAATATGTGGATGCCGAAATGGTTCACAGTCATAAAATAACTCACATAAACTCATTGGTAGTAAAAATTTAGGTCGCATGATCTAGGGTGATCATGCAATGGTTTTGAGTTCTAGGGGAACTCGTGGAAGGTTGGAAAGGCTCGCAACTCCTTCTCCCAGTCATCCTCGGCTCAGTCACATGATCCTGGAATGATCAGGCACCAAATTCAGATGTTTTCAAGGAGTACCATGAGAGACCAGTAGAGCTCATGTCTTAGATCTCATGAGGACTGATTTGGAATTGTGACTTTATCATCAAAGCGTTGCAGACATGGAAGTGAAGATGAGGGAGCATCGGGTGTGCCTTGGGTTGTCCAACCTGTGCGGTTTGAGGTTGAAGACATGGGTCATGAGGCACGTGCGATCGGATGGAATCAATCAAGGGATCCCCTAGATCGAGCTAACTGTGAGGATTAGTAGGAGGTGGGATTTGATGATGCAGATCGTCCAACAGATTGACTAGATGTCTCTTGTTTGATCCTATGGAAAAAACAACATCCCACCTCAAAATCACATTCCTTCCTCCCTCCAGGTTATAAGAATTTTTATGGAATCCATTTGGTTGAGCTGTCAATGAGGTTGGCACCCATTCCACTTGAATCACCCTCTACCGAAAGAGGATCATCCCACCTTTGTGCACGAATTCTTGTGAGCTTCAGCACCTCATTCCCTATATATGGGCCCGACCTGTTCCTCAATGTAGTTATTCTTCACACTAGTTGAGCTGATTTTGTTTGATTCCCTTTGTCATGGTCGACCTAGTCATGCATGGGCTTGGGTTTAATTAATGTAGTGGGATAGCCATTATTTTTGTTTAATTGTAGTATCATGATGAAGTCCTTTAACATAAGAATTAAACCGAAGAATAGAATGAAATTGTTATTTCTCAATCCATTGGAATGTCTCTGCAATCATTGGTTCATGCGTTAATCTATTGTTTTGGAATGTTTCTTTGATCATTAGTGGTAAATTGGGACATGCATGAATAATGATGCCAACACACCTCATGGGTATTTCTCAATACATAGGTCTTCATGTATAACCTCCTCCATGCATTAATATATTGATTGGATCTTTAGTGGTAATTTGGGAAATGCACGAATACCAATGCCAACTCCCCCGATGGGTATTTTTCAAGCCATAGGTTTTTATGTATGGCCACCTATGTGTGTCAATCAGTTTTTTGGAATGTTGTTGTGATGTTTGATGGTAAAGTGGGACATGCATGAATACTGATTCCAATATACCTGGTGGTACAAATAAGTGATAACTAACTAGTATATTCATAATAAATGATAATAAATTAAGTATATAAAATTTTAATGTATATAAATAGGAAAATTTAAATATATATTATTCAATGGGTGTTTATTCAAAGGATTCTATATATTTAAGTGGTTATTTGTATCAAATTTGAATGCCCTGAGATATTTTTATGTCATACACCTTGTTTTATTTTTGAGGGCGTTAATAATACTTTATTTTAATTTTTTTTATCATAACTATTTTATTTTTAATGATATTTAATTTTGTATGACCTCTCATGGAGTTTTGGTTCCGAAGCCATAATGGTTTTTTGGAACTTTAATGAATCAAATATTTTCCATTGGATTAATCACTCTTCATTGAATATTATCTTCCAGGACTTATCTATTATAACCTATCATAATGTTATATTTTTCTTTCACACTATTTTCTAAGGAATTTTTTTTCATACCATGTACTTCTTCTTTACTGAATAAATAATTCATTAAAAATGAAATTTTTTATAAAAATAATTTTAATCTATTTTAATGGATTTACCCCCCTTAACCATGTTTTAACTTGTCACTAATGTTATACATTCCCAAGTAGAAACTAAAAAAAATTAAACCTAAGGATATTTTTATTCCCCATTATTCATAATCAATCAAAGGTCTTGTTATATATTTTATGATTTGGGTTTTGAAATAGAGTAATTTAAAAAAAATCTTTTCTATCATTTCCATATTAATTTTTTTATCTTTCATGTCATATTATTTATATAATATGTATATATATTAAAAGATATTTTATTTTTAAGTCTTTATAATAAGGTTTTGTAATGTATTATCTTTACCTTATAAAAATTTATTTGAATTTAATATTATTTTAATCCTTTATAATATTGTATAAAAAAGTTTTTAATAACTTTTCTTTTTTTTTAGATTTATTTTTCCGGAGAGTTTTTTCTCACCAGAAGTGATGTTTGGATCATCCACTATATTTTATCATGAAATCATTAATTTTGGAAAATGAAAATTTTAATATCATGGGATCTTTTATTTTTATGTTATGTGTTGTTTTTGGATTGTTTAAAAAACCAGTTATTTTTTCTTCGGTTCAATAAGATGAAATTATAATTGATTTTAAGAGGAACACATTTGTTTGAATGATTAATGGCGGGGTCCTAAATATCCCTCTATCACATTGGTTTATGTTTTTGAATCATGATCTCAAAAGGATAAGTGGAATAATTTATTCCTAGCAAATTGGTACATATGAGGATTTTTCCCAAGCCAAGGGGGTATACATGAGATTTTTTACAAAACCCAAGGGTACAATGGTTGATTATCCCAATCCTAAGAAGGTACGAGTGTGGTTGTACCAAAGATAATATGCGATGAATAACTTGGTGTGTACCATTGCAATATCATTTTTGTAATTATTCTTATTCAACACTCATATATTATAATCTTTTTTCTATGATTATTCTTAATGAATCACATTTAATACCTCATAATTTTCACACACTGTTTTCATGGTGAGAGTTTGTCTATTTAAGATAATATATAATTAAATCATAATTTATTTAATGTTTTATTATTATATGTTTTTTTATTCAAGAGATTTATCCAATATTACTTTTTTTCTCACATAGTTATTATCATAACCCTATTGACATGTGGATAATATTTCCCTTATGAAGAATTTAATCACACAACAAGCTTTTATATTATATTAATCATATTATAACGATAAGTAAAAATTGTGAAAATCATATATGTAATTTTAGATGATTTTAATTGTGGAAAATAATCATTGAATAATATGTTTATTTATCTAATCTCTATGATAATAAACCTTTCAATAATTGTGTTCTGTGAATATTTAAGTGGTTTGTTATCTAAATCATGAAATTATTGTACTATTTAAGTTATGGTTATCTTGGGACACTCTAGTTTGTATCATAGAATATTTTATTAATTGTTTAGGATTATTTTACTTATTTTAGGGATTAGTTTAGATAACCTTAGTGAAAACCTTAGAGATGAGCCTATGTATTTGAGGATATCTTGAAATATTGGAAATGTGTTGAGTAATTATTTTCCCAAAAATATATCACTTTCTGGATATTAGAATGTTGATGTGATTGTGTAACAGAAACACGTATGGGTAATCACTGTAGAAATGGTTTGATGAGAAATGAATTCATCATCACTCTGATGCATGATGAGTGGTTGTAAGACATTGCACCTAGATAGAAACTCCTATGGGATATCACTTGGTTGATCATATTATCTTTACAAACCACTATAACATATTTATTTCCAAGTATTTTTGATGGATTTAGTTGAGAATTATAAGATAACCAATCATAATGTAACCTTAGTAAAACTAAAAATTATATAGGTTGAAGAAAATATTTTATATTATACAATGATACTGTAAAATAGAAATACATTTTAATGTTCAATCACTTTCATGATTATGATAATTCCCTCATTTTGTAAATGTTTTTTCACTCATGTAAATCCTATCTAGTGTTATAAATTTCTATAATAGTAATGATAAATGGGTATGAGGGACAATGTTGGGATTACGTTAATGAAAAACACATTAGAATGGGAGATAGTGTGTGAAACCATGCAATTATTACAAACTAGAAATAATGAATTTTGGATAAGGTTATGAACATAGTATAAGTCCCAAAAAAACCAATAAATATATTTTTGGATCCTAATTAATGATCAAATGACAACGATGTTGTAGTAAATACTGTTATTTTTCTATATGTCAAAAATGTTGCTAGAAGAACTAATGGAATTTATTCAAGGAGATTTTAAGATGCTTCACTTGTGGAAGAGTTAGTCATAGAGAATCAAAAATCCATTGGAAAATTGTGATTTAGATTAACACAATTTAATGAAATATAGTTCATCTAAAGGTACCATTAACTATTAAAAGTCTTTTGTGTGGGGAACTTGGGAATTAACAAAGTTAGTGTCCTAATCCAATGAATCACTAAGATGATGAGCATCATAAATCACCATGACTAAGAGTCTAATGGAATACCTATGCAAGTATTACTCTTAAAGTGAATGCTAATTTTAAAGGTAGAAATAACCTCTAAACCAATGTTTTAAATGTCTTTTTGGTATTAAATTCTATGAACTCTAATATATCCAATATGTTTTATATTATTATTAAATCACCACATTGATGATTTAATAATCATTTAAATATTCTATTTGTAGGATTATTATATTCCAAGTATAATATTAAATGATTATTCTTTGTGGAGTTCTTATTATCCTTCTATTTGATAAATTTAATTTTATTTTTGTGATGGATTGTCTCCCTCTAATTAAAGGAAAATATATATTGAGTGTGTAAAACACATTTGATATTAACCTAGATATTATATAAATTAAAGAATCATAATAAACCCCATATTAAAAATTATATAACATGGTTCTTGATACAAAAAAATGTAGACTCTAGGATAAATTTGTTTTTGAAAAACTCAATATTAGTTATAAGCATATTCTGAGTAAAGAGATGGGATTCCGTTGTTTTTTGAATGTTGATCCATATCTATAATGTATATTCTTTTATTTATTTTATATACTAATTAAATATTTTATGATACAATTAATTTAATGGGGAAATATAATGGCACAGTTTTTTAGGAAACATGTTCTTTTTATAAAAAATATGTCTATAATTCTAAACTGCATTTTTCAATTATTTATTAGGAATTGAAATTGAGTATAAAATAGGAAATAAATGATATTAATTTAAAATAACAACACATTTTTCATTCATATGTGTAATGTAACAATAAAATCATATAAAACAATATTAAACAATATGAGTTATTACCCACTGTTGATAAAATGTATCCATTAAAAGTGTATAAATCTATATTGCAAAATATATTGAAGAGGAAAAAATACTACTGACTCAGAAATCTCATGGATAATATTCATCCTTGAGGATCAAAAATAAAACAATAAACCTGTGATGGGGAAGATAAACATTAATGGAGAAATTATTATGAAAAATATATAATGTTAAACAAGAACTATGCCTTACAATGTGAGAGTATAATGAAAAAATTATTTAGTAAGTATATATATATATAAATGAAATACACCAATTTGAAATATTAATGTTTGTAATATAATCACCAAAAATATTTACATTGTTCACATATTGAATAGGTATACTGAATTCGTGTGTTTGCTAAGTAGACAATTTAGAATAATATAAATTACAATTAAATAAGAATATGGTATTTAAATATTATAATAATAAATATTTGTGCATATTACGTATAAAAATTAAAATCATTTTTATTTATATATGATATAAGGTATATAAAATTCAAATAATTATTTCAGTATAAATTTAGTAGAAAATTAATGTTTTAGAATATAAATAATAATTTTAAAGGTATTTGTTAAAACATATTTTTATAAAAGTTATATTTTTTTCAATGTTACATTTTTACATGTGTTGAATATTTTATATTAATATATAAAATTAAATTATATAAAAATATTATTATATATGAACTAAAATATTAACATCGGTTTATTTTTCAATAAAATATGTTTTAATATATATTTTTAATTTAAATAAAAATGAATCTATAAATATTAGAATCTGAAAAAAAAACTAACATCACTTTTTGGATTTTGGATTTTATAATATTCTTAGTTTGAATTGTTTATTTATTTTCTAAAGGGTTAATTTTTAGTCAAAAATATGGTTTTTGTGAAAATTACACGTTTTTTTATTTTATCATTGTATAAGTTTATCCTTCAAGATTAAAAATAATTTAATTAAAAAACATATATTTACAGAATAAACTATGTATTTTTATTTATTATTTCATCTTATAAATCCTATGTTGAACATTTTTATAAAAAAATTTAAATGTTACTTTAAAATAATACTTTTTATTCTATTCATAATATTAATTGTTTTAATGGTAGTATTGAGTTTTGGATTTATTTTAAAGGAATATACCTTTTATTATTTCATAATAAATTAATTTATGTTATAACAAATATTATCTATAGTAGTATTATCTTTTTACATAAATTTATAAACATAATAATGAACTTTTCATAAAACAATCAATGCATTGGGTGAGTTTATTTTAAAATTTACATTTAAGAACATTGAAATTATATCTGGTAAAACAATTTAAAAAATTTAAATCATATGTTTTAATTAATAAAAGTTCCATTCTTCTTTTTTGGAATTAATATTAATTACTCTATTTAAAAATTAATTTTCTTGGATAAAGTAAATTATGGTAAAAGTTTAAAAGTGAAACGAAAAGGAATAAAAACAATCTAAGTTTTCTATAAAAAGAGTGGATGAGGATAATTTAAAAAAAATGAAAACTTCACCTCCACTTTTTTTTGTTTTGATTTCTCTACATTGAAATAGTAATATAAATTATTGAAATGTAATGGTTACTTCTATAACTACTCTTCCCCAAAAATCGGTAACACTTATACAACTTCAACACACATAAATACTTATATTTTATTCTGGAAACATTAAAAAATTAATCCACATAGAACTCTACCAATTATAAAAAGATTTGGGACACCATTATTTTTCATTATTCCATCATTTATGACGATAATTCCATGTAAAATTCAATTCTCCAATATATATATTATCAAAAAATTAGATTATCTTCTAAAAATCAACAAAAAAATTATTACAGACACACTAATATAATGATATTAGTATCATTTATATACTTTAATTTTTTATCATTATTTATTCATTTATCTCATTAACGAAGAAAAAAATAAATCATTGATTACCCTTACCTGCAGACTAGGGCCTCCATAACTAAAGAAATTAATTTTTTCATCACCACCCATTATTGATGAGTTTCAAAAAGGATTTAATGAGGATATATGTTTTTATGGAATAATTAAGATTATATATATGTCATATTATCTTAATCTATTTACAACACAATAATCATTAAATCATTATAACATGTTAACTTGTCGGTATATTTAACCACCTACATAAATGATGTTAGAAATATTATATAATAAATATTTATAGGATTCTACATAATGATAATATCATTAAATAATGATATAATTTAATGTTTTAAATGATTTTATAATGGTGTTTTTAATATTTTTAATGTTTATTTCAATATCAAATTTTAATTATTATAATTTTGAGTATTAGTTCCCTGTGATTTCGATTTTCACAATAATTATTCATGTCTCTCACCTAATGAAAGTGGAACATAAGTAATAATTTTTAAATTAATAATTATATCTTGATTGGTCTGGTAATTATGACCTTTTAACCACTTAGTTTTAATCAATCTCATCTTTAAGAAGTTTGTACAAAATGAACAACTAAATATTAAAACAGTTGATGTTAAAACAAAGAGATAATCCAAAAATATATACTTTATAAATTAAATTAAATAAATTATATAAAAAGATAATATATATTAATTAGGATCTAAATTTTTTAATTAAAATAGTTATGTTATATTATAGGAGGTTAGATTTCATTCGACTAAGATGGAATAAAGGTAAGAGTTTACATCTCAAGATTCATATCTTTAAGACATATTTGGTATTATGCTTATAATTCTCTTTATGTGGTGTATGTAATACATATCTAAGATATTATGTCATGAAATACCATTTATTCATGGTAGTTTATGTATAATTTAAATATATATCTTTCTATATATTTTTATTCAAAGGCTCCTAAATTTGTAATGGTTTCTTTATCTAAAATAAAAATCCTTTTAGTGATGCTTATGTTACACACCATGTTTTATTTTATATATATAAAATACTATACAATTGAATTTTTTATCATTATTAACTTAATTAGAATAATATTCAATTTTTTTTAATGTTATACCTCTCAGGGGATTTTAATTAAAAAGATACAATGGTTTTAAGGGGTTTTCATGGATTAAATATTTTCCTTAGGTCAGAATCACTCTTATTTGATTATTTTCTTCAATATTAACCTATTATTACCTATGATGATTTTATGTTTTTTTCCTCATTATTTTATTGGGTGATCATGAATCACACTAAATTCTTCTTCCTTGACTAATCTATTTTTTTTTAAATGAAATGTTTTTAAGAGTAATTCTCATCTCTTTTAGTGGATTTTCCTCCTTATAAATGTTTTTAATTATTGGAAATGTTCTCCTTTAACTATGGGAAAATATAAAAATTAACCATAGAAATCCATTCATTACACTTTTTAAATATTAAAATATGTTTTTTTTTATTTTTTGAATATGTTGGTTTTCAGAAAAATGTATTTAAAAATTATTTTAAAATATGGGGTTTTCCATCTATTCATAATAAAATGATTTATCTTCTACTCCACATTTTTAGTAAACATTAAAAATTTAGAAATACAATATTTTGGAATCTTTATAAAATGTTTTTCAAAATCCATAACTTTATCTTAAAATAATGATTTGAAATTATGTTTCACTTCAGCATTTATAATAATATCTAAAATGTGTTTTGTGAACATTTGAATTTTCACTTCTATATATCCTCCAAGATTTACCCCTCATTATGTGATGGTTTAAACGTCCTATATATTTTAATATAATGTGATTAATTTTTTAAGATAATATTATTGACATACAATGGACTTTGTAGTATAAGTTATTTGATGATTATTGGAAGGATTAAGAAAATCCCAATTTTTTAGGTGTTAATTAAGATGTGATTACGAAAACTTTTAAGTTAAATACATATGTAAGGATATTGATTGGTGGTTTCTTATCAATCCCTATAAATTATGATTTTAATTTTCTGTCCCATAAACAAAAAAGGGCACAAGGGATGACATATCTGAAGAAAATGGGTACATATTAGGATTTTTCCAAGACAAAGGGGTATACATGAGGTTTTATAAATAGACCAAGGGTATATGAGAGGATTATCTCAAACCCAATAAAATAAAACGGTAGTTAACCCAATCCTAATTTGTGGTGAATTTGTTTAGTGGGTATCATTGACATATATGTTTTCCTGTAATGATTAATTTATACTCTTATGTCATAATCTCATGAGTAATTTTATTTTATTTGATTCAGGTGTAATGTCTTCTAATTTTTATTCATTGTATTCATAGTATATGATTGTTAATTTTACAGTACATTTCCTCCTATGATGAATTATGGTAAACTATCATTATTCTATATTCTTTATAATAATAAGTTTTATCTATTTCCTTATTTTTTTATATGATTATTATCTAAACCGTAATGACATGTGGATAATTTGTCCCTTAGTGAGCATTGTATCTGAGCACTTTACTTTGTTTTACTTTCCCTTGTCATGAAGATAAATATAACATGTGGAAATTATAGAAGATTTTATATGAGAGTTCAAGTATATAGAAATGGTTATAGAATAAGATTTATATATAACTAATCTCTAAGTCATTGAAATTTTCTATATTCAAATTTAGTGACTATTTTTGAAATATATTTTCTAAACTATGAAATTGTTATACTAAATATTTTATGCTCATCTTTGGTTGTTTAATAAGATATATTAGGAGAGCCTCAAAATTTTCTTCTCAAATATACTTTTAAGGATATTGGTTACATTGAATTTAATTATTGTCTATAATGATATAAATTTATTTGAAAATTTAATATTTGTGACCCAAAAGACAATACTTACATGTAAAAGTATTTCCTTGATTTAAGGATATAATTTTGAGGACGTCTATGTCAATGGTTTCCTTCTGTAATGAGAACATGTGGGATTATTTTTCATCTGTGAGTTCGATTGAGATATCCCCCCAACATTTTGATTTATTACTAAACCTATATTTATTTTCGAATACGTCCTCCATTATGATTGGTCTTGAAGAAGCCCTTAATGATTCAGGAGTAGTTTGGTCTTCTATTAATACCATTTTTGCATCTATATCATCATATCTATAATATACAAGGTTTACATATGGATATGTTTTGAGTACCAAGATAAATGTCAATGGTATATTCCTGAACCCCGTAGGCCTTGAAGACAACTCCCTCTTCCTTGGTTATAAGAGGGGAGCACAGGGTTATTCATTTATTCTTTATCAGAGAATGTATTTTCCATGTAATCCACATTGGTAGATCCATTTTTGATTCTTAATTTTATATGGTATTTTATGATTTAGTTTAAATACCTAGAATCTAGTTGCACCGAATTGATTGTTACTTAATTATTTTAGAATAAGATTCCAAGAATGGAACCTCAAAGGGAAAAATAATTTATTAGTATTTATAAACTAAACACATACTCGATTCTCTCAATACTTTTGAAAACATAAATTAAAATATATAGAAAGTAAATATTTTATATCCCAGAAATATTTTAATGATTCAATATTTATTTCATGTGGAATGTAAGACAAATAAATGGTTATATCAAATACATGGTAAATGTTACATTCCGTAGAATCAATCATGAATAAAAATTCATAAAAAAATAACTTGATCACAAAATTAATATAGGGATAATATTGATAAAAATATTCCTGATAATAATAACTAAATTATAATGGACATAGATGATTAATATTTGATATCATGATATCATAAATCTTGATATTTATTTCTTGAAATCATTATGCCATGTCAATTTTATTTATGGTAAGGTATACTCTAAACACCCATTTAATGGAAGCTTATTGATTTTCCTCAGGAGACATTTTGATGTGTCGTGGGATATATTTAACTGATCCCCACCAATAGTGAATTTCCTAATAATTCCATATATATTTAATGATCAATTAAATTTCAGGAAAAAGTTATTTTAATAAAATATCCATGTTGAGTAAATATTTCTGATTTATCAAGGTTCTCTCTAGTAAAAAAGATAACATTCATTGTAAAAAACTATATATAAAATACCATATATTAAAATGAAATATTTTTTAATAAATAATAATATCCCTGAAACGAATTAATATTGATATCTAAGAGAAATGTAATGTATAATGTTCACAAGAAATTGAATGTTATATGTTAATTTTAATGAATACAAAATTAATTAAGAAAGTAGTTGTTAATACTTTCCTAGGTCAAACTAGTCATAATGTATATATATGTATATAATGTATATGATATTATTACATGTTAATAACATTAGATTATATGTAAATTAATGATTTTATTACATTTATGAATTGAAATACCATAAAAATATCATTTAATACATTCTTGAGGAAAATACAATTTTCACATTGAAAATCACTTTTAAAAATATCTAGAATGTTAGGAAAAGCATATTTTAGAAAATAATATTCTAAAAATATAAATTATGTTGCAATTTAATGAGTGGTCATTATAGTGGGAAATTATTAATTCTACTCAAGTACATTTTAAAAATACTGGTAAAACATTTTTGTAAAAAATTCAAGAATTACCCTGTTTAGAAAACAAATAAAAAATATTCAAAATATTTTAAAAATATATACATGTTTAAAAATGAATTTAAAAATCATATATAATTTTAAATAATTTATATATATATTTAGAAAACATGGATATGGATGAAAATTAAATTTTAACCCAAAAGAGAATTTTTTTTATTTTTCTTAAAAATATTTACTCAATAATATTAAGTACCAAAGAGGGTTAAAGTTTAATATTAATTTAAAACATCATGAATATCTATTGGATAAATTTATAAAGGGGTTCATTATAAAATGATAAAATATTTTCCTTCAATGGAAATTTATACATAGAAAACCCCCATTGAACTTCGTTTGAAGAATAAACCTTTTCTACTTTGATAACTTTTGAATCATAAACTCCATCAAATAAATAAATTACGACAAAACTTTAAATAACATAAATATAAATATATTAATGATATAACATATCAAAGGGTCAATAGATACTCCACATAAAAATTAATATTTGTACAATATAGAATATATACCAATGGAGTGTAAATTGAGTTGAAATCTCTTATAAAGATCATATTGTTGAAGTGTTAACTAATCAATGAATCGATTATGTGAATAAAATATAAATACCCATAAAAAAGTGGAAATAAAATAGAAAATAATAAATATAAATTACATATATAATCTATAAATATCAAAGTAAATGTAGAATTCATATAACCAAATGAAATGGAATAGAGTTATCAAACCCCATAAAACATGGAAACTATTAATTCATATCCCATTGGATGATTTAATTTGAATTGGAAATAAAAAATACCATTATTTATGAATTATTAATGATATGAAATGTAAAATGGTCATTATATAAACCAAAAAATATTAGTTTGGTTCACGATATTAACATATTCCTCAAAGAAATAAAATTGAGATAAAATATCCCACTTTAGGTCCAACATGTATTGTTTATTATTTATCGTAATGATTAATAAAATTATGTCAATTATTTACTCTGTTGATAAAAAGTTTCAATTTTATTATTCCTTTCATTTTATGTATTACCATTTTATATTCAATTAGATAATCAATTATGTTCATTTCAAACACTATAAAGATGTTAAATTCATTTTTCCAAAATGAATTTGATTATTTTATTATGGTAAAATAGGACTTTGTTACAAAATCTAAAAAATAATAATAATTAAAGAATTATAATTTTTATACATCAATTATTATTTTTAACCAATATTAAAAAATGTTTATTAAATATGAAATATATTAAAATCATGGAAATGGTAGGATGTACATATGCATGATTAAAATTTCATATTATCAAATATCATAATTGAAAGAACATAGTTATTATTTTGTCTTTAAATTTTTTTATTATAATATAAATGACATATAATTTCATAAAATTTAATTATATATAATATCCATTTGATGTGGTTATGAAAGTTGAATCACACCACTTACCGATGGTGGTAGTCAACACGTACACTTGAGCAACATTACTATTTATACATTAATAAAACTTTAAGAAATTTTATGATATATTGTATTTATAGATGGATATATATTTAATAAATATAACATATATAGTAAAAAAATCATTAAATCCATCCATCTGAAATAGTGATGGAAAATGATTTACATCAGTTTGAAAGGTAGTAGTCTGCAGTAAAATTTCATGACTGTTTCATTTCATATATAATGGAAAATTAGATGAATATGGAGAATTAAAAGGCAATAAAAAATTATATGTATGTGATATATACTGATATTATTATATAATCAATTTTTAATAATTTTTCATGGAGTGGATGAAGAAGTAGAATAAAAACACTCTGTTATTAATGATACCACTTCTTTTGAAATCCTATTTATGTTTACACCAAATTTACTACAAAAAGGGTTTTATAATTAAAAAAATACCCTTAATAAATTTTATGGGAATAGAAGAGTGGATTTTTGTAGGTATTGGTGGAATAAAAGTTTTCTTCAATTCTTTAGAGGGGAGGAGAGGGAGTTCCCATTTACTAGTGAGGGGATGGGTACATTTATAATTTATTAATGTATTAAATTATAATAGGATATATTTAATAAAACAAATTCAAAATTGATTGGTATTTTAATTTTTTAAATTATAATGATGAAATATTTTCTTCAAATTGGATTTGGAAATGATTAAATAATAAACTAACCCCTATTTATTAATTTAATAACCTGGTAAACCTCTTTAACCTTAACTACAGTAAAAGGTTTTTTAAAAAAAGGGTTGTAATTTTACTTATAAGACACAAATCGGATAATAAATGGAAAATGGAAGAAATTATAGACCATTTCAATTCTAATGTTCCAATTTCATGAATTTTATGATTTTTAAATAATTAAATAAAATATTATTAAAAAATATCATTAATTTCATTTTTACACATTATATTTAATTTGAATTTAAATATATGGATATAATTATTAATATATAATTAAAACACTACCCCATAAATACTACATAAATATTTAATGTAAATATATTTTTGAACCCATACTCATCCATAATAAAATTATTTTAATTTTTTCTAAATTAATTTCCACGGATTTTCCACTATTTATAAAAGTGTAGTTTTTGTGTTGTATAATATTTTAATATAAATATGAGATAAATAAAAAAATGAAACACAAATAAAATAATTCCATTATTCAAAAAATTGTCTTTAATATTAATTAACCACTTATTTTTATCTCAATGTGAACATATAATATATTTTTAATTTAATGAGAGAGATATGTTTTCTTTTTATTAAAATACATTATTATACAGGTCAAAATATTGGAAAAGTGTCCCATAATAAATTTAATACATATCTTAATATGATATAGTAATAAAATTATTAATCCAATAAAAATTAATTTGAAAACAAGCTTCCATATCACAAAGTTTTAACCTAGGATAACTATATTTAGTTTTTCCCATGGTGAAAATTTTTACTATTCTCAAAATTAATTATTACAAAAAATAACGATGAACATATTAACTAATATGAAATGTTATGATTATCAATATTTCATCTATTTTTTCACATTCCATTCATAAGAAGTGGGTCAATTTATATTGAAATTTAATTTCCTAAACAATTCGACCAGCGATTTTTCATGTACTATAATTTTCAAGAAAAAGATTGCCTTATGTTAACTATATATCTATAAATAATAATAATATGAATATAAATTAATATATATATATATATATAATCAATACATGTACTTTAAATCAATCCTTATTTATTTTTATTTTAATTAATTAATATCAAAGAATGATATGTAGTTTAAAAGGTTTTCATAGTTTTTTTCAACAATGAAAATAGACTTATAGAAAAGTCAGGTATAAAGATCATTCAAATGTAATAATTTAGATTAATTATAATTAAATAATACTTATTTTACATTTATAGAAATTCAAATCATAATGATACATTAAATATACATAATTTCTTAAAAATAAATGACATTTTTACAAAAAAGTATTATTTTTCACTATTCACAAAAAAATCACTAGTTTTATAAAAAACCCAAAAAAATAACATTATATTAATCGAGAAATTATGATTTAAAATATTAATTTAATTTTATTATAATAATAATAAATTGTTTAAAATTTTCATAAATTACATATATTATTTTCTAATAAAAAGGATTAAAAATGATTTTGATGAAAATTATATTTTTGAAGCATGTATTGACATTTCTAAAAAATTTATTGCTTATTTAAACGTATTTTTATTCATATAAATTACTTATACATAATTTTAAATTTTTTATTCCTTTTCATACTACAAATTTTAACAATTATGTTATAATGGTTGAGTTTAAATAGTATATCGTGGTTCATTTAGGTTCAGCGTTTTATTTCATATACTCTATCCAAAAATATATTCTTATTTTAAAATATCATGATGTTACATTTTACTTAACATTAATAAATTGTTATCTCTCAATTTTTAGTTGGATTTAGAAATCAAGGGATGGTTATTTGAAGATTCCTTTGTAAGAAATACCCATTATAAAAGGGTTAATGAAACAACCTCATAAAAAGAGGGGAAATAATATATGAATTACTTCACATAACTAGGTTCCCCAATACGAGAACATTATGTAGAATTGAAAATATGAACATAGATACTGAAGGGGTAATAGGGAATAATAGAGAAAATGGTCAGGAGAATTTAAATTACCATAAAGCCAGAAATCTGGGAAGAGTAAAAAGTCCAATGATTAATCTGAAATGATGAAAAATATATAAATTTTTTATTTCAATATTCATTTCAAAATATTGAGAGATTATTTTACAATCAAAATAGATCACACCAGATAATATACTTACATGATATCTTTTTAAATAATATTAATAATTCCATCCTTTGGTTGAGTTTCAATCAATTTCCCCTTAAATTATTACTCCATGAAAAAAATATCCACTAATTATTTTTCATGACTATATTATTAAAATTTACTTTTAATAGATCAAAACAACTATAAAATAATGATAATTCTTTCTGTCTATCCTTAAATATATACCAAAACAAAAACGGTTAGAACATGTTTTCCAAAAAAATATATTATTCTCTAAAACCTCAACTATAACACACAAAGTTCATCTTAATATAATAAAAACCTATTTTTCAATAAAATATTTATCTTATAAAAATTCCATATTAACTATGACATCACATAGGCTAGTGGTAGATGTTATACACTTTTTACCCTTTAGTTGTGGGTTTAAACAATGTGTCCATGTCAAATGCGATAGGTTTTAATCTGAAATTTGATTTTTACATTTTCTAAAACTATATTAGGAAAATTAATATCATTTTATAAAAAATAATATAGCAATACTAAAAAATAACATTAGTCAAAAAATCACTTTTTAAGAACAATGGTTCTCTAGAAGACTTATTATTTTTTCAAAAAATCATATATTCATAATATATGATTATTACCATAACATCAGTTATCATAATAACCATAAATTTTATCAATAATATTAAACTTTTATCCACAAAATTATAAAATAATTATTTATCAAAGAACATTCTATTGATAAAACATGTTATAACTAAGGGTAACATAAATCATTAAAACATATTAAAACATAATAAATGTATCCAAGGTACGTAAATGACATAAATACATATAAAGAGTATCCATGAAATTAAAATTATAGTCATAAAACGGATTATTAATCAGTTATTGTGATTAAAAATATTAAAATATTGTCATTTGAATCATAAAAATTGTGTCTTTTTTTAATTTCTTCAAAGTCTACCATTGGGGTTTGTTTCGTAATCAATGTTTTTATAAATCTATTTTTGAAGGATTATATTAAACATGATTTGATACCCACTATTCAGACTCCAATTATAATATCTCTTAATATATTGATAATTTATTACATTTTCATAATATACAAGAGATAATATCCCAAAAGAACCAAACCGTTTAGTAGTATAGGTAAAAAAGACATATTCTTGAATCTAGCATTACACTTGAAAACATAAATTTCAACAGAGTGAAAGTAAATATTTATTTATCTTTAAACTCATTTTAATATTCCTTTTTCATATACTATATGGAGGAAAATAAATAAAGGGTCATATTAGATTCATTTTAACGTTTATGTCAAATAAAATCTATGAAGAGTATATAAGGGAAAATAAATATTGAATAGTAAATAAATTGAAATAGATGCCTGATATTAAATTTCCCGAGAAAGCAAACAATACATGGATAATATGAATGAAAAAACACAATAGATAATAATAATATAAATCTTAATTAATTAAATGATTAATATATGATGTCATAATTTTAGATATCCATGATATCTATATTGTCAAATCCTTGTTCCAAAAAAGATTAATTAATGGGTTGGTATACAAAAAAAATACATTTAATTATTATTGATTTGTCTTGTGAGATTTTCTAATGCATAGAGTGGATTTTGGACCCACCCATCACTACATTCCTAATTTATTCCTCGTATATTTCTAGATTAATTTAAGTAATAATCAATTTTTCATATAAATAAATATCCATTTTAACTAGAGAATATATATTTTTCATGGTTTTCCCTATACAATTATATAATTTTCATTGTAAAACAACATATTTAAAAATTTACTATAATTTTGGATATATTAATATCCATGATACAAAAAAATGTATATTTAAGATAAATTTAATGTCCAATTATCACAATAAAGTGAATGTTCCATGGTAAGGTTAATGATTCCAATATAAATCAATAAAGTGAATGTAAATACTTTCTATGGTCAAAATGATTATAAACCATTAAAAAATATGTATTATATCATTAAAAAATAATCTTATTGGATTATGATTAACATAAAGGGTTTTTTGTCATTGATTAATAGAAATACTATAAAAAGATAGTTAAAGCAATCATGAAGAGAATACACCTTTAACTTTGAAAAATACTTTTAAACATTTATAGAATATTAGGAAAAAAAATTCATTGAAATGAACCACATAAACATGTGTATTATCATCAAAGTAATTTGTTTTCAAGATGGAAGGGTAATTAGTTTCATGTCGAGCACATTAAAGAAAATATTTATTTCATATTTTCAGTGAAAAGTTAAAAAGAACCTCGTTTAGAAAATTAAAAATGTTTCACTTTGAACCATTTTGTAAAATTTATAACATGGGTAAAAAATAATTTAAACCATCATTAGATAATTTTATAAAATTTCTCAAAAACATGTATAAAAAGCATTTATATATTTGAAAAATAAATTTTCAATCAAATGATAATTAAAGATATATTTTATTAAAAACATTTCCTCGGTTATATTATTTATAAAGAGATAAAAATAGAACTCTTAATTTAAATTTCATGAATAATCGGAAGAGAATAAAATGAAAGGGGTTTAGGATACAATTATTAAATATTTTTCTTCAATTGAAATTATAGCATAAACTATCTGGTCTAAAATGAGATTGAACCATGAACCCTTTTAGCTTTGGTATCTTTTGAATTATAACCCCCAAGAAACAAATAACTTCAAATTAAACTTTAAATACCATGAATATAAATAAATTCGTGATTTAACATATCATAGTGTAAATAGATATACCTCATAAAAATAAATATGTTCATAATGCCAAATTTAACTCAATGGAGTAGTAATTGAGATGTAATCTATTACAATGATCATGCTGATGAAGTAAGAAATAATCAATGAATTGATCATGTGTATCAAATAGAAATCCAAATAGATAAATTGTATACATAAAATAAAATAATAAAATAATTAAAAATTTAATCATATAATATCGAAGACAATGAATAAGTAACATAACCCAATTGAAATGAATTGAGTTATAGAACCCCTTAAAATATGGTGAATTTTATGTCAGATTGAAGAAGATGAAATAATTTAAATTGAAACATTAAATCAAATGATGTTTGAATTATTCAAGATATAAAATATAAAATCCAAATTATATACACCATATAAAATAATTTAGGTTTATAACATTAAAATATTCTATGAAGATATGAAATTAAGACAAAATCATTTACCTCAGGAATGACTCAGCACATAGTTTTGTATCTTCCTTAATAATAAAATTGTGTTAATTATTTACTTTATTTATAAACAAAATTAATGGTTATTATTTATTTTATTTTATTTATTACCATGTTATATTTAATTACATAATAAATTAAGTTTGTGTTGGTTGGTTTGTTGATATTCAGTTCATTTATCTATAATGGAATTTTTAGTTTGACAATGGTAAAATATCCCATTATTACGTCATCCCCAAAATAAAAATAATGAAACAATTATTCTTTTTATTCATCTATTATAATTTAAATCCATATTTATTATATTATGGTGAAAAATGAACTAAGTTTTAATTAATGAGATGGTAGGACATGCGTACTCATGAGTAACATTTCTATTTATTAATGATCATGATATAAAGAACATATGATTATGTTATATTATAAAAATTATAAGTATAACATAAATATAATATAATTTATTTATATATACTTATAAATAGTATTTATTTTTTGTTGTTTTTGAAAAATAATTCACATCACTTCGTGGTGGTGGTAATACACGCGTATGCTTGGGATACGTTTTTATATTTAACTGAATGAAAAGGTAAGAAATTATTTATTTTAGTATAATAATAGTATGATGAACATTATTTGAACATATATATATATATATAATAAATAAATCAATAAAACATTCCCTATTGGTGGTGATGGAGATTGAATTGCATTGGTTTGCGAGGAGGTAGTTCCCCGTACACATGAACAATAGTTCTGGTTCCCCTTTGATGGAATATAAGATAGATATAGGGTAACCACGTAACATAAGAATAGATAATTATTTTAGAGATACTATAGTTCATATATTATAGTGGTAGAAAGTTATTTGAATAAGGTGGAAGAAGAAATATAATAAAAAGGATCGGTAAAGAATGTTACCTCTTCTCGAGACAAGCTCTGGGGGTTTACACCAAAATCCATCCTACGAGGGTTTTATAACCAAATAAGACCTATATTAAATTATATGGAAATTATAGAAGGTATTTCTGTAAGGATGTTTTGAACCAAATGGATATAGAATTGTAGAGAAGAGATGAGAGGGGAGCCCTTTTGAAACTGACGGGAGGAATTTTTTTGGAATTTCATTAAGTATTAAATTATATTATGGTCATATTAAATTAAAATGCATCCAAATATCATGGTATTAGAATTTTGGATTTGATAATTTTTAACTATTTAAATAAAATTATATTTGGACATGTTTAGTTAACAAACTAACCTTATTCACCAGGTTTAACCACCAGTAAACCTATTTTAACCTTAATCATAGAAACAAATGTTTCAAACTGAAAGGGATATAATCTCACATATATGATAAAATTCATGTTATAAATGAAAAAGGGACTAATTTATAGAACATTTTTCATCATAATTTTTCTATTTCATGATTTTAAGGTTTTTTAAACAATTTAATAAAATATAATTAAACGTAATATACCATTAATTTAATTTTTTACACTATTAATTTAATTTTAATTTAATGACATGAATATGGAAATTAATTTAAAATATAATATATATCACCATAAATAATAAATTATTATTAACTATGAAAGTCTTTTGGAACAAGAACTCTTACCAAATACATTTCTTTTAATGTTTTCAAAACAATTTCTCGGAGTTTTTCATTATTTTCACAAGAAATGTATCTGTATTGTATAATAAACATTGTTACCTATATAATTTTTAAAATTAGAAAATAAATTACCATCAAGAATACAATTTTTTTGTACTAAAATTACTTTCTTATATTCACCAAACAATTATTTTTTACCAAATTAAAATTATTAAAGGTATTTAAAGGAACGAAATTTATATTTTTTCTTTTTCTTTAATTAAATAATTATATAAGGGTTGAAATAAATTCCTTTAAGAATAATTGAGTTAAAAATGATAGTATTATCACATTGTTTTATCTTAGTTTAACCCAATTTATCCTTTTACCAATGTGAAAATATTTACAATTTTAATGATCATTACAACAAAAATATAAGAACACCATTTTACATAATATAAATTGTTCTGATTAAAAATATAGAATTAATTTTATTAAATTCCATTCATATATGTGGAATAATTTAATTTAAAAATGGACCCATAAAACATTGCGACATTTTTTTTACGAAATGTATTTGTAAAATTTGAGATGATCATACATTGACCCTATAACATGTAATCAATTTTTTAAGAATTTAAATTAATATATATAGATACATAATGTATATATTTCATTTAAATCATTATTCACTAGTGTATCTTTAATCAAAAAATGTAGAAAAATTATGCACATAAAAATAGATTTCAGGAAAATTTATTTTTAAGACAAAAAAATTATACCAAATTATGGTATAAAGATGATTCGAATATAGTTATTTATATTGAATATACAGAAAGAAATTTTTTTACATTTAAATCAAATTTAGAGGGTAATGGTACCTTTAAATTATATAATTTTTTAAAATTATTTAATGTTTAACAGAATGCAGTATTTCCCAATATTCACTAAAAATCACACATTCAGAAAAATACCAAAATTTCACCATATTTTAATTTGGAAATGATTACTTCAAAAACTAAATTCATTTTTACATAAAAATTCTAAAATATGTAGACATTATTTATTTTATTTTCACATAAAATACAATAAAAACATCTTTGATGGAACTATATTTTTAAAGCATGTAATGACATTAACAGATAATTTAGTTCGCATTTAATAATATATTGTATTGATCTAAAATATTTATACATAAGTTTATATAATTGTATATTCCTATTCCTAGCTTTAATTTTAAAGACAAGGTGGAAATTGTCTCATTCCAATAACATAGCATTTTTCGTTAATGCTCAGTGTTGTGTGTTTTTTCCACTATTGAATATTATGTTCTTCTTTTTAAAATCTTGGGTTTGTAATGTTTTTGATAGTTGGAGAATTTAATTGGTATATATAAATCCTCATAATGATGAATTCATGAAATATTTATGTTTCTAAACTGGTTAATCCATTGGCATGGGTTTGTCTTCTTACGTTTTATTCATATTACATGAATTACATGGATTATTTAAAGAATGAATCTTAAAGTATTGTAGTGTTAAATTAGTAAGATTTTTTGTTTTATTTCAATAGGGGGTTAATAATATTTTAGTAATCTATGCTATGAGTATTTAATGATCTTGTTTTTCTATCATAAATATCATAAAATCATCAAATTCTATGTTCCCTTAGTCCAGACTTAATTTCATTCTATATTGTTTTCTTGTAGGATAAAAGAAATAAAATACACTTCGTTTAGTGGTTTTTGTAATTCTAACTTCCCCAAATATACTTTATTATGAAGAATTTGTTTATGAAAAAAATACACTTCAATGGAGTCTTCAAATACTTAGTGGATAGGGAAATAATTAAGGAGATCATTGAGGACAACATGATTGGGATTTGTAGGACCTGAATTCTTAAAAAAAATATCTATAGCTACAATTATGTGTCAAAAAATGTTCTTATTGATGAATGAATGAGATTTTTTATTTTAATATTTGGTGGGAACCTCTATTTATTTCCCCTACTAAATATAGATGTTTGATGAATTCATTTTCTGTAGACATTTTTTTGAAACATTAACTGATTAATGTCATTTGTTTTTAATTATTAACGCCCATATTTTAATAATTAATTATTATTTTTTTAAAATAACTATTTTACGATGATATTTTTAAAAATGAAATAAAAAAATTGCATAAATATATGTTATAGTTGGAAATATCCTTTAGATTTTTATATATATATCTTGTTAATAAGTTTCCAATAGTGGCCTTCCCTTAACCTAGGGAATCAATCCACATAAAGAGGAATGAAAGGTCTCTATCCAAGATAGCCATTGAGAGACATGGGAACATGAAGTATAGATAATATATTTTGAACTGTTATGGTATGACCACTACTACATGCTAATTCATGAGATGAAAATCTATGCAGTGGCAGGAGGAAGGCCTCACCGGCATGAGGTGACACCGGTGGCATCGAGGTTACTTCAACCCCCTTCTATATAAATGGGAATATTATAGAACTTTATCATATATAAAGAAGTTTCTAAACATAGTAATGTTTGATTTTGGATGATATATTTATCAGGTGAATTTTTTCATTACCAAACCGACGTCATTTTACCCTAGCTCATGTGTCATCTTCCATAGAAACCCCTACCAACACACTACACCATAAACTACTAATGATATGTCATTGAACCCCCATGGTTTTCCATGATGGAATACATAGTGAACTGGATATTTGAGATCCAATATTCCCCCAACCATGACTTTGTGGCATAATGACCTTGGGAGACTGAACTCATGAAAATGGAACTACATCGTGGCCCTACTAATAAATTATAGCCCCATTAGCAATATTTTTATGAGAATGATTACCTCTATGGTAATAAAAAATACATTGTAGATCTCTATTTTCCATTAATAGATAATGACATGTTTCAACATAGTGGATCATAGCTACACTAGGGATGGAAATGAAGATGCGGATTTATGAAGGTTTATTGTTTAGGATTTCTGTTAAACCGTAGAAAAAGAAAATATTAAATTTATATGAATTTTAGAGTAAATGAGGTTGTGGAATAGGGTTTCTTATATGTTAAAAATAGTTAAATTTTGAAAAAACCAATTTAAGAGATGAATATAGATTCAACTCAATAGCAGCTATGTTGCATCGTAGTCCTTGTATGACCATACATACCTCAAACTCACTTCACTGTAGTCATTAACCACACTCTATAGGGTTCAGAACTTCTAAAATTTCAAATAACTCTTATATTTGGGATTTAAATATATTTATGTTTATATTTAGGGGTAAAAAAGAATAGAAACCATGTGAAAGGTATCTTTGTTGCTTGAAATAAATATAAATCATCCAAAAATACAAGGAGTTTGACCAATACAAAATTAAAATGTCCTGATGATATTCAAGGATGCCAAAATCCATAATATCCATATCTCCTAAATATATTAATACTAATTAAAAGATATATAATAATATATTAAAATTAGATGATAATGAGAGGTTTATTTAAAAAATGAGAAGTGAAATTTTTAATATTTGATAGGTGGAGTAATTTATTGATGGAAGTAGTACATTAAATATGATGGGGAGGATACTGTGTAAGGGGTGGACTAACCCCCAATAGAAGGATAAAGCCTGAGAATATTTTCATTTCTCATATGTCATACTCATATAGTAATATGTTATTTTATTTTTCATATCCCATAATGACTAGTATGTGGGGGTAAATATTTCTTAAAAAGAAAATTTTTAATGGGGATGTACTTAGTGTAAATGGTAATGTTTGATTTAAATGTTATATTGGATAGTTTATCTTCTTTAATTCATCTAAATATTACCCCCACATGAACAACCAATGATGTGAGATGAGGTTATATGTAATTATACAGATCAACTAGATATTCAACTAACCACACAATAAATACATGAGGTATGAATACCTATGTTTAAATATGGTTTTGAATAAATGTATATAAAATAAACCAATAATCCAATATGGGAACATGGAATTTATAATTTAGATAGTGAGTACTTTTATACGGGTTCAATTAAGTTCAACTTAGACAATATATAATTTAAGGATGGACACATTGTTTATTAACATTTTACATGATTGTATATTTATATATTTGTGTAAATTCATCTCATTCAATATAAACCAATTCCATTATTCTATTTCTCATTATGTTTCTTTATATTTTATAAATATTTAATACATGTTCTCTATGAATCTTTTTCAGACTCCAATGACCTTAATTTTCAAACTACTTAGTGTTTCTTAGGGTTTAGAAATGATTGCATCAATTTCCTTGAGCCAACTAATCATGCCATTTAAGAAATTTTAAAACCTGAAGCATTGCTGGGAAATGATGACATTAAATTTTATATTTTTTTTAGGAATTTCCCAATGTGATTTTTTTCCACCATTTTACACATGGAATTATCATGTTGTAGTTTTAGGAACGACTTTAAGGAATGATTATTCAACCATTTGAAAACAACAGGAAGGGGTACTGAACGTTAATCCCATTATCGAATGCACTTTGAGAAGAAAATAATAATAATAACACACATTATGTGGACATCAAGGATAGAATATAAGCACACCATTAATATTTTCATGTATGAGGGGGGAATACTAATATCTCTAATGATGGAATCAAAGGACGTAGGCTCTCATCAAAAATGAAAGACCCTTTAATGTAGGGATCAATCTAAGTAACCTTGTCCCCCCAATAACTACTCAAAACTTCAAAATAATGACTTGGATCACATAAATGATCACACATTTCATACAATTCACTGAGATACAACTTGGAAACCCCAATTATAACATTGGGTGTTTCATAGAATTATGATATACCTTCCATTTCAACAATTTCAGAACCAATGAATTAATATTACTCCTTTTTGACATTCTTATTGAGGGACAATGCTCAAGAGTGGATTCTGAGTCTACCCCAAAATTTTATCATAACATGGGATGATATGGTAAATAATTTCTTGAAGAGTTTTTTCCATTCCCAAAAATCATGGTATCTGTAGGTAATTATTCTAAATTTTGATTATTTGAATGAAGAATCATCATATGGTTCATCTAAAAGGTCCCACAATTTGATTAGAATGTCTCTTCATCGTGACATTGAATCATGGTTATTAACCAAAACATTTTAGTTTTTTTCATAGGGTGAACATATCATTATGTAGTTTTCACTTGGGGTTGCTATTTTCAAAGTCACTAGGTGAGAGCTTCTAGTTTTTGGAAGACTTTTATAGATGTATTTTTCAATGGATAACTAATGGAGGTCAAATTCAAGGAGTGAACATGGTGAAAAATAGCAGGGTTGTTATGAAAAGGAATTCCATGTCGAATAAATTAGAATCTATGATGTCCAATAAACATCTACATGGTATGTATTGTGAATAATATAATTATTTTTATTATAATTATAAAACCATTTTGATGGGATTGAGGCTACAACAACCACAACAACATAATCAAAGATACACAATTTACCAAAGAAAAGGGTATCACCCAAGAGAATAAGGTTTTCAAACATATCACCATCGGTCATCACATACAATTAAGTTTCATATACTAGAGGAGAACCTATAAAGATTAATGAAAATAACATGAATCACATGTAAGGAAAATAATCCAAATATCAAGGTTCATCCATTCAAAAAATAAGATACAACTCAAAAAAATAATGAGTAGCAATCATGAACTCAGAAATCCATGAGGGTCATATTTCAATCTGAGTAATGGAGAAGCCTGGGGCTATTGGGTGACACGGATATTGAATACATTACCCTAAGGAGTGGAAATATTACATAAGAAAGTTATGGAAAAGATAAATTATAGGATGAATATATTTTTTTATAAGGAACTCATGAAACATAAAAAAGAAATTAAAAAAGGGAAATAGGATAAGGAGTTCATTTGATATGAAGAACCACCACTATAACAACCACCACCACTATTTCAATTTTGATAAAGGAAAGGGATGTTTGATTATATTAATAAATATTTTTTAGAAATGTACAAAATATGTGTATTATCATTCCATTTTCTAAGGAGACTATGAAAATTCCCAACGTTTAATTGTTTATAATGTAATTGGTGTCAATAAAAAAAATAAAGCAAATTGGCAACCAAACCATTTATAGTGTAATTTTTAGTTGTATTATAACGATTCCAACCAATGAAGTAATGTTTTCAAGTTTGTTTATCTACCATAATTGACATTGGTTTTAATAATTTTTGTGGGGATTTATTTGATTTAGGTGAATGTTTTCAGATAATGTTATACAAATAATTTAAAAGCTTGGTCTTGAGAGAGATAAAATAAAACTCATGTTATACTTGAAATTATCAATACAATAGTTATAATTCTCTATGTACTACAAAAAAATTTCATGGTCAATGTAGAAAAATTATACTTTCTATCATATTTTCTAGTGATGGGATTGGAAGAGGAGAAGACCCCAATAATCTTAGGATTATAATTCCGGGATATGGGAAGGGAATGAATTGACTTCCAAAGTGGAAAAATATGTTTAAGAGTTCATGGATATTAATTTAATATCCAAATACATCGATTAATGAAGAATCTGGATAAAAAAGTGGATGAGTTGATAAAAGATAACATAAAAATAGTATAGGAAGTCGATATCTCAGAAAAGAAAAGTTAGTTATCTACTTTAAAAAAATGTAGGTTCTAATAATAGAGGAAAGAAAAATATATTCTATAAAATTATAGAGACATTGGATGGACTTTTGTCCCAGAAGATTATAAGGATAACATGTTTGGGATGTTAGTGAACTACTCATTGATTTTTTTAAAATGGGAAAAAATAACTTGATTAGGTCTATAGTGGTAGATAAATTGTTAAATATAGGATGAGTGAAATTAGTTTAAAAAATATGATAGTTCCCATCAAAAAATATGAATCACTGCTTTGACCATTTGTAGGTCTGGACTGGGTAACCTCCTTCTTAGCCCTAATAATTAGACATTCTGATGTAAGTTTGAGATTAACTGCCATAAACATAGTGGATTTGGGAGGCAACTCACATTTTTTTGATGATTTTGGATTATATGATTTAATTATCTTTCAATTCGGTTTTTGAATTCGTTTAGGGTTATATTCATAGGATTGATAGAGTATATAGTTTACCTATAATAGGGTGTGTGAATTGTATTTTATAAAATAAAACTATTAATTTTCACAATGTCCTTGTATAGATTAATTGGACTGAAACTTCATCATATTCTTAGAGTTTATAAGAGGGACATATAAATCATTGCATTACCAGAGTTGAGGAATGTTTAGAAAAAGTAAAACTTCTATATAAAATTTCTCTGTGGAATAATGAATCTCATATAAAAATTTATAAAAAAATATTATAAATAATGTAATAAATAATAAAAAATATTTAAAAAATACTTCCATAATATAAACTTATTGATTAAAAAATTCATAAACTAAAAATTTTCATATATATAGTTTTTAAAAAATAATAAGGTTTTTATTTATTAAAACAAGAATTCCCTCGATGTTAAGAGAAGGCACAACTCTGTATTCCCATCCCTGCAAACCATTGATTGTCGATTGGACAGACCACTATCTTCCTATCCTTGGAAGCCCTCGATCAGCCATATCAGATAGAAAATTAAAAAACAAAAACATTTTTTGGGAATTTTAAAATAATCTTCTATTAGATTCCTTAAAAATGGACACTAAACAGTTTATTGTAAATCATCCCAATGCAATTACATCTTACAAAATCCATATATAAACTCTTTATTATTAATGATTAAAAATATTCCTCTATAATTTTTCATATATATAGTTTTTAACCAAAAATATGTTTTTTATTTATTAAAACAAGAATTCCCTCAATTATAAGAGAAGGCACAACTCTGTATTCCCATCCATCCAAACCATTGATTGTCTATTGGAAACACCACTATCTTCCTATCCTTGGAAGCCCTCGATCAGCCAGATCAGATAAAAAATTTAAAAACAAAAACATTGTTTGGGAATTTTAAAACAATACTTTATTGGATTCCTTAGGAAATGGACACTCAAAAGTTTATTGTAAATCATCCCAATGCAATAAAATCGTACAAAATCCTTATATAAACTCTTGATTATTAAGGATTAAAAATATTCCTCTACCTTAAAGAATGATCTTATTTGTATGGAATGTCCTAAATATAATATCTGGAAATATCATAGGATGTTTTAATGGCCATGTAAAAAGACACACTTTACTTGAAATAATTATTATCTGTATAATTATTTGATAACATGATATATCATCATTTGATGGATTTAATGAATGTTATATTAAGGATCATGTCTAACTCCATCTAATGACCTTTTCCGATTAGTTTCCATACAACATTGTCTGGTGTAATTCATTATACATTATCTTTCGGACTTCTATAAATATTCATCTGATGAGATATGTAATATTCATTCCAATGTTTCAAAACATAAATGTATGATTAAATATATAGTAATTAGCCAGTGATCTAGAGAACTTATATCTGATTACAAAAAAATAATTTAATCTAGAAAATTAATATATTTTCTTCTTTAAAAATATACATTTAGAAAAAAAAAACATTATTAGACTTAGGAAATTATAAAAGTTAGTAAAATATAAAATTTTATGGAAATGTATTATTATTTTTAAGAAATTTTTTGAATATGTTGGTTGATATTATTTTGACTCAATATAACTCCCTTCATTTTTTCTGTTTGTTGATAATGGGTCTACACATTCACATTATTTATTTTTAGGTCCATGATTATTAAATTTATAAAAACCTAATATAGAAACAATTAGGATAATATTTACAAATATTAAGAGGAGTAAGATTTAATTTTCCTTAGATAGTTTCAATACACTATTTAAAATAAAATTATAGCATTCTAAAAAACAATTAGAACCACATAGATTAGTGTTTCGCCATAGATCAATGACACATAGAATTTATAAAAACCCCATGATTACATGTTTTAATTTTTATTTTGATAGAATTTAATAAGTATGAAATTGAGTTTAAATTATTATATTTGATCATATATGTTTTAATTACCATGATTCATGATATCATGACCAACTTCCCTCCAGAGATTACCCCTCCAAAGCTAGGAATGATAGAAATAAGATGGTGATTATCTAATTCCTACGTCCAGTAAGCCCTAGGTTATTGACTTGAAACAAAGGTGTAATAAACATACAATGGGATGAATTTTACATCTAGAGAACATAAATATGATAGAGATAATTAACATACACAAATCAAAACATACTCATAAAAACTATTAAATGAAATATCATGTTCGGTAATGAAATGTCATAAAGTTCTAAAACAACTAAAACAGGAAACTATGATTAGCAATAGGTAATGAATGAAATGACTAAGAATATCAAACCTCTCCTATAAAACCATGAGCTAGTAATATCCAAAACAATCTCCAACCTGATTCTTCTATCCCGAATTACGTTAATATGTATAGGGTTAATATAACATTATAATCAATAAGATCCTCCCAATACCCTCTTGTACAACAGATAAAAAATGAATTATCTTGACATGTGATTAGAAATGGAACTAAATCATCACCTAGAAAGTTATACTATGTTCCTATCATCACCATGGATAATTCTCACCATGTGGCAAAAAAAAAGAGCATATAATATTGAATCATCAAGGGTACCCCAATACCGCTTCCCCACTGCTTTTCTACTATTCCCCAATGTTACATATCCTAAGCCATATCACTACAAAATAATAAATCCTATTGAAACTTGGGTTATGTATCGCAACATTCTCGTCAAGAATCACATCCTGACATCATCCCATATCATGTCATAATGTAGTGACTAGGTATTTTTCAATGATCCACCATAAACCATACGGCATGTATCATATATCAAGTATTATACCACGATCCATCACAATCCATCACATCCCATATAGATCATACCTATAAAAACATTAGGATTCTATATTTCAGGATAAGTGTGTGTCAAATAACACCAAGACATCACAACCCACTATACGCATATATGTGTAATCTAATAATCATCCATACCAATATCGACCGTGATTTTTTCATACATAGCTATTACATCGTTATAATGATAAAAAATGTAAAACCGTTATGAAATTGGATCCAAATTATTTGTTTATGGGGAAAATTAGGTCCATACATAACTTTTACATAATAAAACATAAATTTTTACTTAATTACTTCTATTATATCTTCTTAATGGACCTCATGTTCTCCTTAGTACAAGTATTCACAAGAGGATATATGACAAAAAGGGGTAAGCAAAAACCCAACATAGAGGATTAATAAGAGTCATGAAACCTGGGTGATAATTTACATCATCGTCATCATAATATAAGTAAAGGAGTAAAATTATAATCATGAGAGGAAACATTAAAATAAGGCATGAAATATCGTAATTCATAAAAATGAATTATCAAATCTTTGTGGTCAAACAACACACATAGTTATGAAAAAAGATATCATAATGTTCATAAATATTTCAATTTACCTCATGATATTGATTTCATTATCTGACATATAGGAGTGATATATAATTCCAGGTTCACCCATCACTTCATAACAATTACATTCTCTATATAATTTTACGTTCACCCATCACATAATACCATTAAATTATCATGAATGCAACATAGAACATATATGAATCTAATAAATAAACCCATTTAAAGTAATTGGTTTCATTTAATGAGGAATATATTCATAATAATTCATGTTTCCAAGATAAAAAAGTGAATAATATTCTTGGTATCAATCTTGATTGAAGAAGAAACAATCTCATGAGATTTAAAAGATATTTTTTAGAAAGAATATTTATTTTGGAAAAATATGTTAATTTGTTATAAAATAATATCGGTGACATGTATTTTACATAAAATAAAATTGAATGAAAAAATAAATAGAATTTATATAAAAATAAAGTAACATCAATAATAAAAAGAGAGATCCCAAAGAAAGAGAGTTAGCTTCGAGAATTCACCTCATCTTATGTATGAATGGTTTCTCCACTTTAATATCATGTATAATAAGCATAAAATCATAAATTTACAAATAAATGAACTTTTATACATGAATTTTATTGATTATAGTTTTATTATATTAATTTATTAGATTTTTTCATGAGTTATAGGGTTTAATTTCATGTCCATGAGTGTTCATTTTCTTTGTTTTCATGATCAGTTCACTTGTTTACATGAATGGATGTTCATGTGAAATAGAAATAAGTATATAGAATTGTTATTATATGTTATTAATGAACTTACATAATTTTAATTGATCTTTTAAATCATTTGGTTATATGGTATAAGGATGATTCATTATATAAAAGTCATTGATAATCATTTTAGGGAAATTATGGAAGGTTTCGATCACAATAAACTAGTTATATTTTAACATTTAGTATTATGTATATTTGTTAGATCCAGAATATAAAAATAGTTATAATGTAAATTTTAAAATATTTCTCCACCATAAGAATGGTTTTATGACCATCCATTAAGGTGTTGACAGAAAATGAAACAACTGTGTCCATAAAGGCTATAAAACAACACCGCATGGATGATGTTACTATTTTTAGAATAAAATGGAGAGGAGAAGGAGTTTAATCTTATATTATTAGATTAGTTTAATTTTATTCCCATATATGTATGGTTCAATAGTTATCATACCATTTTTATTATGGGAGGTGATGAGATAATATGAAAATAAAATAACATGGAAGGAAATTAAAATAAAAGAATGAGGATTTTACCTCTTGAATCCTTCTTCTTGAAAATATCCTTGGGGGGGTTGGTTTTTTAATTTTGTTGAGAAAACATTACTATGGACATTGGGTAGGGTCTTGGGATGTGATTTGAGTAGAATTTGGACAATGATAAAAGCTTGAGATGTGTGAGGAGAAGAGGTGTTGAGGGGTGGTATTTATAATGGAGGAGATGTGTGTTTTCTCATTATATTATCCATTAGATTATTATTTTGACCCAAGAAAATGAACAGTTTGAGAATTATAACTAAATATATTAAAGAAATTAAGGATAGATTGAGAATTTGTTCTTAAATCATTCATATATCATCTATGACCCCGTAAGTCCTGAATTTAGCTTTTATCACAAATTATTGTATTTTACTATTCAAAAAATCATGTATTTTAGAAAAATCCCAAAAAATCACCGTAACAATTTTTGGTCATGTATAATTAAAATATAATATAAATTTTATAAAAATAATTTTCTATTAATGAAAAATTTTATTTTAATTATAATCATTATTTACAAGGAAAATACCGACTTAAAATGACAACTGATTTTATAACACCTTTGAAATTTATGAAAGGTCATAAAAAATTATTTTATAATTATAAGATAAAAACATATTAATTTAGTAATAACTTTTATGAAAATTAATTTATTTTCAAATTATAATATTAAATATGAAATTATAATTAAATATTTATGACTTATGAATTTACCAACACTTAATTAATAATTTTAAAACATTTATTTAAATATACTATTATATAATTATATCATATTAGAATTTATGATATGCGAATATTTTATTTATACTTTCATGGGTCAGGTTACAATTCATTTAGCTGGTTTACTATTCATAAAGGCCATATTACTATTCATATGGTCAAGTTATCATTTAATCGCTATATGTTCTTTGAGTTGTAGAAATACTTCTTATTTCATTCATTCATGATTTATAATGTTTTTTCTTGTGTTAAAATTTTTATTTTATGTGGTTTATACTTTATGACATAATTATTAGAAGGTAAATTCAATTGATAAATTTTTTCTTCATTGTATACTTCCAACCATCTGAAAATTTGGCACCAAAATTACATTTTACATAAAACGTTATGTGAATTTATCCCTCACCACTTCCTCAAGTTCCCATGTTTCCTCCTCATACTTATGGTTTCACTATAGTACATTGACCAGGTGGTTAGTCTTGTTGCTTATAACCATATCTCTACGATCAAAGATCTTTGTTGGATTCTCCGCATAAGATATATAATTTTCCAATTGAACTTCCACTGGATTCATTATGTGGGAGTTTTTCTGTATGAACATGTTAAATATGAATACATAAAATACATTATTTACTTGGGACATGGTTGGTGGATGTGCTAGTTGATAGGCCATAACTCTGACACGATCAAGAATCTCAAAGGGTATGACATACATGGGACTCAACTTTACATTCATTCCAAATCTCATGATCCTCTTTAATTTAGATATGTAGAAGAATACCATGTCTTCAACCTTAAAATCATCGTCTCTTTGAAGATTCTTTGCATGATTCTTCTTTCAACTTTGGGCTGCCATGATATGCTGATAAATATTTTTCACCTTATCCACCATTGTTTAGACCATTTCTGGTCTGAGCATATTATGTTCATGTACTTCACCCCATCATGATTGTGTCTATATTTTCCCATAAAGGGATTTATATAGAGCCATTTGGATGCTC
Organism: Viscum album; assembly: GCA_963277665.1. NCBI lineage: Eukaryota > Viridiplantae > Streptophyta > Magnoliopsida > Santalales > Viscaceae > Viscum > Viscum album. The sequence goes on along the minus strand of OY728123.1, from coordinate 2,056,941,002 downwards.
TAGTGGAAACTGGTGTGGTAAGATAACTCAATCGTAGGCATATGTTAGTACTATACTCCATTTAAGTCCATATAACATGCTTTGAACATATCTTCCACTTTCTGAATAGTATTCACAGATTTTTTACTTGTTTGAATATGATAAGTTGTACTAAAGTTTTGTTCAATGTTTATTGAATTTTGAAGACTATTCCAAAATATAGAGGTGAATCTTTGATCATGATTGGATACAATCAATAGTGGTACTCTATACAGCCGTACAACATCTCTGATATGATTCCGTGAAAGTTGTTCCAATGATATGTCCTCTAAAATGGTGATAAAGTGAGTCATATTTGTGATATTATCCACAATCACCCATATGGTATTGTAACCTCTAGATATCTTCAAATGTCCTATAACAAAGTCTAGTGTGGCGTTTTCTCCTTTCCATGTCAGAATAGGTAATGGTTGTATCAACCCCTTATAATTTTGACTGGTAGCCTTCACTTAAAGACATAATTGGAAATTTTATGTACAATCAGTGATTTCCTACTTCATATTGTCTCACCAGTCATTCACGTAGTGAACTTGACATATCTTTGTGCTCCCTTGGTGAATAGAGATGGTTGAAACATGTGCACCATTTTGAATCTCCTTCTTTATCTCTGCATTGGATGGTACACATAATCATTATCCAAATCTTACAACTCCTTCCTTAGTAATTTTAAACTCCGAGGAATTCAACATTCTCATAGATTCTAACTTCATACGAATTTCCTCACCATTATAGTAATAATCCATTATATTATGAATGATGGATAATTGATAAATAATTTGAGAAAGGATTGATGATGTTACTTCCTTAATTATTCCCATGTCCATCCTTTTAAAATATAAGAAGATTGGGTCCTTCTGAATTCTCATCATTGATAATTTTGAAGTATCCTTTCTACATAGAGAATCCACTTGATTATTCACTTTTCTAGGATGGAAGGGGATTGAGTAGTCATAATTCATGATGAGCTCTAACCATATTCATTGGTGCATATTATGATTCTTCTATGTGAATATATATTTGAGACTCTTTTGAATAGTATATAGTTCACACTTCTCTGCAAAGAGATAATGCCCCCATATTTCAAATGAAAATATCATAGATGCTAACTCCAGATCATCTGTGGAATAGTTTTTCTCATGAATTTTCATCTTCCCTGAAGCTTTTTCAATCACCTCATCCTTTTTCATCAGTACATATCCTAATCCCATCTTTAATATATCAATCTTAACTATAATTAGTTCCCCACTTTTTGTAAGTATGAGTATTGGCATGGTTATGAACCTCTTTTTTAACCCTTTGATGTATTCTTCACATTCACTGGTCTAGAAAAACTTTTCTTCCTTCTGAGTCAGCTTGGTTGGTGGATTTAATAGTCACAATAACTTATTCAAAAAATTTCAAATAATATCCATCTAGTCCAAGAAAATCTCATATCTTCGTCAAAGATGTTGGCCTAGGTCATTCTTTGGTTTCCTCTATCTTGGAGGGTTCCAAGATATCCCTTTACTGAGGATAACATTCCCCGATAAGGATACATCCTCCATAAAAAACTCAAATTTATTATACTTTTCATAATTTTTCTCCCTTAACAAATTTTTTATCACAGTATTCAAGTTCTCTTAATTTTCCACCTTTTTAATTGAGTATATCATAATTTCATCAATAAAGGCTACCAAAACGTTGTCTAGGTTAACTCTAAATAGTGAATTCATTATGTCCATGAATATTTATGGAGCATTAGAGTTTCTAAAGGGACCCACTATGAACTCATATTTTCCATACCTCATTCAAATGGTAGTCTTTGGAATATCTTCTCACGTTACCTTTAAATGTTGATATCTCGTCTGAAGGTCCACCTTAGAGAAATACATGGACCCACGGAGTCGATGAAAAAAAAATCTCTTCAGGGAAGGGAATAATTGTTCCTTATTTTGATTTTATTGAGCTCAAGATAATCAACTATAATGAGAATCTGTTCATCCTTCTTCTTGATGAAGAGTACTGGTGCACCTCATGGGAAGAACTCGTGCATATAAAACTCTTGTCAACATTTTCTAATTAATTTTTCATTAGATATTCCAGATCAATGATTTCCATTATACAATGTGTCATTGATATAGTAATAAATCCAAGAATCAGTTTTATTGTGAACTCATCATATCGATCCAAAGGAAGACTAGACAATTCGTTGACGAACGCATCAATGTAGTCCCTCATAAAGGGCACGTCATCAAGTATTATTCTATCCTTTGTCTCAATCATTTGAGTTGGATATGTTTTCTCATTAGGTAATAATATCCATACTAGATACGATGAATCTGAAGGATATTTATCCTCCTCCTTACACTTGTATATAATCAAAGGATGATATGGGATGTCAATATTGATCACCCTTTCTTGATAGTTGATGTTGGATATGAGTAAATACATACAATAAATTCTGAAAATAGTATGAAAATCAACTAAATGATGTAAGATAAGAATTTCTGGGAGGTTCATTCCAAAAACAATAACCGGAGTAGAGTTATATAATCTGGAGGCAATAATTGCCTTTTTTTAGTAATCACAAATAACTCATTTTCTATAATTTTATGTGCTGTTTGAATTTTTATACTAAACATGCACGATATGAAGGAATGTGTAGAATCACAATAAAATATTAGCGTCTCTATTCATGAACGAATAACTGATGTACCTATCAATAAATAAATACTGGATCAACCATAACAACAAATATAGTGCAATATTTCCCTTAATCCTTTGTATTTGGTGGTTGTTGATGTTGATTACCTTCGAGGACTCTAGATTTAGTGTATTAGCTTGCATAGTTCCCTAGTTCGCTACAGTTGAAGCATTGAACTGTAGGTGGTTTTCTCCATTCCTTCACCACATTTTCTTTCTTCCTTATGTCTTTTCGACATTCATGATCTTGATTTCCTTCTCCACCACACTCATAGAATTTCACTATCCCCTTGTGGTAGTTCTCAAGATGTTTATTCTCACATTTTAATCAAGTTGGTAGTTGAGATGTTTTCAGCCATTTTTATTAGATCCCCATCTTAAACCCCAACATTCATTTCTTATCACCATATCCATTAGATTACTCATGAAACTCTGTCTCTAATTTTATTGTACATAGAGAAACTTATTCATAACTCCCAAAGTGTTTAATTTCAATTTCCTATAAAAGGTGTGTTTTTAAACCAATAAAGAATCTATAATTTTTTCTAACATTGTTGACAAAAACCCGAATTTTACATTGAATGCCTTGTAAAATTTTCATTATAGATTTTACTAGATTCAATATCATTTTGCTTCATCTCTATGAATTCCCTATCTATATTTTTATGAAGAGTTTGAGGGAAAATCTATTAAAAAAATTATCATAATGTCTTACCACTCCATCTCTTTTACTACATCATTTAGCTTGGTGTTCTTAATTAATTACCTCCAGTGATCAGTCACTCCATATATATTATAAACAACCAATGTCTCTATCTCCATCTGAGAAAAGTGAATAATAGAAAATATATTCTCTATTGATTTGACCCACTGTTCTGTGATGGATGGACCCGAAGATCAAGTAAATGTCAGCGGTCTTTGACACAAAAAGACTTGATAGCCATTTACTCCCTCTTAGGAGAATTATTATGTTGAAGATTATTCAAGTTATTTTTCATAACATGAGAAAGAGAGGTAATTATGACCATGAAATATTGGACTCCACCTCCCAAGGCCTTGGGAATGTCATTTTTGAAATCATTGTATTGTCCCTCTCATGGTTTGTTGGCCTAGTTTCTCCAAGTTCACACTATTTTTTGAAATAGAAAAGGTTATCCAAAAAAGTTGACAAGTCTTGAATATATAATTTTTTTCTTTATGAAATTATGTCTATAGGTATATATTGTGGAATTATAATGTTAATAATTTTTCAAAAACAAATCATCTTGGATTTTTACTTATACTTAGTCTCATACTAAGGATTCTGACCAATGTTTTGTAATCTGAATTCACAAATTAAAAAAAACTTTCTTAGATACCAAATATAGTTCCCCTATATTCTATTACCTATTTTTTAAATCAATTTAATGATAATCTACATTATCGTGTTATATAACTAGGATACAAATGCATAGTGTCTTGGGTAAATTATGACAATACATAACATATACATAATAAAACATAAACACTCTTTTAATTAATTCTTCTCTATATTCTTATTATTCATTATGCTCTCCTTAGTTCAAGTATTCACTTTAAGATACACATAAAAAGGGGTGATATAATACCAAAGTAAAAGGATGAATAAGAGACCTGAAACATGGGTGAAAATAGTCATCATCATGATAATATAAGAAAATGATCATAATCATAATCCTAAGAGTAATGTTTTTATAAAGTCATGGAATGTGGTTGTGCATAAAAATGAAACATCATGTCCAAGTGGTCAAATACCACACATAGTTGTGAAAAAATCTAGAACATTTGAACACATATTTCACATTAACAAGCAAGATTAATCAAATTACCCAATGTGTTGGAGTACTATATAATTTTAGGTTCACCCATCACATCATAACATTTACATGTGCTATATAATTCTTGGTGAAACTGTCACATCATAACATTTACATTATCCTGATAACACCTAGAGCATATATCATTCATGGGAATTAAATAACACGGGGAAAGAAATGGGTTTCATTTCATAAATCATATATTAATAAACATTGGATTTCCCATTATAAAAATGGAATATGATGCTTGGTAAAAATATTTATTAAAGAAGAAACAGCCTCATGAGAAGTAAAAGATATGTTTTTTAGAAAGAAGAGTTTTTTTTTGAAAAAATCATTACATTTGAAATAATTTTTTTTAAAAATGTATATCCTAGAAAATAAAAGTTAAGTAAAAATGAAATGATATTTACAGAAAAATAATGGATCATCCATATAGAAAATGGAGTAAAAGAGGGAAATCCCAAAGAAAGAGAGTTGGTTTCAACAATTTCCCTTCCCTTTTCTAAGAATGATTTCCTAAATTTAATATCCAAGATAATCAGGTTAAATTCATTAAGCTACAATTAAATTCCATTTTATAAATTAATTTTATTCATTTTAATTTTATTAAGATTATTTATGGGTTTCTCAATGAGTTATAGGGTTCAATGTCATCATTATGGAGTGTTTGAGTTCTATTTTTTTCATGAGCAGTTCACTTTTATACATGAATGAATGTTCATGTAAAATGGGAATAAATATAAATAATTGATATTATAAATTATTAAGGAACTCATATAATTTTATATTATGTTATAAATTATTTGGTTATATGGTACACAGATGAATCAATATATAAAATTTAATGATAATTGTTTTATTATAATTTTTCTATTTTCAATCACAGCGAACAAATTTTCTTTTAAGATTTAGTATTACGTATATATGATAGTTACATAACATATAAATGGTTATAACATAAATTTTACAATATTTATGACCCATTATGATGATTTTATGACCATAATTGATGGCAGTGACAAAAAATTAAAACATATTTTCCTAGAAAGCAATAAAACCACACCACATGGTTGATGTTTCCATTTTTCGAATAAAAGGGGGATAAAAACGGTTTTGATGAAGGATTGTTACATTTGAATTATGTAATTATATTCTATGTGTATTACTGGATTTTTCATACACTTTGTATGAAGGTAGATGATAAGATAATAAGAAAAGAAAAAAGTTGAAAAAAAAGAAAAGGAAGGAGATTTGACCTCTTGAATCCATTTAATTGAGAAAAACCTTAGGGGTATTATTTTATGTATTACATAGAGACCAAATGTAATTGGAATAGGGGGAAGGGATTGGGCAGATATTTGAGAAAAATTTGTATAATTATTAATGACAAAGAGGAGTGAGAATAAGAGGTGGTGAGGGTGATATTTATATTGGAGGAGAGAGGTGTTTTCTCATTATTTTGATCATTAGTTTATTATTTTGGCTCATGAAATTGAATAGATTGATAATTATAAACAAATATTTTAAAATAATGATGTTTTGTTCTACCTTTTGGCCTTATATCATTCATATATCATCTATGACGCCATAATTCATGCATTTATCTTTTATTGTAAATTATGGTATTTAACTATTCAAAAAATATCTTGTAGTTTAGAAAAAACCCAAAAAATTCTCCCTAACCATTTATCATCATTTTGAATTAAAAAAAGTACTCCATTTAATTAAAATATGTTTCTAAAAATGACAAATTTAAACTTTAAATAAAATCATCATTTACTTAGAAAAGTATCGATATAAAATTATAATCGATTTTATAACACACAGAAATATTTATCAAGTTCACATGAAATTATCACAGAATCTTATGATAAAAAATATTAATTTATGAACAATTTTATTAAAATAAATTTCATTTAAAATAATTAAATTAGTTATAAAATGGTAATTAAAGTATTATGACTTACAAAAGTACCAACACTTAATTAATAATTTTAAAAACATTTATTTACTTATAATATGATATAATTAAATCATATTATTATTTATAATCTTCCAAAATATTATTTATACTATCAGGGGTGAGGTTACTATTCATTGGGATAGTTTACTATTCATAAGGGTAATATTACTATTCCTAACATTATGTAACTATTTCACTGGTATGGGTTCCTTATCATTGAGAAATTACTTCTCATCTTATTCATTATTCATTTATAATGATTAAATTTATTATATATATGTGATTTATGTGGTTTATACTATATAACATAATTATTGGAATGAAATTTCAATTGATATTTTTTTGGGTTGTTACAGTACTGAGACAAGTGAATACAAAGAGATGAGAGTGGGGCCTGAGGGGTAGTCGACCATCCATCCATCCATTAGGATGTTAGGGAAACACCCTACATGGGTCCACTGGGTGTTAGTTCCCTTAAAAAATATGTATGGTTCTACGTATGAAATCAGAAAATATAAAAGATATAATATAGCTCAAAACAAAACATTGGGCATAACCTTGTTTTAGACTCAACTACATATAACATCACATCAACTCCTGAAATCTACTAGTAGGACCAGATAACATATAAGAACCAAAGAATTTAAAGTGATATTTTAATTACGTCATTCATTTTTAAACATTTCAATTTATGTTAATTTATTCATTTATCATAAATTAACCACATTTATCCATGTATATTATTTCATTTCACACATCCTTAATCATAAGAGTAAATTTCATACCCACTAAGAATATTCCAAACCAATTCCATAGTTTATCATGATCAATATGTTTTAAAAAATTTCATTACATTAACACTATCCACATTGGTTTAGAATTTGTTATTCACTATTTTCATCATTCCATAATCCAGGTAATCAAGGAAAACCATCCAAATCCATTACTAAGAGAAAACTATTAAGAAAACACATCCAAATACATCATGAAATGGGGAACGTAATGCCTATAAAACAAGAAAAATATCCATTAGCTATTAAAACATTAATAGGAAATCATCCCCGCACAAATCATCACCTAAATAGATAAAACTTTTATCAACTCATTCCATCATCTCAGGTTTCATCCCCAACAACAACATGAATATCCTAATGCATCTCACCATCATAATAATAAAATGTTTTTATATCATTAGGGTCACCCTTACCCATATCAAATTGTCCATCCAAGGCTCACATCACAAGGCTTATATCGAGAGTATATCACAAGGATGATATTCAGATCACATTCCAAGACACATATCCATAGAAAATCACAATAAAATAAGAAAACAATCTCCTTCAATAGGGAAAGAAGGCCATAAAATAAGGAATTCCACCTTAACACACAAACTAGAACTCAAATTCCCAAAATATAATTATTTATAAAAACAACCAATTGAATTCCATATTCAATGAACTAATTCATTATTCACATGTTCCTAGTATAAGAAACTATAGGATTCTACTACAATAAGATATCAGTTATTTAAAATGATTCCAAAAATTGTTTATCATAAATATTATTAAAAAAAATAATTATTTAGAAATACCTGTTATATATATCATTAAGAATAATTATCCTGATTTAGTTTAATAAACCATATATATGACCTCATCGAATAACCCAATCAATTAAGCATGTTCATTGCATCAATTTTTATTACCATCAAATTACAAGAAGCATTGTATTTCATTAACATGAATCTTATTTTATTATTTATCCAAAAAATTAACATATGCTACATTTATGTTAATTACCATTTTCCATCAAGTTGAACGTGCTAGTCCATAGAACCATAAGACAACATAATAGGAAGAGCCTAGATATCACACTATCTTGTAAAATAAGAAGTATGTTGTTATCAGAGTGTCAAACATCGAACTACTATTACATTAAAATTGTTTATTAATCAGGTAATAGAATATTTTAATTAGTTAAATTTTAATCCAAAGGGATAAACCATGTTGACATTACTATTTCATGTAAATAAATACGAGAAGAAAGGAATAACCTACCTAAAATGAATTAACATTATTCACAAAATAATGTTCTAATTTCTTAGATCCTAGTCACACCTTTGCTAAGGTCTATATTCCTTTGAGGGTTACATTCCACAACATTAGCAACCAGCAACCAATAAAACTGAATAGAAAAGCATATGAAAACCATTATTTTATGGAAAGAAGAAGTGAGAGGATCCAGATAGAGAATAATGAGAAAGAAAATTGAACATAACTTCGATCACCATAGATTGAAAACAAGAATATGAAAATCAATTATCATCAAAGGGATTCCAAAACACTTATAGAGAAAACCACTAGCCCCAAGGTTTTGTGACAAAATATTTAGGGTTTGAGAAAACATGAGGTTCTGCAACTTGTGACTGTGCATTGAAAAATTAATTTTCATGGTGTGAAACCCTATTTAGTAGTATAAATATTTGGTGTTAAGTCCCTCTTGAAAATGTGTTTCCTCAAAAGATTTTTCCTCAATGTAATTTACAACCTGAGGAACCCTATAAATCAACCTCACATAAGCTATGAATTTTATATTCAAGATAGGAAAAACTTACACATTTTGAATTCTCCCTACACACAATTTATTGTATTATAATACATATCGACCATCTTTTGGCCTTCATTTAGTAACAAGGACATTCGGAACCCAAAAAAGGTCGGACTAGACAAATATAGACCCTTAAATTAGATAAATTTGATATAATTAACTTCTTTTAGAACCCCAAAACAAAAATTAGATAGAAAATGGAATTTTTTCATTAGAATACCACCTCATGAGATCAATATCAATGATCTCACCATCATTGGAGATGTACCACCTCACCATAGAAATATTATAATGCCACTTATTCATAACAACCCAATCATTAACACTCACATAGGAGGGATACCTATAAAATGAATGGAATGTTACCAAAAAGCTACAAGATGAAACCATCTCATAAATTAGAAAGTTCATCCTCCATAAACCAAAAAATGTTACAGTGGAAGAGATAAATATTAAAAATATCAGCGTACTGAGTGCACATCTATGAATCACACTCTCAAGTACTCACCTCTATGACATAGTGATTCCATATGTAAAAAACCAAGGGAATAAAATTTCTGATCAACACATTCACCTGGAAGCCATGGATCTTCACTAGTCCCTCCTCGAAGATCAAATCATCATTAAAATCAATCTCACTCAAATAGATGACATGTGATTAATCATGAATATAGTGATGGATTTCTAACACATGAGGATCAACATGTATCAAGATCATATATGGGAGAAGTTCTATCTGATAAGTTATGGCTCCAATCTGATCAATCATCATGAAAGTCCAAACAAATCATGGATAAATACTACTCCCATGACAAAAACATCCCTTCAAATTTTGATGAGTCGCATTCAAGAACACATGATCTTTAACATTAACTCAAAAGGTCTCCTCCTGTGATATTAATTGAATAGATAATGATCTTCTATTTCCTATATCCTCTCACAAATTAATTAAAACATATTTATCATATTTTGTACTAGTTTTGGCTTGAGAATTGTACCTCTACCACCCTAGTCCAATATAATGTAGGTAAAATATTTTGGTCATAAAAATATTTAAATGGAACCATAAAACGGTGGAGAGGAAATTATTATATTGATAAAAATTTACCAAGGAAAGGTGCCTAACCAACAAACCTCCAAAATCTAGGACTCAAGAGCATAACAAATCTTCCAGTGTCTATATGGTCCACAATATCTAAGTATACATATATAGATGAAAATAGGCTTTAATGTATAACTAATACCCAAAATCATGCTATAAACATCTCCAAACCATGGCTGTAAAATGAGGATCTTGATCAAAGATAATCTCTCTCATGACTCTACAGAGTCACACCACCTCCTATAGATACTACCTCAACAAAATATCAATTGAGATTGACTACCTAATCACTATAATGTGCTCGAATTTCATAAAAGGGTCTTCTCTCACCTATATTGATTCATATCCTCCATATTCATGAGTTATATTTGTAATGTAGTACATTGAGATATACTCCCACTTTCACAGGGGCACATTTAATTGCTCGATAAAACCCCCAAGAACACAGTTCTCTACCATCATCACCTAGAAGATCAAATGTTAAGGAATAGTCTCTGAATCTAAACACTTCAAGCCATGTCACTAAAAATGACCTCTAAAATATTGATACATCTTTTAAATGGTGCGTTTTACTTTTAATGTAGATCTATGATACTCACATAAATCCATATCATGCATCACTAAAGAGATAAAAATCCATCCCTAAAACCACACCCATTGTGTCAATCATCAGACCAACCTTCTGAGGAATTAGTAGAATAATCGCAGTCTCTCTAAACATCCACCTCAGAATCCCCCAAATGGAACTCCTCAATCAGGTACACTAGAGATGCCCAGACTATCTTATGGTAAATAAATCATATGCCTCTAACCTCTCCCATACCTAGATGTGTCATAGAGAGTTATTATATAAATATCTAGGAATCTATAAATTCATGCATGAATTCATTACATGAATTCCTTCTTCATGAATCAACTATAAAATCTACATTTCAAGGCTTATAAAAAATCAAAAAGTCATAATCCTAAAAGAATTCCATACATCGATAATAACTCATGTTCATGCCATGATATGAGAATACATTCCTCATGATGTTATGGTATGTAAAAACCAAAACTCTCCCTGATAAGGTAATATTACCATAATATCAATGAAGCACAACTATCAACAACCCATGTTCCGGGGTGGTATAGTCATGCTCATTGGGAGATAACAATCAAAACTCATAAGAAACAACCAATCCCTGGTTCATTGGAACATGTAATTATACAATACAGAAAGTGTTATAGAAAACCTAAAACTAAACTCCCTCCACAGGAAAACAATGGACTATAGCACTGACAAAATTATTCTTCAGGTACAGAAAATCTATCTGACATGGTCATTCCAAAATAATACATCATAGTTTTTGGCCAATTTTTACGTAGGATTTACAACCTAATATAATTAGTCTATAAACATCCTATAATATCCTACAATACCATGAAAACTTCACACCACTGTCATTTTCTTGGGGGATTCCCAAGAAAAAACAACCTCTATATTTGAATGATTAAAAAAATAATACCTATTGGGATACCATGTGACCCATGAAATGATCTTCTGGATCCCAATACACACTTTGAAAACATCATGAACCGATTATGAGGATGATGAACTCTTAAAATGGCACAAAACTGTTTGATATTCTCCTCCTCAAATGTAGAGTACATAAGGATTTTTTTACGAATTTCACTGTAATCATATCCCGAACTCTCTGGACACTTCATAAATAAACACCAAGATCTTGGATGGATAATTTGACACGCGAAAATGAATGAAAATGAACTCATAATGTTCATGACAGAAATAGATATCGCCCTTTATAATATACTCATCTTCACATGCATCTGACGATACAGTGATTTCAAATAAATTTTTGATAACAAATAATTTCCCTTCATCTAATCAAATAAATAATCAATAAACTAAAGAGGAAAGTATTTATTCATTGTCACATTCTTCAATAAATGATATTTTCTAAAAGACACAAACCACCATCATACATCATCTTGAAGAAAATGGTTCTCCCCAAGGTTACATAATCAATCGAAGGAAAATCATTACAACAGATCATCAAGCTATGCTCACAACTCTCACAGCACAAAAGGTTCAATCCAATATGGAAAAATCAATATAGGAGATATTCATATTTTTATCTTTATCCCAAACTCAATCTCCCTTCAAGGGGGAAAATCTATAAACTCCTATAGCAAGATATCATAAAACTCATCCACATCCTTGGGAAAACCCTAATACTGAACCTCCAAAAAAATAAACATCATCTCATCCATTGAAGTAGATAATGATGGAACAATCCTTCTACCCATCCATGGGTATTTATCTCTAATGAACACTACGAACACTCCATCATCAACATATAACAAAAGTTATCTTATGAAGAAATACATGATTTTCTTTAACAAAAAGAAACAATCCATGATGATGGTGATGCCTTATGGGTGAATCAATAAAAAGAGTAAGTCTCTCTAATAGTGGTTCTACACTAGAAAAATCTCATAGTCTCTATATACTTCATACACTCCATCTCAACATACAACTAGGGTTGTTAGTGATAAGGGAACTAGAATCCTCTCTACATCAAGTCCCAAAGAACTACTGAGCTAAGTGATACATAATAATGTTACAATAGTGAATAAAATAAATCATTAAGCCATGTTGAAAATAATAACATGGTAACTCTATGAAATCAATGTTACATTGAACAATAAATGATAAAGCATGAAACTGACCATGACTGACTCCCCGTCCATTCCAAACCAACTGATGACAACTTCTATGTCTTCACTATTCTATATAAGGTTGACGAGCTTCATGGGGTTTTAATTTCTATTCTTCGTATATTTTATACTAACCCAAAACAAATAACATCGTTTTGATTCTACCTTAGCTGAAACTACCTCAACGGAGGAACCTGATGTGAAACAGCTGGCACACATTGACTCTATTGAATTGTTGGGAAAACTCATCACTGATGACCTCAACCTCCACAAGAAAAGCATGCATTAGATCCCTTTGAATTATTCTAATATATTCATTCCTATAAAAAAGAGATAATGAGGGTTACGATCTCACCCTAGCTGGCCAAAATAACTTATCTCTAGGAAACCGGGAACCTTGTACGACAACTATACATTGTGAGGAATACTGATGGCTCCCCTCTCATGATTACTCGATTCTGTCCAGTATACTCTCAATAAACTATACTCTTAACATCACCAAGATATTCATATTCAAAATAAATGGTGTGTCTAGGTTTTGGATATCTATTTTAAAATCCTCCTCAAAATGTCTTGGCCATATATCCTCATTTGTAAACATGTTTGAAGCATATCATAGAAGGGTCCAATAACCGATCCCAAACTCTCCCATATAGGAACTCCCACGATGAAGTTTAAGAAGTTATTATATATTAGACACCATAATGGTTAAATAAAAAAAAATATTCTAAATAGTAGTCTCACAACTTCTCCTAGGAGACAAATGTCTCCTTGTAGTCCTTGGGGAAATAGATCTACCACTTCCATTCTACTCTTTGTATAATCGTCCCAACCAATGAAACTGGATGAAACTTCCCAAAATTGATATTACTGAATGAAATATCAACCTCCTACAATAAGGCTTATCTTAATGAACCTATAATTGAGCCATCATGGTTTTTTAGACTGAAGTAATAAAATATTAGTGTCCCACTACAAGTTTCATTGTCTTTCACCTTTACTCTGTAGCATTCTGCTGGAACATTCTCTTAAAAACTTCTATGTGATACTCAAAATGATGTATAAATAGATTCATACCAAAAAAAATTAAAATAATAAAACTATAATATTTAATATGTAATATAAATTATTTAATTAATTTTTTTATTTTTAGGGTTTTAACTTATCTGAAGATCTAATTTTTCAAAAAAACTTTAAAATAAGAATGATTCATTATCCTCTAATATATCTCTACCCCAAAACCAATATCGAAACATTTAGTGGGTAGTGTAAACTAAATATTTGGTTTGTTAGATCATAAGGGGCCCTAAATTCTCATGTCCCATATAGTATCATATGTTTACATTACATAAAAAACTTAGCAGACATCCTTTCCCTTCACACCCATACAACCTCACCTCTGACAAACTCCAAAATCCATACCATCCCTTAATCCTGAATATTTTATAGAATGCGGTCATGAACCTCTTCGTCCAATGAGTTACCCTCCTATGGAATCAATGAGAGAAGGGAGATGGTAACTTCTCACATTCCACCTCCAGTGGGCCTCTTTTTGCGACTAGTAGTGACTGTATGATAAACATATAATTTGAATAATTTTCTATTAAGAGAACATATGGAAGAGAGAGACAAGAAATATACACAAATAAACACCCAATTAGACATATATACAAATATAAAGTTAAAACGTCAAATTTTATAAATTACTAAAAAAATGGAAACTACGATTTTATAAAGATAAAGATGGAAGAAACTGAAAATCCCAAACAGCTACAAAAAACCATGGGATAATAACATCTAGATTGATTACCAACTGGGACGTAGTATCCTAAATATATTTTTTATATATAAGCAGTGATCATAATAGTATACACATTATGATCCCCCTATAAGCCTCTCCAATACTTGATAAAAAGGAATTCTAAATCATCCTGAACAACAAAAAAACAACTTTTCACATAAATAGGTATACTATATTCCAAGCATCACAATGGATAACTCTCACAAAGTATCAAATGCAAGAAAGAATATAATATAATAATGAAAAATCAAGGGTACCCCACTACCGCTTCTCGACCAATTTTCCACTTTGCAATAACATCACATGTCCGGATCTATCTCTCAACAAAACAAGTTGAACCATACACACCAGGGTTAAATATTACAAAATTGAACATGTGAATCACATCATCACATCATCCCATATCACATCATCATATATTAACTTGGTATGTTTCATAATCCACCATACCCCATATGATATGTATCGTATATTGGGAATTATACATCAAGCCATCACAACTCATACATTGATTAAGAAACCTCTATCCAACATTGAATATATATGTCAATGATATAACAACCATTTGGATACTATATCTACAGATATATGTGTGTGAATTATATAAAATACATCACAACAATCTGCACACAAATTTACGGAAACTAACCTTCATACATTCCAGCAAAAGTAAGTACCAAGAGAAGAGAGTGATGCTAGAGTGCATAGTTACCCATCCATCCTCCCACCAGAATGTCAGGGAAAACACCATCCCAAAGTCAATGATGTTTATGATTCCTTAACTTACATGGGTGGAATAGTGTATGTAATAAAATAATATTCAACATATAATTTATCTCACAACCACACTCTAGGAATAACCTAGTCTTAGACTCAACTGTAATTAACAGCCCTCGGACTCCCAACTGCCACTCTTAAGACCAAATAACCTCTATAAACACTCTAATTTAAAGGGAATAATTTAATACATAATTAATTTTCTTAATATTTCAATTTATGTTAATTTATTTATTAATCATTATTTGAAAAAATTAATCCAGTTAAATTATTTCATTTCACACTTCCGCAATCATTTGAGTAAAGACCATGATCTCCATGAATTTTAAAAACATAAACCATATTTTATTAATATCTATATATTTTCATAATTTTCATTCCCTTAAAACCAATAAAATGGGTTTAGAGTTTATTGTTAATTATTAACATCATTAAAAAATCCAAATACTCTTAGAAAGACATCCTAATCGACCACCAAGAGGAAACATGCAACCAAGAACATCTATCTACCTAAATGAATGGGGAAATGAATGCATATTAAATAAGAAACCCATCCATCAACCATTTTACAAATTTATAAAAGAGAACAATTTCTCCCCAAATCATATAAACATGAAATCCCATCTACAAATAATTTCATCATCTTTAGTTTCCTCCCCAATACCCACATGCATATCCTGATTTATCTCTCGATCTCAGGTATCAACTACTGTCAGATCATCCAGGCCTCCACATCCCATATCACATCATTCATCCCAGGCCCACATCCCAATTCTCATATCTAGATAACATCATAAGTTTTTTATTTAGATATTTTCACATGGTTTATATTCATATCGCCACATAATGTAGCCAGAAAATTCCATAATAAACAGTAGAACTGGGCCCTAAAATAGGGTATTTAGCCTTTGCACTTAAACGAGCACTTGTATCCCCTAACGACATATATTTATCAAATAGACCATTTACTTCCATAAAAAATTAACTAATTTATTATTCACTGTATCCATAAATGGTCAACTAAAGGGATAATTTATAAAAAGATTTCATTTAATTTACACACTTTCAATAATTGTTTTACAACTTCAACATGCATAAAGAAAAACAATTCCTTAACATTAGTTTTTTAAAATACATCAACAACAAGAATTGTCATGATTAAATTTCTTCAATTAACTCAATTATCTAATGGAACAACAAATTCTATTAATAATTCACATTAAATCATTAAGAATAACCATCAAATTACAAAACGCATTAGATTCCATTAATATTACTCATCATTAATTATTTATCCCACCATTTAAAAATAATCTCTTATACATTATTTTCCATTTTTCGTCAAGGTATACATAATAATCCATTTCACCAAAATACATGAAAACATTCATAACATAGATTGCACATTATCAATATAAACAAGAAGAAAGTGGTTTTCATGGTATCAAACATCAACATATGATTACAATATAATTCTTTATCAATTGAGTTCAATATTTGTTTTAATAATTCAATTTCCATCTAAAGGGATAAACCATAATAACATTACTATTTCGCAGTAATAAATAGGATAATAAATGGATCCCCCACGTCAAAAGAGTCAATATTCATCACAAGATAGCTTTCCAATGTCGGGGATCTCAATCACCCCTCCCACAAGAAATAAATCCCTCCAAGAATGTCACACCCCAACATCACCAGAAAACATCAAATAAAGCACTATGAAAATCACTAAAAATGATAGTCGTCACATGGAATGAATAAGTGGGAGGTTCTTAATCGATGAACCATGAGAAAAAAGAGATAACATACCTCATATCAAAATAGATTCAATAAGGGGAGAAAAGAATTGATCCTTATCAAAGGAATTAGAAAACAGTTGAAGAGAGAAAAATTGCCCCCTAGGGTTTGGTGTTGTTGGGACTGTGAATGATTGGCAAGCCTGTGCAGCTATAATCATATGATAAATATGAAGTGCAAAATGCATAAATAAAATGGACACACGAGGTAATGTGAAAAAACACCCAAATTAAAATTGGTAAAAAAACATGGAAAAAATATAAGGATCGCTATTGGTAAAAGTGCAAAAACACTCCCTCAAAATTACAAGGAGAAAACCCTCATAAAATAACTCCTGAATAGGTGGGGAAAAAACATCACAAATACAACAAATAAATGGAGTACTCCTAAATCGGATGAGAAGATGATGTTGATGGGATGCTAAAACAGATGGGAGAAGGCTTTTTTATATAGGAGACCTCTCCCCCTGCTATCCTCTCCCCCCTGGATCAATTATTGGGGTTGGATACCCACCACACACTAGCCATGTCCTCCACCATTGATAATAAAGTCACTATGGGAAAATTGACTTTTTGTGATGGGTTATTTATAGCGGGAATAGATCATGTCACAAATAGTACTTCGAAGAGATTATTTCTGAATAGCCCCTAATCCTGTCATAGATAATTAGTTTTTTAAGACTAGACTATGGTATACATCGCAAAAGGATTGGTGCGGTGTGGCTTGAATTGCACACCAAACCACGGGAAGGTTATTTTAGATGAGACGGGGCTTCCCTGCCGCAAATACCCAGCGGTGCTAAATACTATTTGCAATGGTATATTTTCGCATCGCATATAGTGTGTCGGGAGGTCACTATATGCTATGGACCCGTCAGAAAACCCCTTTTAACCACTGATAGTAATTAATGCGACTGACGGTATTTGCGACGGGCCCAGTCCCAAATAATATTATTTGTGATGGAACTCTCATCTCAAATAATATCGTCACAAATAATCTAACCAATGTATACGCCCATCTGTTTTTTGAATTCTTCCTCTCAATTCCTACTTTCTCTCCCTCTCTCTAAACTCTAATTTTAGAATTCAAATTTCATTGAGTTGAATTTTGTTATGAAAAAGTATTGAAGTCATCTACACCTATAAAAGAACAGTTTGAAGGTATTTATGTTTTAATTAATTTAATATTTATTTCATTTTTTATATTATTTTTAATTATTGTTAATTAGGTGTAATTAAATTAGATTTTTTTTGTCATCTGTATTTATTTGTAATAAAAAATTGAAATTATTTGAACTAATTAATTTTAATTAGTAGTAATTTGGAATTATCAACGATAATTAGTAATGAATATAAATAATTAGTTGTAATTAGTAATTAGTAGCGGTAATTTGCGGCAATTGGCATTAATTAATAGCAATTAATGCAAATTAGTAATAATTAGTGGTAATTATAAATAATTTGGTATAAAGAGTAATAATTAGTAAAAAATTGAAAAAATACTAATAATTAGTAATAAATAATAATATATACTATTAATTAGTAATAAATATTAATAAATACAAATAACTAGTAATAAAAACTAATAATTATTAATAATTACTAAATAATAGTAATAAATAGTAATAATTAGTAATAATTAGTATTCATTAGTAATCATTAGAAATAATTAGTAATAATTAGTAATAATTAGAAATAATTAGAACTAATTAATACTAATTAGTATTAATTAGTAAATAATTAGCAATAATTAGCAATAATTAAGGATAAATACTAATAAATAATATCAAATATTGTCAAATACTAATAATTTGTATTAACCTGTTATAATTAGTAATAAATACTATTACATAGTATTAATTAGTATTAATTAGAATTAATTAGTTTTAATTAGTATTAATTAGTATTAACTAGCAATAATTGGTATCAATTTGCATTAATTTTCAATAATTAGTAATAATTTGCTATAATTATCCATAATTATCAATAATTAGCAATAATTAGAAATAATTAGGAATAATTAGAAATAATTAGTGATTAACAATTAGCAATTAATATTTAGCAACCAATAACTAACAAGAAATAATAAGCAATTAATAATTACCAGCAATAATGAGGAGTTAAAATTAGGAGAAATAATTAGATATAATTAGCAATAATTAGCAATAATTAGAAACAATTAGCAACAATTAGCAATAATTAGCAATAATTAGCAATAATTATGAATAATTAGTAATAATTAGTGTTAATTATTATTAATCACCAATAATTAGTATTAATTAGTATATATTGTCAATAATTAGCAAGAAATACTAAATATTTGTAATAAATAGCAATAAATAGAAATAAATAACAATAATTAGCAATAACTTGTAATAAATAACAATAAATAGCAATAAAATATGAATAAATATTAATAAATTGAAATAAATAGTAATAAAAAGTAATAATTATTAATAATTAGTAATAAATAGAAATAAATAGTAATAAATACTAATAAATAATAATAATTATTAATAATTTATAATAAATATAAATAATTTGCAATAATTAGTGATAAAAAGAAATAATTAGCGATAAATAGCAATAAATAGCTATAATTACCAATAAATAGCAATAATTTGTAATAAATAAGAATAATTAGTGATAATAAGTAATAATTAGTAATAATTATTAACAATTATTAACAATTATTAATAATTAGCTATAATTACCAATAATTAGCAATAATTACTATTATTTTGAAATAATTACGAATAATTACGAATAAATACTAATAAATGAAAATAAATAGTAATAAATATTAATAAATAGTAATAAATAGTAATAATTATTAATAATTAGTAATAATTAGTAATAATTAGAAATAATTTGTAGTAATTAGTAATAATTAGTAATAATTAGTAATAATTAGTAATCATTAGAAATATTTACTAATAATTAGTATTAATAATTAATAACTAGTAGTAACTAATAAAAATTAGTACAAAATAGTAATAATTAGTATTAATTATTTGTAATTGGTATTAATTAGTAATAATTATTAATAATTATTACTAATTAGTAATAATTATTAATAATTAGTAATAATTAGTAATGATAATTAATAATGAATAAATAAAAATAATTAGCAAACAATAATTAGCAATAATTAGAAAGCAATAATTAGCAAGCAATAATTAGCAAGCAATAATTATCAAGAAATAATTAGCACTAATTTGCACCAATTAGCTCTACTTTACTATAATTAGCATTAATTAGAAATAATTATAAATAATTAGCATTAATTAGAAATAATTATAAATAATTAGAAATAATTAGAAATAATTAAAAATAATTAGCAAAAAATAGAAATAATTACTAATAATTCGTAATAATTAGAAATAATTAGTAATAAATTTGGATAATTAGAAATAATTATTGTAACGCTCCGACCCTAGTTACCAGAGTGGGTGCATTATTACATAACATTGGATGGATCACAAGGGTTAAAATTCTTTAAGACCGATCAGTTACTATACATTGAATTATTAGATACATTCATAAGTTTTACATAACATTATAAAATGAAAAACAACAACAACATTGTCAACATTGACAACATTCATATCCCTTAAACTATCCGATAGAATATCCCTATAGGTTTGTATAATATACTTATTCACATCCTGGGAAAAATAAATCATAGAAAAGGGTGAGTTCATATGCTCATTAAGGATAACAATATAGCAGAAGCATTCATAAATAAGCATACACATTTAAGGCAATGTATAAGACTAAACATAATCTTTTTAAACATAAAAGTTTGTATAATATGGACAATATAAATCAAATAATGCCATTTATTTATTCACATGGATATTCTACTAGTCAAATAATCACATGTATTATCAATAACCAATTTCATAATGATGGAATGCATAATGGCAGACTTCATAACCACATAGTCAAGGCCTTGTGCCAAAACTCTAAAAAATATTTTTTCAGGGCCTTGGGAAAAGACACTATTTTGTTTCATGAGACCTACCAATTCATTGAGTAGCTATAGAGGGCCCCACCCATCACATACTAAGTCCAATGCATTCCTCATTTGAAAAGGTTTAAACATAAAATAAACATTCTTATTAAAACTGGCATATGAAATATCAATACTTTATCCATAAACCATTAATAGTGTAAAATTAACACATATACATTCAAACATATCACAATACCTTAAATACAATATTTATGTTTGGTATTATAATAAATCAACTTCAAACAAGCTTAAAATCCGTCAAAGGATGTTGACAAAGATGAAATCAAAATTTTGTTTAGAGAAATATCTCTTTCTATTATGAAATCATTTAAAATTTATATAATAATAAAAGAAAACATTTATTTTGAATATATTTTTATAAGACTGTATGGGAAGCTTATATGATGCTATAATGGCTGAAAAAATCTGCACCCACTGTATAAGTTAATAAAAGGCATTCTTACTTAAATTTTGTTCAAAAGGTCATAAAGTACCTTGTTTGGGAAATGACGGAAAGATTCATTTGAAAACATCTATGGTCAAATATGGGTATAATTGACTTAAACCCATAGTCTAGTAAAAAATAACAATTCTTTAAATTACATTTTTAACAAAACACAGATGTGGATGATAAATAGGTCCCAGTAGATACTTACGTACTAACAACCTCAGATAAGTAAAGAGATTGAAGAATTAACCCTTACCCTGTAATTTTATTTAGTCGATGGTACGTCAACCTCCTGTATAATACTTAAAATATTGATATTAAATTATAAAATAACCATATACATAAATATGATATCATATATGATACTCTAATATTGCTTTGTTAATTATATTTCAGTAGTATCATCATTTCAGGTGTTAACTGATTCGTTTTCCTTTATATGCTTGGTTATGTAAGACATGTTTGTTATGAATTGGATGTATTTGATTCATATAAAGAATGATATTATGTTAATAAAAATTATTTTTAATCATAAAATGAAATCTATTCTTGAATGATTATGATGGGGAATAAATCTCATCACATTCGTGGAGACGGTAATCTGTACGCACGCATGAGCGACAATATCAATATATTGATGGTGAAATCATATGTAATTAGATAGTATATGATATATACAGAATAAATAACATGTTATATTTATTATTTAAATTAGGTGTACTTATTATTATAAACATCCAAATTAATGAAGTGTTTGAATAACAAAATACACCACGACGTGGAGACGGTAAGTCGTACGTATGCATGTATGGTGACTTTGTCATTTATAGGATCAGTAGAATAAAGAATATGGTTGTACCTTATTTTTAATAAAATAAAAGTATGTAGAAGGTATTGGAGTTATTATTTTGGTATGTAATCAACAAATAAATAGGAATTGGAAGTAGAAAAACTTGAAAGAGGGTGGCGAAATTAGTATCTCTTCTTCGGTTGTTGTCTTTTGAGTTGAACAAAAGGGTTCCTTAAGATGGATTTATGATAAAAGTAAGGACTATAGGTTGATGTGAGGAAATTTGGGAGGATATTTGGGCAGGGTATGTATGATCCTAATGGCTATAGAAGTGTGAAATTAAGATAAGGGTAAATTCCCTTTTTTAAGAGAGGTGAGTGTCACTTTAGGAAAAGTTTGAAATATTATTTTACGATAAAATAATTTTTGGTTTACAACGGCACCAATAATATATATTACGAGGATAAGTTGGGGATGGGTCGAAAATATCTCAACCAATAGTTTTTATACATGTTTAGTTCTCCATATTAACTTTAACATTTAGATTTATCTCTTAGTTAAATAGTTTGACATTACTATGTCTCTTTGTATATTTATATTATATGGTTAATAAGCATACTATAAGAAGTCTAGAGAACCCCAAGTGGTTTATTATTAATATATATATATATATCCTTATCTAAGTCCTTTGGTAGATCCTTATATTTTTTGTAATATTATATCAATTAATAATATAGTAATGTTTTTAAAAACTCAATTATGTCAATTTTGACAATATATAGTATTTGGTTTTTGTGAAAATCATAACACCATGATTAATTCGAAAAAAATTTATTTAATGAACCCTAACATATCATTTTAACCTATTAAAATATTTTAATTCATCAAAAGACTCAAATTACATTTATTTGGGTATTTATAATATCAATTATTTTAATCATTTATTAATTAGGAAATTACTACATCATCATTGTGTCATAGATAAATTTAATTATTTAATGTCTAAAAAATATAAATAAAATTCCATCATGTAGGAAAAATTTTTATCTTTATAATGAATATTTATAGTCTAATTGATATTGTGTATAACCCTATATTAAAAATGGTTTATTTATTAAACATTGAATTTCACTCTTTTAACTCTTCTTTAAATGAAATAGTAATAAATGTCCTAATCTAATCCATGTGGACCAAAGGGGGTATTGTTTTATTATAAGGTTGTTTTTGGTCGAATTACACTTATCCAATTAAACTAAGACATGTTTTAGGGTAATTGTGATATCATTTTACCCTTAATTACCATATTTACTTTTAACCATGGTAAATAAAATTCAAAAGATACTATTAACTAAAAATTATTTTCATATTATTGAACCACATTTTACTTATTGATATCAACCTTGTATATAATGTCCCGACCGTAAAAAATTACAAAATATTGAATTAAATGAACAGTTCACTTTGAGGATCTTTTCAGGTTTTGAGTTTTTGTGAATTTGGTCATAACATTTGCATAACAACATGAATATTACATATTTATCATTATACTAAATATCAATTTTTCTTCATAAAATATAAACTCTTGAGAAAAATGAGTCATGTCTAAATCCATGTTTCAAACAGCATGAATTTTTAATTATCCCATCCTTGACCCTATTCCAGTTTATTTCCTATGAAAAACATTTAAAAAACATGGGATGAGCACAAAAAGCTTAGTAAGGGATACTCAAAGAATGAAACTATTAGTTTTTCAAAAAAACAAGTAATCCATGAATACTTTTTCGTAAGTAATACTTTTCACCTTTATGAAGTAGTAAATACACTTCAATGAATAAGAGATCTTTTCTTACACATTTTTAACCAAAATATTACCATAAAACCCATACAAAGAACACATAACATATAAAGGTAACTTGGGATATAAACATACTTAAATGGAATAACCATACTGTTAACATCCAAACATATTACTAATTGCAATATATCCATATGGACGACATCCATACCCAATAAATTAGTGGTTATAACGTAACCACCCATCTTGGTTTATCATGACACCTTCCGTCATTTGGTTTATCATGTAACAACCCTTCAAATAAAATCATAACACATAAATTATTTCAAATAAATACATTTCACTAATAAAATTTCAATTGCAATCACAAGAAATAATTTCAAGACATTGAAATAATAAATCCATTTCATAGACCATTTTGAATACCAAAATATGTATAATAGTATTTGGTATTTATTAACCTTTTAAAAACATTACAGCTTCTCATAGAATCCAAATATAAAATAATAATCGTGGCGAGGGAAAGGTCGTTGTCATCATGTACGTTAAATAGAAATGTATTTTTTTCTTGTTTAGTAAAACGCTTCATAAAGAGAAGTTTTCTATAGCATAAATGTAGAAAGGGTTTATAGACCGTATAAAATAATGTCATGTATAAATTAATGAATGACGTAAATAGGAAGATAAGATCAACCCAAAGAATGGGGATTTGGTTAAGAAGTTCCCATACCTTGTGTCTAATATGACCTGTTCATTCTTTAATTTTCTGAATAATAAACCAAAGCTAATTAAAACTTTCTTAAGAACATTTTTCAAGTTAATTATTCCTTTCATTTCACTTATTACCATGTCATAAACGTTATGCAATCATTTAAGTTTATAATGGTCGTTATGTCAATATTTGGTACTTGAGTCAAAAATAGTCTTCTTATAATTACATGTTATTCATGAGGTAAAAATTTCATTATATCTAGAATTATATTCATGATTTATATATCATATATATCTTATATATCTAGTATGTACATTTATTTATAATAGTACGTCATATTTGTAGTTAAGAAATGAAATGCACTGTTCATGATGACAGTAAGTCGTACGTATGCATGAACGCTACTTTCATTTCAAGTTCATATTTTAATGGAATTAAAACATAATAATACACAATTATATTTTAATTACAGTATGGTGTCATATATAATATTTTTAACTATATCCTATATATGTACCACATATGGTATTAACGTGTCATATCACTTTGACGGGGCGGTAGTCAGCACTACCTAAAATGAAATTATCACGTTTACCCATAATGGAAACCATAAAAGTATGATATAAATGAAACATAAATAATCCTAAAGGAATAATAAACATAACATATATCATATATAAACAATGGTCCATCTTAATGGCTACCATGAGAGGCAGTAGGAGATAATTGAATCATCATCGTTCCATGAGGCGTTAGTTTTCCATCCACAGAAAGAATATGTTCTTTACCCATTAGATGGAGGTGTGTGTAAGTGTAGTCCAAATAAATCTCATAAAAACATACTAGTATATTTATGATACTGGTGTTGTTATAAAATAATGAAATAAAAAGAGTTTATGGGGTTGGATAAGTAAAATAAAATAAAAGAACTTAAGAGGAGACATTACCTTTAAATTGAGTAACTCCCCTTGGGTTGAACCAAATGGGTTTCTTGAGGTGGTTTTTCCCTAAGGTAAGGCTTATATATTTAAGAGAGGGATATTGGGAGCTTATTGGAGAAGAGGTTTCACGAGCCAAAGGATTGAGAAGTGTGAGAAATGGGTTAGAAGTGAGGGATTTTTATAAGGAAGAGGAGGGGCTCTTTAAGAATGTTTGAAACAATTATTTTATTATAACCTTAACTTCAGTTTCAAAAGGTCAACTATTCATTAAAACCAATGTTAAGATGATTCATTGTTGAAATAAAACAATCCAATAAAAATTGGATAGTTTTTGTATATTGTTTTAACATTTATAATATTATTTATTTAAATAATTTATTAATGCGGTAAATATTGCATCATTATTGTGTCATAAATAATTTAATTCATTTGATGTCCAAAAAATATAAAACAAATACAATGATGTAGTAAATAGTTTTATATTTCTACATAATATTTATCATAGAAACGATAGATTATATAACCCCATGTAAAAATTTATTTACTAAAAGAGATTTGTTTTTTCATTATTGTCCTTTATATTAATTAATATAATGTGTCATTATTACTACCATGTAGCTCCATGGGGTCCCATATTCATCCCAAGTATTCCCATGGTCAGATATGTATCATAAAATTGGATTAAGACACATGTTACATTAATTAAATATTATTATGATATTATATTTTACACTTATTTTTTAGTTTTACCTTTTAATCATGGTAAAAAAAATATTTATTGAAGTAAAAATTTAAAATGTCAAAAAATAAAAGTTTCCTATTTAAATAATTTGGAAATAATGATTCCAAATATGGAATCCATTTTTCCCAAATCAAAACTCAGAAGTGGCAGAAATTCATTTGAAATTAATTCATGCTGTTAAAACATATAGCGTGTTTCTAAGAAATAATAAATATCAAAATATTGACACTTTTTTATGTCCAATTTCAAAATGAAATTACATCCAATGACTAGAATTAGATTATATGGTAAAAATATATTATAATTACATTTTAAAACCAATTAATAAGATAATATAATCATATAAATAAATTAGATTAAGAGGCACTTTTGAATTAAAATATAGTATTTTTCATTATTCTTAATAAAATGAATTTTATCAAAAAAATACAAAATTTTTATCCAATGTAAATTTTGATGTCCCAATTGTTAAGAAGAATTTTATTTTGTCAAAAATAACATATGAGAGTGAAAAAAACAAATTTTAAATACGGTTCGCCATTAAAAGGTGATAAATTATCCTTTTAATGAAAATTATGCTCAAAATTAGATTCATTCACAATTTAAGACTCTAACATTAATTGGATAAATGTAAAAAAAATTAACAAACATGTATGATCATATTT
This sequence comes from Viscum album, assembly GCA_963277665.1. Taxonomy (NCBI): domain Eukaryota; kingdom Viridiplantae; phylum Streptophyta; class Magnoliopsida; order Santalales; family Viscaceae; genus Viscum; species Viscum album. Next base: position 2,056,913,562 of record OY728123.1, on the reverse strand, counting down.
TAGTTAGTTATATTAATTTCCACAAATACAATGGATAGGCATTAACTACCATTTAAAGTAATTATATTATATTATTAGTGTCCAACGTACGATTTCAAAGAAACCCACTGTTTTATATTGGCTATGATATAAAACATAGACTCCCCTTTAATTTAAAATAAATATTTAATTTACAAGTCTTAATTAACATTCAAATGTATTATTATTTATTTACTTGGGACGTTACATCCTTCCCCCCTTTTATGAACCGCATCCTCACAATTTTTATTCACATATCAAATAAGTTGGGGTATTTATACCTCATAACATTTTCAGATTCTCAAGTTTCCTCTTTAACCATATGGTTTTTCCACAAAACCATTACCTAAAAAATTACCTTATTCTGGAACACTTTCTCTCTACAGTAAAGAATCTGGACTAGTTTTTCCTCATAAGAGAGATACTCTTCCCACTGAACTATCTTTGGGATCAATACATGAGATGGATCTGGCATATACTTTCTCAACATTAAAACATGACAAATATTATATACCTGAGATAAAATTGGAGTTAATCCCACTCTGTACACAATAGATCAAACTTTCTCCAGCATTTCATAAGGTCCAATGAACCATGGACTCAACTTTCCATTCTTACCAAAAAGCATCACACTTTTCCATAGAGAAACTTTGAGAAAGATATGATCACCTACCTCAAAAGATAGATCCTTCCTCCGGTTATCCCAATAACTTTTCTGCCTGCTCTGAGCTATTCTCATGTTCTTCTGAATCAACTAATCTTTTTCTTCAATCTCTTCTACCAATTATGGTTCCATCATCATTCATTCACCTACTTCATCAGAAAAATCTCTAATTCAAAACAATTTCCATATAATGCCTCAAATTGAGCCTTCTATATACTGGAATGAAAACTGTTGTTAAATGAAAATTCAACCAAAACAATATGTTGGTCCCAACTTCCCTGGTAATCTTGTTAACAAGCTCGTAGCGTGTCCTTCATGGTATGAATTGTTCATTCTGACCGCCCTTCTGATTGAGGATGAAAAGATATAATAAAATTTAATTCAGTACCCAACGACTTCTGAAGGCCTTTCCAAAAGTTAGAAGTAAACCTGGGATCATGATAAGATACAATAGATATGGGAACACCATGCAACCTGACTATCTATTTAACATATAATTGAGAAAGTTGATCTAGAGGCAACGTATCTCCAATAGGAAGGAAATAAGCATATTTAGTCAATCGATCAACAATAACCCAGATTGTGTTGTTACCTGTAGATGTCTTTGATAATCCCACAACGAAGGCCATGGATATAATTTCATATTTCCACTCTGGCATGGGTAAGGAATGATGCATAACTTTCAATAAATTCCACTCTTTTTTAACCTGCTGAAAAGTCAAACACTTCACAGTAAAATCACCAATATCTCTTTTCATTCCATCTCACCAGTAATACTCCAGAAAATATCTATACATATTAGTACTACAAGGGTGAACTGCAAATGGGGAACTATGAGCTTTACATAAGAACCCATTCTTCAACATTGAATCACAATTCACACATAATATTTTCCTAAACCATAAAATGCAATCATTATCAATATTAAATTTAGGTAACTTACCCTTCTGAACCAACTCTACCTTTTTCTACAACTCACTGTCTTCCTTTTGTGCTTGCTTAATTCTATCTGAGAGAGATGATTCCACTAACACCTAAAAAAATAGATGAATTTCTTGAACCGAAAACATCTATTCCAATGTTCGACAAATCAAAAACCAAAGGATCTCATTATAAACATTACACGGTTAATGAAACATTACTTTTTCGACTCAAAGCATCAGCCACTTTATTTTCTTTTCATGGATGGTAATGAATCGTGCAGTCATAATCATTGATTAATTCCAACCATCTCCTCTATCTCATGCTCAATTCTTTTTTAATGAATATATACTTCAAAATATTTTGATATTATATATTTAACTATTTACTCAATACAAATGACGCCTCCAATGTTTAAATAAACAACAGTTAATTCCAAATCATGTGTAGGGTAATTTAACTCATGAGGTTTCAACTGTCGTGAAGCACAAGTAATTAAATGATCATTATACATAAGTACAAAACCATGTAATTTAAATGAAGCATCACTGTAGATAACAAACTCACAATTTCCGGAAGGCGGTTCCAAAATAGAAGTATTCACCAATCTTCATTTCAATTCTTGAAAACAATCATCACACTATTTTGTCCAGATAAACTTATCGCCCTTTCGAGTTAATTTATTCGTTGGACTAGATAAACGTGAAAAATTCATAACAAACCTCTAGTAATATCCTTCCAAACCAAGAAAAATATAGATCTCAGTTATATTGGTGGGTCTTGTCCATTATTATATATTTTTTGTTTTAGAAGGATCAATAGTTATGCCATATTTTGAAACAATGTGACATAGGAATGACATTTATTGTAACCAAAACTCGCACTTGCTGAATTTCCCAAACAGTTTGTTTTCTATTAAGGTTTTCAAGACAAACTTTAAACGACTTTCATACTCCTCTTTACTATTTGAGAAAACAAAAATATCATTAATGAACACAAACACAAACATATCCATGAACTCATGGAAAATTATATTCATAAGATACATGAATACTGTAGGTGCATTGGTTAACCCAAAAGGCATAACAAAAAATTCATAATGGCCATATCTATTACGAAACGTGTTCTTCGGAATGTCTGCTTCCTTTACTTTCATCTGATGTTACCCCGACCACATATCAATCTTTGAAAAATATTAAACTCCCTGGAGCTGATCAAACAAATCATTGATATGACGAATAGGATACTTGTTCGTAACATTGATTTTATTCAATGATCTATAATCAGTTCAAAGTCTCATTGAACCATCTACTTTTAACAAATAAGGCAGGGGTACCCCATGATGATGTGCTCGATCGAATGAAACCATTATCTAATAACCCCTGCAATTTATTCTTTAACTCTAAAAGTTCAATTTGATCCATTCGATAAGGGGGTTTTGAAATTTTTTTATCCTCAAGAACTTAGTCAATAGTAAATTATACTTCTCGATCCGGTATAATACTAGGAAACTAATCATGAAAAACATCAAGGTACTCATTTACCACTGGCACATCATTAATATCAACACTTCCTTTATTTTCAACAATATGTTCAAGGTAATATTCAATTCTATCTTTTACTAGTTTCTCATCTTCCTAATATGTTATCAAAAGTAAGGGTTCATTCTTGTATACAAACTGAAAATATTTTCGAAGATAAACCTGTTTAGCTCTGTAGTCATTCTTATCATGATAAACAGACATCCAATCCATCCCCAAAATAAAAACAAACTCTACTTGAGGTAAAACAATAAGGTTTGCAGGTATATTCTTTCTGCAATCAAGGATAATAAGGTTCTTATAATTTCTTTTTGTCTCAACATTTCCCCCCGTTGTTTTTACCGTAATTTCATGATTTATATCATGATATGGAATCCCCAATTTACTAGAAAACTTCTCAGAAATGAATGAACGTGTAGACCCTGAATCAAACAATAGATTGTCATAATCTGAAAAAACAAACAGTGTACCTGATACTACTTCATTCGATTGACCAACATCTACTAAAGAGGTTGCAAAGGATTTCACCACCCCTTTCTAATTGTAGTCTATAATTTTTACCTCAGTTGAGTTCTTATCTAGACACCCATTTGCATAATGACCCATTTCATTTCACTTAAAACATCTTACCGATGGCTTTTCCATTCCTACTGGATCATCTTCCTTATAGTTACGAGAAAAATGACTAGACATACCACACTGGAAGCACTCTCTAGAATTTGATAAACATTCTCCAAGATTCTTTTCACCACACTTCTCACAAGATAGATAATTAGTTTTCTTACCTCCATGCATCTTTGATGTATTCCTTCCCTTTACCTGCCAACTAGACCCCTTATTCTGTTATTTTTCAAAGAACACCTGATCATCTACAAACTCCATTTTCTTCTTTATTGAACATCAAACAAGATTTTCATAACGTTTGAACTCATGATAGGATGATTCTCTTCGATATCATTGCTTCATTATTGCATAAAATCTATTTATCTTACTATCAAGATATCGGATGAAGTTTGGTGCATACCTTTCCAGTCGAGTGAACTTCACTTCATAAGCATCCACTGAGTAATCCTCCTACCTCAATTCTAGGAATTGTTTTTCAAACCTACGTCGAACCACTTACGGAAATATTTCTCAAGGTACATTCCTTTGAACTCATCCCAATCAAGAGCATTTATCTCCTCACTATCCGTTATATTTTTCACCATCGACCACCACTGATCAACTTCACCTTCAAAACAGTAAACATAAAGACAAACCTTTTGTTGTTCTGAACACCCCATGACATCAAAAATTTTCTCCAGTGATTTAATCCACCCTTCAGCTAGCATAGGGTCAGATGATCCTCTAAATGATGGGGGTTGTTGCCTTAGAAAATGCTCTACTACTGACATGTTCATCTTTGGTTGATCTAGCTGATCTCATGAATGGACACAACCACCATTTATAGCCAGATTCAAATGTACCATGACTACAACAAACTATTTAGTTCTGATCCTAACAATCTCAGGCTGCTGATTTGGAATGTTGTCTTCCTCCTACAGTCGTCCCAACATAACTATCTTGTTTCCTCTATGGTAAACCAATCTGAACACAGAAATATCTTAGGCAAAGGAACAGGGTAATCTAGAAATTCTATATCATTTCAATATTAACATAAATTAATTTATGGATATTAATTTAATAATACCCTAATTCCTAAAGTTATCTAAACTGACCTCTGATACCAACTATAAGGACACGACCTTAAAACATTACATAATATTGAATTAAATGAAGAATTCACATTGAGGATCTTTTTGGATTTAGAGTTTTAGAGAATTAGGTCATAACATTTTTATAACAACATGAATATTATATGTAGACCATTCTACTCAGTATCCATTTTTTCATAAAATAAAAACTCTGGAGAAAAAAGAGTAATGTCTAGTTCCATGTTTCAGACAACATGACTTTTCCCTGATCCCATCCTTAACCATATTCCCCTATATTACCTATGGAAAACATTTCAAAAACATGGTATGAGCACAAAAATCTCAGTAAGGGATACACAAAGAAACAAAACATTTTGTTTTACAATACAATAAGTAAACTATGAATACTTTATCATAAGAAATGATTTTTACCTTTATGAAGTAGTAAATACTCTTTAATGAATAAAATATATTTGATTACCCATTTGTAACCAAAGGATTATAATAAAACCCATTAAAATAACCCATAACATATGAAGGTAAATTTTTGCATAAATATACTAAAATTGAATAACCATACGGTCAACTTCCAAATATATCACTAAATGGAATATCCATACGACCGACTTCCATAACAAATGGATTGGAGGTTATAATGTAACCACCCATCCTGGTTTATCAAAACCCCACCTCTCATTTGGTTTATCATGTAACCACCTGTCAAATAAAATCATAACTCATAAATTATTGCAAAAAAAAAATACTTCACTAATAACATTTCATTTGAAATCACATGAAATAATTTCAAGACGTTGATATAATCAATCGATTTAAAAAACCATTTTCAACAAAAAAAATATGTAAAATAGTATTTCGTATTTATTTACCTTTTTAAAAAATTATGTCTTGTTATGAAATCCAAATATCAAATAGTACTTGCAGTGGCAGAAAGGTCGTCGTCATAAACTACGTTAAAAAGAAACGTATTTTTTTCTATTTACTAAAATGCTTCATAGAGAAAAGATTCCTTTTGAATAAATTTCAAAAGGGTTTATAAACTATATAAAATAATCTCATGTATAAATTAAACAATGACATAAATAAGGAAGATATGATAAACCCAAAGAATGGGAATTGGGTTATGAAGTTCCCTTACCTTGTGTCGGACTTGACCCGTTCATTTATTAATTTCTGGAATAATAAACTAATGTTAATTTATACATGTTGAAGATCATTTTTCAAGTTAATTTTTCCTTTTATATCACTTATTACCACGTTATAAACATTATTTAAACGTTTAAGTTAATAACGGTCATTCTGTCAATATTTGGTAGTTGAGTCAAAAATGGACTTCTTATAATTACATGTTGTTCATGTGGTCAAATGTTAATTATATACAAAATGATATTAATGATTTAGATATCATATATATCCAGTATATACATGTATCTATAATAGTATGTAGCATTTGGAGGTAAGAAAAGAAATGCACCATTCTTGAAGACGGTAAGACGTACGTATGCATGAACGCTACTTTCATTTCTATTTCATATTTTAATTGAATTAAAACATAATGATACATAGTTATATTATAATTCCTGTATAGTGTTTTATATAATATCATTAACTATATCCTTTATATGTACCACGTATGGTATGAACAATTCATATCACTTTGAGGGGGGCGGTAGTCCGCACTTCCTCAAATGAAATTATCACGTTTACCCATAATGGGAACCATAAAGGTAAGGTATAAATGGAAAATACAGAATCACAAAAGAAACATAAACATAACAGATATCATATATAAACAATATTCCATATTAATGGCCACAATGAGAGGTGGTAGGTGATAATTGAACAATCATCGTTTCAAGAGGCGTTAGTTTTCCATCCACAGAAACAATATGTTATTTAACCATTAGATGGAGGTGAGTGTAAGTTTAGTTCAAATCATTCTCATAAAAAATCCTTATATATTGATTATACTTGTGTTCTTACAAAAGAATGTAATTAAAAGATTTTATGGGGTTGGATAAGATAAATAAAACAAAATAACTTAAGAGGAGATGTTCCCTTTTAAAATGAGTAACTCCCATTTGTTTGAACCACATGGGATTCATGATGTGATTTATAAATAAGTTAAGGATTCTAGGTTGAATAGAGGTATCATGGGATCTTATTGGATTAGAGGTTTCATGATCCAATGTCTTGAGAAGTGTGAGAAATGGGTTAGAAGTGAGGGATTTTAATAAGGGAGTGGAGGGGATCTTTATGAATGTTTGAAAAAATTATTTTATTATAACCTCATCATTGGTTTCAAAAGAAAAAATATTCATTAATACCAAATTTTAGAAGACTCATTGTAGAAATAAAAAAAATCCAACAAGAATTGGATAGGTTTTGTATATTTTTTTATTTATAATCTTATTTATTTAAATGATTTATTAATGAGGTAAATATTGTATCATTATTGTGTAATAAATAATTAAATTTATATTATGTCCAAAAATTATAAAACAACTACCATGATGTATGAAATGTTTTTTTATTTCCAAAGAATAATTATACTCAGAAATATAACTTATATAACCTCATCAAAAAATTTATTTACTAAAAGATATTTGTTTTTCCATTTTTGTCTTTACAATAAATTAATTAATATAAATTGTCATTATAACTCCCATGTGGCTTCATGGGATCCCAAATTCAACCCCAGTATGCCCATGGTCGGCTATGTCTCAGAAAATATGATTAGGACACATGTTAGGTAATTTAATATTATTATAATTTTATATCTTACCTTTATTTATTATTTTTATCTTTTAATCATGGTATATAAAATATTTATTGAAGTAAATATTTAAAATGTAGAAAAATAGAAGTTTCCTATTTACAAAATTTGGACCTACTGATTCCAAATTTGGAGTCCATTGCTCAAAATTCTAAACATATATGTAGGAGAAATTAATATAAAATTAATTCCTGCTATTAAAACAAATAGCGTGTTTTTAGTAAATAATAACTATCAAATGATTGACACTTGTTTATGTCCTATTTCAAAAATGAAATTAAAAATAATGACCAATATAAGATTTAATGGTAAAAATATATTCTAATTACACTTTAAAAACAATTAATATGATAATATAACCATATAAATAAATTCAATTAAAAAGCACTTTTGAATTTAGATACATTATTTTTCATTATTCATAAAAAATGAATTTTATCATAAAAATACCAAAAAAATTTCCAAAGTAAATTTTGATGTCCCGATTATAAGGAAGAATTTTATTTTTTTCAAATAGTACATATAATATTTTAAAATACTTGTTTTAATGTGGGTTCTTGATTAAAAGGCGGTAAATCGTCCTTTTAAAAAATATTGTGCTTAAAATTAGATTCATTCACATTTTAAGCCTCAAACATTTATTGGATAAATGTAATAAAAATTAACAAACATGTATAATCATATTTTAGTTAGTTATATTAATTCTCACCAATACAATGGATAGGAGTTAACTACTATTTAAAATAATAATATTATATTATTAGTGTGCAATGTAAGATTTCATGGAAACCTGATGTTGCGTATTGGGTACGCTATCAAACATCGCATCCCCTTTAAAGTAGAATAAATATTTAATTTACAAATATTAATTAACATTCATATTTATTATTCTTTATTTACACGGTATGTTATAGTGTCTCTCATATTTTTGAAATTTAACTAACTGATGTTGTAAAATTATGTTTTATGCAAATTTTCAAATGCTTCTAGTAGGTGGGTAAAAGATGGTAAAAAGTTCAATAAAATTTTATATATCTAACCTTATTATTAAATCACCCCAATGTATTAAATTGAAAATATATTGGTAATAATTATCTATTTTGACCTAAAATAAATTAAAATAAAATAACTAATTAATTAAAAAAAATCAGTTTTAAACAATAACGCAGTTTTTTTCACTATTACTCAAAAAATAAATGTTTTCAGAAAAATACAAAAAATCACCCTAAGTTAATTATGATATTCAAAATCAAAAAATGAAGTAAATTTTGGAAAATAAAATTAATAAAATTTAAAAAAATTTGTATTACTATTCATAATGGCTTGTTTGATTGGTTGTGGTGTGTTAAAACTCCATGTTTCGTACAACGCAAGCTACTGCATTATTCAAAGGGAAACGGACCATGGGAGCATGTATTGTTACATTCTCCCCTAGTTAAAATAATTCCACCCCTGAAATTTTTAGAACATTACTGCATAAAAAGATTTAGGTGGTTCTTCATCATAAGATCTTCAGGTTCCCACGTTGCCTTTTCCATATTATGGTTTCTCCGTAGAGCATTACCAGATGAGTTGTCTGGTTTCTATGAAATTGTTCTCTAGTATCAATAATTTTGAAAGGATATTCACAATAAGATAGATCATGTTCCATTTCAATTTCCTCACAGGTGAGTACATACATTGGGTCACGAATATATTTTCATAACAGTGATACATAGAACACATCATGATCTTTGGAAAGACTTGGAGGCATTGTCAAACGATAAGCTACAACTCCAATTCATTTTAGAAATTTTAAATGACCAATATACCTAGGACTCAATTTACCCTTCTTACTGAAACTTATAACACATTTCTATGGATATAACTTCATGAAAACATCGTCTCCTACTTGAGATTTCAAATCCTTCCTTTGGTTATTGGCATAGCTCTTTTTCCTACATTGGGCAACTTTGATGTGGGTTTGGAAAATCTTCACATTTTTATTGTTTCATCAACAAGTTCTTGGCCAAAAAGTTTTCTTTCACCAACATCATCCCAACAATTTGGGGTGCGACATCTCTTTTCGTATTACGTTTCATATGGTGTCATATGAATACTTGAATAGAAGCTATTTTTATAGGAAAATTTTACCATGGGTAAATATTGATCCCACATACCATGAAAGTCAAGTGAGAAAGATCTCAACATGTATTCTATGGTTTGAATAGTCCATTCTGATTGTCTATCAGTTTGAGGGTGGTAGGCAGTGCTCAATTGAAGTTCAGTATCAAGGACCTTCTAAAGACTTTTCTAGAATTTTGATGTAAAATAGGGATCAAGATTAGAAACAATCAATAGATGTACTCCATGAATTCTTATAACTTCATTAATATATAGTATTTCCAGACGTTCAAGTGGTAAATCTCCTCTTATAGCAAGAAAATGTGATGAATTAGTAAGACAATCATCAGTGAACCATATTGCATCATTCTTTCAAGGAGTATTTAGTAGCCCCATGAAAAAGTAAATCGTAATTCTATCCCATTTAGACTCAGATATGGGAAGTTGTTTCATGAATCCACCTGGATTTTTCCTTCTAGATTTCACTTATTCGAAAATCATACAACTTGACAAATAATCAACAATATCTCTCTTCATGTTGTTCCACCAAAAATGTTCCTTCAAATATCTATAAATCTTGTTGTTCACAGGGTGTATAGTAAAATTGTAGCTGTGTGCATCATCCAAAAAATCCATTTTTAGATCCGGTATGTTAGGAACACAAAGTCTCTTCCCAAATTTCAAATTTCCATCTTCATATAAGAAGACACTCTATCCCTCATCATTCACAGCTTTAGTCTTATTTGGAAACTCCTCTTCATCAGTCTGAGAACTCTTTTTCCTTTCTAGTAAAGATGGTTTGCAAAAAAATTGAAAAAAGTATTGATGTTTCACCTTCCACTGTTATTATCATATCCAACTTTACTATATACCTAAAAATAGGATCCTTTTCAGCTCTTGTCTTATTCAGAACACCATGATCCTTTCTACTGAATGCATCTTCCACCTTATTTTCCTTCCTCGGATTGTATTGTATAGTGAAATCATAATCCTAGAGTAGATCAAGCCATATCATTTGGCTCATGATGAGTTCTTTTTGTGAGAAAATATAATTCAAACTCTTGTGATCAGTATAAATATCAAATTTTTACCATAGAGATAGTGTCTCCATATCCTTAGAGAAAATATTGAAACTGCTAACTCAAGATCATGAGTATGATAGTTTTGATGATGAATTTTTAGCTCTTATAATGAATAAGAAATAACTATATCATTCTACATAAGGACACAACCAAGTCCTTTCATTGCAGCATCACTATAAAGAACAAACCCATCATTCCCTAATAGTAGAGTCATGATAGGATAATAGACAAATATTCTATTCAATTATTAAAAACATTCTTCACACACTATTATCCAATCATATTTAACCCCTTTACGTGTGAGCTTGGTTAATGGGTTTGGCAACCAGGAAATATTCTGGAAAAAACATCGATAATAACCTACTAAATAAATTAAATTGCGTACCTCAGTTATACTCGTCAGTGCTGGCCATTCCAGGAATGGCTTGGTCTTTGAATGATCAATTGGGATTCCATAATTAGAGACAATATGGCCATGAAATGAAATCACTCGAATCCAAATTTCACACTTTCTAAATTTTCCATATAATTAATTTCTTATAATGGTTTTCAGAATAGTGCGCAAGTTATTGTTAGGATCTTCATTTATTTTTGAGTATACCAAGATATCATAAATAACTACAACTAAAAATTCATCAACATATTCATTTAAAATTATATTCAATAGACCCATGAAGACAGAGGGTGCATTAGTCAATCCAAAAGGCATTACTATGAACTTGTAATGCCTTCACCTGGTTAGAACTGCTGCTTTCGAAATTCCTTCCTTCTTCACATACAACTAATGATATCCAAATTGAAGGTCAATTGATGAAAAATATTGAGCTCTATAAAGTTGGTGAATAAATAATCAATGTCAGGTAGGGGATACTTGTTCTTTATTATTTTAGAATTTATCTCCCTATAGTCAATTCGCAACCTCATAGATATGTCTTTCTTAATAAAAAGGACAGGGGATCCCCATGGAGAAACACTAGGGAAAATAAATCCATTATTACTCAATTCCTCTAGTTGTTTCTTTAGTTCCACTAATTCCATAGTGACCATTATATATGGGTTTTTCGATATGGGCCTTGAACCAGAAATTAAATCAATAGAAAACTAAATTTCTCATTCAAGAGGATGTCTAGGTAATTCCTCTAGAAACACATCAACATATTCATGCACAATAGGTACGTCCTCTGTTCGAACATTCTATTTCTCACACATAGTTATTTTATTCACTTCCTCCCCAATGAATTTAGTAGGGCTAATGGGGGTGGATCTAGATAAGAATCAGGTGCTGATATTTATTCTCTAATGATAAGGTACTCCTTATCATCATCAAAAAATTTGACCTTCTTCTTCATACAATAATTTTTCGCATAATGGTATGAAATAAAATCCATTCCAAGGATTATATAAAATTCTATCATGGGTATGATGATGAGATCAGTAGATAAACAAAATTATATTCCCTAATGGGAACTGATTCACAAAACTTGGTTGTGATGATACTTCCCTTAGGTGTTTTGACTGAAAACCCCCTTGTTATGTAAATTGAAAATATCTAATTTTTATAGGACAACGGAAAGATATGAAACAATGAAATCATCCTGAATCAAATAAAGAATAGTCTAAACTTGAAGAAACCATTAAATTATCTTCCACCACATATTTCAGAGTTGCCACCTCAGCAGTAGTGATCACATAAGCTTGACCTTCCTCCCTTGGCCTTTTCTAAGGTAAGTTCTGTTGTCTCTTAGGACATTCATTTGAATAATTCCCCATTTCACTATAATTATAGCATTAAACATTTACATCCTCTTTCTTCCCCTTGTAATCATGATCTTGGTGGCCTTTTCACCACACTTGTAATAGACTCTCATTCCCTTCATGAATGTACCAGGGTGTTTCTTCCCACATTTATCGTAGGATGGTTATTCCACATTTCACTTCTTCCCCTTATTTGTATTTCTAGAGTGTTTAGAAAATCACATTTTCTATTTATTTCCTTTTAAGTCGTAAGACTTAGAGAATTTTTTTCTATCTTGATAGCACATGAGACAAATATCTTCGTACGATGGGAAGGATTTTTAGAATAATGCTCGACAGAGAAATGGTTTTAACCCATCAATGAATCGATCTACCTTACTCCTTAGGTTACATATGTAATCTGTCGCATGCCTTGCTAACCTTGTAATGTTAGCCTCATACATTGCTACATTCTCATCCTCGTTTTTCATTAGACTCAGAAATTGTCTTCCCATATCCGCTCGATGGACACAAGGAATGTATTTTTATTAGAAAATCTCTTCAAACTCCCTCCATTACATGTTAAATACTTCTCCATCTTCCTTTGTGTTTTGGATTAATGACCACCATTGATATGCATCTCCCGTGAGGCGATACACTACCATGATAAATTTTTCCCTTTCCCTACTCCACAAAGAATAAAATATTTTCTATAAGAAATTTATTCATTGCTCAGATACTATGGGATTTGTACACCCATTGAATGTTGGTGGTTATTTCCTCATGAAGAAGTCTAACATTAATCTTCCACATTTTGGATCAGGTTGCTCCATACGGGTAAGGTTATTATTCATAACCTGAGTGAGTTTTCCCAATATATTGTTAAGATGATCAGAACCCATTGAATAACCAACACCACTATAATTATCTTGAGTAAAAGGGAAATCAATACATGTAGTAAGTGTGTTGATACAGTTGTCATTCCTTCCACTAGGAACTATTTCTATAAAATGGCATACATTAAATTATTTTATGAATTGCAATACCTAATTCCAAACTTGTAAAACAATTAACATATATTGAATAGTTTATAAATATAATCAGTAATCACAAAAAAGTTTTCATTTAAGAGGTATATACTCATAAATCCTTAATAATAGTTTATAATGAAAAATTTAATTATCCTAAGCATATCCCCCGAGAGTGTCGTAACCACGAGTGCAGCAATGCCCATTTTTGTGCACCAGTTCCTATTCGAGTCTAGCTCAAAGTGGTGTTTACAAGTTTTACCCCTAGGTACATATGTACCAGATCCACCTCTACCTTCTTGTATCCATAAAGATATGTATTGTTTGGAAACCTCAAAAAATATCTACATTTCCAAAATCCTAGGAAGTTCTTATATACTAATCCTCAAAGTCTATCTTAGGGTAATTTTTATTAATCAGAGTTTTTCTAAATCTGGCTTCCAAGGTTTGTACTAAACTTCCTATGATACCAACTATAATTCCCTGACACTAGTTAATTGGTGTCGGTGCATTATTACATAACATTGGATTGATCACAAGGGATCTTATCCCTAAAGACCGATCAGTTTAGTTTCCTTGGAGGAACTAGATACATTCATAAGTTTGACGTTACATTATAAAATAAAAATAACAAAAACATTGTCTTCATTTACCACATTCATATCCCTTAGACTATCCCATAGACAATCCCTATAGGTCGGTCATAATATACTTTTTTGCATCCCGGAAAAAATAAAACATAGAAAGTGGAGAGCTTAGATGCTCAGTAAGGATAAAAATATAGCGGAAACATTCATAAAGAATCATAAACATTTAAGGCAATGAATAATAATAAAACATAAGTCTTTTAAACATAAGCGTCTTCATAATATAGAAAATATAAATAAAATAATTCCATTTACTTATTCACATGGATATTCTAGTAGTCAAATAATCACATGTAATATCAACAACCAATTTCATAATGATGGAATGCATAATGCCAGACTTTATAACCACATATTAAAGGCACTATCCCAATACTAAAAATAATATTTTTTAAAGGCTTTGTGCCAATACACTAGTTTGTCTCATAAGACCTACCGATGCATCAAGGAGCTATAGCAGGCTCCACTTGTCACTTACTATGTCCAATGAATTTATCATATGAAAAGGTCTAATCATAAAATAAACATTTGTATTAAAACTAGCATAAAAAAGGTCAATACTTTATCCATAAACCATGAATGGTGTCAAAATAACACATCCACAGTAAAACATATCACAAAATCTTCAATACAATATGGATGTTTTGTTTCATAATAAATCAACTTCCAATAAGCTTAATATCCATCAGAGGATGTTGACAAAAATAAACTCAATACTTTTTTAGAGAAATATATCTTTCTATTTTGAAATCATTTAAAAGTTATATAATTATAAAATAAAACATCTATTTTGAAAATATTCTTATAAGAATGTATTTGAAGATTTGATGATGTTATGATGGTGGAGAAATCCACACCAACCGTATAAGTTAAAAAAAGTCATTCTCACCTTAATTTTGCCGAAAAGGTCAAAAAGAACCTTGTTTAGAAAATGATGGAAAGATTTATTTCAAAACATATATTATAAAATATGGGTATAAATTAACTCGTAAACAATTATAATGCATTGAGTTCTATTTTTACGAAAACAAGGATGTGGATGATAAAGAGGTCATAGTAGATACTTACGTATTAACAACCTCGGATAAGTAAAGAGATTGTTGAATTATCCCTTACAATGTACTTTTCCTTAGTCGATGGTATATTGACCTCTTGGATAATAGTTAAAAAATTGTTATTAAATTGTACATGAACCACATACATAAATATTATATCATATATGATCCTCCAATATTTCTTTGTTAATAATATTTGAGTAGTATCATCGTTTTGAGTGTTAACTGATTTGTATTCCTTTATATGATTATTTACAGAAGACATGTTTGTTATGGATAAGATTTATTTAATTCATATACAGAATGATATTATGTTCATTGTAACACCCTGAGATTTTATGAAAAATATTATTTTAATTTCATTAATGTCTTGTGCTACACCAAGATTACCTTGCTCTATACGCAACACCGTATTAGCTTGCAGTATACGCAACACTATTCTTGGATCGTGTTACACACAATTTTGATAATAGTTATTCTACGCAACATTGAGTATATATATATATTCAATGTATAAATGAAATATGGTTAGATTCTGTTATACGAAACAACTAAGGATTCTTTCGCAACACGCAACCCTAACTTGGCTTGCATTACACGCAATCACGACCTTCCTCGATAGTGTGTGTTGTACACAATACTGGGTTTTACTAAACAAGGATATTGTTGGCGCCAAAAATATGGCCCGAAAGGAAGGAACAAAAAACAGACAGCCGGCGCGCTGCCTCGCGAAGCACAGCCGCGAAGCACAGCCGCGGAGCCCGTCCGCGGAGCCCCGCCGCGAAGCGTCCCAACCTTGGCGGCCCCGCGAAGCTCCTGAGGCGGTAAACCTCCGCGAACCGGTTTGACGTTCGCGAGGCGCCGCGAAGCTCCTGAGGCGGTAACCCTCCGCGAACCCGTTTGACGTTCGCGAGCCGCCGCGAAGCCCCGAAGGCGGCGCGCGAGCCCTGCTTCGCGGCGCCCCTTCCCTATAAATACTCGACTCCCCCTGAGTCCCCGGGACGGACAATCCGACTCTTCGGCTTCTCCTCTCCCGAATCGCGAAGCACGCTTTGCCCCGGGAATCATGAGCTTCGTGAGGTATTTCTACTTCGCGAGACGACTCTGATTTGTTTCATTTCGAGCCCCTCTTCCGAGAGGGATTCCCTTCGTGAAGCTCAAGGGCTTTCGCAAAGGAAGGGGATTCCCAAGGGAACCCGGGAAGCCGCGGAGCACTTGTGCTTCGCGAAACACCCAACCCATGCTAGTAATCCCTATGCCAAGGCAGGATAACTATGCATCGCGAAGCACACTGCTTGGCAGGACCCTGCTTCGCGAACCACTCCTTCTTCGCGAGGCAGTGCTTCGCGAACACTGTTCCACTCCGCGAAGCACCTCCCGCTCCCACCTATGCCCCATGCTAAGGCCAAGGCACCCCACTTCGCAAAGCACACTCCTCTGCTTAGCGATTCCTCTTTCCGTGCGACCCTCCAGGTTTGCACGATGTGATTTCAATGTCCCATGGACAACACATCCCGTAGCGTTTCTTCGCCTAATGCTTCTTCGCATAGGCACGCTAATGGTTATTGCTTCTTCGCATAGCCACGCTAACGTGGACCCCTCGATGGTTCCTCTCACGACCCCCCTTTACCATGGCCTTACCGAAACCTTCCCTTCCCCAAGGACCAGAGGGTACCGGTTATGTAATCCCTAGGGGTGTGGAGTGAACCCACCTCGTCCGAGCTGCAGGATGTTAAACTGCCAAGCACCTCGTCCTCAACACATGACGTTAAACTATGACCCAACCTCGTCTCCCTCACGAAGGGTCCCCCCCCAGCTCGAACATTCATTACACCACTCGTCTCCACGGGAATGGAACTCTTCCGCACATGGAATGAGATCCTCCTTGTCGGAGTGGTACATGTTTGCAGGGGAAGGGTCGCCTCAGAGCGTAAATCCCTAACCTTTGGTACGGACGATTGCACCCGTGCATCTCGGTACTTCCCCACTACCAAGGTCAGTGGAGGACGTGATAGGGAACGAGGCACCTCCCATCGCCGGACCAAGGTCCATCTTTCCCGCGCTTTGTCGCGCCATGGGCCTCCATCCTGGAGTAAGTCCCAACACCATGGGCCGCTCAACTCGTAAGCCCCTCTTCGCTTCTCACGGACGCACCCTTCGCGACGTGATCGTCAGGTCCTTGCAACCTCTTGTTTCTCACACCGAGCATGACTCACGTGGGCTTAGAGTGAGCACCGACCCTGACAAACTTATCCGAACTACGAGGACTTTGATCCGTGCCAAGGCATGGTACGTAGGAAGCCTCTACGAGGTTCAAGCCATATTGCTCGGTCGTTCATTCACGTCGAGTTTCACCCACGTCCAGCACGACGTTAAACTGCACACTCCCGTCCAGCACGACGTTAAACTGCACCCCGGTCCAGTGGTAAGCCATTGCGACCCACCCACCTGAACTACGAGGTCTTTGATCCATGCCAAGGCATGGTACGTAGGAAGCCTCCAAGAGGTTCAAGCCCACCAACAGTGGACCAAGGTCTACTTTCACGTCGGTTCACCGACACACCCACCCGTCGCTCATTCACGTCGGGTCCCATTCCAGTCCAGCGGTAAGCCGTTGTGACCCTCCTGCACCAACAGTGGACCAAGGTCCACTTTCACGTCAGGGTTCACTATCGTCCCGCATGACGTTAAACTGTATCTTCCGAACTACGAGGTCTTTGATCCATGTCAAGGCATGGTACGTAGGAAGCCTCCACGAGGTTCAAGCCCACCAATAGTGGACCAAGGTCTACTTTCACGTCGGTTCGCCGACAAATCATCATCCGAACTACGAGGTCTTTGATCCATGTCAAGGCATGGTACATAGGAAGCCTCCACGAGGTTCAAGCCCACCAATAGTGGACCAAGGTCTGCTTTCACGTCGGTTCGCCGACAAATCCTCATCCGAACTACGAGGTCTTTGATCCATGTCAAGGCATGGTACGTAGGAAGCCTCCACGAGGTTCAAGCCCGTCAACAGTGGACCAAGGTCTACTTTCACGTCGGTTCACCGACAAAACCCCTTTTGAACTACGAGGTCTTTGATCCATGTCAAGGCATGGTACGTAGGAAGCCTCCACGAGGTTCAAGCCCACCAATCACCCAATTCACGTCGTGTTCTATCTTCGTCCAGCATGACGTTAAACTACATTCTGATCCAGTGGTAAGCCATTGTGATCTCACCTCGTCCCGCATGACGTTAAACTGTATCATTTGAACTACGAGGACTTTGATCCATGTCAAGGCATGGTACGTAGGAATCCTCCCAGAGGTTCAAGCCCAACTCCCATCGGGCCAAGGTCCAGCTTCACGTCGGTTTACCGACACCATCCCGAACTACGTGGACTTTGATTCCCTGCCACAGGGATACGTAGGAAGCCTCCTCAAGGCTCAAGCCCAACTTCACCGTCGCCCCTGCGATGGTCCCATTTCATCCTCATCCACTTCATTCATCCATCCATCACCCATCCTGATTCTCACCCGGGCCACCACATCCCGGGGGAGTCATGCCATCCACTTCCTCGCTGCTCCTAGCGGCGCCTGGGCCACTTTCCATGTGTAAGTCCCGTCATATCTCCGGGTCGTTGTCCTCTGTGTACACCCCGATTCATCACCCTTTTCCCCTACAGGGAGTGCACCACCTCGGATCCGTCCTCATTGGGCGTTCTGATCCGTCTCTATGGGACCATAGCCGTCTCCATGCGATACACCAATCTGATCCATCTCTATGGGACGTTCTGATCACCCTCATCCGTCTCCGCTGGACGTTAAACTCGCGGCATACCCTGTGTTGAACACGGGAAGTTGAGGAAAACCTCAGATACGTGTCTATGACATGTAATTCCCCGCGCTCGATGTGGGATGCCTCGGGCTTCCACGCCCTCGAGAAGCCTTGTGATCAAGGATAACAGACAGACATGCCAGGTACCCCAGCATCCAGACACGCTACTGACGTCTCAACGTGACTACTCCCCTGACCGAAGGTTTTTGCCCTGACTGGACCCTTTGGAATGTCCCGACAGGAGCAGCGTAATTAACCGGCACCCATGGAAACATGGCACTGGGAAGAGTTTCATGAACTACGTATTAAATCTATAAGGGAGACCCGGACTAGGTGACGAGTTCTGAGGAGGAATCCACAGGAGGAAGAACCGACATCCCATCATCCCGTTTCGATCAAGGAGCAGACGTTCCTGAATAAGGAGCGAATGCCGCCCGCCTTTGGAAAGCGGGAATACGGGGCAACAAAGTCGCGCGTCCCCCCCCCCCTGACGGACGGATGCGCGCGCCCCGGCGAAAGCGTTGGAAACAGAAATGGTGAACCCGACGTGAAATTCTTCTCCTCAGCATAGAGATTAGTAGCGTTCGAGACACCAGTAGATTGACGTGTCACCGGATTCAGATATCTGTTGCCTGGTCCCGCCATGCAAATGGCGGGCCTGTCGTGAAACTCACCGGCAGTCGGGGTAGTAGAACGTGGGGCACTCTGCTTTGCAGCGTGTTGGCGTGGATCCTTCTCACAGACATGGGGGGTGGAAGAGCGCTGGGGCACTGGCCGTCGATCCTTTTCCTCTCAGTACTGATGAATTGATCCTTTCGCTTGCCAGGAACCAGGTTGCTACTTCAGAGATGCGGTCACCATCCGCTCCTCGCCCGCGCAGGGGCAGGGGCAGCACCACGACGACCACTCCACATGGAGCCACCACCGCCACGACGGCTGTCACATCACGGAATACGGGACGTCCACGTCCCCTTTCCCCATCAAAGGTCATCCAATGAAGGGTGATCAACAGCCTCGTGCGCAGGTACGAGGAGGAAGGGGTCATCCCGACTAGGGATATGGCCCGCTTGGACCTGGAGGCCTCCAGGCCCCGCCGTCAACGCCGCCCTAACAGGCCGCGCAGGGAGCCCCTGCTCCCCACCTCAACATTCAACCGTTTCGGGAGCCTATCCCCGGAACGCCTTGACGAATCTTCGCCTTACGCCGAAGAGGCGGGCGCGGTCCGGCTCAGCCCGCTCAGGGCCCCGACCCAGGGGCCCCAGGCGAGAGCTCCCGCCCGGCCATGTCAGCGCCACCGTCCGACCCCGCAAGGAGGGCAGGAAGACTACGTGCAGACAGACTACGTCCCTGCACCACCTGCACCGGCCCGCCTGACCCGACGTCAGCGTCGGGCCCGGGCTGAGGACGCTCGCCTAGACGCGTCCACGTCGACAGCTACAGTGGCCCGAGCCACCGCCGACGTCCATTATGAAGCCCCCGCCCACATTGAGCAGGGGCACTCCTTCGCCCAACCAGGATCGAGACCCCAACCGCCCCGCGGGCAGGCTGGGTTGACTCTCCGGGCTGCAGGCCCAAGAAGTGATCGCCGCGAGCTAACCCGCGGTGATGCCACCCCGTACGGAGGTCCTCCCCGTGCCACTACTCCACAGAGCGTGGGCCTTTCCCGCTCCGAGGTTCGCCATGGAGGCATGCCTCGTGCTGCCCCCATCCTACATGAAGACCTGCCACGTGGCAGTGATGCTCCGCGCGGAAACATTTCCCGCGCCCGCTGTACAGGGTATGGAGACCATCCTTCTGAGGGCACCGTCCATCCGGTCCTTGTTCAACGTGGGGGTCCCCCCTACGTCCTCTCCGCGACTGGCGAAGGTCCTCCTCGCCCCAGCAACTCAAGGAGTGAAGGTCAGCCTCGCTCCACTCGCATCGACCATGGAGGTCTTCCCCATGCTCCTGCCAGTTCCAACAGAGGTCCCGTCCACACGGGTACTGTTCATGGAGGTCCTCCCCATGTACCCTTCGACATTTGCCCTGGTGCCCCTCGCGCCCCGGCTGTCTTAAGTGGGGGCCCTCTTCGTCACGGCGCCAGCGCCGCCCCAAGGCTGCCTAATAGGGGTCAACCCTGTCCCGAAGAGCCACCCAGGGGCAGAAGAGCGGGTCGTCGCCACCACAAGAAGAATCCTGGGAAGGTCCAGGGGGAAATCAAACCTGCCCGCTTCTCCGATTCGGAAGTGGAATACGATTCAGCGATGGAACCTTCTCCCAGCTCCTCCGCATCAAGGACTGGGGCAGGAACCAGACGCGTCAGCCTCGTTCTTCCAGAATTTGAGGTCCACCGGATTCCTGTCTCTCTCCGCAGGTACATTCAGGAGGAAGCGATTGTGAGAACTTCGCAGGTTTCAACCGCGCAGTCACCGCCATCGTCACCCGAAGCGCCCTCTACCTCTACTCGGGATCGCGAGGAGCTATTTTGGGGGTCAACGGTGGTAGAGCCACGACATGACCAGACACCGGTAATGGCAATTCCAGTACCCGAAGCAGTGGATGTTAGCCCGTCCTATCGTGACGTTGTGGTCAGGTCACCTCGCTCTTCAGAGGAAGGCCCAGAATTCGGTGGCCAGTCTACTCGCGCACCGTATTCTCCACCGCCGAGTTTGCTATCCAGAGGTCCGCCTCGGTACCGCTACCGGTCCCTCAGCCGCCCCCAGTTGATGAGTGGGGAAATGTAGGGCCGAACCCCGAGGACGAACCCAGGAGCTTCTGGAGTATTCTTGCAGCAGACTACTTCCCAGAAATGTTCTGGCCCACGGCGGCACTGAATTTCCGCGTACCCGAGTCGCTTACCCCTGAAGAAGTGGGGTGCTTTTGCCGAACCCTGTGGGCGACGCACTTCCGCCTTCGCTGGGAACGGGTAGTGTACCCCCGGAGTCGAGAGAACTTCGAGGAGATTGGAAAACAGTGCTGCTTGATTGATGCAGCGGCGCTCCTTGTGGCCCAGCACCCCGAGTCGCCCGGTCACCAGAGTGCCCTCCAACGAAAATGCGTTCAGAGTTTCAAGGCACTCCGCAAGATCGTCAGGGAAGCCACCCCCCATGTGCAAGTCCGTGGCTGGGGACGCTATGCCGCTCTCCTCTTTGACCCTATCCGATGATAGCCTGATTCGCTATGCGACATCGAGGATATGCCCTCAAGGGGGGTCACAGTCCACATGGCCGGCGTTGTGGATAAGGAAGATGAGCTTCAGTTCCTTGATGGGGACTTACCATCCGAGGGCGTACGGCCACTACTCGGCCCATCAGGGAGAGTCACCCGTCAGCAGAGGAACCTGCTAGGCCTCCCCGTGCCCACCGAGTCACTGGCACTCGGTCGAAGCACTGGCAAGGGTAAGGAGCATGTCGGAATGGTCAAGCACTCCGACCCGTCCGCCTCTATGCAGAAGACAGACGAGGATTCTGAGAAGGCCACGTTGTGCTAGCAGCTTGCCGAGCAGAAGAGGCTGGTTGACGAACTATTGGCTGAGCGCGCCGCAGAGCGGCGACCTGACTATGGTAATCCCAGGCCGGGGCAGCAGGGGCAGGAACAATTTCCCCCCTGTGAGATGCCTCCGGGAAACCCTGATCATGCTACTGTCACGGACAGGGCGGAAGCCGGAACATACGGCAAGAGGGCGCGATACGTCTCGCCAAACCCCCCTGAGCGACGGGGCAATCTGAAGAATCCAACCCGGGTTCCCCCAGTCGCCCAGCAGGTCGTCCAGCCAGCTGACCCACGAGCGGCCGAAGCCGTCTACCGTGTTGAAGAACCTGGCAACGCGCTTGTGGTTAGGGATCCCCATCAAGACAGGGACCCCCACCCGGAGGACCTTATTGCGGCACTCACTGCCCGCCTCGAGGCATTGGAAACGCGGCAGGTGGCGGTCCCACCGGATGGCAAGCCTTACCCCGCGTGGGTAGATGATATGCCCGCGCCTCCGGGTTTTGGGAACCCCACTTTCTCACCGTTTAATGGGATAAGGGACCCACCCCAGCACTTGGATCACTTCTCTTCCAGGTGTGGCCCCATGCTGGGGACCCCGGCTCAGCAAGAAGCCGCTAAGCTCCGATGTTTTGTACAGACATTGGAAGGTCCGGCATTCGTCTGGTACAGCCAGCTCCCCATCGGATCAGTGACCGGTTGGGAAGATCTTCGCCGGCGGTTCCTATACCAGTTCAGCTCCACCACGCGAAAGACCAGCATTGCGGACCTCTTCAAGTGCAAACAGAGGCCTGATGAGCGGGTTGCAGACTTCATCGCCCGGTGGAAAGGACTTACGTATTCCCTCGATATGCCACTGACTCAGGAGCAATTACTGACGATGTGTGTGGGAAACGTCAAGACAGAGCTGGTACCCTCCTTGATTACCCAGAACTACCCTGGAGGGTTCCGGGATTTCTCGGATAAGGCCCAGCGCCTCGAGGAGGCCATGCAACAGGCTAGCCAGGCGCGTTTGCTGCCCCCTATGATCCCAGCCAGGAGGGCCGCCAGGGCTGAACCCACCGCGGTGGCTCAAATAGAAGCCCCGAGGCAGCTGGAATTGCTACCGGCGGCACCACCCCCGCAACCCCCCAGGGGTCCTCCACCTCAAGCGTAGGCTCCTGCCCAGCAGCGACCGCCTCAGAACCGACAGGTTCCCCCGCGCAATGCGCCACCGCCACCTAGGCGAGACAACCAGGCACCGCCCCCTCGGCAAGCCCCTCCGGTCCCTCGACAGGACCAGGCCCCCAAGGCTCCTTACCCGGAAAGAAAGTACCATACCTATTCGTTTAACGAAAATCAGGTCCCTGGCTACTTCCGAAGTGCTCTAAGGCAAGGGATCGTGCGTTTGCCTGAGTGCAGGAGGCCGGCAGAGGCGCATCTCACCGACCACCCCAACTACTGCCCTTATCATCGAATCCTGGGGAACACCCTCAAGCGATGCTATGTGTTTAAAGACTGGCTTCAGGACCAGGTTAACAACAACATAGTCAGGTTGGGCCCGGCGCCAACGCAAGTGGCAGGCGTCTTTGCGGGATCAGAAATCGGCAGCGACGGCGAAGGTGAGTGGCAGCAGGTCCCTAGCCGCGGGTCCCAGAAATAAGACGACTGGATGGCTCGAAAAACCGTCGTCCGTGCCCAGGGTATCATCCGGGCACGTCTGAAGCAGTCGGAACCTTCAGAAGAAGTAGTGGGTGCCTCAACATCGTCTTCACAGTCGACCTCTGCCCAAAAGGGCAAGCAGCGCCGACATAAGAAGAAGCAACGTGCACCGCCAGTGCCGTCGTCATCCCGCACTCTCGGCGACTTTATGCCTCCCGAAATGGGCATTCCCCCCAGGATCCGCCCAGCGGTGGATGACTCTTCGAGTGATAGTCAAGGGTACGCTTCGGTTAACACCGTGGAGCTGGTAAAGCCCTATATGACCCCCGACGAGGGGGAACCCCAGGCAGACCTCCCCAACGTTTCCAGCCGACGTCAACGTCGGCGGAATCGCAACCACACCGGTCATCGAGGTACGTCAGCCGGCATTTGCGGCCAAGCCGTGCACGCTACCGAGACCAGGCAGCAGGCTCAGCGCAGATCTCAGCACGCGCAGACCTATCCAGCACCCTCGGCTCTACCTCCACCGCCGTTCGTGTTGCTGGATCAGGGAGAGCCGCCTCGTTCATATCACAGCCAGCCGTTTCCGTCCGATCCTAGCCCGGCGACTACTAGTCAGGCTTCTACTAGTAGGCAGCAAGATGTACCCAGTACTAGTTACTCGCCGGTTCAGCCAGCCGGACCCGCTGTGCGTCCAAATGCCGAACGACCTCCTGTAAGCAGAGGTTTGCGTTTGGCACGAAAGTACGATGTTCTGAAGCATCTGGCCGGCATCCCGGCGAGGCTTTCCATCCTCGAGGCCCTCCGCCTGTCATCTGAAATGCACGAGGCACTTGCCGAGGCCCTAAGGAGCCCCCTCCAGTTCGAGACAGAAGTGTCGGCTGTGGAAGCCTTCCATACCGAGACGATTTAAGGCGCCGAATGTAAGGCGGTTATCTCGTTCTCCGGTGAAGATGAAGACCCTCCTATACAGGGGCACATTCGCCCACTGTATATCACTGGCCATTTCAATGGTGTGGAAGTCCGCCGATGCCTCGTTGACACGGGTTCTGGAATCAATCTAATTCCGACCCGGACGCTACGAAAGCTGGGTCTGTCCGAAGGTGATTTGACTCCCTCTGACCTCAGGATCCAGGGGTACGACAGGACAGAGCAAACCCCGGTCGGCAAGATCCGTCTGAAGACCCAGTTCGGTGGCTTAATTGCCAGCACCGAATTTATGGTTGTTTCTCAGGATACCACCTACAACGCATTGATGGGCAGGCCATGGCTCCATCTGCATGCAGCGGTTCCCTCGTCGTATCACCAGTGCCTTAAGTACTCGCTCAACGGTCGAGTAGGCGTGCTCCAAGGAGACGCGTCCCCTTTCGCTTCTTGTGAGGCCCGCTATCTGGATGCGGGTTATTACAAAAGTAAGGACAATCAAATCCTGGTAAGCGAGGATGAGCCCGCCCCGATCACAAGTGATCCTTGGGCAAGCATGGACAACGCCTACATCCTCCCGATCCACCGGTTGGAGGCCACTACCACCGACATGGGACAATGTTTTGTTGTTTCGGGTACGCAAGGAAGGCATGTTCCCACGTCCAAGCGACGGCGGAAAATCACCTCGTACTCCTACAACAACCAAGCTCGGGTCATCCCGGGACCTCCTACCCCTGTACGGTACCGGGACGTCAAGCTGATGGCAACGGCGGTGCGCCATATGTGTCTCTTTCTCCGGGATGGAATCAACCGACTCAGGCCGACACGTCACCACTGCTTTGACATCATCAAGAGTGGCCCCTTAGGCCGAAGGCCAGATGGGATCGGATCAAATGCATTTATTGCTATGGTCTCAACGACAAGTGAGTCTCCTGATATGATGACCGCTGCTGCCCAAGCCGGCACCAGTTGCCCCTCGGGTTTTGAGAAACCAGGAGTATCTTCCGTCGTGGGAAGTTCCCCCACGGCTGGGGAGGAAGACTTGGAGGATGCTCCCCCAGCCTTTGAAGAAGGCGTCTCTACCACGGTTGATGAACTGGTACAGGTGAACCTTGGTAGCGAGGCAGATCCAAGACCCACATTGGTCAGTGCCGCCATGCCCTCTGAGGAGCGGCAGCAGTACGTAGACTTCCTCAAACAGCACCGCGATGTGTTTGCCTGGAGCTACGACGAGATGCCAGGGCTAGATCCTCAGGTAGCCGTCCACCGCCTTGGTCTCCCGGTAAAACACCGTGGGTTCAAGCAGCCTCCCAGGAAAATGCACCCTTCTCACGGTGCTATGGTTGAGGCCGAAGTTGACAAGATTATCAAAGCCAACTTCATTAAGGAGGTCCAGTACCCCAAATGGCTCGCCAACATTGTGCCGGTCAGGAAGAAGAATGGGCAGATCAGAGTCTGCATCGACTTCCGCGATCTCAATCGCCACTGCCCAAAGGATGACTTCCCACTCCCAGTAACGGAGCTGTTGATTGACGCCACGGCCGGGTTCCAAGCCCTCTCTTTCATGGACGGGTATTCCGGGTATAACCAGATCCAGATGGCCCCCGAAGACGAGGAGTCCACTGCCTTCAGGGCTCCCCAGGGTACCTTTTGCTACCGGGTAATGCCATTCGGTTTGAAAAATGCAGGTGCCACTTATCAGAGGGCCATGCATCGCATATTCAAACCGATCCTCGGGACATTGGTGGAATGCTACGCAGATGACCTTGTAGTCAAATCACACCAGCGCCAGGACCATCTCAAAGACCTCGAGAAAGTGTTCGGTTTCCTTCGTTCCCGTCACCTGAAGATGAACCCGCTGAAGTGTGCCTTCGGAGTCACCTCCGGGAAGTTTCTGGGCTTCGTTGTCAGATACCGAGGTATCGAGATCGACCCGGAGAAGATCAAGGCCATCAGCCAAATGCCTCCCCCGAGCAACATTCGAGAGCTACGAGGCCTGCAAGGCCACTTAGCCTATATACGCCGATTCATTGCGAATCTGGCCGGAAAGTGTAAGCCATTTTCCCGGCTCATGAAGAAAGACGCTGTCTACGAATGGGATGAGGAGTGTCGGGCCGCCTTCGAGGAAATCAAGCAGTATCTGCTCCAACCTCCGGTCTTGATGCCACCCGTCTCCGGAAAGCCGCTGGTCCTTTATGTGACCGCCCTGGAGAGATCCCTCGGTGCGCTGCTCGCCCAGAAGAATAACGAGGGCACTGAGAATAGTCTCTACTATCTCAGCCGCATGCTTCTCGATACGGAGGTCAGATACTCCCCCATCGAAAAGAGTGGCCTTGCGCTCGTCTTCTCCGTGCAGAAGTTGCGACACTACCTGCAACACCACGAGGTACAGTTGATCTCTCGGGTAGATCCGCTGAAGTACATCCTGAACCGCCCCATGCTGACTGGCCGACTAGCACGGTGGGCAGTGATCCTACAGCAATTTGATATCAGGTTCGTGCCTCAGAAGGCCGTTAAGGGACAAGCGTTGGCAGACTTTTTAGCTGCCCATCCAACCTCTGCGGATCAATCCCTGGACCTGGATTTTCCCGACGAGACAATCCTCTCAGTCGATCATGCTGCCCCATGTTGGCAAATGCATTTCGACGGTGCCTCCCGGAGCCCCACCGGTAGAAGGCTCAACGACCCCAAGCTCAACAGAGTGGGTCTGGGCATTGTTTTCATTACCCCGGCACAAGCCGTCCTGCCGTACTCGTTCCTGCTGTCAGAAGGTTGTACGAACAACGAGGCAGAGTACCAGGCTCTCATCACCGGCCTCGAGTTGGCCCTTGAGATCCATGTTCCCCATCTACATGTGAAGGGAGATTCCGAGCTGGTGATCAAACATGTTAATGGCGACTACGTCGTCAGGAAGCCAGAGCTTGCACCGTTGCTGGAGTACACCCTCCTCCTAATGGCCCAGTTCTCTCCTCGGCCAGAGGTCACCCATGTCCCAAGGTCGCAGAACGGACAAGTGGACGCCCTAGCTGGCTTAGCCGCGTCGCTCGCAGAACCCGAGCAAGATGATTTGGTCATACACGTGGCCCACCGGAGAGTCATTGCTCCCGTCACCCAAGAGGACCGTGATAGCCTGCGGGTAAGTCATCTCACCGCCGGACCCCCCACATCGGGATTCCCCGGTTCGTCAGACGCAGTGGTTGAAACCACCCCCGACTGGAGAGCACCTTTTGTCGAGTATCTCCAAAATGGTCGGCTCCCGGATAACCGGGCTGAACGCGAGCGAATACGACGCCGCGCGCTGCAATTCACCCTCCAGAGCGGCCCTAGTCTTGAGCAGGCCCTCTATAAACGGAGTTTCGATGGTGTCCTCCTCCGTTGCATCCAAGGAGTAGAGATACCTCAAGTTATGCAAGAGGTTCATGCCGGATCCCGTGGCGCCCATCAAGCTGGGCCGAAACTGTCCCAGCAAATCCGGAGGTTGGGGTACTTCTGGCCCTCCATGATCCACGATTGTATTGGGTACGCCAAGAGATGCCACGCGTGCCAAGTACACGCCAACTTCTTGCATCGGCCGCCAGAACCCCTCCACCCCACCAAGTACTCTTGGCCATTTGCGGTATGGGGACTCGATGTAGTGGGACCGTATCCACCGGAAACAGCCCGCCAGTGTAGGTTCATCCTGACTGCTACAGATTTCTTCTCCAAGTGGGCAGAAGCAGTTCCGCTCAAAGAGGTCAAGGCTCGTTCCATCATTGACTTTGTGAGCTCCAACATTATCCACCGGTTTGGAGTCCCTCACACTGTCCTCACCGATAACGGCACCAACTTCCGAGCAGCTGAATTGAAGAAATTGTACGCTAAGTACGACATCCGGTCAAAACATACCTCCCGCTACCACGCACAGGCGAATGGGCAGATCGAGGCGTTCAACAAGACCCTCTCTAACATTCTGCAGAAGATGGTTGGTCAGAACAAGAAGAGTTGGCCGGACAAGCTCCCCAATGCCCTTTGGGCTTATCGGACGACGACTCGCAACTCTACCCAGGTGACCCCATATTCCCTGGTGTATGGAGCTGAGGCCGTCCTACCCATTGAGATCCAGCTGCCGTCGCTACGCACTGCAGTTTATGATCACCAGACACCAGATGAGGTAGCCGAGATCCGTCTAGCTGAATTAGAGGCACTGGACGAGAACCGGCTTCGTGCCCTGCACAATCTGGAAAGGCATCAGGACAGGATAACAAGAGCCTTTGACAAGAAGGTTCGTATCCACTCTTTTCTACAGGGTGACCTGGTACTGGCTTTCCGAGCGCTGATGATCCCCGGTAGGAAACCACCCAAGTTAGAACCCAAATGGGAAGGACCTTACATCATCCATAAGGTTTACCCCAACGGAGCATACTCCTTGGTGACCACGGATGGAGAGCGTGTAACCCCTCCCACCAATGCCAAATTCCTCAAACGATACTTTGCCTAGGGCAAAGAGTGGTCCTGCACGACCCTAAACTGCGAGAGAGTCCCGCACGACATTAAACTGCTTGGTCCTGCACGACCCTAAACTGCGAGAGAGTCCCGCACGACATTAAACTGCTTGGTCCTGCACGACCCTAAACTGCGAGAGAGTCTCGCACGACATTAAACTGCTTGGTCCTGCACGACCCTAAACTGCGAGAGAGTCCCGCACGACATTAAACTGCTTGGTCCTGCACGACCCTAGACTACGAGAGAGTCCTGCACGACATTAAACTTCTTGGTCCTGCACGACCCTAAACTGCGAGAGAGTCCCGCACGACATTAAACTGCTTGGTCCTGCACGACCCTAAACTGCGAGAGAGTCCCGCACGACATTAAACTGCTTGGTCGTGCACGACCCTAAACTGCGAGAGAGTCCCGCACGACATTAAACTGCTTGGTCCTGCACGACCCTAAACTGCGAGAGAGTCCCGCACGACATTAAACTGCTTGGTCCTGCACGACCCTAAACTGCGAGAGAGTCCCGCACGACATTAAACTGCGAGAGTGGTCCAGTATGACCCTAAACTGCGAGAGGGTCCTGCATGACTCTAAACTGCGACTTGGTCCGGCATGACCTTAAACTGTCTCTCTGTCCTCACTGCAAGACGTTAAACTGAAAGCCAGTCAGGTCTTCCCGACCGAGGCCCGGCCTCAGGCCTCTTGGCCTCCTTGGGTCCCTGGCCCCGTCTCCACCGCGGTTTGGCCACGGGCCCCCCCCCCCCTTGGTCTCTCCCCGACTTACCCTCTTGCGGGATTGTACGACATGGTGTGGGACTATGTCCCCGTTCACTTCGGACTACTTGTCGTACCGTACATGTCCCCAAAGGAGGTGCTTCTTGTCGTCCCGCATGACGTTAAACTGCATGCCAAGAACTACGTATGGCTTGATTCCCATCTTCATGGGATACGTGGGAACGCTCGGACGCCTCGTCTTGAGCCCAGCCCCAAGCTTTTCTCTTCCGATATTCCCCCTGGGATAGTCTCCTCGGAGGATCTCTGTGTAGCGGGAAGTAGGCTTCCTTGGCCCCGCTCATGCAACCCCAATCGCGCAAAGATTGTAAAGGTCGCACCATGCGCCCACTCCCGTTCTTCTACCCTCCACCACGTCCTCACCGCACGACGCTAAACTGCATGGCCTTCAAGAACTACGTATGGCTTGATTCTCATCCTTATGAGATACGTAGGAACGCCCGGACATTTCGTCCGTTGGCCCAGCCCAAAAGCCAAAATCTCCCCCTTGGGTCAAGACATGGCAGGGTGCACACTTTTGCCCCGACCCACGTCGAGCAAGCCCCGACCCGGCTGCACATTTCCCTCTGGAGGTGTTTTCCCCTTTCGTGGATGAACGCAACTGAGCTTCACCCACTCCTTGATTGGGATTCTGTCCCAAGGTGACAAAATTCCCCCAAGCGACGCTGGCGACCCGGGCCACGGCCCAGGATTCCTCATAAGGGTGTGCGGTGTGATGCGGGACTATGTCCTCATTCACGTCGGGATCATGTGTCGTGCCGTGCAACTCCCCTTACGAGGCCCAGCCTCAGGCCCCTTGGCCTCCTCAGGCCCCTGGCCCCCCGTCCTCATGTAAGACGTTAAACTACAAACCAGTCAGGCCTTCCTGACTGATGCTTGACCTTAGGCCCCTTGGCCTTTCCAGGTCATAGCCTAAGTCCGTTCTTACCCGGAGTGTACGGTGTGGTGTGGGACTACGTCCTCATTCACGTCGGGATCATGTGTCGTGCCGTGCAACTCCCCTTACGAGGCCCAGCCTCAGGCCCCTTGGCCTCCTTGGGCCCCTGGCCCCCCGTCCTCATGTAATACGTTAAACTGCAAGCCAGTCAGGCCTTCCTGACCGAGGCTCAGCCCCAGGCCCCTTGGCCTTTCCGGGACGCGGCCCAGGACCTATCTTATTGGATCGTATGGTGTGACGTAGGACTACGTCCTCATTCACGACGGCTTCTTTACCATGCCATACACCTCCCTTGTTTAGGGGTATATTACTCCCCTCCTCGTCCAGTATGACGTTAAACTGCATTTCAAGAACTACGTGTGGCTTGATTCCCATCCTAATGGGATACGTAGGACCACCTGAATGTTTAAGCTTCGGGTCCAGCCCCATCTCTTGGGAATCCCCATCCCATCTCGGCCCCATGGCCTATCCTTCCTCCATGAGGGGATCATATGGTGCGGTGTGGGATCATGTCCTCATTCACGACGATCTCGTAATGACTGCGCCATGCCCCCCTCCTACTGAGCTGTTTCGTTGATCCTTTTTTCTTCGGCGGTTCACCAATGTGCTTAAGAGTACTCTGGTTTATTACCTGGAATGCCAAGCTTTACTCGGACACGTACGCATCCGCTTTCCAGGCTTTGCGTATCCCCGCATCAGGGCTTTCATCATCTTTCACACCCGGAGGGACCCCCAAGAACGGCCTGGATGCAATGCCCAAGGGCTCTCCTACCGATACGGGCCAAAGCCCCCGGGGGTTTCGGACAACAAATCGATAAAATCCCGCGTTGCGAATATGGTCAGCGGTCGATGCTCGTTTGTTGATCCCACCTCAGGCTAACGCGATACAGACGCTGTGTTTCCGTCATGGATAACAGTTTTCCTCTGTCGCCACGCCAACCCATTAAGCCCAAATGTCGGGTACACAATTCACACCCTTCATCACTTACTCATGTCCAAGTAGAGTCTCATGAATCTTGGTACTTTTCCTCCGTACACGTTTGCGCGTTCGAGGAACAAGCTACAGCGAAGGTGTCCTTCGAAATTCTCTGCTGACTCCCCTTTGATGGATGCCCCAAGTATTGCGATGAGGATACCCCCCTTGTTTCCCACACCGAGTTTATCTCACGTGGGCTTAGGGATTGGGTTGACATCTGTGCTTACTCGGGAGTTGTCACCACCCATGGTCCGAGCTCTAAGACCATAAACTAAGACTCTCATCTGGAATTACGTTCAAGACCCCTTGTCTTCGAATCCAGCTTGAGTTCAGCGAATTTACCTCTCAAGTCCTGCCTTCAGGACCCTGATCACAGGACTGCGTGGCGCAGTGTGAGACTACTTCCTCATTTACGATGGGTTTGCAATAGCTGCACCACGCACGCCCCATTCTGAGGTTCAGTCCTCCTGACCTTCTGTCATGCATGACGTTAAAAGGCACCTTTCAGAACTACATGTGGCTTGATTCCCATCCTAATGGGATACGTAGGACCACCTGAATGTCTAAGATTTGGGTCCAGCCCCACCTATTGGAGATCCCCTGATTTCCCGGTCACCTAGGCCATTTGGTCCATCCCTTTCCAGTGGGGGGTGTGTAGGTACGATACAAGGTTTTGGGCACCATGCCCCCTTCCCCTGGGAATCTTCCATCTCTCGATCACCCTCAAGGTTGAGTCCCTTGGCTCCCTGCAGTGGTTCACCCATGTATTAAGAGCACTCTAGTCTAGCACCAAGAGTGTCAGATTCAACTTGATCAAGTTCCTTCCACTTGTCAAGCTTCGTGTTCCTCTCTATTCGGACTTCCATCATCTTTCACACCCAGAGGGACCCCCAAGAACGGCCTGGATACTACGCCCAAGGGCTCTCCTACCGATACAGGCCAATGACCTCCAGGGTTACGGACAACAAATCGATAAAATCCCGCGTTGCGAATATGGTCAGCGGTCGATGCTCGTTTTGTTAGTCCTCATTTCAGGCTAACGCGACAGGATGCTGTGTTGCGAACATGGTCAGCAGTAATCCCCTGTCGTCATGCCAGCCCCTTCAGTCCTTGAATGTTGGTTGCATGATTCACATCATTTTCCACCCCATCATGTCCAGGTGGAATCTCGACACTTTTGGCGCTATCCCTCAGTGCACCTTTGCATGTTAGGGGGACAAAGCTGCAATCTGGCGCCCTTTGGGGCTCCCATGGTCCGAGCTCTAAGACCATAAACTAAGATCCATTCGGGACTACGATCAACTTGATTCCCATCCTCATGGGATACGTAGGACCGCCCAGACGCCCTGTCTCCGGGTACAACCCATTCAGGAAGCCGGTCTCTCTCCCTGTTTCACCTCTGTATAGGCCCCTCGGCCTAAGGTTTCCCCCTCCAAATGGCGTACAATCTGATGTGGGATCATGTCTCCGTCAATTGTGTTTTGTAACACTGCGCACATTTCCCGCTTAGCATCGTCTCTGCTACGTCCGCGCTGTATGACGATAAAATGCATGCTTGGTCCTATCATACGACCCTAAACTGTGACATTATCGTCCTGGCCGCACGATGAAAAACGACACCGCATTGTGGTAACCTCGCTGTAGAGGACATCACGTGGGGTACTGGCCACGCGCCATGCCATTTGTCAACGCCCATCACGGCTTGATTCTTGTGGCGACATCACGACCTACAGTTCTAGGCCTGTCGCTTCACAAAAAAAACCATTCACCTTAAAGAACAAACAAGATACATCAAATTCCGCTTCTTTTAGTGCAAGGGCCACGTCCGCACTTCCCCTTTCCCCTGGCACTGGTATCCTACCGTGTCACGTCCAGAACTACGTATGGCTTGATTCTCATCCTCATGAGATACGTAGGAGCGCCCGGGTACTTCCCCGCGGGTCCAGCCTAACCCTTGAGTTCGGTCCCTCGACTCGAGCTCATTCACGTCAGGTTGTGATGTCATGCATCCCCTGATCCCTTTTTCCAATCCATGGTCCGAATTCTATGACCATAAACTAAGATTTCCCCAAGGGAAAGGAATCTGCTCCCTCTCTCTAATATGTTTCGTTGACGTATTCAGATGTGTATTGACAGAAAGCCCGAAGCATGGGATTTTCACAGGGACATTCCCCTCATCCCATGACCAAGCTTCGTGAGCTCAGTATTTGGATCCTCATCCTCTTCCACATCCAAAAGGACCCTCGGATGACGTGGATACTAAGCTTAAGGGCTCTCCATGAATGCTGGACCTAAGGGCCCTACAATCGTTTCGGGCCAACATCCCCGCTGATATTTGACAACATTTGCGACACGGTCCCGTGTTTCGAACATGGTCAACGGTCGACCCTCATTTGTTTGTCCCCACTTCAGGCTAACGCGATAGGATGCTGTGTTGCGAACATGGTCAGCAGTAATCCTCCATCGCCACGCCGCCACCATCGTGATCCGAATCTCGAGCGTCATGATTCACACGTTTCCACTCCCTCATGTTCAAGTGGAACTCCACCATACTCGGCTTTCTCTTCGCGCATCTAGGTGCGCTGAATGATCGTGTTAGTGTCATTGGGCCGGTAGTCACCGAGTATCCCTTTGCCCTAACCTGCCCCTCTCTGCGTCGGGAAATTCCCACCACTACTGCTTGTTTCCCACACCGAGCACGACTCACGTGGGCTTAGTAGTTTTGGCTGGATGTGTACCAGCACAGTTAGGCTGCTCCTCGTCCAGTTCGACGTTAAACTGCGCTTCCAGAACTACGTGCGGCTTGATTCCCATCATCACGTGGGATACGTAGGGACGCCCAGGCATTTCGCCTAGGGTTCAGCCCCAGGAATCACAAGATCCTGTTCCTCCCCATTTCCAGCCCTCTGGCCTGACCCCTCGGGGAGAACTATGTAGCTACAATTTTACCCTGAACAAGTTCAGGATGCCCCAAGATCCCATTGGGAAGCGATAGATCCCCTCGCCAAAGAGGCCCTGTCCCAAAAAGGAATGATCCATGATCAGACCGAGGCGCCCATCTGGCGTACCCCCACCACGGTGGTGCAACTACCGAAGTGTTGGATTCTGTTTGAACAAACCACCACTCCATGTTCCACGCTTTGCGTGTCTCTTATTCGGACCCTCGTCCTCTTTCATGTCTGAAGTAACCCCCTAACGGCCTGGTCTTGTGCCGCATCGGCTCACCTACCGTCCTGGGCCAACGTTCCGGAAGACTGGTCATGTCTGGAAGGACCCCCTAACAGTATGGATGTCTGACCTATGGTCCACCAACTGTCCTGGGCCAACGTCCTGGAAGATTGATCGACAATAAATTGATAAAATCCCGCGTTGCGAATACGGTCAGCGGTCGATGCTCATTTGTTGTCCCCATTTCAGGCTAACGCAGTAAGGATAACGTTTGTCCGCCACGGTTAGCGGTTGTCCTTTATTGTCACGCCATCCCCACAGTGTTCCGAATTTGGGCATCGTGATTCACACTTCCCATTTTCATCTGTTTGAACCGATTTCAGCGCCCCTCGTGTTGCCCCGTTCGTGCATAAGAGCACGTTGGGGAAACGGTAATTCGACTATCCTGGAAGTTCCTCCTCCGATCAAGCCTTCCCCATCTTTCGGGAATCTGGACTGGTTTGAGGGAATTGTCGTCAAACGTCCCGCAAACATTGTAGGGATGCAACAAGGCAATTCAACAGTGGAAATTGTGCGTGCTACGGAACTCAAAACAAAGGAGAAGGAAAGAATTGGAGCACAAAAGTGTTAATAAAAGTTTCTCTCGAGTTCGCTACAATACTCGGGGGTTGACTTCCCCCATGGACGGGTTGACTTCGTCAAAAGAGCGTTGCAGCTCCGCCACCCGTTGACTTGCGGCGTCGAGAGCCTGTTGCCGCTGATTTAACTCCCGCTCCTCTTCAGCAGCGGTGGGGCGTAATCCGTCAACCCTGGCCCGGGCCCTTTCCACCTCGGCCTGGACGACAGCCATCCTTCCAGAGGTCTGCTCCATATGCTCCTCAGCCTCCGCCAACTGGGCCTTCAATCGTAAGACCAGCTCAGACTGTGCATCGAGAGTGGCTGAAAGCTCATTGGCCCGGATCTGCATCTGTTGGACCTCGCCTTCAGCCTCCTGGAGCTTCCTGATGCTGGTCGCCTTTCTCCGCTGCCATCCCACGCTCAGCCCACGATCATGCTCCTGGATCTTCTCAGCCATGAGGTCTCGGATGAGCGCGTGAGGGCGTTGGGCATCCACTCCCCCGGCACACAGTCCGCGCAACCGCGAGCGGAGCCTATCCATTTCGGCCAGCCATTGCGCTTGGGGAGTGTCCCTGATAAAGCGCGTGATCAGCTTCCACGACCGGCGGCGGACTATGCTGCTGTCTTCCTCATCAGAGGCTGTTTCGTCCCAATCCGCGCGGTCGGCAGGCTCGTACACAGGATATGCCTGCAGGAATTCCTCAGCGGGATCTGCATCTGGTGTTGAGTCTGGTACGACACCTGACGTCGGCACAGGCGCGACAGGACTGGGACTGACCGGTTGATCCTCTTCCTCGGAGTCCACCTCGATGACTTCAGGTATGACCCTGCTGGTGGTCCCGCCAGTGATGGTGTGCGCCGCAACTTGAGGAGTTGAAGGGACTATCGTCACCATCACCGGCATGCCCCTGGGTGGGACCCCGCCAGACATCCCAACCAGCCTCGCTGTAGTAGCCCATGACAGTCGGAGAACTGTATGACAGAAGAGACATAAAGGTTAGTCGACATGGCCCACATGTGGCAACGAGGAGACCGGTAGAAGAGACTTACGAAGGTCGACTTCCGAGCGCTGCTCCTGGGCCGGTACTGACGGGACTCCGAGACGAGGCCCCCCGTACACTGTTGGAAGGTCTGGAAATTTCAGAGGAGCCACCTCAGACCCCCTGGTCCCACCAGACGCAGAACTGGACGCAGCCATAGGCGCGGGTTCTGAAGGTCCCGCATCGTCACCCGCCAAGGAGCGAGAACGAGGCCTACGAACAAGTTCCTCCTGCATGACCCAAACATTGGTGAGAAGTCCGTAGGGATTCAATAACAGATCGTAAGAAGAGAGGTTCAGAATGCTACCTCGAGAGCCTCCGCGGAGTCGTCGGATTCTGAGCTTTGGTCTCCGACCTCGCCCTCCTCCAGCGGGCTCCCTCATCCAGCCTCATCCTCCCGAGAAGAGCCCCCTGATTCCTCCGGCAAGGGGAAGCGCTCCCTCAGATCGGCAGCCGATAGCTGTGGAGGGACCGTCTGATTCAACAGTACCCTCACCCGGTCAGTCATTGGGCGAGGGGCACCACTGGAGTGGATGTAATCCTCCAGCTCGTTCAAGTATTGCTCCGCCTCCACCGGAGACACCATGAATCCGGCCCGGACTGGGCCTATGCCCGGCAGTCTCATCCCGAGGCGATTCAAGTGGGCCCACATCTCAGATGGGCTGAGGAATTGCCGGTTGACATCCCAGGTGTCCCAAGCTTCCGGAAAGACAGCATCTTCTTCCATGTCAATGTGACGCAGCCGCTTCCCCGGAGCCTGAGCGGATATCCGACGGAATCCCCTCGGTGGCCGCCCCTCTGGATGACCCTGCTCTCCTGGAACCACCGGATCCGCCGCTGCTGCCATACCCTCGGCCGGTGCGGGTCTCTCTGCCACGGCAGCCCCGCTGCCGCGGGCGGCCCTCGCTGCCCTCCGACCCCGACCTCGAGATGAAGGAGGCCCACCGTCACCAACCCGGATCGTTGGATGCTTCAGCATCTCCCCGGGATAAGCAGCCTCCCAGTTGATGGCGTACTCCTTCACTAAGCCGAAGGCGGCGGTGGATGGAGGCAATGTGATCTGCATCTTTCCATCCTCACGTGTGAACATGAGCCACAACTGCCTCATCACGCACGGGTGCTCCTCGTGACGCACCTCCCAGTATACCTGCGGGGTCAGCCGCTGGAGGCACCGGAACTGCCTCGCAAAATGGTGCGGGGTGTATGGTTCACAGATTGGCTCACGATCTATCCGAGCCACCAAAACGCCACCTCGGAAGGCCAGGAGGTAAGCCCGATGCTCTTCCGTTCCCCGTCCATCATCAGCAAGCCTCCCCATCGGCAGTGGAAAGGGATGAAAGTTGAACTCGTCCGCCCTCCACACCCTATTCAGCACCATCGGAACGGCCAGTTTGAATGGGAAGCTCCCAACTGCGTTCAGAATGGAAGGGCGAAAGTCTGATCCCGGCGGCGAAATGGGGTTTGGATATTCGTAAATCCCCCTGATATGCGCCGCGATCCACCCGTACAGGAGGTGGAAGGGCCCGCATATCCTTGGCGGCTTCTTGCCCTCGCTGATGCGCCGCAGCATTCTGTATAGTTTGGCGAGCATCGGGATCCCCAGGTTGATCCGCTGCCCCATGGCCAGCATCGATGCCATGATGAACGAGCTGGGCCGTACCCCCATACTTGTATCTCTCTCCGGTAGGATCCACCCACAGATGAGAGCCGCGATGAACGCCGCCAGCCTGACTATTGGCTGTTGTTCGGTGCTGACGCTGAAGCCCCAAGTCTTCCATTGGCTGTCCTCCAAAACCCGCCAATACGAGTGCCCCTTGCCCCGCTGGGCTGCCCTCGGACAAGTTCGAGGCCTTGGAGGGAACTCTCGATTCTCTGGAAAGTTCAGGAAACACTTGAACCACCTCTTGAAGTGGACGTCCCTCACGGCCTCCTTGTCCT
The DNA here is from genome assembly GCA_963277665.1 of Viscum album. Classification (NCBI taxonomy): domain Eukaryota; kingdom Viridiplantae; phylum Streptophyta; class Magnoliopsida; order Santalales; family Viscaceae; genus Viscum; species Viscum album. Next base: position 2,056,874,486 of record OY728123.1, on the reverse strand, counting down.
CTCCGGGGACAAGCGCCATCAGCGCTGACGCGAGCCGTGGCATTTGCTCAGCATCCCCCCACGCACTGATGACAGGGAGGAACTCGTCGTACATGGCCCCCAAGATCGGGACCCCAGAAACCTGGTGGACATCCCACAGGCTGATGCCCACCTCCCCGTGATGCAGATGAAAAGTGTTGGTCCTGGACGACCATCTGCTCAGCAGTTCCGGCATCAGCTGCTTTGGCTGGTAAATGTGGAACTGGGAGGCCCATGCCGCCTCGTACAATCCCACTCTCCTCAGCTCAGCCTCGAACTCCTCGCACGAGGCGCCTACCTAGTAGGCCCAGGCCCAGTCGTCGGTAAAATTGCCGCCCTGGCGCAGGTCCCACTCATCGGACCATCCCTTCTTCGGATCCTGCAGAGCCGCCTTCAGCATGGTGCGGTAGAGAGGAGGGGATGTCTCCGGTTGCAGTGGCCTCCCGTCGATGTCGTTCACATGATTGTAGAGACAATCGGCGGTGACGGGTGTGAAATCCTCCCGCGCGTGACCATCGGCCGCCCTGAACCATTGGTGCTGGCACGGTGTGCTCCTGAACCAGCAAGCTGGTTCATCCCTTCCCGCCTCAGGGATGAAGACGTCATCCCTCAGCCCGAAGCCGTACAACGGCAGCTTTATGCACTGTGGATAATCCTTCTGACCTTCTGACAGCAGGTCTGTTAGAGAAGTGTGGTCCGAATGGCTGCGAACCATTTCCCCCAAGCCCGGACGGTTGGCCATCTCATCCCGGCGAGCAGCATCTGCAAGCACTCCCAGCACAGCTTCTTGATGGGCCATCTTTAATGTCGACCCGTAAAAAAAAGGTTTTTCCCCCTGGATCGCGAAGCTCGACCGCGAAGCTCGACCGCGAAGTCGGATCGCGAAGATCGGTCGCGAGACCAAGCCGCGAAGTCTGGCCAAGGCAGACAGAGGTTCGCTTAGCGCGGACGCGGAGTCGGGGACTCGCGGTTCGCCGCGAAGCTCGATTCACGGAGTGCGTTCGCGGAGTACGCGGAGCGTCGCGAAATCGAGAGCACAAAAGGACAAGGAAGGCGCGTAAAGACAAAAGAACGCGGACCCCCTATTTATAGGCGACGACCCCCGGAGCATCGCAGCGCGTCCGGACCCGCGGCCCCGGCGAGCAGCGCGGGTCCCCCTTCGCGATGACACATCGCGAACCACCGGCAGTTTTTGGCGATTGTCCCTCAGACTTCGACCCTTCGCCCTCCGCGGCTCCAAGTCTGAGGGGGGGCATTTGTTGGCGCCAAAAATATGGCCCGAAAGGAAGGAACAAAAAAAAGACAGCCGACGCGCTGCCTCGCGAAGCACAGCCGCGAAGCACAGCCGCGGAGCCCGTCCGCGGAGCCCCGCCGCGAAGCGTCCCAACCTTGGCGGCCCCGCGAAGCTCCTGAGGCGGTAAACCTCCGCGAACCGGTTTGACGTTCGCGAGGCACCGCGAAGCTCCTGAGGCGATAACCCTCCGCGAACCCGTTTGACGTTCGCGAGCCGCCGCGAAGCCCCGAAGGCGGCGCGCGAGCCCTGCTTCGCGGCGCCCCTTCCCTATAAATACTCGACTCCCCCTAAGTCCCCGGGACGGACAATCCGACTCTTCGGCTTCTCCTCTCCCGAATCGCGAAGCACGCTTTGCCCCGGGAATCATGAGCTCCACAAGGTATTTCTACTTCGCGAGACGACTCTGATTTGTTTCGTTTCGAGCCCCTCTTCCGAGAGGGATGCCCTTCGCGAAGCTCAAGGGCTTTCGCAAAGGAAGGGGATTCCCAAGGGAACCCGGGCAGCCACGGAGCACTTGTGCTTCGCGAAACACCCAACCCATGCTAGTAATCCCTATGCCAAGGCAGGATAACTATGCATCGCGAAGCACACTGCTTGGAAGGACCCTGCTTCGCGAACCACTCCTTCTTCGCGAGGCAGTGCTCCGCGAACACTGTTCCACTTCGCGAAGCACCTACCGCTCCCACCTATGCCCCATGCTAAGGCCAAGGCACCCCACTTCGCAAATCACACTCCTCTGCTTAGCGATTCCTCTTTCCGTGCGACCCTCCAGGTTTGCACGATGTGATTTCAAAGTCCCATGGACAACACATCCTGTAGCGTTGCTTCGCCTAATGCTTCTTCGCATAGGCACGCTAATGGTTATTGCTTCTTCGCATAGCCACGCTAACATGGACCCCTCGATGGTTCCTCTCACGACCCCCCTTTACCATGGCCATACCGACACCTTCCCTTCCCCAAGGACCAGAGGGTACCGGTTATGTAAGCCCTAGGGGTGTGGAGTGAACCCACCTCGTCCGAGCTGCAGGACGTTAAACTACCAAGCACCTCGTCCTCAACACATGACGTTAAACTGTGACCCAACCTCGTCTCCCTCACGAAGGGTCCCCCCCCAGCTCAAACATTCATTACACCACTCGTCTCCACGGGAATGGATCTCTTCCGCACATGGAATGAGATCCTCCTTGTCGGAGTGGTACATGTTCGCAGGGGAAGGGTCGCCTCAGAGCGTAAATCCCTAACCTTTGGTACGGACGATTGCACCCGTGCATCTCGGTACTTCCCCACTACCAAGGTCAGTGGAGGACGTGATAGGGAACGAGGAACCTCCCATCGCCGGACCAAGGTCCATCTTTCCCGCGCTTTGTCGCGCCATGGGCCTCCATCCTGGAGTAAGTCCCAACACCATGGGCCGCTCAACGCGTAAGCCCCTCTTCGCTTCTCACGGACGCACCCTTCGCGACGTGATCGTCAGGTCCTTGCAACCTCTTGTTTCTCACACCGAGCATGACTCACGTGGGCTTAGAGTGAGCACCGACCCTGACAAACTTATCCGAACTACGAGGACTTTGATCCGTGCCAAGGCATGGTACGTAGGAAGCCTCTACGAGGTTCAAGCCATATTGCTCGGTCGTTCATTCACGTCGAGTTTCACCCACGTCCAGCACGATGTTAAACTGCACACTCCCGTCCAGCATGACGTTAAACTGCACCCCGGTCCAGTGGTAAGCCATTGCGACCCACCCACCTGAACTACGAGGTCTTTGATCCATGCCAAGGCATGGTACGTAGGAAGCCTCCAAGAGGTTCAAGCCCACCAACAGTGGACCAAGGTCTACTTTCAAGTCGGTTCACCGACACACCCACCCGTCACTCATTCACGTCGGGTCCCATTCCAGTCCAGCGGTAAGCCGTTGTGACCCTCCTGCACCAATAGTGGACCAAGGTCCACTTTCACGTCAGGGTTCACTATCGTCCTGCATGACGTTAAACTGTATCATCCGAACTACGAGGTCTTTGATCCATGTCAAGGAATGGTACGTAGGAAGCCTCCACGAGGTTCAAGCCCACCAATAGTGGACCAAGGTCTGCTTTCACGTCGGTTCGCCGACAAATCATCATCCGAACTACGAGGTCTTTGATCCATGTAAAGGCATGGTACGTAGGAAGCCTCCACGAGGTTCAAGCCCACCAATAGTGGACCAAGGTCTGCTTTCACGTCGGTTCGCCGACAAATCCTCATCAGAACTATGAGGTCTTTGATCCATGTCAAGGCATGGTACGTAGGAAGCCTCCACGAGGTTCAAGCCCGTCAACAGTGGACCAAGGTCTACTTTCACGTCGGTTCACTGACAAAACCCCTTTTGAACTACGAGATCTTTGATCCATGTCAAGGCATGGTACGTAGGAAGCCTCCACGAGGTTCAAGCCCACCCATCACCCAATTCACGTCGTGTTCTATCTTCGTCCAGCATGACGTTAAACTACATTCTGATCCAGTGGTAAGCCATTGTGATCTCACCTCGTCCCGCATGACGTTAAACTGTATCATTTGAACTACGAGGACTTTGATCCATGTCAAGGCATGGTACGTAGGAATCCTCCCAGAGGTTCAAGCCCAACTCCCATCGGGCCAAGGTCCAGCTTCACGTCGGTTTACCGACACCATCCCGAACTACGCGGACTTTGATTCCCTGCCACAGGGATACGTAGGAAGCCTCCTCAAGGCTCAAGCCCAACTTCACCGTCGCCCCTGCGATGGTCCCATTTCATCCTCATCCACTTCATTCATCCATCCATCACCCATCCTGATTCTCACCCGGGCCACCACATCCCAGGGGAGTCATGCCATCCACTTCCTCGCTGCTCCTAGCAGCGCCTGAGCCACTTTCCATGTGTAAGTCCTGTCATATCTCCGGGTCATTGTCCTCTGTGTACACCCCGATTAATCACCCTTTTCCCCTACAGGGAGTGCACCACCTCGGATCCGTCCTCATTGGGCGTTCTGATCCGTCTCTATGGGACCATAGCCGTCTCCATGCGATACACCAATCTGATCCGTCTCTATGGGACGTTCTGATCACCCTCATCCGTCTCCGCTGGACGTTAAACTCGCGGCATACCCTGTGTTGAACACGGGAAGCTGAGGAAAACCTCAGATACGTGTCTATGACATGTAATTCCCCGCGCTCGATGTGGGATGCCTCGGGCTTCCACGCCCTCGAGAAGCCTTGTGATCAAGGATAACAGACAGACATGCCAGGTACCCCAGCATCCAGACACGCTACTGACGTCTCAACGTGACTACTCCCCTGACCGAAGGTTGTTGCCCTGACTGGACCCTTTGGAATGTCCCGACAGGAGCAACGTAATTAACCGACACCCATAGAAACATGGCACTGGGAAGAGTTTCACGAACTACGTATTAAATCTATAAGGGAGACCCGGACTAGGTGACGAGTTCTGAGGAGGAATCCACAGGAGGAAGAACCGACATCCCATCATCCCGTTTCGATCAAGGAGCAGACGTTCCTGAATAAGGATCGAATGCCGCCCGCCTTTGGAAAGCGGGAATGCGGGGCAACAAAGCCGCGCGTCCCCCCCCCCCCCCGCCTGACGGACGGATGCGCGCGCCCCGACGAAAGCGTCGGAAACAGATATATTATTATAATATTATTATGAACTAGCCGTTAGGAATAGTGTTAACTAAATTTTGAATTTTGTAACATTATTATTCATCTTACACATTTCTAGAACATGGTATAAGAACAAAATAAATTTTTCGGGTAAAATAACTATTTTTCAAAAAGTGCAGTTTTGCCGCCTTTTGATGGTGCACCCACTTTAAATCTAGTTTTTTACATTTTATATGTTCAATTTGAAAAAATAAAATTCTTCTTTTGAATCAGGATATAATCATTTACATTAGATAAAGTTTTGATATTTTTCCGATAACTTTCATATTTTAATGAATAGTAAAACACGCTATATTTTAATTAAAAACAACTTTTTTCATCGTAATATCTTATGTGGTTAAATTATAATATTGAATGGTTTTAATGTATAAATAGAATATATTTTTACCATTTAATATAATGTATGTCATTAGCATTGATTTTACCTTGAATTCGTATGTTAAATCAATTCAATCTTTTGCAATGTTTTAAAGAAAAACCAGTTTTTCTTTCAACAACGAGGTTAATTTTAATATACTATCTGCAACTATTGTGTATTGAATTTGGAAAAATGGATTCCATATTTCGAATCAGTGGATCCAAATTATGTTAATAAGCTACTTTTTATTTTTGGGAATTATGAATAGTAACTACGGTAAATTTTATTTACCATAGTTAAAGGTAAATCGGGTAATTAAGGGTAAATATAATATTTTAAAATTATCCTAAAAAATGTCAAAATCCTATTGGATTACTAAAAGTCGACCCATATCACCTAATGGTCAGATTAGATTCACATAATTAAATTTTTTCCATGAAAATAATTTAATTATTATTAAAACCAAATAATGTGACAACATGTCACTTTCTTAAAGCTTATAAGTTTAATAATTTTAATCTAGTGATAAACTTCATGAAACTTTGAACATGAATAGTCTCCAGAAAGATCATATAATTATCTACATCATATGAATTTATTTAATAAATTTAAAGATTAAATAATTAAAATTTATTATGACACAATGATGATGCACTAATTCCCTTATTAATAAAATATTGACATAATTGATGTTATAAATTCCCAAATAAGTGTAATTTGAAACATTTTACGACTTACACTAATTTTATAGGTTAATATGACATGTTATTGGTGATTTAAGTAACTTGTTTCGAACTTATCATTCTTCAATGAATTTCATAAAAATCATGTACCAAATAGTGTCAAAATTGACATAAATTAGTTTTTAAAACAAATATTATATTATTAATTCTTATTTTATTCCTAAAAATCTAAGGTTCAGACAAATGACTTAGATAAGATTATATATATTAATAATAAACAACTTGGGGTTCGTTTGGCTTGATATAGTATTTTTATTAACCATATAGTGTAAGAAAACAAAAAGACACGGTAAAAGTTAAATTATTAAACTTAGAGTTAAATCTAATTGATGAGGTTAAAATAATAACCTAAACTTGCCTAAATCCGATTGGATGAGAGGATTTCGACCCATACCCACTTTATCTTCTAAATTATACCCTTTGGAACCATTATAAACCGAATTTCACCTTAAATATAAAATAATATTTTGAGATTTTCCTAAGGTGCCTCTCTCCTCCCTTATAAAAGGGCACCTCCTCCCTCTCCTCCTCACACCAATTTTATCATTCATGCTCGTCCAACCCCAGCCAAAATCTCTTATCCCCTTCCCTATTATTATCCTAGAGGTTTTGGACTTCTTCAAAGACCATCCTTAGTTCTTTATGTGGAGGTTAAGTGAAGGCGCGTCAAAAAGAGGTAATATCCATTACCGATCTTTTTCAATTTCTTTCTTCTTCAACTTCTTCTTCTTTAGTTTTTTCATGATAAAGTAATAACATCAGTATTTATTATATACTGATATGTTATTATAAATATGAAATAACTCTAATTAACCTTTTATCCATCCTACGGAAAAAGGAAATCACCGCGCGTGCGTACGTACGGAATACCGTCTCCACGACGCGATGAGATTCATTATCCATGTTAACCATTCCAGAATGATTATAAAGTATATATAATGAATAATAATGAAATATATGACATGTTAAATCTACTGTATTTATGTATATATATGTCATCTACTTACTTCCATTCAAGACAATAAGGAACGGAAAACAGTGTTCATGCGTACGTACGGGCTACCGTCTCTATGAACGGTGTGTTTCATTTCATTTATCTATATATTATATATATATATATATATACTGAATATATATGATATATATATAATATTTTATATTCTGGAAGTAAGTAAATCATGATATAATAAATAATAATGTCAAGAACAACAAGTCCAAACACCTACGATAAATGAAACGATTTTACCCAAAACGCTTCTTTAACATGGAATTTACAAAAGAACGGGTAATATAAAGTCATAAGTGAACCATATATGATATCATAATAATGAATATGATTCTGTAATAAGTTAATGACATTATTTAAATCATTCTACAGGAGGTTCGGATACGTACAAAGCATATCAGACATAAGGTAAGGGAAATATCACAATCTCATTTTTATCCGAGAATGTTTATACTTTGGTATTTACTGGGGTGTATTTTATCATCCACATCCATGTTTCCTCAATATGTAATATTATTTACATCCACTTACAATTTTTTAAATCCTATTTTCCCCTTCGGTGAGTTTTTAGTAAAAGATATGAAAGGAATATTTTGTCATTTTTCGTACGAGGTACTTTTTTGACTTTTCCGACAAAAGTATGAGAAGAATGTTTCTTTTAACTTATACGGAATGAATGGATTTGTAAAAAATTATTTCCAAGAATCTTCCTTTAAAAGTTATCAAGTTTATTTTTTAAACAACATCTTTTAGTTTAAAATTGTATGACATGTTAAAAAAGTAAAATGTTTCTGAAGTAGAAAGGTTATTTTCCTCAAGAATGGAGTTCGAGTGTTTTATCAAAATTATTTTCCATATAAGATAATTAAGGGTTTAGTTTCTATACCTATTATTACGTTGATTTGATAATGTTGTGATGGAATTATTTTTATGAATTCCTTTATCTTATATGAATTATTTTATGATGTCATGTTGTTTAAGAATCCCATTTTTATTACATGGGTTATGCTATAATGTATGGTTTATGATTTTGTGGCACACATAAAAATGGTATCATTATGAGATGGGTGGGACCTATATATCCCTCCAATGCATTGGGTAAAGATTTTATATCTCATGAGATAGACATGGCTGGAACGGTAGGTTATACTGGTTCAGTGAAACAGGACTGAAATGAGGGTGACTCGGTTCAGAAATGTACTTTTTCCACTAAGATAGTCTTGGTAATGAGTCTGGATTAATAAGATATGATTCTCTATGATTATGTGTGTATGTCACAAAGTTTAATGTTTTACGTTATGATTATTGGGATTCCATTTCACTACTATGATTTATCCCATGTTATGATATTATGATCTCTTTTGCAGGTTAAGATTTCCAAAATGTTATGTTCTTATGAATATGATGTGATTGATTTTTCTTTTGTTTACCCTTACTGAGCATATGAGCTCACCCTTTTATGTTTTATTTTCCCCAGGATATAAAGAAAGGTTTTAGGTAAGAAAAAAAAGGGAAGATCATTATGGGAGATGTTGAAGATCTTTCACCATGATTAGAAGATTACGTTCCGAGTTTCCAAAGACACTAAACTATTACGGTCCTTGTGTGTGTGTTTTTGTTATGTAATAAGTATTCCGAAAAAGTAATGTAATTTCCATGTACATCAAGCTACGGGTCTCTATTGTTGGTATCATAGGCAAAGGTGGTAGGAATGTATTCGATCCTTGGGAACTCTCACATGTGAGCGTTGGACGAAGCATGGCTCTCCGCCCATGGGCTTCATGAGTAAATGGCTGCCACTGGGGATGGTGGTGTGTCCCGCCCAGGGGGTGTAGCCGCCCATGGAGTGCCCTGATAGGTATCAATTATAGTCCATTGAAAGAAATTACAGACCGCTACAGTTGGTATCAGAGGAAATGTTTAGTCAACCTTTGGAAACTAGGATGTGAGAACGTTAGTGAGATCCCTAGATATATTTCTAAGGTATGTCTAGGGATGTCCCTAAGAATAAGTATACGTATAGTATATAGTCCTAGAACAATGGTAACGATCTTATAATTTAACCTAAGATGTTAGATATTGAATTTACTCCACCTTTATTATGATTTTTGCCTCTAACATGATTCTTTTTGGGTTTTAGAAAATCGCTGGAAACAAGATGATTCACGATAATGGAGGATATTATGGAAAATGGAAAGATATTCTTCATGAGAAACAAAATGAAATGGGATTTTGAAGTCCAAACATAATTATTATTCCGAATCAGCAATCTCATAATATGATCAATAAACTCAAATTTGGTAAGTTTCCGGACTCGGCTAATAAGAGAATGATGGAGTTTCATGATGATCATAGAGGAAAGAAAGTTCAATTTCCCCTATGTAAATCATGTGGGAAGAGGCATCAAGGAGAATGTTTCAAAGGAACTGGAAGATGCTTTGGGTGTGGAAAAGAAGGACACAAAGCCAGTAAGTGCAAAGGAAAAGGTTCAGTTAACACCAGGGATGAGGATAATGGTATTGCTACGACATCAACAATGGTTAACTATTTTAAATGTGGAATGTACGGGCATTATGAAAACCAATTCCCTAAGGGAAAGTCTCATGAAGAGAATCAGTATGGTCGTATGGGTAGTATTTATGTTGATGATGATAAAGAGACTACAAATTATATGTGAGATGAAAGAATTGTTGAAGCTCGGTCAATGGGTTATGAATGTAGTGGAATGATTACATGTTTATCATGTGTAATGTTGTATAAGTAATCTCATGGTACTATGGAATAAAGAGACATCTAAGGATTGTTACACAGTTTTCTTTCCTTGAGTTTTGAAAGTGTATGATTAATTGTGCCAGTATCCATGAAAGATTATTCAGATATTTTTGGAATGTAGATGATATGCACATAATGAAGGGATAAGGAGAAAATTAAATGTTTGATAGTATTCATGAGCTCATGACTGATACAAAGAAATAGTTATATCATGGTTTGAGTATATAGAATTTTGGGTTTTTTGGTATGTGGAATGCGTTAACTTTTGACAGCACTCATGTTTTTACTAATATTCAATGGGTATTCATTTTTCAAGAGATTACATGATTATGGTATTCACATGACAGGAATGTGACGAACAAGATATATGAGGGATAAATGATGGCATTCATGTGATCATTTTCTCTATACTATGAGCTTGGACCGAAGTATTTTGGATAATCCTAAATATTGGAATGGATTATGTTGGACATAAGTTAGTATTGTTTATGGATAGAACCTTTTTTCGATATTATTGATGGGATGATATAGTAATGTAGTTTTAGAAAAAGGACAACCTGTAGGATGGGCGACAACCCATCGTGTCGGACAAGGTTGTGGGAATCGAACCCACAACCGAAGTGTGACTGGCCTTTATCGCCTACCACTGGCCTACAAGAAGTCCCTGGTTAGTATAAACTAGTTTTATTTTATTAAGCGGTATGATATATGAAGTATAAGTTCATTTTTGGAACCATATACGATTAATCTAACCATAAGATGGACTTATAAATTTTGCTACCCTTTTGTTTGAAAGAGATGGAATGACCCATAATTCTATCACATTATCTACTAACACATCACGAATAACAAATTCAACATCATTTCTTTAAGGGATGAAGTGGAAATTGTTCAATTCACGAACAACAGTGAGATTGTACCAAAATCATGGAAGTATTTCTTTTAATTCATCAAATTTAGGGAAATGATCTTGATAACCAAAAATGTTGTCCTAGTTCCCTTATATCTGATTAATCAGATTGTACCTTAGATCATCACAAATCAAAAGCTTTGTGATTGTTGGCTTTTTCATAGCCATGTTCTCTAATACTCTCCATCAGAACATGATGGTTAGATTTTTATTCCATATCCATATTTCCACCTATGTTCTCCTACGTGGAAACCCCGTGATGAGTTAATTTGGGTAACCGTTACATTTCATACTTTAGTTTTTAAAATCCATGTTTTGGTATTCCTTTTTACGATGTGGGTTTCTATTAAACAAACTTTCGAGTAGTAAACCATTTATAACCCCGACGAATTTCGAGGGAGAAATTCATTTTAAGGGGGGTAGAATGTAACACCCTGAGATTTTATGAAAATATTCTTTTATTTTCATTAATTTCTAGTGCTACACCAAGATTACCTTGCGCTATACGCAACACCGTATTAGCTTGCAGTATACGCAACACTATTCTTGGATCGTGTTACACACAATTTAGATAATAGTTATTCTACGCAACATTGAGTATATATATATATATATATATTCAATTTATAAATGTAATATGGTTGGATTCTGTTATACGAAACAACGAAGGATTCTTGCACAACACGCAACCCTGACTTGGCTTGCATTACACGCAATCGTGACCTTCCTCGATAGTGTGTGTTGTACGCAATACTGGGTTTTACTAAACAAGGATATATTATTATAATATTATTATGAACTAGCCGTTATGAATAGTGTTAACTAAATTTTGAATTTTATAACATTATTATTCATCTTACACATTTCTAGAACATGGTATAAGAACAAAATAAATATTTCGTGTAAAATAAGTATTTTTCAAAAAATGCAGTTTTGCCGCCTTTTGATGGCGCACCCACTTTAAATCTAGTTTTTGACATATTTATATGTTCAATTTGAAAAAATAAAATTTTTCTTTTGAATCAGGATATAAACATTTACATTAGATAAAGTTTTAATGTTTTTCCGATAACTTTCATATTTTAATGAATAGTAAAAACACGCTATATTTTAATTAAAAACAACTTTTTTCATCGTAATATATTATGTGGTTAAATTATAATAGTGAATGGTTTTAAAGTATAAATAGAATCTATTTTTACCATTTAATTTAATTTATGTCATTAGCATTGATTTTACCTTGAATTCATAGGTTAAATCAATTCAATCTTTTGCAATGTTTTAAAGAAAAACCCGTTTTTCTTTCGACAACGGGATTAATTTTAATTTTATTTCTGAAACTTTTGTGTATTGAATTTGGAAAAATGGATTCCATATTTGGAATCAGTGGATCCAAATTATGTTAATAAGCTACTTTTTATTTTTGGTAATTATGAATAGTAACTACGGTAAATATTATTTGCCATAGTTAAAGGTAATTCGGGTAATTAAGGGTAAGTATAATATTTTAAAATTACCCTAAAAAATGTCAAAATCTTATTTGATGACTAAAAGTCGACCCATATCACCTAAGGGTCGGATTACATTCATTTAATTAAATTCTTTCAATGAAAATAATTTAATTATTATTAAAACCAAATAATGTGACAACATGTCACTTTCTTAAAGCTTATAAGTATAATAATTTTAATATAGTGATAAACTTAATGAAACATCAAACATGAAAAGTCTCCAGAAAGATAATAAAATTATCTACATCATAGGATTTGTTTTAGAATTTTTAGGGATTAAATAATTATCATTTATTATGACACAAAGATGATGCAATAATTGTCTTATTAATAAAATATGGACATAAATGATGTTATAAATGCCCAAATAAATGTAATTTGAGACTTTTTATGACGTACACTAATTTTATAGGTTAATATGACATGTTATTGTTGATATAAGTAACTTGGTTTTAACTTATCATTCTCTTATGAATTTCATAAAAATCATGTACCAAATAGTGTCAAAATTGACATAAATTTGTTTTTAAAACAAATATTATATTATTAATTGTTATTTTATTCCTAAAAATCTAAGTTTCATCCAAAAGACTTAGATAAGATTAAATATATTAATATTAAACAACTTGGGGTTCTTTTTTCTTGATATAGTAAGTTTATTAACCATATAGTGTAGGAAAACAAAAATACACGGTAAAAGTTAAATTATTTAACTTAGAGTTAAATATAATGGAGAAGGTTAAAATAATAACCTAAACTTGTCTAAATCCTATTGGATGAGAGGATTGCGACCCATACCCACTTTAGCTTCTAAATTAGACCCTTTGGAACCATTATAAACCGAATTGTACCTTAAATATAAAATAATATTTTGAGATTTTCCTAAGGTGCCCCTCTCCTCCCTTATAAAAGGGCACCTCCTCCCTCTCCTCCTCACACCAATTTGAGCATTCAAGCTCGAATAAACCCTGCCAAAATCTCTTCTACACTTCCCTAGTATCATCCTAGAGGTCTTGGGCTTCTTCAAAGACCATCCTTAGTTCTTTAAGTGCAGGTTAAGTGAAGGCGCGTCAAAAAGAGGTAATATCCATTACCGATCTTTTTCAGTTTCTTTCTTCTTCAACTTCTTCTTCTTTAGTTGTTTCATGATAAAGTAATAACATCAGTATTTATTATATACTGATATGTTATTATAAATATGAAATAACTCTAATTAACCTTCTATCCATCCTTCGGAAAAAGGAAATCACCGCGCGTGCGTACGTACGGAATACCGTCTCCACGACGCGATGAGATTCAATATCCATGTTAACCATTCCAGAATGATTATAAAGTATATATAATGAATAATAATGAAATATATGACATGTTAAATCTACTGGATTTATGTATATATATTTCATCTACTTACTTCCATTCAAGACAATAAGTAAAGGAAAACTGCGTTCATGCGTTAGTACGGACTACCGTCTCCATGAACGGTGTGTTTCATTTCATTTATCTATCTATTATATATATATACTGAATAAATATGATATATAAATCATATTTTATATTCTTGAAGTAAGTAAATCATGATATAATTAATAATAATGTCAATAACAACAAGTCCAAACACCTACGAAAAATGAAACGATTTTACCCAAAACGCTTCTTTAACATGGAATTTACAAAAGAACGGGTAATATAAAGTCATAAGTGGACCATATATGATATCATAACAATGAATATGATTCTGTAATAAGTTAATGACATAATTTAAATCATTATACAGGTGGTTCGGATACGTACAAATCATATCGGACATAAGGTAAGGGAAATATCACAATCTCATTTCTATCCGAGATTGTTTATACTTTGGTATTTACTGGGGTGTAATTTATCATCCACATACAGGTTTCCTCAATATGTAATATTATTTCCATCCACCTACTATTTTTTAAATCCTATTTTACCCTTCGGTGAGTTTTTAGTAAAATTTATGAAAGGAATATTTTTTCATTTTTTGTACGAGGTGCTTTTTTGACTTTTCCGACAAAAGTATGAGAAGAATGTTTCTTTTCACTTATACGGCATGAATGGATTTTTAAAACATTATTTCCAAGAATATTACATTAAAAGTTTTCAAGTTTATTTTTTAAAAAACTTCTTTTAGTTTAAAATTGTATGACATGTTAAAAAAGGAAAAACAATTTGAAGTAGAAAGGATATTTTCCTCAAGAATGGAGTTCGAGCGTTTTATCAAAATTATTTTCCATATAAGATAATTAAGGGTTCTGTTTCTATCCCTATTATTACGTTGATTTTATCATGTTGTGATGGAATTATTTTTATGAATTCCTTTATCTTATATGAATTGTTTTATGATGTCATGTCGTTTAAGAATCCCATTTTTATTACATGGGTTATGCTAGGATGTATGGTTTATGATTTTGTTGTACACATAAGAATGGTATCATTATGAGATGGGTGAGACCTATATCTCCCTCCAATGCATTGGGTAAAGATTTTATATCTCATGAGATAGACATGGCTGGAACGGTAGGTTATACTAGTTCAGTGAAACAGGACTGAAACGAGGGTGACTCGGTTCAGAAATGGACTTTGTCCACTAAGATAGTCTTGGCAATGAGTCTGGACTAATAAGATATGATTATCTATGATTATGTGTGTATGACACAAATTTTCATGTTTTACATTATGATTATTGGGATTTCATTTCACTTCTATGATTTATCCCATGTTATGATATTATGATCTCTTTTGCAGGTTATGATTTCCGAAATGTTATGTTCTTATGAATATGATGTGATTGATTTTTCTTTTTTTTACCCTTACTGAGCATATGAGCTCACCCTTTTATGTTTTCTTTTCCCCAGGATATAAGGAAAGGTTTTAGGAAGGAAAAAAAAGGAAGATCTTTATGGGAGATTTTGAAGATCTTTCACCATGATTAGAAGATTACGTTCCGAGTTTCCAAAGACACTAAACTATTACGGTCCTTGTGTGTGTGTTTTTGTTATGTAATAAGTATTCCGCAAAAGTAATGTAATGTCCATGTACATCAAGCTATGGGTCTCTACATTCATAAACATTATTTATAATCATAAAATGAAAATTATTCTTGAATGATTATAATGGGGAAGGAATCTTATCGCATACGTGGATATGGTAATTTGTACGCACGCACGAGAGACAATATCGTTATATTGATGGTGAAATCGTATGTAATTGGATGGAATATCATATATACAGAATAATTAACATGTTATTTTTATTATTTAAATTAGTTATACTCATTTTTATATCCATCCAAAAATAATGACGTGTTTGAATAACAAACTACACCATGATGTGGAAACGATAAGTCGTACGTATGCACTTATGGTGACTTTGTCATTTATAGGATGAGTAGAATAATGAATATGGTTGAACCATATTTATAACAACATAAAAGTATGTATAAGGTACTAGAATTATTATTTTGGAATGGAATCAATATAGAAAGATGATGTGGAAGAATAAAATTACTTGAAAGAGGGTGGTGAAATTATTGTCTCTTCTTCAAATGTTTCTTTTTGAGTTGATCAATAGGGTTCCATAGGTTTGCTTTCTGATCCAAGTAATTACTCTAGGTTGATGTGAGGGATGTTGGGAGGATATTTGGGCATGGAGGTTTTGGGTCTAATGGCTTTGGAAGTGTGAAATTAAGAGAAGGGTAAGTACCCTTCTATAAGATAGGAGAGGGTCACTTTAGGAAAAGCATGATGTATTATTTTATAATAAAATAATTTTTAGTTTCTAATGGATCCAAAATGATTTATTTTGAGTCTCAGGTGGGGCGAGGTCGAAAACCTCTCAACCAATAGGTTTTAATCAGGAATAAGTCACCATATTAACCTTATCTTTTAGATTTGACACTCAGTAAAGGAGTTGGACATTTACCATGTCACATTGTAATTTTATATTATCTGCTTAATAAACATACTATAAAAAGCCTATAGAACCCCAAGAGGATAATTTTTAATATATATAACATTATCTATGTCCTTTGGCCGATACTATGATTTTAATGAATATTATATCAATTAATAAAATTGAATTTATTTTAAAAACCCAATTATGTAAATTTTGACACTATTTAGTATTTGTTTTTTTTTTGAAAATTAGTACATCATGATTACTTCGAAAAGAAATATTTAATAAACCCTAACAAGTCATATTAACCTATAAAATTATTGGAATTATTCAAAAGTCAAAAGTTATATTTATTTGGTTATTTATAATATCAATTATTTTAATCATTCATTAATTAGGTAATTCCTGCATCATCATTGTGTCAAGAATAATTTATATTATTTAACGTCTAAAAATAATAAATAAAATAAAATTATGTAGGAAATAATTTAATATTTATAATGAAGATTTATTTTCGAATTTATATTTTGTGTAAACCTCTATTAAAAATGGATTAGTTATTATACATTGAATTAAACTATTTTAACTCTTCTTTAAATAAAAATAATAATAATTTTCCTAATATAATCCAAGAAGACCAATGGGGATCATATTTTATTCCTAATGTTTTTTCGGTATAATTTATCTTACCCAATAGAATTATCATATGTCTTAGGGTAATTATGATATCATTTGTACCCTTAATTACCCAATTTGTTTTTAACCGTGGTAAATAAATGTTAAAAATTACTTTTCAAAAACATTATTTTCATCTTATTAAACAACATTTCTGTTACTAATATCAACCGCATCTCTCGGTTTTTTGAAATTTAACTCCCAGAAGAGGTAAAATTATGTTTTATGCAAATTTTCAAATGCTCCTAGAATGTGGGTAAAAGACGGTAAAAAGTTCAAGAAAATTTTATATATCTAAACTTATTATAAAATGACTCGAATTAATTAAATTGAACAATTATAGGTATTATGTATCTATTTTGACCGAAAATAAATTAAAATAAAATAACTATTTACTTAAATAAATAGTTGGTTTTAAACAATAACGAAGTGTTTTTCACTATTCATCAAAAATTGAAGGTTTTCCGAAAAATACCTAAATTTTAACCTCAGATAATTTTGATATTCCAAATCCAAAAATTAAGTGCATTTTGAAAAATTAAAATTTTAAAATTTCAAGAGGGGTATTACTATTCATAACGGCAAGTTTGATTGGTCGTGGTGTGTTAAAACTCCAAGTTGCGTACAACACAGGCTACTGCATTATTCAAAGGGAAACATACCGTGAGATAATGGGGTGTTACAATTAGAAATATTTATTAATAAATAGGCATAATTGTAATAAATTGTGAGAATGTGGAATAATTTTTAGTGGATTAGCGGGACTCCTTTTTCTCGATGACTCTTCTCCATTTAACTATCACTGACTCAAAACATTATGAAAAATCTGCTTCTAAATATTCATATCCAATATTTTATGAATGAGATTGGATATGCATTCATAAGACCAAATTTTACAAAAGTTTTTTAGGCGGTCAAGGTTTCACGAAGTTGGTTCATTGACAAAAAGGGGGCTCTTTTGTCTGATGGATCATTTACTTACTTTTTTCTCATACTGAAATCACAATGAAAAATATGGTCGGAGGTATGCTTATGCATTATTCTATTCATGAGAATGGATATGCATATTTTTAAGTATATAATTCATTGTGATTTCAGTGTGAGAATGTTACACGTAAATGACCCATCAGACAAAAGATCATCCACCAATCCACTGAAAATTGTGTCGCTCGTAATTAGGGGTGATTTCTAAGAAGTAGTTGTAATTATCTATCTTCTCATTTTTGTATTGTGTTTTTCTTATTTCAAATTATTCAAAAAGAGTAATTATTTTATATTTTGTTGAAAAATATGGAAAAGGAAGTAATCAATAATCATTATTAGATGACCATGCATGGATAAATTATCATATAAATCTAAATAGTTTTGGTTCAAATATTTTATATATTTAGGGTGCTAAATCTTTCTTATCATTTTCATCATCAAAACCATAATTATTTTTAGAAGGAAAATTTATTTGTTCTTGTAGAAAATTTTCTCTCAGAACGTTTGACATATTTGACAAATTTTGGGGACATGTCTTGTGTTTTGGTTTTCCACCAGATTATATTTTTTGATATCAACACTGAGAACGCAGTTCCATAGAAGATACTAATAATTTTATTCTGGATCCATCATGGTTTGAAATTATAGTACAAGATGTTGCAAGTGCATCTGTTCGATAAACTGTAACACATGATGATATTGATTTAACTCCTGAGCTGGCACCATCTTAATTTTATGAGTAGTTGAGGTCTGTTGAGGAGGGACTATATCCTGGTAGAAATATAACAAAATCCGATGTGGTTGTGAAATGTTTTGGGTATTAAATAAGATAATGGAATTTCAAACAACTATTTTTATCGGATATTTTCTTTTGTTAAAACAATGTTACATGGAGGAAATTTGTTGCCTATAAATTACTATTAGAGAAAGAGGTTGTTTCATAATCTCGGCCTTAGTTATCAAAATATCCATGCATGTGCAAGTGATTGCATCTTATATTTTGGTGAAAATGAGTCATTGGAAATTTGTCCCACATCTGGATAATTGAGGTATATAAAAGATCAATCGGTGAACTTTGGATTGATTCCTTTAAAAAAAGTTGAGATATTTCCTGCTTACACCTAGGTTGAAACATTTATTAATGTCTCATAACATAGATTCATGATGTCAAGACACAAAACCATGTTTCAAACTGGTAAAATCTTGAATCATCCATCATATGGTGATTCATGGAAAAAATTTGACATAGTGCATCCATATCTTTTTAGAAGCCCAGAACGTGCGATTGGGACATTATACTGTGGATTTCACTCAGTTTGGTTATTAATTTAGTCAATATTCACGTTGGTACGTCTTTATAACTCCATAAAATTTACCTCCATGGATGTTGATAAAGAATCATTCTATCTTTTTGACCTTATTAATCCCTGGACATCTAAAAAATAATATTGATGATTATTTGAAACCATTGATTGATGAGTTAAATTCACTGTGGAGAAATTGTGTTAAGACATATGATGTTGTTGTGAAACAAAATTTCTAACTAAAAGATACATTGAATTGGAAAATTAGTGACTTCTTGTCCTATGGATTGATATCTATCTAGAGTACACATGGTCCAAAATCTTGTCCTTACTATATGGGAGACAAAAATTAATTTCTGGTCGTCAATAGAGTAAAACATTACTATTTTTACTGCCATCACAGATTTCTTCCAACTGAAAATCCTTTTCAGAGGAAAAAATCATATTTAAAAAAAGAAATAATTGAAGGGGATGAATCTAAAAAAATGATCTCAGGTACAAAATTAAAATTATTTTTATTTTCATTACATCCCATCAAATTTGGACCAACAATAAACCAACAGGAAATTCAGGGATTTTGGAAGGAACACAATTGGATAAAATAGAGCATTTTTTGGGATATACAATATTGGTCTGAGTTATTGGTCTTCCACATGTTGTATGTCATAAATATTGAGAAAAACTATTTTGTTAATTGTTTTAATACAATTTTCGATATACCAGGTAAGACCATGGATAATGTAAAGGAACAACTAGATCTTTCCAAAATTTTCAAGTGACTAGAACTTGAACTATTTGAGAATTTCATATCATAGAGGTTAATGAAGACAAAATCAGATTATACACTATCCAAATAAAGTCTCTTTTTATTTTGTTACTAGATTGAAGATTTGAGACTTCCAGATGTCTATGTTTCCAATTTGTGCAGAGGTGTTTGGAATGGTAATATTACAGGATTAAAAACACATCATTGTCATATTATAATGGAAATACATAGGATGATTGGATTAAGATGTTTGTGTAATTCTATTATTTGGGATTCTATAACAGACATATATTATTTTTCTGATACATTTTTGAGGTGACAAAAGACTACCACGCACTAAGAAAATAGGAAGAAGAAGTTGTTGTAATTATATATAAACTGAACAAATATTTCTACAAGCTTTCTTTGAATCAATGGTGAATTTAAATTAATTTTTCTACATGAAGAAAAATGTGGAGTTCTGGTACAGTTTTGATGGATGTACCTATTTGAGCGATGCATGTAGAAATTGAAGAAAAATTACATAACAAAGTATCAGTTGGAGGCTCAATTTCTTAAGCTTATTTACAAGAGGAAATTTATTTTTTCTGCACTCATTATTTTGAATCTGAATAACCCTCCAAACACAACTTCATAAGATTGAATGGTGAGAGTTTTTATGATTAAATTTCCAAAAAATTATTTGTTTTTAATTAGCAAAGCTTCGCTTTGGGGGAGTTCATGAATGATGGATTTTAGATGATGAACATCACAAAGCTTATACATATGTTCTACTCAAATGTAAAGAAATGACATCATTTATAATTGGAGTGATTCTATAAATTATTTTATAATTTATGTCATAGTAGGTAAACATATTTTATTTGTAGTTTATATGATAATAATATCAATAAACAATATAAACAAATTATAGAAGTTTCTCTTGAAAAATGCCAGAAAAAAATCTCAATGGTTTTAAAAACTAGAAACATAAATTATTGATGGTTTAACATATTAATTATTTTTGTTATTTATTATATTGTTAATTGTTTTAAAAATTTTATGGTGTCTCAACATGCTGATAAAAGTGATAAGAGACTGTGAATATTGAGTAACCCACCACTAAAAATTGTTAAATATTTTAATGCAAATGTGGTGAATGGTTTACGATTTCATACACGTGCATATGGGGAATCAAAAAAATAATTAACAATGGAGTTTTCTTAAGAGGCTCTCATCCAAGAGAAATTATTGTTTAATTTTACGACATGAGGGATGAAATTATTGAACTTTTTTATCTTGGAACTAATTATATAATGATGTTTAAATGTTGTTGGTTGGATACCGAGTGAGACTTGCGTGTTCATCCAACTCATGAAATCATTGATATTAAATTTAAAAGTCTTCTTGCAGTAAATGAAGAATTTTTATTAGCTCAAAAAGATAATGAAATTTATTATGCAAATTAATATTCTACATTAAGAGACTTGAGTGATTTGTGGAGAATAATAAAAATTAAATTTTAGGAAAATCAGTTTACTCAAAGTTAAAGTGGTTCCGTTGAAGTGCACAGAATTGAAATTTTTCAAAAGTCTACTCATAATCCATATTTTTTCACAAATATAGAATAATATCAATTATTACAACCCACAATTAAGGGTAAATGATGAAAATGAAGTTAATATTGTTACAAATGAATTTGAAATGGAAAGATATGATGAAACTGAAACTCATATTGATATTAATGATTCCAAGGAAGAATATGAATACATTCAAATCGTTAGATATGAAGATAATGATGAATATTAAAATTGAAATAGTTCAATGCTAGTTATAATCATAACTAATATATATCTTTATATAATATTTATTTTTAAATATTTCTTGACAACAATAATTTTTTGTTTCATATGGACGATGATCGATTTCATCATTTTCAAGAGGGTGAGAAACCATTGGATGAGGAGGATTTGGGAGCATCTAACCCTCATCCTACAAGTGGTTCAGGGGGTACGTATAGGGGACACGGTCTTACATGAATGATGATTCCTGAACCTATCCCCGAGAAACATCCAAGTCTTGGATTCGATACAGGAACACAGAGGAATGACAACCTGTGTATTTTAGATTTTGTTCATTAATTTATTTATATAATAACTGTATGATTATTTTTTCTTTTTTATAAGTTTAGTGCATATAGCTGTTGGACAGGGGATCTCTATCTTGCACAATAATCTCCTCAACCATGGATCACATGAGAGATGATTTCCATTGATGTGCTGCTCATAATGTCCGATCATGGGATGGTACATAAATAAATAATATTTACTTAGAAATTTATTTAATTAATATCATGATATAATAAATTGTTTTTTGTGTTTATGGTATCCCGTCGATGATAGCATGCATGATGTTCTCCACACAGCCTTAGAGGTGTATATGTATGACTATTTCAAACAGTTTTCGCACAATTTGAGAAGCACGACCATGAAGAAAGAAAGAGTGACAATATTTGAGGAGTTGTGTAGATCCCACCAACCAGAGTACATTTAATCTCATGTTTGGGATGGATTATGTTCACACTGGTTGGTTGGTAGACTTCAGAGGTGATCTTCATTGGGAAGATAGAACCAAGGGTGACAGGAGGAGATGCATTGAGCTGGTATACATACATTCAGTAGGTATAGAGAGTATCTGGTAAGTAGATTTCTTAAATATTTTGTATAATAATAAATATAAAAAGTTTTTTTTATATTCATATAGGTAATAGAGAATCCTAGTATTATAGAGTATGAAATTTATCAGAGGATATATAGTTATCCATCCACTGGAGAGATTAGAGGTGATCTCCAGTGTTGGATTATGGTCAGTATATTTTATTTTTTAATTTGAAAATTTATTGCATTTTATATTTTCGCTATTTTAATTTAAAATTGGAACTAAAGGAGTCATATGAGACCACGACCTCTAAGACACAGGCTGAGAGGGAATCCAAGACGGGTGATTAGACTAGTAGCTACCATTTCGATGATGCGACATGGATACAGGTGAGCATTATGGCGTCGAGAAGGGTCGGGCAGTTGGTATCAGCTCTCATTTGACTCCTGAGACTTATTATGGTACAACTGAAATGTCGGCGTCCAACTCAAGAGAAGATTATGGAGAGGTATCAACTTCTAGATCATCATATCAGTAGCAGCTATAAGATTAGTGTGAGCTTATAGAGAGTTTGCGTAAGCAACATGAAGGGATGTGTCATCAGCAGTAGCAGTACGAGGAAGAGACGCCTCGATCACATCAGCAGCAACATAAGCAGATGTAGTACATGTGTCGTCTGACACATAGTTTTGGGATAGAGTTTCCCCCACTATCTCCTCCATCTCCTCTACCTCCTACATAATACTATCCCCCAAGTGATTTTTTAAATGTTAAAAATATTTGAATTCTATTTTTGTGGTAATATTAACTTTTTATATTTTTTGTCTTTTATATTGGCGAAAATATTTCATAATTTAATTTTTTTCATAAATATTATTTATAATAATAACATTATTATATTATTATATTATTTTATGATAAATATTATAATAATATTTTTTTATATTATTAATATTAGTATTATTATTATTATATAATGTTATATTATTTATAATAATAGAATTAATCTTATTTTTATTTCTAATATTAATTTATCCTAAATTTATTGAATATATAGTTTTATTAAGTATTTGAAAAGAGACCTTTTACGACGGGTTCCCATCGCAATAGTCTTTATATTTTTTTAATAAGTATTTCTGCGAGGAAAACCGGTCCCGTTGCAAATATTTTTTTACGACATGCCCATTGCAACATGTTTATATATATATTATATATATAATCAAATAAATATTTGCAATGGTAAAATGACACCGTCGTAAATAAATTTTTATGATGGGACCATCACCAAAGGTTGTTGCATATATAATATATATAATTGGAGAACTATATTTTATGGGAAGTCATCCCGTCTCAAATAATAAGTTTTTTGCGACGGACATGTCACAAAAAAACTATTTGCAATATTGTTTTCTGCAATGAGCTATTTACAATGAGACCCCATTGAAAAATATCATTTGCGACGGGATCCCATTGTAAATACCTCAAATTCCATTAGTGAGTGTGTGGAAAAGGTCCAAGGAAAACAGATTACTGCCACATCACCCACTTGATGATTTGATTGAGAACCAATCACATCTCCATGCATCCTTTCTATCTGCCAAACCATGCTACACAATTCATTGTAAGTCCACTCGAGGATATGTATCATTTGGAATTATTAGATTTGATCAACTTCATCAGTAAATCTGATTTATTTTTTTGTGAGAATTTATTGTATTCCCACAATTCATTCCTCCCACACATCTCAGACAAAGTGATATTGTACCCCAATTTTCGTCATTCAAGAATAAAAATATGGATTCTTTCAAATGTGAAAGGCACTATGACTATCATAAAACAACATAAACTTCTATTGTCTTTAACTGTTCTCCTCTGACAACCTTCTCATCCAAATTACTTCTTTACAAGACTGTGTGGAAACCATGTAATCTACATCTATTGGTGACAATTCCACAACTGATTACAACTTTGAAATATTGCACCCAACTCCTTCTATAAGAGTAAGAACATAACCGGTAGTGGATTTCCTCTAGTGAAATCACCTTCAAAATATAAATCAACATATCCACTAATAGTGAAATATGATCCTTCCTAACATAATGCAAAATTTGAGGTCTTCATGATGTATCTTTGGATGCTATACACTTTTCTCCAATTATCCCATTCTGGATTCTCCATGTATCGACTAACTGATCCCACTGCATGTGCAATTTCTAGTCTAGTACAATCAATAAAGAACATCAAACTACCATCTATTGATTCATACAGTACACAAGACATATATAACCTCTCTACATCACATCTAGTACTCATCATTAGGATAAATTGAAATTAATTGGAAGAGGTGTTGAGATGGGATTATATACTTGCATGTTTAAGAATTTCAAGACACTCTGTATCTAATTCTTCTGTGATAGCCAAATCATCCCAGTGTCTCTATCTCAATAAATCTATTTCCCAATAATCTTATTTTTCGGTCCCAAGTCCTTCATATCCAACTGTATAGAAAAAGTTTAATTTTTCACATTGATCTGGTCTTTCTTTGTGCTGCAACCAACATGTCATCCATATACAATAGAAGAATGAAGAAATCCTTACCATCTGAAAGCCTAAAATATGATCAAGGATCTGAATGAAGTTTGTTTCATCAAAGTCTTCTAATATAGAAATCAAATATTTTCTACCAACAACTTCATTCCTTCTTGAGATTGTATATAGATTTTTTCAACCTAAAAATTATGTATGTTTTTTCATTCTTATGAAAAACCATCCAATTAGAGCATTTAGATCTCTTCATCAATATCACCAAAAAGAAAAGAATTCCTCACATCTAGATACTCAATAAGTAAACTGTATGCGACAATCATTTCCAGAACTAAACAAATATTCACTAGTCTAAAAAGCAATAGAAAATATTTAATTGAAATCAATACCTTCATTTTAAGAATACCCTTTGACAACCAATCGCGAATGATATATTTCCACGTGGTATTTTCCATCCCGGTTGATCATAAAGACACATGTTTTTGATATCCTTCCTTACATGAGGTAATGGAACAAGATCCCATGTCTTTTTCTTGTGTCAGATTTCATGTTACTCATTCATCGCCTCCATCCATTGGGATACATATAGACTCTGGGTTTCCTAGAAAAAAAAGATGCCCCTCCATCCTATTCCAATAAGAAGTAAACAATATTTCTCTTAGTGAAATAGTCTTAGTTCCAAACTAGTTTTATTTTCCCTTTAGTTTACCGTTGTGGACCAGAATCAACTGGGAATTGATCACTGTGATCAGGTAATGCCTCATAGTGAAATTGTTTCTCTATTGACATGTCCTCTACATGAACTGCTATATTTTCTGTATTATCTTTCTCTATGTCTCTATCAATTTTAATTTTCAATATTTCTTCATTAAAAATGGAATCTTTGGTAATGATAAGTATGTGGGTAGTGGGTTCCCACCAATGATACCCCTTCACACCGTCATCATACCCCAAGAAGATACATTTCATAGATCTCGAATTCAACTTTGATCTTTCCTGGTCATTAAACATTGCATATAATGGACTTCCAAAAGTATGTAACTGAGAATATTTAATGGGTTTACCATTAGAAATATTCATTGGTGTCTTTAGATAAATATCCATTGAAGGATATTGGTTGATCACATAACAGGTGGTATTCACTACTTTTGCAGAAAATGTTACAGCAAATCCTATAGTCTTCAAAATTACGCTTGTTCTATCTAACAAGGTTATATTAATCCTCTCTACAACTCCATTCTACTGAGTAGTGTATCCCACTATGAACGGTCTCTTTATTCCATAATATTGAGAAAATGTATAAAATTACTTTATTACAGATTCTTCATTATTTTCTGTCCTTATACACTTGATCTTTTTTTCAGATTCAAGCTCCATCGGCACTTTGAATATTTTGAAGACATTAAAAACATCTGAGTTCCCCTTGATTGAGTACACCCATAATCTATTAGAATAATCATCAATGAATGATACAAAGTACATTGATCATCCCTAAGATATAAATGGTGCTTTCTAAATGTTACAATAGTTCAATTCAACGATCTATTTACATTGGGTCATTGATGACCCAAACATTAACCTTTTTTTCTTTATCAAATCAAAATGCTCAAAAAATTGTATGGATGCATTTGTAAGCCCAAAAAGAAACTTATGACCTGATAAAATCATCAGTCCTTATTATGACATATCGAAATCTTTTGATGCCATAAATTTTCAATTTATATGTCGAGGTAGTTGATGCAGTAACTATCTCCTCATCCTTGTAAGTTTCACCTATAGGAATATACAAGTTCCTTGAGACATTCTCAAAATTTAATACCACAAGCACACCCATCACAATTCTCGTCACTCAATTATCAGTGTGAGTCTTGCATCTGATATCATCAAATTTTCTGAAATAAAATATGTTTTTCTTCAAGACCTTCACATGGGGTAATCTTTGTTTGGTTCAAACAATACCATAATGTATATTCAATTTGATGGTACAAACTCTAAAAATATTCAGGGTGTGATTGTGCCCCATTTACACTAGCCCTTCCGAGAGAGTTCTTTATTTGTCAACCCATTCCAGTCGAGACCTCACATTCCATATTGCTCTACTGTTGTTTATCCATGCATTGTTGAGATACATCATGCTTTAAATAGTCATCACTTCTTCCCTAACATGAATTTCTCCCTCGGCAGAAGTAAACACCACATTCCCCTATGAAATATTTTTACTACCCTTATTATTCTAAGAATACTTCTTGACATTCCACTTCTTTCCATAATTTAAACATGTGAAATTATTCTTCTTACTCTTTGGATTGAACCTACCACGATTTTGGCTCCCAGTGAAACCATGCTCTAACATCCATCCTCTTTCTATTGATAAAGCCTCTACATGGTGTGATATTTCCTATCTTTCTTCCTTGTTCTTATACTAGCTTCCTTCTTCAAGAACTGTGGCTCCAACATCATTCAAAGATAGCACATCCATTAATATATTTTTGTTGAGGTTGATGATTAGTTTTTCAAAAAAATCTTGAAAGTTATGGATCAAAATCTCTACACATTCAGTATACAAAATTTTATAGCCCAACATTGTGAGCTAAGAGAATTAGATATTGAGGTTGTTGAAGTGGTCAGTTACTAATTATAATGACTCTATTTGAAGAGTGTACAACTTTATCTTTATAAAATTCTATTCTGTATTGACTTGAGCTAATATATACTTATCAGGTTATCCCATATTTCCATTTCCATTTTTTCTCTGCAATGATCAATAGAAACCCATCTTCCAAGGCAATATGGATGTTGTAAATAACATTCTTATCCATTTCATTCCATTTCTCATCCATCACACCCTCTAAAATTTAACCAATTTCTATTTGAAAATTGTCCTTCTGTAGAACTACCTGTATCTTTATTTTCCACAATGAAAATTTGTTTCCATTGAGTTTTTTGAAATATAATTTCACTACCATCAGGACATGTTTTCAATCGAAAACCTCATTATTTCACAACGTTGTATTTAATAATCTCTATAATTTTTTTAGATGTGAATGATCGACTATAGTTTCAATAATAGATGATACATAAATTTAAGTGAATTATTAATACTTGAAAACATTAACAAAACTGGGACAAAACCATCTCATCAAAGCACTTTTTTGGATAGTTAATGATTTCCCCTCAGTGCAGTGATAATCAAAAGGTAAAAATGAAGTGAAAAATGCTGAAATAAAATTGACACCAGATTTAGTGTGGAAACCCCCCATATTTAAAGGTATAAAATTCCATGAAAAAAATAAAAGGATCACTATGGGTAAAAGTGGGTACAAAATCCCTCACTATTACAAGGATAAACCCCTTAAAAATATGTCTTGAATAAGTTGGTAAACTGCCCCAAAAATATCACAAATAAATGGAGAATTCTAAAATAGATAAGAATATGAAGCTGATGGGATGCTAACACTTATGGGAGAAAGCCCTCTATATAGGATTCATCTCCCCCTACCGTCTTCTCTATTCTAAATCAATTGATATAGTTGGAAACCCACCACTCACTATCTACACCCACCTCCCTTGAAAACCTAGGGGTCGGTCACCATCCATTGAAAAAAATCTGTCGAAAGGGAGAAAATCTTTATGGGTTGAGAATACTCAAGGTACTAAAACATATAAAGTTTAACACTATTGAGGATTTTCATAGAGTGAAACCTTTTTATGTTGTGTAAATATTAGGGTTTATGCCCCACAAATTTTTTTTCACCACATACATTTTTCCCTTGAATTAATTCATGTCGTGTGGATCCCTGGGAACTATACTTTCACAAGTAACGGACCACATATTCATGATGTGAAACACCAACACATCGGTAATTCTACATGGTCCCATATATTATCATCCAAAGACCTCCAAAACTTCAATAAACATCTATTAAATAAATTATATGTTAAAAAAATTATTAGACTAGATGTATTTGTGAACATACATATGATTTTTAAGTTGCATGTTTATCAATTCATTCCATTCATCTTTTATGATTTAAATAATTTATAATTTTCTTAAAATTACAAATTACTTGAGTCATTGTATTAAATTTCACATTTTCCCATTTCAAATAAGTATCTCGAAAAACATTTTCAAATAATTCTTAGAAAATTTCATGGGAGAACTTGGCACATGTTACCTTCTTGGACATAAATTTTGGCCTTGTCAAGGTGGATATTTTTTGGAATTCCCTAAAAAAATTATTGATGTTTTTTGTTCGATTCAGCCAAAATCCATGATCCCTTCCTAACAGTTATCCATATTTTCTCTATTATAGACCTTGAATGGTAATTATTTTGAATAAGTTAAATTTCAACCCAAATTATTTATCACTACCCTTAAGTTAATAGAATTCATGATTAATATAGGTCATGTGTTAGGGAGAGAGGTTTCCGGAAAAAATGAGCGTTCTTTGTTGAGAGAAAATGATTATAAGAATTATCATAGGATATTTTGGGAAACAATTCCGATAATATTTCAAATTGTTTTATGGTTTAACCTTTTAAAAATGAAAACAAATAAAAAATTTTTTTGAGTATAGTAAAAAATCAACATCACATGATCAATTAATTTTATATTAATTGTTTTTATCATCAATTGCATAATATTATTTAACCTCATAATAATTTCAAGACTATTTTAATGTCCTCATTAATTTAGTTAATTTCATTCACTTTTAATACGATAATGTAGATCATTTTTAAGTTCCAATGTTTTGTGCATTAGATGAACATATGAGGAGAACTCCCAATTAATTTTACATTAAGTAACAAGAGTGGAAAAGAGAAATGGTATTCTAGATCATGAATTTTCATCGCAATAACAACAACCTCAGAGGATTAAATAAATGATAGAACATGATCCATCATTTTTCATTGAAAACAATTATTTAAATTGTTTATAGTGAGGAGTTGGATTCATTTTTCAGATTTTTCCCTTGAAAAATATCTCCCCCGAATTGAAAATTGTTTAATTTTTTTAATTTGTTATGTTTAATATTGGTAGACTAGGCATTCGTTTTTAATAATTAGTGTATATAGAAGCTTTTGGACAATTATTTATATGTTTGGTGGATTTTATGAGTTCATTTTTTGCATGTTTTTATAAAATTTAATGGATTAATGTAATTTAATTTTAATTATTAGAAACATTGTTTAATTTTTAATTATAATTTGGGGGTATCCACTATTTCAAAATAGATTTTTATAAAAAGGATGTAAAATGGATGAAATTTATTGTATTTTTATGTTTTAAATCCATTTGTATTTTTTCTATATTTTTCATTCAAAAAATTGGGCAACGTGGGCTATCCCCAAACCAGGGGAATCCATCCACATATCATCCCAAATAGGTCTACTGGTCAAGACACCCATCCTGGGTGATGACTGCATGTTAAAACGACAATTTATTGGTTAGGGAGAATTCATAGGGATGGGTTTATGTTAGGTCATGGAAGAATAGTCAGTGTGGTTGAGGGAGGAAGGCCTAACCAATACATAGAATCACCGTTGGCCTTAGGGGCCTACCTCCTGCATAAATCATAATATAAAGCTACTAGAAACGAATAATATATATAGTATTTGACAAAAAAATAGAATATTCAATTTGGGAAATATGATATAATTGGAGTACTATGGAATTACTAAAGATACTCCCTTTTGTAACACCCCATGATTTTGTGTAATGTATTTTTTAAAATAAATGTAATCATTTAAATTTTTTTTATTAATCACAACACCATATTATCCATGCCTGGCATGAACAATTATTTGGAGATTATATTTCACACAACACTGAGTTTTGATTTCATCACATCCAATAATGAGATTAAATGAAATGTGACATACTATTAAAATATTATGGTTTAGTATGATAATTATCACATCACTCTTAGAATGGTGATCTTTGAATAATATTAACTACATATTGAATATATTGTGTCTACACATGTATATATATTTAAATATTTGGTTATTAATTAGTTATTAATGAATATATAAACAATTTTAAGATAAATAAAGTGTTATTTTGAATATATATTATTTTTCACATAAATGTAGGTTATTAAATAAAATTAAGCCAATAAATTATGGAGAATTATTTTAATGAAATATATAAAAATATAAATATATATTATATTAAATAAAATGTTTATCATTCATCTTCTGTGTTTTCTAGACAAGATATACTAATTAATCCAATTTTCACATAAAAATTATATCGTCCTAAAAATATATATTTTCCACCTTTCTAACATGTATTCTAAAATTATTTGTTGTAATTTATAGAATATATAATTTAATATATAAACATATTTTTAGAAATCGTCTGGTCTAAATAATTTCAGAGAGACATTTTGAGAATTTTCTAGAAAGATAATTTTTTTATGAATAGTGAAAATATATGTATTTATTAAGAATAATCATTTATTTTAAAACATATAAACGCATAAAAATAATTTTAAAGATGATTTCAAAAGAAAAAATAATTAAAAAATTCCCCATTTAATCAAATTTATTTAATTTCAATCAATTTTAAATTGAACGTTGTTATAATTGTTTTTTTAACTTTTGAATATTTTCTCCTTGGAAAACTACAATTTTTTTGTTAGAATAGTTTTAAAGTAAAATTATACACTTTGATAGATGGCATTTAGAAAAATATATTCCACATTTTTAATCATAATAATTTATATTATCAAAAAATCTGAACTTAATTTTGGGCCATAAATAATCTAAAAAATAATAAAATCAATTACAAAAGTTAAGTTAAATATGTTTTTACCTAGGATTAAACTAATTCAATAAGGGTTAAAAATGACCCAAAACTATTCCAACACCCATTATATGACCATATTCTGAATTCACCTCTTATGGTTTTGATAATGGAACATTTTGGATCCTTTATGAGTCTAAATAATGTGGGTACACCATTTTCTTTTCAAAAATTAAAACTATTTCACTCAACTCCCTTATAAAAGGCCACCCCTCTCCTTTCATCTTCCCATATACAAAACATTTTGGTTAATGGAATAATTTACAGAATAGAATATTTATTTCCTTCCTCTCATCCAATTTTCATTTTTTTTTCAAAAATCAAACCTATAAATCCTTTTGGTGAAAACCAATTGAATTTGTTTGTATAAGTGGTAACCAAAATATCCATTTGTGTTTTTTCTACCACATATTATAATTACTATTAATCCATGTAGATATTATAGATTCATCATATTACATATAGTTATATGTTATTATTTTAATTTAATAACTTAAATCTTCATCCTCTTCTGTCAAATCGGTTATGAAATCTTCATTCGTGTCTATGGAGTATTACCACCTCACTAAAAGATGCTATTCATTTTACATCACCACCACTCAAATCTTGATATAATAATGGTTTTATAATTTATATATGATATTTTAATTCTTTTTAAATAATTATATCACATGTTCTTTATTACCTTCCATTACATGGGTATATGATAATGTCATTTATGAGTATGTCATACTATCGCCTGACAAAGAGATGTGAATAGTTCTTCACATACACTTTACAAGGAAAGAAATAAAGATTTTTTAAATGATGTTATGTAATTTATATATATAGTAACAATTATTTTTAAATGTTAATATATTTTTGAAAGGGCACTGTCATGGGCGCCCTCAAATGATTAGTGCGATTTGGGTGTACTTAGATGTAGCAGAGTGGCTGACCAAGGTCGTCTCTCAAACGGGAAAGCAAATTAAAACAACTTTTTAGAGGTACTGCCAAAAAAAAAAGATAATGAAAACATTATTTTAAAGAATGGGAATTGGTTATTGATTATAAATCTAGAAGAATTTTTCTGGAAGAAGATTGTATATATTTTTTAGTTTTGAAATGATTTTCGACTAAATTGACCCAACAAGAAGATGTTTTCAGACTATATTTAAAATAAATAATCGATCTAACTCTACCACTTAAATAAATTATTTAACATTATCATTTAAATTAATACCCACTTAATTATGATCCCTAAACTTGTTAACCCCCGAACCCTATGAGAATTAACATTACCATAAAGATGAACTGAATTAAACCCTAGGTTATCTTCGGAACATGTAATCGCAGCACCCTGCTATGATTGATGTTCTAAGGATAGATTATGGTCAGTGGTCAATTAAGTCACATATCCATTCTCCAAATGAGGAAAAATTTAGTTTAAGGATCATGTTTGAACTCTACAAATTAATCCCATTTGGTTTTGAATAATCGGTTAAGGTTGTGCTCTCATAGTTAACACAATTCCCTACCTCACATGTTTTGTGTTAACTATTCAATTGCTTGATTAGTTTCATTGAAATTAAAAACTAAATTAATAGATCATAATATGTGAATTATAGTTTCTCATTTATTCAAAAGAAATGCACGAAGAAGGATAGAGATAGATTGATTACTAAAATACTACTCTTCCATTGGTGGCGTAATCATTGTAGATGAAAATTTCATTTCCATCAGTTTATAATGGGAATATCCCAATAACGATTCTACTCAAGAATTATAAACCAACGATGGAGATTAATAGAAGAAGAAATTTGAATAAAATAGAAGAAAAGACAATAAATAAAACAAGTACAAAGAAATTTATTACACAAACAAAAGCATTACAACATGAAGGATAAGAAGAAGGCATCGTCGAAGGGATCCTTTCTTCAAGAGCTACCCTTATTGAAATGGTTGTATAATTGGAGTGGATCCACTTATCCTCTACTCTAAACTTCCCAATGCACATACCCAACCCCACGAAATGAGTAAAATAGAAATTTATCGAGTGGTGGAGAGGCTAGGTTCAAAGTGGTTTCAAGTGTGAATGGGGAATCTCAGATAAATATTTTATGCCAAATTGAACTACCCATTTGACCACCAACACGAGAGGATCATTTGTCCTTCTAGAAGGATGATCTGCGCTAAAATGATTCATGTAGCTCCTCTCAAAATATGGCCCAGATCAAAGAACTAATGAAGACATTATGGCCTAAATACAGAACCCATTTCCATTCTGCCTTGTCCAGCACACCATTTAATTAATGGCTCATTTACTCCATCCAAATGCGATCTTTAGCTCTAGTGTCCTGAATCAAAGTTGTATAAAATTATGATATAAACAATTTTTCAAAATATTATATTCAAATAATAAATATGAATATATTTATCTTCAAAATACTAGAGTACATTTTAAAAGGGTAAAATTGTATTTTTCGTAAAATTTTCAAATGAATGATCTAATCCCAAATATTTCATAAATGAATATATTTAGCGCAATGTTAGGAAATTATATCATTTATTATCAATCAAATATTCATCAAAATAGTGTTTTATCAACTCCCCCACACTTACCCTTTTGTACTCCTTTGAAAAACCTCATATCAAGTAAACATCAAATTCAAATCAAAACCAATTTTAAAACACAAATCCTTGAGATTCAACAATTCAACAACAAGAAAAAAAAAATATCATGTCTCATAAAAAACCATTATTTCAGGTTCTTCATTTATATTATTCAATATATTTTCAAATTATTTATCCTCCCATGCACAAAACACTTACCTCACTTGAATTTTCTCTTATTACACAAATATCAAAAAAATGCAATGTCTTTATCATCCAAACTCATACTAGGGTCACCATAGACTTGATAAATTCCTACATCGCTACTAGATGTAAGTAAAGTACATATGTTTATCATGAGGACTTTTCAGGATTTTTCTGTGGCTTTCGGTTGGTAGGATTTAGATATGAAATATTCTGAGGCTAAATGAGGAGGGCTGGACTATTTTTTTAAGCAAAATTGCATTATTCTAATTTTCACTAAAATATAGTCTCCTCCTCAATCGTTATATAATTGATTCATGTTAATCATCATGAAAAATAAAGTAATGTTTACACCATTCAACATTTCATCAGTAAAAATGTCAATCTTCTCGAACATGATTTTCTTAAAATCCCAAGATAGGCACAACTTTCCCCCTCTATTAGAAGATCTAGAAAGGCACAACTTATTTTATCATAAAAGCTCCAGAAAGGCACAGATTTCAATATAATGTTTTTATTTTGCAGCAAAATCATCTCTTCACAATTTATTTTTTCACCTGAAGTATCAAAAACTGTGGTAGCACAACACAAGAAAGCATCCCCCACACCTAAGCTAAACTAGATTATGCAATTTCACTTCAAGAGTTGGTTGGATAGGGAAATTGTGCTTGTAATGTGGCTAACCTAACAGGTTGTGCTTGGATTATAAGGGATAAAAGGATTTAATGTTCAAGGTAGGCCATTATAAAAAAATGATTCTTTGAAATAGGAGATTTAATAACAAACAAATGCCTCAATCATTTAAACATAAGTACCTAAAACCCGCAAGTTTTGATAGTAATAAATCAAATTATTGTTAAATAAAGCATGTTTTGGTTCTCTCAATAAGTGAGTTGAATGTAAATAACATGGAAATAGTGGTTTAGAAGCCTCATAGGAAATTGGTTTCAAATATAAAGACAGTGAGATGTGGCATGGGATTCAAAATTTAGTGTACATTTCCTGAAATTACTAAAAATTTGAACTTGAAACAAAGTCATTTTGGAATTCATTTAATCTTAGTTTCAAGCGATAAATTGTTTCACTTATTTATATGGATTTAAAAATGGTTATGAGAATCATTTCAGCTCAAAAGTTTCAAAACCACGCAGAAAATTTAAAAAAAAAACATACAAAATTTGAAAAACACACATTGTTTCGATGTATTTTAAATAGGAAAACAATTGAAATTACTAAACTAAAAGGTTCCCTCCCCAAACATAAAATATTTCATTTTCCTCAATGTGAACACATGAGATTATATATCCATATTAAATGTATAATTTTAAATAGGACAATGAAAAAAAAGTTAAATGGTTAGGAACAGCCTGATGTGCTCAAGTGATGATGGGGTCAGGCATTGTGATAAAATCCACTACATCAGTAGGAAGTCCCTCAATGTATCTCTTAAAATGTTTTTCAATGACTGTAAAGATCCTTCCTATGTCCCCTTTTGTGATCTCCACTACACCATAAGGAAAAATATTAGTCACAACATAAGGACCTAACCATCGGGAATTGAACTTACCCGGAATCAGGTTCAGTCGTGAACTATAGAGAAGGACATTCTCTCCAACATGAAACTACTTTTGTTAGATCATTCTACCATGAGCTGCTTTTGATATTTCGTTATAGAGACTTGAGTTATCATATGGAGATAGTCGAATCTCCTCATGCTCTTGAATTTGCAGCTTCCTTTGGATTCCATCCTGAGCAAAATCCATGTTGAATTTCATTATATCCCAATAAACTCGATGCTCAACTTCCATGGGGAGATGATATGCTTTCCCAAAAACAATCTAAAATGGGGACATACCAATGGGTGTCTTGTATGCTATCCTATAAGCCCACAATGCATCATCCAAGTGCTTGCTCCAATCTTTCCTATATGGATACACGATTTTCTCCAAAATTTGTTTCAATTCCCTATTTGAAACCTCAGCCTATCCATTTATTTGAGGGTGGTATGATGTTGATGTTTGTGTGTCACACTATACTTATGAAGAAGGGAATAAAAATTCCAATTGATGAAGTGTGTCTCTTGGTCACTGATGATGGCCTTTGGGACTCCAAACCTGCAAATAATTTGTGATTTGACAAAGTCCACAACAACATGTGAATCATCAGTCTGTGTGGCGTTAGCCTCCACCCATTTACCCACATAATCAACAGAAACCAAAATATACAAAAATCCAAATGAATAAGGAAAAGGAACCATAAAATCAATTCTCCATACATCGAAAATCTCACAGAATAGTATGGTCACTGATGATGGCCTTTGGGACTCCAAACATGCAAAAGTGACCAAGAGACACTCATGATATGTTCCCAGTGTGTTGGCAACGAGAGCATGATATACGAAACACATAGGAATCATGGAATAAGCTAGGAAAATATAATCCAGATTCAAAAATATTCCTAGGTGTCTGTTGGGGTCCAATGTGTCCACCACAAGTAGGTGTATGACAAAAATGAAAAACAGACTCAAACTCATGATCTGGAACACACCTCCTAATGACTTGGTCACTTCACATGCACCCGAGGTAAGGATGATCCCACACATAAAACCTAGACTCACCATTTATTTTTTGTACTTAATGCTTCTTCAAATTTACTTGGATTTTAGAGGAAAAAATTTAATTAACTAAATCAGAACACCAAGGAATCGTACCTGAGAGGGTATAGAGATGCTCATCGGGGAAAGTGTCCCGAAGTGGTACCTGGTCCAAGGTGTCACCCTCTAGTGTGTGAGTAGGCCTAATCATGTGGTCCGCCACTAAATTCTATCACCCCTTATTCTCCTCTATCTCGATGTCAAACTCTTGAAGAAGGAGCATCCAATGGATAAGTCATGGCTTTGCATCTGGATTCTTTTGGAGGTACCTGAAAGCTGCATGGTCAGAAAAAAAAATACTTTAGATCCCAATAAATATGAAAGAAATTTATCTAAAGAAAATATAATAGCAAGATTTTTTTTCTATTTTGGTGGAGTTTTATTGGGAATTATCCAACCTCCTCGATGAATATGGAATCATATGTGAATGTCCCTCCACCCTCTGTGATAAGATAGCTCCAACCGTGAAGTAGGACACATCACAGATAAGTTCAAATGGAAGGTCCCACCGTGGGGGCTGTATGATCAGTGGAGTGGTCAGACACTTATTCAGCTCATCAAATGATACCTTGCATTAATCTTCAATATTTAAGCCAATATCTTTTTGAAGCAATCGATATAAGGGAAGATAGATCTTACTAATATCTCTGATGAAGTGTCGATAAAATTTAGTATATCCAAGGAATGATCAAACATCACGCACACATGTAGGATATGGTATGGATGAAATAATTTCTACATTAGATTTATCAACTTCAATTCCATAT
This sequence comes from Viscum album, assembly GCA_963277665.1. Lineage (NCBI taxonomy): Eukaryota > Viridiplantae > Streptophyta > Magnoliopsida > Santalales > Viscaceae > Viscum > Viscum album. Next base: position 2,056,836,324 of record OY728123.1, on the reverse strand, counting down.
TTTGAGATCCCTTTTTGACCGTGAAATGACATTTTTTTAAATTCCAGACCAGATTCTTATAAATACAACGAAGCAACACATCACCTAAACTAGAGAGACAATCATCAAATGAGGATCCATAAACTGTAAAATCATCCATAAATTTCTCCATGATGGTCTCAATGAAATCTAAGAAAATACTCGCCATGCATCTCTAGAAGGTACCTAGAGCATTGAAAAGTCCAAATGGCATCCTTCGGTAAGCAAAGGTACCGAATGGCCAGGTGAATGCCATCTTCTCTTGGTCCTCTACTATAATGGGAACCTAAAAATATCCAGAGAAACCATCCAAAAAGAAATAATTTGTCCTACCTACAAGTCCCTCAAGCATCTGGTCAATGAATGGAAGTGGGAAATGGTCCTTACGAGGGGATTGATTTAGTTTCCTATAATCAATACACACTCACCAATTGTTTTGTACTCTCATAGGAACTAACTCATCTTTTTCATTTTTTATAATAGTGAAACCAGTTTTCGTTGGTATATCCTGGACATGGTTAACCCATTGTGAGTCAGAAATAGGGTAAATGATACCCGCCTCAAGTAATTATTCAACTTCTTTCTTAACAACTTCCAAAAGTGTTGGATTAAGTCTTCTTGGTGGCTACCTAATAGATTTAGCCCCATCCTCCAAGAGAACCCTATGCATGAAAATGGAGGGGCTAATACCTGATATTTCTACCAATGTCCAACCAGTTGCCCTAATGTTATCTCTCATAAGATTCAAAAAAATTTCTTCATGTTCAAAAGAGATATTGTTAGCAATGATAATAGGTAATCTATCACCCCTCAGCAAGTATGTATATTTAATATTTGGGGTAAATGGCTTGAGTTCCAATGTAGGGGGGTGATGTATGGATGGAGAAATTGATGCAACAGACATATCTGCACAATGAACATTAATATCAGAATAAAAATCATCAAAATTAGAATATAATGCATCAAATCCATTAGAATACTCAACACCCATGTCATAATCAGAGTTTATATGATCCGAATTTGAATCCACATCAAAATAAAATCCAAGACAGGTTTGTCCAACAAAAACAGGTGTGGATGTACTATTATACATCAAACTAGAACCAATTCTCATAATCTCCCTAAGAATAGGACAATCAAAATACTTGGAGTTTTTACTTTGTGGATAAAAATGGGAGATAACAAAAGCAGAATGGTTCTCAGATGGGTACTTCATGGAGTACATAACATTAAAAATTACAACATCATCTGAAAACTCCATGTAAAGTGTACCCTCCTGAAAATTTATCATAGTTTTTTAGTTTTGAGGAAGTTTCTACCTATGATAATGGGAGCATGAGAACTTACTTGGTCATCCTCCATTTTGATCACATAGAAGTCTTCTGGAAAGATCATGTCTCTTACGTGGACAAGTACATCCTCAAGGACTCCCACTGGATATGTCATAGCTCTATTTTCCAATTGCACCACTACTCTCATCGGCTTCAACTCACCAACCTATAAAGAAGAGAATAAAGAGTGAGGCATCGCATTTATTGAAACTCCTAAATCACAATTACTATTAGAAAAGTGAAACTCCCCTATGGTACATAGGATGGTTAATGTATCAGGATCCTTGAAATTTTTTAGCACTGCTAGAGTTGGTGTAATGTGTGCTGAGACATTCCTTCTGTGGTTGATACTCTGATTTACTTTGAGCCCTCTTAGATTGGTACAAAGTTATTTTAAGAATTTGGCATACCTTGGGATTTGTTTTATTACTTCAAGTTGAGGGATGTTGATCTCAACACGCTTGAATGTGTCCAAAAACTCTTTAAGCATCACCTCTTCACCCATCTTCTGGATTTGAAAAACCCTATATGGAAAGGTAAGAGGTTTAGGAGGAACATCATCAATCTTTTTCTTACCTTTATCTTTCTCCTTGGGTTTCTCATCAGTTGGTATGGAATGGGGCTTCTCCGAAGATGAGGTGAATCTCGGTGGAATGATATGTGGAGAAGCATCAATTGTTTTCTTCCCAGTTTTCAATGTAATGGAAATGACATTCCCATTTGGATTGGGAGTACGTTGTGGAGGAAGATTTTCAGAATTCTTACTTACAAGTTCATGGAGGGTAGAGGAAATCTGGCTCGTTTTAGTCTTCAACTCCCTCACCTCTAAACTGTGACTCTTCAGATCATGCTGTTGATTAAGAACAATGTTTTTCAAAAGAACATCAGTGTTAGAGTCTACCTTGTGTTCTAGATTCCCTTGTTACTGACTTGTTGATGTTAGTGATTCGAATCTCTTTTGGGGTTGTTGGAAACCATGTTGGTAAAGTGGAGGCAGCTAGAAGTTTGGTTCAAATGGGGGCCTTTGTTGTTGCCCAAAGCCATACCTCAAGTCTGATTGAACATTCCACCATTGGTTCAATATTGGTGCAAAGGATTCATACTTCATTTAGGGGTGTGGTTGTTGTTGTTGCTGATATGGTCTCCCAGGGAATACTACTGCACAATTTTCTGTTTCTTGTAGTTGGGGGCAACAGTCAGTTGTGTGGCTTGTCTCAGTGAAAATTCCACAAGGCCTTGAAAGAGTGGGTTGGGAAGTCTTTTGATCGAAAGTAATCTACCTCACCATAGTGGTCAGTTCTTCCAACTTGGTTTCAATCAAATGACTTTCAAGAGAAGAAGGACTTACCTGATGTACTCCCCTAACATGTGGTGTACCTCTATCACCAAATTGTTGAGAGTTTTGGGCCATCTTGTGGATTAATGCATGTGAATCTACTAATGTCTTTTCCACCAATTCCTCTCCTGATGTGTAATCCACCAGGATTCTCTCCATAGGTGTGAGTCCTTCATAGAAGTACAGAATGATGAGTTTCCCACTGATTTGGTGATGTGAACTGCATGAACAACACTTCTTGAATCTCTCCCAGTACTCATACATTGAATCCCCTTGTGATTTCTTGATCCCAGAGATCTCATAATGAATGGAAGTGATCCTCGATGCTAGAAAAAATCTCTTCAAAAAAAGACGTTTCAAATCGTTCCAACATGTTACATCTTCATGTTTTAAATTGTACATCCAAGTCTTTGCAGCTCCATCAAGTAAAAATGGGAATTATCTTAATTTGATTTGATCTTCAGAGACATTTATAGGTTTTAGGGTTGAGAAAACAAGATTAAATTATTTCAAATGTTTATTGGGATCCTCACCAGAGAGGCCATGAAACTTAGGATGTATGTGAATTAACCCAGATTTTAGTTCAAAGTCAGTTTTGAGATTTGGGTATGCAATACAATTTGGTTGATAATTAATATCAGGTGCATCCAATTCAAGAATGGTTCTATTTATCTCATTGATATTATTTAAAGCCATTGGTTCTTCTTTTATGTTTGAATTTGAATTACTTCCAATTTTAATGTTTCCAGAAGAGAGGAATTCACCAACTGGTTGAATATTCAAACTTCCCATAGACTGAGACTGTCTGAATCAAGATCGAAGGCTACGTTCAATCTCAGCATCAAGATCTAAGAGATCATCAGGATTAGTTCTTTTGATAAGTAAAAAACTTAAAATAGTAATAGTGGACCATAAGAAAAATGATAAGTTTGAGTTGATGGTCAAAAAAGAAAAGAAAAAGTTTAAAAAAATGAAAACTTGAGAAAGGGGAATGATAAAAGAGAGAGGTGAAGAAAATAATAAAAGAAATACCTCTAAATGGTTGAATAAATTACTTGCCTCACTAGAAATGGAACCTATTTGAATGGGTGATATCGCCGGCACCCTCAAATGATTAGTGAGATTTTGGGGTACTTAGGTGCAACAGAGTGGCTGACCAAGGTCATCCCTCAAAGGAGGAAGTGAGTTAAAACAACTTTTTAGAGGTATTCTAAAAATAAAATAAAAGAGAATGAAAACACTACATGAAAGGATGGTGGTTGGTTAATGTTAATAAATCTAGAATAAGACTACTGGAAGAAGATTGTATATATTTTTTAGTTTTGAAATGAGTATAGATTAATATGATAGAACAAGAAGATGTTTTTTAGACACTATTTAAAAGATGAAATCGATCTAACTCTACCTATTAAATAAATTAATTATCATTATCATTTAAATTAATATCCACTTAATTATGATACCTTAACTTATTAACCACTAAAACCTACGAGAATTAACCTTACCACAAAGATGAAGTGAATTAAACCCTAGGTTATCTTCGGAACATGTATTCACAACACCCTGCTTTGATTGATGTTCTAAGGATAGCTTATGGTCAGTGGTAAATTAAGGCACATATCCATTCTTCAAATGAGGACTAATTGAGTTTAGGGATTATTTTTGAACTCTACAAATTAATCCCATGTGGTTTTCAATTACAGGTTAAGGTTGCGCTCTCACACTTGAAAAAATTCCCAACCTCGCGTGTTTTGTGTTAACTATTCAATTGCTTGTTTAGTTTAATATTTATTAAAAACTCAATTAATATAAAATAATATGTGAATTATAGTATCTCATTTATTCAAAATAAACGAATAAAGAAGTAAATAGATAGACCGATTACTAAAATACTACTCTTCCATGGGTGGCGTAATCATTATAGAAGCGAATTACATTTGCAACAATTTATAATGGGTATAAACCAATAACGCTACTACTCAAGAATTACAGACCAAAGAGGAAGATTAAGAGAAGAAGAAATCTGAATAAAATTGAATAAATGAACATAAATAAAATAAGTACAAAGAATTTTATTACACAAACAAAAGCATTACATCACGAATGAGAAAAAGAATGCTCCGTCGAAAGGATCCTTGCTTCAAGAGCTACCCTTATTGAAATGCTTGGAGAATTGGAGTGGATCCACTTCTCCTCTACCCTGAACATCTTAATGCACATCCCCAACCCCACCAAATGAGAAAAATATAAATTTATAGAGTGGTGGGGAGGCTAGGTTCAAAGTGGATCAAGTTTGAATGGGGAATCTCACACAAATATTTTATTCCAACTTGCACTACCCATTTGACCCCCAAAACGAGTGAATATTCTCTCTTTCCAGAAGGATGATACGTGGAAAAATGGGTCATGTAGCTTTTCTCAAACGATGGTTCTCATCCAAGCAAGGATAAAGAAGTTATGGCCCCAATACAGAACCCATGTCCATTCTACCGAGTCCATCCCACTATTGACTTAATGGCCCATTTACTCCATCCAAATGCACTATTTAACTCTACTGTCCTAAATTAAAGTTGTAGAAAAATAAGATATAAACACTGTTGAAAACTTTTAAGTTCAAATAATAAATATTAAAATATTTATCTTTAAAATACTATAGTAAATTTTAAAAGGGTAAAACTGGAATTTTCATCAAAATTTCAAATAAATGATCTAATACCAAATATTTCATAAATGAATATATTTTGCATAATTTGAGGAAATTATATCATTTATTATCAATAAAATATTCAAAAAATAGTTTTTTATCAATTATTTACTATTATTTCATTCGGTCCATTGAGAAAATGGAAACAACATCCATGCATAAGTACGACTCATCGTCTCTATGAATGGTTTATTATCTTTTCTGTATATAACATATGTGGATTATTCAAAATAAATAAATAATTATTTTATACATATATATGATTTTGGTATCATGTTTAACATTATTTAGATGATGTATCCTTGATCAATGTAATATTACTAAAAATTTAAAATGAAAATATACATAAAAAGTAGTTATTACCTAAAATTTGATTTTAACATGGAATTATAGATAAATAGTTAATAAATGGTTATCATTAAATCATATTTGTTTTGAAATGTAAGATTGTGGTTATTTAATATATTTATAATATATTTGTATTTATTAAACTTGAGTTTTGAATATGTATGGAGGACGTCGAGACTTAGGGTTAGGGATTTCTATCTCCCCTACATTTTACTGTAGGACACATGCCATATTCACCACTTGTTTATTTTTGGGGTTTTATATGCTTCCTATTAATTTATTTTATGATTCACATCACTAAAATTTTTGGGATTTGCATTTCAATTTTACTGTCTCTCTTTCATGGGGATTACATTTTAAAAATTTATCAAATCTGTAAGGGGTTTTTTGACTTTAACTACCTTATTTGGGACATAATTTATGTTATAAACCAATTATATTTCATTGAGAATTATATAATACCCCATTATAATGTAATATAATCAGTATCTGTATTTTAATTATATTCCATGTCTCATTTACATTTATTTTTCATGTGTATTGTGATTAAATTCACTAAAGCAGTAAGAGTGGGATGCTACAATCTCATTATTTATTAGGATAGTTTATGATTACACATACAATGATTAGATATTATGATATATCTATCATGAAACACATGAAGTCTCTTAACTTATAGTTAGGTAATGATAGTACATTTTTTCCCTTCAATTTCCTCTATATATGTACTCAACAGTTTAAAAGAATTTGTTTTTGGAAAAATCATCTTTATTTATCACATTAGCCAAAACCATTTTTATTCGTAATCCATATATTCTTAAAAAAATAAAATAATTTCATATAACTATTCAAATTATTTTTTAATATATTTTTACCCTTTTTTTAATTTTTAAAAAAATACATTTAAAGAAATCTTTATATCATTTTCCAAACAATGCCCATTTGGATTTCACTGAAAATGTGAAAGGAATCATTTTTTAACTTGTACCAAATGAACAAAATTTCCCATAATCATGATAATTAATTAATTTGATTCTTTAATTTTGTTTTTTAAAAAGATATTTTCAAATAAAATGTTTTTGAAAATGTTCTTTTTAATTTTTTTCGAAGGAGAATGTATATTTTGTATAATAAATGTTTTAATTTATTTTTAAATATTACGTTATAATATTTAATGGTCATTTATAATGAAATGAATTTCCAAAATATTTTATGATTTTTTAGTTTAAAATATGAATTTTCTTATATAGATATTTTCAATCATAAATGTTATACATGATGTTTCAAAATCAATTTCTTTATAATATGGAACCCTTTTATATTATATATTTTTAATTAGGTATACGATTCAAGAATACCATTCTTTTTCATTCTCTAAATGGTTTATGTGTATGATTAAAATATTTTTTATGAAAAACATTTCCCTTAAACAAGTTTTAACATGAAAAAATGATTACAAAATATTCTTCTTTTTTTCCATTGATTATTCATTAATGAAATGATGAAATGGTTATGAAACGTGTTTCTCTTCAACATGTTATGTTATAATGAAATGACTTTGAATCCAATTTCATTTCATGGGTTCTGATATAACAATTGTTTCTGTTAATTTGGATCACATATGTATGTTTTTCATTATTTAATGGTTGGGACCTATATCTTCCTTTAATGAATTGGGTAATGATTGATATTTTGTGATATAACAGGACTATAATGGGGGAGGGAACTCAGTTTAATAAGGAATATATCTACTATGATAGTCTTGGAAGTGATCCTTTTCTACTATGTTGGTTTAGGGAGTGAACCCATTCCACAATGATAGTTTTAAAAATAATTCTTGATTATAAAGAAAATATTTTATATACTTACTTGTATGCCACAATTCCATGTCATATTTCAGTGTTATGTTATTAGGGAAAATTTTATTTGATTTACTTTTGAATCATTTATTATAATCTACCAATATATATACCATAACATAATATTTTTAACTTTTATATGTAGGGTATGGTTTTCATATGTTACACCCACAGTAGCATACTATTATGTTCATGATAACTTTACATATTTCCCTTTCTAAACCTTAATATTCTTCTTATCCAACCCTTTATTATGATACATTTCCCCATGTTATATATAATGTTTCTATGTTGGGTTTGTTTATGAAGAGTACTAAATTTTAAGATATTTTTGGGAAAATTTGAACATCTTTTTCTAAATAAGAAAATTGTGTACCTAGTAGCCAAATGCAAAATACTATTACGATCACCATCCATGTGTTTTTTTAATGTATTGAATATTAACCTAAAAGATGTAATATCTTTTTATGAGAATTTCTTGACATTGCAATTGATATCAGAGGATAGATTTAGATAGGATTTGGAAACTAGGATAAAAAACATTATTTAAATCCCAAGGCACATGTCAATGGATATGTCTCAAGATATGTCTAAGGATAATTCCAAGGATGGTTCAAAGTATAGAAATAATTTGTGCAATTTTGGTAAAGGATAGAGCATGTAGTTTCCATGAAAATAAATCCATGTGTAAATACTACAAGTGTATGTGAATATATAATATTGGTACATATGGGTAATTAATCCAAAAATAACGCAATGAGATGAACTCAATCGTAACCTGGTGCACAAAAACGGGCCTTGATACACACCTTGTATGACACTGATGGGGGATATTCTTTGTAAATTAAAAAACCCTATACAACCAATCATGGAAGATTTAAATATATGATGACCATTAATGACCTAGGTTTGAGGCTAATGAGTTGTTTATTGAAATGAATGCGACTTGATTTAGACATCTAATAGGTGATTGTTCTGCATTATTTGGTTTCCCATTATAAATATTATTACACACACTGTTATTTTTTGTTTTACACAATAGAGGGTATAAAAAGAAATTATATTACCATTGAATATGATATAAAATGTTTTGAGTAGAAGTAAAATGGTATGATGACTTGATTAAATGATATTGGGATTATGATTAATCATTTATCATGATGTTTGATTAAAAACTTCCACCTCAACGAATTGTTGAACCAACCAAATAATATAATGATAGTGTTTACTAAGAGTTAGGGTGGTGGAAACCATAGATAAATTATTATTCAATTTCCGATATGTTTTGAATTTTTGGAGAGGTTTCCATGTGGTGTCTTTCTAGAATGAGAATATGTTTTGACTGTTGAAAATAAGGACACAATGTAAGTATCATCATAGGAAAACTAAAAAGTTCAGTAAAAAAACAGATGATCATAATGGTATGTCTATGATATCATCGACAGATGAATGAATAAAATTTGGAATGTATGGTCATAGAATCCAGACTGAATGTTATCTTCAATCTTGTGGAATTTCTCTTTGCTCTGTATGTGTTCTTTTTCACCCATATTGGGAGGATGTTAATTATCTTTTCCTCAGCTTTGTTACTTCTGCGTCAATGAGGAATGCCATTGGAGATCTATTTGATGTCTCCTTGCAACAGATGAAATTATTTTATGGATTCATACAAAGATTGTGGTCCTTTTCCCTGTTCATCCAGTTCCTTTATCTCTTTATAGTTGTTGTTATAGTGGTGTTTAACTTTATTTGGTACACTCGAAATGAGTCTCTTCATAATGGTATGCCTTTCTCAGACCTCACTGCTTTAACTTGGTTTATCGTTGCTATTCGTGAGGCCTCCACCCCAAAAAGCATGTTTGTTCTAATTCAATTAATGATCTTACCATTATATCTTTAATGGGAATAATTTGTGTTTTCCGACCTCTGTATGGTACTCTAGAAGTGTTTTGACAGCTACCCCTTTTTGGTTGGATCAAGGCCAATTGTGATGGAGCTTCTCATAGTAATCCTGGTCCCTCTGGATATGGCGTTGTCTTAAGAGATCATCGAGGAATCATTCTTCGATGTTTTCACAGTTCTTATGGCTTCACCTCCTCTCTTGATGCTGATATTATTGGCATTGTTATTTTGGTGGAGCAGGCAAAGAGACATGGGTGGAATAATATTTGGATTTAAAGTGATTCTACTATTATTTTTTTCTGCTATCAGGTTGGGATCTCCACATTTATCTTGGAAGCTCACAAATCACTGGGTTAATTTCTTGGACTCTCTTCTTTCAATGAATCATATCATCACTCATTCTTATAAATAAGCTAATTCGGTGGTGTATGGACTTGAAAGAAAATGGGTCAATGGAGTTGATTTCGTCTTGCATGATCATCTTTTTGATGAGTTTTTATCTCTTCAAAAGAGGGGTTGTGACAAATATCCAATTTTTAGAATTGTGTAAGCTTCTCACTTTTTTAAAATAAAAGATTGAATCTTTTCAAGGAAAGGTCTAATATCTTTAGAAAAAATTTGGAATGTGTGGTAATTGTGAAAACCAATGTCCTAAATAGAAATATCATGAATAGAATATGGAATATTTTATGAATAATGATTACATTGCATATGAGGAAAAGACTAAAAATGACATATGAAAGGAAGGAAGTGTTAAAGAACAAGATGATTAATCAAGGTTAATGGTTTAGGAAAAATGCATACTTATTGATTTGATTATGTATTGGGATTCAAATAAATATATATTATAAGATCCATTTTATTTATTAGAATTATTAGACATCAATGGATATTTCAACAATAGTTTTTCATTATGGAGTTTTGAGAATAAGATTAATGGTATTGATGAAGTGGAGAACTAATTTATGGGAAAGGTAATATTTTTAAAAAATTAATGATTAAGGTAAAATAAACATTATAATGTTTTAAATATTTATAAAATGTTTTTTAGTTTGGATAAATAGAAGAATTATTTTGAGAAAGTGAATATGATAGTTTTGATGACCTTTGAATCGATAACTGGTTTTTTGACGATGTGGTTTAAGATAAAATGTATGGAGTTTATGACATGATTGGATATATGTAACTTGTTTAATAATTTGTTATTTTATTCAAGGACTATGGAAATAAGAATGATTAAATTGAGGTTTATGGTAATCATGGATATTAAAAATAGTCAGGAGAATATACGACCAAGGTATTCACATATTTTAAATGTGACAAATAGGCGTTGCATAGTTATATTCAAAGTATTATTGTTAAGATGATTTTGAGAACATTAATGACCATATTTATAAATTTGAAATTTTGGAAGGGTCATAAGGTTAAAAATTTAGGGACTTCTTTTAGATTAACATTGGATGAGGTTTTAGTGATTAATATGACACTTCCCAAAATTATTATTTAATTATATTGGATGACATGTGATATCCCTTTTTTTAGGATGATAACGAGTGATAAATGGAATGAATTATAATTATTTGATGGATTTCATAATCCAATAGTAGTTTTGGAATAATATATTCGTATTTATTTACTGGATTATGATATCAAGTGAAAATTTATGAAATCTTAACCAAAGGATGCTATTGTTCAAATGAAATGGAAAGAAATAAAGTAAATATATCTTCTAGTGGAAATTCAACAGATTATGTAAAAGAATATCAAAATAAAATGTTATCCACTTTCAATAATTTCCAATTATATAGATTACATTTTTACTCATTTTTGGTTTGTTATTGTGTGGTTGTTAATTTTCACATGATCATTCACTTTTTTCTAAAAAATAATCGCTCCCACTCCCCATCATTATCTAGACATTATGCTTTTCTTCCATGACCAAATCATCACATCACACCTATGTTCTCCTCTATGAAAAACTATTATTTATTATTTCAAATTACCTCCACAAATTCCTTTATCTCTTTCCAATAGTATGTTTTGTTAAGAATTTTTATGATGTTGTATTCCCATAAAGGTATTTTCAAATTTAAAACTCTAGTATTTCTAAGAACCTGTTAAAATTGCAAGGCTATAATTTATTTAATGGGGTAAAATGTAACACCTTATATTTTGTGAAATAGATTTTTTAAATAAATTTAATCTTTTAAATTTTATTTTTTACATAAAATATCGAATTTTTCATGTTTCATTTTCAACACTGAGGTTATATTATGTTACACAGAACACTGCTTTTATCTTCTGTTAAATGCAACACCGAGTTTAAAAGAAACATTTAATAATATTAAAATATTATTATATAAAATGTTATTTATCACCAAGAAAATATAATAGATATTATGAATATGATTAAATAAGCTGTGAAAATATATGGTCTACACATGTATATTAAAATAATTCTTTGGTGACCAGTTAATAACAAATTAAGATAAATGCTATTTTCAAATAGAGGAAATATTTTTCTGAAAAACTAATTTTCTTCACACAAACATGTTTTACATCAATAAATTAAAAAATAACAATTTTAGTTTTATTTTAAAAAAATTATATATTTTTTATTAAATAAAATTTTTAATAGTAATATTTTTTGTTCACTAGATACGAGATAATAAATAATCTAATTCATTACTTAAAAATTGTATTTTGGTAAAAGGGTTGGTTTCCTTTTGTGTACTTATTTTAAAATATATTTTCTTAAATGATAAAACATTTATTGTAAAAATATTATTTATTTTTAAATCATCATATAAAAATTATCTTTGATTGATTTATTGATAAATTTCAAAGAAGATAATTTTTTGGATGAGTTGTGAATATACTAGTTTTTATGAAGAATTAAAATTTCTCTTAAAACATTTAATCTCATAAATATTGTTTAAATGCGGTTTTATATCTGAAAATACTTCAGTTATATATCAATTATTGAAATTCATACAATTTTAACCAATTTTATATTGAATTTTGATATAAAAAGTTTCTAAGCATTTGATTATTTTTCTCTTTCAAAAACTGCTTTCTCATGGCTTTTACTAGATTATTTTTAAATTAAAAATTTCCAAATATATGAGTTGAAAGTTAAAAAATTGATTCCATATTTTAACTAATAATAATTTTTATATATAATTATTAAAACTTAATTATTGATCATAATATATAATAATGACATTAAAAAATTATTAATGCAGATAAATTTAAAATGGGTTTACTGAGTGTTGAACTAACAATATAAGGGTAAAAATGATATGAAACATTTTCAAATAATATTTTATAACCATATATAGACCTTATATCTTATAGGTTTGAAAATGAACCATTTTCAATCCTTTTTTCATGTGAAGAACATTGGTACACCATTTTCTTTTCAAAAATTACAAGTGTGTCACTCAACTCACTTATAAAAGGTTACCCCCTCTACTCTTCAATTCACACTTTGAAAACCATGTTTCATAGAAAATAACTTCCTAATTCACCTCCTTACTTCTATAATCATGTCATATAATCCTTATTTTGATCCAAAGTCTAACCTATGATGCCTTTTTATGCCAACCAAAAGAAGTTGTCTAAAGAAGAGAAAACATCCCTGACTGAGTGTTTAATTATATTTCTTCACCCACATAATTAAATTATTATTAAACCATGAGGATATAATAATGATAATAATTTTAATATATTTATATATTATTATATAAATTTCAAAAACCTAAATCATTCTCTTCTTCTATAAAATTGTTTATAAAATCATCATTCGTGTGTACAGTGACAACCACCTCGTGAATTGATGTTATTCGTTTTCCATGAACACATATCACAAATATATATAATTATGTACATATTATTTATATATGATATTTATGACAGTATTATTCTTATTAAATCATGATATTACATGTTCCTTTTTAATTTCCATTCGGTTCGAATACAATAACGTCATTTCTGAGTACATCAGACTACCACATCATGATGCGATGTGATTCGTTCTTCACGTACTCTTTAATTGAAGGGTGATAAGGATATGATTAAATAAAAATATATGATATATATATATATGTTTGTGATATAAAAATTATTCTATAATGGATACATATTATGACCTTTATTTATTTCAATCCATCGGGAAATTGGAAACAATATTCATATGTACGTACGACCCACCATCTCCAAAAATGGTGTATCTAATTTTCAATATATAACTTTAATGGAATCATATTAATAAATAAATTTTGTATATATATTAAATTTATTTCATTTCCAACATTATGTAGATGATGGAACCATGATAAATGTTTGTGAAATTTAAATAAAATAACCAAAACATACACGAAAAACAATGCAGTTATTACCCAAAATGTGATATTGACATGGAATTGTTGATAAATGGGAAATAAAATGTCATTATTAAATAGTATATGATGTGATAAATATGATTATTATTCTTCAATTTTTTTTAATAATCTTACATTTATTATTCACAATTTTTAATGTGTATGAATGATGTTGATAGTAAAAGTATGGGATCTCCTTCTCGCTAATATTTTATTACGACACACATTCCTTATTAACCATGTGTTTCTTTTATGTGATGTATTTAAATAACATGAATTTATTTTAGGATTATTATTTTTAAATTTTTTGGGATTTAAATATCCATTTTATTATTTCTCTATCATGAAATTTATTGTTCCAAAGCTAACAAAGTGGTACAGGATGTTTTATCTCAAATTGCCTTCTTGAGGACATAAGTTATGTTATGCACATATCTTCTTCTACAATAGGTATATACTAAATATATTATATTTTTATCATTAATATCATAATTTTAATGATATATTATGTTTCATTTCATTTTATTATTTTATAGGTATTATTATTGAATGTTACCAAAGTTGTAATAGTTTTATGGTATAATCTCATCATTTTCAGTATTATTTATGATTATGCTTATAATAATGAAATATTATAAAATATCTCTAAATAAAATCATTAAATTTATTCTACACTATTTATGTCATAATAATATACATTCTCCATCATTTTCCCCTATTTATTTACAAAAGAGTTCAACACACTTTTTATAAGAAAATCATATTTATTTCTCTCTTCGGGTGAATATAATTTTTTCTCTAGAACAATATTTCTAAAAATCATTTCATTTTTTCTGTTTAGTTATCAAAATAATATATAAAATAAACATTTATCCATGTTATAATTTTTAAAATATATTTTAAAGGAATCCTTACGTTTTTTTTCAAACAACTGGAATTCTTTCCTTTAACCAAAATGTGTATGAAATGTTTCTGTTAACATGTACTCCATGAATGTAATTTTCTGTAACCCTAACTATTATTTTATTTGATGATTACTTTATATGTTTTAAATTTTATTTTCAAAGAAAATAAATTAAAATATTATTTAAGTTTTAAAAAGTTTTTTTAATCATGGAGGATATTTTCCTTACTAAATATTTTAGTAGTTTTATAATGAATCCTTTATTAGTTATAATGGATTTTTTCAATGAAAATATTTCTATAATATTTTAGAAATTTTATTTTTTTTAAATTAAATATAAAATAAAACTTATTTTCATGAATAGATGTTTAGAGTGATATTTCATAATCATCTTCCATATATCATGTTGTCCTTTTATATAACTTATGGTTTATTGGGGATACGATCCAATGATACAATTATAATTATTTCATTTAATATTATATGTTTATGATGAAAATATGTTTATGATACATTTTTCTGTTTCATGGGTTATACCATTATAAAATTCTTGTGAAACTCACTTATTTTACCCGGGGTTAGACATTTATTAAATGACTAAATGATTATGAAACCAATTTACATCCTTAGGTTTTGTTATGATGAAGTGTTAATGAAACCAATTTCATTTCCTGGGTTCTAGTATTATTATTTTTATATTCTATTATTTCACACATATGTTTAATGTCCATTATGTGATCGGTGGGACCTATATCACCCTAAATGGATTTGGTAATGATTGATGTGTCCTGAGATAAACCATAATGGAAAAGGGAGTGAACCTAGTTTAGTAGGGGACTATATCAACTATGATATTATTTTCAGAGAACCTTGACTACTATAATGATTTAGGGAGTGAACCCATTTCACTAAAATATATTTTGAAATATTCTTTGACTATTAAGGAAATGATTTTATAGGATTATTTGTACTCAACAATTCCAGGACTTATGTTAATGTTATTATCCCATTGATCATTTTCATTTATTTTCTTATGATTCATGTCGTATTAAGTACTTTTCGTTATCCCATTACTCAATATTTTAGTCTCTCGTATACAGGGTCTGGTTATCTCAATTATCCTAATATTCTCAAACCATTATTATTAGGATATGTTTAATTATATTCTATTGTATACCCTTACTTATCATCTGATCTCACCATTTCTTATGTTTCATTTTCTTAGTTTATAAGTTAAGGTTGTATGTAGGGTATGTATATAAAGAGTAATAAAAGGGAATATCATTGTGGTAAATATTAAATATCCTTCTCTAAATTTGAATATTGTGTACGTAGTATTTTAAGGTTCTAAACAATTACGATCCTCATGAGGGTGTTATTTTAATGTAATGAAAATTCATCAATAATATGTAATATCTATATATGAAAATTTCGTGTCTCTACATGATTCACATAAACCCACACTTAATATTCCTTAGACATATCCACCACCACTTTTCACCACCAACCACTAATGCTATGACATATGACCATCATGGATGACCTTTAAAGAATCTATAGACCAATTGAATATTTGAGATCTATTAAACCGTACATATAATGAACTATAATTCAATAAATGAAATTTAACTTATTATTATTTTATATAATATAAATAACATTGATTCACAAAGAGAAAATAATAAAAATTTTATAAAATAAGAATTAATTTAATATAAGTATTTATAGAAATCTAGGAACATAAACCAATTGAATAATAACCTAACAATTTCAATAGAAATATGTCCATTTGGAATATAAAACTTACCGATTGAATTTAAAACTAACATATGAATATGAATATGATATTTTTTTATCTTATAAATGAGAATATGATATAATTATATCATTGTATAAGTAAATAAAAGTTTTGGAAATGAGAAATTAAGTGTTGGAATTTTTATAAAACATAAATGTTTTTTAAATGTTTTTAATTAATATAAATATTTATAAGAAAATTAATTTTAATAAAATATATTCAAATTTTAATATTTTTTTCAATATTATCATAAGACAATTTTATGAGACCTTCATTATTTTTTCAAAGAATTATAAATTCAGTTATAATTTTAAAAATGTTTTGTTTTCAAGTAATTGGATATTTTATTTAAAACAAATTAAATTTTACATGATTAAAAACAAAAATTTAATAAAATCAAGTGTTTTTAAATTCTATACATATAAAAATGGTTAGGTGGAGTTTTTAGATTTTTTCTAAATTTTTTGAATATTTGTAAATTTTAAAATATGGTAATTTGTGGTATAAGATAAATATATAAATTATTGAGTATCATATGATGTGTGGATGTTGCAAGCTCTTTTGTTTCAAAATAAAATACACTACTTACTATATTTAGTTAAATGTATAAACACTATTCACAGTCAAGATCCAAAATAACAAACAAATGAATAAAATAATTAAAAAAGACTCATCTCATCCACTGTAAATACAACCCCTCGCCACCTCTACAACTTACACAGAAAAGGCCTTGAATATTATCCAAATTATACACAATATTCATCCCAAGTATCTACCCAAAATATAGGATTATTGGGTAAAAATAAAAGACCAAACTCGTGTTCCTCAAAGAGGTTCCCAAGGAGAAGAATTCAAGATGTCAAAACCTCTTTATTATTCATTTAATTTATTTTCTTTTATTCTTATCACCTAACCTCACTATATAAAACTGGCATGATAACATAATTATCATTTATATACATTAATTTTATTTTGTTAATGTAACAATTCATCTTCAATTCTATTCACCTAATTTGTGTTTCTAAAATTAAAACATCGTCTATGCTGTGTCAATTTATCGCATTCAAGGATAAGGAGTTTTTAATTTACAATACCAGCTTCAAAAATATTTCTAAATCCATGTTTATGGTTAAAATAGATTATAATATATATATATATATATTAAGTCTTATTTAATGTTTTTCAACTAGTATATATTCATAATATTGATTAATAAAACCAAACTAGTTTGTAATGATCAAAAAAACAACAAAATATTCTAAACGGTTATCATTAAAGTTTTATCTAAGGAATCAACTTCACATATGAAAAAATGATATATTAGACCATTTTATAATATCATAGTTCATTAATAACATATAAATTCAATTTCAGAGTAATATTAACTTTTTAAATGATCTTTTATACATGAATACAAGTCACCAAATCATTAAAATCGATGAAACAATTTCTACCAAATGATGAAATTGAATCTCATAACCCATCAAATATGCCCTAAATAAACATAACAAAATAATATTAAATAAAATTAATGAATAAATTTTTCTAAATTATTTAAATAATGGATTTAATTTTATTATCCAGACACTATGTACATGTGCATAACACTTTCGGACAAAAGTTATGGGATTGTTTTTGAACATCCATTTTTTCCTTCAGGTTACACTTTATCACTATTTACCCCATGTAATTATTTATTTTTTAAAACTTATGTTTATATGTTCCAAAATCATGTATTCACATCATATAATCCTACATTTATTGGTAAATGCATGTTTTATAAAGGTTCCCTTCTCAATTCTTCCTGATAAGCATGTCTGATTAGTGGAAACATCCGGATTTTTACCCATTTTTTTGTATAATCCATAATATATTTTATATAAAATTATTTTTCTAAAGTCACATATTTTATAATGAAAAAATTACTCGATTCATTTCTTCTTCTATACAAATAATTATTCATTTCTATTGAAAATATATTTAAAATTTTCCCACAAACCACAAAAAAATTTCTTTTCTAATGTTTTTTAAACAATATTTTAAATTGTTTTCACATTATATTGACATAAAATATAATTATATATGCCTATTTCTCCTTATGAATGTCCATTTAGGATTTTAATCCATCCTTTCATGGAAACAATTTTGATGTTCCCTTTTGTTATACCTTATTACATGATTATGATACCCAATTATTTCCATGGGTAACCCTTATATATATATATTTGATTCCTCATGTATGGTTCTTCATGTTGCACACATATTCAAGAACATGTCATGGAGGGTGTGGATATATATCACTCCGTCGCTTTGGGTAATGTTTAGTCTCATTAGACGTCATGTGCAATGGCCTTGGTGCATAGCCTTGACTCATAATCCTTCATGTGAAATGGTCTTGCCGGTTAGACTTGAAACATGATCCTCTATGTGAAATAGTCTTGGTTGTTTTCCTTCAATCATGATCATCCATGTGAAATTTGCATGGTGGAAATCCTCGAGTCGTGTTTCTATCAAGTTGTATGTTTGTTCCACATTTCTATGATGTTACAGTTAGATGAACTCCTCCAAATTCATTTTTTATTTTATTAAAAATCCAATTTAAGGAAAAGTGAGAAACATATAGAAACATTAACTAAATCATCATAAACTACCATAAAATAAAACGTTCACCATACAGATTTCAAAATTCAAAAATTTCAAATATCACCAACATCACAACTCTTCGATCCATCTCAACGCACATTGTTTCTAATTTCAAACAACATCACATCATTAACACCAAGAGCCATGAACTAGCCAGCCCGCATCACACAAAACACCAACGTAACTTCAATGAAAAACAAAACATCATTAATGCCTCAATCAATCTCATCTTCTCTATTTCATTATTCTTTATGTTTAATAATATAACATACACTTTTTTATGTCATAATTTTATGCATTCTAATCTATATACTATACTTTATTCATATAATAATTCAACATACAAGATTATTAGATAATCCCATTATTCATGTATTATATAGGTTATCCTATGCATATATAATATATCAATGAAAAATAGGAGCTCATTATAGGGATTAAATAAAAGATGTTTTTATTTTGTTTCTATGATTTAGGTTTTTTGTACCCAATCTTCCAAAGAAACAAGAATTTATGGTCCTTGTTTTAAATTTGAAGAAATGTTATACGTAAAATCATGTAAAAATATGTGTAAAATAAAATTTCCATTATAGTTAGTATTATAGGACAATAAAGTTATTTTTGGATATTAGGACTAGAGCTATTTAGTTTGAACCCTTGGGATAATTCTATTAACTTGTATAACCTAGATGATAACTTAGGGAATCACAATTTAGGATATATTCTTTATTCATAAGTTTATCCTTTTACATTTAGAGTTTCTTTTATTATATGATTATAAGATAAGTATTCAATACCCTAATCGTCTTTTTTTTTCTTGCTTAATGGCTGGAAATATGAGAACACATGGTAACAATCGATGTTATAGGAATTGTGAGGAAATTTCAAATGCAATTCCAAATCATTTAGGAAATTGTGGTAAAAATATCATGATATTACATTATTAACTAGCTCCAATTATGAATAATAACTTG
The DNA here is from genome assembly GCA_963277665.1 of Viscum album. Lineage (NCBI taxonomy): Eukaryota > Viridiplantae > Streptophyta > Magnoliopsida > Santalales > Viscaceae > Viscum > Viscum album. The sequence goes on along the minus strand of OY728123.1, from coordinate 2,056,816,125 downwards.
AATGGTGTGGAATTTCCTTCTTCCCCTAAGAGAGAGAAAGTTACAGTCGAATCCTTCATACATTAAAGGCCTCTTATATTTAGTTGATCTCTAGATCCCCTCATCACAGAATAATTGATTAAATCCATTTATAAGAAATTATCTTTCCACTAGTGCTCCGAAGAAGAGAAAGTTGTACTTTTGGTATAACAATTGGATGGTGAAGCTAATCAGTGGTGGACACTATCGAAGAACACAATGTCAAAAGATTAAATTGATCCCCTGAAGTTGTAGGAATTCATGAAAATAATTTTGAGTAAAAATTTTCTATGAACCCTACATATAAATAAGGTAAGTGAGTTCCTCAAAAAAAAGTAGAAGAATGATTATTTTATTAGGGTGTAAGAATAAAAATTCAAGAGACATTAATGATACAATTCTAACTCTATCATGAACACTGAAAAAAGTGGATCGATTCATTAGCATACTAATGTAGAGTATAGAAAATGCATTGGTGATTATAGACTTTGATATCTTTGAGGAGTTGGTATGTTGGTCCCTTGAGGATAAAATAGATATTGAGGAATTTTAGTGGAGTCATGTTCCTAATGATAAAGAGAATAAAATGTAGGTTTGTATGGGAGGATCTGAAAATAAATCCCAAGATGGAAAAAACCAAGCAACCCATGTTTCAAAATTATAGGAAAAAACATCATGGAAACTATATAAAATGAACCAGGACATATGGATGAATGGGTGGATAGAGAATACCACTATTGTGGAAGATTAAAGGAAGGTTCATCTCAACACTCATCTTATAGTGTCGTGTTTCAATTTTAATGATCATGGGAATTATGAAAACCATTTCCCTATGCTAAGTGTTGTTGGGGGAAATTAAAAAAAGAACCTCCAATGTAGAAAGCTAGGGAATATGCTACCACTGTTGTTTAACTAGATCTTGAAAATGATGATGTGACACATACACTGGTTATTAATTCAATAATAGTAACAATACTATTTGATTGTGGTTCTAAACAATTTATCATATCGTATAAATTCATTAGAACTATTCAAACACCACCTCAAATTAGAGAGGTTGGTTTATCTATGAGAATAGAAAATAGGGAAATTATTTAATCCAAAGTATGTTACCCCTCAAATGAAAAATTTTGGGGACAAAATCTCTCATCAAATATTGTCTTACTTATTTTAGTGGCGTTTGATGCTATATTGGGCATGATTTGGCTATCTTTATAAAACTGAAACATTGACTGTAATGAAATTGAGATCAATCATCACATATTGAGGTATTCTCTAATTATATACATTTGAGAGGAGGAGGATTAATCTATATTAGAATCATTGTCTTGTCTATGGATATTTATGCGTTATGAGAAATCATATCTAACACAAATGACTGATACAAATGACATGATCATGATCGAATAGATTCCCTTTGTTTGGGACTACACTGATGACTTACCTTAGTTTACTAGTCTTACTCCTGATTTAGAATTTCAGTTCTCAATTGAACATACTCCTCTATATCTACCTATATCAAATACACCTTATAGAATAACCACTTTTGAGTTGGAAGAACTGAAGAAGCAGTTACATGAGAATCTGGAAAATGGTTTAATACACTTGAGTACATTACCAGGTGGTGTTCTTGTCCACTTATTCATAAAAAAATTATGGATCAATGCACCTCTATATTGATTATCATGAGATCATGATATCGAACAAGTATCCCCATCCATGGATAGATGGATTGTTTGACCAACTATGTGGGGGAATGTATATCTCTAAGGAGGAGGTTCAGTTGGGATATCACCAATTAAAGGTGAGGACATGAGTTATTCCCAATACATACTTTCAAATGAGGTATGCACACTATGATATCATTGTGATTCCATTCAAAGTAAATTATTATCCATTAACATTCATGGATTTAATGTATAGATTCTTTAGAGAGTACCTAGATATATTTTTAGAAGTATTTTATTTATGATATTCTGATATACTCTATAGGAAGGTATTAACATGTGAAGCATTTGAACATTTTTTAAAGGAATTTTGTGGGGATAAACTATATGAAATGTATAGTAAATGTTAGTTTCATATGGTGGGTGTCTCATTATTGTGGGATTTTATCACTCGCAAAATAATATATGTGGACCATTCCAATACAAAGGTAATTGAAGAGTGGATTAGGAAAAAAACTATAACAGAGATCCCTAGTATCCTTGGTCTATCTGGGTATTACCGATTATTTTTGAAGAAGTAATCATGATTTTCAAACCCACTATCCCAGATGAATCATAAGGGAGTGAAATTGTTCTTGACCAGTGAATGTGAAGACTACATCAATGAGTAGAAAAATAGGCCTATCACTGCACTAATTCTTACGCTTCCGATAAGTTGTGAACACTTTTTGGTGTAAAATGATGCTTCAAATAAGGTATTAGGTTGTGTACTACTGGAAAACGATAAAGTGACCACCTACACATCAAGGAATATAAAAATTAAAGACAAAAACTGTCCCATGTATGATCAAGAGTTGGGGTCTATGATCCTTGCATTGAAAATATATCTGAATTTTCTCTATAGGGAGAAGTGTGAGATATATACTGATCAAAAGATCCTAAAATATATATTCACACAGAAGGTGATTAATATGATCTAGTGAATATGGTTATAAAAAATCAAATATTACAACTTTTGAATGCACTACCATCCTATAATGAAAATAAGGTACAAAATGATCTATGTAAGATCATGCATCTTTATCAATGATGAGAATTGAGAAGGACATAATCTTATTAGAACTACAATTTATGAACAAGGGAATAATTAAGTGAGGAAAATATTTAATCCTATATCAAATGACTGCTCAACCATCTATCATATAGAAAATAAAGTATTCTCAAAGAAATGATGTAGAAATTTAGAAAAATGTGGAATCTATTAAAATTGGTAAATCCTTAGAGTTCAAAATGGATGAGGAAAGATTCATGAGATTGGGTTCCTGAATAATTTTACCATCCAATATAGAGATAAGGAAATATATATTCAATTAAAAACATAGATCAAACGTTTCAATTCAACTATGGAGCCCAAAGATGTACTGAGATCTCAAAGTGCACTATTGGTTGGACAATATGAATAAGGAGATCACTGAATATACATTAATGTTCTTGTAGTGTCAAAATTTGAAGGTCAAAAGAAAAAATTATAATGAGATGATTCAAACAGTACCATACCAACATGGACATGGTTGAACATAACCATGGACATTGTCACCAGACTTATGAAGAGATTTAGAGGAAAAAATGCTATATGGATTGTTTTCGATCATCTTGAAAATACAACTCACATTTTCTCAATCCAATATGAATTTTCAAAAGATATACATTCATAGATATACATCAGAGAAGTGATGAGGATACATAGAGTAATTATGTCTATTTTATTCTACCGAGATCCTAGTTTTACTTCCATGTTCTAGAAATTTTACAATATGCTCTAAACACCAATATGAACATTAGTATGACCTTTCATCCTCAAACTAATATCCAATCTGAGATGACTATCCAAACACTAAAATTCATGTGGAGAGCATGTTCTATGGACATAAATGGAGGATGGGACCAACTTTATCTTCTAGTAGAGTTCTCCTATAATAATAGTTTCCACTAGAGAAACTAAATGACTCCATGTGAATCTATTTAAGGGGAAATATGTATAAAACTAAAATGCTAGGAATAAGGTGGTGAAAGTTAGATTCTAGGACCTGAAATAATCAAATAAATGAAGAAAAATGTAAAAACCTTTCAACAGCACATCAAGGGAGCCGAAATTCGATTGAAGGGTTATGTAGACAACTTTCCACAACACCTGGAGTTCAAGGTGGGAGACATTGTATTACTCACATATATCTATGGAAGAGGATGATGAGATTTGGAAGAAGGGAAAGAAAAGTACATGTTACAAAAAACCATTCGAGATTCGAGATTATGTCATAACTATGTACTATTGACTGGCACATACACTAACCATGTCTCAAGTAACCAATGAATTAAATATATCCCTCTTGAAGAAGTATATACACGATCAATCAAATGAACTGAATTCAAACGTGGTACAGTTGAAAAATGGTCTCTCTTATAAGGAGGATTAGGTTATAATATTAGATTTTAGAGAAAATGATCATTGCCAAAATACATATCACCTGGTCAATGTATGATGGAGGAACCATATGAACAACGTTAAAACATGGTAATTTAAGGAAGCAATGAAGGACTACTACCCTCAAATGTTTTACCCAATGTTTGTAAAACATAATTACAAGGGGGAAATTTCTTAAGTGGTAGGAACGTAATGAACCATAACAATATCAATGAAATTTACATTCTTATAATTGTTTCCTCTAGTGTAAATCACAAAAAATCACTTATAAAAAACAAAAAAAATTATAAATCATGAATGGTATAATATGAATAATTTATTGAAATTATAGAACCTAACCTTATGGAATAGTAACCAGACCTTTGAAATAGTAATACGACCGTTAGGAAATTTTATTTTCCTATTATAATAGTAACCTAACCTATGAATATGTTAATAAAATTTTGGTATCTAGAAAATGAAAATATGATATAATTATAATATAGTATAAGTAAATAATTTTTTTGAAGATGATACATGATGTGTTGGTATTTTTATGAAACATAAATGTTTATTTTCAATTTTCTAACTACAATAATGATCGATAAAGAAATTTTTTCTCCTATAACAGATTCATAAATTAATATTTTTTTTATTATTATAATACATTTTTAATAGCCCATAATAAATTCTTCAAAGTGTTACAAAATTAGTTATAATTTTAAAATTCGTATTTTTGGAGAAAATCAAGATTTTATTTAAAAATTAAATGTTTTATATTTACAAAATTATATTCATAAAGAGGATATATTTTGTAATTCAACATTTTGGAAAATGTTTAGGTTGAATTGTTGCGAATTTTTTAAAAAAGTTTTTTTGAAGAGTGAAATTCATTAATTTGCAGTATAATCTAAATGCATAAATTATTGAGTCATGGATGATGTATGGAAGTTGAATAAACCATTGGATGCAACTAAACATAATTAGATACTATACTGGTTTATAACAATAAACACTATTTATATTCTCTAACAAAAATAACAAACAAATGAATAAAATAATAATATAATACCCCTCTCCACCACTATAAATACCACCCCTCACCACATCTTCTCCGAACACAAAAAATGTATTGATGGTTGTAAAGGTTCTACCCAATACACATCCCATTTATATCCCACATGTAAAAGTTAATTTTTTATCTATAAAAGACCAAAATCTAGTGCCTCAATGAGGTTTTCAAGGAAAATAATTCATGAGACAAAAACCCCTTTCTTTTGCTTTTAATTTATTTTCAATTTATTTTAATTTATTCTTCTCTGCTCCCCTCCCCTTATCTATTAGGCATGTTAAATATAGTATATTTTATATACTGAAATTTCATTATGTTTATGGGAAAATAAATCATCAATTCTCTTCCCCTTCCCTTTTGTTCTAAAACGAAAACCTCATTTGTTATGTTTCAATTTATTACAATTAAGGATGACGAGTTTTCAATTTCCATTACCACATTCATGGATATTCATAAAACCTTTTTTATGGTTAAAATAGGTTTAAATGTATTTATTAATACTTATTTACTATTCAAGGATCTATTATATTTACATAATATTAATTAATAAAAATAATAATTCATGATGATTAAAAGTGCAAACATAATCTAAATGGATATAATTAATGTTTTATCTATTCAATCATCCTAACATCTGGAAAATATTTATATAAAGACCATTTAATCTTCTATAATTTCTTTAATATCATATAATTTCAATTATATAAAAATATTTTCATTTTACATGATCTTTCATATATTAATACATGTGAACCAATCATGAAAATCAAGGAAATGAATCCACGCATATGATGAAATTGACTCTCATAACCCATCACAAAGTCCATAAATGAACTTAATAAAATGATAATAAATAATATACATGTAGAAATATTATTAATTAATTAATTATTTAATTTCATTATTTTATCACAGATATTAAGTTCAAGTGCAAAACCCATTCAGACATGAGGTAGTGGATTCCTTCTCAGCCACCATTTCTCTTTCAGTTTACGATTCCTCTCTCTTTATCATAGTATATTTATTATTTATTTTATTTAAATATTCTAAATTAAATTTATATTTTCCAAAATCCACAATATGTAATACCATATTCTTACATGGTACTCTTCTCTTTGAATAATACAATAGCGTTTGTTGTACGCAACTTCGAGTTCTTACACACCACAACCAATCAAACTTGCCATTATGAATAGTAATACCCAATTTTTAAAATTTTATAAATTTTATTTTTCAATATGAACTTCATTTTTGGATTTGGAATATCAAAATTAGCTTAGGGTGAATTTGTGGTTTTTTTTCTGAAAACTTTCAATTTTTGATGTATAGTGAAAAACACTGAGTTTTAGTTTAAAACAAAATTTTTATTTAAATAATTATTTATTTTTTTTAATTTATTTTAGGTAAAAATATATATATATATTACATATATATGTTCAATTTAATTTATTGATTCAATTTATAATAATTTTTGATATATAAAAACTTTATTGAACTTTTTACCATCTTTTACCCACCTCTAAGGAGCATTTGCAAATTTACATAAAACATAATTTTACCCCTTCTGTGAGTTGAATATAAAAAATCCATGAGACACTATTGATATCATTAAGTAAAATTTGGTTTAATAAGATGAAAATAATTTTTGGTGAATAATAATTTTTACTTTTATTTACCACGGTTAAAATTAAATATGGCATTTAAGTGTAAAAATGATATTATTATTACCATAACACATGTTTTAATTTTATTGGATAAGTATAATTCGACCAAAAACAATATTAGGAATAAAATATGAACCTCTTTGGTTCAAATGGATTAGATTAGGACATTTATTTATTTTATAATTCAAAGAAGAGATAAAAGAGTTAAAATCATTGTTTAATAGCAAAAACATTTTTATTATACTCTTACACATAAGATAAATTCGACTAGAAATATTAATTAAAAATTTAAAAATATTTCCTACATAATGGTATTTTATTTATATTTTTGAGACATTAAATAATTTAATTTATTTATGACACAATGATGATGCAGTAATTACCTAATTAATGAAATATAAAAATAATTGATATTACAAATATCCAAATAAATGTAATTTGAGACATTTTATTAATTACAATAATTTTAAAGGTTAATATGACATATTTGGGTTGGCCAGATGAATTATTTTCGAAGTAATAATGATTTTATAAATTTACCAAAAACAAAATACCAAATAGTGTCAAATTCGACATAAAAGAGCTTTTAAAAAAATATTATATAATTAATGGGTATTCTATTCCACAAAATCTAAGGATCATCCCAAAGACTTTTATAATGATAGGTGTATTATTAATTACCCACTATCCATCCTTCATCCTAGAGGCCATCCATTAGTCATAAAATCACCCTAAGGATCCCTTTTGATCAAATCAAAACGAATAACTCGAGGAAGAGGTAAATATTTCATCACCTCTTTCAAGTTCCTTTCTTCTTCCTATTCCACTTTCTTGGTTGTTTCCATTATAAAATAATAACTCAGATATCTTGTATATACTGTGGTGTAATTATAAAAATGGTAAAACCATATTCATTATTCCATCAATATTATTAATGACATGTCACTATATGTGTGTACGTATGGCTTACCGTCTCCATGTCATGGTGTATTTGTTATTCAATACATTATTATTTGTATGGGTATAATAATGATGTGTAATTGATATAAATAATAAATATATCATTATAATTATTCTTTATATATGATATAAAATCCAATTATATATTATTTTAATATCAAAAAAATGAAATTGTCGCTCGTGCGTACGTAAGGATTACTGTCTCCATGAACACGATGAGATTCATTCCCCATCGTATCCATTCAATACTAATTTTCATTTTATGATTAAAAATAATTTTTAAAAACCTAATATTATTCTGGATTTGAATAAGATACATCCCATCCATAACAAATACGATTCACATAAAAAAGTATTTAAAGGAAAATAAATATGTTAACACCCAAAATGATGATAATACTACTATATTATAAACAAAGCAATGTTAAAAGATCATATATGATATCATATTAATTTATATGGTTATTGTATAATTTAATAACAATTATTTAACAATTATATAGGTGGTTAAGACACCCTCCACCAAGGGAAAGTACAAGTTAAGGGTTAATTATACAATCTCTTCATTATCTAGGTTGTTAATACATAATTATCTATTGAGACCACTATATTATCCACATCAATTCTTCTAAAATATGTATTTAAAAACATTATTTATATTTTATATAATATGGGTTAAAGCCATTTATACCATTATTGGAATTTAATAAGATGTTTATAAAAGAATTTCTCTGTATTTTTCCAAACATGGTATTTTTTGACCTTTTCGACAAATTTAAGGTATGAATATTTTTGTTAACACATACGGCGGGTGCGGCTGTTTTATGCCGTTATGACATTGTCAAAGCTTCCCTTACTAGATTATAAGAATATTTTCAAAATTAATGTTTTCTTTCATAATTATACGACTTCTAAATGATTTCAAATAGAAAGAGATATTTCTCAAAAAAAATGTTTTGATTTCATCTATGTCATCATCCTTTGATGGATTGTAAGCTTATTTGAAGTTGATTTATTATGATACAAGACTTCCATATTTTATTGAAGTCTTTGTGATATGTTTGACTGGGGATGTTCTATTTTTATACCATTCACGGTTTATGGATAATTTATTGACATTTCATATTCTAGTTTTAATACGAAAGTTTATGTTATGTTTAAACCTTTTCATATGAGGAATGCAATGGACTTAGTAAGTGACGGGTGGATCCTGTTATACCTCCTCGATGCATAGGTAGGTTTCATGAGACAAACTAGTGTCTTGGCACAAGGCTTTGAAAAAAATCTTATTTGTAGTATTGGAACTAGGCCTTCACTATGTGGTTATGAATGTTTGGAATTATGCATTCCATCATTATGAAGGTGGCTACTGATATTTCATGTGATTATTCGACGAGTAGAATATCCATGTGAATAAGTAAATGGAATTATTTCATTAAATCGTTTCTATATTATTCTGAATTTAATGTTTAAAAGGCTTTTATTTTAGTCTTATACATTTCCATAAATATTTATGCTTATTTATGAAATTTTCAGTTATATTTTTATCCTTACTGAGCATATGTGATCACCCATTTCTATGTTTTATTTTTCCTGGGATTCGAAGAAGTATATTATGACAGACCTGCAGGGATAGTATATAAGATCTCAGTGTTTTCTATGGAATCAATGTAGTTGTTGTTTTCCATTTTATGATGTAATGTAAACCTTATGAATGTATCTAGTACTTCCGAAGCTTCTAAACTAACCAGACATTCATGACTTGATCATTTGTGATCATGCCAATGATACATAGTAATGAACCGACTCTGGGCTTCTAGGGTCGAGGAATTAGAGTTGGTATCAGAGGATGTTTTTTACAAACCATGGAATCGAGATTTTGATAAACCTTGATTAGAGCACACATCCCTAAGATGGACATTGAGAATTAGTATAGAAGAACTTCCTAGAATTTTGGTATTGTAGAGATTACGTGAGTTTTCCATGAAATACATCCCTGTATGGATATGAACAGGTAGAGGTGGCTCTCGCATAGATGTACCTAGGTGTAAAACCCGAAAACACTGCTTTGAGCTAGACTCGAACAAGAATTGGTGCACGACAATGGGCCTTGTAGCACTCTTGGTTACGACACTCCCGAGGGATATGCTTAGGGTAATTTTCATTTCATTATAAATAATTATGAAGGGGTTATGAGTATATACTTCCTTAAAGAATAAATTTTTTATGATTATGGATTTTATACATAAACTGTTCAATTTATGTTAAGTGTTTTACAAGTTTGGATTTATGTATTTCGATTCATAAACTAATATAGTTTATGCCATTGTATAGAAATGGTACCTAGTGGAAGGAATAGAAACTATATCAATGCACGCGCTCCATGAAGAGATTCTCCTCCTACTGAAGATAACTATAGTGGAGCTTGTGATATAACTGGTGCTGATCAGCTTATCACTATATCAGGACAACTCACTCAGGTTATAAATAATAACCTTACAAGAATGGAGCACCCTGATCCACAATGTGGATGATAAATGTTAGATCGCTCTATTAGGAAACAACCACCAACATTCAATGGGGGTACAAATCCACTAGTAACTGAGAAATGGATACATTCCTTAGAGAAAATATTCCACTCCTTGGGGAGTAGTGAAAGGGAAAAAGTTGTCATGGAAGATTACCGCCTCACTAAAGATGCTAATCAATGGAGGTCATTGATTAAAAACACAAAGTAAGATTATGAAGTATCAAATATGCAAGGTAGGTAGTTTAAAGAAATTTTCATATAAGAATACCATCCTAAAGACCATCGAGTGGATATGGAAAGACAATTTATGAGTTTGAGGAAAAAGGAGGATGAGAATGTCGAAAAGTATGAAGCTGACATTACAAGGATAGCGAGCCATGATGCATATTATATACATAACCCAAGAAGTAAGATTAATCATTTCTTTAATGGTTTAAACCATTTATCTATCAAGCTTTATTCTCACAATCCTTCTCATCGTACGAATAAATTGTCTCATGTGCTATCAATATAGAAAAATATATCTCTATGTCATATGACTTTAAAACAAAGAAAGAGAAGAAGAGATCTTCTGAACACTATGGAAATAGAAATAAGGGGAAGAAGGGGAATTTTGAATATCCATCCTGCAGTAAATGTTGGAATAAACACCCTGGTACTTTCCTGAAGGGAATGTGAGTTTTTAACAAGTGTGGGGAAAAAGGCCACCAAAATCATGATTACAAGGGGAAGAAATAGGATTTCACTGTTGAATGCTACAATTTTAGAGAAAGGGGTAATTATGAAAATGAATGTCCTTAGAGCCAAGGGAACTTACCTCAGAAAAGGCCAAGGGATCAAGGCCAAGCTTATGATATCACTACTACAAAGGTTGAAGCTCTAAAGACATTGTGGAAGGTAATTTAATGGTTTCCTATAGTTTAGAAAATGGTTTATTTGATTCTGGATCATCCCATTGTTTCATATCTTCCTAGTTTTCTAAGAAAATTAGATATTTCCAATTTGATTTAATAGGGGAGTTTTCAATCAAAACTCCCAAGGAATGTATCATTGCAACATAGTTTTGTGAATCAGTTCCCATTAAGGAATATAAACGTTATTTATCTGTTGATCTCATCGTCATACCCATGATTGAATTTGATATAATCCTCCTTATAGATTGTATTTCAGACTGTGATGCAACAATTTATTATAAGAAGAAAGAGGATAAATTTTTTGATAATGATAAAGAGTACCTTATCTTTAGAGCAGAAATGTCATCACCTAATTATAATCTAATTCCACCCCTAGTAGTGCAACTAAATTCAATTATTGGTGAGGAAGAGAATGAAATAACTGTGGGTTAGGAAAGGAATGTTAAAATAGAAGATGTACCCTGTGTGCCAGAATGTGTTGATGTGTTTCCAGATGATTTACCTGGACATCCTCCAGAATGAGAAATTGAGTTTTACATTGATTAAATTCTTATTTAAAGGCCCATATCGAAGACCCCTTATAGAATGGACAGTGTGGAATTAGTGTAACTAAAGATAAAACTAGGGGACTTTAGTAATAAAGGATTTATTCTCCCTAGTGTTTCTCAATGGGGAGCCCCAGTTCATTTAGTTAAGAAGATATATGGATCTATGGGGTTGTGCATTGACTATTGGGAGATCAATGATATAACAATAAAGAATAAGTATCCCCTACCTCGCATTGAGTATTTATTCGAACAACTTCATGGAGCTCAATACTTTTCAAATATTGACCTTCGATCTATATTTCATAAGTTGTGAGTGGAGAAGGAAGACATTCCGAAAACAGCATTTTGAACTAGGTACGGGCATTACGAGTTTATAGTAATGCCTTTTAGACTGACAAATGCACCCTATGTCTTCATGGATCTAATGAATAGGGTTTTCAAGGAAGATCATGATAACTTTGTAGTGGTATTTATTGATTATATCTTTGTATAATCTAAATACTAATAAGATCATGAAAATCACTTGCGCATTATTCTAAAGACTCTTAGAAGACATGAATTACATGGAATTTTTATAAAGTGTGAAATATTGCTTTAGGAGATTTCTTTTCTTGGCTATATTATCTCTAAAGATGGAATATCTGTTGACCCTTCAAAGACCAAGGCAATCTAAGAATGTCTAGCACTGATGAGTATAACTGAGGTACACGGTTTATTGGTTTAGCAGGTTATTATCGGCATTTCGTCCAGAATTTTTCTTCATTGGATAACCCATTAACCATGCTCACACATAAAGGGGATAAATTTGTTTGGAAAAAAGAATGTGAAGAATGTTTTGAAGAACTGAAGAGAAGATTAGTCAATGCTCCTATCTTGACTCTACTATCAGGGAATGATGGGTTTTTTATTTATAGTGATGCATCAAAGAAAGGTCATGGTTGTGTTCTTATGTTGAATGATAGGGTTATTGCCTATGAATCCTGACAGCTAAATATTCATGAGAAAAACTATCCTACACATGATCTTGGGTTAGCAGCTGTAATCTATACTTTGAAGATATAGAGACATTATCTCTGTGGTGAAAAATGTGAGATATATACCGCTCAAAAAATGTTGGATTATATTTTCTCACAGAAAGAACTCAACATGAGGAAAAGTAGAAGGATTGAACTACTGAAGGATTATGATTGCAGGATACACTACCACCTGGAGATAGAAAATAATGTGGTAGATGCTTTGAGTGGAAATGATCATGGAGTTTTGAACAATATGATAGTTGAAAGGATCCTAAATACATGGATCTGTCAAATATGGATATGGGAATCACCATGGAAGGTGAAACATCAATACTTTTTCAAATTCTTTCAAACCATCATAACTAGAAAAGATAAAGAGTTCTTAGACCGGTGATTAAGAGTTTCAAAAGAAGATTATAGATGTGAGTGATGGGAGGTTGAGTGACTTTGTGTATGAAGATTGAATTTTAAAATTTGGGAAGAGACTTTGTGTTCCCGATATACCAAATCTAAAAGGGGAATTATTGGATTATTCTCACAGTTCCAATTTCACTATATATCCTAGTAGCAATAATATGTATAGATATTTGAAAGAACATTTTTGGTGGGACCACATGAAGAGGGATATTGCTAATTTTGTGTCAAGATGTATAGTTTTTCAACAAGTGAAACCTATAAGGCAATAGCCTGGAAGAGTCATGCAACCTCTTCCTATACTTTAGTGGAAATGGGATGATATCACAAATGGGATTTTTCGTGGGTCTACCAAAGACTCCTAGAAGGAATGATGAAATATGGGTCATTTTTTATCATCTTACCAAGTCAACATATTTTCTTGCTATAAGGGAATATTTACCACTTGAACGTTTAGAAAGACTATATATTAATGAAGTTTTAAGACTTCATGTAGTACAAATATCTATTGTTTCTAATCATGGTCCCAATTTTACATCATGATTCGTGAAAAGTCTTCCGAAAGCCTTGGATATTAAATTTCGTTTGAGCACTTCCTACCACCCAAAAACTGATGGACAATCAGAACAGACTGTTCAAACCTTAGAATACATGTTGAGATCATGATCAAATTGATATTCATGGTATGTGATATCAATATTCACCTCTCATAGAATTTCCATATAACAATATCTTCCATTAAATAATGCAGATGGAACCATATAAAGAATTATATGGAAAGAGATGTCTCACACTAACCTGGTGGGATGATGTTGGTGAAAGAAAACTCGTAGGCCTAGAACTGGTGGAGGGAACGATGGAAAAGGTGAAGGTAATCCAAACCCACATTAAAGCAACACAAAGTATGCAGAAGAGCTATACTAAAAACCGAAGGAAGGATTTGGAATTTTAGGTAGGAGATCATGTTTTCTTTAAGGTATCTTCATGGAAGGGTGTAATATGTTTCGGTAAGAAGGTAAAATTAAGTCTCAGGTACATCGAACCTTTTGATATTCTAGAACGAATTGGGGTTGTATCTTACTATTTGGCAATGCCACCATGTCTCTTCAAAGTTCACGATGTATTCCACGTATCAATGTTGAGAAAATATAGGCCTAGCCCAACGTATGTACTCCCATATGAGTAGTTAGAACTAGAACCTGATCTATCTTATTGAAAATAGCTTGTCAATATTCTTGATACAAAAGATCAAGTGGTGAGAAACCGAATGACACATCTGGAAAAAGTTCTATGGGGAAACCATAAGATGGAAGAGGCAACGTGGGAACCCAAGGAACTTATGATAATGAACCACCAGAGTCTTTTTTACAGAGTAATACTACAGAAATTTTGAGGAAAAAGTTTTTTCAAGGAGAGGAGAATGTAACACCCCATGCTTCCACTATACTCTTCTCTTTGAATAATACAATAGCGTGTGTTGTACACAACTTCGAGTTCTTACACACAACAACAAATCAAACTAGCCTTTATGAATAGTAATACCGACTTTTGAACTTTTATAAATATTATCATTCAAAATATACTTCATTTATGGATTCAGAATATCAAAATTATCTTAGGTTGAATTTTTTGTATTTTTCTAAAAACATTCAATTTTTGATGAATAGTGAAAAACACTTAGTTATAGTTTAAAACAGAATTTTTATTTAAATAAATATTTATTTTATTTCAGTTTATTTTTAGGTCAAAATAGATACATAATACTTATATAATGTTAATTTAATTCATTAGGGTTAGTTTATAATAATTTTAGATATATAGAAATTTTATTGATCTTTTTACCCTCATTTACCCACCTCCTAGGAGCATTTGAAAATTTACATAAAACATAATTTTACTACTTCTCTGAGTTGAACATCAAAAATATGAGAGTCATAATTGATATTAGTAAGTAATATGTGGGTTAACAAGAAGAAAATAATTTTTGATGAATAGTAACGTTTTACTTTTATTTACCACGGTTAAAAGTAAATAGGGTAATTAATGGTAAAAATGATATTATCATTACCCTAACACATTTCCTAATTCTATTGGATAAGTATAATTTTACCGAAAAAACCATAGGAATAATATATGAACCTCTTTGGTCCAATTATATTAGATTAGGACTTTTATTATTATTTATTTCAAAGAAGAGTTAAAAGAGATAAAATCTATGTTTAAAAACTAAAACATTTTTAATATAGGGTTACACCTAAGATATATTTGACTATAAATATTCATTAGTAAGGTAAAACTATTTCCTACATAATGGTATTCTATTTATATTTTTGAGATATTAAATAATATAATTTATTTATGACATAGTGATGATGCAGTAATTACTTAATTAAAGAAATATTAAAATAATTGATATTATAAATATCCAAATAAATGTAATTTGAGACTTTTTATTAATTCCACTAATTTTCAATGTTAATATTACATATTAGGGTTGGTTAGATGAATTTTGTTCAAAGTAATAATGCTGTTATGAATTTATAAAAAAAAATACCAAATACTTTCAAAATTGACATAAAATAGTTGTTAAAACAAATATTATATTATTAATTGATATTATATTCCAAAAAATATAATGTTTGGACAAAAGTCTTATATAATTATTGGTGTATCATTAATGAACCACATGTTGTTCTCTTGGAGGTAGGTAGTATGTTTATTCACCATATAATATAAAAATAAAAAGAGACATGGTAAATGTCAAACTATTTAACTAAGAGTTAAATCTAAAAGATAAGGTTAATATAGTGACAAAAACCTATCCAAAACCTATTGGTTAAGTGGTTTTAGACCCCTCCCCACCATATAATTTTCATAATCTACTTTGGAGCCTTTATAAATAGAAAATAATTTTGTTATAAAATATTATTTCTTTCTTTTCCAAAGGTTCCCCTCACCCCTCTTATAAAAGGGCACTTAACCTTCTCTCAAATTAACACCTTTAAATCCATTTGGCTCGGTCAACCCCTACCCAAATACCCTCTCAAATTTCCTACCTTTATCCTATAGTCCTTACATTATTCAGAAAGCCTACCTATGGAGCGCTCTTGAACAAATCAAAAGGAAGAACCCGAAGACAAGGTAAATATTTCATCACCTCTTTCAAGTTACTTTCTTCTTCCACTTCCTCTTTCTTTGTTGATTCCATTCTAAAATAATAACTCTAGTATCTTCTATATATTGTGATGTTATTATAAATATGGTACAACCATATTCATTATTCTATCTATCATTTTAATGACATTTAACCATACGTGTGTACGTACGACTTATTGTCTCCACGTCATGGTGTAATTTTTATTCAATACATTATTATTTGGATAGTTATAATATTGATGTGTAATTGTTGTAAATAAAAAATATAACATGATAATGATTTTTTATAAATGATATACCATCAAAATATATATTATTTTAATATCAAAAGAATTAATTTTTTTCTCGTGTGTACGTAAGGATTACCGTCTCCAAGAACACGATGAGATTCATTCCCCATCGTATCCATTCAAGAATAATTTTTATTTTATGATTACAAATACTGTTTAAAGACTTAATATAAATCTGGATGTGAATAAGATACATCCCATCCATAATAAATAAGACTCACATAACAAAGAATATAAGGGAAAATGAATCCTTTAACACTTGAAACGATGATAATTATAAGATATTATTAACAAAGAAATGTTAAAAGATCATATATGATATCATATTAATGAATATGATTCTTATATAATTTAATAAATATTATTTCACCATTATACAAGAGTTAAACCTACTCTCTACCATGGAAAATTATAAGGTAAGGGTTAACTCTACAATCTCTTCATTATCCAAGGTTGTTTATACGTAATTATCTAATCGGCCTTCTTTATCATCCACGTCTATGTTTCTTAAAAATGTTTTCCAAAAAATTATTACTATTTTATAGACTATGAGTTAATGTAATTTATACCCTTTTGACTTTTGTAGTATTTATAAATGAATCTTTCCGTCATTTTCCAAACATGGTACTTTTTTACCTTTTCGACAAATTTATTGTATGAATGTTTTTCTAACATATACGGCGGGTGTGGCTATTTTATGTTGTTATAAAATTGTTAAAGCATCCTTTACATGATTATATTAATATTATTAAAATAAATGTTTTCTTTTAAAATTATAAGAATTTTAAATTATTTCAAAATAGAATTATATATTTCTCAAATAAATGTTTTGATTTCATCTATGTCTACATCGTTTGATGGATTGTAATCTTATTTGAAGTTGATTTGTTATGATAACAAACATCCATATAATAATGAATGATTTTGATATATTTGACTATGGATGTGCTATTTTTATACCACTCATGGTTACTGGATAAAGTATTGACTTTTCATATTATTGTTTTAATATGAATGATTATGTTATGTTTAAACCTTTTCATATAAGGAATGCATTGGACTTACAAAGTGATGGGTGGAGCCCGATATAGCTCCTCGATGCATCAGTAGGTCTCATAAGAAAAACTCGGGTCTTGGCAGAAGGCTATTAAAAAATCTTAATTGTAGTCTTGGTAAAAGGTCATGACTATGTGGTTATGAAAGTCTAGCATTATGCATTCCATCATTATGAAAGTCGATATTGATATTCCATGTGATTATTCAACTAGAAGAATATCCTTGTGAATAAGTAAATGGAATTATTTGATTTTATCTTTCCCATATTATGCAGAATTCTATGTGTAAAAGGATTTTGTTTTAGTCTTATACATTTCCTTAAATGTTTATTCTTATTTATGAATGTTCCCTCTATATTGTTATCCATGATGAGAATCTGAGCTCACCCATTTCTATTTTTAATTTTTCCCTGGATTTGAAGATGTATATTTTGACTGACCTGCAAGGATAGTCTATGGGATCTCATTGTTGTATATGGAAACAATGTTGTTGTAGTTTTCAATTTTATGATGTTATGTAAACCTTATGAAGGTATCTAGTACTTCCAAGGCTACTACACTTATCAGTCTTTTGATACTTGATCTTTTGTGATCATGACAATGATGCGTAATAATGCACTGACACAGGGGTTTTGGGGTCGTGGAGTTACACAATACACATCATTTCATCCTTCTTTGATGTGGTAATACATGTTTTAAAATTGTCCACTTCCCAATTCTTCTCGATAAGCAAGCTATTTAAAGGGAAATTCCAGATTTATTATCCATTTTCACGGGCACACCATAATCTATATAAACACATCATTATTTTTTAAATATCTCATTGTATAATGAATAAATATCTTGGTTTATTTAGTGTTTTATAAAAACAATTATGTATTTTTGGTTTAAAATATCTTCAAATGTTTCCCATAAACCACACTAAAATGTTTCATTTCTAATGATTCCTAAACACTCTATGTACATGTTTTCACATCTGATTCACATCAATTATATTGATATATTCTTGTTTTCTCTACCTATTGTCCATGTATAAATTAAATCCATTCTTCCACAGAAACCATTATGATATTCCATTTTTTTCCATTTGACATGATTAAGATGCCCAATTCATTCCATGGGTTACCCTTATGTTTTTTTTTGATTCCTTATGTATAATTTGTCAAGTGGACTAAATATTCATGAACATATTCTGATGGGTTATCCTAGAAATCTCTGTAATGAATTGTGTAATTTTTAATATCATGAAACATCATGTGTAGTGGCCTTATTGGATAACATTGACTCATGATCCTCAATGTGAAATGGTCTTGGTGGTTAGCCTTGACTCATGGTCCTCAATATGAAATGGTCATGGTGTAAATCTTTGACTCATGCTCATCCAAGTAAAATGGACTTGTTAGTTATCCTCAACTCATTATTATGTCAGTTTTTATGTTCATTCCAAATTTATATGATGAAATTATTATATGATCCAATGTTCTATATGTTATGATTCCATATGTTTATTCATGTTCCATGCCCTTTTTTATTTCATCATGTTATGCCTTCTAAACCATGTTTTATTCTTTATTCATATTATTATTCCTTTACTAGTCATTATTGATCATCCCATTGTTCATGTATTCCCCATTTTATCATATGAATACGTAAGAAATTTATTTATGTTATGAGATCATTATGGATATTAAATAAATTATGTTTTTGTTTTTGTTCCATGTTTTAAATTTTATGTACCTAATCCTCAAAATAAACTATAATTTATGATCCTTTGTTTTTATTTTATGGCTATTTATGCCTACAAAAATGAAAAAACATTCCTAGATAGATATGGGAGTTATATTTTTCATGAATATGAGGTGTAGTGAGCTTGGGTGTTTAAAGTTATGACTATGGTGATATACCGTGGTCCTGTTGTAATAACATATACATTTTACCATGATTTAGAAATAAAGGAGATATTCAATTATTAGATGAACTCTATCATAGTTCTCTATAACCTAAGAATATAGAAGATGATGTTTTAGCGTAGTTGATCATGGATTCAACATGACCATATTTGATGAAGAGGATGTGTTAAATTCTACGGAGTAAGTCTTATGCTATTCTATAGATGATAAAAAAATAGCAGTGGAAAGAATATAATTAAAAATAATGCTACAGAATAGGGTTTTCCCTAAAATATGAAGGGTTTGATTTTTGAATAACTGATTTGTTAGAGGAAGATAATATCTACACTATAGGGAATATGTTGCATCGTAGTCTATGTATACCCATTCACACATGAAGTTGGTTGTGTCATAGTGCTCAACCCCAATAAGTAGGATTTGGAACTTCTACACATTTAAATACACGATCTCATCTAGATGTCTACATAATTAATTTTAGATTTTGGGGAGGTAGGAGGAAACACCATATGTTGGGGATATCTCAAACATGAAATAATTTTGAATCTTTTGAAAAATAAGAATCTCAATAAATACTGAGTTACAAACTTGTGAATATATTAAATTATAGATAAGTGAATACACTCCCACTATCCTAAATACATGTAGATTGGGTAAAATTTTAAAAATTATACATTAAAAATAGAGTTTTATAACTGTTTCAGGTGGATAATGAATTGTGAATGGAAATTTGGAATAGTTGAGAAGTGAGAGAATTTATTGAAGGAAGTGTATCCTTAAATTAGAAATGGTTCATGATGTACAAGGGGTTCAACAAATCCCCAAAGGAGGCTGGTTCTGAGATCTATTTTTACTACTGATATAGAATATTTCTATGACACTAGGTTATTTTAGTTTTATAATCCCAGATTGACTATGATGAGTGTTAAATCATTATTTCCCAAAAATGTAGTTAAGGGGGATATACGTACTATAAAGGGGTAATATTTGGTATCAAATTTATCACATCATTTGTATATTTTTCATTTCATCCCAATGTCCCCCTCCTTCAAGCACGAACAGAAATCTGAGTGTAGGGTAAATCAATTTAAATACATCAACTATTTATCACTCTCATGGAATAAATAAGGCAAGATTTAGGGATACCTCTATTAAAATAAGGTGGAAATATTACTTCATATTTAACCATGTATATGTTAGGGGAAATGGGCATCTATAAATTAGCGAGTGAGTAATCTTGGAGGAATATCACTTCACTTCAGTCCTAAAAAAATAAAATTTAAAAATCACAACATCCTTACAAAATTTTGTACGTGAACATAGATTTATAATTCTTATTACATTTATCTCATTCATAACAATCCAATTCAATTAGTTTTTTTAATGTTTCATTAAATTTTTATATACAATTTCTAACCATTACCTATAGATCTACATCATCCTCCACTCAACTTCATTTTTAAACAAGTTAGTGATTTTTTAAGTTAATAAATTTGGACTTTTATTTTATTTAGGGATCTAATGATTCCATTTAGCTGTCCTAAATTTTTTTATTATTATTTAGTTTAGTGGGATATATCACATGATATTAAATGATTCAGGTGGTCCGATCTGATTAACCATCTTAATTATTAGTTTTACCTTTCAATTACTCTTTCAGTAGTTAATCTGTGTTTCTTGAGACATTCCTTAATCCTTTGAATGGAATTTTATAACCATTTAAAAACCCTGAAAATCCCACACCACTTGTGAATGTATTTTATTGGGATCAATAATTTTTGTAAATAATTAGGAATATTAAATATGTAGCATTCTATTATGTTATATTATGGGATTTTCATGTTTAAGGAGAAATTTAGACAATTTTATCAGGTAAGGATGTATGTGAACCTCTCATTTGTTACACTAATAGAAACTAGAGTGGTCTTGTACCATCATATTTCATAGTGTAAATCTTAATTTGTGGAGAAATTTATAACTAATATATTCATAATTAGTGGGGAACCCATATATTAATCTTCTATTATAAATGAACATTAGGCCTACCATAATATAAAAAAACAATACATATCTACATTTTACTGCTTGATAATTCCCATCTAAGATCCACATTGTGATCTAAATTTTGTAAGGGGTTTTTATGGGTACTTAGTGCCATTAATGATTTGATTAATCGTATTTAATATATTGGGGGGATGAGGGGGATGAGTTGCATCCACCCAATTTGGAATTGGTGTTTTCTCTAGTTTTAGTGGTACATAATTTCCGTACATGGCCTCCATTAAATAAATTATTTATTTTATGAAGTTAAAAATATCTAGAGGAATTATTTTCAATCCAAAATCCTGAGATGAGGTAGTATATAATGAATGATGTTTTAGGAAGACAATGTTGTTGTTAAAGACTGGTATAGTCTTTCTTATGGTATCTCAACTAATATGGTTTTGAATACTATCCCAATAGAGAGAAATCATGACATCCCATGGCCACCACGTCTATATAAACAAGTTTCCTGGATCATGTATTGGTTTTGTGGCCATATTCTGTTATTTTTATAAGTACATATTCTTAATGTGGTTTGGGTTTTCTAAAGGGAGAAATGTTAGTCTCCTCATAGGGGTTTTACTCCATGGGAATATTTCTACCAATTGATTCATCATTGACTAATTTTAACTCCTTTATCACCAATTAATATTGATAAAATATTTCATATACAATAGTAGGAAAACAATATTTGTCTAAAAGGGGCTTTTTTCAACACATTCCCTTTTTTACCTAACCATATATTTTTGAGGCAGTTGTAACTAAGAATTTGTAGGAATCCAAAAATTTTGGTTCTACATCTCGTGATGAGTACAAACACAATCTATAATTATTTTGGTGTGTACTGTGTTCAAAATAGAGACCTCCTAATTTTTCTCTTCTATGTAAGAATCTTTTTTTGGATCATTATTTTGGATTATGTTGATGAAATTATTTTATGCAAAACATGCTACTAAAATCATGTCCTTGTCATAAGGGTAATGAGATTGGTTACTAATCTCATCATGGGGGATATTATAATTGTAATTTTTATTTCCTTTCATGGAGTATTGTTTCAACTTGTGGACCCTACAATTTTCTATCTTCTCCATATAGTTATCTGCTTGAACGAATTTATGGTGGGTTATCTAGGGGTGGTCTGTCAAAATCCTTACTGAATGTGTCCATAATGTGAGATATCGATATAAAAAATTAAGAAAAATAATATAACATTCATGGATAATTTCTATATGTTTATATAATATTGATTTTAAGTGGGGAGGTGGTGGTGATATTAACTTTCTCATCCTTGTTAGATATGGAAAACTTGGTTTCACCACTATGAAATCTTATACTATCCTAGGATTTTATGATCCTAAAGGAGGTGGTGGTAGTAAAAATAACCCCTTCTCTATAGAACAAGGTTTTTTCTAATCACGTTCAATAGAAACCATATTTGATTCCCTCTTGATTACATAGTCATCACTCTAAGATTGATCTGGACACAGTTCACTTTCTGTGAATTTGATATTTGTTACTAAATGTATCACCTCAACCAAAGTTTTGGATTTCATCAGATGATAATAGTTTTTAACCTTTTTAGAGGCCTAATGCTGGACTATCTTGATGGATCATTCCTATTTGGTTCACTATTTTTTAATTTAGACGTAGAAGGACCATGTTGGATATGATCAAAACTATTTATAGAGTGTATTCATCTAACCCAACCAGATGCAATGATGTTTAATGATATCTTTCTAAGTGGTTTATTTTTATTGGAGGGAAAAGTGAATGAGGCCCTCAAATTTTCCCTTGTAATATATATATATATATATATATATATCAGATTGGGTGTTAATGATCAACTAACAAAGATTCCTTAGTGAATTAAATCATTCTTGTTAGAGATCTCCATGTTTCCTTTTCAACTATTGGTTCCACTCAACTAAAAGGGTTCCCAAGTCAAACTAATTATAGAGTGCTCATATTTACATGATCCACAGAAGGTAGAGTTTTAATTTTCAGAATAAGATGAGTCATCCATAACGTTATATGTTGATAGTGTATAAATCCATCAATTTAATTTATTTGAACTTCATACTATGAAGTGGATATGGGAAATAACATTACTTAAATATCAGAATTGGCAAAATCATTCCTCATAAACACATTATTCTTTTCATCTTCCGTATCAAAATCCTCTATCATATCTAACCTGATATGTTGTTTCCCAGATACCTTAGTAAGAGGAGAATGATTAGTTGAATCCTTATCTATTGTATTAAATTATTAACAATCCCAAGGTTGTATGCATAATGAACACAACCATAGACTATATTCTAATTTATAATTTATATCACTAGTTAGTGATACAATACTTGGTGTAACTAGACTCAATATATTGAGGGACTCTCAATATATGTAATTTCTTATAGTTTCCTCAATAAGGGGAAGAACTTATCTACGTAAATGAGATGTTTTGTGGGGAGGATTGTCGCCAAAATTTATATCATGATGATGTCAACCATTATAGCACAATGATTGGTCTGAGGGAGGATTAAAAATATATTATCTAAAGAGAAACATTAGGGATGAAAATTCATAATATGACAATTAGATGATCTTATTTAAATCTGATATTCTAAATGTGACAATGATTTTTATTGATAAAACTAAAAGAATATTTCCTATAATCAATCTTGATATTTCCACAAGGAGGTCCTTTATTGTAGAAACTATATAGAGGAAATCCAGAGTTTCTGGTTGGAATATTATAGTGATAACCTTCAATACTATATTTATTTCCATTATATGATGGTGATTTACAAATATTTTAGGGCATTATATAGAGATGTTTCATGTCCTTAACATCACAAACATTCAGTAGTGTAGGGATATGGGAATGTTCCTTTGATTTGGGATACCCTTAGTAATAATTTATATTGGATGTTCTCAATTAAGAATTTGGAGTCATATTTTGAACACAACATCCTAAAAAATTGGCATCCCTCCTAATAACATCCAATATTATCATAGAAATATGTTGAGGAGGTTTTATAAGGTTCATAGTATTATGGGATTCTCGAATCTGGAATTTAAAATTTGTTATTGATCTCTAGTTAGAATGGGGATATGAACATGATCCCATTTTTCATTGTTCTCAAATATATTCCAACTATCCTCCTAAATGAGAGTAATAATATATTTCAAAACCTGGATATCTTTTGAAGTATATTAATGAGATACATTGGTTGTGGGGGAAATATTTAGTGTTTATCCTCTATTGACCACAATGATTTGTAAATAGTATCCATGCGATGTTTATTCTAAAAAATGTTGATACTCTCATAAAAAATGGAAGGGGATATGAGCATGCCATTTGATATTTTGCATAATATAATGATGGGATTATTTCATGGGAATGAGAATACTATTCCTTTGTTTAAAAGGAGTGGGATATAATCCTGCACTTATCATTAAACTACCACTGGGGTATATAAACGGAATTCATGTATGAGTGTGGGAACATGTATCATCCCCCTTTCCATTCCCTGATATGTTACTATTCTTGTTATGATGTCACAAGAGTAGCTAGCATGCTTGACAGTTGGGAATTGTAATATGGTCCCTGCACTTAGGGATGTGAAGATATGATGACATTTTTTATTTAGTGTATCCTTGTAATGTTGTAAAACATATTATCCAGTAACATAGATATATGTAAACTCACCAACTACCACTAAATATTATTGACAGTCACCCTTATTGGAGGTAGATATATGAGACTGATCCCTATTATTAACATCTGATCACCCCTAGAGAGACCTCTAATAATCTTTACTCTGTGTGAATGGAGTATATACCTACTTAGTGACATCTTAAATGAGATGTATAGTGGTTTATGTTGTATATCATTGATGAAATAAGAAGTTTATCTATGAACTAAAAGTCAAATCCAAAACTATAGTTTGGTTACAAATGCCTCTCAGTCTACCTCCCTATCATATGGTATGGACTAGTTTCTATATACTATGGAATGGATCCCAATGAAATTTTCAATGGTGGTTGGTGCCTCCTTATTAACCATGGTATTAATTTTTTAGTGAGTATTTTCCTAGCTTTTGATGGTTTAGAGGCTCTCTCATCCCACGTCAAATGTGGTAATTGTACCATCAAGGTCGTACGTCCTCACCAATGTGTTTTTTAACATATCATTGGTGATTCTACATTAGTAATAATTTAATCTAGTTTGATATCCCCTAGATATTTTTAAATCAAAATAATATTTATATTATTGGGGGATTCCATTAGTTTGGATTGATGGGGATTTTGTGGTTTTTATAATATCAATAAATATGAATATGAAAACCAATAAATTTTGAATCAGAAGTAAAAAATCATTTTTGAAAAGTCACTTTAACTATCAACAGTTTCATATTTTGTTCATTATTCAATTTCTGATGGAAACATTCAATAGATGGTTTGTTACTTGGAGAACATTATGTTTTTGTTGTTGGGGGGGACCTGATTTCTAAGGAAAGGTAGCCAATATGAATTTACTAACAACCCCTTAAAATCTATATTGGTCGAGTTGGTGGGTCATTGGGCTCATAACATCTTTTTTGAGGTAATTTTTTCCTACTCTTGGACTATTACATATATTGAATAAATGTTCATGAATCATTTTGAATTCCACCTAGGGGACTGGTTATACCTATTCTGGGCATTGGTTATAGACATATATTGAGTTGAACATCTATATATATTATAGGTTCTCAGACTATTTTCTTTACTAATCTGTTATGCATAATTTTAATGTATAATTGTTTAAAGAATCATTATTGGGTACTCTAGAGATTACCTATTTGTTGGAATGTGTTCAATGTTAATGGTGGCGGGATTGGGACTATAATACGGTTTTCTATATATCTTTGTGAAATGAATCTTAATCCAAAAAGTCTGATTCCACTTAAATTAGAATGTTGTAACTTTTAAGGTAATATGAAAAGGACTTTTCTATAGAGTACAATGTCATCTGGTATGTAATATTAACTAAAATATTCCAAGAAATTTTTACTGTGGGAATTATTTAGGAGATTCCCATAATGGTTAAAATTGAATGAAATATGCCACAATGAGGTTAGACTATTTTCAAATGGAATTTTGACCTTGGAGGTATGTGATTGATTTGATTGATGGGAATATAGCCCACAGAGAATAATGTTGTTTTATATGGAATGTGGATAAATAGGAGAAACATAGTGATAATTATAAGTAATATATACCTCTATGTGGGCGACAGTTTCTTCAGGAATTTTTCCCTAGTTAAAGGTACATGAAATCTCATAGGGAATATAGCCCCTGGAGGAAGAACATAAGAGGTTTTATGTAACACCCTGATATTTTATGAGAAGTATTATTTTTAATGTATTTGATTCAACACTATTCTTCGATCGTGTTACAAAAAAATTCAAGTTCACAACATTGATTCTATATATATATATATATATTCAATGTATAAATAAAATATGGTTGGATTCTATTATACACAACAACAACAGAATATTTCACTACACACAACCCTGACATGGCATGCTTTACATGCAACCGTGACCTTCCACGATAGCGTGTGTTGTACACAATACCGAGTTTTACTAAACAACGATATGTAATTAAAATATTATATAAGCTATCCGTTATGAATTGTAATACCCACTTTTTTAAATTTTATAAATTTTATCATTTAAAATGGCATTCATTTTTGGATTCGGAATATTGAAATTAGCCTTGGGTGAAATTTTGTAATTTTTTTGAAAACATTCAATTTTTGATGAGTAGTGAAAACACTGAGTTATTGGTTAAAACCGACTTTTTATTTAGATAATCATTTTATTATTTAAATTTATTTTAGGTCAAAATAGATACTTAATACTTATATAAGTTCAATTTAATTCATTAAAGTCATTTTATAATAATTTTAGATATATAAAAATTTTATTGAATTTTTCACCGTCTTTTACCCACGTCCTAGGAGAATTTACAATTGTACATAAAACATAAATTTACCACTTCTATGAGTTGAATTTTGAAAACCTGAGATACACAGTTAATATCAAGGAGTAAAATGTGGTAGAATAAGATAAAAATAATTTTTGGTGAATAGTAACATTTTTACTTTTATTTACCTCGGTTAAAAGTAAATAGGGTAATTAAGTGTAAAAAATGATATCATTATTACCCTAACACATATAATAATTCTATTTGATAAGTGTAATTTGACCAAAAAACCCTTAGGAATAAAATATTACCCTTTAGGCCCATTTAGATTAGATTAGGACACGTATTATTATTTTATTTAAAAAAGAGTTAAAAGAGTAAAAAGCAAAGTTTAATAACTAAAACATTTTTAATATAGGGTTATTCATAAGATAAATTTGACTATAAATATTAATTAGAAAGCTAAAAAGATTTCCTATATAATGGTATTTTATTTATAATTGTTAGACATTAAAAGTTTTAATTTATTTATGACACAATGATGATGTAGTAATTAACTTATTAATGAAATATTAACATAATTGATGCAATAAATACACAAATAAATGCTTTTTGAGACTTTTTTAAATTCCAATAATAAAATAGGTTAATTGGACACGTTATTATTGATTTAATTAACTTTTTTCAAACAAATAATGCTGTTATTATTTTCACAAAAATCAATTACCAAATAGTGTCAAAATTGAGATAAAATAGTTTTTAAAACAAATATTATATTATTAATTGTTATTCTATTCATAAAAATCTAAGGATCGGCCAAATGACTTAGATAAGGTCATATATATTAATAATGAACCAATTGGGGTTCATTTGGATTGTTATAGTATATTTATTAACCATATAGTGTAAGAAAAAAAGAAGACATGGTAAAAGTTAAATTATTTAACTTAGAGTTAAATCTAAATGATAAGGTTAAAATAATAACCTAAACTTGTCTAAAACCTATTGGTTGAGAGTATTTCAACATATCCCCACTTTAGATTCGAAATAAATAAATTTGGGGCTATTATAAACCGAATATGACTTCATTATAAAATAATATTTTAAGTTTTTCCTAAGGTACCCCTCACCTCCCTTATAAAAGGGCACCTCCTCCCTCTTCTCTTTACACAATTTTGTGCTTTCATGCTCGGCCAACCCCTACTCATTTCCCTTCTAAACATCCCTAGAAACATTATAGAGGTTCTGGTGTCCTCAAAAATCCAAATCTACTACCTCAATAAGAAGCTTAAAAGTGGTGTGTCGAAGAAGAGGAGGTTTGGATACGTATGAAGCATATCAGACCTAGGGTAAGGGATAATTATTCCAATCTCATTCTTATCTGAGATTTTTTATTCATAAGTTTTTAATGGGGTTATTTTTATCATCCTTGTCCATATGTTCTCAAAAAATCATAAATTTTTTACTTTTCTTCCATGTATTTTTAAAGTCATTTTACCCTTTTTTTCTTTTACAACATAGTATGGAAGGAATCTTTCTTTTGATTACCATACGAGTTACTTTTTGAATTTTTTGACAAAAGTACGAGAAGAATGTTTTTTAAATTAT
Source organism: Viscum album (assembly GCA_963277665.1). NCBI lineage: Eukaryota > Viridiplantae > Streptophyta > Magnoliopsida > Santalales > Viscaceae > Viscum > Viscum album. The sequence goes on along the minus strand of OY728123.1, from coordinate 2,056,786,826 downwards.
ACTACATGAATGGATTTTTACAGGTTTCATAACTCCTTATTTTCATGAAGCTTCCTGTACAATATTTCATGATTATTTTAATCAAAATCCATTACATTTAAAATTTCATGGCATTTTGAGAAAAGAAAATGATTTTGAAGAAGAAATTATATTTTCTTCAAGTATTCATTTCAAATGTTTTATCAAGAATATCTTCCATCAAAAATAGAATTATTTAATATGGTCATGTGTCATGTATAATTTCACTATTATTTACATGGTTTGATTGTGTTTATGCTGAAATGTTATCTATTTTTATATACGGATTATGTTATGATCGGATGATGTTTGTGAAACCCATTTTATTATCTGGGTTATGATGTATGATTTATATTTATTTTGTGGTACACATAAGAATTATTTCATTATAAGATGGGTGGGACCTATATCTCCCTCCAATGCATTGGTTAAAGATTTATATATCATGAGATAGACATGGCTGGAATGGTAAGTTAATCTGGTTCAGTGATACAGAACTGGAATGAGGAGTGAACTTGATTCACAAACGGACTTTGTACACTAAGATGGTCTTGGCAGCAATTCCTTGGCTACTATTGAAATCATATCATGTTCATAATGGTTATACACAATTAAATGTTTTATTCCCATGCTATTTTATCTTTATTGATGTTCCTTTATGACCTGTTCCTTACGTACTGCCAAGATTTATTTCACAACTCTTGATTTTGATGTGTAAACATTATGTTCATGTTTTGAAGTTCAAATGTATATGGCTTGTTTTATTTTCTCCATTCTTACCCTTACTGAGAATTTTAGCTCACCCTTTATATGTTTTCTTTTCCCCAATATATAAAGAAAGTTTATAGGTAAGAAAAAAGGGAAGAAATTTATGGGAGATGTTGAAGATCTTTCACCAAGATTAGAATATTATATTCCGAGTTTCCAAAGATAGTAAACTATTACAGTCCTTTTCTGTATATTTCTGTTTTGTATTAGGTATTCCGAAAAATTATGTAATGTCTATGTATTTCAATATTGGGTCTCTACAGTGGGTATCACAGGAAAGATTTATTTAACCTTTGGAAACTAGGATGCGAAAACTTTAGTGAAATCCCTAGAGATATTTATAAGGTATGTATAGGTATGTCCCTAAGGATAAGTATACGTATAGGTTATAGTCCTAGAATTACGGTAACTATCTTAGAATTATACTTAAGATGTTATATATTGAAATTAATCCGCCTTTATTATGTTGTTTTCCTAGAATGATTTTTTCCTATAACACTGTTCTTTTTAGGTTTTAGACGATGGATGGAACCCGAAGGAACCGTGTTGATCAATGTAATAGATAATAAAATGACTGACCTCGTGAACAAACCAATGTTATGAGATATGGAATGAAAAATCTTATTGAAATACTTACACAATCTATGAATCATTATGGACTTCCAAATGAGGAGAGAAAGGAACAATATTCCATTAAGTCCTTCATGAGGCAACATCCACCTTCTTTTAGTGGGTCTTCTGATCCACGTGTTGTTGAACAATGGATCGATACCATTGAAAAGATATTTTCCATACTTCACTGTTCAAAACATGGAAAATTCATTTTAGATGTTTACCATTAGAAGGTGAAGCAGACCAATAGTGGACTCTAATTAAGAATACAAGGCCGCAAGATGAAATTGAATCCATGGAATGGAATGAGTTCAGGAGCTTGTTTTTCAATAAGTACTTCCCACGTATTCTTCGAGCAATGATGGAGAAGGAGTTCCTTGAGCTTAAGAGAACGGATGATAAATCTGTTGGTATATACGAAGTGAATTTTATAAGGCATGCAAGGTATGAATCTGGATTTATCATCCAAACTGAAAGTAAACTTGATCGATTCTTCAGTGTCTTAAAACCAAGACTTCGAAGGGAATTAGCTATAAGAGACTTCAGTAGATATGAAGAAATGGTGCCTTGTGATATCAAGGTAGAATTAGAAGATTTTGTTACATATCCATCTAATGGTTTTGACAAAAAATGAAAGATGAAGTTCAAGGAAAAATCTCAGAACAATGTTGAAAAGAAGGTGAATGTTTCTTTATGCTCAAAGTATGGAAAGAATCAGGGTGGAGATTGTATAAAAGGTATTAGAAAATGTTTCAAGTATGGAAAAGAATGTCATCGTGCAGCGTTTTGTCGATGTAATGGGAAAAATGTTTCTAATGATGTGAATAGATAAAAGGCTACAGAGAATGCTCCACCAACACTTCAATGCTACAAGTGCAAGGAAATGGGGAATTATTCTAACCAATACCCTAATCCAAGGTTTAATTATGATCGACATAAACAACCTCTTAAGGAAATGGGAAAAGGTAAGTCACATGCAATCACTATTAGAAATTTTGAGTATGACAACAATGTGCTAGAATGCTTATGCGTCTATGTAAAGGTATCTCATTTATAATATTGCGGAACATTGGAATATCTATGTAACGGTTTGTTGTGGTTTTTGATAATTATATGGGATAGGTAACCATGAAAAGTGATTGAAATATTTTTGGAATGTAGATGATATTTACATAATGAATGGATAAGGAGAAAATAATATGTTTAATAGTATTCTTGAGCTCATGACGGATATAAGGACTATGTGTTATCATGGATTGAGTATATAGAATTTTTGGGATTTTGGTATGTGGAAACAGATAACTTTTAACTGCATTCATGTTTTCACTAAGGTTCAATGGGTATTCATTTTTCAATATAATGCATGAATAAGGCATTTGAATGTTTGGAATATGGCCAACAAGCCATATCTTATGTTATGTGGGGATAAAGGATGGTATTTACATCCTTGATAGATGACCTCTCTATTAATCATTTTCCTTATACTCTGAGTTTGGGAAAGCCTAAAGATTGGAATATATTAAGTTACACATTTGATAGTATTTTTTAAGTCTAGAAATTTTTGATATTATTTCTGGAATGTTATAATAGTGTTGTTTTAGAATAAGGGACAACCTACAGGACATACAACAACCCGCCGTGTCGGGAAAGGTTGCAGGAATCGAACCCACAACTGAAGTGCGGCAGGCCTTTATCGCCTAACTCTGTCCTACAAGAAGTCCATGGTTAGTATAAACTATTTTTATTTTATTAAGCGGTATGATAGATGAAGTATAAGCCCATTTTTGGAACCATATACGATTAATATCACCATAGATGGACTTATGTATAAAACGTTTGCTAACCTTATGTTTGAGACAGATGGAATGACCTATCATTCTATCGCATGATCTTATAACACTTTTCAAAAGACAAATTCAACTTCATTTCTTTAAGAGGTGAAGTTTAAATTTGTCAAGGCACGAGCAACGGTAAGATTGTACCAAAATCAGGAAATTATTTCTTCTAATTCAAATTTTTTTAACATTATGGAAATGATCATGAAATCCAAAAATGTTGTCATGTTGCCCTCATATCTGATGAATCAGATGGTACCATAGATCAAAACAAATTTATGGCTTTATGATTGTTGTATTTTTCATATACATGTTCTCTACCACTCACCATCAGAACATGATGGTTAGATTTCTCTTCCATATCCATATTTTCACTTATGTTGTCCAATGTGGAAACCCAGTGCTGAGTTACTTTGGGTTACCGTTATGATTCTAACTTTCCTTTTTAAAATGACGATTTAGTATTCCTTTTTATGATGTGGGTTTCTATGAAAGAAACTTTCAAGTATTAAACCATTTATAACCCCGACGAACTTTGTGCACGAAATTCATTTTAAGGGGGTAGAATGTAACACCCTGAGATTTTATGAGAAGTATTTTTTTTAATTTATTTGATGTAATAGTATTCTTGGATCATGTTACACAAAATTTCAAGTTCGCAAAAATGAGTGTATATATATATATTCAATGTTTTATTGAAATATGGTTGGATTATATTATACACAACAACAAATGAATCTTTAACTACATGCAAAACTGACTTGGTTTGCATTACACGCAATCGCAAGCTTCCAAGATAACGTGTGTTGTACGCAATACCGAGTTTCACTAAACAACGATATGTTATTAAAATATAATATAAACTAGCTGTTATGAATAGTAATACCCACTTTTTGAAATTTTATAAATTTTATCTTTCCAAATGGACATCATTTTTGGATTCAGAATATCGAAATAAACCTAGGGTGAAATTTTGGTATTTTTCTGAAAACATTCAATTTTTGATGAATAGTGAAAACACCGAGTTATTGGTTAAAACCGACTTTTTATTTAGATAATAATTTATTTTATTTAAATTTATTTTAGGTAAAAATAGATACATAATTCTTATATAAGTTCAATGTAATTCATTGGAGTCATTTTATAATAATTTTAGATATGTAAATTTTTTTTGAGTTTTTCATAGTCTTTTACCCACCTCCTAGGAGCATTTGCAATTGTACATAAAACATAATTTTACCGCATCTGTGAGATTAATTTAAAAACTCCGAGATACACGGTTAATATCAAGTAGTAAAATGTTGTTCAATAAGATAAAAATAACTTTTGGTGAATATTAAATTTTTTACTTTTACTTACCATAGTTAAAAGTAAATAGGGTAATTAAGGGTAAAAATGATATTATTATTACCCTAACACATGTCCTAATTCTATTGTATAAGTTTAATTCGACCAATAACAACCTTAGGAAGAAACTACTACCCTTTAGGCCCACTTGGATTAGATTAGGACACTTATTATTATTTTATTTAAAGAATAGTTAAAAGAGTTAAAATCAAAGTTTAATAACTGAAACATTTTTAATATTGGTTTATAGATAAGATAATTTCGAATATAAATATTCATTATAAAAATAATAATATTTCCTACATAATGGTATTTTATTTATAATTTTTAGAAATGATATGATCAAATTTATTTATAAGACAATGATGATGTAGTAATTACCTTATTGATGAAATATTAACATAATTGATGCTATAAATACCCAAATAAATGTAATTTGAGACTATTTACAAATTACACTAATTTTATAGGTTAATATGACATGTTATTATTGATTTAAATAACTTTTTTTCGAACTAATAATGTTGTAATGATTTTCACAAAAATCAATTACCAAATAGTTTCAAAATTTGCATAAAAATAGTTTTTAAAACAAATATTATATTATTAATTGTTATTATATTCCTAAAAATATAAGGTGTGGCCAAATGACTTAGATATGGTTATATATATTAATAATGAACCACTTGGAGTTCGTTTGGCTTTTTATTGTATGTTTATTAACCATATAGTGTATGAAAACAAGAAGACATGGTAGAAGATATATTATTTAACTTAGAGTTAAATCTAAATGATAATGTTAAAATAATAACCTAAAATTGTCTAAAAACTATTGGTTTAGAAAATTTCGACCCATCCCCACTTTAGCTTCGAAATAAGTCAATTTGGGGCTATTATATACCGAATATGACTTTATTATAATATAATATTTTATGGTTTCCCTAAGGTTGCCCTCTCCTCCATTATAAAAGGGCACCTCCTCCCTCTTCTCTTTACACAATTTTGAGCTTTCAAGATCAGCCAACCCCTAACCATTTCCCTTATAAACGTCCATATAAACATTATAGAGGTTTTAGTATCCTCTAAAGACCAAATCTAGTGCCTTATGAGGAAGATTAAAAGATGTGCGTCGAAGAAGATGAGGTTCGGATACGTACGAAACATATCAGACCTAAGGTATGGGATAATTATTCCAATATCATTCTTATCCAATATTTTTTATTCAAAAGTATTTACAGGGGTTATGTTTATAATCCATGTCCATATACTCTCAAAATGTTTTCATAAAATTTTTACTTTTCTCCCATTTATGTTTAAAGTCATTTTGACACTTTTTTGACTTTTACCACTTCGTATGGAAGGAATATTTATTTTGTTTACCAAACGATGTACTTTTTGAATTTACCAACAAAAGTACGAGAAGAATGTTTTTTAACTTATACGACATGAATGTATTTTTAGGGTTTCATAATTCCTTATTTTCCTATAGCTTCCTGTACAAGATTTCATGATTATTTTAATCAAAATCCATTTCATTTAAAATTTCATGTCATTTTGAGAAAAAGAAAATGATTTTGAAGAAGAAATGATATTTTCCTCATGAATTCATTTAAAGTGTTTTATCAAGACTATTTTCCATCTAAGATGGAATTCTTTAATATGGTCATGTCTCATGTATAATGTCCATATTTTTTACATGTTTTGATTTTGTTTATGTAGAAATGATATCCATTTTTTATATAGAATATGTTATAATGGGATGATGTTTATGAAACCCATTTTATTCTTTGTGTTATGATGTAAGATTTGTGTTTTTTTGTGGCACAGATAAGAATGATTTAATTATGAGATGTATGTTACCTATATCTCTGTCTAATTAATTGGGTAAAAATTAATATCTCATGTGATAGACATGGATAGAACGATATGTTAATCCGGTTCAGTGATACAAGATTGGAATAAGGAGTGAACTCGATTCAGAAAGGGACTTTTTCCACTAAGATGGTCTTGGAAGAAATACCTTGGCTAATATTAAAATCATATCATGTTCTTAATTGTTTACCACAATTAAATGTTTTATTCCCATGCTATTTTATCATTATTTATGTTCTTTTATGACCTATTCCTTACGTACTACCATGATTTATTTCAAAACTCAAGATTTTGATGTTTAATCTTTATATTCATGTTTTGAAGTTCAAATGTATATAGTTTGTTTCATTTTCTCCATGCTTACCCTTAATGAGAATTTGAGATCACCCTTTATATGTTTTCTCTTCCCCATGATATAAAGAAAGGTTTTAGGTAAGAAAAAAAAGGGATGATCTTTATGGGAGATGTTGAAGATCTTTCACCAAGATTAGAAGATTATATTCCGAGTTTCCAAAGACACTAAACTATTACGGTCCTTTGGTGTGTGTTTTTGTTATGTATTAGGTATTCCCAAAAATTAATGTAATGTCCATGTATGTTAAGATTGGGTCTCTACATTTTATAAGGAATATGACCCCATGAGGTTGAAAATTAAGGCTCGATGATTATAGGGTTGAACAACATTAAGTAATAATATGTATCCTACTTAATTAGAATCAAATCCCATCTAGTAAAATGTCTATATTGTGATGTCATTTAACTGGACTACACCGCATGGTTTTTTATCATGGAGTAAGGGTATTTTCATACAGTTTTAAATCATACGACTAGAATGTTATCCACATATTTTAACGTTATACAGTTTGGATGTAGTCATGAGTTTTGTGAAAATTAATGACTGATGAAAGCATACAAAAATAGTGCTACTGTAGATTAGAGAATCAAGGAATGCAACCATTAGGAGGCCAATTGGTGGAATTGATCATTGGGTGGAGACAAAATCCATAATTATGATGAAATTTTGTTCTTACATGTAGAAGGAAGACCATACATATCCTCTCATCATCCTACCCCTTCATTTATAGGGACTGATAAAGTTTTCCCTCTCTTATTCGGGGGATTAAAATGGTATATATAAATTTGACTCCAACTTCGGTAGCTTCCATCAATGTGTGGATTTGGGTATCCACTTAGAATCCAATCATATCAAATTTGAGTCGGGATCATCTAAACTAAACTTCATGTTTGGAAGATGGTATCAAGGATTTTATTATAAAAGTCACTCTTATTACTAAGTGATTTCCCGATTGAAAATTACCTGAGGGCCCTATAATTTAGTGACGATATGTAGTATATTCCTTTTTTTAAATAACGAATTTTTCTTTTTATTTATTACAGAAAGGTACACCACATAAGTAAAAAACAAATCAATGAAAACATAGAAATAAGACATGGGACTATGGGGATCAAGGCTCTCTAAAATAATGGAAATCAATTGTGACCACTCTAACCTAATCAACATGCTCAGGGGTGATGGGTTCTAAATCTGCTGAAAATCATATGAGGATTATATTTTTCACCGCATGCAGGTATAAAATATGAAACATTGTTACCTTCTCACCATGTGTGGTGTAATATCATATTGTTAGGTATATAGCTTATACACCTTCAAATTTGGTGTGTGATGTGACATGGGTGTTAATATTTCCTTGAATGGAACTTTCGATTCCCGTTGAGTCTATTTGAATTGGTTTTAATGAGATATTGTAATCAAGGAATGTTTCTAACATAAAAATAATTCTGTAGGCCTCGAAAAATATAAACTCCCCACTACTATAGAAGCTACTTAAATCCAACATGACTAAACTTGTATGATCCCAAAAAATTTCTACACCTATAATAATTCCTAGTCCAAATGATCCATAGACATTTATCTTGATACCAAACTCTATAGGTTTCAAAAAGAAATATATCCCTCATCTAGGTACAACATATGGAGGAGGAGGGTTTCTTCTTCAAATAATAACCCTTCTCAAAGACCTGATATTATCCCACAACTACACTGAAATGAACATGTTAATGAAAAGACTCATCTATTAGAGCATCATTGTCAAGGGAATGTTGGACTGGACTTCCATGCATGCCTTGTAACTAGAATACTAGATACTCCAACATCCCACAACCCAAAAATTAGACCATTACATACTCTCATTCATGTTCATGTACATTGCATGTTACTTCTTTTGATTAAAATCCATTCATAAATTAAGATACCTTTCTGGGATGATTATATAACTGAAGCTCCCCAAAACTATAGTTGTTTAGTCACCATCAATTAAAATATAACCATATATTTACACTATGTAGTTCTGATAACCCCAGTATTTACCGGAAATATTGATCCTCTTCCCTTTGATCACATACCTTATGGAATGAATATGTTTCTATATCCTCTAGAATAATAAATTATATTTTATGGGAATGTATTTGCAGAAAAAATATTTCCCCAGTAATGTCCCCCATTTTTGGGCTAGAGAACACATATGTATTACTTGGATAAGAAAACACCTATAAAGGAATTAACAATGATTAAATGGTCATTTATAGGATGGATCTCAATGAGATACAATACCTCTCCTTGATATTTATTTTGGATTATTAGCATATTGTAGGGGTGCCTCCATTTCTAGGAAAACGAGATGTCTAGTATAGGGAATCCCAGGATGCCGACAATGGAACTAGATAAGTTTTTAATCCATAAAATAGTCTAAAATAATCCTACAATCCTTCTAGAATGTAGATTATTGATGAAAATGTGACCCATAATAATATTAAATAAACCCAAAAAGTTTCCCAGAAGATCGTCATGGTTAGAACTATATTTTTATACTATTAATTTACCCAAGAGATAATGACCTTCTCGGACCACCAGGACAAGTATTTCATGGAGGCATCACATATTTCTATCCACACTATGAATATTAATCCATCTCTCATCCATTAAACTCGATATTATCTTCCGAAAAGACTAGTGACACCTTCCCTCACTATGAGAAACCCCTATAAAGGCAATTAGGATCTTTTTAATATTCCATATATGGTTTTAGGAACTATAAAGAAGGATATCACATGAATTCAGATAGTTGTGAGGATATAAATGATAAACATTATCCTTCATATAAAGGTCAAGAAGTTGTTTTTATATTCATTTATGTATTGGGTGATCCTATAGAAAAAATCCCTTATAGTGTTATATGAGAATATTTCTCGAAGAAGCCAAAGCTCCTCAGTACCCTATAGAAAAAATTCTTTTGTTAAATCACAAAATTTCTTTCATACATTTTCCCCAACATTCCAAACATAGTATAGAAGTATATATGCAACTAATATTCATAATAATGATCTCCATCACTCAATTTACTATATTATTCCATAATTGTTTGAGGCCCCTGATGGATCTACCCCCTTCACTAATGATAAAATTATTTCATCAGTTAAAGGAAGGTGAAAATACTATTAATGTGACTTATTCACATGAGTGTACAAATTTTATAATGTTATATTTTTTCCTATGAATTTACCAGGTGAATTCTAGATCAGGATAAAATATTAGTTGAAAGGGGGTCCCTTATCTTTGTACATGGATTTATTTGAATAATCCAGGTCTTTTCCTCATCATGGACAACAAAATTCATAGGGATATAAAGAATCTATAAAATAGGTCTCTCACCCATGGGGAGAAACAAATTTATCCCATAACCATGAAATTGAGTACATATTCTATTCTTTCATACACTATTTTCATGTTCAGAAACATTAGATATAGGGTGTATTTTGATAATTACCTCTATAATTTCTAATAAAATATAATTAAGGATTACCAGGACCTTTCTTTGGTGAAACCATATTGTTCTTAAATCATCAATTAATAGTGATATAACTCCATTCTCTTGTTGAGGACATTTCCAAGAATCCTATTTGAGATAGTGCACATGATAATTGGGCTATACTAGTCTAGTGAGGATGTATCCTTCACCTTATGGATAAGAATGAGAGTGGTTTCATAGACCATACGAGGTTTCTCACTCCTATAAAAGTAATCTTTTTTTGACTATATGAGATAAACCTTGATTAAATTCCAACACGCAACATGAAATGGAGATAGAAATCCATTAGAGAAGGGGATCCATTATGACTGATAGATAAGACATGTTTCTATATATTAGGCTCATCTAGTGTATTCTAAAAAAATCACTAATAGATGATGAAACCACTAAATGAAGAAACTCAAAAAGGTTTCCTTGACCTCTTGGTAACCCATCCTGCATAAAAGGATTTGAATTTTTTATGAAATATTTTAAAAAAAATCATCCATACCTAGAACTACCTTTATGGAATATAAGTAGGATCCATATTCCATTATTATATTTGAGATTATTCCCCACAATTTTCATTGATAAATTCTTGAAAATGTGATGTATTTTTCTCCCAAATTTAGGCATAAATCTCAATATTCTTCACATTAAACTCTCAATTGTTTAAGTAGAAATTTAAAAAAGTATCCCTTCTTACTAATGATGTCTCCAAAAATATCTTAATCCCATTCATTCTATGGAGTGGATTTTATATTATCAATGTAATTATTAATTCCATCCATACCAATGAGATGAGTTTGTTGATTTCCATTCCATGACGGGAGGTCCCATTTTAAACAACTTAACTTGTTAGAGAAACTGATTTGTGAACATACCTATACTGGTTTTTTCTTGGATGTGCTTTCTAACTTTTGATAAATAGGTTTGGAAATATCTCAGTTGGAAAAGAAGAAATAACCATTCCCTTATCCCTTTGATTCCATATTAATTATCAGAGGAGAGTGGTCCTAGATATAATGCACCATAAGTGTAAACCTGGTATCCAGGAAACTAGATACCTCATGTAGTTTAGAAAAAAATGATATAATTATCACCAGTATCTACATGGACCCTTCTTTTTTTAACCAGGTGTATATTCAACTTGATAATCCAAAATATAAGATCCCTCTCCTATACACAAAGTAAAAAATTATTATTGATCCCCCTATGGATAATACCCACCACTATTTTTTTGGAAACATCCAATATTGTGTTTAAATCATTTACCACATGCTGAGATGTATCCCCCCACATTAATAGAATCTAGGTTCAACAATAATAATTCGATCACTTGTGCATCACACTTTTCATATAAGATTGGTAAGAGATCATAAAAATCGTCATCATTGATCTATGATGTTATGTGTTTATTGGAGACATCCAACTTTTCCAATGAAATTTTTTTATTGATGTATATCTAGAAATGTTGTTTCGTAGTATACCCATGAATGATGTTAAGAAGCTGGACCATTAGAGTTAATCCATTAATTTTAAGGACATACTATTTAGGTTACATCACATCCACTAGAATAATTAAATTAATATGGAATTCATTATAAATGAAGTCAGTTTTATTCCAATCTCTATGGCTCTGAGGATTCCATATTATACTACAGATCATTTGTGGAGGGGTCACCTAGTTTTTTCCCATAGTGCTTATGATCACATTCACAATTATGTTAACCATTTAAATGAAATATTGGAATGAGGATAAGTATAAAAACCACTATGAGACAGATATAGAGGATCTATTGTCTGGTTTAGGTCTTAAATAGCATGTAATAATGGACTATAGCTAGAAGCATGGGTATAAGGAGAACAAAGAGAGTATTTATACACATTAAACAACACACTATACCTATTTGAAGTTTCCACCAAATGGAATGGAATAGATATATTCTTTACACGATTCAAGGATCCATTACTAACCTTATTCTAGCATGCAATCTACACCTCTATGCATTCTTGGACAGTATATGGTTGGTAGGGAACCATCTTCTTGCAGTAACCACCAGTAGAAAAGCCAACAAGGTAAGAAGACCACAATATGGGAGGGGAAGTGGTGTGTGGTATGAGTAGGAGTGAACAATTCTAACCTCAAATAACATTAGTGTTGGGTAAAAATACCTCAAGGTATCATTGAATCATTTTTGAGGTGATTGTGTTTGTTGACAAAGTGGTCCTTCGTGTTTTTTTGTTGATAAAACAGACCATGATGTTAAAATTTTTTGACAAAGGACGATTACATGGTGAGTTTTCGATTTCAAAAGATTTTGTTGAAAATCCTTTGTTGGAAGAAGAACCTGAACCAAGGAATGGATGATCTGGAGGCGGTACAAAAAGACCACAAAGTATTTTTGGAAAAGAGACTTGCACATTGGTTTCTTAGAGGATTTTAAAGTTATGTGCCATATTCTTTTCAATATCATAACATCAAAATATGTCAAAGGAAAGAGGGGTGCCCATGTTTTGGTTTGGGCACACTAGGTGACTAGGGTGATAGATACTAGGGCGGCTGGATATGCACACCGGGAGGAGACTTGCATTCAGTAATCAGGGTACCCAAAATGCCAATAAATAGAGCGATACCCCTCCTCATTTTTTAAAAATATCAACACTTAGAGAAAATCTAAGCTCCAGTCATGTAGGAGGGTTGGGTGTGTAATTGGTGGTTTGTTCAGGCATGCATAAAGATATTTAGAAGTTGCGCACCAGTTGATTATTGTGGACCAATATTGGTTTGGGCGTAAATTGTTGTGAGTATCCAAAGTTATGGGTTGAATAAGGGAGTGGCGTGAAAGTGTTTTGGTGACACATTACCGTGAGGATTGGATAATTGAGAAAATTTATAGTTTTGTGCCAATATTGGTTTGGGCGTAAAAGGGTGTGAGTCGCCCAAGTTTTGTGTTGAAGATGGGAGTGTCGCACAAGTGGTTTGGTGACACCTGCACACCTGGAATGGAGAATCATTCCTGTCATTATAGGTTTCTATGAATGTTGTAAGATTGAAAAGCCCACCTATGGTAATGTTTTTTTCATCATTGAATGAATGTACAACTTCAACAGAGCATCTACACACAATGTAAGATGCATTTATTTGTTATAATGAAGAGACCTACAAGACTATAAACTATGACTGAATCTTTCCCACTGTAGCGAGCAAATTAAGAGGAAGAAGGTCATCTTTTCTACCTTTAGTGAGCCATGGAAAAAGAAATAGGGTGTGTCTCTTGGAAAAGTAGTGAGCTAACCCTAAACATTGTAATTTCAATGAGCGTTGACAAAGAAGTGGTCTAGCCTGAATATTGTAAATTGGCAGGGAGCTATAATGGATTTGGTACATCGGCACATCACTATAGTATTCTCCTTGGATGTATCCAAGTGAGGGTGAACCGAGTAAAAATCTATGTGTTTGTGTACTTTCTTCTATTCATTTTGTTTAAACCATCATCATCAGATAAAGAAGTAATGAATAATATTAACAGTAAAACATAAATGCAAAAAAAGTGACCCGTATAATAAATAGGTCAATATTCAGTGGGGTAGAGATTTTTTTGAAATGAATATTAATACCCTGATTCTAACCTCATATAACATTAGTGGCTCAAGGGATACCAAACCATAAGATAAAAAAATTGTTAGTTTTCAAGGAGTTTCACTCATCAATGGATTCGACTGGTGGGGATCTTCTTGATGGCAGGCATTGATTATGCACACTAACACAGAATGAATTATACATTTATAGGATGAGAAGAAATAAGGTTTATAAAGATAAAAAAATGGATTCCATCATTTTATTAACCACTTGAATTGGAGGAGAACCTATTATGGGGAGGGTTTTGAGAGTTCCATGTAAATGTAGATTTAGGACGCATAGGTATCTTGAAGACGAAGGGTTCGATCTTATGCATAGAGAAAATCACATAGGGAATCCCCTATCATTATAAGGGAGGATATATTTGGAAAACGGAGACATATACAAGGTAATATAACCAATACCATATCTTGAGGGGACTCCTTTATAAGAATCATGACTATAGACCACTAAAATATTTCAAATCACTGATGGTCAATATACCTATTGATATGGGGCTTAGTCAAGACAGTGACCACTCTAGAAGTGAGGGAAACACAAAATTATTTTTGGTTCTATAGTGGAACAATATTTCACACATCTAAACCCAAGGTACCAATGAATGATTTTGGTTGGAAATGGGAAGCTTAACCACAATGAATTATTCCACTAGAGTTCATATATGCAATAAAGCCACTTATTTGGGAATGGTTTCATGAAATACTAGCATTAGAGAACCCTCAAATGTGTTTGGGATCATATTTTCCCCATGAACTATTTTGAATGATAACATTGGTAGGGACGAAGAGGTATATGTGGATATCCATGAGAGATGGTCCAAGAGGAGGTTGAGAGCCATGCTAACTCAAATCTGAGCCTTGTGAGGAGACATTTTCATCAAACACTAGAGATGACGGTGACTTGGAAGGACCCACTGCAAAATAATTCGCATATTCCACCATCATAAGACCAGAAACACTCGATCTAACTTTCAAAAACTATGAAACTATATAGGTTCATTTAGAACATTTGAAACAAGCCGGATTTCCATTCATCTTCGAACCCCTTAGATAATTGAATTATGAAATTAGTAGGTGATTATATTTATCAAGGAAATTAATGAATGAAAGAGGCCCACTCTAATATACCTAATGAACAGATTATATTCATTGAGTGGATTTGGAAGAGGTCTAGACATGGCATTTTCGTGTCTTTGAAATTGGTAGAATCAATACAAGGAGGTTGTTTGGGTTCCTCGTTAAGGGTATGTGCAAAAACTAAAAGCAATGCATGATTGGAGAAATAAAAAGGTCGAAATAAATAAATAAATATCTCTCTTCTCATGTAAAGGAATTATTTTTTGGGATTCATGAATATAATTACTTATGGAGGGGCTATGGAAGGGTCTCCTTTCTAGATGGATCATGATGCATCTCATGGTGAAGGGCATGTACATTGGCCCCATTATAAAGGTCTTGTGAACTATTCCCTACAAATGGGATACATTAATCCATTTCATCTAGGAAGGGCTTCATAGGAAGCATGGAATTCAATATTTTTTTTTTGTATTCAATTGATTACCATATGATCTCTTTAGGTAGTGAGATATAACTCTGTTGTTTATAAAATTAGAAACACTTCACCTATTCTTACCCCATTTGTGGAGACAAAATGTGGTATTTATATGTAGTCTTAGGTAAACCACTTTCCCAAAATATTGTACCTCTATCTATAATTACTCCAACCCTAGCATCCCATAGTTGGTGGTCACTTTAATTCATTGGCATAATATATAATAAATCACATCCCAATGAACTGAATAGTTCAGTAGTCTTGGTAAATTATATAATTAATTGAAATTAAAATTTCAAAATAAAATATAAACTACAAAAATATTTTCTATGGTAATTCTATATTTCCCCTTATAATATCCATGTATATCAATTATAAAATTCATCTTTATATCCTAGGGAAAATATAGAAAAAATAGGGTTTTCTCAGATGCATAGTAATGGTATGTATACAGAGAAATCTATCATTAATAAATAGTTTTAATTAATATGGTAAGTTAAATAAATGAAACACATTCCATTTATATAATAATATGAACAAAATATGGTATTAATAAAGGATGATCAAATAATACGATCCAAATAATCACATGGGCTTCAAGATTAACCATGGATATACTAACTAATTGAATAATTACAATGAACATGAATTAATAACTTCATAATGAGGAAATTAAAAATATAGAACATCATAACCATACCATCAAGTCCTTGATCCAATACATCTTACATAAAAGCTAAGTAATTAGCCAAAAAACAAATCAATTTTGTCTTGAGATACCCACTGATGCATCGAGAGGATATAATGGACCCTTACCATAAAATATTGATTACATGGAATTTATCCCATGAAATCATTGAAAAATGATCAAAATAAACATTATTATTTTAAAAATATCCTATAAATTCTTAAGAATTATCCAAATCAACAAACATAATCAGAAACAATCCAGAGTAATATGAATATAATCAAACTGGTACATCACCAGTAAAACTGATCATAAACCATTAGGATAAATAATAATTATATAATAATTACCACATATTCCTTGATTATAATAATTCAACACACTATTTATGTTGTCAATGAATGTAAACACCATAAAAAATTCATTAAAAACATTCTTGAGAAAAATAACCTATTTACATGGAAAATATTGTTAAAAGTAAAATTTCAAAAACATATTTTACACAAGATTCCAAGAATTTAAAAATTAAAACATATAATGTGTTATTTAAAACTATTATTGGTCATGATGGTATAAATCCCATAAATTGAATATATATAAACAATTATTCCGTTCTCGTTTTTAGTATATGTCAAAAAATGCCTTTTTCAGAAAATGACATGAAGATTTATTTCAAAAATAAATTCAAAAATCCAACCCTTGGTGAAAATTTATTTAATAGATCATTTTGATAATTTAACAAAAAAATTTGAAAATAGTTTTATAAAAAATTGTTAGAATAAATGTACATTCCACCGAAGAGTAAAATAAAGTCCGATTTTCATTAAAATAATTTCTCAACAATTTTAAGTACTAAAGAGTGAAAAAATGGTACTATTACTTGAAAAATGTCATGAATGACCAAAGGATAATAAAATAGATCATCTTTAAGAAATATATAATATTTCCCCAATGAGATAATTAAACCTACACAATCTAATATAATGTTGAGATACTGAAATACATCCTTACCATTTTGGAAACATAATAATTGTAAGACACATGAAGTGAAACGTAAAACGAAACATTAAATATCATGAATATAAATTTATTAATTTTATAAAATAAAAAATGATTATTATATAGACCACAAAAAGAAATAAGTGAAAAATATGGAATATGTCTCATGAAAGTAATAGTGAGACAAGAAACCCTTGCATTTGGTTCGAATTCCTTCATATGTGTCTAAACCTCAAATGTAATAAATATAGGATTGTTATAAAAATATTAAAAAAATTACTCATATATCTCATACCATATATTATTTACTTATATTCCTTTATTTCATGTTTATTAATAATTCCTTGTTAAAATCTCTATTTTGGGTGGTAATTGATTCACTTTTAAAGTATGTTTTGGTATGGTAATTTTAGTCATTTTACATTGATAATTATTCCACAATCACAAAACTTTAACCATTATAAAAATATACTATATATTAATTATATAATTTTTTCATCATTAAAATTTAGAGATAGGAAATGGATTACACTATTCTGGTAGACTGTTGGATGTACGTATGCATAAATCTTTTCACCATTTTCACAATGAATGGAACAAATGGAAAATAAATATTAATTCAAAACATTTCAGTCTTTATTATGTTATATATTGAATTTATATTTATAAAAAAAATTATGACCATCCATTTAAAAACAAAGTGGAGAACATTTTACATCGCTACGTACAGATGGTAGTCCACATGTATGCCAAAGCAATGTTATTGGTAACAAAAAGGATTAAAAGATTAAAGGATGTATTTAATTTTGAGAAGAATCAATAGTTTATAAATATAACATGTATTAATTATAAATATCTTTACTACCATCCATGTAAAGCATAAAAGAAAAATGAATCACATTGCTTCGTGAGGTGGTAGTCTGCTGTACACATGACCACCGTTATCCTATCCCACAGTGAATGGAATATAAAAAAAATTAATATTTTATATCATATTTATATAATTATATTACAACCATAAATATATTATACTTATGTTAAATCCCCCATTATATCCATCCTAGAAATGTGGTGATGGAAAGCAAATTATGTAGGTTTGCGAGGTGGTTGACCACCATGCAAACAATTGATGGTTTCAGTTCACATTTGTGGAAGAAGATATGGAAATAATTCATTAACATAACATGATAAAATATCTATATATGGTATATAATGTATTTATTATACTATAATATATTAATAATATTTTATGTATTCAGAAGAAGTAGTAAAATGAAAATAAATAGTTAAAAACATTACATCTTCTTCGGGCAATCTATTTAGGTTTGACATAAAACCTTCTTTGATTGGATTTATGATACAAAAAAAGTTTCTAGTATGTGGGTAGGTAATTAAAAAATATACTTGGTCCATTCATGGATGATCCAAATGGTTTTGGATGTGTGAATTAGATAATAAATTGGGAGGCCTTTTATAAATTTGGGAGAGCACAAATAGTGAATTTTTGAAAAGAATAAAGTTTACCAAATTTTTTTTTCATTCCCTAATCTTCCAAATAATAGGTCATTATCAAAAACTATTGGTGATGAGGTTTAAATACATCCATACAATTGGTTTTTGGAAAATTCTTATGTCATTTTAAACCAAAATCTTCTTAGTTTAATATCAGAGAAAATACATTTTCACATAATCCTTGGTAATTAATTTTAATTATTTATCTATTAATTATAGTCAAACATTATTTTGAAATTTTTAGATAATATTAATTATTATTTTTCAAAAAAAATCCATTTTTCCAAATTCATTTCACATAAGTGGTAGAATTCAATTTATAATTAAACCTAATGATAAGTTAAAAAATTATTTTTCCAAAGTAAAACATTCAAATATTTAATATGTTTTTATAAAATAATTAAATATAAAATCCATTAAAATGACAAAAAATTTATTTAAAATTTAATATAATTGAGTTAATTTAACATTAAAATAATTTAAAAAATATTTTAATGATGTAAATAATTTAATAAAAAAGGAAGCCTTCATGAGAAATTTGTATATTTTACTATTCATTAAAACTTTTAATTTTTTAGAAAATTATAAAACAAATTCCCCCAAAGATAGTATTGGAATTTATATGTAAGAAATAAGTTTTTTTAAGTTAATTTGTTGAAATTTAATAAAAATAATTTTTAATTTTTTTCAAAAAGCACTACTAAATCAGCTTCCAAGAAAAATATTTTTTAAAGAAAAAATTTCGTTATTCATTCAAATGATTCTTATTTTATTTCTAAATAATAGAAAACCATTAAATTTAATTTATACATTTATAAATCATTTTATTTTAATAATTTATTAATTCTTATTCAAACCCTCAAACATAATGGCTAGGCTATAATGGTTATCATTAAATAATAATATTTTAATAGAGTTTCATGTTTTGTTTAACATGGTATTCCATGCATCGTATGATGTAAAAGAGATTTAATTTATTTAAAAATAATTATATGATAAATTATCTATGTGTACCATTATCCTCTATGCTTTTTTTGGAGTGACATATATGATATTGAACATTATGTCTTCTATTTCAAATATCAGAGCATTAAATTTAACTACACATAAATAAATTTCATCCTCGCAATTTAATCATGATCTCATAATTTAAGGGTTTTTAATTTAAAATAACTTTTTTTGAACCCCACATTACAAGAAGTTATAATAAAAAAATATCTAGATAAAATATAAAGGGAAGTATAAAGGTCTTCTAAAATAACACTTAACTATGATTCCTAGTACGAGAAAATCAATCGAATGTGAATATAGAAACATGATATAAATTTTAAAATAATTTGATGGTGTTGTTGAGTTCATTAATAATAAGAAATTAAATGATCGATTCAAAGTTAGAGACCTAAGAATAATAAATTTTAGATAATTTAAAGGACAACTTGATTCATCATACATATATGTAATATGATAACATCTTGGTTTCAGGATCTTTTTCCAAATGTTATGGAATTATTTTACTATCTATGAATATAATAAAATAAACTTAATTGATATATTTTTTAAAAATCAAAATTTCATCATTTGGTTGTGCTTCGATAAATTTCAACATCAACTCTTATTCAATGAAATGAATATCCAAAAATATATTTTTTTATTTTTGAAGAACTAAAATTATCTTTAAACAGATCCTAAGATCCGTGAACGAATTATAACTCATTCTATCTATCTCTGGATTTTTTCCAAAATCTAAATTGTTTTAACAAGTTATACAATATAATACATTATTCTATAGACATCAAACGAAAAACCAATGGACCAACATTGACAAGTATAAATCAAATCATTTAAGTAAAAACAATGACATATTAACCACAAAATCACAAAGGCCAGTGGTTGGTGTGTTACTCCAATCTCCCATTGAAATTCTTTTAGAATTCATTTTTACAGTTCACCATCCTTTTATAGTTTACGTATTGAATATTTTATGATTCATTATTTCCATTTTATTCATGATCATGGTGTCCTTTTTCTCTACAATTGTACTATACTCCCATTCCCTTCAAGAAAGTACTAATGTTCTTCTTTCCACACTTATCACATGGGGTTAAATACTTCTCTCCTTACTTCCCATTATGAATTGTTTTTCTATTACATGCTCCTCTTCACATTATTCCCTAAAAATTCATATGTGCTAAGAAATATCCCTTTTTCTTCAGACCATATGATATAATTTCCCTTAATAAGGAGAATTTTTGGGTGACTTGTAACCTTTGATAATTATCAATTCCATTAATTAAATGGTTAATATTGCTCTTCGGAATAGGTATAGAGTCTATATCAAGCCTTTATAACATTGTAAAGACTATTTCATACATAAATACATTTTTATCTTTATATTTTACTATATTAAAGAATTATCTATCCATATCCAGTCATTTCTTCTGAGTAAATTTTTTTTCTAAGAAGGGTAATTTAAAACCCTTCTATTCCATGTTTACTATTTCTTCATCTTCCATAATGCTTTGAATCAATAGATACCATTGATCTGAATCTCCTAATATATGAAAAAATTCCATTAAAACATTCCCCCTTTCATTGAATCCAAAATTGAGAAATAACCACTATAAGTAACTTATCCATTTCTCATCTATCAATACATTTGTGTCTTAATTTAAAGATTAATTTTCATGATTGATGCATTACTAAATATTGTTACACGAAAATTTTCATCATAAATATGCTCTATAGGGGAATGGTTGTTGATAATAACCATAGCTAGATTCCCAAATATTGTTATAATTTGATTAGTTCCTTCTATAATTCTATTTTTGTCTTCATTATCTTTCCCAAATGTAAAATCCCGTCATATGATATATGACGTTATATATTTTACATTCAATATTCTTGGAATTATTTATGAATAATATAATACACTATATAAGATCATAAAATTATGAAACATAATGTATAATCCCAAAACTAGAGAAACACTTAACAAAAATTGAACAATTTATGTATGGTCAATCCTATAATCATAAACATGGTTTCATTGGGAATGTTTTAAAATCATAATAATATATTCAAATCCTTTATTATTGTTTCTAAATAAAATTTTATTGGAAAAAAATCATATTCACTAGGAGTGTCAAACTAGGTCTATAGTACGGTCTATCATTATATACCAAGTAATTCTCAAGTAATGAAATATGTTCCTTTTTCATTGTTATTACCCCTTGGTACATGTTTACCAAAAACATGTCCATTTTTAGTATCCATTCATGGATTTATTTCTAGTAGAACCACATAATATCTACATTACCAAACCATTAATATGTTATTACATACTTCTCCACAATTTATATCATATAATTATGTTCTCTATTTTATGTTTTCAAAAATTGAGTTCTCAAGGTTTTTACACTACTTCCTCTAAAACCAACTATGAATGCCCAAAACCTAGTTGCCTGTGTTTATTGGATAATTCATTATATTTAAGATACTAGGAATATCATACTAAAGCATTTAATAGTTTATTAGTCTTGGAAAACAAAATACATAATTTAAATTCACATTGAAATTGAAAAAATATAACACAAAATGTTTTTTCTTGTAGAATTCCATATTCCCCCTTGGTATATCCCCATATATCAATTATAAGACACTTAATGATGTCCTGGGGAAAATAAAACATAGTAAATGTGTGAAATCATATATTCAGTAATTCTATGTGTATAGAATAAGATATCATGCAATAATAATAATAATAATAATCAATATGGCTTAGTAAATTATTGAAACACCTGCCCTTTAAATAATTACATTTGGAAAACATGGAAGTTATAAAGGAAGATCAAATAAAGCCAAATAAATAATCACTCGAATGAAGGCTTCAGTCCCAAATTTATGGAAGAGTAGAAGGATATAGGTCATTAAAATAAGATAATGAAACCAAAGTATATTTTACATATTTTTATTATTATATAATAATATATGATGAGTGTTTGTAGTATTTTTACAAATAAATTTTATAGAAGTTCATAGTTATAAACATTGCATGTTCTTCAGGAAACCTAACTATGTTTAACCAAAATCCTTCATAGATTTTATTTATATAATAATAATGTCATTTAGAATGTTTAGAGGGAATACAAAAATATATTTCCATAGGTAATTTCCAATCCAAATGGTTTTGGATGTGTGAATATGAGAGGATAGTGTGTGGCCTTTTATAAGTGGTGAAGAGGACACATATGGAATTTTTGAAAAGAATAATGTGTTCCAATATTTTAATCATGAAAAAAGTATCTAAAATTCTTCATTCACAACCCATATAGGATATAAGGTCTCTATATGTACATTAAATTGGGTTTCAATAAGTTTTAGGTCATTTCTAACACTAATCATCATAGTATAACCCCCTATTAACCCATTTTTACATTAACTCTTGTAATAAATTTTTACGTGTTTTCTATTTATTTTGTTAAAAAATTATGATGAAATTATTATATTATATTAACTATTCTAATTCGAAATGTGGAATAAATTTTTACAAATAACATTCATATAAAAGGAATAATTTAATTTAGAAATAAACTGAGAGACTTGTAAAAAGAATGATTTTTTCCAATAGAAAATTTTCTACAGTGTTTATATCATATTTGAATATGAAATTGAGTTAAATAAAATAAATTAGTTAAATAATATTTTTAATGAACTAATTTTTCTTTAATATCCACTTAAAATATAATTTATCCAAGTAAATAATTTAAACAAAAAGAATGTTTTCAATAAAAAGTAATATTTTTCAATATTCATGAAAACATTAACCTTTTAAAAAATGGCAAAAATTACAAAAAATATAATTTTTAAATTTTTATTTAAATAATATTTTTATTTTGTTTAATAATTTTTCAAAAATTATTAAAAATTAATTTTAAATTATTTCTTCAATGTGAAATTAATCCTCTTTTTAAGAAAAATTATAATTAGAAAATATTTCCATATATTTCAAAGGATTATTATTTTATTCCTAATAAATAAATAAATATTGAATTTATTTTATACATGTGTAAAACATATATTTTTCAAAATTTATTTTCTCGTATTCTTACCCTCAAACATAACTGCTTGTTTATACTGGTCATGGTAAAATAATAATATTTTCATAGAGTATCTTGTTTCTTATAAACATAGAATTACATTTTTCATAAGCTACCAATGATATTGAATTTAACTAAAAAGTAATGTATCCTAAATTCTTATTGTGTTTTTTATCTCCTATGCTAGGTGTTCCATGTCATATACAGAAAAAAAAAGACGATGTTTTTCTAATAAAATCATGGGGCATTACACATGGAATCTCAAAATTGGACTTTTTAGTGGAAAGACAGTATAATTAAAGGTATGTGACAAGGTCCAAATCATTGTATAAAATCCATAAAATAAAAATATTATTCCTGGTGGGACTCTCTGTCATGGTAGATGATGATCTTTCATGAAACCCTAAAATTGCATGCTTCTGGTTTAACGAACTAAAATTATAACAATTGAAATTACCTTTTTATAATTATTTCATATAGTATAAATCAGATATAATCACATTAATATCACAATACAAACTTTATAAATGATGAATGAATTAAATAAGAGGTACTTCTATAATTTAAGGAATATATACCGATGAAATGGTAACATGACCTTTGGAATAGTATTATAACCCTTATAAATTGTATACCAGCCAATAGAATAGTAACCTCCCCCATGAATGTAAAAATGAGATTTAGGCATCATATCAATGAAATTTTGAAATAATTATATCATAGTACAAGTAAATAAATAGTTTTAAAATTATTAATTAAGTATAGGTATTTTTGTAAGTCATAAATATTTTACTACAATTTTAGGATTAAGAGTATAATTAAGAATAAAAATTAAATTCCATAAAATGTATTCATTCATTAATATATTGTTATTTTTTGATTATTATATAACTTTATAAGACCTTAATTAATTTTTTTGAAGTGTTAGAAATTCAGTTATAATTTTAAGATTGGTATTTTCCAAATAAATAATGATTTTAGGTTTAAATTAAATTTATCAAATTTAGAAAATTACTTTCATTAAATTGAATTTATTTTTGAAATTTTCACATCAATAAATGGTTGGGGTGTATTTTTATTTAATTTTTTGAGAATAGTAAAATATGGAAATTTACGGTATATATACATTATAAGCTAAATTATCTATTCATTAATTAATAACTATTTTAAGAACCATGATGTCGAATTATCCTTCTCTATTTATTGTATTTATTCATATAATCATCTCAATTTCTAGTCATAAGTAAAAATAACATACTAATGAATAAAAGAATGAGAAAACACTCCTCTCTTCGACTATAAATACCAACCATAACCACCTTTTCTCCTCATACTACTCAAGCTTTAATCTTGTCCAAATTCTACAAAATTAACTTACCAAGCCCCTACCCCACAACAATGTGCCCTTGGTCAGATCAAAATCAAAAAACCTTTTCCCTAAGGAGGTTCTCAAGGAGGAGGAATTCAAGAGTTATAATCATCTTTCTTTTCTTTTAATTTCTTTTCATGTCTTTATCCTTTTTTAATATTTACTCACCTACCCTCATCCAAATGGTATGATAACTCTAATAACATAAATATAATATAATTTTAAATTATAATGGACCAATATATTATAAAACCTCCAATCCTTTTCCTTTTATTCTGAAAAAATTAAAACGCTACAAGTAAGTTGTTAATTTATCACAATCAATGAAAAAAATTGTTTTCCATTAATAACTTCAAGTATGATATTAAAATAATTATAATGGTTGAAAAAAAATATTTTTTTATAACCCTTTTTTGGTAACTAATATATTTATATAATACTAAATGATAAAAGATAACGAGTTCCTTATGGTCGAAAACTAAAAAAATCAGCCCAACCATTTATCTTTAAATATCTATATAACGATTCATCACCATTTCATATAAAAATGATATATAGGACTAATTAAACCTATAAAATATAATTAATAACATATATTTCAATTATAGGTAATTAACCCCACTTTACATTCTTTTCCTTACAAGTAACCAAGTAAACGAATCAATAAAACCAAGGAAACGAATGCTCCCAACTGATGAAATTATATGTTATAACACATCAAAAGGGAAATAAATGAACATAATAAATTTATAATAAATAAATGTATAAAAAATTAATTAATTATTAATTTATTTATTTAATTTTATTATCCATTACGTTAAGATCATGTGGAGAACTGTTTTTGAAATAATTTATGAAATTCTACCCGAACCTCCATTTTTTTCTTAAGGAAACTCTTTCTCTCTATTTACCCCAAATAAATGATTCCTTATTTTTGTTTACTTATTATAAATTAATCTTATATGTTCCTAAATCATTTATTCCGTGATTTCCTCTTTATTTGGTGGGGAAATTAAGGTTTTAGAAAGGTTCCCTTCTCAATTATTCCTGATAACCTAACCAATTAAAGGTAACTTTAAAACATCATACCCATTTTCAAGAACCATAACTAATATATTTTAATCCAAAATTATTTTTATAAAATCACTCATTTTATCATTAAAAACTACCATGTTTTATTTCTCATTTTGTATTAGAAAATTATACATTTTCGACTTTAAGGAAACATTAATATTTTCCATCAACTGAACTAAAATGTTTTATTTCTAATATTTCATAAACAATATTTTTAATGATCTCGGATTTGGCTAACGTCACTTATCCTGATTAATTCTTCATTTCTCTTATTAATTTTTATGTATTTTTTAAATCAATTCATTCATTGACACATTGATGATATTCCCTTTTGTTATGACTTTTTACAAGAATATGACACCCAATACATTCCATGGGTAACATTTATGTTTAAGTTTGATTCCTTATGTATGATTCGTCATTTGGAACAAATATTCTATAACATGTTATGATTTTTGAGCCCAGAAAATGTTCCAATTAATTGGTTAATTTTTTATCTCCTGAGAAGTCATATTAGTATAGGGAGTGAACCTAATTCTTTTATGGGACTTTATCCACCATGTCTTTGTATCTTTCCCTGACTTATTTTGATGTCAAGTTTTATGATTTTTTCGTATCCCTATGATGTCATGGTTATATGTTCTCTTATTATACATGTTATTTTTCCATAATTGTTTTATTATTATATGCCTTTATGTCATCATATAAGGTCTTATAACCCATGTTCTATGTTTTATTCCTATTCTTATTCCCTTATAAGAATTTTTAGATCATCCCTTTTGTAAATGTATTCCCTAGGTTATCCTATGCTAATATAATGTATAACTAGAGTAAGGATATCGTTGTGAAGAATAAATAAAATATGTTTTTTTAATTAGTTCATGTTGTTTTATTATATACCTAATCTACAAGACAATAGACATAGTAACCCTTTTATTTTAAATTGATGATTAATTATACTTAAATTCATGTAACAATATGTGTGAAAGGCCAGTGTGTATCTTATTTCCATTCGATCTCGGTTTATTTATTTTGGGGATTAGGATTAGAAAACTCTATGGTAACCCTTAGGTATAAGATTAATTATAATAAAACATCCCTAACATTTGGTAAGTATAACGTAATTGGTTAATAATGAAAATAAATCCATGTCTACATACTATAAGTAGATGTGGTTATGGAATAGATGTAACTTGGGGTAACAACCCAGACAAGGTTTCCTAAGCAAGACTCAGTGAAACCTAGTCTCCGACAATGGGCCTTATTATGTACCTTATCAGACACCATCGAGGGATATTATTTGGTAAATGAATAATATAATTATGAACAATTATTAATGGGGGAAATGCACATATGATTATATGTTATGAAATAGATCCTGGGAAACCAATATTAAAACATAGGATCAAATGTTTTGATATACTCTTCTGTCACAATCTTATCATTTTATGTTCGAAGTTTAATTTTCATGCTTATTAGCTATGTATTCAATCCCCCTAATTGAACATTATTTTTCTTTAATAATGAAGTGAAATATATGAACACATTCCAACAATAAATGTGATAATGAATGTGATGATTTACCAAATGTAATTTCAAATTTTATGGTAACGGGTGCTCAATACATTATGATTGTACTTTCTCAACTAGCTTATGTTATGAATGAAAATAAATATAAAGTTATTTTTGAATCCTACATGCATCAATTACCTCCCATATTTATTGTATCTTTCGATCCACTCCTGAAATAAAAATCAATTAACTCCATTGAGATGATATTTTATATCCTCCAGTGCTCAAAATAAGAGAAATTTTTACTATAATTTTATCTTTTTGTTGGGGAAGATGATCAGTGGTGGACACTGATTATGAACACAAATCCCATTTGAGGAAATTGATTCCATGTAATTAGAATATTTCAAGAAAATATTTTTCAATAAATATTTTCCCCAAACCCTCCATCTCATGATGGAATGTGAATTATTCGTACTGATGTAGGATGATGATGATTCTATCGGGGCATATGAAAAACACATTACACAGGATTCTAGATATTCCTATTGATTTTTTATGAGCACTAAAATCATGTTGGATCAAATCTTTTTTGGAATAAATTTTATTATACAAAAACCATTAGTGATTCAAGACTTCAACACAGATGTGGATATTGTTCATTAATTCCTTAAGGTTGAAATGATGATTAGAGAATCTCATTGGTCTCATTGGTCCGATGAAAAAAGATGAAAATTGATTTTAATATGGGTGTACGAACAAATAAATACTAATATGGAAAGAAGATTCAACATCCCATGTGTCAAAATTGGGGGAAGAATCATCCTAAAATTCTTAAAAATGAACCAAGACATGCTTCAAATGTGGGAGAGAAGGGAATATGGAAAATTAATATATAAGGGATATGAAAATACAACTAATTAGGAAGAATAAAAGATGGTTCATATCAACTCTCATCTTGTAGTTTAGAATTTCAACTACAAGTAAAATTGGCACTATGCAAGCCATTTCCCTATGAAAATGGTAATTCAAGGAAATCAATAACAAAAACCACCAACGCAATAAGGAAGATTATATGATATCACTACTTCTGAGGTAGAACCC
The DNA here is from genome assembly GCA_963277665.1 of Viscum album. Taxonomy (NCBI): domain Eukaryota; kingdom Viridiplantae; phylum Streptophyta; class Magnoliopsida; order Santalales; family Viscaceae; genus Viscum; species Viscum album. The sequence continues at coordinate 2,056,757,960 of OY728123.1, read as the reverse complement.
AAAAATTATATGGTGAAAATAATTCAGGTTATTCATTCAAGGGTATAAAATTTACTATTTGATTCTAGTTCTACACATTATTTTATATCTTGAATGTCTATTACATCTATTCAACTGCCACCTAAAATTTTGGAGGTTGAGTTATCTATGAAAATAAAAAATGGGGAAATTATTGCTTCCAAAGTTTATAACTCCACCTCAGTTAATGTTTATTTATTGAACCTCCTAGAAACTCTTTTCATACTCCCTTTCGTAGAGTTTAATTCTATATTGTGATGGATTGAATATCCTTATACAAAGCCAACATTGACTACCAGGAAAGGTATATCACTCTTCACATCCTAAAAAATCCTCTAATTCTATACAAGTGAAAGGCGGAAGACATATCTCCTTCAGAATCATCATCTCAATGGAGGGTATTTTTTACTTATGATCAAGAATATCTAGATCAAATGATTGATACAAAGGAGAGAATCAATATCAAAAACATTCCAATTGTGAGGGACTACATTGATGTGTTCCCATGAAAAGATTCACAGTATACTTCTTAATATAGAGGTTGAGTTCTCAATTGAACTTATTCCTAGATCCCTTCCTATATCAAGGTCACCATATAAAATGGCTTCCATTGAGATGGAATAACTAATGATGTAGTTATAGGATAATATAGACCGGGGTTTTATATGCCCACCTTCTTCCCCATGGGGTTCACTAGTCCAATTCATAAAAAAGAATGAGAGGTTAATAAGACTCTCCATTGATTATCATGAAATCCAAAAAATGATGGTAAATAATATATATCCCCTTCCATGAATATAATAATTGTTTGATCACCTATGTGGGGCCAGTTATTTCTCAAAGGGGGACCATTAGTCATGATATCAAAAATTAATGTTTTTGAAGGACGATATTCCCAAAATAACCCTTTGAACAATGTGTCGACACTATAAGTTCATATTGATTCCATTCATATGCATTGAAGTTCCATATATTATCAATGAATTAATGAATAGAGTCTTTAGATATCACCTTTAACAATTTTTGGTAATCCTTATTGACTATATTCTCATATACTCCAAGATCATGGAGGAACATGAGAAGAAGTTTTGTACTATGCTAAAAACATTATGAAGGGAGAATCTATATGCAATGTACTAAAAATGTGTGTTTTGGATATAGAAAGATTCATTCTTGGGATATGTAATCACAATTAAATGGATATATGTGGACACTTCTATGAAAAATTCAATTGAAGAGTGTCCCAAGACAACATATATAATGGGGATCCATAGATTCCATGGTCTAGCTGGGTATTACCAATGATTTGTGATGAACTTATTATGATATTAAAACCAAATAATAAAGATAACTCAGAAGGGATAAAAGTTTTTTCTAGAATAGTGAATGTTAATACTACTTTAATGAGTTTAAAAAGAGGCTTGTCACTTCACCAGCGCAAACACTAACAAAAAGTGTAGAAATTCTTATGGGTTATAGTGATGCTTTAAAGAAGTTATTATGTTGTGTACTAATGGAAAATGAGAATGGATAGCCTATGCCTCATGGAAGTTAGAACATAATGAGGAAAACTATCCCACACATGATCTAGAGTTATAAAATGTGATATTATCATTGAAAATAAAGATACATTATCTCTATGAAGAGAAATGTGAGATATATAATGATCACGAGAGTAAAATATATATTCCCATAGAATGAGCTTAATATGTGCATATGAAGATAGTATGATCTCATCAAAGTTTATGAATGCTCAATCCACTACCATCCAAGTATGATAAATATGGTGGAAGATTATCTAAGTGTAATGGATCCTTCATCTTTAAAAATTATAATAATTATGAAGGATCCAATCTTCTTAAATTTAAAATGTATAGGCATGGGAATAATTAAGAAAGGAACATCATAAATCCTCTTTCAAATGATTGTTCAACCATCCCTCATGGGGAAAATAAAGGATGATTAAATTATTGATGTGGAAATTTAGAAGAATGTTGAATCCATGGGAAGAGGGAAATCTGCAAAGATCAAAATAGATTAGGAATGACTTGTGAGAGTTGGGTAATGAATATGTGTACCATCTAATATAGAGATAAAAAAGGATATTCTAAATGATGCACATAACTCATCCTTCTCTATAAACCCAAGGAGAAAAAATATGTATCGAGATCTCTAAGAGAACTCTTGGTGGGACAATATTAATAAGAAGATAACTGAAAATACATCAATGCACCTGGTATTCCATCTAGTGAAAGGTTGAAAGGAAAACATATAAGGGGATGATGAAACCTTTACCCATAACAATATGTAAATAGAGAAGAATCACAATAGACATTCTCATCGGACATCTAAAGACATATAGAGGAAACAATGCTATATGGGTTGTTATGGGTTTTCTCATAATGACAGCTCAACATATACCAATTTCAGATGAATTATTACTAGATCTACTGGAAAAAATATATGTCAATGATTTAGTAAGTCCGCATATACTACCACTATAGACTATATCTGATTGAGATCCATGATTCACCTTCGAGTTCTGGAAAAGTATCCAATATACACTAAACATCGAGATAAACATCAGTACAAATTATCATCCTCAAAATGATGGAAAATATGAGAGAACTATTCAGACACTATAAGATATGCTGAGAGAGTTCTCCGTGGTCTTAAATGGAGGATTATACCAAAATTTTACACTAGAGGACTTCTCCTATAACTATAGTTTCCTCCCCTGATGTAATGACCCAGACCTCTCCGGCCCATTCCTTTGTCAAAAATAAGGCCACGAAATGTTCTGGAGGGTAAAATCGACTTTTCCCACACTATCCAGAATTTTGTAAGTACACGCCATGTAGTGTGGGTACACGTCGTGTACCACCTCGCTGGTTATACCCCGTGTTCAAGGCTGTGTCCTTGCCGTGTGAAATAAATGAGTACACGCCGTGTACCCCCTCGCCGAGTATACCCTGTGTGGAAGGTCGTGTCATTTCCATGTGAAGTAAATGGGTACACGTCATGTACCCTAAGCTACACGTAGTGTAGTACCTTCCCACATACACGTTACCAGTCAACGGCTGTGTGCCCTGTTGAAGTCGTGTCCTTGCCATGTGAAATAAATGGGTACACACTGTGTGTCCACACTATATTCCATGTAGTCCCTCCCTCCGTATGCGTTACCCTCAACCATGTGTTGACCAGTCAATGGCCGCAAAGCCGTGTTGGAAGCCGCGTGGAGACCGTGTGAAATAACCGAGTACATGCCGTGTACCATAAAGTATATGTTGTGTTATTTTTCTTTTCTCACCTATAAAAGGAGGGGTCCCCTCCTCCTTTTCAACACACCCCTCTCCTCCCCTCTCCTCTGAGCAGTGCTCTCCCTAGAGACTCGAAGGCTCCTTTATCTTCCATAACTTCATCATCTGAGCTCTGATTTACGATTCGTATGTGGCCACGGGATTGTAACGACGAGGCGGAACATCCGAGCTTAGATCCGTTGTCTTTCCTTTGGCCTTTACTTTCCAACTTCCACCCGAGGAGGTTTTTCCGGGACTCGACAAAAGTGATGAATTCCGACGAACGTCTTCTAAAGTTGATCCAGGGGAGCGTTGTGATCAGAACCTGTTGAGGTTGGGATCTTACCTTCGTCTCTCTAATTTTTGTATCATGCGGGGTGGGTATCCTCTTGTTTCCATGAGAAAAAGTTGAACCATTAAATAAAGATAATAACTGGTTACAGAACGGGGTTGGGAAGTTTTTGATTACTATTACATTACTTTTTATATCATGTGATATTATGTTGTAAATTGAATAGTCTTATGCCTACTGAAAATCACGGTCGTTGAAAGTCTTTTCTTGCAAAATTAAATGTTTCCCTATATTTCTAGACCGTTTTGTGGTTGGAACATTGTTGAATGTGGAATTTGGTTAATCACTTAAAGTTGTATGATTAAATGAAAATCTGGAACCATTTTGTGATCACCCCGGTGGAACAAAAATGGAATAATGAACATGTGGGTGCTGGCTTGGATACGTGGCTTGTGATGGGGGTTTTTTTTTTGGGTTGTTGTGGATCGGGTGAGCAACGGGGATGCGGTTGACTAGGTTGTGGGATGGTGTGAATTCTATGTTGGGGATGGGCAGCGGGGCTGCGATAAATGGTATTAAAGGGATAATGATGCACGGGTTTCTGTGTGTTTGTGTTATGGTGGTTGGGAATGGGGCTGCAGGGATGGGCTTGAATGTGAATGGACTATGGGTTGTGAATAATAAATAAAAGTGGGAGATTTAATGAATGGTGGGTCATGGTAATGGAACGGGATTAATAATCAATGGGTTTGTTGGTTGATAAGAAGGGATTTGTTGTACTACTTGTGTTTTCCTAACATGATTTGTGGATGGCAGGGATATGTTTCACAAACGGTTGATATGGTTGGTTGTAGTTGTTTGCCCAGTAGTTAAGGAACTAATAAACAAATTCTACTAAAACGTGAAAACCTATATGTTGTTGGGGTTATTGTTGTATGCATGCTTTGTGGTAGCAGTGCCGAGGCACGTGCTCAATTTCTCAATTTAGAAGCCATAGGTTGTGCTGAGTGGTTTCTCGATATATATATCTGTATCTTTTGTGTTTTATCTAACCCCACCCATGTTGAGCCCTTAGTGCCGAACACTCCCATTTCATGGGAGAGGGCCTTTTCCCCTTAGATACTAGATCCATCCTGCTCCTTCTTCCCTAGGCTGTGATGGCTTCAGGTGACCTTACACCTAAGACCCTTCAGGTAGGTTTCGATTGGGGTGGTTCTAGCCCAAGACTCTTCGGGCAGGTTTTACTGTTTCCCTAGAATCTTCGAGATGAGGCCTAGGTGTGTGCAGGCGGGATACGTGGTTGTCAGGCCCAGGTGTGTGCGGGCGACATACGTGGTTTTGAGGCCCATGTGTGTGTGGGCGGGATGCGTGGTTGTGAGGCCCAGGTGTGTGTGGGAGGGGAGAGCGTGGCAGCGTCAGGACGTTCACCGTTAAGAAGAGCAGCTAACTAAAGGGAAATGTTTCGGGGTACCCAATACTCTTGTTCTTATATACTACTACCTGTTGTGATTGTGTTTTGGTGAGTGTGGCTGGTGAGGTTGGGTGGATATAATTCCTTTCTAGGTTTCTTCTTTTGTTCTCACGGGACATTAAGATGTCTCCCCACTTGTGAACGAGAGATTTAGGTTTCCCTACTGAGTATACTTGTATGCTCACCCTACGTTTACTTTTAGGTTTCTAGGAGGACTACCAGGGCCGTACGGGACCCTACTAGTCAGACAGTTGGAGTTGTTACAGTTGGTGTACTCTTTTTTCCTTTTAGTATTGTACTTTTGAGCTTTCTTGTACTTGTATCTTGTTATGAAATTATTTAAACATGCATGTGGGCTTGGTTTGGGTTTTATTTCTATACACTTGTTCTTTTACTTTTGGGTGGTTAACTTGTCCTATTTCCTGATCTTAAATAACAAAAATGGGTAATGCCTCCCATATTTTGGAAAACTCATACCCTTGGTGTTAGTCGCCACCCTGGGGCCTACTGGCGGTGGGACTCGGGGGGTCATTATCTCCCTTTCACCATTGCCAGCACAGGAGGGGCATCTTTGGTGGGAGAGGGTCGTGACAGAATGGTATCAGAGGTGATGGATGAGAGATATGATGGAGTCTGGAGTTAGGCACAGTGAGGATTACATGGGATGGTAGGGCAACAATGTTGGTTAATGTTGGTGGGTTACATAGGTTAGGGAAGACCGGCTGGGACACGAGATTTTAGGGCCCCCCGTGATCCGATTCAAGGATTCTGAGCCTACCGAACGACCAAGTGAAACTACATTGATTGCAGGGTAGAGACCCTAGGGAGGGTACCTGTATCATCATGATTGTGTTTTACATGATTTGGGTGTTTTGGGAAAGAAATTGAAATAATGTGATAAAATAAAACCTCGAGAACTTTCCTTGCTACTTGGGCTTAGGCGATCTTTGTTTACCGTACTACTATGGCACCTAGACATCAACAGAGAGGCAGAGGATCTCGGTGTGGATAGTTTCACGCAGTAGAGTTGGCTGCCTTGCACTTGGATGTAAGGGAAGAAGGTTTTATAGGTTGTTTGTTTCAAATGACAGTGCAGTCCTCCTTGTTGAAGCAGGTGGAAGAGTCTCAGTTGGGGACTCCGAGGCGGAAGTGATGCGGGATCGTGTCGATCAGGGAAACGCTCCAGACGGATCGTCAGAGGACTGCCGACATTGTATTCTTTTCCATGGAAGGTTGTTTGTTCCGGAGGCGATGCATGAGGGAGTTCTCCGTGAGTTCCATAGCTCATCCTTGGCGGTACGCCCAAGAGTTTCAAAAATGTACTAAGGCCTGAGGGATCAGTTTTGGTGGCCCGGGGTGAAACGGGTTGTAGCAGAGTTTGTGGCTAAATGCCTAGTGTGACAGAAAGTGAAGTTTGAACACCGTGTTCCCAGTGGGTTGTTGCATCCTTTAGATTTCCCCGAGTGGAAGTGGGATGACATCTCAGTCGACTTCATCACAGGACTACCCAGAGCTCAGGGTGGTTATGATGTTATATGGGTAGTGGTGGATCGTCTGACGAAATCAGCTCACTTCTTAGCAATTAAGGAGTCAGGCCCGGTGATTACCTTAGCACAGAGGTACGTAGACGAGGTTGTTCGGTTGCATGGAGTTCCAAAGACTATCTTCTTAGACCGGGATACTCGGTTTACCTCACGAGTCTGGAGGGGGTTGCAGCATGCTTTTGGAACCCATCTATTCCTTAGCACTGCTTTCTACCCCCAGACCGACAGGCAGACAGAGCGGACTATCCAAGCACTAGAGGACATGCTGCGAGCATGAATTCTAGATTTTGGAGGATCATGGGTACGACACTTGCCTTTAGTAGAGTTCTCCTACAACAACAGCTTCCACTCTACTATTGGCATGGTGTTGTTTGAGGTTTGAATGGAAGACCATGTCGTTCACCCATTTTCTGGGCATAGGATGGTGAGACAGGTTCTCTTGGGCCAGAGGTACTGCAGAGCACCACAGAGAAAGTCCATCTTGTACATGAGAGGATGAGTGCGGATCAGGACCGACAGAAGTCTTATGCTGATCTTCGGAGGAGGCCCTTGGAGTTTGAGGTGGGAGATCATGTGTTCTTGAAGGTTTCCCCTCGACAGGGGGCAGTGGAGGTTCGAGAAGGGGAGCAAGCTCTCACCTAGGTTCATCGGACCTTTTGAGGTGTTGAGGCGAGTCGTAGAGGTGGAATATTATATGGACCTACCACCTTAGTTGGAGAAGGTTCTTTACATCTTCCACGTCTCCCAGCTTCATCGGTACTTACACGACAACACTCACGTTATCGACTGGGGAGCGTTAGATATGGGAGACGACGCGGCCTTCGAGGAACGACCAGTCAGAATCGAGGATCATAACGTGAAGGTGATCCATGGATGAACCATTCCCTTGGTTTGCATGTTGTGGAGGCATGGTAGCCTCGAGGAGAGAACTTAGGGGCGAGAGACCCAGATGGACGCTCAGTACCCGGAGTTGTTTTGACTTGTGTTTGGCCTTGTCCTTCTGAGCTTTATTTTTGTACTTTGTACCACGGATGTATGGAATGCTTGTCTTGTCGGTTGTGATACCATTTTTTTCCTTGTTCCCTGGTAATGTGTAACATGTCTGGATGTGTTGTGAAAGGAAAAAACCTGATCCTTAATCGAGACGCATTAATGCGGATGTGATTGAACCCGTGCGGGCGAGTAAGTGCCGCCTAAAGTAGATAATATCTCGACATAGGAGAAGGAATTTTTCCCCAAACCACATGTTCGGGATGTGTGTTGGTTGTGTGGTGTTGGGGGTAGTGCAAGTTGGAAAATACTAATATATGGAAGTGGGAAGGCCCAATCCTTAATCGAGATGCATTAATGTGGATACGATTAAACTTGTGCATGCGAGTCAGTGCCGCCTAAAGCAGATAATATCTCGACATAGGATTGGGAATTTCTAACGGCTATGATTAGGGTTGTTGGTTGGGTTAATGAGAGCCCTAAGAGGTATCTTGTTGGGTTCCTCTGGGATAGTTTTTGAATTCTTATGGTTGAGAATGTTTTAAGAGGTATCTGATGTAATGGCCGAGACCTCTCCGGCCCATTCCATTGTCAAAAAGAAGTCCATGAAGTGTTCTGGAGGGTAAAATGGACTTTTCCCACACTTTCCAGAATTTTGTAAGCACACGCCGTGTAGTGGGGGTACACGTCGTGTACCACCTCGCTGGGTATACCCCATGTTCAAGGTCGTGTCCTTTCCGTGTGAAAGAAATGAGTACACGTCGTGTACCCCTTCACCGAGTATACCTGGAGTGGAAGGCCGTGTCTTTGTCGTGTGAAGTAAATGGGTACACACCATGTACCCTAAGCTAAATTCCATGTAGTACCTCCCCGTGTACGCGTTACCATTCAATGACCGTAGGCCGTGTTGAAGCCATGTACTTATCGTGTGAAATAAATGGGTACACATCGTGTGTCCAAACTACATGTCATGTAGTCCCTCCCCGTGTATGTGTTAACCTCAAACCGTGTGTTGACTCGTCAACAGCCGCAGAGCCGTGTTGGAAGCCGTGTGGAGACCGTGTGAAATAACCGAGTACACGTCGTGTACCATAAAGTACACGCCATGTAATTTTTCTTTTCTCGCCTATAAAAGGAGGGGTCCCATCCTCCTTTTCAACACACCCCTCTCCTCCCCTCTCCTCTGAGCAGAGCTCTCCCAAGAGACTCGAAGGCTCATTTTTCTTCCATAACTTCTTCCTCCAAGCTCCGATTTATGATCTGTCAGTGGCCACGGGATCGTAACAATGAGGGGGAACTTCCGAGGTTGCATCCTTTGTCTTTATTTCGGCCTTTCCATTCGAACTTCCACCTGAGGAGATTTTTTTAGGTCTCGATAGAAGTGAAGAACGCCGACGAATGTATTCTAAAGTTGATTCGGGGGAGTGTTGTAATAAGAACCTGTTGAGGTAGGGATATTACCTTCATCTCTCTAATTTGTGCATCACGCGGGGTGGGTATCCTCTTTTTTCCATGAGAAACTGTTGAACCATTAAATAATGATAATAACAGGTTAAAGAACGGGGTTGGGAAGTTTGTGATTACTATTAATTTACTTTTTATATCATGTGATATTATGTTGTGAATTGAATAGGATTATGCCTACTGAAAATCACGGTCATATGGGGCCTTTTCTTGGGAAATTAAATGTCTCCCTATCTTTCTATACCATTTTGTGGACGGAACATTGTTGAATGTGTAATTTGGTTAATCACGTAAGGTTGGATGATTAAATGAAAATCTTGAACCCTTTTGTGATCACCCCGGTTGAACAAAAATGGAATAATGAACATGTGGGTGTTGTCTTGGATACATGGCTTGTGATGGGGGAGTTTTTTGGGTTGTAGTGGATCAGGTGAGCAGCAGGGCTGTAGTTGACTTGGTTGTTGGATGGTGTGAATGCTATATTGGTGACGGGCATTGGGGCTGTGATAAATGGTTTTAAAGGGACAATGATGTACAGGTTTCAGTGTGTTTGTGGTTATGGTGGTTGGCAGTGGGGCTGCAGGGATGGGCTTTAATGTGAATGGACTATGGGTTGTGAATAATAAAGAAAAGTGGGAGAGTTAATGAATGGTGGGTCATGGTAATGGAAAGGGATTAATAATCAATGGGTTGGTTGGTTGATAAGAAGGGATTTTCTGTACTGCTCGTGTTTCCTAACTTGATTTGTGGATGGCAAGGATACGTTTCACGAATGATTGATATGGTTGGTTTCAGTTGTTTTCCCAGTAGTTAAGGAACTAATAAACAAATTCTGCTGAAACGTGAAAACATATATGTGGTTGGGGTTATTGTTGTATGCATGCTTCGTGGTAGTAGTGCCGAGGAACGTTATCAGTGTCTCTGTTTAGAATCCATAAGTTGGGCTGAGTGGTTGCTATATATTTATATGTATATTTTGTGTTTTATCGCACCCCACCCATGTTGAGCACTTAGTGTCGAACACTCCCAATTCATGGGAGAGGTGGTTTTCCCCTTAGTTACTATCTCCTTCCTGCTCCTTCTTCCCTAGGATATGATGGTTTGAGACGATCTTAAACTTAAGACCCTTCATGTAGGTTTCGATTGGGGTGGTTCTAGCCCAAGACTCTTCAGGCATGTTTTACTGTTTCCCAAGAATCTTAGGGATGATGCCTAGGTCTGTGCGGGTGGGATACATGGTTGTGAGGTCCAGGTGTGTGCGGGCGGGATAAATGGTTGTGAGGACCAGGTGTGTGCAGGTGGGATATGTGGTTGTGAGGCCTAGGTATTTTCGGGCGGGATACGTGGTTGTGAGGATCAGGTTTTTGCGAGTGGGATGCGTGGTTATGAGGCCCAGGTGTGTGCGAGCGGGGAGAGTGTGGCAGCGTTAGGACATTCGTCGTTAGGAAGAGAAACTAACTAAAGGGAAATGGTGAGGGGTACCAAATACTCTGGTTCTTACATACTCCTACCTTTTGTGATAGTCTTTTGGTAAGTTTGGCCTGTGAGGTTGGGTGGATAGAATTCCTTGCTAGGTTTCTTCTGTTGTTCTCACGGGACATTAGGATGTCTCCCCACTTGTGCACGAGATATTTAGGTTTCCCTACTGAGAATACTTTTATGCTCACCCTATGTTTACTTTTGGGTTTCCAGGAGGAATACCAGGGTCGTGCGGGACCTTACTAGTCAGATGGTTGGAGTTGTTGCAGTTGGTGTACTCTTGTTTTCTTTTGGTATTGTACTTTTTAGCTTTCTTGTACTTGTACCTTGTTATAAAATTTTTTAAACATGAATCTGGGATTGGTTTGGGTTTTATTTCTATACACTTCTTCTTTTCCTTTTTGGTGGTTGACTTGTCCTATTTCCTGATCTTAAATAACAGAAAAGGGTAATTCCTCCCATATTTGTGAAAACGCATTCCCTTGGTGCTAGTCGCCACCCTGGGGCCTACTGGAGGCGGGACTCGGGGGTCATTATCTCCCTTTCTCCATTTCCAGCTTAGGAGGGGCATCTTTGGTGGGAGGGGGTCGTGACACCTGAATCCAAAAGGGTCTATATAAATCCATTTATAGGAAAATATATAGAACACCGACATTCTAGGATGAATTTTTTGAACATAAGCTGTTAGGAATTGAAATGGTCGATGAAATGGTGGAGAAGGGGAAAACCATTCAACCTCACATCAAGGTATCCCAAGTTAGACAAAATAGGAATATAGAAAATCATTATTGAGACCTTGAGATTAATGATGGATATATGGTATTCCTCAACATGTCTCAATGGATGTGGATTACGAAATTTGTGATGGAAGGAAAGCTAAGTACCTAGTACATATGCCCCTTAAATATTCTTGATCATGTTAGAGTTGTGGAATATAGACTAGCACTTCCAAAAAATGTGCCACAAGTACAAGATGTATTCCATGTATCCCTCTTGAGAAAGTACATACCAGATCCCTCACATGTACTAAATTTAGAGGTGGTACAATTAAAAAATGATCTCCCTTATGGAGAGCATCGAGTGAAGATCATGGATTGTAGAGATAAATTTCGATGCAACTATACCACCCAATTTGTCAAAGTACAATGTCATAACCATAAGTACGAAGAGGAAACATGATAACCTAAGGAAGTAATTAAATAGATGTACCCATACCTGTTTCCAACCCAGAATTTGAAACAAATTTTTGAGGGTGAAATTTCTTAAGGTGGTAAGAATGTAACAACCAAAAATTATATAAATGGAAATTCACATTTTATAATTATGAAATATAGTATAAATAACAAAATATCACATTAAGAACACAATACAAACTTTATAAATTAATAATATATGAAATAAGAGGTATTTCTAGAAGTTTATGAACATATATAAATGAAATAATAAAACGAACTTTGAAATAGCAATATGAGCCTTATGAATAGTAAACCGTCAAATAGAATAATAACCTAACCCATGAAAGTACAAATATAATTTAGGAATCTTTTAAAAAAATATAATATAATTTTATCACAGTATAAGAAAATAAATTGTTTAGAAAGTATTAATAATGTATAGGTTTTTTTAAGTCATAAATATTTAACTAATATTTTATTATTTAGTTAATAATTTAAATGAAACTGTATTTCCAAAAAATGAATTCATAAATTAATATTTTGTTATCTTATGATTATAAGATAATTTTATGAGACCTTATGTAGTTTTTCAAATTGTTACAAAATTAGTTATAATTATAAAATTGGTATTTCCATGTAAATGATGATTTTAAATAAAAATTAAATTCCTCAAGTGTAAACAAATAATGTTCACAAATTTGAGTTCATTTTTGAATTCTACATGTCAAAAAATTGGTAGGGTGAGTTTTTATGATTTTTCAAAAATAGTTTAATTTTATATGAATAATAAAATATGGTAATTTACTGTATACATACATTATAAGTTAAATTCACTATTCATCAATTCATAACAGATTTAAGAAAAATAAGTTCGAATTATCCCTATCTATTTATTGTATTTAGTCATAGATTCATCACTATAACTTGTCTTGGGGAAAAATAATAAACTAATGAATAAAATAATGAAAAAAACACTCCCCTCCTCCACTATAAATACCACCAATTATCCTCACACCACTCAATATTTGAGCCTTACCAAAATTCTGATCAAATCACTTTTGAATCCCCATCACCACATCTAGGAGACCTCTGTCACATCCAAATACCAATCCCATTTCCCTAAGGATATTCTCAAGGAAGAGGAATTCTAGAGGTAAAATCCTCTTTCTTTTTCATTAAATTTCATTTCACTTTATTTTATTTTCTTGTTATCTCCTAGCCTCTGCTCATAAAAATGGTGTAAAAACACTACTAACATATATATAAATGAATTTTATTATGATAATGGAACAATTCACAATGAAACTTCTTCTTCTTTTCCTTTTATTATAAAAAAAATAAAAATGTCATTTGTGAGGTGTTAATTTATCCCCTTTAAGGACATCATAATTTCATTTTCTATTACAAGAATCAGGTATTTTCTTAAAACAATTATATTGGTTGAAATAGATATTAAAATAATACTTATCCCCTTTTTTATGTTATTGAAATAACTAATTTATATAAATAAATTGGTAAAGCAAAATGAGTTAGTTATGGTTGGAAACCCTGAAAATCAACCCAAACGATTATCTTTAACAATATATTTAACGATTACTCATAATTTCATTTGAAATAAGTATATATAAGAACAGTTTTGGCTATATTAGATCATTAGTAACAAATAATTTCAAACTATCATAATTACCCCCAATTTACAAGATGTTCCCATCAAGTAAACAAGTAAATAGATCATGAAAACCATGGAAACAATTGCTCCTAAATGATAAAATTATACCTTATAGCACATCAAATAAAAATAATGAACATAATAAAATTATAATAAATTAAATAAAATTATTAGAGGTTATTAATTAATTAATTAAAGTATTTAATTTTATTATAAGTACAAAACCGTTTTAGACATAATGTATGGGATTCTACCCAAGCCTCCATTTTTTCCTTTAGGCTACTCGTTATCTCTATTTACCACAATGAAATGTTTATTTATTTAGGATTAATTATTATAAATTTTTAGTATATGTTCCAAAATAAAGTATATTGATCAAATAATTCTTCTTTTATGGATAAATACATATTTCGGAAAGTACCCCTTCTCAATTATTCTCGATAAGAAATCCCAGTTAAAGGGAACTTCTCGACTTCTTACCCATTTTCATGTAACATACTTAATATGTTTTAATACCAGATGATGTTTTTTTGAAATTAATCATTTTTTCATGAAAAAAAAATCATGGTTAATTTTTTAATTTTTACAAAAACATTATTCATTTTCTGCTTTAAGTAATATTTAATATTTTCCTCTCACCGTACTAAAATGTTTTACTTCTCATGTTTCTAAAACACCCATCTTATATTATTTCAATTCATTTTTACATCAATTATCATGATATAAGACTAACTGACCTTATTAATTTCAATTTATTTTTTTAATCAATTCTTTCTTTGATAGTTTTGTGATATTCTCTTTTGTTATGCCTTTTGACAAGATTGTGACCCCCAAATCGTTAAATGTGTAATATTTATGATTTTGTTTGATTCTGTATCTAGGATTCTTCATGTGACACACAATATTCATGATAATTTTATTTTGGGTTCACCTATATAGCACTCCAATGCATTTGGTATTCTCTAGTCTCATGAGACAACAAGATTGGACATGGAGGGAACCTTATTCCTTTATATGACATTGTCCCTCCAAGACTTGTAATCTAACCTTAAATCATGTTATTGTCATGTTATATGATGTTTCCATGTTCAAATTATGTCATGTTTATATATTCCAATGTTATACATGTTATTTTTCCATATTTTTTTTCGTGTTCCATTCCTTTATTTAATCATGTTATGTCTTCTAACCCATGTGTTATGGCTTATTCCTATTTTTATTCCCTTACTAGTTTTTTTCTCATCCCATTTTTTCATGTATTCCCCAGGTTATCGTATACTGATATAAGGGATAAATGGAGTTAGGAGCTCCTTAGGAAGATTTAAGGAAATGTGTGTTTATTTTGGTACAATGATGCATAATTATGCACCTAAACTCCAAGAGACAAGACTTTTCAATCCTTGGCATGTAATGTTTTGTTTAAACAGGATTATAATCATATGATAATATTTTTAAAAGGTTAGAGACTCTATATATACTCCAAAAATGATAGTTCTTTATAGAGGATAATGTTTTCTTGTGGAGGAAGAGTTACACGAAAAATCATAGGGTGATGTGTGAATGGATTAAACTATGACAAACATTCCATTGATTTCATTGTGGGGAATTTTCCTTTTCAAATTTTCTCCCAAGTCAAAATATATACTGAATTAATATAGAAATACCTTTTTATTTGTAAGCCTATTTATTTATCCATAACTTGTCAAATTAACTCTTATGTATTGAAATATTACATAAGAAATAGTGTGTTCCCTCTAGGTGTTGTTTTTGAACTCTAATAAGTGATCAGAAGACCCTAAAATGGGTTTTAAGGCATCAACACCCTTTATATATAAATTGGGTCATATTCATGGACAAATACATGAATTAGGTTCTCACCCCCAAATCAATTGAATGGGAAACATTTTTTAGGAATCTTTATCCTTTTATGTGTGAGCAGTCTTGCATCACATTGAAATCTAAAATACTTATTCTTCTAGTTCGGAGATAATTTTACCTAAAAATCAAATTTTATTGTCTAGTTTTGGATCATGTCATAGATTTTTTAGATAAATGTTTGTCCCAAAATTCTTGATTTCAATTATTACTTATTATATGGGATTTTATGATCATTATTCATATTATATATTTATGAATGTATGACATCTTATATACAAAATTGAATTTATTATATACTAGATCAAGATTCTTAATTTTTTTAAAAATTGTCAATGTATGCTATAATACATATCACATGAAGTATATATGTTTTTTGTGTGTTAAATTTTCATAATGGAGTAATATATTAATTTTTATAGATTGAAAAAATAAATATATTAAGTACTCTAAAAATTTGTATTTTTTCAGTAAGTGTAACTCACAGGGATGTGAAGTTAGTTTTTCTACTTTTACTATTTTATTGTATAGATTTTATGTAAACTGATTAATTTTAATCTTATCAAATTAATCATATTGTAACACCCTAAGATTTCATTGTATTTTATCTCATTAAAATAATTGAATAGTTTACGCTACACGCAACACTGAGTTCGAGCACACCACAACTTATGAAACTAGTCATTCAGAAAGTGGTTATGAATAGTATAAATTGCATTGTGAATCTTATATACTCTATATAATTTTATCATCCGTATTATGTGTTTTATAGACATAATATAAGAACTAATTTATTTTTCAGATAAAAGTTGTGTTTTTCAAAAAAATGCAATTTTACTGTCCTTTAATGGAAAAAGATTTTTACATCCAATATTTGATAATTTTACATATTCAATATAATAAAATAAAATTCTTCTTTATAAGAGGGACATAAAAATTTAGTTTTGATAAAATTTTGGTACTTCTCTGATAATATTCATTTTTTGATGAATAGAAAAAAATACAATGTTTTAATTGAAAACAAATTTTTAATAGAAATAATTTATAGTGTAAAATTATGAATTTGAATGGTTTTAAAGTCTAATTAGATTACAGTTTTATCATTTAATACAATGTATGTCATTATAATTAATTTCACAGTTAAATTTGACATAAACACAAGTCAATATTTTGATAGTTCTTTCTTTTTAAAAACTTTCATTTTTTTGTTTTGACAACGAGAATTGATTTTAAATTCATAAATCAACATCTATGTTACGAATTTGGTAAAATAGACTTTATTTTTGAGTTTGGAATATGAAAATTAGCTTTGGGTGAAGTTTTGGTATTTTTCGGAAAACATTCAATTTTCGAGGAGTAGTGGAAAAACAGGACATTATTGGTTAAAACCGACTTTTTATCTAAATAATTATTTATTTAATTTTAATGTATTTTAGGTCAAAATAGATACATAATACCTCTATATGTTTAATGTAATTCATTGTAGTCATTTTTTTATAAGTTTAGATATATTAAAATTTATCAAACATTTTACTGTCATCTACACACCTCCTAGGAGCATTTTCTAATTCATATAAAACTTAATTTTACTGCTTCTATGAGCGGAATTTCAAAAATCCATGAGACACAGTTGATATCAATTAGAAAAATGTGGTTTAAAAATATATAATAATTTTTGGTGAATAGTAACATTTAAATTTTATTTACCAAGGTTAAAAGTAAAGAGGGTAATTAAGGGTAAAAATGATATTATTAATAACTTAAAAAATGACCTAATTCTAAAGTATAAGTGTAATTTGACCAAGAAATAATTAGGAATAAAATATGATCCTTTAGGTCCACTTGGATTATATTAGAACATTTATTATTTTATTTAATGAAGAGTTAAAAGAGGTAAATTTAATGTTTAATCACTAAACCATTTTTAATATGTGGTAATACAAAATATAAATTTGATAACAAATATTAATTAGAAATATAAAAATATTTCCTATATAATGATATTTTTATAATAAGTTTTAGACATTATATAATTTAATTAATTTATGACACAATGAGGATGTAGTAATTAACTAAATAATGATATATTAAACTAATTGATATTATAAATATCCAAAAGAATTGTCAATTGGGACTTCTGATGAATTCCAATAATTTTCTAAGTTAGTATGACTTTTTATTATTGAACATATGAATTTATTTCAATGTTATAAAGTTATTAGGACTTTAAAAAAATCATTTATTAAATAATGTCAAAATTGACATAACTGAGTTTTTCAAAACAAAGATTATATTATTAATTTATATAACATTCCTAAAAATATAATGTTAGGCCAAAGTACATAGATAAGGTTATATATATTAATACTTAACCACATGGGGTTCTCTTGGCCTGTTATTGAATGTTTATTAACCATATAATATAAAAATACAAGGAGACATGGTAAATGATAATCTATTTAACAAGGAGTTTAATCTAAAAGAAAAGGTTAATATGATGACATAAACCTATATAAAACCTATTAGATGAAAGGTTTTAAACCCAACCCCACCGTATCTTTTATATAATTAATTTTGTAGCCAGTATAAACTAGAAATTATTTTATTATAAAATAATATTTCATGCTTTTCTAAAAGTGAACCTAACCTCTCTTATAAAAGGGAACTTCCCCTTATCTTAATTTCACACCTCCAAATCCTTTTGGCTCAGCCAACCCCTGCCCAAATATCCTCCCAACATTCTTCCCTTCATCTTAGATTCCTTCCTTTGGTCATAAAGCAATCCTAAGGATAAATTTTTATCAAATCAAATAGAAGAACCCAAAGAAGAGGTAAATATTTCATCACCACTTTCAGGTTCTTTTCTTCTTCCACTCATTATTTTTTTGTTGTTTCCTTTCTAAAATAATAACTACAGTATCTTATATATAATTTTATGTTTTTATAAAAAATTTACAATTATATTAATTATTTTAACCATATTATAAATGACATATTCACCATGCGTGTGTACGTACAGATTGCTGTCTCCACATCGTGGTGTAGTTTGTTATTCAAACACATAATTATTTGGATGGGTATAATAATGAGTATAAATGATGTAAATAATATACATAACTTGTTAATTATTTTGTATATATGATATACCATCCAATTACATATGATTTTTTCATCAATATAATGATACTGTCACTCGTGCGTACGTACATATTACCTTCTCCACGACGCGATGAGATTTATTTCCACGTTCTCCATTCAATGATGATTATAAAATATATAACATTAATAATTATGTAATATATGACATAATAATTATACTGGATATATTTTTTTTTGTTTTTTTATTTATATATTTATGTACTTACATATATCTTATTCACTTAGTTCTGTTCAACACGATATGAAAACGAGAATAGCGTTTATGCGTACGTGCGACCTACAATCTCCATAAATGGTGTTTTCCATTTCATATATATGTCTATTATACATATTTATAATATAAATATATATTATATATAAATCATTTTTTATATTCTGGATTTATTTAATTCATGATCAAATAGATACAATCAAGAGTAACAAGTTAAACCACGTATGATAAAGAAATAATTTATTACCCAAAATGTAAATTTAACATGGAAATTATTATTAAATGGGTAGTATAAAGTCATATATTAATCATGTATGATTTCTTAAATAATAATATGGTTCTTGTATAATATAATAACATACTTCAGTCTTTATACAAAATGTTAAACGTACCCTCTACTAATGGAAAGTGCAAGGTAAGGGTTAGATATTAAAATCTCTTTATTATCAAAGGTTGTTTTTACATAAATATATACTGGGAAATATTTATTATCCATGTTCATGATTCATAAAATTGTTTTCAAAGGGATTCCTTTTAATGTAATTTTTTACTAAAACACCATTTTAAATGATTTAAATATTTATTCTTCAAAATCATTATCATTAATGTCCATGTTTTGAAAATGGTTTTTAAGGATTTATTTATATAGACATGAATGTTTTTAAAATGTTAATTACTTTCAAATGTTTCAATGTGGTATGGGATACTTTGATTCAAAAATGTCTTTAAATGTCTTCCTTTCTAAATTGTGGGACTTTTAAATGTTTTTTATGAAAAAGATATATTTCTCTCAATGATTGTTACAAATAATAATCATCAATATCAACATCCCTTGATGGTTTTTAAACTTGTTAGAAGTTTATTTATTATGATACAAATCTTCAATATTTTATTGAAGGTTTTGTGAAATGTTTGACTATAGATGAGTTATTTTTATACCATTCATAGTTTATGTATAATGTATTGACATTTTATATTCTAGCATTAATATGAAGGTTTATGTTATGTTTAAAACATTACATATATGAATTCATTGGACTTATTAAGTGCTGGGTGGAGCCCGCTATAGCTCCTCGATGCATCAGTAGGTCTAATGAGGCAAACTAGTGTATTGGAAAAAGGCATTGAAAAAATCTTATTTGTAATCTTGTCACAAGGCCTTGACTATGTGGTTATGAAGTATTGCATTATCAATTCCATCATTATGAAAGGGGCCATTGATATTGCATGTGATTATTCGACCAGTAGAATATCCATATTAATAATTAAATGGAATTATTTTATGGTATCTTTGCTATGTTATGGTTAAGTTTAAATTTAAAAGGCTTTTGTTTTAATATTATACATTTCCTTAAATGTTTTTGATTATTTATGAATGTTTCCGCTATATTGTTATACTTACTGATCATCTGATCTCACCCATTTCTATTTTTTAAATTATCCAGGATTCTAATAAGTGTATTATGATTGATAATCAAGGTTAATCTAGGGGATTAATAGAGTTCTAAATGGATCATTTATGTTTTGTTTTGTTTTTTAATGTGTAATGTAACGTTCATGTAAGTAATCTATTTTCCAAGACTACAAAAGTGATCGTTCATCAAGGACATGATTACTTGTAATAATGAAAATGTATTAAAATATTGCACAGACTCTGGGCTTCTGGGGTCGGGGCGTTTTAGTTTGTATTAGAGGGATTTTATCAACAACCTTGGAAATAGATTTAGATGAACTCTGATTAGAGAACATTACACTAAGATAGACTTTGGGGATCGGTATCAAAGAACTTCCTAGAATTTTTGTAATGTGGAAATTTTTTTATTTTCTAAAAAATACATCCCTGTCTAGATATGATAAGGCATTGGGGGCTCTGGCATAGATGTACCTAGGAGTGAAAACTTTGATAAGGAGTTTCAAGCTTGACCCTGGGTATCCTTGTGCATCACAACGGGCCTTACTACACTCTTGTATATGACACTCTCGGGGGATATTCTTAGGATTATTCAAATTTTCATTAAAAGACATTATGAAGAATCTAAGAGTAAATACTTTCTTAGAGAATACATTTTTTGATTATAGATTATATGTATAATCTTTTCAATTTATGTTAGTTATTTTTCAATTTTGGAATTATGCATTATAATTCATAAACTATCCTAGTGTATGTCATTGTTAAGAAATGGTGCCCAGTAGGTAGAATAAGAACTCCAGCAATACGCATGATCCAAAGAGTAAGAAGGATCATATCTTTCATGGTATTTATCCAAAATTTAGAAAGGAAACAGTCTCCCATATATTATAATCATATCAAGAAATAGTATCATCTGTTAATAAGATAAGTAAAGAATTATCTATGTCCTATGGCTTTGAAGGGATGCCAGGGAAGGAAAGGATGGTAGAATGAAATATAAATAAAGGGAATAAGGGAAAGAAGGATTTTCCTATATGTGAAAACATTGGAAAGAATCAGCTTGGTAAATGATTGAACGGAATGGGAGTTTGTTATAAGTGTGGAAAAAAATTACACCAAGTACGTGATTTCCAGGTTACAAAAAAAGGTTTAAAATGTACAATGTTTTATCTGCAAGGAGTTGGGAAACTATGCAAATCAATATCCAAATCATCAGAGTATACAACTAATGATGTTTTAGGATAATAATCATGTTATGATATTACCACATATGAAGAGTAATAAATATTGTTCTTATGTTGATATTAAAGAGTTATTTCATTTGTGTATTGTAACAACGATGTACTGGTTATAATAATTATAGAGTATATAAGTATTGTATTGTAGTACTATTTCATTAAGGACTAAAGATTGTGTAGAACCAAGAAAACAGACTCAATTGCAGGTAAATGTTTTTTTGAAAATATATGGTTGAGAGAAGGATAAAAAATAATATGGTTCTTATACTAAGGTAGTGATTTTGGAATAATATATGATTGATTTGGATAAATTATATTAGATATTCTTGACTACCTAGAAACAGATTTATGATTTGTAGGTTTCATAATTGTTCAAATTTACAACATTTTTTGATATAAGAAGTATATCAAGTATTCTATAAGGAATAAAGGAGCATGAATGTAATCAATATTGTTTTATGGTAATTCAGGGTGTTACAATGTTTTAAAAGAACATATGATGAAGGTATTCACATGTTATTACGTGGTAAAAAGGATCTTCATTGTGTTTGTCATCCGTATAAATTTTGTATTGTGAGTTTGGACAGAAGTATTTTGGATAAGTCTAAAGGTTGGAATCAATTAAGTTTGACATTGGATACTATTTTCAAGGGTAAGTCATTTCTTGAGATTATTTTTTGATTTTCATAAAAAGGATAACTTGGAGGTCGAGCGACAACTCGTCGCATCTGGAAAGGCCACGAAACTTGAACCTGTAACTAATGGGTGGAAAGGGTGGATCACCTACCATTGACATACATGATCTCATAGATTTTATAATTTAATTTTTCTAATATCATGACAAATTAATTATAAATTCATTATTTTGGGAACCCTATACGATTAGGATAAATATAATGTTTATGAAATCCACTATCTTTTATAGTGGAAAATTTGTTTGTGGTAGGAATTAGCTGAAGGATGAATCTCTACTTGTCAATTATATATTTTTTCCTCCTATTCTATGTATATATTAAATCTAAAAAATTAAGGAAGGGATCTTAAAACCAAAAATGTGTTATCCTAATACCTTATGCTTTGATGAACTGACGATATTTTAAATCATCATAGATTGATGACTTTGAGGCCCTAAATTTTACAGTTGTTTGTGATTGATTTCCTCAATCAATCCATAAAAATATTTATGTTTTTCCTCTAATTATCTGTCTCTAATTTCCACCAATTTTCTCATAATTGAGATTATAATTTGGTGGTGACCTTTTCATTTCCCTATCCCACTTATTAAGATTAAATTTTATTAACCCAATTTCTGATGTGGCTTTTCCACAAAGGTATTTTTCTAATTTTAACCTTTTATTTTTCAAAAACAACTTCAAATTGCAAGGACGCAATTTATTAAATGAGGGGAGAATGTAACACCCTATGATTTCATAGTATGTTATCTCATTAAAGTAATTCAATAGCTTTCACTACACACAACACCGAGTTCGAGTGCACCACAACTTACCAAACTAGTCGTTCCAAAAGTAGTTATGAATAATATTTATATAATTTTGAATATTATATGATCTATAAATTTTTAACATCCATATTATGTGTTTATTAGACATAATATAATAATAAATTCTTTTTTCAGATAAAAGAAGTATTTTTTAAAAATGCAAGTTTATTGCCTTTTAAGGGAAACCCTTTTTTGAAACCAATATTTGACAATTTTATATATTAAATTTAATGAAATTAAATTATTATTTAGAATTGGGACAAAAAAAATTAGTTTGGATAAATTTTGGTAATTTTATGATAAATTTTATATTTTGATGAGTAATGAAAAATACTATGTTTTAATTGAAAACAACTTGTTTAATTGAAATAATTTATAATGTTAAATTATGCATTTTAAAGGTTTTTAAGTCTAATTAAATTATATTTTTTTTAATAATTTAATACAATGTAGGTCATTATAAGTAATTTTATATTTATATTTGACATAAACACATGCCAATCTTTTGTTAGTTTTTACTTTCTAAATAGTCGCTTATTGGTTTTGAGAACAGGAATTGATTTTAAATTAATAAATGCAACATATATGCTTTTAATTTTGTAAAATACACTTCATTTTTGAATTTAGAATATCAAAATTAACTTTGGGTGAATTTTTGGTATTTTTTTGAAAACATTCATTTTTTGATGAATAGTGGAAAAACACTTTGTTATTGGTTAAAACTGACATTTTATTTAAATAAATAGTTATTTTATTTTTATTTTTTTAGGTAAAAATAGATAAATAATACCGATATATTTTCAACGTAATTAATTGGAGTCATTTTATAATATGTTTATATATATATAATATTAGAAATGTTTTTTACAGTCTTTTACTCACCTCCTAGGAGCATTTGTAAATTTACATTAAACTTAATTTTTCTTCTTTTGTGAGTGGGATTTCAAAAATCTGAGAGAAAGGGTTGATATAAGTAAGAAAAATTTGGTTTAATAAGATGAAAATGTTTTTTGGTGAATAATAACTTTTTACTTTTATTTACCACGGTTAAAAGTAAATAGGGTTAATAAGCGTAAAAATGTTATTATTATTACAATAAAACATGTCCTAATTCTATTAGATAAGTTTAATTCGACAAAAAAATCATTGGAATAAAATATTATCCTTTACGTCCACTTAGATTATATTAGAACATTTATTATTATTATTTTTAAGAAGAGTTAAAAGAGTTAAATTCAAAGTTTAATAACTAAACCATATTTAATATAGGGTTATACATAATATGAATTCGACCATAAATATTCATTAGAAATATAAAACTATTTCCTACATAATGATATATTATTTATAATTTTTATAATTTAAATAATTTTATTTATTTATGACACAATGATGATGCAGTTATTACCTTAATAATGAAATATTAAATTAATTGATATTATAAATATCCAAACAAATGTACATTTGAATTTTTTATGAATTCCAATAATTTTCTAGGTTAATATAACATGTTCGTATTGATCATATGAATATATTATGATGTAATAAAGTTGTAAAGACTTTATCAAAAAAACATTTATTAAATAATGACAAAATTGACAAAATTGAGTTTTTATAACAAATATTTTATTCTTAATTGATATAATGTTCCTAAAAATCTAAGGATAGGACAAAGGACTTAGATAAGGTTATATATATTACAAATTAACCACATGGGGTTTGATTTTCATGTTATAGTATGTTTTTTAACCATATAATATAAAAATACAAAGAGACATGGTAAATGAAAAACTATTTTACTAAGAGTTAAATCTAAAAGATAAGGATAATATAATGACCTAAACTGGTATAAAACTTATGGGTTGAGAGTTTTTCAAAACATCCCCACCATATCCATTAAGTAACTCATTTTTATCCATTATAAACCAAAAATTATTTTATTATAAAATAATATTTTACACTTATCCTAAAGTGACCCTCACCACTCATATAAAAGGGTACATCGCCTTCTCTTAATTTCCCACCTCCAAAGCCTTTTGTCTCAGCCAAACCCTTCCCAAATATCCTCCCAACTTTCCTACCTTCATTCTAGAGGCATTACTTTGGTCATAAATCTAACCTAAGGATCCCTTTTGATCAAATCAATAGGAAGAACCCGAAGAAGAGGTAAATATTTCATCACCTCCTTCAAGTTATTTTCTTCTTCCACTTCCTCATTCATTGTTTTTTCCATTCTAAAATAATAACAACAGTATCGTCTATATACTAAAATGTTATTATAAAAATTTTACAACCACATTCATTATTCTATTGATCCTATAAATGACATAATCTCCATACGTGCGTATATACGGATTACCGTCTCCACGTCGTTGTGTAGTTTGTTATTCAAACACATCATTATTTGAATGGGTATAATAATGAGTATAAATGATTTAAATTATAATTAAAACATGTTATTTATTCTTTTTATATTATATAACATCCAATTACATATTATTTCTCCATCAATATAATGATATAGTCGCTCATGCGTAAGTACGAATTACCGTCTCCACGATGCAATGAGATTCATTTCCATGTTCACCATTCAACGATGATTATAAAATATATATCATTAATAAGTATGTAATAAATTAAATAATAATGAAACTTTAGATATATATATATATTTACTTACAAATATCTTATTCACTTAGTTCCGTTCAATACGATATGAAAAAAGAAATAGCATTTATGTGTACGTATGACCTACCATCACCATAAATGTTGTTTTCCATTTCGTATATATGTCTATTATAAATATTTATATACTAAATATATATGATATATAAATCATTTTATATATTATTTAATTATTTAAATCATGATCTAAGTGAAACAATCAATAGTAACAAGTTAAAATACGTATGATAAAGAAAGCGATTATTACCTGAATTGTTAATTTAACATGGAAATTATTATTAAATGGGCAGTATAAATTCATAAATTAATCATGTATTATATCATAAATATTAATATGGTTATTTTATAATTTAATAAAATTCTACGGTATTTATATAGGAGGTTAAATTTAACCTCAACAAATGGAAAGTGCAAGGTAAGGGTTAATTTCATATTCTATTTATTATCCGAGGTTCTTTTTACATATAAATTTACTAGGACATTTTTATTATCCATGTCCTTGTTTCATAAAAGGTTTTTCAAAGGGATTATTTTTTATGAATGTTTTACTAAAACATCATTTTAAATGTTCTAAATATTTATTCTTCTAAATCATTCTCATTAATGTTCATGTTTTCATAATGGGTTTTAAGGATTTATATATATGGACATGAATTTTTTTAAATGTTAATTCCTTTAAATAGTTTCAAAGTGGTATGGGACACTTTTATTTAAAAATTTATTTAAATATCTTCCTTTCTAAATTGTGTGAATTTTTAATGTTTTTATAAAAAATGGATATTTCTCTAATAGTTTTTTATAAATCAATATCGTCTGAATCAGCATCCCTTGATCGATATTAAACATGTTTGAAGTAGATTTATTATGATACAAATCATCCAAATTGTATTGAAGTTTTTGTGATATGTATTACTATGGATGTATTATTTTTATACCATTCATTGTTTAGGGATAAAGTATTATCATTTTGTATTCTAGTTTTAATACGAATGTTTATGTTATGTTTAAACCATTTCATTTGAGGAATGCATTGGAAATAGAATGTGACATGTGGATCACGCTATAGCTCCTCGATGCATTGGTAGGTCTCATGGGAAAAACTAGTGTCTTGGAACAAGGCCTTGAAAAATTCTTTTTTTTAGTCATGCCACAATTCCTTGACTACGTGGTTATGAAGTCTAGAATGATGCATTCCATCATTATGAAAGTGGCTATTGATATTTCATGTGATTATTCGACCAATAGAATATCCATGTGACTAAATAAATGGAATTATTTTATTGTATATTTTCCATATAATTCTGATGTTTATGTTTAAAAGGATTTTGTTTTAGTTTTATACATTTCCTTAAATGTTTATTCATATTTATTAAATTTTCTTCTACATTGTTATCCTTACTACGAATCTGACCCCACCCCTTCATATGTTTCAAATTTTTCAGGATTCCAATAAGTGTATTATTATTGATAAGAAAAGTTAAGCTAAGGGATTACTGGGGTTATCAAAGGGTCATTTATATTGTGTTTTATTTTATAATTTGTAATGTAACGTTCATGTATGTAATCTATTTTCCAAGACTGGAAAACTAATCGGTCTTTCGGGCCTTGATTCCTTCTAATCATGCGAATGTATTAAAATAGTGCCCTGACTCTGGGCTTCTAAGGTTGGGGATTTACTCATATATTGAAAGTTGTAATTATACAAAGTCATTATTGAGGTAGTAAATATTGATCTCGAGCACCTAAGTTACTACAAAAAATTTAAGGATGATACTCTTATTAAATATATGAGATGAATCTTACATAATTTTAACATTTTCCAATTATGATATAAAGTTTACTTTTATTGTATAAAGCTTTATAATTTTAGAATATGGTTATAGTTGTACATTAGATTAATATCCATCTCAAATAGATCTTCCATGTATTTTTTTCATACATATGGAGATCTTAAAATTGGTTGGAGATCATTTCCAATGGATTATTTAGTGGACCTAGTAGGTTTATAAAGGGAAATGATTTGTTCCACATTAACATTAATGCTATGTTGGATTATTAATTTACCTATATAAAATTGGTAAAATGAAAATGGTAATTTTAAAGAAAGGACTATTTGTGGTATAGAATTGTATTGATAAATAATAATACGTGTTTATGGATATATGGAATTAAAATGTATAATTTCTCATTAGATTTTACTATAAAATTTAAGGGATGACTGAATGAATTTAAATGAGGCTAAAAACTAATTAACAGAGGGAAATTTAAGGAAATCTATTTAATTTATTATTGTGGTATAATTATTGAATAGAAAGAGAAGTGATAAGCTATTATTTAAATAATTATTTAAGTATGACATGTTAAAACATTTCTTAAATCATGAAGAATATTATTGAATATTTTTACTAATATATTATAAATTAATTATTAATGGATGGATGAACTATGGAGGATTTATTATTTCATTATTATATAAATTAATTATAGAAGGACCAAGAGGAGATATATAATTCATAGGAGTTTTGATGTGTTAATCCTTTAGAATCACATTAACAAATATTTACTCTCTTATTAATGTTTTACTATCAAACAACTAAAAAAATGGATGAATTAAAAAATAAGGAAAAGAATAAATCCTATGATATATTGATGATCATTTTTTAGTTTTGATGTACACTCACTATATATTTTATACTATGAAGAAAAAAATTTCAATTTTTCTTCCTTGAATATCACATTCTATTGAAGTCTCTATATATCATCAATTTCAATATAAGTGTTAGCTCGATATAATTATTAGTGAGTTAGGTGGAAACTACTTTTTAATAGTTATGGATTTAATTTTAGATTCTTGTACATGGTTTTGTATGTGTTAACTAATTATATATTGTATTTGATTTATCATGTAAAACCATTTTTATTTAATGTAATATAATTATTATACTAGAAAAATTCTATTACTCAGTTAGAAGGTCCTTAAGAAAATTATTTATTATAAACTTTTTATGCCTGAGTTGGGTGTTTCTGGATATAATAGGGGTGTTATTGCATCCCCAAACCATCATGAAAACCATGTGTTTTTTACTCAATTTCCTTCTCTATTATTAAAAGGAATTACCTGAATCAAAATATAATGATAGATTACCTACTTTATGAGGGACAATTTAATTGGACAATGTTTTTGAAGGACTCAATTTACACCCCCTAAGTCTTTCTACACACAATATAAGGGACAAAATATGTGTGTTTATGTACAAGTGAAATAATATAAGGCCTTTCGTGTTTTCTAATATGCATATAGAGAGGTATATTCATGGTTGATGGATATCTATATTGGAGTAATCGATGCAGTTATGGACCTATTAGATGCAGATAATGTGGTCCACGAGGATGTAATTACAATATAAGATTTGTTAGTACACCATGAGGTATTATAGGTGTACATTATTGTGATTAGTACCAACCACCTCAACCTCCATGTTGTCGACTTGAGGCATAGAGAATTGGAAGTGATGGAAAAAATCATATATAGGTGGTGGATGGTTTTGAATTTTCCTTTCTTGACATGGTTTGAGGATTTATCTTTATTTATATGCACTAAAACCCATAATAATTGATATCAGTGTGAGCCATTCTATTTTTACCTCAATTATTTTTAGAGCTAGAGATTTTTTAGATCCCCTATACTGACATATATATCTAGGTACACCTTCCAAAAATGATCACACGCACACGCACATCTACCATGTCACGACCCGCCCTCGGGGTCCGTGCCGTGACTACCCCAAGCCCGCCTTCCATAGGCCAGGGGCTGACGACTAGCACTAAGGCGTAAATCCCGGTAAAAAGGGAAGGCATTGCCTTTGTAAAGTAAACAAACACCACAGAGTAAGCAAGCGGAAAGTAAACACTAAACAAAAGCAGAGTACAACTGAAAGTGCAGAAAAGTAAATGGGCCAGAATATAAACCCAAAACTGATAGTAAAGTACAACTCGAAAGGGAAAACAACAACTGAAAAGTAAATGCCGCTACACCGAGCTGTCCACTGGAAATCCCACCTGAAGGGTGGGTACAGATAGCTCCTCTGCTCCACAGGTCCCGCCGTCTGCTCCGTGCACGTCCCGCCCAGTGGTCCACCTTCGGGTACCGTCCCGCTCTGCAAGCCTCAGCTAAGGTCAACGCTGTTCGTCGTCTGCAACCAACACAACGTAGTGCGGTCAAAGCCCGTGCAGGGGTGAGTATAATCTACTCAGTAGGGACCCCGAGACCCCTGAAGGTCTCTCAAATCCACAAAGGATAAACCACGAAGAAAGGTAAAATCACGAAGAAACAACTGAAACTTCTTAGGTATATGCCCATAAATATACCTAAGTCATCAATTTCAAATACGCTCCAACCTCCGAGCCCAAGTACAACTCAGTCCACACAGGAAAGTAAACGTATTCCACACAGGAAAGCAAAACGTAATCCACACAGGATTGCACAACACAATCCACACAGGAAAGCAACAGGATTCATCTCACACAGGTATACTTCTTCAAAGGATGATAAAGATGATCACTGATCCATCTAAGTCGTCGGACCCACGAAGGATCGATAGGTAACTAACCCCCGCAAAGACCCACACAGGATCGGGCCCACACAGGACCTGTAGGCGCTGGCTCACACAGAACCGCTGAGCGCGGACCCACACAGGATCGGACCCACACAGGATCGGGCCCACACAGGACCTGTAGCACGGATCCACGTAGGATCGCTGAGTGCTGTAGTCGTCGTCGTCGAATCCACACAGGATCTCTGTACTGTCGTCGTCGCAGTCACAGTAGCAGTAGTAGCAGTAGCAGTCGCAGCCAGCACTAGGGTTCCCGCACACAGCAAGCTCGTTCGGAGGGTCCGCTCCACAAGCCGAGAGGCTGATACATCAACTATCACAAGACCAGAGTTGATGTATCCAAAAGTTCCATATCGTCAACAGGAACTCAACGCAACAGACGGCGCGTCGATCGGATGCCCGGTCTGAGAGTTATTGACATTTTCGTCCCCGGGGCCCGGTTGATTTTTAGGGCAAAACCAACACGACCGTACTCCACCTGCGTCCAAACCTCGGGTGGAGTATACCAAAAGATCCTTCTCACTAAGAGGAACACAACACGGCTGACGTCACGTCAATTGGACGTCCGTAGCTCATGATATGAGTGTTTCCGCTCCGAAGGCCCGGTTGGTTTCGTGAACGAACCAACCCGGCCGAACTCAAAGTAATCTGAAACCTTGAGTGCGATATACCGAAACGACCGTCTCGATCCAAGGATCGTGTTTCCATAGACGGTTCGTCAATCGGAGGTCCGAGGCTCAAGTTATGGCCAAAAGACCGAATCTGGTTCGATACGGGGGGTCCGGGTCCGGGCCGACCCGGCCCGCCCCCCCTGGGTCGGCCCGAACCTGGTCGACCCGACCCGGGTCCGACCCGGCTTGGCCGGCCGGCGGCGCCGGGGCCGCGGCGGCCAGACGCCGCACGGGGGATGCACGCGGGGGGCTAAGCCCCCACTTTCTTGGAGGCGGCGGCGGGGGAAATCAATCCCCCGCGGATAAGGGGGCGGCGCGGCTTATAGCCGCACCCTTTTTTTTTAAAACGCCCCCCCCCCATGTGGGGGGCCTGTTTGTGCGGAACCGGGGGGCCGGCTGCCCCCCTCCCTTCAAGAACCCCCCCCCTCATAATGATGGGGGTTTTTGTGTTATGGCCGGGGGATTAATTCCCCCGTTTTAATGCCATCCGGCCGGCCAGCTGGCCGGCCGGTTCTCTCCAACGGGACCGGAAATTCCGGTCCCCCCTTCGGCTTCCGACGCCGGCGGCCCGGCCGCCGGTCTTCTCTTCCGCCGCGGCCCGGAACCGGCCGCGGTTTTCGTCATCCGGCGCGGTGCGACGGCACCGCGCCCCTCCGCCGCACCTCGATTTCTTCAACGCGACGCGACGACATCGCGTTCTTGATGTTTCTTTCATGGCGCCGCGCGACGGCGTCGCATAATAAGGATTGGGCGAATATCCGCGTGGTGCGACAGCACCACGCCACCTTGATTCATCCACCCGCAAGCAATACAACAAGAACGATGGAGGGGGTTCGGCCGTGTTCATGCGGTCCGGCACTCTCAAGTTAAGCAATAACACAACTTAAAATATTTCAAAGCCACATGTTAGACTTGCTAAATTCATGATCAAGAATAGAATAATTAAACAATAATCAACAACCCCTACCTCGGGTATAAGTTCTAAGATTTGACAACGTCCGCGGAAGTCAACGTCACGGAGATCGGGCGTCGCGGTCGTCGTTCGTCAATTCCGTTGACGAAGAGATGTGTCCGATATGATACGTCGTTGGCGAAACCTCTTATGTCGACGAAGGGAATCCGAGGAGGAAGCGGCGTTCCCTCTCGTTGACACAGAAGACGAAGAAGAGCGGAGCGGCGTTCTTCGTCGGAACTTGAGTGTTCTTCGTCAAGTTGAGCGTTCTTCGTGTTCTTCGTCAGAGTTGAAGAAGAAGAAGAAAATCTCCCAAAAGCTCTCAAGGTGGCCAAAGCTATTAACCAAAATAAAATAAGACACTATCTTATTTTATTAACACATCAAGACAAAAGAATTTCCAAAGTTTGAAATTCAAAAGGATTAACTCCAAATTAAATAACTCATGTCATTTAATGAGGGGTTAAGTAAGTTGGGAGAAGATGAAAGGTTTAGGGGTTCGTGTGGGCCCCACCACACTTAATCCTCCCAAGGGAGGTTAAGTGGGTGTGGTTCCCACTTCCAACCCCCTTTGGTAGGTTTTATCAAGTTATAATAAAATTTGTTCTTCACAAATTTTATTTAACTCAAACTAAAAACCCCAAAACTGACTTTCAACCCGCAACAAACGCAACTTCCGAAAAGGTCTCTTTAAGCGAATATCGGTGCTGCGAGTTCATCGGTGCCCTCGGATATCAATTCCGAGCACCGAATCAAAAGTTAGGAAAACCCCCTCGTTCGTTCACTGAACGTACCCGAGCCAAACATCAGAAATTAATTCCGGGCACTCCGGGCCTCGGAATCAGGTGCCGTCTGAAACCGCGCTCTTGTAAAATTCTAAAGAAAATTAAGAAAAAATTTCCCTTGAATTTTACGGGTCTTTACATTACTCCCACCTCAGGGCTTTACGTCCCCGTAAATATACATAAAAAATTAGGGAAACAAATGAGGGTACTGAGCACACATATGACCCTCCCGCTCCCATGTGCTCTCCTGGAGATTCCCGTGCTGCCATCTGATGCGCACAAGAGGAATCGATCGCCCACGCAGGACCCGCTCCTATCGATCCTCTATCTCCACCGGGACCTCCGTAAAAGTTGTCCCATCCTCAACGTCAAGTTCCACATGGTCAATGATGTGCGTCGGGTCGTGCACGTATCTCCTCAGCTGATATACATGGAAGACGTCGTGCACCCGGTGCAACTGAGGTGGCAGAGCCAGGCGATAAGCCACCTCACCAATCCTGCTGAGAATCTGGAAGGGTCCGATGAAGCGCGGAGATAACTTGCCGCCTCGGCCAAATCTCTGAATACCACGTCAAGGTGAGACCCGCAAGAAGACGTGGTCGCCATCCTCGAACTCCAGTGGCCTCCGTCTTCTGTCAACATATGACTTTTGCCAGCTCTGAGCTGTCCTCATCCGTTCCTGGATGACCTGGACCTTCTCTGTCGTGGCCTGGACCATCTCCGGTCCCACCAGTGCTGACTCCCCAGGGTCTGTCCAGCACAAAGGAGATCTACATGGTTGGCCGTACAACGCCTCGTACGGTGCCATCCCGATAGTGGAGTGGTAGCTGTTGTTGTACGCAAACTCCACCAAGGGTAGGTGGTCCTCCCAGCTACGACCAAAGTCGAGGACACATGCGCGGAGCATGTCCTAGAGTTTCTGAATGGTCCTCTCCGTCTGACCATCCGTCTGAGGATGAAAGGCTGTGCTCAGACGTAGCTGTGTCCCGAACGCCTCCTGTAACCCCTTCCAAAGCCGGGAAGTAAAGCGAGCATCTCGATCGGAGACGATAGATGATGGCACGCCGTGGAGCCGCACAATCTCCTGAACGTAGAGACGTCCCAAGCTCTCCACTGAGCCCTGCTCTCTGATGGGTAAGAAGTGTGCCGACTTGGTGAGTCGGTCAACAATCACCCAGATGGAGTCGTGACCTCTGGAAGTGCGTGGAAGACCAGTCACGAAGTCCATAGATATGCCGTCCCACTTCCACTCCTGATCCTCCAAGGGCTGTACCAAGCCTGCTGGTACCTGATGCTCTGCCTTCACCTACTGGCAGGTAAGGCATCAAGAAACGAACTCTGCTACTGCCATCTTCATGCCCGGCCACCAATGCTGTCATCTAAGGTCCTGGTACATCTTCGCCACTCCAGGATGTACCGCTAAAGGAGAAGTGTGAAACTCTCTCAGCACTTCCTCTCGCAAAGCGACTGGTACCATGGTACATCCTCTGAAAAGGATGTCGTGCTCTGCTCCAAGAGAGAAACCATCAGGTGCTTGTCCCGAGGATATCTGTGCACGCCGTGTCTCACAGTCAGCGTCCCCACGCTGTGCCTCCCTGACTCACTGCAGTAGTGGAGGGGTGACTGTGAGAGACTGGAGGAAGGCTGCTCCATCTCTATCCATGAAGGATATCTGCAAAGAGGCTAGCTGCTCCGTCGCCTCCTCAAGTAGCTGAATACCCGTCCTCCTGCTGAGGGCATCGGCTACTACGTTCCCCTTCCCAGGAGTATAGACTATCTCAAAGTCATAGTCCTGGAGGAACTCGAGCCATCAACGCTGTCTCAGGTTCAGGTCCTTCTGCGAGAAGATATACCTGAGACTCTGATGATCGGAAAAGACTGTAAAGCGCTTGCCCATTAGATAGTGTCGCCATGTCTTCAGAGCGAAGACCACTGCTGCTAGCTCCAGGTCATGGGTAGCGTAGTTCTGCTCATGCGGCCTCAACTGACGTGATCCATAGGCGATCACGGCCCGCTCCTGCATCAGAACACATCCGAGTCCGGTCCCTGATGCATCGCAGTAGACTACGTACCCTACTCCCTCCTCAGGCAACCTCAAGATAGGTGCGCTAGTCAATCTCTGTCTCAGCTCCTGGAAGCTCTACTGACATCTGTTTGACCACACGAAGGGTTTCCCCTTCTTTGTCAAAGCTGTGAGTGATTCCGCAACTCTAGAGAAGTCTGGCACGAATCTCTAATAGTATCCAGCTAGTCCCAAGAAACTCTGAACCTCAGTCACGCTCCTGGGTGGCTCCCATGCTAACACAGCCTCAATCTTCGCGGGATCCACTGCAACTCCCGCCTCAGAGATAACGTGTCCCAAGAAGTGGACCTCACGTATCCAGAACTGGCACTTCGAGAGCTTACCATAAAGCTGTTGCTCTCGGAGTGTGTCAAGAACAACTCGCAAGTGATAGGCGTGCTCCTCCTCTGTCGTAGAGTAAATCAGAATGTCGTCGATGAAGACCACAACGAACCGATCGAGGTATGGCTGAAAGATCCTGTTCATGAGAGCCATGAACACTGCTGGAGCATTGGTTACACCGAAAGGCATAACCAAGAACCCATAGTGTCCATACCGACATCTGAAGGCCGTCTTCTGCACATCCTCGTCTCTGACTCTGAGCTGATGATAGCCTGACCTGAGGTCTATCTTCGAGAACCACCGTGCTCCCTTGAGCTGATCAAAGAGGTCATCAATCCTCGGTAGCGGATACTTGTTCCTCACTGTCACCTGGTTCAGGCGACGATAGTCAACACAAAGTCGCAAGCTCCCGTCCTCCTTCTTGGCGAATAAAATCGGGGAAGCCCAGGGTGAAACACTGGGTCGGATGAACCCCTTTCCCTGCAAGTCCTCCAACTGTACCCGTAGCTCTCGAAGATCGGCGAGGGCCATCCGATATGCTGGAGTGGATATCGGGGCTGTCCCGGGGTACAAGTCAATATAAAAGTCTACATCTCTGCGAGGAGGTAGCCCTGGTACATCGTCGGGAAAAACGTCCGCAAACTGATCCACCACTGCAAGAAAACCAGGACTCCGCACGTCAACTGCTCCGAGGATAAGGCTAGCCAACTGATGAGTGATGGGCTGTCCTCTCCTCCGTGGAAGTCCATCCTGTGCTGCTAAGGCTCCCTTCTCGCCGGTGAAGGTGAACCTGCTCTCGTCGGTGCGTACACATCGCACCTTGCGCCTAAAACAGTCAATTTGTGCATGGACCGTAGATAGCCAATTCATGCCCAAGATGACGTCGTAAGGCCTCGACGCTGCTACAAGAAGATCCGAGCCAAAGATCTCGCCTCCTAGAGTAAGCTCACACTGCCGGAACTAGTGCGTAATCGTCGAGTCTGCTCCCGTAGGAGTCTCTAGCCGTAAGGATCGAGCCAACGGCTCTGTCGGAATCTCCGAGCTCCGAACAAGGGCAGCGGCTATGAAAGAGTGACTCGCTCCTGTGTCTATAAGAACTGCAGCAAGGGAGGAATAGACACAGATAGTACCTCGAATCATCTCGGGTGCGCCGTGGTCGTAGGCCTCGGCTGCCTGGAGCTGTGCCTGTCGCTGCCCGCCAACTCCCTGTGGTCGGGGTGGACCTCCTGGTGGTGGTGGTGGTAGAGCCTCAAAGCGTCGGCCACCACCAGCTGCTCGTTCAGCTCCTCTGCCTCGTCCGCCTCCTCCCTGCGGACATCCACGGTCGACCCTCTGCCTCTGCCTCGGTGGTCCATCAACTGACTGCTGCTCCTCGGCATGGAGGGTCGGGCAGTCACGAGCCATGTGGCCCTGCCCGCCGCACGAGTAGCACTATCTGCCTCTCGTAAGACTGGCTCCGCGCTGTGTGCCCCGCACTGCTAAGCCAGTGCCCTGAGATCGTCTGCCCGAAGGCCTGGTCTGTCTGGACCCCTGAGTCATCCGTCGACTGCCTGCTGCAGATGACTCTGCCACGTGCCGCCCTGCGGTGGGTCTCTGTGCTGGTGTAGACTCAGCAAGGAAGCTCTCGATCAGAAGAGCCCGCTCCAGTACTCCTGTCTGAGTCGGTATGCTGAGGGAGATCAGCGATGACCTGATCTCGTGTCTCAAACCCTACTCGAAGGTCCGGGCCCGGAAGAATGGGTCCCGTACCATGTCGGTCGAGTAGCGCGAGAGATCAGTAAATCTCGCCGAGTACTGTGCGACCGTCATGCTGCCCTGCCGCAGCTGTAGAAGCTCCTGGATACGCACCGCACGAAGGGTGGCTGGGAAGAACTCCGAGCAGAAGAGGCTCTCAAAGTCCATCCAAAGAAGAGATGCCTCATCGTGCACCTGGAGCATCAGGCTCCACCATCGTCATGCTGCTGCGTGTAGTAGGCTGGCAGCGAGGATCACCATGAGGTCTGCTGGTGTCCTCACTAGCCTAAACACTCGTACTACTGCCTCCAGCCAGTCCTCTGCTGCCTGGGGATCCGTCACCCCGCGAAACCTGGGCGGTCGCTGGCGCTGAAACTCATGCAGTGTGCTGAGGCAACGTGCATCGTCAGCGGCTGCTACTGGAAGCATCGGGGGCTCGGCGGGTAGAGCTACCGCCGGTGCCACTGCTGGAAAAGGGCCCTGCACTGAGGCCTCGTCACTCGGTGGGCTGTCGTCACGCTCGACTCTCGGAACCCTAGCTGGCTGCCGTCGTGGGGCCATCCTGAAAAGGAAACAGGTGCGCCACGGTCAGAACAGTATACCTGGTGAGCTGATATAAGTAATCACAAAGAAAACTTTGAAACACACACGCAATCAATGTTTTCGTGCATTAAGTCGGAAATCAGAAGTCAGGGTCCTGGTGTACGGATACATCGGCCACCGCACCAACACTGGACTCCCTGGACTGATAACCACACTCAATACGCTAAACATTATTGCTTCACATAGAAAGATCAGAGTTCGCGGTAGAACCGAACTCCTCTGATACCAATTTGTCACGACCCGCCCTCGGGGTCCGTGCCGTGACTACCCCAAGCCCGCCTTCCATAGGCCAGGGGCTGGCGACTAGCACCAAGGCGTAAATCCCGGTAAAAAGGGAAGGCATTGCCTTTGTAAAGTAAACAAACACCACAGAGTAAGCAAGCAGAAAGTAAACACTAAAAAAAAGCAGAGTACAACTGAAAGTGCGGAAAAGTAAATGGGCCAGAATACAAACCCAAAACTGAAAGTAAAGTACAACTCGAAAGGAAAAACAGCAACTGAAAAGTAAATGCCGCTACACCGAGCTGTCCACTGGAAATCCCACCTGAAGGGTGGGTACAGATAGCTCCTCTACTCCACAGGTCCCGCCGTCTGCTCCGTGCACGTCCCGCCCAGTGGTCCACCTCCGGGTACCGTCCCGCTCTGCAAGCCTCAGCTAAGGTCAACGCTGTCCGTCGTCTGCAACCAACACAACGTAGTGCGGGCAAAGCCCGTGCAGGGGTGAGTATAAGCTACTCAGTAGGGACCCCGAGACCCCTGAAGGTCTCTCAAATCCACAAAGGATAAACCACGAAGAAAGGTAAAATCACGAAGAAACAACCGACACTGCTTAGGTATATGCCCATACATATACCTAAGTCATCAATTTCAAATACGCTCCAACCTCCGAGCCCAAGTACAACTCAGTCCACACAAGAAAGTAAACGTATTCCACACAGGAAAGCAAAACGTAATCCACACAGGATTGCACAACACAATCCACACAGGAAAGCAACAGGATTCAGATCACACAGGTATACTTCTTCAAAGGACGATAAAGATGATCACTGATCCATCTAAGTCGTCGGACCCACGAAGGATCGATAGGTAACTAACCCCCGCAAAGACCCACACAGGATCGGGCCCACATAGGACCTGTAGGCGCTGGCTCACACAGAACCGCTGAGCGCGGACCCACACAGGATCGGACCCACACAGGATCGTGCCCACACAGGACCTGTAGCACTGATCCATGTAGGATCGCTGAGTGCTGTAGTCGTCGTCGTCGAATCCACAGAGGATCTCTGTACTGTCGTCGTCGTAGTCACAGTAGTAGTAGTAGCAGTAGCAGTCGCAGCCAGCACTAGGGTTCCCGCACACAGCAAGCTCGTTCGGAGGGTCCGCTCCACGAGCCGAGAGGCTGATACATCAACTGTCACAAGACCAGAGTTGATGTATCCAAAAGTTCCGTATCGTCAACAGGAACTCAACGCAACAGACGGCGCGTCGATCGGACGCCCGGTCTGAGAGTTATTGACATTTTCGTCCCCGGGGCCCGGTTGATTTTTAAGGCAAAACCAACCCGACCGTACTCCACCTGCGTCCAAACCTCGGGCGGAGTATACCAAAAGATCCGTCTCACTAAGAGGAACACAACACGGCTGACGGCACGTCAATCGGACGTCCGTAGCTCAAGATATGAGCATTTCCGCTCCGAAGGCCCGGTTGGTTTCGTGAACGAACCAACCCGGCCAAACACAAAGTAATCTGAAACCTTGAGTGCGATATACCGAAACGACCGTCTCGATCCAAGGATCGCGTTGCCGCAGACGGTTCGTCAATCGGAGGTCCGAGGCTCAAGTTATGGCCAAAATACCGAATCTGGTTCGAAACGGGGGGCTCCGGGTCCGGGCCGACCCGGCCCGCCCCCCCCCCCCCCCCCCCGGGTCGGCCACACCTGGGTCCGACCCGGCTGGGCCGCCCGGCGGCGCGGCGGCCGCGGCGGCCAGACGCCGCACGGGGGCTGCACGCGGGGGGCTAAGCCCCCGCTTTCTTGGAGGCGGCGGCAGGGGAAATCAATCCCCCGCGGATAAGGGGGCGGCACGACTTATAGTCGCGCCCCTTTTTTTTAAAACGCCCCCCCCCCCCACGTGGGGGGCCTGTTTGTGCGGAACCGGGGGGCCGGCTGCCCCCCTCCCTTCAAGGACCCACCCCCCTCATAAAGAGGGGGGGTTTTCTGTTATGGCCGGGGGATTAATTCCCCCGGTTTAATGCCATCCGGCCGGCCGGTTTTCTCCAACGGGACCGGAAATTCCGGTCCCCCCTTCGGCTTCCGACGCCGGCGGCCCGGCCGCCGGTCTTCTCTTCCGCCGCGGCCCGGAACCGGCCGCGGTTTTCGTCATCCGGCGTGGTGCGACGGCACCGCACCCCTCCGCCGCACCTCGATTTCTTCAACGCGGCGCGACGGCGTCGCGTTCTTGATGTTTCTTTCATGGTGTGGTGTGACGGCGTCGCGTAATAAGGATTGGGCGAATATCCGCGTGGTGCGACGGCACCACGCCACCTTGATTCATCCACCCGCAAGCAATACAACAAGAACGATGGAGGGGGTTCGGCCGTGTTCATGCGGTCCGGCCCCCTCAAGTTAAGCAATAACGCAACTTAAAATATTTCAAAGCCACACGTTAGACTTGCTAAATTCATGATCAAGAATAGAATAATTAGACAATAATCAACAACCCCTACCTCGGGTATAGGTTCGAAGATTTGACAACGTCCGCGGAAGTCAACGTCGCGGAGATCGGGCGTCACGGTCGTCGTTCGTCAATTCCGTTGACGAAGAGATGTGTCCGATGTGATACGTCGTTGGCGAAACCTCTTATGTCGACGAAGGGAATCCTAGGAGGAAGCGGTGTTCCCTCTCGTTGACACGGAAGACGAAGAAGAGCGGAGCGGCATTCTTCGTCGGAACTTGAGCGTTCTTCGTCAAGTTGAGCGTTCTTCGTGTTCTTCGTCAGAGTTGAAGAAGAAGAAGAAAATCTCCCAAAAGCTCTCAAGGTGGCCAAATCTATTAACCAAAATAAAATAAGACACTATCTTATTTTATTAACACATCAACACAAAAGAATTTCCAAAGTTTGAAATTCAAAAGGATTAACTCCAAATTAAATAACTCATGTCATTTAATGAGGGGTTAAGTAAGTTGGGAGAAGATGAAAGGTTTAGGGGTTCGTGTGGGCCCCACCACACTTAATCCTCCCATGGGAGGTTAAGTGGGTGTGGGTCCCACTTCCAACCCCCTTTGGTAGGTTTTATCAAGTTATAATAAAATTTGTTCTTCACAAATTTTATTTAACTCCAACTGAAAACCCCAAAACTAACATTCAACCCGCAACAAACGCAACTTCCGAAAAGGTCTCTTTAAGCGAATATTGGTGTTGCGAGTTCATCGGTGCCCTCGGATTTCAATTCCGAGCACCGAATCAAAAGTTAGGAAAACCCGCTCGTTCGTTCACTGAACGTACCCGAGCCAAACTTCAGAAATTAATTCCGGGCACTCCAGGCCTCGGAATCAGGTGCCGTCTGAAACCGCGCTCTTGTAAAATTCTAAAGAAAATTAAGAAAAAATTTCCCTTGAATTTTACGGGTCTTTACATACCAACTACAGAATACTATATGTAGTGGGGAGAGATTTTAAAGGAACCTTATATAATCTAATAATAATATCTGATGTTTAATATTTATAACTAAATGTATATCCTTATTCTATTTAGGGATAGACTACTCTTATGGGAGAGAGTTTTGTAATTAGTTATTGGACTAAAATTTTCCATTATGGGTGTGTTGGTATTTCAGTCAAGGAAATCAAAGCATGCACACATGAAGTTGCATTCAATCAGACATCTGTGGATAATATTATCATTGTGTATAGTAGACACTTCATAAGAAAATATTCCTATAATCATAGATAATTATAGAGATTCATTTCATTGTTATCTACCCTTTCATCCCCCTCATAGGGTGAAAAACTTCTATATTGACCTACACTGTGATAACACGTTGATATCTTCTGCAGATTATTGATTAGACATGGATATGTTCATGGAGATAAATATGTAGTTGGAGTAAATTAGGAAACCAACATAATTAAACATAGTGTAACTTGTTTGGTAGAAGTGGTAATATTTTTTTGGAGATATTAGATATGATATTGAATAAATATATTGGGTGTTTCTAAATAAATAAGGTGAAAAAATACAATTACCTACTTATCAGGATAAAAACCCTATTTAAAAAACTAAATGGATGAAGCTGGATCTAAATTATTTATCATAGGTTCTACTTTCACTAACTCTAAGTATACAAGGATAATATCTTGAATATTTTTTTCTGGTGTTACTATAAACATTAATATTTTCTATTGATTCCCTTCAATATGAATATATTCATAGGGATCAAGAACCAATCTGTTCATCCATTCATTGATTCATTTTTTGTTATTTGAATTCATTAAATTATTTTCTATTCGGTATTAGAGGATGATCATGTGGATCATTTTCGGATTTTATTAAACTTAAATTTAGAGTTGTAATTCAATAATAATGTCCTTAAGTATCCGTTATAGAGTAAGTATTTCTACTTATTAGGGAATTATATCTTATAGGGAAGAGTAGAAATGTTCCTAGTGAATATTGAAGGATGTTCAATCTTAGGAGCCACCCAAGAGAGTGTTTGATGTTCAGAGTTTCTAATTGTTGGAAGGGTACTAACTACAAGATATTTTTGGTGGACTTATCTTGGATTTTACTCTAATAGGATTACATTCTTAAAATAAGTATAAATTCACTTATAAATTGTAATTATATAGATATTTTATAGATATTAAGTTACAAATATTTACTACTCATGTTCTG
The DNA here is from genome assembly GCA_963277665.1 of Viscum album. Taxonomy (NCBI): domain Eukaryota; kingdom Viridiplantae; phylum Streptophyta; class Magnoliopsida; order Santalales; family Viscaceae; genus Viscum; species Viscum album. The sequence continues at coordinate 2,056,715,825 of OY728123.1, read as the reverse complement.
ACACTATTAATGGAAGGATTTGAAGGTGTGGTTTTCTGTGATGCCCCTAATTCTTGGACTAGTCGTGTACTAATTTGCAGGTTGATTTTTAATTCTTATGGGAATCTATAATTTAGTATTTTTTAGTAGAACTATAATACCCATGATTTAATGTTGTTTGTGGTGGTTGTCAACTTCAATACTTGTAGGCATTTCCTTTTAGGTGACCGATTCATTGTCAACATGGAATTTAAGAGTCTCAAATCAATATTCACAGAGAGAGGCATTATAGTATGGAATAGGTGTTGGATAGAGTTCCTATAATAGTATGAATTTGGGGTATATATACTTATTTTAAGGAAAATGTAATGGTTAATTTTATTAGAAGTAAATCCTATGGTGTGTTGATATAGGAGGAATATGACTAGTTTAAATTTATGTATGTGTCCTTTGTGGATGGGGGAGAATTTCTCCATCTCTAATAAATGGTATTTTCCCACTACTTTTATATCATCTGTGGGAGTACCAATTGGGAGAATTATATTTTTTGGTCATACCTGACTACATATCTTTAATAGATGCACCAAAAATTGGATTTTCAATGTTTATACGTAAATTTTCCTCTTCTTTGTATAGAAAGTTGTATTAATCATGCTACCCGAGGAGGTATTGAGGGGATTCCATACATCACCCTTATCTTGTCCACCAAACTTGGAGTAGTTGTACTAGAACACCAAGCACTAATATTGGTGTCTATGAATGAAGAAAATAATTTATTCTATTCTTTCCTATGTTGTCTTTTCTATCAATAGGTGTAGGGAGCATCCTAGCTCCCATTAGGTTTAGACAAATCTATTATGGTTATAGAGTGGAAGTGGTATGATATGTTAATATAAATCATTATAGAACATTCATGCTTAGTGATATATAGGGAAATTACATACAAGATCATCTACTGACTGATCCTGTTAGCTCACATCATCCCTATTTGATATCAAATTTTAGAGGAGAACATGGGGATCCTATACAAGGATGATATCATCGGGATTCATTGGATACCTTTTAAAATTATTACTAGACATGATGATAATTTTATATTCTTATTATAGATCATATCATAGGAGTATATTTTGGATATTATAGGAGTGTACTGGGATATATTTTTTCTTAAGTATAGCATTCCACCCTCAGAAGAACGGAAATCACAAGGAGACCATCTTTTTCCATGAGGATATAATGACACATTATGTGTTAGACATCATTCATAGATAGGAAAATTAATTATAATTAACATATTTCTCTTTAAACATAACTACTACTCAATTATTGGAATGGTACCTTTCAAAGACCTATATGTGAACCCCTATAGGTCATCCCTTTGTTAAAGGGAGATTGTGTATTCCTCACTTATGGGGATAGTTGGTGTAATTTATTCTAATGAAACATTATGTGGTCCAAAATAGGATAAGGAATGAAAATATACATCTGAATTCAAATGGGTTCTAATGAAATTGGGTTTCGAGATTAAAGGAGGGAGATTATTATATCCTGATGTTCACACCATGAATTTATTTACTAAGTTTCACTTGGTAGAGAATGTTATCCATGAGGATTGTTGGACCCTTCCAAATTATGAGCAGAGATGGTTTTGTTACTCATCCTCTTATATTACACAAACAATTCGATCAACTATAAGACATTTTTTATTCCATGATTGATTAGGTATATGCTTGAACCATTACACATTATTGACTAAGAAGATATAGATGTTGAGACTATACCTTTATAGAGTACCCAATGACTATCAAGGATCAAAATCAAATGAACCTTCAATGTATAGTGATACCATGGTTGGACGTGTTTTGGCATCTTAAGAACCATTTATAATTCCCATAGGAACACGAGAGCTGTGAATAAGATTAGTACCCTCACATTTTCAAATATGTTATAATATTTTAGGATGAAAATTCAAAAATGCGGAGTGTATATAATGATCTAGAATATTATACTTAAATTTTTTAAATTATTTTTGAGTTGAAGACACTTTATGGTGTATAAAATGTTTTTATATTGTGATTATTATTCATGAAAAATGTAATTATTGGTTATATACTGAGGGGTCATGGTTTTGGTCAGTTAATCTAATATAGAAACCTTAAGTGAGGTTCATTATATATAGATGGTGTTTTATTGGGTTAATAATATGTAGGAAGAATTATTCTTAGATTTAATTATTAATCAACATCCATTATCGGGGGTTGATCAAAGAGTTGAAAGGGACACACCATGATTAACAATGTTTTAAAAATTATTTCATGAAACCTTGTATCTCATTGCAATGTATTAAAATCAAGCGATGTTAGTGGGATTTGAATTTATTTTATTCTAATTTATAATGGGTTTTGATTACATAGTTTTTTTGGATCTCGTATTAACAAATAAACACCATGGAATTATGGTTCTCATCACACCATCATTGGGTTTTCCAAAAGTCTCAATATTAGAATATGGTAAAACCATTATATCATGAATATTTATTTCATTCACTAAATTTTTCATTCCATGGTGGTGTGGTTTTATAATCCTTAGAGACCAATATAGATCCTTAAATATCAATGATCATGTTTCTATCTATTGGAACTTTCGAGAGTGAATTAGGGAAACACTAAATAGAGGATTCTAAGGTAGGACTATTTTTTTTCTCTGTACTAGTTTATCATATCCTTTTCATTCATCGTAGAACCTTTATTTTTATTGTTTTATTTAAGTGTGTGTTTCCCCAATAGAAAATACATTTTTGTTCTTTTAGAATATCACTTTCCTTAATGTAAATAAAGACACATTACATATTTTTATGAAAATAATATTGAATTATAAAATTTATCACATGATATAATATTCCTTCTCTTTTTTCAAATGAGTAGAAGGCATTAAACCACATTATGAAGGGAATTGATGTAGAATAGAAAGAGAGGTATGATATTGTGATGATGATATTTGAATATAGAAATGACAATATTTTGATTGAACTAATGTGTCAAAATGTTCATTGAAAAGTGAATTCATTACATAATTTTTATCCTTGGGGTGTTTTCCATATTTTCAATATAGTGGATTACACCATAAAAAATAGTTTTTTACATGATTTCCCCATCATATTTATATGTATGATTATGTTTGGAGGGACACACTGATAAGGATATTATTCATTCTGACCTTGGTGCATGTTTACTGTGATGTGTTATTATAGTGTGGCATGACAATGTTCACTTGGGTGTGATTGGATATAGTACGGATAATTCCTATAGAATGGGGTGTTTCCTTGATATTATATGTCAAATAATGGACCAATGTGACCTGAATATATAAATTACATTTAAATTGGGTCGAATCCCAAGTGGGGTATACATTGATATAATCCCTTTGTGGCAATTTTATTACCTCAATGTATATGTTTCAGCATTGGGAAGACTCATAGACTATCCTAAAAATTTCTAATAAATAACATGATGTTTAATCTTATTAATCACCATTGGTGATATGTGAAGTAATTAATGTAGTTTACTTATCATAGATTCAAAGGGATGATGTTTGGGATCATGCATTATGATCAAAGTGTAAAATGAGTTAGAAACTCTTGTTTTGATGTATTTTTGTTTAGGAAAGGGTATATTATAATCATCCCGAAGATGGATAGTCTTACATATTCTCAAGGCATGGGTTTTCTAACACATGAATGGGGTTAGTACTCCCATTTCTTAAATATAGTTTGGGTAACCCACACATGATGAATAGAGTTTTTAACTCCCAAAATAATGTATATTGTGTGTTCTCTATTCATGGAATTACTTACTCCCTCTTCTTATGTGTCTTACCTAATGACCCACAGGTCATTGACTAGTTTAGGTTAATCCCAAAATTTATACTTACCTTTATGATGCACAAGTCCCCCGTTAATGTTCTAAGAGGTTATGTGGGTGGTGAAGATGGGTATGTTTTATTCTTGTGTTGATATTGTGGCTAATTAATCAATTGTTAGGTTGTATAAATCGTTACATTCATTAATGTCTTGATTTCACTTCTATAGAAATTTATCTATATTTTATGGACATTATGTTTTGGAGCATACTAGTCATCCTATCTATACATGTTTTAATTTTAATATGTCCAACTAGTTATTTTCATGCTTAGACACATATGGTAATTTCTCCCACAAAGGTCACGTATAATGTAGATGAATTACAATTTAGACAAGATTTCCATCGAAAATGTGTCATTGGAGTATGATAATAGACATTCCAGAAGGTAATTAGTGAATGCATCTATCATTTTAGGATTTATGCATTGGGTAGTAACCTTTACCTTCTTGTTAGAATTGGTTTTTTATATTTGATCCATTGATCCTTTTTTATCATTTAAGTTTTATCATTCCACTTTTTGTATAATTAGAATTTATCTCACAAATTATTTACATTGTCATTTATTTTATTGTTTAGTCTCTATTATTATATATTGTATTGATATGTGTGGTTGTATACAGATGTATTAGGATTTATTCATCCATGATGTATGATATGTATGATACGATTAAATAGTGTGAGTCACAAACCCATGTCATATTAGAGGTAGGATTTTGGTGGCACACTCTTCTCACTACTAGTCTAGATGGGGTACCCTTCGGTCAAAAGCATTTCTAATATTTTTGATATTAATGCCAAAATTCATTAGTGGACTTATAAATGATAATAATGGGGATCTCCCATTTCATGTTAATAAATACAAATACAAATTTAATATTGTACAAACAAAAAAATAAATATATGAAGGAGTAGAAGACTTACATAATCATATTATATTACAATAATTTATTGTGATTTTTATTAAATAGAAAATGGAATTTCACATAATCTTAATTAGGGAAATTGGTGTCGAAGGCTATAAAATGATAAAAAAAAATTATAGAGTTGAAATACACTCAAACATATACTTATTGAAAAGAAAATACGAACTTTACATAGTTATATCACCATAATTATGAAGCTTATGAACCTATTTTTAATATTTAAGGGTTATTTGATATTGATTTTGTGGAATTTCTAATTAATAATGTTCAATTTAATCTCATATAAAAAGGTGAATATCTATGTTAGAATAATATTACATAAAAAATATAAAAAAATTCAAATCCATAAATAAGGCCATATATTTACATTAATTAATCACATGAGAGGATTGAATAGGTAAATTTAATTAAATAATTTAAATGAATCACAAAAATTAAGGATAACCATTTTATATTTTAAAAAATAGAGATTTTTTATTATTATTATAACACGATTGTTATTAATTCTGTTTTTTAGTTAGAATTTTTTTGTTAATTTTATATATTTTCTAATTTATTTTTTATCAACATAGAAACTATTGGAAATTTTATTTCATGAAAATATTTCTATTGATAATGAATGTTCTTAATTGATTTAAATTATTTCATGTTTATAAATATTTAACACAATCTTAGTTTTGATATATTTATTGTTAAGGAATCAATATTTTTGTATAACATCATAATTTATCTTGATAACTCTATTATGATGACAATATAATATTTGAACATACCTAAAATAATTCACACTCTACAAAAATAATATAAAGTACTAAGTAAGGGGGATTAACAAGAAATGATTGTTTCAATAGTTTTACGTTTACCCATTCCATTATTGAATTTCATGTAAAAATAATTATAATTAATTCAACCTGATTCAAACATTGGGGAAATTATTATATATAAGAATTTGAGTCTGGTAAACATTATGAAAATTATATTTGTTTTCATCAAATAATATGTTTAGTTGACAAAATCACTTTTTAATATAATTTTTATAATAAAATTGTTAGAGATGGTGCTCTCGAAACAAATTTTATGTACTTTATAACTACCTATATTCGATTTTTTTGATATTTATAATATACTTATAATATCAAAAAAACGTCTACATGAAATAGTATGTTATAATGTCCTAAGAGTAGACGTTTTACTAAATTGTTATAGAAGTTCCCCACTATGATGAGAAACTAACAGTTCCACGATAGTATTCATAAATATATGTCCTATAATTTAGAGTTGGTACCTTAGAACCAACTTCTATGTTAATTAGGAAAACATATATTCATAGTTTTTAATATTACTAATCTTATTATCACATCATGATTGTTCTTCTATGTAAAATAGTATTTTTTAATTTCATAATAGTAGTTGTTTCACTAAAAGGTCATTGCACTACCATTGTATGATGAGAACCCAAAAGTACTATGATTCTATTCATAAATATATGATCTATAGTTTGGTGATATAATTTTAGGGATAAAAATTATACAACTTATTAGGGGTGGAGACTCATATAACATTAAGGAACCATCTCATGGTGTATTCCCTTAGTAATATCTAGTTCAAGATATTTTGAGAACATGACCCTCTGTTATAAAATCCACATTTTAACTTGTCGATCAATGTTCTTATATAAAGAAGTGTTTTTTTTGATCAATTAGACTATAATATTATTATTATTCATTATTATAAGTTCTGTAAATTTATGTATTGATGAAATCCATTAGGAAATATGTTTTTAGCTAGTTACGATACGTTGGGTGGGTCATGAGTATTATTTAATAATGAATAATATGAGATAGTATTTATCCCTTTTCTTCTTTCATAGATGTTTATATCATAGTCTATTTGATGGAAATTATATATCCTATATAAATCTATGGACATGGTGTTCTATTAGCATGTTTGATTTCAAGAAATTCAAATAAAGAGACATTTAACATATTTGTTGATGGAACTTGTGTGAAATTTATTTGATTATAGATATCATGATAAGGGGATTATATTACACAATAACTTTCCAAATGAGGTATTATATTGTTTCATCATTAACTTATATCTCTATGGGTGGCATGGTGTGTTTCTAAACACAATCCTTGGAATTTAGGATTCATCACCTAATTCCAATGAGAAATATGCATCAAGAGTCACAAAGTAAGTGTATCCATAATCTTAGATAAATAATATTTTATAATTTATAATTTAACAAGTTGAAAGAAAATTATTTTACAACTGGGTTTAATAATTATACTTGTTTGATTGACTATATATATTCAACCACTAGTTATTCAAGAGAATATAATGTGGCTGGAATATATAATAAATATTTTTTTCTATTTAGTGAGTATAATATTTATTTATTTATTGTTAAATAAGGAAGTTGTGTTTATTTATTAAATAAATATTCATTATTCAAGTCCCGGTAAATACTTTATGATGAATGGAAGAGTGGTTTTTAGGTCTAGTGATAAATGATATATATTGAATATTGTCTTATTGAATAATATGTAATTTAATTAAAAAAGATAAGAAGATGTCTCGGAATTATTATTATTATCATTATAGACATGGGGTTCAATAAAGGATTATACCAATATTAAAGGGAACTTGTGAAAATATTTATTTCTAACTCCTATAGGTATCTAAACCCAAATATATTATTTTCCAACAAAGAAAATTCATTTTTTTTGTGTACAAAGAAAGATGAAGATAATCATCCCAATTCCTAGAGATATACCTCTTAAAAACGCTCCAAATAATGGAGATAATTCTTCCCCTACCTCCCACTCTTGAGTCTAGATGGACCAAGAATAATTATTTGGAATGGATTCTCAAGGAGGTAAATGGTCACAACATAAGGGATGTGATTTATTGTACTAGAAATACGAGATTCCTCTCTTGAGGATCAGAGATATTTGGAAAACATATGGATCATCGATAGAGGGAATCTTCTCTTTATTCCTACAACACTACAACCATACAACATAGTTTTGTTTTCAGATCCATCAATGAAGAAAAAATTCTTAATAGTTAATTCTTTTAATTATTTAAATTAGTTGTAAATAATATATGGTGATCATGAACTTGGTTATGGTTTTCTATCAATTTTCTATTTTCTTTTATTCAATTCCATTTATTAAAACATTAATCATCACATTAATCTTGGATTGATCATTGATCATGATAAAAATAAAACATGGGCATGACCAATTTCTTGCTTTTGCTGCACCTAGATCATTCACTATATCAGGATGAAATAATTTTGGGAGACACAATTCATACAGGTTATTAAGGGTGGAGACTCATATGTCTTTTAGACACAATATCATGGTGTATGTCCTTGGTAAGTTTTGTTGTATGAGATTGTGAGAACAAGACTGTCCCAAAGAAAATACACATTTATATGTTTCATTGGTCTTTCTATATGTATAATTATCTATTGATACTTCCATATTAAAATTATTATTAATGGATATTATTAGTCTGTAAATTTAATGTATTGATGGAAATCATGTTGGAATATGTTCATGGTAAATTATGATACGTTTTGTACATCATGAGTAATATTTCATTCATGAATTATGTGAAAATAGATTCTCCCCTTCTATTATTTAATGGAAGTCGATATCTCATAAACATAAATGGAAATGAAAAGAATAAATAATTCCATGTTCATAGTGTTTTGTTGGGAAGTTCTATTTTTAAAAACTCAAAGAAATAGACATCGATTACATATGTTAATGGAACCAACATGATACCTATATGATTAATGATATCATGAGAAAGGGATTATACTACAATGTTATCGTTTATATTAGGTTTTATGTGTTTATAACATTAACATATTTATATATGGGTTCCTTGGTGTCTTTCAAGACTATAACATTATACATTCTCTTTTTTCTTAATGCCACTAAGAAAGGGGCATATATGATCACACAATTTAGGTATCTAGAACATCATCAACATAATATTATTATTTGTTATTAATAATGTTGAATAAATATTATTCCAACACATGGTTTAATAATAATTCATGTTTCCTGGTCACATATATTTTGTCACCAGTTATTTGAGAGAATATTTTTTGAGAAGAGTAATTAATAAAAAATTATTTTCTATTTTTTGAATACAATATTTATTTATTTATTTTGAATAATACTGTAATATTAGATAAATATTCAATATCATGGGTATGATAAATATTGTGGGGGAGTGGAACACTAAACATAATGGTCTGATGAGAAATAATATATATTAAATATTTATTGAATAAAAAATATTCCATTATTTCATTAGTTCGATACATGTCAAGGAATAATAATAATAATAATCATCTTATTATTATAGACATGGGGTTCGGTATGGATTAATATAATAATGAGGGAGCATGTCAAATTAAAATTTTCTTTCCCAATTGGTACAAAAACTCAATTATATTATTTCTTATGTGTGGTTTCCATTTTTCTATTTCTGCACATAACCATTTGTAGAATTTTCCCATGGCCCTATAGAGATCACTTGTCTAAGAACTCTATAAGGAATGAAGATAGATCCTCCACCACTACTACTCTCGATTATAGAGAGATCAAAGAGAGCCTATTATGTAGAAATTATAACGGTGATAATAGATGAACGATGTGATAATTATGATCTAACGAGATATCAAATAAAGATTCCAATAGAAATGATCATAGTTTTTTGGAGTATGCATGGATAACTGTTGGATGGAATATATATTGGACTCCTATAATACAGAGATGATATGATGTAGAGACATGGTTAGATTCATCAATTATGAAATAATAAATCATAGGGTAATTAATAATTTATTAAATTAATTATAATTCAATATGTGATGATCCTTAATTTTTGTTTTGATGTTCCCTCATATTTTAATATTTAATTAAATTCTATTGATAATAACATTGACTATCGATGTACATCTCAGATTAATAATAAATTACAAGAAAATGAAAAGTTGGGCATATGACATATTGTGCTCCCACTATTCCTATAACACACATTGGGTATTATAGGGGTGTTACATGATTACATAAAATTATTTAATTATTATTGATTGATTTTCCCATCTATTGTTAGTTTTCAATTCTGGTTTAAAAATTCATTAATTTGAATTAAAAGATATTATATTCTTTCTATTGATTCACAAAAATATATATATAATCAATTAATTTTATTAATGAATAACATTCACATAACTCATTCAGTGGTGCCATATAATATGGAAAAATATCATAAGAGTAAATTTTGTATCATTCATCGGTACATATCATGTACCCTTTTAAATTCACCAAGGTATTTACTGAACTTTTTTGGAATTCATTTAATATGGGATAATTTTTTTAAAATTAGTGTTAATTTAAATATATCCTAGGTTTATTGCGACTTCCCAACACATGATTTTATAAATTACACAGTGTATAACCACAATACAGAACATTTAGTCCTTTAGTCAAATATCAGCCATATATTTTCTTACATGAACTGTATGAATGTGAACCATGTAATGTGAAGACCACATGAATTTTAGCCCATATACTCACACCATGTACTATATTAATTTTTTTTAAATTTCTAAATTTGGAGTCCCTATGTGAGCTCTATAGATAGACGGTGATTAATATACATGTCATGTAGTCAAATTGTAAATATCAGGTATATTACCAAATTTCATAAAATATGAAAATAATTATTATACCTATTAATACAAATAAAATTGTGTTCTTTGTGACATTTATTTTACTATGTACACTCCATGTGAGTGTTTATATATTTTAAATGTCTAATTAAAATCTATGTATTCTTTATAACTACATATTATGTATAATTCCAAATACAGTCATTACTATACGTACATTGAAATATAACATTCTATGTAAATAACATTTTTCATGTGTTCCATTTATTAGGATATGGAAATTCCATGAAATTAATTAATAAGTCATGTATTCCACATGACACGTGAGTAAGAATTATATAAATATAAAACATTCTTGGTATTTCAGATGTGTACTCATTTTTTTGCCTCCAAGGTGAATGATTTTTACATAGTAAATTTTAAATAAATTAATTAAATTTGATTAAAAATATAATTGATGATAATCTCAAGAATGTTTTGATGATAATTAAGATAAATAGCTGATTAGCTAATGAATATAATTATCTGATTCAAGATTGATTTATCTCAAATAAGAACAATTATAATTGGATTCTAATTTTATAAAATGATTAATTTGTTGTGTCTATGTTGATGATCATGATCCTAGACTAGACCTTCATCAGTGATTGGTTTCCACATAATTTGTTATTAAATTAAAATATTGATTTGTGTATCATCTTTCTATTAATTTCAGTGCCCACATGCCCACATATTATTTAATATAAACACTATAAGCAATACTTTTGTTCAACTTGACTATGTTTGAGTAAAATCGTTTTTCATGAATGGATATCCAAAGAGAGTATATTAAATTCATGTTTGTAGTAGAAGAAAACCCAATATTGGGGGCACATGGTTGGATATGTGGAAAGATAAATCATGAAAAAATTCTTAGATAATGGCTTTTTCCCCGTGGGTTGATGAATATTTTATGATTTTCTAGAAAAACATACCATTAGTAAGTGATCATGATCATTTCACTTCATTATTTATTTCACTGAAGTTACATGGTATATTTAAATATGGATGTTTAATCAAGAAGACATAAATTAATGAATTAATAAGGATGAAATATAGAACTTAAATAAATTATTTTATGCCTAAAAATTATCTAATACATTGTTAATCAATTATGAAAATCCACTTAATATTAAAAATCATACAATAAAGATAAAATTGGAAATCCTAGAATAAATATTAAAAATCCCTAAAATATATATATTAAATAAGTATGGTCTTCCACTTCTTAATTTAAAATAGAACCCCGGTTCAAAGGGTTTTTTCGATATAATTTGAGGTGATTTTAGTAATTAACGAATTATAACTATATGTTTTGGTCTACATAACATATTTAAAATTAAGGGTACACCACCTAAGTCGGAATTGGTGTAACAAAGAGTAATATAATGAAGAAATATAATTTAATGATTTTAGGATTGATAATTCTACACAACATATTAGGGAATTATAAGTTGGTGTAGTTATAATTTTTAATTCCTAACTAAAACCATCCAAATAACTTGTTAAGACCATGTTTTTGTTTTGAGAAGGGTAATATCTGTCCCTAACACTAAAATTACCTAGAGACATGATGTTCTAAGGCCAATGGTTTTGAATACTAGTTTTTAATAAAATATTGGGATATTAATAAATATAATATAATATTTATTATCTACTTTATTAGATAATGTAATAAAATTTAACACATTTTTTTAAGAATTGATAGAAAGTATTACTTAAATAATTCCACTATGATCCACACATCAGAAGGAAAAACTTCTAATAGGAACTAATTTCCTAGAATCTAAATAGAACTTACAAGTCATAATATGCCTTGAAAGAAAATTATATGTACTAGAAAACCATATTCCTGAAGCTCCTAGCTTATAGGCTATTGAGGAAGGGTGGTATCTCTATGAGGAACATTGGAATGATGCCATATATGTTTGATGTTTCACACTATCATCCATGAAAAATGATACTCTAAAGTAGCAGGAGTACATAGATTCATATAACATGATGCCTCACCATCTTCATCTCTATCAATATAAGGTGATATAATAATGATACAAGATCTCTAAATAATTATTTACATGAAAACATAAATATTATGATCCATATGGGCCCCATGTAATTAATATTATATCTACATTGATCACATATAGATCTAAGGGATTAAATTCCCTGATGAGTTTGAAAATAATCTCTTCATTTCCTCACTAACAATGTGCTACTCTAGTTTTATTGTTAATTATATGATGATCAATAATGAAAATATTCTTTCGGAACTTTTTATTCTAATTCTTCTAGTTGACAAGGATATGGGGCCAGAAAAAATCACGTATAAATAATAAGAAAAATATGAATAAGGAAACTAATATCGATATTCATAAAAAGACTGAAGCTCCTGAGCATCAACCTTATAATAATAGGAATATATTGATTCAATAAAATGAAAAGTTAAGATTATATTTTCTATGTGGAATGAATGTCCACTAGAAGAGTAACATCCCCCAGAAGATTGAGTAAGCTCAATATGATTTCTTTATCGATTGAAATCTTTCAATATGTATACATTGGGTATTAGATTTAGCATTTCGTAGTCTCAAGCGTTTCTAAATACAGGAAACAAGTATATTTATAAATATTCCTAGAGGTTAGGTGAATTTTAGTTCTACAAATGGTGTAAGGATATATACTATAGAAATTGTAGACTACCACATTTCATTCCCAATATGAATTCTATTGGTTTTATGAGATTTTTATTATAAAATAAAAACTGCCAAAAAAATAATTTCCTTACCCTTCATAGAAACAGATGGATTGGTTTTCATACTTGGAAATAAAATATGTTTCTTCAATAAGTAAATCATATTTTATCATATGAGACATATAAATAATGGCCCTTATATATTAAATTATTAAAACAAAGTATTGGAATTTGATAATATATCATGTTTATAGGAATCATATAACACCCAATTGGGTCATAACTGTCTCGGTCATGTAAACCATAAGACGTTAACAGAACTCTAAAAAAATTGGTTATTTATAATATTTTGAGACAAAATCACTTTAAATATTTCAATATTTCTTTCAAAGAAATAATTACCAAACCACTATTCAATGGATAGGGTAAAAGCTCTATAGAGAATCTAGGACTGGTGCACTCTAATGTGTGGGGACCATTTATAGTAGAAGCTAAAGGTTTGAAATCTTATTTCATGAATTTTTTGGTTACTTTTTTAGATATAGATAATTATATTTGTTATTCTATATGTATAAGGAAATTATGAAATTCAAATAATTCAAGAAATAATTATATAATCAACATGGAATGAAGATAAAAGATCTTCTGTTAGATAAAGGTGTTGAATATCTTAACCCAGAGATTATCAACTTTCTATTAGTGTTTGGGATATATCTCAACTCACTCTGTCTAACTCACCATAGTGGAATGGTGTTGCTAAAAAGATAAAACATACCATTATAATCATGGTAAGGTAGATGATGAGTCATGCAGATCTTCCATTAACATTTTAGAGATATTCATTACAAAATGTGAAATATACACTAAACCAAGTACAAACTAACACTGAAATTGTATTTCCCTTTGAGTTATGGGTTCAAAGTAACCCATTATGTCAGAAACATGTATATGTGGTTGTGAGGGATTGGTTAAGGAAATATTAGAAAACAAACAAGCACCTCAGGGAACATCATGTATCTGTATATTGTATCCTCATGAACTGAAGTGATATTTCCTAAAAAAACCCTTATACAAGAATGTGATTACCTCTATAGAATCTGTTTTTATTGATAGGGATCACATCCTCAAGATGGATGGTGGGTGAAATAATTATTTTGATGAATTTGATGCTAGATATATATAAGAGTTTTTTCAGTAACTTATTCTAAAGGCCTTAGTAGAATAAGGTATTCTTTGCACAAAAATACAATGTAGAATCACCAGATAAGTAATAGAACTAGAGAGATATGGTTTTATTTTAACCAAATATGGTGACTAGTTATTGGCTTACAATAATGAACCTCATTCTTGTAGTTATAAAGTAGATATATTATAATATTAAAGATGGAAGGATTCGATGAATTATAAAATTCAAACCATTTATCAGAATCAATTTTTGGTTTTGGTCAATCCACCTATTGATGTAAATATATTTGGGTGAAAATGGATATGAAAATTAAAAATGGACATGGAAGGTATATTAGGTACCTATAAAGAAAGGATTTTGGGTAAATGGTTTAAACAATGTCATGGAATTGAATATGATAAAACCTTTTCACTAGTTTCCATGACTAAATACATTATAATTATACTTAATATAGAATCATACCATGAATATGAAATTTGAAATATGGATATTAAAAAATATTTTTTTTAATGGAAACCTTTAGGATAAAGTCACGAGGACACAACCAAAAGGGTTTGTGACTCCAAGTGATGCAAAAAAGATAAGAATCATTTAGTAATCCATTTATGAATTATAGAAATCATTGAGGTCAGGAAAAATTCAATTTTAATGGATCTATAAAATTTTTTGGTTTTCTTAAGAATGAATTTGATCCATGAGTTTACAAGAAGTTGTGTTGTAATGTGGTCATAATCATACTTGTATAATTTAATAACAAATTACTTATTTAAAAATACATACTAATATTATAGTTTGTTAAGGGCTAGTAAAAAATTAATGTCATTTATGTAATTAGGTAATAATCCTATATTATAGGGATTGATATTATTCATTATAGATCAAGGCTATTTATTGGAAAAATTCATTGTAAATACATTCACAAAATAATAAAGAGATTCATTAGGGAACAATCTAAGATGGTTTTTGTTTCAGATTATCATGGTATTCCTATTTATAAAAAAAATAAGTTCTCATACAACACAGGAGATTCTAAAAATTAGTAAGGTCCCATAAAAGGTAGAGAAAGGATCTATCATGTAAGATATGATATGTGCTAGAATTCATGTCTCCCATGAATTGAGGATGGTAGGATGATATAAAGATGATCCAGAAGAATGAATTTGGTCTGTTGTTAAGGTTATCGTTAATTATATGAGATTAAACAAGGAGATGTTCCTATTGTATATAGGATCTATGGATCTAGTTATAAGATTTTCTATTGAATCAATTTTTCAAAAATATAATAGAAATCTAAATTCATTGTCAGGATATGTATTCTATCTCAATGTAGGAGTTATGGGATGGAATATTTCAAAGAATCCCATTGTCACCAACACTACAAAAAAGTTTGAATATATTGTATCTTCTAATATACTAAAAGAATCCATTTGAATATGAAAAATGGTGTGGAATAAGGATATAGTACCTATCGGTAAAGACCCTATCACATTACATTATGATAACACCAGAGTGGCGGATCTTGAATAATAACCACGGTTGCACTAATAGAAAAATTATATACTCCGAAAGTATCAACTCTGGAATAATTTTTCTCAAAAGGAGAAATTTGTAGTAAGTAGAGTTTCTATGGTATAAAACGTGGAATAACCATTAACTAAATTCATATCGCATGAAAATCTTTATTTTCACGTGAGAGATTTCTGGATGAATTTTTTGAAAAGTTTTATGTTGTGAAAGATGGATTCTGTTGGAGTTAGTTCCCTAGAACCAACTTCTATGCACATTATGATAACATGTATTCATTATTTTGGATATTAATAATCTCTTGTCACATCATTAATGTTATTTTATGTGATATAGTATGTGATATTTTCCTCGTAATAGTTGTCACAGTAAAAGTTCATAGTAGTTCCCTACTATAATGAGAACTGAGAAGTACCATGAAAATATTCTTAAATATTTTTTCTCTAACGGGATGAAATCATTTTAGTAGAACAAATGATATTGTCTATCATGCGTAGAGACTTTTAGAACATTGAGTCAACTTCACATACTGTACACCATTGGTAATTTCTAGTGTATGAGATTACGATAACAACACCCGCCTGTAAAAAATCCACATTTATGTGTGACATTGAATATTCTATCTATGAACATGTGTATTGATATTTAGACTTTATGATTTTAATGATGGTCATTATGAGTCTCTTACATTTATTTATTGATGAAAACCATTGTGACATATGTTCATAATTAAGTAGGACACATTGGTTGTGTCACGAGAAATCTTTAATTAATGGATAATGCAATAAAGGTTGTGTTTCATATGTTCATTAATGTAACATAATATCTTAGTATCTTTGATGGTAATGATACATCCTAAATATATCCATTCCCATGGTGTGTTTTAGAAAAGTATAATTGTTTAAATGTTAAAGAAAGAGTCATCTAGAACATAGGTTCGTTTCACCAGCATACAACATGCTAAATTAGAGAAGTCTTGAAATGGGGATTATATTAAATATTAAGATTATTCAGGCTGTTTTTTTGACATTGTGACATTAACTTGTTTATTATAGGTTCCTTAGAAAATTTGAATATTCCTATCATTGATTTTGGGAATCTTTGACGAATTCCTCTGAGGAAGTGGCCTACAGGGTCACACACAAAGAGTACCAAGAACATTAATTAAATAAAAATATTATTAGTTATTAAACAATATAAATAACTATTACTGTTAAATGTTCCATGTTAAGATAATTGTATCACCGATAAGGGGAGGGTGAATCAGTGATACTTTTTCTTTTTATGTTGCTTTACATTTCAAACATCCTTCAGCACCTATTAAATATTTCTTTCCCTGCTTAAAAAACAAACACAAATATATAGGATCACATTTTTTTACAAGGATCATGATTAAATAATAATATCTACCTCCTTGGTTTGGTATGAAAATGATATAATACAATAAAAACCACTAGAAAACAATCCTTGTATTATAAAAAGTAGGATATATTATTTCACTCATGTAGAATTATCTAAATAATTAAAATAGTGTGTTTTCACCCTCTTTCAATGAATAGGGTAAAACCATGATTTTGTAACAACTCGTGTTACATGTGCTTCTTTTCAATTACACAAATTTATTCAATTGAAAACCCTTCTTCAATTTTGTTCCCAAAATATGGTAAGATGTTCCATGAATTTTTAGGGGAAAAACCAGTTCGATTTTCCCCAGACATTTTTCCCAGTCTGATTCTTCATAGTATAATTAACCCAATATTATTTTTCTCTATACGATTCTTCTCGGTACAATTCTCCGCTATACGAAAAATATGATTTGAAAGAATAAAATATAAATTAATTCTCACCACTTAATCTTTGAGAATGAAAACTTTCTAAAATTACTCCAGTATGAAGAACTCAATACGAACAAATGTAGCATTGGTTGAGTATGATTGAGACAATTCAGAACATTTCACTCAGTCGGAAAATCCGAATACATAAATCCTCAATCCAAATAATATAAACCTATATGATGACCATTACAATACAATTAATGAGAATAATAAGGTATTCAACTGAGTATGATAATCAATGAATATGATGTTCAGATGAATGGGATTGACTATCATAATATTGTAGTCAACTGGATACGATTATCACTGAATATCATGATCATTTGAATGAAACAGTATGATCTTGTCTCTTCACTTTAACTTAAATCTGTTGAAACATTTTCAAAAAATTAATAAGGAAACTTATTCTTCCCTTTAAAACTATGAGATTCTATCTCATATATAGTGAATAGTACACCTGTGATTGAAAATGAAAAGTAAACTTTTCCTTTTATAGGTGACCCTCAAATGTTCTGGTGGGAATTCCAAAATCATTCCCCCTCTATCAAATTCACCCAAATATCAATTTTTCCTAACTCCTTTGGTATATTTTGTCTTTATTAACTCGTCTGCATACTTCTTGTTTCTTCTAAAAAATTATTCAAACTTTATCTCTTCTTCATATCCATCTGATTTATTCAAAAATATATCTGTATCAATTGAATGTATATGTATGAAGAAATGTTTATCCCTATGAATTCAAAATAGAATCATTCTTTTGATTTTCAAGCTCCTCCTTGATAAAAAATTAAAAAAATCCTTTCATCTCTTCTCTCAAAAATCTTTTACTTATTCACCATTTCACTTGACCATATTGAAAATTATCTTGAAAAAACAAACATAGTAATTCAACCCCCTTTTTATTGGATGACTACATTATTGATTAGTTTTTGTCATTGGGATTTTCATTTTCCTAAGATCATCTTTAGAAACTTTATTAATTCAAAAACCTATGAATGTATCACAAATTCCTTCATTATTTTATATTAATTTGATAATAGCTTCATCATCATTAGTCTTACATGGGAATGTATCATAACATTCCAATCTTTTTAGGTTCTTCCATTGTTTCTCACCCAATTAGGATTGTTTAGAAATCAGTTGTCCAGAATATAATCTTGATTTCTATCTTTCTATGTACCATTGGTCTAGATACGATAATCATAATAACATTTATCTTGGATATGAACTAATAAATATGAAAATTTTCTTCCTCATCCTTAGCAAAATATTTTCCTTCATGAGCTTAAATATGATTTTCCAAAAATCATTTTCATGAATACATTCACCATTACCATTTCATTTCATCTAGATATAATAAATCTAAATATGATAAAAAAAACCCTTTTCACTCGGCATTTCATTTATAAAACTGGAATCCCATGTTTTAAAACTTATTTATGATTTATGGGAAATCAAAAACAATAATGAATTATCATGTTTGTTTTATCATAGTCATACAGACTCCAATTTTCCATCAATTTGATCACTTCTCCCATATCAGATCAAGTATAATTCAAATGACAATTTACTTTTAGTAAGATTGTTCCTCAATACAATTGATCCTATATTTCATAAACTCGGTGTTATAATGATCAGTTTATCATAACAATCTCTTCACATACTAGATATGAGGTGAGTCCTATCAAAATATATTCACTAAAGACATTTATTCTCAACATTAATGACTTTAGAAAATTAACTGATTCCATTTTTTCTCAAAACAAATTGAGTCTGATATTTCTTGAGTTCGATGGTCAATACAATTTTCACCAAATACAATGTGAATTGATTTCTATTATTCAAAAACATTTCCTGATAACAAAATACAACACCTGAAATCTACAAACTTTATCATCATAGTGTTCCTTACAATTTCCCCTTTGGATTTTGATGTCAACCAATTTCATAAATCACTGAGAATTGTATCCTCCATCAATGGATTACTGGTCAATAATTTTAAACCTATGTGAGCTAACTCATTGTAGAAAATTGGAAGATTTAACAGAAAACCCATGATGTCCAAAAGTATTGACTATGAAATACTTCTTCATATTTCTTCCTTATCTCTTATTTTTTCTTGTAAATGATAAAAATATTTTCATACAGCCACCCTAATGAACAAGTATTATCGTTCACTCAGAATTAAATGATGAATTCACATCCTACCCACAACTCCCACTTTTAACATTCATTCAAATGGATAGATTTATGAAACAATTATCTACCTTGAAAATATAATCCAAATGTAAGAAGAGATAGGGGATATAAACACATACCTAAGACATTATGAGAAATAGTTTGTACTCCCATGTTCAACCGCAATTTGGAGAATGATTCCTATGGTATGGGTTTTGTGACAAGGTCTGTAACTTTTTCTGATGGTTAAACATATTCCAACTTCAACTCATTCTTCTCCTCATGGTCTTTGATGAAATGATATTTCCTATAAATATGTATTGAATGAAAATGTTGAACTGGATTCCTGGTGAGATTGATTTTACTTTGATTATCACAACCCAAGAGAAAGGATAACTTCACTTCAACAAGTAAATCTTCCATTTGAGTTTTCATCCAAGAATGTAGTGTAGTGTCTTGAGTGGTAGCAAGAAAATCCACTTCAGCCATTATTATAGGTACAAAATTTTATTTCTTTGAATGCCAAATAACATAATTATTTCTTATAACAAATAATGCACCATATATATAACTTTTATCATCATCATTTCATGTCCAATCAGTATCTGAATACCCATACAAATAAAATATTTATGATTTTTAATATCTGATTCCAAATTCTGTTGTGCCATTGATATATCATATAATTATATTTCTAAAAATTAAATTTGATTCAATTGGAAGATTATAAAATCATTCACATAATCTATCATCATGAACAATGTCGGGTATTTAGGTAGTCAAATATAATAATCATTCAATCCCATTTCAGAATTCATTCCGATCAACTTCTTTTCCTTCTCCATCTTTAAAAAAATTCCACTAATATTAGTGTGGAAATATTTTTGTGTTTTTCATGCCAAACCTCATAATGAGTTCCTAAGCAGTCTTTTCTTGAGAAAGGTAAATTTATTCCTTCCATTGTAGTATTTTTAAACAAAGAAACTTTTTCTTTTCTTCCAGCATAAAAATTTCCAATACTCTATTCATTTGATTATCAATCCTTTCAAAACTTCATTCATCATTCCTATCAAAGATAATGACATGAACATGACCAATTGTAATGATAGAATAATCTTGGATTTATATGATGTAAATATTTTTATCTACTCTCCCTATCTTAAAATTCAATTTCCTTAAGAATGAATGTAATTTAAAATACCATGCACTCAAGCTTGATTTAATAGATAAAATGATTTTTTTTCAATATGCACTCATAACTGCCTTTTTTCCCAAAAAAAATCCTCATTATTGTTTAATATAAAATCCATCTTCAAGATCACCATTTAGGAATGTAGATTTAACAGGAATTTGACAGACCTTGTAACCATGTTGTGGAGAAATAGGTGGAATTATTCTAATTTTCCTTATCATTGTAGTTGGAGAAAAGTTTCATTAAAATCAATACCTTCAATTTTTTAATACCCTTTGAACACCAATATTGCTTTGTTTTTTATCACTTCACCTTCTTCATTCATATTTTTCTAGAAAACCCACATTTTCCTAATATTTTTTTCGAGATTGGGTACACGTTCCCTTGTATCGTTGTTTTCAATTTTATCATACTCTACAGTCATGGCCAAAACCTATTATGGATACTCAAAATCATCTTTTACATCACTCAGCTCAACTTTTGAAAACAATGAATTACGTGTAAAGGAAATGGTTGTTCTTCCTATTTGAACCAATTGATGTAGGTCACCAATAATGTGCTAATCTTATACTGTCTTCCTCAACCTAGAATAAGATTTTTGAGTATATTCCTCATCACTGGAAAATAGCAGTGTTTGATTCTTCTTCTTGAGGAGGATAACAATTTATTCTGTCCATATCATTCTCATCTTCCTTATAAAACCAAATACACTTTTCTTCCTCAAATATTTCAATTAATTTTACCACAGTTGGATAAAAAATTCTTTCTATTTCCTTATTGAAATATCAATATTCTCTTTCTTTTAGAGAATATCCAAGAAAAATTCCATCTCCACCTTTCTGATCCAAATTTCTATAGTTTCCACATTTCCTTTTTATAATATATTGAATCCCAAAAACTCTAAAATTATTAAAAACATGGAGTTTTTTCAATAAAACAATTCATATGGAGTCATATCTGAATGAGTATTATAGAAAACATGCTTCGAAATATAAATAGAGATACCCATGGCATGCCTCCAAAATTTTTGAGAGAGTCCATGTTCAAGTAACATGGTTCATTCCTTTTACACTAAACTTATGTTCTTTATTTATTGAAGCCTTATTATTTTATGGAGTTTATGGGGAACTAATGTAAAATTCTATTGTTCTCAATGTAACCGTTGAATTATTCACTTCTTTTTCCCCACCATTGTTTGTTCTCAACTTCTTCACTAAATACTCACATTCTTACTTACCTTTCCCTCTAAAAATTTTAGACATTTTCAAAAAATATAATTTATTTTTCATATAAATAACACAAGTAATATGAGTATTATAATAAATTAAATTGATAAAGTTCTTCTCTCCATTTGTAGACTAGTTTTTCATGTACCCACAAATATCAAAATGAATCTTCTCTGGGGGTTTTCTTGATCAAATTTCAACATTCTTATGCACATAGTTTGTAATCATTACTTTATAAAAAATAATGAAACACTAATCTCTTATTCTTAAAAAAATAAGTATTGTCTTGGAAACTATATCTCATGAATCCTTGACACGTTTTCCCCACCCTTCTATGCCTTAACTGATTCACTTCCACTATACTCATGTAACAAGAGTTCTATATTTCGTTTACCTGAAACATGTTCACTTTTCTATGCTAGCCTCCTATAATAATTTTCACATATTCTTCACTTTTCACAAAAAACCCATATTTTCTGAAGATAAATTTTTTACCCTCATCATAAAACTCTAAAGCAATTAGAAAATTGTGTTTCATCCCATAAACATAAAAATATTTCTTGGATTTTAGCTTTTCCTAATGATGGATGAATAAACACCATTGATTTTCAAGGATTTTTCATTTCCAAACGTATTTTTTCCTTATTTAGAGTCATTAAAATTCTTATAAAATTGTAAATATAATATAATATGAGAATAATAACTACTATAAATAACCCGTGGTCTTTATCCTTTTGTTTTTTCAATGAAATTTCAACAATAATAGCCTTTTATTATTTCTTTTCGTTCTTTACCTCCAGATTTTGAGGATTATTAAGGAACTATTGTGGTGCCTGTAAAAATAAAAAACATCGTTTTAAAAGGTTTCATAGTTGATCATATCTTTCACAAATAGTATCCAATGTTTGGAACCTATTTTAAATCATTTCTCTATCATTTTTAGGTTTCTTCAAAATACGATTCTCAAAATTCTTTCTCTGTGCATATTTACTCCCCTCAACCTTTTTTATTAATAACATGTGGAATAATATTAATTTTTTTGGTTTAACCAACACATATATTCCATATAATAATAAAAATATCCATATAATGAGTATTTTCATCTGAAACATCATAATTGATTGGAACTAGGAAATACTTTCTAACCACTGTCTTCCCTTTCTTTTCGGAGCAACCATATTTCCTATTTTCAGTCTATGTTTTCCTTTTATTTTCAGCTTTATCATAACCAAAGGTATAGGTATATTTTCTGGATCTAGAATGTTTCAAAAACATATTCAAACTCAAGGTTCTTTGAGGATTTTGAATTTCCATCTTTGTTGGTTTTGGCCCTATACATGACCTTCCCAAAATTCTTCTTTTAATTAAAAATTCCATTTTTCTTCCCAAACATTGAAGGTATATTTAGTTTATCATTATTAGATTTATACTTTTGATAACATTGACCATCTTCAGAAATATATTTTTCTAAAATTGTATTTATCTGTTATGATTTGGAATGTTTTTGTTGGATAAGTTTCAACTCTTCTACTTTTTCATTCATATTAACTTCCAAATCCTCAGTACCGTTATTTTATTCCTTAAGATATTTCTTCATATCATTAATCTAATTTTCCATCTTCAATTTATAATAAAAAAATATTCTTGAATGATTATTGAAGAGAATTCATCTTTCAAACTTATATTTTACTTTTCATGTATTATAATATTTCTTAGAAATTAATTCAGATCTTCTTTTAAATGATATTATAGTTGAGTTTCTTGTTCTTTAGAACTACATATTCCGAACTCAACATCATCCACTATTTAAATGTAAGTATTTTTAATACCAAAATAATTATATTTTTCCGATCCAATGTAATTCCCTTACCCTAGATACCCCGAGTCAGTGCATTATTTTAATAAATTGGCATAATTACAAGGAATCATGTTCCTAAGGACCAATCTGTTTAGTAGTCTTGGAAAATAGATAACATACATGAATGATACATAACATTATAAAATGAAAAACAAAAACAACATTTTCTCCACTAACCACATACATATACCTTAGACTATCCCTACAGGTCTTTCATATTATACTTCTTCGCATCCTAGAAAAAATAAAACATAGAAAGGGGTGAGCTCAGATGCTCAGTAATGATAATAATATATCAGAAACGTTAAAGAATAAGCCTAAACATTTAAAGAAATGTATAAGACTAAAACATATTCCTTTTAAACATAAACTTCATCATAATATGTCAGATATAAATCAAATGATTCCATTTACTTATTCACATGGATATTCTACGAGTCGAATAATCACATGTAATATCAATAGCCAATTTCAATATGTTGGAATGAAATATTTTAAAATTAATAACAACAGAGTCAAAGACATATGACAAGACTACAAATAAGATTTTGTTACGTCCTTGTGCCAAGACACTAGTTTGTCTCATGGGACCCACTGAAGCATCGAGGAGCTATAGTGGGCTCCTCCCGTCACTTACTAAGTCAAATTCATTCCTCATATGAAATGTTGAAACATATCGTAAACATTCGTATTAAAACATGCATACTAAATGTTAATATGTTAACCATAAACCATGAAGGGTATAAAAATAACTCATCCACCATCAAACATATCACAAACCCATTAATACAAGATGGAAGATTTGTATCATAATGAATCAACTTTGAACAATTTTAAAATCCATCAAAAGATGTTGACATATATGAAATCAAATATATTTGACAGAAATTTCCCTTATATTTTTTTTAAATCATTTAAAAGTCACATAATTTAGAAAGGAATACATTTAAAGACAATTTTTAATCAAAGTGTCCCATACCACTTTGAATCTTTGAACAGAATTATTATTTTAAAACAATGATGTATGTATAAATAAATCCTTAAAATCATTTTGAAAACGTGGACATTAATTAAAATGATTTATCAAATAAATATTTAAAATAATTTAAATGATAATATAGTTAAATAGAAACTTCCAATAAACCATAAAAGATTAATTTTGAAATGATATTTATGAAATATTGACATTAATGACATATATGTCCCTGTAAATACTTACTCATAAACAATCTCGGGTAACAATGAGATTGAGGAATTAACAATTACCATGTACTTTTCCATAGTCGAGCGTACTTTAACCTCCTTTATAATAGTTAAATCATGGTTATTAAATTATACAAGAATCATATACATAAATATGATATCATATATGATTATCTAATATTTCTTTTCTAATAATATTTTAGTAGTATCACTGTTTCGCGTGTTAACTGATTTGTTTTCCTTTATATGCTTGGATATGTAAGATATTTTTGTTATGGATATTATTTACATGATTCATATACAAAATTATATTATCTTTATAACCATTATATTTAATCATAAAATGAAAATTATTCTTGAATCATTACGATGGGAAATGAATCTCATCGCATTCGTGGAGACGATAATCTGTATGTACGCACGAGCAATAATATCATTTTATTGATGGTGAAATCGTAAGTAATTGGATGGTATATCATATAAACAGAATAATTAACATTTTATATTTACTATTTATATTAGTTATACTCATTATTATACCCATCCAAATACTGATTTGTTGGAATAAAAAATTACACCACGACTTGGAGATGGTATGTTATATGTACGCAGGTATGGTGTTTCTGTCATTTATAGGATGGGTAGAAAAACGAATATAGTTGTACCATATTTATAATAACATCACAGTATGTATACAGAACTGGATTTTTTTTGGAAACAACAAAGAAAGGGGAAGTGGAAGAAGAATAGAACATGAAAGAGGGTAGTGAAATTTTTACCTCTTCTTCATGTGTCTCCTTTAAAGATGACTAAAAGGGAAACCTAGGTAGGATTTATGAACAAAGTAATGCCTCTAGGTCAAAGGGAGTATATTTTAGAGGATATATGGGTAGTGGTTGGCCAATAAAAATGGCTTTGGAGGTGTGAATTTAAGAGAAAGGGAAGTACCCTTTTATAATAGAGGTGAGGGACACTTTAAGAAATGCTTTAAATATTTTTATATATTAAAATTAATTTCGGTTTATAATGGTTCTAAATTAATTTATTTAGAAGCTAAGGTGGGGATGGATTAAATAACTTTCAACCAATAGTTTTTAGACATGTTTAGGTCACCATATTAACCTTATTTTTTAAATTTAACTCATACTTAAATATTTGGACATTTACCATGTCTCTTTTTATTTTTATATTATATGGTTCATAAACAAACTATAATAGGACAAGAGAACCCCAATTGGTTAATTATTAGTATATATAACATTATATATGTAACTTATCTGAACCTTATATTTTTTAGTATATTATATCAATTAATAATATAGTATTTGTTTTAAAAACACAATTACGTCAATTTTGACACTATTTAGTATTTGGTTTTTGTGAAAATAATAATAGCATGATTACTTGGAAAAAAATTATTCAATCAACCCTAAAATATCATATTATCCTAGAAAATTAGTTTAATTCATCAGAAGACCAAATTTAAATTTATTTGGATATTTAAATTATCAATTATTTTGATATATCAGTAATAAGGTAATTACTGCATCATCATAATGTCATAAATAAATTAAATTATATAATATCTAAAAATTATAAATAAATAAAATTTCGTGTGTAATATTTTTATATTTCTAATTTATATTTATAGTCTAATTTATATTCTATGTAACCATATATTAAAAATGGTTTAGTAATTAAACATTGAATTCACCTCTTTTTACTCTTTTTCAAAAAAATAATAATAAATGCCCTATTCTAATCCCAGTGGACCAAAAAGGATCATATTTTATTCCTAAGGTTGTTTTTTGTCGAATTAATCATATCCAATATAATTGGGATATGTTTTATGGAAATTATAATATAATATTTATCCTTAATTAACATATTTACTTTTAACCGTGGTAAATTAAAGTCCAAACAAACTATTCACCAAAAATTATTTTCATCTTATTGAACCACATTTTACTTTCTAACATCAACCATGTCACTATGATTTTTCAAATTCAACTCACAGAAGAGGTAAAAGTATGTTTTATTCAGATTTGCAAATGCTTCTAGAAGGTGGGTAAAAACGATAAAAAGTTCAATAAAAATTTGTACATAATATTTTATTATAAAATGACTCAAATGAATTACATTGAACTTATATAGGTATTATATATCTATTTTAACTTAAAATAAATCTATATAAATTAAATAATTATTATATAAAAAGTCGGTTTTAAATAATAATGTTGTGTTTTTCACTATTCATCAAAAATTGAATGTTTTCAGAAAAATAAAAAAAATTACCCTAAGGTAATTTTGACATTATGAATTTAAAAATGAGGTCCATTTTTCCCTATTAAAAACCTAGAAGTTTCATTTATTAATTTATAATTAATTCCCTATTGTCAAAACCAAAAAGTGGGTTTTTAAAAAAGTAAAAACTATCAAAAGATTGACATGTGTTTGTGTCAAATTTAAATATTAAATTACATACCATGATCCAAATTGTATTAAATGATAAATATATAATCTAATTATACTTCAAAACCATTCAAATTCATAATTTAACACTATAAATTATTTTGATTAAAAAATTTGTTTTCAGTTAAAACATAGTATTTTTCATTATTCGTCAAAATTTGAAAGTTATCAGAAAAGAAGCCAAATATTTTCCAAAGTAAATTTTTATGTCCCTCGCCTAAATAGGAAGTTTATTTTATGAAATTTAATATAAATGTTACAGATATTTCATTTAAAATAATTCACCATTAGTAGGTGGTAAAGTTTCATTTTTGAAAAATATTTCCTTTATCTGAAAAATTAAATTTGTTCTCATATTATGTCTAAGTGACAAATAATATGGGTGTTAAAATTATAGAGAGTATATAATATTAAAATATCAGTTAATATTATTCATTATCACTTTTTGAATGGCTAGTTTGGTAAGTTGTGGTGTGTTCCAACTCAATGTTTCGGGTAGAACAAGCTATTGAATATCATTATTGAGAAAACATGCTATGAAATCTGGGGGGCCACAATCCCCCCACGTTCAATAAATATCTTCCTCGCTATTTGAAATAGTTCTTCAAAAATAAAATGTTAAAAATAGAAAAATAGATTTGTGGAAAACCCACATTGGAAATTGGGTAATGAAAATGTAGTCTTAACAAGTGGGAAAGGGAATGAAAAATTCACAACCAAATTATGATCTCAACTAGAATAACATTTCTTGCAATTATAAACACATAATTGGTGGAAAAACATAAATACATATAGAGAGTGTTTCAGGTCATCAATCACAAACAAGTGTAAAAATGAGGGAATCAAATCCATTAATCTATGATGATTTAAAATATCACTAGTTCAACGAAACATAAAGTATTAGGATAACACATTTTTAGTTTTAAATCCCTTACCTACTGTTTAATAATTAATTTATTCATAGAATAGGTGTAAAAAATATACTAGACAAGTACAGTTTCATCCTTCAACTAATTCCTACCACAAACTCATCTCAAACTCCAAAATATAATAGAATTAAAAAATATTCTATTTATCCTAATCGTATAGGTTTTCAAAAACAATGAATTTATAATTAATTTGTCTAAATATTTAAAAAAAAGTAAATTATAGAAACCAAGAAATCACATCTGCTAGTGGTAGGTGGTCCACCCAGGTCGCCCTTCGGTTGTGGGTTCAAGTCTCGTGGCCTTGTCGGACGTGACGGGTGTTCGCCTGACCTCCAAGTTTTCCTTTTTATAACAATCTAAAATAATCATAAGAAAATCTTTATCCTTAATAATAGTATCCAATGTCAAAAGTAATCCATTACAACCTTTAGTCATATCCAAAATACTACTGTCCAGACTCATAGTCAAAATTTATAAGGAAGGTAAACATAATGAAGATCTTTTTCCAAGGAATAACATGTCAAAACCTACATCATGCATTCATTTAAAACATTGTCACACCTCAAATTACCATAAAACTTTATTTCTTACATTAATGCTCCCATAGTTTTATATAATAATGAATATACTCTTTCTATCCAAAAAATGTTGCAAATTCTAAAAATTATGGAATATAAAAATCATTAATCAATTTCAAGGTAATCAAGAATATCCAATATAATTTATCCAAATCAATCATATATTATTCCAAAATCACTACCTTAGTTTCAGAACTATATTCTGGTTTATGTATCTCTCAAGCATATATTTTCCAAAAAAATAACCTCCTATTGAGGAACTTTTCCTAGTTCCACACAATCTCATGTTCTTAATAAAATAGTACTGTAATACCATCCTTTTATACTATATAATTCTTATATCATGTACATCATTAATCCAATGCTCAAATGACAAAATAGATTAATAACAACATAAGAACTCTAATCATTCCTCTTCATCTTTGACAGTATCATAACATGATTATTATCTAATAGCAGCATTTGGGGTATACTCTGATGATTTGGACATTTATTCGTGTAGTGTCCCAACTCCTTGAAGATGAAGCATTGTAAATTTGAAATATTTTTATTACCCTTGAAATCACATACTTGGTGTCCTTTTTCTCCACAATTATAACAAACTTACATTCACTACAATAATTTATCAAGGTGATTCTTTCTAAATTTATCCCATATGGTAAAATCCTTCTTTCCCCTCTTCCCTTTATCCATAATTCTCTCTTTCATCCTTTTCTTCTCTTGTTTCCCTTAAAAACTATAGGACTTAGATAAATATTTACTTATCTTATTAACACATGATATTATTTTCATCATATGATGAGAATATGTGGGAGACTATTTCACTTTTAAGTATTGGATTAATACCATGACAGATATGACCCTTCATAGTCTTTTGATCATGCGTATTCCATGCATTCTCATTCCTTCTACTAGGGGCCATTTTTAAATAATGGCATGCACTAGATTAGTTTATGAATTGCAATGCATAATTCCAAACACGTAAAATACCTCACGTAAATTGAAAATATTTTTCATATAATCTATAATAAAAAAATGTTTTCTTTGAGTAAGCATTAACTCCTAAATCCTTCATAATGTATTGTAATGAAAATGTGAATTATCCTAAGCATATCCCTAGGGACTGTCATAACCAAGAGTGCATCAAGGCCCGTTGTCATGTTTCATCATACCCTAGGTCAAGCGTGAAACTCATTATTGGATTTTTCAATCCTTGATATATCTGTTCAAGAGCCGACTCTTCCTACTTGTATCTAGACAGGGATGTATTTCTTATAAAATACACAAAATCTCTACATTACCAAAATTCTAGGAAGTTCTTCTATACTAATCCTCAAAGTCTATCTTAGGGTAATGTTCCCTAATCAGAGTTTTTCCAAATCTAATTTCCAAGGTATGTAAAAACTTCCTCTAATACCAAATGTAATTCCTCGAACCTTGTTACCCTGAGTTGCTGCATTATTTTAATACATTAGCATGATTACAAGGAATCATGTCTTGAAGGACCGATTAGTTTAGCAGTCATGGAAAATAGATTACATACATTAATGATACATTACATTATAAAATGAAAAACAAATTATCTTCATTGACCATATTTATATCCCTCAGGCTATCCCTACATATCAGTCATAATATACTTCTTCGCATCCTGGGAAAAAATTAAATATAGAAAGGGGTGAGCTCAGATTCTCAGAAAAGAAAACAATGTACCATAAACATTCAATAATAAGCATAAACATTTAAAGAAATTTATAAGGCTAAAATGCAGTAATTTTAAACTTTAACTTCATCATAAAATGGAAAATATATATCAAATAATTCCATTTACTTATTCACATGGATATTCTACTAGTTGAATAATCACATGTAATATCAATAGCCAATTGCATAATGTTGGAATGCGTAATGCTAGACTTCATAACCAAATTTTCAAACCCTTATTCCATGACTACAAATAATATTTTGGTCATGGTGTTGTGCCAAGACACTAGTTTGTCTCATGAGACCTACCGATGCATCAAGGAGCTGGAGCGGGCTCCACCCATCACTTAATAAGTCCAATGCATTCCTCATATGAAAGGTTGAAACATAACATAATCATTTTATTAAAACTAACAAACGAAATGTTAATAATTTAACTATAAACCATGAATGGTTAAAAAATAACACATCCACAGTCAAACATATCACAAAACCAACAATACAATATGGAATATTTTTATCATAATGAATCAACTTCGAACAGCTGTAAAATCCATCAGTGGATGTTAACATTGATGAAATCCAAACTATTTGAGAGAAATATCACTTTATTTTTTTGAAATCATTTAAAGGAAAAATAATTAAGAAAGGAATAAATTTAAAGACATTTTTGATTAAAAGTTTCCTATACCACTTTGAAACATTGAATTAAATTAATATTTTAAAACAATGATGTGCATATAAAAAATCCTTAAAATCATTATAAAAACGTGGACATTAATTAAAAAGATTTAGAAAAATAAATATTTCAAACATTTAAAAGGATGATATTGTTTAATATAACCTTCCATAAAACCAAAAAACATATTCCTTTTGAAAACTATTTTATGAAATATGGACATTGAATTTAAATATGTCCGAGTAAATATTTACTCATAAATAATCTCGGATAAAAAATAGATTGAGAAATTAACCATTACCTTATACTTTTTCTTAGTTGAAGGTATGTCAAACTAATTTATAATATTTAAATAATTTGTTTTAAATAATAAATGAATCATATACATAAATATGATATCATATATGATCTTCTAATATTCCTTCCTTAATAATATTTTAGTAGTATCATAGTTTTCGGTGTTAAGGGATTTGTTTTCCATTATATGCATGGTTATGTAAGACATGTTTTTTATGGATATGATGTATTTGATTCATATAAAGAATGATATAATGTTCATAAACATTATATTTAACCATAAAATAAAAATTATTCTACAATGATTACGACGGGGAATGAATCTCATCACGTTCGTGGAGACAGTAATTTGTATGCACGCACGAGCGACAATACCAGTATATTAATAGTTAAATCGAATGAAATTGGATGGTATATCATATATAAAGATTCATTAACATGTTATATTTAATATTTACATTTTTTATTCTCATTATTATACTCATCCCAATAATTAAGTGTTTGAATAACAAACTACACCACGACGTGGAGACGGTAATCCATACGTACACCCTTATGGTGACTTTGTCATTTATAAGATGGATAGAATAAAAAATATGGTTGTAACATATTCATAAAAACATCAAAATATGTAGAATAAACTGGATTTATTATTTTTTTTATGGAAACACAAATATAGGGGAAGTGGTAGAAGAAAAGAACACGAAAGAGTGTGGTGAAATTATTACCTCTTCTTCGGGTATTTCTTTTTGAGTTTATTAAAAGGGATCCATATGATTGATTTTGGATCAATTTAAGGCCTCTAGGTTGAAGGTAGGATAGTTTATAGGATATTTGGACAGGGGTTTGATGATCCAAATGGAATTGTAGGTGCGAATGTAAGAGAAAGGGAAGTACCCTTTTATAAGAGAGGTGAGGGCCACATTAAAAACATCTTGAAATATTATTTTATAATAAAATCATTTACAGTTTCTAATGGATTAAAAACAATTTATTTAGATTAAGAGGTGTGTATGGGTCGAAAACCTCTAAAACAAAAGGTTTTAGATAGGTTTAGGTCACCATATTAACCTTATCTCTAAGATTTAACTCTTAGTTGAATAGTTTAACATTAACCATGTCTCTTTGTATTTTATATTATATGATTAATAAACTAACAATAACTATCCAAGAGAACCCCAAGTGGTTCATTATTGAAATATATAAATAATTATATATGTCCTATGGCTGAAACATAGATTTTTAGGAATATTATATCAATTTGTTTTAAAAACTCAATTATGTCAATTTTGACACTATTTAGTATTTGGATTTTGTGAAAATCATAACTGCATGATTACTTCGAACAGAAATTATTTATTCAACAATAAAATTTCATATTAACCAATTGAATTTGTTGAATTCTTCATAAGTCTCAATTTACATTTATTTTTATATTTATAATATCAATTATTTTGATATATCATTACTAAGGTAATTACTGAATCATCATTGTGTCAGAAAAAAATTAAATTATTTAATGTCTAAAAATTATTAATAAAATACAAATATGTAGTTAATCCTTTTAGCTATTAATGAATATTTATTGTCTAATTTATATACTATGTAACCATATATGAAAAATGGTTTAGTTTTTAAACATTGAATTTAACTCTTCTAACTCTTCTTCAAATAAAATAATAATAAATGTCCTAATCTAATCCAATTGGACCAAAGATAATCATATTTTATTCCTAAGGTTGTTTTTTGTTGAATTACCCTTATCTAATAGAATTGGGACATGAGTTAAGGTAACTATAATATCATTTTTATCCTTAATTACCCTATTTACTTTTAACTGCAGCAAATAAAAGTCAAAAGATACTATTCACCAAAAATTATTTTCATCCTATTGAACAACATTTTTCATACTGATGTCAACCGTGTCTCACGGAATTTTGAAATTCATCTCACAGAAGCAGTAAAATTAAGTTTCATTCAAATTTGAAAAAGCTCCTAGAATGTGGGTAAAAAACATTAAAAAGTTCAATAAAATTTTACACATAAAATTGTATTATTAAATGAATCCAATGAATTTCATTAAAAAAATATAGGTATTATATATATATTTTAAGTTAAAATAAATTTAAATAAAATGAATAATTATTTAAATAAAATGTCGGTTTTAAATAATAATGTAGAGTTTTTCACTATTCATCCAAAATTGAATGTTTTCATAAAAATAACAAAAGTTTACCCTACTCTAATTTTGATATTATGAATTAAAAATGAAGTCCATTTTAGAAAATTCATAACATAGAAGTTTCATTTATTAATTTAAAATTTATTCTTGTTGTCAAAACAAAAAAGTGGGTTTTTTAAAAAGTAAAAACTATCAAAATATTGACATGTGTTTATGTCAAATATAAATTTGAAATTACTTATAATGACCTATATTGTATTAAATGATAAAAATATAATCTAATTATACTTCAAAAATATTCAAATTCATAATTTAACACTCTAAATTATTTTAATTTAAAATTTTGTTTTCAATTAAAACACAATATTTTTCACCATTCATCAAAATATGAAAGATATCTGAAAAGTACCCAAATATTGTCCAAACTAATTTTTTTTGTCCCGATTCTATGTAAGAAGTTTATTTTATCAAATTTAATATAAAATTGTAAGACATTTCATAAAAAAAATAACCATTACTAGGAGGTAAAATTTCATTTTTGAAAAATACTTCCTTTTTCTGAAAAGTTAAATTTGTTCTTAAATTATGTCTAAGAACCACATATTACAGCTTCTAAAATTATATATTGTATATAAGATTCAAAATGCAGTTAATACTATTCACAACCACTTTTTGAATGGCTATTTTGGTATGTTGTGGTGCATTCAAACTTGGTGTTGCGTGTTGCGCAAGCTACTGAATTACATAAATGAGATAATGTACTATGAAGTCTTGGGATGTTACATTCTCCCCTCCAATAAATTGCATCCTCATGATTTGAAATTTTTCTTCAAAAATAGAATGTTAAAAATAGAAAATTTTCTATGTGGAAAACCCACATTGGAAATTGGGTAAATAAAATTTAGTCTCAATAAGAGGGAAAGAGAATGAACATGTCACCACAAAATTATGATCTCAATTAGGAGAACATTTGTGGAAATTAGAGACACATAATTGGTGAAAAAAAACTAAATATTTATAGGTAGTGATTGAGGTCATCAATCACAAACTGGTGTAAAATTGAGGGCCTCAAATCCATCAATCTATAATGATTTCAAATATCATTAGTTCAACAAAACATATGGTATTAGGATAACACATTATTGGTTTTAAAATCCATTCCTTAAAGTTTAAGAATTAATTTATTCATAGAATAAGATGAAACAAATATACATGACAAATAGAGTTTCATCCTTTAACTAATTCCTACCACAGATGCATCTATCAGTCTAAAAGATAATAGAATTCAAAAATATTCTATTTATCCAAATCGTATAGGGTTCCAAAAATATTAATTTTTTAATTCATTTGTTAGAATATTTAAAAATATACATTATAGAAACCAAGACATCGCGTATGCCAGTGGGTGGTGATCCACCCTTGTCGCCCTTCGGTTGTGGGATCAAGTCCGGCCACATTGTTGGACATGATGGGTTATCGCCCAACCTCTGGGTTGTCCTTTTTATTATAATCCAAAATAATCCTAGGAAAATATTTAACCTTAAAAATAGTATCCAATGTCCAACTTAATCCATTCCAACCATTAGTCTTATCCAAAATACTTCAGTCCAAACTCATAGTCCAAAATTTATTAGGAAGGTAAAGATAATGAAGATCTGTTTTCCATGTAATAACATGTGAATACCTTCATCATGTATTCTTTTAAAACACTATAACACCCCAAGATACCACAAAACCTTATTTATTACATTCATTCTCCCTTATTCCATATAGAATACAAGATATACTCCTTCCATCCAAAAAATATAAAAACTCCAACAATGATGGAATATACAACTCATCAATCAGTTTCAAGGTAATTAAGAATATTTAATATAACTTATCCCAGTCAGTCATATATTATTCCAAAATCACTACCTCAGTATCCGAACTACATTATTTTTTATCTATCTCTCAACCATATATTTTCCAAAAACATTATCCTGCTATTGAGTCACTTTTCTTGGTTCCACACAATCTCAAGTCCTTAATGAAATAATATTGTGGTACAATCCTTATATACTACATAATTCTTAAAAAATATACATCATTAATACAATACTCAAATGACAGAATATATTAATAACTATATATAAACTCCAATCATTCCACTTTATCTTCGATATTATCATAACCTGATTATTATCCAATAGCAGCATTTGGGTATACTCTGATGATTTTGACAATGATTCGCGCAGTTTACCAAATCCTTGCAGATCAAGCATTGTAAATTTGAAACCTTTTTCCTACCCTTGCAATCATGTACTTGGTGTCCATTTTCTCCACAATTACAACAAACTCACTTTCCCTTCAATCATTTATCAAGGTGATTCTTTCGACTGTTATCACATATGGGAAAATCCTTATTTCCCTTATTCCCTTTATCCACCATTATCTTTTTCATCCTTTTCTTCTATTGCTTCCCTTAAAATCCATAGGACTCAGAGAATTATTTATGTATCTTATTAATCCATGATATTATTTATTCATATCATGAGAATATGTGGGAGACTATTTACCTTTTATGTATTGGCTTAATTCCATGAAATATATGATCCTTCTTAATCATTCGATTATGCTTATTCCAAGAATTCTCATTCTTCATAATAGGCATAATTTCTAAACAATGTCATAAAATATGTTAGTTTATGAATTGCAATGAAAAATTCCAAACATTGAATATAAATAAGATAAATTGAATTATTGTGTATATAATATATAATCATAAAATGTTTTCTTTGAGTAAGCATTTACCCCTAAATATTTTTAATGGCTTGTAATGAAAATGTGAATTATCGTAAGCATATCCACTAGGAGTTTCATAAACAAGAGTGCAGCAAGGCCAGTTTTCATGTCCCAGGATACCCTGGATCAAGCCCAAACTTCCTTGTTTGTGTTTTCACTCCTAGGTACATCTATTCCAAAACCGCCACTACCTACGCGTATCCATAAAGTGATGTATTTCATGGAAAATAAAAGAAAATCTCTACATTACCAAAATTCTAGGAAGTTATTCTATACTAATCCTCAAAGTCTATCTTAGGGTATTGTTCTCTATTCATAGTTTTTCTAAATCTAGTTTCCAAGGTATATAATAAACTACCTCTAATACCAATTGTAACGCCATGACCCCAGTTACCCTGTGCCGATGCATTATTTTATTACATTGGCATGATTACAAGGAATCATGTCCTGAAGGACTGATCAGTTTAGTAGTCTTAGAAAATAGATGATATAGGTGAATGTTACATTACATTATAAAATGAAAAACAACAAAATTGTATCCATTGAGCACATTCATATTCCTTAGTCTATCCCTACAGGTCAATCATAATATACTTTTTTCATCCTAGTGTAAATAAAACATAGAAAGGGGTGAGCTTAGATGCTCAAGAAAGATAAAAATATAGAAAAACGTTGAAGAATAAGCTTAAACATTTAAGGAAATTTATAAGACTAAATCAGAAGCCTTTAAAACTTAAACATCATCATAATAGGGAATAGATAAATCAAATGATGTCGTTTACTTCTTCCCAAGAATATTCTACGTTTAATAATCACATGCAATATCAATATCCAATTTTATAATGTTAGAATGCATAATTCCAGACTTCATAACCACATAGTCAAGGCCTTCTGCTAAGAAAACAAATATGATTTTTTCAATGCCTTGTTCCAGGACACTATTTTGATTCATGAGACCTACCGATACATCGAGGAGCTATAGTAGGGTCCACCAGTCACTCACTTAGTCCAATTCAGTTCTCATATTAAAGGATGAAAACATAACATAAACATTTCTATAAAAACTAGCATACGAAATGTTGATAATTTAAACATAAACCATGAATGGTATATAAATAACACATCCAAAGTCAAACATATCACAAAACCTTTAGTACAATATGAAAGTTTTTTGTCATAATGAATCAACTTTGAAGTAGTGTAAAATCCATCAAATGATGTTGATATAGATTAAATCCAAACTATTTGAGAGAAATATCTCTTTGTTTTTTTTGAAATCATTTAAAAGTCTCATAATTTAGAAATAAAGTCATTTAATGACATTTTTTATCTAGGTTTCCCATTCCACTATGAAACATTTAAAGGAATTATCATTTTATACCAATGATATGCATATAAATAAATCCTTAAATTCATTTTAAAAACATGGACATTAATTAAAAATATTTAGAAAAAAAAATATTTAAAACATTTAAAATGATGATATAGTTAAATAGACCCTTCCATAAAACTATAAATGATTTATTTTGAAAACATTTCTATGAAATATGGACATTGATGATAAATATGGCCTAGTAAATACTTACTCATAAATAATCTCAGATAATAATGAGATTGAGTAATTAACCATTAAAATGTATATTTCCTTAGTTGAGGGTATGATAACCTCCTGTATAATAGATAAATCATTTTTATTAAATTATAAAATAATCATATGCATAAATATGATATCATATATGATCTTATAATATTGCTTTCAAAATAATATTTTACTTGGATCATTGTTTCGGGTGTTAACTGATTCATTTTCCTATATATGCTAGGTTATGTAAGCCATGTTTGTTATGGATATGATTCATTTGATTCATATACTTAATGATATTATGTTCATAAGTATTATATTTAATCATAAAATGAAAATTATTCCTCAATTATTACGATGGAGAATGAATCTCATCACGTTCGTGGAGATTGTAATCTGTATGTAGGCATGAGAGACAATATCATTATATTGATGATGAAATCGAATGTAATTGGATGTTATATCATATATACAGAATCATTAACATTATATATTTATTATTTACATTAGTGGTTCTCATTATTATAGAAATTCAAACAATGAAGTGTTTTAATAACAATCTATACCACGACATGGAGACGGTTAGTCGTACGTACGCACGTATGGGGAGTTTGTAATTTATCAGATGGATAGAATAACAAATATGTTTATAAAATATTTATAATAAAATCATAGTATGTATAACGTACTGGATTTATTATTTTGGTATAGAAACAAAAAATGAAGAAGAAGTTGAAGAAGAAAAGAACTTGAAAGCGGTGGTGAAATTATTACCTATTCTTTGGGTGTTTCCTTTTAACTTGATAAAAATGGCTACATAGGATGGATTTCTGATACAATTAAGGCCTTTAGGTCTATGGTATGATAGTTTAAAGGATATTTGTGAAGGGGTTGGCTGAGGAAAATGGCTTTGGAGGTGTGAATTTAAGAGAAATGGAAGTAACCTTTTAAAAGAGATGTGAGGGTCACTTTAGGAAAAGCTTGAAATTTGATTTTATAATAAAATCATTTTCAGTTTATAATGGATCCAAAATGATTTATTTTGAGGCTATGGTAGAGAAGTGTCAAAAAAATATCAAAGAATAGGTTTTAGATAGGTTTATGTTACCATATTAACCTTATCTTTTTTTGACTCTTAGTAAAATAGTTTTACATTTACCGAGTCTCTTTGTAGATTTATAATACATGGTTAATAAACAAACTATAACGATCCAAGAAAACCACAAGTGGTTCATTATTAATATATATAACCTTTTCTAAGTCCTTAGGAAAACCCTTATATTTTTAAGATTATTATATCAATTAATAATATAGTATTTGTTTTAAAAACTCAATTATGTCAATTTTGACACTATTTAGTATTTGGTTTTTGTGAAAATCATAACATCATGATTAATTTGAAAAAAAATTATTCTATCAACTATAACATTTCATATTGACCACAAAAATTAGTTGAATTCATAAGAAGGCTCAATTGAAATTTATTTGGATATTTAAAATATAAATTGTTTTAATATTTCATTAATAAGGTAATTACTGCATCATCACTGTGTCATAAAGAAATTAATTTATTTATTTTCTAAAAATTATAAATAAAATACCATTATGTAGGTAATCATTTTATCATTATAATGAATAATTATATCCTAATTAATATTATGCATAACCATATATTAAAAATCGTTTAGTTATTAAACGTTGAATTAAACTTTTTTAACTCTATATTAAATAAAATAAAAATAAATGTCCTAATCTAATCCAGGTGGACCAAAGAGGATCATATTTTATTCCTAATGTTTTTTGGTCGAATTAAACTTATCCAATAGAATTAGGACAAGTCTTAGGTAATTATAATATCATTTTTACCTTTAATTACCCTATTTACTTTTAACCGTTGTAAATAAAAGTCATAAGATACTATTCACCAAAAATTATTTTCATTTTATCGAACCAGATTTTACTTATTGATGACAATTGTTTCTCTCGAATATTTAAAATTAAACTTATAGAAGTGGTAAAATTAAGTTTTATGAAAATTTTCAAATGGTCGTAGAAGGTGGGTAAATAACGTTTAAATGTTCAATAAAATTTTATACATCAAATTACATTATAAAATTACTCGAATGAATTACATTGAAAATATATGTATTATATTTATATTTTAACTTAAAATAAATTTAAATAAAAAAATAATTATTGAAATAAAAAGTCGGTTTTAAATAATAATGGAGTGTTTTTCACTCTTCACCAGAAATAGAATGTTTTTAGAATATTACGAAAAATTTACTCTAAGATAATTATGATATTATAAATTAAAAATTGAAGTTCATTTTATCAAATTCAAAACACTGTAGTTTCATTAATTAATTTAAAATTAATTACCATTGTCAAAACCAGAAAGCGAGTTTTTAAAAAAAGTAAAAACTATCAAAAGATTGACATGTGTTTATGTCAAGTTTAAATGTGAAATTACTTATAATGGAATAAATTGTATTAAAGGATAAAAATATAATCCAATTATACTTCAAAACCATTAAAATTCCAAATTTAACACTATAAATTATTTCCATTAAAAAAGTTGTTTTCAATAAAACATAATATTTTTCACTATTCCTCAAAATATGAAAGTTATCAGAAAAGTAAAAAAAATTGTCCAAACTATGTTCTTATGTCCCTATTCTAAATAATAAATTTAGTTTATTAAATATAATAAATTAGTGTCAGATATTTCATTTAAAAAAATTCGCCATTAGTATGTATTAAAATTGAAATTTTGAATAATACTTCCTCTATCTGAAAAATTGAATTTTTTCACATATTAGGTCTAAGAAACACATAATATGGGTGTTAAAATAATATAGATTATATAATATTTAAAATTCAATTAATACTATTCGGACCCGCTTTTTGAACGGCCAGTTTGGTAAGTTGTGGTGAGTTCGAACTTAGTGTTGTGTGTAGCGCAGGCTATTGAATTAAAATAATGAGATAACATACTATGAAATCTCAAGGTGTTACATCCAACATCATTTCCTCTTTCATATTATTATTCCTATTTATATAAGAAAATTCAACATTTGGATTTGACAAATTTTCTTTCTTTCACTATCCCTATTTCATCTACAATCATCTTAGATTTCACTATTCTTCTTCACTATTCTCTTATTTATTTATTAAAAGACAATTAGCCACAAAGTGACCAATTCCTCCACATTCAAAAAATTTCAATGGAATTTTCCTCTTTTATTTCCATGTACCTCTTCAAAAAATCTTAGAAAATAAAGATAATATATCTTCAATATTTTTACATACCACCTTTTTTAGACCGAATCACCAACTTCATCTTCAATAAGAATCTTCTTTGAATTTTCATTCTTGGAATCCTTGAAACACATTTCTCTACAATATTTTTTTCATATCTTTCTCCCTTCTAAATTCATAAGAGATGAGAGTGTTATGAAAATCAATATAAGATAATATTTCAAGATATCTATATTATAATGAAGATACTATTGCATCAAACTTTTCATGAATAATTCTCAAGATATTTTCTACAAATATAGAATCATCTAACTTTTCACCAAGAAAAAAAAAGTACTAAAAATGAAATTTACCATGGTAAAGAAGTCCCCATCAGATTCATACTCACATATCTCCAAGTCTTCATACATGAATCTTCATATTTTAATTATTCCCTTCTTCACTTTTTTATTTCCATTATATATGTTTTTATATTTATCTCATATAAGCTTTGTCGTGGAAACACATTTCACCATTACAAATTCACATTAAAAAAGTGATGATAATATAACATTATTGTTCATTCCATCATTCTGTAGATTATTCTTATCAATATATGTATGTGGTGATTTAAAATTAATGGGGATAAATCCATTTGTTACCACTTCAAGAAAAATATCCAATTGACATAAGCTAACGAAACATTCTATCTTTCCAGATATGATAATTCCTTCCATCGAAGAATAGAATACCTTTACTGTTCAAACAATTCAAATTATCCATTTTCAATGAATTACTGAAGGATACCTTTGAATCTAATACCACATCAAAGGTCCTAGATTCGATAATTTAACCATTGAGAGGGGTATGGGTGAATCAGTGACACTTTTTCTATTTTATGTTTCCCATAAATTGAAACAACATTCACCTCCTATTAAATATTTGTTTCCCGATTAAAAACTAAACAAACACGCATCCACAGGATCACAAGTATTTATAAGGTTCACTATTCAATAACAACAGATACATCCATGGTATTGTATGGAAATGATCCAATACCACACAATAAACTAGAAAACAATCCTTGAATTATAGTGAGTA
Source organism: Viscum album (assembly GCA_963277665.1). Classification (NCBI taxonomy): domain Eukaryota; kingdom Viridiplantae; phylum Streptophyta; class Magnoliopsida; order Santalales; family Viscaceae; genus Viscum; species Viscum album. The sequence continues at coordinate 2,056,672,818 of OY728123.1, read as the reverse complement.
TGATATAACCTTTCACTTGTGTAGACTAGGTAAATAATTCCAATAGTGCATGTTCACCCTCTTATCACAAATAGGGTAAAATAATGATTGTGTAACAACTCATTTTACTTGTGCTAATTTTTATTTCCACAGCTGTATTAAATTCTAAACACATCATTTATTTGTTACCAATAAGATGGTAGGAACTTCTTAGAATTTTTTTATGAAAAAAAAACTAGTCTAATTTTCACAATATGTTTTCCCTAGTCCAATTACTTTGAGTATGATTCTCACATTATGATTCTTCTCAGTGATATTCTTCCAGGTACGATAATCCACAATATGAAAAATATTACTTTTTAAAATTATAGTTCAGTTGATAGGAACCACTTCAATTTTGAGTATGAAAAAATATGTTGGATTTTTTTAGTCCCAAGAACTCAATACGAAAATACATAGAAATGGTTGATTATAATTAAGACTATTAAGAACATTTTCCTCAGTTTGAAAATCCCAATACAAAAATCCCGGATTTGATTAATCTATCCTGATACAATGATCAGTTGAAAAAAACTGTAGATCCAAATGTGGTATCTATCAAAGTATAATAAGCACTGAATACGATGATCAGCTGTATAATGCCCCAACCCCAGAATCCCAAATCTGGTGCATTATTATGTATCATTGGCCTGATCATAAAAGATATAGTCATGAAATACAGATTAGTATAGTAGCCTTGGATGTACAAGATACATTCATAAGGTTTAAATTACATCAAAAAATGGAAAACTAAAACAACAATGTTTCCATAGACAACACTGAGATCCCATAGACAATCCCTAGAGGTCAGTCATAATATACTTCTTCACGTCCTGGAAAAAATAAAACATAGAAAAGGGTGAGATCAAATGAGAAGTATGGATAACAATATAGCATATGCATTTATAAATAAGCATAAACATTTAAAAAAATGTATAAAACTAAAAAAACCCGTTGAAACATAAAATTTAGCATTATATGGAAAATATAAAATCAAATAATTCTGTTTACTTATTCACATGGATATTCTACTAGTCGAATAATCACATGAAATGTCAATAGCCACTTTCATAATGATGGAATTCATAATGCCTGACTTTCATAACCACATAGTCATGGCCTTGTTCCAAAACTACAAATAATATTTGGTCAATTCCTTGTACCATGATAATAGTTTGTCTCATGAGACATACCAAAGCATCGAGGAGCTATATCAGGCTCCACCCGTCACATAATAAGTCCAATGCATTCCTCATATGAAAAGGATTTAACCTAACATACACATTTGTATTAAAAATATCATACAAAATGTCAATACTTTATCCATAAACCATGAATGGTGTAAAAATATCCCATCCATAGTCAAACATTTCACAAAACCTTCAGTAAAATATGGATGTTTTGTATCATAATATATCCACTTCAAATAAGCTTACAATCCATCAAAGGAGGTTGACATAGATGATATAAAAACATTTTTTGATAAAGAAATATCTCTTCATATTTTGAAATCATTTAAGAAATCGTTTATTTTGAAAATATTCTTATAATCTTTTAAGGGAAGCTTCTAGGATGTTATAACGGTTGAAAATATCTGCACCCGCCGTATAAGTTAAAAAATAATTCCTACCTAAAATTTATCGAAATGGTCAAAAAGTACCTTGTTTGGAAAAAGACATAAAGAATCCTTTATAAACATATTATAAAAGTCAAAAAAAAGGTATAAATGAATTTAACCTATAGTTTATGAAATAGTAATAATGTTTTAAAATACATTTTTAAGAATCATGGATGATGATGATAAAGAGGTCCCAGTAGATAATTACGTATGGTGAACCTCAGATAATTAAGAGATTTTAGAATTAACCCTTACCTTGTACTTTTCCTTGATCAAGGTAGGTTAACCTTGTGTTTAATGGTGAAATAATTGTTATTAAATTATACAATAATCATACACATTAATATGATATCATATATGATCTTTCAACATTTCCTTTTAATAATATCTTAGTATTATAATCATTTCGGGTGTTAAGAGATTCATTTAACTTTATATTCATTGTTATGTGAGTCATATTTCTTATGTATGGGATGTATATTATTTATATCCAGAATGATATCCTATCTTTAAACATTATTTTTAATCATCAAATTAAAATTAGTCTTGAATTGATACAATGGGGAATGAATCTCATCGCGTTCGTGGAGATGGTAATCCGTACGTTTGCACAAGAAACAACATCATTTTTTGATATAAAAATAAAATATAATTGGATGTTATCCCATATATATAGAGAATAATTATCTTGTTATATTTATTATTTACATTAATTACACATCATTATTATACCCATCCAAATAATAATGTATTGATTAACAATTACCCCCCCGACTTTGAGATGTTAAGCCGCACGTATGCACGTAATCTGACATGTCATTTAAAAGATGGATAGATTAATGAATATGGTTGTACCATATATATAATAGCATAACAGTATACTAATGATTCAAGAGTTATTATTTTATAATAGAAACAACAAAGAAAGAGGAAGTGGAAGGAGAAAAGAACTTGAAAGAGGTGATGAAATATTTACCTCTTCCTCTGGTTTATTCTTTTGATTTGATAAAAAGGGCTCCTTAGGATGGATTTCTAACAAAACGATGGCCTCTAGGATGAAGGGTGGACAATTTTGATGGTATTTGGGTATGTTATGGCCGAGTCAAATGGCTTTGAAGGTGTGAATTAGAGAGAATAGTTAGTGCCCTTTTATAAGAGGGGGAGGGGCACCTTAGGAAAAGATAGAAATATTATTATATAATAAAATAATTTTCGGTTTATAATGGCTGAAAAAAGGAATATTTAAAGGCTAAAGTGGTTATGAGTCAACAACCACTCAAACAATATGTTTTATACAGGTTAGGTTAACTATATTAACTTTATCTTTTAGATTTAACTCTTTGTTAAATAGTTTGACATTTACCATGTCTCTTTGTATTTTTATATTATATAGTTAATAAACATACTATATACTTTCAAAAGAACCCCAAGTGATTATTTATGATACACCTATCATTATATAGGTATTTGTTTTGAACCTATTATTTTTAGGAATAGAATATCAATTAATAATATAATATTTGTTTTAAAAACTCTTTTATGTCAATTTTGACACTATTTGGTATTTTGTTTTTTATAAAGTCATTACCACATTATTACTTCAAATACAATTCATATAACCAACCCTAATATGTCATATTAAACTAGAAAATTATTCAATCTCATAAAAAGTCTCATTACATTAATTTGGATATTTATAATCTCAATTATGATAATCATTCATTAATTAGGTAATTACTGCATCATCATTGTGTCATAAATAAATTAAATTATTATATTTCTAAAAACTATAAATAAAATTTTATTATGTAGGATGTCTTTTTATATTTATAATGAGTATTTATATTCGAATTTAGATTTTTTGTAACCCTATATTAAAAAAAATTGTTATTAAACATTGATTTCAACTCTTTTGACTCTTCTTTGAATTATTTAATAATAAATGTCCTAATCTAATCCATGTTGACCAAATAGGTTTGTATTTTATTCATAAGGTTTTTTTGGTCGAATTATACATATCTAATAGATTTAGGACATCTGTTAGAATAATAATAATATAATTTTTACCCTAAATTACCCCATTTACTTTTAACCGTGGTAAATAAAAGTATAAAGTTACTATTCACAAAAAAATTATTTTCATCTTATTGAACCACATTTTACTTACTAATATCAACCGTGTCTCTTGGAGTTTTGAAATTCAACTCACAAAAGTGATAAAATTATGTTTTATGTAAATTTTCAAATGCTCCTAGGAGGTTGGTAAAAGATAGTAAAAAGATCAATAATTGTTTTTGTATCTAAAATTATTATAAACTGACTCTAATGATTTGAATTGTAATTTTTTACCTATTATGTATCTATTTTGACCTATAATAAATTTAAATAAAATAAATAATTATTTAAATAGAAATTTTGTTTTAAACAATAACATAGTGTTTTTCACAATTCATCGAAAATTGAATGTTTTCAGAAAAATACAAAAAACTCACTCTATGATAATTTTGATATTTTGAAACCAAAAATGAAGTCAAATTTGAATGATAAAGTTTATAAAATTTCAAAAATTTGGTATTACTATTCATAAAAGCTAGTTTGATTGGTTGTGGTGTGTTAGAACTCAAAGTTGCGTACAAGACATGCCATTGTATTATTCAAAGAGAAGCGTACCGTAGAAGATTGGGGTGTTACATTCTACCCTCATTCAAGTAATTTGTTCCCCAAAATTTCTAGATTATTACTATGTAAAAAGACTCTGGTGGTTCTTCATCATATGTTCCTTAGGTTCCCACATTGCCTCTTCCATATTATGGTTTCTCTATAGAACTTTTACCAAACATGTCGTCCAGTTTCTCAACACTGGTTCTCTTGTATCAAGAACCTTGACAAGATCTTCGCAATAAGACTGATCGGGTTCCAGTTCTAATTCCTCATAGGTGAGTACATGCGTTGGGTTAGGCCTTTATTTTCTCAACAGTGATACGTGGAACACATCATGAACTTTAGAGAGACTCGGCGGCATTGTCAGGCAGTAAGCTACAACCCCAATTCATTCTAGAATTTCTAGAGGTCGGATGTACCTGGGACTCAATTTACCCTTCTTACCGAAACGTATACCACTTGTCCATGGATATACCTTTTAAGGAAACATGATCTCCTACATGAAATTCGAAATCCTTCATTCGGTTATCGGTATATCTCTTATGCACAATTTGATTTGCTTTGATGTGGTTTTGGATTACCATCACATTTTCCATCATTTCCTCCATCAGTTCTGGACCTATGAGTTTTCTTTCACCAACATCATCCCAACAGGTTGGTGTGCGACATATCTTTCCATATAACTCTTTATATGGTGCAATATGAATACTTGAATGGAAGCGGTTGTTATAGGAAAATTATACCATAGGTAAATATTGATCCCACATACCTTGAAGTTCATGTTAGCAATCTCAACATGTCTTCTGAGGTTTGAATAGTCCATTTGGATTTTCCATCAATTTGGGCATAGTATGAAGTGCTCAAATGAAGTTCAGTATCCTAGGATTTCTGGAGACTATTCTATAATCTTGGTGTAAAACAGGCATCATAATCAGAAACAATCGATAGTGGTACTCCATGAAGTCTTACAACTTCATTAATATATAGCCTTTCTAAACGTTCAAGTGGAAAATCTTCCCTTATAGCAAGAATATGTGCTGATTTGGTAAGATGATCAACAATGAACCATATTACATCGTTCCTTCTAGGAGTCTTTGGTATCCCCATGACAAAGTCCATTGTGATATCATCCCATTTCCAATCATGTATGGGAAGAGGTTGCATGACTCCTCCAGGCTGTTTCCTTCCATCTTTCACTTGTTGAAAAAACATACATCGTGAAAAAAAATCAGCAATCTATCTCTCCATGTTTTCCCACCAAAAAATATCCTTCAAATAGATATTCATCTTAGTGCTACCATGGTGCATACAGAAATTGGAACTATGAGCATCATCCGACAATTCCCTTTTTACATCAGTTTTATCTGGAACTCAAAGTCTCTTCCCAAATTTCAATGTTCCATCTTTATACACAATGTCACTCAATCCCCCATCATTCACAGCTTTAATTTTCTTTTGAAAATCTTCATCACCAGTCTGAGAACTCTTTATACTTTCTAGTTAAGATGGTTTGGCATCCATTTGTAAAGTTATTGATGTTTCACCTTCCGTAATGATTCCCATATCAATCTTTACTAGATCCATATATATATGATCCTTTTGAACATTCATCTTGTTGAAAACTCCATGATCCTTTATGCTCAAAAAATCTGCTACCTTATTTTCCTTCCCTAGGTGGTAGTGTATCGTGCTATCATAGTCCTTGAATAGTTCAAGACATCTCCGTTTCCTCATGTTGAGTTCTTTCTATGAGAAAATATACTTCAAACTCGTGTGATCTGTATATATATCACATTTTCACCATAGAGATAATGAATCCATATCTTTAAAGCAAATATTATAGTTGATAACTAAAGATCATGAGTAGGATAATTTTTATCATGAATTTTTATCTATCGTGATGCATAGGAAATAAACCTATCATTCTGCATAAGGACACAACCAAGTCATTTTCCTTGATGCATCACTATAAAAAAACAAATCCATCATTCCCCAATGGTAGAGTCAAGATAGAAGCATTGACTAATCTTGTCTTCAGTTCTTCAAAAAATTCTTCACACTCTTTTTTGAAAACAAATTCAACCCCTTTACATGTGATCTTGGTTAATGGGTTAGCCAATCGGGAATCATTCTGGATGAAATGTCGATAATAACCTGCTAAACCAATCAAACTGCATAACTCAATTATACTCATTGGAGTTGGCCATTCTCTGATTGCCTTTGTCTTTGAAGGGTCAATAATATTCCATACTTAGAGACAATATGGCTAAGAAAACAAATCTCCTGATGCCAGAATTCACACTTTCTAAACATACCATATTACTCTTGTCTTCTAAGAGCCTTCTGAATAATGCACACGTGATTTTCATGATCATTGTAGCTTTTGGAGTATACCAAGATATCATAAATAAATACCACTACAGATTCCTCAAGATATTCCTTGAAAACCCTATTCATTATATCCATAAAGACAAAGGGTACATTAGTCAATGGAAAAGGAATTATTGTAAAGTCATAATGCTTGTACCTGGTTCAAAATGATGCATTTAGAATGTCTTCCTTCTTCTCGCACAACTGATGGTATCCAGATCGAATGTCAGTATTTGAAAAATATTGAGCTCCATGCAGTTAGTCAAATAAATCATTAATGCGAGGTAGGGGATACTTGTTCTTTATTGTTATAGAATTGATCTCCTTGTAATCAATGCACAACCTCATAGATTCATCTTTCTTCTTAACAAAAATGAAAGAAGATCCCCATGGAGAAACACTAGGGATAATAAATCCCTTGTTTCTCAATTATTCTAGTTGTTTATTTAGTTCCACTAATTCCATGGTGGCCAATCTATAAGGGGTATTCGATATGGGTTTTGATTCAGTAATTAATTCAATGGAAAACTCAATTTCTCATTCTAGAGGATGTCCAGTTAAATCTTCTGGAAACACATCAACATATTCATTCACAATAGGGACATCCTCTATTTGAAAATTCTTTTCCTCACCCATAGTTATTTCATTCTCTTCCTCCCCAATAATTGAATTTAGTTGAGCTACTGGGGTTGGATATAGATAAGAATTAGGTGGTGATGATTCTTCTCTAAAGATATGGTGTTCTTTATCATCTTCATCAAAAATATTAACCTTATTTTTACTATAAATGTTTTCATCATGGTCCAAAATCCAATACATACCAAGGATTATATCAAATTAAATCATGGGTATCATGATGAGATTAGTAGATAAAGAACATTTATATGCCCTAATGGGGACTGATTCACAGAACATTGTTGAAATGATACCTCCCTTAAAATTTTTGCCTAACAACTCCCTTGTTGAATCAAATTGGAAATATCTAATTTTCTTAGAAAACTGGGAAGATATGAAACAATGTGATGATCCATAATCAAATAAAGCATTTCATAAACTTGAGGAAACCATTAAATTACCTACCACCACGTCTTTCGGAGCTTCAACCTCAGTAGTAGTGATAGCATAAGCTTGGCCTTGATCGCTTGGCCTTTTCTGAGGCCAGTTCCCCTACTCTTAAGAAATTCATTATCATAAAGCCCCCTTTCTCTACAATTGTATAATTTAACATCGACAGCCTCTTTCATCCCCTTGCAATCACGAGAATGGTGGCCTTTTTTCCCACACTTGTAACAGACTCCCATTCCCCTCATACAAGTATCGGGGTGTTTCTTCCCACATTTACTGCTGGATGGATATTTAACTTTTCCATTCTCAAATTATTTCAATTTCCAGAGTGCTGCCCATATCTCTTCTTCTTTTTCTTTGCATTAAATTCATAAGACTTAGAGAATTATTTTTCTATGTTGATAGCACATGATACAATATATTCGTACGATGATAAGGATTAAGAGACTAATTATCGATAGAGAAATGGGTTTAACCCATAAATGAAATGACCAATCTTACTTCATGGGTTACATATATAATTTACAGCATGCCTCCCTAACCTTTTAAAGATAGCTTCATACATTGCAACATTCTCATCCTCCTTCTGCCTTAGTCTCATAAATTGTCTTTCCATATTCGCTCGATGGTCACGAGGAAATTATTTTTCTATGAAAATTTCTTTAAACTCCCTCCCTTCAATATTTGGTACTTCATAATCTTCCTTTGTGGTTTGAATCAATGACCACCTTTGATCAGCATCTCCCGTGAGGTGGTAAACTGTCATGATAATATTTTCCCATTCACTACTCCCCAAGGTGTGGAATATTTTCTCTACGGAATTTATCCATTTCTCAGCTACTAATGGATTTTTACTCCCATTGAATGTTGGTGGTTGTTGCCTCATGAAGAGATCTATGATTGATCCTCCATGCTGTGGATCATGGTGCTACATATGGGTAAGAAAATTATTCATAACATGAGGGAGTTGTCCCAGTATGGTGACTAACTAATCTTCACGAGTTACATCACCAGCTCCACTATAATTATCTTGAGTAGGAGTTAGATCACTACATGGAGTGCGTGCATCGATACAGTTTACATTCCTTCCACTAGGCTCCATTTCTAAACAATGGTATAAACAATATTACATTACGAATCGAAATACATAATTTTAAACTTGAGAAACACTTAACATAAATTGAACAGTTTATGGATAAAATCCATAATCATAAAAATGTTTTCATTGAGGAATCATATACTCATAAACCCTTAATAATGTTTTGTAAAGAAAATTAGAATTATCCTAAGCATATCCCCTGGGAGTGTTGTAACCATGAGTGCTGTAAGGAAAGTTTTCATGCACCAGTTCCCATTCGAGTATAGCTCAAAGTGGTGTTTTCGGATTTTACCCCTAGGTACATCTGTTCCATAGCCACCTCCACTTGCTCATATCCAGACATGTGTGAATTTCTTGGAGAACTCACAAAATCGCTACAAACCAAAATTCTAGGAAGTTATTCTATAATAATCCTCAAAGTCTATTGTAGGTCTATGTGCTCTATTCCGAGTTTATCTCTATCTAGTTTCCAAGATTTTTACTAACCTTATTTATATTCCAACTGTAATTCCCTGACCCCAGAAGCCCAGAGTGGGTGCATTATTAGGTATCATTGGCATTATCACAAAAGATCATGTCTTGAAAGAAAGATTAGTTTAGTAGCCTTGGATGTATTAGATAGATTCATAATATTTACATTACATCATAAAATGGAAAACGACAACAACCGTTTTTCCATAGAGAACACTGAGATCCCATAGACTATCCCTCCAGGTCAGTCATAACATAATTTTTCATATCCTAGGAAAAATAAAACATAGATAGGAGTGAGCTCAGATGCTCAGTAAGGATAAAAATATAGCAGAAGAATTCATAAATAAGCATAAACATTTAAGGAAATGTATAGAACTAAAACAAAAGACTTTTAAACATGAAATTCAGAATAATATGGAAAATATAAAATCAGACAATTAATTTTACTTATTCACATGGATATTTTACTAGTCGAATAATCACATGTAATATCAATAGCCACATAATGATGGAATGCATAAAGTGAGACACTAATAACGACATATTCAAGGCCTTGTGCCAAGACTACAAAAATGATTTTGTCAAGGCCATGTGCCAATACACCAGTTTGTCGTAGGAGACCTACCGATGCATCGAAGAGCTATAGTGGTCGGCACCCATCACAAACTATGTGATATGAATTCCGCATTTGAAAAGGTTTAAACAAAACATTAAAATTCATATTAAAACTAGCTTAAAAATGTCAATACACTATCCATAAACCATGAAGGTTGTAAAAATAAAACATACACATTCAAACATATCAAGAAACATTCAATTCAATATGGAAGTTTGGTATCATAATAAATCAACTTCAAATAAGCTTAAAATCTATCAAAGGATGTTGGCATAGGTGATATCAAAACCTTTTTTTATAGAGGAATATCTATTTCTATATTTAAATCATTTATGAGAACATTTATTTTGAAAATATTCTTATAAGCTTATAAGGGAATCTTCCACGATGTTATAATGCTGGAAAATAGTTGCACCCACTGTATAAGTTAAAATAACATTGCTTCCATAAATTTGTCAAAAAGGTCAAAAAGTAACATGTTTGAAAAACGATGGAAAGATTCCTTTATAAACATTTTATGAAAGTCAAACAAGAGTATAAATTAATTTAACCCATAGTCTATTAAATATTAATAATTTTTTGAAATACATTTTTAAGAAACTTGGATGTGGATGATAAAGAGGTTCTGGTAGATAATTACGTATAAACAACCTCGAATAATGATAAGATAGTAGAATTAACCCTTACCATGTACTTTCCCTTGGTCGATGGTAGGTTAACATCCTGTATAATGGTGAAATAATTTTTATTAAATTATACGATAATAATATACATTAATATGAATCATATATGATCTTTTATCATTGATTTGTTAATAATATCAAAGTATTATTGTTGTTTTGGGTGTTAACGGATTCGTTTTCCTTTATATTCATTGTTATGTGAGTCATATTTGTTATGGATGGGATGAATCTCATTAATATACAGAATTATATCAAGTCTTTAAACATTATTTGTAATCATAAAATGAAAATTAGTGTTGAATGGATATGGTGGGGAATGAATCCCATCGCGTTTGTGCATACGGTAATCCGTACGGACGCACGAGCGACAATATCATTCTTTTGATATTAAAATAATATAAAATTGGATGGTATATCATTATACAGAATCTTTCTCATGTTATATTTATTATTTACATCAATTAAACATCATTATTATATCCATCTAAATAATAATTTATTGGAAAACAATTACACCATGATGTGGAGACGGTAAGCCGTGCGTACGCAGGTATAGTGACATGTCATTCAAAGGATGGATAGAATAATGAATATGGTTGTACCATATTTATAATAACATCACAGTATATAGAAGATACTGGAGTTATTATTCTACAATGGAAACAACAAAGAAAGAGGAATTGGATGAAGAAAGGAACTTGAAAAAGGTGATGAAATATTTACCTCTTCTTCGGGTTCTTCCTTTTGATTGGATCAAAAGGGATATTTATGTTGGATTTATGACTAAATTAAGGCCTCTAGGATGAATGGAGGACAGTTTATAGGGTATTTGGGCAGGGTTGGCCAAGACAAAGGGCTTTGAATGTGTGAATTAGAGAGAAGGGGGAGTGTGCTTTTATAAGAGGGGTGAGGGGTTCCTTAGAAAAAGCTAGAAATATTATTTTATAATAAAATAATTTTATATTTATAATGGCTAAAAATGTATTATTTAAAGGATAAAGTGAGTATGGGTTGAAAACCACTTAACCAATAGGTTTTATATAGGTTTGGGTCTCTATATTAAGCATATCTTTGTTATTTAACTCTTAGTTAAATTGTTTGACATTTATCATGTCTCTTTGTATTTTTATATTATATTGTTAATAAACATACTATATACAACCATGAGAACCCCAAGTGGTTCATTAATGAGAAAAATATAATAATATATGTCTATTGGTCGACCCATAGATATTTATAAATAGAATATAAAATAATAATATAATATTTGTTTTAAAAACCCTTTTTATGTCAATTTTGACACTATTTGGTATTTTGTTTTTGATAAATTCATAACTGCATTATTACTTCGAATAAAATTTATCTAAGCAACCCTAATATGTCATGTTAAACTATAAAATTAATGTAATTCATAAAAATTATCAAATTACATTTATTTGGATATTTATAATGTCAATTATTTCAATCATTCATTAATTAGTTAATTACTGCAACATCATTGTGTCCTAAATAAATTAAATAATTTAATGTCTAAATATATATATATAATTAAATTATGTAGGAAATATTTTTATAATTCTAATGAATATTTATTGTCAACTTTATCTTATATGTATCCATATATTATAAATGTTTTAATTATTGAACTTTAATTTTAACTCTTTTAACTCTTCTTTGAATAAAATAATAATAAATGTCCTAATATAATCCAATATGACCAAATAGGTTCATATTTTCTTCCTAAGGTTTTTTTTGTCGAATTATACTTATCCAATAGAATTAGTACATGTGTTAGGATAATAATAATATAATTTTTACCCTTAATTACCCTATATACTTTCCACTATAGTAAATAAAAGTAAAAAGTTACTATTCACCAAAATTTATTTTTCATCTTATTAAAACACATTTTACTAACTGATATAAACTGTGTCTCTTGGATTTTTGGTATTCAATTCACAAAAGTGGTAAAATTATGTTTTAAGTAAATTTGAAAATGCTTCTATGAGGTGGGTAAAAGGCGGTAAAAAGTTCAATAAACTTTTTATATATCTAAAATTTAAATAAACTGACTCCAATTAATTACATTGAACATATATAGGTATTTTGTGTATATTTTGACCAAAAATAAATTTAAATAAAATAAATAATTATTTAAATAAAAATTCGGTTTTAAACATTAAGTCAGTGTTTTTCACTATGCATAAAAATTGAATGTTTTCAGAAAAATACCAAAAATTCATCCTAAGATAATATTGATATTCTGAAATCCAAAAATGAAGTCTATTTTGAATGATAAAATTTATAAAATTTCAAAAATTGGGTATTACTATTCATAACAGCAAGTTTGATTGGATTTAGTGTGTTAAAATGCGAAGTTGGATACAACACTTGCCATTGTATAATTCAAGGAGAAGTGTACCATGGAAGATTAGGGTGTTACAAGCGAAATATGATTGACTACAAGAATATGGTAATCAATTGATTAAGATAATCACTTAATATGATGATCAGTTGAATAAAACATTGTGATCTTATCGCTTCACATTCAATTCAATCTGTAAAAACATTTTCAACCAAAATTAATATGGAAACTCTTTCATCCCTCTAAAAAATAGAGATTCCCTCTATTCTATAGTGAATAGTAAATTAGTCATAGAATGTTAAAATTTCACATCTCATTTTATAGGAAACCATAGAATGTTTTGGTGGGAATTCCAAAATCCTTTCCACTCAATCAAATTAAACCAAATCTCAATTTCTTTTAAAACTTCAAGTGATTTTTACTCTATCTACTCTTATTGAATCTTATATATTCTTCTAAAATATTCTTCAAACATCATCATATATTCATATCCATTATATTTCTTCAAATAAATGATCTATATCATTTTAATGTAAATGTGTGAAGAAATGGATATCCCTCTGATTGAATAATATAATAATTATTTTGAATATCAAGCTCCCCCTTGATAGCACATTTAGAAAATGCCTTTCATCTCTTATCTAAAGAATCATTTAATTCTTCACCTTTTCTCTTGATCCTATTGAAAATTAAATTTAATAGAAAACAAATTAATTCATCCCCCTTTGAATGTTTGACTATATTTTTGATCGGTTATTGTCATTATGATTTTCATCGGCCTCAACTCATCTTCTACAACTTCCTTCATTCACAAACCTGTGATTGTATCCTGACATCTGTCATAACATTATATTCATTTGATAATAGCTTAATCATTTTCATACTTACATTGTAAGGTATCATGACATTATATTCTTTTCATCTTATTTCTTTCCTTCTCAACCGAGTGAGATTGTTCAGAAATCATTTGGCCAAAATATAATCAGGTAGAATATGATTATCCTAATTATCATCATTATATATTTTAATTCCCTAGATATGATTATCCTAATGATGATCATCCTCAATATGAATAATTCTGTATGAACTTTTTCTTCCTTATCCACACAAAAAACTTTTCATTCCTAGCCCTGAATACGATTGTCTAGAATTCATTTGGCTGAATACGATCATGAAAACCCCTTTCTTTTCATCTAGATTTGATCAATCTGAATATGATAAGATATATCCCTATCACTCCTTCTTTATTTCAACAAGATTTCATCATATGTTTGGCAACTTATGATTTATGATAATTCCAAAATAATAAAGTATAATCATAATTATTTTATCCAAGTTATGCAGACTCCGATTTTCCAAAAATATGATAACTTCTTCTACATCAGATCTAGAGTAAATCCAATGACCATTTACTTCCAAAAAGATTATTTCTCAATATAATTTATTCTTTCTTTCCTTAGAATAGTGTGTTTACAATCAGTTAGTCATAACAATCTTTTCACAGACTAGACCTATGGTGAGTCCGATCAGAATATTTTCTTCAAACCTACATCTTCTCAGTACGATAGAATTTCTAAAACAATGTGATTCTGATTGTTTTGAATATAAATTATGCATCATATTTCTCTTGAGTATGATATTTAAAATTATTTCCACCAAATAAAAAATGATTTTATTTTCATTATTAAAATACTTTTCTTGAAAACAAAAGACAACAATTGAAAAATTCCACTTTCATCATCACATTGGTCCTAACATGTAACGACCCAGGTATTTATAGAATAATACTTTTTCACATCTAGTTAGATTTCTTATTATTTTATTAATTATATGTTAAATAGGACAATTTTTTTATATCAAATTCAACAAGAAACAATGGGTTTCTTTGAAATCTTATATTGCACACAACTTTGAGTTATTCCGAAAAAAATATAATAATATTATTATTTTAAATTGTAGTTAACGCATAGACATTGTATTTTTTGGAAAGATCATAACTAAATAAATTTTGATTAAACATTTTTATTAAATGTATTTACATTTATATAGTAAATTTTAGAGGCTTAAAATGACAATGAATCCGATTTTAAGCAGCCATTATTTTAATATTCATTAAAAGGTCGATTTACCACATTTTGATGGTGATGCCTTTCTAAATCTAGTTTTATCAATTTTATATGTTCCATTTGATAAAATAATCTTATTATTTGGAATCAGGACATCAAAATTTTATTTGGGTAAATTTTTTGGTTTTTTTTATAATGTTCATTTTTAAATGAATAGTGAAAATTACTACATTAGAAGTCAAAACTGCATTTTCATATAAGTTATTTATACGATTAGATTATATTTTTAAATGGTTTTAAAGTGTAATTAGACTATATTTTTATCTTTTCATCCCATTTTGTTCATTTAAATTAATTTCACTTTGAAATTGGACAAATACGCAAGTCAATTATTTAGTATTTTTTACATCATAAAAATACACTTTTTGGTTTTGACAACTAGAATTAATTTTAAAATAATTTTTGTAACTCCAATATTTTGAATTTAAAAAAATGGATTCCATTTTTTAAATCAGGAGGTCTATATTGATTAAATTTTTTTATTTTACATTTAAACATTATGAATAGTAATATTAGTAAATATTTTAATTACCAAGGTTGAAGGGTAAATTTGGTAAATTATGGTAAAAAATATTATTATAATAATATTAAATTTCCCTAACACATGTTGTAACCATAGTGGATGAGAAATTTCCGACCATTTAAATAATTGGGTCGATTTGTGGACCCCATGTAGCCACTTGGATGTGAAAAGTATATTTAATTACATTTAATATAATGTGAAGGAAAAGATAACATAAACATATATCTTTTAGTAAAACAATTTTTATACAGGGTTATATAAGTTTTATTTTTGACTATCAGTAGTCAATAAAAATATAAAAATAATTCATATATCACAGTATTGTTTTTATAATTTTTTTATTAAATAAATAAATATATTTATGACATAAGGATGATGTAGTGATTACCTTATTAATGAATGATTTAAATAAATGAGATTATAAATACTTAAATAATTTTTTATAACTTTTTATTAAATATGATACTTTTTGTTATAATTAATACGTTTTATGTTTTATTTAATTAAGTTTTATTAAATAATAATGTTGTTATTTATTTATTAAAATTCATCATATTAATAGTATATAAACTGACATAAATGAGAATTTAAAACGAATAATATTTAATTAAATGAAATAATACTTTTAAAAATATAATACAATTTATAATTGCATAAATAATGTTTTAAATTTCATAAATGAACCACTTGTTTTTCGGTTGGAATTTTATGGTAACTATATTAACCATATAGTATGAAAGTACATAAATACATAGTAAGAGTTAAATTGCTTAACTAAGGGTTAAATCTAAACTATATGGTTAAATTTAAATCTAAAACTTTTCTAAAACATATTAGTTGAAATTTTTTAGAATACTCATCACCTTATCATCTAATTAAATTAGTTAGGGGACTTTTAAAATCAAATTTTAGTTTATTATATTATAATCTTTCAAGATATTCTCAATGTGCCCCTCCGTCCTCTTATAAAAGGCCACCACCTCAAACGTCTTTCACACACCATTCAAGCCCCATGCCTCATCAAAAATGTACTCCAATAATCTGAATACATACCTATATTCCTCCTAGAATATTTACCTTAGGAAGAAGGAAATTCAATAAATCCTTTTGTCTCAAATCAGTGGTAGTTACCCATTTTAAGAGGTAGTGATTTCAGTAATGTTCCTTTCCAATATTCTACTTCTTCACTCTCTATTCAATTATTATTATTTGATTACATAAAAACACCATTATAATAAATATACTAGTATGTTGGAACAATAATTATTATGACTACACTTTCACACACCTCCATCTAATGGATTTAGAACATACTATTTCTCTGGATGGCGAACTACTGGCTCTCGAAACGATGATGGTTCAATTATCTACAACCACCACTCCTGGTGTCAATTGTGATAGAACTGTATTTATATGATATATATTATGTTTATGTTGTCTTTATTATTATTTATTCATTATTTAAAACACAAGTTTATGCTTTCTGTGATTTTTAAATGCGATAATTTCATTTGAGGAGGTGCAAACTACCACCCCCTCAAAGTGATATGACTCATTCATGATATAGATATAATGTATAAAAGATGGAATTAATGAACATATATAACATATATAATATAGATACTATAGTTTAATTATAATATTCCTATGTATCTTTTAGTTTTCACTCCTTTAAATATGAAAAATAAATGAAAATTACGTTCATGCGTATGTACGAATTACAATCTCCATGAATGGTGCATTTCATTTCTTATATACAAATGCTATGGACTCTTAGAAATATATATATACTGGATATATATTATATATGTGATATCTGAATCATGAATATAATTCTGTCAAAAATTAACTTTTGACTACATGCATAATTTATAATTATAACAAGTTCATCTTTGACTCAAGTTCTGAACATCGACAAAATATCCGATATGATCTCAAGTAATTAAATAATTGTTACCACTATGTAATATGTGATATAAAAATAATAATAAACATAAAATTTTTTGGATGAAAATAAAATTAACTTATGTATATTTTTCATGAAATTAACGAACGAACGAGTCATGTCAGACATGAGGTAAGGGAACTTTTTAACCCAATTTCCCTTATTTGGGTTGCTCTTATACTTATTGTATATTTCATGCTAATGTGAGAAATGAATTTTGATATCATATATTGTATTTATACATTATTTTTCTGTACTTATAGTGAATTCACATAATTGATATATTTTATTTACAAAATGATCTTGGTAATGGACTTCTTCTCAATCTCCTTTTATTGAGGCATATTATGATAATATACTTATCCTTATTTTATACAGTTTATAATAAAACCCTTTAACTTTTACTTCCATTCAAAGGGAATATTTTCTCTACGAAGTGTTTTACTAAACGAGAAAATGATTGTTTTTATCGTTTTAGGTGGCAAAGACCTCTCCTCCCCTATAATCTTTATCTATCCTCCTCTATAAACATAATGTTTTTAAAAGGAGTAAACAATCCCTTATTCCCTTTTTGGTGTTTTAATCTTTGAAAACAGTTTTTGAAATTGATGTTGTATTTCAATATCTTGAAATTATTTCTTCTAATTGAAACTGAAATGTTATTAGTGAACTATTGATATTTTCAATCTTTTATGTGCTATGATTATATAATGGTACTTGGAAATGGATGGGTGGTTATGTTATAACCTCCAATGCATTTGGTATGGAAGAAGGACATATGGCTATTCCATTTAGTGATTTTTGTGTAAATTGACTCTACGGTTATTTCATTTAAGTTTGATTATGTAGTAAGTGACATTTATATTCTATATGTTGTTTTCTATGGTATTTATGATAATATTTTGGTAAAAAATGAGTAAGCAATGAGGTTATATTCCATGAACTATTTTTGAAAACTCATTGAGGTAAAACGTATTAATTTATGATAATTAATGCATGGTTTACATGTTGTTTTGAAAACTAATAGTTTTCCTTCTATACGTTTCCTTTATGAATCTTTTATTCTCATCCCAAGTTATTGAAATGTTATTCAATTGACATAAAGTGTAATATAGTCAAGTAGAGGATCAAAGAAAAGTCATTCTATTTAAAACATGGAACTAAATGTTTTTGTTTTCTTTTAAGAGTTTTTATTTTATGAAAAATGGATACTGAGTAGAAGTTTCTATATGTAATATTCATGTTTTTATGTATAAATTATGACCTAATTCTATAAAACTCTTAATATGAAAAGGTCCTCAATGTGAATTATTAACATAATTCAAGATTAAGTAATGGTTAGGGCTGGGACTTTATAGTTGGCATAATAGGTAAACTTAGATATCTTTAGTGGTTATGTTTTTTAAGCATTAGTGAAATAACCATAATGGTTAGCATATTATAAAGAATCGTAATTAGTTTAGATAGATTTTATGATTTTATGATAACATGAATATGTATATATTAGTGTTTTCCCTCCTTGTAAGATAGTATATAAGGTTTTTATTGATATACTCACACTAACATTTTTTTTTAAATGGAAAGGACTAGCAAGAGAAAAAGTAATAACGGTAGTAAAGGAAACTATTGTGTTTTTCTGAATGGGAAACCGAATGAAATGGGATCTACAATGGTAACTCTTTTGGATATTATTAAAAAAATATCTGTAGTCATGATTGACCACTTGAACCTTGGTGATTTTTCTAAGTCATTATATAAGTGAGAAATGAATCCCAATGGAAGTTTACGTAATAATAATAAAGGTATGTATATTCAAAAACCTATGTTTCAATAATGTGGAAAGATTCACCTAGGAAAATTCTTCAAGGGGAAACATAGATGTTTTATATTTGGTAATGATGTTCACAAAGCAAGAAACTACCATGAAAAAGGAAGCATCTAGTTGAATCTAGGAAAGGGAAAGAAGTTATTTCCGAGGGATCAATTGAATGTTTAAAATGTGTAATGCCTGGTTATTATACAAAAAGATTTCCTATGATGAAAATTCTAGAATGGGATCAGAAGGACAATAAAAATATATTTTTACTAATACATAATGACATTACAATTTAGAATTAGGAAACTAACAATAACAGATGAATAGTGTGGATAATTTCTTAGTGGATGTTTTGACATTATTGAAGCTTAGGATCTGATTATTGATTTTTTTTTGTAAGAAATAAGTAATATGAAATATGTTTTGGAAAAGAATGGCTAATGGATCATGAATAAATTTTAATGAGTAAGAAGTCTTCATATAAGGTATTCAAGATTAATCGTAGATTTCAGGATAATTAAATGCTTAAAAGTTTTAAGGCTCTTTTGATGATGGGATTACATTGGAAGACCTTTTCTAGTATGTGTAACTGTGATATTTTATATGTAAAAATGTTATTCACGAAAGAATTTTATTTTATTATGTGAAAATAATGGATAACAATAGGGGTTCATATGTTCTTTTTTTGAGGTGATAAATTGTTATTACATGTTGGGATGACAAATGAAAGGTATTAAATAACCTTTGAGGATAAAATAGGTTATGATTATATTTTATGAAGTTATCATATATTTGAGAATGTTATAAGAATAAAATGGTTTTAGAAAGATGACACCATGCGGGATGGGTGAAAACCCGTCACATCCAGAAAGGCCATGGTAATTGAACCCATAACCGAAGGGTGACAAGGGAGTATCACATACCATTGGTCAACGTGAAGTCCCTAGTTAGTATGACTTATTCTTTTTATTTAAAAGATTTTATGGATCAAGAATAAGTTGATTTGGGGAACTTATGTATTATCAATTGGATATACTTAGTATTGGAAAATGTTTTTGAGATTAAGAGATAAAGGTTATTTTGGAATACATCCTCTATTTTGGGATCACTACATACTTAAGGAAAATAGAATACTACGACATCCCATTAGTGTAGTAATGGTTAAAATTTTAGTTTAGAAGAATCTATGTTTTTAATGTTGACATTTTGAAATTTGAGTTTTTTATGGAAATGATTAACCTATCACAGAGAATATGTGATTAGGTTAATTACTTTTCAGCATGAGACTTTAAGGGTAAATAGTGTTACTTAGTGATAAATGTTAAGATATTTTTAGAAGTCTATGTGATCAAATCCTTCTGAATTTTGGGTTTCAAACATAGTTTTGGATTATTTTGAATAATTTTATGGGATTTTGTGTATTGAATGGCCTTTGTTGAGAATTTGGTATTGTTTGTTCAATTTTGGAGATTAGGAGTAGTATTTATTTTTTAAAATGATTATCCTTTTGGGGATTATCTGATCTCGTATTAACAATTTTTGGATTTAGTTAATGTATAAAAACTGGGTAAATATATATTTCATCTTTTTTAGATTATTTGAGTCACTTGAAATTGATTATAGCCCTTTTTATGTGACCAAGTCATCTTTAATACACATCGGTTTGAGAGAATCTGGGTTTTGGGTAGAAATTTAGAAAATGATGAAAGTCTACAGCAGAAGTATGTATGTTTCCTTATGTTCTTAGTCAAGCACATAAATAGATTCCTCAAAATTATGAAAAGGAACGTTAAACAAAAAAAATTTGTTTACTTTTTCATACTGGGGAATCAAATACCGTTTAACCCATCACAAGGTTGCGATTTCTTGGTGGTTAACTTTCTCCTAATGGTGTTTTCTATCACTCTCCATTAGTACATGACAATTAGTCTCTCCTCAATATCAATGTTTTTATACATGGAGTAATAATATTTATTATCTAGGTTGACCGTTGAACATTTATTTCATTCATTTAAGGGGATAGTATTATTGACTCATTTTAGATTTGCGGCTTTCAATGAAGTTTCCGACCACAGTTTTAAAATTACGAGGATGTAGTTTCCAAAAGGGGGAAGGATGTAATGACCCATGTATTTATAAAATAATACTTTTTCATATCTATTAATATTTATGAATAATATATTAATTTTATATTAAATAGGAAACTTTTTTTCGATAGTGTACTCAACATGAAACTATGGTTTTATTTGAAATTTTATGTTGCACACAACTTTGAGTAATATAGAAAAATAAAATAATATTATTATTATTTTAAATAGTAGTTAACACATAGTTATTGTATTATTGGGAAGAAATATAAATAACTAAATTATGATTACACATGTTTTTAAAAGTATTAAAATTTATCTAATAATTTTTATAGGCTTAAAATGAGAATGAATCGTGTTTTAAACATGAAATACTCTAATATTCTTTAAAAGGTTGATTTACCTCCTTTGATGGAGAACCCTTTTAAAATCCAGTTTTTTTTTCACTTTTACACATTCCATTTTACAAAATAAACTTATTATTTAGAAGTGGATCAATGATATTTACTTTGGGTAATTTTTGGTATTTTTCTGATAATCTTCATTTTTTAATGATTAATGAAAAATACTGCATTTAAAGTCTAAACAATCTTTTCATCAAATCTATTTATATGATTATATTATATTTATAAATGGTTTTAAAGATTAATTAGATTATATTTTTATCATTTAATCAAATTTTTTTCATTATTAGTAATTTCACATTGATATGGGACATAAACGCATTTCAATATTTTGGTATTTCTTACTTTTTAAAAACAAAAATTTTTGTTTTGACAATGGGAATTCACTTTAAATTAATTTATACAACTATTTTATTTTGAATTTGAAAAAATGGATTTCGTATTTGGAATATGTATTTTCAAATTGTTTGTATATGTAACTCTTATTTTTAGAAATTATGAATAGTAACTTAAGTAAATATTTTATTTTCGATGGTTAAAGGGTAAATTCTGTAAATAAGGGAAAAATAATATTATATTAAAATTTTAAATTACCCTAACACACTTCCTAACCCTATTTTATGAAATATGTACAACCGTGGACATATTTTGGAATATTTTGGGACCCCATGGAGCCACGTGGATGCGAAAATGACATTTAATTACTTTTAATTTATAGTTAATGAAAATAAAACCAAAACATATATCTTTTAGTAAAAAAATTATATATGTTTATATAAGTTATATTTTAGACAATAAATAGTCATTATAATTTCATACATCATGTTATTTTATTTATAAATTTTAGACATCAAATAAATAAATATATTTTTGACACAATGACGAGGAAGTGTTCCTTATTAATGAATGATTTAAATAAATGAGTCTATAAAAACTAAAATAAATTTATTTTGATCCTTTTTTTGTCATCCACTAATTTTAGGGATAATTATTTCTTCTTATCATTTAGTTAATGTTGGTTTTTTTAAATAATCAAGTTGTTATGGATTTTTTTAAAATTCATGATGGCAATAGTATATAAGTTGACATAAATAAGTTTTAAAATAAAATACAATTTTATTAAATGATATAATAGTCCTAAAAATATAATATTCGTCCAAATAACTTAAATAATTTTTTAAATATCATTTTTTAATCACTTGGGGTTCCATTAGATTTTTATGGTAAATATATAAACCATATATTATGAAAATACAAGAATACATGGTAAGTTTTAAGCTAGTTAACTTAGGGTTAAAGCTAAATGATAAGGACATATTTAAAACCTAAACATGTATAAAACCAATTGGTTGAGAGGTGTTATCACACTACTCTCCTTATACTCATATTAAATGAGTTAGGGACCTTTGGAAATCAAAATTTAGTTTATAATAAAATAATCTTTCAATACATTTCTAAACTGCCCCTCCACCCTATTATAAAAGGCCACCACCTCTAACCCCTTACTCACACCTCTCAAGCCCCTTGGCCTATCGAAACACTCCTCCAATAAGATAAAAAAATCCATATATACCTTCTTTATGCATTGAATGAGGCATAAAACAATTCAATATATAGTTTTGGCTGAAATCAAAGAGAGTTCCCCGTTTTAAGTGGTAGTGTCTTCTCAAATGTTCCTTTCCAATATTCTACTTCTTCACTCCCAATTATATACATTTTCATTGATTACATGAAATCACTAGTATCCTCAATATACTAGGATTTTTTAATGAGAAGTATTCTAACTACACTTACCAACACCTCAAACTAATGGATTTAGAACATATTGTTTCTGTGGATGGTGAACTACAGCCTCATGAAACGATGATTGTTCAATAATCTCCTACCACCTCTCATGGTGGAGATTATGATGGAAATGTTTTTATACGATTGATATAATATTTATATTTTCTTTTTTCTTCTGCAATTTCTATTTACAAGAAACCTTTAATCTTTTCATGATCTGAAAACCTTAAAATTTCCATTTCGGAAATGTGGACCACAAGCCCCTCAAATCGATATGACTTGTTCGTGCTATACACAGAACATATAAAGGATGGAATTAATGAAATTATATCAAAAATATAATATATATATTATAATTTAATTACAATATACCTATGAATCATTTTTTCACTCCTTTAATTATGAAAAATAAATGAAAGTAGCGTTCATGTGTACGTATGACTTACCGTCTCCATGAATGGTTCATTTCAGTTCTTATATCCCAATTCTATAGACTATTCAAAATACATGTATACTGGATATATATGAAATATATGATACCTAATCATGAATATAATTATGGAGATAATGGTCATTATAAGACATGGACAATTTATAATTATAACAAGTAAATTTTCGACACATGATATGAACATCGACAAAATGACTGATATAAACTCAAGTAATTAACTAATTGTTAAGAACATTAAATAAGTGATATAAAAGGAAGAAAAACATTAAATATAATCTGATGTAATTTTAAATTAACTTAGGTTTATTTTTCAGGAAATTATGGAACGAATGAGTCATGTTAGATACGAGGTAAGGGAACAGATTATCCCAATTTCCATTCTTTGGGTTTATCTTATACTTATTATTTATGTCGTGCTAATGTGAGAAATGAATTTTATATCTTATCTTGTATTTAATCTTTATTTTTGTGTACTTATAGTGAATAGACTTAATTGATCTATTTTATTTATAGAATGATCTTTGTAAGGGACATCATCTCAATCTCCATTCATTAAGGCATATATTGATAATATACACCTCCTTCTATAATACAGTGTATAATAAATCCATTTGACTTTTACATTCATTCAAAGAGGAATTTTTCTACGAAGCATTTTACTAAATTACAAAAGAAATGTTTTTTATTTTTGAGGAGACAATGACCTCTCCACCATCGTAAGCATCATTTGGCTTCCTCTATAGGAGTTAATGTTTTTAAAAGGAAAAGGAATCCCTTATTCATTTTTTAGGTGTTTTCATTATTGAAAACAGTTTTTGAAATGGATTTTTTTTTAATATCTGAAAATTATTTCTTGTGATTGAAAATGAAATTTTATTAGTGTAATTTTATATTTTCAACATTTTATGTGGTATTACTATATAATGGTACATGGACATGGATGGGTAGTAAAGTTATAAACTCAAATGCATTGGGTATGGAAGTTGGCTGTACGGCTATTCGATTTAGTGACATGTGTGTAAGTTGACCGTCTGGTTATTCCATTTATGTATATTTTAATGTCCCAACTTACCTTTATATTCTATACATTGTTTTTATGGGATTTATGGTAATATTTTGGTTACAAAAAGGGTACAAAATGAGCTAATATTCTGGGAAGTTTTTTTCTAATTCATTAAGGTAAAAAGTATTACATTATGATTAAGTATACATGGTTTATATGTTGTTTTTAAAACTAACATCGTTCCTTCTTTAAGCATACTTTACTAAGCTTTTATTCTCTTCCCATGTTTTTTATTTGTTTTCCATAGGACTTAATGTGGAATAGGGTCAAGAATCACTACCGCATAAATTGCATTTAGCGACGGTTTTGTAAAATGTAGCTAAACCACATTTTTTTCAGTCGTGACACTTCCCCCTGACCCTAACTCCACTTCTCCCTCAGACCCCCGCAAGTGATCCTTGAACCCCCGCTCGACCAGCTAGCCATCCATTCTAATTCCCCCAACTCCCGACCTCAAACCCCCTTCTCCCTCTAATGCATGTGACCACACCTACTTCCCCCGACCCTCACAAGACCCAATCCCTAGTTCACCTCCCTACCACTAGTGAATTTTATTTAGGTCAATGTTATCATTTAATTAAATTTTATTTAAGATATTAATGTTTTCATGGATTTATAAATTAATTTCTAACCTAGATAAAGATGGTGTGGGTTATCTGGGTTTTTTTATAATGTTTTTATATAATTAACTTGGTTTTCATGTGGCTTAAATGTTTTAATTTCATGTTTAATTGAAAATTTTATGTAAATTTGTATTTTATACATTCGACAAGCATGATAAAATTAAAAGACAGGTTTTATAAAAGAAAAACACATGGACATTAGATTTAAAGTGAACTTGTTTTTTCAATGTTGGTTACCCTTTGGGGTTTAAATGGTTTCCATGTTTCAAATGGACATTTTGTTTTATGAAATGGAAAAGTAATTAATTTGGGTTATGTTGGTTCTGTTTTTGAAAATATAATGATTTTCCTTATATTGGTTTTCATATTTCAAAACATTTTAAAAATTTATTTTCAAATGTATATATTATAATTTATAATTGAAAGTCTTGGATGACACTTTGTGGTGTGATATTTGAGTTGATTGGTTAATTGTTCCCTTGTTGAGATCCTTTTCATTTATTTATGATGTCATGTGTATCCATGTGATGGTTTTTTGTGATGTGATTCATGATTTTCATATGGGTTGGGGATCATTATAAGCTAAATGTGGGATATGGGAATGATTTCTTTGTTATTCTAGCCTTTGGCTATTATTATTTTCATCATATGGCATTCACATTAAAACATTATCACCTCCTTTGGTTATTTTATAGGTAACCCTAGGATACTTAGTTGGATGTCATGGGATGTTTCTAGGCACATTGATATTACACACATTCTAGTTACCACTAGTTGTCCAAAATACCGAGCTAGTGGGGTGTCACGGATGAGATTGCATTTAGAGTGATTTGTTTGATGGATGTGTGACCGTTAATATAATGGAATTAGATCCACATTTTCATGTATTATACATGTCCCATTTGTTCCTAATATATTTCTTCATGATATATATCCTGTGTTATGCCTTCAATTATTTATTATCTTGAGTATTACTTTTTTACCTGGATGGAATTTTATAGAAGCGTTGATCCTCCATTGATTTAGTACTGATATTGATTAGTGGTTTTCCACTTGTTTATTGTCCTACTTTACGTCTTTATATACGGAATTTGTGTTCATAATTATCCTTGTTTTCTTAATTACTTTGATATTTTTGTGTTAAATATTTCAAGTGAGGGGAATTTTATAAAATTTTCTAGCCATTATTAGAAATTCATTTGATATGTTTTTAAACCATTTAAGGGTTTTTTATAAAAGGGTTGATTCTTTAATGATGGATAATTGAGTTTTGAATTATAATTTTTTCAGGAAAAACATCTTAATACCATGTTTTATAAATGTTGTGCATTGTTAAAGTGCATGTTTTATATTTTATTTATTTATATATCATGTAAATGTAAAAAAACTTTTTTTATATATTATTCTCAAACTAGAAATTATATTCCCTATTATAAAAGGAAAAAAATTCAATTACTTACACATAATATAATTAATAACATTGCATGAAATTAGTTTCAGTATACTCTCATGAATTCTAGAAGATAATACTTCCAATTCAACTAACTGCTATATCAGAATGCTCAACTTGAAAATATATCAATGCTCTGAAAGTTAACTTCTAAAATAATGCTTTGGCTTAAATCTTAACTTTTTTACTAATGATGATCTATATCAAATATATTTGGAAATACACACTATCATCATAAAATGTATATTGCCTATGAAAATACTCACAATCTTCTTATTTCGTCAAGTGATTTTGTAATCACATGTGTATAAGCATACACATGCATTCACATATGTTCTTTGGTTTTCTAGTGCGTGATTTACCATATGTATTAATATTAGAAAACCTTATGTGACATATTTATATATTTTTGCAACTAGTATATATGAATCTCTTTCACTATTTAGTTGTAACTATGTGTTTTTGTTTTTTTTAATATTGTGTAGGCACATCGTGATATACATGGATAAAAGATGTATCACATTACTGAGGAACACACCTCCGTATGTTAAAGGTGTGAAGGAGTTTTTAGATTTTTTAATTTCCAATCACTCTGTTGAAGGGAGAATAAGATGATATTTTGCGTGTCCTAATGATTGTATGCTTTATTGGTGAAAGGTTTTAAGTATACAGAATCTCAAAAAATATTCTTCTTCAGGATGGCCGTCAATGCGTGATGTTGAAAGTCTTAATCAACGTACCTTCATGAAGAAGAAGAAAGGTAACACACCTGCAACGGTTTTTCATTACATTTTTTTAAATCCTCGATTGCAAAAATGATTCATGTCATTGAAAACCACCAAACACATGAAGTGGAATTATATAAATAACAACAATAATGGGTTAATGGGAAATCCATGTGATTCAAAATCATGAAATAAATTTTATTCCTTAAATCCATATTTCTTACCTAATCTAAGGAATGTTTGTTTGGGATGGGTGGCCGATGGATTCAATAAATTTGGGACTTTGAGTACCATTTATAGCATTCAGCCAGTTGTTTTGGTCCCTCGCAATCTTCTTATGTGGATGTGTGTGAAACCAAAATATTTCATCATTTCAACTATTATTCATGGAAAACAAATTCCTCGAAATGATATTGATTTATACTTGCAACCTTTGATTGAAGAATTATAGGAGCTATGGAGAAAGAATGTTGAGACATTTTATTCTTCTTCTAAAACAATGTTAAAAATGCATGTCGCTTTAATGTGGACCATTAGTGACTTCATTGGGCTTGGGAATTTATCTGGTTTGATCATTTACATGGGTTTGGATTATTCTATTTGTAACAATGATTTTGAGCCCAAATGAAAACCTCATAGTAGAAAATGGTTCTTCCTGTGCCATCGATGATTTCTCAAAGCATGTCATAGATTTTATATGAAAAGATCAAAATTTAATGGTATCATTGATCGTAGAAAACCTCCAGAGTTTTTAAGTGGATTTGAAATATTGAAGCAACCTGAAAATGTTGAAACAGTATTTGGAAAGGTTCATCATTTGAATGATAGATTGAAATTGGGACAAAGTTCATCTTCAAGTGAAATCAGAACACAACAATGGTAGAAAAAAAGTATATTCTTCAAACATTCATATAGGGAATTTAATTTTTTGTTGAATAATATTTATGGGATGCATATTGATAAAAATGTATGTGACAGTTTGATTTTCACAATGGTTAATGAGCATGGAAAGTCAAAGGATCATCTCAATGCTCGCAAAGACTTATAATTAATGAAAATAAAAATGATCTCTGGGCAGATGAGAATGAAAAGAATGCTCTTGAAATTTTGGCTATGAAAAATAAGGATAATGATACATTACTTAGATTATTATAAAATGTGAAGGTGTCTGATGGGTATTCAAATAACATCTTGTGGTTTGTTGACTTGAATAATCATAAGCTACAAGGATTGAAAAGTCATGATTCACATATTTTGTTACAACAGTTACTACCATTGGCATTGCATACATTATTTCCTGAAAAAGTTATTATTGTCGTACTCCAATTCTTCACATCATTCAGACAACTATTTGGGAAATCCCTTCATCCATTTCAGCTTGAAATCCTCCATGAGAGGTTTATATTGACCCTTTTTGCAAGGTAGATAATCTTTCCTCCATAATTTTTTAATTTCATGATGCATTACACTGTGCATTTGGTTGAGGAAGATAAATTAGGAGGCCCCGTTCTTTATCGATGGATGTTTCCAATTGAGAGGTACTTTATTTATATGTTTTTCAATTAAGTAAAAAAAATTGTAAATTAATTAAATTCAATATTATGTTTATTTTATTTCACAGATATCTTGGGAATTTAAAATCATACATGAGAAATAATGCTCAAGCAGAAGTCTCTATAGCTAAAGGCTATTTGGCTGTGGAGTATCTTACCATTTGTTCAAGGTACTTGTATGATATTGAGATAGGATTTAATCAAGTTGGATGTGTCGATGACACATCGAATCAATTTCAAATACATTAGAAATAAAAAACAATTCCTGTTATTGGCCAATCAGTTAGTAGGACCTCAAATGTGACACTGACAGAATTTGAATTATTATAGGCACATAGATATGGTCTCCTAAATAGTGAGATTGGAAATCCATTTATAGAAAAGTTGAGGATTCAAACAATGAGACGAATGATAGTACAAACACGAAATGATAAATATACAATGAAAGCTGTTAATAAAGATCTTGTAAAATGGTTTTCACGATGTGTAATTTCATAAACATTGCAATAAATATGAATATTAGTTTGACACATATATTTTTTAAATCTAATAAAGTATATTTATTTTTTTAGATCATGAATACTTATTCTCGAGTAGATATGTCAGAATATTTTTTTTTTCTCGAGGACATCTAAAACAAGTTAGAATGTTCAACGTTAACAACGTGAATGGCTTTAGATTTCATACAGTCAATGGAGAATGGGGTTTGAAAACAATGAATAGTGGTATATTTACATTTGAGGAAATTTGATACTATAGAATGATTACTGATATTATTGAATTAAACTACCATGGGCATTTTTAAGTTGTTTTATTCAAATGGAATTGGGTCGATATTATCATCGGTGTTAAAATAGATTCCTTGCAATTTACTACTATGAACTTCTCTCGCTTGCTAGATTTTGGTGATCATGAACTGCATGATCCATATATCTTATCATCAAAAGAAAAAATGGTATATTATTTGAATTCTATTGGGGATGGATGGTGGAGTGTAGTTGCTCACGTAATACAAAGAGATTTGAATGATATAGTTGATGAAGTGGAAGATGTGACCTTTGAAATTTAATCTCATAAACAACAAGAAGAAGAATTATCTTTCCATCATGACATTGAATATATTAGTCTAGCAAGGTCAAATGAAGTGGATGAAGTAATGGATCAGGAAACCGACATGATTGAAGAGGAAAATGACTGTATGTATAGTTATTTATTCATTAAGAACCCACTTATTTCATTTGTGTAGTCATTCATTATCATTTTTATGTATATTTTTTTGTTAGTACTGGGCATCTATTATCATTTTTAAATTTTTTATGCATTTTTTTGAAATATATGTTCAAAACATAATTTTATTTGATTAAATGATAGGAATGTCAATGGGAAAGTGATACACTATTTCATCCACTACTGCGACGGATGATGATCCATCTGCCTCCCTCCCTTCGACATCTGAGCCATCAACTACTTCCCCCCCCCCTCTACCATCTCTCGCACCCTCTATGAGAATCCATTTAGAAGTTGATTCATCAACTCCCCCTTCATCATCCTCAGTAGAGGGGTAGCGGTGCAACACTTCTAGTACATCACGGGCATACTGGAGGTTCACTGTTATAGGTACAAATTATCATATAAATAAATTTATTTCACCTTTTTATATGAATTGTTTGTTCATTAAAGATGAAAAAAATGAATCTATGGATAAAAATATAAAAATATCAGATGTGTGGAATATAAATGGAGATAATATAGTTGTCTTATTTGATTCATATGGGGTCCCTACAGATGACGCCACATGATTACTTGGCCAAATTCTAGGCCAGCTGGCAGTGGAGCCCATTTCCCTTCCATTTTAATATGATGGTTGGTGAGATATGAATCCATGATGGAAAAATGAAGTTTTTTATTCCCAAATAAAGGTAATTTTAAAACATTATGGTGTAATTTAATGTTATGTTATTAATTTGTTCAAAATGAATTTCTGTATATAGATGTTTTTTGACTTTACAGTTTCTGATGTGATAGCACAAAAGTGGATGGTGAAAAATTTTGGTAATAAATGGAATGACTTGAAATAGAGATTATGGAGATATTTCAATGATACTTCAATGTTCGTAAAACAAATGTATGAGAATCTACCCAATGGGGTACCCAAAGAATAGTGGAATGTTTTGGTTGACATACGTTATGATGAGAAGAAGATGGTATTTAAATTTAAATTATTATATTAACCTCATTTTACATTTTTAAATGTATATGAAGAAGATATGACGTTGAATACATTACTATTAAATTTCATTTTATTTATTTCAGGTTCTCTCAAGAAAGAATGCATCAAGTCGGGCTAAGCAAGTCATACCTCACAATGTGGGGTCCAAAAGATTTTCTAGGATCCGATCGACACTGTTAATCTTTTCATTAGTTTAAATATATATCAGAAAATATTATCATTTTAATATATTAAACATATGATTTATCATTATTTAATGTAGTCACAAAGTTTAAGGCATGAACCATCCCGAACTGAAGTGTGGTTGGAAGTTCACAAAAAATCTAATAGAAGTTTTGTTAGTGAGCCTGCCAAAGAAGTTGGGGTATGAACTCATTTTTTCATTATAATAACTTATTATCTGTTTTAACTATGTTAATATATATTGATATTTTTTTATTGGTACAATGTAAATAAATAGGGGATGCCGATCAGGGGCAGTCCTACTCAGTCTCCTAGGATGACCCGGTTGCTAATGTCATTGGGAAGGAGCATCCTTGTAGAGTGTGTGGGATGGGTTTGGGACTCATAACAACTGAGGTCTTTGGCAGACCATCGGGGATTTCAGCTACATTTACTCCTAGTTGTAGTCATTCCATTCCCGGAGATGCTAAAAGATATATTTTTTCTCTATGAAAGAAAGTTCAAAACCAGGGGGCTCAAATATCCGCTTTTCATAAAGCGTTGACTGGTATACGTCAGCAGATGAGCTGATATCCCCCTCGTTATATTGTATCGACTAGTGGTGGGAAGGTAAATCACAAAAATTAAAAATCATTTAGTTTTCAAACTTTTAATGTATTTATGTTTAAATATAAATATGAAACACTATTTAATTTTCAATATAAATTTTTGATAGGTGGTAGCAGGAAGTGGAGATGGAGGTGGAGAGGGTGATGATTTCTGTTCATCAACAAATTGAGATGAGTATTTTTGATGATATGTGGAAAAATTTTGTAACAGTCGGTTTGTATATGTATCATGTGTGGCAAATAGGTCCCTCCAAATATTTTCATGACCTAACATTTTATTGATTTCTCGTGTTTCATTTTATGGATTTTATTGATTTCTGATGTTTATTTTTATTTCTTGATTTCTCATGTTTGGTATGAACTATATATATTGAGTCATTATTGTAATGATTCATTTTTAATGATTCATTTTTTCTAAATTCATTTTTTCAATATAATAACTTATCTTACTTTTTCTAGCCCACTGCATTTACCACTACATTTCTATTTCTATGAAGTACTTATTAGTTATTCTCTTGTATCAATCCCTAGGGATGAGAATGTGTGTCTCACAAATATGTTTATGATAGATCACCCTTTAGTGTGGAATAATCCTAGTATCCACAATTTCAAAAAATATCTGGAATCCATAGATACTGATACGAGATTAGGGGAAATTTTTCTATACTATCTGAAATGGGTTTTTCACACCATTTCCAAAGTGGCCTCCAAGAATAGTCAGGCAGTGTTAATGAAAGTGTCCATTATCTTATTAGGTATGACATTCCAATAGTAAACTACCAATAGATTCTCTATAACTACCTACCCTAGAAAAATTTAATATAGACTGCATGATCACTTACATACAATTCATAACATCAACTAACCTATCACAAATAATTTATTATAAGCATCCATATTCTTTGATTGAATATATCAACCCCCATCACAAGACACTCATCCCTTTGATGGAATGTTCCTGATCACTTATATTTTATTATGCACATCAAAATAACTATAATGCATAATGGGAATTACAATCTATTAGGATCTAGATTTCAATCTTTCAAATGAATCCACGCTAAAGCCTCTTTTTCCAAAGAAATAACATCAGTGAAACAAATATGATACTTGAACCTGATCCATCATTCTTAAAAAATTAGGAACCCTTGTCTATAAGAGAGATGATTTTACTTTTATTCTATCTTTAATGTCAAGTATAATAATTCCACATGGAATGATCTAAGAGAGATATGATTTTACCTAATTCCAATGTTATGATTCATTTATAATAAATCCAAACATAACCCCAACATAAATTAATCCCAAGAAAATATTACCTCATAATTATTCCCATGATAAAGGTTCTACCACCAATATACAACACCCACATCTTTTGAGTAACTAAGAAATAAATAAATAACCACCCAATCATGTTCATAAAGGATTATAGTAGGGTTTAAATTTATTGACACATAGATGGAATGGAAATCTAAATAGTTACTATATATATAGTAGTAATATATATAGTTTATATATATTTCATCCACCTATATTGTCACAGTATGTGATGATGTATGTATCCATATACTTATAATAATACTGATGAATAGACCATGGCATAACTTAGACATCCCTTACCAGTCTAACGAGCCTCGGTACTCATTTAATTGGTTACATGCCCTATATCTCAATAGAGTTAGAGATGCCATGAAACCCCACAAGGGATGTTGAGTGTTCCATCATGACATAATTCTTATAACGACCCACACTTTACCTTGTTATTACTTCAGAATTGAATCACACTTATTACAATATATAAAAAAACCATGAAAAGACCGTATAGGAATAGTGTCTTCAGAAACTGGGAAACATAAACAACTGGTTCATAAAGCATCTACATTACCTCCCATTTATTTCATCATATCTAGAGTCCCTTCTGGCATATCCTACTTAATAACCTCCTTCCTGACCTAGAGAAAGAAAACATACAAAATGGTGAGCTCAAATGCTCAGTAAGGGTAAACAAAAGAAATATCAATCACATCATATTCATAGGAACACAACATTTA
Organism: Viscum album; assembly: GCA_963277665.1. Taxonomy (NCBI): domain Eukaryota; kingdom Viridiplantae; phylum Streptophyta; class Magnoliopsida; order Santalales; family Viscaceae; genus Viscum; species Viscum album. The sequence continues at coordinate 2,056,638,226 of OY728123.1, read as the reverse complement.
GGAAATCTTAACCTAAAAAAGAGATCATAATTTCATAACATGGGATAAATCATAGTAGGGAAATGTAATCCCAATAATCATAACTTAAAACATGAAACATTTTGGAATACACACATAGTCATAGATAATCATTTCTTAGTAGTCAAGAATCATTTCCAAGACTATCTTAGCGGACAAAGTCCATTTCTGAACCGAGTTCACTCCTCATTTTAGTCCTATTTTACTGAACCGAATTAACCTATTGTTCCATCCATGTCTATCTCAAGAGATATAAATCTTTACCCAATGCATTGGAGAGAGATATAGGTCCCACCCATCTCATAATGAAACCATTCTTATGTGTGCCACAAAATCATAAATCTTACATCATAGCACAACCCATGTAATAAAAAGGGGAATCTTAAACAACATGCCATTATAACATAATACATATAATATAAAAGGACATCATGAAAATAATTCCATCATAACATAATAAAATCAATGTAAAAATAGGGATAGAAACAGAACCCTATGTTATCTTAGATGGAAAATAATTTTGATAAAACACTTGAACTCTATTCTTGAGGAAAATATCTTTTCTACTTCAAAAACATTTTTCCTTTCTTAACATGTCATATAATTTAAAACTAAAAGAAGTTGATTAAAAATAAACATAAAAACATGTAAAGGAAGCTTCATGGAAATAATGTTCTATGAATCCATTCATGTTGTATAAGTTAAAAAACATTCTTCTTGTACTTTGGTCGGAAAAGTCAAAAAGTACCTCGTACTAAAAATGACAAAAGATTCCTTTCATATATTTTACTAAAAACTCACCAATGGGTAAAATTTGATTTAAAAAATTATAGTTGGATGGAAATAATATTACATATTGAGGAAATATGGACGTGGATGATAAATATTCCCCAGTAAATTCTGAAGTATAAACAATCTCGGATAAAAATGAGATTGTGAGATTTTCCCTTACCTTAGGTCCGATTTACTTCATAAGTGTCCAAACCTCCTGTATAATTATTTAAATAATGTCATTGACTTATTACAGAATCATACTAATTCTTATGATATCATATATGGCCATATTCGTAGCTTCTTATTAGTAATATTTCATTGCTACTTGTTATTTGGGTGTTTATTACTTTTTGTTCTTATGCGTGTTTTGTCGAATAAATTCTTATTATTATTTTTAGGTTATAGATAACACATTTATAGAATGGTATTAGTATAATATATATCATATTTATTCATTAAACTCATTTATATAATCATTATGCAATGGAGATCATGTAGAACGAGTCACATCACATCGTGGAGACTGTATTCCGTGAGTAAGCACGAGCGATGATATTGTTCCCATGATCGTGGAATTGTATTGGAGTGTATGTATAATATTTCAGAATCAATATCAATTTACAATAATCATATATAGTTATTATTTAAACCATTATACCCATCCAAGTAAGGTCATGTAGGAAAATAGATTACACCGCAGCGTGTAGACGGTATTCCGTACGTACGCACGCGCGGTGATTTCATTTTCCGTAGGATGGATAGATTGTGAAATAGGGTTGTTTCATACTTATAATAAAATATAAGTATATGAGTGATACTGATGTTATTACTTCACAATGAAACAACTAAATAAGAAGAAGTAGAAGAAGAAATAAAGTTGAAAGAATTGGTAACGGACATTGCCTCTTCTTTGAAGCGCCTCTTCTTAACCTCCTCCTAGGGCACTAAAAATGGTCTTTGAAGAAAACCAGGACCTCTAAGATGTTTCTAGGGAAGTGGAGAAGAGAAAATGGTAGGGTTTGGCCGAGCATGAAGGCTCAAAGTGGTGTGAAGAAGAGAGGGATGAGGTGCCCTTTTATAAGGGAGGAGAGGGGCACCTTAGGAAAAACTAAAACTATTATTTTATTATAAATTCATATTCGGATTTTAATAGCTCCAAAATGATTTATTTAGAAGCTAATGTGGGTAAGGGTCGAAATCCTCTCATAAAATATAATTTAGACAAGTTTAGGTTTCTATCTTAACCTTATCATTTAGATTTATCTTTAAGTTAAATAATTTTACTTTTACTGTGTCTTCTTGTTTTCTTATAATATAAGGTTAATAAACATACTATAACAAGAAAAAAGAACCCCAAGTTGTTTATTATTAATATATATAACCTCACCTAAGTCATTATGCTGAACCATAGATTTTTATGAATAAATTAACAATTAATAATATAATATTTGTTTTAAAAACTATTTTATGTCAATTCTCACACTATTTGGTAATTGATTTTTGTGAAAATCATAACAGGATGATTACTTCTAAAACAGTTAATTAAGTCAACACTAACATGTCATATTAACCTTTAGAATTATTTTAATTCATATAAAGTCTCAAATTACGTTTATTTGGGTATTTATAACATCAATTATGTCAATATTTAATTAATAATATAATTACTACATCATAATTGTGTCATAAATAAATTACATTATTTAATGTCTAAAAATTATAAATAAACAACCATTATGTACGAAATCTTTTTATATTTCTAATTAATATTGATAGTCGAATTTATCTTTTTTATAACCCTATATTAAAAATGTTTTAGTTATTAAAGTTTGATTTTAACTATTTTAACTATTCTTTAAATAAAATTATATTAAATGTCCTAATCTAATCCATGTGACCCTAAATTGTCATATTTTATTCCTAAGAATTTTTTTGGTCGAAGTAAACTTATCCAATAGAATTATGACATGTGTTAGGGTAATAATAATATCATTTTTACCCTTAATTACCGCACTTACTTTTAATCGTGGTAAAAAAAGTAAAAAGTTAATATTCACCAAAAAATATTTTCATCTCATTGAACCACATTTTAGTCCGTGATATTAACTGTGTCTCTATAATTTTCTAAATTCCACTCACAGAAGTGGTAAAAATAAGTTTTATGTAAATTTTCAAATTCTCTTAGGAGGTGGGTAAAAGACGGTGAAAAGTTCAATAAATTTTTTATATATCTAAAATTATTATAAAATGACTCCAATGAATTACATTGAACATATATAGGTGTTATGTATAAATTTTGACATAAAAAAATTTAAATAAAATAATTAATTAATTAAATAAAAAGTCAGTTTTTTAATACAAACTCAGTGTTTTCAATATTCATCAAAAATTGAATGTTTTCAAAAAAATACCAAAATTTCACCCTAAGCTAATTTCGATACTATGAATCCAAAAATGAAGTCCATTTTGAAAGATAAAATTTAAAAAATATCAAAAATTGGGTATTACTATTCATAACGGCGAATTTTAATAATATTTTAATTGTATATCGTTGTTTAGTGAAACTCAGTATTTCGTACAACGCAAGCTATCGAGGAAGGCCATGATTGCGTATAAAGAAAACCAAGATAGTGTTGTGTTTAGTGAAAGATTCCTTTTATGATGTATATAACATAAAAACAAAATATTTCTCATAAAAATATCAGGTGTTACATTCTACCACCCTTAAAAAGAATTTCACCCTCGAAATTCATCACTTGGTAACAAACAGATGAGGATACCTCTCCCTCATCATATCCTTAACCTCCCATGTAGCTTCTTCTATTGGTGGTTCCTCCATAAAACATTCACCAAGCGAGTGGTCTTGTTCCGTATGACTTTTTCCCTACGATCCAGAATTTCTATCGGTTGTTCTTCATATGAAAGATCTTTCTCCACCGGTACAACTTCTGAGCTGAGTACATGTGAAGGACCGGGTATTCACTTTCTCAGGAGAGATACATGGAACACATCATGAACTTGAGAGAGATTCGGTGGAAGCTCCAATCGGTAAGCTACCTTCCCAACACAATCCAGTATTTCGAAAGGACCGATATACCTAGGGCTCAATTTTCCCTTCTTCCCAAATCTCATTACTCTCTTCCAAGGAGATATTCGTAAGATCACATTATCACCCACTTCAAACTCTAGGTTTTTCTTCAATTATTAGAATACCTTTTTCGTCGACTCGGAGCTGCTCTAATGTGTTGTTGAATAGATCGGAAATTTTCTGCCATCTCATCAACAAGATCAGGTCCTAATAGATTTATTCCCCCAACTTCATCCCAGCAAGTTGGAGTCCTTCATTTCTTTCTATAGAGAGAATCATAAGGATCCATCTAAATAATGGAGTGAAAGCTATTATTATAAGAAAATTCCACCAAAGGTAGGTGTTGATCCCAACCTCCTTTTCAATCCATAGAGAAATCTCTCAACATATCTTCTAGAGTTTGAATTGTCCTCTCAGACTGACCCTCTGTCTAAGGATGATAAGCAGTGTTGAAACTCAACTCTGTATCCAGAGTATGCTGAAGACTTTTCCAAAACATTGAGGTAAACCTCAGATCCCGATCATATATAATTGAATGTGGTACTTCATGTAATCTTACCACTTCCTTTATATATATCATGGCAAGATGATCAAGAGAGAAATCTTCTCTAATTGCATTGAAGTGTGCTGACTTTGTAAGACAATCAACAATGACCCAGATAGCATTATTGCCATTAGATGTCTTAGGAAGCCCAGTGACAATTTCCATACTAATTTTTTCCCATTTCCATTTGGGTATGGGTAATGGTTGTAACACCCCCTTAGACTTTTGTCTCTCATCTTTAACTTGCTAACAAACCAAGCATCGAGAGACATATTCAAGAACATCTCTTTTCATGTCATCCCATGAGAAGTACTCTTTCAAGTCCCTATACATCTTCGTGCTTCCAGGATGAATAGAGAATGAAGAACTATGAGCCTCTTCCAGCAGATCCTTCTTTAATTCTGGGATGGGAGGAACCCAAACCCAATTCATGAACCTTATTATCCCATCACATTCAAGGTTGAATTCAGGAACACTTCTCACCTTCATTTGTGAATCTACATCTTTTTTCAGTGCTTATTTAATTTTCACATGTATAGATTGTTGAACATTCATTTGAGAAAGATAATATTTTTACCCTTCCATTATAATTCCAAGATCCATCCTTTGTAAATCCATAAATATTGGATCTTTTTTTATCCTCATCATGGATAAGCTAGCATGGTGTTGTCGACTTAATGCATCTGCCACCTTTTTTGCTTTCCCTTGGTTGTAACTAATTGAGCATTCGTAATAATTAATAAACTCCAACCATCTTCTTTGGCACATATTCAGATCCTTTTGTGTGAAAATATACTTCAAACTATTATGATCAGTATAAATATCACACCTTTCACCATAAAGATAAAGCCTCCAAATCATTAATTCAAAGATTACCGCAGATAACTCCAAATCATGAGTTGGGTAATTTTTCTCATGGATTTTCAACTTTCTTGAGGCATAAGCTATCAACATATAGTTTTTCATAAGAACACATCTCATCCCCTTCTTGGATGCATCACTGTAGATCACAAACCTTTCTCCACTACAAGAAAGGGTGAGTACAGGTGCACTGGATAATCTTCTTTTCAACTCCTTGAAATTCTCTTCACATTCCTCCGTCCACATGAACTTAACTCCTTTTTGAGTCAACCTGGTGAGTGGATTAGATAATAGTGAAAAATCATTCACAAAATGTCAATAATATCTAGCCAAACCAAGAAAACTTTGGATCTCAGTTACTGTTGTTGGTCTCGACCATCTTTCGATAACCTCTGTTTTTGCAGGATCCACATATATCCCCTCTTTTGAGATTATGTGACCCAAAAATGCAACTTTTTGAAGCCAAAATTCACACTTGGTAAATTTGGCATAAAGCTTTTCATTTCTCATGGTCTTCAATACAATTATCATGTGATTTTCATGTTCTTCCTTGCTATTTGAATAGACAAGAATATCGTCTATAAATACTTCCACAAACTGATCAAGATAGTCTCTAATGACTCTATTCATCAGATCCATGAAGAGAGCAGGGGCATTAGTAAGACCAAATGGCATCACTATAAATTCATAGTGTCCATACATTGTAGATAATGCTGTCTTTGGTATATCCTCCCTTTTGACCCTTAATTGATGATACCCTGAATGAAGATCAATCATGGAAAAGTATTGAGCTCTGCGTAGTTGGTCAAATAAGTCATCAATGCATGGGAGAGGATATTTTTTCTTGATAGTGATCTTGTTAAGTTCTCGATAATCAATGCAGAGTCTCATTGATCCATCATTCTTCTTAACAAATAGAATAGTTGCTCCCCAAGGTGATGCACTAGGGCGTATGAATCCCTTATCAAGATTATCTTGGTGTTTCTTCTTCAATTCCTGCAACTCAATTGGGGCCATTCTATAAGGTGTCTTTGAAATAGGAAAATCACTCGGTACGAGTTCTATTGAAAACTCAACTTCACGATTTGGTGGAAGACCCGGCAATTCTTTCGGAAAGACATCATCAAACTCTTGTACAATGGTAATATTCTTAATCATGAGTATCTCTCCAACCATTTGAGATAAATAACCTTCATTTAGTGGAATCAAGACCCATAAGATGGAAGAAATTTCCACCGGAAGGTTATGTTCATCCTTTCATCGATAGAAGATCATAGATTGATCTGGAATATGAAATTTGACTTCCCTTCTTTGGAAATTGATATGAGCTCCATATAAATAAAGCCAATCCATGCCAATAATCACATAAAATTCTACTATAAGAAGGATCACAAGATTTGCAGGAAGCACTTTACCACAAACTTCAATCAGAGAAGAATTATAAACTTTTGATGCGACTGTTGTGCCATTAGGTGTTGTCACAACTAACTCAACATCTAATTTTTGAGGTAATATGGCGAGAACCTTAGAAAATTCTTTAGAAATAAAAGATTGGGTGGATCCAGAATCAAATAAAACATTTTCTACTTTAGATTGGATGGTAAGTGTACCTTTCACCACTTCATTTTCATACTCCACATCGCTGATAGAAATTGCATTTGACTTTTCTTTATCTTTAGCATTAAGAGTTTGTTTACTTCAATCATCATCAACAACCCTTTGATTAGGGAATTTATTAGAATAATTCCCCATTTCCATGCACTTGTAACATTGAAGTGTAGGAGGTTCACCCTGTGTTTCCTTTTCATTGTTCGCATCGCTAGACATCTTCTTCCCATCATTGTGGCATTCAAATGCCTGATGACCTTCTTTTCCACATTTGAAACATTTAATTTTTTCTTTAAGACAACTCCCTCCATGATTCATTCCACACATTGAGCATAAGGGAAAACTCGTCTTCTTTTTAGTGTGCTCTTTAGATTTTCCTTTGAATTCCATTTTCCTCTTCTTATCGAACCCATATGACTGAGGGGTTACTACAGTCTCCATCTCAACCTTGAGAGCACATCGAACAATTTCCCCATAGCTATTGAAGTCCCTTATGTCTAACGTCCTTCGAAGACTTGGTTTTAAGCCACTAAAGAATCGATCAATCTTACTCTCAGGTTCGATAATAATACCAGAAGCGTACCTTGCTAGTCTTGTAAAATTTTATTCTTAGGTAACAATAGATTCATCATCATTTTTCTTTAGTTCAAGAAACTCCTTCTCCATCTTTGTTTGAAGAATACGAGGGAAGTACTTATTGAAAAATAATTTCTTGAACGCGTCCCATTAAATTGACTCAATTTCATCTCTTGGCCTCATATTATTGATAAGATTACACCATTGATCGGCTTCACCTTCCAAACGATATACTGCTAAGATGACTTTATCATGTTCAGAACATTGAAGAACTGAAAATATCTTTTCAGTGTTATTGATCCATTGTTCATCCACTAATGGATCAGTAGACCCGCTGAATGAGGGTGGATGTTGCCTCATGAAGGATTCAATATAACGTTGCTCCTTCCTTTGATCTTCTGGAAGTCCTACATGATTCATAGCTTGAAAATGTTGTGTGAGCTTGGCTACAATATTTTTCATTCCATCTCCTATAACGTTTGGTTGCTCAGGGGGACAATCATTGCATTGCCCTTCACATTCTGCGTTAACATGGTTCTTTCGGGTTCCAGCCATTGACTAAAACCTAGAAGAATATTGTGAGAAACACTAATTATAATACGAAAACCACATAATCATGAATAAAATTTTACACTTAAGGTCTTATCATTGGCTATTCATGGGCATTTCTAAATCACTAAGATTGTGTTCTATGGTTAGACATATCCTTAGGGTTCTTACCAAGGCTTTCACATCCTAGTTTCCAAAGTTTGACTATACCTTTCCTGTAGAGACCCGAAGCTTGACGTACATGTACATTACATTACTTTTTCGGAATACTTAGTACATATCAAAAACACAAACATGAGGACCGTAATAGTTTAGTGTCTTTGGAAACTCGAAACGTAATCTCCTAATCATGGTGAAAGATCTTCAACATCTCCCATAAAGATCTTCCTTTTTTTTCTTACCTAAAACATTTATTTATATCCTGGGGAAAAGAAAACATAAAAGGGTGAGCTCAAATTCTCAGTAAGGGTAAACAAAAGAAATACCAATCACATCATATTCATAAGAACATATCTTTTGGAAATCTTAACCGGAAAAAGAGATCATAGTTTCATAACAAGGGATAAATCATAGTAGTGAAATGTAATCCCAATAATCATAACTTAAAACATGAAAATTTGTGGCATACACACATAATCATAGATAATCATTTCATTTTAGTCAAGACTCATTTCCAAGACTATCTTAGTGGACAAATTACCTTTCTGAACCGAGTTCATTCCTCATTTCAGTCCTGTTTCACTGAACCAGTATAACCTACCATTCCAGCCATGTCTATCTCATGAGATATAAAATCATTACCCAATGCATTGGAGGGAGATATAGGTCTCACCCATCTCATAATGATACCATTCTTATGTGTGCCACAAAATCATAAATCATACATCATTGCATAACCCATGTAATAAAAATGGGATTCTTAAACAACATGACATCATAAAACAATTCATATAAGGTAAAGGAATTCATAAAAATAATTCCATCACAACATAATCAAATCAATGTAATAATAGGGATAGAAACAGAACCCTATATTATCTTAGATGGAAAATAATTTTGATAAAACACTTGAACTCCATTCTTGAGGAAAATATCATTTCTACTTCAAAAACACTTTTCTTTTCTTAACATGTCATACAATTATAAACTAAAAGAAGTTGATTAAAAATAAACTTGAAAACTAGTAAATGAAGCTTCTTGGAAATTATTTTTAAAAAAATCCATTCATGCCGTATAAGTTAAAAGAAAACAATCTTCTCGTACTTTTGTCGAAAAATTCAAAAAGTACCTCATACGAAACACAACAAAAGATTCCTTTCATATCTTTTACAAAAAACTCACCGAAGGGTAAAATTGGATTTAAACAATTGTAGTTGGATGGAAATAATATTACATATTGAGGAAACATGGATGTGGATGATAAAATACACCCCAGTAAATACCAAAGTATAAACAATCTCAGATAAAAATGAGATTGTGATATTTCCCTTACCTTAGGTCCGATATGCTTTGTACGTGTCCGAACCTCCTGTATAATGATTTAAATAATGTTATTGACTTATTACAGAATCATACTTATTTTTATGATATCATATATGGTCATATTCTAAGCTTTTTAGTAGTAATATTTCATTGCTACTTGTTATTCGGGTGTTTATAACTTTTTGTTCTTATGCATGTTTTGTCGAATAAATTCTTATTATTCTCTTTAGGTTATAGATACCTCATTTCCAGAATGGTGTTAGTGTAATATATATAATATTCATTCATTAAATTCATTTATATAATCATTATGAAATGAAGATCATGTAGAACGAGTCGCATCACATCGTGGAGACGGTATTCCGTATGTAAGCACGAGTGATGATATCGTTCCTATGATCGTGGAATTGTATTGGAGTGTATGTATACTATTTCAGAATAAGTATAACTTTATAATAGTCATATATAGTCATTATTTACACCATTATACCCATCCAAGTAAGGTGGTGGTGGAAAATAGATTACCCCACGGCGTGGAGACGATATTCCGTACGTACGCACGCGCGATGATTTCTTTTTCCGTAGGATGGATAGATGGTGAAATAGGGTTGTTTCATACTTATAATAACATATTAGTATATTAGTGATACTGATTTTATTACTTCATAATGAAAAAACTAGAGAAGAAGAAGTGGAAGAAGAAATAAAGATGAAAGAATCGGTAACGGACATTACCTCTTCTTTGAAGTGCTTCTTTGAGACCTTCTTTTAGGGCACTAAAATTGGTCTTCGAAGAAGACCAGAACCTCTAGGATGTTTCTAGGGAATTGGAGAGGAGGAATTGTCAGGGTTTGGCCGAGCTTGAAGGCTCAATGTGGTGTGAGGAAGAGGGGGAGGGGGTGCCCTTTTATAAGGGAGGAGAGGGGCACCTTAGGAAAATCTCAAAATATTATTTTATATTAAGGTCAAATTCGGTTTATAATGGTTCCAAAGGGTCGTATTTCAAATCTAAAGCTGGGAGGGGTCGAAATACTCTCATCCAATAGGATTTAGACAAGTTTAGGTTATTATTTTAACCTTATCAATTATATTTCACTCTAAGTTAAATAATTTAACTTTTACCGTGTCTTTTTGTTTTCTTACACTATATGGTTAATAAACTTACTATATCAAGCCACAGGAACCCCATGTTTTTTATTATTAATATATATAACCTTATCTAAGTCATTTGGCCGAATCTTAGATTTTTAGGAATAAAATAACAATTAATAATATAATATTTGTTTTAAAAACTAATTTATGTCAATTTTGACACTATTTGGTACATGATTTTTATGAAATTCATAACAGAATGATAAGTTCTAAACAAGTAACTTAAATCAACAATAACATGTCATATAAACTTATAAAATTAGTGTAAGTCATAAAAAGTCTCAAATTACATTTATTTGGGCATTTATAACATCAATTATGTTAATATTTTCTTAAAAAGGTAATAATTTCATCATCGTTGTGTCATAAATAAATTAAATTATTTAATATCTAAAAATTACAAATAAAATATCATTATGTAGGAAATATTTTTAGCTTCTTAATGAATATTTATAGTCGAATTTATCTTATGTATAACCCCATATTAAAAATTATTTACTTATTAAACATTCATTTTAACTATTTAACTCTTCATTAAATAAATTAATAATAAATGTCCTAATCTAATCCAAGTGGACTTAAATGGTCATATTTTCTTCCTAAGGTTGTTTTTTTGTCGAATTACACTTATCCAATAAAATTAGGACATGTGTTAGGGTAATAATAATATCATTTTTACCCTTAATTACCCTATTTACTTTTAACAGTGGTAAAAAAAAGTCAAAAGTTACTATTCACCAAAAATTATTTTCATCTCATTGAACCACATTTTAGTCCTTGATATTAACTATGTCTCTCGGATTTTCGAAATTCCACTCACAAAAGCGGTAAAATTATTTTTTTTGAAAAAATCAGTTTTTTAACTACCACTTAGTGGTTTCACTATTCATCAAAAAATGAATGTTTCCAGAAAAATACAAAAAATTAGGCCTAAGCTATATTTGATATTATGAATTCAAAAATGAAGTCTATTTTACCAAATTAAAAACATATCAGTTACATTAATTAATTTAAAAATTAATTCCCGTCGTCAAAACAAATAGTGTGTTCTTAAGAGATAATAACTATCAAAAGATTGACACTTGTTTATGACTGGTTTAAATGTGAAATTATATCCAATGACCAACATTGTATTAAATAGTAAAAATATATTCTAAATATACTTTAAAACCACTCAAATTAAGAATTTATCACTATTAATTATTTCGATTAAAAAAGTTGTTTTTAATTATAATTTAGTAATTTTCACTATTCTTCAGAATATGAAAGTTATCCGAAAAGTACCAAAATTTCACCTTAGGCTAAATTAGATACTCCAAATCCAAAAATGAAGTCCATTTTGAGAGATAAAATTTCTAAAATTTTAAAAGGTGGTTATTACTATTCATAACGGCTAGTTTTAATAATATTTTAATAGCATATCGTTGTTTAGTGAAACTCTGTATTACGTACTACACATGCTATCGAGGAAGGTCGTGATTGCGTGTAATGCAAGGCAAGTCAAGGGTGCATGTTGAGCAGTCTCCTTTTGGTGTAGCGTACAACACAAGACATTAATGAAATTAAAAAGAATATTTTTTTTATAAAATCTCGGGCTGTTACATTCTACCCCCCTTAAAATGAATTTCACCCTCGAAATTCGTCGGGGTTATAAATGGTTTACTATTTGAAAGTTTCTTTAATAGAATCCCACATTGTAAAAAGGAATATCAAAACCAATCTTTAAAAACAAAAGTATGAAACGTAACGGTTACCCAAATAAACTAATCATTGGGTTTCCACATAGGTGAAAATATGGATATGGAAGAGAAATCTAACCATCATGTTCTGATGGAGAGTGGTAGAGAACATGGCTATGGAAAAACCAGTAATCACAAAACCATAAATTTGTTACAATCTAAGGTATCATCTGATTCGTCAGATATAAGAGCATTAGGACAACATTTTTTGTTTTCAAGATCATTTCCCTAAAGTTGATGAAATTGGAATTAGAAGAAATACTTTCATGATTTGGCTATAGTCTCACCGTTTGTCATTCTTTGGAAAATTTACACTTCATCTCTTAATGAAATGAAGTTTAGTTTGTTATTCGTGATGTGTTAGCAGATCATGTGATAGAATGATGGGTCATTCCATCTGTCTCAAACAAAAGGTTAGAAAAGTTATCAAAAAATACATAAGTCCATCTATAGTGAGATATATGGTTCTTAATATGGACTTATACTTCATATATCATACTTCATAATATAATAAAACTAGTTTCTACTAAACAGGGACTTCCTGTAGGCCAGTGGTAGGCGATAAAGGCCAGTCGCACTTCGGTTGTGGGTTCGATTCCCACAGCCTTGTCCGACGCGATGGGCTGTCACCCGTCCTGCAGGTTGTCCTTTTTCTAAAACTATATTAATATAACATCCCATCAATAATATCGAAAATACTTTTATTCTTAAACAATACTAACTTATGTCCAACATAGTCCATTCTAATCTTTAGGCTTATCCATAATACTGCAGTCCACTCTCATAATACAGTGAAAACGAATACCAGAGATTTAATACCATCGTTGATCCCCATATATCATAAGATATGTCTTTTTGGTCACATTCCAACCATTCAGAGGCCTTAATCATGTGTTCTTATGAATACCCATTGAACCTTAGTGAAAACATAAATGCAGTTAAAATTTAACACTTTCCACATACCAAAATCCTCAAAATTCTATATCCTCAAACCATGATATCACTTAGTCCTTATATCAATCATGAGCTCATGAATACAATCAAACATATCATTATCTTCTTGTCCTTTAATTATGCGCATATCATCTACTTTCCAAAAATATTTCAATCCCCTTTTTTTCCTGGTTACAAGTATCATATAATTATTGAAAACCAATACGTAGATATTCTAAAATTCCACAATACCATAAATTAGATTCCATGATTCTACTTTGAAATCCCATTACATAAACACTTAATCATTCCACCACATCGTTGTCATATTCAACATCGCCAATAGTGATCGCATGTGACTTCCCTTTGTCCTTTTCCTTAAGCGGTTGTTCATGTCGATCATCACTAACCCTTGGATTAGGGAATTTAGCATAATTCCCCATTTCCTTGCACTTGAAGCATTGAAGTGTTGGTGGTGCGTTCTCTGCAGTGTTTGCTTTATTCACATTATTAAAAACCCTTTTTCCATTACATCGACACTCAGCTGCTCGGTGACCTTCTTTTCCACACTTAAAACATTTTCTAGTCCCTATAAGACAATATCCACCATGCTTCTTTCCACACTTTGTGCATAAGGAAACATTCATCTTCTTTTCACCATTATTCTGAGATTTCTCCTTGAACTCCATCTTACGTTTCTTGTCAAAACTATGAGATGGATAAGTAACACCAACTTCCATGTCTACCTTGATAGCACAACGCACAATTTCTTTATAGCTACTGAAGTCTCTTATAGCTAATGCCCTTCAAAGATTTGGTTTTAAGCCACTGAAGAATCGATCAACTTTACTTTCAGGTTGGATGATAAATCCAGATGCATACCTTGCAAGCCTTGTAAAATTTGCATCGTATACACCAACAGATTCATCATCCTTTTGCTTTAGTTCAAGAAACTCCTTCTCCATATTTGTTCAAAGAATACGAGGGAAGTACTTATTGAAAAATAAGTTCTTGAACTCATACCATTCCATGGACTCAATTTAATCTCTTGGCCTCGTATTCTTGATAAGATTCCTCCATTGATCAGCTTCACCTTCCAAACGATATACTGCTAAGATGACTTTATCATGTTCAGAACATTGAAGAACTGAAAAACTCTTTTCAGTAGTACGGATCCATTGTTCAGCAACAAGTGGATCAGAAGACCCACTGAAAGAAGGTGGACGTTTCCTCATGAAGGACTTAATAGAATATTTTTCCCTTCTCTGCTCATTTGGATGTCCAGAATGATTCATAGCTTGTGTAAGTATAGCAATAAGATTTTGCACTCCATCTCCCATAACATTTGTTTTTTTAGGAAGACAATCATTGCATTGTCCATTACAGTGATCAACACGGTTCCTTCGGGTTCCAGCCATCGTCTAAAACCCAAAAAGAATAGTGTGAGAGGAAAAAATCATGCTAGGTAAAACAACATAGTAAAGGGGGAGCACCCTCAATATCTAACATCTTAAGTTAAATTCTAAGATCGTTACCATAGTTCTAGGACTATATCCTATACGTATAATTATCCTTAGGGACATCCCTAGACATACCTTAGAAATAGCTCTAGGGATCTCACTAACGTTTTCGCATCCTAGTTTCCAAAGGTTGACTAAACCTTTCCTCTGATACCAACTGTAGAGACCCGAAGATTGACGTACATGGACATTACATTACTTTTGAGGAATACTTAGTACATAACAAAAACACACATATGAGGACCGTAATAGTTTAGTGTCTTTGGAAACTCGGAACGTAATCTTCTAATCACGGTGAAAGATCTTCAACATCTCCCATAAAGATCTTCCTTTTTTTTCTTACCTAAAACCTTTCTTTATATCCTGGGGAAAATAAAACATAAAATGGTGAGCTCAAATTCACAATAAGGGTAAACAAAAGAAATATCAATCACATCATATTCATAAGAACATATCTTTTGTAAATCTTAACCCGCAAAAGAGATCATAGTTTCATAACATGGGATAAATCATTGTAGTGAAATGTAATCCCAATAATCATAACGTAAAACATGAAACATGGTGGTATACACACATAATAATAGAGAATCATTTCTTGTTAGTCAAGACTCATTGCCAAGACTATCTTAGTGGACAAAGTCCCTTTCTGAACCGAGTTCATTCCTCGTTTCAGTCCTGTTTCACTGAACCGGTATAACCTACCGTTCCATCCATGTCTATCTCATAATATATAAAATCTTTACCCAATGCATTGGAGGGAGATATAGGTCCCACCCATCTCATAATGATACCATTATTATGTGTTCCATAAAATCATAAATCATACATCATTGCATAACCCATGTAATAAAAATGGGATTCTTAAACAACATGACATCATAAAACAATTTATATAAGGTAAAGGAATTCATAAAAATTATTAAATCACAACATAATCAAATAAATGTAATAATAGGGATCGAAACAGAACCCTATATTATCTTATATGGAAAATAATTTTGATAAAACACTTGAACTCCATTCTTGAGGAAAATGTCCTTTCTACTTCAAAAAACACTTTTCCTTTCTTAAAATGCCATAAAATTCTAAACTAAAAGAATTTTATTAAAAATAAACATGAAAACTTGTAAAGGAAGCTTCTTGGAAATAATGTTTTAAAAATCCATTCATGCCGTATAAGTTAAAAGAAAACAATCTTCTCGTACTTTTGTCGAAAAAGTCAAAAAGTACCTCATACGAAAAACGATAAAATATTCCTTTCATATCATTTACAAAAAACTCACATAATGGTAAAATTGGATTTAAAAAATTGTAGGTGGATGGAAATAATATTACATATTGAGGAAACATGGATGTGGATGATACAATACACCCCAGTAAATACCAAAGTATAAAAAATCTCGGATGAAAATCAGATTGTGATATTTCCCTTACCTTAGATCCAATATGCTTTGTACATGTCCGAACCTCTTGTATAATGATTTAAATAATGTTATTGACTTATTACATAATCATACTTATTTTTATGATATCATATATGGTCATATTCTTAGCTTCTTAGTGGTAATATTTCATTGCTACTTGTTATTCGGGTGTTTATAACTTTTTGTTCTTAAGCGTGTTTTGTCGAATAAATTCTTATTCTTATCTTTAAGTTATAGATACCTCATTTACAGAATGGTGTTAGTGTAATATATATCATATTAATTCATTCATTTCATTTATATAATCATTATGAAATTAAGATCATGTAGAACGAGTCGCATCACATCGTGGAGACGGTATTCCATACGTACGCATGAGTGATGATATCGTTCCTATGATCATGGAATTGTATTGGAGTGTATGTATACTATTAAAGAATAAGTATAACTTTATAATAGTCATATATAGTCATTATTTACACCATTATACCCATCCAAGTAAGGTGGTGGTGGAAAATAGATTACACCACGGCGTGGAGATGGTATTCCGTACGTATGCACGTGCGGTGATTTATTTTTCCGTAGGATGTATAGATGGTGAAATAGGGTAGTTTCATACTTATAATAAAATATCAGTATATGAGTGATACTGATGTTATTACTTCCTAATGAAACAACTGAATAAGAAGAAGTGGAAGAAGAAATAAAGATGAAATAATCGGTAACGGACATTACCTCTTCTTTGAAGTGTGTCTTTGAGACCTTCTTTTAGGGCACTAAAATTGGACTTTGAAGAAGACCAGAACCTCTAGGATGTTTCTAGGGAATTGGAAAGGAGGAATTGGAAGGGGTTGGCCGAGCTTTAAGGCTCAAAGTGGTGTGAGGAAGAGGGGGAGGGGGTGCCCTTTTATAAGGGAGGAGAGGGGCACCTTAGGCAAATCTCCAAATATTATTTTATATTAAGGTAAAATTCGGTTTATAATGGTTCCAAAGGGTCTTATTTCGAAGATAAAGTGGGGATGGGTCGAAATACTCTCATACAATAGGATTTAGACAAGTTTAGGTTGTTATTTTAACCTTATCAATTAGATTTAACTCAAAGTTAAATAATTTAACTTTTACCGTGTCTTTTTGTTTTCTTACACTATATGGTTAATAAACTTACAATATCAAGCCACATGAACCCCAAGTTGTTAATTATTAATATATATAACCTTATCTAAGTCATTTGGCCGAATAATAGATTTTTATGAATAAAATAACAATTAATAATATCATATTTGTTTTAAAAACTAATTTATGTCAATTTTGACACTATTTGGTACATGATTTTTATAAAATTCATAACAGAATGATAAGTTCGATCCAAGTTACTTAAATCTACAATAACATGTCATATGAACCTAGAAAATTAGTGTAAGTCATAAAAAGTCTCAAATTACATTTATTTCGGCATTTATAACATCAATTATGTTAATATTTTCTTAAAAATGTAATTATTGCATCATCGTTGTGTCATAAATAAATTAAATTATTTAATGTCTAAAAATTATAAATAAAATATCATTATGTAGGAAATATTTTTAGCTTTCTAATTAATATTTATAGTCGAATTTATCTTATGTATAACCCCATATTAAAAATTATTTACTTATTAAACGTTGATTTTAACTATTTAACCCTTCTTTAAATAAATTAATAATAAATGTCCTCATCTAATCCAAGTGGGCTTAAATGGTCATACTTTATTCCTAAGGTTGTTTTTGGTCTAATTACACATATCCAATAGATTTAAGACATGTTTTAGGGTAATAATAATATCATTTTTACCCTTAATTACCCTATTACTTTTAACCGTGGTAAAAAAAGTCAAAAGTTACTATTCACCAAAAATTATTTCATCTCATTGAACCACATTTTAGTCCTTGATATTAACCGTGTCTCTCGGATTTTCGAAATTCCACTCACAAAAGCGGTAAAATTAAGTTTTTTGAAAAATTCAGTTTTTTAACTACCACTTAGTGGTTTCACTATTCATCAAAAAATGAACGTTTCCAGAAAAATACAAAAAATTAGGCCTAAGCTATATTTGATATTATGAATTCAAAAATGACGACTATTTTACCAAATTAAAACATATCAGTTACATTAATTAATTTAAAAATTAAATCCCATCGTCAAAACAAATAGCGTGTTTTTAAGAGATAATAACTATCAAAAGATTGACACTTGTTTATGACTGGTTTAAATGTGAAATTTTATCCAATGACCAACATTGTATTAAATTGTAAAAATATATTCTAAATATACTTTAAAACCACTCAAATTAGTAATTTATCACTATTAATTATTGCGATTAAAAAAGTTGTTTTTAATTATAATTTAGTAATTTTCACTATTCATCAGAATATGAAAGTTATCCGAAAAGTACCAAAATTTCACCTTAGGCTAAATTCGATACTCAGAATCCAAAAATGATGTCCATTTTGAGAGCTAAAGTTTATAAAATTTTAAAAGGTGGTTATTACTATTCATAACGGCTAGTTTTAATAATATTTTAATAGCATATCGTTGTTTAGTGAAACTCGGTATTACGTACTACACACGCTATCGAGGAAGGTCGCAATTGCGTGTAATGAAAGGCAAGTCAAGGATGCATGTTTAGAATGCTCCTTTTGGTGTAGCATACAACACAAGACATTAATGAAATTAAAAAAAATATTTTTTTTATAAAATCTCGGGCTGTTACATTTCCTTTGATACCAACTATAATGACCCTCACTTTTCATTATTATTACATCATAATTGAAGCACACTTATTACAACATATAAAAAAACCATGAAAGGACCGTATAGGTATAGTGTCTTTAGAAACTGGGAAACATAAACAACCGGTTCATAAAGCATCTACATTGCCTCCCATTTATTTAATCATATATAGAGTCCATTTTGGCATATCCTACATATTAACCTTCTTGCTGACCTGGGGAAAGAAAACATACAAAAGGGTGAGATCAAATGATCAGTAAGGGTAAACAAAAGAAATATCAATCACATCATTTTCATAAGAACATAACATTTTGGAAATCATAACCTGCAAAAGAGATCATAATTTCATAACATGGGATAAATCATAGTAGTGAAATGTAATCCCAATAATCAAATCTTAAAACATGAAACATTGTGTCATACACACATAATCGTAGATAATCATTTATTATTATTCAAGATTCGTTTCCAAGACTATCTTAGCGGACAAAGTCTATTTCTGAACCGAGTTTACTCCTCGTTTCAGTCTTGTTTCACTGAACCGGATTAACCTGTCGTTTCAGCCATGTCTATATCATTAGATATAAATCTTTACCCAATGTATTGGTGGGAGATATAGGTCCCACACATCTCATAATGAAACCATTCTTATGTGTTCCACAAAATCATAAATCATACATCATAGCATAACCAATGTAATAAAAATAGGAATCTTAAACATCATTCCATCATAACATAATCCATATAAAATAAAAGGACATAATAAAAATAATTCCATCATAACATAATCAAATCAATGTAAAAATAGGGATAGAAACAGAATCCTATGTTATCTTAGATGGAAAATAATTTTGATAAAACACTTGAACTCCATTCTTGAGGAACATATCCTTTCTACTTCAGAAACATTTTTCCTTTCTTAAGATGTCAAACAATTTTAAACTAAAAGAAGTTGATTAAAAATAAACATGAAAACTTGTAAAGGATGTTTCATGGAAATAATGTTCTATGAATACATTCATTCCGTATAAGTTAAAAAAACATTCTTCTCGTACTTTGGTCGGAAATGTCAAAAAGTACCTCGTACTAAAAATGACAAAATATTTATTTCATATCTTTTACTAAAAACACACCAATGGGTAAAATTGGATTTAAGCAATTATAGGTGGATAAAAATAATATTACATATTGAGGAAACATGGATGTGGATGATAAATATTCCCTAGTAAATTCTGAAGTATAAACAATCTCGGATAAAATAGAGATTGTAAGATTTTCCTATACCTTAGGTCTGATTTGCTTCTTAAGTGTCTGATCCTTCTGTATAATGATTTAAATAATGTCATTGACTTATTCCAGAATAATACTCATTGTTATGATATCATATATGGTTATATTCTTAGCATCTTATTAGTAATATTTCATTGCTACTTATTATTAGGGTGTTTATTACTTTTTGTTCTTATGCGTGTTTTATAGAATATTTCTTATTATTATTTTTAGGTTATAGATACCTCATTTACAGAATGGTATTACTGTAATATATATCATATTTAATCATTCAATTCATTTATATAATCATTATGCAATGAAGATCATGTAGAACGAATCGCATCACATCGTGGAGAGGTTATTCCGTACGTACGCACGAGTGAAGATATCGTTCCCATGATCGTGGAATTGTATTGGAGTGTATGTATACTATTTCAGAATCAATCTCACTTTAAAATTATAATATATAGTTATTATTTACACCAGTATACCCATCCAAGTAAGGTGGTGGTGGAAATTAGACTACACCACGGCGTGGAGACGGTATTCCGTACGTACGCACGCGCGGTGATTTTGTTTTCCGTAGGATGGATAGATGGTGAAATAGGGTTGTTTCATACTTATAATAACATATCATTATATGAGTGATACTGATGTTATTACTTCATAATTAAACAACTATAGAATAATAAGTTGAAGAATAAATAAAGTTGAAAGAATCGGTAAAGGACATTACCTATTCTTCAAAGCGACTCTTCTTCACCTCCTCATAGGGCACTACAAATGGTCTTTGAAAAAGACCAGGACCTCTAGGATGTATCTAGGAAAGTGGAGAAGATAAAATGGCAGGGTTTGGACGAGATTTAAGGCACAAAGTGGTGTGAGGAAGAGAGGGAGGAGGTTCCCTTTTATAAGGGAGGAGAGGGGCACCTTAGGAAAAACAAAAAATATTATTTTATTATAAAGCCATATTTGGTTTTTAATAGATAAAAATTGATTTATTTAAAATCTAAGGTGGGGGTGGGTTGATATACTCTCATACTAAATAATATAGAAAAGTTTATGTTTCTATTTTAAAGTTATCATTTAGATTTAACTTTAAGTTAAATAATTTTACTTTTACTGTGTCTTCTTGTTTTCTTACACTATAAGGTTAATAAACTTACTATAACAATCCAAAAGAACCCCAAGTTGTTAATTATTAATATATATAACCTTATATAAGTCATTTGGACGAACCTTAGATTTTTAGGAATAAAAAAACAATTAATAATATAATATTTGTTTTAAAAACTATTTTATGTCAATTCTGACACTATTTGGTAATTGATTTTTGTGAAAATCATAACAGAAT
The DNA here is from genome assembly GCA_963277665.1 of Viscum album. Classification (NCBI taxonomy): domain Eukaryota; kingdom Viridiplantae; phylum Streptophyta; class Magnoliopsida; order Santalales; family Viscaceae; genus Viscum; species Viscum album. Next base: position 2,056,616,563 of record OY728123.1, on the reverse strand, counting down.
GATTAGTTCAAAAAATGTTAATTAAATCAATACTAACATGTCATATTAACCTAGAAAATTATTTTATTTTATAAAAAGCTTCAAATTACATTTATTTGGGTATTTATAAGATCAATTATGTCAATATTTCATTAATAAGATAATTACTGCATCATAATTGTGTCATAAATAAATTAAATTATTTAATATCTAAAAATTATAAATAAACTACCATTATTTATAAAATCTTTTTATAATTATAATGAATATTTATAGTTGAATTTATCTTTTGTATAACCCTATATTAAAAATGTTTTAGTTATTAAACATTGATTTTAACTATTTTAACTATTCTTTAAATAAAATAATATTAAATGTCCAAATCTAATCCAAGGGGCCTAAATGGTCATATTTTATTCATAAGATTGTTTTAGGTCGAATTAAATTTATCCAATATAATTAGGACATGTGTTAGGGTAATAATAATATCATTTTTACCCTTAATTACTCTATTTACTTTTAACCGTGGTAAAAAAAGTAAAACGTTATTGTTCACCAAAAATTATTTTCATTTAATTGAACCACATTTTAGTCCTTGATATTAACTGTGTCTCTTATATTTTCATAATTCCACTCACAGAAGTGGTAAATTTAAGTTTTATGTAAATTTTCAAATTCTCCTTGGAGGTGGGTAAAAGACGGTGAAAAGTTCAATAAAATTTTTATATATCTAAAATTATTATAAAATGACTCCAATGAATTAAATTGAACTTATATAGGTGTTATGTATCAATTTTTACCTAAAAAAATTAAATTAAATAATTAATTAAATAAATAAAAATTCAGTTTTTAAATAGTAACCCAGTGTTTTCACTATTCATCAAAAATTGAAAGTTTTCAGAAAAGTACCAAAATTTCACCCTAGGCTAATTTCGATACTCCAAATCCAAAAATGAAGTCCATTTTGAAAGATAAAATTTACAAAATTTCAAAAAATGGGTATTACAATTCATAACGGCTAGTTTTAATAATATTTTAATAGCATATCATTGTTTAGTGAAACTCGGTATTGTGTACAACGCAAGCTATGGAGGAAGGCCGCTGTTGCATATAAAGCAAGCCAAGATAGTGTTGTGTGTAGTGAAAGATTCCTTTGATGATGTATATAACATAAAAACAAAATATTTCTCATAAAAATCTCAGGTGTTACAATTCTAGTCGTGGAATGTGGTGAGTAAATCACAATAATTATATAGTGACATTTCTGTGATACACCTTGATCAACTCCTGATGTAATAAACTGTGATATCTCCATGCTCAACAATCTCATACCATCATACCACAACCTATATTAAGGCATATATTAAATATAACTTACAATGGGAATTACCTCAAATCCATCTCTTCTATCTACACCATATACATAATAAAGGTATAATCCCTTGTGTCATAATAGATAAAAAATAACCTGTTATTCATGTCTTTATCCATGTTTAATTCCCATTTAAAATATTACAATTCGTGTGAAGTATTTTATGAAACATAAATCAAGAGCATGAAATTAAAATTACTTGGGGTCATTCCATTTAAAACCAATTGAGTTATTTAAAGAAAGGAAACCCATCATTAATTATCAATTTCACATTATCAGTTACATTTAACTAATTCAATTCATTATAACATGGGAAACCCATATATAATCTAAATGGAGTCACTTAGATGGAAACTTGTTAATCAAGGAAATTTCCAACTTTAGAAATTCCAACTATAAGTGGTCCAAACACTTAATGGATGCCTTGGGTACTATCAAATAATCATGTATAATGGGATATTACATTCTTGAACAATTCTAGAAGATATATGGGAGTAACAACATTTGAAAAAAAAATCATATTGTCCCATTTCACATAGATCACCCAATGGGTGACCATAGAAGTAGCACACAACATGTGAACATCCAATAAAGGATCAACTAGTACATATGAGTCTGCAATGGTCAATTTTAAATACATAAATAACTTAAATAGAGATGCTTTACTAAATATGTTGTGTGACACAGTGGATTAAATATGAAACATTGAACCCTAATGAGAAACAAATGTGACTACAAACCTTATGGTCATAGATGACACATCTCCCGATATCAGCTTCATATTTCACGGTTTTTGGGAGAAATATGAGAAATTGTTCAATTCCATAATAGTATGGAAAATATACCTATGCCTATACAGAACAAAATATCCAATGGGAAACTGAAATTGGATATATGAGTGGGGTTTTCCTTACGTTGAGCTAGCCAATGCTTCCTTCGGATCTTGAATTGGGTGTCTATTGATAGAGATATGGATGAACCTATGTTAAAAAATTTTGAGTTATACAAGAGTTTAAAGAATTCAAAATAACTAGAAGATGAAATAGAAAAGGGAAATTTGTATAAGAATAAGAGAGGGGTAAAATTGTAAATTCACAATTACATTTTATTGGATACAAGGATTATGCCATGTGATATGTTTATCTGCATTCCTTTACTCACTAAATGACGAATTTGGTTTTTATTAGTGTAGCATCTCTTTTCATATTGACTATAGTATGTATTATGTTCGTGTTTTGGTATTCATGGAATTGTTTTTTTTCAGAGTACTGGTATAGGGGCTCTAGAAACTGGTTATTTTATTTCTAAATCTTATCTTTAGCGGTGGTTTTAACCACCACTAAATGTCGATATTTTTCTATTAGTGGTAGGTTTAACAGCCGCTACGGTTTTAAATTTAGCGGCAGTTTTAATCGTCGCTACAGTGGCCCATCTTTCATACTTTTTTGCGGCTGCAATATTGTTTGTTGTGCAGGTTTGTCCTGGCAGGCCATTACTTTTTTTAGCGGCGGTTTTAACCACTACTAAAAAATTTAATCCCATGGCTAGAAAACTGCAATGAAAATGTTCCAGCTATGATGGTTCACATAAACTGCCGCTAAACCTCTTTAACCGACACAAATAGATTCCCAACGCACAATTTAGCGGCGGTTTTTGGAAACCACCACAGAAGCCTAGGGTGGCAGTTTAAACTACCACTGTATCCAAAACAAAACCACCACAAAATTTCAATTTTTCTATAGTAGATGGGATCATGGAAAATTCATGCAATTGAAAACATGTAACTAAATGTGTTTCTTTTCTTTTATGTTTTTTTATTTTATGATAAAAATTTATAGTGAGTAGAAGCGTCTACACGTAATATTCTAGTTGTTATGTATAATTTTTAAACTCATTTTCTAAATCTATAAACATAAAAAGATCCTCAATGTTAGTTATTAACTTAATTCATGTTTATGTAATACTAAAGGATGGGGACTTACAATTGGTATCCGAGGTCGATTTAGATAACATTAGAGGTTAGGGTGTTATTTAGGCATAATTGACATAACCATAAGGGATAGAATATTAGCTACAGTCATAATTATTTTAGATAAATTGAATTATTTTAAGATAATATGAATACATATATATTAGTGTTTACCCTCCTCATACGATTTTTATTTAATGATTTCACTGATATACTCTCACATGCCTTTTTGGTTTTAGTAAATTTCTAGATCTAGTAGTAACCAAAGTAATAATTGATGTGAAGGAAACTATGGAGGTATTATGTATGAGAAACTGAATGAAATGGGAGCTGCAATGATAACTCTTGTGGTTATTCTTAAACAACTACCTAGAATCATTATTTACCACTTGAACCATGTTTTCTTTTCTACGGACTCATATGTTCAAGAAATGAATCCCAATTGAAGGTCAAGTAATAATCATGAAGGTAAGTATACTCAAAAACCTATGTGTCAAGTATGTGGAAATAAACACCTAGGAAAATGCATCAAAGGGATGGGAAGATGTTTTAGATGTGGTAATGAAATTCATAAAGCAAGAACCTTCTATGGAAAATGTAAGCATCCAATTGACTCTAGGAAAGGGAAAGAAGATTCTTATAAGGGATAAATTAAATGTTTTAGATGTGGTGTGAATGATCACTAATATGATAGATTTCCTACGAAGAAGGTTCTAGAATGGGATCAGCAAGACCGTACAAATATAAGTTTACCAATACCTAATTTCATTCCAATTTAGGATGAGGAAACTAATATTCACCAATGAAAGGTTTGGATTATTTCATATCTTATATTTTTTCATTATTGAATCTTATTATATGAATCATGATTTTTTATGAAAGAATTATTATAGAATAAGTTGAAAAAGAATGGTTAATGGATCATGAATAACATTGAATTAGAAATATATCAATATATAAGTGGTTCAAGAGTTATGGTAGATTTTAGGATGATGAAATGACTAAAAATATTAAAGCACTTTTGATAAAGGGATTACATTGGAAGAATTTTTCTAGTATGTGTAACCCTGAAGATTGATATGTGGAAATTTAATTCCAGAAAGAATTGTATTTTCTTATGTAAACATAATGTATAACCTTCGGGGTTCATATAATCTTTTATTTTTTATGGTGATAAATTGTTATTAAATTTTTGAATGAAAAATGAAAGGTATTAGATTACCTTTGTGGATAATAAAGATTATTATTATTTTCTAGGAAGATAACTTATTTATTAAGAATATTATAAGCATGTTGTGGTTTTAGAAAAAGGACAAACCGAAGGATGGGTGACAACCCGTCGCATGTGAAAAAGCCATGGGAATCGAACCCACAACTGAAGGGTGAAAAGGGCGCATTTCCTACCACTAGCCTACGTGAAGTACCTTGTTATTATGAATTATTATTTTTAGTTAAATGGTTTTATGGATCAGGAATAAGTTGAATTTTGGAACTTATGTTTTATCAAATTGATATCATTAGTATATGAAAATGATTTGGTGATTAAGTTATAAAGGTTATTTGGGGAGACATTCTCTCTTTTTGAAACACTCTATACTAAATGAAAATAAAATACTATGAGATATCATTTGTGGAGTAATGGTTGAAATTTAATTTTAGAAGAATATATGTTTTTATTTTGGACATATAGCAATTTCAGTTATTTATGGAAATGATTAACCTATCATAAAGAATACGTGATTAGTTTAATAAATTTTTAGTACGAGATTTTAAGAGTAGCTGATGTTATTTGGAGATAAATGTTAAGATTTATATGAAGAATATGTGATCAAATACTAATAAATTTTGGTTTTCAAACCTATTTTTAATTATTTTGAATAATGTTATGAAAAATTATGTATTGAATGGATTTTTTTGAGTTTTGGGTATGGTTTGTTCAATTTTGGATGTTCCGAGTATTATATTTTTTTAAAGGATTATCCATTTGGGGATTTTATGATCTCATACTAACCATTTTATGTTTTGGATATTGTATAATGATATGGGAAATATATAGTTTATATTTTTTGGATTGTGTGATTATCTCGAAGTTGATTCAAGTTCTTTTGATGTGACCATGTCATTTTTAATAATCATCTATTAGAGAAAATATGGGTTTATGGTAGAAATTTAGTAAATGATGAAAGTATACATGAAAAGTAAGTGTGTTTCCTTATGTTATTTGTCAAGCTATTAAATAAATTCATCAACTTTATCAAAAGGAACATAAAAAAATGTTGTATGTTTATTTTTTCCTACTGGGGAATCAAAGACCATTTAACCCATCACAATTTTGTGATTTTATGGTGGTTACATTTCTCCTAATAATTTTTTCTATCACTCTCCATTAGAAGTTGACACTTAGTTTCGACCCCATATCCATGTTTTCATACATATAGTCCTAGTATGTGTTGTCTTGTGTGACTATTATACATCTCTTTATTTCTATTAAAGTTATAGTTTTATAGACCCTTTTTCGATGTATGACTTTCCATGAAGATTCTGAGCCTAATTTTAAAATTTTGGGGATGCAATTTCCAAAAGGGGGGAGAATGTAATCACCCAGGTATTTATAGAATAAGAAATTTTTAAATTTTTTAATATTTGTAAATAAAAAATTAATTTTATGATAAATAGGACACTTTGTTTCATAACATACTCAACATGAAACAACAGGTTTCTTTGAAATCTTATGTTTCACACAACGTTGAGTTATACAAAAAACTAATATAATATTATTATTATTTTAAATGGTAGTTAACGCATATCCATTTTATTAATGGGAATGTACATAACTAAATAAATTATTATTTTAGATGATTTTTAAATGCACATAAATTTATCCAATAAATTTTAGAGGCTTAAAATGAGAATGAATCTAATTTAAAATATGAAATACTCTCATATTCTTTAAAAGGTCGACTTACAACATATTGATGGAGAACCCTTTTTAAATATACCTTTTTCACTTTTATATGATCCATTGGAAAAAATATACTTCTTCTTTAGAAGTGTGACATCAAAAGTTTCATTGGGTAAATTTCTAGTAATTTTATGATAAATTGTTTAATGAATAGTGAAAAATACAACATTTTAAGTTGAAACTGTCTTTTCATCTAATTTTTTTATTTGATTTTATTGTCATTTTAAATTGTTTTGAAGTTTATTTATATTATATATTGATAATGTAATCGAATTTTGGTCTTTGATATTAATTTCACTTTGAAATTGGACATAAATGCATGTTAATCTTTTGGTAGTTTTTACTTCTTAAAAACACACTTTTCGATATTGTCAGTGATACTTAACTTTAAATTAATTTTAGAAAATTCCGTTTTTTGAATTTGAAAAATAGATTTCATATTTGGAATCAGGAGGCCCAAATATTTTAAAAAGGTAACTTTTCTTTTTATACATTGTTAATAGTAACTTTGGTAAATATGTTATTTGGCATGGTTAAAGGGTAAATCTGGTAAATAAGGGTTCAAAATAAAATTATAATTATATTAAATTATACTAACACATTTACTAAGTCTATTGGATGAGATATTGCCGTCCATATACATCCTTGGGTCTATTTTGGGACCCCAAGGAGCCACTCGGATGAAAAAATGACATTTAATTACTTGTGATTTTATGTTTTGCAAAATATTATCTAAACATATATCTTTTAGTAAAAATATATTTATATAGAGTTATATAAGATGTTATTTTGACAATAAATATTCATTGGAAAGATAAAATGATTTCCAAAATCATTATATTTTATTTATATTATCTATACATCAAAAAAAATATATAGTTGTGACCCAATGATGATGTACTGATTACCTTATTAATAAATGATTTCAATAAATTAGCTTATAAATACAGAAATAAATTTATTTTGATACATTTTATTCCATCCACAAATTTTAGGGATTCTTATGACTTGTTATATTTTAATTAGTGAATTGTATTCGAAATAATAAATTTCATATAGATTTTTAAAAGTATTGATGTGAATATTATATAAATTGACATTAATGTGTTCTTAAAACAGATAGTATTTTATTAAACGGTATAATAGTCCTAAAAATCTACTATTTGGTAAAATGACTTAAATAATGTTATAAATTATATTAATTAACCACTTTAGGTTCTATTGGAATTTTAGGGTATCTATATTAACCATATAGTGTGAAAATACAAGGAGACATGGTAAGAGTTAAATTAGTTAACTAAGGTTTAAAGATAAATGATAACGTTAAATTTAAAACCAAAACTTGTCTAAAACATATTTTATGAGATTATTATAACAATAATTAACTAATTTTTCAATTAAATTAGTTTTGGATCTTTTGAAATCAAAATTCGGTTTATAATAAAATAATCTTTCAAGATATTTCTAAATTGCCCCTCTTCCCACTTATAAAAGGCAACCACCTATAACCCCTTTATCACACCTCTAAATCCCCATGGATCATAAAAAATATTCTAAAATAAGCTACCAAAATCACAATCTTTCTCCTACAACAAATACCTTAGGAATAATGAAATTAAAGAAAGCCTTTTGGCTCAAATCAAAGGGATTTACCCATTTTAAGTGGTAGTGTATTCTCTAAAGTTCCTTTCCATTATTCTACTTCTTCCATTCCTATTATATTATTATTATTTTATTACATAACAACACCAGTATCCCCAATATACAAGGATGTTTTTATGATATGTATTTAATCTGTGCATACACACACCTCCATCCAATGTATTTAGAACATATTGTTTCTATGGAAAATGAACTACTACCTCATGAAACAATGATTGTTCAATTTTCTCTAATCGCCTCTCATGGAGGCCATTATGGTGGAACTATATTTATATTATATATATTGTTTATATATTTTCTTTATTATTCTGTAATTTTTATTTACAACATATCTTTCTTCTTTTCATGATGTGTAAACACGATAATTTCATTTGAGGAAACGCGGACTACCGCCCACTCAAAGTGATATGACTTATTCATGCTATACATGGAATGTGTAAAGGATAGAATTAATGAAATTATGTAAGATATATAATATAGATATTATAATTTATTTATAATATATCTATGTATCATTTTGTTTTCACTCCTTTACATATGAAAAAGAAATTAAAGTAGCATTAATGCATACATACAGCTTACCGTCTTTATGAATGATGCATTTAATTTGTTTTATTCAAATGATATGGACTCTTCTAAATAAATATATACTAGATATATATGATATATATGATATCTAAATCCTTAATATCATTATGGAGATAATGGAATGTTGACCACATGAACAATTTATAATTATAACAAGTTCATTTTTTCTCATGTTTCAAACATCGACAAAATGACAAATTTTAACTCAAGTAATTAAATAGATGTTATAGCATGATAATAAGCGATATATAAGGAATAATAAACTGTAATAACATTTTTAAGATATTAAAAAATTAACTTATGATTATTATTTAAGAAAATAAATAAAGAATGGGTCTAGTCGACACGAGGTACGAGAACATCATAACCAAATTTCCATTCTTTGGGTTGATCTTATACTTCTTGTTTATATCGTGCTATGATTATGTGAGAAATTAATTTTGATATACTATCTTTTATTTATACTTTATTGATGTGTAATTATAGCAAATAAACATAATTGATCTATTTTATTTAAAAAATGGTCTTTGTAAGGGACTTCGTCTCAGTCTCCTTTCATTGAGGCATATTTGGATAATATAAAACTCCTTATTTTATATAGTGTATAATAAAACCCTTATAATTTTACTACCATTCAAAGGGAATATTTTTTATATGAATAATTTTACTAAACAATAAAAGGACTATTTTTTAAATTTTACAGCGACAATGACCTCTCCGACGCCGTAATCGTTATTTGACTACCTTTATAAGCCATAATTTTTTTAAAAAGGAAAAGGAATCCCATATTCCCTTTCTAGGAGTTTACATTTTTGAAAACGGTTTTTGAAATAGATTTTGTAATTCAATATCTTGACAATATTTCATGTGAATTCAAATGAAATTTTATTAGTGAAATATTTTTGTTCTCAATATTTTATGTGTTATGATTATATAATAGTACTTGTGCACGGATAGGTGTTTTCATTGTAACCTCTAATGCATTAGGAAGGGAAGTCGGTTGTATGGCTATTCCATTTAGTTATATGTGTAGAAGTCGACCATCTAATTATTTCATTTATGTATTTTTATATCCCAAGTTACCTTTATATGAAATAAGTTATTTTCTAGGGGATTTATAGTAATATTTTGGTTACAAAAAGGGTAAGATATGAGATTTTATTCAGTGAAATGTTTTTGATACATTTTTAAGGTAAAAATAATTACTTTATGATTAAGTATTCATTGTTTATATTTTGTTTTTAAAACAAATATTTTTCCCTATTTATCAATCCTTTACTGAGATTGTATTCTCATCCCATATTTTTGAAATGTTTTTCATAGAATATAAAGTGGAATAGGGTCAAGGATGGGATTAAGGAAAAGTCATTCTGTATAAAACATGGGACTCAGCATGTTTCATTCCTTTTTAGAGTTTTTTAACTGATACTGAGTAAGAGTGTCTATATTTAAGATTCAAGTTTTTTTGTATAAGTTATGACCTAATTCTATAAATCTCTAAACCTAAAAAGATCCTCAATTTGAATTATTTACTTAATTCAAGATTATGTAATGTTTAAGGCTGGGGAATTACATAACAACACCCAGATGTGGTTTAATAATTATAAATGTGTTCATGATCACATGTATTCTCTCACTAGTAATTCAAAATAATATTTTTTGAGTATAATATTTAACAAGTAGTTATTTGTTATTTTTTATGGTCCCCACTAATTTCCATGCAACTGCTCTCGATTCCCTCTTTAACTGTGCCCTAGGTGGTGATGATGGCCTTTATCCATGTCCCTTACCTGTCATAGGTGTAGGGACTCCCATGTAATTATTCTTTTCTTATGTTCTCACATCCCAATTTAATCTTTCATTTCCCAAGTATTTCATATATCCCTAATGTATATGATCTTTGTGATGGCTATCCTGAGCTTGAAATTTCGACATTCAAGTTTACAGAATCCTCATCTCTCTTTAAAATCTCCTTGGTTTCCATATTCATATTGTGGAGACCTTTGGTTAACACCTTTGGTCGCTTATTTTTTCATCATGGTTTTCATAAGAGCAGGTGACTACCGACCATATCGATATGCATCATATCATACTTCTCTTCATTGGAATATTTCATCATTGTGTGGTCAATAATACCTATATCCTTGAACATATTTTGAATCTATATAGAAATATGTTTCTATGATCATCATATAAATCGAGATGCTCCAACTTTGGCTTTGTGAGAAAGGTTTCTCGAACTAAAACCTCCTTTAAAAAACCCATTAATAATGTGTATTCTAGTAAATTTTGTTCGACTATATATATGTACCAACTAAAAAACAACTTTTTTTGTCACCCAACCTCTCTACATATTTTTTTAAGTTGAAATCTCAAAACCCCAAGTTGAATGGGTTTGGATTTCAGTTGGGGAGGAATTTATCTATAAATAACCGGTTGTGTTTGATCCCCCAATGGATTTTGTATCTCTGGAAATAAATTGGGGAATTATTCATCTGCATGCCTGTGAGGAAACTAGGAGGATCATGGGGAAACTGAATTAAACTAATCTCACCACCCTCCCCTGGTTATCGAAGGACCCTCTAGTGTTGATCCACCCAGGAAGTGTTTGTGTTCATTTTCTGAAGCTCTGAAGTTGGCATATATCTTTACAATATTGAATCAGAACATAAGTGTTACCTTTTCTTCATCCCAGTTCTAGGTATCTCTTGTATAGTATCCTATAATGGAATCTCCCTCCATTATAGAAGAAGTGAATGTATGGGGTGTGGGTATAAGTACTACGTCCAGCACGAAATCTATGAATCCAGTTCATTCTGATCAGATTCTGGATCCTCAACTGTGAAAGCCTCCCAATCAGAACGTTCCACAATCTTCTACATAACTATAAAATAATTTAAATTATTTTAAAGGGGATTAGAAGCATAATGTTGATCCTAAATGATGGGAAACAATTATTCCAAACATGAAAAGGAAGCAGGATGATTCAAGGATTCATGAATAATTTGAACTGAATGATAAGGAATCTGGATCTCAACCTAGGTTGGATTATGAGTAAGACACACACAGGTATGTGAGTGATGGGACAAGATCAGGGAAATGAAAGTGAGTAATCCTTCTCTCTGTAAACTTCTCAGTCAATAAGGGGAATAATAAAAATCATTGAAAGGAATACTCTAAATTTTCGAAAACAGTGACAACAATATCTGAAGTTAAATCCAAAAACACATAGAAGAAGACAAGTATATTCTAATCCATATGGTTTGACATGGTGGTTACTCTAGGAGATTCTTCTTTGTCTAATGGGATGTAATCAATTTATGGCAAGGTGTGGAAATAGTCCCCTTCTAAGGAAAACATAATTCTTGTGGATGGAGCTGAGTCGCAGGAGAATGCAATGTTGGTTTTAGACTCGAATAAGGAGGAATGGATGTTGGTAGAGGGAAGGGAGGAATGATGCAAACTGGTTTCTTCCTCCAAATTGGTAATGGAGGGGTTTTTTGGAATGGTGTACGGAATTGATGATGCCCCCTTGGAAATCAGGGTTGGCCCACAATGATAAGGACAAGCTGATATCATAGAAACATCATGGGAGCTTTTCATGAAATCTGAGGACAAGATGGTGGGTAATATTTTAATTCATCATGCTTCTGATGAGGATGTAGAAATAATGAAGGAGTGACCAATTGAAGTGTACACAAGAAAAGAGAAAATTGATTGGATTGACAAGAACCATTTAATCTTGACTAGAGGCTTCATTAATAATAATATATTAGTGGATGAGTTCATTCAAGCGTGGGACAAGCTCGACTCTCAATTTGAAGCTATTATCACTGATGAATCAGATAAAAATTTATCATCTATGTCCTGTGAATTATATATGGATATTTTGTCTAATAGTTTTAATCTGGCCTTTAATAATTTTAATATTTTCTATAGTGTTTGATATCCTGGTTGAACATGAGTGTTTCACACTTTTTCAATAAAAGTGTCTTTTAATAAAAATATATTGTTATATATATAGTGAATATAATATATATTTATTTATTATAGAATAATCTAGTGATATTTATTAATTAAAAGGATAGTTATTTTTTATGTTATGATAAATATTGTGGTGTAATAAATGACCAAAATTAATGGTCTCATGAGAAATAATATATATTAAATATTATTGGACTAAATAATATATGTTTTAATTATGTATTTTGGAAAATGTTTTGAAATAATGATATTATTATTATTGACTTGGAGTTCTACATGAATTAAAAATAATAATAAAGGAAAATGTATAATTATTATTTTATAAGCATATAAGTTTATAAACTCTATTATATTATTTCCCTTATGTTTTTTCAATTTCATTGTTAGTGCACAACTATATTTAGAGATAATTATCTCATATCCCTAGAGGTATTCCTCTCTAAGAACCCTCTAATGAAAAGAGAGTGATCCTCCACCACCACAACTCTTTATTCAAGAAAGATCCATGATTATATTTTTTCTGTGACTCTTGGGAAATCAAAGGCAATCGATGCAAGAGTCAGGATCTACCATGCTAGCACACAGTGATTCCTATGATAATGTTCAGAGGTTTGTGAAATACTAGTGGATCGCCATATGAAGGAATCTACACTTTAATCCTTCATCACAATAATGGAATGCAATAGAGATGTTTTTATATTTATCAATGAAGAAAAAATTAATCCTAAGGCAATACATTATTTAAATAAATTAATTATTAATTATATGTGATGATCCTGAGCCTTGGTTCTCGTGTTTAATCATTAGTTATTCGATGATTAAATTTTCAAGATCACCGTGTCTTTCATCATGTGAATCGTAGATTAATCATTGATTATGAAAAAAATACCAAGTTGGTCATGACACCACTATCACTTATTCTATATCCAAAACCTTCAGGATCAATACCTATGGTCACTAAAAATGGACTTCTCTAACTTCTAAGTGGTTATCTACAATGACTACCACGAGGAGGCCACCCTTCTCACATAAATTACCCAACTCATGTGCCAACTAAATAAATTAATGATCCCATAACCCCCACATTCTTCTATTACATTGGATTGGGATGAGTAATCTTTCGCAATTTCTAACAAAAATTGGATATCGAGGTGTTACATCATCATCTCTACCAACTAGCTAGTTTCTCCAATCCCACCATGTATGTTTAAAAACTAATAGCACACAATAGTTTTCATGAAATTCAACCATTAATAAGGATTACCAATGTGGAACTTTATTTCTACTTCAATCAAACTATTGATGATATAAAAGTATTATTTTCCTAGGTATGTATGGATGGTGTTGATGTCAAGTAGTGTACCATTTTGGGTGTTGTTATCCTAATATGGAAAAAATTTAAATAATATTTGATGAAATTATTTATTAGTACTGAAATTCAAAACCCAAATAAATAATTGGATACCATCTAATAGATGGAGACAATCCATGAGAATGTTGAACTATTTGAATACATGTAATCCTACTTGACACAGTAGCCATAGGAAATGTACATCCACTACATCCTTCATGTCATGTGTAAGAAAATATGAATCTAGTTTTTTATACATAACATATATTCCTTATAATAGTCCATTATCCTCACCTGAAATATGTATTTGGAAGTAAAACATGGGTCCAACTATCCTTTCAATGAATGGGGAAAATGTATCTCCTTTGGGGATGACAATACTTCATGGACCAACCAAGCGGTCCACCTTCCCCCACCAATCATCAACCTTAGGCCACCCCTATAAACTAAGGGGTGGTATGGTGGATGATGTTTTCCCACCTACTAAAGAAAATGGAAGACGTGGGGTGTTCCATTTGACCACATTGGAGTGGGATGACCACCAAATCTAATGGTTGTGTTTCAAATTTTGGATTCATTTTAGTCTAATGCATAAATTCCCTGAATAAATGATTCTTATTTTCTTATTTGGGAATGGTGAAGCACCATAGGCCATTGAACCATCCCTATTAAAATACTTTTCATAGTTTGAGGTTTATTCCTCCAAATAAAAAAATGTTATATATTGGAGTCCCTGGACAGTGGTTTTTATTACTCACATAATGGGGATGAATTCCCTTCCATGATAGTCAAGGGATGACTCTTTAATATTCACAATTGTTTTTTGTATATTGGAGCTACCGACAATATCTAATATACTAGATTAGTTTTATTACTAGTTTTCACAATTCCTGGCACTGGAATGTTGTGCATTACTTTGGGTGACAACCATTAACTTGAGTCTCATGGCTTCTACCTGAATCTATGCATCCTATTGGGACATATATTTGTGACCATGAGCCTCAAATTGTGTATGTTAAGAGATATGATTTAATATATTCCATCACACGATTTCATTTTCTTGGAGATGTGATGAAAAATTTGAAGTCCCTGATCAATAGTTTTCAATCATTTAGTAAAACATAGATTAACATGGTGTGTTGTTTGACAAAACCATCTAGTGGCATCTTTACACAGCTTAAACTGCCAACCACGCCTTACTCATAAGTTATCAGTTGGTATCAAAAAAAAATCCATCCAGACTATTCCATGGATTTACGTCAACAAAAATCTATTTTATAACTGTTGGGAATATTGGGCGTAGTATTTCCTTGAATCCATCTAATTCTCATTGTTTCTCATTGGACTAGCATTTGTTCCTACTTTGGCCATATTTTTTTAGTGATGACTACACATGGGATGTTCGAGTATTGGAATGAAACATTTATCATCTACAAAAAAATTATTACATTCAAAACTAAGGATATGATGGTTCCAATTAGTGTAGGGAGTGGTAGAGTTATAGATTCCATAAGAAAGTATACTAATGTTGGGTTAAAATGTTCTCAGAATGAGTCTAAAAAACTGATGTTGTCCCCTATAAAAGGACAATCTTAAGTGGTCCCCATCCAAAATATATTAATGGAATTTTTATGGGATTAATCTTTTCTAAAATTTAATAAATTGGTGGATGGTTGGAGAAATTAACGATGATAGGAATATTTCTAGCAATCTATAAGCATAGGCGGGTTTGAGGTTGGGTCACACCCAAGATGATTTCCCATTCTTTTAAACTAATTTATAACTCTACATAGTCTTCATCAATATACATTATGAAATTTCTTCCGCTATTCCAATACTCTATTTTTATCAGTATTCTATAAATATTGGGTATTTGGTTTATTAGAATATTCAAAATCTAGTTGAATCTTTTTCATTAAGTGAGTGTAGATTTGAAATGACTGTAAATAGAATAGTGATTAATTACAAGGAATTACCTTCGGGGGGGGGGGGGCATACTGATGATAAAGATGATGACCTCCCATCACCACTCTCTAATGTCCACATCATTAATTTCTATCAATATAAAAAATTCCACGGAAGAACTCTAATGTTTACAATAATGGTTTCATAATGTATCAATCAAAAAAATAGAGGCCTCAGAAACATTATTTACTGATTCACCACTCAATAATTACTAGTTCAATCAATAAATATTAGAAAATAATGATTTAAAAAAGTGATAATATTCTAAATTATATGGGAAATAACCACTTGGAAAAGATGATTGAATGTATATATATTCATAGAAGTAGGCTTCTTAAATAATTTGTTTTTGAGAACCTAGGATAAAAAAGAAAAAATGAAATAACCCTAAAATATTTTCAATGAATCACAATAAGATTAATTTATCATGTATCTAGGAGGAGACTGATCTCTTCAAAAAATGTGTGAATTTCAAATTGATTAGTGTTGATAATGGAATTTGGGATTGGAAAAAACTATTGGACTATTATTTTGGTCCCCTTTTGACTAACTAAAACATGAATGTTGAAGGCCTTTCTTGGGATGTGGGAGAGTAAGAGGAGAAAAGTATATGGACGTAATGGCCTAAAATCTTGTGAGGTTTTTAGGATGTGTCCCTCTTAGGGTTATTTATCACTCTTTTCCCAATATTGGATTTATTTTTTTTAAATAAATATACATAAGAAATTTCTTACCTTATTCCAGTATTTCATTTATATCATTATTCCAACATGACATCGGCTCATCTTCTTGTATAGTGGAGGCATGTTGTCAGATCCTCCTCCTTTCCAAAGGATAATTGAAACTGGAAAAACTAGTCATGTTAAGATGTCATGGATAAATTACTTGGGATGATGGAAGTGAGCTTCTACAACCTCTCATGGACCATCTATAAATATAACCAATAGGATGACATTATTTACACTTCAATGACCCAAATCGTATTCTAAATAGATAAATTGCTAATCCATTAACCCCCTCCTTAAACTATGATGTCAAGATAGGTGAATACACCTTCCAAAACATTTGTTAATGATATGAAGTTATAGTGTGACAACAACATCTTCACTAAACCAGTTGGTTTCACACCTCACCTCTTTTCTGTTGTGGACATACTAGAGCTCTCATTTTTTTATGGCACTAACCCATTGGTTTGGCTTACCACATGAAACGTTATTTCAATATGATTCAAAATATTGATGACTTAAAAATATCATTTACCCAGGTATATATGGACTGTGATTTTCTCCTCTAGATTATCCTTTTTGGTGATGTTATACCATGATGAAGAACATTTAAAGAGGAGTTGATGTAGAAAGTATGTAGTCCTTAAATTAAAAAAATCATTTAACGAATTTGATACCCTCAAATAGAGAGATATGATTGATGATTATGTAATGTTTTTTGAATAACTAGAATCCCTCCTACCACGCCAGTTTGAGAAATAATACATCGGATACTTCCTTCTCAGCATGCGTGAGGACATCCACATCTATGATCATACACATAACTGAAACACCTGAATCCAACCCATTAGCCTCACTCGACATGTGAAATTGGTATTAAACCATATATTACACTATTATTTATTTGATGTTGGGTAATGGACCTCCCAGACAATAGTAACTAGACCCAACCCTAGTGGTCCACCTTCCCCGCATCAATTATCAACCGTAAGGCACCTCGATAAATTAGTGGGGGGTATGGTGAATGGAACTACACCACACCTTGCAGCCAATCAAAGATATGGGGTTTGTTATTTTACCACATAAGAGTGGAATATCTGACAAAAAAAATATCTTGATTTTCAAATGTGGGGTACTTTTGAGTCAAATGAATAAATAAACTAACTCAGAGATGTGTTTTATATTAATTATGGGAAAATAAATCAACACAGTCCACTAAACCAACACTTATAATGGATATTTCATAAGAATAGGTTCATTCCTCAAAAAATATTGAATTTTATGTGTTGGATTCCATGGTCATTGGGTGTTACCACTCACCCAATGGGGACAATTTTCATTCCTTGAAAGGAAAGGGATCACTATTTAATATTCTAGTTTTTTTGTTTGATAGTTGGGATATTACTTGTTCATAATTTGATTGACTCTATGATGATTCACATTACGATATGTGATGGCCTCTAACTCAAGTCCCTTACCTTCTACCCAAATACACTCCACCTACTAGGGATGTATATTTGTCACCCTGATTCTCATTTTCTATACACTAAGAACTATGATTTGATAATGGGAATCATGGGGTTACTCTCTCTTGCACAACTAATGAAAAATTGGAAAACCATGCGGAAGAGTTTTTTGGTAGCCTGGAAGAATTATATTTTCTAGGGGTTATGTTCATTAAAACCTAATAGTGACCTTTTTACATAGATCAAACGACCATCCATGCATACTCACCTGCTATTGGTCAGTATCCAACCAATAAAACTAGACTATTCCATGAATATAAACTAAAATCAATCCGTCCAACAACTATTGGTATCATTGGGTATAATTGTTTCCTTTAGCCAAATATTTATCCTCGATTCATGCAATACTAGATCTGATTCCTCCTCCAAACCAATTTTTTTGTGTTGACAACACATGGGATTCTCTGGTCTCTAGAGTAAATATTAATCATCAATATGAAATTCCAATCATTCAGTATTGAGGGAGATACTATTTTCATAGGAGGTATGAGGGATAGATCTATATATACCCTAGTATGTTTTACTATGGGAGGGGGTAATGGACTCAAAATGAGTCAACAAACTTAATTGGTCCCCTATAATTAGACTAACTAAAGCAGTCCCCTCAAGAATGTTTATAGGGTAATTTTTTTGGGGATTTCTGCATCTCTCCTTTTATAAATATATATAGGGGGTGAATAGGGGTTGAATGATTAAAAATATTATTAATGGCTTATAGTCATGGGTTGGTTTGAGGCTGGGTCTCCTACGACGCGCTTTCTTACTTTTTTCAATGTTGTAACTTTGATGTGTTTTCATTTACATACACATGGAATTCCTTCCCCTATTATATTCCTATTTTTTTATCATTATGATTTGAAGATTTTATATTTGGTTTTTATAATATTCAAAACCCTAATAAATATTTTTCATTAAGTGAGGGAATAATTGAAATTAGAGCAAAAGGAATAATGAATAATCATCGGGAATAACATCAGTGGGTCAAGTGGATAATGTTGATACCAAGGATGACCTCCCCCCATCACCCACCGAAATCCAATATGATAATATATATGAATAAAAAATGGAATGAGAAAACCCCATATTGGACCATGAGGGTTTTATTAAGAATCAATGAAAAAATTTAGGCCTCAAGAAATTATTTAGGGATACACAACTCATCGTATCTATTTTTATCAATAAAATTAGAAAAGAATTATTTGAATAAGTTAGAATATTTATAATATTTGGAGAAAGATGCACTTGAAATAAATGTTTTATAATTAATTGATTTATAGAATAGAGTTTGTGGCCTAATTTGTTTTAGGTAACCTTATAAAATATGGAAATCTGGAACAACTATAAAATTATTTCAATGAAGGATAATAAAAAACATATCTCTTGTCTCTACAAGAAAAGTAATCTCTTCACAAAAGGTGTCGATGTTAAATTGGTTAGTTTTGATAAATTAATTTTGGGTTAGGGAAAAATATTGGATTATTTTAAGGAACCCTTTCAACTAACCCATACATTAATAATGAAGACCATTTTTGGAATTGTGGAAGGAATCAAATTGAAAATAGTTTTTTCTTGAATATTGATTATTCTTAATATCACTGATCTCTTCTTTGACTATATCCTTTTATTTTCATGAACTTTTTATATAATGGTTTTTTCAACAACTATTTAGGGTTTAAATATTATTTTATATTCCAAAAAATAAATACATTGTATATGTATTATTAACTATAATTAGATATCGTTTTATGAAATAATTTCATTTTAATTAAAAATTTTACTTCATTAGAAATTATATTTATAATACATGGATGGATTTCTCAAGGATATTATGGGGGATACTAAGAAAATGGAGGAAGAATAAGGGTAAAAATTTATTAGATGAAAATGAAAATGAATTTAATAATTCCATGATAGTGAAATCAAAATCAGCAAGAATCAAAGGAAGTGAGAAAAATCAACAAAATTTCATATGGGATGTTACAAATTTCATAATATTTTTTTATATTTCAATTAATTAAGGAGAGAAAATAATTGGTCTGTTAAAAATTAATTTCAAATGTGGAATATTGAATAATAATGAATTTCACTAAACAAAAATGTGTACATATATCATTTAAATTCATATTTAATTGGGATTTGATTTAATAATAAATTAAATTCCAAGAGAATTGTAACAAAGAAATGACTATAGACTTTAAATGTGATGGAGAAATGATTTTTTTTATTAGATAATTAAATATAGATGTTTTAAAGGGATAATAGGATTTAAATGCACTTATGTTTGGATATATTATCAGTCAAGACCTACAGAAATTGATTTTTAAAATTTGAATTTCGATAATAAAATAAAAATTTTGTTTTTATGAAATCACTATTATGGTGTTCTTACTTTATATATTTTAAGAGCTATAAGTTTTGGATAATCGAAATATTATCGGTTCATTTATGAGAAGGTATGAAAGGAAATAAAATTCTTTATGATATCACTAGACATTGAGAAACCGAAGAATATGGTTATATCATGCCCAATGAAAAGAAAATTACATTACTTATTGTTGTCTATGACATTGAGAACTATTTCACTTCCATAATTATTTTAGATACTCTTTATTTCAAGGATCAACCAATTTTAAATGAAGGCTACCATTAAAAGTATAGAGGAAATATTAATTTTTTCATTAGAAAAGGAAGAATTTCATTCCTGATGAGATAATTGAATAGATAAAATCTATATTTTCTCAGTATTTGTT
The DNA here is from genome assembly GCA_963277665.1 of Viscum album. NCBI lineage: Eukaryota > Viridiplantae > Streptophyta > Magnoliopsida > Santalales > Viscaceae > Viscum > Viscum album. Next base: position 2,056,595,730 of record OY728123.1, on the reverse strand, counting down.
TATTTACAATATTTTTAATCTATATTTTCTTGGAGTTGATATTATTTTTTTGATTTTTAATATGTAAATGATTCACAAATAACATATAGAATTTAAAAAGTGTAATTGGGGAAAATACGTAGGGTTAAATGATTCATATGAACTGAAATACATAAACATGTGACAAAGAATTGCTCTTCACCTAATAGATCCATTTAAGAAAGGAGAAATCATCTCTCAGGAATGAAGACTGGAGCGGGGGCCCTGTCGGGCGGCGCCACACAAAGAGAAAACCCTAGTTTAGGGTGGAAGAGAGATGACCAAACCTTCGCCGAGGTGGTTGAAGGTGAAAAAGCATGCTCCGATTTGAAGATGGAAGAGATTATTGCTCCAAATGTATTCAAGCAGCGAGGTTTAACTACAATTTCCTTTTCAAAGGATGAGGTAAACTCCTTTGCCTCTGATCTTCGTTTTGCCTTGGTCGGAGAATTTTCAAAGCAGCGTCCCTCACTCATGTTCTTGTGTAAGACGTTAGAAGGATCAGATTTTTTGATTTTAGCATTGGTTTTTTAAACTCCTGGAATGTGTTGTTTAGATTTTCTTTGGATTCTGATTATTACCATTTTTGGATGCGTGGTTCTTGGTCTTTTGGGAGAGAAATTATAAAGGTTCATAAGTGGTCTCCATATTTTGTTTCGGGCTTTGAATCCCCCATTGTTCGCATCTGGTTAGCCTTCCCTGGCCTGCCGATTCACCTGTTTAAGAAGAGGGCCTTATTATCAATTTCCATGATTTTTGGAACTCCTATTAAATTAGATTTTTCCACATTGAATCTATCTTGGCCCTCAGTTGCTAGAGTTTGCACTGAAATTGAATTATCCAAGGATTTTCCCTCTTGTTTTTGGATCCAAAATGGTGAGAATGGATTTATTCAGGATGTTGTTTTTGAGAACCTTCCACCATTTTGTAAAAAATGTTCCAAAGCAGGTCACTATTATAATGAATGTGGGAAGTCAGTAGTGCACACACAAACACTTTTTAAGTCAACTTGGGTTGAAAACAAAAGCCTAGTATGGAATATAATCAAATTGTTTCTATCAAGGGTGCTGCTCAGGTTGTTGTTGTTGATTTTGTTGATAATAAAACCTCTAACTTAGTGCCTAGAGATAATATGAAGGATAATCACATTGCTGAAAATCAAGTTGAGGCCTTATCCATGGCTGTCTTAGATGATACACCCCATACTTCTATTCATAATCAGGTTACATTACAGGAACCTGATGGGGTTGTAATGGAAAAAGGGAGAGTTACAACCCCTACTTCAAATACTAATGAATGCCTTATCTCGACTCAAGATAGCACACAATCTATAAAAGAAAATGAAGTTGAAAGAGATCTTGAGTCCTCTGATCATAATGATACTCTGGGACAGAATGAAGATACCCCTCTAAATTCTTTGGCAAAAAAAGGTAAATAACCCTTGGTGTATGAGGATGGTTTCATCACCCCTCATCCAAGAAAGACTAGAATATGCAAAGATTACTCCAACACTTAATGAACAATTGTGACAAGATCAGTGAATTCTTCCAAGTCTAAACCTATTGAATCCCCTCAGGAAAAAATTCTCATTGATAATTCCAACCCTCAACCTGTAGAGAGCCCTCAATAAAACTCTCAGGTTGTTGTCTCTCGTACTTTATTGTACTACTTTAATCAGAATTTTGACGAACATGAGCTACAAGAGTGGATTCAATATATGGATAGGCAACAATAAATTTCCCTTAAAGAGTTTCAGGATGGTATGATATCAGTTGTAGAGTATCTTAGTATAAAATAATCCATCTCCACTGGAAAATCGAAGATGAGCATCAAATCATCCTAATTCTAGATGTTTTTTCTCCTTTTCTTTGATTCGGTTCTTTTGATATTCTTCTTTAACATCTGGTGAAGCTTCTTATTAGCTATTTCTTTTGATGTCTTTGTTTGAATACTGTTTCTTTAGTTGTTGTCCCTCAATGTGTCTCTGATCTGGTTGAGGGTGACATTCTAGTTTTGAGGGATGCTACATATTTTGGGCACAGTTTTTAGCCCCTTTTTCTCACTACTGGGTTCGGTTTGCAGTTTCTCTTGGACTTGTTGCTTTGGGTTTTTGATATTGGTGGTCACTGCTTTTGAGGCTGATGTTGCTTTTGAGATCTTGATATGCTACTTTTAAGGGGAACTTGTGAGATTCTTCTTTTCGGTTTGAATCTTCTTTTCAAGGCCGGATTAATCAGCTCTGATCTGAAGAGATGGCTGGTTTTTGTAGTTCAACATTCTTGGATTATCATACTGCATAAATGTTTCATAAAAAATCTGCTTTAATGGCTTTTTCTGTTTTGTTGAGACTTGTGTTGCATCATTCTTCATTTGAAGATGGTTCCTCTTGATGTCTATGTCCTGAAGCTCTATCTGGCTGCTTTCTATGTTCTTGTTCCTACATAATGTTCTGATCTTATCTTGAACTTTCCACTATGATTCTGCTTGATCTGCTATACAGAATCTTGATTCTTATTATGACCTATTAAGATCCCTTTTGGTGGAATTGGATGCATGTAATCCTTGTCCTTAAGACTCCTGATGTAGCATATTCTGAAGTTGGACTCTCTTGAAGTCTCTATTTTAATGCTCACTCTGGCTGGTAATGGTGATGTAAGTTGTCTGGTTTCTTATTTTGGGATGATGATGTCTTTGTTATTTGTATCCCCATTAATTACCTGCTGGTGTAAGTGTATTACACCTCGTGTTTCTATTGTTTCTTTTTTATTTTAATAAATTCCATTGGGGGCATGCATTGGGAAACCAGTTCATTTCTCTGGCTTCTTAAAAAAAATTCATTTTAGAAATAGAGCTCTTTGATAGATTCCTAATGATGTAATGTTGGATGTGTCAATAAAAGGTATGGATCCCCCCCCATATATAGTAATATCAAATCCCAATTAGTTTAATTTAAAAATAAATAAATAATGAAACTAATTATGTTTTTTGAAGGTTTTATATTTCGATGTTTTTGTTCAAAAATTAATTATTGGGAACCCTTTATTTTATAATAATAAACATTCCCCATTGACCAAGGGTCAATGAGTTTTATAAAACCGTTATTAAAAATATTTTATTTTATTTTTATTATTTGATTTTATAATTATTTTAAAATGTGTGGTGGATCAATTTATTTCAGGTTATACATATTTTATTTATTAAAATATTTTTTTAATTGAATGAGGTTATGTGCAAGTAAAACATATATTTAATATTTATAAAATATTTTAGTATATTTATATTTCCTTTATTTGTAAAAAGGGTAAAATATTTTAATATTTTTAAAATATTAAATGTTAAAAATTGTATTTTTTATTTTATTTATCAACATCGAATTAACATTTTAAATAAAATTCAGGCCTTTGGAACATCTATTTTTCATGGGAAACTATTTTGATTTTAATTCCCAAAATATAATGGAATTTAATATAATTAAATTATTGTATTTCAGAATATTATATTGACAATAAAAATCTAGGTTGAAATCTTTAAATGTATTTAATGTATTAGCTATAATATTCCTAGATGGTTGGATAGTCACTAGAGAGGTGGTGAATTAGGTGTGATAGTTTTCATCTAATTCGATTTTATTTCATTTATCCTCCTTTACTATTTGAAACAAAGTCATAGTTAAGATATATGATGCTATCAATTCTTACCCAACACACTACACCACAAGAAAAATAATAATCAATCTGAAGAAAAACACATTTTATTTTTAAAATGTTTTACCTAAAATGGGGAAATATACTCCTCGTTCTATTTTGGTTGAGTCTTGTACATAGATTATCACTACTGTATTAAAGTGGTTAAAAATGATAGAGAATGTATCATCCTTAAAAACACTTACACTAATGATTTTACACAACTATATTCCATATGGAAGGTTTTATATCCATATCCTAATGAAAATATATATCCTATAATGGGTTATTTATATTATCTCCCACCTGTCATCAGTTTACCATCTGATATAGATATTGTTATAAAAGATCATAATAATGTGCAGTGATCCTCCTAGAGGTTCTATAGAACAATATCACCAATCTAATTTTGAATTTTACTATATTAAATGATGATATACTCTTCCTCGGTGACATTTCTTTGACCACCAATATTTAATTAGTCACAATATCATGTACATCAGCCTTATTTTCTCAACTCAGTCTTAGAGTTAAAAATTTATTTGGATTGTAGGACAAATCATATTATCTTCTTCCTCAATCCCCTAATTCTTCAAGAACCATGATACCTAGATCATGAATATCATCAACATTATTATCCTACAATAAATCTTTTATTCATTTTTCTAAATCATCTTATATGATATATGAATATAGCAGGGTTGGAATTTTATAACCCTGTCACGACCCAACCCTACCCAGGCTCGAGCTGCAACTACCCCAAGCACGCCTCAATAGGCCAGGGGATGGAGACCAGCGCTGAAGGCACAATAACTCAGGGAGGCCTTTGCCTATGTACCTGTACACACACACACACACAACAGACTCAATGAAAAAGTGTAGAGTAAAAAGGAAAACAAAGGGAAACTGCTGCAAATAAACCACAATGTGCATCGTCTTATATAAGTACAAAGTATAAGTTGAAGGTAACTGAAAAATAAAAGGGGAAAAACATGCACCCAACCAGAAAAGGTGCCACAACCTGGAAACAGGTAAACAAAAGAAAAACATCCAGAAGGGGTCCCCCACCTGGGACCTAACCACGACCACTGCACGCGGTCGAAGCTCCTGAACTCCTAAGCTCCTCTGACGTCATGTCCAACATGTCTGTCATCTGAAAGGGCACACCAAGTACGGGAAAAGACCAAGCATAGGTGAGTATAAAAATACTTAGTATGATACCCCGAAGGCTTTAGGGAGCAACAAAGGAGGTACTGAAGTGTGAGCAGTAGAGTTAACGGGGAAAAGTAAAGGAGTACAACCGAGAGTGCAGTAAAGAGTCTAGCTCAACCCAACAAGAGGAAAAAAGGTAGACTTGTTGAGACACAAGGAGCTGGAAAAGGTGAGAAGATGAACTTCCCGTTGAGTCTTTGCTACTTATAGCAGGAGATTAGACTCGTCCAACCATGAGAAACTAGACACAGAAAGCACGTGGAATACCACACGCGTCTTCACCTCTCCTGGAAGGAGAGTAACCAAACCCAAGAAGTGGGTACTAGAACAAGGTATATACCAGTTCATATGCTCAACAAGAAGCCTGAAAAATGTCGTAAGGGGATCTCCATGCCGTAGCTTAGCCCAAGAAAAGAGTAGCCAACAGTCCCAAAAGTAACACCATCGATGCCCAGCATCCCGCACGTCTGCCCCTAACTACAAGTCAACGGCTCAATCACAGCACCTCGACACTGTCCGCTTTGGGTGGCACTGACTTGCCCACAGGGTTTTAGGTCGCGTCACAAGGACGTGTCTCGGTGGGGAAAGCGCTCCTCATACTTGAGGGTTCTGGGGGAACGTCAAACCACACCATGTCACTGTCCCACAGTCAAGAGATCTGCTCATAGTCGACAGCTAACCCCCTGCCCAGCCCCGCTAGAGGGTCCCTGGAAGTCAACAGGCTCCAACTACAGGGAGACCCAGAATGTCAACAGGTGCCACACTGCCCAGTCCCGTAATAGGGTAATCCACTGGAGAGATACCCGGCTAAAGTCGGCGAGGGAACCACTGGCCAGCCCAGCTGGAGGTCACCTGGCATCGGGGACCATTGCCCAGCCCACCTGGAGGTAAGCCCGACATCGGGGACCACTGCCCAGCCCTACTGGAGGTAAGCCCGGCATCGGGGACCACTGCCCAGCCTTGCTAGATGTAAGCCCAACATCGAAGAACACTGCCCAGCCCAACTGGAGGTATGCCCGGAACCGCTCTGGCCATCCCTGCTAGATGGTACTGCTCGGTGAACACTGTTGTACTAGCCACCCATGCTGGATGGTAACCCACTGGCGAGCCCTACTCTGAACAACCTCAGCCCCCCTCATAACAAAGTCAGCCCTGCTGGAAACAACCTCAGCAATGCTGCTAACAACCTCCTGGGTAGAGGATCAGTACCCACGTAAAGTGTTGGTCACACCGAATCCATAGGAACTCTACCAGGGAACAAAAATCAACGGGAGAAACTCCCCGGGCCTCTCAAGGTGATCACGCTCCAATCCTCTGAGTCACTGTCGAAGCGGACTGAGATAACTCATCCCAGAAAGTGGGGAAAAACACCCACACTGTACAAACAACCGTAGTCGTAAACGGTGCCGCAGTCCGGTAAAAGGGCACAGTACTGAAACCCCTCACAGCTGAAGAACAGAGGAACAAACCATCTCTGTCGGCCAAATGAGGAGAGAACCAGGGGAAAACTCAACCCTGATGGTCTGAAAAATGAGCACAGAGACAGGGGAAGACTCAACCCAACTGGTCAAAAGTCGAGAACCGAGGAACCCTCTACGTCACGAGAGGTCAAAAGTACGTAAAACGGAGCACGACACGCACATGGGGCCCACAAGACGTGTGTCCCCAAGTCAACCCCCAACCAAGTGCACAAACAGTCTCAAGTACAAACCACACGTACCTCCAAGCGCTCCAGTATACTCCCAGAGCGTACCTATTTTTCAGCCCATGGGATATCATGCACACGGAACCCAACGTCAACGCGAAGGCATGACCTAACATTTCCAACTTTCTGCCTCAAGGACTGGGGCACGACCAACCGCATCTATTCAAGCGTTACTTCACTCACATGGGAGTGTACGCGATCACACGCCAAGGGTCCACTACAAACACAGTAGAAGAACCTCCCCCGGGGCACCTTCACATTTCCACATTTAATAAGATCCCGTAAGAGGCTCCTCACAACCAAACGGATTGCACCGTTTATTACTCGTGAAAAAACACGCAAGATAGACTAATTACTCACCTCAAACGGATATCCGACGAAAAAGTCACCAACACCGCCTCACGCCCGAACGGCATCCCGTGATCCCGAGCCTCGGCCTCGAAAATAGTCGGGTGCATCGCACCATTGGAATCCCCTCAGGAAAACACGTCAAAAAGACTTCTTCCTTGAGCGCAATAGATATCTAGAGAAAAAGGTGCATTTCGGTGACCGCACATGAGCGGTGATACGTGGGACCCGCATCCCGGCCTGGAAACACAACGAACGGATCGCACCATTTAGATCCTCTTGAAAAAGTACACAAGTTGGACTATTCACCCATCCAAAACAGTCACCCGGCGATGGAGATGGAAAATCACCATCAACTCTCAAACGGCCCTCATGGGGCCTGCACCATCACGCGGAATTCGGGCGGGCGGATTGCACCATTGCAATCCCCTCAGAAAAACATCCAGAATTGACTGCTCGAATGCCCCAAATGGACGCCAGATGAAAAAGTCGTGAAACGTTGCACGCATCTCAAAAGACGGGCCGTGGGGCCCGCACCTCAACTCAGGATTCAACGCCCGAAACCACCCAGGAAAGATTCTCCCCGGTTCCAGGGTTCCAGCACCAATGACGGCGTTCAAAACGGATGTCGGATGCGTCTGTTCTATCCAAAACGAAAATCCATGAAAAAAGCGCTCAACTGTTTGACGACGTGTCGTGCTTCCGAGGCCCCTGTCTCGGGGATTAAAATCACCCGAAACCATCTCAAAAAGTTTGTCTTGTTTCAAAGAACGTGTCACCGCTGACGGCATGTGAATCCGACGCTCGATGAATGATTTATTAGATATAAATCATTTTCCTAATAATAATAATATTGTTATTAATATTATTATTAAAAATTTATTAATTATTTATTTTTATTATTATTGTTTTCTTTTAAACCTGCCGCGGGGTCCTGAGGGACCCCCTTTTTTTCCAAGTCAACCCGGCCATTTGGCCGGGTCCAACTCATCTCTGTAGTTTGCCGCGTGACCTCGGATTCCGTATCAACCGACCGGCTGCACCGGCCGGTCTCCCCCTGCGTCGCCCGCCCGATGGAGCCCCCTCGCACCACTGACGCTCGTCGTCGCGCCCACAGCTGCCTCCGCGGCCACTCCGCCACAACACCAGCTGTCGACCGCCGTCCAGAGCTCGGCCTCACGCCGCTGCCACCGTTTGAAGCTCGCGTCAACCACCCGCGGCCGTGACCCACCGACTCGCCCGCAGCCTCTGTGGACCGCTGCCTCCGACACCCGGTCCTGCCGCCGTAAACCGATCAGTCTCTCCAAACCGTCCAGAAAAACTACCAAAACCCGCAACATTCGGTGGGTGATTACGGGCACGTCAGGTCTCAGATTTTAGAACCAAAAAATGCGTTGGTCAGATTATAATTTATACTACGCATATATGGGCTTTGATCGAAGATTTATCAAAAGATTCATGCAGCAAATTGATTTCAAAGGGAGGTGCGGGAATTTAAAAACGTTGCAAGATCCTACCTCGATGGGCTTTGCCCAAAGCTTTGCCGCGATCCGTCGGAGCCACGCCTCTCCGGAGCTATCTCGCTGGTGTGGAGTAGGATAGGGAGAGGAGGGGTTTCACCAGGGGTGGAAATGAGGGAGAGGGGAGGGTTTGGATTAAGTAGAAAATAAAAATTAATTCAATTAATTTTTATTAATTACTCACGAAAGGACCCACCTCTGAAACACTCGACGAGGTCGAGGTTAATCCTATCCTAGGGTAAACACCACCTTCTGAGAACAACAGTGGTCTCGGAATTTTAATCTGAGACCCTATTCAAAAGTTATTAAACTTAGAACCTGAGGCCTCCAAATTACGAAAATGCCACTGGGGCCATTTATCACAGACGGGCCGCGCCCGTGAAACTTACACCCCTCCTTGGGTAAACACCACACTCCCAACTCAATGGTACCCTCTTTTTTCCAATCTGATCCACCATTTAAGAGATACTTGAGTTTCACCATTAAATGAATAAATTAAATAATTAATTTATCCATTTAACGTTTTGAAAGCAAGTGAGGGGTCTAAACATCCTGCGCCAACATGTTTTATGTCGTTCCTAGGGTAAACACCCCATTACGGACCCATCTGTATACCCGGATCTCTGATCTGAAGCACCGTTCAGGAGTTATCCCATTTATTTTTCATTTCCAGTGTGACGCACTAAATATTTAATTCCGACCACTCCGGTGCTCAGAATCACACGCCATCTGAAGGCGCTGCTCTGGAATAACATCAAGAATATTCCAATGTCTTTCACAGCAAAAACTGGGTTCTTACATCATTCCCTCCTTCGTGATTTGCATCCCCGAAATGCAAAACTAAGGAACAACACAAGGTACTAAGCCCACACCTGGCTCTCTTGTTCCCAGAAGAACCCTCGCACAGCTCTGTGCCACCGCACACAGACCAAAGGATTTGATCTGTTCACGTGAGGTCTGCACTCGCTGATGAAGTGCACCCACTCTAGAATTTGGGGTTAGGGCAAGGCGTTAGGGAACCTCTCCATCCCCTTGCACAGTATCAAACATCCCAAAGGCTCTCAGGGGTAGCTCACCTCCCCAACCGAACCTCTACGTCGCATGTCGTGACTGGAATCAGCGCCTGCACCTGGAACAAGGCCCAACGATTCTCTATTTTAGAATATCCATATAGTGAAACACCCAATGATGTCTGGTTACGCATGTTTTCACAGTCGATGTCCCACGACCAGGACTCTATTACACACTCAGGGAGCGAAGGAGTCAAGAACATTGACTAGAGAAAAATGTCTCACGCCTTTTACCTTACCAACACAGGGTTACAACCAATGCCCTGCATCACCCTGGTAACACCTCAAACAAAGAGGAGGGAGGAAATCATTCCACACACAGAGTCTAAAAATTCTACTGCATAAAGTAGAAGAGCTGTAGCGCGTACCTCTTATCACCTCATGCTCTGCAAGATTTTAGACATCCAATGCTCGCAGCTGTCCTCGGTTCCAACTGTCAGCTCCCATAGCCTATTGTGGACCACCCAGTGGAGATGGGAAGACCTCGTAAAGCCGCCCCCCACTACCAGATCCTTCCGCTCCTCTGCTAGCACCGCCTCTCTGGGTACTATTCTGATCACAACGTTGCCTCTATCATGGTGGTGCACCTGTTGCCTGCCCAAAGCTCACTGCATACCAGGTCGGGCAGTCCCGTGCCAGGTGACCTCACCGGTCGCAAGCATAGCACTGACTCCCTCCAGGCTACAATGGTGCCCAACAGTGACACTGTGGTGTACGACCACAGCCCGGGATCCACTCATGGAAGGGCATCCTCGGCTGAGGCCTTTCACTTTTCTGCCACAGTGGTATACGACCACGTCTCTGAAACCGGTAGTGGAAAGGCCACCTGCGTTGAGGTTCTGCATGCCGATGCCCACTAACTGTGGAAAACGTCTCGGTTCCAACGTTCCTGCTGCCACCACCAACTCTAGAACATGACAGGACGCCCTCTGTCACTAGGGCCTCCTCTAGCACCCCAGCATATGTGGAAATTCCCAAGGGTAATATGACAGCACGAATCTCTCGATGGAGACCCTTCTCGAAGATTCGCGCTCGGAATTTGTTGTCATGGACAAATTCCGGGTAAAAGTGTGCACGGTATGCAAAATTATACGAATACTCGGCCACCGTCATCCCTCCCTACTGAAACTGCAGGAGCTCCTGAATCCGAACGGAGCGCAAGCAGGAGGGGAAAAACTCCTCACGAAACAACAACTGAAAGTATCCCCATGAAAGCGACGACTTGTCAAGAAGCTGAGTCACCAGACTCCACCAAAACCAAGCTGGTCCACAAAAAGGGTGGCTTCAAAAGCCACTCTTTGATCTGTCAGCGTCTGCAAAAGCCTGAAAAGGTGAACAACTGCCTCTAGCCAAACCTCTCCTACCTGAGGTTCTGGCTCACCACTGAACCTCAGCGGTCTCTGCTGCTGGAACTCACGGAGCGCGCTCAACCTGACCTCAAGCCCCGCCTGCTCTACTGAAGCCGTCTGCTACTCAACAGGTGGGGGTGCTATTACTGGGCCACCCAGGGAAAGGGGATCGCATGATGGGTCCTGGACTGTGGCCTCGTAGCTCATAGTGTCATCATCACAAACCAAAGCTGGTATCCTGGCTGGCTGTCTTCGCGGAGACATACTGAAAATCATCAAGGAGTGTCATGGTAAGATGAGAATATATGTATACACCAATAACAAAAACGATGGATGAGGAGCTGACTCAAGAAGGACAGTCAATACTCAGTCCTATGTGATGCACAAACCAATTTTCCCTGCAATAAGTGTCTCAGCATGCCGAGTCAACAAGCGTGTTATCAAGGTCCTGGTGAATGGATACGTCGGTTGCCACACCTTCACTGGACTCCCTATCCTGAGAGCCGCTCTCGAGACACGTTAACACTGTTTCAATAAATCCAAACCAATTCCTTTTATTTCAGGGACGTCCGAACCATGTCACAAATAATGAACCACCTTTGATACCACTTTGTCACGACCCGACCCTACTCGGGCTCGAGCCGCAACTACCCCAAGCCCGAATCCATAGGCTAGGGGCTGGCGACCAGCGCCGAAGGCAAAATAACTCAGGGAAGCCTTTTCCTAAGTACCTATACACACACACGCAGCGCACTCAATGAAAAAGTGCAGAGTAAAAAAGGAAAACAAAGGGGAACTGTTATAAATAAACCACAATGTGTATCGACCTCTAAATGTACAAAGTACAAGCTGTAGGTAACTGAAAAAGAAAAGGGAAAAAACACGCACCCAACCAGAAAAGATGCCACAACCCGACAACAGGTAAACAAAAGAAAAATAGCCAGAAGGGGTCCCCCACCTTGGACCAAATCACGACCACCACACGCGGTCCAAGATCCTGAACTCCTAAGCTCCTCAGACGTCACATCCAACCTGTCTGTCGTCTGAAAGGGCACGCCAAGTGCGGGAAATTCTCAAGTATGGGTGAGTATGAAAATACTCAGTAGGATACCCTGAAGTCTCAAGGGATCAACAAAGGAGGTACCTTAGGGTGAGAAGTATGGCCAACAGGGAAAAGTAAAGGAGTAAAATCGAGAGTGCAGTAAAGAGTCCAGCTCAACCCAACAAGAGGAAATAAGGTAGACTTGTCCAGACACAAGGAGCTAGAAATGGTGAGAAGATGAAATTCCTGTCGATTCTTCAATACCTATAGCAGGAGGGTAGACTCGTCCAACCATGAGAAACTCGACACGGAAAGCATGTGGAATACCCCGTGTCTCTTCGCCTCTCCTGGAGGGAGAGTAACCAAACCCAAGAAGTGGGTACTAGAACAAGGTATATACAAGTCCATATTCTCAACAAGAAGCCCAAACAAGGTCGTAATGGGATCTCCATCCCATAGCTCAGCCCAAGAAAAATGTAGCCAACAATCCCAGAAATAACACCATCGATTCCCAGCATCTCGCATGTCTTCCCCGAACTACAAGTCAAGGGCTCAATCACCGCACCTCGACACTATCCGCTTTGGGCGGCACTGACTCACCCGCACAGTTTTAGGTCGTATCACAAGGACACATCTCGGTGGGCAAAGCGCTACTCGTACTTCAGAGTTCTGGGGGAACGTCAAACAACACCACATCACTACCCCGCAGTCGAGAGGTCTGCTCAATGTCGACAGGCGACCCCCTACCCAGCCCCGCTGGAGGGTCCCTGGAAGTTAATGGGTTCCCACTATAGGGAGACCCGGAAAGTCGACGCGTACCACATTGCCAAGTCCCGTAACAGGGTAATCCACTAGAGGGAGACCGAGCTAAATTCGGAGATGGGAACACTACCCAACCCAGTTTGAGGTAACCCGGTATCGGGGACCACTTCCCAGCCTAGATCGAGGTACGCCCGACATCAGGGACCATTGTCCAGCCCTGCTGGAGGTAAGCTCGACATCGGGGACCACTGCCCAGCCCCACTGGAGGTAAGCCTGGCATTAGGGACCACTGCCCATCCTAGCTGGAGGTGATCCTAGAACTACTCTGGCCATCCCTGCTGGATGGTATTTCTCGGTGAACACTGTTCTATTGGCCACCCCTGCTGGATGTTAACCCACTAGCGAGCCCTGCTTGAAAAAACTTAAGCCTAGCTAGTAACAACCTCAGCCCTACTGGAAACAACCTCAGCCCTGCTGGTAACAACCTCTTCAGTAGAGGATCGGTGCCCGCGTAAAGTGTTGGTCACACCGAATCCACAAGAACTCTACCAGGGAACAAAAAGCAACAAGAAAAACTCCCCGGGCCTCTCAAGGCGATCACGCTTCAATCCACTGAGTCACTGTCTAAGAGGACCGAGACAACTCATCCTAGAAAGTGGGGGGAAATTCCCACACTGTACGAACACCCGTAGTCGTAAACGGTGCCATGGTCCGGTAAAAGGGCATAGTACTGAAACCCCTCACAGCTGAAGAACATAGGAACAAACCATATCTGTCTGCCAAACGAGAAGAGGACCAGGGGAAAACTCAACCTTGCTGGTCAAAAAAACAAGCATGGAGCTAGGGGAAGACTCAACCCTTTTGGTCAATAGTCGAGATCCAAGGAACCCTCTACATCACGAGAGGTCAAAATTACGTAAAACAGAGCAGGGCACGCACATGGGGCCCACACGATCTGTGGCCCCAAGTCAATCCCAAACCAAGCACACAAACAGTCTCAGGTACAAACCACACATACCTCCAAGAAGTCCCGTATACTCCTAGAGTATACCTCATTTTCCGCCCAAGGGATATCCTGTACGTGGCACCCAACATCAACGTGAAGGCGGACGTAACATCTCCAAGTTGTCGCCTCAATGACTGGGGCACGACCAACAACATCTATTCAAGAGTTACTTCACTCACACGGGAGTGCACGCGATTACATGCCAAGGGTCCGCTACAAACATAGTAGAAGAACCTTCCCTGGGGCACCTTCACATTTCCATATTTAATAAGATCGTGTAAGAGGCTCTGCACAACCAAACGGATCGCACCATTGTAGTCCTCATGGAAAAAGACGTGAGATAGACTACATACTCGCCTCAAAAGGATATCAGGCGGAAAAGTCACCAACACTGCCTCATGCCCGAACGACGTCCTGTGATCCCGAGCCTCGGCCCCGAAAATAGTCGGGCGCATCACACCATTGCGATCCCCTCGGGAAAACATGTCAAAAAGACTGCTCACTTGAGCGCAATAGATATCTGGATAAAAAGGTGCATTTCGGCGAACCCCACACGAACGGTGCTACGTGGGACCCACATCCCGGCCCCGAAACACAATGAACGGATTGCACCGTTGCGATCCTCTCAAAAAAGTACACAATTTGGACTATTCACCCGTCCAAAATGGTCGCCCTGTGATGGAGATGGAAAATCACCGTCAAAGCCCAAACGACCCTTGTGGGGCCCGCACCATCGTGCAGAATTAGGGCGGGGAGATTGCACCGTTGCAATCCCCTCAAAAAAACATCCAGAATCGAGTGCTCGCACGCCCCTAACGGACGTCCGACGAAAAAGTCGTCACACGCTGCACGCAGCTCAAATGACGGGTCATGGGGCCCGAGCCTCAACTTCGGCTTCAATGCCCAAAACCATCCTGGAAAGCTTCGCCCCAGCTCTAAGGTTCCAACTCCACTGACGGCATTCAAAAACGACATCGGATGCGTCCGTGCCGTCCAAAACAAAAATCCCCAAAAAAAGCGCTCAATCGTTTGACGAAGTGTCGCGCTTCCGAGGCCCCTGTCTCGGGGATTAAAATCACCCAAAACCATCTCAAAATGTTCTTCTTGTTTCAAATAACGCATCGCCGCTGACGGCGCGCGAATCCGACGCCCGACGAATGATTTATTAGATATAAATCATTTTAATTATAATAATTATAATAATATTATTATTATTATTAAAAACTGATTAATTATTTATTTTTATTAATATTGTTTTTTTAAACCTACCGCGTGGTCCCGAGGGACCCCCTTTTTTTCCAAGTCATCCCGACCATTTGGTCGGGTCCCACTCATCTCCCGAGGTCACCGTGCGACCTCGGCTTCCACAGCAACCGGCCGGCTGCGCCGGCCGGTCACCCCCTTCGTCGCCCCCCCGAAGGAGCCCCCTCACACCGCCGACGCCCGCCGTCACGCCCGTAGCCGCCTCCGCGGCCGCTCCGCCTCAATACCAGCCGCCGTCCAGAGCTCGGCCTCACGCCGCTGCCGCCGTCCTGAGCTCGCGCCGACCACCCGCGACCATGACCCACCGACTCGCCCGCAGCCTCTGCGGACCGCTGCCTCCGACACCCGGTCCTGCTACCGTGAACCGGCCAGTCTCTCCAAACCATCCAAAAAAACAACCAAAACCCGCAACCGTCGGCAGGTGATTGCGAGCGCGTCGGGTCTCAGATTTTAGAACCGAAAAATGTGTTGGTCAGATTATAATTTCTACTACGCATATATGGGATTTGATAGAATATTTAACAAAATATTCGTGCAGCAATTTGTGTTCAAAGGGAGGTGTGGGAATTTCAAAACGAAGAAAGATCCTACCTCGATGGGCTTCGCACGAAGCATTGTCGTGATCCTTCGGAGCTGCGCATCTCCGAAGATGTCTCGCCGGTGTGGAGGAGGAGAGGGAGAGGAAGGGATTCACCAGGGGTGGAAATGAGGGAGAAGGGAGGGTTTGGTTTATGTAGAAAATAAATATTTATTTAATTAATTTTTAATAATTACCTACGAAAGGACTCACCTCTGAAACACTCGACGGGGTCGAGGTTAAGCCTCCCCTAGAGTAAACACCACCTCCTGAGCACAACAGATGTCTCGGAAGTTTAATCCGAGACCCCGTTCAAAAGTTATTAAACATAGCGCCTGAGGCCGCCATATTACGAAAATGCCCCTGGGGCCATTTTTCACAGACGGGTTGCGCCCGTGAATCTTACACCCCTCCTAGGGTAAAAGGCATGCTCCAAACTCAACAGTGCCCTCAGTTTTCCAATCTGATCCACCATTAAAGAGATACTTGAGTTTCAACATTAAACGAATTAATTAAGTAATTAATTTAGCCGTTTAACGTTCCGAAAGCGAGCGAGGGGTCCAAACTTCCCGCGCCGACATGTTTTATGTCGTTCCTAGGGTAAAAACCTCATTCCAGACCCATCCGTACACCCAGATCCCTGATATGCAGCACCGTTCAGGAGTTATCCCATCTATTTGGCATTTTCAGTGTGAACGCACTGAAAATTTAATTCCGGCCACTCCGGGGCTCGGAATCGCACGCCTTCTGAAGGCGCTGCTATGGAATAACATCAAGAATATTCCAAAGTCTTTCATAGAAAAAATCGGGTTATTACAAACACTTATCCTTATTATAATTCTTTTCACTCTTTTTTATTTCAATGAACAAAATCTATTATGTGAAATATAATCATCTTTCTTCTTTGATATATAAATTAATATTAATAATGTATTATTGATTCCTCAATTCATAATTCTTTGATACTAAAGGTATTCAACACCTATATGTAGTATCACGTTTCTACACATTTTATCTAAATTAATTTTCATACTAATATCCATTTTTTCTTCTAAAAATCCATTGAATATTCTTTCAATAATTTGAAATTGGAACCCCCCCCCCTTAAAAAAACATTTTCCTTGTTCTAAATATTTCAAAGGTTCTTCAAGATATTAATATCTATTTTGAAATCATTAGTAAATACGTGAAATGTTATATTTGAAATCCCAGAAATATCCTTCCAATATCCTCTCATTTAATTATCCACTAATCATAGCTTAATGCCCAACCGGTGATATTTAACATCACAGATAATAGTTCATCGTTACAATTTATCTCAAGAATCATAACATTTTTTCCATAAGAAAACATTATATTTAAATTTAATTTCTATAGTATTTCTTTTGTGAGATCTAAGATATTATGAATCGTGCATTAATTATTACATAAAAAACATTATTATTTTCAAATTTTTAACTCAAATAGAAATACCTTACGTATATAAATATTATCTATCACAACGATTATCCATAATTTTTCATTATTCTATATAGAAATATTTAATATATCACTCTGAAGTTACTCTTAATTATCATTGTAAGATTTTTTCCATTGACGATATGTCAAATTTATCCCAAAGGTAATCATAAATATTATAATATTAGTCATTAAATATTGATTAAAGGATCTTTCCCTTGATAGAATTTTTTTAATAATCCCATACATATTGGTCATAAGATACCTTGATTATGGATTTGTACTTTGCCATATTTTTTTGTAAGCTTTAATAAATATATCACATATTCTCCATCACATATTAAAAAATATATTACATACCATGAATTTAATATATTTCTATTCATGTGAAATTTCTTGTATATTCATGTATGTTTTCATGACATATTTCTATAGCCAATAGATTCCGATGAAAAATATCATATCTACCAATTTATGATTATTTCCACTTAAAAAATATACATACTTCAGAACCTGGTGCATCTTATGTAATATTCTAATATTAACTAATGTATTATAGTTCCATACAAAACTTTTCCAATTCTTTTGTTTTATTAAAAACAAAAATATATTACGTATGATATTCACACTCCATCAAATCGGCTCAAAACCTCTTCAAACCATCTTGGGAAAAAATAAATAATTTCATTTCATCAAGAAAGAATTTAAATAAATTCAAAAATTATCAATATATTCTTCAAACATCATTAAAAATTCCCTACAACATATGAGTACTCATAATTGAGTAACTGAATAAAACTTCACTACCATAACACTTATCAAAAATTTATATCTTTTGACTATTGATATTTTCTAGTTAATGGAACATATTTTTTTATTTACAATACAATGATGGATTCTCAATATTCTATCCAACCTTCACAATTCGTTTCACATAGGTCCTTAAGATATTTAATATCCATGCTCTCAATATTATAATAATCATGATATAGACAATGATTTCACTTTCTATTAGCATTTTTCATTTATTATCTTTAATATCAACATTGAAATATTCATGTATGTGATGCATAAATCCTAAAACATTATCATATCACAAAATTATTAACTAAAAACATATGAATGAGTCACCATGAGTGCATACAATGAATAAAAACTACTTAAATGCCTTGTCTATCACTTTTTAACTTGTTCATTTATTAGGATCTTTATCAATCACTCGATACATATTTACAATCTTATAATTGAATGAAAATAAATATAATCAAAAAAATATAATAGGATTCTCAATTAAAAGTTATAAATGTAAGGAAAAGAGTTACTCATTTTATGATTCTTATATTATTTAAAATTTCTACTCCACTCCCATTGTAAAACATGATTCTCTTGAGAGAAGGATAAAATGAATTTTTTTTGAAATAAGCCATCAATTAATCAACTCTAGTTTTAATTGATTTTTTTTCACTATATGAAATAAATATGATTAAACTATGAATAAAATCACACCATAAAAGTTTTCGGTATGTAATACCAAACCAAAATATCATTCTCTAGGTTATTTGATAATGTTTTCATATATATATTATGTAAAATGAACCTAAAAAACACATCAATATAATTTAAGTTAAAGAATATTCATCCACCTTCATGATACCACTTATGATTAGATAATCAATATCTACCCATTAATAATAGTATTAATGGAATCAATAAAAGTATAGTAAAATTATCAATATACATAATTAATGATAAATTCCATCATATAAAAGAATTAAATGAATTAATTCTTTAAAACCTTTCTAAGTTCTCAACTCCTCCTCATGGGATACACACCACCAATTCCTCATCATGCATGGTCTTCTTCAAATTGAGCTCAAATAAAGATTTGACACTATGTGAAATGTTACAAGGATATGTCATGAATGTATTCAAATAATTCCATGATGGATACCTCTTCAATATTTATAGATATCATAGAATTAACCAGCTTGTCTCCCTTAATGAATCACATTCAATTTAAAATGCAAATAAACATCATTATATAAGTATATGGGAATAAGCTGGTTTTATCCTTTTCACTTTAATGAGATAGATAAGTTTTTATATTTTTGTATAGAAACCCAGCTCCTTTAAAATATATCTTAGTGATAACTCTTAATGATTTATGATATTTGAATTTTTAAATATGATCTTTCATGGGAATCATAGTCATCTTAGATTTCTCAAACATCCTCTTATAAAAAATTCCTTGTATCACATTTTCTTTAAAGAACCATTCAACCTTTTTTCTTAAACAATCCTGTTATTCATTTCAAAATGTTCTGTATATATAATAATTTTCTTACATAGTAATATAAAAAGATTTATTATGGAGTATGGATTTCATCTTCATGGAAAGAAATTTAAAAAATGAATTCACATTTATTTTATCATTGATTCTCAGTAACTCATTTTTTATGGTATCCATACCATGCATTTATTAAAATTATGTCCAATATATTTTCAAATTTCATGAAATATTTTTTTTATTTTAGTGGACCAAATTGGAAACGTTTCAAGTAATTCTTCTTCAGCGTATTCCACCAAACCAATACGTCTATTCTTTTTTACCAAAATTGATTCCCCTTATTGTCCCATCTTGCTTTATTTTTCAATCTAATTTATATCTTTCCTATACTGCTCTATGATTTATCATTTTTTTACATATTATAATAATATCCCATTTATCATGACATCCTTCTCAACCTTATGGGCTATATTTATCCCAACAGATTTATAATCGGCATGACCCAAGGAATATATACCTCTCCTTATTAATTTTTTATTTAACTATTTTAGTCTTATTATATTATTTTTAGATTGTGTTTTATTCGTGGTAATAATGAACTATCACTCATTATTAATAAAAAAATGTACTTAAATTAATAATAATGTCTTCCAAGTATCCAATTCTCCTATTTATATATAGATTCACTCTGATGTTTTTAAATAATCTTTCATCTACTCTAGGGGCATTTTCTAAATCTGATAATTTATCCTCACAAAATATGTGCCTTATAAAATCTTTTTGCATTTATATGTTATTCCAAAATTAAATGGGCTTACGAGAAATAATTTTATGGAACAAAAATTTTATAATAAACCTTTCTCTTTGATCACTAGTTCGAAACTAGACATATTTTTCAACTATCCTGTATCACCCTTTGATTTTAATACAATATTTTTTTTGATATTTCATAGGACATGCAACATTGAGTTTTAAGAGATACATGGTATACTATTGAAATAATAATATTTAATATATCTATTTTCACAAATAGTTTAGGTATGATTGAATTAAATATTTTAATAAAATTATGTAAATATTTATAAATATTGTTTTCTATTTTTTAGAATTAGTAACGAATTCCCAATAAAATCATTTTAAAATTTGATAATACATTCTCTTCAAAAATGGTTTTATTTTAAATTTTAGGTTTAGAAATTATAATTAATTTAAACCAATATCCGAAATTTTATTTTATGAAATTAAGAACTTTTTTGAAATCACCATTTCTACACTATCTTAGGGTAAAATATTGGGATTTTTTATAGAGTTACTTTTAAGCAAATAGTAAAAAATACCATTTTTGTAAAATTAATAAAATATTATTAATTAATATGGTTTTTTGTAAAATTAATAAAATATTATTAATTAATATGGTTCTTTTATAAATTAATAATATTTTGAAATCCATTATATTTTATGTACAATGATATTTAAATAAATGGAATATTGTTGTAGGAGACATCATCTCAATTTCCCTCCATGGAGACAAATTTTAATGTTATATGCCAAATTTGATATAAAGTTTTTATAAATTACCCCTTTTAAATATAATTCCATGAATATTTAAAAGTTAATTTTTTTACTTAATTTTAATTATTTAATCCATGTGTTTTTTACTTTAAACTAACCAAGTGGTATGCAATTTCATAACTCGATTTCATTTTATTGGGTTATATTACTTCTTCACTGTCTTTGATATTTTAAGCTTATGTGTATAATTACATTAAATTTTTTATTATATATTTTAAATTTTTTTATATGGATTTATGTTTGATACCTATAATCAATTCATTCATTATTCCCCACTTCTATGATTTGATCTATGTTAGAAATTTGGTCTCATTTTCAACTCCATTGAAAAAATTTAGGTATTATGAACCTATTTTTTTATGGGATGTATTTAATAGCCCTTTGAGATGGGATACCATGAATTTATTTATATTCATGGTATTTAATGTTTCATTTTAATTTATCCCATTCCTGGTTATTATGGTTCAAATTTTACTAAAGGGGTAATTGTTTTTGCATCAATCTCACTTTAACCAAGATTATTTACACTTAAATCTACATTAAAGGAAATTATTTGATCATTTTATAATAAAATATTTTAATTTCTTTATCCTATGTTTATTCTTAAAATTTATTAACAATATTACCTTTATCCTCTCTTTGGTATATAAAATGATTAATTAAAATGTTTTTATGAAAATCCAACACTGTTTATCTTTTCGATTTAAAATGATTTTCATCTATATCTGCATTAACATATTTAGAAAAAGATTTATAGTTTTATAAAATGACATATTAAAGTCATTATTACCCATATTTTGGAACTATATTTTCATAAGGTATTGATGGTATAGATGCCATGATGTTTGAGATCATGACATTCAATATTAACCATTTCCTTCATAGAGAATTTAGTTGTTATTATCTATGGGATTGGTGAATTGATATTATCAAGGGATTAATTTTATCCTAAATTTATTGTTAAAATTGAATTTGTTTTTAGTTATTTAACATTCCATACTTTTATTCCTTATAAATTCATGATATCTTCTACTATATGTAATCCTTAATGTGCATTTGATTCCACCCTTATCTAGGTTCCCTTCCCTAGGATTGAAGAAGGAATATTTGAATGAGTTCAATGGTTCATAATATTTATTATTTGTATGTTATAGTTTCTGTTTTCAAAAATAATGTGAGACTCAACTGTGAATCCAGTTTATAAATACTACTAATCTATTCAGTCATTTGGGATGTGATCACTTGTATCTGTCACTAATGTAATACAGTTTACATCACCTCTGGACTACTAGGGTCTTTGTTGTTACAATAGGTATCAAATCCAGTTTGGTAAAAACATTTTGAACTAAATTTGAGAAACCATTTATTGTCTAATATATCCCTATGACATACATTGAGCATAATTCTTATTATTTAATAACATCATATAGTTTTTGGAAGGAATATATTATTTTTTCCTAGCAATGTATCCCAATATAAATACTACAAGTGGATCTGATTAAGATATTTTATACCTAAGGGTAATAACACAAAAATGGGAGCATTTTGATTTCACCCAATCATCACATTGTATAAGAAAACATGCCTTTTTCACACCTGGTTTGACACTCACTGAGGATATACATGTGTTAATTCACATTTTCTTTATGAACCATTAAGGAGGATTTGAATAGGTGAATGATAGTGATTGACCATGGTTAAAACTAAGGATTATTAGATAGATAAGAAGGTGTCATTATTTATACATCCCATAAAGGATTATATTTCTTACCACTATGATTATTATAGCTCAAACTACGCTTATTAGTTTTTGTAAATGGTTAGAACCTAAAAGAATCATGTTAATGTTAAATGTGTTGGAAAATATGTCAATTTTGAGAAACCAAATAGGATGATGATTGGAGTGGAAATGTATCATGATTATTATTAATTCGTTATTCTGATATATTATTAACAACTTAAACATTAACCAAATATAAAACCCACTAATGAATTTAAGGATGGAGTCGTTTAAAGCTCCAGTGGTAGAGACAATTGATGAAATATTGATAAATTTCATTCATGTAAATATTCATAAAGGAGAAACCTTGGAAATTAAGTTAAAAGAATATGAAAATGTTTTATATGTGGAAAATAAGAAAATAGAATAATGAATTGATGTGGAAAAGTGAGTAGTTTAATTAATATAAATAAATTTAATCCCATAGTCAATTTTTTGTTTTTTGTTCTAAATGTGGGGAATCAGGAAATTATCCATGTTATTTACTACATTTAATGGTTAATTACTAAACCACGGATGAAAACAATTTTACGTAAAATGGTTTAAGTATTTATTTATTAAGATTCAATAATTATTTTATATAATTATTTTTTTTATAAGAATCAAGAAATATTTAAGGGTTTAGTTTGTTTTTTTGAATCATATATGTATTCATCTAAGATTGAGTCAATAAATATGGATACCATCCTAGATTTATTATATTAAGGTTGATCATATGCTTAAATTCATAGACACCACTTTTTTATATTATGTTATTGAATTTTCATGTGTGTAATAACATTTGTAGTGAAGTTTCTTTAGGTTTAGGTATACAGAACCCTTTGGTTCAACATGAAATATTATTTAAGAAATAATTATTTCTTAGTATGTTTAAATTTATTGATAACATTTGGTGTTAATATGAACATTTGTGTTAATATAATAATATTTAATTATGATTATTTAATTTACTGTAAAAAATTATTGGTATAGAAAAACCTTGTGGTTAAAATTTTATTTGATGAAAAATGATATTTTTGGGGATATTCATCCTATTTTTCATAATTTTATAGGATTTATATTAATATAATTTTATAAAAAGGAAAAAAATATATCGAGAAATATCCTATTGGATTCAATGAGGTCATGGGGCTTGAACTAACAATTGAATGGTAACAAGGGCGAATCGCCAACCACTAGCTTACATGTTTTCCTAGTTAATATGCAATTATTTTTATATAAATGATTTAATGTGTGAGCACTTATAGAGTGGATAAAGTTCATAATTTGGGGTTATAATTGAGGTTTTAATTATTAATGTATTATATTGGATAGTGTATTCTAACTACCTTGTATTTATAAGATATAGTGACAGAATACAAGACTTTTCACTCTTTTATAAGTCTTATTATCAGTAAAATTTTAATTTTTGTACTTCATGCATAAATAATTAAACATGGATATTCATTTCCTAGAGTATGAAATAAAGTACACATTGATTGGAGGAAAACATAGGATGAAATTACTATTGTAAAATAATAAAAATATAATGTAAGTATATATTTTTGTTCGTCTCTATCTTGATGTTAAAAAAATCCCCAAACTATAGTAAAATGATCTTTAAAAAATTCATCTTATAACCTTCATATATGATGAATCAATGGTATTTTAACCCATCATGGATTTATTGCTTTCTGGGGGTTAAATACTTCATGGCCATGTTCACTATGACACAATTAGTCTTTTGGTTTTATTTTTTTTCTCCATGTCCATATTTCCACCTCCGACTAATGTTATCCTACTTTGAATCCTAGTTTTTTATGAACATTTTATTTATCTTTCACTTTTTTTAACTGGAATTTTAATTAACCCTCTTACTATGTGGGTGTTCCAAAAATGAATTTTCAAATGTCAACCCCTTTATTTTTTTCAACCATAGGTTCAAATTAAGAGGATTCAATTTATAAAATGTAGGGAGAATATAACACACAGGGATTTTAAAAAAAATGTGTTTGATAGTGTATATGACATGCTACACTGAGTTTGAGAGAAGTGTGATATATTATTAAAATATTATTATATAATGTGACCATTATAACCTAGAAAATAACTTGGTGGGAATAAAAAATTTTAATAAAATTATGAAATTATTTATAAAGGTATTATAAAATTTATTTATAAATAAGGACATAATTTTTAATAAAATCATTTTGTGCTTCAACAATGAATTTTGTTCAAAAAATAGATTTATTTTAAAATTTATGATTTATAATTATAATTAATTTAAAAAAAATTAAAAAAAATTATTTTAAAATTTTAATATAATTTTTAAAATTATCATATCAAAATTAACTTTGGCTGAAATGTTTTAATTTCTCTTAAAAGATTGATTTTTCAGTGAATACTAAAAAATTTCATTTTTTTGTAAAAATATCATTTCTTTTCAATAAATTAACTTATTTAAAAATATATGTATTCATTGAATTTTATTTAAAATTAGAATAAGAATTATTTGGTTATATTTAATCTAATTAAGTTAAATTGGACCATATTTATTCTGTATTTTGGTATAATTTAATTTTTTGGCATAAAACATAATTTTTGAATATTGATTAAAAGTGCAAAATGTCCACCCATTTTAATAAATTAATATAACTGCTAATAAAGAAATATTTAAATGCAATTTATAGATTATATATATAACTAGTTTAATTTAAATCCTTATAATTATTATCACTAGCCATATATTTAGTTCAAGATCATCATCTTCATGAAAATTGAATTTCTTAACAAATTGTATTTTTAATTAATTTGTGTGTTTAATGTTTAATTAAATTATTAAACACATATGAATTAAATTTTATAGAATAGATAAATTATTTATGACTATATTAATTAATATTATGTAATAATTTGAACTCATTTTTATCATAATTTATAGGAAAAGCATAAAAATTAATTACCCTACTTATGGTTAAAATTGGTTTACCGGGGGTTAAACCAATATATAATGTTACGTTTCTAATTAAACATGTAAAACACTATTGGATAACCATATTCTGACATCATCCTGTCTTAAATTCTGATACAATATCATTTTGAATCATTTGGTTTGAGAATGACTTTATCATTTTATATCTATTTGGGAAATTCCCAAGTGGTTTCTAAGAAGGTATCCTTCCCCACATATAAAAGAGAACCTCCTCGCATCACTTATTTTAAAATATTAATCCATTTATTTCAGAAAAAACCTGAAACAACATATTCCAAATATCCTTAACCACATTGTATAGGTTATGGTCTTCCTAAAAGTACAATCATATGATCTTCAATAATTGATCCAAAAGACGTTTCTCTAAGAAATGGTTGTCATTTTTCCCAGTCTCTTTCTTTTTTACTTGTTTAACCACATTTAATTTTTTATTTAAATTCTAAAATATAATAAAACCAGTATCTCACAACTAATTATATGTAATTATATTGATTTTATAATTTTTATCCATCTTCTCCTCCATAAAAAAACAAATTCATATGTTGTATGTACGGTGGACACTGTCTCGCGAACTGATGTAATTGATATTCCATCCCCAAAGTGCATGGATAGTAATAACGATATAATTAATTAATATAAATTATATATATGAAATTATATTAATATTGTAAATTTAATATGTCATCCTCTTTCTTACCCTTCACTCATTAAGGAAATGATAATGTTGCTCAAGCGTTTGTGAAACGTACCATCTCGATAAAGCGATGTGATTTATTTTCCATGTGATAATTTCAAGAATAGTAATAGAAAAGAAACTAAATAAGAAATGATATATTTATAAAATTAGTATCATTTGTAATATGATATATCAATATCCTATGAACAATAACTAAAATGTTTTAGAATATATGTGTGTGTGTGTGTGTGTGTGATAAAGCAAAGAATTTAACACTTGAAGCAATGGTAATAATGAAATATTATTAACTAATAGTTGATAAATATTTATAAGAGGATAAAATATTATATTATAAATACTAATATGGTGCTATTATAATCTAATAACATTCCTAAAATCATTATTTTTTAGGTTAAATAATGTTCAATTAAAGGGAATGGTGAGGTTAGGGGCTTTATCTCAATTCCAATTCATTGAGGCATATTATAATGTAATGAACCTAATTTATTTTATATAGTGTATTTACAAACCCTAATACAAGTAATTTAATTCATCTTTCACACCACTTGGTATTTTATGTTTCATTTTCAATTATTTCATCCGAAATGGTTTGAATTTAATGTTTCCAAGTTGTAAGAAATTTCATAACACAATTTCTTTTTATTGGGATATATTAGTTTGTCATTGCCTGTGATATTCTAAGATTACGTTTGTGATGTATTATAATTTTTTATATTTTAGGTCCACTTTTTTTATTTCTATTTTTATTTGAAACACATAATCAATAAATTTATTAATCCTCACTTCAATGTCATGATCATTTTAAGATATTTCATCTCTATTTCAACTCCATTGAGATATATTTGGAATTATGCACCTATTTATTTTTATGATTGTTATCTACTTTCAATTTGATATATAAATTGATTAATCTCGTTATATTAATTGAATTTAATGTTTTAATTTAATTTTATTTCTTTTATGGGGATTTTGATTCAAAATTTTCAAAAGTGTTAAGGGTTTATACATCAATCTTACATTAATCGGGATTATTTACACCATAATTTCCATTAAAGGAAATATTTTGATCAATGTCTATAAACCCTTTTTCATTTCATTCCCACATGTTTATTCATGAAATTTTCATGTAAGAGTAACATTATACACTCTATGGTACTTAAAATAATTAAGATAAATACTTTTAATAAAATACACCATTATTTATATTTTTATTTAAAAATTATTTTCTTCCACATCCTCTTTAAAAAAATTTAAATAATATTTTTAATACTCTCTAATGACTTATTAAATAATTTTTACCTATATATTTAAATTGTCATAGTATAAAGTCTTGAATATATTGATATCATTATATTTGAGATCATGTAATCCAATATTAAACATATCCTATATGGAGAATTCAATTGTTATAATATATGAGAATACTACATTAATATTATCCATGGATGAATTTCATGATAAAATTATTGATGAAATAGAATGATTATCTAGTTATTTACCTTGAAATATATTTTACGAATTATTTATTCATAGTATATTCCACTATATATAACCCTTCTATATTATTTTTTCCCACATTTATTTTGTTTCTCATACCCAGGATACAAAAAAGGAATCATTGAATGAGTTCCGGGAAGCTGAATATTTACTTTCACAATGTCATAATTTATGTTTTCAAAAGTAATGTGAGACTCATGTATTTATTTATTTTAAATATACAAAAAATATATTCTATCCATTGCGATGAAAGTAATTATACCTAGAACCAATACAATAAAATAGCCATTGAATCTAGTCTACTAGGACGGTGGTTGTTACATAGTTATTTTTTATAAAACAACAAACTTTTAGTTCATTCATTATTAAAATATATTATTTCAAATAATTAAGTCCACCCATGATATTGTGGTTGGATTATCTATGTTTATTTAAACAATAATTTTTCATATTTTTATTTGTAACATGTAATAGATGATGTTGTAATATTAGTACAAATAGAAATTTATAAAACATGGGTTATCTTTTTTCCTTGAGTTTACAATAGATAGGTATCAAGATAATATAAATCTATTTATTCCAATAATGTTTTCCATTTTATTAGTAATTTTTTTATCATAAACATGTATGTTATTTTTTCTCTTCTTAGTATCTTGATGATTTCTCAACATTAAACTCCATACACTTTTTCATGTTGAATTTAAGTTGAAGACATTTTATGTTTGGTAAATATTTATCACCCAAAAGTGATCTTAATTTTTATTCTCATTATATTTCTACCTTCTCAGCCTGATCTATATTCTCTTTACTACTTTCATACAAAGAATTATTAATATCCTTAATTCCTTTTTCATTATTTTGAAACTATGAATGATTGGAAACTATTATAGCATTGAGATATTCTTCCAAATCATGGTTCCCTTGTTTATAGACTCTACAAAATTTAGCATTATCATCAATGATAGATTATAATAAATATTCAGCTCAGGATAATTTTAATTTATTGATCATTAAGGATTTATTCTTGGATTTTGATTTATTTATGATATAGTTTTATTATTAAAACTATAATTCTAATGATTTTTCATATCTTTTCCACATACAAAAATTTTTTTGTTGTCATCATATAGTTAGAGAATAGATTAAAATATATATGGTAAAAAATTAATATGGTCCTTCTTTGTGTAATCTTTAATCTCAAATTATAGGTCTTTAACAGATTTTGTATACTAGTTTTATTCACTTTATAAATCCTATTCTATATGCTTATAGCTCTCAATAAATTCATAATGTAAAATACCACATTAACTCACTTTAATTATTTTTGTGACCTATTGGTTTATTGAACCATTCTTTATCTTTATTTCTACATTCTATTACCTATTCTTTATGGATATAGTAGAAACCCCCATGTTGGTTTGGATATATATGTCAAGTGTATTATTATTTGGAGGCAATTCTGAAAATTCATTAAATATACATTGCATATCTAGATATATCTCATAAAAAAATTTGAAGTAATGTAGATCCAATCTAAGGAAACCTAGATTATCTCTAATACTATTAGGATTTGCTTGTAAATTTTGTACTCACTTGAGATGGGAGGTGAACTAGTTCTGAGTATTTATAAAAAAAAATAATTATCTTTTAATTATATCATCTTTATATTCAAACTACTATATAAGTTATGATTTATGGATATATCAATGAATATGTAGAAAATAACACCACATGTAAAGTAGTAAATAGTCAAGAGATAATTTGAAAAATATTGTTATAAGGTTTGAACCCAATGTGGAAAATTTATCTTTGTATAATCTTGTTGAGTTGAAGATAGTGAGTTTCACTATTTTAGAAAACTGTGTAATCATTTGGGGGAAGTTATCATCCTTAACGCAAAGCCGACATTATAATCTATTACACTATAAGAAACCTTATGGAAGGGCTGAGATCTACATCCCAAAGAAAATATCTATCTCCAAATATGTTATTTATATCAGTACCCATGAGTCTTAAATATCTATAATGAAATGAGGATTATTATACAGGATCACTCAAATAATTAATGGCCATACTCAAATAACTCTTGAAAAACATATCAAAGCTACCCTTAGATATAACTGAATTAAATTATGATATATTATTCCTCAGTAATAGGTCATAAAATACCAATATATATTCAACTACACTAGTATACATGTTGAAAATGTTATCTCAACTCAGTCTCCAAATTTAAAATGTGTGTAGATAGTAGGATACATATTGATGCCTTATTTTAGAATCCTCTTCTTCTTAAAGTGTTTTGAAACTAAAATCATGAATAATTGGATTAGTTCTATCTAACCTAGACTATTCTCTCTTTTCTTGGAAATAGATTTCTATAATATATGTGTATCATATGGTTAGAATGTTCTCCTAATTCTCATTCTCCTTCATCTTCATCTTTTATTATTCCTCTTATAATCCATATATGAATAGAATCTACATAATGATATTTCATTAGCTTCTTTCATTGGTACAAAAAGTTCTCTAAATAATGAAATATTAATTCATAATTGTTTTCTATAACACACATGATATTCACCAGCATCTTACGGTTTTGGGTTCCTCCAACATTTTTCAACCCTCCCATTTTCTTATTATTCTCCTTTTTTTGTTCTCATAACCACTTGAATATTATTTTCCAAATATTAATATATAAAATTTCCCCCTTAAATTCAACCATCTTTAATCCCATATTAAAAATTGTTAAACGGTCTTCTCAACAAAAATATATAGTTTTTTATATTCAATAAATATTTAAATTATTATATTTGAAATCATTGAAATATTATTCCTTGATCCTCTCTTGAAATTATATATTAATCCTGGTTTGAATCATGGATTAATAAACATCATGTGATATTTAATTGGAAGAATATTATAGCATCTCAACCCTTTATCTTCTAGATTCCATTTATTTTTTCCAATAAGAATGAATTATGCAAGAAAAATATTTCATACATGATACCTTTTTTAACTACAATATATTGTAAATCAGATAATATTTCAAATATTGTTTCTCTTTTTATACTTATTTAGTTTTTTATCTAAACCATAAAATGAATACATAAGAAATGTTTTTTCATAGGTAGTATTCACACATTTCAATTTTCCCACTCAGTAATATCCTATGTATCACTCAGATAATACTCTTAAATATCGATGTATGGTTTTTTCAATTGTTTATTCTCCTTATTTAGATTAATTTTAATATTACATATTCTCATATTAAACCTAATGTATCTATCTAAGTTTTTCCCTTATCTAATTTTTTTCTTCTGATAATTCTTTACATATTATTCAAAGGAACCCTTAGGTATAGTTTTTTAATTTTTATATTTCCGTGTAATATTTAAAAACTATATTACATATGATCCAATGAATACTAAATATCATAGTGCATTCGATGAATTTTCTATACATTTGTATTCACTTGAAATATATTTTGTATTTATGTAAAGGTTTTTTCAATGTCATATTTTTATTTCATATATCTTCTATATGAAAAATTGATTATATACCAATAAAAGATTCTTTATTAAACCCACTTAGACATACTTATGTACATAGTTATTCTTATATATCATCATTAAAAAAAATAACTGAAATTATGTCATTAAATTTTTTTCCAATTCTTCGATTTGGAGGAAACAAATATTATGCATTAAATCATAAGTTCATCAAATCTAATTATAACCACATCTAGCCATCTATTGGCACTGGAAAACACATCCATTAAATAAATGAATGTTGTCAAACATGATCATAGAGCGTATCATGTTGGGAAAGCATTGATTTAACTAGCCGTGGAGCCCAAGCATAATTACAGACCAGAACATGTGGTCATTCAAAGTCAGGCTACTGGAAATGGCCATCTAGGACGGTTTTGGAGAAAAGTATGGATTTTCGTG
This sequence comes from Viscum album, assembly GCA_963277665.1. NCBI lineage: Eukaryota > Viridiplantae > Streptophyta > Magnoliopsida > Santalales > Viscaceae > Viscum > Viscum album. The sequence goes on along the minus strand of OY728123.1, from coordinate 2,056,563,960 downwards.
AAAAAATGGAATCTTGCGCGCAAACATGGAATCATTCCCACAAAACGGATTTTCATGTATAACTAAAATAGAATTTTATGTGCACCGACATTCAAGGATTAACCCATAAATACATGTGTACCCCCTTCTTCCATAGGGGGGCCCAGGAGGTTGGTCATCGCTCTAATGTGTGTAAGTTCGCATTTTGTTACACCTATGAACAAAACCAACTTCTTTCACCCAAAACATCACTTTTGCATGAAAATGTACCAATATGCCCATTTTTTCATGCAACACATCATTTTTACGTGCAATAGTTCCATTGTTCCTAATTTTTCATCCACCAGTGTTTCACCTATTCAATTTCACACACACCTCCCCTATTGCGTGCAATCCTTCCCTATTGCACACCAACCTTCCCTATTGAATGAAATCCTTTTCTATTGCATTGAATCCTTCTCTATTTCATGAAAAACATCCATATTGCACGCAACAGTGCCAGGGGGCACACCCACAAATTTTTCAGTCCAGAACATTGGCATTTTCCATTACACCCTTAGGCACACCCACCTTCCACCAAGGGTATACCATGATTTTAGATAATCCTCCATGCCCGATTAAGCAACTTGAGTCTCTATATTTCTCTTGGTTAATTTCCCATGTCATGAGTTGAGATTCTAACCATCAATTCTCTGAGTAACTAGCGTCGAACCATTCCTCAAGAAACTCATCCAAACCTCATCACCTGACTCATATACCAGGTTGAACTAGAAAGGGCTGATCTTATGTATGTCCCAACACCAAGAATTTCTATGTCCCTTATGCCTAACAATCCTTGCTACATGAATATAAACAGTAGTACTCCCTATGTGACAAATACATGATGCCTTTTGCTTCAAAAAAGAAATTCCTTATGCACTAAGTGTTAGAAGCCAACAATCCTCTCTACATGACTATAAATGGTTTCATTCCCTATCATTAAATAATATGATGATTATTTTTCCAAATAAGAGTTTTCTTATGTACTAAGCATAAGATGCCTCATTCCAGGATTACAATGACGTAATTTCATGAGCGTTGGATTCCGTTAAAACATTCCATCACACCACCTCATGGTTCGTGTGTCCTAAATTTGGATATTCATCCTCTTTCATGTCTAAAAGGAAACCCTATAGGCCAATTCCCATGCTGCCTCGGCTCACCTACCATTCTAGGCCGATTCCCCTAAAACATTTGGATGACACACTAAGTCAAGTCATGTGTTTCGAACATGGTCAGCAGTCGACTGTTATTTGTTTTTCCCATTTCAGGCTGACTCGATATGGATGATGTGTTTGGAACACAGTCAATAGTTATCCTCCATTATCATGCCACCCACACCACATTCCAATTGTCGGGCATGTGACTCATGATTTTCATCTCCCATTGTTCAGGTTGATTCCAATGCCCTTGGTGTTATCCTGCTTGTGCACTAGCACATTGGTTTAGGACACAATTTTAATTCCCAACCCACTAGCGTGTTTGGATTCCCTTATGGCTAGACATGAGGAAGACACCTGGGAAACTTCCACGGTTATGCCACATCCACCATCGCCACTCTTTAGTGGAACCCAAGAAGCTTCCATGCGTAAGGCCCATTCACCATTTCAACTTCTCAGTGAAACCCAATCATGCTAATAGATATTTATTCTTCACATAGCCTTGCTAGCATGGGCCCCTCAATGGATCACTCCACGAAATCCCCTCACCACATCATTTCTGACACCTTACATTCCCCATGGGTAGGTGGTTATCAGTTTTGTAAGTCCTAGTGTTGCGGAGTGAACCACCCTCGTCTGAACAACATGATGTTAAACTGTCAATCATCATCATCCTCAGCACATGATGTTAAAATGTGACTTCACCCTATGCACTTTACATGGGTCACCCTATCTCGTACATTCTCTAAGCCCGCGCATCTCCACAGGAGTGAAATCTTCCTCACTTGGAATGAGATCCTCTTTGCTTGAGCGGCACCGATCTGTGAGGAAGGGAAACCGACTTTTTGTAGACCCATAGCCATTCTTGCGAGATGTAGTATCCCTACCCTACCCCCCCCCCCCCCCCGCCTCTTCCATGCCAAAGACTAGTGGATAGACGGGCATCGGGACCTTAGATATCTCATCCCTCTCTCGTTATGCTTTGATGCCACCTGAGCGTCTATCCTGGAGTAAATCCCAATATCCATCTCCCTAGGCTACAAACCATGTGTAGGACCCCTTTTTCCTTTTTGGTCTGCTAACCACATGTAAGACCCACTCCAATTCCCACAGATGCACCATTCATGACGTGATCATCAGGTCCTTGTTGCCTCTTGTTTCTCACTCCGAGTATGACTCAAGTGGTCTTTGAGTAAGCATCGACCCTGAAATATTCTTCGGGTTGTCTTAGAATGTAATCCCCAACACCTCTTCCAAACTACGTGGACTTTGATCCTTGAAAAGTCAATGTATATAGGGAACCTCTATGAGGATCAATCGCAACACTTATTGCTCTGGACCCCCTTCACATTGGCTCAACAACACCATTCCAAACTACGTGGACTTTGATCCTTTCCAATGAAATGTATGTAGGACACCTCCCTGAGGTTCAAGACCAACACTTATTGGTCATAACCCACTTTTATGTCAGCTTTCCAACACCATCCCAAACTACATGGGATTTGATACTTGCCAAGGAAAGTTACGTAGGACACCTCCCTAAGGATCAAGCCCTACAATCATTGGTCTTGAACCACTTCACGTCGGCCCACCAACACCTCCTCATAACTATGTGGACTTTGATCCTTGTCAAGGAATGGTATGTATGACACCTCACTGAGGTTCAAGACCATTAATTATTGGTCCTGACCCCCTTCACGTTGGCTCACCAACAACTCTTTCGAACTATGTGGACTTTATCCTTGCCAAGGCATGGTATGTAGGACACCACCCTGAGGTTCTAGACCAACACTTATCAGTCCTTACTCTTTCACATCGGTTCACCAAACCCATCCCGAACAATGTGGACTTTCATCCTTGCCTAGGAAAGTTGCGTAGGAAGCCTCCCAAAGGTTCAATCCCAATACTCATTGGTCCCAATATCTTCACGCCGGTTCACCAAATCCATCCTGAGCTACGTGAACATTGATCCTTTCTAAGGAAAGGTACATAGGAAGCCTCCCTAAGGTTTAATCCCATAACCCATGTCTCATCCTGGTCTTTTCCTTGAGACTATGTGTTTCGGGATGGTCATTCCCCAACCCGCAGTTTCCACTTTCTTCAGGTCCCATCCATATGAGTTGCCTCCTTAGGTGTCCCATCGCCAGACCGAACTACACAAACATTTACTCCCTGCCACAGGGATACATAAGAAGTCTCTTCATGGCTCAATACCAACTTCACTGTCTCCCTCACATTAGCTCTATCTCGCTCTCCATACACTCTAAGAAATCCACATCTATCCTAATTCTTACCAGAGCCGCCACATCCCAATAAAAATATGTCACCCACTTTCTCGCTGCTCCCAGAATCATTGTTCCCTCTAGGGGTTGCACCCATCTGGTCCACTCTAGTCAGTGTTCTGATCACTCCAATCCATCTCTGCTAGATGTTAAACTCATGGAATGCACTGTGTTAAACATGGGAAGATAAGGAAAACCTCAGAGACATGCCTATGGAATATAATTCACCACATTTGATGTGGGATGCCTCGGGCTTCCGTGCCTCGAAAATCCCTATCATAAGGGGAAGCAACCAAGACATGCCAATGTTCTAGCGTCTAAACACTCTACTGATGTCTAACGTGACTGGACCCCCGACCGAAGGATTCTTCCCTGATTGGACCCCTTGTAATATCAATACAGAAGAAGTTTAATTAACCATTGTTCAAGAAGATATAGCACTGGAAGGATTTTCACAAACGACGTCTTAATCTATGAGGGAGACCCGGACTAGGTAAAGAGTTCCGAGGAGGAATTAGCAGAAAGAGGAACCAATATCCCATCAATACATTTCAATCAAGGAGAAAATGTCCATGAATAAGCAACGATTGTCTCTGGACTTTGGAAAGCAGAAATGTGGGGAAAATCAATGTGTCCTCCGAAATAGCCAGATGGGCGCACCCCATAGAATGCATCAGAAACACAATCATAGGGAGTATAAAGTAATTTCAACTCAACTCAAAAAAATTGAATTCATTTTACGATTAGTATAATATTTTCAAATATCATCCACTTTATTTCCAAATACTTATAATATATGAGTTCTTAACATTGATTGTTATAATGAAACTTCATTGTCTTAACACATCTTATCAGTCCAAAATCATTATCTATATAACATCCTCCATTTAATACAATGTCTATTATACATGATATTCCAATAAAGGATCCTCTATCTCCCATAGATCTATTATAGTTATCCAATCATATCCCATTGATCTTTTTAATAAAAATATTTTCTACATTAAAAAATATAGTGAATTAGAATCATTCAATTTCCATAAACACTTGTTTTGATTCTCATTAAGAATAGTTATAATATCGTCAATGTTTGAACCCTAAAAATTTACCATATCAATATATTCTCCATTAAAAATATATGAATAAGTCTCCAACAATATGTACAATGGTAAAAATATTTTAATATGTTATATCTCTCACCTATAAACTCATTTATTCATTGGTCTCTTCCCCCATCACCCAACATATTTTGACATTAATATTATTCATTATTAACAATTACAATCACCACAATCCAGTAGGATCTTTAAATTAATTAGAATTTGAATCAATTTTATTTAATAATTAATAAATTATTTTATATATTTAAATGGAATAGTCTACCACATTAATTTATCTTTATGAATTTAATTGGGTCTTATATTGTATTAATGGTAATTTTGTTTCAACAAAATCCAAAACATTATTATGAGAAGGAGTTATGAGGAAAGTAAATAATCAAATTAATGATACTTTAAACATGAAAAATATATAATTAATTTATGTAAAAAATTAAAGTACTTCATAGACCTTAATTAATGTTGATAGATTATACCAAATCATCTCACTGAACACATTATTGTTTAATAAAATATTCATGTTTATAAACTTATATTAAATGATTTTGTATTCATCGTGAAAATCTTACCTAGGGTGAGACACTGAAGAAATAGAGTTTTCTCATGCACTTATACCATGTGATCGATTCATCTATATTCAATAAACCAAATTTTCTAAGTGGATTATTGGGTGAATTCTATTAATATAACAATAATATTTTTACTGGGAAATATAATATACATTGTATGTATATAAAAATGCATGGGAAGAATTCTTAAATGTTAATGGGTGTTAATTGAAACAATTAAGAACTAAAAATTAGTACACTGATTAGAATAATGAGATGTATATATTTAAAATGGTGAGATCAAATATATATATAAATTTATCCCCCAAACAAACGTCAAATGTACACACTATTTAATTTGTAATGGCCCGGACCTCTCTGGCCCATTCCTTTGTCGAAAAGAAGGTCACGAAGTGTTCTGGAGGGTAGAATGGACTTTTTCCACACATTTCAGAATTTTGTAACTACACGTCATGTAGTGTGAGTACACGTCGTGTACCACCCTACCAGGTATAACCCGTGTTGAAGGCTTGTCCTTTCCGCATGAAATAAATGAGTACATGCTGTGTAGCCTATACTACACACCGTGTAGTTCCTCCCCACGTACGTGTTACCCTCAAACCATGTGTTGACCAGTCAATGGTTGTGTGTCGTGTTGAAGGTTTGTCATTACCACGTGAAATAAATGAGTACACGCCGTGTAGTTCCTCCCCGCATACGCATTACCCTAAATCTTTGTGTTGACCAGTCAATGTCTATATGCCACGTTGAATGCTTTTCCTTTCCGCGTGAAATAAATGATTACCCGTCATGTAGTTCCTCCCTGCGTATGTGTTACCCTCAAACAGTGTATTGACCATTCAACATCTGTGTGCTGCGTTGAATGCTGTGTTGGAAGCCGTGTGGCGACCATGTGAAATGGCCTAGTACACGCCATGTACTTTGAAGTACACGATTTGTACTTTAGGTTTTTTCACCTATCAAAGTAGGGGACCTCTCTTCCGCTATCCATTGAGCAGAGCTCTCCCAAGAGACTCCAAAGCTCCTTTCTTCCATAACTTCTTTATCCGTGCTCCGATTTACAATCCGTTAATGGCCACGAGATCATAACGATGAGGCGGAACTTCTGAGGTTGGCTCTGTTACTTCCCTTTGGCCTCTTCTTCCCAGATTCTACCTGAGGAGGTTTTTTCGGGTTTTGAAAAAAGCGACGGAGGATGACATATGTCTTTCAAAGTTGATCTGGGGGAGAGTTGTGATCAAAACCCATTGAGGTAGGGATCTTAGATTCATCTCTCTCTTTTGTCTATCATGCGGGAGGGGTGTCCTCTTACTTTCACGAGAAACAGTTTAACCAATAAATAAAGATAATAACTGGTTAAATAACGGGGATGGGGAAGTTTTTATGTTTATCTTTTTTTATCCTATTGTTATGTTGTGAATTGAATAGGCTTATGCCTACTGAAAATCACAGTCGTTGGGGCCTTTTATTGCGCAATTAAATGTTTCCCTATCTTTCTAGTCTGTTTTGTGGATGGAACTCTGTGGAATTTGAAATTTGGTTAATCACATAAAGTTGGCTGATTAAAATATGGAACCCTTGTGTGATCACCCCGGTTGAACAAAATGGATTAATGAACATGTGGGTGTTGTATTTGTTACGTGGTGTGTGAATGGGGGAGAGTCCTTGGTTTTTACGAATAGGATGGGCATCAGGGCTGCAGTAAATGATGTTAAAGGGGAGATGATGTGGCATGAGGCTTGTTTTGTGATAAGGTTGTGGAGGAGGTTATAATGGCAGCAGGGCTGGAGTGATGTGTTGTGATGATAAAAGAAAGTAGAAAGTTGATAAATTAACTGTGGGGAACGATAATGAATTAAACGTGGGAATAATTAATGGGGATTGTTTGATGATATAAATGGTTGGTTTTTTGTTTTATCTTACTTGATTTATGGTTAGAAGGGTTTTTTTCTACGAGACACTTGATCTAGTTTGATAGTTTCCTAGTAGTTAAGGAACTAATAAACTAATTCTGTTGAAACATGAAAACCAAAATGGGGTTAGAGTTGTTTGTTGTATGTATGCTTCTTAGTTGAAGTGTCGAGGCACGTGATCAGTTTCTCTGTTTAGAATCCATAGGTTGGGTTGTGTGTTTGGTATATATATATATATATGTATATCTGTATCTTTGTGTTTTGTCGCACCCCACCCATGTTGAGCACTTAGTGTCGAACACTCCCATTTCATGGGAGAGGGTGTTTTCCCTTAGTTACTAGCTCCTTCCTGCTCCTTCTTCCATAGGCTGTGATGTCTTGAGTTGACGTTACACCCAAGAATCTTCGGGTTGGTTTCGATTGGGGTGTTTTTGGCCCAAGAATCTTCGGGTAGGTTTACTGTTCCCAAGAATCTTCGGGATGAGGCCCAGGAGTGTTCGGGCGGGGATGTTATTGTGGTTTGGGAGGCCCAGGTGTGTGCGGGTGATATATGTGGTCGTCAGGCCCAGGTGTGTGTGGGCGGGATATGTAGTTGTGTGGACCAGGTGTGTGCGGGCGGGAAAAGTGTGGTAGCGTCAGGACGTTTGCCGTTAGGAAGAGCAGCTATCTAGTGGGAAATGGTGTAGGGTACCCAATACTATTGTTCATATATACTACTACCTGTTGTTTTGTGTTTTTGGTGAGTGTGGATTGTGAGGTTGGGTGGATAAAATTCCTTTCTGGGTTTTGGTTTCTTCTGTTGTTCCCACGGAACATTAGGATGTCTCCCCACCTGTGCACGAGAGCTTTAGGTTTCCCTACTGAGTATACTTATATGCTCACCCTATCTTTACTTTCAGGTTTCTAGAAAGACTACCAGGGTCGTGCGGGACCCGACTAGTCGGGACAGTTGGAGTTGTTGCAGTTTTTGTAATCTTGTTACTTTTGGTATTGTACTTTGAGCTTTCTTGTACCTATACTTTGTTTCGGAAATTATTTAAACATGTATGTGGGATTGGTTTGGGTTTATTTTCATTTACTTGTTCCTTTTCGTTTGGTGTTGGATTCATCCTATTTCCCGATCTTAAATAATAAAAAGGGTAATGCCTCCTATATTTGTGGAAACTCATACCCTTGGTGCTAGTCTCCACTTCGGGGGCTTCTGGAGGTGGGACTCAGGGGTCATTATCTCCCTTTAACCATTTCCAGCTCAGGAGGGGCATCTTTGTTGGGAGGGTGTCATGACAGAATGGTATCAGAGGTGGTGGTTGAGAGATAGGATGGAGTCTAGATTTAGGCACAGTGAGGAATGCATGGGATGGTAGGGCAATGGTGTTGGATGATCATGGTGCGTGACATAGGCCAGGGAATACCGGTTTGGACAAGGGATTTCAGGGCCCTCGTGATCCGATGTAAGAACTCTAAGCCTACCGAACGACCATGTGAGACTACATTTATTGTAGGGTAGAGACCCTAGGAAAGGTACATGGATCATCATGATTGTGTTTTTACATGATTTCGGTGTTCTGGGAAAGAAATTAATATAAAATGATAAAATGAATCCCTGAGTAATTTGCTTTCTACTTGGTATTAGGCGATCTTTATTTACCGTACAGCTATGGCACCTGGACGTCGTCCCCGGGTGACTCAGATAGCCGAGGCCCAGTAGATTCAGGAGGTCGATCAGTTGAGGATTGACCGAGAGGAGGAAGATGGCCAGTGGCAGAAGACTCTACGTTCTTTACAGTGACAAACCCTCAAGAAGTACAAGGGTAGTACTTCGGATATGGAGACGGAAGGGTGGCTTGAAGATCTAGGGGTCAATTTTACTTTGATCCATGCTCTGAGGGAGTATTGGGTTCCCCTAGTAGTCAGTCAACTGAGAGGTGCGGTGCGTCAGTGGTGGATGCTCTACCTTGGGGAGTGGTCAGAGGCAGAGGTTCTGTGGGCTGACTTTGAGAAGGAATTCTGAGCAGAATTCCATTCTTCCATGATCAAGGCAGAGAAGCGACTGGAGTTACTCTCCCTCCAGCAAGGGAGTATGTCAGTTTGAGAGTTGGGGATCAAGTTCAAGGATCTCATGCACTTTTATCCGAATCTCTTTCCATATGCGGAGTCTCGGGCGAGACGTTTAGAGGAGGTGCTTCATCCTTCGCTCTAGTATGATGTCACCCCCTTCACCCTTCTGACGTACTTGGAAGTACATAAGAAGGCAGAGGTTGTAGAGTGGATGCACTCGTAGGGAGGTGCACCATGAGAGGGGATCCATCTAGGTTTGTCGAAGGGGAAGGCAGTCAGCAGCAGGTCTCATGTGACAGGACCTTCCAGATTCAGGCCAGTAGGGAGCAAGCCCCACCAGTTCCAGTTCAGATCTTCAGGTCTTCGTCCCTTTTTCAGGAGCCCAGGACTGAAGCGTTTCCCTTGGGAAGGATTCGGGAATGTTCAGAGTTGGTACCCGACCCGAGCTTAGTACGATGGAGGTGGGCAGGTTCAGCGCCCGCCTCCGCAGCACCAGTTTCCGGTGAGGCCCTTCCATCAGCAGCAGGACCCTGCTCCCCTGACGGTAGACTTTGTAGGAGGATGCCGACCTCAGGGTGCTCCTCAGGGAACTTCACCAGGGCGTGGTCAGGGAGGTGGTCGACATCCGAGAGGCAGAAGATATGGGCGTGGACAGTTGCACGCAGCACAATTGGCAGCTCCAGCAGGACCATAGGTTATGCATGGTACAATTTGTTTGTTCATCACTCTCGTTTTTGGTTTGTTCGATTCGGGAGCTTTGCACTCCTTTGTTGCACCTGGTCTAGCCCATGCCTTGGGTCTAGATGTATAGAGACTTTCCATACCCCTGGTGTTGAGTACACCTATTGGAGGTCAGACCAGCGTATCTTGTGTTTTTCGGGGATGTGGGCTGACGTTGGGACCGCATCGATCTAGTGGGGATCTTCCTTTGATACAGATGCAGCCATATGACGTCATCGTAGACATCGACTGGTTTTTTTCTGTTAGTTCCATTATCGACTGCTTCTGAAGAAGATTCTTGTTCTCTGACGTGGATGGGCAGCTATAGCTTTTGTTGGTGAGAGGAGATATCAGGTGGGAAACCGGCATGTGAAGCCTCCCCTTTCCTTATTAGTCGGGTCATCAATGGTTTCAGCTGATACAGAGACAATGGATGTCCCAGAGGTTGTTGGGGAGTTCCTTGATATTTTTCCCGAGGAGGTTGTGAATCTACCTCCCCGAAGTGACATTGAGTTCGGGATAGACTTACATCCTGGTTCCCATCTGATTTCGATGGCCCCTTATCAGATGGCACCTTCAAAGTTGCGGGAGTTGCGGATTCAGATTGGCGATCTGATGGAGAAGGGTTTTATTCGACCTAGTGTGTCACCATGGGGTGCTACAGTTTTTTTCATGAAGAAGGAAGATGGTGGTCTCAGGATATGCATAGACTACTGAAGGTTGAATCAGGTAACGGTTGAGAACAGTTATCCCCTTCCCAGGATAGATGATCTCTTCGACTAGCTGAGGGGAGCAGGTTGGTTTTATAAGATTGATCTATGATCTAGATATCATCTATTGAGAGTAAAGGACAGTGACATCTCAAAGACGGCTTTTAGGTGATGGTATGGGCACTTTGAGTTTGTAGTGATGCAGTTTAGAGTTATGAATGCACCATCTGTGTTCATGGGACTTAGGAACCTTGTCTTCCAAGAGTTTTAGGATCGGTTCATCGTTGTGTTTATCGATGAAATCCTGATCTACTCAAAATCAGAGTAGGAGCACGTTGAGCATCATAGGGCAGTCTTGGAAGTCCTTTTACACCACCACCTTTATGGGAAATTGTTGAAGTGTATGTTTTTTAAGCAAGAAGTACACTTCCATGGGCACGTGGTGTCTCAGCATGGAGTGTCAGTGGACCCGTAGAAGGTGGAGGAAGTTGTTTCTGGGGTGGCACCCAAGAGCGTGGTAGATGTTAGTAGTTTCCTGGGGTTGGCAGGTTACTATCATATGTTCGTTTCGGAATTCTCTCTAGTTTCTTCTCCATTGACAGCTTTGACTAGGAAGAACCAGGTATTCCTATAGAGTGAGCAGTTCCAGAAATCTTTCGACTACCTAATGGAGAAGTTGGTCAGTTCTCCAGTATTCAGGTTTCCAGAGGAAGGGTAGTTGTATGAGGCCTTTTGTGATTCTTCTGGCCTTGGGTTGGGGTGCATGCTGATGCAGACAAAGGGAGTGATCTGTTATGGGTCTAGGCAGTTGCGCCCTCACGAGCATAACTGTGCCACCCATGACCTAGAGCATGCAGTAGTAGTGTTCTTACTGAAGTTGTGGCAACATTACCTTTTTGGGGAGCGCTTTGTGGTTTTCTCAGATCACAAGAGCTTGCGTTATATCTTCTCCGAGCGTGACCTAAACTTATGGAAGTGGAGATGGGTTGATTTTCTCCAAGACTAGGACTTCGAGATCTCTTACATTGAAGGTAAGGGTAACGTTGTGGCTGATGCCCTGAGAAGGAAGTCGCATAAGGAAGTCGTTTAGGAATCCACTGATTCTTGGAAATCAATCGGAGATTTGGTTGCCTTTCACTTGGATGCAAGGGTAGAGGGTGTTAGTAGTTGTTTGTTTCAGATGAGGGTGCATTCCTCCTTGTTGCAGCAAGTGGAAGAGTCTCAGTGGGGAGAATTCGAGGCAGAAGTAATGCAGGATCGTATCGATTAGGGGAACGCTCTAGAAGGATAGTTAGAGGACAACCGACATCATATGATTTTTCATGGAAGTTTGTTTGTTCCGAAGGCGGTGTGTGAGGGAGTTCTCCGTGAGTTCCATAGCTCAGCCTTGGCGGTGCATCCGGGAGTTTAAAAAATATACTTAGGCTTGAGGGAATAGTTTTGGTGGCCCATGGTGAAACGGGCAGTGGCAGAGTTTATGGCTAAGTGCCTAGTGTGTCAGCAAGTAAAGGTTGAACACTGTGCTCCCAGTGGTTTGTTGCATCCTTTAGATGCCCCCGAGTGGAAATGGGATGACATCTCATTGGACTTCTTCATAGGAATACCCAGAGCTCAGGGTGGTTATGATGCTATCTGGGTAGTGGTGGATCGACTGACGAAATTAGCTCACTTCATATAAATTAAGGAGTCGAGCATGGTGAGTACCTTAGCACAGAGGTATGTAGACGAGGTGGTACATTTTCAAGGAGCTCCAAAGGCTATCGTCTCTGATCAGGATACTCGATTTACCTCACGAGTCTGGAGGGGGTTACAGCATGCTTTTGGCACCCATCTATGCTTTAGCACTGCTTTCCACCCTCAGGCTGATGGGATGATAGAGCGGACTATCCAGATGTTGGAGGACATGCTGCGAGCATGCGTTCTAGATTTCGGAGGATCATGGGTGTGACACTTGCCTTTAGTAGTGTTCGCCTACAACAATAGGTTCCACTCTACTATTAGCATGGCACCATATGAGGCTCTGTATTGAAGACCATGTCATTCTCCCATTTTCTAGGAAAATGTTGGTGAGACGGGTGCTCTTGGGCCAGAGGTAGTACAAACCACCACATAGAAATTTAAGCTTGTGCGTGAGAGGATGAAAGCGGCTCAGGTCCGACAGAAGTCTTATGCTGATCGTCGAAGGAGGCCCTTGGAGTTCGAGGTGGGAGATCATGTGTTCATGAAGGTTTCCCCTTGACGGGGGAAGCAGAGGATTGGGAAGGAGAGTAAGCTCTCCCCTAGGTTAATCGGACCTTTTCAGGTGCTAAGGCGAGTCGGTGATGTGGAATATCAGTTGGCCCTACAACCTCAGTTGGAGAAGGGTCACGACGTCTTCCATGTCTCCCAACATCGTCGATACTTACACGACGACTCTCACGTTATCGACTGGGGAGAGCTAGATATGGGAGACGACGCGACCTTCGAGGAAGGACTAGTCAGAATCGAGGATCGTAAAGAGAAGGTACTCCATGGATGAACCATCTCCTTGGTTCGTGTGTTGTGGAGGCATAGCGGCCTCAAGGAGAGCACTTGGGAGAAGGAGGCACAGATGCACTCTCCGTACCCGGAGTTGTTTTGACTTGTGTTTTGCATAGTTCTTCTGAGTAGTGTTTTGATGTTACTCTCTACCTTTGATATATGGAATAATTAACCTATTGGTTTTGAGGCATTTTCTTTCCTTGTTCTCTGGAAGTGTGTAACATGTCCAGATGTGTGGGGAAAGGGAAAAACTTGATCCTTAATCGAGATTCATTAATGCGGATGCGATTGAACCCATGCGGGCAAGTTAGTGCCACCTAAAGTGGATAATATCTCAACATGGGAGAAGGAATTTCCCCAAACCCCATGTTCGGGCAGTGTGTTGGTTGTACGGTGTTGGGGGCAGTACATGTTGAAAAATCCAAATGAATGGAAGTTGGAAGACCCAATTTTTAATTGAGACGCATTAATGACGATGCGATTAAACCCGTGCAGGCAAGTCAGTGTCGTATAAAGAGGATAATATCTCGACCTAGGAGAGGGAATTCCTAACTCATATGATTAGGGTAGTTGGTTGGATTACTATTATAACAAGATCCCTAAGAGGTATCTTGTTGGGTTCCTCTGGGTTGGTTTTTGAATTCTCAGGGACGATAATGTATTAAGAGGTATCTGATGTTATGGCTTGGACCTCTCTGGCCCATTCCTTTGTCGAAAAGAAGGTCACGAAGTGTTCTGGAGGGTAGAATGGACTTTTTTCACACTTTTCAGAATTTTGTAACTACACACCGTGTAGTGTGAGTACAAGCCATGTACCACACTACGGGGTATACCCCGTGTTGAAGGCGTGTCCTTACCGCGTGTAATAAATGAGTACATTCCATGTAGCCTATACTACACTCTGTGTAGCTCCTCCCCGCATATGTGTTTCCCTCAAATCTGTGTTGACCAGTCAATGGTCGTGTGCCGTGTTGAAGGCGTGTCCTTGCCATGTGAAATAAATGAGTACACGCCGTGTAGCCTAGACTACACGCCGTGTAGTTCCTCCCCGCGTACGCGTTACCCTCAAATCGTGTGTTGACCTGTCAATGGTCGTGTGCCGCATTGAAGGAATTTCCTTGCCGCGTGAAATAAGTGAGTACACGTCGTGTATCCTATACTACACACCGTTTAGTTCCTCCCCACGTACGTGTTACCCTCAAACCGTGTGTTGACCAGTCAACGGCTGTGTGCCGCATTGAATTCCATGTTGGATGCCGCGTGGTGACCGTGTGAAATGGCCTAGTACACGCCATGTACTTTGAATTATGTGTTGTGTACTTTAGTTTTTCTAACCTATAAAAGGAGGAGACCTCTCCTCCTTTTCAAACCACTCATCTCCTCCCCTTTTATCTGAGCAGATCTCTCCCAAGAGACTCCAAAGCTCCTTTCTTCCATAAATTCTTCGTCCAAGCTCCGATTTACGGTCTGTCAGCTGTCAAGAGATCGTAACGATGAGGTGGAACTTATGAGCTTGGATCTGTTACTTCCCTTCGGCCTTTTCTTGCCAACTTACACCCGAGGAGGTTTTCAGTGTTTTGACAGAAGCGACAGAGGCTGACGGACGTCTTCTAAAGTTGATCTGGGGGAGCGTTCTGATCAAAACCTTTTGAGGTAGGGATCTTAACTTTGTCTCTCTATTTTTTTCATCATGCGGGATGGGTTTCCTCTTGCTTTCACGAGCAATGGTTGAACCAATAAGTAAAAATAATAGCTGGTTAATGAACAGGGATGGGGAAGTTGTTATGTTTATCTTTGTTTATCCTATTGTTATGTTGTAAATTTAATAGGCTTATGCCTACTGAACATGAAGGTCGTTGGGGGCCTTTGATTGCGCAATTAAATGGTTCCCTATCTTTCGAGTCCGTTTTGTGGATAGAACTTTGTGGAATGTGAAATTTGGTTAATCACGTAAAGTTGGCTGATTAAAATATGGAACCCTTGTGTGATCAGCCCGGTTGAACAAAATGGAATAATGAATATGTGGATTTCGGCTTGGTTACATAGTGTGTAAAGGGGGGGTGAATCTTGGGTTGTTACGAATAGGACAGGAAGTGGGTCTACGGTAAATGATGTTAAAGGGGCGATGATGTGGCACGATCCTTGTTTTGTGATATGGTTGTGGAGGTGGTTATAATGGCAGCAGGTCTGCAGTGATGGGTTGTGATGATAAAAGCAAGTGAAAATTTGATAAATGAACTGTGGGAACGATAATTAATTAAACGCAGGGACAATCAATGGGGATTGGTTGAGGATAAAAAAGGTTCGTTTTGTGTTTTATCTAACTTGATTTGTGGTTGGAAGGGTTTTGTTCTATGAAACGCTTGATCTGGTTTGATAGTTTCCCAGTAGTTAAGGAACTAATAAACTAATTTTGTTGAAAAATGAAAACCTAAATGGGGTTGGGGTTGTTTGTCGTAAGTATGCTTCGTAGTAGCAGTGCCGAGTCATGTGCTCAGTTTCTCTGTTTAGAAGCCATAGGTTGGGTTGTGTGTTTGGTATATCTATATGTATATTTATATCTTTGTGTTTTGTCGCTCCCCACCCATGTTGAGAATTTAGTTCCGAACACTCCCATTTCATGAGCGAGGGTGTTTTCCCCAATGTTACTAGCTCCTTCCTGCTCTTCCATCCATAGGCTGTGATTTCTTGAGGCGACCATACACCCAAGACTCTTCGGGTAGGTTTCGATTGAGGTGGTTTTGGCCCAAGAATCTTCGGTTAGGTTTAATGTTCCCAAGAATCTTCGGGATGAGGCACAGGTGTGTTCAGGTGGGGATGTGATTGTGGTTTGTGAGGCCCAGGTGTGTGCGGGTGGGATATGTCGTTATGAGGCCCAGGTGTGTGCGGGCAGTATTTGTGGTTGTGAGGCCCATGTGTGTGCGGGTGGTATATGTGGTTGTGGGGCCCAGGTGTGTGCGGGTGGGATATGTGGTTCTTGAGGCCCATGTGTGTGCAGGTGGGAAGAGTGTGGTAGCGTCAAGACGTTCGACGTTAGGAAGAGCAGCTAACTAGTGGGAAATGGTGTGGGGTACCCAATACTCTTGTTATTATATACTACTACTTGTTGTTTTGTGTTTTTGGTGAGTGTGGTTTGTGAGGTTGGCTGGATAGAATTCCTTGTTAGGTTTTGGTTTCTTCTGTTGTTCTCACGGGACATTAGGATGTCTCCCCACATGTTCAAGAGAGATTTAGGTTTCCCTACTGAGTATACTTGTATGCTCACCCTACGTTTACATTCAGGTTTCCTGGAGGACTACCAGGGCAGTGCGGGACCATACTAGTCAGGAAAGTTGGAGTTGTTGCAGTTGATGTACTCTTGTTTCTTTTGGTATTGTACTTTGAGCTTTCTTGTACTTATACATTGTTTCAGAAATTATTTAAACATGCATGTGGGATTGGTTTGGGTTTATTTTCATTATTTGTTCTTTTTCTTTTAGCGTTTGACTCATCATATTTCCTGATCTTAAATAATAATAAGGGTAATTCCTCCCATATTTTTGAAAACTTGTACCCTTGGTTCTAGTCGCCACTTTGGGGCCCACTGGAGGCGGGACTCGGGGGTCATTATCTCCCTTTCACCCTTGCCAGCTCAGGAGGGGCATCTTTGGTGGGAGCAGGTTGTGGCATAATGCCTCGATCGATCAAACATTGTGGGTAATGTTGATACTAGTGTAAGTTTGTGGGGGATTAATATATCTCTTATTGTAATGTGGGTTTCACTTGACTTGGTTTTATATGAATTCCAAAACCTAGAGTTGATGAATTGGGTAATTTCATGGGATAAATTTAAAAGGAATGAGACACACCACCAATCAAACAAAGAGTAGAATTAATTTTTAATACAAAAGTGGTTATTATTAAAATAATAAAGATTTAGGAGAAATTTCATATTTAAACTAATTAATGATTATTTTTTTATCTTGGTTTAGAATACCATGTTACAGTTGTGTCAGTGGAAAATGTTCAATAAACTTCCTTGTTTAATAATATTAAATACATGATATTATTAAATTTTATTGCATCATGTATGGATAAATCGAAGCCAATATCATAATCCTTCTCTTTATGGGTTTTCCTTGTAAAATTATTCTATGGATATAATATAAATTAATAAAAAAACCTTAATATAGTTTCAAATCATGAGATGAATATTTAGGTTCGAGAAGAATAAATAACAATATAAATTAATATTAGTCTTACTTATGGAATATGTTTTATGATTATAATAATAACAAAGGATGAAAATAATATCTAATGTCTCATTTTTTAAAAAATTAATTCATTGTATTAAAAAAGAGTGAATTGATTAAATAATTCAATACCATTGATGTGTTAAAATTGATTCATAAAATTTATGATGGGAATTGTTTAGTGCCTCCACTAAAATTTTTTATATTGTAATAATTATTAATCCCACTATATTATAATATTTATTTGGATTTATTTAAGATTTATTAATTGATTAATTGAGAAAGGTAAATCTAAACCAACTTAAAGAGGGAATTCTTAATTCCATGGAATATTTTATGACTCAATATCCACCTCATGCCTTTCATTACATGGATAAATGAAAAATAGATGTATTATATAAAGATTATTTCTAACTCAAAACATTTTATTTACTGCTTAAGGATAGATTGAGCTAACAACCTATAGAGAAAATATCTAACAACATCGAGACCAATTGAAATAGATGATCTAAGAAATCTTATGTTATTGATTTCAGCTAGATATTTCTATGGAATGATTAATAGTTACTTGAAATATATAATTATTATCTAATTATATAATCATCTTTTTGAAATTTTATATGAAAGTGGTGTAACCCAATAAGAAACCTATTGGTGAAACTATGTTACGGTTTGTTGTATAATAAGTTTATTATGATTTAAACTCACAATTAATTACTTTTTCTATTTTTGACTAGAAATATGTTTGTTAAATAGAGTTTCTCAATATGATATAACTCATGATATCTGGGAAAATATTATTGTTCCATATATGGAACTAATAATGTAAAAAAACTAATGTATAATACTAGGAAGACATATTCTTATATATTTAAGATATTGTTTGGAGAATGTGTTACTCAAATGAATGGATGACTCACTAAGATAGTGAATGATGTTAAAGAACTAGGAACTAATATTATACTATATGATAAATATTTAAATTTTATCCGGGTTGTAACAGTTAAATAGATTGTAATATCTACTACGATTAGATTGTCAAAACCAAAAAGAAGCTAAAAATGATTATTTTGATTGAAACACTCATATTGATTGAAGATCATATATATAAAATATATGTAGATCATAATTTATTAGTTAAATAAAATATTTATTTTAAGGTATTTTTTAATGGCTGGGAAAAGGGGTAAAGAAACATATTCAAACACATCTAATAATTATTCTTATAATTTATATTATAGTGACAGAATTACCTAGATTTCTTGAACATTCCATATGTTTTTCAAGAGGATAAATATATTATTTAAAAAATATAAATTTGATGACAGAGACACAAAATAGTTCAGATTCTACTAGTGCATGAATCATGTGAATATAGACCTGACTACTCTCAAAATAATTTGGAAAGAAGTCTAGAAAATCATATTACAAGAAGAATGATATAATAGTTTTTCAAGCTATATTTTGTGATTCTAAGGATTATAGTATCAAATCAAACACTAAAATTAAATCTATAGATTGCAATCGAAAATTAACTATGTGTCCTGTGTATTAGACTAAAAAGGTGATTCAATTATACTCTTTTATTTTTGAATATTAAAATTGCTTTTTTCATGATCATATTTAATATGGTTTTTATATTGAAAATAAATAAGATTCATTTAGTAAAAAATATTTAAATCTAATAAAATATATTAATCCTGTTATTATGGGTAAACATTATTTTTCTGAAATTTTTCCAAATAATTGTATATACGTGATAAAAAATTGAATCTTCATGTTCTGTGAATTATAGATGAATTAATTATTTGTTGTCTAAAGTTAATCCATTAAAATTGGATACTAACATTGTTACTAAATGGGAGTATAACTTTAAAAAACATTTTTCAACTTAATGGAGGAAATGGTAATGTTTGAATTCTTATTAATTTTGAAATGAAAAATCATTATAGGAATTATTTTACACATGTTTCAAAATGAAAAATCATTTTTACTATTAATTTTTCATTGTGGTAAATTTAGATTTCATTCTAACGATTATTGCTATAAATTTCAACACTTTTTCGTTATGGATTCCTATAGTTCAAAATATTTATCAAAATTTAAGGATGTTATTCTTATTTACAAGGAAATTTTTTTATTAAAATATCTTATGCATAGAACTAGTATCTATAAAATTATATGGGTACAAAATAACATATATGTTTATTATTTTATAGAAAATGAACCACAAGAACAAAAAAACTAAATGAAATATATATAGTGGTACTCAAAAAAATTTATTGAACAATTATTAAATTTATCCACCATGTTAAATCGATTGAAGTCATTCACCTAATAAAAGAAAAAAGAACATTATGGGTAGAAATATTAAAAATTTTAGAGTCAGTCCACTCAAATAAAGTACTTTTAATGAATTTTTTTGGCCCCTCTCTTTTAGATGATTCATCTAGAGGGAGTTCACTGGAAATTTTATTATACCATTACATGGGTTATTTATTTCCCTTATATTTTACATATAATAACTTTTTTCATGAGCTACTACTTTTTATAGGGGGGTATCTCATTATTATTTTATTATTTTTCTCCAATATTTATTTGAATTATTTATTTTTACATGTGTTAGAATTATAACTTGAATTATTTTATTTACGTATTAATAGAATACATAAACATTATAATTCTATTTACAAGTATATATTCCAGATTTTATTTTTATGTTGAGATTTTAATAATGAAAATGATTTTACTATATTTTCATATGGTTTACTAACATGTGTTATGTTGGTGTATTGTTTTAATGTGCTAATACATTTAATATTTTGTTATTTTAATTTATTTTAATAAAACCCCATAATATCATTGCTAATTTTTTAAATAACTATTTTAAAAAGTACTATCCTTTAATTTTTATCATGATATATACTTGATCAACTTATTAAATCCATTTTAGATATTTTAACAATTACATGTATATTTTTAATTCATCATGGATCCTAGTAACTTATTATCTCAAACTATAGGTGTTCACTTGTAAAAAATTCATTTTACTACCTTTTAAAAAAGTATATTTATATTAAGTTTGAGAAAATATTACTTTTTTAAAATTTATTAAGAGTCATTATCATAATATGTTTTTTTAGGATGAGTTATAGTAAGTATAAATGTTTTTTTGGTTCATGTTTACGATGTTTATTATAAAATTGGTAATATTTATTATTGAAATATTCAAGTTTTTTTATTAGTTATTATTGAAAGGGGGAGAGTGTGATGACATTTCTCTATTTATTTTATTATATTAGGTTAGTTTTTTTACATGATCTAATCTTTATTGTCTTATCTTTATGATCCTTATAAAATAGGGGAATGTGTGTTCAGATTTTGTAATTATAAAAAGGTTGGTGATGTTTAGTGCTAACATTCCACATTGATTTTTTTTATAATTAATAATCCCTATAATTTTATTTTATATGATTCCACTCACTTAAATTTATATACTATAATTGTTTCTATTTTATTCTCATTATATATTATTATTAATTATTAATATTTTTTCTAATTATTTATTATTTATTATTTTTATTATTTTTAATTATTATCGATAATATATAATGTGATTTCATATATTTTATATTCAAAACATTTCCCCTATACATGGAATTTACATAATAAATGAAGACCTTTGTGTATTTTGTAACTAATTGTATGTATCTTTACAAATTGGAATTCTTTAATAGTTCCCATAACATAATGATAATACCCTTATTTATACTACTAAAATTGATTTTTATTCTTATAGATGATGGAAATGATTTGAGAATTTTTAAAATTATTGAAAGATACTTTTGTATTCAAATCATCACTCTTATGAATTTCAGTACCGTTACATTAGATTGCAGTGTGGGAAAATTCATTGTGTTAATGTATTGAATATATTAAAATTTTATGTTCTATAATGAGTTTTAGGTGATTTGGGAAAATTATGTACATTTATATATCAGTAAATAACTCATTCATATTGAATTCATCTAAATAGAATGACTCTTATGAATTAAAAATTTGGAAAATATAAGGCTTATATATATCATAGTTTTAATTTTTTGTATTAAGTGACATTTGAGAATTTTTCTTTTTGTATTTTAAGAATCTAATTTTAAATATTCTCAATTTGAACTGTTTTTAGACTTATTTATTTTTTGGATCATGGTTTTACCTTAAACTTTTATTAGATCTGTTGTGAGATTACATTTACATAAAAATCTGGATGATGAAGAATCATCAATCATTTTTTATAAAAGAGAATTTATCATTTTATTATATTGATAATATTTTTAAAATTATTATTATATTCAAATTATAATGTTATGATTTACTTGGAAGATTTAGATAAGGATTCTCAATGTCAAAATTGTTGAGAATGTTTTGGGGATAGAATTCCCAATGATTATGAATATTTAATGCTACTAATTTTTAAGAAGATAAATTTCTACTTTGTATCATATATATTTAAATTATTTTTATTGAAATTATTTGAAAATTTATTACGGGGAATAATTTCGGCAATAACATTTTTTTTTCATAGAGAAAATTCTGGATCACATTGTCTTTATTATTTTGAATTAATTATCAATGAAGGGTGTTTTAATGAAAAACATTATTCATTATAATATACCGATATATATATATAGGTTTATATATATATATATATTCAAGTAAGGTCTGTGTAATCTATATATGTACCACCCAAGATTCAATAATAGTTTGTTTAAAAAAAACAAAATATACTTTTTATTATTCTAGAATTTAATTAAAGTCTAGTTTATAAAATTTTATAAATTAAATTTCCCATAATTAGTTTCATTCATTAAATAATAATATCAAAATTATCATATGGTGATTTTTTTTTAATTTATAAAATAAATAATTTTCCAGTGAATAGTGAAAAATATTTCTTTTTATTCAAAAATATATTTTAATTTCAAACATTTAATAAGTTCCATTTTATTTTCAAATGGTTTAAAAGTAAAAATAGTTCAATTATATTATTAATAATAGAAATTAATTTTATTTTAATCATTTTTATGGATGAATTTGTTATAAAAATATTGTTAATCTTAAAAAATTCTAAAAAAAATATTTTTCGTTCTATTTTTTGATTCAATATTAAATTAATTTTTTCTACTAATAAAATTGAAAATTAAAAAATGGATTCTACATTTGAAATAGTTATTTCCAATCTCGTAACTAATTCCATTTTCATTTTGTTTATTGTAAATAGTAACCATAGTAAAAAAAAATCACTTCGTTAAGAGTAAATAGGGTAATTGTGTTAAAATGATATGATAAGGGATGAAAAATTATCATAAAACATGTCTTTATCCTATTTTATGGATTTATTACTGATATTATCATCCATTTACAAATTTTATGGTTACTTAGTGGATTATTTATTTAATTATTATAATTAAATTAATTTTTAGAGAATAATGAATTTAAAATGTCACTCAATTGACTTTAATAACAATTAATTTTTATTGTAAGAATAAAAATGGGTTATGTTTGGTTATAAGAGTTTCTTTGAAAGTTAAACTAATTTTTTATCTATATGATCTATTATAATTTTTAGTGATTAAATAATTGACATAAATTCTAACGCAATGGCGATATATTATTTCTTCAATTAACATAAAAATAAAATAAATTATTATAAATACACTAGAAGTAAAACTTTTGAGTGAGTTAAGGTTACAAGTGAATTTAATATTTATATATATATATATATCTGTGAAATATTATAATTTTCATTTCAATTCCAAATTTTAATTACACATTTTTATTTATTCCTTTAAATTGAAATTAAATAAATTGTTTCAAAACTGATATTAATGATATGTTATGAAAATAATATTTTATTAAATTTTTTAAACATGATTAAAATCATTAAAAAAGACCAAGGGAGAATATATAGTCTAAAATTTCATCTATTGTCAACTTATGTTCCATTTTGTACCTTAAATATATTATTATATCCCTTTATGAGTGAGAGACTCATTATTTTTGTTAAGATTAAAATAAGTTAACTATGGGGTTAAAACAATAGATAAGGCTTAAAATACCACTTGAACATGTCTGAATGTTATTGGCTGAAGTTATTTAAAACATTTAATATCATAGTTTTTAAATTATGGTTTAATTATGCCACATTAACATGAAAATAAATTTATTATATTGAGATATTTTTATTACTTTCATTTGTGTCCCTTGGTCACAATATAAACGAACTAGATATCCTTTCTTTTATAAACCACATAAAGCCTTTAATACCTCTCAAAAACATACACGAACTCTTCTGAACATTATAATACATCTTCCAGAGGTGTGGGTATAAACGTGTGTGTTTTGATAGAGAAGCGATGGTCGGTAACCCCTGTCGAGGTGGATTTAGTTTGGCTTCATGGGTGACTATGACCGTTTCATTTATTTCACGATCGTTATGTTCAGGTCACAATTTTCTTTCTTAACAAAAACTCCCCTAAGTTCCCTCTTATATAACAACGTAAAAACCTTCTTTCTAAAGACAGGTTTTCAATTAGGGTTTGATAAATAATGACATTTAGATATTATCATTGGTCGAGAGGATGGGTTGTTAGGTTCATCATAGCCTTTCTGGGAGAATTGTTTCCAAATTTGCGACTCTCTTATTGATTTATGATATCATATAAAATATCTTCCTAATCCTGATATGGGACCGGTTAGCTTAATAAAACAATTTTACGCTAAGTATATTTTTTATAAAAAAAGAGAAAATTGATCTCATTATTGAATCTGTCTATATGTATTTGATGTTATTAATCGATTTCTTTGTAATTAATAACTTCTTATATATTGAAGTCATACAACCAGACACATGGTAATTTGATGCCATGTAGATAGGTAGTTAATATTAATGGGAGGTTATTGATCCATTATGAGGTGTCCTGTGTATATTTTCTTTTTTAGGAATCAAAACCCTTGTAGTTCATTAGAGATCATGTTGTTTAACATCATACGAAAAGAAGATATGTTCGGTCACATAGTCACAAGATATTTAAGCTCAAGTCTTGAGGAGAAATCATTCAAATCCTAGTTATATTAGGAATCATAGTTATCCTAGTTTAATCATTCCCTTAGGAATGGTCCTAAGGTATATTCCCTTATATTAGGTATATTTATATCATTCCACTCATCAAGATTACATGTTGAGGTTTCCCTAGATGGCGGACATTCATGATGTGAATGTGGTGACCATCATAGCTCCCTAAGCCCAAGTGAGCCATGATCGATATGAGAAAAAATTGATAATAAGTCATTAGTCTCATGGAATATGGATGTCAAGATTATGATATGGGACTGGACATGGGATGTTTAATATGTAGCTTGAACCTTAGGTAGGAATCCTATGTATGCTGGTTATAGAAAGAATTAGAGTCATCATACTTCCTTTTGTTTCACAGTCCACAAAGGGATGAGTTAAGAAGATCATCCCATGGGAATGATTGGGCCTCAATTGAGGATATTTCATAAACATGGTGGCATTAACACTCAGGTGGATTCTCATTTCAGATTAGGCTCATGTCATAAGAAGGCATCCTACAGATCGTAGTTACGGTAGGAATTAGATTCTTCATAGTTCAATTAGTTTCCTAATACGCTGAGGGATGGGGTTATATGATCAAACCATGTGATTTATTGGCTCCCAATATATAAAATTTCAGAGACATTGAAGGACTTATACTAAGGTGGATTCATAATTGAGTTCAAACTAAGGCCTTAAGAAGATGTCCTATGTATCCCATTTGTGGATGGAATCAGTGTCCTCAATGTTAAAGTTGTTAGGTATTTCACATTGAATTTTCCCATTTATGTGATACATGTCATATTATTCTACTCATAAGGGCTTACACTCTGAGGATTGACTAGTCCTGACAGCGGCTTAAATGATATAGTCAATGCTACTACCTATGCCCATGTGAGTTGTTCTTGATGTGAGAAAAATGTGATGATAGGTAATCAGTCACATTTCATGTGGATGGGGTAAATATGAATTGGGATTCCCTTTGGAAGATTAATATATATCTCCATCCTCTATGATGTATCCTAGTTAAAGAAGGTATTAGATTCATCATAGTTCCTTTCATTGGGGCTTACATAATAACATTTCCCTTCTGGTTGGGGCTTACACACTAAGGGTGGAAAACAATATAAAGCCCTAGGATTCCCTGTGGATGCTTAATATGGAGGTCATTCCTTATTTTGGAATCCTAAATATTATTTATATAGTAGAAATTGGGGTCATAGACATTCTGTATATTGCAGTTTGCACACTAAGGTTTCCCTTATGACCTATCCTTCTTTCCTTTTTGACATGTGTGCCCACCTGCTGGATATATCATGATTGTTTTTTAACATGTCGAAGGATGTATGGGCATGTCAAGTGATAAATCATATATGTCTAAATAAAATCATGTGATCTAGTTTAATTGCCTGAGGGATATCCCAGATCCTGGATGGCTTGTTTGAGGGTCATCATATGATCAAGGTGGACTTGTCTTCGTGAGACCTGTAAGGCTAATCCAGGAACCAATCGCATGATCTTGGATAGAATTCTTAGAGGTAATTATGTGATCTGACTGAAATTCTTTGGTTTCATCACAAAATATTGTTGACATGCCTCGAGGGCTTCACAAGAGTGAATATGATATATTTGGAGGGAGAAAAATAATCTAGGTTGATATGCCTGGAGGTCATCATGAGATCTTGATAGCATTCATGTTGGGTGTCACAAGAGACAGTTGACATGCTCACATGATATCACAAGACTCATCTAACATGATCTATTTTCATTATAGGAGTCCAACAACAAGTTTAATGGATGCTGAAATGTTTTGACAATGAGCCCAGAGGGATTCACAGGACATAAGTGCTTTCCATTGTGGATCCATGTAACTTTTTTTGACATGAAAAAAAGGAATTTTCATGATGCAAAAGTATATTAGTGGATCATCTTAATATTTATGTGTCATATCCTAGTGAATTTGTGTGTCATGGGTAGTTCACACGAAGAGCGGGAGGTTTGGAGGATATGTTCTTCACCCAAGTCTCCCATCTTTTAGACTTTCTACCATCCTTATAGAAAATTCCATATATTTAGTTAGTATTATATTATTTTATATATCGCGTGATCTAGAAGATATATAAGGTGATCATCATGTGTCATTCCAGAAGACCTTCACATGATCTATGAGTAATAATACATAGTGTATATACTGTAACATGATCTCTCCTGTTGATCCCTAGATCTTACCAGATGAGATAGTTTTATGGTCATGAGGATAGCAACTCTGAGAAATATGCTTTGGTGTTTGGGCTCAAAAGAGTCATCTCTCTACTTCCTCATCTCTAGTATGTGGTGGTGAAATTATCATGTTGTAGTGGGGGATTTATAGGTCTCACCACTATAGTTACTCACTACTTTTATCGCACGTATCGTGAAAATCCTAGCCATGTCGTTGGGGGGATTTGGTGTCATATGCTCCACATGTTCCCATCATAAGTCATTCTGGGTGCATCACATGACTTTTAGAGACCATGGGACCCAATAAATTCCTTCTTTATTGGATTATATCCATTTAATGGGGTCCTGTTAAAACATGTGGACATGTCGGGGGACTTTCAAATTGTCCTGTAGACACATCCAAGTGCCTTCGCAAGATTAGGATGTCTGTTAGAAGGCCCTCGCATGATCTTATGGGACTTTTCTAGAACCTTTATTGAGAAAATTATTTATTGTTAGGAGGCCTTCTAAAAATCATAGTTTCATGTCAAGGGGTCCTGATATACCATTTTGGGGAAAACCTAGGAAAATCGTGTTTATTTTAAGATAGAGAGAGGCTCCCAAAATTCCCCTCATTATTTCCTTGGATTAATTTTTAAACATTGAGGTTCTCATGAGTTTATATGAGTTTCATCGATGAAAATCACTCTACATATTAGTGATACATCAATGGCCAATAAATGTATTTTTAATTATGTGTTTTCATTTCATGGAAAACTCCATCTCTTAGTCCTTATGGATCCAAAAGGCGAGTTAGAGGTCACTTGGACTTGTCTGATGCACTTAGTGTGACAAGAATGACATGCCAATGGGATTTCGTGTGATGGGGAGGATGTGTCACTAGATTGTTTTGGTGTCTCATAGATGTCCCTAGGTGTGTCATGTCATGTTTATAGCCACAAGATTCTCCCACCTTCTCCCCTTTATATTTCGTTTAATTTTCAAAGGTCTGGGGGTTCTGAGAGATTTCTAAAATGTTTTCGAGGATAATCATTCTCCCCGTTAATGATGCATCATATAGGTTTTAAAAACACAAGAGGATCCAATATTTTGGATGTTTTCCTCATATTTTCTTAATATATTTGTATGGTTCAGTGGGATTCAATGGATTGAATAGTCGCATGACCTAGGGGAGCTTCTCTGGAAATCACCACATGATCAGTGATTTTCTGGGGTGCCTTCATGACAAGTAGAAGGTCTTTTTTAAGGGACTTAAAGGGGCCTTTCATAGGTTATATGTTGTGTGTGATCATTCACATGACCTTATACTGGTTATTATTTCTCGTTACCCCAAGGGGTTTAGACAATCCACATGATCTCAGACACCATCTTGTTCATTTTTTGACTAGTAAAATAATGGACATATTCAGAGATTTCAACCTATGTGGATTTATTGATGCTTTTTTGGATGGTTTCAACAAATCCCCCCCACCCACCATGAGAGAGATGATCGTGGGGATAGAGGATCGATTCTGGGGAATTTAAATTCCCACCTGAAGAATTTCCAATAACATCAATTGTTATCTAATGAAATGCTTGGTATTTGAGGATATGTTTTGTATTTCGTGGGATGCCTTATAAATAGGAGAGAAGAGATCGGTTCACTAATTATCTGCTCCATTATCGAGATCTATCTCACCCTATTTCCATCCTATGTATTTTTTTCAAAACCATCCCACAAGAACCCAACATGAGACATTACCACCAGCCTATTTCATGAGAAATTTCTCTACAAGTCATGTTTTTTCTTTCTTCCCTCTTGAATCAACCAGAAACTAAACATCAATAATTTTCTGAACTTCTTCTTTGGGGTACTATTTTCTTGACAGTTTTATGGGGTCTTCTAGATTGATCGTGTGATACTTTGAATATTATGAGGCCAAGGTGACCATGTTAGGGTCATTCAATCATGTGTCTTTGATGGTTACTTTATATATAGGGTGATTTTCATGATTAGGTGATCCGTGAGATCCTCAGGTATCATAAAATTTAAAAAATAATTCATATGATTTTTGAATTCCTTCTTGATTCATGTGATGTGAATGATGCTACATGTTTTTTGTTTCCTTTGACATGATCCCATTTTATTTGTCTAATATATTCCACTTACTTTTGTTCAGATGGATTCTAGTTCACATGAATGTTCGTTAACTATAGTTAATCAAATGTCCATGATTGCTAAAAATATCAATTTTTACCCCTCATATTGTGTCTATTATAATAAAAATATTCTAAAATGGATTCTATATTTTGGGCTTCAAAATTATTTATTATTGCATCACCATCCCCTATAATGGTTAGGCTTGTTGGAATATATTATCATTACTCCTTGATACATTAATCTAACACACTAATGGGTGTCTAACTCTCATGAAAGTAATCAAATATAAATTTATAAGGATGGCTAGTGGGTCGCAGCTTGATCCCATGGGTTGTCTTATATGTTGTAAAATTCCCCCTTATGTATAGCTGGATGTGATTTTTCTCATCACCATATTGCGTAGATCTATTCAATTATATTCATCTCTTATTTGAACTATTCAAGTGGAATATGGATCTTTAAATGGGATCTCCTCCATGGTTGTAATTTTTCTGATGAATGGGTGTGTCCATTCTTGGTCAAGAAAAGATGCTCAGAGTTTTCTGACCTATTATATAGGGCACATATTTATGAGGTAGTATGGATTTTCAAATTTATTTTCTATTTCCACTTCGATATTCTTTAAGAACTGATTATTCATTAGTTCCCCAGAACCAAATAATTTCATCTATCCCATGGTGAGGTGGGAATAATCCTATGGGATATCTACGAACTATGTGGGATCCTCCCTCTTGAGGATATATACAATGAGGTCCTCCCTTCCATATATTTTTGGGATGATCATTTGAAAACCCTAGTCTTGGAAAGGGAAATACTCACCATTTTCAGAGAGAAGCTGATAAAGGATTTGAATATGTGCTCACATAGCACCTTCAAAGATCAGATCAATATTTTCATTTTTCACAGAGGTGTTAGGAAAACAACTGTACACACCCATCGGTTTCCTTTCATGTAGCTTCATGATAGTATTGGTCCATATTAGGCCATTTTAGAAGATATGGATCATACTTCATGCGGATATCGAGTGAATGTAGATATATCTTGAATCCATAGGTGGGCAGACCTGATGGTCCTATTCTTGAATAGATCACTTTTCCAAACTGGGGATGTGTATATATAGATCTGTTTTAATATGCTGGTAATGGAAGCATGGATAGTGGAGATATGACACCTTGTTCTGGAGGTGTTGACCCATTCATTCCTTTTCCATCTTTTGGGTCATATTCAAAAAGGAAACACCCCCTATAGTATCAGTGGGCCTTTACAGTTTTTATTCAGTTGGATTGTGGAACATTTCCATTATTATGAATACAATAACATCCCTAGGATCCTCGATGCCTTATCTCATCATAGGATGGTGAACATATCTAGGGTCGAGGCTATGTAATTATTCTTTGATGAGGATACATATGTGTTTTTTCAATCTGAATGTTTTGATTTCACACATTATCCCTCATTTGACCGGTCCAATCATGGATAATGGAAGTGGCTCTCCCGATGAAAGGTTGAACATTATCTCTCTTTGATATGTGGTTCTTAGAGCTAGGATGGATGGGTTGATTGTCTGTGAGCCATATTGACCTTATTGGTTTTCTCTTCAGTTCAGCTACACCCAAAGGGTATATCCTCATCATTTGGTTGGTGTGAGTGGAGAGAAGCAGCCTAGGATCATTCTCCAGTTTTGGATGATGTTGGAACATGAAGACACTA
Organism: Viscum album; assembly: GCA_963277665.1. Lineage (NCBI taxonomy): Eukaryota > Viridiplantae > Streptophyta > Magnoliopsida > Santalales > Viscaceae > Viscum > Viscum album. Next base: position 2,056,533,476 of record OY728123.1, on the reverse strand, counting down.
CCGTTGTGGTCATTCTTTTGTTCTCTCATGATCCCAACATTATTACTCAAGATTATTCCTAGGCATGGGAAGCAACCTATCTGGGTGGTTGCTGACACTCCTTTCAATCATAGAGTCTAATGAATGGAAAAGGTCAATTCCTTAATCACAAATAGATTCATCCTTTTAAGAACATCAAAAATTTACAAAGGCATGAAAAAGAAACCTTTTACGCATCGGTTGTGCAAGTTTCATTATGGTCGTGCAAGTATAGTTTCGTGCACATATGGTCATGAAAGTCACTTGTGTTCCCTATTCTTTTTTTGCACAAGGTCTTCATATGGCCTATAAATACCCCCAGTGGGCCCGCCCATTTTAGGGACAGATTTTCCCAAATTCACAATTAAGCTCTGGTCACCCTAGTCTCTACTTGAAGTCTTCCGACACTTCTAAGGTAATTTATTACATAGAATGGAAGATCTAAAGAGAAATAATAAGACCTAAGTGTTAGAACTCATCAACACTTGCATGCCTAAGTGTCCAGCCCTTAATAGAAATGGATACACTTGCGCGTCGCCATGTCCTCTCATGGAAACTTGTGTGTCACCCTTTTGGAAGCATCTAGGGATAATACTAAGGGCTTGAGCCAAGTCCCTCCCAAGTATCACTTCATTAATTCTTCATCACCCAAAATAACACTTGCGCGCCTGCCTCTTTTTGGGTTCCCCTCCTGCCTATTCACTTCCTTTCCTCAAATTCATCTCTCCTCTTCCAGATATAGCCTTCAAAACCCTCTTTAAAGCCACTTATGGCCTGGTTTCTTTGTTGGATTCCTTATATAAATGGAGTTCTATGGAATATCTCCCAAAACCTTGGGATTTATATAACTTTATATCACTATGGTTAGAGGTTCCCTTCATTCAACCTCATCCCTTATGATGAGAGAGTCTTTAATTGGGCCTCTTTCTTAGGAGTAAGTCCCAATCATAATTCCCTTTAAGTGGGCCTCCTTCTCAGGAGTATGTCCCAATAATAATTCCCATTCATTGGGCCTCCTTCTCCAGAGTAAGTCCCAATCATAATTCCGTTTAATGGGGCCTCATTCTCAGGAGTAAGCCCCAATCATAAGTCCCCCCTAATTTAGGCATCCTCCTCAGGAGTAAGCCCCACGTTGAGTATCAAAATCTCTATAAAGCATGAATACCTTTATGGATCCTGCTCCCTAGATTCTTTCCTGAACTAAGTCATGATCTTCATTTACTTGGGTAGTCACACAAACATAAGCCCCATATCATTCCTTATGACCACATCTTTTGTGGAATTAATCATCAGGTTTATTGATACCTCTTGTTTCTCACACCGAGCATGACTCACGTGAGTTTAGAGTGTAAAGGTAATTATGACATCTCTCTTTGGTCCATTAATCATGCATAAACCTCATACTTCTTTACTTAAACTAATTGGGTTATGATTCCATTTCTAACAAGGTTACGTAAGTATCCCATCAGCGGGTACGATCCCAACGCTGAAATAATCCCTGTCTTTCTGAATGACAATAAAATTCAAGTTCCCCACTGAGTGGATTTAAAACCAGTATATTTATCATAATGACCAAGGGAATTCTATATAATTTATTTAAGGATACCATTGACTAAGAATCTCCAATACATACGAATGATTCTATATCAATGAAGAACCTCAAATACATATAAAATATTATCTAAATCACCTAAATATCAATCATTGATAGCCAAATCTAAAGGAAACCTCGTTTTCATGCTTATTAAATTAATAAGAATTAATGAACATAACTCAAATGTATAATAGAGTCCCAGAGTAGGCAATAATTGACCCCAAAAAGGTGTGATGAGTCTGACCTTCCATCATCTCGACCAATGCAAATTCTTAAGTGTCATCAGTCCACAACTAATGGGAAACTACCTTTGAAAATTAGGTCCTAATGGATATAGAATCATTGGATGTTTCCGGTTCTATGAATAAACCTATTAGAAATAGATAGGAATGTTTGAACCTCAAAATAAACAAGGTCATCCCCATTTCCAGAGGAAACAAAAATGGTAAACCCGATTTGAATCCTTAACCAAGGCAAATGATGTTTTGCTTATTTGGTAGGCCCCTATTTAACTCAATGTGAGGGCCAACAAAGCAATCAATAACATATGTGATCATCCATAAGATGTAGTGGCCAAAAATATCTTGATCATGTCTATTATATCAAACAGGGACTCTTTTCCATGATCTATCTGCATTACAGAAATGGATTCCTTAATGTTCACACCTGTGAATGCCTCAACCGCTACTCCTACTGGATCCTCATCCACTCTGAGGATGACATCACCTACTCATCATCTTTAAAGATGAGTCTCAAATGCATTGGTTAAGTAATACCATCTACACGATACCATTCTGACTCTGGAGGCCACTCAAAAATCCCTCAAAATTAACAACCCTTTCTGGTTGTCCGAACAATGACGACCAATGATCAAGAAGCAGGTGGTGCCAACCACCGTCTCCAACCATTTTGTGTTCTTATCCCGGAAATTCAATCACCAGTCCCTCCCATATTATGGGGAGGTGAACAAGAAGGTCACTCATGGCCTTATTTCAAAAAGATAGGAGTCATTCCTGAGGGATCCCATCAACAATCGCTGCCAGAATCGTGCGGTAGTGCACCCTCAACATGATGAGGGTACCGCATTTAGGGGTTTGCGTCAAGTTCCTTAGACCTGAGCATGTATTATGAACCTTCAGTAGAAAAATTCGGTCAATAGGGAGTAGTTTCTTACTTGTGCCCCCTCCGGTGAAGTCCATCAAGCCAACTTGATGGAAAACAATGAGCGGGTATATACACCTGTCCGCCCTGATATTACTACCCAGGATACTCGGCTGGTAGTAACATGCCAATCCCGCTAGGAAATTCTTGGAGGAGTATTATAGGAAGGAAAATAAACCTATTTATAATTTATCAAACAGTCACCAGGCTCGTCTGACTACATCCAAAGGAGCTCGCCAACCAAATATGGTGACCACCTCTAAACAGTAACATACATCTTCATAAAATCACAAATTCTATCAGCAGTCTAGTCTGCAAGTATTGAAGGAAATCCATCAACCATACTTGACGGGGAACATCCCGCAAGCATATACACCTGCCAATGTTCATCAAGTCTTCCAGAATTCTCGTTTGGTAGCGCCCAAAGAAGCCAGTCGGAAAGCTCTGACGTCAACTTTGGTGTAGACTCAACTCTCTGCCCCTATGAATATCTAATGTCAATATCCATTGATAGGAAAAGGAGGATATGAGAAGGAACATACACCTACTCCAGACACGGAATGGATGTATATTCTTGTTCCGGTAGCTGAGGTCACCAAGCACATTCTGACAATGGTGAAAGACTATAAGAAAATCCCTGCCCATATTCTGGATGCTAGTCAAAATATTATAACAACTTCAGAAGCATCACAAGGAAAGAAGCATGAATCTTTCCCTATTAGGGGAGTGACTCACCAACAAGTTACTCTGTAGTAGATACACACCTCTGTTCCAGTCCAAGAGGGTTGTGGGGCATACTCCCCCATATCATATGGACAGTCAACTCAGGCACATACACCCGATTTGAATGGAGATAAACAGTCTAACTTGACCATTTCTCCTGAGAAGGCACATACACATGCCCATAGTAACCACATTCATCAACAATTGGTTTCATAAGTGAGTAAAAAGGTGTCTATGAAAAAGGCCCATCCAGCACAGTCGAGAAATCAAGAGCCAATCATCAATAAGGGCTTTCTCGATGCTGGAGTTCTTGATGCACTCAGATAATTGACTGTTATACCTCAAGATTATACTCTCTCATTTCCAGATTCCGGAAGTAACAACAACAATTCTGAAGGTCTTTATTAGACATTTCCTCTTGAAGGATTGCTTCATGACAGTTCAGTTGATCTCGAAGTATCATCTTCAGATGAGAGCCACGATAACCCTCTTGGGGCCAGAAGACTAAGGAGCAGGATGTTTTATCTTTTGTTGTAACCCACCAAGGTGGTCCTCCCTATAATGATGAATTTAGCTGTGAAAGTCCTCTCCATAGTTGTAATTAGAATTGCATGGAAAATTATTCAAAGGACAATGGAGTAACGAGAAATCCCTCAAATCTTGAGGCACATTCCAATGCAAAGCCTTTCACGTATGATTCTTTATCGCTAGTAGGTGAAATACTTTCTCAATCAGAAATATCCCGGGGTGTACGTCATTCTCTGAACCACTCTTGGGTCATGCATCTTCTAATTTGACATGTGAATTCTCTACCAATATTGTTGAATCTGATAAAGCAACAAAGAAGCCCCAGCTTTGGTCTAATCAGGTAAAAGAATATTCATCGAATGATAAAGAGGAAGTAATGAATATGAGAAAACAACTAGAGAAAGGCAAAGTAACAGTCATGTTTTGGCCTTTGGCTGACTATTAGTATGATATTCCTAAAATGTTGACGGAATATTGTATTCATGATATTAGTCTCAACATGTGAACAACTCTTTTTCATCTAGAAAAGAAAATATTATCTTATGATGAATATGAAAATCATGTTAAAAAATATAAGGGTTACAATGCCAAACTGATTTGGCATATTTCTCAGTTTCCCGATATCAAAAGGTTGAAAAGCAGCAAAGATCCCTTCAACGTTCATGCCTTGGTGCGTTAAAAAGATTTCTCCTGTTAATTACCAATGCCTTATCTGGTATTCATATTAGGGGATGGGGTGTTCATTGAGCACTAAATTTCACTATACTCTCCAGTCAACAAAGCCAACCAAATGTGGTCTCATGCAATGTTATTGCCCATGGCCAGCCACAACCAATTGGTTTTGTGCGTAATCCAAGGCATGTTATGGAACATGCCTCAACTAGTTCTTCCCAAAGTCAGGAATACAAGGAACAAGTTGTGGAATTTCTCTTTCATTAGGAAAATGAGAATATCGAACATGTTTCTCATTTAGAGAAGGCTCATCATCATTTGACAGAAGTGTCAGAAATCATCCAATGATCATTTGAGCTAGGTGATTTGAGTGGATGTTGATCGATACATATGATCTATTTCTGGACTAAAGTCCGCAAAATTAGCATAGCTTTTAAGAAAGTCTTAGATGTAGCAAATCAAGAGCCACCTTAGCTTTCCAGGCTGGGGACTCTTTTAGCTCAACCCTTGGGATCAGTAGATGGGATTCATGGAGTTAAGTAGGGAAAGAATGAACAGCCCTAGTCCACCAGACTGGGGACTTTTTAAAATCCTCAATCTCTTCCTCATCAAAAGTCAGTCTTCTCCAAATTAGGGAAGAAGCCACAGGAGGAATGAAAAGCCGAATTATTAGGAGATTGCATCCAAATTATGGTTCATCAAGAAGTTCCTAAGGGATCAACTCAACGAAAGACAATGTCTCATCTAGGACATGGGAGAATACAGTATCGCAGAAATGCTGATAGAAGGTATGCAATGCATTATCCATTGATAAATGTCATCAATGTCATTGTCACTGATCCCCCAGAATATGAGGCTCACTCAGGGGAATCAGATCAAGAAGGTCACATTCAAGAGACTGTATGCACTGAAACAAATGAGGAAGGTGTGCATACCTGGAATCAAAGGCTTACCCAGAATTTAGGTATTCCTTCAAATAACCAACTACCCCCTCTCCTAATGTCGTCCAACTAGGGGAAATGAAAAAAGACAGCTTATATTCCACCCTAACTCTGGAGAAGGTCAATCACTCTCATTAGAGAAAATTTTCGCACATCAAGAAGAAAAAATGAAGGAGTTAAGGAGGTTGAATGTTGAACTACATCAAGGTAGTCTTCCTCCTAAGCGTGCTGGAGTCAGTCAGTCAAGGAAATTTTTTGCAGCTACTGGGATGGATCAAAAATATCCTCCTTTACAAGTACACCCTCATAGGTCTAATATTATGGATCATGTGCAATAACAACCGGCAGTGCTACCATCAGTTGCAGTACCAGTCACCACATCATTCCAAACTCCAGTTATTGCACCTGCCCAAGTCCATGCTCAACCAGATGTTTCTCAAAAGTTAATGACTACCATTGAGTCATTAACAGCTCGGTTAGAAGATACGGATGGAAAACTTGCACCAGTTCAACCGGAGAAGAGAGCTTACCCTGAATGGGTCGATGTAATTCCTCCCCCATCAAATTTTCCTAGTACCACATTCCCAATTTTTAATGGTTTGGGAGATCCAGAACAACACTTAACACATTTTATTTCTCGTTTTGATCCTATGATGGAAACTCCTCAACAATAAGAAGAAGTTAAGATCATGTGTTCTATACAGTCATTACAAGGACCTGCTTTTTTTTGGTATACAAGCTTGCATTCCTGGTCAATTACTGGGTGGGAGGAACGCCGTCAAATATTCCTTCTTCAATTCAGCTCCACATTTCCAAAGACAATAGTTTTTATCATAGAAATTGTATGCAAAGGGAAAATGAAAGAGTTTCAGATTTCATTGCTTGAGGGAAGGGATTAACATATTCCTTATGTTCAGCACTCCCTCAAGAATAATTGTTGCAAATATGTGTGGAAAATTTGTGTGATGAATTGTGCACACTGTTTATCCCTTTGAAATATACAGGAGGGTATCGAGACCTTAATTCAATTGCTCAGTAGATTGAAGACTCTCTTATAAACACTAAGGCTAAAACTCATGTAATTCAATCAGTTCCAAGAAAGATAATGGGGAAAGCAGAGAAATCTACAATTATGCTTAAACAAGAACCCGTACCTGCTTCCACTTCAAAACCTTCATCCTATCGAAGGGCTCCGCCTCCTGAGAATCAACAACAATGGCCGCCTCATCAAAATGATCAAAGATATCAAGGAAGAAATAGTTTAAAGATTTGAAGAATAAAGTTTTTTCTTTCCAGAATGAACAAGTTCATGGCTACTTCATCTCGGCTCTGGAAAACAACCTGGTTCAATTTCCAAGGCCCAAAAGGTCAAACAAGGAAGGAGATAAAGACCTCCATAGCTATTTCCCATTTCATCAGATGTTGGGGCATCCCATTCAGGAGTGTTTTTTCTTCAATGACCTCCTACAAGAGATGGTGGACTCTAGATAGGTAAAACTGAATGGTTCTTCTGCCCAGGTAGAATGTGTTACTGCTACTGATCCAGAGGAAGAAGGTGATTGGAATGAAGTAGAAAGAAAAAACTCACAGAAATATGATGATTGGATGGTTAGGAAAATGATCAACTGAACTCATGACATTTTACAAACACAATTGAATCAACCAATTGTGTCTCTAAATATGAATGCCACAACAAAATCCCCTTCATCAGAAGGAAAATCTTCAAAGAGGCGGTATAATTCAAAGAAATTACAACAGTCATAAGAAGATTATTTCATGTCAATGACTAAATTTTCTATGACTCTAGCAGATTTTATGCCATCTACTTCAGCAGCACGGGCACCGCCCCACCAAATGACACAGCCTAAACTGGATAATTAGGTAGAATCTTTATCAGATAAAGAGTTGATCATTGGTTATGTTAGTATGATTAATTTAACGGATCCATATGCCAATCACAATTTCTATCTTGTTGAGCCTGAGTTCCACATATTAGACAGAGGAATTAGAGGAAGAGATAGAGGTATAGGATACAGGGGAAGACATAGATATTTCAGAAGCCACTATTTCAATCATACCACTGCCAGAACTGTATATGCGGTCGAAACTCGTTGCAGATCCCTTCAGTATGCTCAACAAGAACAATAAAGTTCTTCCACACATGGAGGATTCAATCTTGGCACAATTATTTTGGAGGATCAGTTTGAGGTTACACCTTCTTCCTCTCAGAAAATAAATAGACCTATTCAGTCTAATCTACCAAATCCAGGAGTATTTACAACTCCAACCCCGATACAAGATGCGTCTACTTCCAAAGCATCAACTTCTAAGGCACCTGCAAAACAACATGTTCCTGTTGGGAAACAAAGTCCTTTGGACCAAACGTATGAGGTATTGAAACATTTAGCCCCAGTACCATCCAAGTTATGAGTTCTGGATGCCTTGAATCTATGAATGTATCTTCAGGAGGCACTCATTGAGTATTTTTCAAGTCCTCAAGAATTCGAAACTGAAATTGATGTGGCTAAAGTCCACCATTTAGAGAATGATCCTGTAGAATGCCATGCAGTGATATCATTAATAGATGAAGCTGAAGATGTTGTTGTGCATGGAAATATTAGACATTTATATTTATCTGTAAAGTCCAATGATGTAGACATATGACGAGATTTAATTGATAATGGTTCTAGAGTCAACCTCATCCATATTCTTACACATTGTCGATTGATACTCACCGAATCTGATTTATCTCCTTCTACTTTGATATTGGAAGGATATGATAAAAATGACCAAGAACCTCCAGGAGATATTACACTCAGAACACAGTTTGGAGACCTTGTGTCTAATTCATATTTCATGGTTGTTCGTCATGACACAGCCTTCAACATTTTTCTTGGAATACATTGGCTACATCAACATGCGGTCATACCATCGTCGTACCATCAGTGTCTCAAATATTGTTTTAAGGTTCAAATTGGGACATTGTATGGTGATAAAGCGCCATTCAAAACATGTGAATCTCAATACATTGAATCTGAATTCTATCACATGGAAGGAAAGGAGAAATCCATGACAAAGGAGGTTATGAAAATTAATGCTCCATACAGTTTTGAAAAGATTCTATTTAACCCATTCATACATGTGAGTACATATTATGTGTTTCCTATCAGTCAAATTGACAGGATAGACCTAAATCTAAATACTCTTATGGAAACTTCCATAATATCAATTATGGCAATTGAGCCAGACAGAATGGGAGAAATTGTGGATTCACCAGGCAATGATGAAAGCTCAAATAAAGATGTCTTCATTTCATCCGCTGAAGTCCAACAATTCTATACTTCATCAAACATGCCAGAAGAAGTTATAGCAATACTAGAGGAAAGTAATGATGTCGATTCTCAATCCATAATCTCCTCTCTATCACCTCATAATGACCCTTCATCATCATTAATAGGGCCAGAAATCGCATTCTCTTCTTCAAGATGTTCAAATTTTAACTTCTCTCTTGATCATGGGAATTCTGCTTTATCATATACTATGCAAGTAGAAATAAAATAAGTGACACATATTGAAGATGAAGAGGAAGATCTCAAATATGCTCCTCCACCATTTGAAGAGGGTATCTCTACCATTGTGGATGAACTCAGAGGAATAAATCTGGGTACAAATGAAAATCCACACCCCACTTTAATTATGGTGGCCATTACTCTTGAAGAGAAAGAAATGTACACATCATTTTTACAGAAAAATTGAGATGTTTTTGCTTGGAATTATATATAAATTCCAAGTATTTATGCCAATATTGACACTCATCATTTGGGTTTTCCAGAAGAGCATTGAGGATTCAAGCAGGCCGCAAGAAGAACACACCCAACATATGCCTCCAAAATTGAAGCTGAAGTGGATAATATTATCAAATCTAACTTTGTCAGAGAAGTTCAATATACCCAATGGATGGATAATATTGTTCCTGTGAAAAAGAATAATGGGAAAATTAGAGTTTTTATTGACTTCAGAGATCTTAATCGGCAATGTCCCATGGTTGATTTTCCAGTTTCAATCACAGAACTCTTAATTGATGCAACAGCTGGCTATGAAGATCTTTCCTTCATGGATGGATATTATGGGTATAATCAAATCTTAATGGATCCATAAGATTAATAATATATAGCCTACATATCCCCTAAAGGTGTGTGTTTCTATCAGGTAATTCCATTTGGCCTAAAAAATGTAGGGGCAACGTATCAACGTGCCATGCACCGTATCTTCAAACCCTTTTTCTGGAAATTTGTTGAATATTATGTGGACGATTTGGTGGTTAAATCCCGAAAACTTTCTAATCACTTGGTGTATTGGGAAATTATATTCAACAAACTTTGACAACCCAATTTGAAGATGAACCCCTTGAAATATGGTTTTGGTGTCACCCCAAGAAAATATCGTGGCATTTTTGTATTCCATCATGGTATCGAAGATGATACTGAGAAGAAAAAATCAATCCTTGGTATGTCATGTCTTCAAAATTTGAAATAATTAAGAGGACATCAAGGAAACATAGCCTATATTCAGTGTTTCATCGCCAATCTGGCAGGAAAATGTTTACCCTTTATCAAATTAATAAATAAGGGATTCACCTACCAGAAGACTGAATAATGTGAAGAATCATTTGATATCCTCAATAAATATCTCTTGAGTCCACCGGTATTAATTTCACTTGTTGAAGGAAGTCCACTTATCCTCTATGTGACAGATTTAGAGTGATAATTGGGTGCATTCCTTGCCCAAAAAATGATTCCAGGAATGAAAACAACCTTTACTATCTCAGTCAATCTATGCTTGAGGCAGAAACTCAATATTCAAGTATTGAAAAGTGATGCCTGGTGTTAATCTTTGTAGTTAAGAAACTGAGACACTACCTACAACATCATGAGGTCCAATTGGTATCTTGCAGTAACCCACTCAAATTTATCCTTTGTTGTCCAATGCTTACAGGAGGTCTGGCATGGTGGGCAGTTATTTTGCAGTAGTTTGATATCCAGTACGTGTCTCAAAAGGCAATAAAGGGCCATGATCTGGCTGATTTCCTTACTGAACATTCTTCAGTGGAATATATATCTTCAGATATTGAACTTCCTGATGAGTAAATATTCTCTATTCAAGATAATCCTCAAACATGGGAATTGTACTATGTTGGTGCTTCGAGATGTCCAACAGGGAATAAATTGTAAGATCCTAAATTCAACAAAGTTCGGTTAGGAATTTTTCTTATTTCAACAGAAAAGGCAGTGCTACCATATTTGTTCTTATTGTTGGGAGGCGGTATAAATAATGAAGTAGATCATCAATCTCTCATCGCAGAATTGGAGTTGGCGCTTCAGGAACAGGTGAATCACTTAAAGGTTAAAGGTGATTCAGACTTGGTAATCAAACAAGTCAATGGGGACTATGCAATTAGAAAAGAAGATTTATTACCTTTGTATAATTAAGTTATAGATTTAATGGTGGAATTTCTTTAGGAACTGACATTTTCTTATGTCCCTTGATCACAAAATGCTCAAGCTGATGTACTGGCTAATATAGCCACAGCTCTGGCAGATCCAAATCGGGATGAAATAATCATCAGTTTTGCCCACCGTGATACAGTTTCACCTTATTTTCAAATCAGAATAGAGGAAATAAATGAAATTATTCCCATTTCTAAACCATATAGTCATACTAAAGGATGGATGACAGCTATCAGGGAATACCTTCAAAATGGAACACTCCCACTTGATATAACCGAGAAAGAACCACTCCAGGGACATGTAGTAAATTTTACACTTTATGATAGCCCAGATCATCTAGAAAAAATTCTCTACAAGTGAGGTTTTTATATAATTATCTTCATATGTATTGATGGTGAAGAGACAATGGCTGTCATGAAAGAAGTACATATAGGAGTCTGTGGTGCCCACTAGTCTGGACATAGACTATCTGATCAAATTTGAAGGCATGGATACTTTTGGAATTCAATGATACAATATTGGGTTGATTTCACTAAGAAGTGTCATTATTTCCAGGTGTATTCCAATTTCATTCATCAACCCAAAGAGTTGATCCATACAGCTAAATACCCATGGCCATTTGGCACATGGAAAATGGATGTAGTTGGACCTTACCCTTCGGCTAAATCCAAGCTGTTTAAGTATAATCTTACTGCTACTAACTTCTTTTCCAAATGGTAAGAGGAAATACCTCTCAAAGAAGTTATTTCTAAAAGAATTGTTAGCTTCATCAAGTCTAACATCATTACCAGATTTGGTGTCCCTCATACCATATTGATGGACAATGGCACCAACTTCTGTTCATCCAAGGTAAGGAAGTTGTATTATGAATATAACATCACATCCAACCATTCATCTTGGTATCATGCAGCGTCCAACGGCCAAAAAGAGGCCATCAATAAGACTCTTTCAAAAAAACTTCCAAATATGGTGGATAAAGATAAGAAATCATGGCCTGATAAACTTTTTCATTCTTTATGGGCGTATCAGACCACCACCCGCACTGCTACGCGGTGAACTCCATATTTATTAGTATATGGAATAGAAGTAGTCTTCCCCATTGATGTTCAATTACATTCACTCATAGTAGAGATTTTTGATCAGTCATCTACATATGAACAATCTCAAAAGCGATTGGATGAATTGGAATGATTAGATGAAAAAATATTGTGCACCCTGCACCACATGGTAGTCTATCAGAATCGAATAGCATGGTATTTCAATAGAAAAGTTCATCTTCATTCATTCATTCAAGGAGAATTGGTATTGGTCCTCCGAACTCCAATGATACCAAGGAAGAATCTTCCAAAGCTTGATCCAAAGTGGGAATCACCTTATTCAATACATAAGGACTACTCCAAATGTGCTTATTATTTAATCTCAATGGATAGAGAACTCATTACCATTCCAACCAATTCATGATTCTTGAAGAAGTATTTTTTGTAACATAAAAAACATTCGTCCAAAGTGACATTAAACTGTGTTGTCCTAGCTACATGACACTAAACTGTGTAGCATTGGTCGAAGCATATGACCTTAAACTATCCTAGTCCTTACTGAAAGACTTAAAACAGTATGTTCCCTTTTTTCCTTGTCGCAGGACATTAAACTTCTTAGCCCCTCATTCGTCCAACATGAAGTTAAACTATGTTGTCCTAGCTACATGATGCTAAACTGTGCAGCACTCATCCATGAATATGACCTTAAACTATCCTAGTCCTTACTGCAAGACTTTAAATTGTATGGTCCCTTTTGTCCTTGCTGCAGGACATTAAAATGCTTAGCCCCTCATCTGTCCAACATGACGTTAAACTGTATTCCCTTTGTCATCCTACATGATGTTAAACTATACATATTCGTCCTGCATGACATTTAAACTATGAAAAATTCCCTAAATACATCTTACATGATGATAAACTGTGCATACATCCAACATGACGTTTAACTGTGCATTGTTAGGGTTGTTACTACCTCTTGTTTCTCACAGTGATCATGACTCATTGAGCTTAGAGTAAGTTTCAACCATAACATCCCCTCTGGGATTCTAACTAGGTGTAATTCCCAAGACCATTTTTATGTTATTTTCCTCAAGTACAACTTGATCACCAATTCATTTTCAATTGAACTACGTGGACTATGATCCTTGGATTCTAGGCTGGGTATGTATGCAACCTCCCGGAGGTTCATGCCCAAAACCAATCTCTTCATGTTGGTTCACCTCTGTCCCATACAATGTTGATACATGAATCAGCCCAAAACCAATCTCTTTACGTTGTTTCACCTTCGTCCCACATGACGTTAAACTGTGTATGTCCCTTTTGTCCCTACTACATGACATTAAACTGTGCATCACCATTGTCCTCGCTATATGATGTTAAAATATACAGTCCCCCATTGTCCCTCGCCTGAGAGGGAATCATCATTGACATTGATCTCCAATCATGTCATATTTGAAAGACTACGTGAAAACATGGTAATTCCCGAACTGTTAAGCTTGGGACAAATTATAATTTCACTAAACTCGCATTTCACCCTTCACTTGTACAAAAAAAATATATACATAGGGTATTTCAAGAACAACATATGGCTTGATTCCCGTCCTTATGGGATATATAGGAACGTTCAAGCGTCCCTCGAATCCAGCCCCAAGTCTTTAGGAATAACCCCAAATTCCACTTTTATTCTCTTAGCTAAAGAGTCCCCATGTGAAAACATGAATGTGGTATGAAAACCCTAGTCATGATTCACATCAGGTTTATATGTGTACTCCTCATTATGGTCCAAGCTCCATGACCCTAAACTAAGATCTCCTACACTATCATCCCACATGCCATTAAGCTGTATTTCAAGAACTACGTATGGATTGATTCACATCCTTATGGGATACATAGTGAAGTCCAACACCTCAATTCAGGACCTAGCCGCAACATCATTTGGGTCATATTGGTCTATGTATCTTTTTTATGCATTAGACAATACCCATTTTTCATGTGTCATAATCTTAACCGTAAATAGTTACAAATCTCCAAAACCCTTTTCAAGACTTATGGTCACAAAATTTCTGATACCCGAGAATTCTTTTACCTGACTATGTAGCACGTGCCCTCAGGCGGCCTTGCATAAGTAGTCTACATAATGGACCTATCAGCCAAAAGATGCTATTATTTGACTATGTAGACAATGCCCTTAAGTGTCCCTGCATAATTCAACCCCCTAATGGGTTTTTCAAATAGTGGTAACTTCATTCTAGGGGGAAAACCCACTTTTGTCCTTATATTTCTTAACAACAATATATACGTATCCGCAAAAATAGTCATCCTTAACATATTTTTCCCATACTCATTTTCATGTTCTGAAATTATTCATGTCTATGGTTTATATTTCCCTTCCCTGCATTTGGGTCAGACCTTCACAGGAGTGGATTTCATCCAATTCTTTGACTGTCTAGATTGGGAATATCCTCTCTATATTCAAGTACTTCTCTCCATACAAAAAACTCCATGATTTGGAAAATTTGAATCTCCATAAACTTCCACTGGATTTTTAGAAGTAGAAATGTAAAATTTCTGAGAGTTCTTTTGTCTTACTATGCAGCATGTTCCCCTAGGTGGCCTTGCATAAGTAGTCTACATAATGGACCTGTCAGGAAGAAGATTCTATTATTTGACTATGAATCCAATTCCCATATGTGCCCCTTCATAATTCCACCCCCTAATGGGTTTGTTAAATAATTATAACTTCACTCTTAGGAAATACTTCCTCTAATTCATTTTTATCCCTTTTTTCATATCATTCCTCAGATTAAAAATTTCTTAAGTTATTGTTTACATGTTTCCCCACATAATTGAATGTTGTAATATGTTTTCAGACAAATTATCAAGGAATTGAGTCAATTTTAATCCATTCGGTCAATGTTATTCGACCTTAAACATTAGCCTTTTTAGGTCCGACGTGCATAACATTAAACTGTCCACAAAATAAAAGGGTTATATGAAAAAAAACTCATGTCCCAAATCACTAAACATAAATTTTGTATGATTTAGGTAATTTTTAGTAATCAAAAGATGAAAATTTTTTGGGGTTGTTTGTATAACCCTAGCAAAAATCAAACTATGCTTACTAGGCCCATTAGCTTAGGTAAAAATTTAAAGCAAGTATCAAGGTCTTAGGAAAAAATTTAAATCAAGTAGCAATATATTAGGTAAAATTAATTAAATCAAGTAGAAAGAGAATGCATCCAAAAATTATTGAAGATGAAAGTGTTTTTCATTGATGCACAAGAGTTAGATGGACATCCATAGACTGGAGTCTCTTCTCTTTTTCAAGAATTACAAGAGTCATTCGACATAACATTTTATTTGATTTACAGCATCCCGATCTTCATCAGCAGCCACCTGTAATTCATTCATTCAACTAGATACAATAAGAGACGTAGTGATACCATCTCTTCTTGGAAAAATTGTAAAAGAATTTTCTTCAGTGTGGTTTGAGAAAATTTTCTACTGATCAAATAGTGAATCTGTTTCGATCCAAGACACTTGGAAGATGGATACATGGATTTGAGAATGGAGCATTGGAAGTGAAGATACATTTGGAGAGAGTACTCTTTTCAGATATTGTTCTAATGACATGATAGTATTCTCTCCACCAACTGATAGTGGAAAAAATATCGGCCCATGGGTTTTCAATTTTCATATATTCAATGAAATGGTATGGAGGAAAAATTTGAAAGTTCACACCATTGTGGCGGCTCTTAATGCATAGCATAACCGAAATAGATGGGTAGAAGTGTGGATGCATCTTGAGCATATAGTTCTTTGCATTTTGAATGTTGACTACTTGTAGATGACTATGGACATATAAAGGAAAGTAAATTCTATGTGGGAAATTAAGATGATACTTCTACAAGTACTTGGCCAAATCTGGGAGAGTGCTGTCGAAAATATCTTAGTAGTCATGGCCAATGATGTTCATCATGTCATCAATCCTCTTGCTATCCAATTCATCAGCCGATCCAATTCTTTTGGGAGCTATTGAATCTGAAAAAAGATCAGATAATTAACATTTAATTAAGTTTATTTTTCATAAAATTTGTGAAGAAATTTGAAAAAAAGGCTAAGGCATTAAGGCGTTCAAGTCCATGTTGGTCACGCAAGTTTTACAGTGCTAACACTGGCGTGCAAGTTAGAAACTCACTATAGAAGCCCAGCGTAACAAACAGAAGCGTAAACGAGAAAAAGCCAAGCTACTTGCACATCGAGAGCTCAGAAGAGTTTGAAGCTAGGTTATTTGCAAGAATTAACACCCACATGTTTATAGGTGAGGTCGTACCCTTGCACGCCAGAACCTGCGCGCCAAAACTATACCTACGTGCCTTATACTTGCGTGTCACAACACTTTGTTTCTTGTTTTCCTCATAGTCAAATCCTCCTTCCTTTTTTAGATCTGACTATGAGGGGGGACTTTTGTTGACTCTCCATTAAATCACAGAGTCTAATGAATTGAAAATAGAAATTCCTTAAGCAAAAAGAGATTCATCATTTGAATAAAATAAAAAATTTAGAAAGTCATGAACAAGGAACCATTTACACATGGGTCATGCAAGTTTCTTTATGGTCGCACAAATCACTTGTGCACCACATATGGGTCGTGCAAGTATACTGGCGCGCCCTATTCATTTTTCTCCCAAGGTGCTCAGTTTCCTATAAATACCCCAATTGGTTCCCCTATTTCATGGATGGATTTTCCAAAACTCAGAATTAAGCTCCGGTTTCCCTAGTCTCTGCTTGAAGTCTTCCAAACACTTCTAATGTAATTTCTTACCTTGAACTGAAGATATAAAGAGGAAGAATAATTATTAAGTGTTGAAAGTCATCAACACTTGTGCACCTAAGTGTCCATCCCTTAAGGGAAATGGATACACTTGCGTGCCACCTTTTCCTCTCATGGAAACTTGTGTACCGACCTTCTGGAAGCATCTAGGGATAATACTAAGGGCTCTAGCCAAGTCTCACCCAAGTATCACTTCATGGTTTCTCCATCGCCCAAGTGAAATCATGTCGTGCAAGTATACTTGAATGACCAGGACGTGTGCGCCCAAACAAGATTTTCACGCCTGCCTCTTTTTGGGTGCCCCTCCTACCTATTCACTTCCTTTCCTCAAATTCATCTCTCCTCTTCCAGATCTAGCCTTCAAAACCCTCTTCAAAGCCCCTTATTGCATGGTTTCAATTTTGGATTCCTTATATGAATGGAGTTATATAGAATATCTCCAAAAACATTGTGATTTATATAACACTATATCACTATGGTTAGAGGTTCCCTTCATTCAACAACATCCCTTAATAAGAGATAATCATTAATGTGGGCCTCCTTCTCAGGAGTAAGTCCCAATCATAATTCACTTTAAGTGGGCCTCATTCTCTAGAGTAAGTCCCAATCATAATTCCTTTTATGTGGGCCTCTTTATCAGGTGTAATTTCCAATCATAATTCCCTTTAATTGGGCCTCCGTCTCTGGAGTAAGTCCCAATCATAATTCACTTTAACTAGGCATCCTTTTCAAGAGTAAGCCCCAAGAATAATTTCTTTTGACTTGGGCTTCCTTCTCAGTAATAAAACCCAATCATTAGTCCCTCTCTAATTTGGGAATCCTTCTTAGGAGTAAGCCCTATGTTAAGTATTTAAATCACCATAAAGCACATATACCTTTATAGACCTTGTTCCTGAGTTTCTTCCCTGAAGTAAATCTTTTTCCTCTTATATCTTAGGAAGTCATACATATGTAAGCCCCACATCATATCTTATGATTGTATCTTTCGTGACACAATCATCAGGTTTTAATAATACCTCTTCTTTTTTACACCATGTATGACTCACATGAGCTTAAAGTGTACAAGTAATTATGACATCTCTCTTTGAGCCATTAATCGTGCATAAACCTCAAACATATTCAATCGAACTACGTGGTTTCTAATACCTTTTCTAACAATGATACATAGGTATCCCATCTACAGGTATGATCCCAACTCTGAAATATTCCTTGTCTTTCTGAATGACAATAAACTTCATGTTCCCAACTGAGTGGCTTTAAAACCAGTATGGTTATCATAATGACCAAGGTAATTCAATATAATGTATGGAAGGATACCATTGACTATGAATCTCCAATACATATGAATGATTCTCTATCAATGAAGAACCTCAAATACATATAAAAGATTCTCCAAATCTCATAAATATCAATCATTGATTTCCAAATCTAAAGGAAAACTCATTTTCATGCTTGGTAAATTAATAAAGATTCACGAACATAACTCACATCTATAAGAGAGTCCCAGAGTAGACAATAATTACCCCTAAAAAATATGTGATGAGTCTGACCTCCCATCCTATCGACCAATGAAAATTCTTAAGCCTCATCAGTCCACAACTAATGGGCACCTACCTTTGGAAAGTAGGTCCAAATGCATATATAATCATTGGATATTTCTGGTTCTATGAATAAAGCTGTTCGAAACCGATTGGAAAGTTTGAACCTTAAACAAACAAGGTCATCCACATTTCAAGAAGAAACAGTGGTGTGCAAGGCTGAAATTTTTATCATGTGGTCAAGTCATTTTCCTCGCCAAACCTTATACTATGGAAATGATATATATTATTTAAGTCTTGGGTGAGGCTTTAATGAAATTCCCCCATCATGTTGATGAATTTCACAATAGTTTGAGAAAATCTATTAAGGAAATCATCACTCTAAAAAAAATGGGTGATACCTCTGTTCATGGTAGGATATATAGAGCCTCCCCACCTATATATTTCCTAGATTAGCTAGATAGTGCTCCTTTTGGTTTTACCCTCATGATAGTCACAAAATCTCAGACACGAAGTAGGATGATCTGGAAGTAGATTCATATCTTGTTTACCGAGACTCCTTTAAAAACATTTTGTGACAAAGGGGAATGCCTTCATCATCTTTTTAATGACATTGAGGTGGGTGTTTTTAATCTAAAACCACCATAGTAAATCATGAAACAAATTTTCCTAACTCAATAAGATTTCGTAACCGATGAGAGGTTCCATCATGATCTCAATAATGTCTCTCCCCTTTCCAGACTGATGAAGGAGCCGTTGGAGGCAACGGACCAGTGCAACAATCATATATCTAGATTTCTAGCCTAGATGGATTACTAGACCTCAGATATATGAAGATATTAGGAAATACTAGCTCACCAAAGGTTTTAAAATTCAATTTCTTCATCCTCATTAGAAAAAAATCCAAATATATTTGGGGAGTTGACTACATTAGTCAAGAATCTCCATCCTATGGTAGTAGTAAAAAATACGGGAAGAGTGGAACTGTACTGTTTAGTTAACCCTTCTCTGTAGATACTTTCATAATTTTTTGTATCATCTAATCAAGTCTTATTATTGTTTGACCATTGATATACACTCTATTTTGGAAGATATTCTTGGAGAGTCTCTGAAGTTTGGAGATTCCTCCTCTTGCATGTTATCAGTAAATAGATCATCTAAACATTATATGTTATTGTCTAGTTTTTCTTTAACTCATGATGTCCAAGTAATTTTTCTGATCCCATATTATATGAATTTCTAATAATTCTAAACCATACCATAATATCAAGTACACATGTATGTATGGACCTAAATATTATAATTATTATATATTATTCTCGATAAATGCTCATGAATGCCAACTAATATGATATTTTTTAATGATATGTATATTCCAGTTTTCTTGAGATTACAATTTTTACCAAAGGACAATTTGGGTTCAATATATTTCCTAGATAGAGAGAGAGTTCTCTATAGTTTTCTGGAACTGATAGTCTTGGTGAATGTATATTTATTTTCCACAATATCATATAGTGGGCCTTACAAGCTTTTTCATTCTTGTAGAATAAATCACTGTGGTGTTGTAGTTTAGGGTATTTTGGATTAGATATTTTATTACAATAGTTTAGGGTCTTGTTGCTCTACCGTTCTATAATTCTATTTTAGGCCCTTTTATCACGTACCCTCTATCACTGTTTTTTAGGGTTTTCTAGCTCGGAGCTTCTATAATTGTAGTTTATGATCTTTTATATTGGACCTTCTATCATAGATGTTTAGGGTATTTTAGAATAGTCCTTCTATCATTTTAGTTTAGGGTCTTTTATCTCATCCCACCAATCACTATAGTTTAGGTTCTTTTAGGTCGGACCTTATCTTGGTATAGTTTAGGGTCTTTTAGCTCAGACCTTATATTATTATAGTTTAGGTTCATTTAGATCTGATCCATTATCTCAGTAGTTATGGGTCTTTTACCCTGAACATTCTATCCTTACATTATTTATTCATTTAGCTTGTAACTTATATCGCTTTAGTTTAGGGTATTTAGTCTGTACCCTCTACATGATCATGGAATATGGTGCATAGATGTCAGGAAAGACCCAACAAAATTAGGTGTATTGAGTTCTGTTATGGTTTTGTCGAGGAGTATGAGTATTAGAGATCCATTCCTGTAACGATGAGATGCCTCTGGTTGGTAGTTGAAATCCACTATTTATTTTTAGTATTGTCAAATAGAGATATATACACTCTTTTCAAAGGGATATGGATGTTTTATGAGGGAAATATCAGTTGAGGGAGAAATATTAAGGATCCTAGGTCTGCTTGGATAGTGGGAATATGGGCTATATAACTCATAACCAAAAAACTTTATTCCTTGAAAATGGGATAGATTATAGACGTCAGGGTGACCTATAACACTATGATATGCCAAGTTACATTGCAGTGTTTGCAAGGCTCACAAGGATTGAAGCTCCTTTCTTACAATGAAATGGTTTCCTTTAGTTGGTGGGTAATGGACCTTATGTTTCAATAGCATGGTAAATTAATGATGGTCTTCACTCCATTCAATGGGACATGAAAGATTTGTAAAAAGTCAAATGTCTAGATGATGAGGTTGGGTATTGGTTGAATGAAATCGTGGAAGGGTTCTGTAACCCTAGGTTAGTTCAACTATTAAATTATATATCTTTATCCATGTTACTTTTGGTTTCAAATCATGGAGTGTGGACCATCAATGTTTCATGAATGTAGTGTCGCATTCCATCCTTGATAAAGGGTTAAAAACATAGGGATTGAACATTGAGGATGTGAAACCCACTTCAATAGTTTGGTATGAGAATAATAAATCATGGTCTAAAGTGATCAGGTCATAATGATGTTTTAGGACTATCATACAAAGAATGTCTAAAAACACACTAAGGTGTCGAGTTCTATTGTGGTGATTCTAGGGATCATAAGGACTAGAAAGCCATTTTTATAAAGTGGCACTTTTTCTTGATGACCATAGGAACATATAAATGAGACATATACATAAATGAATAGTTGGTAAAGGGGTCCCTTAATGATTGGTATTGTTTTACAAGGGCCATGGAAGGTTTTAGTGATCTGAGGAACTCAAATCATGAAGGTTGATTTGTGGAAAGTGTAATATCCCAGATGGGTTTGAGCACCCTAAAGGTTATGTCACCAACTATAGAACATATTATCACTATGAGGATATTTGAAAATCATTACTCTAAATTTTTCCTAAACTAGGGGTTATAATGAGCATTTATTGACTTTTACTATGGTTGCAGAGTAGGCTCTATGGGCTTTATACCATAATTATTTGTTCCATAATTTTTGTCTAAAATCTAGAGATGAATAGTTTAGTGAGTGAAGACTTGAATTTTTCTATGCCCACCATTTTTTGGTTTCCAACCAGATGATCTTTGTGTCTATTTATCAAGTATTTTAAAGTCTTTTGATTTAGACCATAATAGGATAGAGTTTAAGGTCACTCGTAATTGAATAGATCATTAAAAGTTTAAGGCTAGTAGACACATGGACCATAAATGGGGGGATGGTACCGAATAACCTAATCAAGAACCCGATAGTTAATAGTCCCACATCATTCATATGAGTGGGAGATGAAAATATTGTAAATCATGGATCGAGATACTCAGTTCATGAGAAATGATATAGAATAATCATACTGGGGGTATTTTAGATCACACTATTTTTTTGAGTTTTTCCATGATGATATTAGGGATCAAAATGATCAGAAATCCATTTTTCTGTGTAATTTATTTGGTTAACAAACATAGGTTCATATGAAAAATCCTTAGGCATGAATTCCTAGTTCAAAAAAGGACTATTGAAGTTGGGTAACTTTTTGGGGGTCTGTGGAACATTTTGGAAACTCAAGATACTCAAGAAATGGAGTATGATTTATGGATTAATGATCATAAAATATAATAGGAGCCCAATGTACTCCAGATATCCATGGTAAGGGTCTTATGGTCCACCAATTAAGGTTTAAAATGGATGATGGTCTGCAAAAAATAACACCATGTAGTGTGGATGTTTTTTTTCTCCATACATTTTTACATCATTCGGTAATGATACTTGTCGTGATGTTTATTTTCATGTGGTGAGGAAATTTACTTATAGATTAATGTCATGCGGTAAGGATGTTTTTGTTCTATATTATTAGTTTCATGCGACAAGAATGTTTTACTTTTAGTTTAATGTCACATGATATGGATGTGGGAACTCATGGGAAAAATTATACGTGCTCAACTAGGATGTATGTAGATCTGACTTTCTAGTTGTAAAATGTCTTTATATAGATCATACTCTATATGGTAAAGGTGATTTTCATTTATCAATTGTGGTATATGGGCCTAGGATTGGATATTTAGGCATCACTATGTATCCTCTAATGATATAAAACACTCCAAATTTAGTTCTTGAATAGAAAATACTCTAGGCAAGTCTTTCCCTTATGTTGAGGTGGGAATTGTTTTTTTATTATTGTAGCTAGTCTAGTGATTTTAGATTCAATAATCACTATATATTACATGATAATAGGAATCAACCCACACATAGTTATTGAGAAACTATGATGTTTAACATCATCCAGCAAGGGTGTTTGATTCTCGATATGAAAATGGGCATGGTGGATGGATTTAAGGATAAAAATCTGGGACTCAAATTGTATCCTATAAGAATTGGAATCAAAACATATGTAGTTCTTGAATGGAGGTGTCATAGGATAATAGATCCAACAAAAGTGTTCCTCGTAAGCTAGGTTTGTTGAAATGTGCAGTTTTATGTCATGAAATAGAAATCATATGTATAGTATAATGTCATGTGGAAAAGAATCATGGTATTCATTTTAAGATCATACATTCAAGACTGTGATGAACCCATCACATGTTGGTATGCCTTGTTTTTGTGGAGAAGTGCTTAATTTTTTTTCTAAAGTCACATTTCACTATGTTCATTGTCGGAAGAAAGAAATGAAAAGGGTACCTACCACCATGTATATGTGATAAAAGATAAGAAAGGGGAATTTTTCATCATGTGGTGGCTCGACTAAGATATAAGATGGAGGCTTTCCTTCCCATCTCATTGAAAATGAGAATAAATCCATATGTAGTTATAAAAAATCCATGGAATTTAGTGCCCTTTAGTTTTGACATGAGATGTTTTGTAGTTTAACGTCCTACTTAATGGATGAGAGATGTTGCGTAGTTTAACATCTTGCAACCATGATGAGCTCTATATTGTTAAACATCATGTGTTTAGGATGTTCTCTATACAGTTTAATTTCATATGGTTAGGGTGAACTTCATAATTTTTAACATCATGTGGTTAAGAAAGAGTCTATACCATTTAATGTCATGTGGTTAAGACATGATCCATATAGTTTAACATCATGTGGTTAACATTTGGGATACTATATAGTATAACATATTTCTACTAGGTATTTCTCTTGATGATAACGATACAAATTATTTCTTCAAAAACATCACATTGGTAGGTGGGGTGAAACACTCCATATCCATTATGTCTATTAAGTAAACTCAATTATGGAAGAACTTATGTATGATGTAAGGCCATTCCCATTTGGGTTCTATCATTCGAGGCTTCTTTCCCAGTATCATAGGGGTTCGAGAAAAAACACCAATTATATTTGGAGTAATAAAAAGAGAAAAATCCTCACATTGATGGCTCGTGAGATATTCATATGATGGAATTTGAGGATGTTCAATGTGCGCAACTTGTTCTCATCAAGCCAATCCATTTTCATCAGTCTCTTTCTTTTATTTCTCATCATATGAGAGTTTTTCGAAAATGTTATAGATAGAAAAGGTAGTTGTAATCCTATGGGTAACTCTACCCCTGTGTCATAGAATAATTAATATGGTTTTTCTTGTGTATAAGTATATGCGGTGGTATGGTAGGACCGTAAATAATTGAGTAACTTTTCTAGATAGAAATTCCTATTTATTATCTCCATATTTTGTTGTATATTTCCAAGATTCTGGTTAAAGGAATCTATCTATATCCATTTTCTATTGCATGATAGCAAGATGGGTGGTTCTATTTGATATTGTAATCCTGCTATATCTCCATCAACTTCATATAACAAGAGTTGGGGTCATTTTATATCAATATAGTGTGAGAGAATCCAATACTAGGTAGGATATATGTCTTTACAAAGCCCATGATTTTAATCATCTTAAATTACTTTTGGGGTATTACCTCAGCCCATATATAAAAGTTATTAGTAGCAGTATGGATGTAATTAAACTTATTAGATTTGGTTGCGGGGTATTTACTAAAAACCTTCATTGCCCAAACCCAAAATGTCTAGGAATGTTTAGTTATATGTGGAATTTTTAGGTGGTGATGTATGATTTCCACTTGGATCTGGAATGCATTACATTTTTTAGTGAATTTCACACATTTTTGTATCATGGTATTCTAGTAATAATACATCCTGATAATTTGGTGAGAGGTCCTAGTCCCATACTGATGAGGAATGTAGGAACCAGCATGGACTTATTCCATTATTGCACGAATTTATCCTTATTCTATGAATCTGAGGAGGATTATATCAAATCCATTCATTTTGGTGGGGAATCTATTCATTTTTACCTCTCTATAGGGTAATGTTCAATGAAAAAACCCAAATCAATTCCCTTATGACCCAATATTTTGGGGGAGTCCCATTTTGGATATAACTAATTATGGGCTTCATCCATCCATGGGAAGATTCTAGTTCATCATGCTCTATATCTATGGTGACTTAATTGATTTCTTCCATATCATAGATGATGATATATGACACCATTATTTGGTGTGTGATGTGGATGATTTCATCCTCCTGATCGGGGTCCCCCTGGTTGGTGTTTTCATTATCCAATGCATCGATGTGAGCATTCTGTGATCGGGGAACATGAAGCGATTTGGAATAAAAAGGGAACTCTTCCATCATTTCCCTAATATAGCCATTTAGGGTGGATATTTATTAATTTTATGGAATATTATCCATTGATCAGCATTACCACTAGTTCTGAATACCCTTTGATATTTAGTTAGGATATCTATATGTAGATCTAGTTTCATCCTAGTGATGAGTTCTTGGAATTCTACCACTTAATTCATGAAGCCATTAGATAGTGATAAAGATTAGGGGAAAACTACTTTATAAGGATAGATGAACACAATCCCTAAGTTAACTCGAGTGAGGATCCGGATTTCATTCCTTTCTCATATAGGATATTAGTAGGCTCCATCAAAATACATATCAGATGTTTGGTGAGTGTTATGGACATAGAAGACCTCCACATCTGGAAGCTCGATGTCCACTTTTGTACACCCATGGGTTCGATGTGCTGCGAGGAAATCATCTAGGTATTTCCATTTCACCAATTTCTATTATATGAACTAAATTCTATATTATTTTAGAATGACTGCCCATCAGGCTAAGTTACAAGTCAATATAGGATGGCCAAGGATTTACTTGAGAGAAACAATACAAGAGGCCATATAGACTATGTGGTACTACATGTAATGTGTCAGATTTTTCACTATAATGATGAGTGCAAGGTAGTTCTTATCTGCATTAGAGTATCGGGTCTCAGTACCTAGAATTTTTCGACTGAGGTACTAAAGACTATTCTTTCTACTCGTATCATTTTTATGTTCATGGAGGCTGCCCAGTGAGCGTTCCATGGTGGCCATATACAAGATGAGTGTCTGCCCTTCCACCAGAGGCATTAGAATTAGTGGGTGTGGTAAATACTATTTAAGAATTTCAATGGATTCTTGGTAATCATCTTCCCATGGATTGGTGATTCCCACACACATTAGTCCAATAAAGGAGGGATCTTTACCTGCTAGGATGGCTATGAAATGCCGAATTTAGGTGTGGTCCACTTGAATCCCTCATAATTAGTTTATATTTCTGGGTTTGACATAGATAATGTATCTTAAGTATTTTTTGGGTTAACCTCGATGTCGTAGTTAAATTATATATAGAGAAGGAACTTACATTATGTTTCCCTGAATGTGTGTTTTAGCAGATTCATTATGAGGTTGTGATGTTGTGTATCGTTGAGGTTTATAGAAGATTCGTGAAATGATCACATCACTATTGGGATTTGACCACCAGGTCATCGACATAACGTTTGGTTATTATTCCTAATCATGACTTATAGATATGATGCATGGTGTATTGATATGTATTGTTGGTGTTTCTTAACCCAAAAGACATGGCCTAATTAAAAAATGTACACAAATGTTCCTTAAAGGAGGTGGATTCCTTGTATTGATGGGACATCTTTATTTATCTCCACCCTGAATACACATCCATGAAACAAAAGGTATTGGAAGCCATGAGTTACATCGATCAAGAGTTTTGTGAATGGAAATAAGAAATTGTCCTTTGGGCAGTGTCGATTAAGGTCTGTGAAATCGATGAAGACCCTAATCTTCCAATTATTTTTCATGTCAAGGAAAATTTTGGAGATCCATCTTGGGTATTTAACTTCTCATACCAAGTTCTCTTTGATTAAATATAAAACATCTGCCTCTACAATGAAGGAATGAATTGGTTTTATTCTCCTAGATTTCATCTTGAAGCATTTATCCTCATCGGGTAGGCCAAGATGGTAGAAATCAATATTTGGATTTAGTCCAGAAATTTCATTATATTTACAACAAAACATATATCATTTCTGAATTAGAAAAGAAATTTAAATCTCTTACTATTCTAGAGGCTTGATAGAACTATTAAATGTAGTTTTTGGGTCTTCTTATGTTTCCAAACTCACCTACCTAAGCATGTCAATGGGAGTGGAGACACCTTCCTCAAATATGGAAGGGATTTCCTATGGTCATTCTCATATTATTCCATATCGAAGTTTGTGGAGACAATCTCATAATAAGTTTGAAATAAAGTGGTTCTTTGTTATTATTGAGGTGAGAGAGGCCATAATTAGAGACATTATCATTCGCATATACTAGAATCATTAAAGAGAGACTATAGAACTGATATTTTACAATGTCACATGGGATAGGATGATATTGGAGATATGGAGTCAGCTCTATCACCTTGACTAGATTTATGCGGAGCAGGTAGTCACTATAGATCATGCTCTAGGGATTTTCAGGGGCGGACCTCAAGCCACTGGTGGTCGTAACATATATATCATTATACACCATTGGTGGTTTCCTTTATTTTTGTAGAAACCCACATCATCATATGTATCCTCACACGTGTCAAAGGGTTCAGTATCACAATGTAGTATAACTACCTTTCAAATGATGGGGTATTTCAAACACTGATGAAATTTTGAAGGTATTTCCATGTTGTAGTGGAATTGAGGGTGGATGAGAAGGAAATTATATATAGTGTCATGCTGGATAACCATATACTCAACATTAGATGTGAGATACCCAAACAAAGATTTGATATTGATCTTTCTATGAGGCCTTCGATCACTCATAGCATACCCACTATTGTTCATCTTTGTGGGAGGTAGTTCCACTTCATTGTATCCCAAACAATGGAGGGTCTTAATCAAGATAATATTTCTCCTAGAATGATTTCCAAATAGATCCCTTCAAATATAAATATTATCATGTATAATAACAAAACATAGATGGATTTTTTCCCTATGGTTGACCTATTCCTGATCCTAGTTGGTGAATTAGATGGTGACATGGAATTCTAATGGCATGGTATCGACTCAATAAACCTCAGTTGTAGACACTTCTACCTTCAATTTCTCGTCACTTAAGGGGGATTCAAAGAGTTCCACCATGAGTTATTTTGATAGATTTGGTGTCTCTAGAATTGAGGACCTGGCTAGAAAAACCATCATCTATTTCATAATATCATACTTTCATTCTATAGGTCAATGCTTCCCGATGTGGAGTTTCTCCTTAACATGTGGTTCAGGGGTTGAGGATTTCAATGTGGATAGGGCTAGTTCTTCTACAAAGGCCTAGGTAGAATCTTATACTAGTTGAATTTTTTATCTTACCCTTCCCCATTTCTTGTGTTGATAGGATAGTTGAACCCGCATTAGGTGGTCATGTTGAAAAACTAGGTGCTGATGACCGTTATTGGGTTATGGGGTGCCTCTATGCTAGCCTTTAGCCTATTAGAGTGATTTCCCATGATTATTAGTCATATATATGTCTTCTAGGTGGTTTGGTACCTACCTTTGTTCTTAGAAAGGTACTTCTACTAGCTTGAGAGTGACAATTATGGATTCTTCTTTCCAAGACATTCCCCTTGTGTTGAAGGAATGAGTCGAGATTTGGATTGGGAATGCTAAATAACACCCTCTAGAAGTTGTTCCATTTAATCGAACTCATAGAAACCATATATTTTATTACCATTTAGTTAGGACATGAGATTTTTTGTAGTTTAATATACTGCTAAATCGAGGAGAGATGTTGTGTAGTTTAACATCTTGCTACCAGGATGAGCTCTGTATTGTTAAACATCATGTGGTTAAGATGTTATCTATACAGTTTAATTCTATGTGGTTAGGGTGAACGTCATAATTTTTAACATCATGTGGTTAAGAGAAAATATTTATAGTTTAATGTTATGTGGTTAAGACATTCTCTATAGAGTATAACATCATGTTGTTAAGATTTGGGATACTGTGTAGTTTAATGTATTTCTACTAGGAATTTCTCTTGATAATAACTATGAAAAGTATTTCATTAGAAACCTCACATTGGTAGGTTATGTGAAACACTCCATATCCATTGGGACCTATGACTAAACTTCATTATGGTAGATCTTATGATAATATAAGGCCCTTCCCATTTGGGTTCCATATTTGGAGGCCGCATGCCTGTTTCCCTAGGATTTCGGGGATGACCTCCTTTGATGGGAGGTTCAAACATTCCGATCGGTTTCTAATGGGTTTATTCATAGAACCGGAAACATCCAATGATTCCACATCCATTCGGACCTACTTTCCAAAGGTAGGTGCTCATTAGTTTATGGACTTATAGGCTTAGGAATTTGCATTGGTCGAGAGGATGGGAGGTCGGACTCATCACACCTTTTTGAGGGGAATTATTGTCTACTCTGGGACTCTCTTTATAGATTTAAGTTATGTTCGTGAATCCTTATTACATTACCAAATATAAAATGAGTTTTCCATTAGATCGGACAATAAATGATCGATATGTAGGAAATTTGGAGAATCTTTTATATGTATTCGAGGTTCTTCACTGATAAAGAATCATCTGTATTTGTTAGAGATTCTTAGTCAATGGTATCCTTTGATATGTAAAAGTCTCTTGTTCCTTATGATTACCATACTGGTTTTAAAGCCACTGAGTGGGGAATTTGAATTTTATTGTTATTCGGAAGGACATGAATTGTTTCAGAGTTGGGATCAAACCCACATATGGGCTACCTACATATCCTTTGTCTATAAAAGGAATCAGAACCCACTTAGTTCAACTAAGGGAGTATTATTTTTATGATTGATGGCTCAAATAAGGATTTCATAATTACTTTTACACTCTATGCTCACGTGAGTCATGCTCGGTGTGAGAAACAAGAGGTATTGGTAAAAAAATTAGACAATTGTGCCATGAAAGATGCAATCATAAGAAATAATGTGGGGCTTATGTATGTATGACTGCCCAGATAAATGAAGGTTAGGATTTACTTTATAGAATAAATCCAGGAACATGGTCCATAAAGGTATATGTGCTTCATGGAGATTTTGAATACTCTAACTTGGGGTTTACTCCTAAAAGGAGGCCCAAATTAGGAGAGGACATATGATTGGGTTTTACTCCGGAAAAGGAATCCCAGATCAAAGGTAAATTATGACTGGTTAAGAGAAATTAAGACTGGGGATTACTCCTGAAAAGGAGGCCCAGGTTAAAAGATTTGAAAAATTAAGGGACTTGGGGCTTACTCTTGAATAGGATGCCCATATTTGAGGTTGGGGCTTACTCCTGAAAAGGAGGCCCAGGTTAAGAGAATTATGGTTGGGGCTTACTCCTAATGAGGATGTCCAGATTTGAGAATTATGGCTGGGGCTTATTCATGAAAAGGAGGCCCAGGTTAAGGGGTTCTATCATCTTAAAGGATGAGGTTGAATGAATGAAATCTCAATTTTTCTAGTGACATAAAGATGTGTAAATCACTAGGTTTTGAGAGATATTCCACAGAGTTCCTTTTAGATAAGGAATCCAAATCAGAAAATCATGCCATAAATGTCTTTGAAGAGTGTCTTGAAGATTGAATCTTTAATAGGTGAGGTGGAATGGCTTAAGTGGGGTGAAATGGGCAAGAAGGGCACCCAAAAAGGCAGAGGCGTGCAAGTCCTGGAAGGCACACAGGTACTGCGTGGGCGCGCAAGTCCTAGTCGCGCAGGTATACCTGCGCGACACATGGGTACTTGTGCGACGGTTAACCGGCAGGGTAATACTTGGGTGACTCTTGATTAATGCCTTTAGAATCCTCTTGAGGTTCTTCCAGAAGAGTGGCGTGCAAGTTCTATTGAAGGAGTAAGGCGGCGTGCAAGTGTGGCCTTTTCCCTCAAGGGTTGGCCATGCAGGAATGCAAGTGTTGATGAGTTTCAACACTTAGGCCTTCCTCCCCCTCTTCAGATCTTCCGTTCTAGGTAAGAAATAACCATAGAAGTGTTTCAGAAGCTTTGAGAAGAGACTAGGGCGTCGGGAGCTCAAATATGAGTTTCTAGAAAAAAAAATCATCCTAAAGGGGGGACCACAGGGTCTATTTATAGGCAAGAGAAGACCCCGGTCGGTTATCACTTATGTCGCGCAAGTCACTTGCATGACCACTAGGTGGCGCGCTAGAGGACTTGCGTGACAGTGATAGAACTTGCACGGCACATGTGCATTTGATCCCTTGTTCATGCCTTTGTTGATTTTTGATTTTTTCTTCAAAGGATGAATCAATTTTTGCTAAGCCATATTTCTTTCCATTTTTTATACAATGTGATGAAAAAGGAGTGTCAACAAAATTCCCCCCTCAGAGTTGAATCCAGAGAGAAAAGAGCATTTGACTCTGAGGAAAAGAATAAAATAAATGGAAAGGCGGCACGTAAGTTAAGGTGTGAAAATGAGCATTGGGCGCGCGGGATTTGGCACATAGGGTAGGGCCTTTGGTCTCTCAGGGCTACGGCCTTGCCTATAAATAAAGGGCCTCACTTCTGTACAATCACATGGATTTGAAACTCTCGAGCTATCACCGTGCAAGTATCATTTTCCGCACAAGTGGCTCTGTTTCCCGCTGTTTCCTTGATGTCGCACTGTTGTCAAGGTATCTAGGCCTGCGTGGTGATACTTGCATGTCAAATACTTGCGTGGCACATCCATACTTGCGCGCCAAGTTTTAGACTTGTGTGCCTTAATGCCTTTGCCATTTTTCTGAATTCCTTCATAAATTTTATGAAAAATAAACCCATTTAAGTGTTTGTTTATTCATCTTTTATGCAGATTCAATGGCTCCCAGGAGAATCGGAACGGCTGATGAACTAGATAGCAAGCGGATTGATGACATGACGAACATTGTTGGCCATGATTACTGTGATATCTGCGAAAACACTTTCCCAGATTTGGCTAAGTACTTGAAGAAATATCATCTTAATTTTCCATAGAGAATCTACCTGTCCCTGTATGGTCATGGTCATCTACATGGATTCAATGTTCCAAATGCAAAGAACTATACACCGGAAATGCAGCTGCACTGCAACCCCTCTATTTTAGTTATGTTGTGTATTAAGAGCAACAACAATGGTCTGAACTTTCAAATTCTCCTTCCATGCCATTTCTTTGCAGATATGAAAATGGAAAACCCATGGGCTGAAATTTTTTCCACTGTTGGTTGTTGGAGAGAAGACAAACATGGCATTAGAGAAATATCTGAAAAGAGTGCTCTCTCAAAATGGATCTTTACTTCCAATGCTCCATTCTCAAATGCATGAATCCATCTTCCAAGTCTCTTAGACAGAAACAGAGTCACTATTTGATCAGCAGAAAATTTTCCTCAAACCGTACTCAAGAACATCCTTTTTACAACTGTTCCAAGAAGAGCTGGTATCACTGCTTCTCTTATTGTATTCAGTTGAATGAATGAATTCCAGGTGGTTGCTGATGAAGCTAGGGATGCCATAAATAAAATGAAGAGTTATGTTGAAATCCTCTTGTAATTCATGAAAAAGAGAAGAGACTCCAGTCTGTGGATGTCCTTCTATCTCCTATGTATCAATGAAAAA
Source organism: Viscum album (assembly GCA_963277665.1). Classification (NCBI taxonomy): domain Eukaryota; kingdom Viridiplantae; phylum Streptophyta; class Magnoliopsida; order Santalales; family Viscaceae; genus Viscum; species Viscum album. The sequence continues at coordinate 2,056,500,659 of OY728123.1, read as the reverse complement.
CACATTCACATTCACTCATTTGTACCTGCATTCTCTTTCTACTTGCTCTAAATTTTACCTAAGACAATGGGCCTAGCAAGCATAGTTTTATTTTTACTAGGATTAATGTAAATAACCCTACAAACTTCGAACCTTTTAATTTCTCAATATTACCTAAATTAAACAAAACGTATGTTTTGTGAGCTTGGAACTTCACTTTTACTCAAAGTTCTTTTGAATTTTGCGGAAAGTTTAAATTCATTCATGTCGGACATAACGAGGCTAATGTTTAAGGTCGAAATAGCTTTGACCGAATGAATTAGAATTGACTCAATTCCTTGAAAAGTCATCTGAAAACATAGTACCATACTCAAGTATGAGGGAGAAATATGTTAACTATGACTTAAGAATATTTGAATTTGAGGAATGATATGAAAAAGAGGAAAAAAAATTTAGAAGAAGTAGTTACCAAGAATGAAGTTACCATTATTTAACAAACCCGTTAGGGGGTTGAATTATGCAGGGCCACCTAAGGGCATTGGCTTCATAGTTAAATAAAATAGTATCATTTGGCTAACAAGTCTGTTATGTAGACTGTTTATACAAGGCCGCCTATGGGCATGTGCTGCATAGTCAGCCAAAAGAACTCTCAGAAATTTACTTTCCTAGTGCTAAAATTTAGTGAAGGTTTATGGAGATTCAAATTTTCCAAAGTATAGAGTTTTTTGTATTGAAATAGGTACTTGAATATGGAGAAGATATTTCCAGACAAGATTATCGAGGAACTGTATTGGTATCACTCCTACAAAGGTCTGACCAAAACGTAGGGAAGGAGAATATAAACCACATACTTGAATACTTTTCAGATCATGAAAAAGGATATGGGACAAATATGTTAGGATGGCTATTTTTGCGGATCCCTACATACTGTCATTTAAGACAAATAAGGAAAAAGAGGCATTCTTACCAAGAATGAAGTTACCACTATCCGACAAACCTGTTAGGGGGATGAATTATGCAAGGCCACCTAAGGGCATTGGCTGCATAGTCGAATAATAATATCTTTTGGATAACAAGTCTGTTATGTAGACTGTTTATGCAAGGCCGCCTATGGGCAGGTGCTGCATAGTCAGGCAAAAGAACTCTCAGAAGTTTGACATTTTTGTGACTACAAGTCATCAAAAGGGTTATGAAGATCTGAAAATATTTAAGTTTAGGATTATGACACATAAAAATGGGTATTTTCCAATGTATACCGAGATACATTGATCAATGCTAACCATAATAATGTTGTGGCTGGGTCCTGAATTGAAATGTCGAACATCAATACATATCCCATAAGGATGGGAATCAAGCTCATACGTAGTTCTTAAATTACAGTTTAACGTCGTGTGAGAGAAAAGGATTAGAGATCTTAGTTTAGGGTCATAGAGATTGGACCATTGTAAGAAATACATAGTGTGTGTTTTCATGGGGACTTTTCGGCCAAGGGACTGAAAGTGAATTTGGGGTTAGGCCCAAAGATGTGGGGCTGGATTCTAGGGACACTCGAACGTTCCTACGTATCCCATAAGGATGGGAATCAAGCCCACATAGTTCTATAAATACCCTTTTTACAAATTTGGTTTGTACACGTGAAGGGTGAAAGGGGACATTAGTATAATGATGGTTTAACCCAAGATAAAAGGTTTGGGCGTTTCCATGTATGCACGTAGTCTTTGAAATGAAACATGATTGAAAAATCAATGTAAATAATGGTTCTCTCCCATGTGAGGGTATCAAATAATATGGTAGTTTATTGTCATACTGGACAAAAGTGTTGTATATTTTAACGTCGTATAACAAGGATGAAAGTGAACCAATGTAAAGATATTGATTCTAGGGGCGGTTTCACGAGTCAACATCATATGAGATGGAGGTGAACCGATGTGAGGAGATTGGTTTTGGGCTTTAACCTAGGGAGGTTGCCTACGTACCCATCCTGGAAGGAAAGAATCAAAGTCCTCATAGTTCAATTAAAGAATTAATTAATGATCAAGTTGTTCTTGTGGACAACGACCTAATAAATGATGTTGGGACTTACACATGGTTAGCGGCCCAAAGAGAGTGTTATGGTTGAGGTTTGCTCTAAGATCATGTGAGTCATACTCGGTGTGAGAAACAAGATGTAACAACAACCTTAACGATGCATAGTTTAATGTCATGTAGGACATATAAAGGGACTATGCAGTTTAAAGTCTTGCAGTTAGGACTATTGGTGATGCACAGTTTAGTGTGATGTAGTAGGGACAAAGTACAGTTAAATGTCATGTAGGGAGTATCACGGACTTTCTGTACAGTTTAGCATCATGTAGTTAGAACGATGGGGACAATAGAGTTTAACATCATGTTGGACGAAAGGGGGACTGTGCAGTTTAATGTCAAGCAGTGAGGAAAAAATAGTACACCATGTAATGTCATGTTGGATGCATTGGGGATTTTTTCCACAGTTTAGCGTCATGTTGGACGAAAGTGCGGATAGTTTAAGGTCATATGCATGGACCGTGGATGGTGCAGTTTAATGTCATGTTGAACAAAAGTGTAGTTTAAGGTCATACAGGACCTTTGATGATTATGTAGTTTAACGTCTTTCCAGACGTAATGGACTTCTATACAGTTTAGCGTCTTATAGTTAGGACTTCATAGTTTAATGTCTTGCTGGATGTAAGGGACTCGCAAATAGTTTAGGGTCATATGCATGGACCGTTGATGATGCATTTTAAGGTCATACAGGACCTAGTTGCAGTTTAGGGTCATACTAGACCATTTAGGGAACTTTTTCACAGTTTAACGTCATGTGGGACGAAAGTAATACAAATAGTTTAAGGTCATATGTATGGACCATTGCAGTATAGTTTAACGTCATATAGCAAGGACGAAACAGGGACTTTTCAGTTTAATGTCATGCAGTGAGGACAGATTAGGGAATTGTTTTTCATATTTTAACATCGTGTGGGACGAAATTAATACAAATAGTTTAAGGTCATATGTATGGACTGTTGCTGTATAGTTTAACGTCATATAGCAAGGACGAAAGAGGGACTTTGCAGTTTAATGTAATGCAGTGAGGACAAATTAGGGAATTTTTTTTCATAGTTTAACGTCGTGTGGGACGAAATTAATACAAATAGTTTAATGTCATATGTATGGACCGTTTCTGTATAGTTTAACTTCATATAGCAAGGATGAAAGAGGGACTTTGAAGTTTAATGTCATGTAGTGAGGACAAATTAGGGAATTGTTTTCATAGTTTAACGTCGTGTGGGAAAAAATTATTACAAATAGTTTAAGGTCATATCTATGGAACGTTGACGTATATTTTAACATCATATAGCAAGGAAAAAAAGGGTTTTGTGTTTATACAAAATACTTCTTCAAAAATATGGAATTGGTTGGAGTAGTGATGAGTTTTCCATCCATCGAGATTAATGAATAAGCTCCATTGGAGTAGAACCTATGTATTGAATAAGGTCCTTCCCATTTTGGCTCAAGATTGGGAGGTTTCTTTCCTGGTATCATTGGTGTTCTGAGAACTAATACCAATTCTCTCTGAGTGAATGAACGAAGACGAACTTTTTTGTTAAAAGCTCGTGCTATTCGATTCTGATCGATTTCCAAGTGGTGCAAAGTGCGCAATATTTTCTCATCTAACTGTTCCAATTCATTCAATCACTTTTGAGATTGTTCATCTATAGACGATTGATCAAAAATGGCAACTCTGAGCGAGGGTAGTTGAACTTAAATAAGAAATATGGCTTCCGTTCCATATACCAATGAATATGGAGTTGACCGAGTTGTAGTACGGGTGGTAGTCCGATAAGCCCATAAAGCATGAAAGAGTTTATCAGGCCATGACCTGTTTTCTTTATCCACCATCTTTTGCAGTATATTTGAAAGAGTATTGTTAATGGCTTCAATCTGGCCGTTGGCCGCTGCATGATACTGAGATGAATGGTTGGATTTGATGTTGTATTTTTGATACAACTTCTTCACCTCGGATGAACAGAAGTTGGTGCCATTATCCGTAAATATGGTATGAGGGACACCAAATCTGGTAATAATGTTAGACTTGATGAAGCTAACAACGCATTTAGAACTGACTTCCTTCAGAGGTATTTTTTCTGCCCATTTGTAAAAGAAGTCAGTAGCAGTAAGAATGTACTTAAACTGCTTGGTCATAGCCGAAGGGTAAGGTCCCACCACATCCATTCCCCATGTGGAAAATGGCCATGAGTATTTAGCTATATGAAGAAACTATGGAGGTTGATGAATGAAGTTGGCATGTACAAGGCATGAATGACACTTCATTGTGAAATCGACACAATCTCGTATCATTGAAGGCCAAAAGTATCCAAGCCTTTGAATCTGATTAGACAGTCTATGTCCAGACTGGTGGGCACCCAGACTCTTGCATGCACTTCTTTCATGACAGCTGTTGTCTCTTCACCATCAATTCATCTGAAGAGAACTCCATCAAAACCACGTTTTTAGAGAATTTTCTCTAGGTGATCTGGGATATCATAAAGAGTAAAATTGATCACACGTCGTCAGATTTGTGCTTTCTCAGCTCTATCAGGTGGAAGTGTTCCATTTTGAAGGTATTCCTTGATAGGTCACATCCATCCTATAGTATGACCATAAAGTTCAGAAATGGGACAAATTTCATTAATTTCCTCTGTTCTGATTCAAACATAAGGTGAAATTGCACGACAGTGGACAATACTGATGGTTGTCTCATCCCGATATGGATCTTCCAGAGCTATGGCTATATTAGCTAGTGCATCAGCTTGAGAATTTTGTGATCTTGGGACATAAGAAAATGTTCGTTCCAAAGGGAATTCTGCCATTAACTCTCTGGCTTAATCATACAAATTGATTAGTTCTTCTTTCCGGATGGCATAATCCCTATTGACATGTTTGATTACCAGGTCTGAATCACCTTTCACCTTTAACTGATTCTCTTGTGCATGATTTTCTAATTCCAATCCTACGATGAGAGCTTGGTATTCTACCTCATTATTGGCACCACCTTCCCACAATACGAAGGAATAAGGTAACACTGCCTTTTTTGGAGAAATGAGCACAATTCCTAAGCCAACTTTGTTGAATTTAATATTTTCCATTTTCCTCCCTGTTGGACTTCTAGAAGCACCATAAAAATACAATTCCCATGCCTGAGGACTTTCTTGAATAGAGAAGACTTCCTCATCAGAGAGTTCAATATCTGAAGATGTGCCTTCTACTGAAGGGTGTTCAGCCAGGAAATCAACCAGAGCTTGGCCCTTTATCGCCTTTTGAGAGACATACTGATTGTCGAATTGCTGCAAAATAACTACCCACCTTTCCAGACGTCCTGTAAGCATTAGATGACTAAGAATAAATTTGAACGGGTTTTTGCGAGATACCAATTGGACCTCGTGATGTTGCAGGTAGTGTCTCAACTTCTGAACAGCAAATATTAATGCCAGGCAGCACTTCTCAATACTTGAATATTGGGTTTCTGCTTCAAGCATGGTTCGACCGAGATAGTAGAGGCTGTTTCTTTCCCAACATCATTCTTTTGAGCAAGAAAGTCACCCAATGATCGCTCTGGAGCTGTCACGTAGAGGATAAGTGGTCTTCCTTCAACAGGTGGCATGAGTACCGGTGGACTCAAGAGGTATTTCTTGAGAATATCGAATGCTTCTTGACATTCTTCAGTGCAATGGTATGTGACTCCCTTCTTCATCAATTTGGTGAAGGGTAAACTTTTGCCTGCTAAATTGGCGATGAAACGTTGAATATAGGCTAAGTGCCCTTGAAGTCCTCTTAATTCTTTCAAATTTTGAGGAGGTGACATACCAAGGATTGACTTGGTCTTCTCAGGATCAACTTCAATACCATGATGGCATACAACAAAGCCAAGAAAGTTTCCTGAGGTTACCCCAAAAGCACATTTTAAGGGGTTCATCTACAAATTATGTTGTCGAAGCTTGCAGAATATGACTTCCAAATAAGCCAAGTGATTAGAAAGTTGTTTGGTTTAACTACCAAATCGTCTACATAGAATTCAACAAACTTCCCTAAGAAGGTTTTGAAGACACGATGCATGGCACGCTGATAAGTTGCACCTGCATTATTTAAGCCAAAGGGTATTACCCAGTAGTAAAACACACCCTGAGGGGATCTGAAGGATGTAGATTCCTCGTCTTCTGGGGACATTTAGATCTGATTGTATCCAAAATATCCATCCATGAAAGAAAGTGCATCATATCCAGCTATTGCATCAATTAGAAGTTCTATAATCGGAACTGGGAAATCATCCTTAGGATAATTCCAATTAAGATCTCTGAAATCGATGCAAACTCTAATTTGTCCATTCTTCTTCTTTACAGGTACAATATTATCCAACCATTTGGGATATTGAAATTCTCTAATGAAGTTAGCTTTGATAAGATTATCCACCTTAGCTTCAATTTTGGAATCATAAGTTGGGTGTGTTCTTCTCGCGGCTTGCTTAAATCCTCGATGTTCTTCTGGTAAACCCAAATGATGAGTAGCAACATCCGGAACAAGCCCGTGAATTTCTGTATAGTTCCAGGCAAATATATCTCTATTTTTCTTTAGAAAAGAAATATACATCTCTTTTTCTTCAAGAATCATGGCCGCACTGATTAAAGTGGGGCGTGGATCTTCTTTTGTACCTAGATTTATTTCTCTGAGTTCATCCACAGTGGTAGAGATACCCTCTTCAAATGCTGGAGGAGCATCTCTGAGATTTTCCTCTTCTTCTTCATCATGTATTATTTCTTCTATTTCTACTTGCAAAGTAGATGATAAAGTAGAATTTTCATGATCTGAAGAGATGTCAAAATTTGCATATCTTGAAGAAGAAGCTTCCATTTCTGACCCGATTAATGATGAAGGGTCTTCATTGGGTAATAAAGAGGAGATTATGGATTGATAATCGACATCATTGTTCACCTCCGATGTTGCTATAACTTCTTCTGGCCTAATTAGTGAAGCATAGACTTGTTATATTTCAGAAGATTAAATGAAGACATCGCTATTTGTGCTTTCATCACTGCTTGGTAGATTACTAATTTCTCCCATATTGTCTGGCTCGATTGCCGTAATTGGCATTATGGATCTTTCTATAAGAGTATTTTGATTTGGGTCTATCTTATCAATTGACTAATAGGAAACACATAATTTTTACTCACATGTGTGAATGGATTTACTGAATCTTCTCTAAACCATATGGAGCATTAACTTTGGTAATCTCCTTTGTTGTGGATTTCTCCCTTCCCTTCATGTGATAGAATTCCGCCTCAATGTGTTGAGACTCACATGTCTTGAATGGGGCCTTATCACCATACAATGTCCCAACATGACTATCGAAACAATATTTGAGACATTGATGGTATGATGAAGGGATAGCCACATGTTGATGTAGTTAGGGTCTTCCAAGTAAGATGTTGAAGGCTGAGTCTTGATAAAAAACCATGAAATCTAAATTGGATACAAGATCTCCAAACAGAGTTCTGAGCGTATCATTGCCGAGTGGTTGTTGTTAATTTTTGTCATATCCGTGTAACATCACGGTAGAAGGAGATAAATTAGATTCTGTGAGGCCCAATCGACGAAGTGTACGAATGGTCATGAGGTTGACTCCTGAACCATTGTCAATGAAAGTTCTTCGGGCGTCTACGCCATTGGCCTTGCCAGACAAGTACAATGGTCTAATATGTCCATGCACAACATCATCTTCATATTAATCAGTAAAATATATTATTGCATGGCATTCTGTAGGATTATTCTCTATGTGATATACTTCAGCTGCAGCAATTTCAGTTTCAAACTCCTGAGGACTTGACAAAGCCTCGATGAGTGCTTCCCGAAGATCTTTTGACAGATTCAAAGCATCCAGAATTGATAACTTGGTTGGTACATGGGTCAAGTGTTTCAATATATCATACTTTTGATCCAGAGGTCTGCGTTTCCCAATAGAAATATGTGGTTTAGCAGGTACCTTGGAAGCAGATTCTTTGGAAGTTGATTCATCTTGTATAGGGATATGAGTTTTCAATATTCCTGGTTTTGGAAGATTAAACCATCTAGATCCATTTACTTGCTGAGAGGAAGAAGATGGAACCTTCAATGGGTCTTCCAAAATAACTGTGCCAGGACTGAATTTTCTATTGCTAGAAGAACTTGCTTATTCTTGTTGAGATCACTGAAGGGCTCTACCACGAGTTTCTGCTGCATACACAGTTCTAGCAGGGGTAGAATTGGAATAGTGTCTTCTAAAAGATCCATGTCTTCCCCTGTATCCTGAGCGCCTGGAACTTCCTCTGATTAACCTGTTTGATACAGGGAATTCAGGCTCATTGAAATAGAAATTGTGACTGGCATATGGATCTGTTAATTAAATCATATTAACAGAACCAATGATTAACTCTTCATCTGATGAAGACTCTGCTTGATTAGCCTGTTTAGGCTGTGCCGTTTTGTGGGGCGATGCCCGTGGCTTTAAAGTAGATGCAATGATGTCCACCAAAGACAAAGACAATTTAGGCTTTGACACATACTCATCTTCTTCTGATTCTTTTTCTTTCTTTGAATCATGCTGTTTCTTTGAGGACTTTCCCTCTGATAGAAGATGGTTTTGCCGCAACATTCATGGTAGAAGACAAAATTGGTTTCTTTAATTGAGTTAGAAAAATAGCATGAGTTCGATTGATTGTCTTTCTTACCATCCAATCATCATACTTATGTTCATTTTTTCATTTCACTTCTTTCCATTCGCCTTTCTCCTCTCGAACTGTAGCAGTAACACATGCTACCTGAGCTGAAGAACCTTTCAATTTGACTTGTCCCGAGTCGACCATCTTTTGCAGAAGGTATTTGAAGACATAACACTCCTGGATGGGATGCTCTAACATTTGATAAAAAGGACAATAATTGGGACGGTCTTCATCTCCTTTCTTGTTTGGCCTCTTGGGAATTGGAAATTGAACCAAATTATTTTCTAGAGCCGAAATGAAATAACCAGGAACTTGTTCATTTCGGAAAGAGTATGTTTTTCTTTTCAGATCCTCAAATTGTTTTCGTCTCTGATTTCATTGATCTTTTGGATGAGACGGCCTTTTTTGTTGGCACTCAGAAGGTGGATCCCTTCGAGAAGATGAAGGTTTTGAGGTAGAAAGAGGTACAGGTGCTTGTTTAAGCATAACTATAGCAGTTTCTGCTTTACCCATTCTCCTTCCTGGAGTTTATGGAATTACACAAGATTTAGCATTAGCCTGTATAAGGGAATCTTCAATCTACTGAGCGATTTAAGTAAGGTCTTGAAACCCTCCTATGTATTTCACAGGGATTAACGGCGTACGTAATTCATCACGCAGATTTGACACGCAGATTGGAAAAAATTCTTCTTGAGGGAGTGCTAAACTCAAGTAATATGTTAATCCCATCCATAGAGCAATGCAATCAAAGACCCTTTCATTATCCCTTTGCTTACAGTTTGTAAGATCGAAAACTGTTGTCTTTGGAAAAGTTGAGCTGAACTGAAGGAGGAATTTTTGGCGAAGATCCTCCCATCCGTTAATTGACCAGGATTGCAAGCTTGTATACCAGACAAAAGCTGGTCCTTGCAAGGTTCGCACGAAGCATCTGAGTTTCACTGCTTCTTGCTGCTCTGGAGTTCCCATCATAGGATCACAACAAGACATGTAATGCGTCAAATGTTGTTCAGGAACGCATGATCCATTGAAAATAGGGAATACAGGGTTCCCAAAACTGGATGGAGGGGAGATTGAATCTACCCATTCAGGTTAAACTTTTTTTTCTGGTTGAACTTGTGCACGTTTCCCTTCCTTAGTTTTTAGCTGAGATTTTAATGATTCTATAGTAGTTATTAACTTTTAAGAAACATTCGGTTGAACTTGGACATGGGTAGGTGCGATGACTGGAGCTTGGACAGATGTGGTGATTGGTGCTGCAATTGATGGTAGCATTGTCAACTTTTGTTGCACTTGACCCATAGGATTAGACCTATGAGGGTGTAATGATAGAGGAGGATATTCTTGATCCATCTCAGTAGCTGCAACAGATTCCTTTGGCTGACTGACTCCATCATGCTTAAGAAAAAGACTACTCTGAAGTAGTTCTGTATTCAACCTTCTTAATTCCTTCATTTCTTCCTCCTTTTGTGAAAACCTTTGCTCTAGTGAGAGAGATTGGCCTTCTCCAGAGGAAGGATACGTAACCTGGTTCTTTCCCTTACCTTTGTTGGATCCTTTTCAGAGAGGGGAAGTGGGTTACTCGAAGGATTAACTAGGTTATGAGTAATCCTTTGACTTCGTGTACGTACACCTTCTTCATTTGTGTCAGTGCGTACATCTTCTTGAGCAGGAACCTCTTCATCTGAGTCCCCTGAGTGAGCCTCATCTTGTGGATCAGCAACAACGGAATTGATGACATTGATTGATGTATAGCTCATCACATCCCTTCTATCATCATTTATGTGATATTCTCTTCTTCTGTGTCTTTGATGATACATTGCCTTTTGTTGATTCGATCCCTCAGGAATTTATTGACAAATCGTAATTTGGAGGGAATCTTCTGATAATTTGTATCTTCGTTCCTCTTCAGGATTCTTCCCCAATCGAGAAAAAAACCGACTATCTCTGAGGAGGGGATTGATGATTTGAAAAAGTCCCAAGTCCAGTGGACTGGGGCTATTCCTTCTCAACTCCTCGAATCTTATTTTTTGATTCTGAGTGTTGGTTTAAAAGATTCCCCAGTATGGTGAGCTGAGGTAGATCTTGACATGCTATGTCTGAGAATTTCTTAAAATCTCTCCTGATCTTGTGAACCTTAGTCCAGAAATTAGCTGGATGCATTAACCTGTATCCACTTTTATCACCCGGTTCAAAAGACGGTTGCATGATTTCTGACACTTCTGTCACCTGGTGACGTGCTTGCTCCAAACGAGAGTCTTGTTTAATATTATCGTTTTCTTGATGAAAGATTAATTCAACAACTTGTTCTCTATATTCTTGATTTTGAGAGGAACTAGTTGAAGCCTGTTCTTGGGAAAGATTTTGATTACAAAAAAATCCCATTGACTGTGGCCAGCCATGGGCAATAACATTGCATGATACCATTTTCGGAGGGCTTTGCTGACTGGAGTGCACTGTGAAATGCAGTGCTCCATGAACACCCCATCCTCTGACACGAATACCAGATGGTTCATTGTAAATTAACTGATGCAATCTTCTTAATGCACCAAATCATGAACGTTGAAGGGCTCTCTGCTGCTTTTCAGCCTTCGGATATCGAGAGACTGATAGAGACGCCAAATCAATCCGACGTTGTAATCCTTCTATTATCTTAAGATGATTTTCATATTCATCATAAGATAATACTTTCTTTTTCAACTGACAAATATTTTTCCATATGTTGAGACGAATATCATGAATTTCATCTTCCATCAACATTTCTGGAATGTCATACTGAGAGTCAGCCAGAGGCCAAAACATGAATGGCACTTCACCTTTCGCCAGTTGTTTTCTCATGTTCATCATTTCCTCTTTATCATTTGATGAAGATTCTTCTACCATATTTTACCAGAGTTGGTGTTTCCTTATTGCTTCATTGGATTCGACAGGATTGGTAGAGAAATAATTTATCAAACTAGATGATGCATGACTTAGTGGTGGTTCGGTGAATGACCTACACCCTGGGCTATCTTCTGATTGAGAAAGTATTTCACCTGCTAGCGATGAAGCTTCAGACATGACTGGTTTCTCATTTGCAAGTGCCTCGAGATAAGAGGGCTTTCTCGACACTACATTGTCAACTGGAGCATTTTCCGGGAAATTTGAATCACTACTGCGGAGAGGACTTTCGCAGCAAAATTCATCATCATGAGGAGGACCACCATAATGGGTTACATCAAAAGATGAGATCTCTTGCTCCTTGGTATTCTGACCACACAGAGGGTTCCTGTGGCTCCCATCTAAAGATGAAACATCGAGATCGACCGAATTGTCATGAAGCAAGCCTTCATGAGGAAGTGTCTGTTTAAGACCTTTAGAATTAATGTTCCCACTATTGGGAAATGAGGGAGTAGAATCTTGAATTTCAACAGATAATTGTCGGAGGGATTCAAGAACTCTAGCATCGAGCAAAGACTTGTTACATATTGGCTCTTGATCTCCTTACTGTGCTGGGCGAGTCTTTTTCTTAGACGCCTTCATACTCGCCTTGGAAACCACTAGTTGACAAAAGTGGCAGCTCTGAGAAGGTGTATATTCCTGATCAGGAAAGATAGAAAAGTTAGGCTGACGATCTCCACTCATATCAGGTGTATGTGCCTGACTTGGTTGTCCGTATGATATGGGGGAGTATGCGCCACAACCCTCTTAGACTGGAACAGATGTGTGTGTCTGTTCTGGAGTGAATTGTTGATGTGTCACTGCACTGGTAGGGATAGATTTATGTGTCTTTCCCTGAGATGCTGCTGAAGTTGTTATAATATCCTGGCAGGCATCCAGAATATGAGCGGGGATTTGCTTCTACTCTTTCACAATTGATAGAATATGCTTGGTGACTTCAGCTGCTAGAATGAGAATATACGTCCATTTAGGGCTTGGAGTAGGTGTATGTGCCTGCTTCTGTCCTCCTTTTCCTATCAGTGAATCCTGACAGTACTCAAGTGTGGGGGCAGAGAGTTGAGTCTGCCTCCTATTTGTTGTCGGGGGCTTTCCGACTAACTTCTCCAAATGCTACCAAGTGAGACTTTTGGTAGGATTGATTAGTACTAGCAGGTGTATGTTCCTGATAATTACCCTTCGCTGAACGTTGTTGATGAGATCCATCATATGTAGTCAGAAGATCCTGCTGACTAGCTAATGATGTATAAACAGGTATATGTTACAGCCTATATTACTCTATCGGAATTGCCTGCCGGGATTGGCGTGATGCTTCCAGATGAGTCTGCTAGATAGCGGAATTAAAACAGGAAGGTGTGTGTGCCCGCTCATTCCTTGCCACAAAGTTAGGTTGGTGGACTTCTCTGAAGATGGCAAAGATGAAAACTTGCTCACTGTTAACCATACTTCACCTCTGGTGATTCGTCTTGCCTTCTTAGGTTCGAGTAACCTAAGTCGAACGCCTGGAGTCCGTACCCTTATCATGTTTAGGGCGTACTGCCGCACGAGTCTGGCGGCAATTGTTGGTGGGATCCCTCAGGAAGGACTCATGTCTGTATGAATTAAGGCCCTGAGGGACCTGCTCATTAACCTCCACAGAATAAGGGAGTTAATGGTGATTGCGTTCTGGGGATAACGACACGAAACGGTTGGAGACGGTAGTCAGCACCGCCTACTTCTTGATCATTGGTCATCGTTGTCCAGACAAACGATGTGAATTGTTTACTTGGAGGGCTTATCGGGCATCCTCCAGAGTTGGGATAGTAACTGTGTTGACGGTACTCCTTAACCAGTGTGTTTGATACCCAGCGTTGAAGACGCTGAGTAGGTGATATCGTCCTTAGAGCGGACGATGATCTAGCAGGAGTAGCAGCAGTGGCATTTGAAGCAGCAGTATTCATAGGTTTGAACTTGAGTGCATCCATTCTAGAAATTCATAAGATCTTGGAAAAGAGTGCATGTATGATATAACAGACGTAATCAAGATAAATTCAGCCACTACATCTTTTGGATGAGCACATATGTCAATGATTGTTTGTGTTGGCCCTCTTATTGAGTTTTAAATATGGGCCTAACAAATAGGTAAAGCATCATTTTAACGTGGTTAAGGTTTCACGTCAGGTTCACCATTTTTGTTTCCCTCGGATTTCGGGGATAACCTCCTTTGATTGGAGGTTCAAACATTCCGATCGGTTTCTAACGGGTTTCTTCGTAGAACTGGAAACATCCAATGATTCCACATCCATTTGGACCTACTTTCCAAAGGTAGGTGCTCATTAGTTTATAGACTGATGAGGCTTAGTAATTTGCATTGGTCGAGAGGATGGGAGGTTAGACTCATCACACCTTTTTAGGGGATTTATTGTCTACTCCGGGACTCTCTTTATATATTTAGGTTATGTCCGTGAATCCTTATTACATTACTAAATATAAAATGAGTTTTCCTTTAGTTCTAACAATCAATGATCGAAATGTAGGAAATTTAGAGAATCATTTATATGTATTCGAGTTTCTTCACTGATAAATAATCATCGGTATTTGTTAGAGATTCTTAGTCAATGGTATCCTTTGATACGTAAAAGTCTCTTGGTCTTTATTATGACCATACTAGTTTTAAAGCCACTCAGTGGGGAATTTGAAGTTTATTGTCATTCAGAAGGACATGAATTATTTCAAAGTTGGGATCGAACCTGCAGATGGGCTACCTACGTATCATTTGTTTATAAAAGGAATCGGAACCCACGTAGTTCGAGTAAGGGAGTATTATCTTTATGATTGATGGCTCAAAGAAGGATGTCATAATTACTTTTACACTCTAATCTCACGTGAGTCGTGCTAGGTGTGAGAAACAAGAGGTATTGGTAAAACAATTAGACAATTGTAACATGAAAGATGCAATCATAAGAAATAATGTGGGGCTTATGTATGTATGACTGCCCAGATAAATTAAGGTTAGGATTTAATTTAGGTAAGAAATCCAGGAACAGGGTCCATAAAGGTATATGTGCTTCATGGAGTTTTTGAATACTCTAACTTGGGGTTTACTCCTAAAATAGAGGCCCATATTAGGAGAGGACTTATGATTGGGTTTTACCTATGAAAAGGAATCCCAGATCAAAGGTAAATTGGGACTGGTTAAGAGAAATTAAGACTGGTGCTTACTCTTGAAAAGGAGGCCCAGGTTAAGAGATTTGAAAAGTTAAGGGACTTGGGGCTTACTCATGAAGAGGATGCCCATATTTGAGACTGGGGAATACTCTTGAAAAGGAGGCCCATGTTAAGAGAATTATGGTTGGGGCTTACTCCTATGGAGGATGCCCATATTTGAGAATTATGACTGGGGCTTATTCATGAAAAGGAGGACCAGGTTAAGGGGTTCTCTCATCTTAAAGGATGAGGTTGAATGAATGAAATCTCAATTTTCTAGTGACATAAAGATGTGTAAATCACTAGGTTTTGAGAGATATTCCACAGAGTTCCTTTCAAGTAAGGAATCCAAATCCAGAAATCATGCCATAAAGGGATTTGAAGAGTGTCTTGAAGATTGAATCATGAATAGGAGAGGTAGAATGGCTTAAGAGGGGTGAAATGGGCAAGAAGGGCACCAAAAAAGGCAGGGGCACGCAAGTCCTGGCAGGCGCGCAGGTACTGCGTGGGCGCGCAAGTCCTGGCCAGGCAGGTATACCTGCGCAACACATGGGTACTTACGCCATGGTTAACCAACATAGTAATACATGAGCTACTCTTGATTAAAGCCTTTAGAATCCTCTTGAGGCTCTTCCAGAAGAGGGGCGCGCATGTTCTATTCAAGGATTAAGGTGGCTCGCAAGTGTTGCCTTTTCCCTTAAGGGTTGGCCACTCAGGCGCGCAAGTGTTGATGAGTTTCAACACTTAGTCCTTCCTCCCCCTCTTTAGATCTTCCGTTATAGGTAAGATATTACCTTAGAAGTGTTTCGGAAGCTTTGAGAAGAGACTTGGGTGCCGGGAGCTCAAATATGAGTTTCTAGAAAAAACAATCCTCCTAAAGGGTGGGCCCACATGGTCTATTTATAGGCAGGAGAAGACCCCGGGCAGTTATCACTTAGGTCGTGCAAGTAACTTGCGCGACCACTAGGCGGCGCACAAGGGGACTTGCGTGACAGTGATAGAACTTGCACGGCACATGTTCTTTTGATCCCTTGTTCATGCCTTTGTTGATTTTTGATGTTTTCGTCAAAGGATGAATCAATTTTTGTTAAGTCATTTCCCATTCCATTTTTTTAGAAAATGGGACGAAAAAGGAGCATCAACAATGCCATGTATCATTGGGTTTCCAGAGATGACACCAATTTTATTTAGAGTAATAAAAAGAGGAAAATCCTCGTATTAAAGTCGTGTGCGATCCTCTTATGATAGAATTTGAGGTTGCGCATTGTATGAAACTATTTTTCATCGAGACGCTCAACTTTCATTATGTGATTTCTTTTTTTTTTCTCATCATATGAGAGTTTTCCCCAAATATTATTCTTAGCTACAATGTTTGTAATCCTATGGGTAACACTACCGTAGTGTCATAAACTAATTAGTATGGTTTTGTTTTGTAGAAGTATATGTGGTGTTATGGTAGGGCCGTAAATAATTGAGAAACAATTATAGATAGAAATTCATATTTGTTTTCTCCATATTTTGTTGTATATTTCCATGAGTCTGATTAAAGACATCTATCTATCCATTTTATATTGCATGATAGGAAGACGAGTGATTGGATTTGATATTTTAATTATACTATATCTCCATCAACTTAATATAACATGAGTTGGAGTCGTTTTCTTTCAATATCGTGTGACGGAATCCAAACCTAGGGAGGATATTGGGCTTTATGTAGGTCATGATCCTATTCATCCTAAATTATTTTTGGGGTATTACCTCAGCCCATTTAGAAGATATATTAGCATCTGTATGGATGTACTTGAACAAATTATCTTTGGTTGTGGGATATTTCCCCTAAACATTCATTCCCCAAATTGAAAATGGTTTGTAATATTTAGTTGTATATAGAAATTTTGGGGTGTGATGTATGAAGCTCACTTGGATATGGAATGGATGCCAATTAATTGGTAAATTTCACACATTATTGTATCATGGTTTTCCAATAATAACACATCTTATTAATTTGGTGGGATATTTTAGTCCCATACTGATGAGAATTGTACGAAACCACATGGAATTTCTCCATTGTTACAATAATTTCTCCATCTACTATAAATATGAGGTGGATTCCATAAAATCCATGCCTATTGGGGGGACTCTATTCATTTGTACCTCTCTATATTTTAATATTAATTGAACGGTACAAAATATATTCCCTTATGACATAATCTTTTAGTGGAGTCCCATTTTGGATATAACTAATTATGGGATTCATCCATCCATGGGTGGATTCCAGTTCATCACGCTCTATCTTTATAACAACCAGATTGATTTATTCTATATCATAGATGATGATATATGACACCGTTATTTAGTGTGTGATGTGGATGATTTCATCCTCCTAGTTGGGGTCCCCCAGGATTCTGTTTTCATTATTCAATTCCTTAGTGTGAGTATTTTCTGAGTAGGTAACATGATGCAATTTTGGATCAAAAGGGAACTCTTCCATCAGTGTCCTGACATAGCTAGTGAGGGTGGATATTTATTACTTTTATGGAATATTATATATTGATCTACTTTATCACAAGTTTTGAATATCGATTGATATTTAGCTAGGATAACTATAGTTGTAGGGATTGTTCCAACTTAGCGATGGGCGCTTCGAATTATACCTCATAATTCACGAAGCCTTTAGATAGTGAGAAAGATCAGTGGAGACATGTTTTATTTCTATAGATGAACAGAATACCTAAGATAACCCAATTTTGGATCAGGTATTCCATCCTTTTTCAAATAGGAATTTTGGGAGCCTCCATCAAAATACATATCATATGTTTGCGGAGTGTCATGGATAGAGAAGAACTCCACATCTGGAAGCTCGGTGTCCACTGGTGTACTCTCATGGGTCTAATGAGCTGCGAGGAAATCATTTTGGGGTTTTCCTTTCACCAATTTATATTATATGAAATGAATTATATATTACTATATAATGAATTCCCATAGAGCTATGTGCCAATTCAATATAGGATAGACAAGGATTTACTTGAGAGAAACAATAAAAGGGGTCATATGTACTTTGTGGTTCTGGAAGTAATGTGTCATATTTTTTACTCTGAAGATGAGTGAAAGTTAGTAATTATCAACATTAGAGTATCAGTTCTTAGTACCTATAATTTTTTTTCTAAGGTACTAGAGTCTATTTTTGCTCCTCGTAACATTTTATTGTTCATAGAAGTTTCCCAATCAGTGTTCTATGGTGTCCATATACCAGATGTGTGTCTGTCCTTCCACCAGAGGCATTAGAACTCGTGGGTGTGGTAAATACTACTTGTGACTTTCAATGGATTCTTGGTAATCATTGTCCCATTGATTGATGATTTTCATCCTCATTAGTATTATAAAGGTGGATCTTTATCAGCTAGGTTGGCTACAAAATGCCAAATGTAGGTGAGGTTCACTTGGATTCCTTGTAATTATTTTATATTTTTGGGGGAAACATCACTAAATTAGCCTTGGACTTTTGTGGGTAAACCTCGATGTTGTAGTGGAATTCTATATAGACATGGATCTTCAATAATGTTTCCCTGATGGAGAATTTTAATAGACTCATCACCAGGATGTGCTGTTATGTAGTTTTGAAGTTTTACTGAAGATTCTTGAATTGATCACATCACTATTGGGATTTGACCACAAGGTCATCAACATAACATTAGGCTATTCTTACCAAGAATGGCTTAAAAATATGATGCATGGTGCGTGGATATATAGCATTGGTGTTTTTTTAACCCAAAGGACATGGCTTGATAAAACAAATATACACAAATGTTCTCTGAAGGTGGTGGATTCCTTGTATTTAGGGGAAATCTTTATTTAATTACACCATGAATACACATCCATAAAGAAAAAGGACATGGAAGATAGGATTTGCATAGATCATGAGTTTTTTAATAGGCAATATGAAATCTTCATTTGGGCAGTGTCGATTAAGGTATGTGAAATCGATGAAGATCCTAATCTTCCTTTTATTTTTCAGGACACAGATAATTTTGGAGATCCATCTTGGGTATTTCACTTCTCATACCAAGTTCTATTTGATCCATTAGTAAACTTATGAATCTATATTTGAGGCCTGAATGGGGTGAATTCCTCATGCTTTCTTCATGAAGCCTTGATGCTCATCGGGTAGGCCGAGATGGTAGAAATCCATATTTGGATTTTGTTTGAATGTTTCATTATAGTTACAAAAAAACACATATCAATGCTGAATTAGAATTGAAATTCAAATCTCTTACTATTCTAGAGGCACAAAAGCACCATTCAATTTAGTTGTTGGGTCATATTATGTTCCCAAATTCACCTACCTAATCTCATCAGTGGTGGTGGAGACACCTTCCTCAAATGTGGTAGGGAGTTCCAAATGTCATTATTATATTATTCCATATTTGAGTTTGCGGATACAATCTGATAATAAAATTGAAATCCAGGGGCTTCTTTGTCATTATCGAGGTGATAGAGGCCATAAGGAGAAAAACTATCATTCACTATTACTGGAGTCAATAATGAGGTACTCTAGAACATGTATTTTTACAATATCACTAGGGATATGAGGATATTGTAGATATTGAGTCAACTCTATCACCTTGACAAGATTTATGTGTAGTAGATAGTCACTATCGATCATACTGTAGGGATTTTGAGGGGTGGTCCTCAAGCCATTGGTGGTCGTAATGTTTATATCATTACCCACCATTAGTTGTTTCCTTCATTTTTGTAGAGACCTACTTCATCATATGTAGCCTCACAATTTTCAAAGAGTTCACTATCACAATTTAGTATGTCTACCTTTCCAACGATGGAGTATTTTAGACATTGATGAAATTTTGATGGTATTTCCATGTTGTAGTGTAATTGAATCTTCCTAAGAAGGACATTGTATACAGTGACATTCTGGATGACCATAAACTCAAAATTAGATGTGAGATTCCCAAAATGAGTAATGCATTTGATATTTACAAGAGGGCTTCGATCGCTCATATCATAAGCATGATTGGTCATCTTTGTGGGAGAAAGTTACACTACATTGTATCCCAAACAACAGAGGGTTTTAATCAAGATGAGATTGCACCCAGAATGATTTCCAAACTAATCCATTATGATATAAATATTATCATGTATAATAACAACAAATAGGGGATTGATGTTCCATTGGTTGACCAATTCCTAATCCTGCTGGGTGAATGAGATGGAGACATGGAATTCTAATGTCATGGTCTCCACTCAATAAAACTCATCTTCCACCAATTCTATCTTGAATTTCTTTGCACTCTGGGGGGCTTCATAGAGTTCCTACCTGATTTATTTTTATAGATGGAGTGTATCTAGAATTGAGTACATGGATAGAAAAACCGTCACCTATTTCAGAATTTCATTCTTTCATTCCATAGTTAGGTGATTCGTGATGTGGATTTTCTCCAAAACATGTGGTTCAGGGGCTGAGGAATTCATGGTTGATGGGGCTAGTGCTTCTACAATGTTCGAGGGATAATATTATACCAGTGGAATGGGTCTTGTTACCCTTTTCAATTTTTTGGGTTGATAAGATAATTGAACCCCCATTAGGTGTTCATGCCGATTAACTAGGTACAGACAACGTTTCTACAGTTCTAGGATACCTCCATGGAAATATTTAGCCTATTAAAGTCATTTACCATGAGTTTCAGTCATATATATGTCTTATGTGGGGAACTGACCACCGTATTGGATCTAACTGCAATTAAGATGTCTCTTGTATCCTCGTTTCTTGTGCATGCAGCTCCATATTCCATAGTTATATGTGGGAAACTCATATTCTGAGGAATATTCATCATCATAGAGATGGACTTCTCAGTTTATCACATTGATAAATCCAAAGTTTGTATCTTCATCTGATGAGGGTTCAATATGGTGGGGAGGTTCTTATGCTTCAGATATTGTACAGATGAAATATTCAACATTTAAAGCTGGTGTGGGAGTACAATATGAGTCATATTCTTCTATTTCCTCCATATGATGTTCATTTACAACATTATAAGGAATATCTAATGTTACCTACCTGGATTTGGGAGATATTGTGGGTCTCTATAGCTCTTCTATTAGGGTGAATGATCTTGGTCAATTTTTTGAGTCATAAAATTATCTAACTTCTTCTCATGTCTGACTAGGACTTTATTCCAATCACCCTCTTCTACTAAACAATAAAAAGTTTTGTATGCTACATACTCGGAGGAGTTTTCTAATACCACCTCTCTTGATGAAAACACGAATTTTAGGATTTATTTGAAGAATAATTAGTCTTAAATATTATGATCTAGCAATCAATGGAAATGTAATAGTTAGAATGATCATTGATATTGGCATCATAAATATACATGGGCTGTGGAAGATTGAGATAATTACTATCCATGTATAAAAAGAAATAACAATAGACTTGTTCATTTCAGAAGGATTATTCTTTCTTCATCCATTCTTTAATTCCTGTGGGATGCTGATTTCTTTATTATTATGGAGTATAGAAATTTTGTGGTTTTCACTACTCTAAAAGATGTTCTATGTATTTTGGGTCCCTTTTCTTTGCTTCGATGGGTACCACTACTAGCTTTAGATTGACTGTTGTTGCTTCTTCTTTTCCTATACTTTTCCATTGTGCTGAAGGTATGGGTAGATACTTGGATTGGGAATACTGAATGAATCCCTCAAGAATTTGTTCCATTTCATTGAACTCATAAAACCCACCATGAAATTTCAAGGGGATCATAGGAGTTTTAAACTCAACCCAGATATTTTTGACACAGAGTTCCATTAGTTACTCCTGTGAGAGAGGGATGATGATTGAATAGTATAAACCTTTCCATCTAGCTATGAATTCAAATACCCTATCATTTTCATGATGTTTCCTATTTTTTGGATCGATGATTGTTGTTTTTTTCATTGTGGAGTGAAATTAATAAAGGAATTGATGTTGAATGTCTTCTCATACTATAATAGAACATGTTGGTAGACTATTATACCAAAAAAAGGTTTTCCCTATCAGAGTATATACAAAAAACCATATATTTTTTTCCTTATGTTGATCACAAGGTACCATCATCATCCTATATTAGGACACAAAGTATCTGATTTTTTTGGTGGTTTGTCTCTCTTTAAAAGGTAGATATGGTCGGATAGTTGTAATTGGGTGGGGAAAATTTTCCTCCCCCCACTCGGGATATAGTTTGCTCTTAGGATTCATAGGTCTGTGTTTTCCTTCCATGGATTCCATTCATGTATACAGGGATATGATGAAATTGAAAAACTATAGGGGAAAATTGGTCTGAGTCACCTCCCGCCTACATGGACTATGGGTTAATGTGGTGGACATGACTTCATCTCCCACTGATTTTCAATTCGTTCTAAGACTAAATGATCTTCCTAGCATTGGAGAGGTATTCATCGTAATATAGGAAAGTCACAATAATTTTTGACATCCTCATTTATGTAGACCATATTACTAGATTTGATGCCAGTCTGAGACATAGATACCATTCATGATGGAAGATCAGGTATGGGAGGGAGAATATTCATCTCTTCCAAAAGATAATACCCAATGGGAATATTTCACCAGAGTAGCTCCTCATTGCATTCTCTGAGAGTTTTTATATCACCCTCATATGGTGAAAATTGTTCCTCTATAGAAGGAACCAAAAATATTCTATATGGTGATTGGAATATGCGAACACCTTTCCCTTTTTCGTTGGCATTATACTACTAGAGAAGTGGAAACTTGATATTTATAGGTGCCCGAATTTGGAGCCTTATTTGGTTTTGGCTACATGCAGCCTTAGTTGGTGCATCCAAACCACATTCTTCTCACGGTATATTTTCTATGTTATGACCCTCTATATATTCATATCAATCCACCAAATCAATTGTGTTTAAGACAATGTAATTTAAAGAGGAATATCATATAATGGTGGTTGTCCCATTACATTCAACAAAAAAGGAAAATTCTTCACTACCTTCATGAGGGTCCTTGTACTAACACCTAACAATATTGGGCTATTTTGGCTGGTGACCACAACAGGGTCCGATCACTTTCGTCATATGCTCCACCTATCTAGGACTATGAATAGTGACATTGAGGGAGTTTTTTTCCATATTTTTTAAATGGGACACAAATAAAATGGGATTTTCTTATAGTGGGACGAATGGATGGGTTGATGACCGTTGATTTTTACCTCACAACCCGGAGAAGACTCATCCTCTATGTGGTGAATATGATGATTAAATTGACCCTATCTCTACGGGGTAGGGTTTATTCAGGGACACAATATGAATTGATGAATCCTATTTTTGATGATCCAATGATACTAGTTGAGGATTTCATGAGTCCCAGGATAAAGATCGAGGTATAAATTCCCCCAGCCCTGTAGGATGGGGTTGATCTGGAATCACAGTTGATTTCCCTAGGACCCTCTTAGGGGATGATGAACCTAGTGAAGGTGATAGAGATTTGAATTCCCCCAACCTAGTGGTTTGGGATTTTTTTGTATCTCTTACTGATATGTCGTGAATCCACCAATGAATAAATGATCAGAGGGGCAGAGGGGGTGGTAGATATTCCCTCAAACTTGTGGATTGGGTATTCTCTTAGATGACTTATATGGTTGTAGATACAATGGCCTGTTTGGTGTGTTGCAGCTTTTCTCGTGTAGGATCTTGGTGCAATGGAATCCCATGATGTGAATTGTTCTTTACGAGATGTTGTCTGGTTGATGGAAAATTTGACATTTTTGTCAGAAATCACTACTGCAAAATCAGTGTTTAATAGTGCTGGTATTTATCAATGCTAGAAAAATGATATTATAAATTGAATCTTTATCAGTGCTATAGAATGTGATGATAAATTGAACCCTTTATCAATTATTTTTATAGTGCTGAAAAATGTACCCTTTATCATCGCTATATTTTTAGCACTAATAAAGGGTGCCCTTTATCAGCTCTGTGTTTTTAGCGCTGATAATGGGTTCCCTTTATCAGTGCTTTATTTTTTGTGCTCATAAAATAGCCCTTTATCAGTTCTTTTTTAGTACACATAAATATCTAAATAAATAAAATGAAATAATGAAATAATAAATAATAAATTATGTTATCAATAAAATATTAGAAACATATTAATTAAGTAATTATTGATGAAAATGAAAAAATTGGTCATACTATATAGAATTTATAAATATTAATAAATAATATTTATTAAATATATAGATATGAAAAAAGAAAATTAAACGAATTAAAGTTAAAATTAAGTAACTTGAGAAAATTATTAAAGATTTTATTAATTATATAATTGTTGATAATGTTAATAAATAGAAAATATTTAATATATAGATATATATTAATGTATATAAATTTGATTTATACATTACAAAATATTTACGCACTTTACATTAATTATTTATATATTTAGTGAATAATGGTTTATAAATAAAAATTAATATGAATTAAAAACACCGACTAATTGCATAGAGTAAGGGACATATAATTGAATGCCATTTGATTTTTCAATTTAACATAGATCAAATTTGAGTTATGTTCATTTAATATATATGTAATTATTTTATTTTTATATACAATGGACACACACAAAACATATCCATTTTTTCAAAATTATTTATGTGTACTTATTTTTAATTTATTCAATTTCACTCATTTTTAAAACGCGTGAACTTTAGATTATATATTCATTAATAATGTTGAATATATATATATATGAATTTTAAATGTACACACCATATTTATAAAATTATATATTTTTAGTTATAAAAAATATATTTTTTTTAAAATTATTTATATAATTATATATATTTAACTATTTTTTAAATTTATAATATATTTAAAAAAAATGAATATATTTACCTTATTCCTATTTATATATATTTACGATATATATATATATAATTATATAAATAAATATTATGAAATAAATATTATTTTTAAAATATATATATATAATTATAAATATTTAATTATGTATTTAAATAATTATAAAAGTATAATAAATATATTTAAATATTAAATATATTAACTATATTTATATCTTTATATATTTATTAAGTATATACATATTTAAATTTTTCTATTTATAATTATAATTATAAATCTTTTATCAATGCTTAAGTAATAAGTGCTGATAAAAGAAATCTTTTGCAATGCTTTTTTTAGCGCAGATAATGATGAGGCATTATCAGTGCTAAAAAGTACTGAAAAAGAAGGATTTTATAAGTTATTTTTATCACTAATAGTGACCTACCTTTATCAGTGCAAATAATCACTGATAAATATGTCTTTTATCATCTCTTAAATAACAAGCGCTGATAAAAGGACTCTTTATGATTGCTTTTTTAAAATTGCTTATAAATATTTTCTGATGTAATTAAAAATACAGGACCTATTATTAACCTGTTGTGATATCAAAAGCATTTCATGGAAGCCCCCAATTGTCCGCACTCCTCATTAGTTGATTGAAGCTCAAATCACACAAACTGACTCGAATCACAAAAAACACACTTCCTCGGGTTTCTCATATATCATCAGTCATCTGGTGTTCGGTTTCAATTAGGGTTTTTGAAGAAAATTTTTTGTTCTGGATTCATGGTTCTTTTATTTTCTTCAACCTAGCGAGGTAGGACAGAGTTTTTCTTTGTAGGTTCTGAGTTTCTTTCTATAATTTTCATTTTGAGATGTGGATCCGAGGTTTTTTGATTTTCAGTTATAGGTTCTAATTATATTTTTGTACTTGTACTCCTTTTTTCATATATTGTTTTTATTTTTTTATGATTTTATGTTATCCTGTGTACTATTTTGGATCTCCAATTATGACCTTTTTAAATTGTTGTTTGGAATCATTTTTCTTCACTATCTACATCTATACCCTAACTTTCTCCGCCGGCTTAAGTTTTTTTGTTTTTAAATATTAGTGAATGACCTCAATTATATAGATAAACCAATTATGTAAATATTTAATCCACTATATAAATAGCTGAGGTTTTGGATATAATAATCTATAAACAAACAATAAAAATTATTTAGAAAACCAATTCTCAGTCTGATGATGGTGCGAAGCAGCAACAGAAGCTGATTTTATGCAATTCATGTTTTGGAATTTATTTATTTAAAATATGATTTAATATTCTAGAGTGATGGTTTTACCTTAAAATTTTATTTAATCAGAATTGTGATGTTTTTTAAGATAAATTATAGTAAGTGTGATATCCTATTTATATATCTTCAATGGAACTCTGTTTTCAAAATTAGTATGGGTTTTATTTATTTAACTATGTAGTGATATTCTACTATAAGGGTTTCATATATTGCCTAGAATTGGGTGTCTTTATTTCGTTATACCAAATTTTTTATGGACCTCCCTAAAATCTCAGGTATGGTTCAATGTGTATTTGATGTCTCCTTAGAATCCTTAGGTTTCTAAATCATTTTTCAAAAAAAATAGAATGGATGTTATCGAATTCTCTATATTAGAAATTATTTTTAGGTATTAATAATTTTAGGTATATATATACATTTTAGGTCTATATGTACATTTAATTAATAGTAATATATTTTATACTTAAATAAATAATAAAAAATTGTGAACTCATGTTACTTTCAAAATAATAAAATTCGGTAACTACATATACATTTTTTTAAATAATTAAACATTATAAAATTTAAATAATAATAGTTTATACACAATTACCAATAATAATAAGTATTTATAATTAATATAATTTAAAAATTATTATTAATAGTATTTTTTTGTTCTATTATAGAAAATGTTATTATATATATATATATATTAATATATAGTATATTAAAAATAATTTTAAAAATGTCAAATAATATACATATATATAAATATATTCAACTAATGTTTCTAAAATAATACACATATATAATTTATATGTATAATATTTTGGTAGATTCACATTATTTATCTATGTATCAAATGAGGTGTGACCTCCATTTTATAGTTTTTGATAGTCTAAGGGGTAAACCTCATTTAGGTTTATTACCTATAGAGGTAAGTGTTAATGAGTTAAACACCTCCAATAACCTCTTTTTCCAATCATATAAAACCCAATCATTTTTCTTAATAATATAAAACCTACTAAAATACCATGTTTTATCAAAAAAACATTATAAAAAATCAGAAGCAAATTATTTTATTAATGTTTTATTTAGATCCTTGTCGTTAAATTATAGGATAATTATAAAAGTAATTCATCATTAACTCTGCCTCCCTTACAAATCAAATAAATTAATTTCAGTAACATACACTCGTCACTTGAAATTACAATGTAGCATACCAATACCCTCAGGCTTCGTAGAACTACAGTTGTGTATTGTGATTCTATTATCCCCACCCTCTCTATTTATTTCCCACCCTTCACACTATTGATTATATGTCCATGTGGAGATTTTATCAGGAGGTATTTGTTGGAAATGGAGTCATCAAGTTATAACTAGTTCTAATGGTGTAATTATCACAAAAGAGAGGCATTCCTTTTTTAGAGAACATTATGAAGTCCAATAGTCATCCTTATCAGATTTATGTCATAAATAGCTATTATTGCATTTTTGTTCGCTTAAGACTCATCCCCCATATCTTTTAGGTTTCATATACAACACTGAGAATTAGTCATCCCATGGATGACTACTGTAAAGATTATTTTAAACAACATAGGTTTATGTCCACAAGAGATGAAGGATGTGTGTCGAACAACAAAATGAAATGATAAATTGTTGAGATATGAGCAGATAAGGATAAAGGTTTTCTATAACATTTACCCTTGAATGAATTCATAGGATAACACTAACTATAGTGGAGAAATTCCCCTCATCCTCCTCGCTCCTTGGTTGATTTTTTGGTGATATCAATTTTTTTCATATCATCATTATTTCTCTATCATCATCATATCCCTATGGTAAAAAATGAATACATTGTAAAATAATTATCTATATATTTAATGTATTGTTTCACATATATATTTAATTTTTTTAGTATTACTTCTATAATAATTGGTTCCATGTAAGATTTTATTCTTTTACTCGATCCTACAACTAAGATGATGACAACAAGGAAATGTGTTATGAATGTACACATCAATCAGAAAAAGGTAAATTCCTATCACTTATTAGGTAATGTTTTCCATAATTTTATATACTATTTTTATGTTAAATTTTTATCATTTTTTATAATACTTTTTTAGTTTCTTTTCACATATCTTTTGGGAAGTCCTATTTTTCATTGAACTATCTACCACAATCCAAAAATGAGATAAAATGATTCTTTCTACCAATGATTCCAGACTTTCAATTTTTATTTCCTTTTATTTTCAAACTATCAATACTACATATTTATTCATCATTATTATCATTGAAACATTTCTCATTGTTTAAATCCTCATATCATCAGACATTCAACAACGAGAAAGGTCTTTCGGCTAAGAACATAAAGTCTCTATGAAGAGTTGGTTGTTCCACATAGAAATAAAATGGAAGCTTAGTAATGTTGGTTGTTAGTTTTTTTTTTGAGACATTAGGACATGTAAAAATCAGACACACCTCAATCTAACACATGGTGTGACCGGTGTCACTCTAAGAACTTCTTTTTATTAAAAATTGATAATAATTTTATTAAAAAGTACAACTAAATAACTCAAAACTGATAAAACACATTTTTATTGGTATAATAATGTATGGAAACAATAAAAATGTCATTTGAGATGTGTAAAAATTATATGCACCTCAAACTGATACATAATGTGATTGGTATAGGTCAAAGTGTGTGTTTCTAGTTTAAAATGATATTTTAGTTAAAAAACGTGACAGAGTTAAACTCAATAAAATTCATTTGGATTGTTCTAATAATTTGGTAAAATGATCCATAAGTTATTTGAGATGTGTAGGAATCAATCGTTCCTAAATCTGATGCATTATGTGTTTGGTAAGGCTCCAAGTACGTATTTTTATTTAAAAATAACATCAATTTAAAAAAAATTGTAACTAGCCTTACCAAAACTGAGAAAATGCATTAGTATTTCTTTGAAACTTTAGGTAAATGATTCATAAGTCATTTTGACATGTATAAATCAGACACATCTCAATATGATTCACAGTGTGCCAGGTATGACTCATTGTTCCTATTATCAGTATAAAATCGATAGTTTAGTTCAAAAAATGTCACTCACAAAAAACCAATAAAACGTGCTTGGATTTTATTGATAATTTAGTATATTGATTCATTAGTCATTTTTAACATGTATTAATTAGTATCATGTCAAAATGATGCATGATTTAATTGGTATGAGTCAGAGTGTGTGTTTGTAGTTTAAGATGACATTTTCTTAAAAAAGACTAGTGAAATACTCAAAACTGAGTAAATGCATTAGGATTATTTTATTATTTTATGAAAATGACTCAAAATTCATTTGTGATGTTTAATAACTATCCTCACATAAATCTGATGCACTGTGTGACGGATATGACTCAAGGTGCGTTTTTTATTTAAACTTCGCATCATTTTTTGCATAATTACAACTCACCTACTCAAAACAATGAAAATGCATTACAATTGTATTTTTTTACTTCAAGAAAATGATCCATAAGTAATTTATGATGTGTAAGAATCAATCTCACATAAATCTAATACATGATGTGTCTAGTATGACTCATTGTGTCTGTTATCAATTTAAAAATCAACATTTTAGTTCAAAAAGTGTCACTCACTAAAAACCAAAAAAAACATAATCAGATTGTATTTATAATATAGGATAATAATTAAAAATTAATTTTTAATGTTTAAGAATTTTTATGATTTTAAACTAACACATGATATGACTGGTATGAGTCAAGGCTTTTGTTTCTATTTTAAAATGACATTTTATTAAAAAAACGATTAGCGACGTAATCAAAACCGAGTAAACATATTCAGATTGTTTTGATGTTTTAGAAAATAAATCCATAAGTTATTTGAGAATTTTAAGAATAATAAACACCTTAATATGACATATGGTGTGACCAGTCTAACTCTTAGTGCATTGTTTGAATATATTAGTATCATTTTAGTTTAAAATTGACATCACATTGCCAAAACTGAGAAAACAAGCCTAGATTTTTTTCTCTTTATTTAATTTCTATATTCATATATTATTTTTCTAATGTCCTAGTGTTTTTGGTGTTTCACTATGTTGTAATATCACATTGCACTGGTGGGGAAGCTTGTTGCAGCATCACACTACAGTATTCCCCATTATCATATCTTTTATAAGTGCGGATAAAGGAGTCCTTTATCGAATCTTATAGAAGTAGAGATAAATGGTCCTTTTTTGGTACTTTATAAAGTGATTATAATGGATTATTTTATTAGTGCTTATATAATCTCTAATAAAGGAACCCTTTATCAGCACTTTTTTAGTGTTGATAAAAGACTCAATCTTTTAATATCACTCCAATAGTCCGTTCTTTTATATCACAATTAATGTCCATTTCTAGCATTGTTAAAGGCCTATTTTGTAGTAGTGAATTATTTTTTATGACATTGAGGGCCCCATTTGAAATTCTAACATCTTTCCACTCCCTCCTTTAATGATTTCTATGCATCGTTGAAGTGGAGGAATTCTATTGTAGTAACCAATTGGAAAGAGAGTTACTCAGCCCCCTAGTTTCTCCAGAGGATATGACATTAGAGGAGTCTATATCTGAGGGGTTATGATCTTATAGTTGTGTGGAAAAGTTTAATTATATATAAATTCATCATTCTCAATTATTGATACATGATGTGTATTCAAAGATTAGATGTCAAAGGGTTATGATGCAATGGTAGAAAGCATATTATAGATTTACAAAAATGTTTTCGATTTAGATCATGTGCTATGGAGATAGATGCTAGTTCCTATAGAAAATAGATTTTCTTGATGTCCTAAATATGACCCCCATATCCTGGAAAATGGATTTTTCAAGCCTTTAGTTGTTGATGAGTATTCCACATATTTTTTCGTAGCTAAGGTTTGAAATCCTTTTCTATCTCTTCTAGGACATCATAATTTGAATTGGTGAGGGTACAGAACACGATGGGGAGGTTCTCTTGACTAACTCTCTCTATATATCAATTTTAGACTCATCTTCTCATACTTACATTCTTATATCCAATTAGACCTCAAAATATGGCTCTTGGAGTTTCCTTCTGACCCGAGTGGTGTGCTGCAATATGTTTGTGGGGAACTGTGTGTGGTTGAACCCAATGCTTCATGAACCTCCTTATATGACAGTGTATGAGTATATAACACCAATATATACAAATGTTTTTGGAAAAGGGGAGGATTTAATTGTCTGTGGGAGATATATCCATGGGGATACTGACCACAGTGCTTGCTAAAAGTAGAGTCATTGTGATCCATCTCCATATTAACATGAGGAGAACTGTCAGGTTAATGGATATATTCTTCTTTTATTGAATATTTTATAGACACTTATGGTGTTTAAAATGTGTCTTGAAGAAACTAAAGGACACTATAATTGAAGAGGTTAGTGATATGGGTGTCTTTCTACATTGTAGCAAGAATATGCAGACCTCATTTTTGGATGGTCAAGGATATAATCCTACAATATGATGGTTTCTAGAACTTTATTTATAGCAATATAGTTGTGTGGTAGTATGGTCCCACTACTAAGAAGCTGCTGGAATATAATAATGATCTTCCTCATTATTTATAGGAATATGAGAATGTTCCGAAGAATGTTCCATTCTCATTGTTAATCCTTAGTCATGATGGAAATATGTGCCCGATTCTGGTCCATTAGAATATGCCATTGGTCTTTCTTGGAAGGAGAATGAGCCTACCCCGAGGAATGGTCTTCTATCACTTGTAAAGCCTAAAATGAAATAGGAATATGAGACTGGTTTGATTATACATTCCCTGATATAATATGCTGTTGAAACATTAGAATGGGAGAATGGATATGAGCCTCCTCCGGTATTTCCTTAGAATGATACTGGGGGAGTTGTTTATCAGTGGAAGTAGAAATTGATATTGGGAATATACGATTTGGATGGAATATTCCATGAATATTTACTCATATGAATATGAGCATGTACCGAGACATGTTCCATTTTCACTTGGTTATCCCTATCTAGAACGGGGATATAAGCCTGATCCTGGGCCTTTGGAGTATGATTTTGGTCTTCTTAGATAAAAATATAATTTTGTATTGAGGCATGTACCCCTCTTACTTGGTGATACCTAGAATAAATGGGGATATTAGCCCGATCCTCAGCATTTAGAATATGTTTCCAGACTTTTTTGAAAGGAATGTTCCCTTATAGATAGTCATTTTTCACTCTCACTTGGTATGACCCAATTTGAAAAGGAATATGAACCTGGCCTAGTTCCTCAACCTTTATTGAGATCTACCAATTATCCTCTTGGATTTGATTAGGAATGTGTGCTTTCTCAAGGGAAACTAGTTTTTCATAATGATCAGAATGTTGAGATTCCATGTCAAAAAGGATGAGAATACGCCTTTTCCCTGTATATGTACCAATGTTAGAAAATTTTGGCAGAGTTATTCATCTATTTCTAATATTAATTATTCATTTTAGAAAAGTGTATACAGGGATATTGGCCTACACATTTTCTACCTCCACTATGTACTGGAAGATATCTTCAATTGAATTTGGGATTTGATCCCACTTTCATCCTCCTTATTACACCATAATATATTGATGGACTTCATTCATAGGGGTAGGGATAGGCACATCCCCCATTCCTTCAATGAGAATATTTCAACAAACTTGTTCTATGTGAGAAGGTATATGAGCCTGCTCACTAGATACTACCAAAATATACTTGCATACATCATCTGCGGGAGTAGAAATATGAACCCACTCATGGATATTCAGTTACATCTTCAACCGATGTGTCATTGTTTTCACTCAGGAATAGTTATTAGAGGTTGGAACTTGTTTGTCTGTACCATCATCAGGATACTGATGGATACCGGTGGAATGGTGTAAGAAATGGTAGTTTACAGGGTACCTCTTTGGCTTAACATGAACTGGACATGAGTCATATTTGACTCCCTAGTCCACCTTCATTAAATGTTAAAGGTGGTGATTGTCGTACTCTAGGGATAATCTACAGAAGTGGTTGGCTCTGGAAATGAGTGCCACTATATTAGCTACAACTTTCCGTATATGGTGTATACTATATGGCTTCAATACTCAAAGACTAACATGGGAATCATCAATGTTCAATATTGTAACACATAGATTGTACTCCCATACCATTATGTTCATGACCTAATCATAATGATTTTGAGAAGGTGATACCATTTTACCACCCGTGGGGATTGCATCAAAAGATGAATTTCTAAAATGGTCATTGGATATTGAAATTATCTTTGATCGGGATGCTGTTGATGAGATTAGTATATCCATTAATACATAAAATCAGAAATAGGTTCACTGGTTTGTGTGATATTGTAGTGTTGAGGTGTTCTCAATCAGACATTCATGGTTAACACAATTTTAATTTTATTCCAGATACATCCATTCCACAAGGGTGGACTTCTAAATGTATGTATGGAATTATTTTATGAGAACTTTTGTTTTACAAGATCATTTGTAAAATTCATGTTTGGCTTATCTTCTTTGTTCATGTACGATATGAAAAACTATGTGTCCCAATACAATATAACCCAATAAATTTTTATTAGATAGAATCATGTATTTTTCACCATTTTTGTTTATGTATAGTGTGTAAAAAAATATACTGATGGAAAATAAACTAATAATTTTGTTATTTGATAGATTCACATTAGGTTTACTATTATTTTTTTCTATATATTGTGATAAAAGCATAGATGGACAGTAACTCAATCATTTTTTATATGGGAAATTCACATCGGGTTCATTAATTTTTTATGTAGTGTGCAAAAAATTGGCATTATGGAAAAATACCAAAATATTTTTTTTATTGAAGAGATTCACATTGGGTTCACCATTTCATTTCGCATGTATTTTGAAAAAAAAAATTTGATGGAAAATAACCAAACCATTTTTTCATTTGTTGAATTCCAATCGATTTCACAATTTTTTTAATAATTGATAACAAGAAACACAAGTCAAGGTGAATTTAGTTTGTCCTAATGGATGATTTTTAGGTGTTTATATCTTGCACTATATTTAACATTAGGTCACAATTTTAATTTCAAAAAGAAACTACCAACGATTCCCTCCTCTATTACTAGGTACCGACTTGATTTCCAAAGGTAGGTGTATGATTAGGGTTTCATACCTAATGATGCTTAGGTGCTCTCATTGGTCAATAGGATGAGAGGTTAGTCTCATTGCAATCTTTTGGGAAGAATTTTTGCATACTCTGAGTCTCTCTTATAGATTTAAGATATATTATAGAATCTCTTCCTAATACCAATACAAGACTGGTTACCTAAACCAAATGATTATAGGTTATGTCTATTTAATATTCAAAAGAGAAAGGGGATCTTATTATTGAAACCATATATATTAATATGAGGTTATTCATCCATTTCCTAGTAATTATTAGATGCATATATTCTAATGTGTTATAACCAAGAAGTTCAGAATATTCTACCATTTAGGGAGGCAGTTAATATTTTAAGGAAATTATTGAGATGTTATGAGGCATCCTATATATCCTTTTTATTATAGGAATAAAAATTCACATAGTTTGTTAAATCTCATGATATTTAATGTCATATAGAAAAGAAATGTGTGTGTTATATCAGGAACTAGATATTTGAGATGAATTATTGGGTAGACTTCAGACATATCCTGGTTATATTGGGATTCATAGTTATCATAGTTCGATCATGACCATTGGATTGGACCTAGGGTAGATTCCCTTGTTTTAGGGATATTTATATTATGAAATTCATCATGGATTACATATTGTGATTTCCATAGAGGTAGAGATTCATGATGCGAATTAGGTGACCATTATAACACCATAATACCTTGTGTTCCATGATTAATGTGACAGAAAAGGAGAGTAATTAATCAGTCTCACTGCATATAGATGAGGGGATTTTGTATTCGGAATTCACTTAGGATGTTTAATATAGAGCTTGGGCCTCAGGGAGGAATCCTTGGTATCTTGGTTATAGCTGAAATTAGAGTCATTGTAGATCCTTATATTTCTCATTCCACTAAGGTATGAGGTTAGATGATCAGCCTATGGGAATGATTTAGTCATGATGGTTGAAATGCTGGAGACATTTCAGGACATGCACTATGTTGGATCCCATTTTATTTTGGCCTCAAACCTTAGAAATACATCATACTTTTCCCATTTATGGTAGGAATCAATTTCGTTTTAGTTCACTTAGTTTCCAAGACTATTGAGGGATGAGGTAGGATGATCGGCCCATGGAATTGTTTTGTCATTATGGTTAAGATTCTAGAGATATGGAGGGAAATACCGTTTGGTGGATTCCCATTTGAGTTTAGTATCATGCCTTATGAATTCTTCCAACATATCCCTATTATGTAAGTAATTAGATTCCTTATTTCTCAATTAGTCGGGACTTACACACTAATGTTTCCCTTATATGCGGTACATATCATATAATGTCATTGGATGAGAATTACATTGTGAGGTTTCCCTTGTCCTGAAAAATTCTAGAATGATATAATCATTTTTACTCCCTAATCCCACGTGAGCTATCCTCCTTATGGGAAACAATGGATAGTAGATAATCAGTCTCATTGCTTTTAGATGTGGTACATATGTATCAAGACTACCCTTTGGATGCATAATATGGATCTCAATCCTCTAGGATACGTCCTATGTATCCTAGTTATGGAAGGAATCATATTCATCTTTTTTCCTTTGATTGGGGATTACACACCGAGGTTTCCCTTCTTTCCAGGTCTTACCCACAAATGGTGTAAAATATTATCAATATCTAGGATGGAATTTTGAATCTTAATATGGATTTTGGGACTCTAGGAGGAATTCAATGTATCTGGGTCATGGAAGGAATCAGAGTCATCATAGTTCCTTTGATTAGGGATTACACACTTAGGTTTCCCTTATGACTTGTCCTGATCGCCTGCCTAACATGCTTTACTGCATGCTTGACATGCCTTGATTATTTGCATAACATATTGGAGGATGTCTAAACATGTCTGGTTATATTGAAGATATTTTGAAAGACAATCTCATGATCTAGTTTTATTCTCTGAGGGATGTCTCATATCATGGATGGAATGTTTAAGGGTCATCACATGATCAAGGTTTACTTGTTGAAGACACTATGAAATGTGTTCCATGAACTTTTCGGTAGAGTGAAGACATGATTCTAACATAGAAACAATTTTTCAAGTATGAGTAAAGATGTTTTCATAATTATGAATGAAGATTCATGAGGGATTTCTATGTGCCAAAATACTACTGCATACTGATGAATAAGTGGACTGATTCCTCCATCCTGGAGTAGGTAGTGGATTCCCATGATCGATGATGAAAATGTGTCAACACATTAAATTAAATATCCAAGTTTATTCGTAGAATACATGGTGTATTTACCATCTCGATAAGTGTATATATCTTCAAGACCTTCTATTTGACTGCTCATGGAGCCCAAACAGACTTACAGATCAAAAGTTATGGCACTTGGAAGATGGATAAATTTCAAAAAGTGACCTATGTAGGAGACCTACACGGAGGACCTACGCGGAAAATGAATTATTACACCCCTACACAGAAGAAAAATGTGGATGAACTACATAGATCACCTATTTAGACAACCTCCCTTTGGCCAGGTCCACTTCTTTCCAATAAATAGGATCCTTGGGCTCCCCATTTCACAAACGGAAAAATTCGGAAGACGTCCCAAAGCTCCAAATGCATAGCTCATTCACCAGGATCTCCCAATTGTTCTCATGTATCTCTCTAAAAATGGGAGAAGATATAATTAAAGGGTAAGAGTTGTTCAAAGTCTAGTCAAGGTCTATAACATATGGAGCTACGTAGAGCACCTGCACGAAGTACCTTTGTGGAGCACCTGCGCGACACACTTGAAAGGAGCACCTATGCGGAGCACCTGTGTGACACACCTATGTGTCGTAGCTGCACAGATCACCTGCATGCCGCACCTTGGTGGGGCACATGCATGATGCACTTTGGCGGAGCACCTGCTCGACACACCTCAGTGGACCATAATGGAGACACTCCATCATTAAAAATGTTGAGTCGCACTGCTAACTTTTCGAATCCAGTCGAGGACATTTTCCATTGTGTCCTTTATGTGGCCCAACATCCATCCTTCAAATACCATGATTTGAGACAATCCATAGCACTCAATGAAGTTTCATGAGTCTAATTAATCCATTTGGTTCCTTTCAAGTATTACCTATTTGGACTCTCCTTATGGATTCCTCTAGTACCTTGTGTTGATACACTCCTCAAGAAACTACTCAAACCATATCACTTGACTCCTATGCCAGGTTAAATTTCAAATGGGCATCCTCATATGGAGTAATCCCCAACCAATTTCAAATGGGAATCCTCTTTAGGATTAATCACCAACCAATCTCAAGAAGGTATACATCATGGTTTATTCCCCTCACCTACATCCTTTCCTCCTTACATTGGACCCTTGACCAATGTAAATATAACATATGGAAGGCTGGTCACCCCACCCTCTTCCACGGTCGACGTGCACTCTTCCATCAGCAGAGAAGGAAAAGTGTGAAGTTTCATTGTTGAATCTTTCTCATCCCCTTGTTTCTCACACTGATCATGACTCACATGCGATTAGAGATATGTGATGGTTTCAACATGTTTGCAAACACTCATTGGAAGGAACTATGAGAACTCTGATTCCCACCATAACCGAGATACGTAGGATGATGTATCAAGGCCCTAGCTCACTGGATGTCCTCTTCATTAATCCAATCATAATTCCCCTAATTTTGGCATCCTCCTTAGGAATAATCGCCACATTAAACCCCCAACTCATAAAGGAATCCTTTTCAGGAAGTAATACCAAAATCATCTCTCTCAATGGACCATACTCTCTTATAAGTCTTATCAAACCAAGTGGGATTTGATTCCCATTTATATGGGATACATAAGAAGCCTCCTTGAGTTTCAAACCCAACACATCAAATCAGCCATGTTCTCCTTGGGCCACATTCCCAATAGGGTCTGATCCTACTAGGAATCCAACATCCTTTCCATGTTCCTCGGGCTGCTTCAGCATAAGTCCCAAACTATGTTTCAACTAAGAACCTTCCACTTAGAGGACCTTATCACATGACCTTAAAAGGTATTATGTGTCCCATTTAGTGGAACCGGACTACAAGGGTTCTGATTCCTTTCACAAGGATATGTCGGTAGCCTATCTTATAGGCACAATCCCAAAATAAAAACCAAAAATTTATCTCCCTGGATGGAAATAAAATTCTAGAGTGCCCCACTGAGTGTATTAAGAACTAGTATCCTCACAAAAATGATTAAAATAATCTCTAATAATTATATTAGATGATACCATTGACGGAAAACCTCGAATACCTATGGATGTTTACATTAATAAAGATCCTTGAAGGCATACTGATGATTCTAAATTCTAAACAAGTTAATATGTTATTGTAAATTCC
This sequence comes from Viscum album, assembly GCA_963277665.1. Taxonomy (NCBI): domain Eukaryota; kingdom Viridiplantae; phylum Streptophyta; class Magnoliopsida; order Santalales; family Viscaceae; genus Viscum; species Viscum album. The sequence goes on along the minus strand of OY728123.1, from coordinate 2,056,462,097 downwards.
AAGGGATATATATGATATACTTGGTGAATTAATAAAGATTCATGAAAGTATCTTAAATTTTCAAATAGATTCTTTGATTAGACAATAATTCCTCCCCAAAAGGGCATGATGAGACCAATCTCCCATCCTCTCGATCAATGCATGTTCTTATGTATCGTAAAGCTCAAACATAATGAATGTATTCCTTTAGAAAGCATCTCCCTTCTGATAAAGGTCTTTTGGAAGTTTTCGGTTACATAAATAAATCCAATGTAAACCACCTGGAAATAGTGATTCTTAAAACTAGAACACAAGATTCAAGAAACTAAAAAAAAGTTGTCTATAAGGAATTGTAAGACTTGGATGACTGATCATGGAATTTATCCCATGATCTTGGATGGAATTCTTAGTGGGTGTCACATGATCTAGCTAACATGATCTGGTGTCATTCTGAATGATTTATGACATGCATGGAGGGTATCATGGGAGTCAATACAACATGTCTGCAAGGTGATGTGTGATCTGTGCTGACATGCCTAGAGGACATCATGATATCTTCCTAGCATGTGCAAAGGGTATCATGAGTATCACTTGACATGCCCCAGTAATATCATGAGACTAAACTAACATGTACTGGTGATGTCATATGAGTTGGGAAACTTGATTGAAGGACACTGTAAAGTTTGGGCATTAATCATTAAGGGCTTCGCAAGACTTGGGTGGAATTATTTTTGGGCACCACGACTTTTTTTGAAATGTCCAATGGACTTTGCATGATCCAAACAGTATACCAATGGATCAGCACAATATTTGGGCATCATGTCTTGGGTGGTTCATGTGAAGCGCATAATGATCAACATATATATTCACCACACAATACTCCCATATTTTAATCATTGATATAGACTTATCGAAAATTCTATTGATTTATTCATAATTAACTAGTTTTAAGTTTCACATGATCTAGAAGATATGTGGGATGTTCTTTGTGTGTCCTTCCAGAAGTCCATTATAAGACTTATGAGTGATCGCGAGAAGGGTTTATGTGTTCTACATGATCATTTAAGTGATTCGTAGGATCTTAGCTGATTGGAAGCTTTTGTGTCTCCATGTTCATCTTCCCTATAAAATATTCTATTGTTTATGGGCTCAGAAGAGTCTTCTCTCCATGTACTCATCTTCATTATTTAATAGTGAATTTTTCATGGTGGGGTTGGATATTTATATGTCTCTCTACCCCTATTATTCACCATTTTGTGTTGTGTATATTGTGAAAATCCCATCTAGAGTCTTTGGGGGTATTTTTTGTCATTCACTCTACAAGTTCACACCATAAGTCAATTTGGGGGCATCACATGATTTTTAGTAACAATGGGATCACCTCACCAGTTTCGCCTTTATTGGATTATACCCAGTTAATGGGGTCTTCTTGAATCATGCATATATGATGATGGACTTTCATATTTCTTGGTAGTCACATCCAAGAACCCGAATGAGATAATGATGCATGGTATAAAGAGTTTGAATGATCTTACCCGACTTATCTAGAACCTTTCAGGAGACAATGATGCATTTTCTGGGGGATTTCATGAAAAGATACTAGATTTTCAAGGCGCCTTACAATACCATGATGGGGATAACCAGGTCATGTCAAGTGAGTTTTATAGCCATGAGAGGTTCCCATCGTTCACCTATTTATTTACTTTATTTATATGAAAAATGTTGGGTATCTTGAGAGGTTGTATGAGTGTTGTCAAAGAAAATCACTCTACATTTTGGTGATTCATAGTGTGACCAAAAAAGGGATTTATGGAGATGCGTGAGAATTTCATGGACAACTCCATCTATTTGGTTGACTCAAAAGGGGAGCACAACGTCACTTGTAAAAGCCTGGTTTGCTTTTATATGAAAATGACGATATTTGATTGGTATTTTTTATAATTATTCGGACATGTCTTTAGATTCTTGTTGATTCTTACAGATCACCAGAGTCATGTCGTGTGATATTTACAACTGTAAGAGGCTCTTTCCTTCTCCCCTTTTTTCCTTTATTTATTTTGCAGAGGTATTGGGTTTTTTAGAGGTTTTTTAGATATTTTAGGGGACAATCATTGTCCCCATCGGTGGTGTGTCACATGAGTTTTATAATTACAATAGAATCCCCCATTTTTTTTGTTTTATCTTATTTTCCAAGGATATATGGATAGTTCATCGAGATTGTACTGGTTCACAAGCCACGTGACCTAGGGGAGCATCACTTACTACATTAGTGTAACCAATGATTATCTAGGGCACCTCTGAAAAAGCAGAAGGACATGTTGAATGGACTTTATAGGGACTTTTGTAAGTTATTCATTGTGCATGACTATTATCATGACCTTCTATTGGTCATGAAATCACATTTCTCCCTAAGTTTCAAGTGATATGCTTGATCTCAGCCTCCTACTTCTTCCTTTTCATTGTGGGTAAAATAATACCCATATTAAGGCATTTCTTCCTTTGTGGATTTTCAGATGATCATTTTGTTAGTGTCACCATATTTCAAGGAATGCTTTTTAGTTATACAACAGAAAACAAATTTACTAAAATCACATCCACCATATTTTTGGAAGATTAACTTACAATTTTAGAAAGATATTTTTAGAGAAAAAATTTTATTTAATATTTCCAATTTTTTTACATTGAATAAGTGGTTTTGATATAAAATTAGTATTTTACTAGATAATTTTTCATATGAAATTCTTAAATTATATCCATATAAGTAAAATATATTCATTAAATATTATTATTTAATAGGGATGAAATATTTTAATACCATTCTACATGTTACTCTTAATGGGTTATGATTATGTTTATTAATTTGGTATGTTATTAGAATTTGTATGCTAGTTTTTCAATATGAATGTTTTTGTTGATTATGTTCCACCCCTTTCATATGATGAATTAATTATACTTAGTATGTGATTGGAGGTCCCCCTAATAGTCCCTTGATGTATTAGTAGAATGCATGAGGAAAACTACTCTGGGTATTTAGAGTACACATTAAATGTTTATATATGTTGTCATGGCCCAAGGCCTTGATAGTAAGATTTCTATGCACAACATGTTTCATTAATTCAATAAAAATACTTATTATTATCCATTTTATTATGTTTTCTATTATTTTATACATGGATTTTCTCCCCTTTCTATGTCACTACTTATATGAATTATTTGATTTTATTATCTTAACCAAATTATTCATGTTTTATTTACTTTATAATATATTTTGTTCTATGATTTCCCTTAATGGTCATATAAGATCACCCTTTACTATATTTTCCTTTCCCTATGATAATAATGAAGTAACTATAAATGAATTAAGGTATTTCTGAGAAGAAATAATAATGTTCCCAGAATAATTATTATATTATATTTGATGATTTTAGATGTAGTGTGGGAATAATATGTGTATCTAGTATTCCCGTTATATTAAACTATTCGGTCCTTTAGGAAGTGATCCCTTTTAATTTGTTCCAATGTAGTAAACTAACCACTTGATTTAGGTTACTAGTGTTAGGGTGTTGCAGTTTTTTTCGGAACAAGTTTAGTAAAATAAATTAAAACTAGATTAAGGAAACCATATATTAAGTAAAATAATCCTATGAAAAAAACATTTAAGGATATTTCAAATTATAGGATAATAACATAATGATTTTTTTAGTTAATGATTTTTTTATTCCCTAAAAATACATCCCTATATGGAAACTCTATGTAGATGTGGTTTTGTTAGAGATGCGTCTAGGGGTAATAACATGGAAAATAATTGGTCGAGTATATATTTGAAATCATTATGGTTCATAGTGAGTGTTCCCTTATCAGACATTTGTTATGACACCCCATTGGGATATGATTAGGTGAATTTAAGAATTCTTTCAAACCATTTTGAATGCTTTGAAAATATTTAGAATTTTCATAATGATACTAAACTTATAAAACTATGATTACATATGAAAAAATATGAAAATTATGTCAAGTGTTTCAACGGTTTCAGAATTATACATTATGGTTAAGAATGTTATGATTTAATCTTGAGTATGCATTTGTTTATAAATGGCACCTAGTGGAAGGACTGGAAATTGCATCAATTCATGTAATATATGTAGGGATTTTACTCCAAGGTAATGTAGGGAAATTGGTTGTGGAATTAGGGATAAAACTAGAGAAGAATAAATAATAACTATATTTGAGTAACTTTCTGAGGTTATGACCAATAAACATTCCTATATAGACCAGCTTATTAATCCTAAACATGGTGTAATAATATCATATCCCTTTATGCATCAACAACCTCCATATTTAATTAGTATTATAAATTCAATCGTATCTAATAATTTATAATTTACTTACAGATGATATTTTTTACTTTGAAATGTAATTAAAGAGAAATGGCAACCTTGAATGTTTATCATCTCAAATGAATACAAATCAATGGTTTTTCTTGATTCAAAACACAAATGAAGAGGAAAAATAGAAAATATGGAGTCAGAGTATTTTAATGTACTTTTCATGAAATAATATTTTCTGTGCGGGCAATGAGAGGATATAGATAAAAAATTATTAGGTCTAAGATATAAGAAAGATGAAAATGTTTCTATGTATAATGATAGCATAACAATGTTAGTAAGAAATTATATGGAATAGATATGTAATATAAATAGTATGATTAATCATTCCATTAATGGTATAAATCCATTCCTTTAGAGGTTACTAGTCTCCCTAACCTTTTTATCAGATGAGGATAAATACACATGTTCTATCAAGAAAGATAATTAATTCTTTATGTATTATAACATTTAAGGAAATCAAGATAATAAAGGTGTTTGATTAACCTTTTAAAGGAAATAAGTAAAAGGGTAAAAGGGTAGGGTGAAATTTCCAACATGTATTAAGTGTTGAAATAAATGGCGAGGATATCTCTTATTGGGAATGAGAGTTTCAATCAAATCTAGAGTGAAAGGCGATCAGTATTGTGATCATAAGGGTAAGAAATAAACTAATACTCTTCAATGCATTAATTGTAATGATATGGGAAACAATATTAATGATTATCCTTAGTTCCAAGGGAATTTCCCTACGAAATTTCCAAGGGATCAAGGAAATTATTATGAAATAACTATAACTGAATTACCAGTTCCAAAAGATATTTTAGTTTGTACATTGACCCTAGATATGAAATTAGCTAATTCTTTATTTGATTCTTTCTCTTAGAACACTTTTATATCTTCCATGTTTAACAAGAAAAGTATATATTTTCCTATAACCTTCAAAATATATTTTTCCATAAATACTCATAGTGGAAATCCCATCATAATAAAAATTTGTTAATAAGTTCCCATTAGGATTTGTAAATATTCCCTATTTAAAGAAATTATTATTATACCTATGGTTAGGTTTTATATAATCAATGGTTTTGATTTGATTTAATAATATGAATTTAACACTTATTATTTTGAGAGGAAAACAATGTTTCATGATTAGGATTCTTAATTACATATCTTTAGAGGTGAAACCTCATCATCTAAAAATATATATATATCCACCGCATAATATATTCTAAATGAAATTCTTATGAAGAATAGAATACAAAACCTAAATATGAAAAAATTAATCTTGAAATTGAGGATGTTCCTATTTTATAGCAACACATTTATGTATTTCATTAGGAATTACCTATAAATCCAATAGAAAGTGAAGTTAAGTTTTCTATTGATTTAATCCCTGATTCAATACCAAAATAAAAAAAATCCCTATATAAATTCCAATATGTTATTAATGGAGTTGGAGAAACAATTACAACAGTTGTGTGTAGAGGGATTTATAAACCCCAGTTTTTTCACCATAGGTAACCCATGTTCTTTTCAGTAAGAATAAATATGGATCTATGAGGATATAAATAGATTACATAGAAATCAATTCAATAAATATAAATAAAAAATAATATACCTCTCATTTTGAGTTATTCGGTCGACTTTATGAACATCAATAATTTCCAAATGTTTACCTTAATTAGGTGTATCAATAATTTCATTTAAGGAAGGAAGATATTTTGAAGATTATATTTCATATGTCGTATGGACATTAGGAATTTATAGTTATTGAATTTTCGTTGAATAATGGACTCTATATTTTTATGGATATAATGAGTAGAGTATTCATGGTATATCTTTATATATATTTTTTGGTATTTATTTATTATATCTTGGTGTACTCTAAAATCTATGTGGTCTGTGGGAATAACCTGAATATAATTCATGAGACTATTCGAGATAATGATTTATGTGGAAAAAATTTAAGTTTGAATTCTGGAATAATAAAGTTTCCTTTCATGTACATAGTGTCTCTAATGATGTAATATTAGTTAATCCTGCAAAGACAATGGTAGTTAAAGAATTTCATACACCAATAAATGTAACTGAGGTAAAAATATTCATTGGATTGGTAGGTTACTATCAATTATTTCATCAAAATAATTACAACAGTAAAAATCATTAACTGAGCAAATTATATAAGGGTTTATGTTCATATGTAGAAAATAATATGAATAATGTTTTATATAATTGAATAGGATATCGGTGGATTCTCTGATTTTGACTCTACCACTGGGAAATAATGGATTTTTTATATATAGTGATTCATCAAATAAGGTACTTGGTTATTCCATTATGCATAATCATAATGTAATTACCTATGCAATAAACAAGTTAAAGAATCAAGACAATACTATAAGACCCATGATCAAGAGTTGACAGACTCAATATTTTATTTGATTATATCTATAAATTATCTCAAAGGTGAAAATTTTGAGATAAATAATGATAAAAATAGTTTTTAATACATATTTTCCCAAAAGGTTTTAGCATTATGCAATGAAGACTTCTATAGGTACTGAAGGATTACTACATCTCCATAAACTACAATATATGGAAGGTAAATATGGAATCAGATTTATTAATCTGGATAGAACATGGAATATAGACCAAAATGAGTATTGATTGGGATCATATGTTCATGGATTTAGTGAATATTTTTGTGGTAATTATTAAGGAAGTGAAATCCTCACTCATGTTTCAATAGATTTCTGGAACATCTTTATTAGAGAAGATAAAAATTTATTGTTCTGATGATGATAATACTTAAATGAAAATTAAATCCATTAATGATGGAAAATTAAAATACTTCATATATGAATGTTGAATTACAAAATTTTAAAAGCGTCTATGTGTTATATCCAAACCAGATCTTAAAATGGAAATATTAGATGATGCTAATAGACCATATTTCATTAACACCCTAGTAACAACAAGATGATAAGATATTTTAAGAAAACAATATTGGGATAATATGATGTGGATAATTATTTATTATGTGTCAAGATGTTTGTTTTTTTCAATGGGTGAAGGCTAAGAGGAAACATGCTCTAGGATTCATGTAACCTATACATATTTCTAAGTGTAAATGGGATTACATTACTATGGAATTTGTCAATATATTATAGAATAATCCTATGAATAATGATAGGACATGGGATATTATTTATCTCCTTACCAAATATATACATTTCTATCCTATAAGAGAATATTTACCTCGTCGGATCCTTAATTGAATCAATATTAGTGATGTTATGAGGATTCATGGTGAATATTTTTATAATATTATTTGATCATGAACCATGATTTACATCAGGTTTTATAAAAAGTATTTAGAAGTATCTGGATATGGAGATTCATTTGAGCATTTCAAATCAACATCAAACTGATGGATTGTCTACAAGAACTGTATAAACTATATAAGATATATTTACATTATTCTAACTACATTTTTGAGTTATATGGGATGGTATTTACCTTTGGTAGATATTTTCTATAACAATATATTTCATTAATATATTAAAATAGTCTTGTATGATGAATAAAATGGAATGGTATATTATAATCCAATTTGTTGGGATAAAACTGGAAAAAGTATGGTTTTAGGCCTTGAACATTTGGAGGACACAATGATGAAGGTATTGACTATTAAAATCAATATTAAAATAATTCAATGTAAGAAATAGAACTATACTTATAACTGAAAGTAGTATTTATTATTTCAAGAGGTATAATACATTTTCATTAAAATTATTATAACACCCAGAGATTTTATGAGAAGTATTCTTTTAATTTATTTTATTTCTTGTGTTGTATGCTACACCAGGATTATCTAGTGATATACGCAACATCGTCTTAGCTTGCAGTATACGCAACACTATTCTTGGATCGTGTTACACAAAATTTCATGTTCATTTGATAGAAGTTATTCTATGAAACATTGAGTGTATATATATATATATTCAATTTATAAATGAAATATGGTTGGATTATATTATACACAACAACAAAGGAATCTTGCACTACACACAACCCTGACCTAGCTTTCTTTACACGCACTCGCGACCTTCCACGATAACTTGTGCTGTACGTAATACCAAGTTTCACTAAACAATGATATGTTATCAAATTATTATTTAAAATAGCTGTTATGAATAGTAATGCCCAATTTTTGAAATTTTATAAATTTTATCTTTCAAAATGGACTTCATTTTTGGATTCAGAATATAGAAACTAGCCTAGGGTGAAATTTTGGTATGTTTCTGAAAACTTTCAATTTTGGAGAATAGTGAAAACATTGAGTTATTGGTTAAAACCGACTTTTTATTTAAATAATCATTTATTTTATTTAAATTTATATTAGGTCAAAATAGATACATAATACTTATATAAGTTCAATGTAATTCATTGGAGTCATTTTATAATAATTTTAGATATATAAAATTTTCATTTAAATATTCACCGTCTTTTAGCCACCACATAGGAGCATTTGTAATTGTACATAAAACCTAATTTTACCAATTATTGGAGTTGAATTTCAAAAATCTGAGAGACACGGTTAAAATCAAGGAGTAAAATTTTGTTCAATAAGATAAAAATATTTTTTGGTAAATAGTAACTTTTTACTTTTATTTACCACTGTTAAATGTAAATAGGGTAATTAAGGGTAAAAATGATATTATTATTACACTAAAAAATTAATAATTCTATTGTATAAGTTTAATTCGATAAAAAACAACCTTAGGAATAAAATATTACCGTTTAGGTCCACTCGGATTAAATTAGGAGACTTATAATTCTTTTATTTAAAGAAGAGTTAAAAGAGTCAAAATCAAAGTTTAATAACTAAAACATTTTTAATATAGGGTTATACATAAGATAAATTCAACTATAAATATTACATAGAAATATAAAAGGCTTTCATACATAATAGCATTTTATTTATAATTTTTAGACGTTAAATAATTTAATTTATTTATGACACAATGATGATGTAGTAATTACCTTATTAAGGATATATTAACATAATTAATGTTATAAATAACCAAATAAATGTAATTTGAGACGTTTTATAAATTATACTAATTTTATAGGTTAATATGACATTTTATTATTGATGTAATTAACTATGTTGGAACTAATTATGATTTTATGATTTTCACAAAAATCAATTACCAAATAGTGTCAAAATTGACATAAAATAGTTTTGAAAACAAATATTATATTATTAATTGTTATTATATTACTAAAAATATATGGTTTGGCCAAATGACTTAGATAAGGTTATATATATTAATAATTAACCACATGGAGTTCTTTTGGCTTATTATAGTAAGTTTATTAACCATATAGTGTAAAAAAATAGGAAGACACGGTAAAAGTTAAATTATTTAACTTAGAGTTAAATCTAAATGATAAGGTCCAAATAGTAACCTAAACTTTTCTAAAACCTATAATATGATATTATTTCGACCCATACCCACTTTAGTTTCGAATTAAATCAATTTGGATCTATTATAAACCGAATATGACTTTATTATAAAATAATAATTTATGTTTTTTCCTAAGGTGTCCCTCTCCTCCCTTAAAAAAGGCCACCTCCTCCCTCTTCTATTGACACAGTTTTGAGCTTTCATGCTCGGCCAACCCCTACCCATTTCCTTTCTAAACTTACCTAAAAACATTATATAGGTTATGGTCTCCTCAAAAGACCAACTCTAGTGCCTTAAGAGGAATCTTAAAAGATGTGCGTCAAAGAAGAGGTAATCTCTTCTACCGATTATTTCAAGTTTTCTTTCTTCTTTAAATTATTCTTCTTTAGTTGTTTCATTATAAATCAATAACATCAGTATCAATAATATAATGATATGTTTTTATAAATATTAAACAACCACATTTCACCTTCTATCCATCCTACGGAAAATAAAATCACTGCACGTGCGTAGGTACGGAATAACGTTGCCATGTCGTGGTGTAATCTATTTTTCCACCACCACTTTAATTGGATGGGTATAATGGTGTATATAATAACTATATATAGTTATTATAACATCATACTTATTCTGAGATATTATATCATCCACTCCAATTCAATTCAATAGTTATGGGAACGATATCATCACTCGTTCCTACGTACGGATTACCGTCTCCATGACGCGATGAGATTCATTCTCCCTGTCAACCATTCAAGAATGATAATAAAGTATATATAATGAATAATAATTAAATATATGACATGTTAAAGCTAATGGATTTATGTTTATATATATATATATATATTCCATCTACTTACTTCCATTCAAGTCAATAAGAAAAGGAAAACAACGTTCATGCGTACATACGGCCTACGGTCTCCTTGAATGGTGTATTTCATTTCATTTATCTATCTATTATATATATATATATATATACTGAATATATATGGTATATAAACCATTATTTAAATTTTTTAAGTAAGTAAATCGTGATATAAGTAATAATAATATCAAGAACAACAAGTCCAAACACCTATGATAAATAAAACGATTTTACCCAAAATGCTGCTTTAACATGGAATTTACAAAAGAACGTGTAATATAAATTCTTAAGTAAACCATATATGATATCATAACAATGAATATGATTCTTTAATAGGTCAATGAATTTATTTAAATCATTATACTAGAGGTTCGGATACGTACGATGCATATCAGACCTAAGGTAAGGGATAACTATTTCAATCTCGTTCTTATCCGAGATTGTTTATTCGTAAGTATTTACCGGGGTAATATTTTTCATCCATGCCCATAAAAAATGTTTTTCATAAAGTATTTAATATTCATCCATGTATTTTTAAAGTCATGTTTACCCCACTTTTACTTTTACTTTGTGTTATGGGAGGAATCTTTCTTTTGTTTACCATATGTGGTACTTTTTGACTTTTCTGTTAAAAGTACCAGGAGAATGTTTTTTTAACTTATACGGAATGAATTTATATTTATGGTTTCATAATGCCTAATTTTCATGAATATTCCTCTTCGAGATTTCATGATTATTTTTACCAAAATCCTTTTCTTTTAACATTTAATGGAATTTTGTAAAAAGAAAATGATTTTGAAGAAGAAATTATATTTTCCTCAAGAATTCATTTCAAGTGTTTTGTCAAAACTATTTTCCATATAATATGAAATTATTTAGTATGATTATGTTTAAATTATAATTTCTCGATTATTTATATGGTTTAATTCTTCTTATGTTGAAATGATATCTATTTTTTATATGGATTACGTTATGATGGGATGATGTTTATGAAACCCATTTTATTCATTGGGTTATAATGAATGATTTATGTTTATTTTGTGGCACAAGTAAGAATGATTTTACTATGAGAAGGGTGGGACCTATATCTCCCTCTAATTAATTGGGTAAAGATTTATATCCCATGATATAGGCATAGCTAGAATGGTAAGTTAATCCGGTTCAGTGATACCAGACTGGAACGAGGAGGGAACTCGATTCAGAAAGGGACTTTGTCCACTAAGATAGTCTTGGACGAAATGCCTTGGCTACTATAGAAATCATATCATGTGCTTAATGGTTTCCCACAATTAAATGTTTTATTCTAATTATATTTTATCATGATTAATGTCCCTTTATGATCTATGCCTTATGTACTTCCAAGATTTATTTCACAACTCAAGATTTTGATGTGTAAACTTTATGTTCATGTTTTGAAGTTCAAATGTGTATGGTTTGTTTTATTTTCTCCATTCTTACCCTTACTGATCATTTGATCTCATCATTTATATTTTTTCTTTTCCACAAGATATAAATAAAGGTTTTAGGTAAGAAATCAAAAGGGGAAGATCTTTATAGGAGATTTTGAAGATCTTTTACCATGATTAGAAGATTATGTTGCGAGTTTCCAAAGACACTAAACTATTATGGTCCTTGAGTGTTGGTTTTTGTTATGTATTAAGTATTACAAAAACGTAATGTAATGTCCATGTAATTCAAGCTTTGGGTCTCAAAAATTATCTCCGTGGAAGGTTGTTATATAGTTTGGTAATAAATAAAAATCTTATCCTTGGAAATATGAGACCTTTTTAAATTCAAGAAAGAATTGGTGTTGTCATTTGACGTTTGGAAATGTAACCTAGCCTCTCTAAGGTACATTGTTTTTATATATCCATTTGTTGAATAAGTATATTCTAGATACAATGAATTTTCTCTATTATGTGTAAATATAATTGAAACTAGATTTAACTTTCTAGGAAGAGCCTATCCAGATTCGGGATTCAAGAGAAACGTTCTTCATAAATTTGATGACTTGGTAGGTAATGGTACTTTAGGGAAATCATAAGATAGAAGATGAAATATGGGAGACTAATGATATTATGATAAAGGACTACCAAAATTTGTTCTCATGGTTTAATTATGAAATTTTTTTGATTAAAATTTGTGGGGGGGAGAATATAAAACCCAAGATTCAATTATAGAAAGCTTTTTCTTTTAAAGAAACAATATCAAAATACACATTGTTTTATTCAAGAAATTAATTAAAACCTAAATTAAAAAAAATTATAAATATATTTTTTCAAAGTAAAAATAATTTTAGAAATAAAAATATTAAAATTATCATAGCAGGAAATTTCATGATTTTTCTGAATTAGCTAATTTTCTAGTGAATAGTGAAAAATGAACCTTTTTATTGAAGATTATATTATTGTTTCAAGAATTTACAAACATCAATTTCATTTTATAATGGATTAAAACTAAAATTAGGTATTTTATATTTTTAATATCATAATTATGTTCATTGGAATCAATTATCTGGTCAAATTGTGTATAAAACATTTTTATACATAAAAAGGAATTGTTCTAAAAAACATGTTTTCTTCCATTTTGTGATTTAAAATTAATTGTTTTATTCCACTTATAGAAATTGAATCTTGAAAATTTTATTTAATATTTCGAATAATGATGTCAAAAAAATTAATAGTTTTCTTCTATTTTTTTCTATTATAAACAGTAACCATAATAAATAATTTTCTCCGTGATTGGGGTATATTGAATAATTATGGCTAAAAAATATGATAAGTACTAAAAAATGACCAAAAACATAACTTTATCATACTTATTGGTGTAATTTTTATATTTATATCCATTACTTAAATATATAGCCACTTTTTGATGTATTCATTTTATTATGACCTTTATAATAATTTATGAAAATAATAATTACAAAATGTCACTCTCTTGACTTTTATAACTCTAAATTTCTATTATAATGATAGAAATTGGATAATATATCATAAAAATGTTTGTTTAAATAATGGAATAAATTTTTTATCATTTTATTTTATTTATAATTTTTTGTGATTGCATAATTACATTAAATACTTATGAAATGATAATATAATATATATTTAACTAATGAATAATAAAATAAATTATTTTAAAAACAATATAAGTAATATTTTTGAGTGATTCAAATTAACCAAAAATTTAATATATATATATATATGACATGTTATAAATGTTTTAAAATTTTAAATTTAAATTACACATTTGACTTGATGTATATAATGTAAAATTAAATGAATAGTGTGAAAATAACATTAATGAAATTTTTTGCGATTAATATTTTATTATATTATTTAAATAAATAGACATATTCAAAGATGAAAATTAAGGTAATTTATGGTCTAATATGTCATTCACTTTCCATTTATGGTCCAATTGTTTCCTTATAGGTCAAATTATAATGCTTTATGTGTGAAAAAGGATTTACCATGGTTAAGGTTAAATAGAATAACTAAGTGGTTAAACCAAATGATAAGGTACCAAATTTAACGTAACATGTCAAAATATTTTTTTATGTGATTTAAAACATATCCCACATTAGATTCTAAATTAATCCCAAAATGTGAAACTTTCACTTCAAAATATATTTATTATATTTAAATATTTTTTATTAATTCCATGTGAGTCCTTTCATTCACTATAAAAAGGAACCAACATTCTTCTCTTCCACACTCCTCCTAGAACCTATTATCTCTCCAAAACCTTAATGAACTCTTATAAAAATCCTTATTTATGTTATATAGGTGATATTATTTCCAAAATACCAACCCAAGGTCCCATAAGAAAAGATCTTAAAGAGCTCTTTAAATGAAGATGTGATATTCTTTACCGATGCTTTTAAATATCTTCCATCTTCATATTCCTCATAATATATAGTAATCATAATAAAATTTTAAATGACGTATCATAAATATATTTATATGTCATTATTATTATGTTACAACATGTTCTCATCTCTTTTCCATCTAATGGAATGTGAAAACATCACTCGTGCATACGTATGGCTTATTGTCCCTACGTAACACTGTAATTCATTTTTCAACACCACATTACATGGATGGTTACAATGTTTGAAATAATGAATTTATTTGAAATTTATAACATAATTATTATTTTTCAATTTTAATATCATATATACCTTCTGAACCTACATTCTATTGTAAAAATATAACATCGCTCGGGCATACGTGTGGACTACCACCTCTATGAACTGATATGATCCATTTTTCATTTACACGTTATATGGATGGTAATAAGGAAATTTTTAATGAATATATATTCTATTTATAGCGTGGTTAAAATATTATATATCATTTAACCATGATCAATGAACAAGGTCCAAAACAACTCAACAAAAACAAACATAAAAAATAGTTATCACATGGAAAATGTTTTTTAAAAATAATTCCTAATAAATTGGTGATAAAATGTTATAATTAAATCATATGTGATTATATATATATATATATATTATGGTTATGTAATATACGTATAATAAATATATAATTATTATACAGGAGGTTCGAACACATATGAAGGAAGTTGGACCTAACGTAACAGTTTGTTTCCCAATCTCATCATTATTCAGGATTGTTTACATTAAAGAATCTACTTGAAAAGTTATTGGCCTCTTCTATCTTAAACCCAATATATTTTATTATCGAATATTTATTTTATAAAATATTTTTTTCTTTCATTTTTTTCACTCTATAGGTACTCATGATTATGAAGTTGTGATTTTTAGGAAAACTAACTTTGTTTTTTCACTCTGATGGGAATTCATCCTTTCAAATATTATTTTTTCATAAAAAAATTTAAATAATATTTGTAATATTCTAAAATTATATTTTAGTACATTTTATCCATTTTTACAATCAAAAAAATTTTAAAAGGAATCATACAACTATTTTCTAAAGAAGGTACATTTTGAATTTTATTAAAAGTTTGAATGGAATGTTTTTCAACATATAAAGAATGAAAAAATGTCTTTACTGTCATTTCCTCTCATTGTTTTTAAGAAAATATTATATAGTAAGAATTATATCTTCATATAAAACTTTTTCATTAATATTTCACAAATATTTAGATTTTTACTATGATCGTTTGAAATAAAATGGTATTTTCACAGGAAATACTTTGTTGGTATTTTTATATTAAGTACATCCATGACACTATTATTTGGATAATATTGTAAAATAATGGGGAAGTACTATTTTCAAACAAATTTCCATATCAATTTGGATTTATTTTGATTATGTTTTTTTTATTTGTGAAATTATCAACATTTTATATGAAATTTTTCAATATGAATGGTTAAATTGATTATTTTTACCCCTTTCATATAATTAATGAATTTTAATTAGAATTTTAGGGTTGGTACCTATAATATATCCTTTATGCATATGTATATCTTATTAAACCAACATGTTTTTTGTATTTAGAATACACATTAACTATTTATTTATATTTTCTTAAAACAAGTACTTAATGGTGAGATCATAATGTCTAACATTATGCATTATGTAAATATTAAACTTGTTATTATTATCTATGTGATTATTTATTTTATATTTTATCCATATATTTATTCTTATTTTATAGTATTAGTTATATGTCATATTTGATTATTGTTTGTCACAACCATATTTTCCATATTTTATTTACTTTATGATAGCTTTTTTTTATTTTTTTCATCAATGAATATCTAATCTCACCCTTTATTATTATTTAATTTCACCAGGATACCAATATATGACCCATAAATGAAATAAATTATTTAAAATACTAAATAATAATTTTTTCATAAGAATTGTGATATTATATTTTCTCTTTTCAGATGTAATGTGAGAATATTATATATAACTAATGTTTAAAGTCTAATTGAGTATTTGGCTCTTTTCAAGTGATACCTTGTATTTTATACCAATGTAGTAAAATAACCATGGATTCTAGGATATTGTTGTTGGGGTGTGACAATATACCCACAAAAGCAATATATTTAAAGTATTTAATATATTTGATTTTTATCTAAAATATATATTTTAGGATTACTTTATAACAGGGTGAAAGATAAAAATAAAATAATGAACGATAAGAAAAGATAAAGAAGTAATACTTCAATTGTTGTGCTACCTTAATAATCATGTAAAATTATTTTTTAGTTATATACTAAGAATACTTACTTATTCTATAGAGGAAGACTCATATAGTATCATTTTTTGAATATTGAATCTATTTTATTAATGATATTTGACTTTATACACCTCATTTATTTCTTTTTTAAGTGTTAGATTCTTTTACATAGTTGTGGGTGACTAGTTTTCAATTAATTTTACTTTGTTATGAGATCCTTCATAAAATAACATATTGTACTACAAAAAATACTTATTTTCGGGGATATCCCAATAATATATCATGGATAATTATACTGTGTGTCAAATTTTTCACATATTTTTGAGATCACCATTAAAATTATATAAATAAAAAACATCATGCCTATAATTGGGGTTACTGTAGTGGACTGGGGAATGGTATTTGTACTCCTGAACCACTATAAAAACATTCCAGGTCATACACTTTTTTTATTTTTATTTTGGATTAATTATCTAAAAACTATAAAATATAATCATAGATAAATTAAATATAAAAGTATTAATTTTGTGTAATATTTTAAAGGACTCAAATCAACTCTCTCTCTTGTCTTGGTCTATACAAATTTGTGAAAATAGGTACGATAAATATGAAATATTGAAGGAATTTTTTTAGTGGTGAATGGGTATTCGTATACTAATGAAACATCATGTACATAAGAAGATTATGTACAATGATATTATTTAGAGGATTTTGTTCCACTATAAAAGGAATAATTTGGGGACGTAATCCTAAAATCACAACCCCTATCACTTATTTAGTCAATTATTAAATAAAAATAATCAATATAAAAAATTTAGTCCATGAGATCATTAAATTTTTATGGACAAATCAAGTGAAAAAATATATGTCAAAACCTAAGGTAGTGGAACGATAAAATCTATTACAAATAAATATTGAAACAATCCAAAGCATTCATCTCATACACTAAAACCTCAAGGAAACATATACAATGTAGATAAGTGATTTCATTATAAAATAAATTTGTATTTTAAAAGAGATTGAATGAAAATACATGAATATATTTGTAATATTGATGTAATATATTCTTTTAAAACAAGTATTTTTATTATAAGTTAATTTTTGAGACATTACAACATGGGTATTTTGATACTAGTTGTGAAACTATAATTAGTTCAAATGTGGAATCATTACATTGCAAGTTAGAGTTTGAGAATTAATAATTGGATATCTATATTTGGAGTGGAGAAATATTTATATCCATTACATGTGAATTTATAATATAACTCTCACAACATATTAATTCTCAAGTTATATAATTTCTATTTTGTTCCAGTACCAAATAAGAAAATTTATTTTTATATATGTTCATGTTAAAAAATTTACTTTTCATTTAAGGAAAAATATTTCCCTATTTTTTTTAAATAAAATGTATTGTGGTTTGGTAAATGTGACATATTATCTATATTTATTATATCATTAAATTCATTCTTATAGCATGGATGTGAAATTGGTTAAATAGAATGATTTTTACACTTCATACATTTTTCATCGATTTCATTGTCACATTGATGACAATATCATTAGAAGAATCCATGCTTGTGGTCATTTTTGAGCCATTTGATTAAGAATTATATAATTTATGCGAATATTTTTTAATGGAACAAATATTCAATAATCAATTTTTCAAAAATGAGAGAGAGAAATCAGTTTATTAGACCTCATGAATTATAATGTATGTGAGTATTTAAATATACATCATCATGTTTATTATTTATGGAATTTATATCGGTTAATATAAAGTCCAATATAGTATAATAAGTCCTAAAAAATATATATCTATATTTAACTAAATAGACATGTGTATATAGATATTATAAACATACCTAAAAGCAGCATCCTACACTTTTTATTCTTCTATAGAGTATGCCTGATAGAAAGAACCTATTAATATCCAAAATAATCTTACCATTGAGGTAATTTTACAAACATTGTATAAATACTCATAATTATAGGATCCAATTTATTCTACGTTGTTTATGAACCTTTATCAATGAATATAAATAAATAACGAGGGAAAAATAAAGTTTCGCCTATGGAATGTGAATATCACATGTAAAACCAAAAAGGTATCTCATCCGATAATATTGATTTATTTAAATAAATAAATAGATTCATGCCTCATATTCCATATCATCATATGCCTCATGAGTTACAATAATGCATGGAACATTTGAAATTTTACCATTTAAATATATCAAATGATTTTCCTGGAAAAAAATGAATCAACCTAATTTATTAATTAGTTAGGAAACCATGAAGGGTATTTGGCAGGTTCCGTGAACTCTAATTTGTAATACCATCATGAATTTAGTCAATATATTATCTATATATGAATCATAATCATATCACAATATGTTGGTGAAAACAAATACAAACAATTCATATTGAGGATACATCAACATCAATGTATCTTTAAGCCCAATATGCATCATATTAATTTTATTCTCTGTGATTTATTTAATATCATATAATAAAATGTCCCATTGTAGTACATATATAAAAATCATCCACTTGAATTAAAATTACATATGGTCTTTATGTTATACCTTACAAATCCAGGTAAATACCTTCCAAACTCTTTTGGGTATGGTTTTTCAATCTCTCTTCATTTTAAAATAATAACTTTTTCGAAAACATAATCTTTATCTTGACACCTACCTATTAGACACAGGTTCCTTTTTAGCATTTAAAACAAATATAAAATATAAATTTTATAAATTTATTCAATGACGGCCTTTATCAAAACATCATTTTTAATCATGTAACAAACTAGTCTCGTGTGATTCCCATCATACAAACTCATACACATGTATTAACATTTCCCCAACAAGTTGTATCAAATACCTCACGTGTATAATTATATAATATCCCTTTTCATTACATCTAGTATCAAATCAACATGTAACATGTCAATCTAGTATATTTAATCTCATACATTCATAATTATCTGAAAAAGACTAACTACATCAATTGATATACCACATGTCATTCCTCTTGGAGATGAGAACATAACATATTCCTCATCCAGGTAACTGACCACGACATATTTAACTCAACTATAAATGGAAATTAATTTCCTAAGTATACTTAAATTAATTGATAGATGTATATTATTGTCATTGTAATTGAAAATTCTTATCTACATTAAGCTCCATCTCAGTACATGATAAGCAACGACCTCAGTCATCTCGGGTTATATAAGCTTTAAAGATCAAAAAATAAAGGTATGAAAGTGTGAAGATTATCATGATAGGTATCTCACTTAAATCAAGTAAAATGGTTTCATAATAATAATTAAACCTTCATTATATCGATCATTGTTTGAAATTTTATGATATATAATTTTGTGGGTAGTAAAAATCACTATCGTGGGTGCTCTCAAACGGTGTCTGGTTTTTGATTTCTTAGGCACAGTAGAGTGGTTGACCAATGTCATTTTCTAAGGTTAAAATACATAAAGTAACAAATTAAATTTATTTTAAAAAATATATATAATCTCAGTACTAAAAAATATTAGGGTGTTGTTTAAAGTTTATAAAATAAAATGATATATGTTGGAAGAGGAAATTTTTAAATTTGATTTATAAAAGAGAAAGAGATTTTTTTTTTGGAAAATATTTTTTGATGCTATCATAAATATAAATATATATATTCAATTACATATTAATAATTATATATCAAATTTAAATCCACTAAATTATTATTCCCTAATTTTTTACCCCCTGATCCCGATGATAATTACCTTAACTACCAAGACGAAATGAAATCAACCCCAGAATATATTCAACACATACAACCATAGAACTTCGTATTTATTGATTTTAAAAGGCTATATTATAGTAAAGGGTAAATTATGTCCCTTGTACATTCTATAAATTATGATGAATTGTGTTTTGGTATGGAATTTAAAATTTATATTTTGATCACATCTATTTTGGTTTTATCGATTAAGATTAATCTCTCAAAATTCAAGCATTACCCAACCTCATGTGTTTTTTTAAACTGTTATGTTGATTTAATGGTTTATTTTATGTTAAAATATAAACTAATAGATCATATAATGTGAATTATAGTATCTTTTTTATTTAAAAAATTATGTATAATGTGATATTTATATATATTACAAAGAAAAACTACTCATCAATGGGTGATGTAGTTATCATGGAAACGTGTTGCATATACAAGGGTTTAAAAAGGGTATAATCCAATAATGATTCTAATATTTATTTTCACCCCAAAAAAGTTAATTAAAGTGGAATTAAATTTAACAAAACTTATTTAATGGATGATTAACTAAGAAGTTTATTATGAAAACACAAACATGAGAACCTGAAGAATAATAATAATTATTCAAGGAAGGGATCATTTTTTCAATAGATATACCTCATGAAATGCATGGATACATAGAGTAAACCAACTTATAAATATCCCCAAATATCCATATTCATATTAAACACCCAAAAAAATATATAAACACACATTTATTAAGTGGATGGGATACTTGTATTCCAAGAGTTTAAAAATGTGAATAAGAATATTTGGCCAAATATTTTAATCAAACATTCACTAACATGTTGACCTCTAAGGCACATGATCCATGTATCCTTAAAGAAGTAATAATTTTGAGTAATTGATTCATCTTTTTTACTTTTAAAATATTAACACAATAAAATATTATATGTATATGATATAAAATAAATGGTGAAGTGGTGTCCAATCTGATGAGTATTGTCCAACTTTGATTTCAAGGCCAATTTACTCCAATTAAATGTAATAACTTGATCAGATGACCAAAATAAATATTTTAACCCATTAAGTGAAAAAAATTACAAAATTTTAAATTTTTATAAGGGACATTGTAATATTTATTACAAAAATACTATAGTGAACTTTAAATGGTCATAATTGAAATTTTCATCAAATTTGAAAGTCAATGATCTAATACAAAATATTAAACAAATAAATATATTTAACATATTGAGAGTAAATAATTCCATTTATTATTAATAAAATACACAATAATAATTTATTTTATCAACTCCCCCATACTTACCTTTTTTCCCTCTTAGGAAAAGTCAAATGTCGTGTATTCCAAAGAATTGGGACAAGATACGCATGTTGACTCAAAAGTTAGTATCTATTTATAAAAATATATATATATAAATGTGGTTTGGAATTATATAATACCAAGGAATCATCAAATAAAATAAATTTACAATCACTAGGAGGTCCTCTTGTTGTATAATAAATAATAAGACTTCCATTAGTGTTACATTTCCCTGCACGGTTGTCAGTAGATAAATTCCCTAGAATTATATTGTGAGTAATATTCGTAGGGTTATTGATAACGGCCATTAACTTCCTGATAAGATAAGGGAGGTTCCAAGGAGTGGAATTGGTGTCCCAGATGAAACTGGTTAGAATTTTAGAATTTTTCTCAATTGTCCCAGTTTGGATGTTGTAAATATTTCATAAATAGATTCCAATTATGATGGCTCAAGTCTCTACCCCTATTGATTTTCTTGATCAATAAAAGTATATGAAACCTATTATCACAAACCCTTAATCATCATTAATGAGTTTGAATTCTCTCATTCCTCACTATATTCATAAATATGAATGTTGAAATTTTCTCATCCATAGTGGAAATATAGGAAATGTAAGAATATCATCACGAAGTGAAACTCAATATTTATTAAAGTCATTGTCTCATAAACATATTCAAAAAAATAATGGTGAGATTAATGACCCTAATAAATGTGAAACAAGTTATATGTTCACTATTCCATTAATTCCTAATGTGTGTGTGCCCCCCATTTCATACTCATATCTCCACCCTTTATTAATTATATTCAGATCAAGTAAAATATTTCTTCATACCTAATTTAATTCCACCAAAACCATTCCTTATTCATTTGTAATAAAATTTTAAGACCCCCTCAAATATGATTTTATATAATCCAAAATTTATCCACATGGATTAGATATCCCCACTTGTTTTACATTTCATCACTACCATCTTTATGAATAATTTTTAGTTTTTTAGTTTTTTAGTGCCATAAAATACTTATATATTTGGTACACATGCATATGTCAATTTGGTAGAGTAATGAAATTTATCAAAAGAAAAACGAATTTATGGATCATTCATTATTGTAACATGGAAAAAAATTCCTAACATTACTATAACTACAATTGAGTAGTAAAATTTTCCCATGTCATGTTTGTGTGAAAAATTATTTTGATAAATTAATGAAACAATTTACTATGAACATATCATAGTGAAAGGTGAGAAAATATAAAATTATGTATGAGGATATAAATTAAAATATCATTGAGAGATCCAATTTTATATAAATAACCCTTTCAGGATCATATCTTTCTCATGGTTATCATGGAACTAGTGAATTATGAAAATTTAAAGAAGCATTTTATATATATTCCATATGTAAATTAGAATGCTAGATGCTGTTTTAATTCTTTTTTTGTTTAAAATATCTCTAAAAATAAACATTATAAAAAACCAATGAAACTCCTAAATAGTATACCAATAATTTTATCCCATTCCCCACATTTAAAATAATACATTTACCATAATGTGCTTGTTATTAGATGATGTATGCACCTGAAATGTAAACTTTTAAATGGGAAAATATTATAACATTCAAAGGGTTAAGGACATATAGATATTTCCAAGGGAAGATGGGGTTTTACATTATTATGTAATTAATAGCATGTGTGGTAATTCTATAAATTTACTGCATCATCCATTACCCATTTATTGTAAATGTATTTTGTGTTTCCTCTTGTATGGTATCCATTATACCATAAGCAAAACATCAGATATAACATAAGTTCCTATCCGTCTGGACCACAACTTACCAGGAATCAACTTCAATCATGAATTGAAAATAATAACATTATCTCACTAATAAAAATACCTCTTCAAGATAATATTTTTATGTGTTGATTTTTATTTCTATTTATAAATCATTGAGTTCTTATATTATGATAATTGGATCCCTTCATACTCTTTAATTTGTAGCGTCATTTGATCTCTTACATGGGATAAATCCAAATTTCAATTCTTTATCACAAAACATGTTTGATGCTCGACGTCTAAATGTAGATGATAACACTTCCCAAAAAAATACTGAATTGGGACATAATAATGGGATACTTGTAAACCAACCAGTAATCCTAGAGCGAGGCATTCAATAACTTCCTACAATCATTCATTTTAGGCTTAATGATTTTATCCAAAATTTGTTTCAACTCCTGATTTGAAACTACTACCGCTCCATTTTTTTAGGGGTGGGTACAGATTGGATGTTTTGTGTGTTACCCGAGAAATATGAAGTATTGAACCAAAATTTTGATTTAAAAATTATGACCATTGTTAATTGATTATAGAATTTTTAATTCCAGACCTTCAAAAATCTAGCCCATGAAAAAATCCACTACAATATGGGAATCATTAGTCCTGGTGTCCTTACACTCCACAAATTTGATAAACTAATCCATAATAACATGAATATATAAGAAACCAAATGAGGAAGTAAACTTATCCATAAAATCAATTCCCCACACATTAAATGTCTCAATTAAAAATAATGGTTTTTGAGGTATCGTATGTCTCCTAGAAATATTTTCATTATGTTGAAAATGTAAGGATGAAATAAAAACACATTAGAATAATATAAAATTGTACAAAAAATAATCCAAATGTGAAGAAATTTTTTTCTGGAATCTAAAGTGTCCACTAGATGAAAGTTTATGATGGAAATGTAGAACAAAATCAACTCGTTATCAAGAAAAAACCATCCAATAACTTAGTGATTACAAATTCACTAGGGTTAGGGATAATCCAACACATAATACCTAGAATCATTGTTCAATTTTTGGACTGTGTGTTTCTTTATATTTGTATTCATTTCATAGGAAACAACATGGTTATATAAATAAGCATACCAAGTATGTGACCATGATATAATATAAATATTATCATTGAGAAAAATTTCATGATGTATTTCCTGGTCCAAGTTTTTGTCCTCTAATAATTGATTGTTCTTGCTGATTTGGTATTGTTCAAAGTCATTTGAAGTAATTTTATCCTTTATATCAATATCAAACTCTTAAATAAGGAACATCAATTAGAAAAGTTTAGATCTTATTCTAACTTATTCAATCGGTATGTTAGAGCTACATGATAAAAAAACTACCACTTTAGATCATAATAAATATTAATTGAGTATATCTAAGGAAAATATGATTTTTAGAAACTAATTTTTTACGGTTTTGTAGAGATTTTATGATGAATCAAATGTCCGAGAATAATAATTGATCACATGTGAACATCCCTCCACCTGTTATGATAAATCTTCTATAAACAAGAATTTTATAGTGTCATACATAAGCTAGAATGGAAGCTCCCACCATATGACGGGAATCATCACTGGTGTGGTGATATAGTTATTTTACTAATAAAATCATTCCCTAAATTAATTATGAAATGTAAAATCCCAATCCCTTTGAATAAATTTTTATAATGGAAGGGAAATCACACTAAAAAACTAAGGAATCATTTATAGAAACATGAATTTCCTAATAAGTATCAAAAATAACATAAACATATAGGATATGTAAATGTATAAATAATTTCAACCTTAGATATGTCAACATCTATGCAATGTTTTGAGACTACATGACCTAGAAAAACTTTATTCTCTACTATAAAATGATATTTTACTAAATTTAAAACCATATTTTCTCTATTAAATATTTCATCCCTTAATCCAAACCCAAGATACACTAATCAAATGATAAAATATGCATAGTAAAATCATCCATAAATACCTATATGAAAATCACAAGTTAATTAGAAAATATACTCATTACGCTTCTATGAAGGTACCAGAGACATTATAAAGACCAAATAAAATCCTTTGATAAGAAAATATATAGATTGGGTAGGTGAATTTCATTTTCTCATGGTCCACTTCTATAATGGGAAATATAGAATAGACTAAGAAACCATCCATGAAGCGGTATTGTGTCTTTCCTACAAGTCTCCTAGTCATCTAGTCAATTAATTGAAGTTGGAATTATTCCTTACATGTGGATTGATTTGGTTTCCTATAATTTATGCACACTTACCAAATATTTTTTCCCTCTTACATAAAGTAACTCATAATATTCAATTTTTATAATAGTGATACCATTTTTCTTTTTTAAAACCATGGTAGTGATAAACCAAAAAGGAGTCAAAATAGGGTAAATGATACCTACATCATGAAATGTTTTCACCAATTTCATTAAAACTTATAATAATGTGTAATTAAGTCTACATTGTAGGTGAATAACTGGTTTATCCCAATCCTCTAAAAGAATCCTATACATGGGAATTGAGGGACTAATACTTGGTATGTCTTCTAAACTCCACTCAATTTCCCTAATATTCTCACTTAAAATATTTAAAAATTGTGTTTATTTTTTTGGTTGAATATTACTAGAAATTATAATAGAGAATTACTCATCATCCAATGGGTATGAATATTTTATGTTTGGTGGAAATTCATTGTGTTATAGTTATAGTGGATTTTGTTTTAATGGAAATGATCTTGGAAATAAAATTGGTGCACAATTATTTTTAGGGTATAAATATAGATCATCAACATTAGCGGATAATTCATCAAACCCATCTGAAAAATAAACAACCACGTTATAAATAGAAATAACATGACCAAGATCAAAACCAACATAAAAAATACTACAAAGAGAGGAATTAACATTAAAACATGTGTATAAATTTTTGAATACATCAAGGAATCACCAATACTAAAAATATCCTTAATCATGAAATAATCCCTATATAAAAATGATTAAATATCAATATTTATTGAATCATCAGAATATGGGTTTGAATGGGAGATGGAGATAGAAGAATGGTCCTCGGAAGGGAAATTCATGAAATCTAATATTTTATGTATTAATATATCATATTAAAAACCCTTAGAAAGTGTACCATAATGGAAAATTATGATTGGCTTGGATGTTTTAGGGATGTGTATACCAAGAATTATAAGAGCATGAGGACGTATTTTTTCATCTTAAATATTCATTGTATTGAAATCTATAAAAATGATCATGTCCCTTACCCAAACAAGTAAATATTCAAGGAATACAAACAGATATTACATTGTTATATTTTCAAATAACACCAAAACTCTTGTCTAAATTATCTCCCTAATATCTAGAAAATATAATAAATAGTATGGAATTACATTTATTTAATCTCCCAAATAATAAAAAATTTCCGAAAAGTGAATGTTGCATATACTGTGTTGAATGGGGAACATACTAGCGTCTTTGAACTTTATCATCATCCCCAATGTTAGTGTGTTGAGAAAAGATACATTTATTTCATGTTTGATATTACCATTCCCTTTTATACTAATTCTATTTCTATATAGTTCAATGAAAAACAGGTTATACCTCAAAATTTGATTATGTACTACTAATTGAGGTATATTGATCTCAACAAGATTCAATATATCTAAAACATATTTCTACATCATTTATTCAACCATTTTTTTTGTTCGTAAATATATATTCAAAAGTGGAAGGGATTTGGAAGTAACATCATCAATATTTTTCATAACTTTGTCTTTAACTTTTGGTTTCTCACCATTGGGTTTTGAATAGGTCTTCTCAAGAGTTGTGTTGAATCTCAGTGGAATGATAGGTGTAGATATATTAGTTGTTTTCTTCATATCCCTCAATGTGATGGAACTAAAATTCCCATTGTGGTTTGGATTAGATTGTAAAGAAATTTTTTCAATGTTCTTTCTTACTAGTTCATGTAGGGTCGTGGATATATATCAGAGTTGTTACTTCAACTCCATCTCCACCAAAACATGACTCTTTAACGCACTATGTAGATTAAGAACTATTTTATTCAAAAGTACATCAGTATAAGAATATTCCATTGGTTTATAATTACCATATTTGTTAGAGATTTATATTTTTGATCTTCAAATATCTATTGGGGTTCTTGAAAAACATATTAGTATGTTGGAGATTGTTGGATTTTGTTTTGAAAATGGGGCCTTTTTTGTTTTTTAGAGTCATGCTTAATGTCTGAGTGTTCATTTCACCTATTGTTATATATTGGATTTATTGAATCATACTTATTCTACGTATGTGGTTATTATTCCCGCTGATATGTTCTTCTAAGTAATATAGATATGAAATTCATTATCTCTTGTAATTAAGGAAATATTCCATATGATGGGTCCATGTTAGTAAAAATTCCACAATGCCTTGTAGGAGTGTGTTGGGATGTTTTTTAATCCAAAGTAATATATCTCACTATATTTTTCAATTCATCCAATCTAGTATCTATTATATGATATTTTTAATAAAATAAGTACTTAAAAAATATACTCTCTAACATGTGGGGTACAATGATAACCAAATTAATGATATTTGTGTTCTATATAGTCAATCAACTCACATTCAATGGTAAGTGTTTTATCAAATAGTACGCCTCCTATCATGTCATCCACTATGCTCTTCGCCATTAGTATATGTAATTTTTAAAAGTAATGGATAAGGATGTAGTCACTGATTTTTTTTATTTTGGGAACTATTCACACAACTTTTTGAATTACTCCTAGTACCCATACATTAACTCCACCTGTTCTTTGTTGATCCATGTCATCTCTTTTTGAGTGGAAATTTTACTTGAATATGTAACAAAACATTTTTAAAAATATTTTTAAAATAATTCCAACATGGTACGTTTTGATGATGTGAATAATACATCCATTATTTTTCATTTCAATTAATTGAGAACAGTAATATTAATTATTTAATTTTTATTTAGAGAAATTAAAATATTTCATGTCTAATAATACTAAATTATATTCATTCAGATTTCTTTTCTGAATCCTCAAAAGAGAGGTTGTATAATTTCCAAACAAGGTGTATCAGTCCAGATTTTAATCCAAATAGAAAATCCATTTATATGTATGTAATACAATTTGGATGAAACATTATATTTCATTTATCTAATTAATTAATGGTTCTATCAACATAATTGTTATTATATTTGACATTATTTTTACATTTATGATTGATTCATAACTACTTAAACTTTTAATGTTCCTAGAATATAGGAATTCCCCAACTACGTGATTTTTAAAACCTCACAAAGACTGAGACTATATGATTCAATACCTATGTATAAATTCAATACCATGGTAATGTTCAGAGATATCCTAAGTATTAGATTAAATCCTAAATAGAAAATTAAAATGAACAAAATAATTCCATAGCAAAAAGATATGAACATTTAATCAATGATCCAAAAAAAATTGTAAGGTTAAGTATTGATAAATAAAGAGAAATAATGTAAAATGGGATATGAAAAAAACTCAAACTAGTGGAATAATATACCTACCTCCCCAAAAATAGTTCCAATTTAAATAGTTTTTTCAAAGGAACATTCAAATATTGTGTGGTTTTTTAGGAACTTTGGTGCAGTAGAGTGGTTGACTAAGGTTATTCTATGAGTACGAATTACATAAAAAAAATATTAATGGTATTTTGAAAACATTATATACATTCAAAGAAAATTATGGGGTGATAAATTTTTATAACTGAATAAAATATATTTTCAAACAAGATAGTGTTTTTTTAAATTAATTAAATAAAATACAACGTGTGTGTGTTTTTAGAAAATATTATTATCTGAAATAACTGATATAACATTACCTTTTAACATACTTATTAATTAGTTTATTCAAATCTAAAAAATACTTATTTGATCTCGAGTTTTTTTCTTACCAATTAAGATCTCACTCCCAAAATTTTCACATTAATAGATATTGTTTTGTGTCAATTTTTAAAAGACTATACTAATTAATTTTTATTTAAAAATTAAATTCTAATATCATATTATGATAATTTTAGTATCTCATTGATTCATCATAAATAATTTCCGAAGGATAGAATTAGATCAATTACTAAGAAAAACAACTCTTCCATGTGTAGTGTACTCGTCCTAGAAAAGTTTTTCTTGTTCGATGGTTTTGAATGCTTTTAAACCATTCATTCTTCTAATCTGGATTTTAAACATAAATAGAAAATGAAATATGAATAAAATTTACCCAAATATAATAGATGTAAGAGATACTAATATGTTTATTATGAAAACAAAAATAGTACAATATTAAGAAGAATGATAATCTTTGAATGAAGGGATCCTTTCTTCTAGATATCGTCCTATTTAAATGATTAGATAAATGTATTTAAACCACATCCTATATTCTGTTAATCTCTTAATTCAGGACCAACCACATATAAATTATAAAAAAACAAATTTATAGAGGGTAGGGTAGGTTATGGTTCCTAGAGGTTACAAGTTTGAATGGGAAAATATGAACTCATTTTTTAATTCAAATTGAAAAACAAAATTTACCCCCAAAACATGGGAACTAGATTTACTACCTATAAATTATTGGTGAGTAATTGGATCCTTTATTTACTTTCAATTTTGTGCCGAATACAATTTAGGATGTAGTATATATAGAAAAAATGGTGATGCATGGTCCAAACTGATGAGTCCAGCCATGATTTGAATTCATGGTCCATTTACACAAATAAAATTCAAGATACATATTGGATGATCTAAATGGAAAAATTATCCTATTATGTAATGAATTATTTAATGAAATTATATGTTCAAATAGTCCTTTAATAATATTTACAATCAAAATTCTATAGTTCACATTAAATGGAAAATACTAATATTTTTATTAAATTTTAAAATGAATGATCTAATTCCAAATAATATATAAATAATCATATTTATACCAATGTGATAAAATTATCCCATTTATTATCTATATAATATTTAACAAAAATGTTTATTATCAATTAGACAAAATAAAAAGTCTCCACTTATTATCAAATGAGTATAATCTTCATATCTCATATATAAATCCTTCTATCAATTATTAGATTCTAATCATGTTAACCCTAACATATAATAGTTTATGATGATCATTGATATTAATTATTTCATTGTATTTTCAATCAAATATAATTAAAAAACCTAAAATGCAACCTATTTTCTAACAAGGTCTATCTCTCAAGAATATAGTCTTGGAGGACTCACTATCCTAGAAAATTTTATTTCATTTTTTTTCATAATATTGAATGTATAGTAAGGGATATTTTATGCATGAAATTAGAAAATAGTAAATGACAATGAAAGCAATAAATAACATGAAAGGAAAAGTTTTGGATATAACTATATATTTCCTTCATATTCTAATAGATTTGACTCTATATTTCTCTTATAGTGTTTCCCAACTAGCTATAAAAAGTCTCACTACATGAGTGGTGTGAATGGTTACCATGATTGAAAATATTATCGCATGATATTTACCCCTGAATCTCTCAATTAAGACCAAATATTGAGTTTATTGACTATTTAGACTAATAATCTAATTTAATTGTAATAATTTAAATAGTGGGAGAGAAAATTATTTTATCGATGTGAAATAAAATGGGTTGAGGAGAATCATGAGTTATAACCCTCTATCCAGACCGTTAAACAATAAATAAATGCATTATAAAATATAAAATTAATTGGCTAGGTCATGGATTTTGGTTCACTGGTTCCCATCCATCAGGTGATACTTAGTTAAGCCTCTCATTATAGATGAGATCTTTAGAATCACCATAACGTCATAATGGTATAGTCCCAAAGAAAACGATGGGTAATGGAATCAAAAATCTCACAAAATAATAGAAAATGAATTAAAATTGAAACTGAAAAATCATTTTAAAATCATAAACTTATGATGGTGAGATCAAAGGAAAGGGTTTTAATCCTTTAAAAGGAGAAGTGGAAATATATTCATAAACATCTTTACACATTCTCCCTCCTAATTATTTAGTTTTAGTGTTGTGAGATAATTTAATCTTCCTTTAAATCATCTCTACATGTATATATTGAGGTTCATGATTCCACCAGCTAAACCCATAGAAAATATTCCTTATCCAAAATTACTTTGAAATATCACGGTTATTTTATTCATCTAAATGTGTAAAATGTTGATTTATTAGAAGAGAAATTATCAAGTTTTACAAAAAAATTGAATGAAATTTTATTTTTTTTTAGTTTGAGATCAACATTTCAGAAAAAAAAATAGTGGTGCCCTTATATGGACTCTCCACTAGGCATAGTATTACCTTCACACTGATGCATATTACCTTGATATAGCTTGGATTCATGGTTATGGATCTTTATGCATCCCTCTTTTCCCTTAAATAGCCTTTGGATTTCTCCTTTTACTATTACGTAGTGGTAGAGTGACCTAGATGTAGCCTTGAGTCATTACATTTACTCTTACACATGTGCATTATGACCCTAAAGATACAAGCTTGATCGTGTGAATTACTTGAAAAATTGTTTATAGTACCCTTACATGGACTTTAGATCGATATGAGTACCTTTATGTAGGTCTTTCAATTTTATTATTAACCTTACAAAGCTCCACTAATACCATAACACAAGTCATATGTAACCTTTACATAGATTTAAAATGAGGTATGTGACCATGAAGTAACATGTTTAAGTAGAGGAATAACTTAATGTATTGGTTTTAGTACCAATACAAATACATTATAACTACAATAATACCTTTATTTAGATGATTTATTACCCTTACATGGAATTTAAAATCTAATTGGTTACCTTATAAATCTCTCAGAATTGTGGTTAACCTTTATACAACATCAGGTTTATGCCATTTTTCCTTACACTACATCAGCGGTTGGGGATTCAACTTTATATATCATGGAGAATTTACCCTTATCCATCCTATAATCCTCACAAACGAATAACTAAAAATAAAAACAATTAATTTAGGATTTTTAAATATTATTTATAAAAATTATACAAAATTAAAAAACATGAAAATTATCTAATTTACAGTACAATAAAAAAATAAAAAAATATCAATTTATGGATTTCAATTAATTATGATAAATGTATAAATCAATTAAAAATAATTATTCAATACATTTAACAAATTAATTATAGAATTTATTAATTAAAAAATCATAAATCAATAACCCAGGTTCTGGGTAAATTAAGGGGTTCATTATTAGTGATAATTTGTTAAAAATTTGGGAAATATCTTCTCTCATCACCCCCATATACTAACACTATTACAATCCTCATAAATACAATTAATCCTTCATAAAAGTATTTTCCGGGATTAGGTTCAAACACACACACAAGAAATGAAATTAATAAAATATTCATCTATTGATAAATATTTATGTCCTCCAAAGTGAATTAGTCCCACTATATTACTTCAATATAAACGAAATTTCCATATCTAGGAGTGAAAAAAATGTTTCTTAGTGCAATAAAATATTCAGGAAGAGCCACATTCAATTATTACTCACTATTAGTTTTTTAATACCCAAGATCAATGTTTCCTTGAAAAAACTAAAATGTTATTATTATAAGTCAATTCCCCCCTTCATCATTTGGGGTTCAATATCCCTCTCTTGTTCATCAAGTCATCTTTGATAACTAATCAGTTATTATATTTTTCCTAACCATGTTTTTTAAAATCACTTATTTTATGTACAATAGAGTATATCATTCACATGTGTCATTCTTAAACATCATTGAAATTTATAATGGGATCCCAATTTCGAATTTTAATCATGTTTTAAAGGGCTTATATAAATTCTTTTTGAGATTTTTATCTGAAGTTTTATTTTTCAAAATGGAAAACTTAAAAAGATTCATGATCAAAAATATACTTTCCTCGTGTTATAATTAAAATTCCACATCAACATTTTCAATCTCATTTGATGTCATTATCTTGAAAAAAATAATCAAAAATAGTAGATAATTTTACTCATAAATACTCTTAATACTATAATTTTAAAATTATTCAAATCCTCAAAACTATCATGAATTCATAATTTGGAAGGAAAGTAATTAAAGATCAATTTTACCAATCTAAAAAACAAAAAATAAAAAAAATATGAAATATATTTATTTAGATATTCTAAAAAGATCATAAATATTTATTAGACAACTCATTCCTTTATTCAACACTTAACCATTATGATAAATAAAATAAAAAATGTATATCTGTAACGCCACGACCCCAGCTACCCAGAGTCGCTGCATTACTTCGTAACATTGGCATGATCACAAAAGATGATGTCTCGAAAGACCAATTAGTTTAGTAGCCTTGGAAACACTAGATACATTCATAAGTCTTTCATTACATCAAAAGTAAACAAACTACAATAACATGGTCTTCATAGTCCACACTCACATCCCTTTCTGACTACCCCTGCAGGTCATTCATAAAATACTTCTTCACGTCCTGGAAAAACATTAAAACATTGAAAGGGGTGAGCTCAGATGCTCAGTAAGGATAACAATATATCGGAAGCTTTCATCAATAAACATAAACATTTAAGGCAATGTATAACTAAAACAAAAGCTTTTTAAAATTGAACATCAACATAATATGGAAAAAGTAAAATGAGATAATGCCATTCACTTCTTCACATGGATATTCTACTGGTCGAATAATCACATGCAATATCAATAACCACTTTCATAATGAGGGAATGTATAATGCCAGACATTCTGAAACATTTTGTCAAGGCCTTGGCCAAGACGTCTAAAATGATTAAAGCCTCGGCCAAAACCATAAATCAAATTGGGAAAGGGCCTCGGCCAATTCCACGTCTAGTTGTCTCATGAGACCTACCGATGCATCGAGGAGCTATAGCGGGCTCCACCCGTCACTTATTAATTCCAATACATTCCTCATATGAATAGGTTTAAACATATCATAAACCATAAAATAATCGTATCACATAAAACATGAATAAAGGAAACATAACATTTACACATTTCAATCACAAGATATCAATACAACATATTGATATAATAAAAACGCTTTCAAAACCATTTTCAATACCAAAATAAAAGAAAGTTAAAACTTTGTATTTATTTTTCATTAAAAAAATGATGGCTTGTAGAGGAAGCTGAAACTCAAATAATGGTCACGGCGGCAGAGAAGTCGTTGTCGCCACATATGTACGGAAAGAAAAACATTCCCTTTTTGTCGTTTAGTAAAACGCTTCGTATAAAAAGATTCCTTTTGAATAAACGTAAAAGTCAAAGGGGTTTATACACTGTATAAAAGAAATTTGTGTATAAAACAAAATATGCCTCAATGAATGGAGATTGAGACGAAGTCCCTTAAAAAGATCATTTTTAAATAAAATATATCTATTATGTGTATTCACTATATGTACACATAAATAAAGTATAAATACAATATACAACATAATAATATCATGACATAATTTGAAAGTAGGAGATTAACCCAAAGAATAGAAATTGGGTTAAGAAGTTCACTTACCTCATGTCTGACTTGTCTCAACCGTTCTTTAACCTCCTGATTAATAAACTAGAGTTAATATATACCTTATTAAGAACCATTTTCAATTTCATTATCCTTTTTATATCACTTATTACAATGATATGAACATTATGTAATTATTTACGTTAATAACGGTCGTTTTGTCGATCTTTGGTACTTGAGTCAACAATAAACTTCATATAATTACAATTTGTTTATGTGGTAGAATATAAATTATCTCCAGAATTATATTCATGATTTAGATTTCATATATATCATATATATCCAGTATATACATTCATTTATAATATTACGTAACATTTAGAGGTAAGAAATGAAATGTACCGTTCATGGAGACGGTAAGCCGTACGTACGCATGAACGCTACTTTCATTTCTATTTCATATTTAATGGAATGAAATCATAATGATATAAATGTATAATATAATTCCAGTATAATATAGTTTATAATACCATTTACTCCATCCTTTATACATACCACATATGGCATTAACGATTCAAATCACTTTGAGGGGGCGGTAGTCCGCACTTCCTAAAATGAAATTATCACGTCTACCCATAATGGAAATCATAAAGTATGCCATAAATGAGAAATACAGAAGAATAAGTAAAACATAAACATATTATATATCATATATAAATACATTGACATCTTAATGGCCACCTTTGAAGGTGTTATATGAGTGTTGAACAATCATCGTTTCGTGAGGCAGAAATTCGCCATCCACAGAAACCGTATGTTCTTTAACCATTATATGTAGGTGTGAGTAAGTGTAGCTCGAATCCTTCTTATAACAACATCCTAGTATATTGAGGATACTGGTGTTGTTACAAAAGAAATTAATAAAAAGAGTTTAGGGGGTTGGAGAAGCAAAATAAAACAAAATAACATTAGAGAAGACATTACCTCAAAATCGGGTAACTCTTTTTGATTTGAGACAAAGGCTTCCTTGGGAAGTGTTCTGCCCAAAGTGAGGCTTCTAGGAGTAAGGGGGGAACGTTGGGAGAGTATTTGGGCAGAGGTTGGCCAAGCAAAATGGCTTGAAAGTGTGAATGAGGTTGTAGAGGTGGGGGCCTTTTATAAGTGGAGAGGAGGGGCACTCTTGGAAAGTAAGGAAAGTTTACATTATTATACAATGATTTTCGGATTCTAAAGGTCCCACACTTATATAATTCGAGGCTAAGTTGATAAGGGTTCGGAATCTACCCATCCAATAGTCTTTGGACATGTGTAAGCCTTGGATTTTACATTATATTTTCATTTTATTAAAATCGTTAAATAATGAGGTCATCGCTGCATCATAATGATGTCATAAATAATTTAATTTATTTAATGTTTTAAAATTATAAAAAAAAACTAATATGATGTAGGAAAGCTTTTTAGCTTCCCAATGACTATTTATAGTCAAAATTATGACTTGTATAACCCCATGTACAAATTGTTTTAGTAAAACATTTCATGTTTGTGTCATTTTTTAACTTTAACATTAAATAAAAGGTATTTATGTCATTTTCTAACTAAAGTG
Source organism: Viscum album (assembly GCA_963277665.1). Taxonomy (NCBI): domain Eukaryota; kingdom Viridiplantae; phylum Streptophyta; class Magnoliopsida; order Santalales; family Viscaceae; genus Viscum; species Viscum album. Next base: position 2,056,425,159 of record OY728123.1, on the reverse strand, counting down.
GCTCCATGGGGTCCCCAAGTTGACCCATGTATTGTCTTGGTAGGCCATGGAACATCCAATGAGGTTAGGACATGTTTCAAGCTCATCTCATATTATTAAAACATTATTTTTACCTTAAACTACACTAATTATCTCTAATCGCGATTAAGAACTTAAAAGTTACTATTCATCAAAAATTATTTTAATCTCATTGAACCACATTTTACTTCTTAATGACAACCATGTATGTCGGATTTTTGAAAATCAAATCACAGAAGTGGTAATATTTCATTTAAACGAAAAATCAGTTATTTAACTACCATTTAGTGGTTTCACTATTCATCAAAAATTGATGTTTTTCAGAACAATGCCAAAATTTCACCCTAAGCTATAATTGATATTCCGAATTCAAAAATGATGTCTATTTTACAAAATTCCAAACATATAATTTGAATTAATTAATTTTATAATTAATTCCCGCTGTCACAACAAATAGTGTGTTTTTAAGAAACAATTTATATCAAAAGATTGGAAATTGTTTATGTCCAATTTCAATGTTAAATTAATTCTAGTGACCACCATTTGATAAAATGGTAAAAATATATTCTAATTATACTTTCAAACCCCTAAATAGTATAATTTATCACTATAAATTATTTTTATTAAAAAAGTTGTTTTTAAGTATTTTTCAATATTCATAAAAAATTAGAAGTTCTCAAAAAAATACCAAAAAATTCAACATAGGCTAATTTCGATATTACGAATACAAAAATGAAGTCCATTTTGAAATATAAAATTTCTATAAATTTAAAAGGTGGTTATTACTATTCATAACGGCTACTTTGATTAGTTGCGGTGTGTTAGAACTCGAAACTGCGTACAATGCAAGCTATTGCATTATTGAATGAGAAGCGTATCATGGAAGCTCGGGGTGTTACATTCTCCCCTCCTTCAATAAATTGCGCCCTCACAATTTTAATTTTTTATTTGAAAATAAAAGGTTGAAAATAGAAAATACCTTTGTGGAAAACCCACATCAGAAATAGGGTTAATAAGAATATAACATTAAAAGAAAGAAAGAGAAGTACAAAGGTCACCCGAGATAGCCCATACTAGGATTCTATGAAAATATGGATATGGAAGAAAAACAAAAAATCAAGGTCTGATGGAGAGTCTTAGAAAACTAGATTAGGAGAAAGTTAACAATAAGAAAATCACAAACTTGTGATTGGTTAAACTATCATTGAATCCCCAATTGGAAAAGTTAACCGACAACGTTTTTGTTTTAAGTAACCTTTCATAAAGTTGGGGAATTTATTTAGGAGATTTACTAAGAACGTAAGGTAATATACATACTTGTCATGTAGACTTTCATTCTTTAATAAAATTTTACCACAAACCCATCTTTTACTCCAGATGGTAACAGAACTCAGAAATATTCTATTTATCCTAATTGTATAAGGTTCTAAATATTACCACATACCATTTAGATTAGTAAAACTATTTTGTAATAACCAGGGACTTCCTGTAGGCTAGTGGTAGGTAATAAAGGCCTGTCGCACTATGGTAGTGGGTTCGATTCCTGCAGCTTTGTCCGACGCGATGGGTTATGCCCCACCCTGCAGCTTGTCCTTTTCCTAAAACTATAGTATCATAATATTCCAAAAATAATATTCAGAAATGTTTTAACCATAAACAATACTATCCATGGTTCAACTTAATCCATTCCAACCTTAATAGTTATCAAAAATACCTCCATCCAGACTTTCTCTTAAAGGTCTCTAAATTCCAAAATCAAATGTATCATTAGATTCCTCAAACAAGGTAAAGTTTCTCTTTTTGTCACATACAAAAATATGATTACCTTCTTCATTTTAAAACCATAATGAAATCAATAAGTACTGCAGTAAAATCCATATATATATATCACATTATTCTAATAACCAGAATATAATCCATGAGTCTAAAAGCACCAATACATTAGTTATTCTGCTTCAACTGTAGTAACAGCATAAGATTGTCCTTGATCCCTTGGCCTTTTCTGAGGAATGTTTCCCTGACGCTTAGGACATTCATTTGCATAATGCCCCATTTCCCTACAATTGTAGCATTCAACATTGATAGCCTCTTTCTTTCCCTTACAATCACGAGCCTGGTGACCTTTTTCTCCACATTTGTAACAAACTCCCATTCCTTTTAGGCAAGTACCAGGGTGATTCTTCCCACAATTATCACATAATGGAGAATCCTTCTTTCCCTTTTTCGCTTTATCTGTCTCTTGTTCCACCGTTCTATTCTTCTCTTGCTTTACTTTGTTGTCATAAGACTTAGAGAATTCCTTTTCTGTCTTGATAGCACATGAGACTATATCCTCGTATGTTGAGAAAGTTTGTGATACTAAATCTCGACGGAGAAAAGGTTTTAACCCATCAAAGAAATGATCGATCTAACTTCTTGGGTTACGTATATAATCTGCAGCATGCCTCGCTAACCTTGTAAAGTTAGCCTCATACTTTGCAACATTCTCATCCTCCTTCTGCCTCAGACTCAGAAATTGCCTTTTCATATCTGCTCGATGGTCATGAGGAAAGTATTTTTCTAAGAAAAGCTCTTTGAACTCCCTCCATTCCATATTTGATACTTCATTATCTTCCTTTGTGTTTTGAATCAGCGACCACCACTGATCGGCATCTCCAGTGAGGCGGTAAACTACCATGACAACCTTCTCCCTTTCGCTACTCCCCAAGGCATGGAATATTTTCTCTAAGGAGTTTACCCATTACTAAGCTACTAATGGATTTGTACCCTCATTAAATTTTGGTGGTTGTTGCCTCATGAAGCGGTCTAACATTGATCCTCCACGTTGTGGATCAGGGTGATCCATACGAGTAAGGTAATTATTCATAACCTGAGTGAGTTGTCCTAGTATGGTAATAAGTTGATCAGCACCAATTGTATCTCCAGCTCCACAATAATAATCTTGAGTATGAGGGCAATCCCTACACGGATTTCGTGCATTGATAGGGTTTCCATTCCTTCAACTAGGCGCCATTTCTAAACAATGCCATAAACTAGATTAGTTTATGAATTAAAATACATAATTCCATATTTGTAAAACACTTTAAATAAATTGAACTTTTTATGGATATAATCCATAATCATAAAAAGGAATGTTTTCTTTGAGGAAGTATATAATCATAACCCTTCATAGAGGTTTGTAAAGAAAATGAGAATTATCCTAAGCATATCCCCCGGGAGTGTCGTAACCAAGAGTGCAGCAAGGCCCGTTATCGTGCACCAGTTCCCGTTCGAGTCTAGCTCAAAGCGGTGTTTTCGGGTTTTACCCCTAGGTACATCTGTGCCAGAGCCACCTCTACCTGCTCATATCCAGACAGGAATGTATTGCTCGGAAAACTCACAAAATCTCTATAATACCAAAATTCTAGGAAGTTCTTCTATACTAATCTTTAAAGTCTATCTTCAGGCTATGTACTCTAATCAGAGTTTATCTAAATCTAGCTTCCAAGGTTAGTACTAAACTGCCTCTGATACCAACTGTAACGCCCCAACCCCAGCTACCCAGAGTCGGTGCATTACTTCGTAACATTGTCATGATCACAAAAGATCAAGTCTCGAAAGACCGATTAGTTTAGTAGCCTTGGAAACACTAGATACATTCATAAGTCTTTCATTACATCAAAAGTAAACAAACTACAATAACATGGTCTTCATAGTCCACACTCATATCCCTTTCTGACTACCCCTGCAGGTCATTCATAAAATACTTCTTCACATCCTGGAAAAATATTAAAACATTGAAAGGGGTGAGCTCAGATGCTCAGTAAGGATAACAATATAGCGGAAGCTTTCATCAATAAACAAAAACATTTAAGGCAATGTATATCTAAAACAAAAGCCTTTTAAACTTGAACTTCAACATAATATGGCAAAAGTAAAATGAGATAATGCCATTCACTTCTTCACATGGATATTCTACTGGTCGAATAATCACATGCAATATCAATAACCACTTTCATAATGAGGGAATGTATAATGCCAGACATTCTGAAACATTTTTTCAAGGCCTTGGCCAAGACGTCTAAAATGATTAAGGCCTCGGCCAAAACCATAAATCAAATTGGGAAAGGGCCTCGGCCAATTCCACGTCTAGTTGTCTCATGAGACCTACCAATGCATCGAGGAGCTATGGCGGGCTCCACCCGTCACTAATTAAGTCCAATACATTCCTCATATTAATAGGTTTAAACATATCATAAACCATAACATAATCGTATCACATAAAACATACATAAAGGAAACATAAAATTTCCACATTTCAATCACAAGTTATCAATACAACATATTGATATAATAAAAACGCTTTCAAAACCATTTTCAATACCAAAATAAAAGAAAGTTAAAACTTTGTATTTATTTTTCATTAAAAAAATGATGGCTTGTAGAGGAAGCCGAAACTCAAATAATGGTCACGGCGGTGGAGAAGTCGTTGTCGCCGCATATGTACGGAAAGAAAAATATTCCCTTTTTTTCATTTAGTAAAACGCTTCGTATAAAAAGATTCCTTTTGAATAAACATAAACGTCAAAGGGGTTTATTCACTGTATAGAAGAAATTTGTGTATAAAACAAAATATGCCTCAATGAATAGAGATTGAGAAGAAGTCCCTTAAAAAGATCATTTTTAAATAGAATATATCTATTGTGTGTATTCACTATATTTACACATAAATAAAGTATAAATACAATATACAACATAATAATATCATGACATAATTTGAATGTAGGAGATTAACCTAAAGAATAGAAATTGGGTTAAGAAGTTCCCTTACCTCGTGTCTGACTTGACTCAACCGTTCTTTAACCTCCTGAATAATAAACTAGAGTTAATATATACCTTATTAAGAACCATTTTCAATTACATTATCCTTTTTATATCATCTATTACAACGATATGAACATTATGTAATTATTTAAGTTAATAACGGTCGTTTTGTCAATCTTTTGTACTTGAGTCAACAATAAACTTCTTATAATTACAAGTTGTTTATGTGGTAGAATATCCATTATCTCCAGAATTATATTCATGATTTAGATGTCATATATATCATATATATCCAGTATATACATTCATTTATAATATTACGTAACATTTAGAGGTAAGAAATGAAATGCACCATTCATGGAGACGGTAAGCCGTACGTACGCATGAACGCTACTTTCATTTCTATTTCGTATTTAATGGAATGAAATAATAATGATATTAATGTATAATATAATTCCAGTATAATACAGTTTATAATACCATTTACTCTATCATTTATACATCCCACATATGGCATTAACGATTCAAATCACTTTGAGGGGGCGGTAGTCCGCACTTCCTAAAATGAAATTATCGCAATTACCCATAATGGAAATCATAAATTATGCCATAAATGAGAAATACAGAAGCATAAGTAAAACATAAACATATTATATATCTTATATAAATATAGTGACATCTTAATGTCCACCATTGAAGGTGTTATATGAGTGTTAAACAATCATCGTTTCGTGAGGCAGAAATTCTCCATCCACAGAAACCGTATGTTCTTCAACCATTAGATGTAGGTGTGTGTAAGTGTAGCTCGAATACTTCTTATAACAACATACTAGTATATTGAGGATATGGGTGTTGTTACAAAAGAAATGAATAAAAAGAGTTTAGGGGGTTAGAGAAGCAAAAAAAAATAACATTAGAGAAGACATTACCTCAAAATCGGGTAACTCTTTTTGATTTGAGCCAAAGGCTTCCTTGGGAAGTGTTCTTCACAAAGTTAGGCTTCTAGCAGTAAGGGGGGAAAGTTGGGAGAGTATTTGGGAAGAGTTTGGCCGAGCCAAATGGCTTGAGAGTGTGAATGAGGTTGTAGATGTGGGGGCCTTTTATAAGTGGAGAGGAGGGGCACTCTTGGAAAGTAAGGAAAGTTTACATTATTATACAATGCTTTTCGGATTCTAAAGGTCTCACACTTATATAATTCGAGGCTAAGGTGATACGGGTTCGAAAGCTACCCATCCAATAGTCTTTGGACAAGTGTAAGCCTTGTATTTTACATTATATTTTCATTTTATTAAAATCGTTAAATAATGAGGTCATCGCTGCATCATAATGATGTCATAAATAATTTAATTTATTTAATGTATAAAAATTATAAAAAAAATACTATGATGTATGAAATCTTTTTAGATTTCCAATGACTATTTATAGTCAAAAATATGACTTGTATAACCCCATGTAAAAATTGTTTTAGTAAAACATTTTATGTTTGTGTCATTTTTTTACTTTAACATTAAATAAAAGGTATTTATGTCATTTTCTAACTAAAGTTGCTCCATGGGGTCCCCAAGTTGACCCATGGATTTTCTTGGTCGGCCATGGCACATCCAATGAGTTTAGGACATGTGTCAAGCTTATCTCATATTATTAAAACATTATTTTTACCTTAAACTACACTAATTACCTCTAATCGCGATTAAGAACTTAAAAGTTACTATTAATCAAAAATTATTTTAATCTCATTGAACCAAATTTTACTTCTTAATGACAACCATGTATGTCGGATTTTTGAAAATCAAATCACAGAAGTGTTAATATTTCATTTAAACGAAAAATCAGTTGTTTAACTACCACTTAGTGGTTTCACTATTCATCAAAAATTGAAGTTTTTCAGAACAATGCCAAAATTTCACCCTAAGCTATAATTGATATTCCGAATTCAAAAATGATGTCTATTTTACAAAATTTCAAACATACAAGTTGAATTAATTAATTTTATAATTAATTCCCACTGTCACAACAAATAGCGTGTTTTTAAGTAACAATTTATATCAAAAGATTGGCAATTGTTTATGTCCAATTTGAATGTTAAATTAATTCTAATGACCACCATTGGATAAAATGGTAAAAATATATTCTAATTATACTTTAAAACCACTAAATATTATAATTTATCACTAAAAATTATTTTGATTAAAAAAGTTGTTTTTAAGTATTTTTCACTATTCATAAAAAATTAGAAGTTCTCAGAAAAATACCAAAAATTCATCATAGGGTAATTTCGATATTACAAATACAAAAATGAAGTCCATTTTGAAATATAAAATTTCTATAAATTTAAAAAGTGGTTATTACTATTCATAACGGCTACTTTGATTAGTTGCAGTGTGTTAGAACTCGAAGTTGCGTACAATGCAAGCTATTGCATTATTGAATGAGAAGCGTATCATGGAAGCTCGGGGTGTTACAATATCAGTGAATAAAAAAGTGTAAAGTGATTGAAATGAACTAGTTTTTTTCAATAGGATTATGTTAACCGCATCTATAAGTCCTTTATGGACACCTTTATTATACCCTTTTGGTATTTTCCTCATGAAAAACTATAAATAAATATTGAGAAGAAGGTATTTTATTGAAAATTCATAATAGGGAATAAGAACAAAAGGAAACATGATTTAACCACAAAGTGGGTACTGCATTTTAATACCCATATTATGTAGTGCCAGTTACAAAACTTGTTCATATGGTAGGCTTAGTTTTCATAATAGAAAGAAAATTTATTTATTATTACTAATTCTTATCAGTGTAAATTAGTCTTGGAGTACCCCTTGAATATTATTTACTAATATCCGTGTTAGATGTTGTCTATCCTTCCATATTATAGTCAGTCTGGTGTTAAGGGAGTATATTCTTTTCCATAAGCCCTAAAGATTCTTCTTCTTCATAAACCACTTCTTATATAGATTTTTAATTTCATTTTTTATAGCTATATGTATCACTTTTTCGTTAAAATTATTAGTCATTATATTTTTATTAGAATGTCCAACTACTGTAGATATTTCTTTAAATTCTTCAAAAGAAAATTAGATTATATTTTCCATATAATACTTATTGAGATATTTTTATTTAGGTTGGTCATCCACTTCTTCAATTTCCAACTCCAGGTTTCTTCTATAGTAGCTAACTCAAGTTCTTCTCTACTATATAGGGTATTGTACAACATAGATTGGCCTATGAATTTTAAAAAATGGGAGTTATATTATTTTGTATGTTTTAAAAAATTAAGAAATATAGATTCCAAATATAATTATAATTTTCTAAGTGTCTCAATATTTATCTCATTATTTTGAATAAATGAATCTAGACTATTTTCTTCAAGGTTGGGTAGTAGATCAATTCTATTTTACTAAAATCCTATCTTATCATATTCTTCCTCCTCTTACAATACATGATCTGTATGTAAAGAATATGTATAATTAAAAAATGGTTTATTTTTAAAAAAAAATTAATAATAACTAAGAATATTTGTTTTCATAGTTTGTAAATCATACTTAATTTTTTATTTGGTAATAGTTATATCTCTAAAATGACCATGGGTATCATCTTTGAAATATGAGGGAGAGGATGTAATTAGAAAATTTCAAATTACCAATTGAGATAATTAGTATATTTACATTATTTTCTTATTTTTATTCTTTTTCCCTCTTCTCTATTAATTATTTTATAGTTGTGAACATCTTATCCGTCATTTCCATCAAATATCCTAGTTTTCTTTACAATTAATTTAGTTTTTTTTCCAACAACAAATAGTTGTTGATATATGATGGGATATCTTCTGTAATGGTCATTCTTCACTCATATAGTGTAGACGATTATATATTTGATTTGTTTTGTGTTTTTTCATATAATATATTTCATCCTCCCATATATTATTATATACTAATAGGTTATCTAATCATTTTACTTTAATATTATCTTCCTTGGGATGATGTGGTAAGATAAATTGATTAGTATTATATATTTCATCTAGGTGTATTTTCATGACCACAATAGTGAGTCTATCAATTTCTATGATTATAGAATAAAATTGGTAATCCATTATTACATAATGGTTACATAGTGATGTTTATCCCCATTGGATAAAATAAATAAATAATCAATAAAAACATATAAAATTAGGAATAATGGAAAAAACATTAAATTAAGAAATAGTAATTTAAAGTGTTCTAAAATAGTGAATAAATGATCCAAAATCTATGATAATGACACTATGTTTATGTGAAGGTTATTTAAATCCATGAAAACAAAAAAAATATAAAAACATATATTCTAGACTAGTTGAAATTGGGGTTATATTTCAGGGATCTAGTCTTAAGATATTTAATATCCCAGAACTTATAATTATTCTTCTTTGTTTTCAAAACATTTAAAGTATAAGAATGGGGGATTTAATGCTTGAAAACATAAAAACGAAAATATGAATGTAGAAAAAAAAATATAAGGTGAGAAATGAGACAACCCTATATACAACCATAATGATCCATAATTTCCTTATATTTTTGACTCTATATACTACTCTAATTTTTCTTCCAGTAACACCCAAGATTAGAAGTGATGTTAACAAACATGACACATAGAAAAATCCAACCATGAGTCCTTTCACTATTAAAACATCTAACCATATTATACATTATAAATTAAAATATTTATTGAGAGAATTATTTTTCAGTGTGAAATAAAATTAGGGACTGTGAAGCATGAGGTAAAATCATTTCCTTAGCCACTCAAATTGCTAAATTCTCAAAGAATAGAAAATGAAAATACATTTTTCATTAACTATGGTTCACTGGTATTCAAGAACTATTTTATCCTCATGTTATTCCCTCATTAATGATTAAAGATTTAGGATTACCATGATCTCATTGGGGGATAAACACAATTAAAACTTGGAAGAAGGTAATATCATAACACATGAATGAACAAAAATGAATTAAAATTCAAAAGGAATAAATAATACAAAATCGAAAAAAATCAAGATGAGGATGAAGAACAAGTGTTTAATATTTTATAATAGATAATGTGGGATATATTCATTATAATTTTTCTACCTTCTTACTCAAATTTAGTTATTTTCAATTACATGACCTTTGAACTACACCTTCAGATCTTCTCCACATATAGATCTTGAGGGTAGCGATTCCACCAACTGGTGGAAGCATAAAAATTTTCTTCTATGAAATTATTTTCCATAATCATGTTATTATTATTTATCTCAATTCACACCATGAGTATGTAGTGGAGGATCTCTTTCTGATTTATATTAACAAGTCAAATAAAATGTTATTTTTGAGTTTAGGTCAAGCTCGCCCTTTTTGATAAATTCAATGGATCCCTTACATATCTTATAAAATGGATGAATAATATGTTTATGAAGGCTGGTATTATCATAATTTATCCTATTTCATGGTTAAAGACCATTTTGTATCCCTCATTACCCTCACATATCCTCTTGAGTATAGCTTTTACCTTTACATAGTGAAATTTTCTACTTGATTTTGGCTGGAATCGTGTCATTTACCATTAAATTGGTTCACTATAACTTTTTGTCGTATGTTAAAACATGAGAATACCTTGACTTAGTGGTTTTAGTACCCTTAAATTTCCTTTAAAACCTTGACATTAACTTTTTTCATGTCTTGGAATGGGCCTATTACCCTTATGCACTGCCTTAGAAACCCTTATAAGAGTCATGTATAACCTTTAAGCATAATAATAATTTATTGTGTGACCTTGATAAAGAATGTTTGATCTGGTAAATACATTTCATTATAAGTTATAATAAACTCTCATGTCCTTCATCATTACATGAGTTCCTTGATGTGGCCGATAATTTATATTTATAACACTTTGAAATCCCAATGCTACCCCTACATAGATCTCAATACCACTGATTAACATTATGTAGTTCATATATTGTGACTTTTACCCTTTCAAAAATTTAGTGTTCATATATCTACCTTTATATATCTTGTTATAGTTACCCTTATTTATCTTTTACTCCCCATATAAGGGTAACTAAAAAAACAACCATTTAAATTCATTATTTTTATAGATTAATTAAAAAATAATATTAAAAAATTAAATAACATGATAATTGAATTATTAACAGCTCAATCACAAAATCTAGTTTTTAATCAATGACATCCAATTAATTTTTTAAATGAATAAAACATTCAAAAACCAATATTTAATCAATTTAACAAATTAATACTAAATTTACCAGAGTAATATATAATCAATTAATTACATAGGATCTAGATCAATTGGGTGTAATTATCGATGAATATTACATAAAACTTGTGAAATATTTTCACTCATTAGTCATTTATTATGGATAAATAAACCTCTTACTTTGAGGGGATATTATAATTCCAATTTTATATAAAGTAAGATTTAACACAATTTAATCAATGATAAACAGAGGTTTTATTTTTTATAAAATCATGATACATTATTCAACCCTTATATAAATTCTCTCATGTATCATATAAAAAGTGATTACAGAATCCCCTCATCATTTTGTCGTATTAATGGTTTATTCAATAGATATACTACCTTATCCTCTATAGACACTTAATTGAACTTTTCATCACCTCTCTAAATGATATCTCGAATGAGATGGAGTTTTTGACTAATGTGTTTGGTCATTTAGTGAGATTGGGGTTCCTTGTATTGATATATAGAACCATTTATATCAAAGAAAATATTTATTTTTCACTTAATTATATGAACCTCACCATTTTTATAGATGAAAATTTTAATATAAATAACTTCCATTACAAAATATAATGTACTTTTTTACTCTATCTCTATCATTGAGTGCTCTATAGTTTCCTATTTATAAATCTTACAATTGATAACACCATCATTTATAAAAAATATTATAATTAGATCATTTATATGTATGGTGTATAAATCAATTATAGATTGTTATATATGGTTGATAAGTGTTCTAAAAAATGAAACCTTTTAATCATAAAATTGGGAATGTAAAAGATATCGATTTCTCTAACCTAACTCATCGGTATTAGATACCAGGTTTTTATCAAAAATATATACTGATAAACATATTCATAATGATATAATGGAATTCAAGAGTGGAAAAATAGATCTATGTGTATGAAATGGAGAAGGGGTCACTGTGTTGTATGTCTAAACATATGATCCAAGACTACCTGGATGATTTTTTTTTTAAAATTGGAGCAATGTTAATATATCTCCAGCAAAATAATAAACTTATTTATCATGTTTGGAGAAGAATGGATTTTTTTCATTATTATAAAAGATAATTACAATATATATTTTAATGAAATTTTTTATGGAATTTAGAATATGGTAAACATTTTATACATTACATATATGGATAATTATGTCTATAAAATTCATAATAAGAAGTTCAATGTTGATTCTAAAACCATACACCCTTGGAATTTCCACCATTGATATATATATGAGAAATGTTTCTAAGGACTCCATAGAAATTTATTTTGAGAGTCATTTTAATATAAATAGCTTCATAATTTTGAATGTTTTTAATTCTGAAATATGATCAAAGAAATTTTTAATGGATATTTTGAAAGGGATAGTGGACTATTAGATATAATATATAGTGATGTAGGTATAAAAATGAGTACTCATGAAATTGGTTGGTTTGAGTACTTCATTATGTTTACTTATTACTTTAGTCAGTATGATCACATTTTTATGATGATACATATGTTTCAAACTTTTGAAAAGTTCAAAAAGTTTTACAAAAAAGTAGAGAATTAACAATAAGAAATAATTTTTATTCTCTGAATAGATCCATGTCCATTTAATGAAATTATTATAATTTACAAACCCATAAGATATCGGATGAATCCAATAAAAAATAAATATACTAAAATGAATAACATAAGCATACAAGATATTCAATATCCTTTATATTATAATCATCAATTGAGTATTATTCATATAAATCACCAAATAATTGTCTATAATTATACTACCTTTGAGATAATTACCTTGGAATTTGGATATTTATTCTTAATGAGAGGATCCATATTCTTCAAATGTATGTTATCATCTTCCTCGATGAAAATGAATATAGAATTTAGGATGAATAGAGATTTAGCTATGGAAAATAAATATCATAGGTGTATCCAATATAGGGATCCCACACCTTTATATATAGTTTCACCATTAAATTAATAGAGTTATGTGTCAGCTTCCATGTCATTGAATTATTCATCAATTATGACAACAAAAATGTCATTTAATGAATTTACCATTTGAAAAATTCAAAATATTTTCATTCCATAAATGAGTCAATCTCATTAATTCGTAATCAAAGAAATAATTTGGGAGATATGGCATGTTCCAATAACTATATGTCATAATCTCACCATACATTGACATAATATATTCTCAAGATATATTTCATGGGAATATTTAATTATATTGGTGACAACAAACTATGAATATTATGGTAAATGATATAATATAGAAACATATCCTCAAACTTGATTTAAATTATATAAATATTAGTGGCTACAATATATGTTATATAATATAAAATTATATCCCCATATTAATGCAGATCTAATAGTTATCAATACATCACTTCCTTTACTATTGATTATATTTGATATTGGTATATGTTTTTTATAAGACACAAGTATGAATCCTTTTGAAAGAATATCGAGTTTAGAAATGAATTACATTGTTAACATAAGAAAATTATTAAATCACTTCGATCAGATCAGAGATATGAATACGTAATATTTGATCTTTAAGTACATAATAGAGAGTTTTATATTATTTTTTTAACTAACTTCACTTGGAAAACTACAATGAAAGAGTGTGTTTGAAATGAGAAGTAATACCTCATTGGTTTTTGTTCAATAAATGATAATTCATGCGGAACCACATCAATCCTTTTTGGTTTATTCTATATAAGTGACACTCTTTAAACGAAACTATGTTCCATCTAAAATAGTTGAAAATATACCATTTGTGATATGGAATGTGTTCAATATTAGAAAAACATTCTATGTATTTTTTGTCATGAATCACATGTTAGGAGTTTGGATTTCCTTAATTGAGGACTCAAAAAATATAAGCATATTATTTTTGGTTATCCTAAAAAAATAATGGGTATTATTTTTAAAAACCCTCTATGAACAAACATTTTATGGATGATAATGTAATTTTCTTGGAAAATGAATTCCTTTAGATGAATAATAGTTGGAAGGAACTAATAATTTATAAATTTATAGACCAAAAAGAACATTTAATACATGGGGTGGTCGAGTTTTCTCTATAATATGTAACGGAATAAAAACAAACTCAATATACAATAGAATTAGTATGTTCTGAATTTAATATTTTTCATAGAGCCCAGAAGGATGATAAAAACTATATACACCAACTAGGATGGGAATTTGTCATATTTACTATATGGTGTCATACGTATTGAGTAAAAATGGGTTTTAAAAAATAAAAATGTCAATGATGGTATAGTATTTATAATTAATGCATTATTGGAGGTGAAAGTATTTAAGAAAATTCCTCGAATTGACTTTGAATAAAAATTATCAATATTTTTTATGCTTAAATAAATTATGATTACCCTATCCATTATTGAATTAAATGATTATGAAATATATCTAGTGGATTTCAAAATAACATTCCTCAATAAGAATTTAATCAAATATGTGTATGTGACAAAACTCAATAGTTTTATTGTTCAATTGAATGCTTAGAAGGTTTGTATGTTGTAAAGATCCATTTATAGACTTGAATATTCCTCTCAAAGTTAGAATCTTCATTATAATGAAACAATAAAAGAGATTGTATTCATTATTAATAAATAATAATCATGTGTATATAAAAAATGAGTGTAAAAATTATTTTATTTCTAGTATTATTCATTTTTAATATATTTCATATAGAAAATGGAATTCTTAATTTGTATTCTCTAAAGTATTATCTTCGGAGAATATTATCAGTGGAATACTTATTAGAAGCACCGTATATATTAGGTATAGAAATCTATTGAGATATATATAGAACCATTATTAGACTATATAAGGGTACACATATTGGTAATTTCTTTTATCGATTCAAAATGAATGGTTCATGGAAGGTATATATGCCAATGTTTTATGGAATTATACTTTTGGAGCCTAAATTTCATTCTTCTAATAAAAAAATGAAACTTATGGATGGATTATTATATATATCATCTCTTGGGACCATTATATGTACATGTTATATACTTGTACAGATGTTAAATATACATTGGTCAGGATTAGAAAATAAAATTTTGATCTTGGTGAAGATAATTGGATTGAAATCAAAAAAACTTTATTATAGCTATGAATAACAAAATTTTAATTTTTTATATTTGGAGGTGAAGAACAAATTATTATATGTGGTTAAAGTGATGAATGTTTCCAAACAAATATTTATGATTTTTAATCACATTTGATAGTTTTGTTTTTCTTAAATAAGGGTGTTATTATTTGAAAAATTCAAAATCATGAAACAATGGATGATTCTATAATAAAATTTGAGTACATTGTTACATCAAATATATTAAAATAGATTTTTTTAGATTATGAAGTTAATCATTTAAATATAGGTAGGTCTAAGAGTTGTGGGTCCCATTCAAATATTTTGTGATAATAATGGTGCTATAAAATAAGATAAAGAGCCTATATCTCACTATAAGTCCAATAATATACTCTAATTATATCAACTCATTTGTGAATTCATAGATCATGGATATTTGTGATTTTATAAGGTTGTTAAATATGATAATATAGAAATTACTATGATGAAAATACTTTCATTATATAATAATTATGGGCATGTAAACTTTATAGTAATTATATACAAGGTAGATTGGATCTAGTGAATGTGAAATAATGTACATTCTCTCTCACCAATTATGTCATTGAGAATGATTTTCATCATTTGATAAACAGAAAATAAATATTATCTCTCTTGTTCGAATAGTGGAATTCAATTTTCACTATTTGATCCTTAATATGAATAACGTCTCAAGGAATAATAGACAAGAATTATTTATCCATTATGAATATGGTCATGAAAATTTGATTTCTATTCCAATGGAAATAGGATAATGAACACCTTGGCACTCATATTATTGTCTACCCAAGCCATGAATTTAGACCAGGTCAATTGTTACATTTAATGTCAATAATTATGATTATTAGTATTATATATTAATTTGAGGGAATTTATTCCATCCATTTACTATATCGTAAGTTTAAAATATATCAACCACAGATTAATAATTGACATCCCTTATATTTATTCAAATATATATTATATATAAAAATAAATTTAAAATTGGATTTATGGAATTATACTATAATAATACCATATGTATATAAGGAAATAAAATTTAATTTATATATATTCAAAAAATATATAAATAAATGTTATATTTAAAATAATAATAAAAATTAAAAACATATTATTTTATTTCGACTATATTTTTAGTTAAAATAATTCTCATAAAATATACAATACTATTTGAATAAAATTACGTCATTGAGAAACTTAATTCCTCCTCTTATTGTATCCTTTTATATTATTATTATAAAAGAAGAATCCAATTTCTAGTTATAATATACATAATAAATGGTTTTTCATGATCCCATAATCAATGTTTATTTTTTTCATGATCCTATTTTCCATGAAATCAAGTATGTTTATTGGACATGGGTTATAATGACCATAAATCACTTAATATTAATATATCTCTTTTATCCATGAATTAATTGAACATATTAAAAAATTTAATTCACTATGAATTGTCATGATAACTTTTACTATAACTCTAGAAAGGATTGTGATGTCAAACCCATCCTATAATAATACAATTCCAAATACAATCTCAAGTAATGTACCTCCCATGATCCCTATCATACCTATCAACTATATTTTTAGATTGAAATGTAAAATGGAATAAGATGCAAGCCTAAGTCTGATATTTCTCATGGAATGCATAAATTGAACCTATCAGCTAAATGAAATATGAAAACCATCCCTCTATAGAGACAATAAAGAAATAAATGGGGGAATTAATCTATTTTTTCTCATGTCAAGACACATCTAATTAAATATGTCCCACCTTTAACCCATCCAAGAACTATATATATATAAATGTATAAATGAAAAATTCAGTGTATGCTCCCATAATAGTCCTTAACTCTGTGAAGGTCCACGACATGGGATAAAACCTGGACCTTATGTATCAAGAGGATTATTATCATAATAAATGTCTTTAATGTAAACGAATAAAAAATATTGAAAATAAAATATTTTTTTGTTATTTAATGATGTAATAAATTATAAAAATATGGTCTTAAATCATCATCACATGATTTCTCTCTGGGGAATAATTTGGAATAGATAGGTATAAGAAACACTTTTTTAAACATGAATAATATTGGTTTTATCAAAATGTGATTGTTTATAAATTAAGATTATTGTTATTTTAGGTTGTATTTCACTCCACTAAATTATGTAATGAAAGTAGCAAGAGGTGATTTGTTCAAATTTTGGACATCAATTGAAAGGGGGATAGTTCTAGTCTTATTGAAAACATGAGGGTTAAATTTTGAAATGATTTTTATCTTTTCATTTGTGATTTTCAATAAAAAAATATATTTGCACGGTTTTATTTAATTCATTAGCTATTTTTTCTATTAACCAGCTATTCATAATTACAATAGTTTCCTAATTTTTTATTTTTATACTGAATGATTTTTAATTCCCTTATGATCTATGGTCTATCAATTATGAATAAAATTTACTTAATAACAACATATAGTAATGTGTTTTTAAAATTTATTATTTATTAATAATTCAAAACAAATGTCTAATAATGGAGGATATTCAATAAGATGAAATGACTTTATTCATTATAAGTGATTTAGATTGTCATATTTCTAATATAATTGAATCATAATTGACTTTAATGTATTTTAATTTATCTGATCAAAATGATTTGATACATTTAATATATTTTTGGTAAAATATATTCATAATGATACCAATTACTCTAAGAATCCTGAAATTAGTAAACATTTTATCAAATCCCAAAGAATTAATATTTAATTTCCTTTAGATAAGTTAATTGGTTCAATACCCTGCTCTACATGAAACTCCAATCATAAATTAAAATGTGATATATATTGATAAAATAAAAAAACATAATAATGACCATTAAAAACAAGTTGATGAATTATCCAGATTGAATATTATTTATGGATTAATTAAATATAGGTATAATGAAAATAATTTATAGTTTTCATATGAATGATATTAAATTAGTTTTCCTAAAATGACTAGAATGATAAATTATTATATAGAAAAGTGTTTCTATAAATTTCCATTTGTGTGATATGAATATCTATTTCTTAAGAAACATATGATTGATGGTGATAAATTTTATTTTATAATAATAATTAATTAAAATAATTTTATTTGGTAAATGATATTAAATAAGAATAATAAATGTTAATATTTGAGAATATCATTTTCAAATTAGAATGGAATTTCATTGTATTCTTTAATTTTATTAAAAAATTGAATTTACAAATTTTAAAATTAAAATTTAATAAAAATAACTTCATTTTTTAATTCCTTGTATCAAATTTTACTTTATATGAATTTTTGACTATTTTCTAAAAAGGTAATTTTTTTATCAAAATAAAATGTTTTCATCAAATGTTTTTTATTTATGACTTAATGATTATTCTATAATGATATATAACATTAGAGAAAATAGGTTATATAATAATAATCTTTGTAATTAATTTATCCTTTATAAAATATTATTTTAAATTATAAAATTTATGTTGAAAATTTATAAAACTAATTGAAAATGTTACTTTAATAAAAAAACTATTTTGGGTCCTTTGAATATAGTCCTTTCATTATGATATTTTGTTTCACATTTCCATTTAAGACTCATAAATTTTATTTATTTCATTATAAAAAAATTTATGTCATGGATAATGATAATTTTAATTGTTATGGCTTGTACATAAATTTTATGCTTAAAAACATACATTTTATAAAAACTATTTTTAAATGTTATGTGTACAAATATTAAAATTGAATTCTAAAATTTTGAAAATCAGAAGGATCAAATTTGGTAAAGGTTTGTCTGTTTATTTTTTCATTAATATTAATTACTATGGCTAAAAATTAATTACCTAAGTAAATTTCAATTCGTGTAAAAGTTAAAGAGTTAAAATAGAAATCATTTAAACACTCAATTTTTTCCAACAAATGCGTTTTTGAGGTGATTTTCAGTCCACAATCACCTTCCACTCATCTTTTCTTTATTTCTAATCAATTGAACTTGTAATAGAAACATCACATTTTTTAAAATGTCTAATATGTTTACAAAAATACTCTTGCTTTCACTTATAAAATGGTAACATTTACACCACTTTATGACTCACATTAGCTTCAAATTTCTCATTGAAACACTACCAGATTATTCCTACAAGAACCTTATTCCGTGTTAAAAATATTTTCTTCAAAATTATATATAATAAAGCCTTTATTTCTATATATAATTCCAATGAAAATTCAAGTACTCTATGTGAGTTTCATCAACTAATTTGGTTTTATTTTTAATATTAATTATTCAAATTTACTCTAAAATAAGTAATATAATTATATTACTATAATTTATATACATTAATTTTATTATATTGAGTAAAAAATTAAAAACTATTCAACATTCACATTAATTAAGAAAAAGGTCTTTTTCAATAAAGATGCGTGAAATACCGCCTCTACAAAAAGATTCATTCGGTTTGTCATCCCCGACTATCCAATTTGATATCAATGATGGATTTGATGAATAAATATGGTTTATATAATAAAATAATGATTTTTAAACTTCAAATTATAATAAACTATAATTCGATACATTCATTGATAAGTGTGGTCATTAATTCTGATCATGTGCGGACTACCACCTCCATGAGCGAAGAACATAATTTTTCATCACCACCCATATTTTAGGGTTCAAATAATGGAATTAATAGATATATATGATAATTATGAAAATTTTAATCTTATTAATATATAATTTTATCCTAATCAAATGAAATTCCATTGCTCATGTATACATTATAAAATGTTACTCTTTTGGTTGGTTTTACTACCTATTTGAACAAAGTTATAATGTTTATTCTATTAATTATTAATGACAATTATACAATTATAATAACATATATTAATAATAAATTTAATATGTATTGATGTTTATAGTGAGGAGTTATTAATATTTAATATAGTTATTAATATTTAATATAATTATTAATATATCATCTTTAGGTAATTAAACACACAGGAACTAGTTTATTGTGTTTTCAATTTTCAAAATCCATATTCATGTATTTAACATAATTAAAATGGGACCTAAATAATATTTGGAAAACAAATTAATATTATATAATTAATGATATTTTAATGATGAAATTGAAACTTCTTAGTAAGAATCATTCATTTCTTCAAGATGATTATATGAAACAAACAATTGAATGTTCCAACATCTGATAATGAAAATTAACTATAATCAATTAATATATTTATAATATATTGTTATAAAATAACTATAAAGGTTATTATGTTTATAATAAGTTTTTAATATATTTTATTCTATAGTTTATGTCCTTATACATTATTTTAGTTCACTGTTGAGTAACTAGTTCATCTCCAATTCCTCTCTTAGAGACATGTTTTATATTATTCACCTAAATTCATTTATGTGGTGTATATAATATATATTTGACATATCATATCATAAATTATATTTTAATTGTGATATTTAAATGTTAAATTAGAGGAATTCTCTTTCAAGGGGTAATTATTTAAAAAATTAGATGTTTAATTTGTTTCTTGGTCTCATTTATTATTCATTAAGACAGAATATGTTTTGTGAAACATATTTTCATTGAATGGTGCGTACACATCCCACATGTATTTTTTTAGTATTATCTATTTATTTCATGGGATTTACTATCCAAACCATTTTTCATTATTTAGTAGGCTATTGATTCAGTTTTCTACCCAATAGTGATTATTTTTGGGAATTAAACTCTCATTCATTTATTTATTAATGTTATCTTAAATATATTTCATATATGTTTTGAATATACTACCATTTGGTTTTGTTATTTAGTATTCTACCTTATTTTACAAAAGATATACTTTCCTACAACATAAACAATTATATATATATTTCCTTTCTTGGGATAAGTTTCCTTTAAGGAATATTTATAACTCAAGTATCCTTTTATTGAGTTATATTGTTTAATCATGAACGTTTCTCATTTATACAAGACCTCTCTTACCCAAATAATTAATTGGGTAATAATTTCTTTATCCCTATAGGTAAAAATATATTTTAGTTCAAAAACATTTCTTATCTGTCATTTTACAATTTGAGTTTTGAAGAAACTCATTAAAAATATATTAAAAATGGGTTTTCATTTCTATTATATATGTTTTCCTTTCCTCTCCACATTAATTCAAGATAAAACTTTTTCTTTTAAATGCCCTATTATTGATGTTTTTTAAAAGTAATTACTTTTAAATAGTTTTCAGTTCACCTTTTGAAATATAATTATTCAAGTAACCCACAACATCATCTTTTATGTTAATATTAATAATGTTTCATAAAATATATTTTATGTTTCCACATCTATGGCCCATTAAATTTTCAAAAGTGTTTATAAAATACGGTTTCTTTTTCACTATTTATACACTAATATTTATTTGTTTTTGTTTTTGTTAACTCATTGTATCAAAAAAAATTAATTATTGATCCCTTCGTGTGTGATATCATTCGATGCATTAATTTAAAATTATATTTTAATCTATGAAAACATCCTTCCAATATTAATTTATTACATTGGGATTATGTTATTTTGATATCATTCACCTTATTTATTTTTCTGAATATTTATCATGTTATTTCAGTATTGAAATATTCATATACTCCTTTATCTATTTGGGATGAATATAAAATTTTACATTATTTATATTCAATAATGTTCACCGAGA
Organism: Viscum album; assembly: GCA_963277665.1. Taxonomy (NCBI): domain Eukaryota; kingdom Viridiplantae; phylum Streptophyta; class Magnoliopsida; order Santalales; family Viscaceae; genus Viscum; species Viscum album. The sequence goes on along the minus strand of OY728123.1, from coordinate 2,056,403,178 downwards.
AGGAATGTTATTCTATTAACAAGGTTAAAATTAATGGCATATCATGTATTGTTATTCCAAGGAAAAATATTATTGTAAAGTTTATTATGTATTATTTTACCATCCACATTCATTCACATTATGGGTTATAATCACGTTATCAACTCATTGAAATGTGGATGTGTATTGTCATACATGGTGACAGTTGACTGGTATCATGCATCGTTCTTATATTGATATTTTGTAGTCGTCATTATATATATAGACTTGTTTTTATTCATCTAATGGTTCTGTAGAGAATAGTATGGAATGTCATGTTTACTCATACGATTACTGCACTGGAGTTAAATATGTGACAGGGGGGGCCTAAAATTATATTACCCCTTAATGAGTCGTAAAGAATCATGAGACCAAAATGTTTGAGTATTTGGGGTATTCCAACCAAATTTATCAATATGTTTGGAATTTGGTCTCAATGGTAAGTATATATATTGGAATAAGTCCTTTACAAAATATTTTTTATCTATGACATTATGTAACCCACCATTATGCGATCAATATTATTGATATCTGGGTATTCATTAATTTTTGTAGATATATAATAATCCCAGTTTTTTTGTTTTATAGAATTATTAATATTATTTATTCCATCAATGTTCTATGGTTTTTATATCCTTGGTTACATGTTTCCCTTACTAAATTTATTTTTTATTACACCTTTATTAGGTATCCAATCCCTAGCTTGTGAAAAGAGGTAGTACATGTGTTTTTTGAAGGATTACATGGGTGAAATAATTTATGGGAGATGTTTAAGACTCATTATTGATTAATTAGTTTCATATATAATAAATCAAATGTCTTATTGATAAAAATAACAAAGGCTTTACTTGTTATTATTCCGTCCTATTTCTATAAATATTTAATATTGAAAATATCCTTGGGATGTAAGAGATAGAATAATAATTATTAATTTTATAATTAAATGAGTTTATATCTAGGATTTTATAGTTGGTATAAAAATAATGTGTGTAATGTATTTGTTTATGGAACTGTATTCAGGGGTATGGGTCTGGGCATCATGGTTGGTATCAAAGGAAAGGTTTAGATAAATTGGAATATTTTGATGTTTGTTGTGGATAATTTAAGGGTTGATAAGTTAAAAATGATAAAAATATATAACCATTGGTAATATTATATTGTTTTATGCTGTGGAAGTAATTTGAATTTTATTTTGGGATTATTTTCACACCCAATGATTTTAAAAGAGCACTATGTTCAATAGTGTACACAACAAAAAACACCATGTATAAACAAACCACAAAATATTATAATTTACTGACCATTATAACATAGCTATTGAATTGTTTGGTCTGAATTTAACTAACTGAATTATGAAAGAATATGTATATTTTTTCTAATCAATAAAATCTTATTGATATATTATTTGGAAATAAAAACATGATTTTTTAAAGATATTTCATTTTTCAAAATAAATTATATTCAAAAATTACGTTTATTGATTGAATAATATATATAATTTTTGGGAATTTCATAAATAGTTTTTGAAAGAAATTGTATCATTTTTAAAAAGCATCAAATCAAAATCATCTTGTAGGTAATTTTTAATATTTTCCTAAAATATGCACTTCCTAGTTAACGGTGAATGTTACTAATTTTTATATAAAATAGTATATTTGTTTCAAGAATAAACAAATTTCCATTTTTATAAAATGGTTTCAATATAAATTTAATTATATAATATTATTAATTATACAATTAATTTAATTATAATGAATTTTATGGTTAAATATTTGTAAAAATATTTTTATACAAAAAGGTATTTTTTGACAAAAAAATATTTTTCTTATTTTTCATTTTTATCTTAAATTAATTTATAACACTTTTAGAAATTAAATCATGAAAAATTTATTCCATATTTGGGATTAATAGGTATAATTTTCTTACATGATTCGCTTTTATTTTCATTCAGTATCACTAATAACCATAGTAAATTTTTGTTACTATAGTAAAGGTAAAATTTCTTAATTAAGGATTTAACTAGTCTGATAATGCTTCAAATTCATTAAAAATTTAATTTTTCCCCTTTATGATTATATTTAATCCATAATCATTCAATCATTAAAAAAATGTCTTTTTTGCATTTAACATTTATTTTTGACTTTATAATATTTATGTAAATGATAAAGTCTAAAATTTCACGTTTATTATATTAGAATATATAATATTTTGTGATGGGGATAAAAAAACTGTATTTTTATTAATAGTTATTTTAATGTTGAATTAATTTTTTAACAAAATATTTTTTTTATTTTTTGGGTATCAAATAATTACCTTAAATTCTTACATGTTGCTAACAAAGAGCATGTGCAACAAGTGGAATAGTCAAGTGAATTATTTTAAAAACTTTAAAAAAATTGAGTTAAAGTATCTCAAAAACATTCAAGATATGTATATAATATCAATAATTTTTTATATTTTTATATTTATATTACATTAATTCTAAGTTTTTCTCAAACTCAAATTATGTGGATAGCTCTAAAAATGAAATTAAAAGGATTTCATTTCAAACAATAATTCATTAAATTATTTAAATAAAATATAAACAGTGAATAAATAAAATTATGAACATAACTTTTCTAAAAGTTTATCCCTTTTCTATTTATAATTTAATTTTCATGTTATATGTAAAATTATTACCCTTTAATATTGATAAACATGTCACAACAGTTAACATTGAAATTGGTTAACAAAGGGGTTAAACTAAAGGATAAGTTTTATTATTCTATATAATCCATTGAAAATTTTATTGAATGATTATATTAAGACAACATACTACTTATATTCTAGTATATTTAATTTTTTAACCACTTTAAATGAGTTAGACACATATTATATTCTAATATTTAATTTATTTTCAGAAATGACATTAATGTTATTTTATAAAAATTAAAATTTAATTAAATTATTTAAAATTCTTAAAATTACTATATTATGAAATTTTAATTTTATAAGGTTTAATATATCAACAATGGTCTATTTGTGGGTTAATTTTCCGATTATAATAACTTTATTTCCCCCTAAAGAGAAAAAACATTGTTGTTGCGATAATTGTCAAAATAGATAATAGATGTTAAACCAAATGATAAAGATCAAAACTTCACCTAAACTTTTCAAAATTTAATTTTATGGGATTTTTTAAACTTCTACTCCTATTATATTATTATTATATCTATTTGGATCAATTAAAACATGAAAAGTATTTTATATTAATTTAATACCTTCAGAAATTTGAAGAATGACATTCTATCTCTTATAAAAGGGCCCCACATATCCTATTCTCTTAACACATCAAGAGACTTTTGGTTCAACCGATACATACCCAAATACCTTCCTAACAACCCTAAACATGTTATAGAGTTATTTTTTCAGAACAATACCAAACATATATGGCTTGAGGTGTAAACCAATAGATGTTTCTTGAAAAAGAGGTATACCTTTTAACTGAATGCCTCTATTTTTTTCTTATACCGATTTGAAATGTTATTCAAATACATTAATATAATAAAACATGTATATAAAAGATAATAATATTATTTTATTTTATTGTATTAACCTATATACATCTTCTTTTACATCAAATGGTAAATGAAACAATCATTCATGTATATATAGGACTACCATCTCACAAACTGATGTAATTCAATTTACAAAACCACCTCTCATGGATGGTTATAATGATGTATTTAATGTATATAAGATAATAATGATAGAATTATTATTCTGGTAGGATAATATAACACATATTTTATTTCCACTAAATCTATTGTAAAATGATGATGTCGTTTATGAATACATCTAGATTACCATGTCCCCGAAGTGATGTGATTCATTTTTCATCAACAATTCATATGGGTGGTATATATAAGTGTATTTAAAGATTTAATATGTTTATTATATAATTATCATTCTAGAAATATAAAATATTTCTTGGATAAATTCAATCATGTTCATTGAAAAATGGAATAATTACTCAAGTGTGTGTACGAACAATAGTCTACATGATTATAACATAGTTCATTATGCATAAATATTGTCCATAGTTGGTTTTATAATTATAATTTATTTATAAATTTTATAATTATTTCATTATAATTATTCTCGGTATATTTGAAAAATTACATCTTTCATTACATTAATTCTAGCAATTTTTCTTTGGGAATATGAATCGAACATCCTCAAAATAACACACAATGACTTAACTAAATAAGTAATTAAATATTTCATTAAAAAAATGCAATAAATGATTTGAGGAAAAGGTATTAAACATGATAAAGGTTCTTAAGAAATTAAATAATTGATATATGTTTATTATATATGGTATAAAGTAAATGCGTGTAAATTATGGACATTAGGTAAGGGGTTGTCATCTCAAATCATCTTCTAGGTGAATATGTTTTCTTATGTGCACGTCCTATTTTATGAGGCATATATACATTCCATTTTTTATACCATTTTCAATTATTTAATACATATGTTATATTATGCACAAATATTCATTTATGATGTGTATATACATCCTCTTAGACATTTAATTTCTTTAATTTAATTATTCTTCTGATATTCTATGTTTCATTTCATGTTAAATGTTTTTTGGGATTATGATTCATTGATACCAAAGTGATGTAGTTTTTATGATTCAATCTTATAATTTATCAGGATGTCTCAATATTATGCTTAAAATAATGTAATGTTATGATCTATATTAATATAAACTTATATATTTTCTTCTCCAATGGATATTTATAGAGAAAATAATATTTCCCATAATTTTTGTCTCTTTATGCCCTTAATATTTCAAAAATATGTTTTTATGAGAAATCACTTTTTTTTCTCTCTTCAGTCAAAAAAACCTTTTCTTCCAATACCATTTTTTCTAAGAATGTTTTAAAAAATTATTTTAAACATCATATAAATGATTTGTTAAATAAATTTTTACACAAATTAGAATTTTTGTAAAAAAAATAGAAATTAATCTTCATATCATTTTTCAAACAAGGCACATTTTCCATTTAACTAATGTGTGAAAAGAACCTCTATTTTAACATGTATAGCACTAATAGATATTTACCAATTTCATAACAATTATTTTATTTCAAGATTAATTTATAATTCTTCAAGACCAATTTCAAATATAATTGTTTCAAAAATATTTTATCAATTTTTTATTTTGAAAAGGGTTATTTTCAAATAAATTATATTTTCCTGAAGAAACTATCCAAATTACTTTTCTTTTAAAATATTCTTCTGTCTAATATGATATCCTTTGATTTTACTAAATCTTTACTCGGGTTATAATCTAAGGATACAATTATTATTCTTTATAAGAATGGATTATATTTATAATTACATGATGTATATGCAACCTATTTATCTTCCATGGGTTATACCATGATAAAATGCATATGAAACATTCTTCTTTTTCATGGGTTATGCTTTGATAAAATGATTAAATGATTAGGAAAACTATTTCTTTTATAAATATTATGTTATGATGAAATTTTTATAAAATCCATCCCATTTTTTGGGTTTTTCTATGATGGATTTATTATGATTGTGGCACACATATATATGATTTTCATTATACGATGGTGGTACATATATCTACCTCTAATAAATTGTGTAAATATTGATATCTCATGTCATAAACATGACTGAAAGGAAGTGAACCTAGTTCATTAAGGGAATATTTCCACTATGATAGTCTTGGGATTGAACCTCAACTACTATGATGGTTTTTTGATTGAACCCTAAACACTTCGATAGTCTTGGTAATGATCTTTAAATACTAAAATATGATTTTATATGATTTTTTGAATGCCAAAAATATATTTCTTATGCCAATGTTATTCTCTCATGGTTCATGTTTTTTTATTCTAATATGATTCACATCTTAGGTACTTGAAATATTAATTCCATGACTCGATTTTATGAACTATGGTATGTAGTGTATGGTTTTCAACAATTATTCACCAATTATTATATGTACGTGCTCATGATATGTTGATATCTCACTTTTCTACCATTACTAACCATTTGATCTCATCATTTATTATGTTTCATTTCCATAGGTTATGATGAAAGGTATTAAGTATAATATGACTATGAATATTTCTATATATAAAGAACATAGCAGGAGATGATTTAGATTACCTATGGTATAGTTGTTTATTTTCCATGTTTCTAAAGCCACTATATGTATATGGTATTCCAACATGTCTTTGAGTAATGTAATCAATATTCAACTAATAATATGTAATATCTATGTATGATAAGATTGGTTCTTTACATTTGGTATCAAAGTAAACGATTAGTTAACCTTTATAAATAATGATTTAAAAATTTTAGTGATAACTCTAAGGATATATATATAGATAAATCAAATGATATATCTAAGTATGATTCAATGTATTAAAAAATTTCCTAGAATTTTGGTAAAGGATGGAGTGAGTTTTTTCCAAGGAATTGCATCCCAGTATAGATATTACAATTTAATTTTTCATTATCACATAGTTATTCATGGGTAATGATGCTATAATGTACATATTTATATATACTCAATAATCACATAGTTAATGAGAATAGAACTTATAGCACAGCTAGTTTGACACCCCTATGGGATATGATTTGGAAATTAATAAAATCTTCACAAACCATCATCAATGATTTAAATATATGATGAATTTGAATGACATAGGATAAAAATAAGGTTTCATTAGTTAAAAATATGTTGAAATTATTCATACATCCTATAAGTATTTTTTTATGATTTTGTAGTTCCCCACTATGATATTGTTTCTTAGGATATGATTTTTGTTTTTATTCAATGGATTGAACCAAAAGGAACCACATTAATGTTGAGTTAAATTGAAAATGAAATGCTTTTATTCATAATAAGGAAACTTTTAGTGGATCTAGAATGAAAAATCACATTACTATTGTCTCATAACATTTTCAATCTATAAATCTTACTAAATTCTAAATGAGAAAAGGAGGGTACAATGTTTTGTTCAGTCCTTCATGAGGGAATATTCACCGTATTTTTGTGGTTTTGATGATCTTCTAATTGATAAAAATGTATTAGTACCAATAAAAATATATATTCATTTCTTCAGTGTTTGTAACATGATAAATTAATTTTGGATGTATATCATTTGGAAGTTGAAGTGGATCAATGGGGGAACCTCATCAATCATACAATGGAACGGGATGAAATTTACTCAATTGAGTGGGATGCATTTACGAAATTATTTTTCAATTAGTACTTTCCACATATCCTTCATACAATAATAGAGAAGAAATTGCTTTAGATAATGTTCAAAGATGATGAAATTTTTTGTTTCTATGAGGAAACATTTAAAAGACTTGGGAGGTAGAATTCTATAATTACCATCCATAATAAAATGTATGGTTGAGGGATTCGTTATTGTATTAAAACCAAGTATGTAGAGGTCATTAGAAAAAAGGTACTTCATTAGCTATGAATTAATCATTATATGTTCTCTTAAAGTGGAAATGGGGATAAAAGTTACCCATTAATCTCATGGTTTTGATAATAAAATGAAGATTGAGTTCAAATGAAACTCTAAAAAATATAGAGAGAAGAAAATGATTTATCCTTCAGGATTAATCTGTTGCAGTAAACATAGAAGAAATTTTCTTAAGAGGACTAGGAAATTAATTAAGTGTCAGATGGAATGTTGTTGTGAAAATGGTTTCTAAATTGATTTGTGGAAGTTAACTAAATATTCAAATATAGAGAAAGTTTCATAGAATGCACCACCCACACTCTTGTGTTTGAAATGCCAGTTCTATGGTCATTATGCTAACCAGTGACCAATTATGATGGTTAATTATAATGATCATATTTATCATCCTCTTAATCCAAGTGAAAAGGTTAAATCTCATGTGATCTATATTTTTGATGAGGATTTAAATAACAACATGGTGAAAGGTACACGCAACATCCAATCTAAATTTTCTAATTTCTTATTTAACTCTAGATATACCCATTCCTTCATATTTGAGGAATTTTATATGGGTACAAAAATTCAACCCAAATTATTAAATGTAAAATTAGTAGAGAAAACCCCTAATATTATAATGATCTAATATCAAGTATATGATTCAACATTGGTTGATGTTTTTGGGGATGTGATTCCATTATATATTTTTATTCATCTTATGGATGAATTTGATGTTGTCTTTGGTATGGATTTTCATTATCTACATAAATACCACATAAATTGTCAACTAAGGGAATTCATGTATGAAATTCAAAACCAAAATATGATAATATATAAACTAGATGATAATTATGAACTTTGGATAGATATCAAATCCCTTTTATGGGCCTTTATTCCTAATCAGAGAAAGTTTTTATCATGGAAGGATCGGGAGAAACCCTACATCAATGATATGCCAATTGTGTGGGAATGTATTAATATATTTATGGAAGTGTTTCATAGTCTTTCATAGAATCATGAATTAAATGTTTCAATAAAACTCATACATTATGAAACACCAATTTCAATGACTCCATATAGAATGGCAACGAATGAGTTACCCGAATTGAATGAGTAACTACAGGATAACTTTGGAAAGGTATTCATTAATCCTTGTGCATCATATTGGAGTGAAAATGTTATTTTTTTTAAACAAAATATAGATATAGGTGACTCTTCATTGATTATCAAGACCTAAAATTGATCACAATCAATAATAAGTATCATATTCCTCATATCTATGACCTATTTGATCAATTTCTTGGTGCTAAATAATGTTACAATATTGACTCTAATTCTAGATATGCTAAATTGATGTTTAAGAGGGAGTGTATACCCAATATCTTATTTTGTACATGGTATTGAAACTATTAATATATAGTGATTTCTTTTTTTTTTCTTAGTAATTCCCCCACTATCATTAGGGATTTAAATAATAGTGTCTTTAGAGATTACCTTGATCTGTTTTTGATTCTCTCTATATATGATATTCTTATATGTTAAAAGAGAAATTAAGATCATTATGATCACATGAGAATTGTAATAAATACCATAATGATGTATAAACTATATGAAAAATTTAGAAAATCTAAATATTTGATGAAAAAATGATTCATTTCCCATCATATAATGTCATGAGTGTGTATATCAGTAAATCTATCAAAATTGGTGGAAATGTAATGTTGTTCCAAACTAACCATGGTGACGGAGATCTGTGGTTTTCATTGTCTAAATATATATTATCGATGATTTGTGGAGAATTTCTAATAACTATATAACACACTCACCAATTCAACTCTTAAGAGAGCCAAGTTCTTCTATACAGATGAATATGAGGAAACATTTAAGGAACTGAAGAGAATATTATTCATCACACCAGTTATAATAATGCCCTATAGTTGAGGGGGGTTAATTAATAGTAATTCTTCTATGAAGGTATTGAGATGTGTTCTTATATACATTGACATGGTTATAGAATATGCACCACATAAAATTAATGTTCATGAATTTGTTTTTACCAAACACATGATTTGGAGTTAGCCACAATCACTATTTCATTAAACTTATACTAACAAATAAATATTAATTTCTATGGAGAAAAGAATGATATATATACTCTTCAAAAAATATTAATGTTTATACTCACATAGAATGAGTTTAATATACATCAGGGAAGATGGAAAGTGTAGATAAATTAATATGATTTCTCAATACATTACCACCCTGAGAAAGAAATAAAGGTGGCTAATTCATTGATTTGAAATGATCATGCAAGATTATCTATAATTAGGATAAAAATATCCAATATTTAAATTTTATAAAAGTGTAATTCTAAACATCTTAAATAAAATGGATAAATAATATCTTGGTTAATGGAATGTTAAAGAATCTATCAAAGTGAGGATTAATTTGGAATATAAGGAATATGTATAGTTATTAAATAAGGTTATAAATGTTCCTAAGTTTAACCTTGATCATATTGGAATTATAAGGTTCTAGAAACTTTTATTTTTTTCTTCTATACAATATTTGAAGAAGGAATTTTTAGATGAAGCTCATAATTATTCATTCTCAATTCAACCTAGATGTATGAATATATATAGAGATTTTAAAGAGTATTTTTAGTGGGATGGAGTGAAGAGATGTATCACATAGTTTTTATCTCAGTGATTAGTATGTCATCAAGTTAAGTCAGAGAGGGAAATTTATAATGGTTTTTTACATGCATTACCCACCTGAAAAATGAAATGGGAAAATATCACTATGGATTTAGTCATTGAACTCTCAAAAACCATTAAAGATAATAAAGATATATGGGTATTGGTTGATCTCCAGAAACATTCAGTACACTCCATATAAATTAAATTATATTTCTCTATAGATCATCTTCTTAGTAAATACATTAATGATATACTAAGCTTTCATGGAGTACCATATTCAATTATGTCTGATAGGGATCCGATGTTTACCTCAATGTTTTAGAGAAGTCTTCAGTAAGATCTTGATATATTATTGATTTTTAGAACTGTATATCATCATAAAATATATGGTCAATCTATGATAACAATTAAAACCTTATAGTATATGTTGAGATCTCATTCCCTATATTTTAATGGTGTTGGGTATCATCACCTTCTTTGAGTCGAGTCTTCTTACTTCAATAACATTCACTCAAGAATCCAGATATATACTTATGAAGACCACTTTAAAAAGAATTGTATAGCTTCATATTTTATGAATTAATTCTGAGAAATAAATATATTGAGTTCAAAAATATTTTAAGAAATAATGTAGAATGTTATATTCATTCAGTAAAACTTAATTGCAACATATGGTTTATAGAAAACATATAGTGATAATCGTCAACATGATCTGAAATTTGAAGTTGGTAATAAGATTTTTAGACATATTTTTCCATAGAACAAGGTAATGATATTTTAAAATAATGTAAAAACAAGACCTAGGTACATAAGTCCCTTTGAAATTTTTGGTCCTATTGGGATGGTATAATACTGGTTTATTCTTCAACCAAACCTATCTCAAGTTCAAAATGTGTTCTATGTATCTCTCATGGATACATACATACCTGATCTTTCACATATAATAAACTCAAATTTCATATCACTATATTAATATATTTATAATGGGGAATCCTTGATGGAAATTTGGGATCATATTTGGATAACGTTATACAAAACAGGACCCCTCGCATTATTAATGTTTTTTTTGTGAAACCACTTGTTTGAGGAAGCTATGTGGAAATATGAGTATATGATTTTGTAGAAGTATCCTATAATATGTGTATTAGAGTGATGCAGTTTAGTTTTATAAAAGGGTATAATTTAACACCCTTATATTCTATGAATTTTTTTTAATAAATTAATTTTTTACAGATTATGTCACACACAAAACAAAGTTTTCCAAAACCAAAAAAAAACATTAATATTATTATTTAAATAATACCATTATTCTTGAGACATTAAACATGTAATAAAAAATAATAATAACCATATTTAAAATATTAATTATAATGGTTTTATATAATAAAAATATATTGATATAAAAATACATAATTTTTGGAAAAGATTTTATATGATTAAAAATACTATTTTCTCATTATTTATTTATTTTTGTGAATAATAAAAAAATTTATTTTTGAAAATATAATAAAAAGATTTTTATAAATTAAACCTCATTTTATAAATCATCATGTCAAAATTAGCTTACGGTGAATTTTTTGGATTTTTCTAAAAAGATTAATTTTTTGATAAATAATCAATAATAATATTTGTTATTGAAAACATCTTTTTCGTTTAAAGAATTTAAAATTATAATATTGTTTTAAAATATGTTTTAATGATATATTATTTCAATTATACAATAAAATTTATTATTTTTTGAATCATTTTCTTATTTAATGTTGATATAAATAAATAAACATTAATGATTTTTCATTTGGAAAACTGTTTTCTCATCGCGTCTGCGAGTTTTATTGAAATTTAAAATTCTACACTTATGTGAATTGAATTTTTTAAAATGGATTAAATATTTTTAGTCAAAATAATCTGTATTATATAATAATTTCAACAAAATATTTTACCATTTTGAATAGTAGTCATTATAAAACATTATTTATCGTTCTTAGGGTAAAAATTAGTTTACTGGGTGTCAAGCTAAACCTATATGAGTTAAAAATGACAAAAAATATTTCAAACACCAATTTTATATCCTTAATTAGAACTTAATTTTCTAATTATAGATAATTTTAATTGTTGAGCCTTTTTACATGTGAAAAATGTGGGTACATATTTTTCTTTCCAAAAATTACAAGTGTGTCCCTCACCTCCCTTATAAAAGTCCACCCTTTCTTCTCTTCTATTCAAACTTACAAAACCATTTTTTAGCCAATTATTACAATATTATATTCATAAATTCCCTCATGTCATCCTCAAGTACTTATTTTATTCATAAATCCATCCAAGGAATGCTTTTTCTACAAAAGTAAGTTGGTATCCTGAAGAAGAGGTTGTGTTCTTCGACGACAATTCCTATTTTATTTCTTACTCAACCTCTTAAATTTTTTATTAAAACATTACTATATAATAACTTAAGTATATTACACATAAATATATTTTTTAATGATAATTTAATCTTGTGATAGAATTTCTATATCGATCAAATGGGATATGAAATATTCATTCGTGTGTAGGAAGACAACCGCTTCATGAACTAATGTTATTTGTTTCCATCACAACCTCTGATGACTAGATAAATTATAGTTTAAATTTATAAATAAATAAAAAATATATATTATTATACCAATATAATTTGTATATGACATATACCTTATAAATTTTCATTCTATGGAAATATGATAACGTCGCTCGTGTGTACAGAAGACTACCACCTCATGAAGCGATGTGATTCACTCAAACATTACATGGACAGTAAAAAATATGGTTTTGACAAAAATATGTGATAAAAATTACATAAAAATTATTATATAGTTTTTATATACTCTTTTCCTTTATTTCTTGAAATACATTGAGAAAATAGAAACAATATTCTTATATTTGTACGGCCTACCGTCTCCATTAACAGTGAATTTCATTTTCTACCTCTAGATTTTTTATATTGCACAAAAAATATATATTATGAATATATATGATATTTATATAAAATTTAAAATTATTTATATTATGTAATCATGATCAATTTAATAGGACCAATAAATAAAAAATCAAAACATACATACACAAAAAGTAGTTATTACATGAAACACGACTCTAACATAGACTTGTTAATAAATTGTTAGTAACAATTAACATGTAAATAATAAATTTTTTGATATATATATATATATATGTGTGTGGTTATATAATAGATATAAAATAAACTTATATTTATTATATAGGAGTTTGTATTGTGTACAAATGAAGTTGATAAATAAGGTAAGGGTTTTTTTCTCAATTTAACTTTTTAGAGACATGTTTTCTTATAAACATATAATATTTTGTGAGGTGTATACAGAGAAAATTTGACATAAAATATCTATAATTTATTTTTTCACATAATATTATAAGATTCATTTAACATTATTCTTTCTCAGATTGTATTATTTAAAGATACCATAGTGGAGAGCGTTTTTTTGTTAAAATATCATCGTTTATTAGGATTTCTCATTATTATGCTTCCAAATAATAAATATTTTGATATATCTCTCAAGATAATAATTTATTTTATTCTCTTTAGTTTATTTCAATATAATATATATGTTTCCTTCATTTTTCCCTATTTAAGTACTCAAGAATTCAAAATAATACCTTTAAGAAAAATCGTCTTTATTTCTCTCTTTGGTCAAAAACCCCTTTTCTTTCAACGCCATGTTTCATGTAAAAATTAAAAAAATTATACTAATAATTTATTGAATAGATTTTCACCCAAAGTATACCTTTTACATGAAAAATTAAAGGAATCCTCTAATTATTTTCCACAGATGGCCATTGTGTAGTTACTGTAAATGGGAAAAAATATTTATTTTAACATGTATAGAATGAATAGAAAACACATAAAAAAATACCATTATTTTATTTTAAGTATTTATTTATATGTTTTCAAGTTTATTTTCAAAGAAATTGTTTTCCAGAATATATTATGAATATTTTATTTCAAAAAAAGTATTTTTCAAAGAAAGCATATTTTACTCAAGAAATGTTCCAAGTGATTTTTCTTTCAAAATCATATTCTATCTAATATGAAATACCTTAATTTTATTTATGATTTAATAGGGATATGATCAAAGGATAAAATTATTATTCATTCTCTAAATGTTTTATGTTTATGATGATAATATATTTATGAAACTGGTTTTTCTTCCCTAGGTTATTCTATGAAAAAATTATAATGAAACTTGATTCATTTTCCATGGGTTATGCTTTAATGAATTGATGAAATAATTATTAAAACTTTTTCTTTTTCACAGGTTATGTTATGATTAAATTATTATGAAACCCATTTCTTTTCATGGTTTCTGATATGATGAATTTTTAATCATCTTATTAACGGCATATGTATGATTTCCATTATGTGAATTTTGGGACATATATTTTCCTCTAATACATATGGTAAATATTCATATCTCATTAGATAAAGAAGACTATAATAAGGATGAAACCTTATTTAGTAATGGAATATATCCACTATGATAGTGTTAGGAGTGAAACCTTACTACTAAGATGGTTTGGGGAGTAAACCCAATCAACTATAATTGTATTTACAATGAGGCTTGAATTATTGAGGTAATGATTTTATGTGTTTACACGTATCCCATAAATCTATGTCTTATTCCACCTTATTTTCTCACAATTCATTTTATTAGATTACATCATGATTCATGTCCTACAAACTGTCAAAATTTATTTATTGACTCGTGTTTATGATCAATGATATGCAGGGTATGGTTTTCAAATATTGTTATCATGTTCACATAACCTTATGCTCATGATATGTTGATATCTCTATTTTTAACCATTACTGAGCATCTGATATCAGTTTTTCTTATGTTTTATTTACCTGGGTTATGATGAAAAGTATTATGTATGATATTTCTTAGAAGGGTTATAGTTATGATGAAAATAGTTAAAGATGACATAGCTCACTTATGGAATATTTTTTTATTTATCTATGTTTCCAATGGCACATTACCTTTATGATCCCTAGGTATGTGATTGTACATTGTAATAAAAACTCATATAAAAATATATAATACTTATAAATGAGATTTTTGGTTGATTATTATTGGATTCAAAGGATAGGTTTAGTTAACCTTTAAAAAGTATGATATGAAAACTTTAATGAGAATTCTAAAAATATGTCTGATATTATGTATGAGGATAAGTCTAAGGATGATTCAATGAATTGGAAAATGGCATGGAATTATTAGAAAGTATATAGTGAGTGGTTTCCAAGGAATTACATACCATTCTAGATAATAAAAGTATATGTGGCTTTAGAATAGAGCTACCTATGGGTAATAACTCAAAAAAGGTCACATTGAGCTAGTCTCAATTGTCACCTGGTGCGTGAAAATATGTTTTCATGCACACCTAATTCGATACTCTTGAGGTATATTATTTGTAAATCCACAAACCCATTATGAGACATCATGAAGGATTTAAATAGGTAACTAGTTTGATTGAAATAGGATAAAAATATGGTATTATGTATTAAAAATTATGTTCCATGATTTATACATCCTATAGGTTATTTTTTAATATTATTTGGATCATCAATTTGATTATTGTTTCATACACTATTCTATTCATTTTAATCAATGGCCGGAACCCTAAGGAACTGTGATTATAAAAATTGTGAAGGAAAATGAAATTATTTTCTTCCTTACTAGCTAAACATTATGGGGGATTCAATGAAAAATCTTGTTACTAATCTGACACAACTTTCTTTAGCTATGAATCATATTGAACATCTGAAAGAGAAAATGAATGCACATTTTTATTTTGAGTCTTTTATGGGGAAATGTACACCTTATTTAATTGGATTTGGATATCCTCTAATTTTTACACAATGGTTCAATACCACTGAAATGTTATTTTCCATTCTCTAGTTCTTAGAACATGAAAAAAGTCATTTTGGATGACTAATATTCATATGATAAGGAGGATCAATAGTTGACTCTCGTCAAGAATAAAATGGACATGAAGAAATTGAATCCATGGAGGTGGAAGATCTTAAGAGATTATTTTTCAAAAATTAATTCCCTCATATCATTCTAAAAAATTGGAGATGAAATTCCATGAGCTAAAGAAGAAATATAATAATTATGTTGGTTTCTATAAGGAAAATTATACAAAACTTGTGTTGTACGTTTCTAGAATTTTCATCATTCTTGAAATTAAAGATTATCTATATTAATTGGATTAAAATAAAGTCTCTATAGGGAATTTTACATAAGGGACTCTAGTATCTATGGATAAACTGTTCGATGTTCTCCCAATGAGGAAATACAGATCATATTTACCCGTCAATATCATTTTTTTTACAATAAAAAGAAGATAAAGTTTAAAGGAAACTCTAAAAACCATTGAGAGAATAAGATCAACATTCCTTAATACTCAAATAGTGAAATGAAATAAGAAGGAAATTGTTTTCAGGGGACTACTATTTTTTCTAAATTATAGGAAGGAAGTTTATTAATAAACAAATTGTCAAAATGGTGGGAAGAAGTTAGTTACTGATTTGAATATATAGAAACTAAAAAGAATGCACCACCCATACTCGGTATTCCAAATGTGAGGAGTATGTGAACTATAATAACCAGCTCCAAAATCTAAATGTTAATAATGATTATGGATTTCATCAACCTCTTAAACTGATGGACAAGGGGAAATGTTATGCAATCAATTTTTCTGAAAAGGGGTGTAATAACATTGTGGTGAATGGTACACAGATCAACCACTATAAATCTTCTAAAGTCTTATTGGACTATGTATACACCTATTCATTCATATCATAAAACAACACAAGGGGATCAATATGTCATTAAAATGATTAGATGTATAATTGGTAGTGAAATCACCTAATAGTATGATGGTCGTATCTCAAGTACATGATACCCCTCATATTGGAATTTGTTGGATGTTGCATCCTAAGAAAATTTTCATTTTCCTCAGGTTCAGTTTAGTGTTATCTTAGGCATGGATTGGATTTTTCTACATAAAAACCATATTAGTTTTTGAGGATGGGATGTCACTTTTAATATTACAGACCATCCTATGATCATCTATCAATGTGTTCATAATTATGAACTTTTGATGGAGATCACGTTTACTATATGGTTCATGATTCCCATTCAGAATGAATTTTTATATAAGAAGTTATAGCATATAAGGGGATGTTACATTCATTACATATACCATAATAGAAATGTGAAAACATCACCATGGGTTTTTTATTGGACTCCCAAAAAAATATAAATGGAATAATACTATATGGGTTTTAGTCCTATTTCTCAAAAATTAAGATCACGTTATCATTATTATGTAATATCTATCTCTATATAAAATTTATAGGATATACATTGAAGATGTGGTAAGGTTTCAGGGGGTTCCATATTCAATTGTTTCTGAATGGGATTTAATACTTGCCTCAATTAATTGGTAAATTCCTTAGTAACCTCATGATATATAGTTGATTTTCAAATGTTATACCATCATCAAATAGTTTTATAGGATAATAAATCAATTTATACTATATAGAATATTTTTATATCTTATTCTCTATATTTTAAATTTGGTTGGGATCAACACATTCCCCTAGTTATGTTTTCATACCAGAATACTTTTCAATCAAGAATTTAGATGTATGCTTTTGAATCCCTATCTATAAATAAGTGTATAGATCCAATGTGTTGGAATAAATTTAGAGAATTAAAACAATTTGGTCTTTAACTAGATAAAAAATGATAGAGATGTTTATATCCATTCAACATCACTTAAGGGATACACTGAGTTGAAGAAAACGTTATGTTGATAATTGTTGATATGATAGTAAATTTGATGTTGGTAGAAAGGTGTTTCTAAGATATTATATAGGGAATAAGGTAAGGTGTTCTAGATAATAGGAAAAACTAATCCCTTGGTATAACATTCTCTTTGAAATTCATGGTCGCACTAGGATGATAGCCTATATATTGGTGCTTCTACTAAACCTCTCTCATATTCGTGATGTGTTCCATGTATATCTCTTGAGGAAGTACATACAAAATCCTTTACATGTATTGAACTCAATGTTTTTATCAATGGAGAATGATTTTTCTTATGAGTAACAATATGTGAAGATTCTAGATCATACAGAGAATGTTAAATGAAATAACACCACCCACCTAGTCAAATTTTTGTGGTGAACCCAATAGTTTAAGGATGCTATATGGAAACATGAGGATATTATGATCAATAAGTATCTTTATATGTTTGTATTAGAGTTATGTAATTTCATGGGTGAATGTTTTTAAGATAAATTGAATCTAACACCGCTATATTATCGAAAATAGTTTTTTCAAATAAATTAAATTTCATTGACAATTTTTTTTACACGAAACCCAATGTTTTAATGAACATATATAAAATATTAATAATATTATTTCAAATAGATAGTTATTAACTAGTTGTTAAAATTGTTGGAACAAATAAAAAACACTATTTTAAATGTTATATATAATGGTTTATATACAAATAGTGATAAAAATACATAATTTTCATTAAAGTCAATATATTCTCCTAAAACACTATTTTCATAAAACAATATTTTTTATTTATTTTTAAAAAATTAATTTTAGAAACTCTTTGAAAATTAATTTCCTAAAATAAACATATTTTTAATCAGGAAGTAAATTTTTTCTTGCTTTATTTTTTAGGGATGTTTTTGAAAATAGTTATTTTTCAATTAATAGTGAGAAATATTGGTTTTTATTGAAAATCACATTTTTTTAAAGAATTCATAAGGTTAGTTTTAAAAAAATAAATTCAAACTATCTAAATTATGGAAAAATTAATCCAATTTATTAAATATGAATCATTTCCATATTGAACATTCATATAAAAAAATTTTAAACATTTGAACATTTTCTCTTTGGAAAACAGTTTTCCCAACCTGTCTACGAGTTCAATTACAAATAGTCCCTTTTCCAGCTCTGAGAGTGGAATTAAGAAAAATAGATTCCATATTTTGATTTATAATATATGAGATTATCTAAAAATTGAAACATCATTTTCACCATACTGAATAGTAAAAATAGTAAAAAAAAAAGTTATCACGGTTAAGGTAAAAATGGGTTTACTAGAGGGTTAAAATAAAAGGATAGGAGTTAAAAATGACCCAATTTTTTTTAATACACATTTTATGGACATAATTCTATCATATAATTAATATTTCTTAATAATGTTATATTTTGAATCCTTTTGAGATATTAAAAACGTTCTTTTGCCCTTTTGGTCCAAATATTACAAGTGTGCCACTCACATCACTTATTAAAGGACACCCCTTCTGTTATCCACTTCATAAATATAAAACAATTTAGAACCAAAATTACATTCCCAGATACCTTAATGATGTGAATATTATATGTGACATCCCATCTCACATACCAAACACATTAGTGCCCCAATCTAGTGGGTCACATAACCTCAGGGGCGCCTCCCCATACAACAGAGGCTGGTGACTATTATTAAGGGTCTATTATCAATCATGGGAAGACTATTCCATATTTTTAATTGTAATACCATAATGGAAATAAATAAAAAATAACAATATTTCATATGACCATAAATAGAGTATTGCCAATATCACATGATAATCAAAACATGAAATACAATATCAAATCTGAATACTCAATATTTCATGTCAATATACATGCTAAGAGTCAAAATGAAAACACAAAAGTAAAAAAAACTGACAACTCCCAAGAGGATCACAAATCAGGTCTGGTTCCCTCATCCAAGCTCCATCCAAAACTAGTCATCTAATATAGGGCCTTGCCCTTATCCTTTCTAGAAAACATGAATTCTTTTCATGTATCGATTTGGTATCCTGAGTAGGTTGTGAGTAAAAATCAGTAGGCCACCACCAACAGTTTCTAAAACAATATCATGTCAAACATTGTATGCAGTTTTGTAAAGAAAAAACTAAATAAATAATTTTAATATTTTACACTTATTCATTTACTCATTTTTTAACCACATAACACTGAGTTTCTCGAGGACATAGGATCTATCAACACTTTCTTCAGAACATAAACTATCCGCAAGGGTTATTATATATCCAAATTTAATTTTTACCATTCATTATCCTAATTCATATATGAATTCCATTTTTATCATTCATTATTTCAAATCACATATTAATTCCACTATTACCATTCAATATTCTAGTTTACCCTATGGGGTTTTCGATATAGCAGAATATATCCCAGACACGGTTATTACATGTGAATTCCATTATTACCATTCATAATTTTTATCACACTCTGGGATTTTGATGCAGAAAACCGTGTCCCACATATAATTATCACATGTGAATTCCATTATTACCATTCATCATTTATTATCATACTATAGAATTTTAATGTAACAGAACATTTCCCATATATGTTTATCGCATTAATTAATTCTCTATTTAATTAATCAAAATCAACAATTTCATATACCATTTATTCCACTAATTAATTCAATAATTAATTAATCACATCAATCCCATTAGTTAATTCAACAATTAATTAATTGCCTCAATAAATTTCATTGTTACAACTATATATAACAATTATTTCAAAAATTAAGTACTGAAATTCATAAATTTCATCATAACAATAATTCATTCAATAATTAATTATACAATTTCAATAATCTCAATATCTTTATAATTAAATCAATAATTAATAATATCAAGAAAATAAATTTAATAATCCCCACCATTCCAATTAATTAATTCAAAAATTATTTAATCACATTCAAAAATCATAATAACTCCATAATAAATTCTATAATTAATTATTTCAAATCATAATCCCAATATTCCCAATTTCACATTTACTTCAATTAATTAATTCACCAAATCAGTTAGTCAAATTTAATAAACTCAATTGATAATCATCTAATAGAAATTCAAAAATTCCATACACATAATTAAAACCAAGACTTTGGGATTTGAATTATATACCTCAAAATTGAAGAAGAATGATCGTTAATTGATATTTCCAATTTGAAGGATAAAAATTAATAATGTAATAAGGAATATGATTTATATATGAATCCTACATCTAGGATCAATCAAATAAAGATATAAAAAACCTAGATCATTATGTTGATCCAACAGAGGATAAACATAACTTTTTTATCTGGGATGAGGAGCAGAAGATAGAGAGATAAAGAAAGATCAGAACAGGAAGAAACTACATAATCGGGTGGTACAGATCTTCAATATTCCCTTCGATACGCTAAGAACGAGGGTCTGGTAGGCATAGAATTTGTTTGGAAACCTTCAAAATCATGTAATAGAACATATGGTTGAGCAAGGGCCGATTAGGGTTTAATATTGGTGGTTCAAAAACTCTAAAAAAACTAATTTTAAGGTTAACTAAAAATCCATCCACTATATGGCGGGCAGAGGTGCACAATTCTCCAAACTGTGTGCCTTAATCGTGTGCCTTTTCTAAGGGGGGCAGAGCTTGACAAACTATACACCAGGTGTGAAAACCCTCTCTATCCAAGGTATCATATATTGTGGGGTCAGAGTTCATGTTTAGGTAAAACCAAGGGACAACCATGAACTTACCTCTTTCTTGTATTTTTTTTCAAATTTTCACCCAAACATACCCGAGGTTGAAACCTAAAAAAATTACTCAACACAAAAAAAATGTACCTATAAATGATCCTGAGACATCTCTAGAAATCATAGGAGTTTTACAATCTCCCCACCTTATAATAGCTCTTCCTACATCTATAGTCCCAAGAATATCTAAAAATTTCAGTAAAAATGATTAGGTCACAGAGCCTGAATATCCCCATCTCTCTCTGAAGTTTCCCATGAACATGGAATTATTTTCATAACACATAAACTAATAGCATGATCTTTCCTCGCAACATTTCTCACTGTTATCCAATACACATATCTGATGCTCCTCAAAAGAAGCAACTATATCATTCTCAAAATCATCTACATCAATTGCATGAAAAGGGTTGAGGTGATACCACAGAATTTTTGACATGTAGAAAACATCATGCATAGCACTGTATCTCTATAAAAGAGAAAATTAGTATGCTGCTAACCTGATTCCCTCTACAATATCAAATGGTCCAATGAACCTGGGCACCATCTTACCCTATATCAATATCAAATGGTGACCCAACCTAGGAGAAAATAGAATAAATACACAATCAACCTATGTAAACTCTATGGGTCATCAATTTTTATCAGCATAAGACATTTGTTGACTCTATGCCATATTCATATGTTTTCGAATCAATTGTACCTACTCTAACATCTCCTATGTGAGACTCGGTCCCAACAACTCTTCTTAACCTGCATCCACCCAGCATAGAGGTGATTTTCATGGCCTATCATAAATACCCTTTTATGGTTCCATCTAAATAGTTTCTTGGTAACTCTTATTATAGGAGAATTTCCCTAGAGCTAGGTGCTTCTCTTAAGACCCGTCGTAGTCTAGAACACGCGTTCATAACATATCATCAATCACCTATATTGTATGACACGACTTACCATTTATCAATGGGTTGAGATTCCTACTCAAGAAAACATGTGTACCAAGATGCTTCTGCAAAACCTATTACAAATTTCATGTAAAACATGAATCACACACTAAAACTATAGTTCATGGAACCTAATTCTAAAGGACTATCTCCAGAACATATAACTCTCCCAACCGATCAACAAATAAAGTCTTCCACACTATAAACAAATGTTATACCTTTTTCAAATGGTCTATAATAACCCAAATAGAGTCATTCATATGTGTCATCCTTGGGAGACCCACCATAAAATATATGGTCATGTCATCTAACATCCATTCTGAAATGGGAAATGGTAGTAGTCAACCACCATGTTTTTGATAGTCCACTATTCCCTGCTGACAGATGTAGCATCATGTGAGATTCCCTAATATATCCTTCTTCCAACCTGTCCACCAAAACAATAGATGTTATTCATAGTACATTTCGGTCACACATGGGTGTACTACCAACTTTGAGGCATGAAACTCACATATCAAATCCTCCCACATACTCTTAAGAACAAAAATTCCACTCCTAATATAGATGATATCATCCTCTTTTATGGTCCAATCAGATGGTGACCCCTCACCTTTGAGGATATCAATCATGTCCAAACACTCTATATCCTCATACTCTCTATCCCTTATCCATCTAAAAAGTTTAGAATCCACTAAAATTGGTATGAGTGTCATCTACAACAAACTCTATTGAACCACAATATGCTTCTCAGCTAGCAAATCCATCATCTTCCACTCAACACTAGACTCCTGAAGATCCTGAATCTAATTTTTTCAATTGAAAGCATCATCCACATTATTTACCTTCCTGGGTGTTTATTCCAGTTCAAAATGAAATGACTATATATAATCTACCCATCTCCACTTCCGAAGATTCAAATCTCACTGTGAAATCATATACTTAAATCTCTTTTTATCCGTATATATAGTAAACATTTTCTACAATATATAATTCTACCAACACTTAAAATCATAAACCAATGCTGCCAACTCAAGGTCATGTGTAGCGTAGGTTTTTCATCTATAATCAACTATGAAGACCCATACGCCAAGACTCGATCTCCCTACATCAATACCACTCCAATCTATATACCATAAGGATCACAAAACCCTATATACTCATCACCTTTATAAGGTAGGATCAGTATTGGTGTCAATGTAAACCTCTTATTTAGCTCCCTGAAAGAATCCTCACATTCTCTAGACCATTCAAACATTACCACTTTCTCAGTCAAGCTGGAAAGTGGTGCTCCCAAATGGGGAAAGTCAGGAATGAACCTCTAATAATATCCTTTTAATCCCAAAAATATACGGATAGTGAATGTAAATCCCAAATACTTTAAAGTGTTATCATTTTTGAATAAATGTATATTTTTTCAATCTTGATTTATAGGCAAAACCATGTAAAGATTACACTACACCCAATAATGAGTCGTCATACATTATACACAAGGCTGAGTTTTATGAAACAACAATATATTTTTATTATTTAATATAATAATATATAACTTAGCCAATAAGTTAGAGGTTATAAATAGTATTAACTAATATATCAAAATATATGGTTAAATTAATTGATCCTAAATTAATAACAAATGAATATTGGAACAAAATTAAATATATACGAATTTTTTAAAAAAGAACTATTTTTATGCTCCCAAAGTCATTTTATTATAATAAATTAAATTAATTACTATTAGTCAATGATAACAATTAAATCTATGATTTGTATATTCAATAAAATATTTTGTATATTTCTTCAATTTATTTGATAGTCCTGAGATAAGAACAAACCCAATATTAGACATAAAACCTATATTTTTATAAAATAAATTTTACTACCTCTTAATAGAAAACATATTTTAAATCCAATTGTTGAAATTTTTTTATAGATTTTTTTATACAATAAACTTCTTATTTTAAATATGGATAAAAAAATTTACGTTTGATTAATTATTAGTATTTTTTATATGTTTTTTTTATGAATAATGAAAAATACCAGATTTTAATTGAAAACAACCTTTTTCATCAAAAACATTATAGTGTTAAAATATATTTGGATTGTTTTAAATTATAAATAGATTATTCTTTTAATCATTTAATCCAATTTATTTCATTGTTATCAATTTTATATTAAATTTAATTATAAAAATATTTAATTATTTTTTCTATTTAAACTTTATTAAATTATTTTCTCAGTCCATCAATGACATTAATTTTATATTTATTACATTAACTTCTGTGTTTTGATTTTTTTAAAATGGATCACATATTTTTAATTATTGGGTAACAATTATTTAAATTGGTTTCTTTTATTTTTGGACATATGAATAGTAACATTAGTTGTATTTTTTTTACCTCGGTGAAGGGTAAATCTGGTAATTAAGGGTAAAAATAATATTAAAAATACTAGAAAATTCGCCTAACAGTTGTCCTAATTTAATGGTATTTTTTTAGATCCAGAACATCATTAGGAAAAAGTTATAACATTTTTATGCCACTTCTTTGAGAGTATGACATTTATTGTATTATATTTAAATAATAGTTGAAGAATTCATACTAATATTTTATTGACTATACCATTTTTAATATGGGGTTATACAGAAGATAAATTCGACTAAAAAAATTCATTTAAGTATAATTCTATTTTATTTATCAAATTAATTTATCTTTATTCATTATTAAATTGATAATTACATTCAATTCTTATACAATGATGATGTAGTAATTGTTTAATTTTTGTAAATATCAAAAAATTTATTTTAAAAATATTAAAATAAATTTATTATGGAATAATTAATGTCATCAATGAATTTTATAGAATAATTAAACATATTATGTATGTATTAATGGTTTTTCTTTTGAATTTATATTATGTATTGATATTTTTTTAAATTAAATAAATTAATAGTATCAAAATCAAAATTGATTATTCTTTAAAATAAATAATATTTTATTAAATGAAATGAAATTAATAAAAATATAAAATTTCTATAATATGTAGGATCGAAATAATGATGTAGATGCTCAATATACAAGAGGGTGTGAATTGTACACTTTAAAAACAATTCCCTAAACAAGGAAAGATCTAAGTTTAACAAAGTTAAACTAAGAAAATTCACAACACCTTTAACACCAATTAAATGATTGGAACAAATTATGAAGTTACAAACTTCTAGCTCTATACACTTTCTTAAATCTATAAAGTGATTCAGAAAAACCAGTTCCAGAAATATGGATCCAGAAAATGAAACTTAACCAAAGTTTACAATATGAGATTCTACCATAAAGCGTATAGAATCTAACTGAATCAGAGTACACAAGTGTAAGGAAGTATAAGACAGTTATAATTTTTTAAACATACAAAATGAAGCAGAAAAGATAAAATTGTAACAAAAAAGTAACAAGATATAAATATTTTAACCCAAAGAGAAGGGTATCCAACAACCATGGATAAAGGTCCCTTGATTTATACTTTCAAGAATGTCTATCTTACCCACACCCAGGTAATCCCTTGATACAAAGATTGGAATATCTATCTTGCTATCCCTGCAAGCCCTCAACTTCATGGTAGTTGTAACCTATGTCTTCCTCAGCAAGGAAGCCCTCAAACTTCAAGGTAGTCGGAACCTCTGTCTTCCTATCCCTGTAAGCCCTCAAATGTAATCACTAACATTCGGAGTCGCACGAAGAAATCTGAATGAGCAGTTCAGTATGCACAAGGCATGAAAAGATTTTCTCTCTGCAAATCCCCTTGACAACGTGTGGTCTCTAGAGTGATCAAATTCTTATTGAGCTCTTTCAAATGAGCTCCTATTTATAGTCTTGGTAGCAATGGTCGGCTCCCTCCTCCAACGGTCATATTTTATATAAATTTCAGATGGACCTATACATGTGTCACTCAACCAATGGTTAGTTAAAAACAGAATGGACGGCATCGTTTTATAAAAAAACATGTGTAACTGGAAGCACGACATCATTTTATAACAAACAAAACAAATCGAAGTGTAAGTAAAAAGTTTGGAGTCTAAAAAAAATTATATTCGGAGTCTATATTACAAGGATATTCGAATTCTTTTTATTAGAAGAAGTCAGAGTCGAATTTCATAAAAGCTCGTATCCATAATTTGTAATCAGAATTCACAACTAGAATTCGTAATGAGAATTCGTCAAAGAATTCGTAATGAGAATTCATCACAGAATTCGTAATGGGACTTCATCACAGAATTCATAATGCGAATTCATCACAGAATTCGTAATGAGAATTCTTCATCAGAATTCGTAATGAGAATTCATCATCAGTATTCATAATGAGTATTCTTCTTTAGAATTCGTAATGGGAATTCGTCATCAGAATTCATAATGAGAATTCGTTAGAGAATTCTTAATGAGAATTCCTCACAGAATTCGTAATGAGAATTAATCACAGGATTCATAATGAGAATTCATCATAGAATTCACAATGAGAATTCATCACAGAATTCGTAATTAGAATTTATCATCAGAATTCATAATGAGAATTCGTCATCAGAATTTGTAATGAGTATTCTCCATTAGAATTCGTAATGGGAATTCGTCATTAGAATTCGTAATGAGAATTCATCGTAGAATTCGTAATGAGAATTCATCATCAGAATTTATAATGAGAATTCATTATCAAAATTCGTAATGACAATTCATTACTGAATTCTTAATGAGAATTCATCATAGAATTCATAATGAAAATTCATCATTGAATTTGTAATGAGAATTCACTAAAGAATTCGGAATGAGAATTCAGATCCTGTAACAGAATTCTTAATATTTAAGTATTATATGATTCCGAGAATATAGATATGGATCCGATTTTTATACTTAAGAAAAATGTTGATATAAAAAATGAAAACTAGAAAGAGGTAAATTTCCTTATAGAAGTAAAACAGGG
Organism: Viscum album; assembly: GCA_963277665.1. Taxonomy (NCBI): domain Eukaryota; kingdom Viridiplantae; phylum Streptophyta; class Magnoliopsida; order Santalales; family Viscaceae; genus Viscum; species Viscum album. The sequence continues at coordinate 2,056,375,376 of OY728123.1, read as the reverse complement.
GTAAAAAAATATTTTCTTAAAGATAAGGTGTTTGTGATTTTCAAAACAAAAAGGAATAAAAAATTCATAAGGAAAACCTTATTGACTCAAGAATATCCCCCTTTTTGGAAAGCACAAACATCCTTACGAAAAGGAATATAAGAGCTTAGAATAAATTTATAGACTTTGAAATTAAATCTTATCTACCTTTGTTTATGAATGATAGTAAATATGAATAACTCCCCCTTAGGTTTTGGAACTCTAAGGATCGTATTGAATATTTCTGGAATGAAATTTTCATTATCATAAGAATGAAAAACATCATAATGTGGAGCTCCCCATTAGATAAGATCCATCTTAGTTTGGGATAGTTATTCTTTACTTACAAATTTTTCTTCTCCCTTTTAGATTCTTCCTTCTCCTCCTTTTGAGTAATTTTTCCTTCTCCCCCTTTGTGATTTTCAAAAAGAATTGAGGGAATGGAAAAAATAATGATGTAGCTGAAATATTAGTTCATGCAACAAACCAAAAGACAAGTAACCAGAATTTCATTACTATTGGAAAGAACTAGTACAAGGAAAAGAATACAACAAAAGATCGGAGTGGTCTATTTTGTTTCTTTTTCCTTGGGAATAAGAATTTTGAAAATTGTCTACAGTTTCTTCATTTCTATGTGTTCCTCCTCTACTTTCTTTTCTAATGGAATGATTCTTGCATCTTGAGCCTCCATAGTCACTACCTGAGCTTTAAGAGCTTCATCTGGCATTACAAACATTACTTCCAACAGAGTCCGGAGATCCTTTTCTTCCATGTAGTACTGGACTAGAGAACTTAGCTTACCATTCAGATCTTTGACCTCCTGCATCCGAACATCCTTCTCAGGAGTTAACTTCTTCTCAAAATAATTTGTAAGATCCTTGATTTTAGAGTCTTCTGTATCAAAAGCATCATTAACATCTACTTGGAATTAATCAAGGTTTTCCATCTCATGAAAAAATTTCTTAGACCACTAGGTTATCTTCTTGCAAGAAAATCTATGAGCATCATAATTGATAAGAAAGTTTTTATGATCAGACTCAAGCTTAGCACACCTATCGATCACCATGGATACCGAGTCTGAACATTGAATTATGATATGCTGAATCATCTGGAATCTGGATTCTATTGCTAGAAAAATCAAAATGATGTCCACCAGCTTCTTTAGGGACTGTTCAACAAAGTCATGTCCAAAGACAGATGACTCTGAATATGATATTATAGTTGGATATGGTTCTTCCTATGACTATATCAGCTTCCTTTTAGATGTTCCTCCAACTTCCTTCCTTCTTATAATATCTTTTATTGGAGTGTCAACAACCCCTTTCTTACCTTAATTATCTTTCAGAATGGTCTGTTCATTAGGAGATTCTTTCTCACTTTCTGGAAGTTTAACAAACTCATCTTCATCAACTTTCTCCTTCTCTGCTCCAGTTTCAACATCCTCAGGGTGTATAAAGTCATGATTGTGACTTTCTTCCTCTGATGGCTTGTTCATCTCCTCTTTACCTTTCTCATCAGCTCTAGGTGTAGAAATTTTTGAAGATCCGGCTAGGGATGTTTGGAGTGAAAATTTCTCGGAATCACTATCCTTCTCATGATAGTCTTCAACTTGTTTTATAACATCACCAGAGCCACCAATCCTCTCTGCTTGCTGGATTTCTTCTACAAATTGATGAACTCTCTGCATCAATTCCTTCTCAGCTTTCTTCTTTTTAGAATTTTCCGGAGTCTTATCACATGAAGTTTTAGGAAAACCTTCAACCGAAAAGGATTTCGGGATGGGTCAATTTTGAGATGATACTTTAGTGGCCTTTAGAGGAGATTGAACAATCTCTTCCTCTGACATATTCTTTTTCAACTTCTTCTCTTTGGCTTGCTTTTATAATTCATTAGTCCCTTTCTCTTTCAAGGCTTTATCCTCAGCAGGGTCCAATCTGAATTGAGGCTCCCCTTCTTTCCTTTTTCTTTATCTTGCCTCCACTTGGAAACTACATCATCTATAAAAGCATTTTGTTTCTTGGTTTTAGGGGGTGCGGATTGAGTTTCCTTGGACTTAGGTTTTTTCTCAGCAACTTCCACATCTTTAAATTGCCTTTTCTTCCCATATTTCTTTGATTGTTCTGGAGTTTGATGATCTTTCTGAGCAGCCTCATCCTTTTCCTCTAGTAAAGAATTGAATTCTCTGGATTCAACAGAAAAGGACATCTTCATTCTCTTCACCGTATCATCACTAACAAGCATTACCTTGGAATTCCTTGGATTCGAAGTGCAAGTAACTTTAAACGAATCAAGACACCTGATAATAAGCTTGGAAGGAAAGGTCGGATACATTATAATCTGAGCATTTAGATTCCCTTATTTAATATTCTTAACTATAATCAAAACATGCCTCATCAAATTTAACTTCCTTAGATTTACAAAGAAATCTAGGATGTATATATCAATCTTCTTGAGATTATCCTTATCACCCCTTCTCAGTACTAAGAAAACCTTGTACCCACAGCTGTAGAATCCGATTATTCTATGAGAGATGAGCAATATTAGTGGTCTTGACATCTTTATGACCAAGGCATTACTTGGCCTTGACTTTATTGAAACATCCTAACTCATCCAGCAGCTTATGTGAGAAAAACTCATCTTCACCCACATATGATAAACCCACCAAGCTCGTAGCCTTGGTGTAAGAAAGCTTGTAAGTCTTACCATAGATTTTAAAAGAGAATTATTCTCTGCAATCTTCTTCATAGAAGGAAACAGACTCATAGAATTCTAAAAGAAAATCTGTAAAAACCGGATCCTGATTTGCTGGATATGATAAGCATACATCCTCCCAGACATTGAGTTTGATTTTATTAGATATAATAGAATCATACTTTTAGAAATTAGGATGCACCATCCTCTCCCTGTAAATTAACCACTTAGAAATGGGCTTTGTAGTTGACATATATTGAGAAGTGGCTTCTACAGACATCCAGAACTGAACGCTTCTGAAGAAATCGGAACGGACTTGGTAATGATCAGAGCGGCCTTATGTAAGAAGGATAGATCTTTGAGACGCAAAATCTTGATATCCGATGTAGGGCAACCCTCGGGGGTCCCCTTTATATAGGCATCGAGGTGATGGTTCAACTTCCTTAGTTTATCGAACTGTTGAGAAACATTGAGATTTTATCTGACGGTTGAGAAACAATATGCAAGGAAAACATGACTATGATCTTCTAAGGTTTTAAGAAAAACATTTGGATTTAAGAAAACTAGAATCTGAAAAATTTAAAAACATATAAGAAAATACCAACAAGTAAAATATGATTACAAAGACATAAGTAACGAAATCATACCTTTTAGATTTTCTAGAAATATTGTTTGTAATAGGTGATTTTCTTCTTGATGAAAATTTGACTACAAAAATCTTACTATGAAAAACTCAGTACATAAACATGAGTACGAAAAATTTCATTACGAAAAAAAATCTCAGTACGAAAATTTCATTACGAATATTCTCATTATGAAAATTTCATTACGAAAATTTCATTATGAAAATTTCAGTATGAAAATTTCATTACGAAAGTTTTAGTACGAAAATTTCATTACGAATTTTTCAGTATGAAAATTTCATTATGAAAGTTTCAATACAAAACTTACATTATGAAAGTTTTAGTATGAAAATTTCAATACGAAAGTTTCAGTATGAAAACTTCATTATGAAAGTTTCAGTACCAAAATTTCCATATGAAAGTTTCAGCACCAAAATTTCATTATGAACATTTCAATAAGAAAATTTAATTACAAAAGTTTCAGCATGAAAATTTCATTATGAAGGTTTCAGTACGAAAATTTCATTATGATAAATTTTTAAAAGCTCATTACAAAAAAGAAGTTTTTGAAAATCCCATTCCAAAAAATCTTCAAAAACTCACTACGAAAAAAAGTTGAAAAACTCACTATGAAAAAAATTGAAAAACTCACTATGAATTTTTTTTTTGAAAAGATAACAAACAAATGTACTCCCCCTATAAAAAGAAGTTTATTACTGTAAGGAAATTGTTTCAATAAGAAGTTAATAAAGAAATATTACCTTGTGGTTTTCTTTCCTAACTTCTGTTTAATGTATTCAAATCTATCGGAAGGTAAAGATTTTGTGAAAATATACGCAAGTTGATCTTGTGTTCTGATAAACTGAAGAATGATATCTCCTTTTTGTGTGTGATCCCTAAGAAAGTGATTCTTAATATCTATGTTATTTGCATGGGAGTTATGTGCATGCTTTTTACTAAGGGTAATGGAACTTGTGTTATCACACAAAATTTTAGTCTTAGTAAAACTCAAGCAATAATCTGTGAGTGTGTGTTGCATTCACAACACTTGAGCACAACAACTTCCAGCTACTACATATTCAGCTTCACCAGTGGAAAGTGCTACTGAGGGTTTCTTCTTGCATGACCAAGAAACTAATGAATATCCTAAGAAAAGAAAAGTTCTGGATGTACTTTTTTTATCCATTATACACCCACCAAAGTCAGTATCTGAAAAACTCTTTATGATAAAATCATTTCCAGAAGTATAAAATAATCCAAGATCCATAGTTCCCTTTAAGTAGCGAAAAATTCTTTTCACTGCCTTTAAATGAGATTCCTTAGGATTGGATTTATATCTGGCACATAATCATATTGAAAACATTAAGTCTGGATAACTAGCTGTCAAGTATAGTAGTCTTCATATCATACATCTAAAAGATGTTTGATCCACTTGTTTCCTGGCTTCATCAATATCAAGTGTGTTTGAGGTACCAATGGGAATACTCATACATTTAGTGTTGTCATATCTATACATTTTAAGAAGATATTTAATATACTTATGTTGAGATATATAGGTTCCTTCTGGTTTTTGAGAAATTTGAAAACCATGGAAAAATGTTAACTTACTCATCTTACTAATATCAAACTCAGATTTCATTACAATTGAAAATGAATTAGTTAATGATTATTGAGTTGAACCAAATATGATGTCATCAACATATATTCGAACAATCAAAACATTTTTAATATCTTTATTTATAAAAAGGGTTGGATCTACATTTCCTTTAACATAGTTATTTTGAAGAAAAAATCTTGTTAGTCTATCATACCAGGCTAGAGGGGCTTGATTAAGTCCATACAATGATTTGGTAAGTCTATAAACATGATCAGGATGTTTTGTGTCTTCAAATCCAGAAGGTTGTTCTACAAAAAAATCATCTTGGACATAACCGTTAAAAAATCACATTTCACATCCATTTGAAAAACGTTTAAAATTGAATATTGCTACAAAGAAAGGAAGATACGAATAGATCCATGTCTAGCTACTGGAGAATAGGTTTGTCATAGTCTATTCCCTCTTGTTGATTATATCCTTGGGCAAAAACTCTAGATTTATTTCAAAATATGACTCCATTTTCATCACACTTATTTCTGAAGACCCATTTTACTCCTATAACCAAAGTTTCCTTAAGTCTTTAAACCAAGTTCCAGACTTTATTCCTTTCAAATTCATTTAGCTCATATTGCATGGATTTGATCTAATCATCATCACCTAAAGCTTCATCAGTGATTTTTGGTTCTAATTGGGAAATAAATGCTATATGTTCTACTTCATTCCTCAAGGAACTTCTAGTCCTTACAGGTTGATTTACATCACCAATGATACTATCACTGGGATGATTCTTATGAAATACCTGACTTGGGTTTTGTAAAACATGTTCATTAATATAGGGTAGAAATTCTTCTGGGGTAAGTGTTTCAGAGTTATTTTATGAAACATTTTCCTTATCAGAAGGATCTTATAACAAAGGTTGATAATCAGTTTTTGAAAATACATATGAGGATGTATCTTGGGATGGTTTAAAAATAAAATGATCAGACTCATAAAATTTTACATTTATTGTTTCCTCAACAGTACAACTGTTTTTATTGAAAACTCTTTAAGCCTTAGAAGTTGTGGTGTAACCTAAGAAAATTCCATCATCAGATTTTGGTTTGAATTTGTTTATATTATATTTCGTATTTAGGATGAATACCTTGCACCCAAAAACCATGAAGTAGGAAATTCTTGGTTTTCTACCATACCATAACTCATAAAGAGTTTTATTAAGAAAAGGTCTAATCAAAACTTGATTTATAGTATAAAAAAGTACTTACAGCTTTAGCCCGGAAATGTCTAGCTATAGATTATTCACTCAACATGGTTCTAGTTATCTCTTGAAGAATTCTATTTCTTCTTTCAACTACACCATTTTGTTGAGGATTTCTAGGTGCTGAAAAGTTGTGAGTAATAACTTTTATAAAACAAAAAGTTTCATAATCAGAATTTTAAAATTCTCCTCCAAGATCACTATTAATAGTTTTCAGTGGAATATTTTTCTCATTTTTTACTTGGGCTCTAAAACTATTGAAATAAGAAAAATCTTCAGACTTCTTTTCTAGAAAATAGACCCGTGTAAATCTAGTGTAATCATCAACTAGAAAAAATACATAGTATTTTCCTCCAATGCTTCAAGTTTGTGTTGGACCAAAAAGATCCATGTGCACCAACTGTAACGCATCAGTTGTTGAGACTTCACCGATTGATTTGAAACTAGATTTATTTTTCTTTCCATATTGACAAGGATCACAAACTTTAGAAGAATCAAATCTAAGCTATGGTATTTCCTTAACTAGTTTCTTCTTAGAGAGTTTACATAAGTTTATAAGGTTACTGTGACCGATTCTCCTATACCACAACCAAGAATGACCTTCCATTACACTTATACAAGGTAATTATTGGCTCCTTAGGTCTTATAAGTTCAAAGTGTAAACATTCTCTAGCCTATGGGAGGAGAGAATAAACTCTTCCTTGGAATTGTGTACTAAGCACTTATCATTCCTAAAATTCACAAGGTATCATTCATCACATAATTGACTAATGCTAATGAGGTTGTGCATAAGACCCTTAACAAACAAAACATTTAAAATCAATGTTTTACCAAGAAGAACAATATTACCTACACCAACAATTTCTCCCTAAGCGTTGTCTCTGAAAGTTAATTTTCCTCTTTTTGTCTTGATAATATATTCAAAATAGTTTTTGTTACCAGTCATATTATAGGAATATCCACTATCCATGTACCAAGTATTTGTGTTGGTACTTTCATTATTTAACTGAAAATAAGAAACAAGTTAGGTTTTCAGAATCCAGACTTGCTTGGATATGGAATTGTTAGACAAAAAAATTTTGGGTATCCACATTTTCTTAGAAAAATATGCTTTATGAAACCCAAGATATTGAACTCTATTCAAGGAACAATTTCTCTTCCAATACCCACCACTTTGACACTTTGTGAAAAAAGGAAATCTAGAAGGAACAAAATAGTTGTTTTTGAAAACTGGTTTTTGGTGAGTATTACCTACACCAGTACTGTTTCCTGGAGGTTTAATTTAAGAATACATCTTGTCGAAATTTTCCTTCCCAGAGGTAAATTTTTCAAGAAGCTTTTTAAGATAAAATATTTTATATTTCAGTCTAATGACAAAATTCCTATCCTAAGGAATCATTTCCATAGAGTTAGATTTTTTCACAAAAAAATTCATCTCTAAAATAGCATTCTTATGATCTTTAGAAAGTTCTTCCTTATTAGAATTTTCTTTCTCAAGGTCTTTAGAAAGTTTTTATAAAAGCACTTCCTTATCTCTAAAATTTGTAGTAAGATCTAAAATCTCTTTTGTAAGAATCTCTTCCCTAGTATTTTCCTTGTCTAATTTCCTAGAAATTTTACAATTTAAGGTTCTTCATTTTTTGAGGATGAAGTATCTTCATTAGTACTATTTTCAAAATAGTAATTCATTTCAAGAGATAAATTTGTTAAATCCTCGGCAGAGCGTACCTTGGCCATAAGACATGTATGTGTAAAAGAAGTATTAGAAATGAATCCCATATTTTTTTGAGCTGATGAATAATATTCCGAAGATTCGCTTTTTGAAGAGTCTCCACAGCTAGCACTCCAAGTAGTATTAGCTTTCAGACTTTTCTTAACTTTAGCTTTGTAAAACTTCTTCATGTTCCTTCCAAAATACCTATCTTTTCTTTCATTCTTTTTAAGCATAGGCTAATAAGGTCATATGTGTCCACTTATCTTGCATTTATAGCATGTGACCTCTGAATCTTTCTTATCTTTCTTTTCCTTCTTCTTATACTTGGATTGAAACTTTCTTTGACCAGCTATCGTGTGTATTCTTCGAGCCAAATTTGCTAACTCATTCTCTGAGACTTCACTCTCACTAGATTCGGATTGGATAATAACCTTCTTAGACTTGGATCCAGTTACTCTCTCAGGAGTCTTAGATTTCATGTGATTTGATGTTGTAGTAAAAGAAACAATACCATCCCCATTCTTCTTTTTGATGTTTTCAGCATCTCTCTTCATCCTTGTTTCATGTTGGAGAAGAGTTCCAAACAGCTCATCTAAGGAAATTTCAGTAACCTTCATGTTCTCATCAACATCTGTTCTCTTTGATTCCCACTCATTGGGCATAATATCAATGATCTTTTTAACAAGACCTTCATCATCTATACCTTTCTCTCCCATAGATTGTAAGCTATTCACGATAGTCATAAACCGTTGTTGCACCTTACAAATGGGTTATCCATAAGGAAAGTTAAAACCATGATACTCAGCTCTAATCATGGATCTTATAGTCTCAATCACTTTATATTTACCAAAATGTGTAACTTCGAGTTTCTTCCACATACAGTTAGTTGCTTCAAAAGAAGAAATTTGGCTATATATATTCCTAGTCATTTAACATAGTAGAGTATTTCGTACCTTATAGTTTAGTTGATAATCATGCTTCTCTTGGTTTGTGAAAGTATTAACTTCCTTATCAAGAATTTGATAACCTCTAGTAAGCATAAAAAAAATTTCTACTCCAGTATTGAAAACGAAATTCTTCATTCGATCTCTCTAATACTCATAATCATTGATATCTAAAATTGGTGGTCTTGTCGGATTTAAGTTGTCGATGAAACCAACATTGATTCCGTCCATCATAAAAATTATTTCTACACAAAAACGTGTTAATAAAAAAAGTTCTGATTCAAGGAGAATATTCCTAAGAAATAAAAATATAGAACAATGAAAAACTGAGCAAGAAAAACATATATGTGAGTATAATTATTTCAGATACCTCCTCTGATACCAATTGTAGGATCTAAATAATGATGTAGATGCTCAATAGACAAGAGGCGGGTGAATTGTACACTTTAAAAAAATGTCCTTAAACAAGGAAAGATCTAAGTTTAACAAAGGTAAACAAAGAAAATTCACAACACCTCTAACACCAATTAAAATATAGGGACAAAGTATGAAGTTACAAACTTCTAGTTCTATACACTTGCTTAAATCTGAAAAGTGATTCTAAAAAACCAGTTCTGGAAATATAGATCCAGAAAATGAAACTTATCCAATGTTTACAATATGTGATTCTACCTTAAAGCATATAGAATCTAAATAAATCAGATTACACATGTGTAAGGAAGTATAAGAAGTTTATACATTCTTAAACATACAAAATGCAGCGGAAAAGATAAAGTTGTAACAAAAAAAGTAACAATATATAAATCTTTTAACCCAAAGAGAAGGGTATCCAACAACCTTGGATAAAGGTCCCTTGATTTATACATTTATGATAGTCTGTCTTACCCATACCCAGGTCAGCCCTTGATACGAAGATCAGAATCTATGTCTTACTATCCCAGCAAGACCTCAACTTCATGGTAGTGGGAACCTATGTCTTCCTCAGCAAGGAAGCCTCGAACTATAAGGTAGTCAGCACCTCTGTCTTCCAATCCCTAGAAGCCCTCAAATGTAATCACCAACATTCAGAGTCGCATGAAGAAATATGAATGAGCAGTTCAGTACGCACAAGGAATGAAAAGCTTCTCTCTCTAGAAATCACCATGACAGCGTGTGGTCTTTAGAGTGATCAAATTCTTATTGAGCTCCTTCAAATGAGCTCCTATTTATAGGGTCGGTAGCAATGGTCGGCTCCCTCCTCCAACGATCATATTTTCCTTAAATTTTGGAGGTACCTGTACTCAATTCACTCAACCATCATTTAGTTAAAAACAGAATGGACGCCGTCATTTTATAACAAAACATGTGTAACTGAAAGAACGACATCATTTTATAAAAAACTTAACAAATCGAAGTGTAAGTAAAAAGTTAGGAGTTTAACCAAAAATTATATTCCGAGTCTATATTACAAGGATATTCGGATGATGTTTATCAAAAGAATTTTGAGTCGAATTTCATAAACATTCGTATCCATAATTTGAAATCAGAATTCACAACCAGAATTCGTAATCAGAATTCGTCAGAGAATTAGTAATGAGAATTCATCAAAGAATTCGTAATGAGAATTCATCACAGAATTCATAATAAGAATTCATCACAGAATTCTTAATGATAATTCTTCATCATAATTAATAATGAGAATTCATCATCAGAATTCATAATGAGTATTCTACATTAGAATTCGTAATGGGAATTCGTCATCAGAATTTGTAATGAGAATTCGTCAGAGAATTCGTAATGAGAATTCATCACAGAATTCGTAATGATCATTCATCATAGAATTCGTAATGAGAATTCATCATAGAATTTTTAATGATAATTCATCACAAAATTCGTAATGATAATTTTTCATTAGAATTCATAATGATAATTCTCCATCAGAATTCGTGATGAGTATTCTTCATTAGAATTCGTAATGGGAATTCATCATTAGAATTCGTAATGAGAATTAATCACAGAATTCATAATGAGAATTCATCATCAGAATTCGTAATGAGAATTCGTCATAAGAATTTGTAATGCGAATTCATTACAGAATTTGTAATGATAATTCATCATAGAATTTTTAATGAATATTCATCATAGAATTTATAATGAGAATTCATTACAGAATTCAGAATGAGAATTCAGATCCTGTAACAGAATTCTTCATATCTATGTATTATAATATTCCGAGAATATAGATATGAATATGAATTTTATACATAAGAAAAATGTTTATATGAACAATGAAAACAATAAAGAGGACAATTTCCTTATAGAAGTAAAACAGGGGTAAAAACATATTTGCTTAAAGATAAGGTTTTTTTTGTTTTCAAAACAAGAAGGAATGGAAAGGTCATAAGGAAAACCTTATTGAATCAACACAACAATGGGGAAAAGGTAATCTTTTTCATAAATTACACATTTTTTGTTCATTTGGAATTTTATATTAAATATATTAACTCACAGATAGTAAAAAACCAAGTTGTCACGATAAGCGTTAAAGGGTTTAACTATGGGTTAAAGTCAAACAACAAGGGTTAGAATGTTACCTACACATTTATAAAATTATTGGTTGAGAGGAGTAAGACTTATCCTCATATTATATCCTAAAAAATTTCTTTTTAGACATTAATATTTTAAAATTAATTTATATTAATTTAATATTCTGTGATTTCTCAAAAGTGCCCATCACCTCAGTTATAAAATCACACCACCTCCCCACATCCTCACACTACATTGAGCTTTATAGCTTACCCAACCACTATCCATTTTAACCCCCAATATATTTATCCACTTTTTGGGGGTCTTGGTATTCCAAAATGTCCAAATACTTATCTCTTGAGAATAGATCTAAAAGAAATCCACCAAAGAAGAGGTAATTTTTTTTCCTTCTCATTCAAGTTCATTTCATATTCTATATAATAATTACATGTTGTTTCAATTATAAAGTAATAAATAAAGTATAATATATATTATTATATGTTATTATGATTATGTGATAACAGTATTCCACCATTTATCTATCCTACCAAAAAAAAAGCACCATGTGTGTGTACATCAGGCTTATAGTCTCCAATTTGTGGTGTAATTTGTTTTTCATAAAAACATTATTTGGGTTGGTGTAATGATGGATATAATAGAATATAAAATGAATATGAAATTATATTTATTTTATTTAGTTAATATACCATCCAATTACATACTCTTTTATCCTTAATGGAATGATATCGTCACTCATGTGTACGTATGACCTACTATCTCTACTATGTGATTAGATTCATTTTTCATGTTATCCATTCACGAATTATTATAAAAATATATATAATGGGTAAATATAATATGTATTAAATTAATATCATTATTTAGGTTATAGAAATATATCACATGCATATGAAAAAAGACTAACATGACAGATCAAGCATTGGTAAATGAAGTCGTTAACACCCAAAATAAGGGTAATAACAAAATATTATTAACAAAATGATATAATAAGATCATATATGATATAAAAAATGGATAAAATTCTAGTATAATTTAATAACTTGATTTTATCTAGTATAAATGAGTTTATATAACGTTGAATAAAATTAAAGTACAAGGTAATGGTTATTTCAGAACCTCGTTATTATTCTGAATTATTTATAAGTAAGTATATACAATGAAACATTTATCATCCATATCCAAGATTCATAAAAATGTTATCCAAAAAAACTATTTTCCATTTAAATTTTAATTTCATTTTTACCCATGTTTTTTTTATAAAATGGTTTGAAATGAATCTTTTTATGGTTTTCCAAATGAGGTACTTTATGATTTTTTGATGGAAGGAATACTTTTTTAACTTATGAGGTGTAAATTGATTTTTTCCACCATCATGACACCTTAATGTTTTGAAGATTCCTTTAAAAGTTTACAAGGTTATTTTCAACAATAAAAAATTCATTTATAATTTCATGGATTTTTCTAAATAAATGATTTCAAAGTAAAAAAGGTATTTCTATCAAAACAATCAATGATTGTATTAATGTATTTTCATCTATACCACCATCATATTTTGAATCGTATGGTTAATTGAAGTTGATATCTTATGATATACTTTATAATATTTAATTTATGGGTTTATTATTATTTTGTTGGTGGATGTGCTATTTTGATACCATTCGTGGTCTATGGTTGAAGTTGTCAAATTTCGTATGCTAGTTTTTCCATAAAATAATTATATTGTTTATGTTTCACCCTTTTAATATAATGAATTCATTATACTTAGTAAGGGATGATATAGGCCTTATATAGGCCTTTGATAGATTGGTCGGTCTCATGAGACTAAATAAGTTGGCATCCAACCCTTTCTGTTTGTTTCCAAGTAGTTTTATATTTTTAGAAGGATATATCTTGAAAGAAATTTTATGGGTTTCTTCCCATACACTTAAACATTCATAAGGATAGATCATGACAGTAGTTGTCTTAAGTATTTATCTTGATATTGAAAATATCCAACATTACTCATTCCATCATTATTATTATTCCATGTGATTATTTGATTAGTAGGAATATCCATGGTTATGTTTCCTAGCTCATCTTATTATTTAAATGGCATGTGTATTTGTTATTTACCTTTCCTAATTATTAATTCTATATTTACCCATATCATACACTATACTCTTACCCTTAAAGAGAATTTGAGCTCACCCCTTTCATAAGATTAATTTTTTTCCTAGGATTCAGAGAAGTGAACTATGGAAAGTTATGCAAGGATAGGGTAATGGAATAAATTTATTAATATAAGATAGAAAGAAAAAAATATTATGTTATAATTAGTGAATATATTTGTAAAAGAAGAATCATGTGTGTGTCTATTTTACCAATACTACAAAACTAATTGGTCCTTTCGGGTGTGTTTCACTTGTATCTATGCTAAATTAATAGAGAAAGGAATTGGACCTGAGCTTCTGGGGTTGGGAAATTAGAGTTGGTATTACAAGATTTTTAGTAAAAAAATTGGAAACAAGATTAAGAAAAAAAAGATTTGGGAATACTACTCGAAGAGATACTTTGAGGATAATCATAGAAGAACGTCCTAGAGTTTTGGTGATATAGATATTAACTGGGTCTTTCTAGAATACATCCATGTCTAGAAACTATAAGTGGATGTGGTTCTCGAACATATGTAACTAGGAGTAACAACTCTGAAAAGATGTGTCGGGCCTGACTCGGTGTAACCTGGTAAATAAAAATGGTCCTTATTTCACACCTGGTTTGACACTCCTATGGGATATGCTTATGATAATATAAATTTTATTTATAAACAATTATTAATGATTTAAATGTAAATATGTCTCCAATGAAACCATGTTTATGATCATGAGATTTTCTATGCATAAAGTTTCAACTTATGATAAGTGTTTTACTATTTTGGAATTATGCACTTTGATTCAAAACCAAATCTAATGTATGATATTTTTTAAAGATAAATCCTAGAGGAAGGGATGTTAACTTTATCAACTCACATAATCCATCTAGTTATTTCTCTCTTATGCATGATAATGATGTTTGAGCTGGAGTTGTAACTGGTGATGAGAACTTTTAACTATACTCAGAAATTTGACTCATGTAATGAACAATAACCTTACATGTATGCATGATCCATATCCAAAACATGGTGGAAAAATGTTATACCCCTTCATTAGGAAAAAAAATCTAATATTCAATGGGACTAAAAATCCATTAGTAACAGAAAAATATTTAACATCCATAGATAAGATATTTCTTTCTTTAGGAAGCAATTAAAGGGAGAAGGTTGTCATGGAAGTTTATAATCTCTCAGGCGATGTAGATCAATGGTGGTCACTGATTCAAAACACAAAGGATGTAGAAGAAATTGAAAGCATGGAATATAAGGGTTTTAAGGAAATTTTCTGGGAAAAATATATCCCTCATTAATAGTTAGTATATATAGAGAGAAAATTTTTGTTTCTAAGGAAAAATGATGATGGGGATGTTTTGAAATATGAAACCAAATTTACAGGGCCATCAGGTCATGCTATGGATTACATATGTAATCCCAAGAGAAAGATTGATAGATTCTTTTATCAGTTAAAATAATTCCTCTGAAGGGATCTAGACTCTTAAAATTTCACATCATATGAAGATATAGTCTCATGTGATATCTATATATATAAATAATTCTTCATTTATTATAAATTTAAGGAATGTAAATAGAAGAAGATGATAATGGATAAAGAGAGGGATAAATGGAATAAGATAAAGAAGTATTTTACCAAATGTGATTATTGTGGAAGGAATCACCCAGGGAATTTTTTAGAAGGATTGGGTGATTGTTATAAGTGTGGAGAAAAGGGTCCCTATGAAAAATAATGAAAAGGGGAGAAAGAAAATATTGATATTCAGTCTTTCAACTATAATGAAGTAGAGCACTATGAAAATAAAATTTCTTAACAATAAAGGAAATATAGCTCTGAAAAAGAAAAGGGGTCAAGGTCAAGATTATGTTGTTACTACAGTAAAAGTGGAATAATTGATTTATTTGTGTTTTTGAAGTCCGGAATTGTGTTATTATATTTTTTTAATAAGAATCATGAGATATATAAGGATTGTACTATAATACATATTCTTTAAGGATTTGGAGGCTTGGATGTTTTCATTACGGTTTTTAGGGTGATCAAATATGCAGTATGTGTTAATAAGAGCTACATTGCATTGTTCTTAGAATATGATGTTATGATTGATTTTTGAAATTTAAAGACATTTTTGAATGTTAATTTGGCAGACTTATTTTTGATATGCGTTATGGTTGGAATGTAGTACGTTTAAAATTGGTTATCATTGTTTGAGGTTAAATTATAATTTATTGGATACTTTGATCTAACCTTTTTGGTTTTGGTAAACATTTATAGGTTGAAATAAATAGTCTCAATCTTAATGTTTCATAAAAAGTGCTTCAGGCATGAAAAATCTATTTTGAATGTTCATTTACAGGTGTAAGGGATGATGTGAAAATAAATTGAAGCACACCCATAGGATGATATTGTTATTATGACATGGAAAGAAATAATTTTTGTGGTTATATGAATAGTAAAATTATTCTTCAATAATAGGTAAAATACCTTGAAACCAAAAATGTTATCCTAGTGCCTTCTTTTCTAAAGAATCAAATGGTCCCTTAAATCATCGTAGATTTATAGCATAGTTATTTTTAACATTCTCCTGGCCATTTTATCTTTCACTCTCCATCAGAACAAGATGGTCAGATTTCTCTTCCATTTATATATTTTTCTATAAGGAACCCTCATATGTGTTATCTTTGGGGGGCCTTCGTAATTAACATCATTTATCTTAAAGTGGAGGTCTCATTATTCTATTTTTCTACTGTGTGATTTCAACGACGATATTTTGAAAAGTAAAGCCCCTAGATTTTTATCTCGAGTTTAAATTATGGGGAAAAATTTATTGAAGGAGGGGATATTTTAACACCCCAAAACATTAAGACAGTTTAATTTGTGAATATATTTAGTTTTTCTACCATATTATTTATATGCAACACCATTTTAATCTTACTCTACACACAACAATGATTTTTCTTATGTTACATGCAAGGATTAGTTTTACTGAACAACAATATATTATTATTATTTAATCTAATAATATATAACCTAGTCATTAAGTTAGTTGTTAGAATAGTATTATCTTACATATGAAAACATAAGGTTTAATTCATTGGTTATAAAATAATTCGAAATTTATTTAGGAACCAACAGAATATATATTAAATGCTTTTATACGTAACTATTTTTATGCTCATAAAGATATTTTATTCTGATAAATTAAATTTACCAATATTAGTGAATGATATAAATTTAATATATATCTTATATATTCAGTCAAATAGTTTTTTAAATTCATCCAATATATTTTTTAGTCATAGAATAAGAACAAACCCTATATTACACATAAAAACCTATATTTCTATAAAACTAGTTTTACTGCCTTTTAATGGCGAACCAATTTTAAATCCCATTTTGACACTTTTATATACTTTTATTGATAAAATAAATCACTAATTTTAAATAGGGATATAAAAATTTACTTTGGTTGAATTAATGGTTATTTCTGATAAGATTCAAGTTTTGATGAATAGTGAAAATACTAAATTTTAATTGAGAACAACTTTTTTCCTAAGAATAATTAATAGCCTTAAATTATATTTTCTTATTGGTTATAAAGTATAACTAAATTATTTTTTTATCCTTTAATATAATTTAGGGAATTGGAATCAAATTTATATTGAATTTATTTATAAAAATGTTTCAATTTTTTACATGTTTTAACATTAATAACTCATTTTCTCACCCCCAAGAATGGTATTAATATAAATTTAATTTCTAAAACTTCTGTGTTTCATATATTTAAAAATGGATTCTATATTTGGAATTAGTGGGTCTAAATGATGTAAATATTTTTAGTTTATATTTTTTCATATGAATAGTAACTTTAATAATATTTATTATTGCCATGGTCAAGGGTAAATAGGGTAATTAAGGGTATAAATAATATTATCAATATTATAAAATTACACTAACTCCAAAATAACTTTTTTATTTTCAAAACAATTTTAGGGGGGAGTGAGAACCCTATAGAAAAAACAGATTAAGCATCAAAGGTTACAGTTGACTTATTAAAATTGAGTCTAAGATTATTAGAATCTCCTTCCCTAAATAGTTTCAATGGTAGGAAATTTACCTAGTAATCTATATCTTCCACTATCTTATCATCATAGTGCCTCTCTAGATGCTCCCAAGCCTTCATGTATTCTCCTATACAGATCTTCCTCCTATTGAATCCTCTGATCCGTATGCGATCTTTCTTGTCAATCCATTCGACATTCTCCCTAGTAACTGCCAATTGGATCAGTCTTCCCATCATCTCATCAATGTCTTCCCTTGATGCCTTGATCACCAGGACATCCTCCTTCATTTCTTCTCCATATTTCATGAGGAGTTCCAAGTGAGTAAACAAATCTGCATCCTTCATGCCCTATAAGTCGTCAGGGGTTTTTGGTGCACATTTTTGTCTGGGGGAAAGAGTATCCTCCCTTTCTATCACTTCCTCAGAGAGCATATGCATCCCCTGATGCTGTTCATCAGCCCTTGAGTTTCCTTCCACTTGCACTTGGGACACGATGACAACATCCTCTTGAACCACCTCTCTCCCCTCTTGATGAATCCTGTGTTCCTTTATTTTATCCTATTTTTTGGTCGACCGAGTCTCTATTGGTTTAGGAAGATAAGAGTAGTCTTTATGGCCCTTATATTTCAGCGTCTTGGAAACAATATAGCTCCCCAGGTCCTTGTTTTCCTTATTCCCTTTCTTCTTCCTTTGGTTGTGCAAACGTTGGTCAACCCCTCCCTAGCCACTGTCATCTGAGCGATGTTTATCAGATTCAACCTCATAGGGATAATTGGAGTTGCCTTCTTCATTATATAGACTATCGAATATTTTGTTCATCTTGAGATAGGACAACGTCCTTCCTGGTTCGGTTCCCTAACTGGTGGTCAGCGGCCTGCCAACCTGAGCAGGCTTCTCCCACCCCTGTCCATCCTTAGACTTTCTCTTTCCAGATGAATGAAACCCCATGTCAGAATTGTTTCTAGCGCCATCACGTATACCCATCTCATAATTTCATGGCCCTGGACAAGCCACACCCTTGTAGGTTGGTACAATAACTCCTATATATCCCCTTGAATCCTAATAATGAACACAGTTCACATCCGGAGATGCCTCGACCACCGCACTAGCTTGGGCACCCCCTAAAAACAACTTCATGCCATGAGGGATCTCCAAATCTCTCTATAGCTTGTTAAAGATCTCTACTACACTAGGTTGTGGGTGAGAGAGCCTTACATGTTTTTGTACCATTACTCCAACCGATCATGAGGGAACCTTAGCCTTGCCTGTCCCCTGCCCAGAACCCTCACAACCACCTCCTTATCCTACTCCATCCCTAGCACTAAGTACATCGACATCACCTGGAGGACCACCCTGGACCGGATCCACCTGGACCTCCCAATTAATATCCTATTGCCTCGCCTTCTACTGCATATCACCATACTATGCCCAATAATCTTTCACAAAGAATAGTAATCAAACGACATTTCAAAAATTACATCCTTCTTAAACCTAAATTAATCTCCCACGGCAATCCAGAAGGCTTCAACCGGAGGTTGTGCAACATCATCCTCGATACACACTATTGGGTAAATTGGGTGACACAATGCATGAGTCTGATTATCAGTGCAGAGAAACCACCCGACCAGATTTCTGAGCAACCGAAGAATTGAGGGATTTTAAAAAGGAAGAAGAAGTTCTTTAAAACTTTCCCAAACCACCGGTTTTATAGGGTCGTGTTTCATGTGGATATTGTATGACCATTTAAAGAGGAGAAATTGAGTATTGTCCCAGGATCAAGGTGTCCTCGACCATGCAAGAATCAGGTCATCTTTATAGGCGAGCCGAATCATGAAGCTCCAAGGGTCGAGGAGGCCAATAGTAGCACGCTCCTGCAAACCCCATTTTTAGAAAATGAAGTAGTTGAAAGCATCCATTTAAGGTCAGCGCCACCTGAATATCATGAACAGGGTCAGGTCCAGTAGCAAAGATACCTTAGTGAATTCTAGGTTCGTGATTGAAAGAGGCAGAATACCTTCGAAGCTTTCAGGGACTTTTGCGATGACGAAAATCTGAGGGAAGGATGGAATACAATCTGGGTTCGAAAAGGGTATGAATGGAGTGGAATGAACATCAAAAAATGTGGCAAAGTTCCCACCCCCTCTGGGGGGGGGGGGGGTCTAGAGTAGGGTTCATCGCCGCCTAGGGCATGGAGGAGATGCTTGAGCAGGGTTCATCAGAAATTCTACTAAACTATCAATCATTATCAAATTACACTAACACTTGTCCTAATTTAATTGGATGAGTGGTTTTCTTCCAAAATCATCATTGGTCTGAAACACTAATTTTTTAAGCCACTTGGGAAGAGTATGACGTTTATTGTATTTTATTTAAAGAAGAGTTCAAGATGTCATACTCAAATTTTAATGACATTTCCATTTTTAATATAGAGTAATACAGATGATAAATTTGACAATAAAAATTCATTTTAAAGATTAAATATTATTATTTATCTTGGTAATTTATCTTTAATTTTTACAAAATAGACAATTAATTTAAGGTCATATACATTGATGATGCAGTAATTGCATAATTTTTGGAAATATCAAATAAACGATATTAAAAATTTTCAAATAAATTAAATTTGAAATAATTAATGTCATATAAAAAATTAATATATCATTTTTATATAGTAGGGACATATTAAAAGTTTTTATTCAAATTTATCTTGTTTGTTGATATTTTTAAATAATTCTAGAAATGAATAGTTTCAAAATTGACATTAATGATTTTTTAAAATAAATTATATTTTATTAAATGATATAAATTTAATAAAAACAAAAAAAATTCCAAATTATGTATATAAGGTTACATTTTTCATCAACGATCCATTTGGAGTTCTTTTGGAAAATTTATAGTAACTATATTAACACTTGAAAAGCAAAAAATCCATGTTTTCATGGTAGGAGTTAAAGGGTTTAACTAAGGGTTAAAGCCAACAAATAAGAGAAATAATGTTACATAAACTAGTATAAAAAATTTATTTTGTGAGTATTTCGATAAAAATTCATCTTAGAATAAAAAAACTCACATTATAAAAATTTTAAATAAATAATTAATTTATATTAATTTAATATTTTGAGAGTTCCCTAAAGTGCCCCTCACCCCCATTTATAAAAGGACACATCGTCCCTCGCTTACCAAAACCACTTTGAGAATTCTATATAAACCAAACACTAACCATTTCACCTTCCAACATCCTTAGATAAGTTATATAGGTCATAGAATTCCAAAAATACCAGATCTAGATCCCGTTAGAAGAGATCTAAAGGAAGTCCACTGAATAAAAGGTACTTGTTTTACCATCTCATTCAAGTTCATTTATTATTCTACATAATATTTATTTGTTATTTCCAATATAAAGTAATAAATAAAGTATCATATATATTCTTATATATTATTGATATTATAGGATAACCATATTACACATTTTATCCATCCTATGAGAAACAAATCACTATGAATGTGTAAGTACAGTTTATCATCTCCACACCATGGTGTAATTTGTTTTTCATAACCAATTTATTTGGATAGGTATAATTATAGATATATAAGAAATAAATAATAAATTTAAAATTATATTTATTCTTTATAATTAATATATCATACAATTACTTAATCTTTTACCATTAAGTGAATGATATAATCATTCGTGCATACGTACAAACCTACCTTCTCCACGACATGATGTGATAAATTTTATATGTTAACCATTCACGAATGATTATAAAAATTTCTATAATGAGTAAATATAATATATATAAATTTAAAAGTATTATTGAGATGAAATAAATATATAATATTCATAAGAAATTGGACATACAGTATAAAACATTCTTATAAAAATTAAGTAGTCAACACCCGAAACAAGGGTAATAATGAAATATTATTAACAAAATGATATTAGAAGATCATAAATGATATCATATATATAAATATGGTTCTACTATAATTGAATAAATTGTTTTATACCAATAAACATGTGGTTAAATAACATTCATCTATATGAATAAACAAGGTATGAGTTACATCACAATCGTAATTGTTATTGGGGATTGTTTATTCATAAGTATCAACTAGGGAAAACTCCTCATCCATATCCTTGTTTCATATAATTTTTTTTATAAAATATTATTATTATATATGGATTTTTAAATTCCGTTTTACCCATGTTTTTATTTTTATACAAGGGTAAGAGATGAATAGTTTTTCATTTTCCAAATGATGTACTCTGTGTCCTTTTCAATGGAAGGAATGTATTTTTATCTTATGTTTCATCTGGTGATTTTTCTATCATAATGACTCTTTAATATTTTGATGATTAATTTTTATGTTTATAAGGAAATTTTCAAATAAAATGTTTTTATTTACAATTTCATGGATTTTCTTAAATAAACAATTTGAATGTAAAGAAGGGTATTTCTATCAAAAATAAAAATGATTTTATTAGAGTATTTTTATATATGTCAATGTCCTCTATTGAATATTATGAATAATTGGGGTTGATCTCTTATGATATCATTTATCATATTTGATTAATTTTCTTTGATTAGTTTGAATGTGGATGTGATTTTATGATATCATTCATGGTTTATGGTTGAAGTATTCAAATTTTGTATGCTAGTTTTTCAAAACAAATGATTGTGTTGTTTAGGTTTCACCCTTTTATGTGAGGAATTCATTATACATAGTATTTGATGGGTGGGGCCTTCTATGGTCCCGAAATACATTGGTATTTCTTATGAGATTAGATCAATGATGCATACCCTTTTCTTTTTTTATGTGGTTTTAAATTATCTGGAGGATAGAACATGACACAAATCTAACATGTTTCAACCGATAGACATAAACCTTCAAGCAGATTGATCTTGATAGTAACTATATTGAGGATAGATATATATAGTTAAAATGTCTAACATTATTCATTTCTTAATTATTATTATTCAATGTGATTATTTTATTTGTCTGAATATCCATGGTTAAGTTCCCTAACTCATGTGATTATTTAAATGGCGTGTGTATCAGTTATTTACCATTCCATATTATTTATTCCAAATTTACTTATATCTTCTACTATATAGATACTCTTATGAAGAATTTGAGCTTGTCCCTTTAAAAAGTTTCATTTATCACCATGATTTCAAGAAATGTACTAAGGAAAAATATTCCAGGATACACTAGATGGAGAAATGTTATCCTCAAAAGAAATAAAATAAATTATGTTGTAATTAGTGTAATGATTTTTAATACAAGTCTCATGTTTATATCTAGTTTAAGAATACTACTAAACTTGTAACACCCCAAGCTTCCTTGGTACGTTTCCCTTTGAATAATGTAATGGAATGCATTGTAAGCAACTTCGATATTCTAACACACCACAACCAATCAAACTAGCCGTTATGAATAGTAATACGTAATTTTTTAAATTTTTTAAATTTTATCTTTAAAAATGGACTTCATTTTTGGATTCTTAATATCGAAATTAGCTTAGGGTGAAATTTTGGTACTTTTTGGATAACATTCATATTTTGATGAAAAGTGAAAATTACTAAATTTTAATTAAAAATAACTTTTTTAATAGAAATAATTAATAGTGATAAATTATTAATTTGAGTGGTTTAAAAGTATATTTATAATATATTTTTACAATTTAATACAATTTTGTTCATTGTATGTAATTTCACATTTAAACCAGACATAAAAAAGTGTCAATCTTTTGATAGTTATTATCTCTTAAAAACACGCTATTTGTTTTGACGACGGGAATTAATTTTTAAATTAATTAATGAAACTGATATGTTTTTAATTTGGTAAAATAGACATCATTTTTTAATTCATAATATCAAATATATCCTAGGCCTAAGTTTTTGTATTTTTTTGGAAACTTTCATTTTTTGATGAATAGTGAAACCACTAAGTGGTAGTTAAAAACTGAATTTTTCATAAAACATAATTTTACCACTTCTGTTAGTGGAATTTCTAAAATCTCAGAGAAACATTTAATATAAAGTAGTAAAATTTGGTTCAATGAGATGAAAATAATTTTTGGTTAATAGTGACTTTTTACTTTTATTTACCACGGTTAAAAGTAAATATGGTAATTAAGGGTAAAAATAATATTAATATTACCCTAACACATGTCCTAATTCTATTGGACAAGTTTATCTTGAAAAAAAAACAACCTTAGGAGAAGAATATTATAATTTAGATCCACTTGTATTAGATTAGGACATTTATTACTATTTAATTCAAAGAAGAGATAAAAGAGTTAAAATCAAAGTTTATTTACTAAATCCTTTTTTATATAGGTTTATACATAAGATAAATTCGATTGTAAATATTAATTAGAAATATAAAATGATTTCCTACATAATTTTATTTTATTTATAATTTTTAGACTTTAAATAATTTAATTTATTTATAACACAATGGTGATGCAGTAATTACCTAATTAATGAAATATTAAAATAATTGATATTATAAATATCAAAATAAATGTAATATGAGACGTTTTATGAATTCCACTAATTTTATAGGTTAATATGACATATTAGTATTTATTATATAAATTTTATTCGAAGTAATAATGCTGTTATGAATTTATCAAAAACAAAATACCCAATAGTGTCAAAATTGACATAAAGGAGTTTTTAAAACAAATATTATATTATTAATTTATATTCAATTCCTAAAACTATAATGTTCGGCCAAGAGACTTATATCATGATAGGTGTATCATTAATGGACCACTTGGGGGGTCTCTTGGATGTATATTGTGAGTTTATTAACCATATAATATAAAAATACAAAGAGACATTATAAAAGTGAAACTAATTAACTAAGAGTTAATACTTAAAGATAAGGTTAATATAATGTCCCAAACCTGTCTAAATTCTATTGGTTGAGTGGTTTTCGACCCATCCCCACCTTAACCTTTAAATAACCAACTTTTGAGCCATTAGAAACCGAATATGAGTTTATTATAAAATAATATTTTTAGCTTTTACAAAGGTGCCCCTCACCCCTCTTATAAAAGGGCACTCCCCCTTATCAATAATTCACACATTCAAAGCCTTTTGGAATGGCCAAACCCTGCCCAAATAATCTCTCATCTCCACCCACTACAACCTAGAGGCCTTATTTCGATCAGAAAGCCAACCTAAAGAGCCCTTTTGATCAAATCAAAAGTAAGAACCCGAAGAAGAGGTAATGTTTTCACCACCCTCTTTAAAGTTCTTTTCTTCTTCAACTTCTTCTTTATTTGTTATTTCTATTCTAAAATAATAACTCTAGTATATTATATATACTATGATGTTAATATAAATATGGTACAACCATATTCAGT
Source organism: Viscum album (assembly GCA_963277665.1). Classification (NCBI taxonomy): domain Eukaryota; kingdom Viridiplantae; phylum Streptophyta; class Magnoliopsida; order Santalales; family Viscaceae; genus Viscum; species Viscum album. The sequence continues at coordinate 2,056,350,423 of OY728123.1, read as the reverse complement.
ATTCTATCCATCCTTTGAATGGCATGTCACCATACGTGCGTACGTACGGCTTACCGTCTCCACGTCGTGGTGTAATTGTCATTCAATAAATTATTATTTGTATGGGTATTGTAATGATGTGTAATTCATATAAATAAAAAATATAACATTATAATTATTCTGTCTATATGATATACCATAAAATTATATATTATTTTAACATCAAAAGAATGATATTGTCGCTCGTGCATACATACGGACTACCGTCTCCACAAATGCTATGAGATTCATTCTACATCGTATCCATTCAAGTATAATTCTCATTTGATGATTATAAATAATGTTTGATGACTTGTTATAATTCTGGATATGAATACGATATAACCTATCCATAAAAAACAAGGCTTACGTAACAAAGAATATAAAGGAAAACGAGTAAGTTAACACCTGAAATGAAGATAATACTAAGATATTATTAACAAATCAATGTTAAATGATCATATATGATATCATATTAATGTAAATGATTATTGTATAATTCAAAAAAAATTATTTTACCATTATACAGGAGGTTAACCTACCATCAACCAAGGAAAAAGTACAAAGTAAGGGATTTCTTATCTCACTTTTAATTCCGTGAGAATTCAATTGTTCACCATTGATTTATTACATGTGGTGTGTGTACTGCCCATGTTTGTATTCATTGTGTAATATACTTTAATTAATTTATATTTACATCATCATTGTATGATCCTTCTTTCATGGGTGTATGTTTTTTCAATTACCAAATCAATAAGGGAATTTGAAATTTCAATTTCCACTCATTCGGCTTTCCGCATACTTCATTGATTATTTTACTCCAAGATTATGTGTGGAATCACTATTCATTTGATTATGTCATAATTTCCACTCCCCTTTCTGTGGATATACTTTTTACACACATAATTAATCCATTGATAAATTCTCAAGTCATCGTTATGAACTTGATAAGAGTAATTTTTACTCAATCTCAATTTGTTGAGATAAACATCCAATTCATTGGTGTTGTTTTTACAAGAATATGTGTGAACATCCTTTTATTGTTTTACACTAAATATCCAGTAATATTAATTGTATTTATATTTTTCACACATTATTATGTTGTTGATTTATCCTTAACCTAAGGATACGGCCTTTATGAGAGATTTCATCTCAATTTACATCCCATTATGACTTCTTTGTTGTTATACACGAAATCACTTTTATGTGGTGTATATAATGTACTTTGACATAATATATCATGAATCCCTTTATTCTCATGATGTTAAAAAGTTTTTATTACCTCAATTATTTGTATTCAAGTGTCTCTCTTTTGGTTATAAGCTCTAACTAAAATACCATTTTTAAATTTTTTAAAAACTTATTCTTCTAAATCATGCTCATTAATGTCCATGTTTTAAAAGTGGTTTCAAGGATTTATTTATATGGACATTACAGTTTTAAAATTAGAACTCCTTTTAAAATTTTCAAAGTTGTATGGGACACTTTGATTCAAAAATCTATTTAAAATGGCTTCTTTCTAAGTGGTGATACATTTAAATGATTTCAAGAAAAAGGGGGATATTTCACTCTAATTGTTTTGATGATTATTTTCATCTATATCAATATCCTTCATCATTCACGATTGAGGTTAATATGATACAATAAAATATTCCATATTGTATCGAATGAGTTATGTTTGACTGTGGATGTGCAATTTTTATTCCATTCATGGTTTGTGGATAAAGTATTGACATTTCGTATGCTAGTTTTAATACGAATGTTTATGTTATGTTTAGAACATTTCATATGAGGAATGCATTTGACCTAGTAAGTGATGGGTGGAGCTTTTTATAGCTTCTCGATGCATCGGTTGGTCTCATGAGATAAACTAGTGTCTTGGAATGAGGCCTTGACAAAATCTTATTTGTGGTCTTGGCATGAGGCCTTGGATACGTGGTTATGATAGTCTGGAATTATGCATTCCGTCATTATGAAAGTGGTTATTAATATTTTCATGTGATCGTTCTACTAGTAGCATATCTATGTGAATGAGTAAAAGGCATTATTTCATTTTATCCCTTCCAGATTATGCTGAAGTTCAAGATTAAAAGGATTTTGTTTTAGTCATACATTGCCTTAAATTTTTATGTTTATTTATGAGAGTTTTCGCTATATTGTTATCCTTACTGAGCATCTAAGATCACCCCATTCAATGTTTTATTTTTCCCAGGAAGTGAAGAATTATTTTATGAATGACTTGCCGGGATAGTATGAGGGGATATGAAGAAAATATGTTGTTTTACTTTTTCACTAATTGATGTAATGTAAACTTTATGAATATATCTAGTGTTTCTAAGGATACTAAACTAATTGGTCTTTCGAGACTTGATCTTTCTTGTGATCATGACAATGTTATGTAATAATGCACCGACTCTGGGTATCTAGGGTCGGGGCGTTACAGTTGGTATCAGAGGAAGTTTAGTACAAACCTTGGAAGCTAGATTTAGATAAACTCTGATTAGAGCATGTATACCTAAGATGAACTTTGAGGATTAGTATAGAAGAACTTCCTAGAATTTTGGTATTGTAGAGATTTTGTGAGTTTTCCGAGCAATACATCACTGTCTGGATATGAGCAGGTGGAGGCGGCTCTGTAACAGATATACCTAGGTGTAAAACCCTAAAACACCACTTCGAGATAGACTCGAACCGGAACAGGTGCACGACAATGGGCCTTGATGCACTCTTGGTTACGACACTCCCTAGGTATATTCTTAGGATAATTTACGTTTTCTTTACAAACCGATTTGAAGTATTATGTATATATGATGAGATTAAATGACCTTGGTTAATCCTAATGTGTTTAAAATTGAGAATATGGTGACATGTAAATCTCTAAATGATTTTCTGACTACTGTTACTCACCCAATGCTTTTGGTTTTAGTCAATGGATGGATTGCCAGGAAGTCATAGTGACTTGGAGAATGACGTACAAAGTGGGAACAGTGGTGGAAATGAGCAACAAAATTGAATGTTGATAGGCATAAAAGATATTGTCTTTATGCCAAATCAATTTTCAAAAAATATGATCAATAATATATATATATATTAACCAATTCCCAGACTCAACAAAGAAGAGAAAGGTGATGAATGATAAGATCTCCAGTAGTGGAGACCATGGAGAAAGGAATCCTCAATTTCCATCATGCAGGAAATGTGGAAGGAGACACCCAGTAAAGTGTATCAATGGGACAAATAAATGATTTACGTGAGGGAAGGAAGGACATAAAGTGAAGAATTACCAAATAAAAATGAATAATATTATGGAAGAATATAAAAATGTTCCAAAGAATTCATTTATAATCATTTGTCGTAAATGAAGGGGAACTAGCCATTACCTGAGTGAATTACCTATTCTATAGGATATTTTCTTGGTCAAAGAAGAAGCTATGTGGAAATAAATGGTTGTAGAAATGTTTAAAAAGTATTAGTGCTCCTTGTTGATGGGTTTACTTTGGAATAATTTTCTATTGTATTTTTAACCCTGCAGTTTTCCTTGTGAGAATTATATTTGAGGAAGAATTATCTTTTCTCTTGTGGATATAGTTATAAATAACCATTTGGTTTTATATGATCGTTGGGTTTGAGGAAATTAAAATTTATTATAATTTGGAATGAAAATGCAAGGTATGACATAAGATTTGTGGTTAAATTATGGTATGGTTATTTTGAGGAATTTATCTCATTTTGGTAATGTTATAAAATATAGTTTTTGAAAAATGACAACACGCAGACTGTATGAAAACCTGTCGCGTCGGAAAAAGCTGTGGGAATCGAACCCACAACCAAAGTGCGATTGGGATTTTTTTCCTACCACTGGACTACGTGAAGTCCCTGGTTAGTGTGACTGTTCTTTTTAGTTAAATGATTTTATTGATCAATAATAATTTGATTTGGGATCTTATGTATTATCAAATGAATACCCTTAGTATAGGAAAATGATTTGGTGATTAAGTGATAAATGTTATTTTGGAAGTTGTTCGCTTTTTTATGAACACTATATGCCAAAGGAAAATAGAAAAGTATGGAATTTCATTTGAGGAGTAATGGTGGATTTTTACCTATGTTTTTATTGTGGATTTATAGTGATTTGGGTTATTTATGGAAATGATTATGTTAATTACTTTTAAGTATGTTACTTTAAGAGTAATTAATGTCATTTGGCGATACAATTTAACATGGAAGACTACATTCTTATAAGTTTTTGGTTTCAATATTATTTTGGATTATATTGAAGGATTTTAAGGACAATTGATTATTTAATGGTATTTATTTAACTTTGGGGTATTGATGGTTTAATTTTAGAAATTAAGATTAGTGTTTTTTCTCTAATAGAATATCCATTTGGGGGTTCATCAGATATTATACTAACCATTTTGGTTTTGACTAATCTCTAAACACAAGGTAAATATATAGTTTATCCTATGTGGATCATGTATTTCTATAGAAGTTTATTCTAGCTCTTCCATTATGACCAAGTCTTCTTGAATACTCATTGTTCAACAAAAATGAGTTAGTGGTGAAAATTTATTAAAGAATGAAACTATACTTAAAAAGTAATTATATATCTTTATTTACTTATTCAATATCATAAATTAATTCCTCGTCCTTATATAATGTAACTTAAAACAAAAAATGTTGTCTGTTTACTTTTCTGACTGGGAGACTAATGACTGTTTGTCCCAGCACAAGTTTGTGATTTTCTTATTGTTAACTTTCTCCTGATCATGTTTTCTATACCTCTCCATCAGAACTTAACACTTATTTTATCGTCCATATCCATGTTTTCCTACATGGAATCCTATTTTGGGTTATCTTGGTCGACCTTTATACCTCTCTTCCTTTCTTTTAAAGTGATAGTTTTATTGACTCTTTTTTCGATGTGTGGCTTTCCATTATATTCTCAAGCCCAATTTTAAAAAAATTGCGAGGACGCAATTTATTGAAGGAGGGGATAATTTAACACCCCAAGATTCCACGGTACATTTCCCTTTGAATAATGCAATAGCGTGCATTGTACGCAACTTCGAGATTCAAACACACCACAACCAATCAAACTAGGCATTATGAATAGTAATACCTAATTTCTGAAATTTTATAAATTTTATCTTTCAAAATGAAATTCATTTTTGGACTCGTAATATTGAAATTATCTTAGGGTGAAAATTTGGTACTTTTCGGATAACTTTCATATTTTGATGAATAGTGAAAATTACTAAATTTTAATAAAAAACAACTTTTTCAATCGAAATAATTAATAGTGATAAATTATTAATTTGAGTGGTTTTAAAGTATATTTATAATATATTTTTACCATTTAATACAATGTTTGTCATTTTATGTAATTTCACATTTAAACCAGACATAAACAAGTGTCAATCTTTTGATAGTTATTATCTCTTAAAAACTCGCTATTTTTTACGACGGGAATTAATTTTTAAATTAATTAATGCAACTAATATGTTTTGAATTTTGTAAAATATAAAAAAAATTTGAAATCATAATATCAAATATATCTTAGGCCTAATTTTTGGTATTTTTCTGGAAACTTTCATTTTTTGATGAATAGTGAAATCACTAAGTGGTAGTTAAAAAACTGAATTTTTCATAAAACTTAATTTTACCACTTATGTAAGTGAAATTTTGAAAATCCGAGAGACATGGCTAATATCAAGGAGTAAAATTTTGTTCAATGAGATGAAAATAATTTTTGGTGAATAGTAACTTTTTACTTTTATTTACCACGGTTAAAAGTGAATAGGGTAATTAAGGATAAAGATGATATTAATATTACCCTAACACATGTCCTAATTATATTGTACAAGTGTATCTTGACCAAAAACAACCTTAGAAGTAAATTATTATCATTTAGGTCCACTTGTATTAAATTAGTACATGTATTATTATTTAATTCAAAGAAGAGTTAAAAGAGTTAAAATCAATGTTTATTTACTAAATCATTTTTAATATAGGGTTATACATAAGATAAATTCGATTGTAAATATTAATTATAAATCTACAAATATTTCCTACATAATGGTATTTTAATTATAATTTTAAACATTAAATAATTTAATTTATTTATGACACAATGGTGATTGTGTAATTACCTAATTAATGAAATATTAAAATAATTGATCTTATAAATATCAAAATAAATGTAATTTGAGAATTTTTGTTAATTCCACTAATTTTCTAGGTTAATATGACATATTAGGATTTATTATATAAATTGTGTTCAATGTAATAATGTTGTTATGAATTTATCAAAAACAAAATACCCAATAGTGTCAAAATTGACATAAAGGAGTTTTTAAAACAAATATTATATTATTAATTTATATTCAATTCCTAAAAATCTGCGATTCGGCCCAGAGACTTATATAATTATAGGTGTGTCATTAATGGACCACTTGGGGGTCTCTTGGATGTATATAGTAAGTTTATTAACCATATAATATAAAAATGCAAAGAGACATTGTAAAAGTGAAACTAAATAACTAAGAGTTAATACTTAAAGATAAAGTTAATATCATGACTCAAACCTTTCTAAATTCTATTGGTTGAGTGGTTTTCGACCCATCCCCACCTTAACCTTTAAATTATACACTTTTGAGCCATTTTAAACCGAATATGAATTTATTATAAAATAATATTTTTATCTTTTCCAAAGGTGCCCCTCACCCCTCTTATAAAAGGGCACTCCCCCTTCTCACTAATTCACATATTCGAAGCCTTTTGGATCGTCCAAAACCTGCCAAAATACTCTCTCAACTCCCTTGACTACAACCTAGAGGCCTTATTTTAATCAGAAATCCAACCTAAGGATCCCTTTTGATCAAATCAAAAGGAAGAACCCGAAGAAGATGTAATGTTTTCACCACCCTCTTTCAAGTTCCTTTCTTCTTCAACTTCTTCTTTCTTGGTTATTACTATTCTAAAATTATAACTCCAGTATCTTCTATATACATTGATGTTATTATAAATATGGTACAACCATATTCAGTATTCTATCCATCCTTTGTATGGCATGTCACCATATGTGCGTACGTACGGCTTACCGTCTCCACGTCGTGGTGTAATTGCCATTCAATAAATTATTATTTGGATGGGTATAATAATGATTTGTAATTCATGTAAATATTAAATGTAACATGATAATTATTCATTCTATAGGATATACCATCCAATTATATATTATTTTAACATCAAAATAATGATATTGTCGCTCGTGCGTACGTACGGACTACCATCTCCACGAACGCGATGAGATTCATTCTCCATCGTATCCATTCAAGTATAATTCTCATTTATGATTAAAAATAATTTTTAAGGACTTGATATAATTCTTTATATGAATAAGATAAAACCTATCCATAACAAACACATCTTACGTAACAAAGAAGATAAAGGAAAACGAGTAAGTTAACACCCGAAATGATGATAGTGCTAAGATATTATTAAAAAATCAATGTTAAAAGATCATATATGATATCATATTATTGTAAATGATTCATGTTTAATTAAATAACAATAATTTGACCATTATACAAGAGGTTAACCTACCTTCGACCAAGGAAAAGGTACAAAGGGGTTTCTTATCTCACTTTAAATTCCGTGATAATTCCATTGTTTACCACTTATTTATTACATGTGGTGTGTGTACTGCCCATGTTTGTATTCATTGTGTAATATACTTTAATTCATGTATATTTACATCTTCATTGTATGATACTTATTTCATGGGTTAATGTTTTTTATGTTACCAAATCAATAAGGGAATTTGAAATTTTAATTTCCACTCATTCAGCTTTACGCATATTTCATTGATTATTTTACTCCGAGATTATGTGTGGAATCACTATTCATTGGATTAGGTCCTAATTTCCACTCCCATTTCTGTGTATATACTTTTTATACACATAATCACTCCATTGATAAATTTTCAAGTCATCGGTATGAACTTGATAAGAGTAATTTTTACTCAATGTCGATTTATTGAGATAAACATCCAATTCATTGGTGTTGTTTTTACAAGAATTTGTGTGAATGTCCTTTTACTGTTTTACACTGAATATCCAATCATATTTAGTGTATTTATATTTGTCACACATAATTATGTCGTTGATTTATCCTTAACCTAAGGATACGGCCTTTATGAGAGATTTCATCTCAATTTACAATCCATTGATACTTCTTTGTTGTTATACACCAAATCACTTTTATGTGGTGTATATAATGTACTTTGACATAGTATATCATGAATCCCTTTATTCTCATGATATTACAAAGTTTTTATTACCTCAATTACTTGTATTCAAGTGTCTCTCTTTTGGTTAGAAACTCTAACTAAAATACCATTTTTAAATGTTTTGAAAACTTATTCTTCTAAATCTTGCTCATTAATGTCCATGTTTTAAAATGGTTTTAAGGATTTATTTATATGGACATTAAAGTTTTAAAATTAAAACTTCTTTTAAAAGTTTCAAAGTGGTATGGGACACTTTTATTCAAAAATATATTTAAAATGTCTTCTTGATAAGTAGTGATACTTTTAAATGAATTCAAGAAAAAGGGGGATATTTCACTCTAATTATTTTGATTATTATATTCATCTATGTCAATATAATTCATCATTCTCGATTGAGGTTAATATGATATAATACAATATTCCATATTGTATCGAATGAGTTATGTTTGACTGTGGATGTGCTATTTTTATACCATTCATGGTTTGTGGATAAAGTATTGACATTTTGTCTGCTAGTTTTAATACGAATGATTATGTTATGTTTAAAACTTTTCATATGATGAATGCATTGGACTTAGTAAGTGATGGGTGGAGCCCGCTATAGCTCCACGATGCATCGGTAGGTCTCATGAGACAAACTAGTGTCTTGGCACGAGGCCTTGGAAAAATCTTATTTGTAGTCTTGGCACGAGGCATTGGCTACGTGGTTATGATAGGCTGATATTATGCATTCCGTTATTATGAAAGCGGTTATTAATATTTTCATGTGATTATTCGACTAGTAGAATATCCATGTGAATTAGTAAATGGAATTATTTCATTTTATACTTGCCATATTATGCTGAAGTTCAAGTTTAAAAGGATTTTGTTTTAGTTATACATTGCCTTAAATTTTTATGTTTATTTATGAAAGTTTCCGCTATATTGTTATCCTTACTGAGCATCTGAGATCACCACTTTCAATGTTTTATTTTTCCGAGGATGTGAAGAAGAATTTTATGAATGACCTGCAGGGATAATATGATGGGATATGAAGACAATATGTTGTTTTAGTTTTTCAATTATTGATGTAATGTAAACTTTATGAATATATCTAGTGTTTCCAAGGATACTAAACTAATCAGTCTTTCGAGACTTGATCTTTCTTGTGATCATGCCAATGTTATGTAATAATTCACCGACTATGGGTATCTAGGGTCAGGGCATTACAAAACTGATCAGTCCTTTGGGACTCAATTTATATGTATCTATGCCAATATAATAGACTAGGGAAATGAATTCAAGATTTTTTGGTCGGTGCGTTACATCGAATACATTCTTGGGCTTCTACCAAGAATCAAATGCTTGAAATTTCATTGCATCCACTAACACACCATCCTCTGAGATAATGTGACAAGGGAATTTTACCTATTCAATCCAAACCCAACACTTAGATAACTTGGCGTAAAGAATATTCTCTCTCAGTGTACTTAGGATTATGTCAACATGTTGGTCATGATTATCATGAGTCTTAGAGTGGCAGCAAGATTTCATCCACAAACAGTACCACAAACTAATCTAGGAATGGATGAACTATTTTTGTCATGATTTCCATAAACACTTATGGTGCATTTTTCAAACCTAGTGGAATTACAAAGAACTCAGATTCTCCATACCTACTTATGTAATTAGTCCTTCGTATATTATAAGGAAAAACTCTCAACTAATGTTACCCTGGCCTAAATTCGATCATTGAGAAAATAAAAGCTCCTATCAACTGATCCAAATATCTTCGATATGTGGAAGAGGATATTGGTTCTTCATTTTCATCCGCTTCATCTTTTTTTAATCAACACAAAAGCATAGATTTTTTCCAGCCTTCATAGAAAACAACACTGGTGAACCCCACAAAGATGTACTTATATAGATAAATCCCTTATCCTCCAACACCTCTAGTTGAGACTTGATCCCTTTATTCTATTTTGGTGTCATTTTGTTTGGTGGAATAGAAACTATATCATCCCCCCAGAAAGATCTCAATCTTAAATTTCACATATCTCTTAGGTGGCATCCCTGACAAGCCTTCATGAAACACATCCCGAAATACATCCACTGTAGGTGGAAAGACATCCTTCTTAACAAATTAATCATCTAGAACCACACGAGAATCCTATGTGGTGAGGTCCCCCAATTTCTAGAGAAAAATCCAACGATGTCCTGACCTGATAGTCCGCTCTCCACAGTGAATATACTTGTCATCCTCAGGAGAAATAAATGTCACAATCATACAGTAACAATCTATGTGGGCTCTATATTCTATTGACCATTCCATAGAGATAATTAGTTAAAATCCTTAAATATCAAGGATTTAATGATCCCACATAAAAATATACTCCCCAACCTCTAGAGAATACCCCTTGCATATATAGATGTCTCTATATTATACTCCTAACAACATGTCTATTGTCAAAACCGTACTCATAAATTCCACTTTCAGGCCAAACCATTCTGAATTTGTAAAGAAATAAAAGAATAAGAGGCATTTGTATCAAATAAGATCTTTCTATCATATAAGCTTCAATAATAGTACTTATAACTATTGATAGTCCATCCTTTATATACATAAGCGTAGGATGGTTGGAATGTAACTATCATGCCTCCCTTTCTAGTGATGAAGACTGAACTCACTAAGCTACACCACTCTACTAGTATGGGAGTTCTTACCTAGAATCTTCACATCCTCTACCTTTAAGACATCAGATAGTAGAACGCAAACAACCATACTGATAAGGTGAATTAGATCCCCATCCAACATTATGGCTCTGTCAAGATGTTCCATCGATACCCATCTATTTGGGGTTCTTATAGAACATATTTAGATGTCCCACCATGTCCTATCCCCGGAACTCTACTTATGGTTTGGGAACTATATCTAGAAGTTTCCAAAACAATAACACTGGTGAAAAATAATTCTACTACGTTCCTGAGCTAATGATGCCTCTTTCTAGGTACTCTTCTTCCCATTACCCATGCTAATGTTGTAATATTGACCCTTCCTACTCATACAATTCATACCTCATGATAATCTAGCTGGAACCACCTATCCTACAGTAAAATCCTTCCTTCTGTTTCCCTTTTTTATGATAGTCTAATCCAGCACCTTATCAAACATCTTTAACCTAAAGTGGTTATCTTGGGACTTAATCTGAAATTTATGTTCATTCTAGAAACATATAACCATATCTATATCATCTCCTTCTTATATTAGAACAAGTAATTTAAAATACTTAAAAATACTAGCATTTTCGATTAAAAATATTCTCCCATGATTCAACTTTATTAAATCAAAATATCTCTCTTCCCTCAGTGTGCATATACAAAAGTTCTCCAAGAACTTCTCCAAGATTTATGTCCATAAAATACCCTCATCCAGTCCAGTCCAAGCTCGAATGCCCCACCAATGCAACACTAATCCTAAAAGAATATAATCATCCAACTTGACCATATTCTAAGAAGGATTCTTAAAATGGTTGTGTATAGTGTCAATGTAATCATTCTAGAACTCATCACTCTTGAGTGAACCCTCTCCAATGAAATTCAGAGGGTGCTACAATTGAAACTCCCTACCAGAGCAGACATTCTTTTCAAATTCTACCATGGGTCTCTTTCCATAAATTGTATGAATAGAGTGATCTTCTCATCAAACTACTCTTCTTCTTCCTCACCAGGAACTACTAGTGCCTCAGCTTCCACTATAGGAGGAGCATCTCTAGTGATGTCCTCATATTGTCCTCTCAGTAAGTACCATCATGGAGGAATATATAAACAATTACAAATAAAAATATGAATAAGCATAAAACCAATTTATCAAATTTATTTAAGAGATAAACAAAATGAGTCACAACATGTCTTTTTCCCCCAAACCCTTCCACACGGTCAAAACTAAATCTCTATCACTACCCTTAACCATCCTTCCATTAGTTCGTGGCAGAAAAATGGTAAACTCATTCTAATATTCAATTTTATCATTATACACCCATTTATTCTCATCATTTATCATTTTAGAATTATTAATTTCTTATTAAGAACAATTTTAGTCAATTTCAAAATCATGGAAAAACCATTCAACTTCAACAACTTACCCAAAACCATATTTCCTATGTGTGCCCAAAAAAGATGTGTTTCATAATAATCCTATGTTCCTTGAATGATTCATGATTATTAAATTATTATTCTTTTCTATTCCCTGAGTCAAATATTTGAAAATATCATAAAAAACATTTACATCACACAAAAAGTGCATCACCCAAGATGAAATAGCATCCAATTATAACACCACACATCAATAACAGTAATCCCACCCTTGGTTCTTGGGTTTTCCCCCATACATGGGTTTGAAACTTCCATGAATTAGCTCATGACCCATCCCTGACTCTTCTTATTCTCATATATACCTTTCCATAATTGAAATAAAAAATAAAATTAAATAAATATCATATGATACCACTTTGTGACATCTGGCCCGGGTGCCATGCACACAGGTACCCTGAGCCGGTTGGTCATATGAACGGAGCCCCCCCCCCCCTTATTCTAGAGGATATCGACTAGACGTGAGTGTATAATATCAATCATAGAGAGACTATACCCTCTTAATCAAAGTAATACCACAAAAGAAAAAAATAAGAAATAACCAAATGTCATCTTACCATAACAATAATATTACCAATATAATAAGATGATAAAAATAGAAAATATAATATCATATATGAATAGTAAATATGGAATTGCAATATTCATTCCATGTTTCAAAATACAAACCCAAAATAAAAAAAAATTGACAACTCTCTAGTGGTTCCCGATCCACATCTGGTTCCCTCATCCAGGATCCATAACAAATTATACATCTAACATAGGGAATTTCCCTTATCCTATCTTGCAGACATGAAGTCTATTAAGGTACTGATCAGGTATCCTGATTATGTTGTGAGTAAACCTCACAAGGTCACCACCCACAATGTCTAAAATAATATCCAGTTAAATAGTTTATGACATTTTATAAAGAATAAGCAAAATTAATAGAGGTAATAGTTTACACTTATTCAATTATTCTGTATTTAACCAGATAACAAACAGGTTCCCAAGGACCCCAAAACACTCAATACCTATTTTGTCTTGTTCCAGAGTCTAAACAATACCAAATGGATATCATATTTGAGAATTTTTTTTAATGCTGGGGTTGGAGCCTAATTTTTGTTATTAATGAAAATACATATTCTTTCGATGTGGTTATAGGGGTCCCATTACATAGCCCATAGGTATGGGGGAATGAATGGCCATATACAAGGCCCAAATGCCCATTTTTTTCAAAGGGCTCTTTGGTGAATAGTAATTATATAATACTAGGAATGATATAGTACATACCAAAGTATCACCGCCACTACAGAGTCTCCACCACAACAATGTCACCACAACTATAGTCCCAGCATTGATATAGTATTGATATAGTCCCTAATACGGTGCTACTATAGAAACCCAAAAATTTGACTCTGCAAAAACTTGATCCTGAGTCCTTTGGATACCAAGAAGGAACCTTTACCACTTGGGTACAAGCTCGTTGGCTATTATATATCTTAATGTCATTGTAACCCTTTATTATCACAATTCCCATATGAATTTTATTGTTTCCATTCATCATTTCAGTTAATCCTATGAGATCTTGATACATCAGACCATTTCCCAAACATAGTTATCATATGTGAATTCTATCATAATCATTCATAATTTATTAACATACTATAGGCTTTTGGTGTAGCAAACCATGTCCCACACACAATTATCACTTGTGAATGCCTTTGTTATCAGTCCTAATTTCCTATTACACTATGGGATTTTGATTCAATAGACTATTTCCCACACATGATTACCACATTAATTAATTAACTAATTAATTAATCAAATTCAACAACTATATATACCCACCATTCAATTAATTCATTCAACATTTAATTAACCACATTAATTAAATTAATTAATTAAAAAAATAATGAATCACATCAATTCAATTAATTAATTCAACATTTAATTCTTCATCTAAATCAATTTCATAATCAAAACCATAGAAAAAAATTAACTAATCAATTAACTATACACATTCAACTATTTCTTCATAATAATAACTAATTTAACAATTAATTATACAATTTCAGTAATCTCAATATCTATATAATGAATCCTACTATTAATTATTTAAATACTGTCAATTAAATAATCCCAACCATTCACATTAACTACTTATAATATTAATTAATAATGTTCAACCATCGTAATAATTTTCTAATTAATTCAAAAATTAATTATTTCAACCCATAATCCCAATACTCCCAATTTCACAATTCCATAAAATAATTAATTAACCAAATTAATAAATTAAATTTAAGAAATTAAATTGTTAATCAACTAATAGAAATTCTAAAACAACATAAACACATTTGAATTAAAGACTTTGGGATTTGAATTGTAGACCGCCTACCTCAAAATTGATGAAGAACACTTGCCAAAATATATTCCCAAATTGATGCTGACCAATCAAGAATGAAACGAAGAACGAGATTTAGATCTAAATCCTAAATCCAAGATCTAAAAGACCTAGAACATGATCTAGATCCAAAAAAAATAAAAATATCTTTCTTATCTTAGAAATGGAGTGGAAGAGAGACAGAGAGAGAGTGATCAGAATTGGAACAACCTACATACTAGGCTGGTGAAAATCATTAATCATCTATTTGATTCGTCAATAACGGAGGTTAGGAAGGCATGGAAGATATACAAGATCCTTCATAATCATGAAATAGAACATAGGGTTGAACTATGAAAGATTTGGGTTGATATGGGGGTTTGAGAATTTTAAAAACTAATTTCTGGTTTAATTAAAAACCCATGCATGGTTTTTTGGGTAGGCGTGCACAGTTTTCAAAACCATGCACCTTTTTTTAGGGGGTTCTTGGTTTCTCTAAATAAGGTGCATAGTTTGACAAACTGGGCACCATCCATAAAAACCCTCTATATCCAAGGTTTCCCGATTTTCAGGGCTAGGGGTTCATAGTTAGGGAAAATCATGTTCTAACCGTGCACTTCCCTCTTTCTTCCATTTTTCTCAAATTTTTACCCATACACACACCAAGGTAAAAACCAAACAAAAAGTACTCAACACAAGGAGAAATATTACCTATAAATGAGACTGATACATATCTATAAACGGTTAGGGTTTTACAATATCATCTTATAAGCCATATTTTGGTCAAAACTCTATCCTCGTAAGGCTTCTGGAAAAAACCTAAAGCGGTTACCCAATGAACTAGTAAATTAATTCGATGTGAATTTTTATTTTATTTATTCATCTATATACTTCAATTAATATTAAACCATAATGATATAATAACCATCTCTGCCTCCAATAAATGGGATATGAAATCCACATTCATGTGTATGGAGAACTACCGCATTAAGAACTGATGATATTCATTTTCCATCACCACCTTTAACATATGGATATATTAATGGGTTAAATTTTTTATATTATATTTATGGTATTATTATAATTATTTAATTATTACATCACATATACCTTCTTAATTTCTATTCTATAGTAAAATGATAATGTCACTCATTTGTATGAACGAAGTGATTTGATTCTTTCAAGATTTACATAGAAGGTAATAAAGAGGTTATTAATAAAAATATGTGATAAAAATGACATAAAAGTGATTCTATAATGGTAATATATTGATTACTATTTTTCTTTCAATACATCAAAGAAATGGGAACAATTTTCATGCGTAGGTATGACCTACAATCTCCATGAATAGTGTATCTCATTTTCTTACTCTAACTTTTATAGATTACTCTAAATTCATATATATTGAATATATATAATATTTATATAATGGTTAAGAATATAGATGTTATGGAACCATGATCAAAGTAATAGTTCCAGTAAAATAACAAATCCAAGCACACATGAAGAAAAAGTAGTTATTACGTAAAAAGTGACTTTAACATGTAATTATTAATAAATGGGAAATCAATGGTAATTAGTAAATAATTTATGGTATAATATATATATATATATAGTACTATGATAGATGTATAATAAACCTATATTTTTTATATATTTGGTTTCAACATGTATGAAGGATGTCGAGATTTAAGGTAATGGATTGTTGTCTCAATTTTCCTTCTTTTAGACTTATATTATGTTATGAACCTGTCTCCTTTTATGAGGGGTATATAAAGACTCATTGAAATTTAATATCATTAATTTATTTATTATCGTGATATTATAAGTTTAATTTAAATTTATTATTTCATGGGTTTTATTATTCAATGTTACCAAATCCATTGGTGTTTTATGTTACAATATTATCATTTTTTCGGATGGCTCATGATTATTCTTTAAATGATGAAATACCATGGTATATATCTAAAGAAATGTAATTATTTTATTATCATATTTTTATTTCATGAGAATAATTTTTTCCCTTCATTTTCCTCTCTTTTTGTAGTCAATAGTAAAAAATGATATTTTTAATAAAATCAACTTTATTTATCTCTTCAGTCGAAAACACAATTTCCTCTAAAACCATGTTTTCTATAAATGGTTTTAATATTATACAAATTAGTTATTAAATAAATTTTTACCTATTATTTAGTTATATAATAAATAAAATAATCTTTTTGAAATTTTCAAAATAAGACCCATTTGGATTTTACCAAAAATCTGAAAGGACACAATTTTTTTACGAGTACAACATGAATGGAAATTTTTTGATGTCAGGGAAATTATTTTATTTAAATATTTTTTCATATTTTTTCATGGAAATTTAAAAATAAAATTACATCCGCAATATTTAATTAATGAGTGATATAAAAAAAATTCAAATATAGGATATTTTCCTCAAAACAATTTCAAAGTGATAATTCATTCAAAATAATTTTCTATCTAAGATGAAATACTTGGATGTTACAAATGATTCATTGGGTATATGTTCCAAGGATACCATTTATTTATTTTTCTATGAGTGTTTTATGATTATTATGAAAATATTTTTAGGAATCCTATTTCACTTCCATGGGTTATACCATGATAAAATATTTAAGAAACCCAATTATTTCTCAATGGTTATACATTTATGAAATTATGAAATGATTATGAAACCTATTGATTTTATACAAGTTATGTAATGATGAAATGTTAATAATACCCATTTTCTTTCGTAGGTTGTGATATTATAAATTATTTATGTTCTTATGCCACAAAAATGTATTACTTTCATTATGTGATTGGTGAGACATATATCTCCCCTTAATTAATTGGGAAATAATTGATATCTCATTAGAAAAATAGTACTAGAATGGGGAGTGGGCTCATATGAGTAAGGAACTCTATCAACTATGAAATCCTTGGGAGTGAACCTTGACTACTAGGATGGTTAGGGGAGTGAACCCAATCCAATATTGAAGTCTTGGAAATGATCCTTGAACTACTAAGGAAATTATTTTAATGTTTATGTGTATGCTAAAAACTATGTCTTAGTCCAATGTTATGCTCTCATGGTCCATGTTCTTTGATTACATTATGATTCATACCTAGTAAACAACAATGATTTTTTCCATGTGTCATGTTCATTATCTATTCTATGAAGGGTGTGTTTTTCAAATGTTATTCTCATGTTCTCATACCCCTATGCTCATGATATGTTGATGTCTACCTCATTTATCTATACTAAGAATTCGATCTCACCGATTATTATATTTTCTTTCATTGGATTATGAAAAAATGTATTAACTATGATGTATCTAATACGGATTTTAGTTATCAAGATTATAGTGGGAGATGGCGTAGCTCAATTATGGACCAGTTGTTTATATTTCCATGCTTACTAAGGCACAGTTCCTTTACGATCCTTAGGTTTGTGTTTGTGTAATCTAATGAATATCCATTTAAAAATATTTAATATCTATGTATGAGGGGTGTGGGTATTTCTAAAAACTGCATGATATTTAGTTGTCCATACACACCATGTGACATGTGTTATTCCACATGATGTACACGTAGAGAGATTTATGAAGAATATTTTTTGTCATCAAACAAAGTAATTAAAGATTAACATGGGACATATGACATTTCACTAGTGTATAAATCATATTACACTTTTAATTCCCCAATAGGTACATGTAAATTTTTTATTATTATATCATGCAGGTTTCTATGATAGAATAATTAATCACAAAAAATTGACATCGAGTACACAATGTGTAATGTTCAGTTGCATGTAATACACTACTCATACATTACAACTGTAAGGAATTTATAAATTAATGTTCCATAATGTTGTCGTACATGCCATGAAGACTACATGGTTTATTCATATTAAATAATGCACTATTTATGGTGATATATTATGTATAAATTTACATATCATGTAGTATGTGGTAAATTATATAGATTCAATGTGATATATTAAATTCAAGTTAGTGATTTAGTATTTAATTTGAAATAAGTGATTTCTGAAATCTATGAACGCATATTGTACTATTTAATTTTTAATTTAAATTTTATTAATTTAAATAAAATTTTAGGGATTCTAAAATATATCGGGGACCAGAAATTGTACAGAATTTCATATAAATAATCGATTTCTTTAATTAGTTTATTAATTCAGTAATTAAACTAAATTTTTATTAGAATTATTTATTTTAAATGGTTGATAATAATTATAAATAAAGAAATCATTGCATGTTAATAATGGTTACGATCTTTTACCAACATATGTACGTGTTAAATTTATATAAATATATTATTTATTATATGGTTTTATGTGATAATTATTATTTTATTAAATATTATGATCTATGAATCCTCACTCTCTAGTCTATTATATATGATCCTATGTGTTTAAGGAATTTTTAATATATACCTAAAACCCGCAAACCCCTCACTTGAATATGAGTTTAAAATTGTAAAGTATGGAGTTCCCAACTAGATGAAATAGTTCAGGCCTTGATCCAAGATTAATATATCCAATAAGATAAATAGATTAACAGTGAATTTTTCAAATCATGTCAATATCAAGTTCATGGAGTTATTTCCTTTGATATCAAGGTTACCTCATCACCTCTCACAAAACCAACTAGTTAATAAAAATTGATGACCATATCACCCCTTTATTTTATTTCATCATCAAAGGGTTATTTATTTATTAATTTATTTATTTATTTATTTATTTATTTATTTATTTATACATGATTTATTTAAATAATAAACACGATCACATAATATAAATAAATTAATCATCATACTTAGATCAAATGAATTAAAATGTATAAGATAAATTTTATTTTTTAAAGATAGTTACTTATATTAGTTCTCGTAAAAATTAATTAACATGTATAAAAAGGATAAAATAATATATATAAATAATATTAAAACAAATAAATTGTTTTTTTATAAATTGGTTTATTATCTTTGTAAGTTACAAATAAATTAATACGCATGTAAAGAATAATATAAAAAAGGATATTTATACATAATATGTAAAAAATCATAAATTAAATATTAGGTAATGACAACTCCTTCTATCACATGAGTTAGAATATGACCATAGATCAAATTATTTTCCTAAACCTCATTAGGGAACTTTAAATTATTAAGGGGTTCTAATGAAAATCATGGTAATACTTAACCAAGTAAACATCAAGGATTTATTTCCATAGTAATATTTTGTTTAACAAGAAGGAAAGAGTTATAGAAATATGGGCATAGGATTTTAGGATTATGGAGTCCACTAAACTGATCATAGAGCTATGATTTTATTTAATTGTTAATATAATCCTATATAAATACCATCAAAGAATTTGATAAGTCCTATATCTAGGATATATTAAGGGAAATATGGATCATTTTCCACTAGAATAACTGAGTGATTGTATATTCCATATCGAATGGTGAGGGGTATTAAGATTTGATAAAATAATTCAAGAATTAATTAGAGAATTACTTATGTCAAAACAATATACTAAAACCTATTTATAAATTATTGATAATGTAATGTAACTCAACCACATCAATTTCATTATTATCTATCCAGAATTAAGAGAATATTATAACTAGTGAAAACATCCTAGACTAGTACAAGAACCTAAACATCATATTATTCCAATAAGGGAAGTTATATGTGTTAGAGTCCCTTATTCGTAATGATAAACCTCAATGAGTGAGAAAAGGTTAGAAGGTTTCTAGTATGAGAAACATAGATGATACATCTAATGTTTACTATATTAGGTTATTACTTATGTCTCATTAGAAGAATATGTTGTATAAGGAAATATATGGATACCCCATATTAAATATTTTTTAAGAAATTTAAAATGATAAGGATAGTGACTTGATAAATGAGACTATAAATTCATTTCATATGTGTTAACTAGATGATATATACCAATATAGTGATCAGATAATTAAGATAATAAGGTATATTTATCAATTAGAGAATTTGGGGATCCAAGTGGATATGAAATTATACATTGAATTGATACATTCATATTTACCTCCATGATAATATATGTATCTTAAAACAATAAATTAAATAAACTCGTGAAGATTCTCATAAATCATTTTGATTATATTAGTCCTATTTATAGGGATATGTGAGAATTTGGTTCATCAGACCTTCTGGTGAACAATGTGACGGAAAAAGTTAAAATCATATGACACATTTAAATTTAGTAGTTTATCTACAACAACCCTAAAATAAAGAAAATATTCAATGGGTTATAGGCCTCACATATGGTAAAAATTATCACTAATAGAATATATACAATAAATTTATTAGGAAATCAGATGAATCTTTTACTTTAGTTATATTCATCATTTTATGTAATATTTCAATTTTTTTCTTTGGTATTAAACACAATATGTGACCAATATATTTGTATCAAAAATAGAAACCAAGGAAGAATAGATAGATTATAAGATGTAATTTAAACCTTATAGAAGCTAATATAAATTTATTCTTAAGTCTACTAAGTAATGATCAAAACATTTCATTTCCATGTGGATAAATTATTATATTTTAAAAAATATTGTTTTATATTGGGTTTTACTAAAATAATATCTCAATGAGATATTTAAAGACAACAATAATTTATTTCTTGTCTAGAATCAATTTTGTTATGTTACACCCTACTAAAATTATTAATTTAATTATATTTAAATCAAATATTTCCAATATTGATAAGTAACTATCATTGAAAAATATCAGACTCAAATAATACCTAGTTTTCTCAATATAATTCTTTATCATGTAAAAATAAATTAATTTTAAATTATTTTCTCAAAATGATATTTTGTTTATTTAAAGATAAAGCACATAGGTATTTGGATGGAATACATATAATATTTTTAAATAAATAACCCTTTATAAATTAATGGTGGTAATTCTAAAAAAAACGTTTCTAGGATCAGTTTTGCAAGATATGTGTAAACAATTCTAAGAAAAAACTAGAAGTAAATTAAAATACTTCATGATATTCCTTTAAGATATTTATGAAATGTGAAGCCGAAGAAGATAATTTTCATGGTAAAGGATAAAAGATGCGTTTTATGGGAGTAAAGAATAATATCTAAACCAGGCATCCATGGATTTTCTTCCTCAATTCTCTCTTTTTTTATTTTCAAATAAGCCGCTTTGTGGGTGAGAGGTAACCAAAACATAAAGGGAGGGATACTTATTTCAGGAATTCAAAGGGTGTAAAAATCAAAAACTACACATTATCCAAGGATAACTCAAGCCAAGTGTACCCACAACTACCAAAGCCACGTTATGTCTCCTTCCATGTCTCCTCCCATCATCATCACTAGACTGTCATCATCATCCATCATGTATCTACTATTGTCGCTAACACCATACTAGTCACCGGTGACCATCACCATCGTAAACACCAAATCTCATACCACAATCATCTTCAACCTTTGTAAACTGCTATTGCAGTTCAAGCTTGCCACATCGAAACAAAAACAAAAACGACACAGAAGACTATTAGAGACCGCCAGAGCCACACTAAACCAAGACGTCATCAATCCCCATCATCTAGTAGCAACCAAACACCAAAAACAGGCCAAAAAAAGAAGAAAATACATTGAACCCATTGGGGAACATGTCACTGCACCATGTCATCTTTGATTCCCATCGAACCGGAAAAAAACAAACACCAGTATGGCCAGAAACACAAATCGAACACCGCTGAATAACAAATCGACCAATGATGAGGAGACAACAATCCATAATCGAAATTATGAGGAAGAAATCTGAAAGAAGAAAATCCAACGTTGAAAGTTATGCACCTGTAACATTGACGGCTACCGAGCCACACCACCCAAAACTTCAATGTTACAACTACAAACATTCATAATGTAGAAAATAATATTGATCTTAGTTATTTATCATATCTCAAAAAGGATATTATTCATCCTATCTAATAAAATTATGAATCAATTGGATTATTATAATTCTATAAGAAGGGATCACATCCCATTTCAAATAGTAGGTTTATGATATAATTTAATAAATCTAAGGCTCCTGATTCACATGAATTTGTAGAAAAACATAAATTATATAGGATTTTGTGGGTGATTTATTTATAGATACACATTCTATATAGAAACGAATAAAGAAAAGTAAGATGGTTTTATAATAAATTTTTCTAGTGATATATGTTATTAGTATGTTATAGTGAGTACATATCCTTTAAGGAAGTAGTAAATTGAAATAATATAAATTTGGTATGTTGATATGAACTCAAAAATGGATTCCATGTACTAAAATAAATATTTGTGTTTTGGTAGTGTCTAAAACATATGTAAATATCCTCAGGTTTAGATGGTTCTTTAAGATATATCTAGACATGGTTTGTAAGAGATTACTTATAAAGAAAGAATGGTTATCAAAGTTTTAATACCTATTAAAGGATTGAAATTATTGATATGTTTTCAACTATATAGATGTTGGAATAAATTTTCTATTCATGTTGTCATAGTAGGAAATGAATCATGTGACCGTAAGATTTATAGGTTTCCATAAGTGGATAGATGCAGATCCATAGTTTTTCAAGTAAAATATTTTTTCAAAAAATATGTAAATTATATATTACTCGTACTTTTATTTAATACTATGTTTGAATAAATTATTCCCCAAGATTGACTTAAAGTAGAAACCCAAGTTTTAGGGATAAATATATTATATTTTTTTATTTATACGGTAGATTATACCAACATATACTATATACATTGGCATAATATTAAAAATATAAGATATAAAAATTCAAGAAGATGGTTTTTTCATATGTCATGTGCAATAAATCAATATAATATGATGTATTTAAAATTAGGATGATATTATAATGATGAGTAAAACTCCATTAAGTTAAGAAGATGTATATATTGCATATATCATATTATATATTTATATTTTATATTTCTTATACTTATAAAATAGTGATAAAATATCAAACAATACAAGATATCTATGTGATAAATAATCCTGGGCTATTCAAGTATACATTAGAAATACTAATGGATGTGTTCCTAATACATTTAAAAAAAGGATTATTGTTAAAAATGGGACACAAAACAATCCTTTCTATTTTCATTTTGATCTATTATAAAATTAAGGATTAAAAAATAAGAAATAAATTCATATTGAATCCAGGGGTATCCATCTATATCGATACTGAGTATGTTTTCAATTCTACTAAAACTAAAGAAGCAATGTAAAATATCTAGTTATTTATAATGGATCATGAAATAGTACCAAGATAGTAAAGTATTATTACTTTTTATATTATAACAATATTTTTACTATGTTATTACCCATAATTTCATGGTTATGATATAGGATAAAAAGTATATATAATCTGGTATATTGCCTATCTATAGTTTTACTCAAAGAGTTGAATCTATGGTGAGTAAAGTATCAATAGAGAAAAATATGGTAGACCAATTAACAAAATCTATACATTAGCTGGATTATAATCATCATGTATGAGCTAATAGGTTAAGATATATTATGTATTGCGTCTAGATCGATTAATATTCTATTTGATTAAATTTCCTAGAAACAACTAAATTAATACTTTAGATTACTGAAATATATTTATATTTACCCTTATCATATAGTGATTTTTCTTTTATGTAACAATAATTTGATAATTTCATTGGAATGTTTTCTATATAAAATGGTTATATAATTTCTCTTCTCAAATGAGAACCTAGAAATTCTATGCTGATATTATTAAATCAATATATCATATGGTAAACATGAATTTGTATATTAAGACACAAATTGTGTATTTTTATCATGTTTTGGGGAATCATATAAATTTTATAATATGTGTGGTCATAACTAAATACACTCTAATATGAATTCTATATGTTTTTTATGTTATTGGATATTCAAATATGTGATGTTTTGAATTGATCCAGATAATTGGGATTATTATTAATGTATATTATGAATCATTTAGATTTAAATGTGAATGAAAAATATGATGAAATATTCTCACTTTGAGGTAGCATGCATTGGGTATGAAATAAGTTATATGGAATTAATTTAATAACACCAAAAATATTTGTCCCTTCCATATTAATTAAAGAATATATCAGTGTATATTTTATTCAATTGAAACAGTATTATAATATCCATGGACATTTTAATTATGGAAGAGTGCATCAGAATATTAAAGAAATATAAATCAATTATAAAGGGTGATGAAACTAGTGTGTAACTTTTTGGAGGAGATATTATGAGGCAAAAGGATTTTATTACATTGTAGCATTAATAATATGGATTTTATAGTTTCTACATTAATTCCATTCACTATGGGTCCTTGTAATGTTACTAAATTTGTATCTTTCACTTTAAGTAAGATTACCCATTTCTATTAAGAAAAGGTTCTATATGATAACAAAAAAAGTATATCCAAAAATTCAATTGAATTTATGTTTTAGAACTGTTGTAAAAATCCCATTAGTGTTTTGGTTGGGTTGTTTTTATTAAAAATTACATGTGAAGGTTACATTATGATGAATATTTTTTTAGATATTAATATGTATATAATACTGACACCACAACACAATACCATGGGCTACAACATGGTTTTTTGAGTACACATGCCACAACACTCTTGGATGATCCATGGAATATTTTTAGTAGATTTCTCTCTGTACTATGTTATTAATTTCAACATCACCACACCCTAGGCTACATTATCATGAAGGATTCATGATTTTTTATAAGACATTAGACATCATATGACATATATAACATTATGAAAATATTTATTATTAAGATATATCTACCCTTTACACTATAATAATTTTATTTTCATTATAAAGGATTTTGTATAAAAGAAATAATTTCCAAAAATAGCTAAGATTTCCAACAAGAGGGGTGTATTACAACCCTAGTGTGGTTTGGTTCTAGGAAAATGATCAGGGAACATGATAAAACCGTAGATTATATCACCATACATGGTGGAATGGAGACGCACAAGAGTCTCAGCCCAGTTGGTGAGGACTTTTAAGGTGAATCCAAAAGACCGAGATCAAATCTGGGTGGAGGCATATTTCTGGGTTACTGTAGCGGTACTGTAGCAGCTGAAACTATTCATCCATCTGGGCCTTTGGGCCACTAGTTTGGTCCTCGGGTCCTGCAAGGCTTTCGGGCCACCCAAGGCCTTCAGTCCAGTTGATTCTCAACGCCTTCGGGACACCTTAAGGCCTTAGGGCCACCCCAAGGCCTTTAGGCCACACGAATGGATGCCCCAGACACACTACAAAAAAGGTGAAGCCTCAGAAGAGGATTCATAGCTGGTGTACTCACCAGAGCATATCCAAATGGATTGTCGGAATGAGAGGGTATGGCTATGCCATTGGTACCATCTTGTGCTTGCACGGGAAGCCTAGCCAGATGGTCATGCAAAGGTGGAGAACTACTATCAGGATGCAGATGCTGGGGATGGGCAGTTCCTTGTAGATAGTCTAGTTGAACTCCGTAAGACCTTTGGGTCATGTAATCTCCTAAGCCAATGGTCCATGTAATCTCTGATCCAACATGCCTTGTAAGGGTTACCCCTCATCCCTTGAAAGGGGGTTATCAAAAAATAAATAAAAATGAAGGCCTTATGGCCATTTAGGAAGGGTGGAATAGAGACCTACCATGATATGTAAATCCTTACGCTATTTGAAAAATGTTATTGGGCATGAATTTTGTTATATCAAAGTGAAAATTAAGATGAAATTATAATGTGGTATAGAAGTAAATATGGACCACACAAAAAGACTCGTGGCTATGTAATAGAGTTAAAAATAATTAATTTATGTGGAATGTATATGTCAATTTTGATAACATGAGCTACCATGACATACGGGTGACCAAATAATTTTAGATTCATTCAATTGTTGAGGATTATTTTTTCATAAAGAGAATATTGTACCTTAGTCACGTTGTAGCTAGATATACCCAAAAAATATAAATGAGTTTTACTACGGAGGGTGAATTTCAGGTTGAGAAAGAGAATGGCAGTTTACTTTGTCAACAAAATATTACACTAAAATGAAAGTTTCCATGTTTTATAAATTTTAATGAAATATGGTGGTTTGAGGATATTGTTCTGATAACATGGGTTCATTATTATTGTAGTGGATTTTGGGGATCTTGTCAACTACAGGATTCCATTAAAAAGTGCAGTTTTCAATACTGCAAGATCAAATGTAGTAATAATACAACACCACATAGAAGATAGATATGCTATGGTAAAACCATAATATATGGTTAATACACTATATAAAAAGTACTCATGTCATGGTCAAGAAGTTTTCAAATAGTTTGTAGGATTTGAATAAAAATTAGAAAGGGGGGTTATGGATAAAAATATAAGAGTGTTTATGAAAATTAAAAGACATATATTCAGCATAATAAATAATAGATGAAACCTTTCTCAAAATTTCAAGTACAAAAAATGAATATATTATCTCAAACCTTGGATCAAAGAGGTTGGTCAAATTATTTGAAACTATACATATTCATTTTTAGACTATGAAGATGCTGAGACTCTCTATGAACATGGGGAGATATCCTGACCTCAGAGAAAAATAAAGGACCCAATTTTATATCATTAAATAATTGAATGAAAATAATTCTAGGTGAATGTTGTAATTCTAATGGAAATAGTTAATCTTGTTATTTTTGAACTATTTGTTGGACCTGTGACGCTCCCGACTACAGGCCATATACCATAATGTCGATAACTGGGGTCATTGATCAATTGGATCACTAAATAGGGTCAAGTGTCTGGATATGTCCCCTAGCCATATGGGGATTTATTTCCCTTCCCTATAGATTCCAACTTCGGTTTAACTAGAATAATATCCACCAGGGAGCATTGCTGGTACCACCATGCAAACTAGTGTGGTGATTCTAGAGATGCTCCCTAGTGGCTATTATTCCATCCATACCTGGGTTCGAATCTCTTGAGAGGAGAATTAAATCCTCAACTCTATAGGGGAGATATCTAGATTCCCAAACTATTCTAGTGGTTCAGTTGAGTTTAGACATGAGTAAGTGGGTTTCGGGGTATACAGTCCATTGTCGGGAGCATCATCGGTCTAACAATGTTTCCTCATTTTATATTCTTCAAACCTATGTAGAAGTGAAACACTATTCTTAGTGTACTTTCTCATCTATATTTTATAGATAATAAAAGCATCATATATGGAGTATTGAGAACGTATCTTTGAATAATATTGGTGATCATTTTAATGGTTTTTGTGGATAATGATTTTGAAGGTTCTCTAAAAACCTATGATTTTGAATTATTTAAATTAATTTTACCTTCGATAACTTGTGTCATATGAAACACAAAAATAATGAAACACCTGAGAAAAAAAACCAAACATATTAAAATTACATAAAGAATATAATCATTCCTAAATAAAAAAGTTAATTATTATTTAAAATAGTTACATAATATTATTATTTTTTTAATATTTTAAAAGGTATTTATTTCGAACAACCATTAAAAATGTATTGTATTTTAACATAATAAAATAAATAGATTAGATTTATAAATTTATTATAATAAGTAAAATCTTGATTTAATTTATGAATATTCAATTATTTATAAATGTATATCAAAAAAGAATAAAAACAATTTCTGTTTAAAATGATAAATTTTTATTAAAATTATTTTTTCTAGTACATTAATTTAAAATATAAATTGTAAATTTTATAATATTAATTTGATAAAAAACATCATTTTTTTATTTGTCATAAAAATTTTAATTTAAAATTAAGATTAATATTTTTCTAAAATATGTATCTTTTTTTTAATAGTGAAATATAGTGTTTCTACAAATATCATGCCTTTTATGAAATTATTAGTTAATATGAATGATTTGTAAATTTATAAAACTATTTTTTAGAAAAAAAAATATTTATTTTATAAGTCATATTTTAAATTTAAAATATCAATTTTTTAAAACCCATATTTAATTTC
This sequence comes from Viscum album, assembly GCA_963277665.1. NCBI lineage: Eukaryota > Viridiplantae > Streptophyta > Magnoliopsida > Santalales > Viscaceae > Viscum > Viscum album. The sequence goes on along the minus strand of OY728123.1, from coordinate 2,056,321,523 downwards.
TAAAAACATAAGTAATAATTGTTTCATGAAATTGATTTTAATACAACAAATACTTATTATTTTGATAATATTTTTATAAATTTTATAAATTTATTTAAATTAAATATATTCAAAATTCATAATCATTTGGTCAAAAATATATAATAAGTTCCATTTTATATTTTAGTCATAAATGATAATTTACATAGGTAAAAACTTGTTACTATAGTCAAAGATAAAATTAATAAAATAAAAATATATTGGTAAATGACTTCAAACATGTTTTAAACAAGTGTGGGAATGTTTTTTATGAAATATATCAACCTAATCACATATCGTCTCCATTATATCACAATTTGTGAGAAATTTATCAAGATAGACACAAACAATTGTTAAAAATTTATAAGTATTTCTTAAAATTATATTTTCTTTCACTTATAAAAGTGGACGCTCACCACCCCTTAAATTCAACTCCAAAAATTATTTTTTCTCATGAAACCTATTGGGAAAAATTCCTCAAGGTAACTTTGTATCTTTTTTGGGTTGATTTTATTCATTAACATATAAGTTTTAAAAGGTTAGTGCTGGAGTTACAGAGCGATCGTTGACAAGGTATATTGATAATGATTCAATAGAGGGGTTTGAATTCTCTCAAAGTGGTATATAAAATTACTTGTACAAATAAATTTAAGGGTGAATATATAAAGAACTACACGTTTTATAATGAAATTCCAATGTTGGAAGTTGTAGGTATCTCCCAAACAGGGGAAAATTGGTAATTATGAAGAATAATTAAAAGTAATAGTTGATATCCATGATGAATTAGAAGTCATTCTTTAGGAGATAGATGTATGGATAGACAAAAAAAGAAAGATAACTGAGTGGTTCCTAATGATAAAAATTATAAGTCGATGTAAGAAAAATAGAAGTTTGAGCTTAAGGAAGAAATTTAAAACCATTACTCTTTAATTTTGGAAAACACATAAGAGAATTTTCATTGCATTTTCTAGTTGAATAACATAAAATAGTGATCAATGGATTACTATTATACAAAAATATCAAATTAAACGTATCCAATAGCTTTAAGTGGAATTTTTTAACCTATTAAAATTAGAATATCAATAGAGCCTCTTGACTCATGGGATGACTTTAGAAAATAATATCTCTCTAAATGCACAAAATATGGAAGTAAATAATAGAGGTCCAAAAAAATAAAATCAACAGTCACATCCAATTAACAATGCTGGTGTGGGGATTGTTCTAAAACAAAATTATCTGATGAATCATATCATAGTTAAATTTCCCACTCAAAGGATTGAAATTTATTTGGTTAAAAATCATAATTTTATGGTTTATAGAAGTCAAAAAAAACTTTTCATACAATAATGTCTCATTGGAATTCACCACATATTAGGTGTTTTTATTGTGGAAAGATCCGACATTCCCAAAATGTAATCTTAATATCCAAAAGGTACTAATGGTAATAAGATAAAAAAATGTGGAAACAAGTATTTCAATATGCCAAAAATGATTTTGATGGTCACTATTTTTTTGGTGGAGTGTACAGACACATATACATATATCTCTCATCAATAGTGATGAGGAAGTTTAAGAAAACCCAATGTGGTCATAAGCAGCTACTAAAGAAATCGTCAAATTATTTGGAAATAAAAATTCAGTTTTTATTTATTTAATATGAATTCGTTCCATAATACTCTAAATAAGATAAAGAATATCATTCAACAACATGTATTAATTAAATGGCATGGATATAATAGAAAAGAGTTGAGCAGGTAGTGGATGAAAATATTTCCCTTAAAGATTCATATCATGATGGTGTGTGGATCCTTCAAAGTGGACCCGCATAATATTTTATAGGAAATAAAGATCTTATTACAAGCATAAAATATGATATGGAGAGTATTATAAAATTTTTAAATGATGAAAAATTGGAAATTACTAGCTCGGAAAGATCCAATTTTGGGGTGAAAGATATAATACGTGTTTATTTTTTGTTTATCGAAGGTACTATTCAAAAAAACTAGATGTAAATAAGTTGTCTGACTCGGGTCATGTAAAAAGGTTTATTGATAAGTTAAATATCATCATGTTAAAATATGGTATGTTAGTTTTATAGGTAAATTTGATTAATAGAAATATCTTCCTTGTGAGTCGATTAGAGGGTATGTGTTTGATATCTAGAGAGAAATAAAATATTTTGTGGAATAAATGTATTTCCCATCTATTTTGACCATCACTAGAAGATATGGTAAAATGTGATATAGCTCTAGATCTCCCCAAGCTATCATGTGATCGTAATCACACCTGTGATGCTTTTCAACAGGGGAATATTATGAGAAATATAGACAAGGAAAAAAGAACAATATTTAATAAGAGTGCTTGAATTGGTGTATAAAGAGTTGTGTGGACCTATCTCACTAGGATAAATTTATTAGAAGAAATAATATGTTATTTTAAATTTTGATTTTAGGTAGATGGCATGAAATTTTTTCATTTTTCCCAAATTTGTAATTTTTAGTTTCATAATAGAATTTTGGAGGGAAACTAAAATAAATCTTGGATAGAATATTCTGAAGCTTCCAAATGATAATAGTAAAAAACTAAAATATAAAAAAGTGAAGGATTATCATGAGAAAATGGGATAAGGAACAAATTTTAATTAGTGTGAACTCTTTGACAAAGTGGAGTGGTTGAGAGGATAAATTGGATCATAAAAAACATAGCCCGAACAATGCTTGTTGAAAATGACCTACAAGAGAAATTCTAGAAGGAATCATTTTTGGCATCAATCAAAATATCGCATAGGGATTTATTATATCCAAAATAATAAAATAATTCATATAATCATGTGATTGATTGAGGAGATATTGAGATATGTCACATTTTTTCAGATCTTCTAGGGATCGTTGGCATATTTGGCACACCATTTATGTCACAACCAGTTTTATGACACTCTAAATAGAAAGAACATATCATCTTGTATACTCACTAGGTATATATTTCACTTTAATATTTTTACCTATAAAACAAATGTACCATATTTCCCCCAAATTATACAAAACTTCTTAGTTAAAATTATAGCATGACCCAAGTCACACAGTTAACTTACACTTTGTATGTTTTTGAATCAGTCCTTTTAACAACCAATACATCTGAATGTCTCATATATTTTCCACAAAATATTCCTTTCCTCAAGTTAATAATCTTCATAAGTTTATCATTTTAAAATTTGAGAAAACGTTCCTTATCATATTTTATTCATGTAAAAAGATCCTTATTTCTCATCATATGATATGTGCATCCATTTTCAATAATCCATACACCAGTATGATCGAATGCTTTAAGAGAAATCTCTATAACCACTACCTACTCATATCTTTTCTTTTTATACCAATTCTATAGATTCTATAACTTTTTCTTGAATATTTTTCAACATACCTTGAAAATATTCACCTTATTACACTACAAGTTACCTTGTAAATCACAGTATTCAAAAAAACAATTACTCAAAAAATGATACATTAATGGAAAGATGTATTTTGTTATTTTCATTGATGATTTCAGCCATATGGAATTTGTAGTTATTATTTTACACAGGTCTAATGTGTTTGCTTTTATAATAAAATATCCCATGGAATCTGAAAAGATACATTTATATAATATTCTAACTTTTTTAATTGATAATGTTATGGAATTTGCAAACACCTAGGTGCAGGATTATCTTGAGAAAAAAATGATGAGGCACTAATTTTTATAAATGAGAACTCCTCAACTAATATTAGTGGTTAATATATTAGATAGGATCATAATAAACATCATCTAAATGATTAATGTGGAAAATGACTTACCAGATAAATTCTGGAAGGAATTAGTCTTGATTGAAAATTATCTTTTTATTAGTAAAATATTTTAAGCAAAATTGTGAAACTGGATATGTTCAACCAGGAGGACAAGCATCATAAGAAATCAAAAAATCATTGAAACAGATCCTAAGCCTATTAGAGAGGTACTCCATAAATAGTTTCCATGAGAGAGTGTGCACCTATGTATTTGGATCATCATTAATAATTTCCGCAATGTTATCATCTTTCATATCCTAAAGTTTAATATACTCCATCATACTTTTCTTCCCTTCATTGAAACTCCTTATCAATATAAGGTCATGTTTTTTTATCTAGGAATCCTTATTTCCATTAAAACCCACATGAATCTCCCTTCCCACCATGATTCCATCCTCTTCTTATGTATAATTGATACTGAGAAACTCCTCCGCCATTTATTCCTCAGATTGCATAAGAAGTCTTAGGGATTTCCCGTTACAAATTTCCTCCACACCAGTTTTGTTTTCAAGGTTCCCAACTAAATTAGGCATCACTACATTGGGGTTTCCATATATATTAAACATAGATGTAGGCCTGCAATCCATCTCCTTTATTTTAATTTTTTTACATGACTTGGTCTCCATTGGTTTTGTAAGGTATGAATAATCCTTGTTCCCTTTTCCTTTCTTCCCTTTAGTTAATATGCATATTATCGAGTCCCAATTAGATATATGTCTCTACTTTCCTCTTGTATTTTACATGCCTTTACGATTATTCCATCTCACATTGTATACTAGAAAATATCAAGGTCATTCCTTATCAAAATATTTCCTACAAATAAATGAAGAAGTCCTGAAACAGTACAACATATCGAATATGGATTTTTTGTCTCCAAAATAATAAAATTCATTGTATGAGATCTGGTATGAAAACAATAAAACATTAAAATAATTTTGAATCTTTATGAGTAGGTGTTTTATTATAAGTAAAAACGCTAAAAATTTGAGTCTCATGGAGATGAAGGGATATTCCTCAACGACATTAAAAAATAAAAGCCTATAAATTCTTCTACAAGAATCTGGGAAAAGAGTTGGAATATAATGATTTCACTGTAGTGGATTATGAACAGAATCTTCCAGAACATAGTGATTAGTTCCCTATTGAAATAAATTATGAGTTAATAAATATAGGGGGAGTGGAAGTGAGAAATTCTAATTCAAAAGATGATATTGATGATGAACAAGATGAATTCAAATTAGAATCATTAAATAATCTAAAGAGTATAGCTAAAATTTAGATGAAAAATATCATTGGGGATTATGAATAACCAGCTCAAATAAAAATAATAATTCATTTATAGCAATGATCCTTATTATCCCAAGTAAAGCCTATAATTTTTAAGAATAATCTGGATATAAGGATAAATTTTAGGATATGATTTAATAAATTGACCAAATTGAAAAGAATTATACATGGGATATTATTTTGGTACAAGTATATAAGAATATCATTGGGACCAAATGGGTCAACCAAAATAAACTAAATGAATATGGATTGGTAATTTGAAAAAGAATATCCCAACGAGTGCACAAGAGATACTCTTATATTTAGGTAACTGATGTTGATGATACATTTGAACCTACTTTAAGGCATGTGACTATTAAACTATTCTTGTCCATAGTAGTGAAAAATAAATTAATGGATTTCTATATGGATATTAAGACAGAATTTCTGAATCCGTTAATAAAAGATGAAGTGTACATTGAACAACCAGATGAGTTTCTAGTCTATAAATATAAGAACACAGTTTTTTTTCTCAAGATGGAATTATATGGATTAAAGTAGTCCCTAATAAAATGGTATTCAAGAATTCATCATTATTTTAAGAAGATCTATTTTCATCATGGTGGAGTTGATTACATTATATATGTCCACAATAATATTAATCATAGTATAATGGTTCTAGTGTATGGCAATGATATAATATTTTGTGGATTAGATGAACTATAGTAAAAAAACATTGAAAAATTCATGTGAAGTGAGTTCAAAATGTCAATAATTAGTGAAGTATTATTTTTTCTTGGTTTATATGCAATTCAAGGATGAAATATCACATCTATTTCTTAATCTGCATGCTCCAGTATGTTTTTTAGAATATTTTGAATTGATAATTACAGAGAAATTATAACTCCAAGGGACACATATATGAAATTATCATAATAATATAATGAAAAAGTGGTTAATTTCACAAAATATATGTAGTAAATTTGTATTCTATTGTACTTAAGAGAAACATGACCCGATATTATTTTTTCCAAATGCTAAAAAGAGTAGTATTAATGCAATCCCATGGAACTACACTTACATGTAGTCAAAATAATACTTTAGTATATAAATAGAAAAGAGGATTTTTTTTGTAGAATGAAAATTTTCATCCAGAGTTTTTGGGTTATATAGATGTATATTGCGCCTATTTAATAGATGATATAAAATTATCACCAAGATATACATTCTATCTTGTAATATTTTGAATTTCATGGATAATTAAGAAACAAGATTACATTTTTTTATCACTAAAAAATGAATATAGTGTGGATACTCCAGTGATGAGAGTGGTTTGTCACAAACCACAATTCAATTAAATTAATAATTACCTAAAAATGTACCATAGTGGCACACCCTAGGGTCGATCATAAGGAGGTCGCTCACACGCACTCTTTTTCTATTGTCACTATTTATAATATAACTAATATTAAAATATAGTACTAATATTAATGGGGGGGGAATTATATAAAATGCATAAAATATAAAGATAATATATAATAATGAGATACAATACAGAATGAAGTTAGAAGAAAAAAAATAGGCAGTTATTATTAGGAGGTCATGGTGGTTGATATCATTGTTTAAAAAGAATCTCAAAATTCAATTCAATGAGGTGATCAAGACCTGTCACACCTCACCTTCTCATTTGGATTGTCATTACCCCATACCGAGACATCTACATACAGGGTAATTCTCTTCCTAAAGTCAGCTAGGAGACCTCTTCGCTGACCATCACTACTCATGTCATACCCCACCGTATGCACAAAACAAATAGCGAAGGGAAGGAAAATTTATAAACGAGAAGAAGATATTGGTGGTAGAGAAAATGAGGTGACTGCTCACCATAATCAATTTAACCACCACCAAAAATCTTATAATTGAATAAAGGGATTATAAATTAAATCTCAATAACTCAATCAACCCACCATTACCTCCCTCGAACAAGCACCGAGGTTAGTTCTCCATTTTTAGTGGAGTTGAGAAGGGAATAACGGTGGGAGAATACATAATATAAAATAAATGGAAGAAAGGAGGTATGAAGAGGAAATCTAAACTAATATATATTATAAAAAATAAACTATTACAACAAAAATACTCAACCTTTCCCCCTTTAAATGGTTATCCTTGTAAAAGGGAGAAGAGATACATATTTATAGGGAAAATGGTTGATGAAATCTCGACACAATTCTGCCTCCGGATGTCAATGACTTTTAGGCCCCTTAAATGGAATACTTGGTACTTGGTCCCTTATTTAAAGTTGTTCCAGATATTCTTCCTCGTCCCTCCACAAAATATCAGGTTTATTGGTCCACTTATCATGGAGTTATGACAGTTGTGGTGCGGAAAATTAAATCTGTCCATGTGACTCTTTGTCTTCCACAACTCCAAATTCCCATGCGTTTAAGTACTTGAAACCATCCCATTCAGACGTGGACTCCTTAATGGAAGATTTTAATTTATGCCTCCTCCAGCTCCTTGTTGAATATCAGCTCCATTGGAGCCTTCATCTGCGAGATACAAGCTCATATTTAAAACATTCCAAATCTACGCACAGTTTTCGAGGTCCGGATAGTGAGCTTAGTTTGGGCCTCCAAATGATTGATTGAGCTGGTACTCCAGAAGGATTAAATTAGTCCAATTATATAATAAAACCTATAAAAAAGGAATTTCACAATTTGGGTCATTGTAGAAAATGATATGGCTGAAATAAAGAAGACAAATAAAACAGTTAAACACCAAAATTAAGCCATTTTTGCATTTGAGCTCAAAATACCAGTGAAACATAAAAATGTGACAATTGCCCATAAAATAACACTTTGGTGGGTATTAAAACATTGAAATACAGTATATAATATATGAAAAGTGTAGATTCATCACTCCCCCATACTTAATCATTGCACTCCCGAGCAATCATCATATATCCAAATAAGAATTTACAAAACAAATAAAAATGAGAAAACATCAATGATCTATTCCAAAATGAAATTTAATCATGTATACACTATGAAAAACAATTCCCAATCATTTTCATTCCTCACATTTAAATTTATTCAACCTCATAAATCCATCCATGGCCCAATCACAACCTACCTCACCTTGAATTTTGTGTCACTCTTCACTTAAGAGAAATTAAATCTGGAGTTATGCTCATACATGGAATGTGCATGTATCGCCATAGTCTTGTGACAATTATCATATCTCCACAGAGAGAAACATGAAAATGAATTTAATCATGAATACTTTTTCCAGGATAATTCTGTGGCTTAGATTTAGAGGGAAAGTGATTGAAAAATGAAGGCTAGAAAGATGAGGTTAGACTCTTTAGTACAATGCATGAATATTCAAGTGAAAACATAGGGTGATCCTCACTAAATCCCCATAAAAATGTTATACACAAAACCAAAACCCTTTTGAATGAAATGGGACATGATCCAGGAAATGAATCTAATGAATAATTGCATCCAAGTTCTCCCCTTTTTTCATTTTTTTTCATTTTTTTGTAAAGCTCCAAAAAGGCACAGCTTTATTTTCTTTTTCTTTCTTTTTTGATTTTTTTTAATGGAGAATGAGATAAAAATTGAATACAATGATAAATTCAAGCTCATCTCCATTTTTTCTATTTTTTTATTTTTTTTTGAAGTAGAACGAGATGAGACAAATAAATCACAATGAATGAATTACCCATGCCCAATTTGATCTTTATCATCCACTACCCAAAATGTTGACACACATCTCACATCCACCATAAATGAAACACATCCCATGAACGCACACTAAATGCCCTTCCCCACACTCAAACTTGAAATATCCATGCAATTATACCAAGAGTGCGGGTAGGTATGGAAAATTTGGCTTGTAATGTGGCTTAAACCTATAAGGCAATTCATGGCATCTAAGGGCTAACGAAGGATATATGTAATGGTAGGTTTCAATATAAAATATTTCTAGCCAAAACAATGCCTCAATCATATCAAAAACATTCCACGAAATACAAATCTTCAAAAGAGAAAAATCACAAGTTCTGTTTCTCACACAAAATCCAAGCTTCTCTCAAGAAAGTGTGGGTATTAGAAAGAATATTTCAAAGTGGTTCAAAATACCTCACAGGACAGGAAAAATCTATTGAGTTAGTGTTTCATGGGCATGGATTTCAAAAATTGTTCAAACTCATACAAATTCTTGAAAATCCATTTCAAGGAAAAAGTTTCACATGAACAATCATTTGAAATCCATTTCTTCAAAAATCATTTCAATCATCTCAAAATTAAATTGTGTCTGAAAAATTATTGGATTATTAATTGAAGCTAAAGGATCCTAAAAAGATGAAAAATAAAAATAAAAACAAATCACACCAAACAACTAAGCAGGTTGACACTCCCCCCACACTAAGATTTCACTACCCCCATTACAGCTCAACAAAAGAATGATAAGGACAGAAAAATAAAATAAAGGAAAGACACAACCTGACATTATTTTACAGTGGTAGCCTTGAGTTAAGCTCCTAGAAACTACCACTTGACCTAAAAGACATGAAATAAAGAAAATATGAGAAAAATAAATAAAAATAAAGGGGGATGGAAATAGAAGAGGATAATGCTTGGTTTGACCCCCAAGCAGGTGCTAGGTTTTTACTGCCCCTAGTCCAGCAGTTGCAGCGGATTAACCCCAATCTAATGGTGGGTAGGGTTTCTTGCTCAGAAACCACCAAAACTTCTTTCTTCCAATTCTCTTCAGCCGACAACATCCATAGAGAAACCCATAAATAGAGTACAATATCTTCTTCCCCATTTCAATGTGGAACAACTTGAATGATGGGGGGAGAAAGAAGGATGGGTTTTCCACTTCTTTAGCCACGACTTCTTTGGCCACTTCGACTTCAACATCCAGGGCAGGCTCATGTGATGCTCTTTCAGAAAATTCATAAGGGAATTTAGAAAATAATTTCACTTGGATATGATTAAAACATGAACAATCAATATAAAAATATTCCCTTCATGTAGGTCATCTTGAAATGTGATCTCTTTAGGCAAGGCCACTGGGAATTCTTTTTCAACAGAGACTTCTTCATCTTCTTCCAAAGCAAGAGAGTGGTATAGAGGTACTGATTATTCTTTGAAAAATATGGGAAGATCACTTACCTTTTGTTCTTCAAAAAATTCTAACCAATGTTCATCCAAAGCATGTTGATCTCCCAAAGTGATATCAGCTGGGTTTTCATCTTCAGGAACCTCTTCAAGCAATGGCCAAGGAGAGACGAGTGGATCTTCAACAAGAGTCTTCAAGTCTTCCTTGGGTTCTTCAACTTAAAATGTTGGTGGAACAAAATTTTCCTCTTCTTCTTCATCAAGGTACTTTTGTTTTTTCCGTTCCATCCATAGAGCTTTAACTTCTCCAACTTCAGGCACCAACGATGCCACCATCTTGTTTGCTTGTTCAAGGATTTTGAAATTATTTTGAATCATCACGGCATCTTGTTCCATTTGGATCAAAAAAGTCTCATCCCTGCTAAAAAATTCATAACTAGGCCAAGAATATGAAAAATCACTAAAATAATCTATCTCGACCAAAAAAATGATATTCAATGAAGAACTTTTATTTGGTTTTTGAAATATTTAATTTTTTTTGTTTTTATGAAAAATAGAGTGTGAAAGCACTTGAACTCCCCGGAAACGGTGCCAAATTGATGAGAGTGGTTTTTCTCAAACCACAATTCAATTAAATTCTTATTTACCTAAAAATGTACCATAGTGGCACACCCTAGGGTCGATCACAAAGAGGTCGCTTACACTCACTATTTTTCTATTGTCACTATTTATAATATAACTAATAAAAAAATATAATACTAATATTAATGGGGGGAAATAATATCAAATGCATAAAATATAAATATAATATATAATAATGAAATGAAATACAGAATGAAGTTGGAAGAAAGAAAGTAGGAAGTTGTTCATAGGAGGTCGTGGTGGTTGATATCATTGTTTAAAAAGAATCTCAAAATTCAATTCAATGAGGTGATCAGGACATGTCACACCTCACCTTATCGTTTCGATTTTCATTACCCCATACCAAGACCTCTACATATAGGGTAATGCTCTTCCTAAAGTTATCTAGGAGACCTCTTCGCTGACCATCACTACTAATGTCATACTCCACCGTATGCACCACACAAATAGAGAAGGGAAGGAAAATTTATAAAGGAGAAAAAGATATTGGTGGTAGAGAAAATGAGGCGACCGCTCACCATAATCGATTTAACCACCAAGAAAAATATTATAATTAAATAAAGGGATTAGAAAATAAATCTCAATAACTCAATCAACCCACCATTCCCTCCCTCGAACAAGCGTCGAGGTTAGTTCTCTATTTTTAGTGGAGTTGAGAAGGGAATAACGGTGGGAGAATACATAAAATAAAATAAATAGAAGAAAGGAGGTATTAAGAGGAAAGATAAAATAATATATATTAAAAATAGAATAAACTATTACAACAAAAATACTCAACCTTTCCCCCTTGAAATGTCTATCCTTGTAAAAGGGACAAGAGATACATATATATAGGGAAAATGGTTGATGAAATCACGACTCAATTTTGTCCTACGGATGTAAATGACTTTTCAGCCCATTAAATGGAATACATGGTACTTGGTCCCTTCTTGAATGTTGTTCCATATATTCCTACGCGTTCCTCCACAAATTTCAGGTTGATTGGTCCACGTATCATGGAGTTATTACTGATTTGGTGCGGAAACGTAAATCTGTCCATGTGACTCTTCGTCTTCCACAACTCCAACTTCCCATGCATTTATGTCCCTGAAATCAGCCGATTATGACGTGGACTCATCAATGAAAGATGTTCATTTATTCCTCATCCAGCTGCTTGTTGAATAGTAGCTCCATTGGATCCTGAAGCGTCGATATACAAGCTCATATTTAAAACATTCCAAATCTGCGCACAGTTTTCGAGGTCTGAATTGTGAGCTTAGTTTGGGCCTCCAAATGATTATTGAGCTGGGCCTCTAGAAGGATTAAATCTGGAGACTGATATAATAAAACCTATAAAAAAGTAATTTCACAATTTGGGTTAGTGTAGAAAATTATATGGCCGAAATAAAGAAGACAAATAAAACAGTTAAACACCAAAATTAAGCCATTTTTGCATTTGAGCTCAAAATACCACTAAAACATAAAAATGTGACAATTGCCCATAAAATAACATGTAGGTGGGTATTAGAACATTGAAATACAGTAAATAATATATGAAAATTTTAGATTCATAATCCAGCATACACACAATTATTATTTATGAACCAATAGTATGATGATATTATATTTGAAGTAAAGTATCCCAACAAAGTCCATTGTAATAATTCATGTGATATAAATATTATAAAAAAATACTCTCTATCACTCACAGAGAAGAAAATTAAATTCATGTATCATTTTAGCAAGGATAATGTTCTTTCATGGGATTCTAAAGTAGGATTATGTCCCTATATTACTATAGGTTGTAGATATTCTGATGAAGGGTTTACCCAAATAAGTGTTTGAACATTATTAGCTAACTCATGAAGTTTAGGAAAATCCCCACACTTGAATTATTTTTGATAGGGGACCCCCTATCCTTAAGGATTGGTGTGTTGTTTTACCTAATGTCCTCATTTTATTTCATTTCAATGTTATATCCACAAAGGAGTGAGCTTTGGGTTCATTGACAAATGGGGAGAAAATATCTTGATTACAAGGGGGTAAGCTGATAGGGGAAGTAGTGAAGTAAGGGGAGTCTTAAAATTTTATGATGCTAATGATTATTGATCAAATGTTATATATCAGTAAATATGGGGTTCATGATGAATTTAGTTGATTGTTTTGGGAATTAGGTGATTTTTGATAAACTTTTCATACCGATGCTTGTTTCTCATTTCGATTATGGAGCGTATGGGGTTAGATTATATTTTGGGAACATCTTTAATAACTATCTAGAATTAAATGAATCTAATTTTGGTAATGATAAGGAATAATCATTAATATTGTGTCAAAGGGTGAAGATTTTTCAAAAAAACTAAAGGGGATATTGTTCTGAAAAATCCCTCAATGTAACATTGTATTTTTTTAGATTGAGAATTTCTATTAACAAAGTAGGTTGATGAGGTAAATTTTGAATTTTCGAAGTGATTTTTGAAACATTTTTATTTAAAAAATATTCAAGATATAGATATATATACTTAGGAAGTGGTATATAAAAATATGGGGACAAGTTGGAACCATTTTATAGGGTTTGGAAAAATTTTGGTTTCCAAAAATAGGTAGATGGCTAAACATTCTTGAGATTTAAATTTCTTGGGATTCCTCATGAAAACGTGTAAAAGGAATGGAATTTGAAAAATGTTTTTTATTTAGGAAATGTATGGTGTTACATGAATGTTTTGGGATTCATGATGTTTTGTAGATTCCTGAACTATGGCTACAAAATAGAGGAAATATGGTATGTTATGTGATTATGTGAAGTCTTTTAAATGAATTATTTCCCTAATGTTTCATGAATCAAAGGATTTTCATGAAAAAGAATTAAGAGTTTCCTGATAATTCAATAACGAACATGAAAAATTCAAAAATGGGATGAAAGATCTCTAAATAGGTGGATACCCCCCCCCCCCCGTCACATTTTACGAGAGGGAGACTTAAAAAATCCAAAGTCTTTGAATTTGTGAAATCATTTCATAGATTATTTCTCTTGCTAAATATTTTCCATATGATCCTATGTTTCATGAATAAAGGGAGATTTTTATAAGATATTTACACTTCATGAAAGTTGTGAGTTTCCTGAAATTAGTGAGTTGCATGAAAGTCATAAGTTTCTCAAAAAAATTTCTTTTCATGATGGAATTTAGTTTTGTGAAGAATTATTAAGTCTGGAAAAAGTTTGAAAAAGGCTTGTATGAAAGTAAATATAACATAGACCAGAATGGATTACCCCGTAATTATCTAGTAAAGAGTTATCAATAAAGTGGATAGAGGTAGATCTTCATGATGCAAAAAATGTGCTGTAATAAATATTGATTCATGTGATCGATTAATGAGACTTATTAAGAACCAGTGATCTTTCAAATTGTAAATAGGAGTGAACTAGGAGAGGTGGTGAGTTCACTTAGAACATAATAATCAGCTGTTGGGTTTAGTGTATTTGGTACATAGGAAAATTACCATCGAATTATCCTTGTCTGAATCCCAGTTCTCATGAAAAATATAAAATTATTGTGTGTTATAAATACATTAATTTATTCCCATACATGTTTATAAAAAATATAGAGATGATAGTTTTGTTTAATTATTAAACGTGATTTGATGGGTCAATAGTTTTAATATTTTATAAACTGATTCAACCCCCCCTTTCCAGGGTTAGTTAACCATGTTGGCCTAGTAAAACTGTACCCTTTTCCTTCCCCTTGAAACTTCTTACTCCCATTGGATTCTATTAAGAAAATTATGTGCTAATCCCTCCATTTCTAATAGATCCCCAAATGAAATCTTAAAGGGCTCAATGTGAGTAACCCTTTTTTACTTAAAAGTTTTTACTTTATATCTTATCTTTATAATTATAATTTTATCGTATATATATATATATATGTGTATATATCATAATATACTTATTGGTTGTATGATTATTTTTTTATCTTATGTTAATATTCATTAACACCCTTTACCACTTCTCTTAAGAAAATAAAAAACATGTTTCATGTGTATGTGTAGACTACATCCTCCATGAAGCAATGTATTTGTTTTACTTTACTACCTAGAGTGAATATTTTAAATATTTAATTTATTATATAATTATGATAGTTATATATTATTTAAGATTCTGAAAATATAAACCATATTACTAGTATCTTGTGTTCTATGAAAATGAAATCATCATCTATGTGTACGCGTGGACTACCGCCTTAATGGAATGATGTATTCTAATTTTCATTAAAAGCCTTCATGAATGGTTTTAAGAATGGGTTTAATGGATAAATATAATTTTTATTATATCATTAATTCTATATTTTGAAATATTTGAGAACCTATTAATGATAAGATCAACATATGATCATTGTTAATTCAATCATTTTAAAATAAGCGTACTAAGAGGAAAATATTTTTATTCAAATTATATAGTATGTTCATATCCATTACATGTTTTTCTAAATCATTAAAATTAGGATATATGACAATACTAAATAGTAAATATGATCATTATTCTTATATTATAATTATAATACAACTATATAAGTACATAATCATCCATTAATCATGACATGTTCATGTCTAGGTTAGTTTAACAACATAGTTGAACAATGGTGTGAATTTATATCATGGATGATTTCGGTAAAATAACTAACAAAGTAATATTATATAAATATGAAAATAAATATTTTATTTGGTTTTGGAATTGTAAAGTTGTTATTAAACTCATAAATCTTGAAAACACCTTTTTTTATAAAGAATCAACAAAATATAGTTGTTATGGATTTCATATTCAATGATAATACTAAAAACACATGAATGTAATTTAAAATATTT
The DNA here is from genome assembly GCA_963277665.1 of Viscum album. Classification (NCBI taxonomy): domain Eukaryota; kingdom Viridiplantae; phylum Streptophyta; class Magnoliopsida; order Santalales; family Viscaceae; genus Viscum; species Viscum album. Next base: position 2,056,305,814 of record OY728123.1, on the reverse strand, counting down.
TGATTTATTATATATAATACATAAAAGAATCTATAATTACCTATTAGAGGGAAAAAATAAAAATATAGAATACAAACACTACTATTATGAAAAAAGTACAAACAATCAAACTATAAACACACGATATGGGAAAATATATCAAAAAGTAACTATCTAGAATTCATTTAAATATTTAATATATATATATATATATAAATATTATGAATGAAAATTTATAAGATATCGTCTTATAATTAAGAAATTAATATAACTATGATTGTTCCACATGAAGGTCAACATGTGTTCATGGATGTTGGGATAAGAGTTAAGGGTTTCTTTATCTCATTTTCAAATTTATGAGACATGTTTTATATTATATACTACTATTTCCTTTATGTGGTGTAATTAATTTAAAATAAATTTATTTTTATATATTCATGAAATTCATGGATTATGAGGATACATATCATTTTCATTCTTTACATGGAATTGATTCTAAATATACGAAAATAGTAAGGATTTTCATTGTCTCAATTATGATTCATTGAGATATAATACATTTCGTACACTATTGTTTCCTTGTATAGTGTATTTTTTTCCCATCGATTTATTTTTATCATAAATTTTTTAATTTCATGGGATATACTAATCAAAATCAAATTACATTCATTAAATTTCTATCGATTTAATTATTACACTAGTAGTAATGATTTTTAGTAACTCAACGTTCATTAATCAAGTCTGGATTTTCCTCTTCAACATATTTTATATAATTTTCGTTAATTCTAATTTTTATTTATTATGTTTTATTCTATCTTATTTTCTATGGATTTACATTTCTTCCACATAAATACTTATCTAATATTTATTATCTTATGGAGTATGTTTCCCATAATGGAGGTTGTAATCTAAAATCCACTTTCACTGAGTTCTAATGTTTCTTTCAAAAAATTATTCTAACATGATTAGGTTCTCCAACCGTAATACTATATTATATGGTATTTTATTATCCTATTGGGTAAAAATTAGGTTTTAACACAAATAATATTTTAATACTCTCTTTACTATATGGGTTTTCATGAAAGGTATTTTCCAAGTATTAAAAAGGTTCGCGTCCTTTCATTATCAAATGTATTATCTTTAGCTCTTAGATTTATATAGAAAATGTATTTCATTTTAAGGATCTAATATTAGATATTATACTTAAAATTAAAATATTTCAAAATATTTAACTTCACCTTTTCAATAGTTAATTTTTAACATGACATTTATGTTCATATTTTATTTCAATGTTAAAAATGTTTTTTGAAGATATTTTACGTTTTCACCTTTAATTTCAATTTTTATTATAAAGGATTTACACATATGGGATATATGAATCATTATTTAACCAATAATATATAAATATATATATTGGTTGATTGAACTCGTGGTATAAAAAAATTATTCTTGATCATTTCATATGTTATATTATTCATGGCATTTTTTGCAAGGATTTTTTCCATCTAAGTTAATATCCTTCTGAATTTCCTTTTTTAAATTTGGGATATGTTATTTAGAAAAAATCCACCTTCTTTATCTAAATATAATATCTAAGTTTCTTTTCTTTTTAAGATATTATAAATCACTTTATCTGACTTTCCTGACCATCCTCCTTGAATAGGTTTTAATTTTCTTGCAATTCCATTACTTTGTGAACACTCTATGATTCCTTCCATTGATTGAAGGGTGCTAACTTGGATGTTATTAATCAATTTATTGTTGAAATTATTTACTTTTCCATATACCCTTTATCTATATATTTTATATACCGTATTATTTATCTTGATTTAAGGTGATTTACATAGAAAGTTATGGAATATATTTGGTGTCCCATTTATTATACATTGGTTTAACATGATGATGATTTAATTATTTGAATCCATTTGAAAACGATATGAAAACAATTTCCTTCAATGGATTATTTTTGAAGTGATGAATGAAACCAATTTTTTTACCGGGGGTTCCTGATGATGTGTTGAAGGAAACCCATATTCTTTACATGGGTTCATTATGATATTATGAATAGTTGATTTATTATGGCACAAATAAGTATGGATTAATGATGGGTGGGGACATATATCACACTTTAATTCATTTTTTTATAAGTCTATATATCAAGAGATAAATTATATTTGAGTACATTATAGTTCATTGTAATGATGGTCACATATGGTGTGGCGCATGGAAGTAATGTTCCTTATACTAATGTTTGTTCCGTGTTTGAAAATATTACTACATTATTATATTATTCTCTTAAAATTTGGATCATTAAATTAATGTTCCATATACTAATTGTTTACATGATTTTATGTTTATTTTCTTGAAAATTTTATTCTATCAATTCCCATATTTATTGGCTAATGTTTCCACACTTTTTTCTTCATAACATTTTTCCTTATTCTAAGATTTATGATCCATGATTGTATGGTATAAATTTATTATGTATACTAATTATACCCATATTTTTACCTCATACTCACTTGTGATCATTGATTCTTGTCACTTATATTTACCCTAACTGAGAACTTTAGATCTTCATTTCTTATGTTTCCATTTTCACTAGTTATGAAAGAAAGTAATATGTGAGATTTTTCTAGAAGAGTTTCTTAGGTGGATGATTTGGTGGAGATGTTTAAATCTTATTATAGATTTAATTATTGTTTTTATATTTGGTAAAGTTTACAATGTTTTAAAAAGACATAGGTTTTTTAGTTACATTTTTATTCTAATTATCGAAATATCTAAACCTAAAAAATCTTAGGAATGTATAATAATGAAATATTTTCATTATGTCGTTATATTTAGATTCTCATATTTGTGGTTTGTTATAATTGGTATCAAAGATGGGTTTAGATAACTTTTTATACTAGGTTACTATTTGTTAAGATGTGAATTTCATTAAAAAGTGATAAGTTAAGGTTTAGCATAATTTCAATAGTTTAGATAACCCTTTACACTAGATGAAGTAATATTGAAAATATTATGATGTTTAGAGATTATTATAAGAGAAATTAACTAAAAACCCATAGGTAAAATTATAATTGATAATTATATTTATAGGATTACATCCCAAATTTTCAGTAAAGTAGATATTATGTGGTTATATTAGCAGTTAAATCCCTATCTAATTACTATAAGTGGATGCAGGCTTTGATTCAAATGTACCTTGGGGTAATAAACCTGAAATGGGTTGATTTGGTATTAATTCTATATTCACCTAGTTTGTGATAAAGAGGTATAAAAAAAATAGTTTTGATACTCTTGGTGTATATGATTTGGTAAACACATTCTCTTTATAGACCATTATATATGATTAATTTACTAATTACTTTAAGGAAGTGTGTTTAGAAGTAAAAGAGAACCTAACATAAAGTAAAATTTATTGATCTAATAGTATCAAAGGATAAAATTATGGTGTCATTATATAATACATTATATAGTATAGTTTTCATATTCATATGAATATTAACTCCAATATTATTGATAACCAACTTTGTTTTTAGTATTCGGTTAAAAGAGGATTGTGAAAATGAAGCTGATAAAGGTTTGAATGTAAATAAAACTATATCTTATAAATAAATAATGGAGCATATTTAAATTGTTTAAAATCATAGTATATTCCTATTATGATAGAATATATAGGTTTCCTAGTCATACATAAGGTAGTGAGATTGATATCATAATATAAAATAAATTGTGATACCATTAGATATCTTCATCAGTGAGTGATATTTATCGATTATATTCAAGTATATTTTAAATTTTATGATGATTCTACGAATTATCTAAGGTTTTTCATTTATTATTTTTTTATAATGGGTTTGGAAAATATATAAAATTGTATCAGAAATAATGAAAATTGATTTTATTAAATGTTCATATTTTTAGGGATAACTGTTAGAGAACATCTGATTGAAGTATGGATAACTCTTTGGATTAATAAGAATAATTTGACCATTTCTAGGGTTATATGGATATACCCAAAAAAATTGTATCTTTTTACCTCCTTTTTTATTGCTCAGTATTACTTAAATCATACAAAAAATGTATATTTAGTGAGCTAGGACTCAACATTTGTTTAACGCTCCATTTTTAGGTTCTCACTCTAATGAGTAGAAAGCCTTTTGTTGTTGTAAGTTTAGAGTCATGCATGTTGTATTATAAAGGGCTAATATATAGGGTCGAAAATAGTTTTGACCATAAAATGTGAAATTAGATCCCAAACAAAACTTTGTGGCCAAGAATTGCTTTAAAATTCTTTAAAAATTTCCAAGGAAAATCTTGAGTTGTGATTTTTTATGGTCACCAAATCTAAAAATGGTATCAACACAAGGGGTTTCATTCCTAGGAACTATGATACCATTATTTAACGAACCCATTTGAGGGTCGTGTTATGCAGGTTCAGCAGGGACATATGCTGCATAGCCAAATAGTGGTATATTTTAACTGACAGGCCTGTTATGTAGGCAACTTATGCAAGGCCGCTTAAGGGACATGCTATATAGTCGTGAAAAAGAGTTCTTTAGGAATTTAACATTTTCTGCCGATAGATTGAGGGAAATAAAAATTGGGTGACTTAAGACCACAGTAGGTGGTTTTTGTAATGAAATGAATTTTAAGAATGAAAACGGTTTATTTTAGACCGATATAAGTCATGAATGGGAAAACCAATTTTTATAAAAATTTAGTGTATGAGTAATGGTAAAACATTTATTAGAAAAGAAAATTCTTGTTATCATACTGTGTAGTTTTAAATAATTCGGTGTGGATATTGGTACTGTGCAGTTTTAAGTCATGTTGTGAGGACATTGTTACTCTACAGTTTTAATTCATGTAATGAGGACATTGTGTGGATTTAATTTAAGGTCTTTATCTCTGACCAAAAGTATGAAACTCTCCCAATTTCTTGATAATTTGTTTCGAAATATACTATCATATTCAGGTATGAAAGGAAAAAATTTAAACTATGATTTTAGAATTTATGAAACCGGGGAATGGTATGGGAAAAGGGCTAGAAGCATTAGAGGAAGTCACTTCTAGGAACAAAGTTACCATTACTTGGAAATCCCATTATGGGGGTGGTATTATGCAGGGCCATCTGAGGAATACATTGCATATCCAAATAGTGGTATCTTTTGACTGGCAGGCCTGTTATATAGGTAAATTATGCAAGGCCACCTAAGGGCATGTGCTTCATAGTCAGGCAAAAGAGCTCTTAGAAGTTTGAAGTTCTATTTATAAAATCTGAAGAAATTTTATGGAGATTTAGATTTTATGAAGCATATAGATTGGATTATATTGAAAGGTACCTGAATATGGAATGGTTAATTCCAACCAAGAGTGTCCAAAGAATTGGAAGAATAAGTCTTTTATGAAAATATGACCCAAACGTAGAAGATATGGTGTCTGTAGATTTATGTCATACAACTAGGACCAGAAATGGAAACAATATATGATATGTGGCCAAGTGATTTCAAGGTTATTCACTAGTTCATCAAACACATGGTGAAGGAAATGTGTAACCCATGGTCTTGAATATTTTCAGATTCTGAGAAAGATAATGGGAGAAGTATAGTTGAATAACTATTTTAAAATGCATATTATTTCATATTATCATCAATGTTTTAAGGGGTCAAATATACTATAACCAAGAAGGAAATTACAATTATTTGACTAACCCGTTATGGGGGATATATTATACAGGGCCAACTGGGGTACAAGATACATAGCTAAATAATGGAAACTTTTGGCAGACAGGCCTGTTATGTAGGCAAATTATTCAAGGCTATCTGAGGGTACAGGCTATATAGTCTGGCAAAAGTGCTATTTAAATATTAGCATCTTTGTCACCAAAAACCATAAGGAAGATTATGATAATCTATAAATATTCAAGATTAAGAGTGTGAAATGTGGAAGGAGGTATTTATTTTATGCACATGAGAGAAGTTTGAATCAATATTGTTTACGAGTTTTAAGTCTTTTAAATAGATCTGACTCATATTTAAAATGGAGACATTATTTGTTTCCTTTGAATGAATATGGTGATGTGCAGTTTCAAATCATGCAGTGAGGATAGTATACTATACAGTTTTACGTCATGCAGTATGAACATTATACTGTGCAGTTTTATGTCATGCAGTAAGGACATTATTAAACCCATAAGAAATTAAAACACCTTATATAAAGAATCCATTTACTCAATTCATAATCCCACATGATCTATTCTTGCTGTAAGAAACAAGGAGCATTAAGGGTTTGTTTTATAATGCAAAGGTGATGCAAATAAAGAATAGGGTTATTATATTTTCATTCAGTGTAATGTCATGTGGTAAGGAAAACAATGAACATATATGAATGGAATGAAATATTGTAACAGGATTAAGGGATAAAACCCAAGTGTCACTATATTTCTTATTGGGGAAAGAATCAAGTCATACATTGTTTTTAATACACTCCCTATGCAGATTTGATTTTTATACAATAAATAAAGGGGGTTTATTGTGTCTGGGCCCAAGATTAGAGATCTAACTAGCTCTACGTATCTCAAAATATATGAGAATCAATCTATATGTATTTTTTTAAACAATCATTCCTCACGCTAAGTTTTACATGATTAATGGGGGCTTTTAAAACATTATTAGAGAACAATAAATCTTAATACATGAAATGGTATAGGGACCAAATCATATATCTTATGGAAACACTCTGTATAGATTTGATTCATATATTGGAGGAGAAAAAAAATAAGAAAATTTGTGATTGTGGTTAGGCTTAGAATTGGAGATTCAGGAGTCTCTACATATCTCATTGAAAATGAGAATCAAGCCACACATAGTTCTTGAAACTTGGAATCTATGCAGATCTAACTCTGACATAGGAAAGAGAGGGACTCATGTACTAAAAAGAAGTAGTGATTGCATCAATGATGTTTTCTTATGGAAGACTGTAACATTAAATAGAAAAAACATTAGTTTCATATATGATGTCATACCATTTAACATCTTGCCACAAGGACGAAGATATTATTAACTTTAACATCATCCAACATGGATGCTTATGGTTGTTATGTAGTTTAATGTCTTGCAACAAAAAAATTGGATGTTTTTTTAGTTTTAAGTCTTTCAACAAAGACATTATACTGTATAGTTTGAAGTCATACAGTTGGGACTAATGGGTATAATTGCACAAAGTATTTCTTCAAAAATCTCACATTGGTTGGAGATGTAATGAGATCTCCATCCATTGAGATTAAAGAATAGTCTCCATTTGAATAGAACTTATGTATAGAATAATGTCCTTCCCATTTTGGTTCAAGTTTTGGTGGTTTCTTTCCTGGTATCATTGGAGTCCAATGGACCAATACCAAATATTCATGGAGGAATGAACGAAGGAGTACTTTATTATTAAAATCTGCCTCTATTATATTATGATAGACTTCAAGATGTTGCAATGTTTGAAATAATTTCTCATCTAATCATTCTAACTCATTAAACCGTTTCTGAGATCTTTCATCTGTAGACAACTGATCTCAGATTTCAAATCTAAGTGAAGGAAAATGTATTTCAATGGGAAACCCCACTTCAGTTCCATATACCAATGAATAAGGAGTAGCTTGGGTAGTTGTACGGGTAGTTGTCCAAAAATCCCATAAACCATTCAAAAGTTTATCTGGCCATGATTTCTTATCTTTATCCACCATATTCTAGAGTATATTTGATAGGGTTCTTTGCAGAGCATCAATCTATCTAGTGGCCACCACATGACAGTGAGATAAATGGTTGGATTTGATATTATATTCTAGCTGTGACTTTTTTAATTCAACAGAACAAACATCAGTGCCATTGTCTGTCAAAATAGTATGATGAATGCCAAATCTGGTGATGATATTAGTTTTGACAAAATTAATGATGCTTTTGGCTCTGAATTCCTTGAGAGGTATTGTCTCAGCCCACTTATAGAAGAAATCAGTAGCAGTGATAATATACTTGAACTGTTTAGCCATGGCTGGAGGATAAGGCCCTACTACATCCATTTCCCATGTGGAAAATGGCCAGAAGTATTTATCTATATGTAGCAACTCTTGGGCTTGATGAATGAAATTGACATGCACTTGATAGGGATGAAATTATAGGTGAGGTATGTACAATCCTACGTTATTGATGGCCAAAAGTATCCAAGCCTTCAGATCTGATCAGAGAGTCTGTGCCTAGATTGGTGAGAACTACAAGATCCTAAATGAACTTCTTTCATGATAGTTATGGTCTCTTCTCCATCAATACATCTAAATATAATTCCTTAAAAGCCTCTCATGTAAATGATCTTTTGGTGGTCTTGACTATTATAATGAGTAAAATTAGTCACTCGACGCCAGATCTGCTCCTTCTAAGCACCATTTAGTGGAAGTTCCCCATTTTGAAGATATTCCATGATGGATGTTCTTCATCCCTTGGTATGAACATATGGTTCAGAAATAGGGTAAATTTCATTAATTTACTCCATTTTGGTTTGAAAAAAAGGAAATACCACATGGTGATTGGTTATACTAATAACTATGTCATCCTGATTGGGATCCACCATGGTTGTAGCGGCATTATCTAGTGCATCTACTTGAGCATTTTGTGATCGCAAGACATAGGGAAATGTCGGCTCTAAGGGAAATTCATTCATTAACTCTATAACATAATCACACAAAGGGATTAAATCTTCTTTTCTGATAGAATATTCTTTATTTATTTGTTTGATTGCTAATTCTGAATCACCTTTTACCTTTTAATGATCCATTTTAACCTGAAGGTCCAATTCCAAACTAGTGATGAGAGATTGATATTCTGCTTCATTGTTTGTTCCAGCTTCTGATAATAAGAAAGAATAAGGAAATAATTCCTTTTCTAGGAAAATAAGGACTATTTCTAATCCAACCTCGTTGAGTTTAGTATTTTCAAGTCTCTTCCCTGTTGGACTTCTAGAAGCGCCATAAAAATACATTTCCCATGTTTGGGAATTATCATTAATAGAGATGACCTATTCATCAGGAAGTTCAGTATTAAATGATGTGTCTTCCGAAGATGGGTGCTTTGTAAGGAAATAAGCCAGAGCTTGTCCTTTTATTTCCTTTCGAGGCACAAACTGAATATCAAACTATTGAAAAATAATTGTCCACCGTGATACCCATCATATAATCATAGGACGACTAGGGATAAATATGAGCGGGTTATTACGAGATTCTAATTGGACCTTATGATGTTGTAGGTAATGTCTCAATTTCTGAACAGCAAAGATTAATTCTAGGCAGCACTTCTCAATACTTTAATACTGAATTTCCACATCCTGCATAGTGAGACTAAGATAATAAAGGTTGTTTTCAATTCCAGCATCATTCTTTAGGGTGAGGAAGGTACCTAGTGATCACATTAAAGCTTTCATGTAAAGAATGAGTGGTCCGACTTCAACATGTGGGATCAATACTGCTACACTCAAGATATATTTCTTGAGTATATCAAATGATTCTTGGTAATCCTCAGTCCATTGATAAGTGACTCCTTTATACGTTAATCAGGTTACAGGTAAACATGTTCCTACCAAATTGGCGATAAAGCACTGAATATAGGCCAAGTGTCCTTGGAGTCCTCTCAATTATTTCAAATTTTGAGGAGGTAACATACCAAGGATTGATTTTTTTTTTCTTATTATCAACTTTGACACCACAATGGTGTATAACGAAGCCAAATAATTTTCCCTATATTACTCCAAAATCAAATTTTAATGGGTTCATCTTCAAATTATATTACCGAGGTTTTCAAAATATGGTTTCCAAATCAGCCAAGTTTTTGGAACATTGTTTGGATTTTACTACCAAATAATCCACATAACATTCAACAAATTTCCCTAGGAAGGGTTTGAAGATATGGTGCATGGCACATTGGTATGTCGTGCCTGTATTTTTTAAGACAAAGGGAATTACCCGATAGAAAAACACACCATGATGAGCTCTAAAGGATATAGATTCTTCATCCTTTGGGGCCATTCGAATTTGATTATATCCAAAATATCCATCCATGAAGGAAACAGCTTCATAGTTAGTCATTGCATCAATTAGAAGTTCTGTAATCGAGACTAGAAAATCATCTTTAGAACAATGCCGGTTAAGATCTCCGAAATCAATATAGACTCTAATTTTCTGATTCATCTTTTTCACTGGGACAATATTGGCCAACCATTTGGGATACTGAAATTCCATGAAAAATTTATCATTTATAAGAATAAAAACTGCAGCTTCAATTTTAGAGGCATGAGTAGGGTGTGTTCTTCTTGCTGCCTACTTGAACCCACAATGTTCTTCTGGAAAACCCAAATGATGGGTGGCTACATCAACATTAAGAGCTTGAATTCCTGTATAATTCCAAGAAAATATATCTCGATTTTGATTTAGAAAGGAAGTATACACTTCTTTCTCCTGAGAGATCATGGCCAAACTAATAAAGGTGGGCATGGATCTTCTCCTGTACCCAGATTTATTTCTCCGAGTTCATCCATGGTGGTAGAAACATCTTCTTCAAATGCTGGAGGAGCATCCCTAAGATCTTCCTCTTCTTCTACATTATGTGTTTACTCTTCTATTTCCTTTTGTATGGTATATGAAAAGGAAACTCCCAATATTAGGGGAGGATTCAGTATTTGAACATATCAAAGAAGAAGCCACCATATCAGACCCTAATGAGGACGAAGGGTCTTCTTGGGGGAAAAGAGAGATTGATGGATTGAGAATAAACATCTTTGTCTCCCTCTAATATCACTACAATTTTTTCTTTTCTGATTGATGAAGTAGAGGCTCATTGTAGTTCAGAAAATGAAATAAAAACATCCTCATTCAAGCTTCCTTCAATGCTTGGTGTATCAATAATTTCTACCATGTTATCAGGCTCAATTTTCACAATTGACATTATGGGAATTATTGGATGAGTGCATGGATTTGGTTTTCCCCTTTCAACTTGATTGATGGGTAACACATAATCTGTACTCAAATTCATGAATGGATTTGCTGGAATCTTTTCCAGTCTATTTGGAGCATTCACTCTGGTTACCTCCTTGGTCACGGACTTCGTTCCTTTTGGGTGATAAAACTCTGCCTCAATGTATTGATATTCACATGTTTTGAATGGATCCTTATCACCATACAATGTTCCGATTTGACCATTGAAATGGTATTTCAGACATTGGTGGTATGAAAAAGGTATGGATGCATGTTGATGCAACTAAGGCCTTCAAAGCAGAATATTGAAGGTTGTTTCCTGATGAACAACCATGAAATCTGAATTAGAAACAAGATCTCCAAACTGAGTTCTGAGTGTAAATTCGCCCAAAGGATCTTGTTCTTTTTGTCATATCCTTGCAACATTAAATTAGAAGGAGATAAGTGAGATTCAGTCAGGCCCAATCGACGAAGTGTACGAACAGGAATGAGGTTGACCCTAGAGCCATTATCAATAAAGGCTCGTCAGATATCCATTTCATTGACCTTTCCAAACATATACTAAGGTTTGATGCGTCCATGTACCACATGGTATTCATCTTCATCTGTAATAGATATGAATACATGAAATTTTGCAAAATCATTCTCTATATGTTAAACCTCAGTAGCAGTAACTTCGGTTTCAAATTCACGAGGACTTAACAAGGCCTCAATGAGTGCTTCTCGAAGACCTTTTGACAAATTCAAAGCATCCAAAATTGCTAACTTGGTCGATACATGGGACAATTGTTTCAATACATCATAATTTTGGTCGAAATTTCTGTTTTTCCCATCATGGAGATGTGGTTTTGCAGGTGCTTTGGAAGTTGATGCTTCTGTTGTAGATATATTCTGTGTTGAAACAGAAGTGGGAAATACGGCTGACTTTGGTAAATTAGACTGACTAAGTAAATTCATCTACTGAGAAGAAGATAGTGTAGCTTCTAATTGGTCCTCCAGAATAATTGTGCCAGAACAAGACTTTTTTTGCATGGAAGAGACTCCATGTTCTAGTTGAGCTTGCAAAAGGGTTGTTCCATGAGTTTCTACCGCAAATATGGTTTGAGTATGGGTAGAGTTAAAATGATGGTTTCTGTAATTCCTACATCTTTTCCGGAATCCTAGACCTTGGCATCTTCCTGTAGTTCCCCAATTAGGCACATGGAATTCTGGATCAATACAATTAGAATTTCTATTAGCGTAAGGATCTGTTAAATGGATAACATTAATGGAACCAAAGATCAATTTGTTGTCTGATGATGATTCTGCCAGACAGGTTTCTTATAGTTGTACTGTTTGGCGGGTCGGTGCCCTTAATTTTGAAATAGATGGCATAAAATATGCCGGGGTTAAGGAAAACTTTTTCCTTGACGTGAGCTCATCTTTTTCTGACTTCTCTTTATCCTTATGAACACTTTTTTTCTTTGAGGAATGTCTTTTTTATGAAGATGTTTTTTCTGTGGCAGTAATGGTAGAAGACATAATTTGTTGTTTCAACTATGTTCATAAAATATCATCAGTCTAGTTGATCATTTTCCTGATCATCCAATCATTATGTTTTCGCACATTTTTACTTTTAACCACTTTCCATTCTCCCTCTTCCTCTGGATTGGTGGCAATAACACATGATACTTGAGTTGATGAACTTTCCAATTTCAATTTTCCAGAGTCTACCTTCTTTTTCAAAACATCTTTGTAAACAAAGCACTCTTGAATGGGGTGTCCCAACACCTGATGAAAGGGACAATAATTTGGATGGTCTTCATCTCCATATTTATGTGTCTTCTTCGGCCTTGGAAATTGAACCAAATTGTTTTCTAAGGCTGAGATGAAGTACCCATGAACTTTCTCATTCCTGAAATAATAGATTTTATTATTTACTTCCTAAAATTATTTTTTCCTTTGATCTCTTTGATCATCTTGACGAGGTGGTCGTTGCTACTGATGCTCGGGAAGCTAAGCCCTTCGGTATGATGAACGTCTTGACGTATAAGCAGGTACAGGTACCTGTTTTAGTGTAACTGTAACAGTTTCTGCCTTTCCTATTCTCATTCCTAGAACTGATGGAATTACATGAGTTTTATCCTTAGTTTCTATTACAGAGTCTTTATCTACTGAGCAATTCAATAAAGGTCTCAAAACCCTCCTGGGTATTTCACAGTGATTAATGGTGTGCAAAAATAATCTTGCAGATTTGCCACAAAGATTGGCAGTAACTCCTCTTTAAGGAGTGCTAAACTTAAGGAATATGCTAATCCCTTCCAGTGAGTAATTAAATCAGATACTCTTTCATTTTACCTTTGTTTAAAATTGTTAAGACCAAAAACTATCATCTTTGGTAATGTTGAGATAAATTGAAGAAGAAATTTTTGATGGAGATCTTCCCAACCAGTAATTGATTGAGATTGTAAACTGGTATACCAAACAGAAGTTGGTCTTTGTAATGGCTGCACAAAATACCTAATATTAACTGCCACTTGTTGTTGAGTAGTTCCCATAATAGGATCACAATGAGAAAAAAAATGCATTAATTGTAACTCCGGATCACCCAAACCATTGAAAATTGGGAATGTGGTATTCACAAAATTTGGTGGGGGAGGAATTGCATCCACCCATTCAGGGTAAGCTCTATTTTCCAGATGAACAGGTGCACGTCGTTCCTCTATAGCTTCCAACCAAGTTGTTAATGCCTCAATTGTACTGATAAGTATTTGGGTAATATCCGTATGAGCTGGATTTTATGAAGTTATTGCAACTAAAACTTTAGTTGGTGTAATGACTGGTAAGACCACTGATGGTGGTGTTGATATCTATCTTGGATAACCCATGGAAAGAGGTCAATCGATATGTATATGATCTTGTATTGATTGTGTAACCAACATAGGGAATTCATTATCCTCATATGTAGTTACTACACATCCCCTCGGCTGAGGAGCTCCTACAGGATTTTCAAGCTGAGGATTTGTCTGGGGAGTATGTCTAGCTGAAATACTGTTTTGAAGCGACTTTCTGTGGAGTCTTTTCAACTCCCTCATTTCCTCTTCTTACTGTGAATATATCTCTTCATGTGAAAGATATTGACCCTCTCCCTTGGAAAAATGAGGTGCAATATAAATTTTTTCCTTTCCCCTTGTTATATGCCTTTCGGAGAGGGGGAGTTGGTTATTTGAAGCCATACCTAGATTCTGGGTAAGCCTCTGATTTCAGGTATGCACACCTTATTCATTAGACATGTTGTGTACCGTATTGTGGACAAGATCTTCATCTTCTGATTCCCCTAAAATAGACTTATTTTCTAGAGGATCTTCAGCAATGGTATTGATAACATTCATTGACGCATAACGCATTGATGGAATTTTGTCAGTGTTTCTGATAGATCATCTACCTTTTTTTCATTCACGAAACTTTTTTCTCCTATATGAAGAATTCCCTAGAACTATTTGGTAGACATTAGCATGAATGGAATCATTTGATAGATCATCTATACACTTTCCTTGTGGCTTCTTCCCTAATCAGGATAAAACAGACTTCCGTTGAGGAGGGGATTGTAGATGTGAAAAAGCCCCCAGCCTTATAGGATGGGGTTGTATAACGACCCATCCTTTACATACATTTTTAATACTTCAAAATTGAAGCACACTTATTACAACATATGACAAAACCACAAAGAACCGTATAGGTATAGTGTCTTTAGAAACTGGGAAACATAAACAACTGGTTCATAAATCTTCTACAGTGTCTCCCATTTATTTCATCATATCTAGGGTCCCTTTTAGCATATTCTACTTAATATCCATCTTCCTGACCTGGGGAAAAGAAAACATAAAAGGGTGAGCTCAAATGCTCAGCAAGGGCAAATAAAGGAAATAAAAATCATATCATATCTTTTTGAAAATCAAAACCTGCAAAAGAGATCATAATATCTTATCATGGAATAATTCATAGAAGTGAAAATGAGATCCCCATAATCATAAAACTTGAAACTTTGTGGCATGCACACATAATCATGGAAAATCATTTCTTGTTAGTCATGACTCATTGCCAAGACTATCTTAGTGGACAAAGTCCCTTTTTGAATCGAGTAACCCTCGTTTCAGTCCTGTTTCACTGAACCGGTATAACCTACCGTTCCAGCCCTGTCTATCTCATGAGATATAAAATCTTTACCCAATGCATTGGAGGGAGATATAGGTCCCACCCATCTTATAATGAATCCTTTCTTATGTGTGCCACATAATCATAAAACATACATCATCGCATAACACATGTAACAAAAATGGGATTCTTGAAACATCATGACCTCATAAATTAATTCATATAAGATAAAGGAATTCATAAAAATAATTCCATCACAACATGATCAAATCAATGTAATAATAGGGATAAAAACAGAACCCTTTATTATCTTAGATGGAAAATAATTTTGATAAAACACTTGAACTCCATTCTTGAGGAAAATATCCTTTCTTCTTCAAAAACATTTTTCCTTTCATAACATGTCATACAACATTAAAATATTAAAAATAAACTTGAAAACTTTTAAAGGAAGCTTCTTGGAAATAATGTTTTAAAAATCCATTCATGCCGTATAAGTTAAAAAAAACATTCTTCGTACTTTTGTCGGAAAAGTCAAAAAGTACCTCGTATGAAAAACGACAAAAGATTCCTTTCATACATATTACTAAAAACTCACCGAAGGGTAAAAATGGATTTAAACAATTGTAGGTGGATTGAAATAATATTACATATTGATGAAACATGGATGTGAATGATAAAATACACCCCAGTAAATACTTACGAATAAACAATCTCGGATAAAAATAAGATTGTGATATTTCCCCTTACCTTAGGTCCGATTTTCTTTGTTCGTGTCCGAAGCTCCTGTATAATGGTTTAAATAATGTTATTGACTTATTCTATAATCATACATATTGATATGATATCATATATGGTCATATTATTAGCTTCTTGTTAGTAATATTTCATTGTTACTTGTTACTCGGGTCTTTATAACTTTTTTGTTCTTATGCGTGTTTTGTCGAATAAATTCTTATTCTTATCTTTAGGTTATAGATAATTCATTTACAGAATGGTATTAGTGTAGTATATACCATATTCATTCATTAAATTCATTTATATAATCATTATGAAATGAAGATCATGTAGAACGAGTCGCATCACATCGTGGAGACGGTATTCCGTACGTACGCACAAGTGATGATATCGTTCCTATGATCGTGGAATTGTATTTGAGTATATATATATTATTTTAGTATCAATATTACTTCATAATAATCATATATAGTTACTCATTACACCATTATACCCATCCTTGTAAGGTGATGGTGGAAAATAGATTACACCACGGCGTGGAGACGGTATTTCGTACGTACGCACGCGCGGTGATTTCATTTTTCCGTAGGATGGATAGAAGGTGAATTAGGGTTGTTTCATATTTATAATAACATATCAGTATGTAAGTAATACTGATGTTATTATTTTATCATGAAACAACTAATGAAGAAGAAGTTGAAGAAGAAAGAAATTGAAAAGATCGGTAATGGATATTACCTTTTCTTTGGAACGCCTCTTTGAATCCTCCACTTAAGGAACTATGATTGGTCTTTGGAGAAGACCAGGACCTCTAGGATTATTATAGGGAAGTGGAGAGGAGAAAATGGCAGGGGTTGGCCGAGCTTGAGTGCTCAATTTGGTGTGAGGAGGAGGGGGAGGAGGTGCCCTTTTATAAGGGAGGAGAGGGGCACCTTAGGAATATCTCAAAATATTATTTTATATTAAAGTCAAAATCGGTTTATAATGGTTCCAAAGGGTCTTATTTCTAAGCTAAAGTGGGGAAGGGTCGAAATCCTATCAACCAATAAGATTTAGACAAGTTTAGGGTATTATTTTAACCTTATCAATTAGATTTAACTCTAAGTTAATTAATTTAACTTTTACCGTGTCTTTTTGTTTTCTTTCACTATATGGTTAATACACTTACTATAACATGCCAAACGAACCCCAAATTGTTTATTATTAATATATATATCTTTATATAAGTCATTTGGCCGAACCTTCGATTTTTAGGAATAAAATAACAATTAATAATATAATATTTGATTTAAAAACTATTTTGTGTCAATTTTGACACTATTTGATATATGATTTTTGTGAAAGTCATAACAGAATTATATGTTCGATCCAAGTTGATTAAATCAACACTAATATATCATAGTAACCTATAAAATTAGTGGAATTCATAAAAAGGCTCAAATTACATTTATTTTGGTATTTATATTATCAATTATGTCAATATTTCATTAATAAGATAATTACTGCATCATCTTTGTGTCATCAATAAATTAAATTATTTGATGTCTAAAAATTACAAATAAAATATCATCATGTAGGAAATCTTTTTAGCTTTCTAATGAATATTTATAGTCGAATTTAGCTTATGTATAACCCCATATTAAAAATGATTTACTTATTAAACTTTCATTTTAACTATTTTAACCCTTCTTTAAATAAATTAATAATAAATGTCCTAATCTAATCCAAGTGGGCCTAAATGGTCATATTTTATTCCTAAGTTTGTTTTTGGTCGAATTACACTTGTCCAATAGAATTAGGACATGTGTTAGGGTAATATTAATATCATATTTACCCTTAGTTACCCTATTTACTATTAACCGCGGTAAAAAAAAAGTAAAAAGTTACTATTCACCAAAAAATTATTTTCATCTCATTGAACCACATTTTAGTCCTTGATATTAACTGTGTCTCTCGGATTTTTGAAATTCCATTCACAGAAGCGGTAAAATTAAGTTTTATGCAAAATTCAGTTTTTAACCTACCACTTAGTGGTTTCACTATTCATCAAAAATTGAAAGTTTTCAGAAAAATACCAAAATTTCACCCTAGGATAATTTCGATATTCTGAGTCCAAAAATGAAGTCCATTTTGAAAAATAAAATTTATAAAATTTCAAAAAGTGGTTATTACTATTCATAACGGCTAGTTTTAATAGCATATTGTTGTTTAGTGAAACTCGGTATTGCGTACGACGCAAGCTATCGAGGAAGGTCGCGATTGCGTGTAAAGCAAGCCAAGCAAGTGTTGTGTAGAAAAAGATTCCTTTGATGATTTATATAACATAAAAGTCTCGGGTGTTACATTCTACCCCCCTTAAAAATAATTTCGCCCTCGAAATTCGTCACTTTGTAACAAACAGATGAGGATACTTCTCCCTCATCATATCCTCAACCTCCCATGTAGATTCTTCAAGTTGGTGGTTCCACCATAAAACATTCACCAAGCGAGTGGTCTTGTTTCGTAGGACTTTTTCGCTACGATCCAGAATCTCTATCGGCTGTTCTTCATAAGAAAGATCTTGCTCCAGCGGTACAAATTCTGAGCTGAGTACATGTGAAGGATCTGGTATGTACTTTCTTAGGAGAGATACATGGAACACATCGTGAACTTGAGAGAGATTCGGTGGAAGCGCCAATCGGTAAGCTACCTTCCCAACACGATCCAGTATTTCGAAAGGAACGATATATCTAGGGCTCAACTTCCCCTTCTTTCCAAATCTCATAACCCTCTTCCAGGGAGATATTCGTAAGAACACTTTATCGCCCACTTCAAACTCTAGGACTTTTCTTCGGTTGTCGGCATAACTTTTCTGTCGACTCTGAGCTGCTCTTATGTGTTGTTGAATAGATCTGACCTTTTCTGCCATTTCATCAACGAGATCAGGTCCTAATAGCTTTCTTTACCCAACTTCATCCCAGCAAGTTGGAGTCCTGCATTTCTTTCCATAGAGAGCTTCATAAGGAGCCATCTGAATACTGGAGTGAAAGCTATTATTATAAGAAAATTCTACCAAAGGTAGGTGTTGATCCCAACCTCCTTTGAAATCCATAGAGCAAGCTCTCAACATATCTTCTAGGGTTTGAATTGTTCTCTCAGACTGACCGTCTGTCTGGGGATGATAAGCAGTGCTAAAACTCAACTCTGTATCCAGAGTATGCTGAAGACTTCGCCAGAACTTCGAGGTAAATCTCGGATCCCGATCAGATATAATAGAAAGTGGTACTCCATGCAATCTTACCACTTCCTTTACATATATCCTGGCAAGCTGATCTAGAGAGAAATCCTCTCTAATAGGAATGAAGTGTGGAGACTTTCTAAGACGATCAACTATGACCCAGATAGCATTATTGCCTTTGGATGATTTAGGAAGTCCTGTGACAAAGTCCATAGTGATGTTTTCCCATTTCCATTCGGGTATGGGTAATGGTTGTAACATCCCCTTAGACTTCTATCTCTCAGCTTTAACTTGTTGACAAACCAAGCATCGAGAGACATATTCAGCAACATCTCTTTTCATGTCATCCCTCCAGAAGTACTCTTTCAGGTCCCTATACATCTTCGTGCTTCCAGGATGAATAGAGAATGAAGAACTATGAGCCTCATCCAGCAGCTCCTTCTTTAATTCGGGGATGGGAGGAACACAAACCCGATTCCTGAACTTTATTATCCCATCACAATCAAGGTTGAATTCAGGAACATTTCTCACCTTCTTTTGTAACTCGGCATCTTCTTTCTGTGCCTCTTTAATCTTCACATGTATAGATGGTTGAACATTCATTTGAGAAAGATAAGATTTTTCCCCTTCCATTTTAATTCCAAGATCCATCCTTTGTAAATCCATAAATATTGGATCTTTTGTGATCCTCATCATGGATAAACTAGCATGGTCTTGTCGACTTAATGCATCTGCCACCTTGTTTGCTTTCCCAGGGTGGTAATGGATTGAGCAGTCATAATCCTTAATCAGCTCCAACCATCTTCTTTGACGCATATTCAACTCCTTTTGTGTGAAAATATACTTTAAACTTTTATGATCAGTATAAATATCACACCTTTCACCATAAAGGTAATGCCTCCAAATCTTTAATGCAAAGATTACCGCAGCCAACTCCAAATCATGTGTTGGGTAATTTTGCTCATGGATTTTCAACTGTCGTGAGGCATAAGCTATCACCATATCATTTTGCATAAGAACACACCCCAATCCATTCTTGGATGCATCACTGTAGATCACAAACCTTTCTCCACTACAAGGCAGTGTGAGCACAGGTGCACTGGATAACCTTCTTTTCAAATCCTTTAAATTCTCTTCACATTCCTCTGTCCAGGCAAACTTAACTCCTTTCCGAGTCAACTTGGTGAGTGGATTAGATAATCGTGAAAAATCTTTTACAAAACGTCGATAATATCCAGCCAAACCAAGAAAACTTCGGATCTCAGTTACTGTTGTTGGTCTTGACCATCTTTCGATAACCTCTGTTTTTTCTGGATCCACAGATATCCCCTCTTTTGAGATTATATGACCCAAAAATGCAACTTTTTGAAGCCAAAATTCACACTTGGTAAATTTGGCATAAAGCTTCTCCTTTCTCAGGGTCTTCAATATAATTCTCAAGTGATCTTCATGCTCTTCCTTGCTCTTTGAATAGACAAGAATATCGTCTATAAAGACTACCACAAATTGATCAAGATAGTCTCTAAAGACTCTATTCATTAGATCCATGAAGATAGAAGGGGCATTAGTAAGACCAAATGGCATCACTATAATTTCATAGTGTCCATACCTTGTACGGAAAGCCGTCTTTGGTATATCCTCCCTTTTTACCCTTAATTGATGATACCCTGAACGAAGATCAATCTTGGAAAAGTATTGAGCTCCGCGTAGTTGGTCAAATAAGTCATCAATGCGTGGGAGAGGATATTTGTTCTTGATAGTGATCTTGTTAAGTTCTCGATAATCAATGCAGAGTCTCATTGATCCATCTTTCTTCTTAACAAATAGAACAGGTGCTCCCCAAGGTGACGCACTAGGGCGTATGAATCCCTAATCAAGATTCTCTTGGAGTTGCTTCTTCAATTCCTGCAACTCAATTGGGGCCATTCTATAAGGTGTCTTTGAAATTGGAAAAGCACCCGGTACGAGTTCTATTGAAAACTCAACTTCACGATTTGGTGGAAGACCCGGCAATTCCTCCGGAAAGACATCATCAAACTCCCGTACAATGGGCATATTCTTAATCGTGAGTTTCTCACCAACCATTTGAGATAAATAACCTTCATTTAGTGGAATAAATACCCATAAGATGGAAGAAATTTCCACTGGAAGGTTATATTCATCCTTGCATCGATAGAAGATCGTAGATTGATCTGGAATATGAAATGTGACTTCCCTTCTTTGGAAATTGATATGAGCTCCATGTAGAGAAAGCCAATCCATGCCAAGAATCACATCAAATTCCACTAAAGGAAGGATCACAAGATTTGCAGGAAGCACTTTCCCACAAACTTCGGTCGGAGAAGAATTATAAACTTTTGATGCGATTGATGTGCCATTAGGTGTTGTCACAGCTAACTCAACATCTAATTGATGAGGTAATACGGTGATACCCTTAGAAAAGTCTTCATAAATAAAAGAGTGGGTGGATCCAGAATCAAATAAAACATTTTCTACTTTAGAGTGGATGGTAAGTGTACCTTTCACCACTTCGTTATCGTACTCCACATCGCTGATAGAAATTGCATGTGACTTTCCTTTGTCTTTAGCCTTAAGAGTTTGTTGACGTCGACCATCATCATCAACCCTTGGATTTGGGCATTGATTGGCATAATGCCCCATCTCCTTGCGCTTGAAACATTGAAGTGTAGTAGGTTCATTCTGTGTATCCCTTCCTTTGTTTGCATCATTAGACATCTTCTTCCCATTATCACGGCATTCAAATGCCCGATGACCTTCCTTTCCACATTTAAAACATTTACTTGTCCCTTTAAGACAACTCCCTCCATGTTTCTTTCCACACTTTGAGCATAAGGAAAATCTCATCTTCTTTTCCGTGTGCTCTTTAGATTTTTCTTTGAATTCCATCTTCCTCTTCTTATCAAACCCATGTGACTGATGGGTTACTCCAATCTCCATCTCAACTTTGAGAGCACATCGAATGATTTCCTCGTAGCTATTGAAGTCCCTTATGGCTAACGCCCTTCGAAGACTTGGTTTTAAGCCACTAAAGAATCGATCGATCTTACTCTCAGGTTGGATAATAATACCAGAAGCGTACCTTGCAAGTCTTGTAAAATTTGCTTCATAGGTACCAACAGATTCATCATCCCTTTGCTTCAGTTCAAGAAACTCTTTCTCCATCTTTTTTCGGAGAATACGAGGGAAGTACTTATTGAAAAATAAGTTCTTGAACTCGTCCCATTCCATAGACTCAATTTCATCCCTTTGCCTCGTATTCTTAACAAGATTCCACCATTGATCAGCATCTCCTTCCAAACGGTACACTGCTAGGATGACTTTATCATGCTCAGAACATTGAAGAACTGAAAATATCTTTTCAGTAGTACTAATCCATTGTTCAGCAACTAATGGATCAGTAGACCCGCTGAAAGAAGGTGGACGCTGCCTCATGAAGGATTCAACAGAATGTTGCTCCCTCCTTTGCTCGTTTGGAAATCCTGTATGATTCATAGCTTGAGAAAGTTGTGTGAGCATGGCTACAAGATTTTGCATTCCAGCTCCCATATCATTTGGTTGCTCAGGGGGACAATCATTGCATTGCCCATCGCATTCCGCATTAACACGGTTCCTTCGGGTTCCAGCCATTGACTAAAACCAAGAAGAATAGTGTGAGAAACACTAATTATAATGGGAAACTACATAATTCAAGAATAAAATTTTCATGCTTAAGGTCTTATCCTAGGTTATTCAAGGCCATTTCTAAAACACTAAGATTGTGTTCTATGCTTAGACTTATCCTTAGGGTTCTTACTAAGGCTTTCACATCCTAGTTTCCAAAGGTTGACTATACCTTTCCTCTGATACCAACTATAGCGACCCATCCTTTACATACATTTTTAATACTTCAAAATTGAAGCACACTTATTACAACATATGACAAAACCACAAAGGACCGTATAGGTATAGTGTCTTTAGAAACTGGGAAACATAAACAACTGGTTCATAAATCTTCTACAGTGTCTCCCATTTATTTCATCATATCTAGGGTCCCTTTTAGCATATTCTACTTAATATCCATCTTCCTGACCTGGGGAAAAGAAAACATAAAAGGGTGAGCTCAAATGCTCACCAAGGGCAAATAAATGAAATAAAAATCATATCATATCTTTTTGAAAATCAAAACCTGCAAAAGAGATCATAATATCTTATCATGGAATAATTCATAGAAGTGAAAATGAGATCCCCATAATCATAAAACTTGAAACTTTGTGGCATGCACACATAATCATGGAAAATCATTTCTTGTTAGTCATGACTCATTTCCAAGACTATCTTAGTGGACAAAGTGCCTTTCTGAATCGAGTAACCCTCATTTCAGTCCTGTTTCACTGAACCGGTATAACATACCGTTCCAGCCCTGTCTATCTCATGAGATATAAAATCTTTACCCAATGCATTGGAGGGAGATATAGGTCCAACCCATCTTATAATGAATCCTTTCTTATGTGTGCCACATAATCATAAAACATACATCATCGCATAACACATGTAACAAAAATGGGATTCTTGAAACATCATGACCTCATAAATTAATTCATATAAGATAAAGGAATTCATAAAAATAATTCCATCACAACATGATCAAATCAATGTAATAATAGGGATAAAAACAGAACCCTTTATTATCTTAGATGGAAAATAATTTTGATAAAACACTTGAACTCCATTCTTGAGGAAAATATCCTTTCTTCTTCAAAAACATTTTTCCTTTCATAACATGTCATACAACATTAAAATATTAAAAATAAACTTGAAAACTTTTAAAGGAAGCTTCTTGGAAATAGTGTTTTTAAAATCCATTCATGCCGTATAAGTTAAAAAAAACATTCTTCGTACTTTTGTCGAAAAAGTCAAAAAGTACCTCGTATGAAAAACGACAAAAGATTCCTTTCATACATATTACTAAAAACTCACCGAAGGGTAAAAATGGATTTAAACAATTTTAGGTGGATTGAAATAATATTACATATTGATGAAACATGGATGTGAATGATAAAATACACCCCAGTAAATACTTACGAATAAACAATCTCGGATAAAAATGAGATTGTGATATTTCCCCTTACCTTAGGTCCGATTTGCTTTGTTCGTGTCCGAAGCTCCTGTATAATGGTTTAAATAATGTTATTGACTTATTCCAGAATCATACATATTGTATGATATCATATATGGTCATATTATTAGCTTCTTGTTAGTAATATTTCATTGTTACTTGTTACTCGGGTCTTTATAACTTTTTTGTTCTTATGCGTGTTTTGTCGAATAAATTCTTATTCTTATCTTTAGGTTATAGATAATTCATTTACAGAATGGTATTATTGTAGTATATACCATATTCATTCATTCAATTCATTTATATAATCATTATGAAATGAAGATCATGTAGAACGAGTCGCATCACATCGTGGAGACGGTATTCCGTACGTACGCACAAGTGATGATATCGTTCCTATGATCGTGGAATTGTATTGGAGTATATATATATTATTTCAGTATCCATATTACTTCATAATAATCATATATAGTTACTCATTACACCATTATACCCATCCTTGTAAGGTGATGGTGGAAAATAGATTACACCACAGCGTGGAGACGGTATTCCGTACGTACGCACGCGCGGTGATTTCATTTTTCCGTAGGATGGATAGAAGGTGAATTAGGGTTGTTTCATATTTATAATAACATATCAGTATGTAAGTAATACTGATGTTATTACTTTATCATGAAACAACTAAAGAAGAAGAAGTTGAAGAAGAAATAAATTGAAAAGATCGGTAATGGATATTACCTTTTCTTTGGAACGCCTCTTTAAATCCTCCACTTAAGGAACTATGATTGGTCTTTGGAGAAGACCAGGACATCTAGGATTATTCTAGGGAAGTGTAGAGGAGAAAATGGCAGGGGTTGGCCGAACTTGAGTGCTCAATTTGGTGTGAGGAGGAGGGGGAGGAGGTGCCCTTTTATAAGGGAGGAGAGGGGCACCTTAGGAATATCTCAAAATATTATTTTATATTAAAGTCAAAATCGGTTTATAATGGTTCCAAAGGGTCTTATTTAGAAGCTAAGGTGGGGAAGGGTCTAAATCCTATCAACTAATAAGATTTAGACAAGTTTAGGGTATTATTTTAACCTTATCAATTAGATTTAACTCTAAGTTAATTAATTTAACTTTTACCGTGTCTTTTTGTTTTCTTTCACTATATGGTTAATACACTTACTATAACTTGCCAAAAGAACCACAAATTGTTTATTATTAATATATATATCCTTATATAAGTCATTTGGCCGAACCTTATATTTTTAGGAATAAAATAACAATTAATAATATAATATTTGATTTAAAAACTATTTTGTGTCAATTTTGACACTATTTGATATATGATTTTTGTGAAAGTCATAACAGAATTACCTGTTCGAACCAAGTTGATTAAATCAACACTGATATATCATAGTAACCTAGAAAATTAGTTGAATTCATAAAAAGTCTCAAATTACATTTATTTTGGTATTTATATTATCAATTATGTCAATATTTCATTAATAAGATAATTACTGCATCATCTTTGTGTCATAAATAAATTAAATTATTTGATGTCTAAAAATTACAAATAAACTATCATCATGTAGGAAATCTTTTTATCTTTCTAATGAATATTTATAGTCTAATTTATCTTATGTATAACCCCATATTAAAAATGATTTACTTATTAAACTTTCATTTTAACTATTTTAACCCTTCTTTAAATAAATTAATAATAAATGTCCTAATCTAATCCAAGTGGGCCTAAATGGTCATATTTTATTCCTAAGTTTGTTTTTGGTCAAATTACACTTGTCCAATAGAATTAGGACATGTGTTAGGGTAATATTAATATCATATTTACCCTTACTTACCCTATTTACTAATAACCGCGGTAAAAAAAAAAGTAAAAAGTTACTATTCACCAAAAAATTATTTTCATCTCATTGAACCACATTTTACTCCTTGATATTAACTGTGTCTCTTGGATTTTTGAAATTCCATTCACAGAAGTGGTAAAATTAAGTTTTATGCAAAATTCAGTTTTTAACCTACCACTTAGTGGTTTCACTATTCATCAAAAATTGAAAGTTTTCAGAAAAATACCAAAATTTCACCCTAGGATAATTTCGATATTCTGAGTCCAAAAATGAAGTCCATTTTGAAAAATAAAATTTATAAAATTTCAAAAAGTGGTTATTACTATTCATAACGGCTAGTTTTAATAGCATATTGTTGTTTAGTGAAACTCGGTATTGCGTACGACGCAAGCTATTGAGGAAGGTCGCGATTGCCTGTAAAGAAAGCCAAGCAAGTGTTGTGTAGAAAAAGATTCCTTTTATGATTTATATAACATAAAAGTCTCGGGTGTTACAGGTTGATCATGTTCTTCTTCTTCAAATATTTTAACACTGTTTAATGAATTTTATGGTTGGATTAAATGAGCCCCCGTCCTAGACGGATGGAGTGATTCTTGAACTTCTACAGATGAAATTCATGCAATTGATCTTCTGATTTTGCGGATTTTGGTTTCCACATTAGCTGGGTGCATCATCTGACAATTACTTAAATCACCTATTTTAGAAGATCGTTATGATATTTCATAAATTTTCCTCCTATGACACCTAACAACCTCTAAAAGGGAAGCCTGCACAAGATTCTCAATGGCATGATATAGAAGTAGTGCAACAAATTCTTTTCTTTGGGCCTGATTATGATGAGAACTGGTTGAGGAATGTTCTTGAGCGTAAATTTGATTACATACAAAACCAATTGACTCTGGCTGGCCATGGGCAATAACATTGCATGAGACCACTTTTGGAGGACTTTTTTGATTTTGTAGTGCAGTGAAATGCAATACTCCATATTCACCCCATCCTATGATGTGAACGTTAATTTGGGAATCAGAAATTAATTGGTGTATCCTCTTCAGAGAATTGAGAAATGCGCATTGAAGGGTTCTCTGTTTTTTTTCAACCCTTGGATGTTGGGAAACTGAAAGAGACTCCAAGACAATTTGGTGTTGTAACCATTCTTTTACCTTTATATGATTTTGATATTCATCATATGGTAATACTTTAGTTTCCAAATGATGAATAGTCTTCTATAAGTTGAGACAAATGTCATGAATGCAATCTTCTATCATCAATTTTGGAATATCAGACTGAGAATTTCTTAAAGGGTTTAACATTACTAGTATTTCTACTTTAGCTAATTTTTTCCTCATGTTTAACATGTCTTCATCATCTTTCTCTATAGGTTTCCCCACTTGGTCTGACCGAAGTGGATGCTCTGCATTAGAAGATAAATGACCTAAGGGAGGTTTGGAAAATGATCGTTCCCTTAAGATGTCTTCTGACTGAGAAAGTGGTTCACCTATCAATGACAAACCATCAGACAAGACTAGCCTTGTGTTTGCGAGTACCTTGAGATTGGAGGGCCTTCTTTTTTTCTTCATTGTCAATTAAAGAATTGTTTTGAAAATGAGAAATAATGCTACAGAGAGGACTTTCGCAATGAATTCCATTATGGGGAGGATCACCATGATGGATTACAGCAAGGGATAAATCTTCTTGCTTTTTGGTCTTCTGGCCACAAGGATGGTTTTCATGGCTCTCATACAAAGATAGACACACTAGATTGAAAAAATTTTCATGATGCAAGCCTTCATGATGAAGTGTCCGATGAGAAACATTAGAATTACAACTACCACTCCCAAAATTTGGTAATGAGGGGGTAGGATATTGAGCGGAAACAGATAAATGTCTGAGGGCTTCAAGAACTCTAGCATTAAGAGGAGCTAAGGCACAGCTTGACTCATGATTTTACAATAGTATTTGGTGAGATTTATTTTTGGATGTTCTCTTATACTTAGTTGGGGCCACCTGCTAGGGGAAATGGTTATAATGGGTAGTTGTATGTGCCCACCTTGAAATAGTTACCAGAACGGACCAATTAACTCCAATTGGAATGTGTGTATGTTCTCGATCATGTTGTCCATATGATATGGGGGAAAATGGCCCATGACCCTCTTGGACTGGAACAGAGCTATGTATCTGCTTTGGTATGACATACATATGTGTCATCCCATGTGTGGGGGTATATTTATATGTCTGTTCCCCAGATACTACTGAAGTAGTTAAAATATCCCGACATGCTTCTAGAATATGGGTAGGGATATGTGTCTGCCCTTTAACCATTGATAAGATGTGTTTGGTGACTTCAGTAGCTAGAACAGGAATATATGTCCATTCATTATCTAGAGTATGTGTATGTGCCTACTCCTGTCCTCCTTTTCCTATCAATGGATATTGACAGTATGCACACATGGGGGCATAGAGTTGGGTCTGCCCCAAATTTATCATAAGCTTTCCGACTGACTTCTCTAGGTGCTACCAAACGAGACTATTGGCAGGCTTGATGAACACTGGAATTTGTATGTACTTGCTGTCTATTTTCTACCAAGTATGGTATATGGGCTTCTATCAATACTGGTAGATGTGACTACTAATAGACATGGTGATTTTAAATAGGTTAATGTTCATGTTTACTAGTTTCTACCATATTAGATTTTCGGGCCTCTTTAAATTTAGTCAAACGAGCCTTATGACTGGCTGATAACTTGTGAAAAGGTGTATGTACATATTCAAAATACTCCACCAGGTTTATCTGGTGGGATTGGTGTGATTCTATCATACGAGCCTGCTAAGAAAAAAAATTAGAATGGATGGGTGTATGTGCCAACTCGTTGTTTTTCATCAACTTTGGTCGATGGACTTCTTCAGAAGAGGATTAGGTGAGAACCTGCTCCCTATTGACTGGACGTTGTCCCTAGAAGTTTTTCTTGTGTGCCTGGGTCTGAGAGACCTGGGCCAAACGTCTAGAGGCAACACCCCCATCATGTTAGGGATACACTACTGCAAGATTCTGGTGACGATTGTTAGTGGGAGTCCTTAGGAAGGACTCATGCATTCTTGAATTGGGGCCTTGAGTGACCTCTTGATCCACCTACCTAAATCATGGTATATAATGATTATTGTGTTCATGGGATAAATACCTGAAATGGTTGGAGACAGTTTTTGGCACTGTTTTCTTCTTGAACATTGGTCATTGTTGGCCAGATGATCGAGGATTATTGTTGACCTAGAGGGCCTATCGAGCATCCTCAAAAGTCTGGATTGTTCCATGCTGGAGATATTCATTCACAAGCGCATTAGATACCCAACATTAAAGATGTTGTGTTAGTGATAATGTCTTTCCTGTGGATGGAGATCCATCTTGAACAGTAGTCGAGAAGTTCGCAGATGTTCTCTTGGATAAAGTCATTCTTTGATTTGAATGGAGTTCTGTGGGAAAATGAGAACAATAACAGACATTATTAAATAAAAATCTTTTCAGATGGATACATGCATGAGTAATTCCTATGTATGTCCTTCCATTATTAATTGATAGGGTCCTAACATGTGGGAAACATTATTAACTTGGTTAAGTATTCACGTCGGGTTTATTATTTTTGTTTCATAGTTCCTTGAAACCTGTGTTCTAGTTTTAAGAATCACTATTTCCAGGTGGTTTCCATTGGATTCATTCATAGAACCAGAATCTTCCAATAGTTCATTATCCAAAAGTGGACCTGCTTTCCAAAAGCAAGTGTTCATTATGTTTTGAACTTTACGAAACTTAAGAACGTACATTGGTCGAGAGTATGGGAGCTCGGACTCATCACACCATTTTGGGGGGGAATTATTGTCTACTCTAGGACTCTCTTTGTAAAATTAATATATTTTCATGTATCCTTATTAATTCACCAAGTATATCATAAGCATCCCTTTGTATTTTTTATCACTTATTAACATGTGTAAAATTTTATAATCATTAGTATGCATTCAAGGTTCTTCATCAATGGAAACATATTTATGTATTCAAGGTTTTCCATTGATGGTATCCTCTAATATACCTATTAGCGATTCTTTTAATCATCATAAGGATGATACTAGTTTTTACGCCACTTATTGGGGCACTCTAAAATTTATTGTCATCTAGGGAGACAAAAGTTTGTTTTAATCTTGGGATCTTGCTCATAAAATGAGTTACCAACGTATCCTTGTGAATGGAATCAGACCCCTCATAGTTCGGTGCCACTTAGTAGGAAACATCATACCTTTTATGGTCCTGTCATAAGGACCTCTAAGCAGAAGGTGCTTTGTTTAAACTTAGTGTGGGACTTATGTTGAAGTAGCTCGAGGAACATGGAAAGGATATGAGTTCCAAGTAGGATCAGACCCTATTCGGAATATGGCCCAAGGAGAACATGGTTTATTTGAAGTGTTTGGTTTAAACCTCAAGTAGGATTCCTACATATCCCATATGGATGGGAACCAAAGCCAATTTAGTTCGATGAAGTTTGGTCTTACTTCCTAAAAATAATGCCTCAATGATTTGTGGATTGAATTTGGGGATTATTTTCTATGTAGGATGACCAAATTGGTTGAATTAGTGTTGGATTCCTGAGGAGGATATCTAATGAGATAATTCTATGAAAGAGATTCCTACGTATCCTAATTTGAACAGGATTCAGGGTTCTCGTTGTTCCTTGGTTGCATGTTTGTGCACATGTTGTAACCATCACGTATCTCTAAGCCCATGTGATTCTTGCTTGGAATGAGAAACAATAGGATGTGAAAGATTCAACAATGACACTTCACACTTTTCCTCCTCCACTAATGGAAGAGAGTGTGTCGATCATGGAAGTGGTAGATGTGACAAGCCTTCACTCTGTTCTATTTACATTGTACAAGGGTCCAATGTAAGGAAGAATGAGTGAAGGTGAGGGGCTTATACCAAGAAGGCTGCCCAGAAATTGGTTCTGGTAGGGGAGAGAGACTTCCCCTATACTTGCAAGGAATAGAAAGTGAAAATTTTACCTTCCCTAATGGATACATGCTGTTCTAGGTCACCTTTTTAGAAGGGCGAGGCTGGTAACCAACCCTCCTCCCAACTAGGAACTTCCCAACACAGTTTTTGGGAGAAAGGTCCTTGTGACTACGGATATACAAACCCACCAATATCCAATAAATCTTTACCCCATTGTGATATGAATGTGTGATATCTCTAACTACATAAATACAACCCCAAATAGGATACATGGTGATGTTCCATTCCCAATGTTTTGATAAGTCGGGAGGTTTTGGTGGAGGATTCAATTTAGTCCCTTTCAGATAATTGAACCAAAGAAAGAGATAACCTTCCATAAATGGATTTAAAAAAAAGGCAATGGAAATGGTCACGTAGGTTCCTCCTGCAAGTATTCCACATAAGTAACATGTATTTCTATATTTCACAGGTATGGCACGAAAGTATACCGGGTAGGTATACCACATAGGTATGGCGCGCAGATATAACGCACAGATATGGATGATGACTGAGGAATTTGAAGAACTTAAGAACATGCCTATCCCATTAAATTATCTCTTATATCATGGTTTGGAGAGCTACCTGAGACAATTTTAGAGATATAGGAAAAATAAATACGCAATGGGGAGCTTCAGAGAGTCATTCAATTTCTTTAGTCTAAAAATGGGGAGCCCAAGGGCTCTATTTTTAGGCACGGATGGGCCTGGTCGAAGAGATGTTGCCCGCGCAGGTACTTCGGGCAGCTCTGCTGCATAGGTTCTCCATGTAGGGACATAAAATATCTTCAGGTGTGGATGTCAGCTACATAGCTCAGCCACGTAGGTCGGTCGCGTAGCTCAGCCATGAAGCTCGGCCACGTAGCTCAGTGAAGCTACATCATCACAAAGCGCATTGGGAGTATTACTGATTTTATTTTGTACTCTTTTAATCTTGCTTTGGGATTTGAAATATCCAAATTTTGTCTATTTTTTTGGTTACTTTCTCAAGTAGTGTCAACAAAATCCCCCCCTCAGGATTGGATCTGAAATATACAAAGAGCGTCAAGTCCTAAGGTGAATGTCTGGGAAAAAGATAAGGATAGATTACCGAATATAACAGTTTGGTCATGTAGGTACTTCGTGTAGGTACTTCATGCAGGTACGGTGTGCAGTCATAACACATAGGTATTCTTTTTTGTATAAATAGGTCTCAACCTTTCGTGATTTTTTCTTCACTTTTACTTTCTTTAAATTTTACAGCTCTCGTTGCGTAGCTTGTTTACCCAGCTTCATCGTGTTGTGCTCTAGCGTAATTCTCTTGAAATTTCATCAAGGTAAAATTATTTTCATGATGGATCTACGCAAAAAGGACTTCAACAATGGAGTTGTGCTAGGATCATTGTTGAAGGGCCTACGTGACTGACCTCGTCAAAGGACCTTGTTGAAGGACCTACGCGGACAGTGTCCTTTGCCAAATTTTTCACTTTCTTCTTTAAAATCTGACCTGGAAGTTTTGTAATTCTTTTTGCAGGAAAGAATGACTCATTTGATGACCCATACCAAAGAATATAAGGCTCTCCAAAATGAAATGATGAATATCATCAGGACAGACTATTATGACATTATTGAGAGTACTCTTCCTAGGCTATGGAAGGGTCTAATTCCGTACCAGTGTGACTATCCAAAAAGTCCTAACTTACCCCAGTACGGGCATGGCCTTTTTCCATACACCCATTTTCCATATATTAAGAATTAATTTCCAAAGAATTGGTTTATTTATTATTCCACCTATAACTGCATGAATATTAGTGCATGGGGGTTCTGATACAAGAAGGCACGATCCCTATTAGTTGCATCCTTCATCACAGTGGTTGCACTCCTAAAATGAAAGATCATGTTTTAGATCCAGGACCATATTATTATGATTCCACATTTCGGGCTTCTCAAACAGATCAATATAATTGTTGGAAAGGAGATTGGGACCTTCGTTCACGAGGGGTTGTAAAACCCGAGTAGATTTGGGCATTCTGTTTATGTCAGACTTGGGAGGAATTCAGAAAAGAGTTATCAAATGTTCATATTTATGAAGCTATCTAGATGGGGAAAACTTATGTTTACAAAAATAAAGTAATTCCTAAATTACTGAGCTGATGGAGTCCATAAACAAATTCCTTTCAGTTGACGCGTTGTGAAGTTGGTATTAGTCTCTGAGACATTTACCAAATAGCTAGAATTCCCATTCTTGGGGAAATGTATGATGAATTCATCCTACCTACTACAACATGGTGTGATGTTACTAGAACACCACCAATGTCCCATGAATTACTTAATTTAGTGAAGAATTTGCTGAAGATTAAGAAATATATCCACGCTAGAGTGTGTATGGAAGCCTTCTTAAAACCAAAAATAGAGAAAGGTCCAACATGTGGATGTCTTACTGTTTGTCCTTCTACAGAAAACTGAGGCAGTTCAAGAACATACTGGCATACACTAGAAAGAGGTGTCTACAAGCACTGGGGATATATATTCAAACTCGTTATAGATGCAAAAGTTTGC
The DNA here is from genome assembly GCA_963277665.1 of Viscum album. NCBI lineage: Eukaryota > Viridiplantae > Streptophyta > Magnoliopsida > Santalales > Viscaceae > Viscum > Viscum album. Next base: position 2,056,272,203 of record OY728123.1, on the reverse strand, counting down.
TTAGTTGCCTTCCTTGCTATGTGCCTAAGTGTTTATTTGCTTCCAGTCCATGAATCTGGAGGGGGTGTAAGATCAGGGACTTTTGTATTTGCAACTAAATTGGTAGAGGGGAAGTATATTGGGCTATAAACCCCTATATTAGTAGGAATTTACCATATCCTACTGCATTTGTGCAATAGAAAGGCTCCATTTAGGATTTTAAGGCCATTCTAAGTGTTGTGGGGCTGGATTGCAGCACACTTTTCTGCATACTCTGTGCTGAATTTAGTTAGAGTTCCCAATGGTTGATTCAATCCATTTTTACAGAATGTTTCTGGTTTTCAGCCCCTAGTCTTAAGACATGATGTGGTGCTGAAGGCATTGAATATCTCGGAGGAGTTTATCTTCTTTACTTTTGGTGACCCACCAACTGGAACATTTATTAATGATGGTAATGAAAAGAATTAAGAGTTGAGATCTTATATGATGGCATTCAGGGATGTCGTATTATCCACCAGGATTGATGGTGAAATTATATGTGAGTCTTATGTCCCCTATAGGTTTGCTCATCAGTTCAGATGTCATCAACAATCATGCACTTTTCTACCGACACATGTCATACATGAAAAGCCCCCAATGGTAGCGCGACAATTATGGATTCTAACAGCTTTATAGGTATCCAAAGTGTCAATTACATTAAATCCACCTGATGCATCGATCAAATTGGAAGTTTGGTATGCCAGAGCTTGGGTTTCTTCATATCCCCAAGGGGATCTGACAAAAGGAATATATCGAGTGGTAGCTACAACGACTGTTTCACTTGGAAATTGTGGCAAGATATCCAAGAACATAGATGATACAAAAGTGTTAAAGGTTTTAGATCCATCCAAACTCCATCATATTAAGTATACCATGAATACCGAGGCTAGAGAAGCAATACCTTAAATGCCAAGGTGATCTAGTCATTGCCATCAAACAACGGTCCCTAATCCATCTATTGAACATTCTTATGAAAGGAGGTCTAAAGAAATTTCCCAATCAGAAGGTGAAGCTTCCCATCCACAGTCAACCATACCAAGATTGAATTATGTGTGACCTTTAGCCACTCATCATTGGGAAAGTATAACCTATGATCTTAGGGATGCATTGGTATTCCTCCAGCATGGAATTCAAATACCCGATATTGGTGCCCTCAAGGAACCTTCTGATTTCAATCCAGACAATAACTTTGATGATTTATAGAAGTATATTGTAGATCTAGAGGTTTTTATATATTCAACCGATGAACAAATCCAATCCTCTAAACGAGTATCTCATATGCTGGACTTAGGAGTCTACGAAGGGGTATTTCTCGACTCTTAGGAGGAGTGGGATATTTAAGTTAATACTGAGAATATATGTTCCTTTTTCTTTTTTCTCAACTCTGATTTATCATTTATCATCATTAATATTGATGAAAATATATTTATGCAGCTTGAATTTTGAGAAGGAATATCTGGGCCAATTCTCGAATCACCCAAGTATGATCATGAAGGCTCTCCTATCAATGAAACAAATGATCCCCCCAGGTCACCAAAACCTTCTCTAGAAGTAAGAATCATGACTGGGGTAATGCTGATAGATAATTCTCAACCATTACCTCATGTTTCCCCTACTAAGAAGAGTGTTTCAATCTCTCCCCAAGATTTTGAAAAAAAATTCTAGAGACCTTTGAGATTGATTCGAAGCATTCATCGAAGGAGTAAGTTTTTATAAGATCCTTAGGGCATAAAACATGCTAAATATATTCTGGTAACCATGTTTTATCCTTTTGTAGGATCTATGTCTCTCTCCTCTCTCAAGGTGTTAAGAGCTGATGCTTCAAGACCAAAAAAAGAAGCCCTAGGGGAAACCCAGGTTCATGCAGACGAATCTGAAATTTTAGTAGATAAATCATCAAAAGATTCAGCTATACCTACTCTTGGATCTGTTCAAAAAGAGGATAGAAATGCTAATATTAAATACATTCCCCATTTACTTTTGTAAATGAATTCTGAAAATAATCAATACTGATATTCTTGTTGCTTCAGAAGAAAGGAATGAAGATCCAGGGCAATATAAAACCATTGTTGATGTAATCCCAAACACGAAAAGATATGATGCTGGTATTCCAATTCAAGATTCAACAGAACAAAATTTCATTGGAGCCAATTTGGGCTTCAACCAACATTTGTTGGATACCTTAAATAGCGAGGATGTTGTAACATTTCAGTCCATATACACTGAAATGATGGACACCCTTAATCTGAATATTGATATTCCATGTTCCATCAAGGATATTAGGGATTTTCATGAGGAATTTCAAGGACGTAAGTCCTTTTTCTGGCATTTTCCATACATAATTTGTTCTTCAGCTTGATTATTTAAAACAAAATACACTTTATGAAGCTTTATCTGCAGAAAATGTCGTAAAGGATCTTCAAGAACAGGGTGTTCCACTTTATCCTTCTACTGGGGATGGAGAAATACCTACAGAGGATCCTTCATCATGATATTTTCCAGAGCCTTCAAATTTCATAACTGAGAAAATTCAAGGAAATGCCCCTTCTCAAGAAACTCCTGCTCAAAATACTGGTGCTGAAAATATAGGGGATGAATCCAATCAAGTAGTTGACTTATTATTGGGTAAATATAATCAACTGTCTAAATCATATTTTCTTCCTCTATTTGAAACTAATAATGATATTGATTTATCATTTATGGTTATCAATTCCTAGATCAGAAGGTGAAGCTTCTACTGTCCCAAGAGAAGCAGAACAAGGCATCTATTTATGAAACCTATTTCCAGAGTACATTTTACCTCATGGTAGTGACTCAGATTTAGACATAGAGATGCAATATTTTCTTGTAATGGCACGCAAGAAGACATGGAAGAATATCTCGAGCATAATTGTTTTAAATCCATTAGATGAATTGTCATCCCATTTTTCAGAACACCCAATATTATTCTGCGTATTGGTATTTGGCGGATTTAATTATCGGGTAGTCAATGATGCCATGAAAGAGACTATTCATCTATGGGATTAGGATCATAAGTTATGATAGGATTTTGAAGAGGCTAAATGATGCATCTATAATGAGAACATTCAAGCTGTAGTAATTGAGGCAGAGGAAAATCATAACAAGAAATCACTCGAGATTATCCGACAAATCAAATAATCCATGAAGGAGTTGTTATCTCTTAAACAACAACTGGATGTTGTTCATAATATTCTTGATCAATGGAATCAGACATTAGGAGAAACCAATTTAGAGGGGATAACTGCCATTCTAACTGCTAAGGAAGCACTTCGTCGGGCAGAGGAGGCTAGAGTTTCTCAACTATCTCAACTTCAACAGGCAGCTGATATAGCTTATGAAGCAGTCCAACAAATGAAAAGTCATGTTGATAGTTTATTCTGAAACATGATAGAGAGGCTCCATTTTGTGAATGACCCTCTATTTTCATATGAATGAAAGAAATTTTGTTTTCAATCATAAAAATATTCATTCCTATCATTTCATGATTACAATATGAAAAGTAAATTATGATAATAATTCCTTTACATTAAACAATCATTATTATAATAAGAATGAAGTGCTCAAAAGTTTTCCTATTAATCAAAGGACCAAATAAGAATAATTTGATTTTTTCTAGGGTTATATAGATAACCCCAAAAATTTTGTATCTTTTGACCTCCTTCTTTTTTATATTTCTCAGTATTACCTAAATCATAAAAAATATGTATATTTAGTAAGCTAGGACTTGACTTTTGTTTAAAGATCCCTTTGCAGGTTCTCAATATAATGAGTACCAAGTATTTTGTTGTTGGAAGTTTAGAGTCATGCATGTTGGACTATAAATAGATAATATTTAGGGTCAAAAATATCTTTGACCATAAATTGTGAAATTAGATCCCAAACAAAACTCTATGGCTAATAATTACTTTAATATTATTTAAACATTTCTAAGGGGAATCTTGAGTAATGATTTTTTTATGGTGACCAAATCAAAACCATGTATCAACATAAGGGGTGTTTTTCCTAATAATGATGCTACCATTATTTAACAAACCCATTTTGGGGACCGTGTTATACAGGGTCAACAGGGGCATATGCTACATAGCCAAATAGTGGAACTTTTGACTGACAGGCCTGTTATGTAGGCAACTTATGCAAGGCTACCTAAAGGCATGTGCTACATAGTCAATCAAAATTTTTATTTGGGAATTTAACATTTTCTGTAGATAGATTGAGGGAAATAATAACTGGGTGACTTAAGACCACAGTAGGTGGTTTTACCAAGGAAATGAATTTTAAGAATGAAAAAGGTTTATTTTAGAACAACATAAGTCATGAATAGGAAAACCAATTTTTATACAAATTTATTGTAAGAGTAATGGTTGAAATTTTTTCAGAATAAGGAAATTTATGATATCATACAGTGCAGTTTTAAGTCATGCAGTGAGGACATTGGTACTGTGCAGTTTAAAGTCTTGTAGTGAGGACATTGGTAATATCCAGTTTTAAGTCATGTAGTGGGGACATTGTGTGGATTTAATTTTAGGTCTTTAGATCTGACCAAAAGTACGAAACTCTCCCAATTTCATGATGATTTGTTTGGAAATACACTATCATATTCAGGTATGAAAGGGAAAATTGTAAATTGTAATATTAGAATTTCTGAAACCGAGGAATGGTATGGGAAAAGGGCTTGAAGCATTAGAGGAAGTCTCTTCTAGGAAGAAAGTTACCATTACGTGACAAACCTATTATGGGGGTTGTATTATGCAGGGCCAACTAAGGCATATGTTGAATATCCAAATAGTGGTATCTTTTGACTAACTGGCTTGTTATATAGTAAGCATATACAAGGCCACCTAAGGGCACATGCTACATAGTCAGGCAAAAGAGCTCTTAGAAGTTTTATGATCAATTGCTAAAATTTGAAGAATGTTTATGGAGATTCATATTTTCCGAAGCATAGAGTTTGTCTTGTAGAGAAAGGTACCTAAATTTGGAAAAGGTATTTCCAACCAAGAGTGTCCAATGAATTGGAAGAATAAGGATTTTACAAAGATATGGCCCAAACATAGAAGATATGGTGTCTGTAGTTTTAGGTCATAAAACTAAGACCAGATATGGAAACAATATATGATATGTGGACAATTCATTTCAATGTTATTCCCTAGTGCATCAAACACATGGTGAATAAAATGTGTAAACCATGGTATTGAAGATTTTCAAATTTTGAGAAAGGTAGTGGGACAAGTATACATGAAAGACAGTTTTAAAATACATATTCTTATATATTTTCATCAATGTTTGAAGGGTTCAAAGATACTATAACCAAGAATGAAATTACCATTATTTGACAAACCCATTATGGGGGCCATATTATGTAGGGACAATTGGGGAACATGCTGCATAGCCAAATAATGGCATCTTTTGGCTGAAAGGCATGTTACATAGGCCACTTATGCAAGGCCGCCTAAGGGCACGTGATGCATAGTCAGGAAAAAGAGCTCTAAAAATATTAGCAACTTTGTCACCAGAATCTGTAAGGAAGATTATGAGAATCTGGAAATAATCAATATTAAGAGTGTGAAATATAGAAGGCGGTATTTGATTAACACACATGAGAGAAGTTTGAATTAAAATATTTTATGAGTATTATTTCCTTTACATAGATCTGACTCATATGTAAAATGGATACTTTCTTTGTTTCCTATGAATGAATATGGTGATTTGAAGTTTTAAGTCATGTAGTGAGGACATTATACTATGAATTTTTAACTCATGCAGTAAGGAAATTATACTATGTAGTTTAAATTCATGCAATAAGGACATTTTTAACCCCATAAGAAATTAAAACACCTTATATAAAGAATCTATTTACTCAATTCCAAATCCCACGTGAGCTATGCTCGATGTGGGAAATAAGGAGAAGTAAGGGTTTTTTTTTACAATTCCAAGGTGATGCAAATGAAGAATAGGGGTATTAGATTTTCAATCAGCGTAATTTTATGTGTTAAGGAAAAAAATGACCTGATATGAAAGGAAAGACATATTGTAACTGGATTAAGGGATAAAACCCATGTGTCACTATATGTCTTCTTGGGGAAAAAATCAAGTCATACCTAGTTTTTAAAAAATTCCCTATGCAGATTTGATTTTTATACAAGAAATAAAGGGGGGGTTTATTGTGGATGGGGCCAAGATTGGAGATCTAGGCATCTTTACGTATCTCAAAATAGATGATAATAAAGCCATATTTAGTTCTATATACAATCATTCCACACACTAAGTTTGACATGAGGAATATGGGCTTTTGATACGTTCTGAGAGAACAATAAGTCTTAAGACATGATATGTTATAAGGACCAAATCATATATCTTAAGGAAAAACACTGTATAGATATCATTCATATATAGGAGGAGAAATGAAATTATGAAAATTTTGTGATTGTGTCTGGGCCCAGAATTGGAGATTCAGGCATCTCTACACATCTCATTGAAAATGAGAATCAAGCCCTACGTAGTTCTTGAAACCCGGTCTCTATACAGATCTAACTCCGACATAGTAAAGAGAGGGACTCATGTACTACTAAGAATTAGTGATGACATCAATGAAATTTTCTTATGGAATCTTCTAACATTAAATATAGAAAACATTAGTTGTATATATGATGTCATGTAGTTTAATGTCATGCAAGAAGGATGAAGATACTACGCACTTTAACATCATGAAGCATGGATACTTGTGGTTATTATGCATTTTAAAGTCTTTCAACTAGGACATTGGATGTTGTGTAGTTTTATGTCTTGTGGAAAAGTCATTTTACTGGGCAGTTTAAAGCCTTACAGTGAGGACAAATGGGTATAATTACACAAAGTATTTCTTCAAAAATCTCGCATTGGTTGGATATGTAATAAGCTCTACATCCATTGAGATTAAATTATAGGATTCATTTGAATAGACCTTATGTATGGAATAATGCCCTTCCCATTTTAGTTCAAGTTTTGGAGGTTTCTTTCCAGGTATCATTGGAGTCCGAAGGACCAATACCAATTATCATTGGAGTAATGAACGATGGTGAACTTTCTTATTAAATGCTCATGCTATTCTATTCTGATAGACTTCTAGATGATGAAAAGTATGCAATCTTTCCTCATCTAATAGTTCCAACTCATTAAACCATTTATGAGATATTTCACTTATAGACAACTGATCACAAATTGCGATTCTAAGTGGAGAAAATTGTATTTCAAGGGGAAAACCCACTTCAGTTCCATATACCAATAAATAAGGAGTTTCTTGGGTAGTAGTACGGGTAGTTTTCCAATAAGACCATAAATCCTTCAAAATTTTATCAGGATATGATTTATTATCTTTATCCACCATCTTTTGGAGTATATTTGATAGGTTTTTGTTGAAATCCTTTATCTGTCTATTGGATGCCACATTATAGAAAGATGAATGGTTGGATTTGATATTATATTCCTGATATAAATTTTTTACTTCAGCATAATAAAAAATGGTTCCATGGTCCGTTGAAATGGTATGAGGGATTCCAATTCTAGTGATGATTTTAGTTTTGAAAAAAGTAATGATGCTTTTGGTTCTGACTTCCTTGAGAGGTATTGCATCAGCCCATATAGTGAAGAAATCAGTAGCAGTGATAATAAAATTGAACTGCTTAGTCATGGTTGTAGTATAAGGCCCTACTACATCCATTCCCCATGTGGCAAATGTAAAAGAGTTTTTATCTATATGTAGAAACTCTAAGGGATGATGAATGAATTTGGTATACACTTGACAGGGATGACATTTTTTAGTGAAGTCCGTACAATCCTGTTTTATTGAAGGACAAAAGTATCCAATCCTTCGGATCTGATCAGAGAGTCTGTGCCCAGATTGGTGGGCACCACAAGCTCCAAAATGAACTTCTTTCATGAAAGATACGGTCAATTCTCCATCAATACATCTAAAGATAATTCCATCAAATCCTCGCTTTTAAAGGGTCTTTTGGTGGTCTGGACTATCATAAAGAGTAAAATTAGTCGCTCGTCGTCGGATCTACACCTTCTCAGCCCTATTTGGTGGAAGTACCCCATTATAAAGATATTACATGATGAATATTCTCAATCATGTGGTATGACCATATGGTTCAGAAATAGGGAAAACATCATTAATTTCCCCCATTCTGGTTTGAACAAAAGGCAAGACCATACGACGATGGGTTATACTGATAATTGTCTCATCCCAATTGGGATTTTCCAAGGTTGTAGTGGCATTATCCATTGTATCTGCTTAAGCATTTTGTGATCACGATACATAGGCCAATGTCAGATCTGAGTTAAATTCAGTCATTAACTCTCAGACATAATCACACAAAGTGATTAACTCTTTTTTTATATAGAATATTCTCCATTTATTTGTTTTATTTCAAATTCTGAATCACATTTTACTATTAAATGATCTATTTTCACCTGAAGGTCCAATTCTAAACCAACGATGAGAGCTTGATATTCTGCTTCATTGTTGGTACCACAATCCGTTAATAGGAAAGAATAAGGAAATACTTCCATTTCTGGGGAAATAAGGACTATTCCTAATCCAACCTCATTGAGTTTATTAATTTCCAGTATCCTCCCTATTGGACTTCTAAAAGTGCCATCAAAATACATTTCCCATTTTTGGGAATTATCTTGAATAGAGAATACATCTTCACTAAGAAGTTCAGTATTAAATGACATGACTTCTGCGATGGGTGCTCAGAAAGAAAATCAACTAGAGCTTGTCCTTTTATTTCCTTTTGAGGAACAAACTGAATATCAAACTATTGTAAAATAACCGCCCACCGTGAAAGATGTTTTGTAAGAATAGGATGACTGAGGATAAATTTGATAGGGTTATTACGAGATACCAATTGGACCTCATGATTTTGTAGGTAATGTCTCAATTTCTGAACTGCAAAGATTAATTCTAGGCAGCACATCTCAATACTTGAATATCGAGTTTCCGAATCTAGCACAATGTGACTGAGATAATAATGGTTGTTTTCATTTCCAACATCATTCTTTTGGGTGAGGAAGGCACCTATTGATCTCTTTAAAGCTGTCATGTAGAGAATGAGTGGTCTTCCTTCAATAGGTGGAATCAATATCAGCGGACTCAAGAGTTATTTCTTGATTATATCAAATGCTTCTTAGAAATCCTCAGTCCATTGATATGTGGCTCATTTTATCATTAATTTGGTAAAATGTAAAAATTTTCCTGCCAAATTGGCGACAAAGCACCGAATATAGGCCAAGTTTCCTTGAAGTCCTCTCAATTCTTTCAAATTTCGAGGAGGTGACATACAAAGGATTGATTTTTTTTTTCTTAGGATCATCTTCAATACCATGATAGCATACAACAAAGCCAACTAATTTTCCTGAGGTTACACAAAAAGCACATTTTAAGGGGTTCATCTTCAAATTATGTTTTCGAAGTTTGCGAAATATGGTTTTCAAAGCAGCCAAGTGATTGGAACGTTGTTTGGATTTGACTACCAAGTCATCCACATAACATTCAACAGATTTCCCTAAGAAGGGTTTGAGGATATGGTGTATGGGACATTGGTATGTCGTGCCTACATTCTTTAAGACAAAGAGAATTACCTGATAGCAAAACACACCTTGAGGAGCTCTAAAGACTGTAGATTATTTATCCTTCGGTTCCATTAGAATTTGATTATACCCAGAATATCCATCCATGATGGAAAGAAATTCATAACCAATCGTTGCATCAATTAGAAGTTCTACAATTGGGGCCGGAAAATCATCTTTAAAAAAATGCTGGTTAAGATCTCTGAAATCAACGCAGACTCTAATTTTCTCATTCTTCTTTTTCACTGGGACAATATTGGCCAGCCATTTGGGATACTAAACTTCCATGACAATGTTAGACTTTATAAGCTTATCAACTTTATCTTAAATTTTAGAGGCATGAGTAAGGTGTGTTCTCCTTGCTGATTGCTTGAACCCATGATGTTCTTCTGGAAAACCCAAATCATGGGTGGCTACATCAGAATTAAGACCTAGAATTTCCATATAATTCCAAGCATATATATATCGATTTTTCTTTAGAAAGTTAGTATACACCCCCTGCTCGTCACAGGCCATGGTCACACTAATTAAGGTGGGGCATGTATCTTCTCCTGTATGCAGATTTATTTCCCCGAGTACATCCACAGTGGTAGAAACATCTTCTTCAAATGATGGGGGAGCATCCCTGAGATCTTCCTCTTCTTCTTTGTTATGTGTTACCTCTTATTTTTCCATTTTCATGGTATATTACATGGAAAAACTCCCAAAGTTAGGGGAGGAGTCATTATTTGATCATCTTGAAGAAGAAGACACCATATCAGACCCTACTGATGATGAAGGGTCTTCCTGTGGTAATGAGGGATTGAGGGATTTAGAATCAACATCTTTGTCTCCCTTTAATATTGCTTCCATTTATTCTATTCTAATTGATGAATTAGAGGCTCAATGTAGTTTAGCATACGAAATGAAGACATCTCCATTCAATCTTCCATCATTGTTTGGTGTATCATTAATTTGTCCTATGTTATCAGTCTCAATTGTCAAAATTGACATTATGGGAATTATTGTATGAGTGCATGAATTTGTTTTAAACATTTAAAATTGATTGATGGGTAACACATAATATGTACTCAATTTCATGGAATCATTTCTTTTCCATTTGGAGCATTCACTCTAGTTATCGTCTTGCTCATGGACTTCATTCCTTTTGTGTGATAAAACTCTGCCTCAATGTATTGAGATTCACATGTTTTGAATGGAGCCTAGTCACCATACAATTTTCCGATTTGACTATTGAAACAATATTTCCAACATTTTTTGTACGATGAAGGTATGGTTGCATGTTGATGAAACCAAGGCCTTCCAACCAGAATATTAAAGGCTATGTACTGATGAACAACTATGAAATCTGAATTAGACACAGGATCTCCAAACTGTGTTCTGAGTGTAAATTCTCCTAGAGGTTCTATTTCATTCTTGTCATATCCTTGAAACATTAAATTCGAAGTAGATAAGTCGGATTCAGTCAGGCCCAATCGACGAATTGTACGAACGGGAATGAGGTTGACCCCATAGCCATTATCAATGAAGGCTCATCGGATATCCATGTCATTGACATTTCCATAAAGATAAAAAGGTCTACTGTGTCCATGTACCACATGGTCTTCATCTTCATCTGTAAAAGATATGACTACCTGACATTCTGCAGAATCATTCTCTATACGTTAAACCTTAGCAATAGAAACTTCGGTTTCAAATTCTCGAGGACCTAATAAGGCATCAATGAGTGCTTCTCGAATATCTTTTGACAGATTCAAAGCATCCGAAGTTGATAAATTGGCAGGTATGTGGGAAAATTGTTTCAAGACATCATAGTTTTGGTCTAAAGGTCTGTGGTTCCCAGCATGGAGATGTGGTTTTGTAGGTTCTTTGAAACTTGATGCTTCTGTTGTAGATGTATTATGTGTTGAAACAGAGGTGGAAAATACCACTAACATTGGTAAATTAGACTGACTAAGTCTATTCATCTACTGAGAAAAATATGGTGTAGCTTCTAATTAGTCCTCCATAATAATTGTGCCAGAAAAAGACTTGTTTTTCATTTAAGAAACTCCTTGTTCTTGTTGAGATTGCAAAAGGGATCTTCCATGAGTTTATTCCGCATATATGGTTTGAGAACAGGTAGAGTTCAAATGATGGTTTCAGGAATTCCCACATCTTCCCATGTATCCTTGACCTTGGCATATTAGTCTAGTTCCCCAATTAGGCATAAGGAATTCTGGCTCAACACAATTAGAATCCCCATTGTCGTAAGGATCTGTTAAAGGGATAACATTAATAGAACCAAAGAACAATTCTTCAACTGATGAGAATTATGCCTGACAGGTTACTTCTAGTTGTACCATTTAGCGGGGCGGTGCCCTTAATTTTGAAACATATGGAATAAAATCTGCTAGGGTTAAGGATAACTTTTTCCTTGATGCAAGCTCATCTTTTTCTGACTTCTATTTATCCTTATGACCACTTTGTTTCTTTGAGGAATGGCCTTTTCATGAAGATGGTTTTTTTTGTGGCAGGAGTGGTAAAAGACACAATTATTTGTTTCAACTGTGTTCATAAAATAGCGTGAGTCTGGTTGATCGTTTTACTGACCATCCAATCATCATATTTTGGCACATTTTTACTTTTATCCTCTTTCCATTCTCCCTCTCCTCTGGATTGGTGGTAGTAACACATGACACATGAGCTGATGAACTTTTCAATTTACCTTGACCAGAGTCTACCGTATTTTTTTGAAGGTCTTGGAAAACAAATCACTCTAGAATGGGGTGCCCCAACACCTGATTAAAGGGACAATAATTTATATGATCTTCATCTCCATATTTATTTGGCTTCTTCGGCCTTGGTAACTGAACAAAATTGTTTTCTAAGACTGAGATGAAGTATCCAGGAACATGCTCATTTCTAAAAGAATAGATTTTGTTTTTTCATACCACAAATTGTTTCCACCTTTGATCTCTTTGATCATCTTTATGGGGTGTTAATTGTTGTTGATGCTCAGGAAGCAGAGCCTTTCGGTATGACGAAGGTCTTGAAGTATAATCACGTGAAGTTTCCTATTTGAGTGTAAATGTTGTAGCTTTTGACTTTCCTATTCTCCTTCCTGGAAGTGATGGAATTACACAAGTTTTAGCCTTAGTTTTTATAATAGAGTCTTCTCTCTTCTGAGTGATTTAAGTAAGGTCTTGAAACCCTCCTATGTATTTTACAAGGATTAATGGTGTTTGTAATTCATCACGCAGATTTTCCACAGAGATTGGTAGCAACTCTTCTTGAGGGAGTGCTAAATTTTAGGATTATGTTAATCCCTTCCTGCGAGTAATGAAATATGAAACTCATTCATTTTCCCTTTATTTATAATTGGTAAGATCAAAAACTGTCGTCTTTTGTAATGTTGAGCTAAATTGATGAAGAAATTTCTTGACAGAGATCCTCCCACCCAGTAATTGATCGAGATTCCAAACTTGTATACCAAACAAAAGTTGGTCCTTGTAATGACTGCACAAAACACCTAAGGTTAACTACATCGTTTTTTTTTGAGAAGTTCCCATCATAAGATCACAAATAGAAACAAAATGTGTTAAGTGTTGTTCCGGATCTCCCAAACCATTAAAAATTTGGGAATGTGGTATTCAAAAAATTTGGTGGGGGAGGAATTGCATCCACCCATTCAGGGTAAGCTCTCTTTTTCGGCTGAACAGGTTCACATCGTTCCTCCATAGATTTCAACCAAGTCATTAATTCCTCAATTGTATTCATATGTATTTGGGGAATATCTGGATGAGTTGGATTCTGTGCGTGTATTGCAACTGGAACGTGAGCTGGTGCAATGACCGGTAAGACCGCTAATGGTGGTGCTGATATCTATCTTGGATAACCCTTGGAAACAAGCCTATCAAGATGTATATGATCATGTCTTGATTGAGTACCCAATGGAGGGAATTAATTATTCACATCTATTGTTACTAAAAATCCCCTCTGCTGAGGAGCTCCTATAGGATTTGAAAGTTGAGGATTTTTCTGGGGAGTATGTCTAGCAGAAATGTTGTTTCGAAGAAACTTTATATTTAGTCTTTTCAACTCCTTTTTTCCTCTTCTTGCTGTGAAAAATTCTCTTCAAGTGAAAGATATTGACCCTCTTTATTGGAAAAGTGAGGTGAAATCTGACTTTTTCAATTCTCCATGTTAGAGGCATTTTGGAGAGGGGGAGTTGGTTATTTGAAGGCAAACCTAGATTCGGGGTAATCCTATGATTTCGGGTATGCACACCTTCTTCATTTACCTTGGTGTGTACCATATTGTGGAAAATTACTTCATCTTCCTATTCCACTAAACTGGACTTATTTTCTTTAGGATCTTCATCAATGGTTTTGATAACATTCATTGATGCATAACGCATTAATGGCATTCTGTCAGTGTTTCTGGTGGATCATCTCCCTTTTTTCTTTCACGAAACTCCGTTCTACTATATGAAGAATTTCCTGGAACTATTTGGAGGATAGTAACATGAAGGGAATCATTGGATAGTTCAGTTTTATGCTTTCCTTGTGGCTTCTTCCCTAATTGGGAGAAAACTGACTTCTGTTGAGGAGAAGATTGTAGATGCGAAAAATCCCCAAGCCATATAGGCTGGGGTTGATCCTGTTCTTCTTCTTCAAATCTCTGAACATTGTTTAATGAATTTGAAGGATGCATTAAATGAGCCCCCATCCAAGAAAGATGGGATGATTCTTGAACTGCTACAGTTTAAATTCATACAACTGATCTTATGATTTTACAGATTTTGGTTTGGACATTAGTTTGGTTCATCATCCGACAATTACATAAATCACCTGTTTTGATAAGAACGTTGTTCTATTTCAGAAATTTTCATCTTATGACACCGGACATCCTCTAAATGGGACACCTACTCAAGATTCTCAAAGGCTTGATGTAGAAGTATCTCAACAACTTCTTTTATTTGGTCCTGATTCTGATGAGAACTGGTTGAGGCCTGTTCTTGAGCATACATTTGAATACAAAAAAAACCTACTGACCATGGTCAGTCGTGGGCAATAACATTGCATTAGACCAAATCTCTTGGAATTTTCTGATTTTGGAGTGCTATGAAATGAAATGCTCCATATTCACCCCATACTCTGATGCGAACATTTGATGGGGAATCAGAAATTAATTTTTGTAGCCTCTTCAGAGCATTGGGACATGCACACTGAAGGGTTCTCTATTTTTTTTCAACCCTTGGATGTTGGGAAACTAAAACAGATGCCAAGTCAATTTGGAACTGTAACCATTCTATTACCTTTATATGATTTTGATATTCATCATATGGTAATACATTAGTTTTCAAATGATGAATAGTTTTCCAAAATTTGAGATGAATGTCATGAATTCAATCATCTATCATCAATTCGGGAATATCAAACTGAGAATTTGCGGAAGGCTATAACAGGAATGGTATTTCTCCTTTAACTAATTGTTTCCTCATGTTTAACACGTCTTAATCATCTTTCACTAGAGGTTTCTCCACTTGGTCTGACCAAAGTGGATGCTCTGCATTAGAAGATAAATGACTGAAGGGACGTTCATAGAATTAATTTTCCCTTAAGATTTATTTTGACTGAGAAAGTGTTCCACCCGTTAATGACAAGGCATCATAAATTATTGGCCTTGTTTTTGCAAGTGCATCGAGATAGGAGGGCTTTCTTGTTGCTATATTGTCAATTATGTAATTGTTTTGAAAATGTGAAATACTACTACCGAGAGGTCTTTCACATTGAATTCCATCATGGGGAGAATCACCATGATGTATTACAAAAAGGGATAAATCTTATTTATCCTTGGTCTTCTGGCCATATGGCTGGTTTTCGTGGCTCTCATCCAGAGATAGACACTCTGGATTGACCAAAGTTTCATGAAGCAAGCCTTCATGATGAAGTGTCCATTAAGAAAATTCAGAATTACAACTTCCACTCCCAAAATTTGGTAATGAGATGGTAGGATCATGAGCATCAATGGATAAATGTATGAGGGCTTCAGGAACTCTATCATTAAGAGGAGCTAAATCACAGCTGGACTCTTTATTTTCCAATGATATTTGGTGATATTTATTTTTGGATGTTCTCTTATACTTAGTTGGGGACACCTGTAGGGAGAAGTTGTTATAATGGGAAGGTGTATGTGTCTGCCTTAAAATATTTAACGGAATATAATGATTAACTCCAATTGGAATGGGTGTATGTTCTTGATCCTCTTGTCCATATGATATGGGGGGAAATTCCCTATGACCCTCCTGGACTGGAACAAAGGTATGTATCTGATCTGTGATGACATACTGATGTGTCATCCCATGTTTGGGGATAGATTTATATGTCTGTTCCCCTGATACTACTGAACTAGTTAAAATATCCTTGCATGCTTCTAGAATATGGGTAGGGATATGCGTCCGCCCTTTCACCATTGATAAGATGTGTTTGGTGACTTCCGCAGTCCGAACGGGAATATAAGCCCTTTATGTATCTATAGTAGGTGTATGTGCCTACTCCTGTCCTCCTTTTCCTGTCAATGGATATTGAAAGTACTCATGAATGGGGGCAGAGAGTTGGGTCTACCACAAATTTATCGTCAGAGCTTTCTAACTGACTTCTACGGGAGCTACCAAACGAGACTGTTGGCATGCTTGATGAACACTGGCAAGTGTATGTACCTATTGGCTATTTTCTGACATGTATGGTTGATGGGCTTCCTTCAATACAGGTAAAAGGGGATGCTAACAGAATTGGTGATTTTAAACAGGTGTATGTTCCTGTTAACCAGTTTCCACCATATTATATTGGCGGGCCTCTTTAAATGCAATCAGACGAGCAAGATGACTGGATGATAACTTGTGAGAAGGTGTATGTGCTTGTTCACAATACTCCACTGGGTTTATCTAGTGTGATTTATGGGTTATTGTTAGAAAATCCTACTGAGGAGAAAAATTAAAAGTATGGGTGTATTGTTTCCACTTGTTGTTTTTCATAAACTTTGGTATATGGACTTCTTCGGAAGACGTAGAGGTGAGAACCTACTCCTTATTGACAGGATGTTGTCATAGGTTGTTCATCATGCAGGACGAGGTCTGAGAGACCTGTGCGAAACATCTAGAGGCAACACCCCCATCATGTTGGGGATACACTACCGCATGATTCTTGCGACGATTGCTGGTAGGAGTCCTCAGGATGGACTTATGCATTCTTGAATTGAGGCCTTGAGTGACCACTTGATCCACTTCCATGTAGTATGGGGAGATTTATTGTTGTGTTCTGGGGATAAAGACCCTAAACATTTGGAGATGGTGTTTGGCACCGTATTCTTCTTGATCATTGGTCATTGTTGGCTAGATGATCGATGATTATTGTTGACCTAGAGGTCCTGTCGAGCAGCCTCCAAAGTCGGGATTGTACCGTGCTGGAAATATTCCTTCACCAGCACATTAGAGACCCAATGTTGAATATTCTGGGTTGGTGATAATATCCTTCCCGTGGATATACATCCATCTTGACCAGTAGTCGGGATGTTCATAGATGTTCTCTTAGATAAATTCATTCTTTGGTTTAAAGGGAGTTCTGTGGAAAACTGAGAAAAATGACATACATTATTAATGAAACATCTTATTAGATAGATACATGTGTGATTAATTCATTTTTCTGGCCTTTATTTATCAATTTATAAGAGCCTAACTTGTGGGTAACATTATTATCTTGGTTAACGATTCACGTCGGGTTCACCATTTCGGTTTCGTAGTTCCTTTAAACCTATGTTCTATTTTTAAGAATCATTGTTTCCAGGCGGTTTACATTGGATTTATTCATGGAACCAAAAACATCCAATAATTCTTTATCCAAAAGAGTACCCTCTTTCCAAATGCATACATTTGTTATGTTTTTAACATTTAGAAACTTAATAATGTGCATTGGTCAAGGGAATGGGAGGTCGGACTCATCACACCCTTTTTGGGGGGAATTATTGTCTACTCCGGGACACTCTTTGTAAAAATAAAATATTTTCATGAGTCCTTGTTAACTCACCAAGTATATCATAAGTATCCCTTGGAATTTTCAATCACTTATTATCATGTGTAAAATTTTAGAATCATCAGTATACATTCAAGGTTCTTCATCAATGAAAACATCTATATGTATTCAACGTTTTTCATCGATAGTTTCCTCTAATATACTGATTAGAGGTTCTTTTAATCATCATTAGGATTATACAGGTTTTTAAGCCACTCAGTGGGGCACTCTAGAATTTATTGTAATCCAGGGAGATGAAAGTTTGTTTTAATCTGGGGATCATACTCATAAAATATGCTACCTATATATCCTTGTGAATGGAATAAAACCCCTCATAGTTCGGTGCCACATAGTAGGACACATCAAAACTTTTATGGTCATGTGATAAGGACCTCTAAGAAGATGATGCTTAGTTAAAAATCAGTGTGGGACATATGCTGAAGCAGCCAGAGGAACTTGGACAGTATATGAGTTTCCAAGTAGGATGAGACATTATTGGTAATATGGCCTAAGGAGAACATGTTTGATTTGAAGTGTTGGTTTTGAACCCTAAGTATGCTTCCTACATATTCCATATGGATGGGAATCGAAGCACACGTTGTTTGATGAAGTTTGGTCTTACATTCTAAAAAGAATGCCTCAATGATTTTAGGATTGAATTTTGGGCTTATTTCCTAAATAGGATTCCCAAATTGGGGGAATTAGGGTTGTATTCTTGAGGAGGATATCTGATGATCTAGGGCTCTGAAATAGCTTCCTTGGTATCCTAATTTGAATTGGAATCAGAGTTCTCATAGTTCCTTGGTTGAGTGTTTGTGCACATGTTGTAACCATCACTTATCTATAAGCCCACGTGATTCATGCTCGGTGTGAGAAACAAGAGGACATGAAAGATTCAACAATGACACATCACACATTTCCTCCTCTGCTAATGGAAGAGGGCACGTCAACCATGGAATAGGGAGAGGTGACGAGCCATTCCTCTGTTCGATTTACATTGGACAGGGGTCCAATATAAGGAAGAATGGGTGAAGATGAGGGGCTTATACCCGGATGGCTGCCCTGAAATTGGTTCTAGTAGGGGAAGAAGAATTCCCCTATACTTACACGGAATATAAAGTGACAAGTGTACCTTCCCTACCAGAGACATGAGGTTCTAGGTTGCCTATTTCAGAAGGGTGAGGCCAATAACCAACCCTCCTCCAAACTGGGAACTTCCCAACACTATTTCTGGGAGAAAGGTCTATGTGACTGCGGATATAAAAACCCACAAACATCCAATGAATCTTAACCTCATTATAAAATGAATGTGGGATTCCTCTAACTATGGAAATACAACCCCAAATAAGAGACACGCAGATTTTCCATTCCAAAGGATAGATAAGTTAGGAGGCTTTGGTGGAGGCTTCAATTTAGTACCTTTCAGATAAGGGAACCAAAGAATGAGATACCCAGCCATAAATGGCTTTAAAAATGGTACTTGATATGGTCGCGTAGGTTCCTCGTGCATGTATTCCGCATAGGTACCCCGTGATGCTGTATTTCACAGGTATGGTGCGCAAGTCTACTGCGTAGGTATACCACATTGGTATGGCGCACAGATATAATGCGCAGATATGGATGATGACTGAAGATTGTGAAGAACTTCAAAACATGCATGTCCCATTAAATTGTCTCTTAACTCATGGTTTAGAGTGCGACTTGAGACAATTTGATAGATATAGGCAAAAGAGATATGAAATTAGAGATTCAGAGAGTCTTTCACTTTTTTTAGTTCAGAAATGGGTGGCCCAAGGGCTCTATTTATTGGCATGGATGGGCCTGGTCGAAGAAATGTTTCCCGCGCAGGTACTTCGCACAGGTACTTCGTGCAGCTTTGTCACGCAGGTGCTCTGTGTAGGGTCATAAAACATCTTCCGGTGTGGAGGTCAGCCATGTAGCTCAGCTACGTAGCTCGGCTGCGTAGCTCAGCTGCGTAGCTCGGCCGCATAGCTCAGTGAAGCTATATCATCATGAAGCACTTTGGGAGTATTATTGATTTTCCTTTATATAATTTGAATCTTTCTTTGGGATTTAAAATATCCAAAGGTTTTATATATTTTTGGTTACTTTCTCAAGTAGTTTCAACACATATAATTTGAAAATACTCATATAGGGCCTACAACTGTTGAACAGTAAGCCTCATTGTCCCTAAAACATCGTTTTCACTAACAACACCATAATAGAACCTGTTTCCTTAGTTCATCCATCACTATGGATCTCAGCCCATCGATCTTCCTTTTCCACTGACCCCCCCAATCTATCCCCTTGAAACCCTCCACTATCCTTAACCTACCTAATATTTTATCTCCATTGTTACCATCAGTCACTACCATCAACCCCCTCATATCACTCTCATCGCTAAATACCAAAACCCATTACTATAACGACCCATACTTTACATACATTGTTAATACTTCAAAATTGAAGCACACTTATTACAACATATGACAAAACCACAAAGGACCGTATAGGTATAGTGTCTTTAGAAACTGGGAAACATAAACAACTGGTTCATAAATCTTCTACAGTGTCTCCCATTTATTTCATCATATCTAGGGTCCCTTTTAGCATATTCTACTTAATATCCATCTTCCTGACCTGGGGAAAAGAAAACATAAAAGGGTGAGCTCAAATGCTCAGCAAGGCAAATAAAGGAAATAAAAATCATATCATATCTTTTTGAAAATCAAAACCTGCAAAAGAGATCATAATATCTTAACATGGAATAAATCATAGAAGTGAAAATGAGATCCCCATAATCATAACATGAAACTTGCAAAATTGTGGCATGCACACATAATCATGGAAAATCATTTCTTGTTAGTCATGACTCATTGCCAAGACTATCTTAGTGGACAAAGTCCCTTTCTGAACCGAGTTCATTCCTCGTTTCAGTCCTGTATCACTGAACCGAAATAACCTTCCGTTCCAGCCATGTCTATCTCATGAGATATAAAATCTTTACCCAATGCATTGGAGGGAGATATAGGTCCCACCCATCTTATAATGAATCCTTTCTTATGTGTGCCACATAATCATACATCATCGCATAACACATGTAACAAAAATGGGATTCTTGAAACATCATGACATCATAAATCAATTCATATAAGATAAAGGAATTCATAAAACATAATTCCATCACAACATAATCAAACCAATGTAATAATAGGGATAAAAATAGAACCCTTTTATTATCTTAGATGGAAAATAATTTTGATAAAATACTTGAACTTCATTCTTGAGGAAAATATCCTTTCTGCTTCAAAAATACTTTTCCTTTCTTAACATGTCGTACAATTATAAAATAAAAGAATTTGATTAAAAATAAACTTAAAAACATGTAAAGGAAACTTCTTGGAAATAATGTTTTAGAAATCCATTCATGCCGTATAAGTTAAAAAAAACATTCTTCGTACTTTTGTCGGAAAAGTCAAAAAGTACCTCGTACGGAAAAACGACAAAAGATTCCTTTCATATTCTTTACTAAAAACTTACCTAAGGGTAAAATTGGATTTAAACTATTTCAAGTGGATGGAAACAATATTACATATTGAGGGAACATGGATGTGGATGATAAAATACACCCCAGTAAATACTTACGAATAAACAATCTCGGATAAAAATGAGATTGTGATATTTCCCTTACCTTAGGTCCGATTTGCTTTGTTCGTATCCGAAGATCCTGTATAATGGTTTAAATAATGTTATTGACTTATTCCAGAATCATACATATTGATATGAGATCATATATGGTCATATTATTAGCTTCTTGTTAGTAATATTTCATTGTTACTTGTTACTCGGGTCTTTATAACTTTTTGTTCTTATGCGTGTTTTGTCGAATAAATTCTTATTCTTATCTTTAGGTTATAGATAATTCATTTCCAGAATGGTATTAGTGTAGTATATACCATATTCATTCATTCAATTCATTTATATAATCATTATGAAATGAAGATCATGTAGAACGAGTCGCATCACATCGTGGAGACGGTATTCCGTACGTACGCACGAGTGATGATATCGTTCCTATGATCGTGGAATTGTATTGGAGTATATATATATATTATTTATGTATCAATATTTCTTAATAATAATCATATATAGTTACTTATTACACCATTATACCCATCCTTGTAAGGTGATGGTGGAAAATAGATTACACCACGGCGTGGAGACGGTATTCCGTACGTACGCACGCGCGGTGATTTCATTTTTCCGTAGGATGGATAGAAGGTGAATTAGGGTTGTTTCATATTTATAATAACATATCAGTATGTAAGTAATACTGATGTTATTACTTTATCATGAAACAACTAAAGAAGAAGAAGTTGAAGAAGAAAGAAATTGAAAAGATCGGTAATGGATATTACCTCTTCTTTGGAACGCCTCTTTGAATCCTCCACTTAAGGAACTAAGATTGGTCTTTGGAGAAGACCAGTACCTCTAGGATTATTCTAGGGAAGTGGAGAGGAGAAAATGGCAGGGGTTGGCCGAGCTTGAGTGCTCAAATTGGTGTGAGGAGGAGGGGGAGGAGGTGCCCTTTTATAAGGGAGGAGAGGGGCACCTTAGGAATATCTCAAAATATTATTTTATATTAAAGTCAAAATCGGTTTATAATGGTTCCAAAGGGTCTTATTTCGAAGATAAAGTGGGGATGGGTCGAAATCCTATCAACCAATAGGATTTAGACAAGTTTAGGGTATTATTTTAACCTTATCAATTAGATTTAACTCTAAGTTAATTAATTTAACTTTTACCGTGTCTTTTTGTTTTCTTTCACTATATGGTTAATACACTTACTATAACATGCCAAAAGAACCCCAAATTGTTTATTATTAATATATATATCCTTATCTAAGTCATTTGGTCGAACCTTAGATTTTTAGGAATAAAATAACAATTAATAATATAATATTTGATTTAAAAACTATTTTGTGTCAATTTTGACACTATTTGATATATGATTTTTGTGAAAGTCATAACAGAATTATATGTTCGAACCAAGTTGATTAAATCAATACTAATATATCATAGTAACCTAGAAAATTAGTGGAATTCATAAAAAGTCTCAAATTACATTTATTTTGGTATTTATATTATCAATTTTGTCAATATTTCATTAATAAGATAATTACTGCATCGTCTTTGTGTCATAAATACATTAAATTATTTGATGTCTAAAAATTACAAATAAAATACCATCATGTAGGAAATCGTTTTAGCTTTCTAATGAATATTTACAATCGAATTTATCTTATGTATAACCTTATATTAAAAATGATTTACTTATTAAACTTTGATTTTAACTATTTTAACCCTTCTTTAAATAAATTAATAATAAATGTCCTAATCTAATCCAAGTGGGCCTAAATGGTCATATTTTATTCCTAAGTTTGTTTTTGGTCGAATTACACTTGTCCAATAGAATTAGGACATGTGTTAGGGTAATATTAATATCATATTTACCCTTAGTTACCCTATTTACTATTAACCGCGGTAAAAATAGTAAAAAGTTACTATTCACCAAAAAATTATTTTCATCTCATTGAACCACATTTTAGTCCTTGATATTAACCGTGTCTCTCGGATTTTTGAAATTCCATTCACAGAAGCGGTAAAATTAAGTTTTATGCAAAATTCAGTTTTTAACCTACCACTTAGTGGTTTCACTATTCATCAAAAATTGAAAGTTTTCAGAAAAATACCAAAATTTCACCCTAGGATAATTTCGATATTCTGAGTCCAAAAATGAAGTCCATTTTGAAAAATAAAATTTATAAAATTTCAAAAAGTGGTTATTACTATTCATAACGGCTAGTTTTAATAGCATATTGTTGTTTAGTGAAACTCGGTATTGCGTACGACGCAAGCTATCGAGGAAGGTCGCGATTGCGTGTAAAGCAAGCCAAGCAAGTGTTGTGTAGAAAAAGATTCCTTTGATGATTTATATAACATAAAAGTCTCGGGTGTTACATTCTACCCCCCTTAAAAAGAATTTCGCCCTCGAAATTCGTCACTTTACAACAAACAAATGAGGATACTTCTCCCTCATCATATCCTCAAGCTCCCATGTAGCTTCTTCAAGTTGGTGGTTTCTCCATAAAACATTCACCAAGCGAGTGGTCTTGTTTCGTAGGACTTTTTCGCTACGATCCAGAATCTCTATCGGCTGTTCTTCATAAGAAAGATCTTGCTCCAGCGGTACAACTTCTGAGCTGAGTACATGTGAAGGATCTGGTATGTACTTTCTCAGGAGAGATACATGGAACACATCGTGAACTTGAGAGAGATTCGGTGGAAGCGCCAATCGGTAAGCTACCTTCCCAACACGATCCAGTATTTCAAAAGGACCGATATATCTAGGGCTCAACTTCCCCTTCTTTCCAAATCTCATAACCCTCTTCGAGGGAGATATTCGTAAGAACACTTTATCACCCACTTCAAACTCTAGGTCTTTTCTTCGGTTGTCGGCATAACTTTTCTGTCGACTCTGAGCTGCTCTTATGTGTTGTTGAATAGATCTGACCTTTTCTGCCATTTCATCAATGAGATCAGGTCCTAATAGCTTTCTTTCCCCAACTTCATCCCAGCAAGTTGGAGTCCTGCATTTCTTTCCATAGAGAGCTTCATAAGGAGCCATCTGAATACTAGAGTGAAAGCTATTATTATAAGAAAATTCCACCAAAGGTAGGTGTTGATCCCAACCTCCTTTGAAATCCATAGAGCAAGCTCTCAACATATCTTCTAGGGTTTGAATTGTTCTCTCAGACTGACCGTCTGTCTGGGGATGATAAGCAGTGCTGAAACTCAACTCTGTATCCAGAGTATGCTGAAGACTTCGCCAAAACTTCGAGGTAAATCTCGGATCTCGATCAGATATAATAGAAAGTGGTACTCCATGCAATCTTACCACTTCCTTTACATATATCCTGGCAAGCTGATCTAGAGAGAAATCCTCTCTAATAGCAATGAAGTGTGCAGACTTTGTAAGACGATCAACTATGACCCAGATAGCATTATTGCCTTTGGATGTTTTAGGAAGTCCTGTGACAAAGTCCATAGTGATGTTTTCCCATTTCCATTCGGGTATGGGTAATGGTTGTAACATCCCCTTAGACTTCTGTCTCTCAGCTTTAACTTGTTGACAAACCAAGCATCAAGAGACATATTCAGCAACATCTCTTTTCATGCCATCCCACCAGAAGTACTCTTTCAGGTCCCTATACATCTTCGTGCTTCCAGGATGAATAGAGAATGAAGAACTATGAGCCTCATCCAGCAGCTCTTTCTTTAATTCGGGGATGGGAGGAACACAAACCCGATTCCTGAACTTTATTATCCCATCACAATCAAGGTTGAATTCAGGAACATTTCTCACCTTCTTTTGTAACTCGACATCTTCTTTCTGTGCCTCTTTAATCTTCACATGTATAGATGGTTGAACATTCATTTGAGAAAGATAAGATTTTTCCCCTTCCATTATAATTCCAAGATCCATCCTTTGTAAATCCATAAATATTGGATCTTTTGTGATCCTCATCATGGATAAACTAGCATGGTCTTGTCAAATTAATGCATCTGCCACCTTGTTTGCTTTCCCAGAGTGGTAATGGATTGAGCAGTCATAATCCTTAATCAGCTCCAACCATCTTCTTTGGCGCATATTCAGCTCCTTTTGTGTGAAAATATACTTTAAACTTTTATGATCAGTATAAATATCACACCTTTCACCATAAAGGTAATGCCTCCAAATCTTTAATGCAAAGATTACCGCAGCCAACTCCAAATCATGTGTTGGGTAATTTTGCTCATGGATTTTCAACTGTCGTGAGGCATAAGCTATCACCATATCATTTTGCATAAGAACACACCCCAATCCCTTCTTGGATGCATCACTGTAGATCACAAACCTTTCTCCACTACAAGGCAGTGTGAGCACAGGTGCACTGGATAACCTTCTTTTCAACTCCATGAAATTCTCTTCACATTCCTCTGTCCAGACAAACTTAACTCCTTTCCGAGTCAACTTGGTGAGTGGATTAGATAATCGTGAAAAATCTTTTACAAAACGTCGATAATATCCAGCCAAACCAAGAAAACTTCGGATCTCAGTTATTGTTGTTGGTCTTGACCATCTTTCGATAACCTCTGTTTTTGCTGGATCCACAGATATCCCCTCTTTTGAGATTATATGACCCAAAAATGCAACTTTTTGAAGCCAAAATTCACACTTGGTAAATTTGGCATAAAGCTTCTCCTTTCTCAGGGTCTTCAATATAATTCTCAAGTGATCTTCATGCTCTTCCTTGCTCTTTGAATAGACAAGAATATCGTCTATAAAGACTACCACAAATTGATCAAGATAGTCTCTAAAGACTCTATTCATTAGATCCATGAAGATAGCAGGGGCATTAGTAAGACCAAATGGCATCACTATAAATTCATAGTGTCCATACCTTGTACGGAAAGCCGTCTTTGGTATATCCTCCCTTTTGACCCTTAATTGATGATACCCTGAATGAAGATCAATCTTGGAAAAGTATTGAGCTCCGCGTAGTTGGTCAAATAAGTCATCAATGCGTGGGAGAGGATATTTGTTCTTGATAGTGATCTTGTTAAGTTCTCTATAATCAATGCAGAGTCTCATTGATCCATCTTTCTTCTTAACAAATAGAACAGGTGCTCCCCAAGGTGACGCACTAGGGCGTATGAATCCTTTATCAAGATTCTCTTGGAGTTGCTTCTTCAATTCCTGCAACTCAATTGGGGCCATTCTATAAGGTGTCTTTGAAATAGGCAAAGCACCCGGTACGAGTTCTATTGAAAACTCAACTTCACGATTTGGTGGAAGACCCGGTAATTCCTCCGGAAAGACATCATCAAACTCCCATACAATGGGCATATTCTTAATCGTGAGTTTCTCACCAACTATTTGAGATAAATAACCTTCATTTAGTGGAATCAATACCCATAAGATGGAAGAAATTTCCACTGGAAGGTTATGTTCATCCTTGCATTGATAGACGATCGTAGGTTGATCTGGAATATGAAATGTGACTTCCCTTCTTTGGCAATTGATATGAGCTCCATGTAGAGAAAGCCAATCCAAGCCAAGAATCACATCAAATTCCACTAAAGGAAGGATCACAAGATTTGCAGGAAGCACTTTCCCACAAACTTCGATCGGAGAAGAATTATAAACTTTTGATGTGATTGATGTTCCATTAGGTGTTGTCACAGCTAACTCAACATCTAATTGTTGAGTTAATACGGTGATACCCTTAGAAAAGTCTTTAGAAATAAAAGAGTGGGTGGATCCAGAATCAAATAAAACATTTGCTACTTTAGAGTGGATGGTAAGTGTACCTTTCACCACTTTGTTATCGTACTCCACATCGCTGATAGAAATTGCATGCGACTTTCCTTTGTCTTTAGCCTTAAGATTTTGTTGACGTCGACCATCATCATCAACCCTTGGATTTGGGCATTGATTGGCATAATGCCCCATCTCCTTGAACTTGAAACATTGAAGTGTAGTAGGTTCATTCTGTGTATCCCTTCCTTTGTTTGCATCATTAGACATCTTCTTCCCATTATCACGGCATTCAAATGCCCGATGACCTTCTTTTCCACATTTAAAACATTTACTTGTCCCTTTAAGACAAGTCCCTCCATGTTTCTTTCCACACTTTGAGCATAAGGGAAAGTTCATCTTCTTTTCAGTGTGCTCTTTAGATTTTTCTTTGAATTCCATCTTCCTCTTCTTATCAAACCCATGTGACTGATGGGTTACTCCAATCTCCATCTCGACTTTGAGAGTACATCGAACGATTTCCTCGTAGCTATTGAAGTCCCTTATGGCTAACGCCCTTCGAAGACTTGGTTTTAAGCCACTAAAGAATCGATTGATCTTACTCTCAGGTTGGATAATAATACCAGAAGCGTACCTTGCAAGTCTGGTAAAATTTGCTTCATAGGTACCAACAGATTCATCATCCCTTTGCTTCAGTTCAAGGAACTCTTTCTCCATCTTTGTTCGGAGAATACGAGGGAAGTACTTATTGAAAAATAAGTTCTTGAACTCGTCCCATTCCATAGACTCAATTTCATCCCTTTTCCTTGTATTCTTAACAAGATTCCACCATTGATCAGCATCTCCTTCCAAACGATACACTGCTAGGATGACTTTATCATGCTCAGAACATTGAAGAACTGAAAATATCTTTTCAGTAGTACTAATCCATTGTTCAGCAACTAATGGATCAGTAGACCCGCTGAAAGATGGTGGACGCTGCCTCATGAAGGATTCAACAGAATGTTGCTCCCTCCTTTGTTCGTTTGGAAATCCTGCATGATTCATAGCTTGAGAAAGTTGTGTGAGCATGGCTACAAGATTTTGCATTCCAGCTCCCATATCGTTTGGTTGCTCAGGGGGACAATCATTGCATTGCCCATCGCATTCCGCATTAACACGGTTCCTTCGGGTTCCAGCCATTGACTAAAACCAAGAATAATAGTGTGAGAAACACTAATTATAATAGGAAACCACATAATTCAAGAATAAAATTTTCATGCTTATGGTCTTATCCTAGGTTATTCATGGCCATTTCTAAGATTGTGTTCTATGCTTAGACTTATCCTTAGGGTTCTTACTAAGGCTTTCACATCCTAGTTTCCAAAGGTTGACTATACCTTTCCTCTGATACCAACTATAACGACCCGTACTTTACATACATTGTTAATACTTCAAAATTGAAGCACACTTATTACAACTTATGACAAAACCACAAAGGACCGTATAGGTATAGTGTCTTTAGAAACTGGGAAACATAAACAACTGGTTCATAAATCTTCTACAGTGTCTCCCATTTATTTCATCATATCTAGGATCCCTTTTAAAATATTCTACTTAATATCCATCTTCCTGACCTGGGGAAAAGAAAACATAAAAGGGTGAGCTCAAATGCTCAGCAAGGCAAATAAAGGAAATAAAAATCATATCATATCTTTTTGAAAATCAAAACCTGCAAAAGAGATCATAATATCTTAACATGGAATAAATCATAGAAGTGAAAATGAGATCCCCATAATCATAACATGAAACTTGAAACATTGTGGCATGCACACATAATCATGGAAAATCATTTCTTGTTAGTCATGACTCATTGCCAAGACTATCTTAGTGGACAAAGTCCCTTTCTGAACCGAGTTCATTCCTCGTTTCAGTCCTGTATCACTGAACCGAAATAACCTTCCGTTCCAGCCTTGTCTATCTCATGAGATATAAAATCTTTACCCAATGCATTGGAGGGAGATATAGGTCCCACCCATCTTATAATGAATCCTTTCTTATGTGTGCCACATAATCATACATCATCGCATAACACATGTAACAAAAATGGGATTCTTGAAACATCATGACATCATAAATCAATTCATATAAGATAAAGGAATTCATAAAACATAATTCCATCACAACATAATCAAACCAATGTAATAATAGGGATAAAAATAGAACCCTTTTATTATCTTAGATGGAAAATAATTTTGATAAAATACTTGAACTTCATTCTTGAGGAAAATATCCTTTCTGCTTCAAAAATACTTTTCCTTTCTTAACATGTCGTACAATTATAAAATAAAAGAATTTGATTAAAAATAAACTTAAAAACATGTAAAGGAAACTTCTTGGAAATAATGTTTTAGAAATCCATTCATGCCGTATAAGTTAAAAAAAACATTCTTCGTACTTTTGTCGGAAAAGTCAAAAAGTACCTCGTATGGAAAAACGACAAAAGATTCCTTTCATATTCTTTACTAAAAACTCACCTAAGGGTAAAATTGGATTTAAACTATTTCAAGTGGATGGAAACAATATTACATATTGAGGTAACATGGATGTGGATGATAAAATACACCCCAGTAAATACTTACGAATAAACAATCTCGGATAAAAATGAGATTGTGATATTTCCCTTACCTTAGGTCCGATTTGCTTTTTTCGTGTCCGAAGCTCCTGTATAATGGTTTAAATAATGTTATTGAATTATTCCAGAATCATACATATTGATATGAGATCATATATGGTCATATTATTAGCTTCTTGTTAGTAATATTTCATTGTTACTTGTTACTCGGGTCTTTAAAACTTTTTGTTCTTATGCGTGTTTTGTCGAATAAATTCTTATTCTTATCTTTAGGTTATAGATAATTCATTTCCAGAATGGTATTAGTGTAGTATATACCATATTCATTCATTCAATTCATTTATATAATCATTATGAAATGAAGATCATGTAGAACGAGTCGCATCACATCGTGGAGACGGTATTCCGTACGTACGCACGAGTGATGATATCGTTCCTATGATCGTGGAATTGTATTGGAGTATATATATATATTATTTCAGTATCAATATTTCTTAATAATAATCATATATAGTTACTTATTACACCATTATACCCATCCTTGTAAGGTGATGGTGGAAAATAGATTACACCACGGCGTGGAGACGGTATTCCGTACGTACGCACGTGCGGTGATTTCATTTTTCCGTAGGATGGATAGAAGGCGAATTAGGGTTGTTTCATATTTATAATAACATATCAGTATGTAAGTAATACTGATGTTATTACTTTATCATGAAACAACTAAAGAAGAAGAAGTTGAAGAAGAAAGAAATTGAAAAGATCGGTAATGGATATTACCTCTTCTTTGGAACGCCTCTTTGAATCCTCCACTTAAGGAACTAATATTGGTCTTTGGAGAAGACCAGGACCTCTAGGATTATTCTAGGGAAGTGGAGAGGAGAAAATGGCAGGGGTTGGCCGAGCTTGAGTGCTCAAATTGGTGTGAGGAGGAGGGGGAGGAGGTGCCCTTTTATAAGGGAGGAGAGGGGCACCTTAGGAATATCTCAAAATATTATTTTATATTAAAGTCAAAATCGGTTTATAATGGTTCCAAAGGGTCTTATTTCGAAGATAAAGTGGGGATGGGTCGAAATCCTATCAACCAATAGGATTTAGACAAGTTTAGGGTATTATTTTAACCTTATCAATTAGATTTAACTCTAAGTTAATTAATTTAACTTTTACCGTGTCTTTTTGTTTTCTTTCACTATATGGTTAATACACTTACTATAACATGCCAAACGAACCCCAAATTGTTTATTATTAATATATATATCCTTATCTAAGTCCTTTGGCCGAACCTTAGATTTTTAGGAAGAAAATAACAATTAATAATATAATATTTTATTTAAAAACTATTTTGTGTCAATTTTGACACTATTTGATATATGATTTTTGTGAAAGTCATAACAGAATTATATGTTCGAACCAAGTTGATTAAATCAATACTAATATATCATAGTAACCTAGAAAATTAGTGTAATTCATAAAAAGTCTCAAATTACATTTATTTTGGTATTTATATTATCAATTTTGTCAATATTTCATTAATAAGATAATTACTGCATCATCTTTGTGTCATAAATAAATTAAATTATTTGATGTCTAAAAATTACAAATAAAATACCATCATGTAGGAAATCGTTTTAGATTTCTAATGAATATTTACAATCGAATTTATCTTATGTATAACCTTATATTAAAAATGATTTACTTATTAAACTTTGATTTTAACTATTTTAACCCTTCTTTAAATAAATTAATAATAAATGTCCTAATCTAATCCAAGTGGGCCTAAATGGTCATATTTTATTCCTAAGTTTGTTTTTGGTCGAATTACACTTGTCCAATAGAATTAGGACATGTGTTAGGGTAATATTAATATCATATTTACCCTTAGTTACCCTATTTACTATTAACCGCGGTAAAAATAGTAAAAAGTTACTATTCACCAAAAAATTATTTTCATCTCATTGAACCACATTTTAGTCCTTGATATTAACCGTGTCTCTCGGATTTTTGAAATTCCATTCACAGAAGCGGTAAAATTAAGTTTTATGCAAAATTCAGTTTTTAACCTACCATTTAGTGGTTTCACTATTCATCAAAAATTGAAAGTTTTCAGAAAAATACCAAAATTTCACCCTAGGATAATTTCGATATTCTGAGTCCAAAAATGAAGTCCATTTTGAAAAATAAAATTTATAAAATTTCAAAAAGTGGTTATTACTATTCATAACGGCTAGTTTTAATAGCATATTGTTGTTTAGTGAAACTCGGTATTGCGTACGACGCAAGCTATCGAGGAAGGTCGCGATTGCGTGTAAAGCAAGCCAAGCAAGTGTTGTGTAGAAAAAGATTCCTTTGATGATTTATATAACATAAAAGTCTCGGGTGTTACAATTACTCTAAAGACCATCCTACCATTATTACAGATAGCTCCACCCCATGTCGCTGATGAGGGTTTCTTCCACCTCTAACTATTATGAACCTCCTATCCTATTTCTACAATCAGAAACGCACAATATTTTGGGTAGCCAAGATTTGATCCTTGGTTTGATGCAGGATTATGGACTTCCACTATTCCAATACCCAACTATATTAATGAATTTTATTGACATAATAAAAATGTGATCAATGAATATTTTGGTGTATTATATCTCATTTTATTTATTTTGATTCATATTAACTTGTTTACAACTTTATAAACTAGTGATTAATACATTTTAGAGATAAATAAAGAGTTAATTTTGAGATTAATATATGTTTTCACTACAGTGGCCCAAACCCATGCTTCTAGATCTAGTGCTTGAAATACATACCTTATATACAAGCTTTGATACTGACTATTTACTCCCATACATAACTATCTCATAATTACTTGAATTAAAGAAAATGTTTCATATCATACATTCCCAAGAAATTTTTGGATTAGAGAATTTGAGAAATAGTACTAAATATAAAATAATAAATCTAATGTATTTCTCAACTAATGGATTTGTTTCTCTATAAGAAAGTACTTAATGCTTAAAAATTCAACAATGTATCACCATTTATCCACAAAAGGTATCTTGTTTCACATATCATGTGGAATGTTTTTCTTTATAACATGGGTAAATGGATACATAAGAAAGTATTGTGTTCGAATGCTTAGTAAAGGAAACATATAAATGAATCTATACAAAACAAAATCATGCCATATATAATATGGTTGGAGTAAATAATTTGAATAATTCCCTAATCAATTAAAATTGAGATAATGATATATCATTAATAGTAAATCAAAACATTTATAAAAATAATTTCATACTGCTTACTGATGGAATGAATAATATAATATATCTAAACATGCTATTGAGGCCTTGTTCAAAGACACTATACTGATATAGGGAGATTTTTACACCAAAACTAATTACGTTTTCTCTCATTAGGTCTATCAATGCATTGAGGGTCTATATAATGTCATTCCCCACCCATAACTTGTTTATGTCTAATCCATTCATCATATGAGAAATTAAATTGTACACTTAGTAATCAAATTTTACAATAATAATATATATATGAATAATAACATAATGGTAATACTTTTTCCCATGTCAAAAAAAGGATATTATCATCATTACCTATCTAGAGAAAGAAGGTTTATTTTCAAACAACACATAGTCAACTTTCCAATAAAAATCTGTATTGGAGTAAAAATGTAGAAAAAGCCAATAATATACCCTATTTCAATAATAGAGATAACATGATCACAACTCATCTTAAAAATCAAGTTCAATAATCAAATAATATAAAGTCAACTTTCAAACAATCATTCATATTTAAATAAAAAATAAAAAATGACAATACTTTCCCCCGAGTCCTTAAAAGGGATAACATGACTGTAACCCATCCATGGGAAGAAGGTGGATGGTTGAAAATTACATACTCAACATTCATGAGTAATAAATAAAAATCTTTATTAGAATAATAATATAAAGATTTTAAATATTTCCCAAGTCAATAAATTGAATGGTTTTTTATATTATAATCCCTCGATCTAAAACTATATGGTGTAGTGGTATAAATTTATGTCAATACTAGAAAAACATTATGATAATTCATCTCGATAAAGAAGGTGGATGGTTGAAAAAGGTCATATCCCTAGTTCAATTAAGGAACCATAGAAGGGTTCTTACATAAAATAAAAATACTCTCAAAAAATAATGTTTTGAATGGTGTCAAAAAAGAAATGATAGATAATCGAATTGTTTAATATCATGAGTTAAGTCACCCAAATGATATATATATATATAAGAATATAAATCATGATATATAGTCCCCATTTGGGTAAATACGTTTGAAAATGATATGGAAAATTAAATCAAAAATATAAAATATATTTTAGAAAATATTTTTAACATTAACATAAAATAAAAAATTACATGGTGCTTCCAAATGTAAATTTTCAAAAGGAGACATGAAAGATTCTAAAATCAATTAATTTTAAATATAATATTCAATAATAGATCCTAGAAAACTGAAGAATGTTTTCTATATCAATTTTTTATCCAATGATAAAACATTTTATTATGAAATTATTTTTTTTTATACATCGAAATTACATTTTTTCAAAACTAACATTATAAAAAGAGAAACAAATAATATTTTTTTAAGCAACATTTTCCCAAATATGTTCATAAAATAACATATAAAAAATATTCGGGTGGGATAACTCAAGAATGTAAAAAATAAGTTAATGAATAAATAATACAACTCAGGGAAATGACACTTCAGTTATCAGTATCATATACGAGCAACATACTAAATGAGGTAACAAATATTTCTAAAAGGTTTATTTTATGGTAGGATTTTAAATTCATATATAAAAAATAGAATAATAAAATATATATTCAGTTGGTATAATGTACCTAACTTTTAAGTCCAAGAGGATGAATAATAACTCAATGAATTAAAATTGAGTTACTAAAATGAATTACAACTTGGGTAACAAATGGTTAAAATCCCATTTGATTTAAGGGAATTGATTTGGATTATTATTTATCATATATAATAAAACAATATGATAAAGATACATCCATTTTTAGTAAATAAACCTTTTAAATGAGAAAATAATGTATATCATAAATATGTATCAATGAATTAATTTTTGAGATAATGAACCCTTACAACTTGAGTAAATTTTAATCAAACCCCATTGAAAGGGATGGAATGCAATTGAACATAAAATATCATGATTAAAATATAATTCATTATATGATATATAAAATGGGTAATATGTATACATCATAAATTAAATAATGTGTATAATAGAAAAAAATCACAAAAGAAGTAATTTAAAATGAAAATCATTATCTTGTTCCAAGTTTATTATATACATGCACCTAACTTCCAAAATAATAAAATTATGTTTAGTTTATATCATCTTAAGAAGATTATTATTATATATTTAGTTTAATATAGACCGTTTTTTATCATAGTATTTATATTTATTATTATTTTTTATCATGAACCAAGCCAGGATGTCATCTAACCTGACGACAGACCCGATCTGAGACATGGCCCGAAGGGCGTTTCTGATCTCAAGGGGCTGAAAACTAGTGTCGAGAATCAAAGATAATATTGAGGGAATTATTTAATCCAATAAATAACTAGGATAAAAATTAACAAACTAAAAACATAGAGGCTCTAACAAAAACTAAATCTCAATAAATGAATATACCAACTGATCCATGTACAGAATACAACTGAAGAAACTAGAATATGAATACAAAACCAAACCAAAAACTAACAACGCAATAACCATGTGACATAATGGTCAACACCGTCCACCAAATCAAGCTACAACAACATCAACCTTATTTTAGAAGAAGGACATGAACCAGAACCTAGAACTTGTAAAAAAAATCGAGTCTACTGACATAGAATGGTATGAGCAGGGTGTGAGCTTAACACCTCAGTAGTTAACCACTATAGAATCTATATAGTTACTTTATTGAAACATTTCTATTAACACTTGTTTGAAATAAAAATATTAAAATAAGATTTTATCATTTTGGAAAATGAAATAAATTTTCCATTTTCAAAACTACACACACCACCCCTCTACCTTCAAAGTAGGTTATCATTTTATAACCAAAGCCCAAACCAAAACCCAAATATAATGATACCAATGTAAGCCAAAAATAAAGAAGAAGTAAAATTTGACTACTAAGTTTACCATAATTTAGACAATAAGATATAAATAACAAACCATGGGAATTTCTTAAACATCCCTAGGGAGATCCTTGAACATGCTCGAATCGGACTCACCTGCAAGTGTATAGTGTAGCTCTATAGTCAATAATTAACTAGCTGCCCTAAACTGAAAAACCCAATGGTATCTCCCACCTAGCCATATAAATTCTAGGGGGTGTCAAACCATCTAATCATGGTCAATAAGAAACCGTCACTCAACCCACTAAAAGATTTCTACAAACCCCATGGTAATATTGCACTATGTGAGTAAGAGGTCCTCACATGCATGACTCACCTTACATACTGCCACCGCACTTGTCGACCTAATACATTAGCACCACCCATGCGATAACTCATATGGGTAAATACTCTATAGGATTAATAATCATATAACAAACCATTCAAAAGATCCAACTATGCCATCACATTACACAATCTTTCAAACCATTTCTCAAAACACATTATGTTTCCAACCAAACATTTATATTTTCAAAACTAAAATCATTTCACAAACACCCCAAAATTCCAACCAGACATTTACAATTTCCTACTCAATATGTTTCTAAAACTATTTCTAATCCATTTCCAAAATCCATGTTAAGACATACCATAAACATGGAAAGTTCCAAACGTGACATTATACCATATCCTTCGCCAAAACATAGTACAAGATACCAAACAGATCATTTTCAAAGA
The DNA here is from genome assembly GCA_963277665.1 of Viscum album. Lineage (NCBI taxonomy): Eukaryota > Viridiplantae > Streptophyta > Magnoliopsida > Santalales > Viscaceae > Viscum > Viscum album. The sequence continues at coordinate 2,056,235,611 of OY728123.1, read as the reverse complement.
ACACCTTTGAAGTTATAGTTTTACATTTCTCAAAGAAACACTTCACCATTTTGAAATCAAGGAACCATTTTATGGAATAGGGGGGGAGGGAGAAAATGACAATTCTTTTGAAAAAGCTGAGTCCAAGTAAATTATCATTTTTTAAATACCATCAACATTTGATGGTCCATCCTTGGGTGTACTTCATGCACCCATGGGTATAACAACATGAAATGACATACTTATAGAGTCTATGAAACTATCCAAAAACCATTTTCAAGAGGTAACATTTTACTTTAATCCAACACATCAAGTCACACAATAACAAGATCATTAATAAACATTTAAAAGCTAGATGATGTATTCCAAAGCATTTACCCAAAATTTTCAAAATCCATAAAGAGGTTTCCAAACCCCATATTATTCCCAGATTATGATTAAAACCATGATAAAAGATATAATAAATGAAAAAAACCACAAAATGTGATCAATTTAATCTAAGTAAAACAGTGGAAATTTTATCAAAAACATTGTGTGCATAACCACGTAACATTATTAAGGGGACCCTTTTAAAACCACTTCCCCCATTTTTTTCGAACACAAAGACACCATACCAAGACAAGAAAACACACCAGAATAATGAGAAATACATTTAATATTATTTTGAAATACTCAATATTCAAATAAAATTCTTCAGAAAGTAAATGGTTGGAAACACCTACCTTAATGGAGTGTGGATGCGACGAAACTCTCAAAGGAGGAAGAATAGGCCCCAAGGAAAAGATTTGCACACCCGAGATCCAAATAAACACAACTTAACACCTAAAACCTAACCTCTAGGGTTCTTACAAATAAGGAACCCCACCTAGATAATCCAAGAATACAAGATAAGAGAAGATAAGTTTGAGAAAGATGAACAGAATGGTCAAAACCCTAAAAACTCACCTTAGATTCGAAGGATGAGCACCCATGGGGGAGGAGGATCAAATAGAAGGGGGTTGGGAACCCTTTATGAAAAAAAACGACCCAAGGGTTGGGGGTCTCGATTTGTGGTAAAAGTATTGGAACATAGATTATGGATTTTATGATTTTACAAATCTTCTCCCACCTCATAGTTTAGAAACACAGTTTCACAAACCGTGTGGTCACCACTTTCTAAATGGGAAAAACCTCAAAAATGGTTATCACATGGTTTCCGAAATAATATTTAACATCTGTTGCTTATTATTTAACTCCAACCCAAGTAGCATGGTTACCTGGGTGAAGCCACACAGATTACCTTAGTCGTGTGATGCCCATGTGCCCCTTGCATCCAAGCCCCAAAACGTTAGTTTCCAACCAGAAACTAAATGTTTTAAATTGTGGCTCAAAGCGAACCTCAAAAATAACATCTAAAACCATGGAGAGAATAAAATAAAATAATTTCTAATGTCAGGGTGTGATAATTCTTCCCACCATAAACACTTTCTACCCCCGTAAATTTACCTAGTAGAAAGATAAATGAAACTCGTTCCCAAATCAAAAATAAACCGAACGAAACTGCAAACCATTGGGTGACCTTTAACTTCACTGGTCACACCAAACCATATATATAGGAAACCATAGTAGATTTTACAATGATAGAATAGGAGAGGGTTTACCCCACTATAAGAACACAACTAAGACAACCAATTATAGAAACTCTTGACACGATGGCGCTGAAATGGAAACTCCAACCACTCTACCTCGGGTCGTCTAACATGGGAACTCATGACTCGAACCCATAAAACATTTTTGAAAATCTTAAACAATACTTCAAATAGAACCTGAAACATCCCAAACAAAAAAAACCCTCAACACTAAGTGAACCCCTTAAAAAGTACTCGAAATGAACAACCAACCCGAACACAACTGTGAAGATCAATTTGTCACAAGAATAGATATCTCTAAAATGGAAAAATAAAAACATTAGAAGATTTATGCTGGATATCACTATCAAATATCCACATTTAAATAAACATAAACAAGGGACTATATAAAAATAGGTTCAATAAATTTCTTATAATAAATTAATAAATTTCACAATAAGAAAGAAAACAAAGAAATAAGACTCCATCCATCTCTATTCCCATACATGTGATAAAATGTTTTCCAAGGTATTCCAAACCCACTATAATTTCCTTAATTTGTGTGATATTCACTATGAGGTCTATGGTTGGAGCCTTAAGGACTGAAACATCTACTTCCTCACTATCAGGCACTGAAATCCTCCGGTCAAAACATCTTCTTCAGGCGACACTTCGTAGAAAACTTCTCCAGATAACCCAAATAAAAAAATGATGAAATTCCATTGGAGGATTGACATCTAATGTTTTTTGAATACCTAAATTGGCCACACTAGTGGCATAAAAGAGAATGGTCAAATTAACAAGAAGCTAGAACCAATAGAAGAGGCTTTTTATAAATAGGCTCCTTTGGAACCTACCTCTTGTCAAATGGGGAAACGTCATGGGCGGAAAAAGAAACTAGATTTCTAACTTGCACTCCAGAAACAAACTTAGATAAGAATAATTTATCTACCATATTCTCAAAATGAAGATCCTTGGAGGATAGGGATCTTTCTTTGATCCCTATATGAAGACACCAAAAAATCAGGAAATTTTATCTGGTCCTCTACAACTACATCTAACGACCATCAATCACCATGAAAGATAGGAAAAAGTGGAACTAGAATATTTGTGATATTCATTGGAAAAATTGGGGACCTTTATGGGTGCCATACTATGAACTATATCAAAACACAAATCTAAAAATAAACATCTAGCCAAAACACAATGAATAAACTATCTCAGAACAAAACAAGTTCCTCATAATCCAAACACAGATAAGAACAACCAAATTTCCGAAATTTTTTAAAAAACCCACTAATTCATTTCAGTTTTAAAAAATTATTCCTCCAAGGCCACATTTCATAAATCAAACCCCACATTTTAAATCAAAATCAATTCCTAAAATTGATTTCCCGTTAAAAAACATCTTGGGAAGACCATGTCAACCTTAAAATTCAAATACCTGCCCATGGAACCCTATGAACCACCACTTGTGTGTCCATCCACTTCCTCTTACTTTATCCACCCAAACATGCCAACATGCACTTTCCACACATACCCAAACACATGTAAATTTCTATAGGGAATACCAAGGGTATCACTCGCCACTTTATCATCAACCCTATGCTTTTATCAAATTCAAAATGAACCATTTTCATAAAAAACACTTTAAATAAATCCTTTCCATTTTAAAAACTGTTTTCATTTTAAAAGACCACCTACACCAACAGAAAAACTAAAAAACACAAATCAAATGAAATTGTCAGAATGGGGAACTAGTTCTTATACCTAACTTGGAGACATAGCAGTGGTTCATGACCTAAGTAAGAATAAACACTATAAGGAACTTGAACCAAGCACTTGGATGCCACAAGGGTCACAACTCCATGTGGGAACCAGACATAACATCAGCTTTCCTTTATTTTCATTCAACATCCACTAAAGACAAAAAAATAGAATAAAAACCTAGACTACCCCTAGAAACTTGAGGTTTAGAATGAGTCATATTTCATGATGCTCTTCCATTACCAACCGCCTAAGTCCATATAGTACTAATCTACAGCTACTAGACACTACTAATAATAATAACCTATCACTGATACCATTTTTTCATGAACCATGTCGGGATTTCATTTATCCCGGCATGTGACTCTGTCCGAGACATGGCCCAGAGGGCATGCCTGATCCCCACCTGCTACAAACAAGTTTAAGGAATCAAAGATAATCCAGAGGGAATGATTTAGACCAATAAATAACCAAGATAAAAATGAATAAACATAATATGGATAGGTGCTAAAAATACTAAATATTTATAAATGAATATAAAAAAAGATCGAAGTACAAAATTCAACTGAACAACCTTAAAATAAAAAACCAATGAAAAATCTTCCAACTTGATCTCCATGTGACCTCATGGTCACCACCATCCACCAAACCAACCCGCCATATGACCGACCTACTCCAACAATGAGAACTCGAACTAGAAACCTGAACATGCAAAATAGCTCGGGTCTACCGACAATGAATGGTACATGTAGGGTGTGAGATTAACAGCTCAGTAGGTAACCACAATAGAATCCATACTGTTTTTATACTGAAAATAGTCTATTAACACTAGTTTGAAATATACATATGAAAATAGTATTTTCTCATTTTAGAAAATGAAAAATCATTCCATTTTTCAAAACCACACACACCACACCTATAATTTCAAAAGTGTTATACATTTTATAACCAAAACCCAAATAGAATTATACCAAGCTTTGGTGTAAATGAAAAAGAAGTACATGAAGAGAACCACGTGCAGAAAAATATAAAAAAGTAAATAAAAATAATAAACAATGGCCATTTCCTAAATATCCCTTGATTGATTAATGAATGTTCTTGAATCAGACTCACCTGCTGATGTATGGTTCAACTCCAGAGTCAATAACCAACTGGCCTCCCCAAACTGGACATCCCAATGGCACATCCCACCTAGCATGATAAATTCTATGGGTGCGAACCTATCTAATCGAGGACAATAATCAATCGTCACTCAACCCTATAAAAGATTCCTAGGAATCCCATGGTAAAAGTAAATTGTGTAATTAGTTATCCCTCGCATGTGTGACTCAACCTACCTCCTGCAACGGCACTTGCCTACCCCAAACACTGACATCACCCACATGATAACCCATACATAGAAATCCACCATGGGGTATGTATAATATAAAAACACAATAGTAAGTGTAAACCATTCCATCATATTACATTATCTTTCAAACCATTTCTCAAAACACATTAAGTTTCTAACATGGAATTTATATTTCCAAAACCACAACAATTTCACAAACACCAAAAAAATCCTACTGGGCCTTTACCTTTTCAAAATAAATCTTTTTCCAGGACTCATTCTAATCCATTTCCAAAATCCCAGGTAAAGCATACCATAAACTCAAAAATTTAAAAAGAGTCATTTATATTAAACCCTTCAGATAAAATATAGTATAAGATTCCAAACAGCCCATTTTTGATGAATTCCAATAAAGATAAATTTTAATGTAATCGAAGTACCACTTCTACATTTGGAGATCAATTAACAATATTAAGAAAAGGGAAATGATGGAGGAAATGATAATTCTTTTGAAAAACTGAGTCTCGAGGAAATTATAATTTTTTAAATGATATCATTATTTGAAGGTCCACTCATGACTGCACTTAGTGAACCCATTGGTGTACCAACATCCACATACATACCTCTGGAGACTATTGAACCATCCAAAAAAACATTTTCAAGAATTAACATTTTCCTTTAAACCAACTCAATAAGTCACGCAAAAATAATATCATTAATAAACATTTAAAATTAAGAGGAACCATTCCAAAGATTTTACCAAAATTTTCTTAAGACGTAAAGGGGATTCCAAACCCCGCAATATGCCCAAATATTGATTAAAAAAATGTTAAAAGATATAATAATTTCTTAACACCACCATAAGTAATCAATTTATCCTTAAGAAGACAATAGACTTTTTATCAACCACTTTGTGTGCATAATCGCATAACATTATTAAGGAAGCCCCTTTAAAACCTCTTATATCAATTTTTCCAACACAAAAACTCCATTACAAGCCTTAAAAACACACCAAAATAATGAAAACCATATTCATATATTATTTAAAATTACTTAATAATCAAATGTAATGCATCATAAAGGAAATGTATAGAAAAACCTATTATAGTGGAGTGAAAATGCGATAAAACTCTCGAAGAATGAAGAATATGCCCCAAGGAACAATCTGCAAACCCTATACCCAAAGAAAAACAACTTAACACATTAAGTCTAACCTATAAGGTTTGTCAAAACAAGTAACCCCACCAAGATAAGTCAAGAAAACAAGATATGATAAGAGAATGAAGGGAAAGAGGAGGAAAATGTCCAAAAACCCTAAAAAACACCTTAGATTTGAAGGAGGATCACCCATGGGGGAGTAGGATCAAAGGAAATGAGGGTTTAGAAACTTTTAATATTCCAAAAAATACCCAAGGGGAGGGAATCTATATTTGGTATAAAAATTTGGAGGGTAGATTAGGGATTTTAGGATTTTAAAATGTTGGGTTCATCACACAGTTTACCAAACTGTGTGCAAACCGTGTAGTTACCACTGTCCAAATGGGTATAGTATTATGAAATATAGCTACAAGGATTCCAAAACCTTTTGAAAACCTGTGGCCCTTACTCTTGGACTCCAATCCATGCTACACGATTACCTGGGTGAAGCCGTGTCATTTTCCTTAACCACACGTAGCATGTTCACCCTTTACTCCCAAACCCAAAAACATTATTTTTTAACCAAAAACTAAACACTTTAAAGCATTGATCAACCTAAACCACAATAATAACATCCAAAACCAATAAAATATTAAAATAACATAAATTCAAACGTTTGGGGGTGACATTGTTTCTTATATTTTTATGAAAATTGAATTTCTGTCAGCTTATTTCAATGATTTTAGCAATCAAAGATGCTATTTTGATAATAATTTAAATTCATCATATAACTATGGGAGAACCAAAAATATATTTAATTTCCTATTAAATTATAAAAATATATGTATATAAGTTCCCAAACATTTTGTGAAAGGTCTTTATTGAATCATTCATGTATGTGGTTAAAGCGACCAAAATATGAAACGGTTTTATCTTAATTAGTGAGTATGTTTTTTTAAATGTATAATATCATATACTAGAATATTTGTTTCATTATTTATCCAAATTTAGGTTGGGTGATTTTATTTTACGTGGTTTGTATAATTAAATATATTCTTTATGAAAAATAAAAAATGTTACTTCATATAGGTGGTAGTCCACAAAACACACGATTACCATCCTTTGGTTTTTCTAAGTGGATGGAAATGAATAAATAAATGTTATTAAATTAATTTAGTAAAAATTAAATATAATAATGATACTGATTTTATCATATTTTTAAGGTAAGTATCAGTTTTTAAAAGATTCATTATGAGGAAATTATTAAGTATTACATAATACTCACTTCGGGACTTTTGCATTTCTCTTGAAATTCACCTTAAAATGGAGGACTTCAGATAACTAATTGGAGCCAAAAATTTATGAACATGAGATAGAATTATAGTAGGAAATGAATATAATATTTTATGGAATGAATTGGAAGTAATTATTTGGGAATAACTGAGTGTAATTATCCCCTTTTTTAAGTAAATAAAAGGGAACTTTGAAAAACACAGGTTAATTTTCAATGTTATCATTAAATTGTTAATGGATCAATGAATCCATAAAATAAAATTAATGGATTTTTATGTGATTTTTTTTAAATAAATTATCATCCATGAATTTAGAAATGTGTTTAAAATATTTTGGAATTCATTTGTTCTTTGGTTTTTACTTTTATTGTTTTTTGTTCTTAGCATGGTAACTAGTTTTTGATTAAGTAATTTATGTTTTGAAAAAAAATATAAAATAACCCACCATTAAAAACATGGGTTTGATGAACCTTCATTTTATAAAAATTTAATATAACTGAAATTATAAACAATAGAAGATTATATTTTAAATTAAAACTCTTTATATGTAGAAAAATAGTTTTTGTAGAGAAATGGTGTTTTAGACTGTATTTGTTCTTAATATTATTTAGAGTTGGATAACAATTATATATTTGTTAATATAAATATATATTTGTTTTAAAATTAATTATGAATAAAAATTTAAAACAAATTAATTTATTTTATTTGTTTCAAATTCAAAATATTAATAAAACAATTCTTTCAAAACAACAATTTTACTATTATAATTTTCAGCAAATTTAATATTTGAAATAATAATTTTATATTGAAATTTGAAATTTATATTTTTATATAATACTATTATTTTGACATAAAATATGAAATCCATTTTTTAAATTTAATTTCTATAATTGCGGAAAAATATAAATATATGAAATTAATAATTGTTTTTAGAATAAAATATTACTTATGTTTCCAAAATGATATACATAGATTTTATAAAAAAAATAGCAATTTTAGATGAAGCATTTTAACTAAAATGTAAATATTTTTTATAAAAAGATCTTAAAAGTAGTAATTTATTCTTGTATTATGATAATGTAGTAAAAGTGAATGTTTTTAGTAAAATCGGTATTTTTTCATTATTCACGTAAAAACAAATTAATTTTAAAAAAATAAAAAAATTTCATCTAAATATAATATTTTTATTTTAAATCCTAAAATGATACTTATTTTTAAAATTTTAATTATAAAATTTAAGAATTCAATTTTTAAATAAAATCTAAAAATATAATGAAAAACTATTTTTATTAGAAAATTAAATTTTCAACTACAAATTGTTTTTATTCTTATTTCATATAATTTACCAATGAAATGTATTTTAAATATTAATTAATATCAAATATAATTTATCATAATTGATTATAAATTTCTTGAAATATAAAAGGCACTCATTAAAAGAGAATTTTTATAAAAATATTTTTCTAAAAAAGAAGCGATCTTATTAGTCATTTTAGGTAAACTTATTGAATTTTATAAATATTAAAATTATTATTTATTATATTTATACATATAATTCATAAATTGGATGCTTGTATTCATTACATCTATCTCAACAGATAGGATTCAAAGGCAATACTTAAATATTTATATTTTATCTAAATATATGGTGGATTCATTTATGTTTGGTGTTACATGTGGAGAAAGTTATAAAACATGTTTTACTAATTTAATTTAATTAATTTATTAAAATATCAATGTGTTGAATACTCCCCCCATTATTTAAATTAAATCCTTATCATTTGACGAATAAGATCATAGTAATTTCTATAGGGGGCTCATAATAAACTATACACTATTAGATGATCATGGGTTTATTTAGGATGTGGAATGAGATTAATCAATATAAAAAATATTCTAATCCCATTATAAAAAGAGAAAACACATTCCTAATTTACCATAGAATTCATCAAGTGGAATAATATTTATATTCGTAAGGAATAATATCCCACAAAAGTGGAAAATTATTTATATGATAATCATACCATTACATGTTATTATTTATAACTCAATATCAAGTAGTTGGAGAAAAAAATACATGACATGAAAAACTAGAAATTCTAGAGTGAAAATTTATTATATTCTATATAGTTTGTAGTTTCATATTCTTTTCCCTGTTCTTGTGGTTGTTGGTGACTATTTCCATTATTTTCCCTTGGATTGGTACACTCAGTCACATAATTTCCAACTCTCTTGATGTACTAGAAAGATATGTTTTAACTTCTATTTTTTCCGTAAACTTGAGATATTGATGACCATCATCTTCATACTTATTGAATTTAAATGTCCCTTTATATTAATATCCTCCATGCTTCTTCCTGTATTCCTAACATGTATGAAATTGAATCTTCTTTCCTTCATTAACGTTTTCACTCAAATTTATATAAGATTACATCATTATATTATATTATGTGTTTATGATTTTAAATATGTCCACATTATTGATTAGAATTATTGAGATATGGTTTGTAACAATTACAAGACTTCTTACTCTATCCATTATCCTGTTAATATTTTCATTGGGATAGTTTCAAAAGATTCCATGCAATTCATTATTAACATGGTTTCTATAAGATTTAGCCATAACTAAAACCAAATGAGTAAACATGAGTAATAGTAATTATAATAAAATTATCATAAATAACCATATGAAAATTTAACATCAATATGTCTCACATAAATACACTATCATGTTATCATATAGTTATTACTACTAAAATAGTATCAGACTCATTTAAACCTATATCACTATCAATTTAAACTATATCATTATTAGATTAACCAACATTAATTTAAGTTGGTTTTCTCATACATCTTAACCTAAACCTAAAAGTATATATCTTTAATTACCATGAACTTTATTAAAAGATAATAAGGAAAAAAAAACATTGAAATATTTTCTCCCAAAATACAAGTTATCCTATATCCAAAAAATCCTATATGAATTATTATATACCTTAGCTTGGGAAGCTATTTGTTTCAATCTATGTTATTCATGATAAATTTCTAATTTGTTTTTCCATCCTAAAAATATTTAAATACTTCATAATGGTTTATAAATAGAATGTTAATTAACCAAAGAATACCCCCTGGTAGTGTCAGACAATTTTTTCATTTAGACTGCTTAGTTGTTAACCAAGTAATGATTGACATAATACCCAATATAATCTTTATGGGTTATTACCCCTAGGTTCACATGTTCCAGATTATTCAACCTATTTTTGTATCTAGATTGGAATTTAATTATTAGAAGAACCACACAATACATACTTTACCAAAACCGTGGAATATTATCTTATACATAGAATTGTTTCTTAGACCTATCCATAGGGTTTTCACAAATGTAATTTTATCCTAATACCTAGAAAAATGTGCTTTATTAACTTATTATTAAATTACATACTATACCAAATGGTTATATATAACTTTGAAACTATGATAAACCTTAACTTGTGGTACCTTAAACTATCATAAAAACTATTACAATATTCAAATTTAACCAAACCATGCTCTGATACTAATTGTAGTATCCCCAGAATCATGTTCCTAGATATGGTTCCATAAAAACAAACTTTAAATACTATATTCAATACCAAAAGTATATTATTAGATGTAACTATACCATATTTACATGACTTAATGTAAATATTTCACTACATAAATTCCCAATATCATTTCTATTTATTGATTTAATTAAATAAGAATTAACATAAAATAATAAATCCCATGTCTTTTTCATTTGAATAAAAAATATTTCACTTTAATAAACAACTTAATCCACATAAGACCTTTAACATTTACAATAAATTCTCTACACAATCTATAATATTTAACATATTATGTGTAATGATTGTCTATATAACCTAGTGAAATGGAAACATAAGAAAGGTTTGATCTAAAATGCACAGTAAGGGAACCATATAACTATTTATTTCTAAAATATAAGCATGTCATACATAATATATCAATGGTAAATAATATGAATAATTCCATAATCAACTAAAACTGATATGATGATATATCAATAACAATAATTGAATACATGGAATGAAATAATTATTGATCGCATATTGACTGAATTCATACTGTCACAAATAAAAACATGTTGTAAATTCCTTATGATAAGACACTATAATTCTATGTGGTGATATATACACTCAAACTCTATCTATTTTATCCCATGATACTTGTTGATGCATCGATAGAAAATGTCATGACTGTCCCAGTGGGGCGTGTACTGAGACTCCCCATGCCCACCTCCAATAGGCTAGGGGCTGGTGACTAGCACCATGTAGGAATATCACTAAAATGGGCAGAATTTCCTAAGTACCTGTATACATACACTCATCTCCAAGACCACAAATGCTGAAAAGTAAAAACCAATAAGGAAAAAGATTCATGCATACAACTAAACCCAACCAACAATTTACAATGGGAAGTAAAGTGCTAAATGTAAATAGGGCCAGAATACAAGCCCACCAAAAGTAAGAGATTATGCACACTAAAAGTTCAACCTCTAAACAAAAATAGGTAGTGGGACTACTGCTCATAATCGTAGGAACACCTCGTCTTGTAGTGAACTCAGAAATCCTGGTCTGGCCCTGGTCTTCATAGGAATCCATGAAAAGGCCACTCTTCTGCACAAGACACAACATGTGCGGGCAAAGCCTGTGTATGAGTGAGTATAACAATACCCAGTAGAGGACCCTGAAAACCAAAAATAAATACACAACATAAAGGTATAGTCAACTCCATGAAGTCTATTTCTACTGAACATATAGCAAGAGAAACACAATCCACATATAATCAAAACATAGACCCATAGTCTAGAGACAAGTCACACAACCGCATAACCATGATAGGGATTCAGTTTCAAGCTACCACGAAGAACTCATCTGGGAGAAATCTCACCATGAGTCTAAAAGACCTAATGATGTTCGTCCGAGAAGTATCGTTCATTGGGAAAGGTCATGAGATATAGATACACACATTCTAGAAGAACTCACTGCTGAGAGGTGAAAGAACACGATACCTAGAGGAGGATCACTGCCACGGCCTTGGCAGATACCGCGACTCATCTGGATTCACCAGCTAAGTAGAATATTGGCGTCCTGTGGGAATAGTCACATCGATACCTGACTCTACCTTGGTTCAAGAATGGATAAAGGATCTATCCCTAGACCTCTTGAAAGGATACCTGACTCTATCTCGGATTGTCCTACTGAAGGGATCATACTCATTTTCATGGAATTGATACCTGACCATTAGGGGATGAAAAAAATTGAGGCGGGGGGGCACTAACCAAAACGAAACATGTCCAAGATATGGTTTACAAAATGTTCAAACAATGTTTTTGGAAATACACAATGTGTAGAAGGGGGCACAAACTGTGCCTCATGACACTGGGTACTGCTCATGTGTAACGACCCGAGTTAGAGAGAACGTGTCATGTAGAAATGTAAGTATACGGTGTGTAGGATGGACCACATGTCATGTCAGAGTAACTGGGGTTCCATCTGTGTATGTGGATGTGTGCATGTACATGGCTTAAACCTGTGTGTCATCCCGTGTAACTGGTACACGGGGTGACCTATATAACAAGCCTAGTCTAGTCGTGGGGTGGATTACACAGCTGTGTACTCCACCCCATGTATGTGTATCACCTAGGATACACACCAAGTCCCGCATAAGGACCCACACACAATATTATTTGGATAAAACATCATGTCATCACATCAAGCACCATGGAACCCTAGCCACTACTAAGCCAGACCCCCACGTCTTGTTCTATGGGATACATTCCATATGTTCTGGAAATTTTTAAAATCACAGGTTCTTCACTGGTGTGCCTCCAGTGATGCTCATTCATTGATCTTCCCACTTATTCATCATGAAACTCCAATGTTGAGGTCGCCCCGACACCGCAAGGCCATTTTGTGGGCTATGGGCCTCCGATCAGCCCCAAAAAGATGCACTAATTTACCCGTATGAAGAATGCTCGAAGAACGGGAAATCCCAAACAATGTCGATTCATCTGCCGGTATCGCTGTCACACCTCTGCTGGGTCATCACAATGCTAAATCTCTATTTTGGGATCATTTAACCCAAAAACGGGAACTCAATGACTCCTTGTTCATATGCCCATGAAGAAAGTGAAGAACGCGGGGAAGAGGGAGGAAGAAAGGAAAACAACAAAGGAGGAATGAACCTCTGTCATCATTTGTCATAGCATTAATCTACTCCCATTAGAATATTTGAATGGGGAAAATTAAAACATTAAACATGAAAACATAAATTCTAGGAACAAACCTAATAAAGAAAATACATCTGACTAGAATGATAATGTGTGGGTCAACCGGTTTGTGGGTTGATCCATGTTCTTTGTTTAGTTAAAGAACAGGGAATAAAAAATCTAAAACACAAACCCTACCTCAAGAATGGATCGATCAATGATGAAGGAAATATGTTTTTGTCATCATTGATATCCTAAAACTCTGTTGGTATAATGATTCTCACTTTTTATCGATGTCGTTCATCACCGAGAGGACTCTCCAAAGCTTCAAGAAGTTCTCTCAATTTCTCCCCTCGTCTAACATTCAATTAACCGATTAAAAAGAGGGAATGCATTTCAGCATTCTATCACATTGCAACATTAATGAGTCACCATTACAGATTTAGATTCATTATGGAATGACATTAATTATTTAAATAGATTCATTGTCATTGTGTTGTAGTGAATCCTTCCAAATAAAATAAAATAAACCTTTTGAATTATTTTATTTTATTTTATTTTATTTTACTAAAAACATCTGAAAATTAGTTTTTTCTATCGACCCGCACCGGTCAAGGTTAAGCCCATTATTAGGTAAGGTCATCATCAAAGATTTAATGGTTCCCTCATATTTTTAATTCGTCCATCCGTTTGGGAACTGCTACAACTGCGCACACCCGCCAACAAACTTAACATAAAAAAAGTTCAAACCACCATTCCGGGATCACCGGGTCTCGGAATCGCATGACGTAAAAAATCAAGGTCTTGTAATAATTCCATATAGTATATAAAAAAGTACAAAAAAAATCCAAGACATTAAATTCTCCCCTCCTTTGGGAATTGCATCCTCAAAAATTCAAAACATGACCATCTCAAAAAGATCTGGGTGCGGGGCACAGATTTGAGCGTCTTGCTCCAACGTGATCTCCTGAATGTTATTGTGTTGCCATCGGACATGCACCAAGGGAATCGATCACCCACAAAGGATCCCCTCCTACCAATCCTAGATATCCACCAGGTACATAGAAAAGCTTGCTACATCCTCGATGTCCAGCTCACCCTAGTTGATGACGTTTGATGGGTAATGCACGTACCTCCTCAGTTGTGACATGTGGAAGACATCATGTACCCAATGCATCTGTGGTGGTAGAGATAAGTTTTATGCCACCTCTCCAACTCTGTGCAGTATCTAGAAAGGACTGATGAACCTCTGAGATAGCTTGTCACCCTGGTCAAATCTCTGTTACCCTCATCGAGGTGTGACCCGAAGGAAGACATCATCTCCCTCCTCAAACTCCAGAGGTCTCTATCGCCTATCAGCATAACCCTTCTACCAGCTCTGTGTAGTCTTAATCCAATCCTGAATGATCTCCACCTTTTTTGTGGTAGCTCACACTATCTCTAGACCCATGAGTACTGACTCACCGGGGTCGATCCAGCAAAGAGGTGACTGACAGGGTCTCCCATATAAATTTTCAAATGGTGTCATACCATTGGTGGACTGGTAGCTCTTATTGTATGAAAACTCCACCATTGTTATGTGGTCATCCAAACTACAACTAAATTCCAAGATACTGGTCCGCAACATATCCTCCCGAATCTGAATACTCGTCTCCATCAAACCATCTGTTTGGGGATGGAACATTGTGCTCAAGCATAGATGAGCCCTGAAAGCCTCCAACAATCCCTTCCAAAACCAGGATGGGAAGCGAGAATCTCGATCTGAGACTATTTTCAAAGGGATGGCATGAAGCTGAACTATCTCTTGCACATAGAGGCATCCTAGGATCTGTACAGAACTCTTATCCCTAATGGATAATAAGTGGGCCAACTTGGTGAGTTGTTCAACGATCCCCAAGATAGAATCATTCCCCTTGGATGTCTGTAGTATCCCCATTAGAAATTCCATCGATATTCCATCCCACTTCCACTTTGGAACTTCCAGGGGTGAACTAACCCTACTATAACCTAGTGCACATCCTTCAACTGCTACCACATAAGGCATCGAGACACAAACTCTACTACTGCCTTCTTCATTCCAGACCACAATAACTAATGTCAGAGGTCCTGGTATATTTTTTCCACTCTAGTATGTTCCTCCAATGAGGATGTATGGAACTACCGTAGTACTTCCTCCCATAATTCCACCGGTACAACAATTCATCCTCTGAAAATAACAATGTGCTCCCCACATTGAAAATATCCATCAGGAGCATGTCCTATAGATAATTGAGCACTTAAAGTCTCATAGTCGGCATCCACAAGTTGTGCCTCCATAACTCATTGTAAGAGTTTATGGTTAACAACCATCGAATGAAGGTAATATGTATCCTCTCTTTCCATGAAGGATAAATATAATGAGACCAACTATTCTGCCACCTCACTCAACAGTAGTGAGCTCAGTCTCTTTCAAAGATCATATTACACCTTGTTCCCCTTCCTTGAAGTATAGATGATATCAAAATCATAGTCTTGGAGGAACTATATCCGTATCCTCTGTCTCAGATTCAGGTCCTTCTATGTGAAGATTTATTTGAGGATCTTGTGGTCTGAGTAGATGATAAACTAATTTCCCATAAGGTACTGTCGCCACATTTTCAACACAAAGACCGCCACTTCCAACTCGAGATCGTGGGTCACATTGTTCTTCTCATGTGTCCTAATTTGGAGCGAACCATAAGCAATCACTGCATGTCTCTACATCAAGACATATCTAAGCCTGGTCCCTGATGCGTCGTAGAAAACTACGTACTCGACACCCTCCTCTAGAAATCTCAAAATTGGGGCGCGTGTCAAACTCTATCTCAACTGCTTGAAAGCCTTCTGGGACTTTTATTTCTGCATGAAGGGTTGTCCCTTCTTGGTCAAGGCTATCATCAGAGCTGATATCTAGGAGAAATCAGGAATGAATATCTGGTAATATCCTGTCAACCCAAGGAAGCTCCGTACCTCCATCAATCTCTGAGGTGGTTCCCATTCTAACACTGCCTCCACCTTGGATGGGTCCATAGCTACTTCATCTACGGAGATGACTTGACCTAGGAAGTGGACCTCCTAAATCCATAAAACTCACTTCGAAAGATTCCCATAAAGATGGTGCTCTCAGAGTATGTCTAGAACAATACGCATGTGTCTCGCATTCTCCTCCTATGACTCTGAGTACACAAGGATGTATTAGATGAATACCACTTCAAACAGTTCTAAATATGACTGGGAGATCTGGTTCATAAACCCCATGAACATTGTGGGGGTGTTCATCATGTCGAAAGGCATCACCAAGTACTCATAGTGACCGTAGAGGAATCTAAAAGCCATCTTCGGTATATCCTCATCCTGTATTCATAACTGGTGGTAACTTGATCGAATGTCGAACATCGAGAACCATTATGCCCCCCTAATCTGATGTAAGAGGTCATCGATCCTTGGAATCGGATACTTGTTCTTCTCTATCACCTGGTTTAGGTGCCGGTAATTCAAGAACATCCTCAAACTCCCATCTGCCTTCTTGGAAAACAAAATTGCGGTTGACCAGGGTGAAACACTCAGTCTTACGAAACCCTTTCTCTGCAAATCCTCCAAATTCACCCTCAGCTCGTGAAGTTATGTTGGGGCCATCTGATGCGTAGGTGAGGAAATCAGTGTCTTCCTAGGGTGTATGTCGATTCCGATGTTGATCTCCCAACAATGAGTTAGTCCAGGAACATTTTCATGAAAGACGTCCTCGTACTCCTTCACTACTGCTAGGAACTGGAAGCTCACAATATATATTGCTTTAAGGGTAAGTCTATCCAACTCATGAGTGATCGGCTTCACCCTCCAATGCATGATCCAATTATTTGGTGACTGGGTCTCTCTTTCACTAAAAAAGGAAAACCTCATCCCATCATTGTGGCCACACAACACTCTTATCCTAAAGCATTCAATATAGGCATGGACCAAAAATATCCAATCTATACTGAGAATGAAGTCATAAGGCCTTGACATGACCACCAATGGGTTCCAACCAAAAAACTCACCTCCAAGGGTATGATCACACTATCAACAATGGTACGTGATCATTGAGTCTCCTCTTGTAGGTGTCTCCAACCGTAAGGGTCGAGTTAATGGCTCTACCGGAATCTCAAGGTTTTTCACAAGACATGTGGTGAGGAAGGAATGACTAGAAACTTTGTCTATAAGTAGAAAAGAAAAGGTAGAGATGAAACAGATTGTACCTTGGATCATCCCTGGAGTCTCCGGGTCATACGTCTCGACCGCATGCAGTTGTCCCCTCCCCTATCCCCCAGCTCCCTAAGCCAGAGGCAGACCTCCTGTGGGTGGTGGTGGAAGTAGTACATAGAATCTACCACCACCTGCAGCTCTCCATTCTTCTCTTAAACGTTCTCCGCCTGGTGGGTATGTCTGCTCCACTCTATGCCTCTGCCATGGTGGTCCATCCACCGCTTCTCTATCCGTTTCTTGATAGGTTGGAAAGTATATAGTGAGATGTCCCCTACCGTCACATGAGTAGCATCGCCTCTCCCTAGGTTGACTAGATCTAGTCTGAGGGCCTTGGACTGTCAATCCCCTGTCCTGGGTCCTCCTATGATGTCTCCCACCTGATCCTTGTACTTGATGTCGGCTCCCTGCTGCCGATTTCACCGCACCTATCTGCCTGCTGCTGATTGTCGTTGGCTGTCTCTACTCTGCCGAGAATATCTCAATCCCCAAGGCCCACTCGAGCACTCTAGCATAAGTCATGATTCATAGATGCATGACACAATCTTGGATGTCCCATCACGTACCATGCTCGAAGGTCTGAGATCGGAAGTACTAATCCATGACCATATCCATCAAGTGCCTCGCGAGGTTTGTGAACCTCGATGAATAGTTATCTATAGTCAGTCTACCCTGCTAGATCTTAAGAAGCTCCTAGATACTCACTGCTCTCAACATAACCGGAGATAACTCCCGCAATAAAGAGTCACTCAAACTCCATCTATGAAAGAGGCTCCTCATTGTGAGTCTGAGTGGTTAGACTCTACCATCGTTCCACGGAACCCTGAGGAAGGCTCACTCCCAGGATCACCATCGGGTCCGCTGGTGTCCTCAACAGACGGAAAACTCTAGTCACCGCCTCAAGCCATTCCTCCACCGCCTGAGGGTCGAGAAAGCCTCATAACCTGCAGGGTCTATATCTCTAAAAATCATGGAGCAAGATCAAAATTCTCCCCTCATTATTCAGTATTATAGGTACCACGGTCTTCTCTACTGGTGGTGGGATTGTAGGTACACCACCTAGAGGTAACGTCTGGGGAACTTGTCAGTGTATCAAAGCCTTGTCACTGAGAGGGTCATCCTCATGATCAAGCTGCTGAATCCTAGCGGGTATGCATCACAGAGGCATCTTGTAAGGAAACAAGATCTACCCTGGTTAATGAGTATATCTAGATAGCTCACACAAAGGACATAGAAAACACAACCCATTCTTATATGTTGCATGTACCATACTTTTAATTCTCCACAACTAGTGTTTTCATGTAACGAGTCAAAAAGTAGGTTATCAGAGTCCTTGTGTATGGATACGTTGGCCACCCACACCAACATTATAGTCTCTAGCCTGAAATCCACGCTTGAAATACTTAACATTGTATCCTCAAACCAATATCATACACTCTTGGTCCTAAGGTAGATCTTGTCCCCTTTGATTCCACTCTCTCACGACCCGTACCAGTAGGGCCCGCACCGCGACTCCCTAAGCCCGCCTCCAATAGGCGAGGGGCTGGTGACTAGCACTGAGTAGTCATATCACTAACATGGGAGGAATTGCCTAAGTACCCATACACACGCACACATATCCATGCCCACAAATGTTGAAAAGTAAAAAACCACTAAGGAACAAGATTCATGCATACAAATAATCAAAACCAACAGAGTATGACGATAAGTAAAGTACTTAATTTAAACTGGGCCAGAATACAATCCCGCCAAAAACAAGAGAGTCTGCAAACTGAATGTCCAACCTATAAACACAAATAGGTTATGGGACTGTTGGTCATAGTCATTGGAACACCTTCTTCTGTAGGGAACTCAGAAAGCTCGGTCCGTTCCTCTTCTGCCCTTGACTCCATCAAAAGGATGCTTGTAATCAAAAGACAAGACATGTGTGGGCAAAGACCATGCAAGGGTGAGTATAACAATACTCGTTAGAGGACCCTGAAAACTACAAAGCAATACATAAATTAAAGGTACAACCGGCTCTACACAATGTATGTCTACAGAACATATAGAATGAAAAACAAAATCCAGATATACTCAAAACATAGACTCATATTCTAAAGACAATCCACACAACAACATAACCATTCTAGGGATTCAGTTTGATGGTTCCACGAATCACTCATCTGGGAGAACTGACTCCACAAGTATGATGGTCATGATGACGTCTGTATGAGAATTTCTATTCATCAGGAAAGGTCACAGGAGATAGATACACTCATTCCAGGAGAAAAAAATCCTAACTGGGATAACATCATGATACATAAATGTGGATCACTTCCACAGCCTTGTCGGATACCATGTCTCATCTAGATTCACATGCTATTTAGAGGATCAGCATCTTGTGGGAATAGTCAGGTTGATACCTGACTCTACCTAGGGTCAAGAATGGATAGAGGATCTTGCTCTAGGCCTCTCAAAGGGATACGTGTCACTATCTCAGAATGCAGGCTGAAGGGATCATACTTCTACCGATGGAAGTGATACCTGGCCTTCAGGGGAATGGGAAAAAGGTTCACTAACCCAAATGAAAATTGTCTAAGATATGGTGGACAATAGTTTCAAACCATGTTCCATGATATACATGGCGTGTAAAAGGGGGCACATGCCATGTCTCGCGACTTTGGGTATTGCCCATGTGTAACGGCCCGAGTTAGAGAGAATGTGCCATGTAGAAAGGTTAGTACACAGTGTGTAGGAAATACCACACGCCAAGTCTAAGTAATTGGGTTTCCCTCTGTGTATGCAGCTGTGTACCTGTAAACAAATTCAACTCATGTGTCATACTGTGTAACTGGTACACGGGGTGACCCATCTAACTGGCCTAGTCTAGTCGTGTGGTGGAGTACACGGTTGTGTACTCCACCTCGTGTCTATGTATCACCTAGGATACACACCGAGTACTGTGTAAGGTCCCACATGAAGATATATTTAGAGAACACATCGTGTTCTTTGGAAAACACGTCATGTCATCTCTCCAATAACCGCAGAACAATAGAAGCCACTTAGTCGGACCCACATGGAATGTTCTTCAGGATACACGCTGTGTGTTCAGGAAATTTCCATAATCGCAGGTTCTTCACTGGTGCACCTTCAGTGTTGTCAATTCTTCAATCCAACTACCTGATATTCATGAAACTCCATGGTTGAGGTAGCCCTGACACCACAAGGCCATTTCAGTGGGTTTTGGGCCTCTGATCTGCCTTGAAAACAATTACTGATTTACTCGTTTGAAGAATGCTCGAAGAACAAGAACTCGCGAAGCATGTCGATTTGTCTGTCGTTATCACCATCGCACCTCTGTTGGGTCATCACAATGTTGAATCATTATTTTTAGATAATTTTGATGAGAAACGAGCATGGAAAGATCCCTCTTTCATATCCCCATGAAGAAAGCGAAGAACATGGGGAAAGGGAGGAAGAAAAAACATCAAAGGAAGAATGAACCTCATCCATCGTTCGCCACAGTGTCAATCCACTCCTGTTAGAATGTTTGAATGGGGAAAATTAAAACATTAAAAATAACAGAAGAAATTCCAGGAACGAACCCGATAAAGAAAATCCCTCGGACAAGTACAACGATGTGCGGGTCAACTGGTTCATGGGTTGATACGCGTTCATCGTTTAATTAAATAATGGGGAATAAAAAATCTAAAACACAACCCCTACCTCGAGAATGGATCGATCACTGTTGAACTAAATCTGTTTTTGTCATCGTCAAGATCCTCTAACTCCCTTGGCGTAATGATTCCCACTTTTGATCGATGTCATTTGTTGCCGAGAGGAATCTCCAAAGCTCCAAGAAGTTCTCTCAATTTCTCCCCCCATCTAACATTCTAGTAACCCATTAAAAGGAGGAAACACATTTCAGCCTTCCGTCATGTTGTGGAATTAATGAGTCGTTATTATTGATTTTGAGTCATTATGGTGTGGAATTAATTATCAAAACAACTTCTTCATCATTGCGCTGCAGTGAATGTTTGCAAATAAAATAAAATAAACCTTTCGAATTATTTTATTTTATATTGTTTTATTTTACTAAAAACATCTAAAAATTATCTTTTTCCCTCAACCTGCACTGGTTGTGGTTAGACCCATTCTTAGGTATGTTCGTCGTCCCAGATGCAATGGTGCCCTCAGATTTTTAATATCTGCATCTATTGGGGAACTTCCATAACTGCGCACACCAACCAACTAACATAACTCAAAAAATGGCTCAACCCACCATTCTGCGATCACCGAGCCTCGTAATCACATGCCATGGAAAATTATGGTCTCATAATAATTCTATATATTATTAAAAAAATAAACGGAAAAATACAAGACATTACCGGAAATATAACAGTGGGGCCCACCCATCACTTATTTATATCCTATGAATTCATAATTTGGGAAAATGAATACTAAAATTCTGAAATACCTTTTCTAATAATAATATATATTATAATAACATTATATGGAACACTGATACTTTTCTTAATATCAATAAATTTTATAACATGGTCGTAGCTCATTTGGAGAATGAAGGTGGATGGTCAAACAAAACATACTAAACCTGAAAATAATCATCTATATTAGAATAAAAACATATTGAACACTGATAATTTTCCCCATTCCAATAAATATATAATAAGATCATAACCCATCCATTGAAACAAGGTGGGTTATTAAAAATATTTACTAAATATTTCAATAGTCATCTATGCTGGAATAACAACATACGGGCTGCCAATACATTTCACCATTTCAATAAAAGCTATAACATTATCAGAACCCATATGGAGGATGAATGTGGATGGTTAAATAATACAAAGTCAATTACACTTAGTAATAAATAAATATCCACATTAGAATAAAAAATATATGCATTTTTAATCATTCCATAAAATTAAATTGAATACCATTATATGTAAGAATCCCTCGTGCTAATATCATATAGAGTAGTGATATATAGTTAAGTTATTTCCAAGACTACATGATGATAATCCATCATAATTAATAATATTTGATGTTTTAAATAAATATAAGCCTATTACAACAAAGGAAACATATAAGGGTGTTGACATTAATGAAAAATTCCCCTGAAAAATAATGTTTTAAATTGTTTCACAATAGAAAAAACCAAGAATACAATTTTTGATACCATAAGTTCAATCCCCTACATCATATGTATATATATATATATTATAGTATAAATTATGATTCCTACCCACCCTTAGGGAAATAAAATTTAAAAATATAAGGAAAAATAAATAAAAAAACAAAAAATAGATTTTATAAAAACATATTTAAAATTGATATAAAATAAAAATTTAAATGTCAATTTAAAAGATAACTTTTAAGAAGGTGGAATCAAAGATTTTAAAAGTATTTAATTTCAAAAATAATCTCAAAAAATAGATCCTTGAAAATGACATAAATATTTTTATAGGTAATGTGGAAAAAATATAAAACATTTGATTATAAAAGTAACACTTTTAATACTTTGAAATTATCATTATTTATAACCCACATTGTAAAAGGATTATTAAAACATTTTTTGGATAAAAATATCATTTTCCCAAAGAGGACCATAAAATAAAATATAACAAAACTTTAGGGTGGGATAATACAGACATGGAAATAGAAGTTCACAATGAAATAGTATAACTTAAGTTAAGGATGATTGAGATATCAATGTCCGTTATGGGAAACATACTTCTTGGAAGAACATGACTGGGTTTAAATTGTTTGGGGTTATACAATACTCACATTGGGAATTTTAAATTTTTCTTAAATTATCATTTTGAATGGAGGGTTTACTGTCAAGACCCCCTCTCCATAAAGGTACCCCTCATGGTCTAATAATGAGGGAAGAAAGATAAATACTCCAAAATCCCACAGCCAATAACCCATGGGTTGGTGACTTGCACTGAGGGTATGTCATACATGAAAATGGGAGTCCTTGAACTCTAATAAGAACATGATCCTTCTCATAATAAATAAAAGACCCCAATATATGCATATAATGTTATAAAAACTAAAAAACTAAAAAAACTACATGTATTAAAAAAAATACTTGGAAGTGAAATTGAAGCCCAATCAACTCCTAAACAACTCCAAAAGATACTAATTCTAGAACTATAATTAACTAGCTCCTACGAAATTGGGAAAAAATTATAAACATAGTTTGAGAATAATAGGTTTACTCAGTATGACCCCCCCCCCTAAATCATTCAATGCAATAGTAAAGGATGTATAATAAATCCCAGTGAATAATCAATGAAAATAACCCATCACTTAAATAAGAATTCAATAATTCTTAGTATCACCATAGATCTCTCACCATATATTCAATATAAAAAATAATATAATATCCAACATAATATAAAATAGATGGTATCCCACTAACACTTTCCCATTTCTTTTCCACCCTCTCCCCAACATCATGCATCTTGATCCCCACCGGCTGAAAACTAGTTCCTGGAATCAAAGATAATATTGATGGATAGATTTAGTCCAACAAATAACTATGATAAAAGTGAATTAACTTAAAACATAGATGTGCTAACAAAAACTGAATCTCAATAAATGAATATACCAACTGATCCATGTACAGAATACAACTAAAGAATCTAGAATACAAATACACACTACTACAAACATAGCCTTTATCATTGATAGAAAAGTTGATTAAAAGCGCTAAAAAAGTGCTGTTAATCGAGGCAAGGATAAAGGGGGATCCCTTTTATCAGCGCTCGAAAAAGTGATGATAAAGGACCCCTTTATCAGTTCTTTTTTTTGCACTGATAAAAGGACCCTTTTATCAGCGCTTTTAAAAAGTGCTGATAAAAGTTGAAAAAATATCTATAAAAAAAAGAAAAACAATTAAAATACTGGGGGGATTCAATAACACTTGAATCCCCCTTTAATAGCGCCCACTGCCCATGGTTGCCCCCCATATGTGCCCCAGGACAGCTCCACCCAGCCCCCCCCCCCCCCCCCTTAACAGTCATAAGTAATTCCCCACACCTGCGTGCATGACCTGCCTCCCCCAGGATTCAAACTCGAGACCTCCTACCTACGCGCCTAAGCCTTTACCACTCCCCCATATTGCTTTACTTTTCATTTATTAATATATCATGTTATTTATATGTAAATATTTTGTTATATTTACTCATACATTAAAATATATTTATATTTAGTTATATTAATATATATATATATATCAGTATATTAATAAATATATATATATTAACATATAGAAATACATTAAAATATATATATATTCATATTAATATATACATATTTATAATTATATTAATATATATATGAATATATTAATATATATATATATATATTAACATATATGTGTAGTCATATTAATATATACATATATTTAATTATATTAATATATATATATATCTGTATATTAATATATATTAATATCTATATATATATAGTTATAATTTTTTATCTATATATTTATTTGTATATTAATATATATTAATATATATTTATAAGATTAGTTTTAAATACATTTATAAAATATTTTTTCTTCTGTGTGTTTTTATAAATAAATAAATACAGACATATGTACATATATACCACACACACACACAGATATTTATTATATGTATATCTGTAGGCATTATTATACATATTTATATATATTTACAAATGTTGTATATTAAAATGTATATATAAAAGTGTTATAAATGGGGTCTTGAAAAACCTAACAAATCACAGAGTCACTGAAAAAGACATAAATTCTTCTTCGTGTGTCTGTTTCAGCTCCGTAAATAGTATAACTGAATCTCATGGAATGAGATATGATAACACAGGTGTTGGAGGCCTAATAGACAAACAGATCAGATGTTATGATCATTTTAATAAAAAAATTGACAGGGGTCCGGACACGGAAACTGAGTTTTGGAGGCCTTCTGGTGTATTTTTAGGATCTTTGGGTCCCAAACATAACTAAGACTATTTCTATGTCAACGAGTTTTGTAGATCTCTTAACTGACTTTAATTTTATAAGTGGTAGATCCCAAACGGACACCCGGAGAAAACGTTATGGTCATTTGATGTTGGACTTTTTTAGTGCTATAACAGATATATCTTCTGTTCCTCTAATCTTCAAACATTTTTAACTATATGTGTTCATCACTCATTTCATGATCTTCAATTTGAATAGTTGTGGTTCTCAAGCAGACAACTGGAGGATAAGTTATGCCCATTTTAGTGAGTTGGTGGTTTCTTAGTTTTTTAGGAGATATTAGAGTTGCAAAATTTCAAACGACAATAACTTCTGCTCCGAGTGTCAGTTTTGTCTCTACCACATATCGAATCGAATATTGAAAAACTTTACACACTCCAGCGATCACAAAAAACCCTTATCACATTCTTTGAGGTTTAAAAAGGACCAAAAACCCTCTGAACAGTAATAAGTTCGGCTCCGGGGGTCCCTTTTTCCATAACTTCTGATCTGGGTGTCATTTTTTCCTCAACCACATATCAAATCGATCTTACGACCAGACCTACACAATGGTGACCATTATAACACCTTATCATATTCTTCAAGGTATTAAAAGGTCCTTAATCTCTACAAATAGCCATAATTGCTTCTCTGGGGTGTCCATTTTGTGTCAATGAAATATCTAAACGATGTAAAACATATTTTATAAAATACTTATTATATTTATATCAATATAAATATACATATATATCAATATATTATTTTTAATGAATTTTTTTTGAAATATAAACATTCATCAGCGCTAGGAAAATGTGCGCTGCTAAAACCCCCCTTTATCAGCGCTACTAAAAAAGCACTGATAAAGGGGGTGACTTTATCAGCGCTAGAAAAGGCGATGATAAAGTGGGGGCCTTTATTAGCGCTAAAAAAAGTGCTGATAAAGGGTCACTTTTAACAATGATTTTTTAGAAATTTTAAAAGTCCCATTTATCAGTGCTTCTTTTTGCATTGACAAAGCCCCCCCCCCCCCTATCAGCGCTTTGTTTTAGCGCTGATAAATGGTGGCGCTGCAGAAGCCCAGTTTTTTGTAGTGAAAAACCAAACCAAAAGATAACAACACAATCTCTATGTGACATCAAGGTCACCACCATCCCCCAAATCAATTTGCCACAAGATCAACCCTCTCTGAGAACTAGAACTTGAACCAGAACCGAGAACCTGCAAAACCAATCAGGTCTACTGAAACTGAATGGTATAATTAGGGTGTGAGCATAACACCTCTATAGGTAACCACCATAGAATCTATATGGTTCCTTTATCAAAAAAAAATCTATTAACAGCTGGTAAAAATAGACATATTAAAATAGGATTGTGTCATTTTTAAAAATGAAATAATTTTTTCTTTTTCAAAACTACTCACACCAAACCTCTACTTTCAAAATAGGTTACCATTTTATAACGAAAATCAAAACCAAAACCCAAACATAAAGATATCAATCTAAGATAAAATTACATAATAATTAAATGTCGATAACTAAGTTTACCAGAATTAAAAGAAGAAAATACAAATAATCAACTATGGTAATTTCTTAAACATCCCTAGGGAGATCCCTGAACATGCTCGAATCATACTCACCCGTTGGTGTATAGTGCAACTCTATAGTCAATAACTAACTAGCTTCCCTAAACTTGACAACCCAATGGAATGTCCTACCAAGCCCTCTTAATTCTAGGGGGTGTCAACCTGTCTAATCAGGGTCAATAAGAAACCATCACCTGTCCCTCTAAAAGATGTCTATAAAACCGATGGTAAAATTGCATTGTGTTAGTAGAAGGTCCTTGCATGCATGACTCACCTTACCTACTGCCACCGCACTTTCCTACCCAAAACATTAACAACACCCACACGATAACTCATATGGGTAAATGTAACATAGGGTTTACCATCATATAAAAACCCATTCACAAGTTCCAAATATGCCATCACATTACACAATAATTCAAACCATTTCTTAAAACAAAATATTTTTCTGACCCAACATTTATATTTCCAAAACCTAAATCATTTCACAAACACACCAAAATACCTACCGGGACATTACTATTTCAAACTCAATCTATTTATAAGACTATTTATAATCCATTTCCAAAATCCAAGGTAATACATACCATAAACATGGAATGTTCCAAATGGGACATTATACCATATCCTTCTCCAAAACATAGTACAAGATACGAAACTTCCCATTTTCAAAGAACACCTTTGATTTTATAATTTTAAATTGCTCAAATTTTCACTTCACCTTTTGGAAATCAACAAACCATTTTAGGGAAAGGTGGAGGGGTGAGGAAATGATAATTCTTTTTAAGAAAAACTGAGTCCAAGGAAATTGTCATTTTTTAAATACCATAATCATTTGATGGTCTATCCTTGGGTGCACTTCGTGCACCCATGGGTGTAATAACATCCAATGAAATACTTATAGAGTCTATGTAACCATCCAAAAAACCATTATCAAGAGGTAAATTTTTTCTTTAAACCAACAAAATAAGTCACATAATAACAAGATCATTAATAAACATTTAAAAGCTAGAGGATGTATTCCAAATCATTTACCAAAAAGTTTCTAAAGCCGTAAAGTGGTATCCAAACCCTATATTATATCTAGATTATGATTAAAATCATGATATAAGATATAATAAAGGAAAAAACAACAAAAGCGATCAATTTAATCTAAGTAAAACAATGTACATTTTATCAAACACTTTGTGTTCATAACCACATAACATTATTAAGGGGGCCCTTTTAAAACCACTTCCCCCAATTTTTTCCTAAACAAAAACACCAAACCAAGACTGGAAAACATTCCAAAAGGATGTGAAACAAATTTATATATTATTTTGAAAAACTAAATAATCTAATAGAATTCATCCAAAAGTAAATGTTTGGAAATACCTACCTTAATAGAGTGTGGATGCGATGAAACTCTCATAGGAGGAATACTAGG
Organism: Viscum album; assembly: GCA_963277665.1. NCBI lineage: Eukaryota > Viridiplantae > Streptophyta > Magnoliopsida > Santalales > Viscaceae > Viscum > Viscum album. The sequence continues at coordinate 2,056,206,967 of OY728123.1, read as the reverse complement.
CCTCAACGAAATATTTGCACACCCCAGATCCAAATAAAAACAACTTTACACATAAACCCTAACCTCTAGGGTTCTTCCAAACAAGGAACCCCACCGACAGAGTCCAATAGAATAAGATAGGATAATATAAGGTTGAGAAAGATGAAGAAAATGGACAAAACCCTAAAAACTCACCTTAGATTTGAAGGATTAGCAGCCATGTGTGAGGAGGATCAAATAAAAGGGGGTTTGGGACCCCTTCATGTGCTAAAAACGACCCAATGATAGTGGGTTTTGATTTATAGTAAAAAGAGTGGAGGGTGGATTAGGGATTTTATGATTTTACAAATCTGGTCCCACTATCTTGTTTGGAAACACAGTTTCCCAAACCATGTGAAAACTGTGTGGTCACCTCTTTCTAAATGGGAAGAACCACACACACAGTTATCACATGGTTTTACAAACAATGTTAAACTTGTGTGACTTACTCTTCAAATACAACACAAGTTGCATGGTTACCTAGGTGAAGTCGCATGGATTCCCTTAGGTGTGTGATTCTTATGTTCCTCTTACTATCAATACCCAAAACATTAGTTTCCAACCAGAAACTAAAACTTTTTAATCGAGGCTCAAAACAAATCTCAAATATAACATCCAAAACCACAGAGAGAATAAAATACAATAATTTAAAATGTCAGGGTGTGATAATTCTCCCCACCATAAAAATTTTATACCCCCATAAATTTACCTAGCAGATATATAAATGAAACTCATTCCCAAATAAAAAGTAAACTAAAAGAAACTATGAACCTCAAGGTGACTTTTAACTCCACAATTCACACCCGACCATCACTATAGAAAACCACATTAGATTGGACAATGTTAGAACACATAATTATTCTCCCCACTATAAGAACTCAACTAAGACCACCAATCATAGAAACTCTTAACACGATGGCACTAAAATGGAAACTCCAACCACTCCACCTCGGGTCGTCTAACGTGGGAACTCGTGACTTGAACACATCAAACATTTCTAAAAATATTAAACAATACTCCCACTAGAACAAGAAACATCCCACACTAACTAAACCCCCAATACTAGGCGAACCCCCTAAGAGTAACTGTAAATGAACAACCAACCTGAACACAACTGTGAACATCAATTTTTTCCAAGAACATATCTCTCTAAATAGAAAAAAATAAAAACTAAAGAAAATTTATGAAGGGATAACCCTTTTATATATCCACATTAAATTAAAAAATTACCAAGGGGATAAAAGAAAATAGGTTTAGTATACATCTTATAAAAATTAGATAATTTCACAATAAGCAAGAAAAAAAATAAAAAAACTTTATCCATCTCCATTCCCATACTGGAGATAAAATTTGGTCCAAGTTATTTCGAAGAGACTGTAATTTTCTGAATGTGTGTGATCATCACACTGAGATATGTGGTTGCCGCCTTAATGACTGAAACATCTACTGCCTCATAGTCATGCGTCGATGTCCTCCTATCAAAACATCTTCTTCAGGAGACGCTTCCTAGAAAACTTCTCCCGATAACCCATATGACCACAATGATGAAAATTCTTTAGAGGATAGATATCGAATGTCTTTGAATACCAAAACTCGCCACACTGGTGGCATACAAGCAAATGGTCTTATGAATAGGATGGAAGAACCAATGTAAGAGGCTTTTCAGAAACATGCTCATTTGGAACATGCCTCTCGCCAAATGGGGAAACATAATGGGTGGATGAAGATACTAGATTTCCAAATTCCACCCTAGAAACCAACATAGATAAGAATGCTTCATCCACCATCTTCTCGGAACAAAGATCCTTGGAGGGTTGGGCTCTCTCCTTGATCTCTGTACGAAGACCCCAAAAATATGATATTTCACAAAGTCCTCTACGACTACATATAAATGTCATCAATCACCATAAAATACAAGAAAAAACTACGATGATCCATAATATTTGTGAGATTAACTAGAAGCCTTAGGGAAATTTATGGGTTCCATACTCTAAAAAACATCAAAACACAAAGCAAAAAAATCAACATCAAACCAAAACACAAGAAAAAACCCATCTCAGGACAAAAGAAATTCCTCATAATCCAAACACATATAAGAACAACCAAATATCCTATTTTTTTAAAAAACCACTAATTCATTTCAGTTTCAAAACATTCTTCCTCCAAGGCCACATTTCATAAATCAAACCCCACATTTAAAATCAATAACAATTCCTAAAATTGCTTTCCCTTTAAAAAAATCTTAGGAATACCATGTCAACCTTGAAATTAAAATACCCACCCATGGAACCCCATGAAAGATCACTTTTGTGTCCATCCACTTCCTCTTACATCATCCACCCAAATATTCCAACATGCACTTTCCACACTTACCCACACACATGTGAATTTCTTTGGGGAAAACCTAGGGTATCACTCACCACTTTATCATAAAACCAAATATTTTATCAAATTCTAAATGAACCTTTTCAATTAAAACCCACTTTAAATAAATCCTTTACATTTTAAAAACTATTTTTATTTTAAAAGACCACATACACCATCCAAAACACTAAAAAACCCAAATCACACCCAACTGTCAAAATGAGGAACTAGTTTCTATACCTAACTTGGAGACATAATAGTGGGTCATGACCCATGTAAGCATCAACACTAGGAGGACCATGAACCATGCAATCAGATTCCACAAGGGTCACAACTCCATGTGGGATAATGACATAACATCGGCTTTCCACTATTTTCAATCAACACCCACTAAGGAAAAAAAATCAAAACCAAGACTACCGCTAGAAACATGAGGTTTAGAACAAGTAAGAGTTCTTGAAGCACTTTACTTACCATCCTACCAAGTCGGGATAGTCCTAACCTAAAACTACTTGGCATCCCAAATAATAATAACCTTACTCTGATACCATTTTTTCATGAACAAAGCTAGCATTTTATCCAACCTGGCATCTAACTCTATTTGAGACATGGACTAAAGGTCATTCCTGATCCCCACAGGCTAGAAAAAAGTGTAATGAATCAAAGATAATCCAGAGGGAATGATTTATCCCAATAAATAACCTGGATAAAAATGAATAAACTAAATATGGATAGGTGCTAAAAATACTAAATCCTAATAAATGAATATAAAAATATATCCAAGTAAAAAATTCAACTGAACAACCTAGAAATACAAAACCAAACCAAAATATTCCAAATTGATCTCCATGTGACCTCATGGTCACCACCATTCACAAAACCAACCCACCATATGACTGACCTTCTCCAATAATGAGCACTCAAACCAGAACCTTGAACCTTCAAAAAAGCTCAGGTCTACTGACACTGAATGGTACAAGTAGGGTGTGATCATAATAGCTCTGTAGGTAACCATAAAAGAATACATACTGTTTGTTTACTGAAAATAGTCCCTTAATGCTAGTTTTAAATATAGATATGAAAATATGTTTTTATAATTTTAAAAAATGACCAATCATTCAATTTTTTTCAAAACACACTCACCACACCTATACTTTCAAAATGGGTTTACATTTTATAACCAAAACTAAAACCAAAACCTATATAGGATCATACCAAGAAACACTGAAAATGAAAAAGTCGTACAAGCTAACAACCAAGTGCAGCAAAATATATATAAGTAAATAAAAATAAAAAACAATGGCCATTTCCTAAATATCCCTATATTGATCCTTGAATGTTCTTGAATCAGACTCACCTGTTGATGTATGGTTCAACTCCATAGTCAATAACCAACTGGCCTCCCTAAACTGGTCATCCCAATGGCACATCCCACCAAGCCTAACAAATTCTATGGGTGACAACCTGTCTAATTGAGGAAAACAATCAACTATCACTCAACCCTAAAAAATATGCCAAAGAAACCCATGGTAAAAGTACATTGTGTAAGTAATAGGCCCTCACACATGTGACTCGCCTTACCTCCTACTACCGCACTTGCTTACCCCAAACACTAACACCACCCACACGATAACACACATGTGGAAATCTGTCACGGGGTACTTATAATATAAAAACCCATTAGTAAGTGTAAACTACGATATTATTTCACAATATCATTCTAACCATTTCTCAAAACACATTAAGTTTCCAACCGGAAATTTATATATCCAAAACCACAATAATTTCACAAACACCAAAAAATGACAATTTGTCCTTTACCATTTCAAACTAAATCTGTTTACAAGACTATTTATAATCCATTTCCAAAATCTAAGGGAAATAATACCATAAACTCAGAAAGTTGCAAAGAGGCCTTTATACCAAATCCTTCACAAAAAACATAGTACAAGATTCCAAACAGTCCATTTTATGAAGAATTACATTGAAGTTATATTTTTAATTTTCTCATAGTACCACTTCGACATATAGAGATAAATTAAGTATATTTTGAAAAGGGTAGTATATAGAAAATGATAATTCTTATGAATAACCGAGTCTTAGGGAAATTGCCATTTTTTAAATGTCATCATCATTTGTAGGTCCACTCATGACTGCACTTAGTGCACCCATGGGGGTACCAACATTAACATACATACTTCAGGAGTCTATAGAACCATACAAAAACATTTTCCAAAATTAAAATTTTCCTTTCCACCAACTCAATAAGTCACACAATAACAACAACATCAATAAACATTTAAAATCTAGAGGAAGTGTTCCAAGGAATTTACAAAAAAATTCTTAAGACATAAAGGGGTTTCTAAACCCCATAATTAGCCCAAATATTTATTAAAACCATGATACAAGATATAATAATTTCATAACACCACCACAAGTGCTCAATTTATTCTTAAGAAAACAATATACTTTTTATCAAAGACTTTGGGTGCATCAGCACATAACATTATTAAGGGAACCCCTTTAAAACCACTTCCATAAATTTTTTCAAACACAAAAACTCCATTACAAGCTATAAAAACACAACAAAATGATCAAACCATATTTATATATTATTTAAAAATACTTAAGAATCAATTGGAATGCATCAGAAAATAAATGGATAAAAAATCTACTATAGTGGAGTGAAAATGTGATGAAACACTCCAAGAATGAAGAATATACCCCAAGGAACAATCTGCACACCCTAGACCCAAAGGGAAAAAAGCCTAACAAATCAACGCTAACCTCTAGGATTTATAAAAATAAGGAACCCCACCAAGAGATTTCAAGAAACAAGAGATGATAAGAGAATGAAGGGAAAAAGGAAGAAAATGTCCAAAAACCCAAAAAAAAATCAACTTAGATTCGAAGGAGGAGCACCCATGGGGGAGGAGGTTCAAAGGGAATAAGGGTTTGGGAACCCTTAATTTTCAAAAATGACCTAGGTGGAGGGAATATCGATTTGGTGTAAAACATTGGAGGCTATATTAGGGATTTTATCATGTTGAAATTTTGGGTTCATCGCACAATTTACCAATCTATGTGCAAACTGTGTGGCCGCCATTGTCCAAATGGGTATAATATCATGCAATGCTACCGCACGACTTCCAAACCCTTTTAAAAACCCATAGCCCATACTCCAGGACTCCGATCCAAGCTACACGATTACCTGGGTGAAGCCGCATGGTTTTCCTTAACCACGCGCAGCCTGTGCACCCCTTACTGTCAAGCCCCAAAACATCATTTTGGAACCACAAACTAAACAATTTATATCGCTAATCAACCTGAACCTCAATCAGAACATCCAAAACCAATAAAATAATAAAATAACATAAATTCAAACATTTGGGGGTGACGTTGTTTCTTATTTTTTTATAAAAATTGAATTTTTGTCGGCTTATTTTAATGATTTTAGTAATCAACAATTCTATATTAATAGTATGTAAAATTCATCATATAAATATTTTAGAAACAAAAAAAAATTAATTTTCTATAAAATAATAATAATATAAGTATGTAATTTCCCAAATATTTTGTGATAGGTATTTATTGAATTATTCAAGTACGGGGTTAATGCGACCAAAATATGAAAATGTTTTATCTCAATTACTGAGTATGGTTTATTAAATGTATAATATAATTATAATAGAAGATTAGTTTTATTATTTATCCACTTTTAGGTTGGGTGATTTTATTTTAAGTTGTTTTTATAATTAAATCAATTCTTTATGAAAAATAAAAAATGTTACTTCATATAGCTGGTAGTCCACAAAACACATTATTAACATTCTTTTGTTTTTCTAAGTGGATGGAAATGAATAAATAAATGTTATTAAATTACTTTAGTAAAACATAACTATAATAATGATACTGATTTTATCATATTAATATGGTAATTATTGGGTTTTAATTTATTGATTAAGAAGAAACTATTAAGTATTACAAAATACTCACTTTGGGACTTTTAACATTCTCTTGGAATTCACCATGAAAATGGAGGTCTTAGGTTAACTAATTAGTTCCAATGAATTATGGACATAAGATAGGATTATAGTAGGAAACAAATAGAAGTTTAATGTAATTAATTGGAAGTAATGAGTTGGGAATAATGGAGTGTAATTGTCCCCTATTATAAGTGAATAAAAGGGAACTTTTCAGAACACAGTTCAATTTTCAATGTTATCATTACATTTTTAATGGGTCAATAAATCCATAAATTAAAATTAATGCATTTATCTGTGAATTTGTTTTAGGAAATTATCATCCAAGAATTTATAAATGTGTTTAATTTTTTTTCAATTCATTTGATCATTTGTTTTTACTTTTGTAGTTTTTTGTTATTACCTTGGTAACTAGTTTTTGATTAAGTAATTTTTGTTTTGAAAAAAAAATTAAAATAACACATCATTAAAAATTTGGGTTTGATGAACCTAAATTTTATAAAAAAATTAATATAGTTCAAATTATAAATAATAGAAGATTAAATTTTAAATTAAAACTCTTTATATATAGAAAATCATTTTTTGTAGAGAAATGGTGTTTTAGACTGTATGTGTTCTTAATATAATATATAATTGGTTACCAATTATATGTATGTTAATATAATTATAAATGTTTTTTAAAATTAATTTTTAATAAACATTTAAAACATATTAATTTAATTTATTAGTTATAATACTAAATATTAAAAAACAATTCTTTGAAATCAACAATTTTACAATTATAATTTTCATCAACTTTAATCTTTGAAATAATAATTTTATGTAAAAGTTTGAAATTTTAATTTTATATAATATTATTATGTTGACATAAAATATGAAATCCATTATTTAGATTTTATTTCAATAATTGGTGAAAAAAATAATATAAGAAAATAATAATTGTTTTTATAGTAAAATATTACTTATGTTTTCAAAAATGATATACACATATTTTATAAAAATGATAGTGATTTTAAATTATTTATATAGCATCCCGCCTTTTTATAACATAAACTTTCATTTCATTACACAAAACTGAGGATCTTTAAGGTTTAGTGTCTTGGAAACTAGGAACATAATACATGAAAACAACATAAAACATTCTTCTTAAACACTTGAAAGGCTTCTCCTCATGTTCATCCTAGGTTCATTACTGCATCTTATAACCTGGGGACATACATCAAATGAAAGGGTGAGCAGAAGGCCCAATAATTGAAACAAGGGAAACATTTAACATGTGAACTTGAGATACATCAACTAAGTCATGAAAAAGAACTTTAAGGCATGATAAAAAAAATCATGTGGAATATCATAATAAAAATAACATTTTTCGTAACTTTAAGATGTGGCTACATCATTTAACATAGACAATCATGAACATATCACCAAGGTCCATCCCCAAGGTGTCATTTGAAAATTACCAAGGTTATTCACCAAGATATCGTGAAAATTGTAATCTCTAGTGGTTACATCATTACCCAATGCATTGGAGCGCTATCAGGGCGCACCCTTAAATTTGCCTTTATTTTCATGTGAGCCACATATATCACCCTCAAACATTTCATAAATAACCCATATATCATAAAATAAATGGGTTTCATTTCATAATCATAACGTTTTAAAAACTGCTTTAAAGACAAGATCTTTACATCACTTTAAACCCACAGAAAGGGAAAGTGGGTTTCATGTATGTAAATCCGAGAATTTAAAATAGAAAATTTTGATATATATGTGAATACCTCTGTACAAATAAGAGATTTGAGTATTCACTTAATAACATGAAATAATTTTGAGAAAATAGAGAGGCATTTTGAGAAGAAAATTCTGCAGCATAACAGCTACGTTTCGGGGTTTTAGAAAACATTGAAAAGAGAGGGGAAATGGGTCAAACATTCATAAATGACCCATAAAACAGTAGAGGGACCAAATAAGAAGGATACATGAACATGGTAATGAAATTTCAAGGACATGCCATTTGAAATGAAAAACATGGAAGGAAGACAAAAATTAGATTTCTCTTATGAAAATTTGGCAGCCTAACAGCGTCACTTAAAACTTCTAAAAATGGATTGAAGAGATCAAATAGGGTCTCTAATAATATGAAAATAAATGATAATTATGATAGATATAGAGACCATACCCCAACATAATGAAAAGGAACTTGAAATACTTGACCTGAAAATATAACTTGAAAAAGATAAGGGTGAACGAATCCCTTAAAAATTTGGCAGCCTAACGGCGTCACTTAAACTTCAACAAAAATGAATTGATGAGATAAAAAAGTGTCTCTCATCATATGAACATAAAATTTCAGTATGATAGATTTAGATATCATACCCCAACATAATAAAAAGGAACTTGAAAGACTTGACATGAAAGTAGAACTTTGAAAAGAATGATAAGGATGAAAGAATCCCCTTAAAAATTCGGCAGCCTAACGGCGCCAGTTAAACATTCATAAACGAATTCATGAGAGAAAGATGGGGTCTCTCATCATATGAAAATGAAAAGGAAAGTAATATGAATATATAAGAACATCTTCCAACATAAGAACATGGAGTATAAAATAAATGACATAAAAGAGATTACTTGAAAAGAAGAGAGAGGTCGGATCCCTTACCTTAAAACGTAACTCTTAAAACTCAAAGGTTGGGACCTTGAGGGCTTGGGGGCACCTTGGGAGGACTCATTGAGAGGTAATGAGACCCGAACATCGTTGGGGGAGAGTGGGGAGTCCAAATTATTAGAGTAGTTTTGGTATTTATAGGGAAAGTGAGGGGACAAGGCATTAATGGCCAAGGGACACCTCAAAAGTGGTTTTCTCAAAAGCATGGGCCCTCCCATGGTACTTCCAATGGAGTTAGGCCAAATGGGGCCCCCAATACAATAATTCATCACCTTTGGCCAGCCATCCCTTAAAATATCTCATGACATCATCATGACACAGTTATGAGATCATTAAACATACATAAACCCTAAAACTGTATTTTTACTATTCACTGAAAATTTAACTTTCTCAAAAAAATCCCAAAATTTCACCTTAACCAAATATCAATGCTCTGATTTAAAAAATGAACTCCATTTTATAAAAAAAATTAAATATTTTTAATTTAATTTTTAAATAAATACACTATTCATCGAAAATTCATTTTTTCAGAAAAATCCCCAAAAATTTCCATAACATAATATCGACGCTCTAAGTTCAAAAATGAAAATTTTCTATATATTTTTAATTAAATTTTTCATTAAAAATCACTATTCACCCGAAAAAACTAATACTTGAATAATAATATATGAAACCGTTATTTAGCCATTTTATTGAATCACATTACTTAATCAAGGTGCCTAGATTATATTTATACTTTCTTTAAGTGAGATTACTAATCCATTTGGTCACATTACTAATCCTAAGCATAAAATCACTATTCATAATTTACTATTCATCAAAAATTAAGTTCATCTTATTAGACTCTAAATTTTGTACTGAACATAATTGTAGAAGACCATTTTTTGAAAATCATTACACATTTTTAATTATTTAAGGTTTACATAAACATTTTTTCAAATATCCTTTCTGTAAAATTCCCCAAAAATATGCATACTATATTTATCCGGACCTTTAAAAAGTCATAAACATCATTATAAAAAGAAATCCCAATTTTTATTTAAAACAAAGGATTACACAAGGCAGTTACGGTCTCCTTACATAGCCCCTTATCACACCAGCATAGGACCTAAGTGTAAGGTGTGCTAAGGTGAGAGAATCCAAGAGAGGCTCGACCAACATCGCATGAGTATTAATTTCTATTAGTTTGAACTTCTCACGAAGGCGATTCCGTTCTAGCTTCACACGATGAAGTTCAGCTTGGGTTTGGTCCAGAGCAAAGCCCAGTGGTGCTACCTCCTTCCCATGTTCTGTTATATGGGATTCGATCGGTCCAAGAATACTGGGTGAGGCCATCGAATATTCTTTCTATAATAATTAACCAAGATTAATTGTATTTAGAGACAATAATCAAAACGTTTAGTTTCCAGCGGTCATATTGACCAATGTTCATATAACAGTCAAAACCCAACGGTCTCATTTTAACTATACTCATGTTATTAAATGAAACATTTTTGTTGAGTATAAAAATAAAATAACACATAAAATTAGGAAACAAGATTTATTCAAAATTTTGGGTCGTTACAATTTATTTTAACGAAAATGTAAATATTTTATATAAAAGGTTTTTAAAAGAAGTAATTTATTCATGAATTATAATAATGTCGTAAAAGTTATAGTTTTTAGAAAAATCTATATTTTTTCATTATTTACCTAAAAACTAATTAATTTAGAAAAATGAAAAAAATTCAACTAAATATAATATTGTTTTTTAAAATCCTAAAAAGATACATATTTTTAAAATTTTAATTATAAAATTTATAAATTCAATTTTTAAATAAAATATTAAAATTTAATGAAAAACAATTTTTATTAGAAAATGAAATTTTCATTTATTAATTGTTTCTATTCTTATTTCATATAATTTACCAACTAAATGTATGTTAAATATTTATTAATATCAAATATAATTTATCATAATTGATCAAAAATTTCTTGAAATATAAATGCATAACTCAGAAAAAGAGAATTTTAATAAAAACTATTTTCCTAAAAAATAAATGATCTTATTAGTCATTTTAGGAAAAATAATTCAATTTTATCAATACTAAAATTATTATTTATTTTATTAATACATATAATTCATAAATTTGATACTCATATTCATTCCATATTTCTCAACAGCTAGGTTTCAAAGACAATGCTTAAATATTTATATTTTATCTAAATATATGGGGTATTCATTTATGTTTCGTGTTGCATGTGGAGAAAGCTATAAAACATATTTTCCAAATTTAATTGAATTAATTTATTAAAATATTAAGGTGTTGCATACTAGCCACATTAAATAAATTACATCCTTATAATTTTACTAATAAGATCATAGTAATTTCTATAGGGGACTCATAAAAAACTATACACTATTAGATGATCATGGGTTTATTTAGGATGTGGAATGAGAGTAGTCAACATTAAAAAAAATTATAATACCATTATAAAAATCGAAAATACATTCCTAATTTCCCATAGACTTCATCAAGTGTAATAATATTTATATATCTAAGGAATAACATCCCATAAAAGTGGAAAATTATTTATTGGATAATTATACTATTATGTGTTATTCTTTATAACTCAATATCTAGTAGTTTGAGAAAAAATAAATTACATTACAAACAAGAAATTCTAGAGTGAAAAATTAGTATGTGCTATATAAGTAGTAGTTTCATATTCTTTTCCTTGTTCTCATGGTTGTTTGTGACTATGTCCATTATTGTCCCTTGGATTGGTACATTGAGTCACATAATTTCCAACTCTCTTGGAGTTGAAGAAAAATATTTTTTAGCTTATATTTTTTCATTACACTTGAGACTTTGATGACCTTCATATCCATACTTATTGAAATTACAAGTCCCTTCATGTCAATTTCCTCTATGCTTCATCTTATATTTTTGACATGTGTGAAATTAAATCTTTCTTCTTTCATAAACGTTTTCACTCTGATTTATATAAGATTTCATCATTCTATTATATTATGTGTTTAGGATTCCATCTATGTAGACATTATTAATTATAATTCATGAGAGATGGTTTGAAATATTTACAATATTTCATACTCTATCACTTATCCTGTTAAGTTTTTCATTGGGATAGTTTCGAAATATTCCATGTAATTAATTAATAACTTGGTTTCTATAAGATTTATCCATAACGAAAACCAAATGAGTAAACATGATTAATAATAATTATCATAAAATTATCATAAATAACCATATGAAAAATTAATATCAATATGTCTCACAAAATTACACTATCATATTGGCCTATAGTTATTACAACTAAAATTGTATCAAACTCAGTTAAACTTGTATCACTGTCAATATAAACTATATCATTACCGTTTTAAACAAGGATAATTTAAGTTGGTTTTCTCATACTTCTTAACCTAAACATAAAATTATATATCCCAAATTACTATGAACATTATTAAAATATTCTAAGACCGAAAAAACATTGAAATATTTTCCCCCAAAATCCAACTTATCCTATATCCATCTAATCATATATGAATTAATATATACCATAGCTTTTGAATTTATAGGTTTCAATCTATGTTATCTATAGTATATTTCCAATTAGTTTTTCTAAAATAAATATTTTTAAATAATTTATAATGTTTTATACATATAATGTGAATTAGCCAAAGAATACCCCCCGGTAGGGTCAAAACAGTTTAGCATTTAGGCCTCTTAGTTGTTAACCAAGTAAAGATTGAGGTAATAGCTAATATAATCTTTAGGGGTTATTACCCCTAGGTACATATGTGCTAGATTATTCATCCAATTTTTTTATCTAGATAGGTATTTAATTGTTAGAAGAACCACATAATACTTAATTTACCAAAACCTTGGATTGTTATCCTATTCATAGAATTATTTCTTAAATATATTCTGAGGGTTTTCACAAAAGTACTTTTATCCTAATACCTAGATAAAATGTTCTTTATTACCTTATTATTAAATTACATTATATCCAAAATGGTTATATATAACTTTGAAAATATGATAAACCTTATCTTGTGGAACCATAAACTATCCTAAAAACTATTATAATCTTCAACTCTTTCTAAGACATGCTCTGATACTAACTTTAGTATCCTCGGGCTCATGTTCCCAGATAAGGTGCCATAAAAACAAACATTAAATACATTATTTGATACCAGAAGTATATTATTAGACATAACTATACCATATTGACAAAACGTAAAGTAAATATTTCACTACATAAATTCCCATGATCATTTGGATTTATAGCATTAAAGAAATAGGAATAAACATAAAATAATAAATCCCTTGGATTTTTCAGTTGAATAAAAAATATTGCACTATAAGAAACAACTTAATCCATAAAAATAATTTTACATTTCCCAAAAATTATCCCATCAATCTATCATATTTGACATATTAGGCGTAATGATTTTCTTCATAACCTAGTGAAATGGAAACATAAGAAAGGTTTGATCTAAAACACTCAGTAATGGAACCATATAACTATATATATCTAAAACATAATCATGTCATACATAATATATCAAGGGTAAATAATATGAATAATTCCATTTTCAAATGAAACACAAATCATGCTATATCTATGAAAATAAATGAAAACATGGATAGAAATAATTATTGATCACATATTTACTGAATTCATAATGTCATGAATAAAAACATGTTGTCAATCCCTTATGATTAGACATTATAATTGTATTTGTAGTGGAATACACTCAAACTCCATCTATTTTATCTCATGATACTTGTGGATGCATTAATAGGAAATGTCGCGACCATCCCAGTGGGACCCATGTCGTTACTCCCCATACCCGCCAACAATAGGCCAGGGGCTGGTAACTAGCAGGAGTAGGAATATCACTAACATGGGAGGCATTGTCTAAGTACATGTATTCATGCACACATCTACAAGACCAAAAATGCTTAAAAGTAAAAAAAACATTAAGGAACAAAATGCATGCATACAACTAAACCCAACTAACAGAGTATAATGGGAAGTAAGGTAATCAAAGTAATGTGAGCCAAAAATACAAGCCCACCAAAAATAAGAGAGTCTACAAACTACAAGTCCAACCTTTAAACACAAAGAGTTACTGGGACTGAAGCTCGTAGCTGTAGGAACACCTCAACCTGTAGCGAACTCAAAAATCCTAGTTCGGTCCTGGTCTTCCATAGGCTCCGTCAAAAGGTCGCTCTTCTGCACAAGACGCGGCACATGCGGGAAAATCCCATACAAGGGTGAGTATAACAATTATAAGTAGACGACCCCAAAAACCACAAATAATTACACAAATTAAAGGTATAGTCCACTCTACATAGTGTATGTATACTGAACATATAGCAAGAGAAACCAAATCCAGATATACTCAAAACTCAGACCCATAGTCTAGATACAAGTCACACAACTGTATAACCATTATGGGGATTGAGTTCGAAGGTTCCACAAAGAAATAATCTGGGAGAACTTACTCCACAAGTTTGATATTACTAACAACATCCATACGAGAAGTACCATTCATTGGGAAAGGTCAGGAGAGATAGATACAATAATTCCAGGAGAAAACACTCTTGTGTGGAAAAATATCATGATACATAGATGAGGATCACTTCCAGGTCCTTGTTCGATAGAACGATTCATCTGGATTCACCTACTAAGTAAAGGATCAACGTACTATGGGAATAGTCACATCGATACCTGACTCTACCTTGGGTCAAGAATGGATAGAGGATCTCACTCTTGGCCTCTCTAAGGGATACCAAACTCTGTCTTAGATTGTCCTGCTAGAGGGATCGTACTCTTGTTGATGGAATTGATACCTCACATTCAGGGGAATGAGAAAATTGTGGGGGAAGTAACCCAAATGAAATATGTCCAAGATATGGTGTACAAAAGGTTTAATCCATGTTCCAGAATATAAACAACATGTAGAAGGGGTCACATGCTATGTCTCAAGACTTTGGGTATTGCTCGTGTGTAACGACCCGAGTTAGAGAGAACATGATGTGTAGAAAGGTAAGTACACTGTGTGTAGGACGGACCACATGCCATGTCAGAGTAACTGGGGTTCCCTCTGTGTATGTGGTTGTGTGCCTGTACAAGGCTTCTACCCATGTGTCATCCCATGTAACTGGTACACGGGGTGACTCCTGTTACTAGTCTATTCTTGTCATGGGGTGGATTACATGGCTGTGTACACCACCCTGTGTCTGTGTATCACCTAGGATACACACCAAGTAATGTGTAAGGACCCACACATTGTGTTCTTTTGAGAAAACTCCATTTCATCACCTCAAGCATCGTGGAACCCTAGCCACCACTTAGACAGACCCACATGTTGTGTTCTTCGGGTTACATGCCATGTGTTCTAGAAATTTCCAGAATCACAGGTTCTTCATCGGTGCGCCTTCAATGATGTTCGTTCATTGATCAGGCCACCTGACCATCATGAAACTCCAAGTTTGAGGTCACCCCGACACCACAAGGTTTTTTCTGTGTGTTTCAGGCCTCTGATCGGCCCCAAAAACAAGTACCAATTTACCCGCATGAAGAACACTCAAAGAAGGAGAACTCTAGAACCATGTCCATTCATCCACTTATATCATCATTGCACCTCTGCTGGGTCATCACGATACCAGATCTACATTTTGGGATCGTTTCACCAAGAAACGGACATGCAAAAATTCCTCATTCATATCCCCATGAAGAACGTGAAGAATGCGGGGCAGAGGGAGGAATAAAAGAAACAATAAAGGAGAAATGAACCTATTTCATCATTTTTCACGTCGTTAATCTACTCCTGTTAGAAAGTTTTAATGGGGAAAATTAAAACATTAAACATAAAAAAATAAATTCGAGGAACGAATGTGATAAAGAAAATCCATCCGACTAGAATGACGATGCACGGGTAAACCGGTTCGTGGGTTGATCTAAATTCGTTTTTTAATTAAAGAATGGGGAAGAAACAATCTAAAACACAAACCCTACCTCGAGAATGGATAGATTGCTGACGAAGGAAATCATCTGTCATCATCATCGAGATCCTCCAACTCCGTTAGCGCAATGATTTTTACATTTGATCGATTTCATTCGTCACCGAGAGGACTCTCTAAATCTCTAAGAAGTTATCTCAATTTCCCCCCGTATACAATTCAATTACCCCATTAAAATAAGGGAACACAATTCAGAATTATTTCACAATGCAACATTAATGAGTCATCATTACTGATTCTGAGTCATTATGGTGCAGCATTAATTTCAAAAACTGATGCCCTGTTGTTGCACAACATCGAATCTTTCTAAATAAAATAAAATAAACTTTTAGAATTATTTTATTTTGTCTCATTTTATTTTACTAAAAACATATAAAAATTAACTTTTAAAATAAACCCATGTTGGATGATGTTAGGCCCGTTCTTATGTAAGTTCATCGTCCTGGATGCAACGGTGCCCTTAGATTTTCAATTCGAGCATCTGTTTGGGAATTTCCATAGCCGCTCACACCCGCCAACTCACTTTACTTAAAAAAAAGTTCAAACCACTATTTTGGGCTCATCTTTCCTCAGAATCACATGCCTTCATAAATATTGGTCTTGTAATAATTCCATATATTATTTAAAAAATACACAGAAAAATCTAAGATATTCCCACCTTAGGGATTTGCATCCTCGAAAAGCTAAAACAAGAACAACTCAAAAAGATGTGGGTACTGGGCACAGATTTGAGCCTCATTCCCCAAAGTGCTCTCTTGAATATTCCAGTGCTACCACCGAATGCGCACCAAGGGAATCAATCACCCACGAGATATCCTCTCTTGCTGATCCTCGATCTCCACTGGGTACTCCGCAAAGGTCTCTCCATCCTCAATGTCCAGCTCACCCCAGTTGATGATGTGTGATGGGTCATGCACATAGCTCCCCAACTGGGACATGTGGAAGAAATCATGTACCTGGTGCATCTTTGGTGGTAGAGATAAGCGGTACGCCACCTCAAAAACTTTGGGCAGTATCTGGAAAGGTCCGATGAACCTCGGAGATAGGTTCCCACCCCAGCCAAATCATTGTAACCCTCGTCGAGGTGAGACCCGAAGGAAGACATCATCTCCCTCATCGAACTCCATAGGTTTCTATCGCCTATCAGCATAACACTTCTGCCAGATCTGTGCAGTCTTCATCTACTCCTGGATGATCTACACCTTTTCGGGGGTATCTCACACTATCTCTGGACCCTTGAGTGCTGACTCTCTAAGGTCGGTCCAACAAAGCGGTGATTGACAGGGTTTCCCATATAAATCCTCAAATAGTGTCATACCAATGGTGGTGTGGTAGCAATTATTGTATAAAAACTCCCCCAGTGTCAGGTGGTCCTCCCAACTATGACCAAATTCCAAGATATAGGCATGCAACATATCCTCCAAAACTTGAAGGGTCCTCTCTATCTGACCATCTGTCTGGGGATGGAACGTTGTGCCCAAGCATATATGAATCCCAAAAAACCTCCTACAATCCCATCCACAACCGGGATATGAAGTGGGAATCTTGATGTGAGACTATTTTCGAATGGATTCCATGAAGTCGAACTATAACCTTCACGTAGAGGCATCCCATGCTCACTACGGAACTCTTCTCTCTGATGGCTAGGAAGTGGGATGACTTGGTGAGTCATTCAACGATCACCCAGATGGAATCATGCCCCTTAGATGTATGTGGTAATCCTATTAAAATGTCCATCAATATTCCATCCCACTTCTATTCTGGAACATCTAGGGGTGAACTAACCCTACTGGAACCTAGTGCTCAGCCTTCTCCAGCTGGCATGTAAGGCATCGAGAAACATGCTCTGCTACTGCCTTCTTCATTCCTGACCACCAGAACTAGTTTCGGAGGTCCTGATACATTTTTTCCACTCCAGTATGTACCTTCCAGAGGAATGTATGAAACTACCTTAGTAATTCCTCCCATAATTCCACTGGTACAACAGTGCATCCTTTAAAAAGAACAATGTTCTCCCCACATTGCGAATATCCATAAGGAGCATGTCCTATGGATAAATAGGCACGTAATGTCTCACAGTCAGCATCCCCAAGTTGTTACTCTCTAACTCATTGTAATAGTGGAGGGGTGACAACCATCGACTGAAGGTAATATGCATCCTATCTGTCCACAAAGGAAAACTATAATGAGATAAACTGTTCTATCTGCTCACTAAGCAGCTGCGAGCTCGATCTCTTGGTAAGTTCATCTTCCACCTTGATCACATTCCCAAGAGTATTGATGATCTCAAAATATTATTCTTGGAGGAACTCTATCGAAATCCTATTTCTCAGATTCAGTTCCTTCTCTGAGAAGATGTATTTGAGGCTCTTGTGGTCAGATTAGATGATGAACGGCTTACCCATAAGGTTGTGTCGCCACATCTTCAATGCGATGACCACCACTATCAACTTGATATCATGGGTCACATAGTTCTTCTCTTGTTTCCTAGTTTGGTGTGAACCGTAAGCAATCACAGCATGTCTCTGCATCAGGACACATCTAATCCTGGTCCCTGATGTGTCTCAGAAAACTATGTACTCAACACCCTCCTCTGGAAATCTCAAAATCTGGGTGCTCATTAAACTCTCTCTCAACTACTCGAAAGCCTGATGGCACTTCTGCATCCACAAAATGGGTTTCCCCTTCTTTTTCAAGGTTGTCATCAGTGCTGATATCTAGGAGAAATCATGAATGAATCGTCGGTAATATCCTACCAACCCAAGGAATCTCCGTACCTCCACCACACCCCAAGGTGGTTCACATGATAACACTACCTCCACCTTGGATGGGTCCACATCTACTCTACATACTGAGATGAAATGTCCTTGAAAGTGGAACTACTAAATCCAGAACTGGCACTTCAAAATCATCCCATAATTCCAGTGCTCCCAAAGTATGTATAGAACCATTCACAGGTGTATCTCATGCTCCTCCTCTGACTTTGAGTACACAAGGATGTCTTTGATCAATAACACAAAGAAAGATTCTAAATATGGCTGGAAGATCTGGCTCATAAGTCCTATGAATACTACGGGGTCATTCATTATGCTGAAAGGCATCACCATGTACTCATAGTGACTGTTGCAGAATATGAAATTCATCTTTGGTATATCCTTATCATGTACTTGTAACTGGTTGTAACCAAATTGAAGGTCAACCATCAAGAATAATTGTTCCCCTATAAGTTGATCGAAGAGGTTGTTGATCCTCAATAGTGGATACTTGTTCTTCAGCATCACCTGTTTCAGGCGTAGGTAATTCACACACAGCCTCAAACACCCATCTACCATCTTGGAAAAAAAATTGGGGCTTCCTAGGGGGAAATGATGGGTCTTACGAAACCCTTGATCTGCAAATCCTCCAACGGCACCCTCACCTCGCAAAGCTCTATGGTTTCCATTCAATATGCTGGTGGGGAAATCAGTGTCTTCCTAGGGTGTAAGTCAATGCATAAGTCGATCTCTCAGCGGGGAGGTAGTCCTGGAACATATTCGGGAAAGGCGTCCTCGTACTCCGTCACTACTATTGGGAACTGGAAGCTCACAACATCTACTACTCTAAGGGTAAGTCTAGCCAACTCATGAGTGTTTGGATGCACCCTCTTGTGCATGATCCCATTCTGTGGTGCATGGGTCTCCTTTTCAACAAAAAAGTAAAACCTTGTCCCATCATTTCAGACACGCTGCACTCTTCGCCCAAATCAGTCAATATGGGCAAGGACCAAAGATAGCCAATCCATACTGAGAATGACGTCGTAAGGTCTCAACGCTACCACCAAGAGTTTCCAACCAAAACACTAACCTGCAAGGGTAAGATCACACTCTCTACAAAGGTGCATGACCATAGAGCCTCCTCCCGTAGGTGTCTCCATGTGTAAGGGTCGAGTCAATGGCTCTACCAGTTCCTCTAGGTTTTGAACCAGACATGTGGAGAGGAAGTAATGACTAGAATATGTGTCTATAAGTACAGAAGCTAAGGTATAGAAGACACAGATTGTACCTCAGATCATCCTTGGAGTCCATGGGTCATACGCCTCGACCGCATGCAGCTATCCTCGCCCATATCCCCCAGCTCCATGAGCCTGGTTCGGGCCTCCAGGGGGTGGTGGTAGAAGTAGGTCGTAGAATCTTCCACCACAAGTATCTCTCCCTGTGCCTCTTCCACGTCTGCCGCCTGGAGGGTATATCTGCTCCACCCTATGGCTCTCCCTTGGTGGTCCATCCACCACTTCTCTGTCAGCAGCTCGACGAGTTGGACTGTAACACCCGAGACTTTTTTTAGAAATATTTTGATTTTATGTTATATAAATCATCAAAGAAATCTTTCACTACACACAACACTAGCTTGGTTTGCTTTACACGCAACCGCGACCTTCCTCGATAGCTTGCGTCGTACGCAATACCGAGTTTCACTAAACAACGATATGCCATTAAAATATTATTAAAACTAGCCGTTATGAATAGTAATAACCACTTTTTGAAATTTTGTAAATTTTCTTTTTCAAAATGGACTTCATTTTTGGATTCGGAATATCAAAATTAGCTTAGGATGAAATTTTGGAACTTTTCGGATAACTTTCATATTCTGATGAATAGTGAAAATTACTAAATTTTAATTAAAGCCCACTTTTTTAATCGAAATAATTAATAGTGATAAATTATTAATTTGAGTGGTTTTAAAGTATATTTAGAATATAATTTTACAATTTAATACAATGTTTTTCATTGGATGTAATTTCACATTTAAACCAGACATAAACAAGTGTCAATCTTTAGATAGTTATTATCTCTTAAAAACACGCTATATTTTAATTAAAATCAACTTTTTTCATAGCAATACTTTATATGGTTAAATTATAATATTTATTATTTTTAAAGTATAAATAGAATATATTTTTACCATTTAATATAGTGTATGTCATTAGCATTAATTTTACTTTGAATTCATAGGTAAAAAAATTTCAATCTTTGGAAATGTTTTAACTTTTAAAACCCGTTTGCTTAACAACGGGATTAATTTTAAATTAATTACTGCAACTTCTGTGTTTTGAATTTTGAAAAATGGATTCCATATTTGGAATTAGTGGGTCCAAATTATGTTAATAGGTTACTTTTATATTTTGATATTATGAATAGTAACTACGTTAATTTTTTTTATTTACTACGGTTAAAGGTAAATAGGGTAATTCAAGGTTAAAAGAATATTATAATAATTCAAAATTACCTTTACACTTGTCCTAACCATATTGGATGAGTATTGGCCGACCATAGGCATCCTTGGGTCGATTTTAGGACCCCCATTGAGCCACTTGGTAGTGACAATGACAATTTGGATTAATTAATTTAATGTAAAGAAAAAATTGGCATTAACAAAAATCTTTTAGTAATTAATTTTTATAAGGGGTTATATAAATTCTATTTTCGACTATAAATATTCATTAGAAAGATAACAATATTTCCTACATAATTATATTTGTTTTATAATTTTTAGACACCAAATAAATTAAATTATTTATGACATAATAATGATGAAATATTTACTTCATTAATAAATGATTTAAATAAATAAGATTATAATGATTAAAATATTTTCCAAAACATGTCCAATTCTGATTTGATGATTTTATTTCGACCATGAGTAATCTTATCTTCATCTTTAATGATTTTGGGACCTTTTGAAACCGAAGTTAAGTTTATAATAAAATAATATTTCCACACCTTCCAAAGGTGCTCCTCTCCTCCCTTATAAAAGGGCACCTCCTCCCTCTCTTCCTCACACCAATTTGAGCCTTCAAGCTCAGAAAACCCCTACCACTTTCTCTTATCCACTTCCCTAGAATCACCCTAGAGGTTCTGGTCTTCTTCAAAGACCAACCCTAGTGCCCTAAGAGGGGGTTAAGAAGAGGCGCGTCAAAAAAGAGGTAATATCCATTACCGATCCTTTCCAAATTCTTTCTTCTTCAACTTATTCATCTTTAATTTTTTCATTATGAAGTAATAACATCAGTATCACTAATATACTGATATATTATTATAAGTATGAAACAACCCTATTTCACCATCTATCCATCCTATGGAAAACGAAATCACCGCGCGTGCGTACGTACGGAATACCGTCTCCACGCCATGGTGTAATCTATTTTCCACCACCACCTTACTTGGATGGGTATGATGGTGTAAATAATAACTATATATATTATTATTGTAAATTTATATTGATTCTTAAATAGTATACATACACTCCAATACAATTCCACGATCATGGGAATGATATCTTCGCTCGTGCATACGTACAGAATACCGTCTCCACGATGTGATGCGACTCGTTCTACATGATCTGCATTGAATAATGATTATATAAATGAATTGAATGAATGAATATGACATATATTACACTAATAACATTCTGGAAATGAGGTATCTATAACCTAAATATAAGAATAAGAATTTATTCGACAAAACACGCATAAAAACAAAAAGTAATTAACACCCGAATAACAAGTAGTAATGAAATATTACTAATTAGAAGCAAAGAATATGGCCATATATGATATCATAAAAATAAGTATGATTCTAGAATAAGTCAATAACATTATTTAAATCATTATACAGGAGTTTCGGACACTTACGAACCAAAACGGACCTAAGGTAAGAGAAAATATCACAATCTCATTTTATCCGAGATTGTTTATACTTTGGTATTTACTGGGGTGTATTTTATCATCCACATCCATGTTTCCTCAATATGTAATATTGTTCCATCCACCTAAAATTGGTTAAATCCAATTTCACCCTTCGGTGAGTTTTTAGTAAAAGATATGAAAGGAATCTTTTGTCGTTTTTCGTACGAGGTACTTTTTGACTTTTCCGACAAAAGTACGAGAAGAATGTTTTTTTTAACTTATACGGCATGAATGGATTTTTAAAACATTATTTCCAAGAAGATTCTTTTAAAAGTTTTCAAGTTTATTTTTAATCAACTTCTTTTAGTTTAAAATTGTATGACATGTTAAAGAAAGGAAAATGTTTTTGAAGTAGAAAGGATATTTTCCTCGAGAATGGAGTTCAAGTGCTTTATCAAAATTATTTTCCATCTAAGATAATATAGGGTTCTGTTTATATCCCTATTATTACATTGATTTGATT
The DNA here is from genome assembly GCA_963277665.1 of Viscum album. Taxonomy (NCBI): domain Eukaryota; kingdom Viridiplantae; phylum Streptophyta; class Magnoliopsida; order Santalales; family Viscaceae; genus Viscum; species Viscum album. The sequence continues at coordinate 2,056,183,713 of OY728123.1, read as the reverse complement.
ATGTTGATATGGAATTATTTTTATGAATTCATTTATTTTATATGAATTTTTTTATGATGCCATGTTGTTTAAGAATCCCATTTTTACTACATGGGTTATGCGATGATGTGTGATTTATGATTCTGTGGCACACATAAGAATGGTATCATTATGAGATGGGTGGGAGCTATATCTCCCTCCAATGAATTGGGTAAAGATTTTATATCTCATGAGATAAACATGGCTGGAACAGCAGGTTATACCGGTTCAGTGAAACAGGACTGAAACGAGGAGTGAACTCGGTTTAGAAATGGAATTTGTCCACTAAGATAATCTTGGAAATTAGTATTGACTAATAAGAAATGATCCTCTATGATTATGTGTGTATGCCACAAAGTTTCATGTTTTACGTTATGATTATTGGGATTTCATTTCACTACTATGATTTATCCCATGTTATGAAATTATGCTCTCTTTTGCAGGTTAAGATTTCCAAAATGTTATGTTCTTATGAATATGATGTGATTGATATTTATTTTGTTTACCCTTAATGAGCATTTGAGCTCACCCTTTTGTATGTTTTCTTTCCCCAGGTCAGGAAGAAGCTTATTAAGTAAGATATGCCAAAAGGGACTATAGATATAATGAAATAAATGGGAGATAGTGTAGACGCTTTATGAACCAGTTGTTTATGTTTCCCAGTTTCTAAAGACACTATACCTATACGGTACATTCATGGTTTTGTTATATGTTGTAATAAGTATGCTTCAATTTTGAATTAATAACAATGTATGTAAAGTATGGTTCGTTATAGTTGGTATCAGAGGAAAGGTATAGTCAACCTTTGGAAACTAGGATTTTAATGCCTAAGTAAGAATCCTAAGGATATGTCTAAGCATATAACACAATCTTAGTGATTTAGAAATGACCATGAATAACCTCGGATAAGACCTTAAGTGTGAAATTTTATTCTTGATTATGTGGTTTTCCAATTATAATTAGTGTTGCTCACACTATTCTTCTTGGTTTTAGTCAATGGCTGGAACCCGAAGGAACCTTGTTAATGCGGAATGCGATGGGAAATGCAATGATTGTCCACCTGAGCAACCAAATGTTATGGGAGCTGGAATGAAAAATCTTGTAGTCATGCTCACACAACTTTCTCAAGCTATGAATCATGCAAGACTTCCAAACGAGAAAAGGAAGGAGCAACATTCTGTTAAATCCTTCATGAGGCAGCATCCACCTTCATTCAGTGGGTCTAATGATCCATTAGTTTTTGAACAATGGATTAGTACTACTGAAAAGATATTTTCAGTTCTTCAATGTTCTGAACATGATAAATTCATCCTAGCAGTGTATCATTTGGAAGGAGATGTTGATCAATGGTGGAATCTTATAAATAATATGAGGCAAAGGGATGAAATCGAGTCCATAGAATGGGACGAGTTCAAGAACTTATTTTTCAATAAGTACTTCCCTCGTATTCTCCGAACAAAGATGGAGAAAGAGTTTCTTGAACTAAAGCAAAAGGATGATGAATCTGTTGGTACCTATGAAGCAAATTTTACAAGACTTGCAAGGTACTCTTCTGGTATTATTATCCAACCTGAGAGTAAGATCGATCGATTATTTAGTGGCTTAAAACCAAGTCTTCAAAGGGCCTTAGCCATAAGGGACTTCAATAGCTACGTGGAAATCGTTCGATGCGTTCTCAAAGTTGAGATGGAGATTGGAGTAACCCATCAGTCATATGGGTTTGATAAGAAGAGGAAAATGGAATTCAAAGGAAAATCTAAAGAGCACACTGAAAAGAAGATGATATTTCCCTTATTCTCAAAGTGTGGAAAGAAACATGGAGGGAGTTGTCTTAAAGGGATAAGTAAATGTTTCAAATGTGGAAAGTAAGGTCATCGGGTATTTGAATGCCGTAATGATGGGAAGAAGATGTCTAATGATGAAAACAAAGGAAGGGATGCACATAATGAACCTACTACACTTCAATATTTCAAGTTCAATGGGATGGGGCATTATGCCAATCAATGCCGAAATCCAAGGGTTGATGATGATGGTCGACGTCAACAAACTCTTAAGGCTAAAGACAAAGGAAAGTCACATGCAATTTCTATTAGCGATGTGGAGTATGATAACGATGTGGTGAAAGGTACACTTACCATCCACTATAAAGTAGAAAATGTTTTATTTGATTCTGGATCCACCCACTCTTTTATTTCTGAAGAATTTTCTAAGGGTATCACCGTATTACCTCAATAGTTAGATGTTGAGTTGGCTGTGACAACTCCTAATGGCACAACAGTCGCATCAAAATTTTATAATTCTTCCCCGATTGAAGTTTGTGGGAAAGTGCTTCCTGCAAATCTTGTGATCCTTCCTATAGGGGAATTTGATGTGATTCTTGGCATGGATCGGCTTTCTTTATATGGAGCTCATATCAATTTCCAAATAAGGGAAGTCACATTTCATATTCCAGATCAATCTATGATCGTCTATCGATGCAAGGATGAACATAACCTCCCAGTGGAAATTTCTTCCATCTTATGGGTCTTGATTCCACTAAATGAAAGTTATTTATCTCAAATGGTTGGTGAGAAACTCACGATTAAGAATATGCCCATTGTATGGGAGTTTGATGATGTCTTTCCAGAGGAATTGCCGGGTCTTCCACCAAATCATGAAGTTGAGTTTTCAATAGAACTCATACCAGGTGCTTTACCTATTTCAAAGACACCTTATATAATGGCCCCAATTGAGCTGCAGGAATTGAAGAAGCAACTCCAAGAGAATCCTGATAAGGGATTCATACTCCCTAGTTTGTCATCTTGGGGAGAAGTTGTTCTATTTGTTACGAAGAAAGATGGATCAATGAGACTCTGTATTGATTATCGAGAACTTAACAAGATCACTATCAAGAACAACTATCATCTCCCACACATTGATGACTTATTTGACCAACTACGTGGAGCTCAATACTTTTCCAAGATTGATCTTCGTTCAGGGTATCATCAATTAAGGGTCAAAAGGGAGGATATACCAAAGACGGCTTTCTGTATAAGGTATGGACACTATGAAATTATAGTGATGCCATTTGGTCTTACTAATGCCCCTTCTATCTTCATGGATCTGATGAATAGAGTCTTTAGAGACTATCTTGATCAATTTGTTTTAGTCTTTATAGACGATATTCTTGTCTATTCAAACAGCAAAGAAGAACATGAAGATCAGTTGAGAATTATATTGAAGACCCTGAGAAAGGAGAAGCTTTATGCCAAATTTACCAAGTGTGAATTTTGGCTTCAAAAGGTTGCATTTTTTGGTCACATAATCTCAAAATAGGGGATATCAGTGGATCCAGCAAAAACAGAGGTTATCGAAAGATGGTCGAGACCAACAACAATAACTGAGATCCAAAGTTTTCTTGGTTTGGCTGGATATTATCGACGTTTCGTGAAAGATTTTTCACGATTATCTAATCCACTCACCAGGTTGACTCGGAAAGGAGTTAAGTTTGTTTGGACAGAGGAATGTGAAGATAATTTCAAGGAGTTGAAAATAAGGTTATCCAGTGCACCTGTGCTCACACTTCCTTGTAGTGGAGAAAGGTTTGTGATCTACACTGATGCATCCAAGAAGGGATTGGGGTGTTTTCTCATGAAAAATGATATGGTGATAGCTTATGCCTCACGAAAATTGAAAATCCATGAGCAAAATTACCCAACTCATGATTTGGAGTTAGTTGCGGTAATCTTTGCATTAAAGATTTGGAGGCATTATCTTTATGGAGAAAGGTGTGACATTTATACTGATCATAAAAGTTTAAAGTATATTTTCTCACAAAATGATCTGAATATGCGCCAAAGAAGATGGTTGGAGCTGATTAAGGATTTCGACTTCTCAATCCATTACCCCCATGGGAAAGCAAACAAGGTGGCAGATGCATTAAGTCGACAAGACCATTCCAGATTATCAATGATGAGGATCACAAATGATCCAATATTTATAGATTTACAAAGGATGGATCTTGGAATTATAATGGAAGGGGGAAAATTGTATCTTTCTCAAATGAATGCTCAACCATCTATAAATGTGAAAATTAAAGAGGCATAGAAAGAATATGTAGAGTTACAAAAGAAGGTGAGAAATGTTCCTGAATTCAACCTTGATTGTGATGGGATAATAAAGTTCAGGAATCGGGTTTGTGTTCCTCCCATCCCAGAATTAAAGAAGGAGCTGCTGGATGAGGCTCATAGTTCTTCATTCTATATTCATCCTGGAAGCATGAAGATGTATAGGGACCTGAAAGAGTACTTCTGGTGGGATGGCATGAAAAGAGATGTTGCTGAATATTTCTCTCGATGCTTGGTTTTTCAGCAAGTTAAAGCTGAGAGACAGAAGTCTAAGAGGATGTTACAACCATTACCCATACCCGAATGGAAATGGGAAAACATCCCTATGGACTTTGTCACAGGACTTCCTAAAACATCCAAAGGAAATAATGTTATCTGGGTCATAGTTGATCGTCTTACAAAGTCGGCACACTTCATCGTTATTAGAGAGGATTTCTCTCTGGATCATCTTGCCAGGATATATGTAAAGGAAGTGGTAAGATTGCATGGAGTACCACTTTCTATTATATCTGATCGGGATCCAAGGTTTACCTCAAAGTTCTGGCGAATTCTTCCGCATACTCTGGATACAGAGTTGAGTTTCATCACTGCTTATCATCCTCAGACAGATGGTCGGTCTGAGAGGAAAATTAAAACACTAGAAGATATGTTAAGAGCTTGCTCTATAGATTTCAAAGGTGGTTGGGATCAACACCTACCTTTGGTGGAATTTTTTTATAATAATATCTTTCACTCCAGTATTCAGATGGCTCCTTATGAACCTCTCTATGGAAAGAAATGCAGGACTCCAACTTGCTGGGATGAAGTTGGGGAAAGAAAGCTATTAGGACCTGATATTGTTGATGAGATGGCAGAAAAGGTCTGATCTATTCAACAACACATAAAAGCAGCTCAGAGTCGACAGAAAATTTATGCCGACAACCGAATAAAAGACCTAGATTTTGAAGTGGGTGATAAAGTGTTCTTACGAATATCTCCCAGGAAGAGGGTCATGAGATTTGGAAAGAAGGGGATGTTGAGCCCTAGATATATCGGTCCTTTCAAAATAATGGATCTTGTTGGGAAGGTAGCTTACCGATTTGCGCTTCCACCAAATCTCTCTCAGGTTCCCGATGTGTTCCATGTATCTCTCCTGAGAAAGTACATACCTGATCCTTCACATGTACTCAGCTCAGAAGTTATACCGCTGGATAAAGATCTTTCTTATGAAGAACAACCGATAGAGATTCCGGATTGTAGAGAAAAAGTCCTACAAAACAAGACCACTCGCTTGGTGAAAGTTTTATGGAGGAACCACCAATTAGAAGAAGATACATGGGAGCTTGAGTATATGATGAGGGAGAGGTATCCTCATCTGTTTTTTACAAAGTGACGAATTTCGAGGGCGAAATTCATTTTAAGGGGGGTAGAATGTAACACCCGAGACTTTTATGAGAAATATTTTATTTTTATGTTATATAAATCATCAAAGGAATATTTCATTACAAAAAACACTAGCTTGGTTTGCTTTACACGCAACCGTGGCCTTCCTCGATAGCTTGCGTCGTACGCAATACCGAGTTTCACTAAACAACGATATGCTATTAAAATATTATTAAAACTAGTCCTTATGAATAGTAATAACCACTTTTTGAAATTTTTTAAATTTTATTTTTCAAAATGGACTTCATTTTTGGATTCGGAATATCGAAATTATCTTAGGATGAAATTTTGGTACTTTTCGGATAAATTTCATATTCTGATGAATAGTGAAAATTACTAAATTTTAATTAAAATAAACTTTTTAATCGAAATAATTAATAGTGATAAATTATTAATTTGAGTGGTTTTAAAGTATATTTAGAATATATTTTTACAATTTAATACAATGTTGTTTATTGTATGTAATTTCAAATTTAAACCAGAAATAAACAAGTGTCAATCTTTTGATAGTTATTATCTCTTAAAAACACGCTATATTTTAATTAAAAACAACTTTTTTCATCTCAATAATTTATATGGTTAAATTATAATATTGATTGTTTTTAAAGTATAAATAGAATATATTTTTACCATTTAATATAATGTATCTCATTAGCATTAATTTTACATTGAATTCATATGTCAAAACATTTCAATCTTTGGCAATGTTTTAACTTTTAGAACACATTTGCTTAACAACGGGATTAATTTTAAATTAATTACTGCAACTTCTGTGTTTTGAATTTTGAAAAATGGATTCCATATTTGGAATCAGTGGGTCCAAATTATGTTAATAGGTTACTTTTATTTTTCGATATTATGAATAGTAACTATGGTAATTTTTTTATTTACTACGGTTAAAGGTAAATATGGTAATTCAAGGTTAAAAGAATATTATAATAATTCAAAATTACCTTGAAACTTGTCCTAACCTTATTGGATGAGTATTTGCCGACCATGGGCATCCTTGGGTCGATTTTGGGACCCCATTAAGCCACTTGGTAGTGACAATGACAATTTGGATTAATTAATTTAATGTAAAGAAAAAATTGACATTAAAAAAAATATTTTAGTAATTAATTTTTATTAGGGGTTATATAAATTATATTTTTGACTATAAATATTCATTATAAATCTAAAAAGATTACCGACATAATTATATTTTCTTTATAATTTTTAGACACCAAATAAAGTAAATTATTTAAGACACAATAATGATGAAATATTTACCTCATTAATAAATGATTTAAAAAAATAAGATTATAATGATTAAAATATTTTCCATAACATGTCCAATTCTGATTGGATGATTTTATTTCGACCATGAGTCATCTTATCTTTATCTTTAATTATTTTTGGACCTTTTGATACCGAAGATAAGTTTATAATAAAATATTATTTCCACACTTTCCAAAGGTGCCCCTCTCCTCCCTTATAAAAGGGCACCTCCTCCCTCTCCTCCTCACACCAATTTGAGCCTTCAAGCTCGGCCAACCCCTACCACATTCTCCTCTCCACTTCCCGAGAATCACCCTAGAGGTTCTGGTCTTCTTCAAAGACAAACCCTAGTGCCCTAAGAGGGGGTTAAGAAGAGGCGTGTAAAAAAAGAGGTAATACCCATTACCGATCCTTTCCAAATTATTTCTTCTTCAAGTTCTTCTTATTTAGTTGTTTCATTATGAAGTAATAAAATCAGTATCACTCATATACTGATATGTTATTATAAGTATGAAATAACCCTATTTCACCATCTATCCATCCTATGGAAAACGAAATCACCGCGCGTGTGTACGTACGGAATACCGTCTCCACGCCGTGGTGTAATCTATTTTCCACCACCACCTTACTTGGATGGGTATAATGGTGTAAATAATAACTATATATATGATTATTTTAAAGTGATATTGATTCTGATATTGTATACATACACTCCAATACAATTCCACGATCATGGGAACGATATCTTCGCTCGTGCGTACGTACGGAATACCGTCTCCACGATGTGATGTGACTCGTTCTACATGATCTTCATTGCATAATGATTATATAAATGAATTTAATGAATGAATATGATATATATTACACTAATACCATTCTGTAAATGAGGTATCTATAACCTAAAGAGAAGAATAAGAATTTATTCGACAAAACACGCATAAGAACAAAAAGTACTAAACACCCGAATAAAAAGTAGTAATGAAATATTACTAATAAGAAGCTAAGAATATGACCATATATGATATCATAACAATAAGTATGATTCTGGAATAAGTCAATAACATTATTTAAATCATTATACAGGAGGTTCAGACACTTATGAAGCAAAACGGACCTAAGGTAAGGGAAAATATCACAATCTCATTTTATCCGAGATTGTTTATACTTTGGTATTTACTGGGGTGTATTTTATCATCCACATCCATGTTTCCTCAATATGTAATATTTTTCCATCCAGCTAAAATTGTTTAAATCCAATTTCACCCTTCGGTGAGTTTTTAGTAAAAGATATGAAAGGAATCTTTTTTCATTTTTCGTACGAGGTACTTTTTGACTTTTCCGAAAAAAGTACGAGAAGAATTATTTTTTTAACTTATACGGCATGAATGGATTTTTAAAACATTATTTCCAAGAAGCTTCCTTTACAAGTTTTCAATTTTATTTTTAATCAACTTCTTTTAGTTTAAAATTGTATGACATGTTAAAGAAAGGAAAATCTTTTTGAAGTAGAAAGGATATTTTCCTCATGAATGGAGTTCAAGTGATTTATAAAAATTATTTTCCATCTAAGATAATATAGGGTTCTGTTTCTATCCCTATTATTACATTGATTTGATTATGTTGTGATGGAATTATTTTTATGAATTCCCTTATTTTATATGAATTGTTTTATGATGTCATGTTGTTTAAGAATCCCATTTTTACTACATGGGTTGTGCGATGATGTATGATTTATGATTTTGTGGCACATATAAGAATGGTATAATTATGAGATGGGTGGGACCTATATCTCCCACCAATTCATTGGGTAAAGATTTTATATCTCATGAGATAGACATGGCTGGAACGGCAGGTTATACCAGTTCAGTGAAACAGGACTGAAACGAGGAGTGAACTCGGTTCAGAAATGGACTTTGTCCACTAAGATAGTCTTGGAAATGAGTCTTGACTAATAAGAAATGATACTCTATGATTATTTGTGTATGCCGAAAAGTTTCATGTTTTATGTTATGATTATTGGGATTTCATTTCACTACTATGATTTATCCCATGTTATGAAATTATGCTCTCTTTTGCAGGTTAAGATTTCCAAAATGTTATGTTCTTATGAATATGATGTGATTGATATTTCTTTTGTTTACCCTTACTGAGCATTTGAGCTCATTCTTTTGTATGTTTTCTTTCCCCATGTCAGGAAGAAGCTTATTAAGTAAGATATGCCAAAAGGGACAATAGATATGATGAAATAAATGGGAGACAGTGTAGACACTTTATCAACCAGCTGTTTATGTTTCCCAGTTTCTAAAGACACTATACCTATACGGTCCTTTCATGGTTTTGTTATATGTTGTAATAAGTATGCTTCAATTTTGAAATAATTACAATGTATGTAAAGTATTGTTCGTTATATGGACAATCTCTATCGATATGTACCCTACCATCGCATGAGTAATAGCGCCTCTCCCTACATTGATTGGATCCAGTCTGAGAGCCCTGGACTGTTGATCCCCTATAATGGGTCCTCCTATGACGTCTCCAACATCCTGATCCATCTGCCTGATGTCAGCTCCTTGTTTCTAAGTTCACCACACCTATCATCCTGCTGCTGACTATCATTGGATGTCTCTACTCTTGTTAGAATCTCTCGATAACCAAGGCCCACTTGAGCACTCCAACATAATTTGAAATTTATAGAGGCACGACACTAGCTCAGATGTCCCATCACAGACCTCACTCAATGTTCTGAGCTCTGAAGTACCGATCCCTGACTACATCCATCGAGTACCTGGTGAGGTTTGTGGACCTTGATGAATAGTCAGTTACCATCAGACTACCTTGCTGGAGCTGAAGAAGCTCCTAGATACACACTGCTCTTAGCGTAACTAGAGATAACTCCTCCCAGAAGAGTTGTTCAAACTTTGTCCATGAAAGAGTCTTCTCATCGTGATTCTGAGTGGTCAGACTCCACCATCATCCCACTGAACCCTAAAGAAGTCCCTCTCCCAGGATCATTATCTGGTCCACTTGTGTCCTCACTAGATGGAAAACTCTGGTCACTGCCTCAAGCTAGTCCTCCACCACCTGAGGGTTGGGCTCACCTCAAAACTTGTGGGGTCTCTATCTCTGGAACTCTTGGAGTGCGCTAAGCCCTCACCCATCGTCGGTCAGTACTATAGGTACCACAATCTTCTCTATAGGTGGAGGGATTGCAGGTGCACCACCTGGAGGTAACATATGGGGAACTGGTCCCTATATTGAAGCCTCGTCACAGAGGGGGTCATCCTTATGATTGATCTTCAGAATCCTAGTGGGTATACATCGCAGAGTCATACTGTAAAGAAACAAGATGTACCATGGTTAACGAGTATATCTAGATAGATCACACAAAGGACATAGAAAACACAACCCCTTCCCATATAATGCATGTACCCTTATTTTACTTCCCCACAACTAGTGTTTTCATGTACCGAGTCGAAAATTATGTTATGAGAGTCCTGGTGTATGTATACATCATCCGCCCCCACCAACACTAGAGTCTCTGGCCTAAAATCCGTGCTCAAAATACACAACACTATTGCCCCAAACCGATATCACAGACTGTTGGTCATAAGGTAGAACTAACCTCCTTTGATACCACTCTATCACGACCCATCCTACTGGGTCACGCGCTGCGACTCCCCAAGCCCACCTCCAATAGGCTAGGGGATGGTGACTAGAACAGAGTAGGCATATCACTAACATGGGAGGCATTTACTATGTTCCTACACACGCACACATATCCAAGCCCACAAATGCTGAAAAGTAAAAAACCAATAAGGAACCATATGCATGCCTACAACTATACCCAACCTACAGAGTACAACAAGAAGCAACGTACCAGAAAGTAAACTGGGCCAGAATGAAATCTCACCAAAAACAAGAGAGTTTGTAAACTACAAGTCTAACCTATAAACATAGATAGGTATTGGGACTGTTACACATAGTCGTAGGAACACCTTGGTCTGTAGGGAACTCAGAAAGATTGGTCCAGTCCTGGTATTCCCTATACTCTATCAAATGGATGATCGTCTGCAAAAGACCATGCAGGGGTGAGTATAACAATACTCGGTAGAGGACCCTGAAAAATACAAATAAATACACCAAGTAAAGGTACATTCATCTCTACGCAGCGTATGTCTACTGAACATATAGAATGATAAACACAATTCAGATATACTCAAAACTCAGACCCATAGTCTAGAGACAAGTCACACAACTGCATAACCATGCTAGGGATTCAGTTCGAAGGTTCCACAAAGCACTCGTTTGGGAGAACTCACTCCATGTGTTTTATGGTCCTAATGACATCCGTCAGAGAAGTATTATTCATCAGGAAAGGTCACAATAAATATATTCACTCATTCCGGGAGAACACACTCCTATGTGGGAAAATATCACGATACATAGATGAGGATCACTACCATGGCCTTGGTGGATACCACGTCTCATCCAGATTCACCTTCAAAGTAGAGGCTCAACATCCATTGGGAATAGTCACATCAATACCTGACTTTACATAAGGTCAAGAATAGATATAGGATCTTTCTCTGAGCCTCTTGGAGTGATACCTGACTCTATCTCGGAATGTCCATCTAAAGGGATCAAACTCTTATTGATGGAAGTGATACCTAACATTTAGGGGAATGAGAAAAGATGGGGAACTAACCCAAATGAAACATGTCCAATATACAGTGGAAAAAAGTTTCAATCCATGTTCCAGGATATACCCGGCATGTAGAAGGGGGAACATGCCGAGTCATACAACATTGGGTACTGCCTGCATCTAAAGGCCTGAGTTAGAGAAAACGTTCCATGTAGAAAGGTATGTACATGACCAGTAGGACAGACCACACATCGTGTTCGAGTAACTCAGTTCCCCTCCATGTACGTAGTTGTGTACCTGTACACAGCTTCAACCCATGTGTCATACAGTGTAACTGGTACCTAGGGTGACCAGTGTAACTGGATTAGTCTGGTCGTGTGGTGGAGTACACAGTTCTATACTCCACCCCATGTCTGTGTATCTCCTAGGATACACGTTGAGTACCACGTAAGGACCCACACATTATGTTCTTTAGAGAAAACATCATGTTCTTTGGAAAAAAAATTCATGTATTCTCCTCAAGCACCATGGAACTCTAGTCACCACTTAGATGGACCCACATGGCATGTTTTTCAAGATATACATTGTCTGTTCTGGAAATTTCTAGAATCACGGGTTATTCACTGGCACCCCACCATTGATGACCATTCTTCGATCCGGCCACCCTATCATCAGAAAACTATAAGGTTGATGTATCCCCAACACCGTAAGGCCGTTTCCATGGGTTTCGGGCCTACTATCGGCCCTAAAAACATGTACCAATTTACCCACACGAAGAACGCTCGATGAACTTCAACTCCCAAACAATGTCTATTTTATATCGCTATCATTGTCGCACCTCTGTTGGGTCGTCACGATGTCAAATCTTTGTTTTGGTATCTTTGTGCCAAGATACGGGGGGTACAATGATTCCTCATTCATATCCCAGTGAAGAACGCGAAGAACACGAGGAGGAGGGAGGAAGAAAACAAAACAACAAATGAGGAACAAACCTCATACATCGTTCATCACGGCGTTAATATACTCCCATTAGAAAGTTTGAACGGGGATAATTCAAACATTAAAAATGAAAAATGAAATTACTGGAATGAACCCAATATATAAAATCCCTCCGAATAGAACAATGATGTGCGGGTCATCGGTTTTTGGGTTGATCTGTGTTTATCATTTAATTAAATAACAAGGAAGAAACAATCTAAAACACAACCCCTACCTCGAGAATGGATCAATCACTGACCAAGTAAATCTACTGTCATCGTCGACCAGATCCTCCAACTCCATTGGCGCAACGATTCACACTTTTGATCAATGTCATTGGATATTAAGAGGACTCTCCAAAGCTCCCATAATTTCTAAAAATTTCTCCCCCATCTAACATTTGATTAACCCATTAAAAAGAGGGAATGTGTCTTAGCATTCCATCACACTACAGCATTAATGAGTCATTGTTTCTAATTCTGAGTCATTATGGGGTGGCATTAATCATCGAAACAGCTTCCCCATCATTACACTACAGAGAATGTTTCTAAATAAAATAAAATAAACCATTTGAATTATTTTATTTTATGTTATTTTATTTTACTAAAAATGTCTTAAAATTATCCTTTTTCCTCAACCTGCGTTGGTCGAGGTTAGGCCCATTCTTAGGTTAGTTCTTCGTCCTGGATGCAATGGTGCCCTTGGATTTTTAATCTAGGAATCCGTTTGGGAACTTCCATAACCACACACACCCGCCAACTAACATAACATAAAAAAGGTTCAGACCACCATTCCGAGCTCACCGAACCATGGAATCACACGTCGTAGAAAAGTCTGGTATCGTAATATTTCCATATAATATTAAAACAATTCATGGAAAAATCCAGGACATTATAGGAAATAAAACATTGGGCTCCACCCATCACTTATTTATGTACCATGAATTCATAATTTGGGAAAATGAATAGTAAAATTTAGAAACCCCTTTTCCAATAATCATTTATATTGTAATAAAATTATAAAAAACACTGATACTTTTTTCAATATCAATAAAAGGTATAACATGGTCATAGCTCATCCAGAGAAAGAAGGTGGATGGTCAAAAATACATAATAAACCAGAAAATAATCATCCATATTGGAATAAAAAAATATGGAACACTTATATATCTCTCCATTCCAATAAAATAGATAACAAGATCATAACCCATCGATTGAAAGAAGGTGGGTGGTTAAAAATATATACTAAATATTCCAATAGTCATCAATCTTGGAATAACAACATACGGGCTGCTAATACATTTCCCTATTTCAGTAAAAGGTATAACATTATCATAACCCATATGGAGGATGAAGGTGCATGGATAAATAATACAAAGTCAATTACCCTTAGTAATAAATAAATATCCACATTAGAATACCAAATATATGGATTTTTAATCGTTCCATAAAAAATAAATTGAATACCATTATATGTAAGCATCCCTCATGCTAATATAATATAGAGTAGTGATGTATAGTTAAGTCATTTCGAGGATTACTTGATGATAATCCCTCAAAAAGAATAATTTTAATAGTTGTAAGGGAATATAACTCCATTTCAACAAAAGAAACATAGAAGGGTGTTGGCATAAATAAAAAACACCCATCAAAAATAATTTTTTAAATGGTATCACAACAGATTGGACTAAGAATACAATTGTTTGATACCATAAGTTCAATCCCCTAAATCATATGTGTGTGTGTATATATATATATTGGAATATAAATTCTGAGTCCTAACCACACTTAGAGAAAATAAATTTTAAAATGATAAGGGAAAATAAATTAAAAACATAAGAGATATTCTATAAAACATTTTTAAAATGGATGTAAAATACAAATTTTAATGTCACTTAAAAATGTAACTTTTAAGAAGGTGGAATCAAAGATTTTGAAAATAATTAATTTTAAAAACTAATCTTAAAAAATGGATCCTTGAAAATGATATAAATTTTTCTATAGGAAATGTGGAGAAAAATATAAAACATTTTGTTATAAATATAACCCTTTTAATACTTTCAAATTATCATTAATGAGAACCCACAATGTAAAGAGAGTATTAAAACATTTTTTGGAATAAAATATTATTTTTCAAAAAGGGGATCATAAAATAAAATATAACAAAATATTAGTGTGGGATAAAATAGGCATAGAAATAGAAGTTCATAGTGAAATGGTATAACTTAAGTTAAGGATACTTGAGATATCAATGTCCCTTATGAGCAACACACTTCTTGATGTAAGAAATAATTAAAAAAGTTTATTACTTAATATCAATGTAAATTAACATAATAAGAATATAATTCCACATAATATAATCAATTTTTATAACTTACCTAAATTGTAAGTCCAATAGGAAGAATCATAAATCAATAAATGAAAATTGAGTTACCAAAAATATTTACAATCATGGAAACAACTGATTAAAAACATTTTTTTTGTAAAAAAACTAATTCGAATAAGTATTTTCTATGAATAAAAAAATATTTCATAAATATATATACATGGTTTGAAAAGACTCCACTAAAATTAAACCCTGATGTATGACATAAACACGTATCATGTAATTAAGTTTTGAGATAAATAACCCTTACTGCTTGAGTAACATCTTAATCAAAATACATTGAAAGAGAGGGAATGTAATTGAACATAAAATATCATGATTAAAAGATAATTTGTGATATGATATATCAAATTTTCATCATGTGAACCTATGAAATTAAATTAAGTTTATAATATCAAACATTTCTCAAAGGAAGTAATTTGTCAAGAAAAACCCTTACCTTGTCTCGGATACATATTTCCTTTATGCCTAAATTTTGGAATAATAAATTATGTTCTTTATATACCTTTTTATGAACTTTATTCTTATATATATATTTTTAATATAGTACATTTATGATGATATTCATTTTATTTATTACATATTTGTTCTATTAATATTTTGGATAATTCAATTGTCGTCAGCTTATTTTGACGATTTTATCAATCAAAGAAGATATTTTATTAATATATTAAATATAGAATATGAGAAATCAATAACCAAAAACTAATATTTAATTTATTTTTAATATATAATAATAATAATAATATTTATATTTTTATAGTAATCCCTGATAGTGTTTTATATCTCGAATGGTGAATATGGTTAAAAAAGTTTGAAGTATCATTATAATTGAAGTATAATGATAATATTTTCATTTTTTGTGAGTGAATTTTAATTAAAGTGATTTTTAGAGTAAAATAAATTCAATATGAAAAATGAAAAATGTTACTTCATGGAGGCAGTAATTCAGATAATGAATAGTTAATGTCCTTCTGTTTTTCTATGTGAATGTAAATAAATAAATAATGGTTGTTAAAATAATATAATAACTCTTTGGTGTGGTAGTGATACCAAGGTTATCATATTACTATTTAAGGAATAGTTTTCGATGAAAATTACTAAGTTTAAATTTTTTTGGGTTATACAATAATCACATTGGGAATTTTAAATTTCTCTTAAATGTATCATTGTGAATGGAGGGTTTAGTGTCAAGACCCCCTCTCCATAAAGGTACCCCTCCTCATCCGATAATGAGGGAAGAAAGATAAATATTCATAAATCCCACAACCAATAACCCATGGGTTGGTGACTTACACCGAGGGTATGTCATACATGAAAATGGGAGTCATCGTACTCTAATAAGAACATGATCCTTCTCATAAAAAATAAAAGACCCCAATATATTAATATAGTGTTTTAAAAAACTAAAAAAACAAAAAAACTACATGTGTTAAAATAAAATACTTGGAAGTGACATTGATGCCCAAACAACTCCCTAACAACTACAAAATATACTAATTATAGCATTATAACTAACTAGCTCCTAAAAACTTGGAAAAAAGTTCTTATAAACAAAGTTTGAGACTAATATGTTTACTCAGTAGGACTCTCCCCCCCCCCAAATCCTTTAGTGGAATAGTAAAGGATGTATAATAAATCCTACTGAATAATCAATGAAACTAACCCATCACTTAATTAGGTATTCAATAATTCTAATTATAACCATAGATCTCTCACCATATATTGAATAAAACAAATAATATAATATCCAACATTATATAAAATTTAAGGTGCCCCATAAACAATTTCCCATTTCTTTTCCACTCTCTCCCAAACATCACGCATATTGATCCATCTCTATCCAAATTAGACACCTACATCAAAAGAAACTATTAAAAAACTTGTTCCTCATGCATCACATAATCTCATAATTAAAATCAAAATCATATGATCATAACCAAGTAGTTTCTAGGATCCACCATAGCCCCAACATCGTGTATTATACACAATATACATGTAATAAGCCTTAAGATACTAAATCCAAAAGTATATGTGTGTGAGATAACCCCAAGACATTATATCCCTCTAGACACATTTTAATGAAAAATTTGATCTTAGTATACCAGCATGTAATAATACTCTTTACTTAATAGATAAAGGAGTGTGGTAAGTCATCTATTTTTCCTCTCCAATAAAGATATTAGGGAAAGAAACCCCCCCCCCCCCAGAGTCAACTCTGTGCAGGTCACCCAACTGGCATGTGTGGGGTAGCATATGATGTTAAAAAAAGAATATATATATATATATATATATATATATAACTCTCAAAAAACACTAATGGGAACTACCTATCCATAACCTCAACTATAGTTACCATCTATCAGACACCTGGATTCCACCCCTAACATCTAGATAACATATAAGCACACAAACATATCTCAGGGGATTCCAATTAATTCTTGAGTTCAATATTTCATATTTATATAATTACCAACATATTATAAAAAATCAACCATCATAATCTAAATCCCAAAGTTAAATCATTTAATATTAATTATTATTCCAAAATTTCTGGTACACTAGGGCTCATTTTAAGCTTCCATAGAAGTTTCATAAACTATAAAAATCAAAATCCATCAAGAAGTACGGATAATAAATACAATTACAAGAAACCCAACCATATATACTTTAAATAATATTCATTAATAAAAAAATCAGCATATATTTCATCATAAAAAAAACGGGATAGCCTAGCTTCACCCTGCACTATCCGTCTCAGTACCATACTCCAGAATACTATGCATATCACCATCCATCATGACATCTTAGGTACCAAATTCTTCCAAAAACCCATGAATCCCTAAAATTGTATTTCTAATCCATCATCCATCCTAGGCTCACATAATATCTCATAGATATTTTAACATCTAAATTAAATGCACTAGGTAGCAAGCAAAAAAACAACAGTTAACATGGCATTTATTCCCTGGAACTAAGGAATCTGACCTTCATAAGAAACTATGATCCCTCAAGCCTTAAAATTTGTCTTTCTAAAATAGCTGATTTTTTAGCATCTTGCATTAACCAATTAATTTATCATAGGATACAACCATAATAATCGTAAGGCATCATCTATCAACAACTATATGATTTCTTAAATATGATTCAAGCATCACTTTATTTTCCAACAAATAAATAAGGGTAAACATTATACATGATTATTTATTATTTATTCATAAATAATTACTATATTTATAATATGTATCCAATTTAAAGATAAAAAACGTTTTAAATTAGATTATAACAAAAGATACCACAATATCTAGAAAATCACTAGGAAAACAATAAATTATAATTAAACACACAATAACACTACAGCCAAAACCAATTATTTATTATTATTATTTTGATTTAATATTTATTAATGTCAATTTCAATGTCAACCCATGAGATAAATATTCAAAAAATCACAATTTTACGTAAGTACAAGGACCTGTAATGAATCCCATACCATAACACTACAGCCAAAACCAATTCTTTATTATTATTATTATTTTGATTTAATATTTATTAATGTCAATTTCAATGTTAACCCATGAGATAAATATTCAAAAAATCACAATTTTACGTAAGGACAAGAAAAATTAATGAATCCCATACCATAAGACTTTCAATGTTCTTCGAATGAGAATAGAACAACAAGTACATATCTCTGATCACCCTTCCCTCAAGGAATCAAAGGTATTTATGGATTTTTTACCTTATAAATATAACCCAACATTAAATTAACTCTATGAGAAATGAAGTATACAAACAACACTAATATTCAAAGACAAAATGGGAGAATACAAAATTGAATGTAGAATAAACTGTAATATGAAGATGGAAAACTCACCTTATATCAACACATAACAATCTCTATAATATAGGGGTTGAATCGGATAAATGGGGATTAGAATTACATCAATAAATTTCTCATTGGAACCTAGGGTTTTATATAAATGTTTTGGACAAAGACAAGTTCATAGGGGGGTTCTACAATTTATTGGAAAATTGGAAAGTAGAAGACCAAGGTGCAACACCCTACACCGCGAAACAAGGATACTGACATAAGAAAAAACTATGATGTAAGGAAAGATACCATGTCACTGTATGTGTGGTCAAATACACATCTGAGAAACATGGTGTGATCCATTCCATAGAGTGTATTAATTATCATAACTATTGTGGCATAAATGAACCATTAAGCCACAAGAATTCTAGTCATAAAAGAATAAGGATATGTCACTACTCAACTATATGGTATAAAGACCCTAAAAAGTTAAACCCATTGAAACTTAACTACCAGCATTCCTCACTATTTACTTCCTCTCTATGTTACAAACTCATCTCCAAACTGGACTGCACAACAAAGCAGATGCCTCCACACTATGATCCATCTCTGTAGTTGAAATTACATCTTAACCCCACTTCTTCCTTCTCTGATCCCACACTCATCACCTACAACACCTAAAATAAAAAAATAACTAGCTAAACTTATCTAAGATGTAACACTCCAGGATTTCATAGTACTTTATTTCTTTAAAGTTATTCAATAGCTTTCGTTACATGCAACACCGAGTTTGAGCACACCATGACTTACAAAACAAATCGTTCAAAAAGAATTTATGAATAATATTAACTAAAATTTAAATTTTATAAATTATATATAATTTTAGAATCCATATTATGTGTTTATTAAACATACTATAAGAACAAATTCATTTCTCAGATAAAAGAAGTATTTTTAAAAAAATGAAATTTTACTACCTTTTAATGGTGTACCCTTTTTAATTCCAATATTTGAAACTTTTATATATTAAATTTAATGAAATTAAATTATTATTTAGAAGGGGTACATAAAATCTAGTTTTTATAATTTTTTGGTACTAATCCGATAACTTTCACATTTTGATGAATAATGAAAAATACTAAATTTTAATTGAAAACAACTTTTTTAAATGAAATAATTTATATTGTTAAAATATGAATTTGTATTGTTTTAAATTATAATTAGATTATATTTTTATCATTTAATATAATTTAGGTCATTGGATATAAATTCACATTTAAATTGTACATAAACACGTGTCAATCTTTTGATTGTTTTTACTTCTTAAAATCTCACTTTCTAGTTTGGACAACGGGAATTAATTTTAAATAAATTAATGAAACTTCTGTATTTTAAATTTGATAAAATTGACTTTATTTTTGGATTTTGAATATCAAAATTATATTAGGGTGGATTTTTAGTATTTTTTGTTTTGAAAACATTCAATTTTTGATGAATAGTAAAAAACCATTGCTTTATTGTTTAAAACCGATAATAATTTTAAATAGTTATTTATTTTATTTAAATTTATTTTAATCCAAAATAGATACATAATACCTATATAATTTCAATTTTATTAATTAAAGTAATTTTATAATATGTTTAGATATATAAAATTTTATTGAACTTTTTACCGTCTTTTACCCACCTTCTAGGCACATTTGAAAATTTACAAAAAAATGTAATTTTACCACTTTTGTGAATTGAATTTCAAAAATTTAAGAGACAAGAATAACATCATTAAGTAAAATTTGGTTCAAAAAAATGAAAATATGTTGTTTTGAATAGTAACTTTTGAATTTTATATACCATGGTTAAAATTAAATGGGGTAATTGAAGGTAAAAATGATGTTATAATTACCCTAACACATGTCCTAATTCTATTGGATAAATGTTTTCCAACCAAAATAATCCTTAGGAATAACATATGAACCTATTTTATCCACTTGTATTTGATTAGGACATTTATAATTATTTTATTTAAAGAAGAGTTAAAAGTGTAAAATTCAATGTTTAATAACTACACCATTTTTAATATAGTGTTCTACATAATATAAATTTGAATATAAATATTAATTAGTAATATAAAAATATTTCCTACATAATGGTGTTTTATTTGTAGTTTTTATAAATTAAATAATTAAATTTATTTATGACACAATGATGATGCAGTAATTACTTTATTAATGAAATATTAAAAGAATTAATGTTATAGATATAAAAAATAAATTTAAATTGAAACTTTTGATGCATTCCATGAATTTTACTAGTTAATATGACATATTAGGGTTTATTCAATGAATTGTTTTCAAAGTAATAATGTTGTTGTGACTTTCATAAAAACCAAATACTAAATAGTGTCAAAATTAGCATAAATGAGTTTTTGAAACAAATACTATTTTATTAAACGATAAAATACTCTAAAAATATGAATTTCATCAAAAGGACATAGATAAGAATATATATTTCAATAATTAACCACTTTGGGTTCTCTTGTCTTTTTATGGTAAGTTTTTTAACCATTTATTATAATAATACTAGAGGACATGGTAAACATTAAACTATTTAACTAAGAGTTAAATCTAAATGATATGGTTTATATGGTGACCTAAACTTGTATAAAACCTATTGGTTGTGAGAATTTCGACCCATACCCACCTTATCTTTGAAATAAATCAATTGGTATCCATTAGAAACCGAAATTATTTTATAACAAAATAATATTTCAAACTTTTCCTAAAGTGACCATCGCCTCTCTTATAAAATGGTACTTCCCCTTCTCTCAAAATCACACCTCCAAAGCCATTTTTCTCAGCCAAAACCTGACCAAATATACTCCCAACTTCCCTCAATTCAACCTAGATGACTTACCTTGAGAATAAATCCATCCTAAGGAACCCTCTTTTTCAAATCAAAAGGAAACACCCAAAGAAGAGGTAATTATTTTATCACCCCTTTCCATGTTCTTTTCTTCATCCACTTTCCCTTTCTTTGTAATTTCCATACCAAAATAATAACTCCAGTACTTATATATACTATGATGTTATTATAAATATGGTACACACATACTCATTATTCTGTCCATCCTATGAACGATAATGTCACCGTGTGTACGTGCGTACGGCTTACCGTCTCCACGTTGTGGTGTAATTTGTTATTCAACACTATGTTATTTGGATGGATATAATGATGAGTAATATGTATTTAAATAATTAAATTAACATTCTAATTTATATATAAAATTAATATACCATCCAATTTTATTCCTTTTAATTATGAAGTAAATGATATCGTGGATAGTGTGTACGTATGGCTTACCGTCTCCACGACGCGATAACATTCATTTCCACATTCACCATTCAACGATGATTATAAAAATATAAGTTATTAATAATTATATAATATATGACATAATAATTCTACTTTATATGTGTATATATATATGGTTGTGTGTACTTACATATATCTTATTCACTTACTTTCATTCAATACGATATGAAAACGGAAACAACGTTTATGTGTACGTATGAACTACCGTCTCCATATACAGTGTTTTCCATTTCATATATCTATTTATTATACATATATATATTCTATATATAAATGATATATAAATTATGTTTTATATTCCATAATTATTTAAAATGTTATCTATATTATATGATCACGAATAACAAGTTAAAACAAGTACGATAAAGAAAGCGATTATTATCCGAAATGTTAATTTAACATGGAAATCATTATTAAATAGGTAGTATAAAGTCATAAACAAATCATCTATGATATATGAATATGGTTCTAGTTTAATTTAATAACATACTATGGTCATTATACATGAGGTTAAACGTACCCTCGACCAAAGTAATGTGTAAGGTAAGAGTTAATTCCTCAATCTCATTATTATCCAAGATTGATTATCTGTAAGTATTTTCTGTGACATATTTATTATCCACATACATGTTTCGTAAAATAAATTTTAAAAATTATTCTTTTAATATAATTTTTAACTAAAACTTCATTTTAAATGTTTTAAATATTTATTCTTTAAAATCTTTTTCATTAATGTCCATGTTTTCAAAATGGTTTCAATGATTTATTTATATGGAGAATTTTGTTTTAAAATGTTAATTCCACTCAAAAGTTTCAAAGTGGTATGGGACACTTTGATTCAAATATCTCTTTTAAATGACCTCCTTTATAAATGTGTGAATTTTTAATGATTTCACAAAAAGGTATATTTTTCTCAAAAAATTTTACTGATCATTTTCAACTATGTCAACATCCTTTACTGGATATTATTTTTTATTAAGGTTGATTTATTGTAATACAATCTTCTATATTTTATTGAATGTGTTGTGATATGTATGACTATAGATGTGCTATTTATATACACCTCATGGTTTATGGTTTAAGTATTGACATTTTGAATGCTAGTATTAATACAAATGTTGATGTTATGTTTCCACATTTTCATATGAGGAATGCAGTGGACTTAGTAAGTGATGGGTGGGACCTACTATATCCCCTCGATGCATAGGTAGGTCTCATGAGACAAATTATTTTCTTGGAACAAGGACTTAACAAAAATTTTATGTGTAGTCTTGGCACGAGGCCTTGACTATGTGGTAATGATGTCCGGCATTAGGTATTCCCTCATTATGAAATTAATTATTACATGTGATTGTTTGGATAGTAGAATATCCATGTGAATGTTTATATGGTAATGTTTGATTTATTTTCTCTATATTATATTCATGTTTATGTTTAAAAGGATTTTGTTGTTATTACACATCTTTCCTTAAAATGTTATAGCTTCCGCTATATTATTTACCCTTACTAAGCATCTAAGATCACCCCTTTCTTATGTTTTTTCCCAGGATTCCAAGAAGTGTATTATGTTTTATATTCAAGGTTAATCTAGGTTAATAATTGCATTCTCAAGGGATTATTTATATTGTGTTTTATGACTGAATTTGTAATGTAAATTTCATGTATGTTATCTATTTTCCATGACAGATAAATTGATTGGTCTTTTGGGACTTTATTCCTTGTAATCATTCCAATGTATTAAAATAATGCACTATCTTCGAGCTTATGGGGTTGAGGCATTTCATGAGACCTTAAATTTTATGACATTTGATGCATGTATTTGGTTATTTTCTTTATTATGAGGTGGATTTTTTTTTGTGTTATCATATTTTCTCTCTTTAATTATTTTATTCTTAAACGGTAATGCCTCCCATTTTTATATATGACATACCCTCAGTGCCATTCACCATCCTATGGACTATTAGAGGTGGTAGTTTTGTGTCATTTTATTTCTTCCCTTATTATCATCCAATGAGGGGTAATTTGGAGGGGTGGAGGTCAGGAAAGAGTGGTTTCATATGTTAAGTTGATGGATAGGATGGAGTTTGGAGGTAGGAACTGGTGAGGAATTTTCATGAACCCCTCCACCCAAGGTGTACCCCTCCTATGTCGGCAATGTGAGGAGGGAGATAGTGACCCCCCAAGTCCCACGTCCATTAGGCCCCTAGTTGTCGACTAGCATGGAGGGTATAGTAAACACACAAATGGGATGTATTACCCTCTAAGAGAACACATGTAGAAGATGGAGATAAGACAGGAACCAACCAAATCCAAATCATACTACAATATAAAATAAATCCCATGTAAACATATGTAATTTAATTCAAGAACTACTACAAATGAAAGGGAAAACTATAAGTATCCAAAAAATTAAAAACAGTAGTGACCACGAAGCCCGAACAGCTCCTGCAACCCCAAGCTAGTAGTAACCGGCTTGATCTCCAACCTGCTCTGAGTGACCTGAAAATCAGTTTATATATGCATAGAGAGATTATAATAGTACACTCTTTAGGATCATCCCCAGATCCTCTCATGAAAAATTATATAAATCATCGTAAATTATATTGAACAAAAATTTAAATTATCTCATCACCTAAATAGGTATACAATGTTCCTAGCCTCGCCATGGATACTCTCACCAAGTATCACATACAAGAGTATATAATATATTGAACAATATCAAGGGTACCCTACTACCACATCCCCATTTTTTTCTTCTTGTCTCCAATGTCACAAGTCCTAATCATCTCTCTCTAAAAAGGTGTTCCCACAGACACCTGGGTGTAGCACCACAACATGAAACTCATGTAATACAACCACTAAGTCCACATAAACAAAGTAACCAGGTAGTTTTCAGGAGCCACCAAATCTTGCATAACAAGTATCATATGTCAGGCATTATACCTCAAGCCATTATATCCCATACACTGAGTAAGGATCCTCAAGAAATCACAGCCTATACATGTTACACCTAGAGTAGTCCATAGGAAACTATATCTAGAATATATGTGTGTGAATAAAGATAGGTCATTACATCCCTCTACACTTATATATAGTGAAAACTACCTGATGTGCCTGCCATTAGAATTAACTACCAAGAGAAGAGAGCGGGGCCAAAGGGGTTGTCAGCCATCCATCGTCCCACTAAAATGTTAGGAAAACACCCCTAGGGCTCAGAATCACCAGTTTGTTAGATTCCCTAATTGAAGGGGTGTATTAGAGTATAGAAACACAAAAATTATAGAATATACTATAGCTCACAGCCATACAATGGTAATAACCTTGTCTTAAACTCAACTGCAGCTAACGACTCTCAGACTCCCGGCTTCCACTACAAAGACTAGGTATCCTATAAGCACACAACCATTTAAAGAGATACATTAAATTAATTTATCCCTTTTTATCATTTGGACTTTAAATTAATTTATTCTTTAAAAAATAATTCACTATTATTAATTCCTCATAACATTTCATTATCATCACACAAACGTTTCTTTCCCTCCAGGAATAACAAAACCAAGTCCACAACTCCTCAAAAATATTAATTCACTATTACATCCCAGCAAGCTCCAACCCCATGGGTTAACATCATTTATTCAATCATTTATTAACATTATTATTACTTTCCCATATTCCCAAAATTATAGAAAAACATTCTAACCCACCAAACATAAGGGGGTCAACAAGGTGAGTATATGAGCTTCCCGTCATGTCTTTTCTACATATATCAAGAGCATAGAACTATCCTCCATTGAGAAGCTAAACAAGGAAAGAATGTGGCATACCTCACCCATCTTCTACCATTTTGGAAGGAGGGAATGCAAGACTATCTTCCTTGAGTATTTGGGAAAGTAAATCATATAAAAAACCAACATGATTAAGAAATAATCGAATCATTCATATAAAACCCATTTCATCATCTCTGGTGTCCTCCTCGACACCCACATGCATAAACTGATGCATCTCGCCACTCTAGGCATCAAATTCTTCCATAACCACTGGGCCTCGCAGCCCCCACATCTCACAACGTCCATCAAATCTCATAACACATCACAAGCAGTAGTAAATAAAAAAGAAACAATGATCTTTTCCCTAAACAATGAATTCTGCATCCACATGCAATGAGTTCTCATAGCTCCAAGCATAAGGCTCTTGGCCTTTACAAGAAAGAGAGTAACTCAGAACCCTATGAGGCATTATCTTTTATAAAAATACCAGTTCCTTAATCTGTCTTGAATTAACCAGGTCATTGTCAGTATGTTCCAACTATGGACAACCTAAATAGAAACCTATCATAGCTATCACAAATAATTAAACATTCTTACAGAAAACATTTGATTAAAAAAAATTACAACTACAACATCAACCGGATTAGTTTACATGCTTATTTATCTTTGAAAAATAATAATTAATCCCATTTTACCTTTTTTACCAATTTAATTCAAAAATGAATTGATAAAAAAGGCAATCATAGATATCACACTATCTAGAAAAAAAGAGGTAATAACATATGATCGATACCAATTTATTTATCTCGTTCAAATATTTTTTATTTCAATTACCTTATGTTCCAGTAGGCTAAAACATGCTAAATCTAAAGTTTTTTTTAAAATAATAGTGAATCATCGAACCCCCTACCTCATATGGTTTCTGATGATCTTTTCACAAGAACGATCCATGCAACAGATCATGATTGCCTCCCCCCGTGACAACTACATCCACCCGAGGACACCGCAGCATGACCGCACTAACCAAAAGCTAGGAGAAATCCATTAGAAACATAGATATCACATTCCCTAACATGACAATGAGAAATGGGAGAAGAAGGATCATAGAAAACACAAGAACAGAGGTAGATCATACCATCTATCGATGAAGGATCGACACTTACTTCTTAAACAAAAATAGGGGGTATGCATGCAGCAGGAAAAAACATCAATGAAAAAAGTTCCATTGATTAAAGTTTGATCTCACCACTCCTATGGGAATAATACACATCGAGAGAAATTAGAAGGAATGAATGAAGGGAAGGTGCCTGACTTTGGAGGATTATATCTGAGACTAACGGGATTCAAAATGGCTTAGGATTTCCATTAATGCATAAAAAATTAATCCACATGGTTTGACCATGTAAAGGCATCCCGATCCTTTGAAAAATTAAAATAGTTGTTATGAGCTTTGAATCGGCCTTAAATCCATTTAAAAAGGCCTCGAATACATTTTTCATCAAACAAAATGATAAATGAGTGATCTTTAGGGGGTTGGAAATATTGTACACGTACCGATGGTAGGAAATATTGTACACCTATCGATGGTTTGAAACATTGTACACCTACCGATGGCTGGAAACACTATACATCTACTGATGCTAACAATAAAAATGACTCACTAACACCGATAGTACAAATGACTCATCGACACTGACTGTACAAATGACTCACCGATGCTGACAGTACAAATGACTCACCAAACCTGACAGTACAAATGAATCACCGATGCAAACAGTACAAATGACTCCCCAACATCGATAGTACAAATGACTCACTGACGCCAACAATACAAATGACTCACTAACGTCGAGAGTATAAATGACTCACTGGCGCCGATAGTACAAATGACCCACCGACACCGATATTACAAATGAATCATTGACACTGAAAGTACAAATTAATCACCAATGCGAATTGTACATATGACTCACCAACATTGATTTTTACATATATCTCACTAATGACACTGTTCGAATCTGTCTCACTGATGACACTGTTCACAAAACTGGAAACACTATTCACAGAGCTATAAAATGGGAAAATTGTTGAGGATAAGTCCCCTTGACCTCCCATAACACCTCAAACCCTATATTTCAGCAAAAGAATGTGTCAGAGTTGTCTGGTCCATTACCTCATATACCTCTCAAAACATTCTCATCCTCAAGATTCCAAAACCAACCTAGAAAGGAAGCATAAAAAAAGGGTTCTGAACAACCACCCTTCGAGATGCCTCTCATGGTTCTCACCACTAAAGGAGCTCAACCACATTTAAAGGAACATGAAAAACAACATGACAACCACAATCATCTCTTAAACACTATCTCAGGGGAGATACCTCTCAAAATAGAGGAATTCACGAAAAGAAAAAAGGGAATCAATTTCATTAATATGATCGTTCTACAACCATAAATGAACATCATTACATGAAAAGGGTTAAAAATAAAACAACTTAGGGTACTAAGCATGTATTTTCTACTCATGTTCCCATGTATTATCCTCCATGATACTATGTTTCCACAAGACACATACCAAGGGGATATCACACCCACACAACAACTTCTCATTTTGGTCTGGGGTCACTATAGGCCGCTCCTCAAAGTTTTCATCATCGTCAATGTCGATCTATCCCCAATAAATGATGTGAGAGTCACCATAAAGAGAACGACTGAGCTGTGACATGTGAAAAAAATCATGTGTTTATCTCATCTAGAGGGAAGTGCTACCCGATACGCCATGGATCAAACCCAAGCCAACACCTCGAAAGGCCCAACAAACTAGAGAGAAAGATTACTCCCACAACCAAACCTTCGATGCACATGATGGGGAGTCACCTTCCGAAACATGTGATCCCCAACATCAAACTCCAAAGGTTTCCAACTTTGATCAGAATATGATTTATGACGATCCTGCACTGCCTTCATCCTCTCACAAATCACCTGAACCATCTTTGTTCTGTTTTGTATTGGCTCTGGACTGAGAATTGAGAACTCTCTAACCCCGATCCAACACAACAGATAACGTAAAGGTTGTACATACAAGGCTCCAAACGGTGTCATATAGATGGTGGAGTGGAAACTATTGTTGTAGGATAACACCACTAATGGTAAGTGCCTCATCTAAAATCCAAGACACAAGAGTGCAACATGTCTTTAAGAGTCTAGATGGTATGCTCTATTTGATCATCTATTTATAGATGAAAAGAATTGATATGGAATAGATGAGAAATGAAACCATGATGGAGACCTCTCCACACCCAAGAGGTAAAACGGGGATCTCGATCAGAAATGATCATCCTTAGGACTCCATGAAGTCTTACTACATATTCCAGATACTACCTTGACAAAACGTCCACTGAGCTCGATTGGTTCCTATGATGTGGGTTGATTTCATAAAATGATCCAATAACATATATATAGAGTCATAGCCACCCTAATCTTGAGGTAAACCAGTAACAAATTTCATTGATATGTCCTCCCACATCCATTGAGGAACATATAATGTCTGGAGAAAATCACCAATAACATGGGGCTCGTTCTTCACCTTCTGGAAGACCAAAAATTGAGACATAAACTCCAAAACTACATGCTTCAGTACAGGCCACCAAAACTGACTCCCCAAGGCTAGGTACATCATTTTCACTCAGGATGAACCATTAAAGGGGAACTATGGAACTCTCTGAGAACACTCTCACACATCGCCAAAGAAATGAAAAACCTTCCCTGATACAACAACTGATATTGTTTATCCTCAGACCAACCATCAGGGACCTTGCCACAAACAACTTGCTCTCTCCAGACCTCCACCTCTTGATCCCCCTAACTAGGACTCTTTGACCTACTTAACCAGAGATGATATCACCATGATCTGGATAAGACATCCTCTTCCTCTGACTTCTCCCATATCCAAATTCAATGTTGAATGTTCTTCAATTACTCTCTAGGAATAACCAGATTTATGCACTTCATCACTACAGGACATCCTCCTCAGCCCATCAACTACAACATTCCCCTTTCTAGGTGTATATGACATTGCGAAGTCATATTCTGGTAGGAACTCCATCCACTAATGCTACTGGAAGTTCAAGCCACACTGGGAAAAAACATACCTCATGCTCTTATAATTGGTGAAAACCACAAATCATTCTCCAATGTGCTAATGTCTCCACAACTTCAACGAAAACACCACTGACAATAACTCAAGAAAATTGGCGGCACAATTAAGTTAATGGGGATTCAACCACTGAGACCTATAAGAAACAATTGATCTCTACTAAATTAAATCAGCCTCACCCCAGACATGAAGCATCATAGAAAACATCAAACTAAATTCCCTCTCCCTAAGAGAGGTGATTCCCTAGAACTAGCTCAAAGTTTATACATACTTCAAACAAGTCATATCAACCTCTAACTATCATAGTCAATGAAAAGGGCACTAGAACCCTCTCAACCTCAAGCCCCGATGATTGGGAAAGGGATGGTGATATGGATTATGTCACTTCTGAATCAAACAAGTAATAAAACCATGTATAAAACAATAAAAGGGTACCTTGAACGATGTATGGCTCACCTGGAACCAGCAATGCAAAAGCATTAAGCTGACCAAACCCTACTCCACAACCTCTCTAACCCGGATGATGACCACCACCATGGCCACGCTATGCTCTCTAAGGATGGGGATTATCCTAGGGATATACTCTACATTCACCATCTTCTCTTTGTTGATCCATAGTTGGTGCAACCTGCTGTGGTTTCCTCGGATAGAATTGCATCGATATAGGAACCTGGAGTGGAACACCTTGTGCACATTGATTTCTCTGAAAGGTCAAGAATTCTCATTGTTGATGACCTGGGCCTCCATTAGAAAAACAAGCACCTAATCCCTTGGCATAGGCTTGAGAGCCGTCACCCCCAAAGAAACAATATGTTGAGTGCTAGGACCTACCCCCACCCAAACAGAAACTCTTCTGCCCGAAAAATAGGAAACCCCAAACCATAGCTCTGCTTCATGAGGAATACTGGAAACTCCCCTCTCATGAAGATTTGGTTAACGCTAATGTCCTCTTAATGACCTCTACCCTCTCCATCACCTCAAGATATTTCTTCTACATAAAAATGGTGACCTAGCACTAGATCTCGGGATGCAAAGACTCCTCTAAATTTCTTTCCCTGGTCTCCTATTTTGGAAACAGGTCTGAAGTATATTGTAAAAGGTTATAAAAAGGGATTCCAAACTATCGCACACTAGATCTCCTTTTTTAATGTGTAAGTATCTCTTGGAAATTGGACTCCATCGCAGTCAAAGAAATTATCTCCACTCAGAACTTGTTTGGGAACTCCTCCCATGAGATCGTCGAATCCTCATGATCCCAAAGGAACATGAACCACACTTCCTCACTACCCCACATAGCATTGTCACAACCTAAGATACCATGTGATCCTTTTGAGCATGATTGAGTTGAAATCCATCTCAACATCCTCCAATCAATCCTCTGTCACTGCATGTGAAACATAGCCCTCATACTTCTGTATACTCTAGCTATGAAACCCTTGGAGTGTCCTCCTCCATGTGTCATCATCGTCAACCTCTACCCTGTGACGATCTGTTAGCATAGCCTGCTAGACATTCTCTGCGTGAACCTGATGAGGACATTGACCTGGATCCATAATGGAAAAAAATAGAGCTCATAAACCTATAATATGGAAGACACCACATTAATTAATTGTTATCTTTTATTCACATTAAGTTGACCTATACCAAGGTATACCCATTAAAACATAGGCATAAAGAAGAATGATGCATGATCCTTTCCAAGGTCTCTACCCTGCAACCAATATCCCATCATTTAAAAGCCACTGTAAACTTTTAGGTCTGTGCATCAGATCACAGTGGGCCCTAAACGCCTATGTCACTATGGGTATCAGGTGTTTATATCACTTTCTGAACTTGTCTAACGTGGTTGCCCTGCTAACCCATGCAACCTCACATGTTCTTAAAACCAAACTCCATCATATTACTCAACTAGAACCAACGTCTGATACCACTATGAATTGACCTCCTCCACAAAAGGTGTACCCCTATAGGGCTGGCAATGTGAGAAGGGAGATAGTGACCCCACCCCCCCCCCCCCCCCCCCCCCATGTCCCACCTCCAATAGGCCCCGGGATGGATACAAGAACTGAGGGAATATTGAAAACACAAATTGGAGGCATTACCCTCTAAGATAACATATTCAGAAGAGAGAGATAAGACAGACACCAACCAACTCCCAGTCATACTGAAATATAAAATAAATCCAAAGTACACATATGTAATATTATGTAAGAACTAATACAACTGAAATGGAAAACTTCATGTACCAAAAGAAATTAAAAAATGGTAGTGACTATGAAGCTCGAATATCTCCAGAAACCCCAGGAAAGTTGTAACCATCCTAATCACCAACTTGCTCTAAGTGACCCAAAAATAGTTTATATATGCATAGGGTGAGTATGAAATGTATAATCAGTAGGATCCTCCCTAGAACCTCTCATGAAAAAGTAATGAAATCATGCTAGATCACA
The DNA here is from genome assembly GCA_963277665.1 of Viscum album. Lineage (NCBI taxonomy): Eukaryota > Viridiplantae > Streptophyta > Magnoliopsida > Santalales > Viscaceae > Viscum > Viscum album. Next base: position 2,056,151,353 of record OY728123.1, on the reverse strand, counting down.
GTGATCAACAAGTGAAACTAAATCATCACCTAAACAAGTATACTATGTTCCCATCCTCACCATGGATACTCTCACCAAGTATCGCATACAAGAGTATATAATATAACAAATAATATCATGGGTACCACGCTTCAACTTCCCCACTGGTTTACCGCTTTTCCCAAATGTCACACATCCTAAACATCTCTCTCTAAAGAGTCTTGCCTGCAGACACCTGGGTGTAGCACCACAACATGTACCTAGTGCAATAAAACCATTGCATCCATGTAACCAAAGTAACCAGGTAGTTTTCTAGAGACATCACATATCGCATAACATGTATGATATGTTGGGAATTTTATCTCAACCCATTACAACCCATACACCAAGTAAGGATCCTCAATCCATCACAGCATATACACATTACACCTATATTACTCCATAAGAAACTATATCCAGAATATATTTGTGTGAATAACCACAAGCCATTATAGACCTCGATAGTCATATATGGGTAAAACTAACCACTTTTACTACCATTACAAGTAACTATCAAGTGACAAGAGTGAGGCCGAAGGGGGTAGTCATCCATCCATCTTCCCACTGGAATGTTGGGGAAAACACCCCCCAGGGCTCAGAATCCTCAGGGTGTCAGTTGCACTAACTGAAGGGGTAGAGCAGCATATTGAAACACAAAAAGCAAAGAATATACCATAGATCCCAACCACACTATGGGAACACCCTATTCTTATAACCAACTATATATAACATCTCTCAGACTCCTGACTTCCACTACTAAGACTAGGTATCCTATAAGCACACAACCATTTAAAGAGCTACGTTAAATTACCTTATCACTTTTAGGAGTTTCAATTTAAGTTAATTAATTATTTTACCATTAATTAACTATTATTAACTCCACATTACATTACATTAGAATCACGCCAAATTTTCATGCTCTCTAGGAATAACCATATAAAGTCCACAGTTTCTCCGAAATATTAACTCAGCATTGCATCCTAGAAAGCTCCAACCCCATGGATTAACATCATTTGTCAATCATTTATTAATTACATTATTAATTTCCCATATTCCTAGTAATTATAGAAAATTTATAAGCTACCAAACATAATAGGATTAACAAGGGGAGTAAATGAACTACCCATCGTGTCTTTCCCACCTATAGTAGGAGTATAGAACCATCCTCCCTCGAGAAACTAAACACAGAAATCATGTGGCATAGCCCACGCATCTTCTCACCTTTTGGAAGGATGGTAATCAAGACCAGCTTCCTTGAGCAGTGGGGAATGTAAATCAGATAAAACCCAACAAGATTAAATAAGCATCCAATCATTCATATCTAACCCATTTCATCACCTCTGGTGTCCTCCCTGACACCCACATGCATAAATTGATGCATCTCACCACTCTAGGCGTCAACTACTACCCCAACCATTTGGTCTCCCAACCCCCACATATCACAACATCCATCCAGGCACATAACACATCACAATAAGTATGAAATAACAAATCAACTAGGCTCTTGGCCCTAAATAAGGCATTTTTTCTTCACACGCAACCATCTCTCACAGCTCCAAGCTTAAGGCTCTTGGCCTTTATAAGAAAAAGGGTAAATCATAACCCTATGAGGCCATATCTTTTATCAACCAACTAGTTCTTTAATATATCATGAATTAAACAGTTCATTATTAGTAGTTTCCAACTATGGTCAACCAAAATAGAAATCTATCATAGCTATCACAAATAATTAAACATACTTACTGCATCAATTTGATTAACATCAAATTACATAAAAAACAACTAGATTCATTTACATGAATCTTTATATTTGAAAAATAATAATTCTTCCATGTTTATTTTCTTTACCAATTTATATCAAGAACAACATGCTAAACAATGAAAGCATATATATCACACTATCAATCAAAACAAGAGGCAATAACATAAGATCGTAACCAATTTATTAATCTGATTCAAATATTTTTTTATATCAATTCCATTGTGATCTGGTGAGATAAGACATGCTAACTATATAGTTTTAAATAAAAGAATAGAGAATCCATGAATCCCCAACCACAAAATGTTTCTTATTCTCTTTTCTCAAGAATGATCCATGCAACAGATCATGAACACCCCCCCCCCCCTCAAAAACTGCATCCACCTGAGGACACCATGGCATTACCGCACCAACTAACACCCAAGAAAACTTCATTAGAAACATGGAGATCACATGCCATAATATGGAAAAGTGAATTATTAGATGAAGGATAAAATAAAATACAATAACATAGGTAAATCATACCTTCTATCGATGACTGATCGACACTTGATGCTTACACCAAAATAGGGGTTCACATGTATCAGGAAGAAACTTCAAGGGGAAACGATCCGAGGATTATAGTTAGATTACACCACTCCTATGGTAAGAATGTATCAGGGATCCTAGAACCAAGATATAAGAGAAGTAATGAAAGAAAGTAAGGTGCCAAACATTAATTTGTTAGATCTAAGACTAACAGGATTTGAAATGGTTTAGGATTTCCATTCATGCGGATCACATTAATCCATATGGTTTTACTAAGTAAAGTTATCTTGAGCCTTAAGAAAATTAATATAGGAGTTAGGGGATTTGAATAGGCCTTCAATACCTTAAAACAAGTCCTTGAATGTGTTTTTCATTAAAGAAAACATTAAATGGGTGAACTATAGAATGTTGGAAACATTGCACACCTACTGATGGATGGAAACACTATACACCTACTGATGGCTGGAAACATTGTACACCTACCAGTGACTAGAAACACAGTACACCCATAAAGGTGATAGTACAAATGACTCAATGAGGAAGGTAGTAAAAATGACTCACTGATGTTGATAGTACCAATGAATCACCAACACCGATAGTACAAATGACTCACTGACACTGATAGTACAAATGACTCCTCGATACCAACAGTACAAATGACCCACCAACACTGATTTTCACACCTATCTCACCGATGACACTGTTCACATATGTCTCACCAAGGAAACTATTCAAAAAACCTAAAACAATATTCCCAGTGCTGTAAATTTGGTAAATTGTTAGGGATAAGTCACCTTGACCTCCAAGAACACCTCAAGCACCATATTTCAGCAATGTAATGGGACAAAGAGGTCTGGGCCATTATAAGACTGCATGGGATGGTAGGGATATGGTGTCAAATGGTCTTATTATGTGGTTTAAACAAGTGATTCCAATTTTGAAATTAGTATTTAGGTACCCATATTATCCAATTCAGGGACCCTCTAGTTTACTAAGCCTACTAAGTAATGTGATATTGGTTGGGGTGTGGAGACCTAGGAAAGGGTCATGTGTCATTCATTTTTTCATGTGCATTTGAAATGGGTAGAATTTTGGGTTAGGTTAAACATTAATTAATTAATTTTAAATATTCTATATTCTAGTTTTAGGGTCGCTAAATGCTTTTAACTTTGAATGAATGCCTCCATGCCAACATCCTCATCATGTTTGTATAGAATATGTTTTGCATGATGTGATAGCAGATCACTACAGGGTTGGGGTTGATTTTAATGAAACGTGGAGTAGGAAACTCAATGATTTTTATATACATAGTATATTTAAGTATTAGGGATCCATTTTATATTCAATGATGGGGGACTAGCTAGAGGAGATGTAGATACCCTTTATTTTGATCTATGATTAGAAGGAGCACTAGGTTGCTTTAGTAGTGACAATGTAGTATGGATAATCTAGGTTGTGGTGGTTCGTATTCATTGAGTATTGGAGGTATTTGACTATTTCATTAGAGAAGATCATAAATTATTTCTAATATGAGTTTCTTTCCTCAATAATAAAGGCAACCAGCCTTCAGGAGCTACTTACCCTTTGACATGATAGTTCTAGCATTCAAGGGTCCAATATTCATTTCATGAACCTTCTCTGATATTCTTCATACATACTTCCTAATGGGAAAAAATGGATAGTAATTTTTAGGAGGCTTTACATCTAGAGATCTTTCACCATGTCCCCCTATTTATTCTACCAATATATCTTGAGGTAATAGAGATATAAGTGGTTTTTAAGAGGATACTAGAAAGAACCAGATCATTATTAGAGGGGATTCATCATGATTCTTCACATAGTAGATCTGTGTTATAGGGTTTCCATTTTCTAAGAAATAGGTGTTTTTGACTATTGAGGTATGTATCATCCCTATTCTTCACGTTTATCTAGGGGTGGTGGATCTTAGGTCCCTATCATCAGGTCATATTTTCATTTTTTATGGAATACATGGTCATTAGTCGTAGGAGTGAATAAAATTTATGAGTATACATTGTGTGCCTAGTGGTCTCCTTTAGTTTTTTCCAATATAGCAGTATCTTCTAAGGCAATAGTAGAACATTCCTCTAAACTATGATTATTATAGGGTTGTATTACGTAGAAGATAACCCTGAGATTCTCAGTATCCTCATATAGAAGTGTGTGACCATGAAGGTATTTGTTATCAAGGTCAGATAGATCATAGATCATGTTGTGGTATGATTCCTTATCTATATTTTTTAGCTTCAGGTGGTCCCGATATTATTTGAGGTATTATTTCCTTTTTTTCTACTTAATTTCTTGCCCTGTTTCATTTAGTATCAATTTAACCATTTATTTCACAGTAAGTAGACAATTCTTTGGGACATGAGGTCAAGAGGCTTCTAGAACCCTTGGAATTATATATTCCAAAAGAATGTTGAAATAATTTTTATGAAGTATATATAGACCGTAATCTAGTGCTAGCATATTACCTATCTTAGGAAGACTTTCAATTATTTTTAAAACATCTCTAATACATCATCCTCAACATGTACTAGATTTATTTGTTATAGGTTATCATGAATTGATTACAGAGGTATATTTTTTTCTATCATGATGATAAAGAGTTTTACATGCTCATTGGTTAGAGATACCTTTGTATGGGTTAGATGTTTACCAAATTCTTTCCATTATTTATGGTTGAGTTGATGTTGAGATATTTAGTGGTTAATCTAGTAGTGTTTCCCCTGGTTATGGAAGAGTACACTGACACCTATCCTGAAGAGGTTCTGGAACTAGCCCCTAAATGGTATATTGAGTTTTGTATAGAAATATAAATAGGTGATTCTCTTATCTTGATAAATATATATAGGATTTAGCCTTTTGATTAATGAGATCTACAGATACTAGTCAGTGATCTCTTTTAGTAAGGTATTATTTAACCGAGTTTGTTACCTTGTAATGATCCATTTTTTTTAATGAAGGATGAAAATAGTTTATGTCTATGTATACATCGCCATCACATGAATTAGGTGATAATGAAAAATAAATACACTCTTCCATGGATGAAATATTTTTTTCATCTTAAGGGATCTTGTTTCTTTCCAATGATCAATCTGTAATTGAGATTCATCAAATGTGAGTAAAGGATGAAGATATTCTAATGTTTTATTTCTAATTTAATTATGGATGTTATGATTTCTTGTAATGTCATTTTGTGTGGTGAACTCTCCTATTATCTTCATGGGATAGATAAATGTAGTGTTCTAGTAGTTGTTGGACTGGTTCATGGTTGTTTTTATTTATGAAATATTTGTGAATTTTATGTATGAGGATGAGTAAGAAAATCATATGGGGGTTGTATTGGAGTTATTAATTATAATAATAAATTTTGGAATCATTCAAAGTGTGTGTTCTGGGCTTAGGAGGTTCATTTCTTAGGTAATAATCATGAACTTCTCCTACAGAGCTCAAGCGGTAACTACCCCAAGACCACCTCCATTGGCCCGGGGATAGATACATGCATTGAAAGGCTTAACTAATATGAGAATACTTTCATATTGTACACGTACAAATGAACCTAACCATATCAATTTATATGTCTAGGGGAATAATAATAAAATATGAAACATCTAGAGAATAAACCAAGCATGTAAAATCTCTAGGTAGATTATGAGTATAAAATAAAATCTAAAAAGTAAAATGGTAAAAATGAACACCAACCAAGAAATGATTACCAACCTATAAAAACTAGAAAAGTTATGTATTGAGAGATCCTAGATCTGAATCTCAAAGACCTGACCACCAAACATGGTCAAATTCACAAGGTTATCCCAATGCCTATCTATAATCACCACTAACTTGTCCACAATCTACATAAGTCACACCACATGAGGTAAAAATCATTTTAGGGATGAGTATATACATACCCAGTAGAACAACCCAAAAACTAATGGGGGTAGTAAGAGACTCAATATGAATATTCATCTCAATCCATAGGAAGAGATTAAAAAAATACAATAACATGGATATATATATTCAAAATAAACCCAAATGAGAGAGAAAGGGGATCTCTATCTGACATCCCAATAAAAGAAAAGTGTTTTCCATCAGTTCTAAGAGGTCTATCTACTATGCTCGTCATCTCGTAGATATAGCTGAAGAAAAATCCATGTGGCGCCATGCCTCACCACTATGTCGCATAGTCAAGGGATCACAATATCTATATAGAGGACTCATACCCTACTACGAATAGAGGCTTCCACTTGGGTTGTCAATAGAGGACACATTCCCTAATATAGTAGGAGGTTTCCACTCTAGTAGTCGATAGAGAACCCATTCTCGGTCTTAGAAGGAGGGTTCCACTCCAACAGTTGAGGACCCATGCCATGATACCAGAGGAGGGTGCCACTCTGATAATCAATAGAGGACCCATGTTATATCCCAACATGAGGGATCCACTCTAGTGTTTGGGGAACCATGAACGGATAATGAAAAAGGGTTCCAATCTAATAAATAGATAGAGGATGCATTCCTTTTCATAGTAGGAAGGTGCCACTCTAATGTCTCTAATGATCTATCCTCGTCATTATCATCATCGATCGTCACCTAAAGAAGAAACACACTCAAGAAAATATCACATTGTATCTCAAAATAGACCATGATGACCACCATCACATTCTATGTGTAAAAACACTCTATATAAGCTACACACATACCAAAATATGATTTCAAACAAAAGAGATACTAGAGGTAGAAGTTTTCCCAAAAAGAGGGTACATAGCGTGTAAGTGGACCCACATAGTGTGTGGTCACACCCTGATTCCAGCCATGTACTTACCCACACATGGATCTCTACCCATGTATCCCTAAATATAATATAAAGTGACTACACAGTGTTTCTCAACCACATGGGGTCCTATATTTTCTTCTAGACACTTCCTTGTAATATGGCTTGTTCCCGTGTAACCTTATCGTGTGCTAGTAGATGGCATGTGCCTAGCCATACCTGAGTCTTTGTACTCCTAGAGTACACATTGGGACACCAGCTTTGGGTCATAAGGAATTTGGGTGTCCTATATAGTGTGATATTTATAATATTCAAGAAAACCTAGTGTCACATATTTCTGAAGAACATGTCATGTGTTATTCTGCACAATAGGGAATATAGTCAGGATTTTCACAAAATCCCAAATCTGCTATGATTTCCTCCATATATTCCTCTTCCACTTTTCATCTTTATTCTAGGACACCTAAAATGTATGGATGAAGGCTCTAGTTTTCATCTCTAACCATCTTTTGGCAATAAATAAGATTCTCATCAGCCCGTTTAACACCGTATTCACCTCTCACGCCACTCACACCACCGATAACTCTACTTAATATCATGAATCTGTGAATTGATCACTTAAAATAGGAAAAGCATTTAAATCTATCCTATTATCATAGTATATTATTCACTTGTGAATATTCTATAAATCCAGGGGTCTAATCATGCTCGATCCCAAATGGAAATGTTGAACTGAGACACCTTAGGGTAATCTGATAGAAATAAGAAGAAAAAATGGGATAAAAGGCATAAGAACAAAGGAGAAAAAATTGCTCTCAATTTTTTCTTGGAAAAAAATCAAATTGGGAATTTTCAGTGTGAAAAAACATGGTATAATATAGTAAATAGAATATATAAATTTAATAATATACATGGGAACATCAAAAGGATCAATTTTGATGCAGATCTTTAAAATAGGAATGATAATGATCAATCATTTAATAATAATGGAGGAAATCCACATATAAATATTCGAACCTTGACTCAGATTCTTCATTTATAAAAAATATGCCTTCCAATGTAAGAGGAAGGTTTGTTGTGTTTATTGTGACTCAATTCAGCTTAATCAATAGTCTTGTTATCATCTAATCTTGATTAGACATTGAAATTTGGTAGAACTCTCCTATACATGATCTCAGGGTTTTTAGGATGACCCTATAGATCAGCTATAATATTATATTTATAGAGAATTTGAGATTAGTACATTTAAATTAAAAAATTAATTAATTAATTAATTAATTTAAACACACCTACCAATGGTCGATCTATCTGAAAGTCTCATGCAGACCAACATATTCTCATTCATAGGTTAAACCTCATGTTTCTGATTCAACCATGATATCATATATTCAATCTTAATCTCCATTTAATTTGTATCCCATTATTTCTAAAAAATCATGTGTGTGTGATATAAAATATATTTAATATTTTTCTAAAATTAATTTTTGGAACAACAGGCCTCAGAATCAGGCATTTTCTTAGCACCCCACTCAATAAATATTTCTAGATATATTTAAAAGACATTAAAAGAAGAAATTAGGTCACTACATTATTCCCACCTTCATGATTTTCATCCAAAAAAAATCAAAATTAAAAAACAAAATGATAGGATACTAAGACTCAATTTTTCTCTCCCACTCCCAAGTTCTCTCATGCATGCTCCCATACATCCACAACACATGAATCAAGGGGATAGTACATCCACACAGGATCTTCTATCATTGATATTTGATCACCACCGGGTGCTCTAAAAATATGGATTTGTCATAAATGTATATCTTGTCCCAGTCAATGATGTGGGGGGTCATGCTTGTATCTCCTAATCTATGGAATGTGTAAGATATCATGAACCCACTACAGCTATGGGGTTTGGCTGAGGTGGAAGGAAACCTCTCCAACCTTCTAAAAGATTTATAATTTCCCAATGAACCTAAGGGATAACTTCACTCCCTGACAGAATCGATAAAATCATGGTCTTGGGGAGACTCTCAAGAAAATTTCATCTCCCTACTCAAACTCCAAGGGCATATGATGTCAATCTTTATAAAGTTTTGCCTTACTATGAGTTTACATCATTAGCGCATGGATAAACTGGACCTTCTCTGTCATCTCCTTCACCATCTCTAGGCCAACAAGATATTCCACACCAATCCCATTAAAATATAATGGTAACCTATAGGGTCTCCCATACAGTTCCTCAAATGATAGAATATCAATAGTAGAGTGGTAGCTATTATGTTATGAAAAATATACTACTGGGAAGGGATCATCCAAGCCCTATCCAAAGTCTAATAGGTAATCCATCAACATATCATCCATCACCGAGATAGTGTGATTAGTTTTCTCATCTGTCTTGGGGTGAATGGATGTACTCATACTCATCTATATCCAGAATTCCTCCTACAGGCCTCTCCACAAACAAGATATTAAACAAGCATTACGATGGGAGACAATCATCAAGGTAACCCCATTAAATAAAATGATCTCTTGTACACACAACATTAACAAAATCTCCACCAAAACCTGCTCCGTAATAGATAAGAAGTTTGTTAGCAATGTGAGTCCATAAACTATCACCAGATGGTTTCATAACCTCCCATTTTCCATGGAAGTCCAGTCACAAATTATATAGGTTCTTTATCCAATTCCCACTCTAGGATCTCAAGAGGCTACAACAGACCTACCAAAACCTAGTGGTAAACCTTGAACTACTGAAAGGTGAGACCCCAAGAGATGAAATCATAAACATTTTATCTCATTCCAGCCCACCAAAACTACTGATAATGGTCTATATAAATTTTCCTTAATCCTTTATGTATAGACAATGTTTATGTGTGAAACTCCCTCATCACCTCATCTCGAATCATGAATGGGACCACCGTCCATCTATGGAAAACAATTACATGATTCCTTTCATCAGAAAATCCTTATGGTGATGCTATTGAGGATATCTTATCATGTAAGGCTTTATAGTTGTTGTCTCCCAACTGGGACCCACTTAGAATCATGAGGAAATGATGAGTCTACATTATCGATGGAATAATAATTTCACCCTCCTTCATAAATATATTCAGTTGCAATGAAGTCAACTACTCCAACCCCTCCTAGGAAAAATGATCCTAGGACTTCCTGCTAATAGAATATGCCACCAGAATTCCCTTCCCTAGAGTATAAACTATCTCAAAGTCATTTCCCTATAGGAACTCCAACCATAACCTATGTATCATGTTGATATCTCTCTATTTGAAATCATACCTTATACTATGATGGTATGAGTAAACAAAAAAGTTCTCTCAATGAAGATAGTGCATCCATATCCTCATAGTGAAGACTACCACTACTAGCTCTAGGTCATGAGTCACATAGTTATTCCCATGGGTTATCAATAGACTTGACCCACATGTGCTAATTTATAGACTATGCATCAACACGCATATGATACAAACTCTTGAGGCCTCCCAATATACTATGTACTCTAGGCCCTCCTCTTGTAATCTCAAAGCAGGATCATTCGTCAGCCTCTAGCTTAAATCCTCAAAGTCTCTCTAGCACTACTCGGTCCATGAAAAAGGATTCCCTTACCATGTCAGGGTGGTGAAAGGGGCTAAAATCTTAGAGAATTATACTAAAACCCACCTGTAGTACCCTAATAAGTTAATAAAACTTTTCACTTCTGATACGCTCTTAAGAGTGTCCTGAGATAGCACTGCATCAATCTTCATTGGGTAAAAAGATAATCTATGCTTAGAAATTATAGGACCTATAGATGAACTTCATGGATGTAGACCTAAAATTATAGAGATTTCCATATACCTAGTGCTCTTAAATAACATCTAAGACCATCATCAAGTGTTTTTCATGCTCTTCATTTAACACATAGTATATCAGTTTTTCATCGATAAAGTCATCAAAAAATCATTCCAAGTGTAGCTGGGAGATTCAATTCATCAAATCTATAAATACAGTGGGAGAATTTCTCACACTGATAGGCATCACTAGGAAATCATACTTTTTGTAGTGACATAATAATTCCAGATTCAAAATATTAACCTTACGAACTCTAAAGTGGTGGTAGCCAAAATTGATATCAATATACAATAACCCTGTCATGAATGCAACTGATCAAATAGGTTTTCAATACTTTTAATGGGGTACTTTTCCTATATAATTTCCTGGTTTGGGATATGATAATCCACAAAAAGTAATAATATCTTATCCTATTTTTTCATGAACAACATTGGAACTACCTATAAGGACACATCAGGTCTGATCAAACCCTTCTCTCAAAGGTCCTCCATCTGAAACTGTATCCCCAAAAGCATGGTAGTGGCCATCCAATATTCAATATAATATATTAGAGTGTTAATGTGATACAATTAAATGATAGAAAATCTATCTCCCACCTTTTAGGTAGTCTCGGGACATCCTCAAGGAATACATCCATATAATTCTCCATGAATGATGGAATATAGATGCCATAAGCACCTACTACGCTAATGGATGCACTCACCAACTGATGAGTGATGGGTTGTAGATGCCTTCCCACAAAACCCACTAACCCAACCATGAGATTTCTCTAAACCAAAATGTAAAATATCATCCCATTAGTGAAAAGGTATCTAAATCATCTGTGGTGATAGTCAATCTAGGATGGGAACTTGAAAAACCAATCCATACCCAATATGAAATCATAGGGTCACATCGAGATGACCAAAAGGTCCCATGAGATACTCTCTCCACTAACTGATAGCTTGAACTGCTGATAGATAAATGATATTGAATAAGTGTTCCATGTAGAAACCTCAAGAAACATTTGTTGGTCCAAAGACTCAACTGGGAGACCCATCTCTCACACTGAGTGTAAATACATGAAGTAATGACTCATGCATGTGTCTACTAATACTAAAGAAATAGCACAATAAACAAAGATAAAACCTCTAATCTTGTTGTGTGTTACTTGTATATAAATCTTCATAGCTTGTAGTTACCCACGTCCAAGAACACCATCTCTATATTCCTGATGTGGGACACTTGGTGGTAATGTTGGAAGGATCTCATAATGTCATCCACCTCCTATAACTCCTCCTCTTAGATCCCCACCTTCTCTTATGTCAGCACCACCTCCCTAGGGGCCACCATACACTTACTTGGAAGATCCATCATGGCACTGCCTCTATTGTGGTTGTCCACCTAAAATAATCCTACACTCCTCAAAGCATTACATTATGAAATCATACGCCATGTGACCTTTATCATCACTTGCATAGCACCGCACATCTTTTTGCTTCCCAGGTCCAATGTTTCTTCCCTGTGACGCCTGAAAACATGCTCAAATCTGATCCTGAGGAGGTATCCTAGGCTGAGATCCTTCCAACTAGAAATTGCTAGAAACTTCATGTGACTCAGACCTATAATGCCCAAATATAGCTACATCTTCCTATCATCCCACTAATAAGAGAATCTCCATCATCAGTGCCAACTCCAACACCCCGACATAGGTGGGAATGAATAGTGGTACCACACTCGAAGGATATATCTACAGAGACCCTAATCAAAATTCATCATATGGAAGTATCCATACTACATAATGTTTAGGGAGTGCCACATAAGGTTTATGAACCTCGGAATATACTTGGAAACTATCATAAATCCCGACTGCATCACCATAATATCCTGAATCCTAACTGATCACAAGCATGAGGGGTAGTACTCATTGAAAAATAGTTTCTAGAAGTTAGTCCATGAGAGTGTCAACTCATCATGCATCTATGTAACTATATTCCACCATCAACCAACTGCTTTATTGAAGAGGTTATTTTCTAACAAAACCACATGATCATTGTGTTTTTGGATAATCCAAAATACTCATATCACTAACTCTAGAAAATAATCTGCTACCTGGTGATCTGTCTCATTGTGAAACCTCAATGATCCATGTATATGAAACTCACAGATTTCATTAAGCCAGTGATTGTCCTAATCCTACTCTGATGGTACTATCTTATACTCAATAGGTGAGGGTATTGATACCAATCTAACTGGGGGAAATATCTCATGTGATGTCCCCTGAACTGAGGCCACATAACTCATTGGCTCGTCATCCTGATCTAGAATCAGTAACCTATATGGTTGTCTTCATAGTGGAATTCAAAAATATTAATCAATATTTACCATGATCATATAATCATATATACATGGGTAGATGAGTCAATAAATACAATCAATGACTCAATATTATATGATGCATGTACCATTTATCCCTACAACCAATGTCTCGGTACACATAGTCAAAAATAAGTAGTCAGAGACTTGGTGAATGGACACAACATCTTCCAAAGAAACACTAGGTTCTTTATCCTGAAATTCTCACTCAACATTAACACTATTTCACTAAGTCCCAACCAAACATCATAAGGGTACAAATATCTAAAAAATTACATGAAGTCGAACCACCACTGTTACCAATCTTTCCTGACTTGACCCAATGAGGACAAGCCACAACTACCCCAGGCCCGCCTTTATATCCATGGGCTGGAGAAAAGCATTGAAAGGAAAAAAACTAAAAAGTTAGGACTTTTTCTAGTGTGCCTGTATTGTTTTACCCTACCATCATCATGAAAAAATGTACATGAATAATAATAGAATATAGAGCCTAAATAAAATAAACCATACACGTAAAACCTCTAGGGAGTACAATCTGACATTGTAATTAGAAAAGTAAAAGGGAGAAAATACACACCCAGTTATAAAAATAACCAAACTGAAAAAACTAAAAAATTAATTTGATGATAGATCCCATCTATGAATCTCCATGCCCTAACCATTGTTCATCATCAAATCACTAGGGTATCCCTATTATCCTATGTAATCACCTATAGCCTATTTTTCATTTGTATAAGACATGACACATGTAGTAAAATCCCATGCATGGTTGAGTATCTACCAACCTAGTAGGATTCCCTGAATCCTAAAGGGGGAAGAGTAAGAGTCATGATAGGAATAGACAGCTTAACCCATTTTAAGAGAGTAACAAAATCCCACAACATGGATTCATATATATATATATATATATATATATTCTTGCAAAAGAATCCCTAAAAAGAGTGAAATGGGGTCTCTATATTGCAAATCAACCTAGGAAAAGTGTTTTCCATCAGTTACAAGAGGTCCCTCAATGATTCCTAGCATCGTTCACATCTGTCTGAAGAAGAATCCATGTAGATTCATTCCTTGACACCGTGCCGCATAGTCGAGGGGTCATAATCTCTAGGTAGTGGACCCATATTCTGGTACACCAAGAGGGTTCCCCTTAGGTGGTCATAATAGGATCCATGCCTCGATATAATTGTAGGGTTCTACTCTAGTAGTTAATGGAGGAATAATGTACTATCATAGAAGGAGGGTTACACTCTAGTGGTTGAGGACCCATTCCATGATACTACAGGAGTGTGCCAATTACATAGTTGATAGATGGAACATGCCCTATCCTACTTGGAGGGTTCCACTCTAGCAGTTCAGGACCTGTTCTGTGATACTCTATTTGGTTTTCACTCTAATAGATAGATAGAGAATCCATGTAATACCCCACTAGGAGGGTTCCACTATAATTTCTCTGATGGTCATGCCTTGTCACTTCCATCTTCGAGCATCGCCTAAAGAAGCATCACACTCAAAAAATCTCAAGTCATATATCAAAATATACCACAAAGTCAATTATTTCATTATATATGGAAAAAAACATAGGATAGGCTACTCATGATCCAAAATCCCAATCCAAATGAATAAGATATAAGTAGTAAGAGTTTCCTAAAAAATGAGGGTATACAGGATGTAAGGGGGCCCACATGGCATTTGGTCACAAACTGCTACCCCATTTTATCCCTTACAGTACATAGATCTTTTACCATGTATCTGTACACAGTGTGTAAAGGGACTACACTGTGTTCCTCATCCACCTAGGTCCTTTTTGTTCTCTAGGAAATGTTCGTTCAATATTTCCCATGCCAGTGCACCCTAGTCATGTTTGAGTACAAGGAATGTGCAGAGATATGCCCATGTCCATGTACTCTCATAGTACATGCTAGGTCACCAACACTATGTCTAATGGCATGTGGGTGTCCCACATGGAATGTGATATTGATAATATTCTGAAAACCCCTATGCTGTGGATTTTTGAAGAACATGTCATCTGTTCTTCTGAACTACACGACATGTGGTCGTGATTTTCATAGAATCCCAGATCTACTAAGTGTTCCACAAGATAGGAATATACTACATTTAATTGCACCTCTTGGCCACCTGAAATTTAATTAGGAAGGATCTAATCATCATCTCTGGTCATCCGGTCACTGAAAATCAGATTCGGATTGGTCTTTTCAACACCAATACGCACCTCACACACGTCTTGTACTATAGAGAACTCAACTTAAGATCCTAGGTCCGTAAATAAATCACCTAAAACCAATAAGTCATCCAAATACATCCTATGATCACTGATCCATTAGTCACATATGAATCATTCATGAATTTGGGGGGTCTGATCAAGCTCGATCTGACCCAGAAATGTAGAAATGAGACCATGTAGGAAAATCAACAAGAAAAGTGAAGGAAGATTGAGGGGAAAGGCACAAGAAAAATGTTACAACAGTAATTCTCCAATAATTCATGGAAAACAAATTCAAATAGGGAATATTCTGGTTGAGGAAATATGGAACAACATTGTAAAAAAAATAAATTAAATCTAATGCAGGGGAACATGTAAAGGATTGAATTTGATGTAGATCAAATAAATAATAACAACCATGAAAATAATTTAAACATAATGGTTTAAATACACATATGATGAGTCTTACCTTTATTTGGATTGATTATTGATAAATAATTCACTTGAAAATGAATAAGGAATGTTTATTATGTTCATCGAACCTAAATTTTTTTATCTGAAGGATTGTTGTGATCTAATCTCAATTTGTCAAAAAATGGTAGTTGATCTCTCTACTACATGATCGTATGGTTATATGAATAAGAATGGAGATCTACTGTAATATCATATTATATTGGATTTAATTTTATTTTATTTTAATTAATTAACTAATTTTATTTAATCAAATAGTCTAATGGTTTCTCTTTCTGAATGTCCCACACTGACCAAATTTTGGTTATGCCTAGGGTAAACCTCGCTTTTTAGGATATAAATGTGGTCTTGGATTATCTATCTAAGAATATATTTAAGACTTATCCCATTATTTATAAAAAAGTGTTCACTCATGATATAAAATATATTTAACATTTTTATAAAATTAATTCCAAGCACATCGGGCCTTAGAATCGGACTTTATCTCACCTCCTAAACCCAAAAATATTTCTAGATATACTTCAAACTCTTATAAGGAAAAAGTAGGGTATCTACAGTAATGTTTTGACCGATCAAGGAATATTTATGGACCCTTCAAAGATTTAGGTAGTTGTTTCTTGGGTATCCCCCATGAATATTGAAGAGGTGTGGAGTGTCCTCGATCATTTAGGTTATTGTAAATATTTCATACCTAACTAACCTTGGATTAAAAAACATCGATAGCCTTGACCAAAAAGGATCAAGTTTTATTATTGATCGGTCAGGGCTATGCTTCAAGTTCTTAAAGAAGAAACTATTTAGTTCCCCAATTATTGTTTTCTAGAAAAGGGATTATATTTTGAGATCAACTACAATGCTTCACATATTTTAATGGGTAGTGTCCTAATATAACTTAAGGTTATTGTTTCTTATGATTATCTATATTTATGGCTCCATCAATGTAACTATTCCACCCATGATTTCAATTTGGTATCATTTTGTTTCATGAAGTTTTGGTGATAATATCTCCTTGGTGAATGCTTTTTTATTTTCACTGATCGCAATAGCCTGAGGTGTGTCTTTTACCGATGTGAATTATACAAGAGATAATGATGGTTTATGGAATTCACACAAGACTAAGACTTTAACATTTATTATACAAATATAAAGTTAATTTTGTTGTTAATGCCCTGTGATGGTTTTTATTAAGTGAAACCATTCATGATTGTATAAATTATTGGAGTGTAATGGAGTAAATAACCTAAATGAATCTAGATATGATAGAGTTTTGTTGTATAATTATACTTTTTAGATGATGGTGCATTCATCTTTTGTGTAAAATATATAATATTCCCATCTGGGTGATTTTGAGGTGGAGATCAAGTGGGATGGAATTGTTTGTGCCTATTCCCCTAATGGATGTTTTGAGATTGACTAATATACAAGGTTATTTTATGGGAGTACTTTAATCCCTTCAATGGAATGAAATGTGATTATCCATGGGTTTCACAACTCACCCTAAGCAGCACATCCTAGTGATAAAATATGTACCATGATCTAACATGCCAATATTGGTGGTCTGGGTTGGAATTATCAGTTGTAGATTTCAGGTTTCAGTGCTTAAACTGTTGGAAGGTGAAGGCTGGGAACCATGTTCTTGGTGGTTTTATCCAGCCTTGGGATGTTCCTTAGTGGAAGTGGAAGGATATTTCAATGGACATTATCACTAGTTTACCCCAATATTAGAGATATTATGATTCTATATGCGTAATCCGGAAACTGTTGACAAAATCAACTCAATTCTTTATAATTAAGGATTTTGGATGAGTTGGGGGTTTTTTAGGAAGATTAAATTGGAATCGGTGAGGATTTATTATGTCCTAAAGATAATAAACTTTGATGTAATCCCTATTTCATCTCCAAGGTATAGAGAGGTCTTCAGCTTGATCTTTTCTCTTGATTGAACCTCATCACTAATTTTCATCAATTAATGGATGGTCTGATGGGGGAATATAGGCTATTGAATACATGCTTCACACTTGGGTCCTATATTTTTTAGGTTCATAATTGTGGAAGATAACATTGGAAGAGTTTACTTACACTAATATTTTTCAATCCACTATTGGTATTGATCCATTTGGAGCTTTGTATGATAGTACTTTTCTTTTCCCATTGAGTTTTATAGGGTTGGATAATCACAAATTCTCATGTTGGAACTAGTGAAATGGATGGTAGAAATGTATCTGATGATTCATGAGTAGATGAATGTAGAAAAAGATCTTCAAAAGCATAATACTGATAATATAAATAGACCTCTAGTGTTCAATGTTTTAAGTCATGTGTTCTTTAAGATAAATAATTAACATGGTAAATGAAGGTTTGGTTATGGGAGTAATATTTCTCCCTAGTTTATTGGGCCATTCAAGGTATTGGAAGGTTTTGGGGAAATTGTGTACCAAATATATCTTCCTTCACATATGATCTTGGTTCATGGTATATTTAATATATTACATCATTTATTATATGTTTGTTATGAATCTAACATCATTGTTTGGGGATATGTTGATGTTAATGATTTTACAGCCTTCTATGAGTGACCAAAAGAGATCTAAGACTTCTAGGAGATGGTGTTGTGTAGGTGTGTAATCCTCTTTTGTGTTCTTTATACGCATAATATCATGGAGTAGAGAACTTGGGAATATAATTCATATATACATTCTCAGTGTCACAAATTTTTTTATGTTTGGTTATTATTTTGTAGGAGGATTTTTTGATGTTGATACTTATTAATATTATGATATAGTTCTCTCTTTCTTAATTACTTTTTTGTGGTCTTACTCTTATTTGATAGTTATCTTCCTAAGGAATGTTTTTGAGATATGTTTGTTAGTGTTTCATAGTTTTTCACCTTTATAGTATAAGTGAGGTTATTTTTCACCCATGATGGAGATGATCTTGAGATCCATCTCCTAGGTGGGTTGTTTAGAAAACCCTTTTTCCATTATTTTCCTTAGGTTTATGTTTAAATTATCAATGGGTGCGAATTTGTTAAGAGATTTCTGCTTTAGTGGGATAGATTATTGTTGTTCATTACATTGTGTGTTTTAGATGTTAAAGGTATAACTAGAATTATTAAGGGTAGAAGTATGGTATTTCATCTAAAATTTTAGTTATAGGGAAGGATTGTAATGTGGAGAAATTTTTGGGTCTACTGCATCATAGAGTTGAGATGTGGTTTAGCCTTCTTCTTTTTCAAATAGAATTATATGGAATAATGGTTCCTTTGTTTCTATGTCCTCTAAATTTAAAGGATTTGTGACATGGATTATTCCATGTTTCATGCATACAACTTTGACTATGTATGTTTTGGTGTGGTATCTTACCGTATGGAATATTTTTGTATCATATTAGCATCTTTTCATTGTAGTGTCGAGTACATCATAGTGATCTTCAAATTTCTAGTTCTTCTAAAAATTCATGAAGCCCCTTAGAAATTTTCATTTTCCCCATTTGTTCCCTAAAACACTTGGTATCCATTTCAGTTTTTTAAAATTATTTGGAATTCCCTTTGATTAGATTTAACCCCCATATTCTAGAGATCAATCTATGGTGATTTGAGGTGGTTTTTTCCTCTTCCTCTTATGGTTTCTTCTTAATTTGGTATTGTTTTCTCCCTTTCTATCATACAATTCTATAGTGATATATCTCTTTCCTTTATCATGGAGTGAAATTTATGATTGGTGGTGTGTTCATGGTGTAATTATTTTTCAAAGAACATTGAAATCCTTGATGTAACAGATCATTTATTCTCATTGTTTTTAAGTGGAATTGTAAACTTTTTCTGATTTATATTGTTGGGTAATGGTGTATTTAAACATAATAATGATTAAAAAAGAAATAAATAAAGAAGTTTTTTTAGTGATCACATGTTTTTACTCTATGTTAATGGTTTACCTAATTATTTTCATGATAGTGTGCTATTATATATTATGCAATAGTTTATCAAGTTTTTTATTCTTATAAATTGGTTACAAAACATAAATATGGATGTTCTTGATAACTGACTGAAAATTATTTTTTATTGGATTATCAAATCACTTTTCCTGGAAAGTGAGAAACCACAATGTCAAGTTTAACAACCAAATAAAATTACAAATAATTCCCATGCAAATAAAAATTCTACCTCACCCCAGCACTTGCATCGTGATAAAGTCCAGCACCAGGGAATGAGCACTCAGACAGTCCCGTGCAAAGATGCACGGGCATAGTACCGATGGCTAGGTCATACCCTCTCAGAATCCATGTGTCATGCCACGGTAGTGTGTAGAGACCCGAAGCTTGACGTACATAGACATTATATTATTTTTTCAGAATACTTAATACATAACAAAAACAGACACAGAAAAACCGTAATAGTTTAGTGTCTTTGGAAACTCAGAACGTAATCTTCTAATCGTGGTGAAAGATCTTCAACAACTCCCATAAAGATCTTCCCCTTTTGTTTTCTTACCTAAAACCTTTATTTATATCTTGGGGAAAAGAAAACATATAATGGGTGAGATCAAATGCTCAGTAAGTTTAAGAATGGATAAAATAAAAAAAATCAAATACATTTGAACTTAAAAACATGAACATAATGTTTAAACATCAAAATCTTGAGCAATGACATAAAACATGGAAGTACATAAGGCATAGATCATAAAGAAACATTAAACATGATAAAATATCATGGGAATAAAACATGTAGTTGTGGAAACCATTCAGCACATGTTATGATTTCCATAGTATCCAAGGCATTGCTGCCAAGACCATCTTAGTGGACAAAGCCCCTTTCTGAATCGAGTTCACTCCTCGTTTTAGTCCTGTACACTGAACCGGATTTACTTTCCATTCTAGCCATATCTATCTCATGAGATATAAATCTTTACCCAATGCATTGGAAAGAGATATAGGTTCCACCCATCTCATATTGAAATCATTTTTACTTGTGCCACAAAATAAACATAAAACATTCATCATAACCCAATGAATAAAATGGGTTTCATAAACATCATCCCATCATCACATAATCCATATAAAACAAATGGATATCATTTCATCATAATAAAAATGAAACCATGTAAATCATATAGACATTATACTTGAAACATACACATATGAAATAATGACATCTTAGATGAAAAATGGTTTTGATAAAACACATGAAATGAATTCTTGAGGAAAATATCCTTTCTTCATCAAAATCATTTTCTTTTCAAAAAATGTCCTGAAATTTTAAAAGAAAGGGATATTTTTGAAAATAGTCATGAAATATTGTGGAGGAAGCTTTATTAAAATATGTCTTTATAAAACTGTAAAAATCCTTTCATGTTGTATATGTTAAAAAATATTCTTCTCGTAATTCTATCGGAAAAGTCAAAAAGTACCTCGTAAAAGAAAGATTTCATACGTACCATGTATTAAAAGTCAAAAATGGGTAAAAAGACTTTAAAAATACATGAAAACATTTTTATAAAACTTGTAAATTGATTATAAATATAACCCCAGTAAATACTTACGAATAAACAATCTCAGATTAGAACGAGATTGGAAAAGTTATCCCTTACCTTAGGTCCGATATGCTTCGTATGTATCTGAACCTCCTGTATAACTATTTAAATAATGTCATTGACTTATTAAAAAAACATATTCATTGTTTTTATATCATATATGGTTCACTTATGACTTTATATTACCCGTTCTTTTGTAAATTCCATGTTAAAGAGCGTTTTGGGTAAAATCGTTTCATTTGTCATCCGTGTTTTGACTCGTAATTATTCATATGATTACTTATATCATGATTACTTAATTCCAGAATATAAAATATGATTTATATATAATATATATTCAGAATACACATATATATAATTGATCGATAAATGGAAATAAATACACCGTTCATGGAGACGGTAGGCCGTACATACGCATGAATGTCCTTTTCGTTTCCTCGTTGAATTGAATGGAATTAATTGGATGACAAAAATATATATATACATAAATAAAGTATCATTATTATGTCATATATTTCATGATAACTTATTATATATACTTTATAATCATTCATGAATGGTTAATCATTGAGAAGGAATCTCATCGCGTCGTGGAGACGGTAGTCTGTACGTACGCACGAGTGATGATATTGTTCCCATAATTATTGAATTTAATTGGATTGGATGATACAATATATAAGAATCAGTATGATTTTATAATAAATAGTTATAGTTATTATTTACACCATTATACCCATCCAAGTAAGGTGGTGTTGGAAAAACAGATTACACCACGGCGTGGAGACGGTATTCCGTACGTACGTACACGCGGTGATTTCATGTTCCGTAGGATGTATAGAAGGTGAAATTGGGTTGTTTCATATTTATAATAACATATAAGTATATTAGTGACACTGATGTTTTTACTTTATAATGAAACAACTAAAGAAGAAGAAGTTGAAGAAAAAATAAGCTTGAAATAATCGGTAGAAGAGATTACTTCTTCTTCGACGAACCTCCTTTAGACTTCTTCTTATGATACTAGGGTTGGTCTTGTGAGAAGACCATTACCTCTATATGGTTTATAGGGAAGTTGGGAAGTGAAATGGGTAGGTGTTGGCCGATCTTGAAGGCTCAAAGTGGTGTGAGGAGGAGAGGGAGGAGGTGACCTTTTATAAGGAAGGAGAGGGGCACCTTTGGAATTATAAGAAATATTAATTTATAATAAATTCCAACCCCACTTAAAAACCTAAAAAAATGACTCATATACGAATATAATATGAGATAGGGTTTTAATATAATCAACCAATAAAATTTAGACATGTAGGGAATTTATTTTAAACATTATCAACTTGATTTATCCTTATTTAATCTATTAAATTTTATTTATGGTAACAAGATTCTAAATTTTAAATTGTTATAAATAGTTACTTATGTTCTGTGAATTATCCATAATTAGATAATTTATTACATTTTAGAATATATAAATTTCAATTTATAATTTTTAAATATTTTTGTGATTTTTAAACAATTTAATAATATGTTATTTTTATAAAATAACAATAGTGTCAATTTTGAGATTATTCAATTATTTGAATTTAAGTAAACTCCACACAGAGGATATATTCGAAATAAAATATTTAATAGGTTCCTAACATGTCATAGTAATCTAGAAAAGTACTAGAGAACATGAAATAGTTCATATAAAATTTATTTTACTATTTGTAAAACCATTTATTTGATATTTCTTTTAATAAAATAATTACTACAACATTTTTGTATAATTATTAAATATACTTATTTTTTGCATAAAAATTAAAAAAAAAATACTAGGATAAATATAAATAATATATCTTTCATAATAATACATTTAGTCAGATTTAGCTTCTAAAACACCAAAATTTAGTCAGATTTATATGTATTAAATTATGAAGGTGACAACTTTGACATCATATAAACTAATATAATATAAGTGTCATGATCACTTTTACAAGACTCCAAACAGAAATATATTCGGTAATTGGATGCTTATGGTGTTTATATAAACCACCAATATGTTTTGGTCAAGTTTGTGAGCCCTTTAATATGTATTACTATTTCAATAAAAAAATATTATTGATTTTTTTACTAAATAAATAATTTCTGCATCATTAATGTATAAACTAATAAAGTAGATAAATAACTCCTAAAATTACAAATAAATTACCATGATAAATAAAAACATTCTAGATTCCAAATTAGTATTTATAACCGAAATTATATTCTGTATAACCTTATATTAAAAATACTTTAATTATTAATGTTTGGGTGAGACATATTTCACTTTCCTTTAAATAAAATAAACTAAAGGTCTTAATCACCTCCATGTGGGTTCTAATGGATTCAATTTCGACCCAAATATGACTTAGGAAAAAATATAATCATCCAATTGTATTAAGAAAAGTGTTAGCGTAATTTTATAATATTATATTTACCCTTAATTACCCCATTTACCTTTTACTATGGTAAATAAAATTTACCGTAGTTACTATTCATAATGCCCAAATATAAAAAGTAGTATATTAATATAATTTGGACCCACTGATTCCAAATATGGAATCCATTTTTAAAAATTAAATAAACAAAAGTTTCAGAAATTAAATTAAAATTAATCTCGTTGTCGAAAGAAAACGGGTTTTTGTTTAAAACATTGCAAAAGATTGAAATGATTTTACCTATGAATTCAATGTAAAATCAATGCTAATGACATAAATTATATTAAATGGTAAAAATATATTCTATTTATACTTCAAAACAATTCAATATTATAATTTAACCATATAAATTATTACGATGAAAAAAGTTGTTTTTAATTAAAATATAGCGTGTTTTTACTATTCATTAAAATATAAAAGTTATCAGAAAAATATCAAAACTTTATCCAATGTAAATTTTTATATCATGATTCAAAAGAAGAAGTTTATTTTGTAAAATTTAACTTATAAAATTCTAAAAAATTATATTTCAAATGGGTGCGCCATCAAAAGGCGGCAAAACTGCATTTTTTGAAAAATAATTATTTTACCCGAAAAAATTTATTCTGTTCTCATACCATGTTCTAGAAAATGTTTAAGACGAATAATAATGTTATAAAATTCAAATTTTAGTTAATAATATTCATAACGGTTAGTTTATAATAATATTATAACCATATATCTTTGTTTAGTGAAACCCGGTATTGCGTACAACACACGCTATCGAAGAAGGACGGATTGCTTGTAATGCAAGCCAAGTCAGGGTTGCGTGTAGTGCACGAATCCTTTGTTGATGCGTATAACAAAATACATTGAATATATATATATATATATACTCAATGTTTTATATAATAACTACTATCAAACAAACATGAAATTGTGTGTAACACGATCCAAAATTGTGTTGTGTATACTCCAAGCTAATACGGTGTTGCATATAGCGCAATATAATCTTGGTGTAGCATACAACACAAGACATAAAATAAATTAAAAATAATACTTCTCCTAAAATCTCAGGTTGTTACATTCTACCCCCCTTAAAATGAATATCTCCCTCGAAATTCGTCGAGATTATAAATGGTTTTCTACTTGAAAGTTTTTTTAAATGGAAACCCACATCGTAAAAAGGAATACCAAAACTTGACTTTAAAAACTAAAGTATGACATGTAACAGTTACCCAAATTAATTAATCACTGGGTTTACACATAAGAGAACATAGGTTAAAATATGGATATGGAAGAGAAATCTAATCGTCATGTTCCGATGGATAGTGGTAAAGAACATGGCTATGAAAAAGCCAACAATCACAAAGCCATAAATTTGTGATGATCTAGGGTACCATCTGATTCATCAGATATAAGGGCACTAGGACAACATTTTTGGTTTTCAAGATCATTTCCATAATGTTGATTAATTAAAAGAAATACTTACATGATTTTGGCACAATCTCACTATTGTTCGTGAATTGAACAATTTCCACTTCATCTCTTAAAGAAATGAAGTTGAATTTGTTATTTGTGAAGCGTTAGCAGATAATGTGATAGAATGATGGGTCATTCCATCTGTTTCAAACAGAAGGTTAGAAAAATTTATAAGTCCATCTTATGGTGAGATTAATCGTATATGGTTCCAAAAATGGACTTATAATTTATGTATCATACCGTTTAATAAAATATAACTAGTTTCTACTAACCAGGTACTTCCTGTAGGCCATTGGTATGCAATAAAGGCCAGTCGTACTTCAGTTGTGGGTTCGATTCCCACAGCCTTGTCCGACGCGATGGGCTATCGCCCATCCTGTAGGTTGTCCTTTTTCTAAAACTACATTACTATAACATCCCATCAATAATATCAAAAAAAACATCTATCCTTAAACAATACTAACTTATGTCCAACATAATCCATTCCAATATTTAGTCTTATCCATAATACTACAGTCCACTCTCATAATATAGTGAAAATTATTACCAGATATTTTATATAACAAGCATGTTAATACCATCGTTGATCCCCATATATCATAAGATATGTCTTGTTGGTCACATTCCAAACATTCGAAGGCCTTAATCATGTATTCTCTTAAAAAATGAATACCCATTGAATCTAAGTGAAAACATGAGTGCTGTCAAAAGTTAACTCTTTCCACATACCAAAACCCCAAAATTATATATACTCAAACCATGATATAACTATTTCCTTATATCAGTCATGAGCTCATGAATACTGTATTTCATTTTCTCCTTATCCCTTCATTATGCGCATATCATCTTCTTTCCAAAAATATCTCAATCACTTTCCATGGTTACCAGTACCATAAAATTATTGAAAACCACAATATACCAATACATAAATATTCCAATATTCCACGATACTATATACAACATTATTTTGGAATCCCATTACATAAACACTTAATCATTCCACCACATCGTTGACATATTCAACATCGCTAATAGTGATCGCATGTGACTTCCCTTTGTCCTTTTCCTTAAGTGGTTGCTCATTTCGATCATCATTAACCCTTGGATTAGGGCATTGATTAGCATAATGCCTCATTACATTGAACTTGAAGCATTGAAGTGTTGGTGGTGTGTTCTCTTCAGTCTTTTCTTTATTCACACCATTAGAAACCCTTTTTCCATTACTTCGAGACTCAGCTGCTCGATGGCCTTCTTTTCTACACATAAAACATTTTCTAGTCCCTTTAAGACAATCTCCACCATGCTTCCTTCCACAATTTGAGCATAAGGAGACATTCATCATCTTTTCACTAATATTCTGAGATTTCTCCTTGAACTCCATCTTTCGTTTCTTGTCAAAACCATGAGATGGATATGTAACACCAACTTCCATTTCTACCTTAATAGCACAACGCACAATTTCTTCATAGCTACTGAAGTCTCTTATAGATAATGCCCTTCGAAGATTTGGTTTTAAGCCACTGAAGAATCGATCAACTTTACATTCAGGTTGGGTGATAAATCCAGATGCATACCTTGCAAGCCTTGTAAAATTCGCTTCGTATATACCAACAGATTCATCATCCTTTTGCTTTAGTTCAAGAAACTCCTTCTCCATATTTTTTCAAAGAATATGAGGGAAGTAATTATTGAAAAATAAGTTCTTGAACTCATCCCATTCCATGGACTCAATTTCATCTCTTTGCCTCGTATTCTTGATAATATTCCACCATTGATCAGTATAACCTTCCAAACGATATACTGCTAAGATGACTTTAACATGCTCAGAACATTGAATAACTAAAAATATATTTTCAGTGGTACTGATCCATTGTTCAGCAACAAGTGGATCAGAAGACCCACTGAAAGAAGTTGGATGTTGCCTCATGAAGGACTCAAAAGAATATTGTTCCATTCTCTGCTCAATTGGAAGTCCAGAATGATTCATAGCTTGTGTAAGTATAGCAATAAGATTTTGAACTCCATCTCCTATAACATTGGTTTTTTCATGAGTACAATCATTGAATTGTCCATTACATTGATCAACACGGTTCTTTCGGGTTCTAGCCATCGTCTAAAACCCAAAAAGAATAGTGTGAGAGGAAAAAATCATGCAAGGGAAACAACATAATAAAGGGTAATTACCTTCAATATCTAACATCTTAGGTTTAATTATAAGATCGTTACCGTAATTCTAGGATTAAAACCTATACTTATACGTAACCTTAGGGACATCCCTAGACATACCTTATAAATATCTCTAGGTATCTCACTAAAGTTCTCGCATCCTAGTTTCCAAAGGTTCAATAAACCTTTCCTTTGATACCAATTGTAGAGACCCGAAGCTTGATGTACATGGACATTACATTACTTTTGTGAAATACATAATACATAACAAAAACAGATAGAGAAGGACCGTAATAGTTTAGTGTCTTTGGAAACTCGGAACGTAATATTCTAATCATGGTGAAAGATCTTCAACATCTCCCATAAAGATCTTCCCCTTTTTTTTCTTACCAAAAACTTTTCTTTATATCCTGGGGAAAAGAAAACATATAAAGGGTGAGCTCAAATTCTCAGTAATGGTAAGCATGGATAAAATAAAACAAATCATATAAATTTGAACTTAAAACATGAACATAATGTTTAAACATCAAAATCTAGAGCAATTACATAAAACATGGTAGTACATAAGGCATAGATCATAAAGAAACATTAGCCATTATAAAATAGCATGGGAATAAAACATGTAATTGTGGAAACCATTCAGAACATGTTATGATTTCCATAGTAGACAAGGCATTTCTACCAAGACCGTCTTAGTGGACAATGTCCCTTTATGAATCGAGTTCGCTCCTCGTTTCAGTCCTGTAACACTGAACCGGATTAACTTACTGTTCCATCCATATCTATATCATGAGATATAAATCTTTACCCTATGAATTTGAGGGACATATAGGTCCCACCCATATCATATTGAAATCATTCATACTTGTGCCAAAAAATAAACCTAAAACATTCATCATAACCCAAAGAATTAAATGGGTTTCATAAACATCATCCCATCATCACATAATCCATATAAAACAAATGGATATCATTTCATCATAAGAAAAATGAATCCATGTAAATAATAGAGATTATACTTGAAACATACACATATGAAATAATGTCATCTTAGATGAAAAATGGTTTTGATAAAACACTTGAAATGAATTCTTGAGGAAAATATCCTTTCTTCTTAAAAATCATTTTCTTTTCACAAAATGTCATGAAATTTTAAAAGAAAATGATTTTGTTTAAAATAGTCATGAAATATTTTGGAGTAAGCTTCATTAAAATAAGGCTTTATAAAACCGTAAAAATCCTTTCATGCCGTATACGTTAAAAAAACATTCTTCTCGTACTTTTGCCGGAAAAGTCAAAAAGTGCCTCGTAAAAGAAAGATTCCATAAATACCATGTAGTAAAAGTAAATAATGGGTAAAAAGTACTTTAAACATAAATTAAAACATTTTTATAAAACTTGTACATGGATGATAAATATAACCCCTGTAAATACTTACGAATAAACAATCTCGGATAAGAACGAGATTGGAAAAGTTATCCCTTACCTTAGGTCTGATATGCTACGTACGTATCCGAACCTCCTGTATAATTATTTAAATAATGTCATTGACTTATTAAAGAATCATATTCATTTTTATGATATCATATATGGTTCACTTACGACTTTATATTACCCGTTCTTTTGTAAATTCCATGTTAAAGAGCGTTTTGGGTAAAATCGTTTCATTTGTCGTCTGTGTTTTGACTCGTAATTATTCACATGATTACATAGATCATGATTACTTAATTCCAAAATATAAAACATGATTTATATATAATATATATTCTTAATACACATATATATAATAGATCGATAAATGGAAATAAATACACTGTTCAAGGAGACGGTAGGTCGTACGTACGCAAGAACGTTGTTTTCGTTTCCTCGTTGAATTGAATGGAATTAATTGGATGACATAAATATATATATACATAAATCCAGTATAATTATTATGTCATATATTTCATTATTACTTATTATATATACTTTATAATCATTCATGAATGGTTAATCATTGAGAATGAATCTCATTGCGTCGTGGAGACGGTAGTCCGTACGTACGCACGAGCGATGATATCGTTCCTATAATTATTGAATTGAATTGGATTGGATGATACAATATATAAGAATCAGTATGATGTTATAATAACTATGTATAGTTATTCATTACACCATTATACTCATCCAAGTAAGGTGGTGTTGGAAAAAACAGATTACACCACGGCGTGGAGACGGTATTCCTTACGTACGCACGCGTGGTGATTTCGTTTTTCGTAGGATGGATAGAAGGTGAAATGGGGGTTTTTAATATTTATAATAACATATCAGTATATTAGTGATACTGATGTTTTTACTTTATAATGAAACAACTAAAGAATAATTAGTTGAAGAAGAAATAAGCTCGAAATAATCTGTAGAAGAGATTACCTCTTCTTCGACGCACCTCCTTTAAACTTCTTCTTAGGGCACTAGGGTTGGTCTTTTTAGAATACCAGTACCTATATAAGGTTTATATGGAAGTGGGTAAGTGTAATGGGTAGGTTTTGGCCGAGCATGAAGGCTCAAATTGGTGTGAGGAGGAGAGGGAGGAGGTGCCCTTTTATAAGGGGGGAGAGGGGCACCTTTGGAATTATAAGAAATATTAATTTATAATAAATTCCAACCCCACTTAAAAACCTCCAAAAATGACTCATATTCAAATATTAGATGATATAGGGTTTTAATCCCATCAACCAATAAAATTTAGACATGTAGGGAATTTATTTCAAACATTATCAACTTGAATTGTCCTTATTTAATCTATTAAATTTTATTAATGGTAATAAGATTCCAAATTTTAAATTGTTATAAATAATTACTTATGTGTTGTGAATTATCCATAATTAGATAACTTATTAAATTTTAGAATATATAAATTTATAATTTATAATTTTTAAATATTTTTTTGATTTTTAAACAATTTAATAATATGTTATTTTTATAAAATAAAACTAGTGTCAATTGTGACACTATTCATTTATTTGAATTTAAATAAAATCCACACAGAGGATATATTCAAACTAAAATATTTAATAGGTTCCTAACATGTCCTAGTAATATAGAAAATTAGTGGAGAACATTAAATAGTTTATATAATATTTATTTTACTATTTGTAAAACCATTTATTTGATATTTCTCTTAATAAAATAATTACTACAACGTTTTTGTATAATTATTAAATATACTTATTTGTTGCATAAAAATTAAAAATAAAATCCTAGGATGAATATAAATCTTATATAATTCATAATAATACATTTAGTCAGATTTATCTTCTAAAAAACCAAATGTTAAAATGTTATATGTATTAAATGATGAAGGTGACAACTTTGACATCATATAAAATAAAATAATATAAGTGTCATAATCACTTTTACAAGACTCCAAATAGGCATATATTTGGTAATTTGATGCTTATGATGTGTATATACACCACCAATATGTTTTGGTGAGGTTTTTGAGCCCTTTAAGATGTATTACTATTTCAATAAAAAACATATTATTGATTTTTTTACTAAATAAATAATTTCTGCATCATTAATGTATAAACTAATAAAGTAATTAAATAACTCTTAAAAATTACAAAAAAATTACCATGATAAAGTAAAACATTTTATCTTCCAAATGAGTATTTATAACCGAATTTATATTCTGAATATCCTTATATTAAAAATACATCAATTTTAATGTTTGAGTGAAACATATTTCACTTTCCTTTAAATAAAATAAACTAAAGGTCTTAATCACCTCTTAGTGGGTTATAATGGATTCCATTTCAACCCAAATATGACTTAGGACGAAATATAATCATCCAATTGTATTAATACAAGTGTTAGCGTAATTTTATAATATTATATTTACCCTTAATTACCCGATTTACCTTTTACTATGGTAAATAAAATTTACCGTAGTTACTATTCATAATGCCCAAAAACAAAATGTAGTATATTAATATAATTTGGACCCACAGATTCCAAATAGGGAATCCATTTTTCCAAATTCAATACACAGAAGTTGCAGAAATTAAATTAAAATTAATCCCGTTGTCGAAAGAAAACGGGTTTTTGTTTAAAACATTGCAAAAGATTGAAATGATTTTACCTATGAATTCAATGTAAAATCAATTCTAATGTCATAAATTATATTAAATGGTAAAACTATATTCTATTTATACTTTAAAACCATTCAATATTATAATTTAACCATATAAATTATTACGATGAAAAAAGTTTTTTTAATTAAAATATAGCGTGTTTTTACTATTCATTAAAATATAAATGTTATTAGAAAAATATCAAAACTTTATCCAATGGAAATTTTTATATCATGATTCAAAATAAGAAGTATATTTTGTATAATTTTACTTATAATCTTCTCAAAAATTATATTTAAAATGGGTGCGCCATCAAAAGGCGGCAAAACTGTATTTTTTGAAAAATACTTATTTTACCCGAAAAAATTTATTTTGTTCTCATACCATGTTCTAGAAAATGTGTAAGATGAATAATAATGTTATAAAATTAAAAATGTAGATAATAATATTCATAACGTCTAGTTTATAATAATATTATAACCATATATCGTTGTTTAGTGAAACCCGGTATTGCGTACAACACACGCTATCGAAGAAGGTCGTGATTGCTTGTAATGCAAGCCAAGTCAGGGTTGCATGTAGTGAAAGACTCCTTTTTTATTGCGTATAACAAAATACATTGAATATATATATATATAATAAATTTTTCATAGATTAAATACTATCAAACAAACATGAAATTGTGTGTAACACGATCCAAGAATTGTGTTGCATATACTGGAAGCTAATACGGTGTTGCGTATAGCGCAAGATAATCTTGGTGTAGCACACAACACTCGACATTAAATAAATTAAAAATAATACTTCTCATAAAATCTCAGGTTGTTACATAGTGACCTCATGCTCTGAACCCCATCTGAAGCAGAACAATAAACGCTAGAAACAAAACCCCAATTCACCTTGCGACCCACTGACTAAAAATAAGTCCTCATAATCAAACACTTGATCATAGAGAGAGACCAATAATTAGTCAGAAAATGTTAAGAATATAATCATTGAAAGAAAATTTAAACATTCCAGATTCCATGTCCCTAAATAACTTCCATGAAATATCTATTACCTGAGTGTGAGGCTCTTTACTTACCAGAACTTCTAAAGCATCAGATAGCTTATACCAAAGCTATATGTATTCCTTAATATTTAACAACCCCTGATTGAACCCCCAAACCAGAATTTAGTCATGTTTTTTAACCCAAGAATATTATTCCTCATTAAGGTTCACTTCAATATTTTGGCCCATCATCTTGGTTGCTTCCTCTTCAGATGCATTGAGATACAACACCTGCTCTTTTAACTCATCTCCCAAACTCAGAATTAAACCCCATGATCTGGGATGATCAGGATGTTCTGGTTGACATAATGCCTCGTAGGCCACCCTCTCATCCAATTTCTTTTTTGCAGACCGAGTCTTCAAAGGAGGTGGCAAAGAGGAGTAGTCCTTCCTACCCTTCCTCCTTCTGTTACTCCTACTATTCCTTAGATTTAATTCTCCAGTAGATATACTCTTACTGTCAACCATGGAATGCTCCACAAGTTCCCCATTTGTCAATTCCGCTTCCTCATGATCATTTCTCAGCCCTTCCATAGATAGGCCATCAAATTAGTTTCCTACCTGAATGGAGTATTGTATCCCCCAAACCACTTCCTCATGGGAAGCATCACTAGCTTGCTCAATCCTTGAAATTACGACACTATTTGGAGGGACCACTTCCATATCCATCCCATGCCTTCACTTCCTCAGGCCATCCTTCCTGGGACTATCCACTCCCGTTGTAACCTCCACCACATAAACTCTAATCTTCTCCACTTTCTCAATCCATGAAATTACCACACTATTTGGTGGGAACGCCTCTATATCCATCCATTGCCTTCCTTTACTCAGGTTATCCTTCCCGAGACCCTCCACTCCCGATGTACCCTCCTCCACATGAACCCCCTGCTACTTTGGAACATGAGAACTCCCAGAAACTCATAGCCCCACATGAGTTGTAGTCAGGTGAACCATTTCTTCCTCCCTCCCATCTACCTTGAGCAGTGAATTATTTCTAGAGGACGGCTTGGTCAAATCTTGACTCAGCCTCTTAAACAAGTTTTCCACTATCGGTTACACATGATTCTTCAAGGATTTCATCAATGGTGAACAAACTCGGGGAGTCCGTTCAGGTTCAAACTCCCTTTACCCATTACACACCCATGCAGGGCTGACTGAACCAACTTGAAGGAGGCTTGATTTAGGAATTATAAGAGTAATGCCTTGAAGGTGATTGTTAACAGTGGCAATGAAGCTGAGATGCATCCTGAGGGCGACATAGAACTCTCTGGGTCAGTGTCACTATAAAAATTATTATTAAATTATTATTATTCTTCATTGTAACTGATGGAAATAAAATAGATGATTATTGAATTTTTAAGTAATATTATTGTTGTTGATATATGATACATTAGGCTTCCTGTGGTTTTAACTTGTATTAAATTAATCAGTTATTTCATGATTGTAAAAAAATTATTTTTTTATAAGGATAATTGTGTAGGGTCGAACAATACTTTTTTATGAAAGAAAGATTCCTTATTTCAAGGGCCTTGATTTCATGTTAATGGTCTATTATTTTCTTACAATTTTTTAAATTTTCGTTGGTTGTGATAATTTTTATGGATCATGATGAGATCCTAGGATAGTTAATGGTTTGGAATGAAATGGGTAATAATAACCAGGTTTGTGGAAATAGTTGGTACCTATGATGGTGGGATGGATGGTGATATGAATAGTGGTGTCAAGGATGGAAATGGGACTGGTGAATGGGATTAAATATGGGCGTACCCAATATTTTTTACAATGAAATTAAGGATTATTTCTTGATAATGAGTCAAATTTAAAGTTAGGATGGCCCAATTATTTTTTTTCTTCATTTCCTTTACTCCCTGAAATATGTAGCTATATGTCTATGGTTTTGAATCTCTTACAATGTCTTAGGAAGAGTCTTAAAGTACCTAAAAAATGGTTAATGATAATGAATACTTAATGATTTAACCCATGGGGTTGGGAGTTTGATGATTTTATTGGGATAATTGGTTTGTAATTATATAAATGTGGAATGTTAAAATAAATAATTAAATGGAATCCCATTTTAAAATTTTTGGTGTCTATATGTTATCTGGTCCTTAGTGGTGAAAATTGGGTGTGCGAGAGATGAGAGATGCATTTCAGGTTAAGGCAATGTAGTTTACATAAGTTTTTTTTGTGAGCAATATATATTTTGATTTGTTTTTAATTCTATATATTTCCTCACACATGTCAGTAGGGTTACTAACACCAAGTGGACTATAGGGGTTGATTTCCCTAACATCTATATCGTCGATGATAGATGGATAACTACCCCTTGTCCCATGCACTCTTCTACAAGGAGTATTATTACGTTCCAGTATACATAGAAGTTATTTTTCCCACATATATGTGTTTAGGAATATACCAGATTGTAGTTTTTTTCACATATGTATCTTTGGATGTAGTATCCTAAGGATTGTTATAGGTATGTTTTGTATAGGATGTGTTGGATTGAGGTAGAATACTCTACGCATCAGATGTGGTGGATCCTATAAACTACTTGGTTACTCTATTATAATGGAGATATGAATGATGAGATTATGAGGTACATAAGGTGTAGGTTTTTATAGAGTCTCCTTTGATTCATGTTGATTATTTTGAAAGAGATGTCTCAGGATGTGAAACATTAGGTCGCGAGAGGAAAAGCAATGGTGAGGTGGTAGTTAGGTACCCTCTCTTTTATATTATGTTGGATATTATATTATTACTTTTATGGGATAATTAGTGAGAGGTCCATCGTGAGTCTATGAATCCTAGCATACCTGATTATGTGATGAGTTAGTTTCATTACTTATTCACTGGGATTTAGTATGATACCATTAATTTTTCATGAGTGGCTATGGGAAGGATCATATCGAGTATTCCTATTATGATCACCTATAACTATAAAAAATATGTTTTTTAGTAATGTAGGATTTTTTTGGTGATCAAGATGGATATTAATAGATCATGTAGTTTTTAGTAGTTTTTTGGGATTTTTGGTTTATATTAAGGATTTTAATTTTTTTACTTTTAGTTTAATTTGTAGTTATTCATCTTTTATGACATTTCCCACATGTATTAGGTTATTTTGAGAAAACCCTTTAATTTTCAGTGATATTATTTCATTATTCAACTATCAAAGACTCCAACATTTATAAAAAAAGTAGTGTGTGGTAATATTGGATTGAGAAAACATCGAGAAATTTATTTCCATACATGTTTTATACAAGTTGGAAGTCATTTTTAGTTTTGTTGTTTCTCATACCTTTTTGTATTTTAACCTTGGTAACCAGTTTTAACAGAGTAATTTTTATTTGACTAAAAATATAAAATAACCCCTATTACAAAATTTGGGTCTAAGGAATATAAATTTGATCTATATTTAATCTAATTCTATTACTAAATATTATAAAATTATCTTTCATATTAAAACATTTTATATACTGAAAAATAGTTTTTTTGTATAAAAATTGTGTTTTAACCATTATGTGGTGTTAATCATATTTAAAATTGGTTATCAATTATATGTTCATCAATATAATTATATATCTATTTAAAAATTATTTTAGAGTTTTTATTTAAAATATATTATTTTAATTGATTATAAATAAATTAAACATTATTAATAAAATAATTCATTGAATGTAATAGTTTTACCATTTTCAAGTTTATTAACATTAATCTTTTTAATCTCATATTTGTGACCAAAATTGAAATTGACCTTATTATATAATATTATCATGTTTATCAAAATGTATGATCAATTTTTTGGATTTATTTTATCTAATTGAGGAAAAGTAATTATTAATATTATCAAATAAAAATGATTTTCAGCGTTAAATATTACTTATATTTCCAAAACAATATTCATAGGTTTAATAAAAAAAAATATTAATTTTAAATAATTTATTTTAATTATAAAAATTTATATTTTATAAAAAATCTATCAAAAACATTTAGTTCATTCAGGTATTATGATAATGTCATAAAATTGGTGGTTTTTAGTAAAATCGATATTTTTTCAGTATCCAATTGTAAGCCTAATTATTTTAAACAAATCCCAAAACATTAACCATAAGATAATATTTTCATTCTAAAAACAAAAAATATGTTCATATTTTCAAATTAAAATTCTAAACTATCTTTATTAAATTTTTGAATAAAATCAAAAAATAAAATAAAATATTAGTTTTGGAAAGCAAAATTTTCTATTATAAAATGTCATTATTCTTATTTAATATCATTTTTAAACTATATTGGTATTATAAAATAATTAATATTAAAAATATTTTTTTATTATTAATCATTTATTTCATGAAATATAAATTCATATCACAAAAAACAGAAATTAAAAAAAAAACTACTTTTCTAAAAAATAAATGATCTTGATACTCATTTTATATAAAATAATTCAATATCAATCATATTAAAATTATCCTTTATTTTATTTATAGATATAATTCACTGATTGGTTAATATTATTCACTCTTGAGACTTCAACAACTAGCTTTTAACTGTCATACTTAAATATTTATATTTTATCTAAATATATCATTATTTCATTTAAGTTTGGTGTTTTGTGTGGGTAAAGATATCAAACACATTTGGATCATTTAAAGGAGTTCATAAATTAAAATCTCATGGTGTTACATTCTTTGTTGTTTAATGTCATTGAGATTCATATGGTTTTTGGAAAGTTATATTTTAGAGAATATATGATTACGGTATATACGTAGTTGGGTAAATGAGTGTACGAAAGATTAATATTTTATGTGCTAAGATAATTAAATTAATATATCTTAATAAAGTAAGGCGTATATCATATCCCAAATTATAAATATGTTATTAATAAACAAATTTACTTTAATGAGGGACTGATAATTAAAATTGTGAGGGTGAAATTTATTTAAGGGGCGGGATGCAAGAACCCAAGATTTTTTATCCTTTAAAATATTGTTATCTCTGATATCTTGGTCATAAGAAACACCAAACTAATGCCACACCTGACTAAAAATATCCAAATAGTACTAAAATTTCATGAATAATATA
The DNA here is from genome assembly GCA_963277665.1 of Viscum album. Lineage (NCBI taxonomy): Eukaryota > Viridiplantae > Streptophyta > Magnoliopsida > Santalales > Viscaceae > Viscum > Viscum album. The sequence continues at coordinate 2,056,113,510 of OY728123.1, read as the reverse complement.
ATCATTAGTAAATAAAAAATATAATAATAAATTATAATAATTTTAAAATAATATTCTCCATTAATATTTTAAAAGGTATGTATTTTTAAGAACCATTTTATAAAAATATTTTATTTTACATTAATAAATGATGTCTTTCATATTTAAAAGTTTATTATAATATTTCATATTTATATTTCTAAAGTAATTTTTAAATATTAAATTATTTATAAATTTTTATGAAATGTTATAAAAAACACTTGAAGTTTAGAAGGTTAATTTTTTAATGAAAAAATATTATTATATTTTTATTTAAAAGATAATTTATAAATTTTATAATTTTAAATTTTTAAAAATAAATTATTTTCTTATTTATCATGGAAAAAATTTAAGATGATTTTTTGATATTTTTCTTAGAAATTTGATTTTTAACTGAAAAGTCCAATATACTGTTTTTACAAATACTATATATTGTGGGATTATTATTTTATAAGATTGATTTAGAAATTTTGGAAACCCTTTTTAGAAAAAAAAATTATTTTATAATTTATATTATAAATTTATAAATGTATATTATAGTTTAAAATAATATATTAAATGTTTTAAAATATAAGTAATTTTTCTCAGTAAATTGTTTTTAATAGAATATTAAAAAAAATTAAATTTCTTTTTATAACTTTTATAAATTGAATGAAATTAAAATTCATTCAAATATGGATTCATTAGTTCCGAATTATATTATAAGGACCATTTAATTTTATTTAATCATAAATGATAAAATACTAATGTAAAAACAAGCTTCTGTGGTAAAATCTAAAATGGTAAAAGTAAAATATAAAAGTGTAAATGGTTTAAAAATGTTTTAAACATGTCTAAAAACCTGTTTTTTAGGCCTTTATCAACCTAATAACTTATCCTCTCCATTATTTCTCAATTTTGGGTTCATTTATCATAAGAGTGACTTCCATTATTAAAACGTTATAGGTATTTTTAAAATTTTCATCAATTTTCAATTACAAAAGTGGAATATCACCACCCCTTAAATAAAATTTATAAAGACATTTTCCTCCTTAAAACCTTCTATTTTTTCATCACCTTTAATCCCATATTTCTTAAATAATATTTTGGTCAAGAAATATTTACTTAAGCCCTCCATTTATAAGGGATCCTCCAAAGAAAACTCAAAGTGCTAAACGTGTGTAATCCATTTTATGTTACTTCTTTCCTTTCTATATTACCTTTACAGTTATAGCTTTTCATAACTATATATAATAATTAGTATTGGTTCTTTAAGTTATGTTATTATATTTATTTAATAATCATTAACAACCTTTCCCATCTTCCCTTAAGAAAAACAAAAAATGTGATTTATGTATATATGTATAATATCACCTCTGTGATACAACGTGTTCATTTACCTTCACCACCTATTATGTATGGTATAAATACAGAATTTAATATAAAATTATTATATTTATAACTTATTTATGATTCTGAAATTATAATTTACACTACTCATTTCTCTTATTCTGATGAAAATGAAATCATCATCCATGCCTACACGCGAACTACCACCTCTATGGAATGATGCATTCCCCTTTTCATTATATTATTTCATGGTTGGTCCTAATAATGGGTTTAATGGATAAATAATATTTTTATAATTTCATTATGGTTTTTATATGTCAATTTTTAGAATCTATTGATTTTGTTATCAATAAACTATCATCACTAATTCAATCATCTAAAATAAGATTACTAAGAAGAAAATAATTTTATTCATATTATGTAATATTTTTGTATACGTTAATTCTTCTTATAATTTTTTCCAATTTGTATATATAACAATAATAAACACTAAATACAATACTTATGATTTTTTTAATGATATTAAAACTAAATCACCACCCAATAATCCATTAATAATGTCATTTTCGTGTTTAGGTCTGTTCTCCCTCCTACTTGAAAAATTATATGAACTTATATTATGGATGAATAAGGTAAGTTAACTACTTTTATAATATGATATAAATATTTCAAAAAATTTATGGCTAAAAATATTATAAAACTCATTAATTAAAAAACTACCTTTCGTATGCCAAGAAGCAGGGAATCGTGCTTGTTATTGATTTCAGATTCAAGGATAGAGACTAAAACACAGATAAATGGAATTTAAAACATTATAAATTACTATCAATAATACCTAATTGTGTCATTAATCACCTATTAAATATGAATTTTTTGATAATAATTAATATGGACACCTCTATCACAAAGCTAGTACAAATGATCAAACTATAAACACTCGATGTGGGAAAATATGTAAAAAAATTTAACTAACTATAATTAATACAGAGAATGACTATAAATAAAGACTATAAATGATAATTTATAATATTAAGGCTATTAATTAATTGTTTAATATATCTATTTTTTGTGGTAAAATAATCTTGAGGTACATTTATTAAATTTAGGATAAGATGCAAGGGTTTCATTGTGTCAATTTCAAATTCATGTGACATGTTTGATATTACAGACCAATATTTCTTTAATATGATGTGGTTACTATATAAATAATTTATTTTTAAATATTCATTAAATTAATTGGGTATGAGTATAAATATAATTTCATTCGTTTATATGGACCAAGAATTAAAAGATACCAAAGTTTTAAGTTTGTTCTAGGTCTGAAATCCGATTCTTTGAGACATAATACATTTTTCCACATGTTTTTCTTGTATAATGTATTTACTACCCATGGATATATTTTTATAAAAATATATTTTATTTCAGGGTATATACTGAGAAAATTAATATTCTTTTGTTCAAAAGGATATGTATTCAATTGTTACCTCGGTTGCATGGATTTCTCGCAACTCAACTTTCAGTCATTGAGTTACGATCATTGTCATAAACTTATTTCATATATGTGGGGTATAGTCTACCCTCAATTATATTATATGGTATTGTCTCATATTTTATCTATGTATTTACATTCCTAATACATAAATCCTTGATGAATTTTTTTACCTTATAGTTTATGTTTCCCATAATGGATGATGTTAACACAAATCCCCTTTCTTTGAGTTGCAATATTTTATATTTAATGTCATTATTCAATGATTAGTTTCTCCCACACTAATATTTGATTATATTTTATTTTATAATATTATTTGGAAAATTTCTTTTTTTATTCAATTAAGATTTTATTACTATTTTTGCAATGGGGGTTTTCAAAAATGGTATTTTCAAAGTATTAAAAAGGCTCGTTTCCATTAATTATCAAGTGTCTTATCATTGAATCCACAATAATTATAGTAAATATTACTCTATTTTTGAGTATATATTGTTGAATATTATTTTTCCGAGTAAAATGTTTCAAAATATTTCATATTAACATTTCAAAATTTACTTTTGAAATTGATGTATAACTTTTTATTTTATATCAATGTTTAAAATGTTACCTAAAATATATTTTATGTTTTTAACTCCATTTTCCTTTTTATATTGAAAAGTATTTACACACATGGGATTTATGATTCATTATTTATTAAATAATATATATATATATATATATTTGTTATCTGAGGTGATTGAACTTGAAATATCAAAAATTATGATTCTTAATTCCTTCTTATGTGATGTTAGTCAAAGAATTATCTTTCAAAGATGTTTTTTCATCTATGTAAACACCCTTGTGAGTTTCCTTTGTTAAAATTATGATATATTTTTTTGTAACAATCCACCTTATTTACCTATATGAAATATGCAATGTTTTCATCTATAAAATATATTATTCATCACTCGTTTTTTCTTTCTAACCATACATCATGAATAGGAATATATTTTCTTCCAATGCCTCTGATATAGGACCATATACCCACACTCTTGGATTAAATTCTATAAAAACATAATTTATGTATTTTATTTTATACCAATTTTATATTCTCAAGTATAAGTTTCATAAAATTACATGACTTAAATAAAATATTTCATTACATATATTCCCAATACATTTTATTTTAAGATCTTTATAGAATTTTGACTAGACATAAACTATTAAATCCAATTTCATTTTCTATTAATGTAAAAAATCACTATAAGAAAATATTTAATCCATAAAAAGTAATCAACATCTCCAAAAAAATCTCCAAACAAGATATCATGTATGAAATGTCATCTATATTGTTTTTCTTTATATCTAATGGAAATAAAAACAGAAGAAAGGGGTAATATACGATTCTCAGTAAGGGAACATTTAAATAAAAAAATTTAAAAATAAGAATGGAATACATAATATTATTGGAGTAAATAATCAAAAAAATTATATAATGAATTAAAATTTAGAGAATGTCATTTCCAAAAAAATTAAATGAAAACATGGATAACAGTAATTAAAGATCACATATTAATAGAATGAATAATTTAAAACATAAAAATATGTTATCAAGTAATTTTCAATGAAAATATACTAATATGGGGAAATTTTTACACAAAAACCCAAGTTTTGTTCCTCTTTTGATCTATTAATGCATTGAGGGGCTATATAATATCATACCCCACAGATCGCTTGTTTAAGTATAATTCCATAATCATAAGAGAAAATGAATAATATAATTCATACAAATATTTTAAAATCGTCATATAAATTAGAATAATAACATGTGGTATGCTAATACTTTTCACCAAGTCAATAAAAGTGATAACGTGATCATAACTAATCCAAATAAAGAAATATGATGGTCAAATAATACATTTTCAACTAGATAATAATCATATGTATTGGAATAACAATATATAGAACCCCAATAACTTTCTCCATGTCCATAAAAGAGGTAACATGATCATTACCGATCCAAATAAAGAGGGGGGATAGTTAAATAATACATATTTAATATACTAATAATTATCTATATTAGAATAACAACGTACAGAATGCTAATATATTTCCTTATATAAATAAAGGGAATGACATGATAATAACCCATACTAATGTAAAAGGTGATTTTTTTAACAATACACAGTCAACTTCCTTGAGCAATCAATAAACATATATATGAGAATAAAAAATATATAAATTTTTTGTAGTTCCACAATCAATGAATGGAATATATTTCTATGACATCTCCGATCAAGATAAACTTCTATAGATTTGTGTTATATGGTTAACTTACTAATGGAATAGAATTATCATAATCCATTCATATAAATTAGTTGGATGGTCAAAAAATAACATGTCCCTGGTTCAATAAAGAAAACATAGAAGTGTGTTAAAATAAATGAAAAAAATACTCTCAAAAGACTATTTCAAAAGTTATCCCAAAAGAAAGGATCAAGAATTGAATTTTTAGATATCATGGGATTTATCCCCCAAATGATAAATATATATATTAGAAGATAAACCATTAAACATAAACCCCATTAGGAAAAATACTTTGGAAAATTATAATTGAAATGGATTAAAATACTTAAAAACTATTTTTGAAAAGATATTTAACATTGATAAAAAAAATTACATCCCACTTACAAAAGTAAATTTTGAAAAATAGGCATTAATGATTTTAAAAGAAATTCTTTTTAAAATAAATCTCTGAAAATTGATCCTTGAAAATGACATGTTGTTTTTATTAAGAAATTTTCTTCCAATGATAAAAAAATTGATTATAAAAGGATCCATTTTAATGCATTGAAACTGTATTTATTGAATTCCAACATTATAAAAAGAGTAATAAAAAAATATTTGTATTAAAACATACATTTACAAAATTATATCATAAAATAACATATAAAAAATTTTGGGTGGAAAACGCAAGCATGAAATAAATAATTTCACGACAAAACAATATAACACAGGGAATAGAGACTTGAGTTACCAATATCACATATAAGAAACATTCTCTTTAAATAAGGAAATATTTCAAAAACGTGTATTATATATTCAAATTGTAAATTCATATAAAACAAATAGAATAAAACATAATTTAATCAACTGGTTGGTTGTTCCCAACATTTAATTCCAATATGATTAATCATAAGTCAATGAATGAAAATTGAGTTACCAAAAAACTTTATGACTAGTGTAATAATTGAGTATAAACCTATTTGAGGTAAATGAAATAATTTTTATTACTATTTACAATGAATAAAAAATATATGATAAATATACATCCATTTTTTTTAAATAAACCATTAAAATGAAAACATGGGGTTTAACATAAACATGTCTCAAGGAATAAAATTTTTAGATAAAGAACAATTACTACTTGACTAACATTTTAATAAAAACCCCTTGAAATAGAGGGATTGTAATTGAACATAAAATATAATTTTTAAAATAAAATTCATGTTATTACATATCAACTATGAATATGTTCCCCTTTTAAATGAAAATATATACTTAATATGAAACATGTCTCAAAGGAATAAATATGAGAGGAAAACCCCTTAGTTTGTTCTTGATTCATTTTTCACATGTGCCTAGATTCTAGAATAATCTAGATATTTTTATTATATACCTTTATAGTAGACTTATTATTCTATATTTAATTTAATATGGTCCATTTATCACAATATTCAATTTTTTATTATATATTTGTTCTTATGTTTTCCTGAAAATTGAATTGGAGTCCGCTTATTTCTGTGATTTCTATGATCGAATATGATATTTTAATAATAATTTAAATGAATAATTTAAATATTAAAAGGAAAAAATATTTATACAATTATTAAATTATAATTATATTATTATTTATCTTCCCATATTCATCCATTATGGAGTTTTATATTATTATTTAAGTTGGTGGTTAAAGCGACCCAAACATGAACATGTTATATCTTAATGAGTAATTATAGTTAAGGGAGTGTATAATATAATTATAACATTAGAATAATGATATTATTTATATTTATTTATGTTTTGGAATCATATTTTAAGTGTTTTTTATAAATCAATAATATAATAAGAAAAATTAAAAACATTACTTTTTGGATGCTAGTGTCCACACAATGCATGGTTAACGACCTTTTGTTTTTCTGAGTGGGTGGACATTAATAAATAAAGTATTTTCCATTAATATAATAAAACTTCATTATAATAATTATACTTATGTTATTATACTACTATGTTAATAATATTTTTTGAAGAAAAAAATACGAAAAAAAATGTTAAGGATTATATAATAGTAACTTTAGAGATTTTATCATTCTCTTGAAAGTCTCCTTAGAAATTAAGATATTAGGATAAATAATTGGGACCGTAGGTATATTATAGTTATATAGGATTATAGGTGGATATAATTTAATTATTTTCTATAATTAATTTTATGGATTGGTGTGGAATGAAGGGTCATAAGTGTCCTCTTCTATAAGTGGAGAAAAAAGAACTTTTGATAACACTATTTAACATTCAATGATTTAATTACACTATTGAATTATCAAAGACTCCAAATGTTAAAAATAAAATATTTTTATGTGATATTTGGTTGATAAATCCTAAAAAATATTACTTATACACATTATTTAGACATTTTGGAAGTCATTTGTTCTTAGGTTCTTACATTTTTTTTATTGTGGTAACTTTTTCTAACTAAGTAATTTATGTTTTACTAAAAATATAAAATAAACCAACTTAAAAAATATGGTTGTGTTAAAGATAAATTTAATATCCATTTAATCTAATTAAATTTCTTAATAAGTTAAAATTAACATCTAAATTAAAATATTATATATATATGAAAAATGTTTTTTTGTAGAAAAGTATTGGTTTTACCCTTATATGTTCTTAATTTTATTTAGAATTTGTTACCAATTACATTTATATTAATAAAATTATGTATTTAGTTCAAAAAAATATTATATTAATCATTTAAAATATAGAAATTTTATTTATTATAATAAAAAAATATGTAATATTAATAAAACAATTCATTGAATATATCAGTTTTACTGTTATCATGGTTATTAACTTTAATCTTAGAAATCATAATTTTAAGCACTAAATTGAAATTGAACTTATTACATAATATTTTGATGATGATATAAAATATTAAATTTATTTTTTTAATTTAATTTCTATAGGTGATGAAAAATAATTTTTAATACATGAAAATAATAATAGTTTTTAGAGTAAAATATTACTTATGTTTCCAAAATGATTTACATGGATTTTAAATTTCCTAATAAAATATTTATATTGTGTATAAATACATCATAGTTTTATTTATACTCTTTTTTTCTGTAGAGAAATATATCAAACAGATTTATAGAATTTAAAGGAATTAATATTTGAAAATATCAAGGTTTTACATCCCCAATGTAAATAAATTGCACCCATTCAATTTGACTCATTCGATATGAGTAATTTAAATAGGCAACTCATAATTAGTCATATATTTCTTGATGATAATGGATTTATTTAGGATTTGTAATGATATATATATACTTAAATAATTATTATAATCCCATTATGAAGTGAGATAACTCATTCTGAATTTCACGTAGAATTACACTAATGGGAGAAGATCTAGATCCACAAGGAATAATTTCCCAATAACCATGAAAATGTTTTACATAATTTTTATAACACTATATATTTTTATTTATTACTCAATATCAATTATTTGGTGAAAATAAATGAAATATTACACTAAAAATATATTTGAAAAATCATCACCACTTCATTAGTATTAGTTTCATAAGATTTTACTTATTCACATGGTTGTTGGTGACTATTTCTCCCATTCTCCCTTGGATTTGGAAATTGAGTCACATAATGCCCAATTATCTTATAATTTAAGACAAATATTTTTGTATCTTATCTATTTCTCTTGAACTTGTGAGTCTAATAACATTAGTATCCACACTTATAGCATTTACCTATCTATTTATGGTAATTTTTGTTATCATTCTTCCCAAATTATTGAGAGGTATAAAATATTATCTTCTTTCCATCATCATCATTGTCACCTTAATTTTGATGAAATTATATACTTCCCCTTGTTGATGTGTTTTGGATTTCAATTATGTTTAAATTTTAAATTAGAATTAATGATATCTATTTTGGAATAATCACTAGATTCCTCGCTCAAGACCTTATCAAATTAGTTTAGTCATTGAGAGTGTTTCTGAATTGTTCAGGGAATCCATTCATGACATGATTCATTTATTATTTATCCATAATTAAAACCATATTATTTAAAATTATATTTTATCATTATTAGATAATTATTTTAAATAACCATAGGAAAATTTAACCCCATGATTTCTCACCTTGAAATACTATCATGTTTGCTTATATTTATGATAACTCAACTTGTATCATACTCGGTTTAAATATAACACCATCAATATAAACTATATCATTCTTGGATTAACCTATATTACTTTGAGTTGGGTTATCTCATAAATTTTAACCTAATCCACAATATAGAGTTCCCATATTAACATGAGAATTCTTAAAATATTCTAAACCAAAAAATACAATGATATATGTGATAACTTAATCCAACTTATCCATTATCATTCAAATAACATATCAATAAATATGTACCATAAGTTATGAATCTCTAAATTTTAATTTAGATTATCAATCTTGACATTCCTATTTGGTTATCTAACCAAAAAATATTCAAATATTCCATAATAGTTCATAATGGGAATTTAAATTAACTGAATCATATCCCCAAAAAGTTTCAAACCATGCATGTAGTTATTTTGCTTTGTGATTCACTTGGTGATTATCGAGTTAATACTCAATCTGAAATTTTTGGGGTTATTACCACTAGGTACATTTTTTCAAGAGTGGGAATCTACATGTATTATTAAGAAAGGGATTTAATTTCTATAAAATCACATAATATCTACTTTACTAAAACTCCAAGATGTTATATTATACATATAACTCTCTCTTAGAATCATTCCTATGTTTTTGAATAATGTTCTTTTATCCAAATAGATAGATAAAATTTACATCATTACCTTAATTTTAAGTAATATTCTATCCCAAAGGGTTATATATACCATTAAAACTATGAATATACTTTACAAATAAACCGTTAAATTATCCTCAAAAAACATCTAAATATCCAGTGTTATTTAAACCCTACTTCAATATAAATTTTATCATCCTAGACCCATTCTCTTAGATATAGTTCCATAAACCCATACATTAAATATTGGATTTGATACCAACTATAAATTTCCAATCATAATTATCCCATATGTATGTTAAATAATAAATATATTAAATTAAATAAATTCCTAAGAATTTATTTGGTTGAAATAATTATATAATTAATATTAAACATCAATTAAAAAATCCTATATTCTCCCCAAAAAAAGAAAATTTTCACTACTTGAAACTTCTTAATTCATAACAAGTATACAATGTCTCTTCAATAATTATCCATATAAGATTTCATATTAGAAATATCATGTGTAGTGGTTTTCCTCATAACCTGGGGAAATAGAAACATTATAATGGTGTGATAAAAAATTCTCATTAATGGAAACATATAATTGATGCTGTCAAAAACATAAGCATTATATAAATAATATGAAAGTTGTAAATAATCAAAATAATTCCATAATCTACTAAAATTAATATAATTTCATATCCATGAAAGTAAAATAAAACATATATAACAATAATTACAAACAAAATACTTATAGAGTGTTTAATTTCAAAATTATAAGCATTTTATCAAGGTCTTGTGTCAAGAAACTATAAATATATGAGTATAGGTATACACAAAAACCCAAGATTTTTTGTCTCAAAAGACTTGTTGAATTATTTAGGGGAAATATAATGTTTTGAACCACTCATTTCTGATAAATTCCAATTCATTCATTGTATGAGAAAATTAATAATACAATTCACAATCACATTTTACAATGATCATACATATTAGAATAATAACATATGAAATGATAATACTTTTCCTGATGTTAATATAAGGGTTAACATGATCATAACCCATATAGAGAATGAAAACCAATGGTCAGACAATACAGAGTCAACTTTCCAATAATAATATATATTTGAATAACAACATATAAAACACCACTAATTTACTTAAAGATAATAAAAGGTATAACATCATTATAACCCATCAAGAGAAATAATTTTGATGTTCAAAAATAAATAGTCAAATGTCTAATAATCATCTATATTAGAATAAAAAATGTGCAATTACAATACATTTAAAAATAAGAAAAAATGGATAACACGATCATAAACCATATAGAGGAAGAATGTGGTTGTATAAAAAATACATACACAACTTTCTGGGGTAATCAATAAAAATTTGTAACATGATAAAAATATTAAATTTTTTTGTAGTTACCTTATCAATAAATGGAATATAATTCTCTGTAAGAACCCATAATGATAAAATTTCATTGTGTATTTGAATAAATTTAATTCAATAATAGAATAAAATTATCAAAATCCATCTATAGGAATATGGTAAATGGTTTTAATGGAACATTACCCCAGTACAACATAGAAAACATAAAATGCAATTTACATAAATGAAAAACACCCCTGTAAAATAATGTTACAAATGGAATCACAAAAGAAAGGATACAAAATTAAATTGTTTGATATCATGAGTTTAAACACTCAAATGATAAATATATATATTATAGTATAAATCATGAAATAAAAACCCAATTAGGGTAAAGCCTTCTGAAAAATACAAGGTAAATGGAATAGAGAACTTAAAATATATTTTAGAAAACCTTTTCAACATTAAGGTAAAATACATATTTACATGTTACTTTAAAAAGTAACATTTGAAAATTAAATGTGAAAGAATTTGAAAAACGTTGATTTTAAAAGTATTCTCCAATAATGGATCATTAAAATTTTATGAGGTTTTATATATAGAATCAAATATAAAACATTTTATTATGAAAGGACCCTTTTATAATTTGAAATTACCATTTTTGAAAACCCACATTATAAAAAGAGAAATAAAACCGTTTTTGTAATAAAACAAAATTTTCCCAAATGGGATCAGAAAATAACATATAACATGATTTTATGGTTATATAATCCAAGAATGGAAAAAAAGGTACCTGGAAATACTATATAACTCAAGTAAAGGAGACTTTAGTTATCAATATCACTTTTGAGAAACATACTCCTTTAAGTAAGAAATATTTCAAAAATGTGTGTTATCTGATAAAAATATAAGTTAAAATAAAAAATATAATACAACATTATTAAATCATGTGGTAGAATGTATGAAACCTTCATGTTCAGGAGGATGAATCGTCGTACAATAAAGGAAAATTGAGTTTCCAAAAAACATTATAGTTGGTGAAGCAGTTGATTTAAAAGTCAATTGATGTAAAGGAATATATTTGTATTAGTATCTAATATGAATAAAAAATTTATATGAAAAAAAACATCCATGTGTATTATATATACTATTAAAAGGAAAACATTGTGTATAAAATATATATGTCTCAATGAATTAAGGTTTGGGATAAAGAACCCTTATAGCTTCAGTAACATTTTAATCAAAACCCCTAGAAAGAGAGGACGTGAAATTGAACATAAAATATCATAATTACAAGATAATTCATGATATTATATATCAAATATTCAGTATTCACACCTTATAAATGAAATTAAGTTCATAATGAAAACATGTCTCAAAGGAAGTAATTTGAAATGAAAACCCCATAGCATGTTCCGGATTTTTTTGGGCATGAACATAACTTCTTGAATAATGAAATTATGTTTATTAGAAATTTTATTATAAAAATTATTCTTATATATTTTATTTATGATGTATCATTTATTATCATATGATATTTATTTATTATATATTTTTTCTTATATTTTCGTGAAAATTTAATTTGTGTTCGGTTATTTTGGTGATTTTAGCTATTGAAGATGGTATTTTAATAATAAGTTAAAATGAATAATATGAACATTAAAAACAAAAAATAAATCACTAATTACTTATAAACATATAATATTTTTATTTAAGTTCCCATATTCATCTATGATAGTGTTTTATAGCGTTATTCATATAGTTAGTTATACCAACGCAAATAGGAACATGATATATCTTGATAGGTGAGGGTGGTTAAAGAAGTGTCTGATATCATTATAATATAAGAATAATGATTTATGTTTTTTAATCACAATTGAATCAATATTTATAAACAAATAAAATACAATTGAAAAACAAAAAATTTTACGTCGTGGTAGTGGTTTTCCGCACAACGCATGATTAACATCCTTTTACTTTTCTAAGTGGATGGATATAAATAAATAAAGTTTTTTCCATTAATATTATGAAACTTAAGTATAACAGTTATAATTTGTTTATCATAGTACTATGGTAAGTATTGGTTTGGGGGAGAATTATTACAAAGTAAATGTTAAGGATTATGTAATTCTTACTTTGGGACTTTAAATTTTCTCTTGAAAGTATCCTTGGAAATGAAACGGTTGTTCTGAAAAATTAATAACAAAAGATTATAAACATTAGAGAGTATTGTAAGAGGATAAAATTTTTATATTTTTAGTATTGAATTTGAATGAATGGGTTTTTCATGAAGGGGTGTTGGTGTCCCATGTTATAAGTGAAGAAAAGAGCAATTTTTAGAACGCTAAATAATTTTCAATGATATCAAAACACTACTCGAGGGTCAAAGACTCAAAATTTATAAATAAATAATTTTTGGGTGATCTTCAGTCTAAAAATACTCTATCATTTATTTTCACATATGTTTTAAACATTTCAAAAGACAGTTTTTCTTTTTTTTCCTTTTACTATTTTTTACATTATTAATGTTTTTTTAGCTAAGTAATTTATGTTTTAATAAAAATATAAAATAACATCTCTTAACAAATTTTTGTGTGAGGAGCCTAAAATTGATATAAATTTAATCATATTCAATTTAAAAATATTAAAAAATTATCTTTTAAATTAAAACACTTTATCTATATAAAATATCTTTTAATAGAAAATTGATGTTTTAACCATTTTGTGTTCTTAATCTTATATAGAATTAGTTAACCATTATATTTGTTTTAATATAATTATATATGTTTTTAAACATCATATTAGATTCATAATTTAAATTCACATTATTATATAATATTATCATGTTTATATAAAATATAAATTCTCTTTTTTTATTATCATGTGATCCTTCCTCTTTTCCAACATAAGACTCATAGGGTCATTAGCATGTTTTAGCCCTTTAATATAATTTGAATTTGAGATATGTAGTAACATTTTTAATTTAAATTAAAATATATGGCAGTGCATTCTACACTTTTTCATATCGCAGTAGTATGCTTTGCTACATGTGGTGCCTGTTGAGATAAGAAGTTATGCATTAAATCAAGTACAGTTTGACCGATAAGGTCGCATAATTTTTTAAACTATGTGGTATAAAAATTTCTTGGTAAAAGTTATGATGATGTAAAATCAATTTTCAGGGGTTATTTTTTGGATTAGAGTAACCTGGGAATTGAGAGATCATTGTGAGAATTGCAGCTTTGAGCTAATAATCAAAAGCTATTTGGTCCTAGTTCTTCATTATGATGTTGTAAAAAGTATGAGGTGTAAAAGCACTACTTCTCTAGTTTATTGTTTGATTTTGTACCTGATGTTTATGACGTGTATAACAACCCATGATTTACATACATTGACATTACATCACATTTTCGGAATACTTGATATATTACACAAACAGACCCCCAAAGATTTTACTAGTCTAGTGCCTTCATAAAAATGTAAACATAAAAAAAGATATATAAGTGAGATACATTATCTCCCACTAGGTTATTAATAACTAGAACCCTTCGTATACACATCAAACATAATGCATATCTTCATAACTTGAGGAAAGAAACATAAAAAAGTAGTAATCTCAGATGTTCAGTAAGGGTAAATAATGGATATATGTAAACATAATCACGAGCATAATGGTATGATAACATGATCATGAAAATTTAAGATCATACCCTAAAAATAGAATATCATAAACACAAATCCTGGAATAAATATTAGAAGTTCATAAAACAAGAATCATAAGGTAATAATGAACATAATCTATGTAACAATAACATAGTAATAAGACAAAGAAATATGGTAGACACAAAATAATATAAAAATGATTTCCATAGTAGTCAATTAATCATTTACAAAGTCATAATAGTTGTATGGGTTCACTCACCATACCACCTAGGTAGTCATAGTTCTCACCCATATCCATCTTGGTAGTCATGGTTCACTCTAATACCCATATTAGTAGTCAAGGGTCACTCCCAAGACTATCTTAGAAGACAAGGCCCTTTATGTCTATCTCATGAGATATTAATCTTTAACTAATTCATTGTATAGAGATTTAGGTCCCACCCATCAAATAATTAAATCACACGTACATGTTCCATGAGATCATAAACATTATTCATAACATAACCCATGAAATGAAATGGGTATCATAAACAAGTAATCTTATCCTAGCCTGCGGAATATACGTAGGATTCGTAATCATTTAATTAAAGAATAACCCATGAAAATAATTGGGTATATAGATATATAACCCATGAAATAGAAATAGATTTCATAAATATATAACCTGCAAAAGAGAAACGAGGTTCATGAATGTTTTGCCATCAAAACATAAAACATTCAGAGAATTAAAGTGATTGTAAACTTGGATCATATTCCCTATAATTCAATAGAAACACCAATGGATGAAATATAATATGGGAAATAATTCTGAAAGATCTTTTAAACACATTTCTTGAGGAAAATATCTTTTCTTCTTTGAAGAATTATTTATAAAACATAAAACATTTTTGAAAACGTTATTGTTTTAGAAATATCTTAGAAAACATATGAAGGAATCTTTAAAAACCATAGAACATGTTTTAAATATATTTTTCCTTTAAAATTTTATTAAATTAACATTTTAAAAAAAAATTGAAAACAAGTCTTTTTGAATAAATTTGATTTTTGGCTCAAAAGATAAATGAGATCGAATTTTATTAAAAACATTATTAATTACCTAAAGTACCAAAGAGTGGAAAAAATGGTATCCATATATGAATACATCATTAATAACCATAGGAGAATAAAATTCATGAGTATTCTTTAGTGATGGATCGTAATATTTCATCAATGAGAGCATAATCATAAACAATCTCGATAAATAATGATATTGTTTCGAGAAACTCTTACCACTTGGTTTCATTGAATTATAATACCCAGATAACAAAATGAAATTAAATGGATCTGAAAATATCATGAAAAATAATTTGATTCATGATATAAAATTATGGAATAATATAAACCTCATAAAATAATGTATGTTCATAATAAAACATGTTTCTCAAAGAAGACAAATTGAGAAAGCATTACTTTACCGACATGATAACATTTAAACCATAAAACCTATGAAAGAAAGATCATAAATTTCATATTTAAATACCCATAAATTTCAGTATAATAATCATATAATACATTCATGAGTGTTATATACACAAAAAAATTAAACACATAGTGTATAAGTCATGTGTCACACAGAAATAAAAGTGATATAAAAATCCCTTACCTTGTGTGGTGAATTTCAATGTACACATAATAAACTCCTGTATAATAATTATAAGTTTATTATAAATTTATTACCGAACCATATTCATATATATAAGTTCATATAAGGTTTTTTTATGATCTTAAATTACCCATTTAATATCAATTATTTTTTAATGTTATGTTTTGGGTAATGTTCACTATGTTTATCACACGTGTTTTGACATGTCATTCTTGATCCTCTTACTTAAATAATGATTCAATTATTTATAGAATGAAAGAAAAAATTAATTATATATCATATATATTCAGTGTATAAAAATTATAATAATCTATAAAATATATGTGTGAGTGTGTGAAATGGAATACAACATTCTTGGAGGCTGTAGGTCGTACTTACACATGAACGTTGTTTCTATTTTCATAGAATATATAAATAAATAAAGTAAATGATATATATATATATATATGTATATAATATCATTATAGTAGAATTATTATTTCCGATATATCATATAATTTAACTGAACTCGTCTTTAATACATTCCATGTAATTTGTGAATGAATCACATCACTTTGAGGAGGTGGTAGTCCACACTTCCGGGATAGTTATTGTATTTAAACAAAATGGAAATCATGAAGGTAGAGATTATATAATAAATAAAAAAGTATAATTACATAAAAAATATCATATATATAAGATAAAAAATTCCATCATAATTCCCAACCATAAGAGGTGGTAAAGGTAAAATAAACAACATCGTTTCATGTGGTGGTAGTTCGCCGTACACGAGAACAGTTAGTTCATCACCCATTTGATGGATGTGTGTCTAAGTTATTTTTGAACCCTTAAAATAAAAACATCTAAGAATATTAAGGATACATGGGATATTATTTGGGCATGGAATTAGAATAATTGAGGTGGTGGAGAAATAAAATAAAAGAAATGAGCTTTAGGATGTATGTTACCTCATCTTCAGGTAACTCTTTTCAGTTTTCACCAAAGGGATACCTTCGATGGATTTATTCCAAAATATAGGATTCAAGGAATATGTTATGAAAGTTGGGAGCATATTTAGATAGGTGTTTGACGATATATAAGGTTCAATGGGATGTGAGGAAGTGAGGGAGGAGGTTCCCTTTTATAATTGACTTGAGGGGAACTTTAGGATACTCTTAAAATATTAAATTAATATAAATTAATTTTCAATTAAAAAGTCTCCAAAGTAATTTATTTAGAATCTAAGATCTGTATGGGTTAAAATAATATCATAAAATGAAAACTAGAAAACCTTTGACTAT
The DNA here is from genome assembly GCA_963277665.1 of Viscum album. NCBI lineage: Eukaryota > Viridiplantae > Streptophyta > Magnoliopsida > Santalales > Viscaceae > Viscum > Viscum album. Next base: position 2,056,095,661 of record OY728123.1, on the reverse strand, counting down.
TTTTTAATCATTATAGGATAGCTTTAACCCTTAGTTAACTTCTGTAACTCTTACCATGATAACATGTATTTTTACTATTTAATGGTTATTATAGTTACTATAAAATGAAAAAAGAACCATAAATGGATCATTTATGAACTTCTAAATATTAAATACATAATTTTTTGGAATTTTATATTTTTATGAATTTGATATCATTTAATGAAATATTAAATAGTTTAAAATATAATTAATTTTAATTTTGACACTATTCATTATTTGACTTTTTAAAAATATTATAATAACTTGATATATTTAAAAAACTTATTTAATTAATAAATAAAATGTAAAAGGAATCTAGAAATTTTAAAGGGACATTGATTATATCAAATTATATTTAATTTAAAAAATTTAATAACATTTATTTTATATTTCCATTAATTAAACAATTATTGCATCATTACTGTGTAAGCCATAATTGTAATTATTTATGTCTTAAAATTTAAAAATAAGTTACCATGATGAAGAAAAACATTTAATCATTCCAATGAATATTTATAGTCTAAGTTATTGTCTTACTAACCATATATAAATAATATAATACTTATTAGAAACATGAGTAAGGCATATTGGTCTTTCCTTAAAATAAAATATTATAAATGATGTAAATTCATCCAAGTGGCTCCAAGAGACCATAAAATTGATCCAAATTTGATTTATGTCAACACTGAAACATCCAAAAAATTTAGAAAAAGTTTTAGGGTAATTTTATAATGCTTATAATATTATTTGTTTATGCTTAATTACCAAATTTACCCTTAACTGATGTAATTAAATTTAATTACTTTCACTAATCTTGTTGGTCAAAAAACATAGTTTATCTTATTAGAAAAAAAATTCATACTTATTAAAACTATTTATTTCTATTTTTCAAAATTAAATTCATAGAATTAGAAAAATTATGTCTAATTCTAATCTCACATATGGGACAACAATGAGGGATTTAAAAGTAAAAAACATCCAAAAGATAGCTAAGTTTGTATATCTAAATTTAATGTGAAATTGTTTCCAATTGCCTAAATTTGTTCAACTAATATAAAATTTTTCTAATTATACTTTAAAACCATGTCAAGAAATAATTAAACTATATAAATATATTAGATTAAAATGTAGTTTGGAGCTAAAATACAATATTTTTCACTATTCATAAAAAAATGTAACTTCTCAACAAAATTACAAAAATTAAACCAAAGTAAATTTGGATATACTTCTTCCAAATAATAATTTTTTTCTCATTTAAAATATATTAAAGTATTAAAATTTATATTTAATATGGTTTCTCTAGTAAAATGAAGCAAACTCCCTTTTTAGAAAAAATCTTCTTTTATGTGTAAAATGAGTTTTGTTCTTATATACAATTTATAAAACACATAAGATGAATGTTAAAAAATAGATTTAATATATTATAAATATATTTCAAAAATATAATACACTAAGATTTATTTTTATTTTATATTGTTATAAAACACACTTGGCCACATTAAAATAGTTTTTCATAAAAACATTTCCTTTTATTTTAGAAAAACGTTTCACATTCATTTATAATTAATTGGTCCAGAATTATGTGTCAATCCTAATTTCATAATTTAGTTAATCCTATTCATAAATACCATTCTAATGTCTAGGTTATTATTGTCTTTTTTAAATAATTATAATAATAAAATGATGTTTCATAGAAACTCAGTCTTACGTATAACGCAATCTAAGCTGATATTGCATATAGAACAAACATAACTTCATGTAGAATAAAACAAAATACATAAAATAAATTTAATTTATTCATAAAAAAGTTTCATAAAAACTTAAAGTGTTACATTATCCCCCCTAAAATGAATTTAACCCTCTAAATTCATCGAAGTTATCAAAGTTTTAATACATGATAGTTTCCTTTAAAGAAACTCACATCATAAAATTGAATACTAAAACTTCCTTTAATAAAGGAATGTTAGAAACTTAACGGTTACCCAAAGTAACATATAACTAGGTTTTCACATAGGGGAACATAGGTGGAAAGTGAAAACATGGACATGAAAGAGAAATCAAACTATCATGTTTTGATGCAGAGTGATAGGAAACAATGTTTATAGAATGTTAACAATCACAAAACCATAAATATATAATGATATAAGGGGCTATTTGATTAATCAGAAAAGAAGGTAATCAGATAACATGTTCATTTTTGAGATCCTTTCCCTAGGGTTGAAGAATTTTCATTAGAATATATATTTACTTTATTCAGTACAATCTCACCCTTTTCTACGCCTTGATCAATTCCACCCGACTTCTTTCTCAAAAAATGTAAGGTGATTTTTTCATTCCTGAAGCACTAATAGATCATTATATCCAAGATAATTCATTACATCTATCATCAGTTACAACTAACATAATTTTTTCATCACAGGTTAGCCAATATGCATAAATCTTCATGTGGTGATATAATCCTTAATATCAGAAACTTCAACTGAAGTTTAAATTAAACATTCTATAAATGATTAACCTTATAACCCCTCCAAAATATAAAAATATAAATATTTAGAAATAATATCATGAAATAATATTAGCATTGACCATCCATATAACACAAAGTATCTCTTTGTTTTAATATTCCAAACATGTGAATACATTTATCATGAATTCTCTTAAAACACGGTAATGACCTGAATTACCATACATCCTTATTGGAAAAATGCATGTTTCCTTATTCCAAATTTTATTGGATATATTCATTAAATAAAAAATAATCTGTAAAATCCATCCATTATATCACAAAATTCTTTTTCAACAAATACATTATCAGTTCCCACGTAATCAGTATCCTCTGATCCACTTATTGATATCCAAAAAGACTTTTACCCTAACATAATTATATTAAAATTAAAAACACATAAAGGGATATCTTTCCCTAAATTTTGTGTTTCCCATGAATATTCCATTTCTATTAAAACACTTTTATTTTCCATCAATCATATTCAACAAATTATTGAAAATACTTAGTCCAAAACCTAAATTGAACAATCTTTATGTAATTAACCATTAATAATTTTGGAGTCCAAACACATAAATACTTCAGTCCTTATACATTAATTGTTGTAATTAAATAGGTAATTCCTTCATTTAGAAGTAAATTATTAGTTCATGTCATTTATTTGGGTAATTCCCATATTCTATATAGATGAGACATTTCACTCCATGAGAATTCATCCCCCAATGACCATTTTCCCACAGAGATAACTTCTTCCCCTCCATTTGATGTATTTCTCAAGTTTCTTCTTACCTTCATCCTAACATGTAAGAAACTGAATCTTCATTCCTCTATGTTACTTATAAAGTAAAAATTTATAAAAATCCATCTTCCCCTTATTTTATGTGTTTATAATATCACTAAAGCTAACATTGTTAATCATACAACATGATAGTTGATTCGACATAATCACAATATATTTATCTCAAGTTATCAACCCATTTGAATTATAATCAGTAAATTATTCATCACATTAAATGTTAACCCAGTTACATCTTATTCCCTCCAATGACGAAAACTATAAATCATAATGTGAGAAACACTTATCATGATGAAAACCCACAGAATTGGGAAAAATTATTTATAGGATGTCTAAATTATGACACCTTCCTTAATCTATGACACCTTGGGTTTATCCTAGGTTATTCATCGATAAATTATTATTAAATAATTCATGATAATTTATAAAAAAAATTAATCCCCATATCATGTACCCCAGTAGTGTCAAACCAGGTGTGTAGCAAGGCTCATTTTCATGTACAAGGTTATGCTGAGTCAAGTCCAATGCAGGTTGTTGTAGTTGTTACTCTTATATACATCTATATCATATCCGCGTCCACTTATTTTATATAGATATGGATATATTTATTAGAAACTACTCTTTCTATCCTTTACCAAGATTCTAGCATGTTTTCTTATACTTTTCCATGTTAGTTGACATATCCTTATACATTCCATTAGGGATCTCATTATGGTTTTATTAATGTATATTCCAAAGTTTAACTAAAACTTTTCTCTGATACCAATTATAATGACCCACTATATATATATATTTATATTAAATCACTTTTGAAAAATACATAATATATTACAAAAATGAACACCTAAAGACTGTACTATTCTAGTGCCTTTGTAAACATGCAAACTAAAAATTGGTATATAGGTGAGCTGCATTATCTTCCACTAGGTTCTTCCTAACTATAACCCTTCTCAAACACATCAAACATAATGCATATCTTCAAAACCTATGGAAAAAACATAAAAAGGGGGGAGCTCAGATGCTCAGTAAGGGTAAATATGGGAGATAAGTAAGCATAATCATTAGAATAACGGTATGAGAACATGGTAAAGAAAATATAACATCATACCCTGTATATCATTGATTATAAACCTGAATCATTGAATAAATATTATTAGTTCATAAGATATGAATAATAAGAAAATAAATAACATAATCCATGATAGAATAACTAAGTAATAAGACATAGAATTGTGTCAGACGTAGAAGCATATAAAAATGATTTCCTTAGTAGTCAAGGCATCGCTTCAAAGTCCATGTTCGTAGTATGGGTTCACTCACCATATCATATTGGTAGTCATGGTTAACTCCCATAACCATCTTGGTGTTCATTGTTCACTCCCATAACCATCTTAGATGTTAAAGTTCACTCCCAAGACCATCTTAGTGGTCTAGGTCCTTTATGTCTATTTCATGAGGTATAAATATTTACCCAATGCATTGGATGGAGATATAGGTACCTCCCATCTCATAATGAATTAATAAATATGTGTTCTATGAGATCATAAACAATATTCATAACATAACCCATGAAATGATATGGGTATCAAAAAAATGTAATCTTATCTTAATATATGAAAAATACATAAGTTTAATAATCATTTCATCAAAGAATAACACTTGAAAAGAAGTGGGTTTCATAGAAAAATAACCCATGAAAAAGAAATAGGTTTCATAAACATATAACCCATGATAGAAAAATGGGGTTCATTAATGTTATGCCATCAAAACATAAACCAATAAGAGAAAGAAATTTAATTAAAACTTGGATCATATTCCCAATTGTTAGACATGTATTGTCTCAACAATACTCTATAAATATTATTGATTTTTATGATCACAAATACCCTTGTTTATTTAGCAAATGATTTTATTTTGAGTGTATTTTGGGTAATTTATATTCTTTATAATTTTATCTTGAATTAATATTCAACTATTTATTTGCGAGAAATATTTGTTAAAGTGTTAAGAACTCTCTTAAGAGTATTCTAGAAACAATGTTCACCATTTTTCATTTACTAGAAATAATATTCATTCAATACAGTGAAGAAAGTAACACATGGAACAAAACATAAATTTATGTTTAAGGATCAACGTGTATGGTTAACCAGCCTTATGTTTGAAGAAACATATGGCTAAGGGATAATACGTTTGGATAATAACATTATGTTTTTCAGAAACAAAAAGTATGGTTAAATAACCCTACATAAGTATGGAACTTTACAAACATATGGATCATCAACCTTACTTTTGTAATCAACCTTACATTTGGGAAAAGTGAACTTAAGGATAATCAATGTTATGTTTATAGATCTATGCTGACATTGATAAACATATTGATCATCATCTCAGCATTATGAAATTTAACCATACATTTTTTATTTTTATTTTTTTGGAAGAAAACATAGGTTTGAATTTCCAGCATTGTAAATTTGAATTGACGTCATTATCAGATCTTTTTTCAATAGTATTTTTGGAATGTTAGGGAGTTTCAGAGAATGATTTTGAATGATTCAAAACTCTTCATAAATGATTTAATGATCCTTTTATAGTGGATATTTTCTCTGCTATTATTATGGGATGTTACGACTTCTCTGAGCTGTATTTTTTAATTTGAGTTCGATCGTTTCATCTAGAATATTTGGCAGATCTAAAACTGTGCTGGAGATTTATAATTATATCTCTCTGATTATCATCAATAAAATTGTTGGATCTGTGAATACTTCTTATATATCTGTGTAAATATTATTCATTGAATTTTTTCAATAAAAATTATTTTATAGTTCTACAACGATCAAGAATCTCATAAACAAGGACTACATTTTGGATATTTACATATTCAAATCTAAAAAACATGATGCTATGTTTTTATTGTTGTTTTTAAAATCAAAGATCTCTTGTTCAACCAGATCACTTAAAATATATTTCAAGATTATTATTTTTCTGATGATGAAGATCCATCTTTTGTCAGTTGTGTGCTCCTACAACTGTGAGCTAAACATGTTTCTCAAAAAACTGCATCTTATCTATCTTGATTTTTGGCGACATGTATTCTGTCTTGTTGAGTGCCAACTTCTCGCACTAAGTTTTTGTTTTATCGGTTCCGTGTAAAAGAACCAGAGGGATCTGTTTTATAATCCTGTATTTATAAGGGTGACAACTGCCTACACTCATTTGTGGATCAATCTAATGATATGAGGACCTTACTAGTAAAATTCCCAAAGCCTATAGAAAGGGTGATTGGTGGAGTTGAATAGGAAATCTTTGTGCCCTGAACCACTATAAATTGTTGTGATTTGTTCTATGTTTATATCTGCAAAATATATGCTATTACAGAAATGCTGCAAATTATTATCTTCTATTTATGTGAATCAACATAATAATAAAGTTCGGAAAAAGAAACAATTCACCCCCCTTATGTGTCATCACTATAGTCTTTCTGAGCTAACATTTGGTATCAAAGGATGAGCTTTTCAACTGAGCTATATCAAGCTAAAGGCATAAGATCTACATTAGTGATGGAAATGGAGAATCTCAAGGAAGGAATGCCAATGGTTCATTCTCTATATTTTAATGGTGAGAATTATGGATATAGGAAGTCTCGAATGATAATCTACTTAAAAAATCATGGATTTAGAGAATACTAAAAGATTCTTACTCCTTACACAATTACTGAAAAACCTAAAACTTGGTTTACTACTATAGAGTCTGAGTATGATATGAATTCAAAAGCAATGAATGATATTATTTTCATTCTTGGGCCAGATGAATCCAACTGTTTATCGCAATTCCCAACACCCTATAGAATGTTGTAGATCATTGCAGTAGCCTTTGAAGGTTCTGAAAATGTTAGAAAAATCAGATATTCTACCACGAAATTAATGTTTGATACATTCAGAATGTATGATGGAGAGAGCATCACACAGATGAATGGAATACTAAAAAAAATTATTAATAATATAACATCTTTAGGTGAACCTATCAGCCAGCCTGGTTAGGATTTGAATGTTCTAAGAGTTCTACCTACGAAGTGGAATAAAATTTCTATTGGAATCCGCCAATCAGCGCTTGTAAAGAATCTAAAAATGAAAGAATTGATTGGAACTTTAATGATTTATGAGGCTTAAATGAAAGATGAATATAAAGATCAAAAAGTCTTAGAAAAAATGATAACACTATTTTAAAAGTTTAATCCCAAAATTATAATATAAAAATAAAACAAAAAGAATGAAATTTAGACTAATCTAATTCAAAAATTGAGCTGCCTTAATTAGATAGAAAATTCATTAAATTCTATAGGAAGACTAAAGGATTAAGAAGAACCTTCAAAAAGTATGAGAATGACTTGAGGGAAGTAATATGTTATGAATGAAAAAAATTGGGTCATATAAGACCTGGTTCTCCTCAATTGAAAGGAGAAAAGATAAAGATAGAAAATAAATATCATAAGAATGTTGATTAAGAGAAAAAGGATAAAAGAGCTATGAAGGCTACTTGGAGTGTTTCAAAATACTCCAGAATCACATAAAACTCTGATTCAGAGAAGGAAGAATCGAATCTGAAATATAATATATTCTTTATGGTTGATGAAGATAAGGTACAACCCTACTATTCATCTAATTCTAATTCTAGTTACTCAAAAAATAAAATGGCTCCCTACTGTACTATTCTAGAAGAAAGATATGACTCTCTATTAAAGAAACAAAAAACTCTAAAGAATATTCATAATTATAATTTTGGAGAAAGGGATACTTTACCTAAATAGCATTAAGAGTTAGTTGAGAAATATACTTCATCTACTACAAAATGTACTGACCATGAAAATATGATTAAAAAACTACAGGATGAAGTAGAGACTAATAAAAGTGGTGTTATTATATTTAAAAAAGAAAAAATATACTAAAGGAAATTCTTGGTAAAAATGTAATTAAAATAGAATATTTTGGTATATGTAGTAAAGGTGAATACCCAAACTGTAAAAAAACTATTTTGTTCTCGGTTCTAACAGCAAAGTAATTCCAACTGTTAAATGTTTTCATTGTATTATTAATGGAAATTATGTTAATGATTTCAATTTAAGAAAACCTCAATTATGTGGTATCAAGAATATTCATTATTCAAAAGCTTTATCTAGTTTTAATTATATTAGTTTTAATCAAAAGAACTTGTCTGGATTCCTAAATCTTTGATATCTAACACTATTGGACCCAAAAAGATATGTGTACCAAAATATATTTTTTTTAAATTTAACCTTGTAGGTAAAAGGCCATAGAAGAGGAAAATATATATGGTATATGGATAGTGATTTTTTAATACATATGAGTGGAAATTAATATAATTTTTATACTCTGACTAAATTTAATGGAGGCCTAGTCACCTTCGGTGATAATGCCAAAGGAAAAATTATTGAACTCGGAATAGTTAGAGATCCAGATACTATCTCAATTAATAAAGTACATGATGTACAAGGATTGAAGATCAATTTGATAAGTATCTCTCAAATTTGTGATGATGAATACTATGTTTATTTTTCTGATAATTCTTATTCTTTTTTTAAAAGATGAATTTATTAAATTTATAACACCCAAATAAGATAATGTCTATACATTGGATTTAATTTCCTTGTGTAAAAAAAATGTGAACTATTGAACTTCTAAGATAAACAAGTCATGGATTTGGCACAAAATAATTGGTCATTGTAATATTTTTGATTTAAATAGGTTTTCTAAGAAACAATTAGTTTCAGATTTACCTAGTCTCAAATTTAATAGTAATAGATTCTGTTATGCATGCCAGATTGGAAAATAACACAAATATTTCTTCAAATCTGTTAACAGAATTTCTACTTCAAAACCCCTTGATCTTATTCATATGTATTTTCTTGGACTATCTAGAATATAAAAATTGACTGGTAAATTATATGTATATGTTTTTACTGATGATTATTCTAGATTTTTTTATGTATATTTTCTAAAACTAAAAAATGAATCCTTCTCTATTTTTGAAAGTTTTTGAAAAAGTGTTGAAATTGAAAATGGTTTTAAGATAATTTCATTAATAAGTGATCATGGTGGATACTTTAAAAATGAATAATTTAGTTATTTTTATTCAATCATGGGTATTAAACACACCTTATCTGTACCAAGAACACCTCAATAAAATGGAATTGGTGAAAGACGAAACAGAATTATTCAAGAAATGGAAAAAACTATGCTAAATGAATACAGACTTCCAACCTACATTTGGATAGAATATGTAAGAACAAAATTCTATATTATAAATAGTTTTTTAATTCAACCTATTTTAAAAAAGACTCCTTATGAGATTTGGAATAATATAAATACTAAGGTAAATTACTTTATGGTTTTTGGATGCAAGGTATATATCTTGAACAATAAGGATAATCTTGGAATGTTCGATCCAAAATATGATGAAGGAATATTATTATGATATTCTGCAACTTCTAAAACTTATATAGTATTTAATAAAAAGTCAAGGATTGTTGAATAATCAGTTCGTGTGAAGTTAGATGAAACTGATCCTTTTAATAAAGACAATGATCAAACATATGAAGTTGATGATTCTTCTGACAACATTATACTTGATAAATTGAAAACTGATTTTGAAAACATGAATAAAATTCAGTCTAGATTAGATGAACATGATACTAATAAACCTAAAATTTATCTGCCTAAATAGTATAGAATACTAAAGAATCTCCCTATAGAGACTATTATAGGATATCTGGACGTAGTTATAAAAACTAGAAGAAGTGTAGGAAACTTAGTGGAATTTTCATGTTTTCTATCTCAACTAGAACCTACATCTTTTAAAGAAGCCTTAGAAGATGAAAGTTGGATGTTAGCAATGCAAGAAGAGCTAAATCAGATTAAAAGAAACAATGTATGGAAATTGGTGGAAAGGCCTTCAAATTATCCAGTTATAGGAACTAAATGGGTCATTAGGAATAAACAAGATGTTCAAGGTATTATAACTATAAACAAGGCTAGACTAGTATCCCTAGGGTATAATCAAGAAGAATGTATAGATTATGATGAAACCATTACTCATGTAGCTAGTCTAGAAGCAATTATAATTAATTTGGCCTATGCATCTCATATGAATTTTAAATTTTATCAAATGGATATAAAATATTACTTTTTAAATGGATATTTAATGGGGGAAATTTTTGTTGAGAAACCTCCTAGTTTTGTAAAATTTAAAAAACTAGATTTTGTTTTTAAACTTACAAAATCTCTCTATGGACTTAAGCAATCACCTAGAGCTTGGTATAAACAATTAAGTTCATTTATTTTGAAAAATTAAATTATTTTTGGTTTGGAAGACCCAAACCTCTTTATGAAAATAGTTTTTTCTAATTTATTATTACTTCAAATCTATGATGATGATTTTATTTTTGGATCAACAAATAAAAAAACATTGTAATTATTTTTCAGAACTTATGTAAAAAAATATTGAAATGAGCAAGATGGGAGAATTAAATTTCTTTTTAGGACTTCAAATTTATCAAAAATATTATATAAATGTATTAATTCAAAGTAAATACATTACTTCTTTATTGAAAATATTTTTTCTAAAAATAGAAATATATATTCAACTCCCATGTGTACTAATATTAAACTTAATTTAGATGAAGCTAAAAAACCAGCGGATGGCAAGTTATATAGAGGTATGATTGGATGTTTAATATATCTTACTACTACCAGACATGATATTATGTTTTCAATATGTATTTGTGCTATATTTCAATCAAATCCAAAATAATCTTATCTTGCTACTATAAAAAGGATTTTTAGAGATTTAAAAGTAATAGTTGTTCAATCTCTTCTTTATCTAAAAACTTATGATTTTAATTTATTATCAAATTCAGTTGCATATTTTGGAGGATGTTGATTAGATAGAAAAATCACTTCATGAACCTGTCAATTTTTAGGAAAATTGTTAGTGTCATGGTCAAGTAAGAAGCAACACGCGGTTGCAATATTAATAGTCAAAGCATAGTATGTATCTACAGGCAGTTGTTGTGCACAAGTTTTGTGGATGAAAAAACACTCTAATGGGATTTGGACATAATTTTAATAATACACCTATTTTATGTGATAATACAAGTGCTATAAAAATTTAAAAAAATCGAATAAGTCATTCTAGAACTAAGCATATTGATATTAGACATCATTTTCTAAGATATCATGTTCTTAAAAAGGATATATCTTTAGAATTTGCTTACACTAAACATAAATTAGCTGATATTTTTACTGAACCACTTCTCACTACTTGTTTTGATTTTTTAAGGGGGGGTTTGGTTTATTTAATTTTTAATATTTTTTCCCATAATTGCTCTAAGACGTGAGAAATGAGGACATGTGTCATCTGTCAGAACCCCTTCATCCTCCAAACCCTTTGTTTACCCAAAAAATCATTTCTCATAAACTTCAATCTATTTTCATCCTTCCCAACCCAAAAAGATGAAAACATTATATTTTCAAATCTTCATAAATGATGAAAACCAAGATAGTTGAAGAAGGAGAAGCAAGTGACACAAAACAACAAAGATCTACAGGCAGAAAACTTCTTCAGGGAAAAGTGGTTGATCTTGATTGGCTATATTAGACTTACTCTTGAAACAAGCATCAGCATTTCAAGGACTCGAGACAACTTTCAATGACATCAACTTATAATTTCTTTATAAGGTAGAGCTCAAAAAAATTTATAAGTGTGTACTGTTTATTTTCAGATATTCAAAGGATGTGATTTTTACTAGTATCGAAGATAGGGATTTCTCTATTTTTTACTACAAGGTTGAAAAAAATTTGAACTTCCCAAATGAAGGAGTTTTATTTATTGATCTTAAATCAATTAGTGATAAAGAAAATACTTCTAAAGACATTATGGCTTTTCTATTCAAATAGACACACATCATAAAGAAGTTTTTTAAGGATTTATAGGTATAACATTAGATTCTAGTGATGTTTATTCAGATTGGAATAGCACCTTTAATGGCTAATATGGAGAAAATCCTTTACCCAGAAATGTGTATCATGTTTCTTTTTTAAGTTATTTCAAATTGAAGTTTTCATGGTATTAATTTTTGTATCTTCATTACATCTATTCACTGAATGCATGAATAAATTTCTAACCATATGGATGGATAATTTCAAGGATTTTATTTAATAAGGACATGATAAGACTAGTTTATTCAAGAGTCGAATGTCATCATACTAATGTTTTGATTGGTGGAACGTTAAGAAAGATTGGATTCTTCTAGAACACAATAAAAGGAAATATTTTTCCTATTGTAGATAAGGAAGAATAAATTTTAGGAGATTTTTCTTAGGGGGAGAAAAAAGGTATTTGAAAGGAGGGTATAGCTAAATCATGAACATATGCAGTTTCTCAACCGTCTAAGAGGAGGCTTAGATTTAACACAAAAGAAGAGGAAGAACATATTCAAGAGGGACCTGTTATGAAACCAATGAAAATAAATGCTCCTCATGTTGAAGAGAAAATGTTGGCTTCTGGAAAAGCAACTTGCTTGGTTCATTTTGAAGAAACTGTTATTGAAGAGGAAATTACAGTGGAGAGTCAAGCTAGAGAGATTTCTATTGTACCTCTGGTGAATGAACAAGTACAAGATAGCATTCCAGTAAAAATAGTTCAATAAAAGAATACAGAAACTAAAAATGTTCAATAAAAGATTATTAGATAAGAAGTTACTGAATGATAGCTATTCAAAAATAGTATAATTTATATGAATTATTTATAGAAATTCAACCCTTGATTGTAGATCATACTGTGGGACAGTCTGCTTATATTTCTATTGCTCAGAATGAAGTTTTAGATAATCAGTCTTTTTCTTGTGAAGAATTAATAATGAAAATAGTAACATACCCTTTTCCTAGTGATGGTAAAAATCAGTATATGAATGAAGATGAAGGGACATCTGATTCATTATCTCATCATGTTGAAGAAATTTTGATTAAATTCAACAAGCCTTAGGAAGAAAATTCAACTCTATGGAAAGAGAATAAAATTTCAAAGAAAAATATTTATGAACTTAATGACAATATAGTTTCTAGAAGGGATTTTGATTCCTTCAAGAGAAACATGTTAAATGAGATTGGGAATATCATATCTGAAAATGTTTCAAAAAATAATTTTGAAGATTTAAAGTGGTACTTGGGAATTTAGTTTGAATCAGTAAAAGGTTCAGTGAATCAAGCATGTACATCAACTCCATCCTCTACTACAAGTCTGAATTTGATTAGAATGTTTCAGGTTATTACATCTGTTATGGAAAACATGAATGCTCTTCTTTAATACCTTAAATTAAATAGTTTACCTTTTATAGTTTTATTATACAATCAAAAAGTTTTGGGTGATCAGTTAACTCAAGGAGAGTCTAGCATTAGATTCGTCTTGAGTTAGTTTTCAGAAAATTTGGATCTATTCATGAAGCAAGAGGAAAGTCTTCATGGGTTTCTGATGGTCATCATAGTGGAGAATATGCATTTTAATAATTACTCCAGGATTTTGAAAATTCATCTAGGATATAGTTTGATGAAGAAGCTAAGATTTCAGATGGTTGGGATGAAGGAGATGTTTGAAGCCATTAAAAATTCAAACCCAGCCAATCCTTAGTATTTTTTTCCTACCTTTAACCACAACAATGATAGTTTATATTTCTTAGTCAAAAACATTATTGGGTTACTGTCTTTATTGATCAATAAACTTGTTTACTATCTATATAATACATTTTATTTTTTTATCTTCTTTTATATTTTTGTCTGTTTGCCAAAATACAAGTATATTCATTAAATATAATTACTTATAATATTTAATTGTCATTATGTTCAATATTAAATGTGTTTTAATCTGTTAATATATTTTTTTTGATATCAAAAAAAGGGGAGAAATTTAGATAACACGACATTTCGTTGAAAATTTCATTGAATTTTACCTCTGGGGAGAACTTTAGATATTTCTTCTTTATCAAAATAATCATGTAAAATTGAAATTATTTACATTTAATGATTACAAACTTCTAAATTATATTGTTAAAATTATAGTTTTAATTTATGGGTTTTATCATCATAAAAATGGGGGAGATTGTTGGGCATGTATTGTCTCAACAATACTCTATAAATATTATTGATTTGAATGCTCAAAAATACTATATATGGTTTTACTAATGATTTTAGTTTGAGTTTATTTCAGGAAATTTATATTCTATATAATTCTTATCTTGAATTAACATTCAACTATTTATTTGTGATAAATAGAAGTTAAATAGTTTGGAACGCTCTTAAGCGTATTCTAGAAACACTGTTCACTAGTTTTTGTTTACTTGAAATATTATTCACTAAATACAATGAAGAACATAATGTATGGAACAAACCTTAAGTTTATGTTGAAGGAAAATCATGTATGGTTAATCAACCTTATGTTTGAATAAACATTTGTTTATGGAACATTATGTTTGCTCAAGAACCTTACATTTGTGAGAAAGAAAAAGTGTGGTTAAAGAACCCTATGTAAGTATGGAACATTAAAAACGTATGGATCATCAACCTTACTTTTGAAATCAACCTTACATTTTCAACCTTAAATTTGGGAAAAGTGGATGTATGGATAATCAATTTTAAGTTAAGAGATCAATGCAGACACGGATAAATGTATTGATCATCAACATTGCGTTATGAAGTTGAACCCTACATTTTTTATTTTTTTGTTTTTTGAAGGATCCTTACGTTTGACTTTTCAACATCCGAAATTTGAATTTACGTCTTTATTGAAGCTTTTTGCAATAATATTTGTAGAATGTCCAGGCAGTTTAATGCCTGATTTTGACTGATTCAAGACTCATATTAAATGATATAAATATTCATTTAGAGCAGATATTTTCTATCTTATTGTTAAGCTAAGTTATGAATATGCTATGCTCTATTTTTTAAAATTTCAATTCACTCATTTTATTAGGAATTTTTTGTGGATGTGAAACTATTTGGGAGATTTATCATTATATCTCTCTGAGTATCATCTGTAAAATCACTAGATTTGTGAATACTTCTCATATATCTGTGTAAATATTATCCATTGAATTTTTCTTGTAAATTTTTTTTACAGTTCTACAATGATCAAGCATCTTAGAAAGAAGGACTACATTTTGAAGATATACATATTCAAATCTATGAGACATGATGATCTGTTTTTTTTTTTGTTATTTAAATTGAATATCTCTGGTGAAACTGGATTTATTCAAATATATTTGGGACCCAAACAACTATAAATTGTTGTTCTCTGTTCTCTATTCATATATGCTACATATACTATATTATAGAAATGCTTCCAGTTATTATCTTTTATTGGTGTGAATCAATATAATTGTAAAATGTTGAAAAGAACCCAATTCACCATGCCCCCATCTAATTTCATCACTATAGTCTTTCCTCCCTAACACCAATTAGGAATGAGTAACACCAATGGATGTCATCATCGATGGAAAATAATTTTTTAAGATATTTTAAACACATTTCTCGAGGAAAATATCCTTTCTTCTTTGAAAAATAATTTTTCAAACATAAAACCTTTTTGAAAATGTTTATTCATTTAAAATACCTTTGAAAACATATAAATTAATATTTAAAAATTATAAAAAAATAAAAAATCATTCAAAATGAGATTAAAATAACATTTTAAAAACATTTTTTGAAGACCTGGTTTTTTTAATAAAACATATTTTCGATTGAAAAGAGAAATGAGGTCGAATTTTCTTAAAAAAATATTAATTATATAAAGTAACAAAGAGTGGAAAAAATGGTATAAATGCATGAATAAATCATGAATAACTATAGGAGAATAAAATTTTTGATTATTATTGAGTAATTGATCATAATATTTCATCAATGGGATAATATTCATTAATAATCTCAATAAATGATGAGATTGTTTCAATAAACACTTACCACTTGGTAAATTTGAATCACACTCCCCATGTAAGAAAATAAAATTATATGGAGCCTAAAATATAATGGAAAAAAATATTTGTGATATAACATTTCAATTAGAAGCACAGACACCTCGTTAAATAAAATAGGTGTATAACAAAACCTGTGTCTGAAATAATGCAAATTGAGACAAAATCACATTACATATTTGGTATCATTTAAACCATAAAACCCATGAATGAAATATTCTAAAATGGTTATGTAAATAACAATAAATTTAAGTATAATAATTTTAAAATAATTTCATGTTTGTTATATACACCACACAAAAGAAACAAATAGTGTATAAGGCATGTGTCACATAGAAATAAAAGTGAGATAAAAATCCCTTACCTTTTGTCTTGAATTTCATCCGACATGTAAAATCCCACTATATAATAATTATAAGTTTGTTGTATATTTATCACATAACCATATTCATATTTACAATACCACATAATGTTTTCATATGACCTTATTTTACCCATTTATTAATAATTTTATATTAAAGTTGTGTTTTGGGTAATAACCACTTTGTTTATCATATGTGTTTTGACTTTTCATTATTGATCCTCTTTCTTAAATCATGATTTACATATTTCAAAAGTGTAAAAAATGACTTATATATCATATATATTCAGTATATAAACATTTAAAAGAATATATAAAATACAGATATATGAAATGGAATACATCGTTCATGGAGATGGTAAGCCATACGTACTCATGAACGATGTTTACATTTTCATAGTGTATTGAAAGAATGAAAGTAAATTAATATATGTATATATGTATATAATATCATTAAATTAGAATTATTGTGTCATGTATATCATATAATTTTACTGAACCCATAATTAATAAATTCCATGTAAAGTGTTAACGAATCACATCGTTTTGAGGAGGCTGTAGTCCACACTTTCACAAACGAAGTTATCGTATTTACAAAAAATAAAAATCATGAAGGTAGGATTTATATAATAAATAAATAAGTATAAATACATCATATATTTCATATAAATCATATAAAAATTTAGTTTACATCATAATTTAAAATCATAAGAGGTGGTAAAGGTAAAATGAACAACCTTCTTTTTGTGAGGTAGTAGTTCATCGTACACAAGAATGGTAAGTTCATTACCCATTATATGGAAGTGTGTATAAGTGACGGTTGAAAAAATAACATAACAACATATTAGAAAATTTAGGATACTTATAATCTTATGTGTTCTGGGAATAATAATTATTTTGGTGGTGGACAAAGAAAATAATAGAAATGATCTTGAGGAAGGATGTTACCTCTTCTTTGGGTAACTCCTTTTGGTTTTCACCAAAGGGCTTCCTTGGATGGTTTTATGCCCAATGAGATGATTAAAGGAGCTAGGTAGTAAATTTTGGATCTTTTTTATAGGGTTTTAATGAGCTATAAGTCTAAATATTTTTTGAGGAAGTGAGGGAGGAGGTTCTCTTTTATAATTGAGGTGAGAGACACTTTTGGAAACTCTTAAAATATTAAATTATTATAAATTAATTTCCAAATAAAAATGACTCAAAATTTATTTATTTCGAATCTAAGATTATTATTAATATAAATACTCTCATACAATATAAATAGATAGGTTTTGACAATTTTTTAATCCTTATCTTTCGGCTTTAACCCTAATTTATTGTCTTTCAATCTTACCATGATAACATGTGTTTTTACTTTTTAGTTTCAATAAATTTCAAACAAACCATAAATGGATTATTTATAAAATTTCTAAAATTATCCCAATTAGTTGGACTAATTTTATTTTTTTATGAATTTTATATTATTTAATAAATTATAAATTAATTTTAAATATCATTAATGTTAATTTTGACACTATTCATTATTTGAATTTTTAAAATATCATAACAACATGATATATTAAAACCAACTTCTTAGCACATAATTAACATGTCATAAAAATATATAAATTTTTTTGATGACATTAATTCTATAAAATAATATTTATTTTAATATCTTTAATAATATTTATTTTATATTTCCATTAATTAAAAATTATTGCATCATCATTATGTAAGACATAATGGTAATTATTTATTTTCTAAAAATTAAAAATAAATTACCATGATAAATAAAAATAGTTTATATTCCCAATGAATATTATTAGTCCAATATATCTTATTACTAACTATATATAAAAATATTAATTTTTATTAGAAACATGAGTAACACAAATTGGACTTTCCTTAAAATAAAATACTATAAAATTCTAAAAGTCATCCATGTGGCTCCAAGAGGCCATAAAATCGGCCCAAAGATTATTTTGGTCGAAACTAACTCATCCAATAAAAATAAGACAAATTTTAAGGTAATTTAATATTTCTTATAATATTATATTTTACCCTTATCTGCCAGATTTACCCTTAACCGTTGTAATTAGTTTTAATTACTTTTAAATATATTTTTTTAAAATAAGTTTTTCTTATTAGACTACAAATACCATACTCATTACAACTGTGCTTTTCAATTTTTAAAAATTAAATTCATTGAAGTGAAAAAATTAATTTTAATGTTAATCCCGCAGACGGCACGACAAAGAAGGTTTTGAAAGTAAAAACATCCAAACGTTTGCTAATAGTGTATATCTAAAATTAATTTGAAATTGATTCCAATTACCTAAATTGATTTAAATGATATAAAATTGGTCTAATTATACTTTAAAACCAAATAAAAACATAATCTAACTATATAAAAAAATTAGATGAAAATTGAGTTTTGAACTAAAATGTAGTATTTTTCACTATTCATCAAAAAAATAAAACTTCTCATTAAATTAAAAAAAAACAAAAAAAAAGTTATTTTTATATCCCTATTAAAAATAATAATTTTATATCTTCATTTAAAAATATAAAAATGTCAAAAATTAGATTTAAAATGGGTTATCCATTAAAAGTGAGCAATACTACCTTTTTAGAAAAATACTTCTTTTTTGCATAAAATTGGATTTTTTTTCTTATATCCTATCTAGAAAACATATAATAAGAATGTTAAAAATTAGATTTAATATTTTTTAAATATATTTCAATAATATAATACAATGTTTTATTTTTTTTATTTATTGATATAAAACACACTAGTGCACAGTTAAATTGTTTTCCAGAAAAACATTTCTATTTACATAAAAAAATTAGATTCATTAATAATTATTTAGTAAAAGAATTATTTGTAAACCATACTTTCATAATACAATTAAACTTGTTAATACCTTTGATTCTAATGTCTAGGTTAATATTGTCTTGTTTAAATAAGTATAATAATAAAATGATGTTTCATAAAAACTCAGTGTTGCATGTAACACAAGATAAGTTGATGTTGAATGTAGTAAAATCTTAACATGGTCTCGAATAAAACAAAATACGTTAAATAAATTTAATGTGTTCAAAAAAGGTTCATAAAACTCAAGGTGTTACAATGTGTGTGGGTGTGACTTGAGAGGAGAGTCATGTTTACTTCTAAAGGTAAATTTGATCAGGTGCTCTTATAAGTGGCTGGTTTAATCATGTTATACATCACCAAACCCATATTCAGTGGGAATTTAATGTGTATCATGGGATGAATTTCCCCTTTCAGTAATTTAATTCCTAGGAAACTTCTAAGGTGGTAAGAATCACATCAATAATGAGAATCATTTCCTTTAGTTTCTTTTATAAGCCAGTAAGATGGTTGATTTGATATTTCATGTCTCGAATGGGACCTTTGGTTTTAAAAATCATGTGTGAGTTTAAACCTAGTCTTGGTACTAGAATTTTTCTTGGGATGAATAAGTAATCAAGGATTTAAATGGTTCAGTAGCACAATTATACTTTCAAGGCAACAAGAAAGTGAGGTGGTTGGTTGAGTACCAAGTTATTTATGAACATTGAGAGTCATGTTTGGACATCAGTTTTTGTTCTTGAATGATCATGGTTACCTTAGGATCTAAGGCAGCATGATCGATCCATTAATTAAAACATTGGTTGTTAATCCAGATGTCTCATAAAAAATTTATTATGGTGTAAATTGACTAATTTTTTTGTGATCAAATTTTGAAGGTGAGTTGAGAATAACTTCTAATAATACCATTTTTACTATTCCATGGATCAGGAATTGGTAATTTATAGCATCATAGTGTAATCCTAGTATAAATATGATCATCACTAATATATTGACATTATCATGAGTGTTTTGAGAGAGCATCATCCAAACTTATGGATAAATAATTAAAGAAAAACATTTTTGGTTGTGAGGATGGACTTCTTAGTATTTTCACCCATAGAGAGAAATTAACAAATCCTTGTGGTGTGAATTCTCACCATTTTATGTTGGAGGGTAAACCTTATGTGATTGTTGAACCATTCATTGAATAGTCATTTTTCCTTTTGATTGACTTGATAAATTGAATTGGGTACTACTAGATTCCATAGATAATTCCATGTATAATTTCTAATTAGGGCTTGAAAGAGGCCTATGTGTGGGAATTAAACTCAGGATACCACTTTTGATGATCTAAGGATGTTGGATAAAGTGTGTATTGGTAATTATATTATATAATAGTAATGGGTTTGAATATGGAATGGTTCATCTAGGAGACATCACCAAAAGATGGGTACAGGCTTCGGTAAGAACACTCAGAATGATCTCATTAAGCCTTGGGATAAAGGCTTTGAATCTATTTTGGTGATGTATCAGCTGTTGAATCTAAGCAGGTTTAGAAATAGTTGACCAAAGGCAGTTCAACTTGAGTTTCCCTAATATCTTGATGCGGTCGGTGAGGAACCATAGTTAGAATTAAATTGGGGTAACATGAGTGTAGTCTAAAAGGAAGGAAGTGGTTTTTTAAGGAATGTCTTGTGAGACCAAAATCATATAGGTTGAAGGAAGTTCAACTATTTTTATCGAAATCAAGGACCAAGGAAATTTTTCCCAGGTCTAATTTGATAAATGTGTAGAGAGTGTTTCCAGAACACTATGGACATGATTTTGTGGGAAATTCTTAGGGTTGGAGTACCATGACTCAGAATTGACCATTTAAATCTAGAACATATGGTGGGAAACTCATAGGCTGGTTAATAAAAGATTCAATGATATTATTGGGTCTTGGGTTATATGGGATAATATAAGAATCGTCTTGGTATTTCACCTTTGGTTAAAATTTTTGCTTTTTTTATGGATTAAGTACCATATGATCAAAATGAATTTTAGAGGTACATTGGCAGTATAGAAATGAAACATGGATTTTTTAATGGAACTTCGTGACTCGGGTATGTAAGGTGTTGTTTTCATTTTTCCTCA
This sequence comes from Viscum album, assembly GCA_963277665.1. Classification (NCBI taxonomy): domain Eukaryota; kingdom Viridiplantae; phylum Streptophyta; class Magnoliopsida; order Santalales; family Viscaceae; genus Viscum; species Viscum album. Next base: position 2,056,073,978 of record OY728123.1, on the reverse strand, counting down.
ATACATCTAGGGGGTGGTAATTTATAAGGTGGGGGGCTAGTGACATCCTTTATTTTTGATGGGTTAAAATTTTCTAAAGAAATTTGAATTTTTTTTCTCCATTAGTGGATGGTTCATTTCGATAATTGGAAATCAAAATGAGGTGTCATTTTTCTTGTGTTTTAATGTCCATGTATGTTTCTTTTAGGTGTGTTTTGAATATCGATGGAAGATTTAGGGTTTCGGTAAGGAATAGGAGGAGACACATGTGGCTCTAATGCTACTAAAACAGTCTTTATAATCCATTCACACCATAAATATGTTTTCTACAGCATAAAAATGGTTTTCTAGTTGTGTCTATGTTTTTTATATTGTAAACTAGGAAAGAAAGAATAATCCCATTTACTAAGGTTTATACAGTGTAATCCTTACGATTAAACAATAAATATGTTTCTAAGTTGATTAAAAGAGGATAAATAGAGATTGGGTTATATAATTCGACAAGGATGTCCCTTATGTTGTGTCCTCCTCCTCCTCTATTAGGTCTAATGGAATCTTATTCATCCAGAGTTGGAATTGAACGCCATTTGTATCATTGGATCATCATGATAAATTTGTTTGTTTCTTCTATTTATCTTATTCTATATCTAATCAAATCCTGATAATGGATTAGTTAAGAATATTAAGCATGAGTTATGTGTTCTATATTCTTTTCCCAAAAAGTTTCATCTTTTGTAAATTATTATCATTGTTCCAAACATTGGATTTTCTGTACATTTCTCCTAAATTATAAATTTCCTTAAATAAAATGTATAGATTATACCCTTGATGTTCTCTATATCCCTTAACTTAGTAACAGGGTTATGACCTCAATTTGGGCCACCCCTTTGGGTGTGACCTTTCATTTCTCATGTTGGTATTTGGTTTAATGTTGATAAATAGATGCATTAAACTATAATAGTTCATGTGTACATACTTACTTGTCTAGTTATAAGTTATGATGTTTGACTTGGTTAAAAGGGGAGTTTGAATTAAATGTTTGATCTGTATAATCAAAAAAATCATACTATATTAGATAACATAACCCCCTCCTAAAGTGTTTCAGTCGATCAATAATGAAATAATACATTGGGCGCTTACGAATGAGATCTTTATAAATGATAATTGAATTGTATTTTAGTAGGTGTGTTTCCCATATAATTATTTTTTATTATAAATTAAATGGACTAATTGTATTGTTAAATTGAAAATTACTTATGATACATAATTTTTGGGAATGGTTTCCCTTACTATATATGATTCTCAGGTATGGAGTACCATATTATACATGACTTTCGGGCATGGTGTTCCTTATTATGTATGATTCCCAGTCTTGGAGTCCCTTACTATACATCATTCTCATGCATTTAATCCCCTATTATACATGATTATTAGAAATGTAATCCATTATTATACATCATTCTTGGGTATGGTGTCCCTTCTTATACATGTATCCCAATATGGCATCCCTTATCATACATGATCCTCGGGCATGATGTATCTTATTATAAATGATTCGAGAACATGGTGTACCTTATTATACATGATCCTCAGGCATAACATCCAATTTTTAAATTATGAGACTTGTATGGAATCCTTAAATGGATTCCTGGGCAATATCCAATGGGTCCTAACCAATGCACTTCTATATTTACATATATATATATATACATATATATATATATATATGTGGGATCATGTTTGGAGAAATTCCATCTTAGGACAAAGCAGGTATTTTTTGCCACATTTCCATGAGGAACCTGATCCTAAGTCGACTATATTCACATTTACTACAATGTCATACAAACCTTACCTACACACTTTTTATTTTATTTTCATATACTTTATTTCATTAGACATCTTTGGAGGTAGCCTACTGAGTTTTACTCACACCCTATTTGGGCCACTGATTGTTACCAAATATATATCCTTATTTCCTATAATTTGGGGTATTTTTCTCTATGTTGTCTCCATTTTTGGACTAGAACTATACATGGGGGCTTGGAAGTAATAGATGAGAAAGTCCTCGAGATGCCTTCCGGAGATGGAGTCTTTTATATTTTATTACACCATCGGTTTATTCTTATTTTTTTATATCTATTGTATTCTTTACTTATTTTATTTATGTCTATGTGTTCATGTATGGATATTTATTTGGATTTATCATAGTTATCAGTTATTATTATTATCTTTTAGAGATTTTTGTGTCTTCCGTTGTTTTTATTAAGTATTCTTTCTTCCACCATGTTTATTATTGACCCAAAGGGTATAGTCTCCTCACTATACCACTTTTAGACCATCACTGTTAGTCAGTAGTCTCTCTCATATGTGGAGACACACTTGATTCAAGGTAACCAACTAGTCTTTCTACTCTATATAGATTGATTCTAGTTGGTCTGTTAAAAATGGTATCAAAGTTAGTTTTTTTCATTTTTCTTACAGTTTTGGTCTGATAAAAAGGTGACTATTAATGTTTCTACACTTGGTAAGTAGATCATGTCTGGGTTTGGGCAACCCATTCATGGGGGAAGATCAAGTTTCCAAGGATGGTATTTATGTTCATGATGGTTCAATATTATATTTGATTATTATTTCACCTTGATTGACTGTTGGATTTTCACTAGCTACGGATTTATGATATTTTACAAATGGATCGGTATGGAAAGTAAGTATTGCTACATGTATCATCAATTGTACATAGGTACTCACCTTCCATGCATATTCCATTACATCTAGATTTCATTAGTTTACTAAACAATACTTATTGTACCTTCCTTGTGAAATTATTTAGCATTATTATTTGTATACCCTACTTCGGTGATTTTTTTTATATTTACCTATATTATCTTCTTATGTGGTGTATTTTCATGGATACTCTTATTCATTACATGTTCATATATTTCCTTTTTATAATTATGGTATATGATTGGTCATTAAAGTATCAACATCAACCTAAACAGTTTTTCCCATATAGCTTGATGGTGGCACATTAATGAACATATTATGGCATGTTTGAGCCATGGACCATTGATTTTATGGGTTTAAACATTTATGGTTGTGATTAAATGGATTCTAATAACTATTTATAAATTTTAAGACCATTTATAAATTTTTAACGGTAACCCATATAATCAAACCACAATATATGAACTTGTTAAATTCTTAGATTGAAGGTAAAAACCAAGTTGAAGTTACATGATTTTGAATTGTGACTTGTAAATGGAAAGTACTTTTATAATTTTGGAATTGTAATGCATCTAACTAAACCATCTTTTTTCTAAATTGGATTTTTTACAATAAATGGCTTCCTTTTTGAAGTCTCATACCTATATATTTTGGGCAAGATCAGCCTTAAAATTGAATATATATATTCTTGGATCAACCAATTTAGGTGATTCTTAGAATAGTATACTTATATTATAAACTCTTTAAGGGTATAATCAAAATTTAATAAACAAAATGATTTTTGGTTACACTTAAATCAGCATAGGATGGATTGATGAGACCATCATAGTTTTCTATTGTCTTTTTATGCCTTAGTACTTAACCAATTGGGGGTATGCTTGTGATGAAAATGGGATAGTTATTTAAAGTGTTAGCAGCCACTTATATGGTGTTACATTTAATGTATGGTGTAATAATAATAAACCTATTACACAAAAATTATAAGATAACTTTTATCTATTTTTGAGCTTTATTTATGTGTGGTATTAGTTAATTAAAATTAAAATTAAAACCTAAAGGGTGTTTCCCTCTATATCTTGGAATTTACATTTTCTTTAACTGAGACAATAGTGAGAACTTATGGATAAATAATGATTAAAAGAAAATCATTGGATGATTCTCTTAATTATTCAAGACACAAAATAAATAAATCACATAGTACAATTTTCCATTATAACTAGTAATTTATATCCCCTGTACATGAGCTTCTTTAAATTTTGTGATGAAAGAGTATTGATTAAACGCCTTAAAATAAAACCTTTTATAGGTATGTATATCATAGACCCTTGTGTATGAGTCATATTTAACAATTTTATTTATTGTTTCCTTTAATTAAATATGAGTGTTATTGTGGACCTTTGTTGACTTCTTCCTAGGTTTCATTGGACCTAATGGTTAGGCATTAAGGGCTAGTGACCTTTTCATGCATGACCTCGATTTAGAGTCAATGCCTTGAGTATGTAAGGGGTTATCCTGGTAGTGGTTTCACCCTTAAAAATTAAATTATAGTTAAGTTTATATAAATATTTTCATACATGATGTGACATATGGGTGAAATTTTTCCCTAGTAGTAATTTTTGTTATGAGATGACACCCTCATGTAAAATGGTGGTTGTTTGGTAAGGTTATCCTTATTAAGGGTGTGAGCATTGTGTAATTCTTCATTGTAGTGGGATATACATTCCTCAGGCATGGTTAGTTTCCTAGATGATTGCGTGATCCTTCCATCTTTTTGATAGATGACTTGTAAGGACATTAGCCTTTTTTTAGTCATGTGAGCAAATATGACTTTGGGATACACAATGTTATTGTGCTTATAAGTTAATATATATGGTAGTGTATGTTACACTAATTTCCTATCATAGTAACACACATTTTTATATGTGGTTCATGTCAAGTTCGTAATTTATGTGTCAAATCATGTGCAGTTTCAGAGACAAGGTTGCATAATATTTTAAACTATGTGGTCTCACAATTTCTTGATAAGATTCATGATTATTTAAAATCTACATTCATAGGTCATATTCAAGCAGACTGACCTGGGAATTTAGGGATCATTATGAGAATTATAGCTTTAATTTGATAATAAAATGTTGTATTGTCCTGGTGCTTCAGGATGAAATTGTAAAAGGATCGAGTATGAAAATACTACTGATCCATTTTTTATGTATTTTATTCATAATGCAGGTGATTTGAATGGGCATGATTCAAAAGGATAATAACATGTACATATAATGGTAAATCTGATCTGTCATGCATATAAAATTCTAGTTTATCTCTCTTTTCTTATTGAAACGTTTTATAATAATTTTTGTAGAGACTCTTTTTTTCTTATAAGAATTTGACGTATATTAAGAAAATTTTTTTTATCCAATCACTAAAATATTATGAGATTCTGAGTCCTAGTGAATGTAGAATGGATATTACAAAAATATTAAATATATTAATTGAATGCATGAATAGTTTTTATGAAATAATGTAATATCTATTGAACACATTCTCAAATAAAAAATATCAAATAACTATTTAATCAATAGTTTGGGTTTTACAGTAGGTATCACCAAATGTTAGTTGGTGTCAGACGTCTGGTGGAGGCAGCAGTTAGTGGGGGTGTTTAATTAGAATAAATAAATTATTTATATATTGGTTTTATTAAATGAACAAATTAAATACTATATAAATAGTCCCTTATAATAACTCTCTTGGGATATTCACATAAATAATAATTGAACTGATAGGAGCTCTAACAACCTACATCGGTGAATCAGTATCGGACGACAATCGGTGATCGGATCGACGTGGATAGATAGGAAGCGGATGTAATGGATCAGCTTAATCACTTTAAAATTCATTCTTAACCAATTATTGATTATAAATCATGGTAGGTCTCATCAATTTTTTATTTATTCCCTTTTGATTAAATCAATTGAAAATTGATTTATTATCAACTTTTGAATCTGAAATTCCATGATCCCCATAGATGAGATAAAATATTTTAAATCATTATATTATTCATTTATGTCATTTTCTCACCCTAGATTCCCCATTTGTAAATAATTATCCAATAACACTTTTACACTTATGTTTAGCAACCTTTCTACTGTTTTTTTCCCTCATCATTCTTTTCTTTATTTGTCATTGGCCTATGGGGTCGCTGTTAGACTTTGTTGAGGAGGGTTCAAGCCCGAAAGAACCCCTAGATTCATGGATGTTCTATAAATGGAAATAGGGATGGTGAATAATGGATGGATTGAGTTTTTTTATAGTATTCAAGTGTAATTTTCAATAGATTTAGTATTTTGTATGACTAGTGGTCGATAGGAGGAATACAGGATGTAGGACGGACCACCTCAGGCAATTCGCATCTGGTTTCTAGCAACCAATGTGTTGGAATTAATGTCCACACAAAAACCATGCCATTTTTTAGTTTTCAAATGATGTAGATCAAATAGAAATATGTGGGTCTAGAATCCACATTAAAAACATGAAATTCTTAGGAAAACCCGACTACACAACATATAGTCTGATAAACACATTCCATATAGTAAACTATGAGTGTAGACCTAGGGTTTCAGGGAAGATAAGGATAGCACACCATGTGTTTAGGAACACATGTTGTGTGACCCTCATTAGGTTGATATGTCATGTGCCTATTATACATGGTTATGAGACCATGTGGGAGGACACACCAGGTACTCTATGAGTGCACGAGCATGGGACGGTACACAGGCACGACCAGGTACACAACATAGCCTAACATATATGTGCATGGATAGGATCACATTTTTAGTATATGAGTGGATGATATATGTGGTTTGGTCCCCATAAATTCCATATACGATGACATTCCCACCAATCCATGTCCATAGGAAGAAATGGTTTGGCAGTGAAGCAGGACCACACACCGTGTGGACCACATACACACCATGTACCCCCTTTTGAGAAACATCCACCTTTCATATCCTCCTCATCTAGACTCATATTTTGGACTAAGAGTATCCAATCCTAATACTTGTTTGTGTATAATGTGATGGTATCCTTAATAGTGTCTTTAGAGATATGACATGGAAGGTTTCCAGCATGAAACTTCTTGAGGTGATGCTTGATGACACCAGTGATCGGGTAGGATCATCATGGAGAGGTCATGATTGGAAACCCTCCATTATACTAGGGTGTGGATCCCAAAAACACATTTCACTAATTTTAGTGGAACCCCTAATTCACTAGGGAATGGCTCCTCTACCTTTTGAACCCCCTGACAAAGTAGGATGTGGCTCCTCTTCCTTTTGAGTGGAACCCCCCCCCCCCCCCCCACACACACACACACACACAGACACACACCATGACATGGTTTATCTACCTTCTCATTATCACCACCTAGCATAATAAGGAATAGGTCCTCTACCTTCTATGTGGAATAACCCTGATGCACTATGGTATGGGTCCTCTACCTTTTTGGTTTCACCCCCTAACGCGTTTTTGTATGGGTCCTCTACCTCATGAGTGGAACCTCCTTAAGCACTAGGGTCTGGGTCCTCTATCTACTACGTGGAGACCCCAGATGAAAAAGGGTGTCAGTTCTCTTCTTGGATATTGTTCCCACTTGAATGTGTGGAATAGTTTCATGGAGTGGGTCCTCTACATCATTAATTATTCATACACAAGAGATATTTCGTATTAAAAATGGGATTGTTGGAGTTGTTGGAATTCTCATTATCCTGGGATGGGCAATGAGATAGAGATCCCCTTTCTCTCTCATATTATTTTATATTATGAGAATATGTCTTTGTTGATGGGATTTGGATCCCTCTTTCTTTGGGTGGAGCTAACTACTTCTATAATGTATTTTATTTCTCCCTCTTTAGTTTTTGGGGCATCCTGATAGGTATGTATATAATCACACCTTCATGGAGTTTTCTTGCATGTTCCTTGTCTTATTTAGATTATGGATTGAACGGAATTGATTTCAGAGGACCATATAGATACCTGGGTTCATAAACCATTTATGGTGGTGAGACTTATAGATCATGGGTCTGGATCTCTTAGTTATTTTTATATTCCTATTTTTGTCGAGTTAGGATATCTTTTCTGGGTGGAAATTTATTTTTCTTTTTAAATTTTAGATTACACTATTACACTCTTTTGTATTCCATAGAGGTTATTACATGCATGTTTTTTAATCTATATATTAATTTCTTTTATTATTATTCATATTCACATTAGTATATATATGTTTGGGTGTGTACATACAGATACTTTAGGTAAAGGCATCCAATTTTAGTTATGCCTTCTCAACTCTGGTCACAAGCCCCTGACCTATGGATGTGGGATTGGGGTTATGGTGGACTAGTATTCCTACAGCTATATGGGCCACATTGGGTTCAGTAATTATAAATAGGTATTATAGTACTTCATTCCTTGGGATTGTGCTTGTAGTAGTCCCCTTATAAGTATTTTTTTTGGATATATTGAAATGGTTTCAAAGTGTTCCATGTGTGTATTTCATGCTAGGGAACTAATTTGTGCCGTGGTGACTGATGTATCCACTCACCAAGACTCTGAATACCTGATTGTTAACTTTGAATACAAAGACATTGGTTGAAAGGAAAGATTCTACATGCATCATAATGGATTGAGTCTTATGACTATGATTCTTTAGTCATCTATCCATATATATTTTGTTCTCATTTGACCATGGTACATCTTTATCCCATTCAGGATGCTTCTATGTAGACATATAGCTAGGAAACTAATTTAGTATCATGATGATGATATTATTAGTGATGAAGGATCAGTTTAGGGTACATCTATTGAGGTCTTTTCTCCAGGCGGGCAGGTAGGAACACCCCCACCTATCATGTAATAGATTTTACTAACAGAGAAGGATTAGGATATATGTAGTATTAGCTCACTCTTTGAGTTCTAATTCCAGAGGCTGCTGAGTTTCCACATTGATTCATATTCCTATGGAGAATATTATTAGATTGAGTTAGTGATCCTTGTTTTCAATCTTGTATAGACCCTGACTAAGCAGGTGGTTATGCTGACATCCAGTCTTTTTCATGGAGTAGTTAAGCACTAGTGGTGTTTGGTTACATATACCCATGGTGAGATTATTCTCCAATGTTTCAACTTCTATTAGATGTTTTTTAGGAGTATTACCCCTTATTATTGTGATCAATTCAGATTTAGAGAATTTTAGAGCTATAGTAGGGAGGGCTGATAGTTGATAAGTATGCCACAAGGTTCACCGACATTACACTATACTCCCTTGATAGGGTTTAGGAAGTTTACTTCATGGTGTGAATGTTTTAGAAGTGTATCCATAGAGATGTATGTGAAATTATAGTACCATAATGAATACACACATGTACTAGAGTGCTAGAAAAACTGCTGGTGATGGGGACATTCCTATCTGAAGGATTTTATGTAGCTGGAGTTGGTAGTAGGCATCATGGGGATAAGTTGTTTGTAGTAGCTAGTAGGCACCTTTGGTAGGATCTTGGAATTGGATACCTTTTCATGGATGGACTTAGGTACGTGTTCATGTGTAATATGGACCACATAAAGGACAATGGTATCCCAAATAGGGTTGATTCTATGAAAGTGATGGAAAAGGACAAATTTACCATGATTTCCCATCCCTACATGCAAAGGTGGGATGGTAGATAATGGATGGACCATCATGAAATAGGAAACACCATTATTTGGGGTCTCACAGGTGAGGCTACGATGGCCCCCATAGAGGTGGAGATTGTAGTGGATTAGGAATATCTCTAAAGAGAGGAGCTTTGGGTGGTGGAATAAATTATGAGATACTTCCACCACTACCACCACCAGGAGTCCCACATCAGGCTTAGGGAGTATGTGATTACGGTTATGACAGATGGAAGTTGTGGAGGCTTATGACCCGGCTATAGATGAGATGATCATAGGTATGATATATGTTTATTATACCCTTTATTTAGTACTATTATACATATGTGAAATTTAGTCCTACATATCCTTACTACTGGTGTGAAATTTGGATCTCACAGTTGAGACATTATCCCAAAAAATTTGTCTTGAGGTTACAATATGGAATTCTTCTTCAATATCACTTGTCTAACAATAATGTAAGTTATTTCTTGGTATATAGTGTTTCTTATGGGACTTATTAGTCATTAGGATGAAACATTATGATGTAATCTTGGGTATGGAATAGTTTTCCAAATTCTAAGACCAAATTTATTGTCACCATAGATGATTCATATTCCTTATAATATATGGGATAAGATTATCATTTGAGGGAAAGAGAGATATCATAGAAGATCAAGTGGTTATTCTAATATGGAATGTGAAATAAATCATCAATCATTTATAGACATTATTCCTTGGTGTAGCAGGATCCTCATAGATCTAGGTTCCTTTAGTCATGTAGGGTTATATTGATGTCTTCCCTAAGGATGTTCTATGACTTTCTCTAGGGTAGGAGATGGACTTATTCAATTAATTTCACTCCAAGACTGCACCAATTTGTTAAAATCATATTGAATGGCCCCTAACAAACTTTGGGTTCTGAGGGTCTAGTTGTAGGACCTTTCAGAGAAGTTATTTATCAGACATAGTGTGTTTCACTAGGCAAATCCAATTTTGTTAAAGAAAAATATGAACCGGATCTTCTGAATTTTTCTTACTTTTTATCACCCAAAATAGGATACAATAAATAATAATTACCCCTTTATAATAATTCAAAAAATATTTTATCATTTGTGAGGTGTGTTGTGGTTCTAGAATATTTATCTCGGGTCCGGCTACCACTAGTTTAGGGTTCACAAGGGTGATATTCTAAAGATGGTTTCTGATGTCACTATGAACACTATAAGTTCTTGGTGATGCCTTTTGATGTGATGAATTCCCCTGATCTATTTATGTATTTGATGAACTGGATCTTCCATACAGACATGGTCTAATTTTATATTGTCTTCATTAATGACATACACATCTAATCTATGTCAGAGGAGGAGCATGTAGATATATTGATGATGGTCTATGACTTAATTTAGGAGGACTAACATTATGTTATGATCTTGAAGTTCCTATTATGGACCTTTGAGGATCAATTTTTGGGGAATATCATTCCTAATAATTGGTTGGTTATGGACCTGGTGAAGATTGATGTAGTAATTTCTTTGGAGATACCCAATAATATGAGAGAGGTGCAGAGTTTTCATGGCTTGGAAGGATACTATATGTGGTTTTTTAGAGAAATTATCCGGAATTTCAGGACCTCTGACCACACTATCACTGAAATGGATTCCACTAAACATTATTAAGAAGTTTCAAATAGATCCTTCACGTAGTTGAGGCTAAGGTTGACCAATACTCCTTCATTGAAAATACTTGAGGAGGGTATAGAGTACATTGTGTATTAAGATGCCTCTAGATATGGATTTGTAGTGTGTTAAAGTAGAGGTAGGTAGTGATTCCATATGGGTTGAGGCATTTTATACCCCATGAGATAAACTACATGACTAATGACCTTGATTTGGCAGAATAATTATTTGATATAAGGATGTGGAGGCACTATCTTCTAGGATAGTTCTTTATTATTTACTCAAATCATCAAAGTCTTGTGTATGACTTCACACAGCGAGATATATACCTGAGAAAAAAGAAATGGTTGGAGTTACTTTTGGACTATGACTTTGATATAGTCTATACTCTTTTGAGGTAAAATGTAGTGGAATATGCCCTTAGAAATTCTTGTTCTTATCCAGTTGTGGAGGCGTCTAAGTAGTTTGCTTCTTTACAGCTGGCCCGAGTAGAGGATAGGGGTATAGCATATCTTTAGTCGTTGTTGTTGACTCCTATGCTCCTTTAATATGTAAGGGATGATCAGTTGGTATAAATCACCAGTGAGGTTCTCCATAACTGGATATCTTTCAGAGATTCACCTTATAAATTCTCTAAAAGGGTGTATTACATCACCCATTTCTAGGTATGGAAGGCGATTCTTTTAATTTTTTTGAGAGGGTATGACAAAGTTTAACACTACTCCTTTGTATATACATCCTAGTATAGGGTACATGTACAGGGACCATTAGTGGTAGTTACTGTTGGATGGCATGTGGCAGATAGTTTCCATGTTTGACTCTCAATGTCTTAAATGTTAGAATTTGATGGTTGAGTACTAGGTTCCATCATGATTTGCAGCCTCTTGAAATCCCCTAGTTTAAATGGGATGGCATATCAATGAAATTTTTGATAGGGATTACATGGATAATGAGAGGAAATGATTAAATTTTAGTGATATTTTATCAAATTACAAAGTTGGTTTACATCTGCACTGTAAGTGACAAGATTTTGGTCAAGAGTTTAGGGAATATGTATGTGCATGATATTTTCTAGTTTTAGGGGTTTCCCTCAAAAATAATCTTTGACCATGATTTATGGCCCACATCACCATTTTAGAGAGGCTTACATGAGGAATTCATGACACATTTGTGGAGGAGTACAGATTTTTACCCCCATACGGATGGGAAGATAGAGTGCACTATCCATGTGTTGGAGGATATGATAAGAAATTGTGTTTGGGACTTTGGTTAGATTTGGGTGGATCACTTTCCAATGGTATAGTTTCCCTATAATAACAACAATAAATATACCATCATTATGGTACATTTTGTGAAATTGTATGGGAGACCATTCAGGCCACCCTTATATTGGAAAAATATGGGAGATGAATCTCTTTTTGGGATAGAGATAGTTTGGGAGGTGATGGATAAGGTCCAGGTGATCCACAAGTGAATCAGGTTATCCAAGATCCAAAATAAATCTTATGCATATTGATGTTGTAGGACTTCGTACTTCAAAAAGGGATACCATGTATTCCTAAGAGACTCCCTACAATGAGGATTATAGTGGTTTGACATGGAATGAAATCTATCCTCAAGGTTTATCGGGATTTTTGAAATTCTATGGAGAGTTTTTTAGGTTAATTACCACCTACTGTTACCCCCAATGTTAGAGTGGGTGCATGATATCTTCCACGTGTCACAGGTAAGGATATATGTGCGTGATCATAAACATGTTATTTAATAGGTTGAGATAGACATCAAAGATGGATCCACCTTCAAAGATAACCATGCGATGATCTAGGATCTGTAAGAGAGGATCTTGTGATGATGGTAAATTCCTTTATTTCATGTGTTGTGGTAGTATGGGATCATGTTGACTAATTCTTAGGAGCAGTAGTGCCAAATATGGGAACAATATCCCCACCTTTATGTGTAGTTCATGATTTTTTAGGGGGTAAACCTTTAATAGGGGAATAATATAGAGACTATGTCTTTATTTTTAAGACTTTGAGATATATTAAGAAATATTTTCAAATCCAATTGCTAAGACAACATTAGATTCTAAATCCTGATGAGTATAAAATTTATATTATAAAAATATTTAATATATTAATATCATGCATAATAAATATTTTATAAAAAATTGAAATACCTCATGTATGGGGTCTCAAATCAAAACATTGAGTCCACAATTGAATCTGGAGAAAAGGGTTTACCCTAGGCGCAACTTAAGGTTGGTCGATTCCAAATATCATGCTGAGGTAGTCATTGGAAGGTGTGTCTAACTGAAATAAATAAATAAATAAAATATGTTTTTTTATTCAAAAACCTGATAATATACTCTATAAATACTCACTTATAATAATTCTCTTGGGTTAATTGCATAAACCTTATGATAATTAAGAGGATCTCTGGTGAATTTAATTAGTGAATCGGGATCGGATGATGATGGGTGATCAGATCAAGGTGGATTGACAGGCAATATACACAACGAATCATCTTCATCGTTGGAAAAATTTTTCTTCCCTAATGGTAGATCCTAAATTAAGGTAAGGTTTTTCAATTTTGTATTTACACCCTTATTATTACATCGATTGAGCATTGATTCATTATATTCCTTTGATCGTATGGTCACATGTTCTTCCCATGATTCCTATATATGAGTTAACTTTTTTTAATTCAATCTATTATAGTTTTACTCCATGATCTCAGCCTAGATTATCCACTTTGAAAACATTGTCTGAGAATTATCATACAATGTTGTTTATCACTCTTTTTATTGTTATTTTCCCCCATTGTTCTTTGTGTTATGCATCGTTGGCCTATGGGGTCTTGGTTTAACTTTTTCAGGGAATGTTCAAGCATGATCGAACCCCCTGATTTAGTGAAGTTTTTTGAATGATGATCCATATAGATATTTAAAGATGGGTCAAGTATTATTTCAGGATATGGGTGATTTTTTTCTAAATATCTTGGATTTGGGATGATTAACAGGCAATCAGAGTCATAGGAGTCATGTGACGGACCACCATGGGTGATCTGTATCTAATTTCTAGGTACTATAGGGAAAAAATTGATGACTATATGAATACCCCACTAGTTTTAGGGGTTCAAATGGAAGGAATCCATAGTGATGACTATATATCTGAAATATTCATGAAGAACTTGTATTTATGAGCAAAAATATACTGCATTGCATATATTTTGATGAACACATGCTGTATATCACCCCATAGATCAGGTTCTAGGGTTTTGGAGATGATAAGGATCACATGTAATGTTACTTGGACCAAAAAACATTTTACCCTGATTGGATGGTTGATCCATGTGCCATCTGCACATGGATAGAAATACATGTGGGAGGACACACTATGTAATCTGTGAGTACACGGGCATGGGTTAGTACCCGGGCATGGACAGGTACATGGCACAACCTAACAGACATAGTCATGGCCAGGAGAGCACGAACAGGTCTTGAGTGGCTGATACATGCTATATGGACCTCGAAAACACCATTTATAGTGACAAGGACACCAATCCATGTCTAGAAAAGGACCCTTCTGGGCATCATAGTGGGACGACACTCCATCTAAACCCTTTACATGTCGTTTTCCACTTTTTGAGAAAATTCCTCCTTTTATATCCCATTCGTATGGACTCAGATTTGGTCCTATGGGTATCAAATACTCAGTAGTTTTCTGCATATAATGTGATGGTATCCTTTATAGTGTATTTTGAGATACAATATGGAATTTTCTATGCGTAATGATTCTTTAGGATATTCTTATAGATGGTAGCGATCAGGAAGGATCATCAGATATTGGTCAGGGTCAATAACGCCACTATCATACCATGGTAAGAGTACTCCCAACTCTATACAGTAGTTTGAGTGGAACCTCCCTAATGCACTAGGGTCTGTATCGTCTACTTTTTAAGTGGAACCCCCTTGACGCACAAGGGCATGGTTCCTCCACCTTTTCAGTGGTACCCCATAACATACATGGGTGTGGGTCCTCTACCATCTGAGTAGAAAACCCTAACATAGTAGGGCATGGGTCCCCTACCTTCTGAGTATACCCCCCCCCCCTAATTTACTAAGGCATGGATGTTATACCTTCTGAGTGGAACCCCTCTATTACTCAAGGGACAGGGTCCTGTAACTTCTGAGTGGAACACCCCAACACACTAGGTCATGGTTCCTCTACTTCCTTAGTGGCACTCCATGATACACTAGGGTGTGGGTCCTATATCTTTTGAGCACCACTCCCCTAGAACAATAGGGTGTGGGTCCTTTAGTTGGATATTATCCCCCCCTTGATTTTGAAGCATAATAGTGAGGTGTGGGTCCTCCACACTATTACTTCTTCAGATAAACAAGATGTTAGGCATCAGAGATAGAATTATTAGAGATTTTGGAAGACTCGTCGACCTGGGATAGGTTGTGATATAGTGATCCCCTTTTATCTCTCATATAAGTTTTTTTATCATATATCTATGTTGGTGGTTTTTGGTTCCCTCTTACTTTAGTTTTAACAGACTACTTCTATGATATTTTATTTACCCCTCTTCAGTTTTGGGATGTACTACTGGGTATGTATAAACTCACTCCTGAATGGGGTTTTCTTGAATGTTTCATGTCTTATATAGATGGTGGATATATCGAAGGTGATTTCAAAAGTTCATAGGGATACTCTGGTGTATAGACCATGTACGATGGTCTTTAAGGACCCATACCCAGTTACCCAGAGCCAATGCCTTGTTTTATTACATTGGAATGATAAAGGGGAATCAAATCCTGAAAAACCAAGTAGTTTAGTAGTTTTGTATAACCAGTTACATACATTGGTTCAACATTACAACTTGAAAATAAAAAAAACATATATGTTTTATTAGGACAATCCAAAACTCTAATTTTATCCCTGTAGGACACTAATAATAAACCTATACATTCCCTAAGAAAATGAAACATAAGAAATGGGTGAGCTCAGATGCTCAATAAGGGTTATAAATGCAGTGGAATATGTTATAAACATAAACATTAGGCATAGTGAATAACTAAAAACACAGGCCTTAAAAAATAAAATTGAACATAATATGGAAGGAATATAAACTGGGTAAATATTTTCAAAATAAAAGCTAATCATGGGTCTTCTAAACGTCAAAAAACCACTTGAACTTTTAGTTACTAGTTTCATAATGAGGGAATGCATAATGTGGAATATCATAACCATACCATCAGGGCCCTGTTCCAAGACTATAAATATCCATTTTTTCAAGGCCTTGTTCTAAGACCATAGTTTGTCTCATGATACCTACCGATGCACCGAGGGGTTGTAGTAGGCCCCACCTGACACTTACTAAGTCCAATGCATTCCTCATATGAATGGGGATAAACATATACAATATATACATTCATATTGAAACTATCATATGTAATGTAAATAACTTTTACATTCATTAAGAGAAAACACTAACCATTCATAGTAATGTGGTGAATGGTATTCAAGATAGAATATCCATAGTAAAACTAATCAAAAACCCTTAAACAACATATTTTAAATGATATCAAAATAGATAAACTCAATAAATTATAATATCCAATAATTATGTGGACATAACTGAAGATACTTTTAAATGAAACCATTTAAAATTTCCTGAAGAAATAATCCTTAAACATTCCAAAGTGTCCCATACCACCTTGAAGCATTAAAATCATAATAATTTAGAATATCATGATAATAATTAGACTCTTGATATGACATTCCAAATGGCAGTACATACACCACATTCAGGTAATAATTTTTGAAAAATTCATATATCTCATAAAAGTTAAATTGAGACAAGAAAATTACTTTTTACTTTAGAAAGAAGAGTTATTTTGGAAAATAATTTTTATTTTTCATGAAATTATATTTTTAAACATGTATATCTCAGAAAATAAAATTGATGGACAATGATATTACATTTGAATCATAAATGATTCCCCATTTAAGTGAAACCATGTAAAAAGAGTTTTTAAAGAAGCTTTAGAATTGAAACATTTTAGTGCGGTTTAAGGAATAAAATAAAGTTATTTTAAAGAGAAAAGGGAATGATTTCTTTCATAAAACCCAAAATGAACCGAAATATCTTTTTGGCTTTACAATTTTTTATTTTAAATAGATAAATATGGATTAAAACATATTATAGAGTGGACTTCAAAATATGTTAGAATTCGAGAAGTTTCTTCAATCTGGCTCGTATTTTGGGAAGAATTTTTGAAAGATCATTTTAAAACATATAAATCTCCATAAATTAAGGTAGGAATCTGGTTGGTTCAAATATATATAACATTCACACATAATTTATGAGGAGTACATTTTAATAAATAAAAAATTAATTTAGGTAAGTAGATAATAAGAGTAACCCGAATGAAACTGGAGGTTCAGTTAGAAAACCCTTATAACTTTTTAATCAATTGAATTGAATGACCAAAAATAAATAATTCTAATACACCATACACAAGTAATAGTATTGAATATGGAATATCTCACAAAAATGAAAGTGATATGAAAAACCATCACCTTAAGTCTGATGGTCCTTTTCACTTGATCTTAGTGTCCTGTGTAACCAAATTAAATTAATTAATTAATATTTACAGAACCTATTATTTATATAATGGATTTGGTATAGCATTGTTATGTTAATTTAGGTCCTTCTGGATAGGTTGTAGAGGTTTAATTTTATTTTTTGGGATTGTTTTTCCCTTGGTATTCATTACTGGTTCACTTATATACATGTAATGATAAACTTGTAATATGAGAATGTTTGTCCAGAATAGAAGTTTTATTTTATTTTTTAGCATCAAGAATATTAAATGGTTATAAACTTAATTTGTTTATTGTTATTGAAGATTAATCGTTATATAAAACTTTAATTATAATTGTTTGGGTTAATTTGCGGTTTTTTATCACAATGAACTTATTTTAATTTATAAATTAATATTATGTGTACTAAAATATTAAATAACATTAAATAAGTTATAATAAATATATTATAGTCTATTTCAACCATAAAAATTATTTCATTACCAGAATTGAAGACAGTAATAGATATTGAAAACCTGTCGTCCTTAAATGCGATAAATTAACACATCTCAGATGGTGTTTTCATTTCTAGGCAAAAATAAGGGGAAAGGAGAGATGATGATGAATTATTACATTATCAAAACAAAATTCCAATAAATTTATGGTACTTTATTTATCATAACATTTCTATTAAAGGAGTTTAGGAAAGAAAAATAAAATAAAGGAACTCGAAATAAAATAAAAGTTGAGAAATCCCTTTCGAAAATTCATCAGCCTAACGGCGTCACTAAAAAATTCATAAAATATTTTGATGAGAGAAAAGTGGGTATATAATAATAAATAAATAATATATAAAGTAAGGGGGTATGTAATGACATATCCCAATATAATATAATTGAAATTAGAAGATAATAACATAATAAGAGTGCTTGAAAAAGAGAGATTTTGAGATGTAAATTCTTCATCATAACGTCTATGAAACATGGTTTTAGAAAACTTTAAGAAGAGATTTCACAAGGGTCACCCATTAATAAAAGACTCATAATATAGTGTAGGGATAAAATAAAATTCAAATAATAACATGATATTGAAACTTGAAATACATACCACAAAAAAGAGAATTCAATGGAAAAGAGAAGTTGAGAATTCCTTTACCTTATAGAGTAACTCCTGAAACATGAAGGTTGGGACCTTGGGGGATTGAAGAAACTTTGGGAGGAATACCAGGGAGGTAAAAATACCATATATTTGAGGATGATTAATTTTGAATGAATTAAAATGAAGGAATGGGTGGGTATTTAAAGTAAAAGAGGAAGTTTTTTTATTAATTTCAAAGGACACCTCAATTGTGGTTTTTGCAAACCATGGGCTTTACAATGGTATTTTCCAATGGTATTGAAAACTTGGGACACCTCATATCATATTTTATTGTAAAAAATTATACCATAATTTTAAAGTAATTATTACATCATTATGATGTCATTAAACATACCGAAAAATCAAAACTCTTTTTTTCACAATTAATGAAAAAATCTAGTATTTGATAAAAAATCCCCATAATTCACCCCAACCATTTTTAGACATGTATAATTAAAAAAGGAAATACATTTTTTTAAAACAATTTTCTAGATATTTTTAATTTAATTTTTAAATAAAATCATAATTCATTCCAAAAAACAACTTTAAAACTATAATTTGTTTTATAAAACCTTGAAAAATTAATCAAGGTATCATAAAATTATATAATATCCATAAGATAATAAAAAAATTAGGATTAATTTTTATGAAAATATATTTCAATTTTAAATAATAAAATAAATAATAAAATTATAATTAAAATATTTATGACTTACAAAAATACAAATACTTATACTATGATCATTTTTTCACTTACAAGATGTCTAAATTGTATTTATACATTCAAGGGTGATGTTTCTATTTTTTTAGCCAATTTACTATTAATTACTATTCATAAGAGTTATAGTTATATTCATAAGGGTATGTTACTATTCATAAGGGTATGTTACTATTCATAAAAAAACTATGTTGATTCTATAAGCCTCTAAATATCCTACTGAACGCAACTATGTATGCTAGTTTTTCAGAATTGAAATGACATAAGTGTAAAATTTATGTTTATTGGTTTGAATTTAATAAAGTGTTATTTTGTAGAGACTCATTGTTTCATGCATTCTATATTAAATGTATTTGTAAATTCTCTAGGTGTTACATTATCCCCTCCTAACAAAAATTTCATCCTCTAAATTTTAAATTGAACTTCAAAAGTTAATGGTTGATACTTGAAAATTACCTTATAGGAAAACCAAATTAGGAATTGGTTAAAATATACTCTTAATAAGGGGAAAGGGAAACACATTAGTTACTACGAAAATACACGTTCTAATTGGACAACATGGTTATGTAAGTAAAATAAAACCATCTTGTTCTGATGGAAACTGATAGAGAACATGCTTAGATGAAAGATCATTACCATAAAACCTTAAACTGCAATTATGAAAATTTTCAATGATAACATGAAAAAAAATGATAATATGAAAAAAAAAATATTTGTGACTCTTTTCCAAGAGTTGATAAATTATTACACTCTATAAGAGTACAAATATAAATTTTTATTTCATAAACACAATCTTCTCCTTTGTTTGTTCCTTGAACTATCTATACTTCATATCTTAGCATAGGTTTCATCATTTATTAACATTAAACTCTAAAACCATGTACAATGATCAACTTAAACCATTTCACAAGTGGTTTAACATTCCAAAATATCTTGATCTAATACTTTATAATCATTCTCATATCCATCCTTTCTAGATTCATGTCCAAAGGGTCCTTGGAAACCCTCATTTTGTTTATAACTCCATGATCTATACTACTGAATGCATCTGCTACTTTATTTTCCTTTAATAAACCTGAAGTAGCCCTGAATTTTCACATTCCAAACATGTGAATAACTTCATCATGTAACCTCTTAAAATATGTTAATAACTCGAATTACCATAAAACGTTTTTGGAAACATGAATTTATCCTTACACATGATATTAGATATATTATTTAAATCTAAAAATGTTTTAAATGTAATGCTCTGACCCTACTTACCCAGAGTCAGTACATTATTACATAGAATTGGCATGATCACAATGTATCAAATCGTGAAATACCGATCAGTTTAGTAGCATTGGAAGTACTAGTTACATTCATAAATTTTATATTACATCATGAAATAAAATCATTAACAACATTTTTTCCCCTTTTTAACACACTTATATCCTTATCCTATACTGGAAGGTCAACCATAAAATACTTCTTCACATCTGGGGAAAAATAAAACATATAAAGGGGTGATCTTAGATGCACATTAAGGATAACAATATAGCGAAAACTTTCATAAATAAGCATAAACAATTAAGGAAGTGTATAAGACTAAAAAAAAGCCTTTTGAACATAATCTTCTGCATAATATGGCCAATATAAATCAAATAATTACATTTACTTATTCACATGGATATTCTACTAGTTGAATAATCACATGCAATATCAATAGCCATTTTCATAATGATGGAAAACATAATGCCAGACTTCATAACCACATATTCATGGTCTTGTGCCAATACTACAAAAACGATTTTGTATATGCCTTGTGCCAAGACACTATTCTGTCTAATGAGACCTACCGATGCATTGAGGATCTATAGCGGGCACCACCCGTTACTTAATAAGTCCAATGCATTCCTCATATTAAAAGGTTTAAACATACCATAAACATTTGTATTAAAACTAGCATACGAAATGTCAATACTTTATCCATATAAAATGAATGATATAAAAATAACACATCCACAGTCAAATATATCAAAAAAACATTCAATACAATATGGAAGATTTGTGTCATAATAAATCAACTTCAAACATGTTTAAAATCCATCAAATAATGTTGACATAGATGAAATCCAAATATTTTGATAGAAATATCTGTTTATATTTTGAAATCATTTTGAAGTCTTGTAATAATAAAAGAAAAAATTTATTTTGAAAATATTCTTATAAGCTTGTAAGAGAAGCTTCGATGATTTTCTAATGGAGGATAATAGCCGCACCCGCTGTACAAGTTAAAAAAAGACATTCTTACCTTAATTTTTTCGAAAAGGTCATAAAGTGCTTTGTTTGGAAAATGACGGAAAGATTCCTTTCAAAACATATAATGTCAAATAATGGAATAAATGAATTTAACCTGTTTTCTAGTAAATATTAAAAAAAATTTGAAATATATTTTTAAGAAAACACTGATGTGGAAGATAAAGAGGTCTCAGTTGATACTTATGTAAAAACAACCTCAGATAATAAAGAGATTGTGAAATTAACACTTAACTTGTACTTTTCCTTAGCCGATGGTATGTTAACCTCATTTATAATAGTTAAAAAAAATTATTAAATTATAAAAGAACTATATATCTAAATATGATATCATATATGATCCTCTAATATTTCTTTGTTAATAATATTTCAGTAGTATCATCGTTTTGGGTGTTAACTAATTCATTTTTCTTTATATGATTGGTTACATAAGACATGTTTGTTATGAATAGGATGTATTTTATTCAAATACATAATGATATTGAGTTCTTAAACATCATTTTTAATCATAAAATAATAAATTTTCTTGAATGATTACGATGGGGAATGAATCTCATCGCGTTCGTGGAGACGGTAATCTGTACGTGCGCACGAGCGACAATATCACTATATTGATGATGAAATCGTATTTAATTGGATGGTATATCATATATACAGAATCATTAACATGTTATATTTATTATTTACATCTGTTATAATCATTATTATACACATCTAAATAA
The DNA here is from genome assembly GCA_963277665.1 of Viscum album. Classification (NCBI taxonomy): domain Eukaryota; kingdom Viridiplantae; phylum Streptophyta; class Magnoliopsida; order Santalales; family Viscaceae; genus Viscum; species Viscum album. The sequence goes on along the minus strand of OY728123.1, from coordinate 2,056,051,456 downwards.
TGAATTGTTTGAATGACAAACTACACCACAACGTGGAGACGGTAAGCTGTACGTACGCACGTATGGTGACTTTGTCATTCATATGATGGATAGTATAATGAATATCATTTTACCATTTTTAAAATAACATCACAATATATAGAAGATACTAGGGTTATTATTTTAAAATGGAAACAATAAAGAAAGTGGAAATGGATGAAGAAAAGAACTTGAAAGAGGTGAGGAAATATTTACCTCTTCTTCTGGTTCTTCCTTTTGAGTTGGTCAAAAGGGCTCCTTAGGTTGGATTTCCTACCAAATTAAGGCCACTAGGATTAAGGGATGATATTTGGGAGGATATTTGTTCAGAGTTTTGGCAATCCAAATGGATTCGGATGTGTAAAATTAAGAGAAGGGGAAGTATCCTTTTATAAGAGAGGTGAGGGTCACTTTAGAAAAATCATGAAATATTATTTTATAATAAAATAATTTTCGGTTTCTAATGGCTGAATAATGATTTATTTAGAGTTTAAGGTGGGGATAGGCCAAAAACCTTCAAGAAAAAAAGTTTTATACAAGTTTAGGTCACCATATTAACCTTATCTGTTAGATTTAGCTCTTAGTAATATTGTCACGACCCGTCCTCGGGACCCATGCCGTGACTACCCCAAGCCCGCCTTCCATAGGCTAGGGGCTGGCGACTAGCACAAAAGGCATAAATCCAGATAACTGGGAAGACATTGCCTTTATAAAAAATAACACATCCAACCAGAGTACAAGAGGAAGTAAAACACTAAGTACAAAAGAAAGTGTTGAAAAGTAAACGGGTCAGAATACAAACCCAACTGAAAAGTACAGCTACAACTGAACAAAAGTACAACATAAAATACAAGCAGCTAGAAGAATATAAGTAGCTCCTGGGTCATCCACCTCGAATCCTACCTGAAGGGTAGGTACAGATAGTGAAGCTCCTCGATCTTCCACCACGGATCCTACCTGAAGGGTAGGTATAGATAGCCTCCTCAATGCTCTCACCCATCAACCTCCTCTGAGTACCATCTTGTTGTGAAGTCCACCTCTGGATACTGACTTGTCGTGAGGTCCTCCTCCGGATACTGACTCGTCGTGGGGTACGCCTCCGGATACTGACTCATCGTGAGGTCCACCTCTGGGTACCATCCAGTCCTCGAACACTCGGCCTCCGTCTGCGTTGTCCGTCGTTTTCATCCAACAAAACGAGGTGCGGGAATATCCCGTACAGGGGTGAGTATAACAATACTCAGTAGGGACCCTGAGACCCTCAAGGTCTCACTAAATCCAACAAGGATAACAACAAAGCAGGATCTAAACAGATAACCCTTACTTTGGTATAAGCCCATAGTTATACCTAAGTTATCATGTAACCCATCTCAATCAAGAGGTATCACATAGATATAAAGTCGATAGATAACTACTACTTAGGTATATGCACATACATATATGTAAGTTATCAAGTAACTCATCTCAATCATGAGGAAAAACACAAAGTTTATTGACTCAGCTCAAAACAGGATTTTCATTATCGAAACCGAAACTGCTGAAGAGCTCCTCCTCTATCAAGTACACTGATCTTGTCATGACTCTGAGGCACTGCTAACTAACCTTAGACTGCTGAGGTACTCATCCTGTCGAGTACCGCGGGTCAGCCACCCAAACACAGTAGTGCTCCCCGCCGGGGTCGGCCACGCAAACACAGTAGTGCACTCCCCCTAATAGCCTGCATAGGTACTCCTTCTGTCGAGTATCGCGGGTCTTCCACCCAAACACAGTAGTGCTCCCAACCGTGGGTCCTCCACCCAAACACAGTAGTGCTCCCCACTGGACTATACAAGTCACTCCGACTCGAATCGGACAAGCAGTCATCGGGTCTCAGCCAGCTACATGGTCTCCTTACTCCGTACGCTCGTCTCCGGTAGGGTCCGCTCCACGAGCAACTGTTCAATACTCCAAGTATCACAAAGTCCCACGAATAAGTTTCTCAAAGGACCTCCTCTTCATAGAGGTCTCAACGCAACAGAAGGTGCATCAATCGGACGCCCGGTCTATGAGTTATTAGCCTTTTAGTCACAGGAGCCCGGTTGGTTTTGTATACAAACCAACCCGGACATATCTCAACTTTACATCGAACTCACATAGGGTATACTCAAACAGACCGTTTCTCAACGTGATCACCAATGCCGCTGACGGTTCGTCAAACAGATGTCTGGTCTGAAAGTTATCGGCTTTTCCATTTAAGGGGCCCGGTTGGATTTTGGGTACAATCCAACCCGGCCTTACTCCAACTGTGTCTAAACCTCAAGTGAAGTATGCCAACAGATTCTTCTCACCAAAATGAATCCAAAAAAGTTGACGAAACATAAATCAGACGTCCGGAACTCAATTTATAAGCGTTTCCGCTTTGAGGGCCCGGTTGGTTTCAAGTTCGAACCATCCCGGATGTACCCATACTTTGTTGAAACATCGAGTGTCATATACTGAAAAGACCGTCTCGATCCATGGATCCTAACTCAACTAACGTTGTATCGATCGTAGGTCCCTAGCCCAAGATATGGGTGTTTGAACGAAACTGTCTGAAATTAGGGGGTTTGGGCCCGGTCCGACCCGGCCCAATACCCCCTCGGTCGGCCCGAATCGGGTCGACCCGACCCAGGTCCAGGTCTGGCCCGTTTGGGCGCAGCGCGGGTGGTTCGGCCCCCCTTTTGTTTTGAAACAGTGTCCCCCCTTCTGGTGGGGTCCACCCTAGGTTGTTGGTCGGGGGTTACAACCCCCGGTCATTCCAGAAATGGCAGGCCATAATGGCTGACTGGTGTGGCTGTCGCGGGACCCACAGGGTCGCACCTCCTGGTGTGCTGGTGGCTGACCGATCTCGGCCGCCTCCTGCTGAACCGCCACGGCCTAAGGTCGTGGCTCTTCCATGGCCGGCATGGCGCAACGGCGCCGCGCCCCTCCGCCGCGGCCCGCTCCGGTCGCAGTCCTCTTCATCCCCGCGCTGTGCAATGGCACCGCGCCGCCTTCGCTATTAACAACTTAGAAGATCAACAATGGGAAGGGGAGGAGGATAGGCCGTGTTTGTGCGGTCTGATCTCCTCCAATTATAATGATAATAATCGGTCATATTTATTAACGAAGAACGTTAAATTAATCATGAACGTAAATAACCCCTACCACTTCCCCCAACAATTTATTCCCAACCCGCAATGAAACCATTCGCGGATCAACTTGATAATAAGTTGATCCACGTTCGTTGTTTTTAGTATGAAAGAATCATGGGAATAAAATCATACTTAATTAAAAACCCTACCTTGTGTCGTTCGTTGTTCGTTGACGATATCGCGAAAGGGAGAGGATGTCAGTTCGTTGACGTCGTCACATGGTAAGAGGTGAAGGTGACGATGGTTGTTGGGGTTCTTCGATTCCTCAAATGCCTTCGATCCAGCTCGAGCATCGTTCGTTGGGGATCCGACGTATGGAGAACCGTTCTTCGTCGAGGGAGGGAGTCATTCTTCGTGGATGAAGGGAACTTTCCTCTAATTCTCCAAAAAAAATCCAAGCAAATATCTCATCAAGTCTCCCTCTTTTAAAATATCTCCAAGCAATTCCAAAGTCAAGAAGTGTGACAAGAATAATTAATAAGGTTATTAATTACCTTAGTTGACTTCATTAAGCTTGGGAGGTGGAGAGGCTCCCCTTTAAGAAGGGAAGTTGTCAAGTAATTAACAAGGGAGGATTAAATAGGTCAAGGGGAGTTATGGGGAGGTGGGGAGTTAGGGGTTCGTGTGGGTCCCACCACACTAAACCCTCCCATGGGAGGTTAGGTGGGTGTGGGCCCCACCTCTAACTTCCCCATTGTAGGATAAAAACCACCTTCCTTAGATAAAATTTGTACACAACAAATTTTATCTATTTTAATCGAAATCCCCATTTATTAAACCTCAACCCGCTCAAAACGCAACTACGAAAAAGGTCCCATTAAATAATTATCGGCGCTACGAGTTCATCGGTGCCCTCGGATTTCAATTTCGAGCATCGGTTCAAAAGATAAAAAAATCCCACTCGCTCGTTTACTGAACGTACCCGAGCTGAACTTCATAAATTGATTCCGGGCACACCGGGCCTCGGAATCAGGTTCCGTCAAAAACTGCGTACTCGTAAAATTCCAAAGAAATTAAGAGAAAAAAATTTCGATGAAATTTTTGGGTCATTAAATTACTCCCACCTCAGGGCTTTATGTCCCCGTAAAGAAACAACAAAAACTAGGGAAACTAAAGGACGTACTGAGAATTCATCTGAGCCTCACGCTCCAATGTTCTCTTCTGAAGGTTCCTGTTCTGCCAACAAATGCGCTCAAGTGGAATCGATTTTCCCCGTAGGACCCGTTCATGTCGATCCTCAACCTCTACTGGAACCCCGTGTAAGTCACCCCGTCTTCGATATCTAGCTCTCTGTGATCAATGATGACGGATAGGTCATGCTCACATCTCCTCAGCTGAGCTACGTGGATAACGTCATGCACCCAGTGTATCTGAGGTGGAAAGGCTAGGCGGTAAGCCACCTATCCTACTCTTCGGGGGACCTGGAAGTTCCTTTGAACCTTGGAGATTACTTGCCGCCTCGGCCACATCTCCATAGACCCCGTCAAAGTGAGACCCGTCTAAAGATGTGGTTGTCACCCTCAAACTCCAGTGGTCTTGTTTCCTATAAGCATATGACTTCTTTCTACTCTGTGCAGTCTTTATCCGCTCTTGGATGATCTGCACCTTTTCTGTTGTAACATGAACCATCTTTGTTTCTACACGAGCTTACTTCATCACTATCCACAAAGGATATCTGAAATGCGTTTGGCTGCTGTCTCACCAATCCTAACAACTGAATACCTGATCTCCTACTAAGAGCATCAGCCACAACGTTCCCCCCTCTCTAGGTGTATAAACTATCTCTAAGTCATAGTCTTGGAGGAATTCAAGCCATCACTGCTATCTCAGGTTCATGTCCTTATAATATTAGACACACCTGAGTCTATTGAGTTGGAGAGAGCCATAAACCGTTCACTCAACAAACAATGGATGACACTATCCAATTGTAAGAACTCATCTCCACACTTCTTCATCTACATTCCACCAAAGAGCTACTGGGATTTCTCCTCTGTCGAAAAAAGAAATCTGGTCTCATCCATTGGATGAACCACGTTCTTTGCCTAATATAGTCAATCCTGACATGAACAGTACTATTTCATGTCATGGACGACGTCGTAAGTCCTCGACGCTAATGCCAAGAGATGAAACCGTTACTCTCGCCTCCAAGGGTCGAGTCACACTGTCGGTAGCAGTGTGTGGTCACTGGGTCTCCTCTAGTAGGTATCTCGAAAGTGAGGATCAAGTCAATGGTTTTAAACTGGAACCTCTTAGTATTAACCATACAGAGTGGATAGGGAAACAAATGTCACAAAGAAAGGTGTCTTTTATTACTGCAGCTCAAAGTACAAAGACACATACACTACTACAGCGACAACATGGAAACTAAAAACATCAAGAACAAGGGCCTCCATGCCTAGAACCGCTCCTGTACACCTGCTTCAGGAGCTCCGTAGTCATGCTTCAGCTGCCTAAAGCTGAGATCTCCCATATCCACCCATTCCCTATGGTCGGGGTGGTCCTCCGGGTGGTGGTGGTGGCAACACCTCGAAGCATCATCCACCTCCATCTGCATGGCCAGCTCCTCTGCCTCTGCCACCTGCTCCTAGCGGTCCGTCATGATTGAACCTCTACCTCTTCCTGGGAGGTACTTCATCTACCGCCTGCTGGTCATCTGAGCGGTGGGTCAGACAGTCACGAGCCATGTGACCTTGTCCGCCGCATGCATAGCACTTCCTTCTCCTTGTATGGCTGGCTCTGTTTCATTTTCCTCGCACTACCGAAACTATAACCCGAGGTCACCCACCTATATGTCTGGTCCTCTTGGACCCCTGAATCATGCATCTACTGCCTACAGATGACTCGGCTTCTGATGGTAAACCATGCGGAAAAGGCAGCAGCTCCTGAGCATGCTCGGTGTGTAGAGTTACTGGTATAAACTCCACCCTGAAGAAGGTCTTGAAGTCTTCCTAAGTGAAGGTCATCTCATCGAAAAACTGGAACATGTGGATCCACCACCTCTCAACTGCTCCCTAGAAGAGGCTAACATCTAGGTACACCATCAAGTCTGAGGGTGTCCCAGCTATGTGGAAAGCTCGTGCTACAAACTCCAACCAGTGTCTAGCCATCTGAAAATCTGACTCGCCTTGAAACCTCGAAGGCCTCTGACGCTGGAACTTGTGCATCTCTCTCAAGCAGCATGCACTCTCTGCCGGTGTCTCAACTGGTGGAGGGCCATGTACTGTGGCCTCGCTGCTCGGTGGGCTATCATCGCGCTCCCCACTTGGTACCCATGTTTTCTGACTAGGTGAAGTCATCCTGCAAGAAACAGTCATGACATGGTCAAACGATTATACCTAGTGAGCTGACCTGGTTTGAGATAATTTTAATGAAACTTTTAAAAACACACACGCAATTAGTGTTTTCATGAACTGAGTTGGAAATCAATAGTAAGGGTCCTGGTATATGGATACGTCGGTCGCCCGCACCAATACTGGACTCCCTGAACTGAAGACCACACTTAGTACCTTTAACAAAATTGCTTCATAGAAAAGAAATATCAGAGTCCTAAGTTCTGTAGTAGAACTGACTCCTCTGATACCAATTTTTCACGAACCATCCTCGGGGCTCGTGTCGTGACTACCCCAAGCCCGCCTTCTATAGGCCAGGGGCCGGCGACTAGCACCAAAGGCGTAAATCCAGATAACTGTGAAGACATTGACTTTATAAAACATTACGCATCCAACTAGAGTACAAGCGGAAGTAAAACACTAAGTACAAAAGAAAGTGATGAAAAGTAAATGATCCAGAATACAAACCCAACTGAAAAGTACATCTACAACTGAACGAAATTACAACATAAAAGACAAGCAGATGGAAGAATAGAAGTAGCTCCTGGGTCGTCCACCTTGAATCCTACCTGAAGGGTATGTACAGATAGCACAGCTCCTCGATTGTCCACCACGGATCCTACCTGAAGGGTAGGTATAGATAGCCTCCTCAATCCTCTCACCCATCAACCTCCTCTGAGTACCATCTCGTCGTGAAGTCCAACTCTGGATACTGACTCGTTGTGAGGTCCACCTCCAGATACTAACTCGTCGTGAGGTCCACCTCTGGCTACCGTCCAGTCCTTGAACACTCGTCCTCCATATTCGTTGTCCGTCGTCTGCATCCAACACAACAAGGTGCGGGCATAGCCCGTGCAGGGGTGAGTATAACAATTCTCAGTAGGGACCCCGAGACCCTAAAGGTCTCACTAAATCCAACAAGTATAACAACAAATCAGGTTCTAAACAGATTACCCTTACTTAGGTATAAGCCCATAGTTATACCAAAGTTATCAAGTAACCCATCTCAATAAAGAGGTATCACATAGATATGAAGTCTATGGATAACTAATACTTAGATATATGCCCATACATACACGTAAGTTATTAAGTATCCCATCTCAATCATGAGGAAAAACACAAAGTTCATTGACTCAGCTCAAACCAGGATTTTCATTATCGAAACTGCAACTACTGAAGAGCTCCTCCTCTATCGAGTACATTGATCCTGTCACGAATCTGAGGCACTGCTCACTAACCTTAGACTGCTAAGGTACTCCTGTCGAGTACCACGGGTCAGCCGCCCAAACACAGTAGTGCTCCCCGCCGGGGTCTTCCACTCAAACACAGTAGTGCACCCCCCCCCCCCCCTAATAGCCTGCAAAGGTACTCCTTATGTCGAGTACCGCAGGTCTGCCACCCAAACACAGTAGTGCTCCCCACCATGGGTCCGCCAACCAAACACAGTAGTGCTCCCCACTGGACTATACAAGTCACTCTAACTCGAATCAGACAAGCAGTCATCAGGTCTCAGCAAGCTACACGGTCTCCGTACTCCGTACGCTCGTCTCCGAGAGGGTCCGCTCCATGAGCTATTGGTCGATAATCCTAGTATCACATAGTCCACGAAGAAGTATCTCAAAGTACTGCGTTGTCATAGGGGTCTCAACGCAACAGACGGCGCGCCAATCAGACGCTGGGTCTGTGAGTTATTTGCCTTTTAGTCCCGGGGGCCCGGTTGGTTTCGTGTACGAAACAACCCCACCGTATCTCAAGTATACCCCGAACTCACATCGGGTATACTCAAAGAGACTGTTTCTCAACGTTATCACCAATGCCACTGACGGTTCGTCAAACGGATGTCCGGTCTGAAAGTTATTGGCCTTTCCGTTTCAGCGGCCCGGTTGGATTTTAGGTACAATCCAACCCGGCCTTACTCAAACTACGTCCAAACCTCAGGTGAAGTATTCCAAAAGATCTGTCTCACAAAAAGGAATCCAACAAAGTCGACGGAACGTCAATCGGACGTCCGAAACTCAAGTTATAAGCGTTTCCACTCCGAGGGCCCGGTTAGTTTCGAGTTCGAACCATCCCGACCATACCCATACTTTGCAAAAATATTAAGTGTCATAAACCGAAATGACTGTCTCGATCCAAGGATCCCAACGCAACTAACGGTGTGTCGATCGGAGTTCCCTAGCCTAAGATATGGGCGTTTGAACGAAATTGCCCGAAATTAGGGGGTTTGGGCCCGTTCTGACCCGGCCCAATACCCCCTGGGTCGGCCCGAACCTGGTCGACCCTACTCGAGTCTGGGTCCGGCCCATTAGGGCATGGCCCGGCCCCGCCGGCGCGGCCTGGCGTGGGCGTTCCGGCCCAGCGCGGGCGCGGCTCGGCTCGTGGCCGAGCGGGACGTGAAGGGGGGGGGGGAGACCCCCCTTTTTTGAAATGGCGGGCCCCCTTCTGGTGGGGTCCGCCCTATGTTGCTGGCTGGGGGTTACAACCCCCGGTCTTTCCGGAAACGGCCGGCCATAATGGGAGGCCGGTGTGGCTGCCGTGGGACCCATAGGGTCCCATCTCCCGGTGTGTCGGCGGCCGGCTGAGCTCGGCCGCCTCTTGCTGAACTGTCGTGGATCTTCCTTAGCCGACACCACGTGACGGCGCCGCGCCCCTCCGCTACGGCCCACTCCAGGCCGCGGCCTCTTTCGGTCTCACCGGCACGGCGTGACGGCGCCGGGCACCTCCGCCGCAGCCCGCTCCTGTCGCGGTCCTCTACGTCCCCGCACGATGCAATGGCACCACGCTGCCTTTGCTATTAACAACTCTGAAGATCACCAATGAGAAGGGGAGGAGGATCGGTTGTGTTTGAGCGGTCCGATCTCCTCCCATTATAACGATAACAATTGGTCATATTAATTAACGAAGAACGTTAAATTAATCATGAACATAAATAACCCCAACCACTTCCCGCAACAATTTATTCCCAACCCGCAATGAAAACATTTGCGGATCAACTTGATAATAAGTTGATTCGCGTTCGTTGTTTCTAGTATGAAAGAATCATGGGAATAAAAATCATACTTAATTAAAAACCCTACCTCATGTCGTTCATCGTTTGATGATTATATCGCGAAAGGGAGAGGACGTCAGTTTGTTGATGTCGTCGCAAGGTAAGAGTTGAAGGTGACGATGGTCATTGGGGTTCTTCGATTCCCCAAAGGCCTTCGATTCGGCTCGAGCGTCATTCGTTGGAGATCCGACGGATGGAGAACCATTCTTCGTCGAGGGAGGGAGTCGTTCTTCGTGGATGAATTGAACTCTCCTCTAATTCTACCAAAATATTTTCCAAGTAAATATCTCATCAAGTCTCCCTCTTTTAAAAGATCTCCAAGAAAATCCAAGGTCAAGAAGTGTGACAATAATAATTAATAGGGTTATTAATTACCTTAGTTGACTTCATTAAGCTTGGGAGGTGGACAGGATCCCCATTAAGAAGGGAAGGTGTCAAGTAATTAACAAGGGAGGATTAAAGAGGTCAAGGGGAGTTATGGGGAGGTGAGGATTTAGGGGTTCGTGTGGGTCCCACAACACTAAACCCTCCCATGGGATGTTAGGTGGGTGTGGGCTCCACCTCTAACTTTCCCATTGTAGGATAAAAACCACCTTCCTTAGAAAAAATTTGTACACAACAAATTTTATCTATTTTAATCTAAATCCCCATTTATTAAACCTCAACCCGCTAAAAACGCAACTACGACAAAGGTCCCCTTAAACAATTACCGGAGCTGTGAGTTCATCGGTGCCCTCAGATTTCAATTCCGAGCACCGATTCAAAAGATAGAAAAATCTCGCTCGCTCGTTTACTGAACGTACCTGAGCTGAACTTCAGAAATTGATTCCGGGCACACCAGGCCTCGGAATCAGGTGCCTTCAGAAACTTCACACTCGTAAAATTCCAAAGAAATTAAGAAAAAAAATTCCTTGAAATTTCCAGGTCTTTACAAAAATAGTTTGACATTTACCATGTCTCTTTGTATTTTTATATTATATGGTCAATAAACTTACTATAAACTGCCAAGAGAACCCCAAGTGGTTAATTAATAATATATATAATCTTATCTAAGTCCTTTTCCTGAATGTTAGGTTTTTAAGAATATTATATCAATTAATAATATAGCATCTGTTTTAAAAACTCAATTATGTCAATTTTGACACTTTTAATTATTTTATTTTTTTTGAGAGCTATAAAAACATTATCACTTCGAATGAAATTTATTTAATCAACCCTAACAAATAATATTAACCTATAAAATTAGTTTAATTCATCAAAAGTCTCAATTTAAATTTATTTGGATATTTATAATATCAATTATTTTAATATTTTCTTAATAATGTAATTATTGCGTCATCATTGTGTCATAAATAAATTAATTTATTTAAAGTCTAAAAATTATAAATAAAATACCATTATCTAGGAATTAGTTTTATCTTTCTAATGAATATTTATATTCTAATTTATATTATGTGTAACCCTATATTAAAAATGGTTTAGTTATTAAACTTTGAATTTAACACATTTATCTCTTCATTAAATAAAATAATAATAAATTTCCTAATGTAATCCAAGTGGACCAAAAGAATCATATTTTATTATTAAGGTTATTTTGGTCGAATTACATGTATCCAATAGAATTATTACATGTTTTAGGGTAATTATAATATCATTTTTACCTTTAATTGCCCTATTTACTTTTAACCATGGTAAATAAAAGTCAAAAGTTTATATTCACCAAAAATTATTTTCATCTTATTAAACCACATTTTACTTACTGATATTAAACTTGTCTTTCAAATTTTTGAGATTCAACTCACAGAAGTAATAAAATTAGGTTTTATGCAAATTTGCAAATTCTCCTAAGAGGTGGGTAAAAGATGGTAAAAAGTTCAAAAACAAATTATATACCTAAGCTTATTAAAAAATGACGTCAATGAATTACATTGAACTTTCATATGTATTATGTATCTATTTTGACCAAAAATAAATATAAATAAAATAAATAGTTATTTAAATAAAAAGTTGGTTTTAACAAATAACGGAGTGTTTTCACTATTCATCAAAAATTGAAAGTTTTCATAAAAATATCAAAAAAATCACCCTAAGCTAATTTCGATATTCAGAATTCAAAAATGAAGTACATTTTGAAAAATAAAATTTATAAAATTTCAAAAAGTGGTTACTACTATTCATAATGGCTAGTTTGATTGGTCATGGTGTGTTAGAATCTCGAAGTTGCATACAATGGAATCTGTTGAATTATTCAAAGGGAAACGTACTGTGGAAGTTTGGAGTGTTACATTATTCCCTCCTTCAAATAATTTCATTCTAAAAATTTCTAGAATACTACCGAACAAAAATATTCAATTGTTTCTTCATCATAACTTCCTCTAGTTCCCACGTTGCCTCTTCCATCTTATGATTTCTCCATAGAACATTTACCATATGAGTCATCCAGTTTCTCAGCACTTGTTCTCTGGTATCAAGAATTTTGATAGGCTCTTCACAATAAGACAGATCAGGTTCATGTTCAATTTCTTCATAGGTGAGTACATGTGTTGGGTTGGGCATGTATTTTCTCAATAGCGATACGTGGAACACATCATGAACTTTGGAGATATTTGGAGTCATTTCCAAACGATAATCAATAACTCCAATTCGTTCTTGAATTTCGAAAGGTCTGATGTTCCTGATATTCAATTTGCCCTTCTTACTGAAATGTATAACACCCTTCCATTGAGATACCTTCATGAAAACAGGGTATCATACCTGAAATTCCAAATCCATCCTTCAGTTATCAGCATAACTCTTTTGCCTACTTTGGGCTGCATTGATGTGGGTTTGGATAATCTTCACTTTTTCCATTGTTTCCTCAACAAGTTTTGGGCCTACGAGTTTTCTTTCACTAAAATCATCCCAAAAAGTTGGTGTGTGACATCTCTTTCCATATAACACTTCATATGGTGCCATCTGAATACTTGGATGGAAGCTGTTGTTATAGGAAAATTCTACCATAGGTAAATATTGATCCCACATACCTTGAAAGTCAAGTGACCAAGATCTCAACATGTCTTCTCTGGTTTGAATATTCTATTCTGATTGTCCATCGGTTTGAGGGTGGTATGTAGTGCTCAAATGAAGTTCAGTTTCCGGGGCCTTTTGAAGACTTTTTCAGAATCTTGATGTAAAAGGGGGATCACCAATAGAAAAAATCCATAGGGGTATACCATGGAGTCTTACAACTTCATTAATATATAGTCTTTCCAAATGTTCAAGTAGTAAATCTTCTCTTATAGAAAGAAAATGTACTAACTTGGTAAGACTATCAACAATGACCCGTATTGCATCATTCCTTCTTGGAGACTTTGGTAGCCCCATAACAAAGTCCATCATAATATTATCTCATTTCCACTCAGGTATAGGAAGAGGTTACATGAATCCTACAGGTTGTTCCCTTCCAGCTTTTACTTATTAAAAAACCATACATATTGACACAAAATCAGCAATATCCATCTTTATGTTGTCCCACAAAAAATGTTACTTGACCCGAATGGCCCGAAGGCCTTCATTTTTATTGATTTTTGATAACCCCCCTTTCAAGGGATGAGGGGGAACCATTACAAGTCCCCTAGGCTCATAGATTACATGACATGTAGGCTTTAGGAGATTACATGACCCGAAGGTCTTAGGTAATTCAACCAGACTATCTACAAGGAACTGCCCCTCCCCAGCATCTGCATCGTGATAGTAGCTCTCCACCTTTACATGGCCATCTGGATAGGCTCCTCGTGCAAGCACAGGCTGTTCCCAATGGCATAGTCATACCCTCTCATTCTAGAAAATCAATTTGGCTCTACTATAGTGAGTGCACCTGCTTTGAATACTCTTCTGGGGCTGCTCCTTTTTTTGTAGAGTCTATCTCGGGCCACTACATGTGGCCTGAAGGCCTTGAGGTGGCCCGAAGGCCTTAAAGGTGGCCCGAAAGCCCTACTGACCTGAAGGCCTGGGTGGTCAAAAATTCTTAAGGACTCCAAGCCCAAACAAGTGTCCCAAGGTGAATAGTTTCAACTACTATAAAACCGAACAGTACTTACTACAACACCCACTCAGTGTATAGTTTGCTACAGAACTCGGATGTGTGTATAGTCTGCTACAGTACCCCCGCATAGTGTACAGTACTGCTATAGTGCCTGCTACAGTGCTGCTACTGTGCCGGAAAATATGCATTTACCTGGTTTGGATCCTGGGTCTCGTGGATTCACTTAAAGATACCACACCAACTGGGCTGAGGCTCATGTGAAAAAATGTGGGTTTCTAACACTGATTCCCAACAGGGGGGCAACCAAGCCCAGGTTCACTCCACACTCCCCAGCTAAGTAATGGCTTTGAATCACCCTGTTCATAATACGCACAGTGTCCAAAAATGTTCCTTTAACTATACATATTGGTGCTCCCAGGGTGTATAGAGAAATTAGATCTATGAGCGTCATCAAACAATTCCCTTTTTAGATCAGGTATATCGGGAACACAAATTCTCTTCCCAAATTTCAAAATTCCATCTTCATACACAAAGTCACTCAATCTCCCATCATTCATAGCTTTAATATTCTATTGAAACTCCTCATCATTGATCTGAGAACACTTTATCCTTTCTAGTAAATATGGTCTGGGAACCATTTGAAAATTTTTTGATGTTTCACCTTCCATTGTCATTCCCATACTCATCTTTATTAGATCCATGAAAATAGGATCCCTTTTAACTCTCATCTTGGTCAAAACTCCATGATATTTTCTACTCAAAGAATTTTTCACCTTATTTTCCATCCTTGGGTGGAAGTGTATAGTGCAATCATAATCCATGAGTAGTTCAAGCCATCATCTTTGCCTCATGTTAAGTTCTTTCTGTGAGAAAATATACTTCAAACTCTTGTGATCAGTATAAATCTCACATTTATTACCATAGAGATAGTGTCTTCATATTTTCTGAGCAATGATTACAGCTTCTAATTCAAGATCATGAGTAGGATAGTTTTGATCATGAATTTTTAGTTGTCGTGATGCATAGGAAATAACTCTATCATTATTCATAAGGACACAACCAAGTCCATTATTTTAAGCATCACTATAAATAACAAACCCATAATTCCCTAATGGTAGAGTCCAGATAGGAGAATTGACTAATATTCTCTTTAGTTCTTCAAAACATTCTTCGCACTCTTTTTTCCAAACATATTTAACCCCTTTACGTGTGAGCTTGGTTAATGGGTTAGCCAACCGGGAAAAATTCTGGACGAAACGTCGATAGTAACCTGCTAAACCAATAAAACGGTGTATGTTAGTTATACTCATCGGTTCTTGCCATTCATGTATTTCCTTGGTCTTTAAAGGATCATAGAGATTCCATCTTTAGAGACAATATGTCCAAGAAAAGAAATCTCTTGAATCCAGAATAGTGTGCAAGTGATTTTTAGGATCTTCATAGATTTTTGAGTATACTATGATATCATCAATAAATAACACTATAAATTCATCAAGATATTCCTTGAAAACTCTATTCTTTAGATCCATGAAGAGAGAGGGTTCATTATTCAATCCAAAAGGCATTACTGTAAACTCGTAATGCTCGTACCAGGTTTGAAATTCTATTTTTGGAATTTCTTCCTTCTTCACACAAAACTGATGATATCCAGATTAATGGTCAATCAATGAAAAATATTGAGCTCCATAAAGTTGGTTTAATAAATCATCAATGCGATGTAGGGGTGTCTCGCGGCACACGAAAAGATCATGGGGGAGAAACGTGCACTACCTGATGGTTGATTAGAGGAGATTGGGTTCTTCTTAATCACTCATATCAAGTGCACCATTTTCTCCTCAAAACGCCCAATGGTTTCATATCCAGCAATACGTGGACCTGCTTTCCAAAGGCAGGCTTTTTCTGGGTGATTTGGCCAGTGATGCTTAAGAACTCACATTGGTCAAGAGGATGGGAAGTCGGGCTCATCACACCCTTTTGGGGGGAAATTATTGCCTGTTATGGGACTCTCTTATAGATTTAAGCTGTATTCATATGTTTGAGAATCTTTGGTTTGTACCCAAGAATAGTATCCATGGATTACTTTGGGTTGGCAATAGTCAGCTGGATGCAGGGGTTCAGAGTCATTTGTTCCCATGTATTACCATCCCTCGTTGGATTAATGACCCCGAGGAGTCTGTACTCATTGAGATGGCACTGGTTTAAAGCCTCTTAACTAGGCACTATGGAGTTTACTGTCATCCAGGGGGGACATATAACGACTTGAGCATTTGAATTGAACTCGTGGTACGGACCTCCTAAGTATCCCTATAAGAGGAATCAGAATTCATGTAGTTCGATTTGGTATGGGGATTACGATCTATACTGCCCAGGGTTGGTGTGGTGAACCAACGTGAAGATGGTCGGATCGACCGATTTTTGGGCTTGAACCTCGGGGAGGCTTCCTACGTACCCTTCCTAGGAGACAGGGATCAAAGTCCACGTAGTTCTAAAAGGGGTGTCAGAGAACCAATGTGAATGTAGACCCTGGGGTATGATGTTGATTGGGCTTGAACCTCTTGGAGGTTTCCTACGTATCCCTGTGGTGGGAAATCAGAGTCCACATAGTTCGAATTGGGATGGGGCTTACACTCTGAGGATTCCTAGGTTAATGGATTGGGGATTACAATCTGAGGAGGCCCATGTGAGGATGTCATGGTCGATTCTTACTCTAAGACCACGTGATTCATACTCGGTGTGAGAAACAAGAGGCAGCAGGGACCAAACGATCATGTCACGAAAGGTGCGTCCATGCGAAGTGTGACAGGGCTTACGCGTGAGAGCGGCCCAAAAAAGTCAGGGCTTACTCCGAGATAGATTCTCATGGTGATAAAGCCTAATGGGAATGGGACTTGACTCTGAAGAAGAATGGAGAAGCACACTTCCCCACTACGCCCTTCCTTGGCCATGGCCGTGGGGAAGTATGGAGGTGCATGGGTGCTTTCTTCTGATGGGTAGTCTGCCACTCTCCGTGGAGGGGAGACGTGCCCCAGTCCTAAAAAGTGGAGGGGTAGAAAGGGGACTCCTGGGCTTGGACTCTACACTACCGTGGGTACGTGGACCCAGGAGTGACTCGGGAACCTGCTCAAGGGCCGGGGAAACCCCTTCTCCATCGCCTACCGTGGGTAGGTGAACTCAAAACGGTGCACTGATGCACCTGAAGGTTATATCACATGGGTTTGGTGTCTTTGGTGGAGGCCTTGGCTCGGGGACGATGAATGAGCCAATGAGGGGGTTGCGAAGGATCAGGCTGGATTGGAAAGATTTTATTTGGATCAGGGAATGGGAACTCCTAAGGATTTGGCGGAGCACAGGGGTGTATGAGGGGGGCTCCCTTCGCGTAGGGAGGTGCTACGCGGCAAGAGAGGCCATATGTGAACCAAGGTAGTCTGCGGAACTGATGGGAATCCTGCAAACCAGGGTGGTTCGTGGCTTCCGGTTCGGCCCGCATACCAGGTTGGTACACGGAGGGGTATATGCGGGTAGTGGTGGCCGAGGGAGATGTCGGTCGGAGATTCTTCAGTTGGGGATTCTCCCGCATAGGAGGGTGCTACACGGTGTGATGGATCGGAAAAGGGGAATAAACTCCCTGGTCCGCGGGGAGTGCATCCGCGGAGGGGCCATGGTTCGCGGTCTCATTTTCTTTGTTATTTTAAGTTCGCAGTTCACCAAGTTGTTATGAATTTTTCGGTTCCTTATTAATTTTTTTCCAGATTCATACCTGTTCTGGTTTGCGAACTGAAACATCGCTGCTTGCGAAATCCTAAGCTCCGTCCTTATAAATCCTTCCACCCAAATGTGATCAATCTCCCTTCTCCTCTTCCCCCTCCATCTCCTTTTATAGATTGGGGAAATAGATGTATTTGTGGTCATGATGCACCTATTGCAGAGGCCCATGACCAGAAACCTGGTTTACGGATGACTTGGTCAATCCACAACTTGTAGGGGCATTAAACGCACCTCCCCCATGAACCAAACTAGCTCGAAGAGTGATTCGCGGTCACGCAGGGTTCCGCCTCCATTCTGCGAATGATAGCAGATACGGCCCGGGCTGGTTGACGCAGCTCATAGCAGGGGCAGTTCGTGATAGTGGACCGGGTTGGTGCCCGTCCTACTTCGCGCCTGCGGAGGATCCCCACCTCTGTTATGTGAAGGACAACGGTCCGTCAAGGGGGGTGCTTCGCCGAACTGGCCGCGTACCATTATCATTGGACCGGTCTACAGACCGGTTTGTCTTGTGCTATCCTTTGAGTATTCTCCACACATTTCCCCAATTATTTAGGGGGAATTTGGGTAGAATCTCCCTTGGATTAAATGGAATTCACATTCTCCATTGCGTATTTTTCAGGACCCTACAAATTCCCCCCATCGGAATGGGGTCTGATCGGAACGAAGAGGAGGCCATTCTGATGTAGAGTGGTCCTAAAACTTGGATGGTTTGCGGTAGGGGAGTGAACCCAGTAGGGGACCATGCCTATAAATACAGGGGCCCTTCCTTTGTCTTTTACCTAATTCTTCACGAAACCAGAGCTCTTTGTGTACGTGCTCCTTCACGAAATTCCTCATCCGCGAACCATTATCCCTTTCCGAGAACCATTCTTCGTTCGCGCCGGACTTCATTCGCGGACCAATCTCCCAGCCGTGAACTAACACTTTTAATTAATTAAAAAGTAAGTCACGATGGGCCGTGTAGGAACTCGCTCAACGGTTTTGATGGTCCACGGACAGAAATATTCCAATCTTTGAAAATTTCTTAATCCTTCTGAACCTAACAATTTAAATCCGAGATTAAGATTCCGCAGAGCAACATGGTTCGCGGTTTTCTGGACAATGCTCTTTGGGCTAGAGTATTGTGGACCTCTTCCGCATAGGGTTGGTTTGTGAGATGCAGTCATCGCAAACCACATTTTGAGGCCCGCTCGTGTACCTCTTCATTAAGGCTCTTGGACTCCTTTTCCATATGCTTGGTATTTTTGTCCAAATTTTATTATTCTGGACTAACCATTTGCCTGGTTTTTATAATGTAGGGAGAAAACATGGTTCCCCCTCGCCCTGCACCCAGGCCTACTGACGATCCTCTTCTGATGGGTTCAGGGATATTTCTAGCTATGATTCATAGATAATAGATCATCAAAGAGGACCCTAGTTGATCCATCATTCTCGACGATGGTGTCTTGAAGGACTTGCTCTCTCCTGAGCTCCTGGTCTATCCACTATCAAATCGATTTTCTCTTTACAGCTTCGGTCTTCAAGACGACATCCCTATCCCACCTACTTTCTCAGGTCTTCCGTCTCCTTGCTTGGAAGCATCACCAATGTGCATTCATGCGAACCTTGCCTCATTGGGGGAGATGATCTCTGATTCTGATCTGAAAGACACTTTCATTTTGAGAGGCTCTGTTTGGACCCAAAGTGATCAGTGCACTCAAAACTTCTCTCAAGAATTTGTCTTCAAGAATTAACCCTCTGTTATCAACCTTTCTTGAGTGTATCTTGACGTGGGGTGGATCCCTAGGTGGGATCTTAGGTCTGGTGGGATTTTCTCAAATATCTGGGCCTGGGCCTTCTGGGTCCATCATCATTGCTGGGAATCTCCCGAGTCACTGGAAGCAGTCAATCTGTACTCCACAGTGTGGGCCTCCCAGTTTATTGTTTACCCACCATATTTGATCCCGCCTGACCTGCTCAGTCACTGGTGTTCAAGCACTAATACTTTCCACCTTGCCCATGGTGAAGTTGGAATTAGTTTATGGTACATATACAAATTGGGAGGGCTTCCAATCGTTGGTG
Source organism: Viscum album (assembly GCA_963277665.1). Classification (NCBI taxonomy): domain Eukaryota; kingdom Viridiplantae; phylum Streptophyta; class Magnoliopsida; order Santalales; family Viscaceae; genus Viscum; species Viscum album. The sequence goes on along the minus strand of OY728123.1, from coordinate 2,056,032,058 downwards.
AGATGTATGGAAAGTTTCTTCCCACTCCTGACGCATGGGACGACGTCGAACAAGTGCCTTCGTTGGCGAGGGATCTTCTAGTTAGGGTGGAGTGGTCACTGAGTTAGGCCTTGCGTGCCCGCTCTCTTATTCCCTATAACACCTGGATAGGGTTATTTCTGAACACCACTAGTCCTATGCCGAAGATCAAGCACCCTAGGACTCATCCTTATCAATAGTCACGATCCATATCAGGTTCCTACTGGGCGGTTCTGGAGGTGGGTGACTACCTTTCATGGGGTTACGAGGTGCACCCTGGTGTGCCACCTATGCTCAGGCTGGAAGGTCTATTTGCTATGTTTTTGAGCAGGTGTCTGTTCCCTTCTCGGGATATTAACCCAGGCGCTAGGTCTTGCACCTTGATGATGGAAGTTGAGTTTGCAGAGGGCTGCTTGATGAATTTGTCCGTGCCCACTTTGGCTCGTATTTTCGAAATACTGAGTCACATGCAGGAGGGAAGGCCACCCTACCGTCTCAGTGGTCCATTTAAATTATTATATGGTTGGATAGCAAATCATTGCTGTTGTTATGAGTATTTTCATAACACAGTCATCTCGCTTCCTACCTTTCGGCCTACCCTGCTCGATATAGCTGAAGTTTGCTTGAAGCCCCTCAGTTCTGATGAAGTCATCAAGCTTATGAGTGACTTCTCCCAGTTTTCTTTCTCTCCCTACCCCACCCCTTCCGGCGTTGTGGTTGACAACCGCAAGGGGAGCCTAGAGGAGCGTTCTTATGTGATTTTACTACGGGATAGGTTTTTGTCCATGCGGATTGATGGGGTTTCTCTCGGCAAGTTGTATTCCCCCCCCCCCCATCATTTTACCCGCCAATTTGGGTGTATGAAACTCCAAGTTTCCCTTCCCCCTCCTCGGGCTTGTGGACTGCACGCGGACATTCTCCATCAATGGTGGTTGATGCTGATGTGGGATGGATCTGACACAAGAATTCCCTTTCCTGGCATAGGAGCGGTTGCCAACCTATCTTTGGAGTATGCAAGAATGTGGGTAAAACATTATCCCGATGGGATCCTAGGGAAGGTTGTCCGGCAGGTTCCCAAATTAGGAGTCATTGTAGTTGCTGTGCCTACCGCACCTTACTCGTCGGCTCTGAGGGAGGACCGACTGATCGCTCATCGGTCAAAGTGACTCAGGGGATTTTCCTCTCCCATCCCCTCTGCGGCCTAAGTTCAGACGGACCCAAACTTTTTGGATGTGGGTGAGGATGACCCTTTGGCTTCGGATCCCAACGAGACAACCCTTGAAGAGTTTCCGGCCAATACCGGACTTAGCAACTTGACTCCCAAGCCCGAAATGGGGTTAGAAGCTTCTGAACTTCCAGCTTCGGAACCATCTTCTAGCGTGCACATGTCTGTGCTGATTGCAATGCCAGACTTCATTATCGTGCTATCTAGCAAGGATACTAAATATCCTCATGTCATAGCAGACCACCAAGCAGTGTGCAGGTGGTCCTAGCCCTAGATTTGCAAGATTATTGCTGAAACTCCTCTGGATGAGATGGAAACTAAAAATGAAGCTCTCCGACAACTCTTCCTGGGTTTGGGGTTAGGTGGCTTTGACTATCGGCAGTTTCATTTCCTCACTTTCTAGGTTTTCACGGCCCGTGAGGAAGTTGCCACTAATGAACGTAAACTTTCTCACCTCACTGACTCTCATTGTGGGACCCGAGCCTTGGAGGAAGCCGTGATAAAGCTCCTTCAGCTGATAGCACAGGAGGCGAGCTCTCAAGAATAGGTGGCCGCCTTATCTGCCGAGTTGCATGAATGTGATGTACGGGCAGGGATACTGATGGATTAGTTGTCAACTATAACCGGTAACCTTAAAGCCACCAGGAAAGGGATCAACGATCTCTAAACAACAGTGGGTCATACTCGTTTGGTGGTTGTGTTTGAGGCCAGGGAAAAGGCCATGCTAAAGTAGACTCGTAGAAACCTTCACCGCATAGTTGTCGATCTGATGGAGAGAGCAAGCCAGGCTCCTTTGTACAGGTCAGATCCATTCCTGTACACACTATTTTTCTTACCCCCTTCTATTTTTTCATTATTGTGAGGGAGAGGCCCCAGCTTGTGGATGCCCCCCCCTTGTTCAAATGGAATACAATCTATGTCAATCTTTCCTTGCTGTAAAATTTGATTGTTTCTGGAACAGTTGTTGCGTAAATAACAACTCACTGAATCAGAATTAATCATAATTCAGGAAAATAGAAACAAACTCTAACTTTTTCCTGGACCATGGGTTCCAATGAGCAAGGTTTGACTATTTCTTGGGTTTTGTAGAAAAACCCCACAAACCTTTTTTTTGTTAATACCCTAATTTTTCCTAGGCCCATTCGGTTTGGACCCAGCGGGTATGGACCGACTTTTTCTTAGGTCACCCTTTTTGGGTTTTCGGCCTAACAGGAATTGTGCCTCTTTTTATGGGAAGATTAATGTCCCACCGACAAGACTATCATTACTAATGTTTATGTTCGAACAGCTTCTGACCAGATATAGTGGGGAGAGGGCCTCAATGAGGTTTGGTTGATTAAAATATGGCTTGATATCCTTCAGATGCATGTGGGGGGAGGATGTTTAGATTTGAACGACATGTGGGGTATATCTCAAGGCATGGAAGTCGTATTGGCATGCAAAGGTAGGAAGAGCATCACCTAAGGAAATCTAGCCTTTGGTAGACGGTCTAAGGGAGATCAATATGCAGAGCCCCTGAGGATATGGTATGCATAGTCATGCAAAGGTGTCCTTAAGTAGATGAATCTCCATTTATGATGGCCTGAGGACTTCATGGAAGTCAGGATTATGGAAACCACAATGGGTGTCTTGGGGAATCATGAAAACCACCAGGGGTGGCTCGGAAAAGTTGTTTGACATCTAAAAGGGCTGGATAACATCTGTATCAATCAGGAGTGTGGGAGTAAGGTCCTTTTCTTACGCACTTATCTAGCATAAAAGATGGTTGGAGCTTGGCGCAGTTTAATGTCATGCAGTTGGGACATCATTTAAAATGGAACGGCTTCTCCTTGTTCTTGGTAATCTCATCAGAGACATTCCGCCATATTCAGGTAGGGTCATGAAAGAGGCTGGTAAACTGTATCTCAGAGGGTTTCCGAATCCTGGGATGGACATGGGGGCTTAGGGGCCAAGAGGCATACGGAGAGAAGCATTGCTTAAGGAAATATTGCCTTTGGTAGACGGTCCAGTGGCGATCAATATGCAGAGCCATTATGGGCATGGTATGCATAGTCATTCAAAGGTGTCCTTGGGTCAATGATTACATTCTCCAGATAGCTGAGCAACTCCAAGGAAGTTGAGATTCGGGACCACCAGGGGTGGATTATGAGAGTTCAGATTTTTCTGAGTACAGAGTATGGTTTATGAGGAGAGGGTGCCTGGATACGGGAGGAACATCTAGGCTAAATTTCCCGAGAATGGGTGAAGTCATCCCTTCTCATGTTGGTGTGAGACGGTGGTTTGTGCAGGTCTGACCCGTGCACTGAGGGAAAAAGAAAAGCCTTCGTTCCTTACTAAACCCATGACAGGTTTGACCATTTAGTTTAACTTCATGCATCAAGGATGGATTCCGTGCAGTTTAACGTCATGTTGTAAAGACGAGGAGCATTTTTAAAGGATGTTGTGTAGTATAACGTCATGCAGCGAGGACGGGGGGCATTTTTTGAACCAGGTAAAATTCTTGTTGTTGGAGGCATTTCCTTGGATGTTTAATGCTTGGTCTTTGCAGCTTTATGCCAAGTGGCCAAGATGTTCCGTGCAGTTTAACGTCATGCGGTAAGGTTATAGTTGAAAAGGATTCTCTCAATTAGAATGTAACTGGGCTTGAATATCTCAGCATTTCCAAAGCTTGGAAAGGGGTTGATGATGTAAATCGTGGTTCCAGGGCTTCTTAAATTAGAAGAGATTATATCGGGGCTTTGAGGCCGGTAAGCGTATGGGGCTAGGAAGAGTATTTCCTGACGAAATCATGACTTTGGTAGACTGGAAGGGGCTATCAATATGCAGAGCCGTTGAGGGCATGGTATGAATAGTCATGAAAAGGTGTACATGGGTTGATAACATTCCACTTTTGAAGGCCATGAATGGTTATGAGGATCCACGATTGTTCAGGCCACAAAGTCTGTCATTTAGTAAGAAAATATCTGGTCATGTCGGGCATATTCATCCCTGGTTTCTATTAAATATTAGAGATCTCCCTAAGCTGATTTATCTTGCGCGCAGGGGTGTACCTTCACTCCATGAAGTTTAACGTCGTGAAGGAATGAAGAAGTACATCTAGTTTAGCGGTTATAGAGCTTGGACCATAGGGTGACTATTGCTGCAGTATCTCGAAGGATAACTGAGTTACCATGCTCTGATATACTCTGAATAGGGTGGGGGATAGAGGTTGTAAACTGTAACTCTGAGGTTTCCTAGATCAGGAGATGTGGTGTGGGGGATCTGAGGCCGGTAAGCGTACAAAGCTAGGAAGAGTACCGCCCAAGGAAATCTTTCCTTTGCTAGATGGGCTAGGGGCTATCAATATGCAGAGCCGCTGAGGGAATGGTATTCATAGTCATGAAAAGGTGTCTCCGAGTCGATGACTTTCCACTTCTGATGACCCTGAATGATTATGAAAATCTGATATTGTTCATAGTACAGAGTTCGGCATGCGGGGATAATGGTGTCCGAGCATACAAGAAACATCTTCACTGTAATTGTTCATTGAGTCAAAGTAGCCTAGCCCTAGTTTGATGTTCGTAGATTTTGGTCGTCATGTGAACCACAGGTGGATACATAGGCTAACTGAGTAGGGATACCATGGAAATGTTAGGATGTGAAAAGAGGGACGAACTTGTAAACTATTGCACTATAAATTTTTTGGATCGGGAGATATGATATGGGGGCTCTGAGGACGGTAAGCGTACAGAGCTAGGAAGAGTATCACCTGAGGAAATATTGCCTTTGGTAGATGGGAAAAGGGATATCAATATGCAGAACCACTGAGGGAGTAGTATGCATAGTCAAGAAAAGGTTTCCCTAGATCGATGACTTTCCACTTCCGATGGTCGTGAATGGTTGTGAAGATCCATAATTATCTGGGTCATGGAGTCTAATGTTTGGAGAGGATGCATCCAAATGTGCAAGGTATTTCCATATTGTTTCTCCATATATTTTGGGTGGGTCGCGATGAAGTCTGTGCAGTTTTAACATTGTGCGATGAGGATGAAGTCCGTGCAGTTTTAACGTCATGCGGTGAGGACGAAGTCTGTGCAGTTTTAACATCATGCAGTTTGGATGATGTTCGTTCAGTTTTAATGTCGTGTGGTGAGAACGAAGTCTATGTAGTTTTAACTTCATGTGGTGAGGATGAAGTCTATGTAGTTTTAACGTCGTGTAGTGAGGATGAATTCTATGCAGTTTTAACGTTGTGCGGTGAGGATAAAGAATACACCCCCTGCAGATCTGGTCTGTACACAGGGGAAGACATCATTTTTTTAAATCTTCACTCAGGAATGGTTGGGCCAGGATGGGAAACCCTGACGTCACTACGCATCCTGTGAGGGCAGGAATCAAGCCATGCGTAGTTCCCTTGAGGAGGTACACCCCGCACAGGGTTAGTCCGTACACAGAGAAAAAGGGAATTTTTTACTTTCATTTGGGGATGGATGGGCAAGGTTGAGGGTACCTAGTGTCACTATGTATCCTCTGGGGGAAGTAATCAGGCCTCACATAGTTCTTTGAAATCCATGTAGTTTAACGTCATGCGGTGAGGACGAATAATACACCCCGTGCAGGTCTGGTCCATACACGGCGGGAGAGAGCATTTTTTTTGAAATGGATGGGCTAGGATGGGGAACCCTGGTGTCACTATGTATCCCGCGAGGGCATGAATCAATCCCCACGTAGTTATTTTGGGGAATACACCCCATGCAGGTCTAGTATGTATAGGGGAAGGGAGTTTTTTTTTGCTTCATTTGAGGTGGTTGGGACAGGGTGTGGAATTATGGCATCACTACGTATCCTGCGAAGGAAAGAATCAAGCCTCACATAGTTCTCTGAAAGACAATACACCCCATGCAGGTTTAGTCAATACATGGGGGAGAAGAGGAATTTTTTTATCCTTATCTGTGCAGTTTAACGTCGTGCGGTAAGGAAGAGGAATGCACCCCGTGCAGGGCTGGTCCATACATGGGGGGAGAGGGCATTTTTAACTTTTATTTGGGGTTGGATGGGCCAAGATGGGGAACCTTGGCGTTGCTACGTATCCTGTGAAGGCAGGAATCAAGCTGTACATAGTTCTCTAAAATAAGTACACCCCGTGCAGGGCTGGTCCGTACACGGGAGAAGGGGCATTTTTTTAATTTTATTTCATTTGGGAGTGGTTTAGCTAGGATAGGGGATCCCGACGTCGCTACATATCCTTCGAGGGTAGGAATAAATCCATACATAGTTCTCTAAAATCCGTTCAGTTTAACGTTGTGTGGTGAGGACGAAATACTCTTAGTTTAGGGTCATAGAGTTTGGACCGTTGGGTGCTTGGCAGTTTAACATCTGGCAGCTTGAATGATAACTACTCTTAGTTACTATGAGAAATACTTCTTTAGGAATCTCGCATTTGTGGGAGCGATAGTGAACTGCCCGTCCATAGAGATCAGGGCATATGCTCCGTTGGAGTAGACCTTGTGTATAACATATGGTCCCTCCTAATTGGGATCTAGCTTTGGAGGTTTCTTTTCAGGTATCATTGGGGTTTGGAGGACCAATACCAATTCTCCTTCCAAGAAAGACAAAAGACTAACCTTTTTATTGAAGGCTCATGCGATCTGGTTCTGATATACTTCCAAATGGTGAAAAGTGTGCAACCGCTTCTTGTCTAGTTGCTCCAATTCACCTAGCTGATTTTATGATTTCTCATCAATGGATAATTGATCACAAACAGCAACATGGAGCGAGGGTAATTGGAGCTCAATGGGCAGGACCTCTTCTATTCCGTATACAAATGAGTACGGAGTAGCCCGAGTAGTGGTGCGAATCGTGGTTCGATAAGCCCACAATGCATGTAGGATTTTATCTGGCCATGACTTCTTGTCTTATTCCACCATTTTATGGAGAATAATTGACATAGTCTTGTTGAAAGCCTCTATCTATCTGTTGGCCGATGTGTGGTAGTGGGATGAGTATTTAGCCTTGATACCATATTCTTGGTATAGTTTCTCAAATTTAGCAGAGTAGAAGGTGGTGTCGTTATCCGTCAGTATGGTATGAGGGACACCAAATCTGGTGATGATATTGGTTTTCACAAAGCTGACAATGTTTCTTTCCCCAAATTCATTAAGAGGTACAGCTTTTTCCTATTTGGAAAAGAAGTCGGTTACTGTGAGGATACACTTCAGCTGTTTGGCTGTGGCGGGAGGGTATGGTCCCATGACGTCCATTCCCCAGATGGAAAATAGCCAGGAGTACTTGGCCTGATGAAGTAACTCCGTGGATTAGTGTATGAAGTTGTCATGAATTTTCCATGAGTGGAATTTTGCGGTAAAGAACTCGCAATCTCGTGCCACTGTGGGCCAATAGTACCCAAGTATTCGAACCTGATGGGAAAGCATAGACCCTGGCTGGTGTGCTCCACATACCCCTGCATGTACTTCAGTCATGAAGGCAGTGGTTTCTTCTCCATCAATGCATCTGAGGAGGATTCTGTCGAGGCCTCATTTGTAGAGGACTTATTACTGACCTGCACTGCCATATAGGACAAGTTTGGTTGTCCTTCTCCGTATTTTCTCTCATTCAGCCCTGTCTGATGAAAGTTCTCCCCATTGAAGGTAGTTTGCAATGGGGGTTATCCAGTGGGTGGTAGGAGCATATGGTTTAGGGATAGGACTGACTTCGTGGATTTCTTCCGTCTTAGTTTGAACAAACGGCAAGACCATTCGACTGTGAGCAATACTGATAACTATTTCATCCCGGTCTGGGTTGGCTAGGGTTGTGGCCGCATTAGCTAATGCGTCGACTTGGGAATTCTAAGACTGAGGAATATAAGTCAATGTTGGTTCTGTGGATAATTCCACCATTAACCCTCAAACATGGTCAAATAGGGGAATCAGCTCCTCCTTTTTAATAGCATAGTCACCATTGACTTGCTTGATGACCAGTTCTGAGTCACCTTTTACCTTAAGGTGTTGTACTTGTGCCTGGAGTGCGAGCTCTAGGCCTGCAATGAGGGTTTGATACTCCGCATCATTTTTCGTACATCCTTCTTACCGGATGAAGGAATACAGCAATACTGCCTTTTCTGGGGACATGAGTATTATCCCCAAACCCACCTTGTTAAATTTGGGATCTTCCATATTCTTCCCGGTTGGGCTTCTGGATGCGCCATCGAAGTACATTTCCCATGCTGGGAACTCCTCTTGAACCGAGAAGATGTCTTCATCAAGTAGCTCGGTGTCCGGTGTGGTGGTCCCCATTGAAGGGTGCTCCACTAGAAAATCTGCTAATGTCTGTCCCTTGATGGCTTTCTAAGGCACAAACCAAATGTCGAACTGTTGTAGGATGACTGCACATCAGGACAGGCGCCCGGTCAACATTGGGCAGCTAAGGATGTACTTGAGTGAGTTACTACGCGAGACCAAATAGACTTCAGGATGCTGCAGATAATGTCACAACATTTGAACTGCGAAGGCCAAGGCCAAACAACTCTTCTCGATGTTTGAGTATCGATTCTCAACATCAATCATGGTTTGGATGAGGTAATAGAGATTGTTTTCACTGCAGGCATCATTCTTTGGTGCGATGAAAGCTCCCAGCGACCGCTCTAGGGTCGTCACATATAGGATGAGAGGTCTTCCTCCAACCGGGTGCATGAGCACCGGTGGGCTTAAGAGGTACTTATTTAGGCTTTCGAACACCTCTTGGAAGTCATCTTTCCATTGGTATGTGACTCCCTTCTTCATTAACCTGGTAAAGGGAAAACATTTTCCGGCCAGTTTAGCTATGAACCGCCTGATATAGGCCAGGTGTCCTTGGAATCCCCTCAACGTGGTGAGATTGTAGGGAGGTGGTAATCCAAGGATAGCCTTTTTCTTTTGAGGGTCGACTTCGATGCCACGATGGCGTATAATGAAGATAAGGAATTTCCTTGAGGTAACCTCGAAGGCACATTTCAAGGGATTCATCTTCAGGCTATGCTGTCGAATTTTGTTGAAGACGGCTTCGAGGTCTGACAGGTGATCTAAGCGCTGTCTTGATTTAACCACCAAGTCATCTACGTAGCATACAACGAATCTTCCTAGGAATGGATTAAAGATATGATACATGGAACACTGATATGTGGCGCCACCATTCTTGAGACCAAAGGGCATAACCCTATAACAAAATATTCCTTGAGAGGCTCGGAAGGCAGTGGATTCTTCGTGTTCTCAGGCCATTCGGATCTAATTATACCCAGAATAATCATCCAAGAAGGAGAAAGACTCATACCCAGCTATTGCGTCAATTAATAACTCGGTGATCAGGATCGGGAAATCATCTTTCGGACAATACCGATTGAGATCTCTGAAATCAATGCAAACACAGATTTTTCCATTCTTTTTCTTGACAGGGACAATGTTGGCCAACCAGATGGGGTACTGGACCACCCGAATGAAGCCTTCTTTAATGATATTATCGACTTTAACCTCTATTTTGGTAGCATGTGAGGGGTGTGTCCTTCTGGTGGCGTGTTTATAGCCCCAGTGGTCTTCTGGCTGACCTAGGTGATGTGTCGCCACTTCGGGATAGAGTCCCAGCATTTTTGTGTAATTCCAGGCAAAGACATCCTGGTGTTGCTTTAGGAAAGAGGTATACACCTCGTGATCCTCGGGGGACATGGCTGTACTAACAATAGTGGGCCTCAGGTATTCCTCGGTACATAGGTTTATTTCCCTGAGCTCGTCCACCGTGGTGTAGATACCTTCCTCAACTGTGGGAGGTGCATCCCTGAGATCTTCCTCCTCTTCTTCTCCCAAATCCTCATCTTCTTGATTTTATGGGGGGAGAGCTCCCAGCACAGGTTCTTGGGAGTTCGGAGGTGAGGCATTATGGGTGTCCTTTCTTAAATATTCTCCCCCAAATTGAGGGTTGGCGGACATTCCCGCATTGTCATACTCAGTCGTTATGCCTGAAGTCATGAGGACAGCTGAATGCGTGTCCGAACTTGAAATACTTCTCTCAACATGGTTGATAAAAAGTACGTAGTCTCTGCCAAGATGTCTGAGGGGGTCATCAAGAACCATTTCCAGACCATTTGGAGCGGGGATCCAGTCGACACCATCGACCGAAGGTTTCTTCTTCTTTTTCTCATAGAACCTGGCATCAATGTACTGTGACTCAGATAGCTCAAAAGGGGCCTTGTCGGCATGCAATGTCCCACTTTTCCCATTAACGCAGTACTTAATACACTGGTGGTAGGATGAAGGATTGGCCATGTTCTTATGGAGCCATGGCCTTCCCAGCAGGGCATTGAATGATGTGTTCTGCCGGACCACCAGAAATTCCAAGTAGGCCACAAGGTCACCAGCAGAGTTGTGTTCGAAGGTATTAAATCACCCTCACTATATCCCAACTTACAGAGTGTTTTTAGGGGAAGGAGGTTAACTCCAGAGTCGTTGTCAATAAATACTTTGTGGATATCAACATCATCTAGTGTGCTGGAAATATATAGTGGTTTGATGTGTCCTTGCATGATGGAATCTTCATCCAGATAGGTGAAGGAAATCACTGCATTGCATTTATCCGAGTCAGTCTCCATTTGGTAAATCTCAGTGGCAGCTACCTCGGCATGAAACTTCTGAGGGCTGAGCAAGGCTTCTATAAGTTCCTCCCTAAGGTTGGATGACAAACTCAGGGCATCTAGGATTGACAGTTTGGCTGGTACGGATGACAACTGTTTGAGGATATCATATTTCTTCTCCTGTGGCCAATGCTTCTCCATTGGTGGGAGAGTCTTAGCAGACACTTTGGGAGTTGGAGTATGTGATGAGGAGGGACCGGCCGTAGGGTTGGATGTCAACGGTGTTCCCATGTTTTGGGGACTTGGCCTGGCCGGTCTGTTTGTGCACACTACGCAGCGAGACGATTGTTATCCTCTAATGGGTACCGTAGAATAATGGGGCCAGGGTGGCTGCTTGTGGAGGTAGAGGGACATTCTTTCTCCTACTGAGTCCATTGAAGGTCTTTCCCATGGGTTTCCGTGATATTGACGGTTTGGGCCGAGGTCCAACCGTAGGGTTGATTTCGGCCGCGACCGCGCCTCCCCTTGTATCCCCTGCCTCTGTGATTCCTCATCCCGGCTCCTTGTGTTGGAAACTCGGGGTTCATAACTGTACCCTTCATCAGGGAACGATTCCATGGGATGGATGACATTGATGGAACCAAATATTGGCTCCTCATCCTCTGACAAGTCAACCCGGTTGGTTGTCCTTGATAGTACCGTTTGGTGGGTCGGTTCCCATGGTGCTACGTTTGAGAGCATAAAATCTGCCGGTGTTGGGGATAACTTCGGCCTCGTTGCGGACTGCTCCTCTTGCGCTTGTTCCATCTCTTTTTGATTAAGCCTGGATGACCGGCTCGTGGAGGGTTGTGAGGACAATATTGTCTGTTTTGCGGCATTAGGGGATATTGCTTGCAACACTGGTTGTTGTAGTTGAGCTCAGAGTATGCCCTAGGCTCGGTTGACAGTCTTCCGAGTCATCCCATTATCAAGTTTTGGCCCCTTTTTTCTGGTGACTTCCTGCCACCCCTCCCCTTTTTCAGAGTCGGTTGTAGAAATATATGTCACATGTGCTAGGGGTGGTCCCAGCATGACCGGCCCAGAGTCTACCATCCTTTGCAGGAGGTCCTTGAAGACGAAGCATTCCCGAATTTTGTGCCCCAACACCCAATGGTAGGGATAGTAATCGGGCCTGTCATCGTGGCTGACTTCTTCGAGCTTCCTTGGCTTTGGGAAGTGGAGAGAATTGAAATTCATGGCGGCGATGAAATAGTTGTGGACTTGGTACTCCCATAATGAGTGTACTTTGTGTCTTCATTCCTCAAACTGGTTCCACTTCAATCCTTTCTGATCGTCCCGCTTAGGCAGGGGCGTCTGCTGATATACAGGGGGCCCATGATGATTGGGTGGAGGCCTGAGCGGTGGATCAGGCGTAGAGGCAGGCTTGAGCGTGATAGTGGAAGCTTCATCTCTAGCTGCCCTTTTTTCAGGATCCTTCAAGCCTATTCGGGACATCCGATTAGTCCACTGCATGGAGTCCTCAATTCTATGGGCAATGGCCAAGAGATGGCGGAACCAAATGGTGCACTCCACTTGTATGAGCAGCATTCATAACTCATCTCTATGATTATCGATTTATATGGAAAGCATTTCATCTTGAGGCAGTGTCCTGTTCAGAGAGTAGGTCAAACCCTACTATCTGGTGATGAAGTCCGAGACCCTCTCATTCTCCCTCTGTTTTCAATTCATGAGGTTGTTGACTATTGTTTTAGGAAACCCTGAGCAGAAGTGGAACAGTAACTGCTGCTGAAGGTCTTCCCAGATTTTTATTGACTGGGCTGGCAGACTCGTATACCAAACGAAGGCAGATCCTTGCAAGGTTCGTATGAAGCATCTGAGTTTCACTACTTCTTGTTGTTCCAGAGTTCCCATCATAGGATTTCAATAAGATGCATAATGCATCAAATGTTCTTCCAGATCGCCCAATCTATTGAAAATAGGAAATACAGGGCTCCCAAAATTGGGTGGAGGTGGTGTGTTGCTCACCCAATCCGGGTAGGGCTTCAGCTTTGGTTGTATCGGAGCGCGTCGACCTTCCATTTCTTCTAATCAAGATATTAGGGCCTTGATGGTGTGGGTGAGACCATGGCTTACATCCTGTTGGGCTCAGTCCTTGGCAGGTGTAGCACGAGGAATTGCTAGAGGATCTAACTCGGTTGGCACTAGGGGTGAATGTGTCGTTTGTGACACCTTCAAAGAGTTCATACATACTCGCTTCGGTTGCTTTTTGAGTGGAGGGAAGTATTGGTATTCATATTGATCCACATTTAGGTAGCTGGACAGGTCGGGCGCCTAATTGGGTGGGATCCATGACCATGCTTCATTTCCGGGGAAAACCTTGGTATTTGAGGTACACTAACTGGGAGTGCGAGGTGTAGTCCTTCTTAGGAAGTGCTTTCAATAAGACTATTCCTCTGCAGTAGCTCAGCGTTAAGCCACCTCAATTCTTTCATTTCCTCTTCCTGTCGAGTGAACCTCTCTTCGAGCGTAAGTGGCTCGTTTTTTACCGAGAGAAGGAGGCGGGTTAAGGGTAACAGATCCTTTGTTCTTATCCTTATTGGGATCTCGTAGGGTGAGCAGAGGAAGGTTAGATGAAGGGGAGGCCATATTTATAGTGGCCCTCTGGTTCCGGGTGTGCACACCTAGTCGTACGTTTTGAGTCACAGCCTGACTAGAACCATCATCTCTCGTTCCATCCAGATTTGCACCATCTTCGGTGTTACCCATGTGGTTAACCTCTATGATGTTGATGGATGCATATCACGGGGCGAAGAAGATGTCATCTTCCAAATAGGAAGAGTATCTCCCGTGTCTTTTATTGGTCTTCCCTTTCATGTTTCGGGATCGCTTTTGGGATCCTTGATGAAGGGTGATGTGAAGAGTTCATTGATGCAACCTTACGGTATACCTCCCTTTCGGAGGGGATGATGATTCAAATGACGGGATAGGGCAGGAACCTCCTCTTCTGACTATCCTCCCTAGATGAGAGAATACTGATTCTCATGGGGAAGGTTTTTGTTGAATAGGTAAAAATGCCCCCAGCCCTGAGGGCTAGGGTTGGCTCCATTCCTTGGACATTGAGTCTCTTCCCATTTTTATTGGTCTTACGGGGGAATTTGTCGTTAAAATTGCCCCCAGCCCTGCAAGCTGGGGTTGAACCTAGATTGTGGTAGTGGCTGCTGCTATCACTACCTGCCTGATCTTGCGTACCCCCATTTGTTGGTGAACTGGGTTTAGTGTCGAGTTCTTCTATGAATCAATCCCTTATGGGGAGGCGAGTAATGACCGTGGATCGACCTCTCTTAGGCGAGAGGCCTATTGTATGCTTTTGGTGGCTTGATTTAGTAGTTCGTGAATGGATTGTTCCCATCAGGCCAAACGCTCTTGGGACTTACTCAAGGCCCTTCTTTTTTGAGTGTGTCACCTTTCGCGAATAGGTAGACCACTCAATTTCTATCTTGATGTGATGGAATTGCAAGATATTACACCGAACAGGATCCTCTGGGCGGGGAGCAGAGTGAAATGCAGAGCTCCATTCTCTCCCCATCCTCTAATATGGACTCCAATCGGAGCATCACCAATGAGGCAGCGCACGAAGGCAGGCTTCCTCCATATTTCCTTTACGCCTCTCGGATCGTCGTTGCCGCACCAAAGGAAGAGCGTCCCGGTCTATGTGACACAGGAGGCCTCCGATTGCCTTGACATGGTCTGCATACCCATCGTAGGGTAGGAAGCTTGATTTCAGCCAGCAGAGGTTTGTCCATATATTGTAGTGGATTTCATGCACACATTCTTCCGACAACCTTCTGGGTATGTCGTATTGAGACATGGTCGTAGGCCAAAACATAACTGGTATATCATCCCTGGCCAGTCGTTGCCTCATGTGCAACATGTCGGCATACTACTCCGCTAGTGATTCCTCTACCTGGTCAGCCCAACTGAGATGCTCACTAATAGTGTGGTCAGAGGTAGTGGGACTGGTGGGTATTGAATTATCATGTGGGGTGATTCCGAGGTGGTTCAAAAGATGAATGTGGCCCCGGAACGTTTCCTGATTGAAGAAGGGTTTGGTTGGTGACTAGCTGGGAATCTGACATGCTTGATTCCGTCCTTCTGAGTGCCTTGGCATATGAGGGCTTTTCTGTGCTTGATTCGGCAGGGGGTGGACCTTCCTGTCGATATGATATTTCATTGCGGGAAGGACCTTCGGAATGGAAGCTGCAATGGCGAGGACAACCATTACTGCTTGACACCTCACTGCATAAGGGACTTTTGTAGTGCATACCCTAGGGAGGACCTCCATGGTGTGTCGTAGTAAGGGGAGGAACTTCTGGCTGCGTAGCATTGTTACAGGGATGGCCTTCACAACAACTACCATCATGGTGAGGAGGACCATCATGGTTTGACGTTCGATGTGCATTTTGGGGAGGACCTTCAAGACACACTGCGACAAGGGGAGGAACTTCTTGTTGCTTGGGGCCACTGTGGGGAGGACCTTCGAAAAGGAGGTCGTGGTGGCGAGGACTACCATCACAGCTGCTTCAATGGAGAGGACTACCATTATAGCTGCCTCAGGGAGAATATTTGTGATCTACACCCTGGGGAGGGCCTTCAGAATATACCGCAATGAGGGGAGGGCCTTCTCATTGCTTGACGTCTCTACGGGGAGGACCTCCGTTATCAGGGTGGCAAGGACTACCACCGTGATCTGATGCCCGGCTGCGTGGAGTTTCATTGCATTGTAACCCCTGGGGAGGACCTTCAGGGCAGGCCACGACAAGGGGAGGGCCTTCTTGTCATGATGATACGTCACTGTGGGGAGGGCCTCCGTAGCTGCGACCATGATAGCGGGTACTACAATCATAATCTATGGTCCCACTGCATGGAGAGTTATTGCAGTGTATACCCCAAGGAGGGCCTTCAGGGTGGACCGCAACAAGTGGAGGGCATTCTTGCTGCTTGATCTTATGGTCACACAGAGGACGGCCATGAATCGCATCAAAAGAGAAGTTCTTTTGATTGATTGTTATATACCTGTGGGGGAGGCCCCTGCAGGTGCTCTGGGGAGGACCTTCAGAGCTGCTGATAGCGACATTGCGAGGAGGAACTTTGCAACTAATACTGCCACTCCCATAATATGGTAATGGGTGGGTAGGGTTCTGAGCCTTTGGCATGTGCTTAGCGGCATCGGGAACCCCAGCTTCCAGTAGAGTGGAGTCATGGACCCGCTCTTTATTTTCCGGTTGCCTTTGGTGCATTCGGAGAGCTTTCTTGTGGGTAGTGGGGACCGTCTTCAATTGAAAACAACCTTCACCTTTGGGTCCCTATCTAATTGGGTCCCATGATATTGTTGGGATACGCCAATGAACATATTGACTTTTAGCAGGAATATATGCCTGCTATAGAGCATACACCGTGATAGACAAGTGTCCCCCAGTTGTAACGAGTGAATCTGCTTGATCTGGTTGCCCTTGCATCGCGGAATATAGCTGACGACCCTCCTGGGAAGAATCATGGATTCAGATCTACTCCGAGGCGGTTATCTCGTCTCTTAGATGAGCCACCTCAATTGGGGACACAGGCTCACGGGCCCGAGTCCTTGTTGTTGCCGCTGACACAATTACATTCTGGAAAGTGTTGGAGTTGGTGGTCTAGAGCCAACTACTTTGTACTTTATTCATTAATAAAATCCTTATCACATCTTGATTGTTCTTCTTCATGAAAATGCATGTGATAATGTTCTAAGCACATCTATTGCATTAAAGGGTCATAGAGGATCCCTGCTATGATGAGAACCCAGAAGTGCCATAACACTGTTCTTGAATAAATGTTCTATGTCCGGATGATATTATTTGAGGGACACAAATAATACAGGTCATTAGGGGTGAGGACTCATAAAACATTAAGGAACCTTCTCATGGTGTGCGCCCTTGGTAATATTCAGGAGGATATTATGAGAACAAGACCCGCTAGTAGGAAATCCACTTTTCATAGTGTCATTGGATGTTCCTATCTGCAGACGCATGTTTTGGTCCTTAGACATTAAGATTATTATTAATGGGTATTACAACTTGCGCACTTAGATGTATTGACGAAAACTTTGACGACACACTATTCACATTGAGGTAGGATACGTTGGGTGTGTCACGAGTAATACTGTATTAGTAGATAATGCGAGAAAGGATTTGTCCCTTCTGTTCCATAACAGAAGTAGATATCTCAGGACCTTTGATGGAATTGATATAGCCTAAATAAATCCATGGTCATGGTAAGGTATGGGCGAGTTCAATTCTGTGAAGTCAAAGAAAGAATAATCGAGCACCTGGGTTGATGACACTAGCATGCAGCCCACTTGATTAGAGATATCGAGACAAAGGGATTATATTACACGGTAAGCGTTCGTAGGAGGTGACACGTCATTGCGGTGCTAACTTCTTTCTCTATGGGAGCCTTGGTGTGTTACTAGATGCTAACCTTGGACTTTAGTTAGGCTCCGCCTAATGCCACTAAGAAATAGGCCTAGAGGGTCACACACTAAGTGTGTCTTTGTATCTCAGTTAAATATTAATTTAACAAGTTAAATAAATATTATTCCCAACTGTGGTTTAATAATTATTTAAGGATGCCTGATCTCATTTATTTCGACACTAGTTATTCAAGAGAATATATTGTGGGAAAATAATATATTCATTAGCAAGTAATGCAGTTACATTTATTTAAGAAATAAATTGCCATTACTCAAGGTCTAATAAATGTGGTGGAGAAAATGGAAAATAAAAGTACACGTCGTGTATTAATTATTACACACCGTATAGTTTTTCCAGTTGGGATTTTGAGGATTTAATATTATTTTATTAAATGATATTTATTATAATCAGCGTGGGATCATGTCAAGGAATTAATAATTCAACATGGGGGTTTTCAATAAGAGTTAATGAAATAAATAAAATGTGTAACGCGTTTATTTATTGACTGACTGAAAATAACCATTTTTATTTATTTTGAAAGAAAACACACACACTGAACAACAATCACGGAGGTCTGAAAAAGTGCAAGCCAAGTGCATCATTAATAACATGATGAAAACCCTCCCTTGGAAAAGACCCTATAGTAGTGAAGGAGGACATACGTTGGTCTGGTGAAGCCACGGATGCCAGGAAGTCCGCAACCTTGTTCCCCTCCCGCCATGTGTGAAAAATCCTCAATGTGTTGGCCCAAAAGATATCTACACCTTCGGATTAGATATTTAATTTTCCATGGAATAGACCCTGTTCCCAAGAGAGCTTGATGAAGGATATGGGAGTCCATCTCCACCGTGCTGAGATGAATGTGCCTCTACTGACACAACTCTAGACCAGATGCCATTTCCAGAGCTTCTGCCTGAAAAGTGTCGCCCCTACCGTAGAAGTCCGCAAAGGCTGCAATAACAGCCCCCTTGTGATCGCGGATAACACCTCCGCCTCTCATATCCCCACCGCAGAGTGACCCATCCGTGTTAAGTTTCAACCCAGCGCAATGTGGGTTCCAGCAAACCCATTGGCCCTGCCCCAAAATGTTTGGCTGATTGAGGATGGAGGAAGTCAATATAAGAGTCCTAACCGAAGGATCCATCTGACATGTAGTGCATAGGTGGACCATGTCCTGAAGCAGGTTCCATGATTTGAACATGAGACTAGTCCGTGAGCCTTTCAGGCCCCTGTGTCTTACTTCGTTCCTAGATGTCCAGAGAACCCAGCACCCCACCAGTAAAAAGATGGCCCTTGCCTTCCTCTCGGGCCCCATATCCCCTACTCCTTGAAACCAAGCACTGAGAAAAGCCTCCATGGGTCCCCCTTTCCAATTCCACTTAGCACCATCCCTGAAAGTCTGCCATATCCAATTTTCCCATTCGCTATCAAAAAAGAGATGATCCACTGATTCTGTGCTCGGATTGCAGCAGCACCAACACATGGAGACAGTATTCACTCCCATACGTTTTATATTGTCCTCAGTGGGAAAAGAATGATTCCTCACTCTCCAAAGCATGAAATTGAATTTATCTGGGATCTCCTTACACCACAGTTTCACCCCCTATGGGTCTTCTGCAATAATACCCCTCCTTGCATGGTTAATTTCCTTAATGGTGAACCTCCCCCACACTATCCATAAAGATAAGTTTGTCCGAGTCCTCAGATAACACAATGTTGTTTAAAACCGAATGATGATCCTCCTGAAGAATAGTCGAGAGAAACATTGGATGATCACAAGCCTCTTTAAGAGAGAGATTTGGAGTAGGGCAGCCCAGAAACCACAACCTCCCGGCCCCCCAGTTTTGGAGCCAGAAATTAAGGTCCCCTCGTCCCACC
Source organism: Viscum album (assembly GCA_963277665.1). NCBI lineage: Eukaryota > Viridiplantae > Streptophyta > Magnoliopsida > Santalales > Viscaceae > Viscum > Viscum album. Next base: position 2,056,012,857 of record OY728123.1, on the reverse strand, counting down.
ATCCAAATAGAATGAAGAATAAAGTCCAAATATGGTTGAACCAGTCTCCAAATATTATAGGGACTCGGCCTTGGGTTCTTCAAATTTAGTCCATATCTGCCTTGCATAGTCCTTCCCCAAACAGTTCTCCCTTCCAAAGCCTCCCATGTGAGTTTGGCGTGAAACCCTTGCATGGTTGTGGAAACACTCCTATGTTGATGCCCCCCTCTGCAAAAGACCTGGCCAGCCGCTTCCCGGAAGCCCAATGATGTCTGCCTTCCAATTGCCCATCCCAAATAAAGGACACAATAATCCTCTCCAAGGTAGCTACCATAGACTTAGGAACCTTCAAAGTGGACAAAATGTGCATGGGAATGGGCACAAGGATATTATTCACGAGGGTAATTCGGCCTCCAATGGAGAGGAATCTGTTCTTCCAATTTAAAATATTCCATGTGATCTTTCTGAATAATTTATCAAAATGATGGATTATAAGAGATAAAGGGCTCACCGGTGCCCTGAGATACTCCATAGGGAAAAGGCCCCTTCTCAACGTTATATCCACTTCCAGGCCCCTGGCCCTTCTCTCCGAGACAACCCTAGCAGTATAGAAGAGGCTCTTTTTATTATTAACCACCTACCCACTCCACATTCCATACTCCCCAAGGAGTCCCATAATCCCATGCACCGACCTTCGACATCCATTGAGAAACAAAATAGTATCATCCACAAACATTAAATGAGATAAGTCACTAATTATGTACCTAGTCCAAAAGGGAAAGACCTTACCCATCCAGAGGCCTCGTTTAATATAATAGATAAGCACATTTTGGGATAGAATGAATAAAGTTGGGGAAAGAGGATCCCACTACCTGAGCCCATGACAAGCCTTGAAGAACCCATACTGCTTTCCCATAAACGAGGTTGAGATCCATGCTGAGCTGAAGCAGCGGAATAGGAGATCAGTATTCCTGGTAGAGAATCCCATACCAGACAACACCCTGAGGATAAAGTTACACTCCATTCGTTCATAAGCCTTACTCATGTCCAGCTTAATCACCAAATTTCCCCCAAAGTACATGTTGTTAATATCGCTGATCAATTCCTACACCACGCCAATTGCCCCCTGAATGGACGTCCCTTTAATAAACCCATGTTGCTCCGGGGCGACCCAAGAATCTAAATGTGGAGCCATCCTCTTATTAAGGATGATGGCTAGAGTATTATAAGGTATATTTCACATGCTAATCGGGCGGTATTGATCAATGGACTTAGGGTTGCGCACCTTAGGAATCAGAACATCTTCGTTGCACAAGCAATTCAGGGTAAATCCCCGCCAATGAAGAAGTCTTGGACTGCCCGCACAAGATCCCCCTTGATAAAATCCCAGGCCACCCTATAAAAAGACCCTGGAAATCCATCCATACCTGGTGCGATGTCCGGGTTCAAGGTCCATATCGCCTCTCGCACTTCATATTCCTCCAGAACTCTACTGAAAAGGGAGTTAAAATACTCTGAGACACTGAGTGGGATCTCCTCGAGGATTTCACCATTACCGCCTGGAAAACCCCCGTCCCTACCTGAAACAGGGTCCACCAACAAAGACTTGATGCTCTCATTATCCATTCCTCCCACTTCATCTAGATCACTAGTGAAGGACCCATCATCCCTGATAATATTTGGCCTTTGGACGCAGCGCCTCTCCTTAATGCAAGCATGGAATTAGCCTGTATTGTGGTCCCCCTCGCGCAGCCAGTGAATCCTTGCCCCTTCTCGAGCCACCTGCTCTTGCCTTAGAAGAGCCTCCGTGAGAAGATCCTTCTTATTCCTCAACTCAGAAAAAAGGTATTCATCCCACCCCTATTCCAGATCGGTCTCCAGCCGGTCATCCTCTAAACTGACCTCCATCACCTCCTTGTCCTGAGCAGGTAAAGTCTTCCTCCATCTCCTTAACAGAACCTTTAACCACTGAAGTTTATTGTGAAAGATGGTCCAGGGGTTGCCCCGGTGATGAGTACTCCATGCCTCCCGAACCACTTCAAAGAAACCAGGATCCTCCACCCATGTTGCAGAAAATCGAACCTGATCCCCCCTTGACGCACCTAATTTTAAACCAAGACGAAGAGGGGAATGATCAGAGAGAGACCTCACAAGATAGAAGACTTTGGAATTAGGGAACATGGATAAGGCAACCTCATTCATCAAACAACGATCCAGACGACACCACATGTGCCTCCCGCCACACTGATTGTTAAACCATGTAAATGCATCACCCTCATAGCCCATATCCAGCAACCCACTCCTGGTCATGAAGTGAACAAAGGATAGACTTTCTCTCCTTGGAAAAGAGTCGCCCCCTGTTTTTCCCCAGGGCTTTCCACTACATTAAAATCACCAGCGACAAGCCATGGATCATTGCCTGGATTTATGCCCTCCATGTCTCTCCATAAAACCTCTCTGCTCACTACAGTGTGCATATATGAAGGAGAAAAGGATTAGATAAGATGCTATCATGATCTTCGTGGTGAGGAACTGATCAGACACGCTGTGAGCATCGACCTTGATATGGTCCTTCCAAAACATCCAAATATGAGAATTGGGGGGGGTCTCCATTCATGAAGCCATGAACTCGCAGCCTCTGTGCTAGGTCCTTAATCTTAGAAGACATCAATTTTGGTTCAAGGATAACTACCAAAGAAACTGAGTTGTTTTTGAGCTCGTTGGATATGAAATCCGATTTTGCCCAGGCCCCGAGACCCCGTGCATTCCAAATTAAGGCATTAAACATGGATACGCCCACACCTGGATTTGGCCCCAGACTACTAGCCCTTGAGAGACATAGATGAAATCATCGAGAGTCCCTCACCAATCCTCGATTGAGACCGAGTACGAATATTACTCTTCACCAGAGAGCGTGCACTAACTGGGGATCCCAAACCTGTATAAATGCGCATGACACCACCCTCTGGAGAAGCGCAGCTCTACTGATCCCATTTTCTCTTCCGACACTCAAGAAACTTATGAGACACTTGTGGGGATGGGGAAGACCGAACCAAGCTCGGGGATGGCAGTGGAGATGACACCATAGGTAACTCAGAATATTCCCTTGGCGAAGAGGGAACGGAAGCTACACCTACCTCACTGCCTTGATCCAGCAAGCAAACCTCCGAAATGCAAAGGTTGGAGTGAAGCCCAGGAGACATAATGAGTGGGACAGGGGGACAAGGCACGCTTGGAACCTTCCCTCAATAGAGCATGATCCCCTATCACTATAGATAAAACGAAGCTCCCTTCCTACCGGCATTGAATAACACAAACTTGCGACAAGGAGAGGACCCTTCGAACAAGGGAGGCTGCTTGGACGAGGAAGCCACGGAAGCCAAGACTAGATATGCCACACCTTTACCCTTATCAAGGCCATCCAATCCTGAGGTAAGGGAGCCAGAGAACCTTGCGTTTGAAGTCGGAGCCTCTTGAGAATGAGAAGCGTTCACTCAAGCCTTGCGACACACCTACAGGGAGTGGCCCGAGAGATGGCAGAAGGAACTGAAACGGGGGGAAAAATGGATAAACCAGAGGTTGACGCTGATTTGGAAATACTTCAATCCTGATGACCAAGTGATCTTGCAACGGTTGGGAAATTTCCATATCCACACAGATCTACGCCACAGATGCCTCCACCAAGCTGAGCGTCCTCTCATCCGTGCAAAGAAAAACCCCCAAAGAATCCCCAATAACCGACAGGAAGCCCTCTGACATCAGAGGGAGAGGAAGCCCTGGAAAGGAAACCCAAACTGCCGCCCTGGAACTTTCACGACCAAAATGCACATCCATAGACCATCATGACAGAGAGAACCTCCACCGACCCATGCACCGCGGGCCCCTACACCAAACTTTCACGAAATCAGCCCTAGACGCCAGGAAAATGCAAAACACTTTACGATCTATGATTGAAATAGTCGTCGCTTGATCCAAGCCCCAATGCCAAACACAATCCTGAAAAACTGCTAGTGGGGTCTTATCAGATCCGAAGCACGCAACCAAAGTCCATTGAATATCAGAAACTACCGCCGCGAAAGAATCCACTGGGACAGCCAGAACCGGACATCCATTCTCCGAGAAAGAGATCGCAGAAGAAGCCGTGACGGAGACCTTCAAGTCCACGCCTCGGACCAGGGGAGAGTGAAGAATAGAATCCTTAAAGGTAGGTTGAGGGGGCTGCGCCGAGGCATCACCAGCCACCAAAGATCCAACCGGAAACCCTTCAGCGAGAGCCAAGGAACCGGGCGAGAAGGGAGCGTTTGAAACCATTTTTCCATTTATTGTCATAACTCTATTAACCTCAAAACCAATTATAAATATCCTCCTAACCCCAACACTTTAGAGAGACATTGTTGTTCATAACGGATTTGGGAATACTCTCAAGCCAAGAGAGAATTCCCTTTCCACCAAGAACGCTCTCCAGTTATGAGAGCAAGATCTTCCACCGGATCAAGGCGGTCGAAGGCAGACATCGCATGCGAAGGTTCTTCTGTGCTAGCACCCGGAGATCCCTTCAGCGACATCCACAGATACATAGAGCACGTGTTGATCACAGCTAGAGGAATCCTATACTTGGATTCTACAGCACAAAGACGGATCACAGAATTGGGACCGGAGACATCGACGAAGAAAGAATTTCACTGAGGTAATTCTTGTGAATTAATTAAATTAATTATAACCAACATATGATGATCCTATCTCAATGGTTCAGGGACTCTTCTTTTATTTTTTGTTCTTTGTTCCATTCTGAAGATCCTGCGTTTTATATCATGACGGATCTCAGATTGAACGTTGTTTAATGCTAAAATTAAAGTTGGGAAATCCCACCAACGCGCTTCCATTGCACCCGGAACCTATATGTGGTATCAAAACGGCCATATTGTTGATTATAATTATTTATTTTTTTCATTTGTGATTTATGAATTTAATAATTTAGTTATTTCAATTCATGTTTAATCGTTCTGGACATCTGAATCTCGAGATCTGTTCCTCCTCCCTCATTTCTCGTTCACCTCACAGAAACGAATTTTTTCTTTTAATTTTGATAAAAATAAAATAGAGGAACTCATCCGGAGGAGCCAAACGTTTCTGGCCATACAACACAAGAATACACGGCGTGTATTCAGAAGTACACGCCATGTAGTCTAGGTTCAATGCATTGACAGATCCGCCAAATCCGGCCATGTATTTGATTCTTTATAAGAATTTAAGACACCATGTGTTGACCAGAAACAGGGGGCACACGGTTTTGGGATTACACGCTGTGTGGTCCAATTAACACGGCGTGTGGTCCCTTTGGGTTAGGGTTGGGCCCTGTACCCCGTACACGGCTTGCCCGGCTGGAAACCGTGTAACGCAGAAACTACACAGCGTGTGTCCAAAAGAACACACCATGTACTCTAAAAATTTCCGAAGTACATTAACAAGCCATGTCCACGGGCGTGTACTTCGGATGGACGGTGAAGAAAAGTACACGCCGTGTAGTCGGAACTACATGCCGTGTACTCACCCAAATTACGCAGATTTATTAAAATTTATTATTAAATTATACAAACCCTTGAGACGTGTACCATGGTGCAGGCGTAAAGCTAAGGCACAAAACGTGATAGGTGTTTTATATATATGTGTTTAATTTAACATCTGTGTAATGAACGGGAATTCAATGGGTTTCCTCCAAGGTACAAGTTATGTACAAGGATAATTTTAAATGAATTTATTTGTTTAAAATTATAATGGATGAGAATATCAAGGAAGTTCAGAAAAGGGTTTAAGATAAAAGGATTGACTAATTAAAGAAAATTAATTCGAGCGTGATTTATCTTAAATAAGAACGATTAAAGAATTGAATGCAATTTTTTTTTATGCGTAAATATCGTTGCATGTATGGATGATCATGAGCTAGACCGAGACCTTTGTATGTGAATGGTTTCTTTTAATTTATTTATTTAAATTAAATTTGATGTCCTGCGATCCATCTCCTCATTAATATGTAGGGCCTGCGTGACCAAAGATTCTTTTATGTAAAAACCCCTTTAACCCCTCACCTTCTTGTGAGATAAATTCATATGTAATGGATGGAGATCCCAATCTAGTGGAGGAAGCTCAAGTCAGGAGCCAAGGTGAAACCAATCCAATGAGATATAAAGGTGGATAGGTGGAAAACTATAAACACGAACCCAAAAGGTTCAAGGTGTTTCTCCCCTAGGTCTTGGGTTAGTTTATCAACCGCTAGATAAACTAACCAATAGAAAAATCTCATGATCATACCATTTATTTTTTTTCTGTCAGTTGCATGGTTTATTTATTGTGGGTGTTTTTTCACGATCACACAATTAATTAATTAAACAGGCATGCAAGATGGAACTAAAATAAAAATCGTCTTATACGTAAATATTATCTTAGACATGGTTAATCACTTATGTATATCCCAATTAATATTAACAAGCATGTAATCAAAGATAATAAAATGGAAATTTACGTATAAGGATAAAATCCCTCAAAAGAAATATTAAGTCGGTATAGCCTTCCATAAACTTGATTAGAATCGAACCATAGTTCAAAGTGCTTGACCAACCCTATTTGGGGTGCTTTCAATTATCAGGGAATTCTAATTCAAGTTTTTAGGTTGACTTGACTTGGTTCGCATCAAGGGTTGACTACCAAAGCAGGACTAGGTGTGACTAAGAGGTAAAGGTTGAGGAAATCCAAAATAAAAGGATTTCAGGATTGGGGAGTCCACTCAGTGGATCTAGGAGCTACGAGTTAATGCAGTTGGAATTTGGAATGCCTGCCTAAAACCCTTAAAGTTTCTTGACCAACCCTTGTTGGGGTAATGTGAAGGGAAATATGGATCCTTGCCACTAGAATATTCAGGCAACAGAATATTCTGAAATCAATGGTAAGGGCTATTGGATTTCGATAAAATAGTGGGAGACTAATAAGTATTAATTTATTTATTTGTCTCAGTTTTGTAATAAATTACTAAACCTTTGATCATATTAATTTGTAGAAATGACAAGAAAATGAATTCAAACATTTCATTGTGAACCATACTCAAGAAGGAAAACCTTCTCACCGGCAGCAGTTTCCAAGTGTGGCAGAGGCGTTTACGCGTCATCCTTCGCCATGAAAGGAAATTGTTTGTGCTGGAAGAGCCTATTCCAGTTGCGCCTAGGAAAGAGGCCAGTGATGAGGAATTATCTCTCTATATGAAACACATGGATGATGCCACAGATGTCCAGTGTTTCATACTATCAACCATGTCCAATGAGCTCTTGAAGCAACATGAAAACATGGACGCGTATATCATGATGTCTCACCTTAAGGATATCTACCAAGAGAAGGAAATACAGGAGAGGTATGAGATCTCCAATGCTTTGTTTACAACTAAGCTTGGAGAGTCTGCGCTAGTTGGGCCTCATGTATTCAAGTTTATTGGCTACATTGAATGCCTGGACATCTTAGGTATTAAATTCCTGGATGAGTTGCGTACAGATCTCATCCTATCATCACTGCCCAAGACCTTCTCTAGCTTCATTGTCAACTATAATATGAGCGGCAATGAGAAGAGTATATCGAAGCTTCTGACCTTGATTCGCCAGGTAGATAAGGATAAGGGGTGTGACAAACTTGTGGTCCTTATGGTGAACAAAAAAAGGAAGGACAAGGCAAAAAGGGCCAAAGACTTATAAACGGTCTGAAGCCCCTGAGCAACCATCCCTCCAAGAAGGGGAAGATCCAGAGGCAGGGCAAGTAATGGGAGGCAGTGTGTTTTTCATGTGGAAAGTAGGGCCACTGGAAGAGGGACTGCACCCAGAAGTGTGGGGACGCTAATGGTGTGTTTGTTATTGAGTGAAATGTTTCTATTTCTACACATTGGATAATAGATACAGCTTGTGGGGCTCACATCTGTATTCAAATTCAGGAACCCAGTAGATTTTGAAATATCGCCACAGGAGAGGTGGATCTTTAAGCTGCCAATGGCATAAGGCTAGCTGTGTTAGCTATTTGCGACTATCACCTCTCATTGCCAACATGAATGATTTTGGTTTTAAAAAACTATTATTTTGTGCCTAGTGTTACCAAGAACATAATATTTGTATCTTGTTTGGATATGGATGGATTTGTTTTCAAGTTTGGAAATAAGGGTTGTCTCTTTTATAAGAATAACCTATGTTATGGTATGGCACATTTGAATAATGGGTTTTATGTATTAAATTGTGAAAACCAAGTGTTGTCAATCGATAATGAAACAAACTCAAATGACTCGTACATCACCCAGTTGTGGCATCACCGCCTTGGTCATGTAAACGAGAAGCTCTTGACAATGATCTGTCAAGATGGCTATTTAGACTCTACTGAGCTAAAACAACTTGATAGATGCCACGCTTGTTTACAAGGTAAAATGACCAAGCTTCCTTTTGGTGGACAGGGTGAAAGGGCCACAGAGCTTCTAGGATTGGTACACACGGATGTATGTAGACCATTTTTAGTAGAAGCTAGAGGTGGATATTTCTACTTCATTACTTTTACTGATAATTTGAGTAGATATAGATTTGTCTACTTAATGAGGTATAAGTTAGAATCCTTAGAGAAATTGAAGGAATTCAAGAATTAAGTAGAGAATCAGCTTGGTAAGAAGATAAAGAAGCTTCGATCAGATCGAGGTGGAGAATATCTGAACCAAGAGTTCATCGATCTTATATGGGAGTCTGGGATTCTATCTCAGCTCACACCTCCTTATACACCATAGTGTAATGGTGTTAGTGAAAGGAGAAACTGCACCTTGTTGGACATAGTGAGGTCGATAATGAGTCATGCAGATCTTCCATTATCCTTTTGGGGATATGCATTACAAACTGCAGCGTACACATTAAATTGAGTTCCAACTAAGGAAGAAAATGGAATTCCCTCTGAGTTATGGAGTGGAAAGAAACCCATTTTATCATATACACGTGTATGGGGATGCGAGGCGTTTGTTAAGGCCTTCTCAGGCAACAAACTAGCACCCCGGGGCATGAAGTATATCTTTATAGGATATCCCAAGGAAACGAAAGGATATTACCTATATAACCCTCAAGGCAAGAAAGTGATTATCACCAGACAAGCCATCTTTCTTGAGAGGGAGTACATCCTCAAGAAGGATAGTGGGAGCAATATTGACTTCGATGAAGTTGATGCTCAAGATACACAAGAGTTGGTACAAGAACAAGTTCCATAGGTCCCCGTGGAGGAGGTTCCAAAAACATAAGTACTGCGTAGGATCTCAAGGGAGGTAAGGGAACCCGAGAGATTTGGTTTCCTAGTCACCGAGGATGGTGAATAATTATTGTTGGACAATGATGAGCCTATCTCCTAAAAGGAAACAGTAGAAAGCTCAGAAGCTGCAAGATGGCTAGAAGCTATGAATTCTGAGATGGATTCCATGTATCAAAACCGAGTTTGGGTTCTGGTCGATGAGCCAGTTGATGTAAAGGTTGTTGGATGCAAATGGGTATTCAAGAGACAGCTGGACATGGAAGGTCAAGTTAGCACCTATAAATAAAGGCTAGTGGCTAAAGGATTTAGATATCATCAAGGAATTGACTATGATGAAACCTTCTCGACAGTTTCCATTTTTAAATCCATAAGAATCAAACTTGCCATAGAAGCTTACCATGACAATGAGATTTGGAAGATAGATGTCAAAATAGCATTCCTTAACGGGAACCTTCAGGAAGATGTCTATATGACACAACCAGAAGGGTTTGTGACACCAGGTGAAGCCAAACGGGTTTGCAAGTTGCATAAATCCATTTATGGATTGAAGCAAGCATCCAGGTCATGGAACATTCGATTTGATAAAGCCATAAAGGAATTTGTTTCATTAAGAATGAATGTGATCCATGTTTTTATAAGTGGTTTAATGGGAATGTGATCATTATCCTAGTAGTATATGTTGATGGCATATTGATTGTTGAAAATGACGTACCAGCCTTACAGTCAGTTAAGGACTAGTTGAACAAGTGCTTCTCCCTGAAAGATTTAGGTGAAGCAGCCTACATTCTAGGGATCATGATCATTCATGATATATCCAAGAGGCTTCTTGGACTATGTCAGGGTACATACATTGACCAGATACTAAAGAGATTTAGTATGGAAAATCCAAGAGGGTATTGGTTCCAGTGTCACATGGCCTACATCTTTCTACGAAAATGTGTCCTCAGAAACCACAAGAGAAAGATAGAATGAGTAAGATCCCATACGCTTTGACTATAGGATCCATCATGTATGACATGTTATGTACCAGGCTTAATGTTTCCTATGCACTGATCATGGTAGGAAGATATCAAGAAGATCCAGGAGAACAACATTGGACTGTTGTTAAGACTATACTTAAGTATCTGAGAAGAACTAAGGATATGTTCCTGGTGTATGGAGGAGACGAGGATCTTGTCATCAGAGGGTATGCTGATGCTGGTTTTCAGACATATCAGAATGATTTGAAGTCACAATCTGGATATGTTTTATGTCTCAATGGAGGAGCTGTGAGCTGGAAGAGTTCAAAGTAGCCAGTTGTCGCCGATTCTACAGTGGAGTCTGAATATATAATGGCTTATAATGCAGCCAAGGAATCCATCTGGATTCAAAATGTTGTCCAGGAACTTGATGTGGTTCCTAGTAATAAATATCCCATTACATTGTATTGTGATAATACTACAGTGGTGGATCATGCAAAATAACCAAGGTCACATCAACGGACAAATCACATACTTCAAAAGTATCACCTCTTGAGGGATTTTTATCAGAGGGGTGAAGTTGCTGTGAGCAGAGTGTACATGGAAGAGAACGTGGTGAAACCCATGATTAAATGACTATCTCAGCAGAAGCATGAATATCATGTGAGACCTAGAGGGTTAAAGGTTGTTAGTAGTTGGATCTTGTCCAAGTGGGACTCTGTTAGAATTGGTGGTCTAGAACTAACTACTTTGTACTTTATTCATTACTAAAAGCCTTATCACATCTTGATTGTTCTTCTGCATGACAATTCATGTGATAATGTCCTAAGGATAGCTATTGCATTAAAGGGTCTTAGAGGATCCCTACTATGATGAGAACCCAGAAGTGTCATAACACTGTTCTTGAATAAATGTTCTATGGCCGGATAATATTATTTGGGGGACACAAATAATACAGGTCATTAGGGGTGAGGACTCATAAAACTTTGAGGCACCTTCTCATGGTGTGCGCCCTTGGTAATATACATAAGTATATTATGAAAATGAGACCCACCTATAAGAAATCCACATTTCATAGTGTCATTGGATGTTCCTATCTACGAACGCGTGTTTTTGTCCTTAGACTTTAATATTATTATTAATGGGTATTACAACTCACACACTTAGATGTATTAACGAAAACTGTGACGACGCATTTTTTGCAGCAAGGTAGGATACGTTGGGTGCATCACGAGTAATACTGCATTAATAGATAATGCGAGAAAGGATTTGTCCCTTCTGTTCCATAACGGAAGTAGATATCTCAGGCCATTTGATGGAATTTATATAGCCTAAATAAATCCATGGACATGGTAAGGTATGGGCGAGTTCAATTCTGGGAAGTCAAAGAAAGAACAATCGAGCACATGGGTTGATGACACTAGCATGAAACCTTCTTGATTAGAGATATCGAGGAAAATGGATTATATTACATAGTAAGTGTTCGTAAGAGGTGACACATCATTGCGGTGCTAATTTCTTTCTATATGGGTGCCTTGGCGTGTTACTAGATGCTAACCTTGGACATTAGGCAGGCTCCGCCTAATGCCACTGAGAAAGAGTCCTAGAGGGTCACACACTAAGTGTGTCCATGTATCTTAGTTAAATATTAATTTAACAAGTTAAATAAAGATTATTCCTGACTGTGGTTTAATAATTATTTAAGGATGTCTGGTCGCATTTATTTTGACACTAGTTATTCAATAGAATATATTGTGGGTGAAATAATATATTTATTAGCGAGTAATGCAGTTACATTTATTTAAGAAATAAATAGCCATTACTCAAGGTCTAATAAATGTGGTAGAGAAAAATGGAAAATAAAATTACATGCCGTGTATATTAAATATACATGCTGTGTAGTTTTATGGAAAACAAGTACACGCCGTGTATTAATTATTACACGCCGTGTAGTTTTTCCAGTTGGTATTTTGAGGATTTAACATTGTTTAATTAAATTGTATTTATTATAATCAGTTTGGCCGCATGTTAAGGAATTAATAATTCGACATGGGGGTTTTCAATAAAATTTAATGAAATAAATAAAACGCGTAACGCGTTTATTTATTTTCATAACTCTATTAACCTCAAACCCGATTATAAATATCCTCACAACCCCAACACTTTAGAGAGACATTGTTGTGCACAATGGATTTGGATATACTCTCAAGCCAAGGGAGAATCCCCTTTCCACCAAGAACTCCCTCAAGTTACGAGAGCAAGATCCTCCACCGGATCAAGGCGGTCGAAGGCAGACATCGCAAGCGAAGGTTCTTCTATGCTAGCACCCGGAGATCCCTTTGGAAACGTCCAGAGATATGTGGAGCACATGTGGGTCACCGCTAGAGGAATCCTATACTTGGATTCTACGGCTCAATGATAGATCATAGAATCGTGACTGAAGACATCGATGAAGAAAGAATTTCACCGAGGTAATTCTTGTGAATTAATTACATTAAATATAACCAACATATGATGATCCTATCTTAATGGTTCTGGGACACTTCTTTTCTTTTTCGTTCTTCGTTCCATTCTGAAGATCCGGCATTTTATATCGTGATGGATCTCAGATTTAACGTTGTTTAACGCTAAAATTAAAGTTGGGAAATCCCACCAATGCGCTTCCGCTGCGCCCGGAACCTACAGCAAGTCTACAAGATATGATCTGGGATTGATATTTGATCCTCCATAATTTCTAGGATATGCAAAGAGACATCATTGCCTAGAACGGGTATGAAGGCCCATTCCGGTATCAGAGGAGGAATATCCTGCTCCGGTCTTCTGTTGGTCAGTGGGTACAGACAATTCTCATGTGTCGGGGCAGGTGAACGAATCTTCCCCTAGGCTAGGATTTGTCGGGTTATCTTTCTGTTTTCCGCCACATCGGGATGGTGGAATTTACTTACATTCGCAAGGAGCTGGCCCTATATATGTTGGTTCCCCACCGTATTGAGTCGGTGGCCTTTGTTGGCAAGGAGATGTGTCCGCCTAATAATTGCCACCACATCTGGATGGCGGGCTTTGTTGATCGGCCCCATGCTGGGATGGTAGGAGTCAAGAGCATCTTCTAGGAGCTGGTCCTGAAGGCGCTGGGTTGCCACCACGTCTGGTTGGTGGGATTTACGACCCTGGGCAGGGAAAGGTGCATGCCGGGTAGGTGTCGCCCTGTGTGAGTGACGGGCTTGACGGAGCTCGGCGGGGATGCGTGCCTGTTTATATGATGCCTTTATGTCTGGATGGCAGAATTTGGAGGAGTAGGTAGGTGCATGTGCCTGCTCGCAATACGTCTCCATGACTGGGTAGCGGAGCTCCTCCTCAGGGAAAATATTGATGGCCGGTCCCTGGTAGTAAGTTTGCCGCCCTCGTCGGGCGGTCCGAGGGGACCGATGCTCGGGGATCGTGGGAATGGATCCTTGGGGCTACATCCTCGTTAGCATGAGGTTACTGAGTCGTAGTGTAGTTGCGATGACGTCTCCTAGCGGGGGCCTTAGAGCGGAACCCCCGTTCAGCAGGGAGGAAGTCCTCAGCGTCGACCTCATATGCCTCCCTAAGATAAGGGAGGTATGCGTTGTCTTGTTCTGAGGATAGATTCCCGAAATGGTTTGAGATAGCAATAGGATCCATCTGGATCTGACTTCACGGCCACTATTGGGTGGGCGACTGGTGGGTTTTTGCGGATTGGAGGGTCTGCATGGCCGCCTCCACCGTCGGGAGAGTACCGTTCATGTGGTACTCTCAGATCAACGCATATGAGACCCAACATTGAAGACGTTGATTCGGTGATAGGGTCCTTCATTGGTGAGGAAGTCCGTTCATTGCATACCTTGAAGCACGCACCTGCGAGTTCCTCTGTGATGTCATTGGATCGAAGGGAGTTCTGAGTGATACCTATAAAATATTTTAACAAATACAAACAGAAAACTCATCAAAGCAGCATCTCTTGACCCCATGAATAATTAATGACCTTGCTTGGCCCTCCTTGTGATTATAAGGGGGAACAGTGTGGGATTAGGTTAAATCTGTCATGATTGGTTAAATATTCACGTTGGGTTCACCATTTTTTGTCTCATGGCACACGACAGGATCGTGGGGGAGAAACATTCCCTACCTGATGGTTGATTAGAGAAGATTGGGTTCTGCTTAATCACTCATATCAGGTGCACCGTTTTCACCTCAAAACGCCCAATGGTTCTATATGAAGCAATACGTGGACCTACTTTCCAAAGGCAGACATTCGCTGGATGATTTGGCCAGCGATGCTTAAGAACTCACATTGGTTGAGAGGATGGGAAGTCAGGCTCATCGCACCCTTTTGGGGGGAAATTATTTCTTGTTCTGGGACTCTCATATAGATTTAAGACATATTCATATGTTCATGAATATTTGGTTTATACCCAAGCATAGTATCCACAGATTACTCTTGGTTGGAAATGGTCAGCTAGACACAAGGGTTTGGAATCATTTATGCCCGAGGTTTACCATCCCTCGTTGGACTAATGACCCTAAAGAGTCTGGACTCATTGAGACAACCCTGGTTTAAAGCCTCGTAACCAGGCACTCTGGATTTTACTGTCATCTAGGGGGACAGATAACTACTAGAGAATTTGAATAGAACCAGTGGTATGGGCCTCCTACATATCCTTTTAAGAGGAATTAGAATTCATGTAGTTTGATTTGGTATGGGGCTTACACTCTAGACTGCCCGGGGTTGCTGCGGTGAACCGACTTGAAGATGGTCGGATCGACCGATTGTTGGGATTGAACCTAGGGGAGGATTCCTACGTACCCTACCTAGGAGACATGGATCAAAGTACACGTAGTTTGAATAGGGGTATCAGAGAACAGACGTGAATGTAGACCCGGGGGTCCAATGGTGATCGGGCGTGAACCTCTTGGAGTCTTCCTACGTATCCCTATGGTGGGAAATCAGAGTCCACGTAGTTCGAATTGGGATGAGGCTTACACTCTGAGGAGGCCCAAGGTAATGGATTGTGGCTTACACTCTGAGGAGGCCCAGGGTAATGGATTGGGGTTTACACTCTGAGGAGGCCCATGTGAGGATGTCATGGTTGATGCTTACTCTAAGCCCACGTGAGTCATGCTCGGTGTGAGAAACAAGAGGCAGTAGGGACCAGACGATCACATCGCGAAAGGTGAGTCAGTGGGAAGTAAGACAGGGCTTACGCATGGGAGCGGCCCAGAAAAAGTCAAGGCTTAGTCCAATATGGATTCCCATGGTGATAAAGCCCAGCGGGAAAGGGACTTGACTCTGAAGAAGAATAGAGCAGCACCCTTCCCCACTACGCCCTTCATTCACCATGGTCGTGGGGAAGTACGGAGGTGCATGGGTGCTTCCTTCTGATGGGTAGTCTGCCACTCCCCATAGAGGGGAGAAGTTCCCCAGTCCCAAGTGGAGGAGTAGAAAGGGGACTCACGGGCTTTGAATCTGCACTACCGTGGGTATATGGCCCCAAGAGTGACTCGGGAACCCACTCAAGGGCTGGGGAAACCCCTTAGCCCTCACTTATCATGGGTATTTGAACTCAAAATGGCGCACTGATGCACTTGAAGGTTACATCACACAGGTCTGGTGGCTCTGGTGGAGGCCTCAGCTCGGGGCCGATGAATGGGCCAATGAGGTGGTTGTGAAGGATCAGACAGGATTGGAAATATTTTATCTGCCTCGGGGAATGGGAACACCAAAGGATTTGGCCGACCACATGGGTGTATGAGGGGTGGTTCCCTTCATGTAGGGAGGTGTTACTCGGCTGGAGAGGCCGTCCATGAACCAAGTTGGTCTTCGAACTGATGGGCATCCCATGAACCAGGGTGGTTCACGGCTTCGGGTTCGGCCCGTGTAATAGGTTGGTATGTGGAGGGGTCCATGCGAGTAGCAGCAGCCAAGGGCGATGTCGGTCAGAGGTTTGTCGGTCAGAGCTTCGCCCGCATAGGAGGGTGCCATTCTGTGCGACGGATCAGAAATGGGGCATAAAATCCCTTGTCCGCGGGGAGTGCATCCGCAGAGGGTCCCTGGTTTTCCATCTCCTTTTCTTTTTTATTTTATGTTTGCGGTTCACCATGTTGTTATGCATTTTCAGTTCCTTATTAATTCGTTTCCAGCTTCATACTTGTTCTGGTTCGTGAACCGGAACATCACTGCTTGCGAAATCCTAAGCTCCTTCGAAATCCTTCCACCTAAATCTGATCGATCTCCCTTCTCCTCTTCCCCCTCCATCTCCTTTTATAGAGTGGGGAAATTGATGTATTTATGGTCATGCAGCACCTTTTGTAGAGGCCCATGATTGGAAACCTGGTTTACAGATAACTTGGTCAATCCGCAACTCGCGGGGGGCATTGAATGCACCACCCCCGCGAACCAAACTTTCTCAGGGAGTGCTTCGTGGTCGCTCAGGGTTCCGCCTCCATTCTGCGAACGACAGCGGATACGGCCCGGGGCGGTTGACGCGGTTAACAGTAGGGGCGGTTCGTGATATTGGACCGGGTTAGAGCCTGTCTTGCTTCATGCCCACGGAGGATCCCCGCCTCTATTCTGCGAATGACAGTGGTCCGCGGAGGGGGGTGCTTTGCAGAACTGGTCGCATAGCATTATCATTAGACTGGTCTGCAGACCGGTATGTTCTGTTCTATCCTTTGGGTATTCTTCACACTTTTCCCCAATTCTTTGGGGGAAATTGGGTAGAATCTCCCTTGTATTAAAGGGGATTCTCATTCTCCTTTGCGGTTTTTTTAGGACCCTACAAGGGGATACTTTTTCTTTATTGTTACGGCATTGATCTCCCTATAGTCAATGCACAACCTTATAGATCTTTCTTTCTTCATAACAAAAAGGACAGGGGATCCCTATGAAGAAATACTAGGGAGAATAAATCCCTTGTTACTAAATTCCTATAATTGTTTCTTTAGTTTCACTAATTCTAGAGGGTCCATTCTATAAGGCATCTTTGATATGGGCCTTGAACTAAAAATTAAATCAATAAAAAACTAAATTTCTCATTCTGGAGGATGTCTAGGTAAATCCTCTGGAAACACATCAAAATATTCTTTCACAATAGATATGTCCTCTATTCAAAAATTTGTTTCCTCACCTATAGTTATTTCATTATCTTCTTCCCCAATAATTGAATTTAGGAGATCTACTGGGGGTGGATCTAGATAAGAATCGGGTGGTGACGTTTCATCTCTAAAGATAAAGTACTCCTTATCATCATCTAAAATTTTAACCTTTTTATTCTTACAATAAATTTTTTCATCATGGTCTAAAAGCCAATCGATTCTTAGGATTATATAAAATTCAAACATGGGTATGACGATGAGATCAGCAGATAAAGAACATTTATATTCCCTAATGGGAACTCATTCACCAAACTTTGTTGCGATGATACTTCCCTTAGGAGTTTTTACTAACAACTCCCATGTTAAGTAAAATTGAAAATGTCTAATTTTCGTAGCAAACTGGGATGATATGAAACAATGCGATGATCCAGAATCAATTAAATCATTGGATAAATTTGAGGAAACAATTAAATTACCTACCACCATGTATTTCAGAGCTTCAACCTCAGCAGTATTGATTGCATTAGCTTGGCCATGCTCCATTGGCCTTTTCTAAGGTAAGTTCCATTGGTTCATGGGACATTCATTTCCATAATTCTCCTTTTCTCTACAATTCTATCATTCAACATTGACAGCCACTTTCTTCCCCTTGCAATCACGAGCTTGGTGGCCTTTTTCACTACACTAGTAACAGACTCTCATTCCCTTCCGGAAAGTACCGGGGTGTTTCTTACCACATTTAACGCATGATGGATATTAAACTTTTCCCTTCATCCCTTTATTTCCATTTCCAGAGTGTTTAGTAGATCTCTTTTTCTTTTGATTTACTTTAAAGTTGTAAGACTTAGAGAATTTCTTTTCTGTCTTGATAGCGCATGAGACAATATCTTCAAACGATGAGAAGGATTTTTAGAATAATTCTTGACATAGAAATGGTTTTAACCCATCAAATAATCGATCAATCTTACTCCTTGGGTTATGTATATAATCAGTTTCATTCCTCGATAACCTTGTAAAGTTAGCCTCATACTTTGCGACAAGTTCATCCTTCTTTTTCCTCAGAATCAGAAATTGTCTTTCCATATTTTCTCGATGGTCATAAGGAATGTATTTTTCTAAGAAAAACTCTTTAAACTCCCTAAATTCCATTTTCAATACTTCTTCATCTCCCTTTGTTCTTTGGATTAATGACCACCATTGATCTATATCTCTCGTGAGGTGATAAACTTCCATGACAACTTTTTCCCTTTCACTACTTCCCAAAGCATGAAATATTTTCTATAAGGAATTCATCCATTGCTCAGATACTAATGGATTTCTACTCCCATTGAATGTTGGTGGTTGTTTCCTCATGAAGCGTTCTAACATTGATCCTATATGTTGTGGATTAGGGTGCTTCATATAGGTAAAGTTATTATTCATAACCTGAGTGAGTTGTCACAGTATAGTGAAAAGCTGATCAACACTAGTTGCATCACCAGCTCCATTATAATTATCTTGAGTAGGAAGACCATCCCTACATGGATTATGTGGGTTGATACAGTTTTCATTCTTTCTAATAGGCTCCATTTCTAATAAATGGAATACATTATATTAGTTTATGAATCTCAATACATAATTCCAAACTTGTAAAATGCTTAACATAAATTGAACAGTTTATGGATATAATCCAGAATCATAAAAATGTTTTCTTTAAGAAAAAATATACTCATAAACCCTTTATTATGGTTTATAAAGAAAATGAGATTTATCCTTAGCATATCCCCTAGGAGTGTTGTAACCAAGAGTGAAGTGAGGCTCGTTGTCATGCACCAATTCACGTTCGAGTCTAGCTCAAAGCAGTGTTTTTGGGTTTTACCCCTATGTACATCTATGCTAGAGCCACCTCTACCTGCTTGTATCTAGAAAGGGATGTATTTCTTGGAAAACTCACAAAATCTCTAGAGTACAAAAATTCTAGGAAATTCTTCTATATTAATCATCAAATTCTATCTTAGGGTAGTGTTCTCTATTCAGAGTTTATCTAAATCTAGCTTCCAAGGTTTGTACTAAACTTCCTCTGATACCAACTGTAATTCCCCAACCCTAGTTACCCAGAGTTAGTACATTATTACAAAACATTTTCAAGATCACAAGTGATCAAATCCCGAAAGACCGACCAGTTTAGTAGCCTTAGAAGTACTAGATACATTCATAAGTTTTACATTACATCATGAAATAAAAACATCAACAACATTTTGTCCCATTTTTAACACACTTATATCCTTATCCTATCCCTACAGGTCAACTATAAAATACTTCTTCACATCCTGGGAAAAATAAAACATAGAAAGGGGAGTGCTCAAATGCTCAATAAGTATAACAATATAGCAGAAACTTTCAAAAATAAGCATAACGAATTAAGGAAATCTATAAGACTAAAACATAATCCTTTTAAAAATAATCTTCTACATAATATGGCCAATATAAATCAAGTAATTCAATTTCCTATTCACATGGATATTCTACTAGTTTAATAATCACATGCAATATTAATAGCCACTTTCATAATGATGGAATGCATAATGCTAGTCTTCATAACTACATAGTCAAGGCCTTGTGCCAAGACTACAAATAATATTTTTCCAAGGTCTTTTTCCAAGACACTAGTTTGTCTCATGAGACATACTGATGCATCGAGGAGCTATAGCGAGCTCCACCCATCAATTTCAAAGCCCAATGCATTCCTCATATGAAAAGGTTTAAACATAACCTAAACATTCGTATTAAAACGAGCATACGAAATGTAAATAATTTATACATAAACCATGAATGGTATAAAAATAACACATCCACAGTCAAATATATCCTAAAACCTTCAATACAATATAGAAGATTTGTATCATAATAAATCAACATCAAATAGGTTTAAAATCCATCAATGATTGTTGACATAAATGAAATCAAAAATATTTGAGAGAAATAACCTTTTCTATTTTGAAATCATTTATAAGTCATGTAATTATATAAGAAAACATTTATATTAAAAATATTTTTATAATCTTTTAAGGGAAGCTTCTACGATGTTATATCGGTGGAAAATAGCTGCACCCACTGTATAAGTTAAAAAAAGAAATTCTTACCTTAATTTTGTTGAAAAGGTCATAAAGTACCTTATTTGGAATACGATGGAAAGATTCCTTTCAAAACATATAAGGTCAAATAAGGGTATAAATGACTTTAACCCATTTTCTAGTAATTATTAAAAAAAAATTGAAATACATTTTTAAGAAAACATAGATGTGGATGACAAAGAGGTCCCAATAGATACTTATGTAAAAACATCCTCAGATAATATAGAGATTGTGAAATTAACCCTTACCTAGTAAATTTCTTTAGTAAATGGTATGTTAACTTCATGTGTAATAGTAATAACATTTTTATTAAATTATACAAGAACTATATACATAAATATGATATCAAATATGATCCTCTAATATTGCCTTGTTAATAATATTTTAGTAGTATCATGATTTCAGGTGTTAACTGATTTGTTTTACATTATATTATTGGATACATAAGCCATGTTTTTTTATGGATATGATGTATTTTATTCATATAAATAATTATATTAAGTTATTAAATATTAATTTTAATCATAAAATGAAAATTATTCTTGAATTATTACGATGGGGAATGAATCTCATCGCGTTCGTGGAGACGGTAATCCGTACGTACGCACGAGCGACAATATCATTATATTGATGGTGAAATCATATGTAATTGGATGGTATATCATATATAAATAATAATTAACATGTTATATTTATTATTTATATCAGTTATACTCATTATTATACCCATCCAAATAATAAAGTGTTGGAATGACAGACTACACCACGACGTGGAGACGGTAAGTCGTATGTACGCAAGTATGTTTACTTCGTCATTCATATGATGGATAGAATAATGAATATTGTTTTACCATTTTTATAATAACATCACATTATATAGAAGACATTGTAGTTATTAATTTTTAATGGAAACAACAAATAAATAAGAAATGTTAGAAGAAAAGAACTTAAAAGAGGTGATGAAATATTTACCTCCACTTCAGGTTCTTCCTTTTGATTTGATGAAAAGGGCTCCTTAGTTTGGCTTTCTGAGAAAAGGAAGACCACTATAATTAATGAAGGAAAGTTGGGAGGATATTTTTTTAGGGTT
Organism: Viscum album; assembly: GCA_963277665.1. Taxonomy (NCBI): domain Eukaryota; kingdom Viridiplantae; phylum Streptophyta; class Magnoliopsida; order Santalales; family Viscaceae; genus Viscum; species Viscum album. The sequence continues at coordinate 2,055,991,303 of OY728123.1, read as the reverse complement.
TGGCCGAGCCAAATGTCTTTGGAGGTGTGAAATTAAGATAAGGTGAAGTACCCTTTTATAAGAGAGGTGAGGGTCACTTTAGGAAAAGATTGAAATATTATTTTATAATAAAACCTTTTTCGGTTTCTAATGGATCAAAAATGATTTATTTCAAGTATAATGTGGGTATGGGTCGAAAACATATCAACCAATAGGTTTTGGATAGGTTTAGGTCACCATATTGGCCTTATCTTTTAAATTTAACTCTTAGTTAAATAGTTTAACATTTACTATGTCTCTTTGTATTTTTATATTATATGGTTAATAAACATACTATATATAGTCAATATAACCCCAAGTGGTTCATTATTAATATATATAACCTTATATAAGTCATATTTTCGAAATTTAGATTTTTAGGAATATTATATCAATTAATAAAATAGAATTTGTTTTAAAACCTCAATTATGTCAATTTTGACACTGTTTAGTATTTGATTTTTTTGAAAGCCATAAAAACTTTATCGCTACAAATAAAATTTATTCAATCAAACATAACATGTCATATTAACCTATAAAATTAGTAGAATTTATCAAAAGTCTCAATTTACATTTATTCGGAAATTTATAATCTCAATTATTTTAAAATTTCATTAATAAGGTAATTACTTCATCATCATTGTGCCATAAATAAATTAAATTATTTAATGTCTAAAAATTATAAATAAATTACCATTATGTGGGAAATATTTTTATATTTCTAATTAATATGTATAATCGAATTTATATTGTGTGTAATTCTATATTAAAAATAGTTTAGTTATTAAACATTGAATTTAACACTTTTAACTCTTCTTTAAATAAAATTATAATACATGTCCTAATCTAATCCAGGTGATCCAAAAGGATCATACATTATTTATAAGGTTGTTTTTGGTCTAATTACACTTATAAAATAGATTATGATATGTGTTAGGGTAATTATAATATCATTTTTCCTTTATTTTCCCTATTTACTGCTAACTGTGGAAAATAAAAGTCAAAAGTTATTATTCACCAAAAACTGTTTTCATCTTATTGAACCACATTTTACTTACTGATATTAACCTTGTCCCTTGGATTTTGGAAATTCAACTCACAGAAGTGGTAAAATTAAGTTTTATGCAAATTTTTAAATGCTCCTTGGAGGTGGCTAAAAGACGGTAAAAAGTTCAATAAAATATTTATATATCTAAGCTTATTATAAAGTGACTCTAATGAATTAAATTCAACTCATATAGGTATTAAATATCTATTTTGACCTAAAATAAATTTAAATAAGATAAAACATTATTTAAATAAAAAGTTGGTTTTAACTAATAACGCAGTGTTTTTCACTATTCATCGAAAATTGAAAGTTTTCAGAAAAATACCAAAAAATCACCCTAAGCTAGTTTTGATATACCGAACTCAAAAATAAAGTCCATTTTGAAAAATAAAATTTATATAATTTAAAAAATTGGGTATTACTATTCATGATGGCTAGTTTGATTGGTCATGGTGTGTTGGAATCTTGAAGTTGCGTATAATGAAAGTTATTGCATTATTCAAAGGAAAACGTATCGTGGAAGCTTAGGGTGTTATAGTAAAATTCATCAATGATAGAGTAGAGCAATTTTATACAAGTCAAAAATTAGTTTTGAGGTAGTCAGTACTTATCCAAATGAATCATTTCTTCATCATTATATTCATCATTAAAAATATATTAAGTTTTATCCTTCCCTTAATCACGTGTATTCAAAAAAAATTAACTATCCATTGAATATCTTTTCTTAGAACCATTAAAATTATGGTTTCATATCCTAAATGAAATTTTATTGCAGTAAAATACTCATATAGTTCATAATTCTTATAACTAGTACATTGCTGATAAAATATTCAAATGACATGATTCTTGAATATGAATATTAATCATTATACTTCATCTGTAGCAACATAATAACTTGATCATTATCCAGAATCATTATTTGGGGTAAATTCCTTTGATTCTAGGGACATGGATTCACATAGTGTCCCATATCCTTGTAGTTGAAGCATTTTACATTGGAAACATTTTTCTTACCCTTGCAATCATGAACTTAGTGTCATTTTTCTCCACACTTATTACAAACACGTGTTCCCTTCAAGCATTTACTAGGTTGGTTCTTTCCACAGTTATCGCATGTATGAAAACCCTTCTTTCTATTCTCTCCTTTATCTGTATTTTTCTCTATCATACTCTTCTTCTTTTACTTCCCTTCAAATCCATAAGACTCAGATAATTCTTTACATACCTTGTTAACTAATGATACTATTTTCTCATATGATAATGCCACATGGAATACTATCTTTCTTTGAAAGGATGTATTAAGACCATGAGATATACAATCCTTCTTACATTTTATATCATGTTATTTGGTGATGTTTTCATTCCTTCTTCTAGGTACCATTTCTAATCAATTCCATATTCTATATTAGCTCATAAAATTATGAAGTTTCTATAACTCTAAAAAAGTGATAGAATATATCAAATATTTATGCATCGTAAATCCTAGAACTTTATACTTTGGTTACTTTGGAAGAATAAATCCTTCATAATGATATGTAAGGGAAAAAGTTTGAATTATCCTTAGAATATCCCATGGGAGTATCAAACCAGGTGCACAATAAGACCAAATGTCATATACTAGGTTACCCTGGGTCAAGCTCGAAACACCTTGTCGGAGTTGTTACTCCAAGGTACATCTGTTCCAGAACCAATTCCACTTGTGTTATCTAGATAGGGATTTATTTTCTAGGAATATAAAAATAATCTATTCCTTAAAAAATTATAGGATGTTTTTGTATGTGTGTCATCAAGTCTATCTTATGGTTTTTTCCCTAATCCACATTTTCTAAATCTATCTTCCATGTTCTCAACTAAACTTCTTCTGATACCAACTGTAAGGACCCGACCCCAATTTTCCAAAGTCGATGCCTTGTTTTATTACATTGGAATAATTACAAGGAATCAAATCCTGAAGGATTGAGTAGTTTAGTAGTTTTGGTGAACCAGATAAATACATTTGTTCAACATTACAACTTGAAAAGAAAAATAATGTATAAGTTTTATTGGGACCATCCACCCCTCCATGTTTATCCCTACAGGTCACTCATAATAAACCTCTTCATGTCCTGAGAAAATGAAATATATGAAAGGGGTGATCTTAGATTCCCATTAAGGGTAAGAAATAAAGTGGAAGATATCATAAACATAAACATTAGTCATGGTGAATAATTAAAAACACATACCTTTAAAAATAAAACTGAACATAATATGGTAGGAATATGAGCTGAGTAAATATTTCCATAATAAAATATAACCATGGGTATTCACTAGTCATAAAACCACATGAAATTTAAATTATGTGTTTCATAATGAGGGATTGAATAATGAAGGACATCATAACCATACCGTCAAGGCCTCTATCCAAGACAATAAATATCCATTTTTTCAAGGCCTTGTTCCAATACCATATTCTGTCTCATGAGACCTATCGACGCAGTGAGGGATTGTAGATGTCCCCACCAAAAATTTACTAAGTCCAATTCATTCCTCATATTAATGGGGATAAACATAAAAAATATATACCTTCATATTGAAACTATCATATGAAATGTAAATAACTCTCCTCATTCATTAAACGTAAACACTAACCATTCAGAGTAATGTGGTGAATGGTATTCAAGATAGCACATCCATAGTCAAAATAATATGAAACCCTTCAATAACATATAGTAGATGATATCATAAGATATACACATCAATGAATTATAATATTCAATAATGGTTTTGACATAAATGAAGATACTTTTAAATAAATCCATTGAGAATTTCTGGAGGAAATAATCCTTAAACATTCCAAAGTTTCCTATACCTCCTCGAAGCATTCAAATAATAATCCCTTATAATATCATGATAATAATTATACTATTTATATGATATTCCAAATGGAATTACATACACCACATGTAAGGAATAAGTGGTGAACAGGGCATATATCTCATAAAAGTTAAAGTGAGATGATAAATATCCTTTTTTACTTTGGAAAGAAGAGTTATTTTGGAAAATCATTTTTATTTGTCATGAAATCATATTTGTAAACATGTATATCACAAAAAATAAAATGTAAGTAAATTTAGAATACATTTGAATCATAAAAGATTCCCCACTAAAGAGAAATCATGAGTTAGTGTTTTTAAAAAAGCTTTAGAATTAAAACATTTTAGTGTGGTTTAAGGAATTAATTAAAGATATTTTATAGTGCAAAAGAATGTTTGATTTCATAAAAAAAATAAATGAACCGAAATAGTATTTTCAAATTAAAATGTGTGATTTAACATGGATAAATATGGATTAAAATATATTGTATAGTAAACTTCAAAAAAGGTAAGAATTTGAGAAGTTCCTCCAATTTGGATTGCATTTTGGGAAGACTTTTTGAAAGATCCTTTTAAAATGAGTAAATACCCATAAAGTAAGTTATGAATATGGTTGGTAAAAATATATTGAACAATAAAATGGAATTTATTAGGATTAAATATGAATAAATAATAATTTAATTGGGTTTTTTAGATAATAAGATTAACCAAAATGAAAATGGAGGTTCGAGTTGAAAACCCTTAGAACATTGTAATCAATTGATTCATATGCCTCTATATTAATAATCATGAAATGAAAAATTGAATATAATGAAAATAAATAGATTCATTATACGAAACAACAATGGTCTGTATCATACACCATGCATAATTAATAGTAGTGCATACATAATATCTCACAAAAATGGAAGTGAGATGAAGAAACCCTTACCTTAAGTTTGATGGTGTACTTCACTTGATCTTAGTGTCTTAGATAACCAAATTAAATTAATTAATTAATATTAATAGAATATGTTATTTATGTAATTTATTTCTTATATACATATTAATTTCATTCATGGCCATATTTATGGGTTTAAGAGGATCAATTTTATTGTTTGGGAGCGTTTTGTTCCTTGGTATTCTTGATCGGTTTACTTATATATATATATTAGGATAAACATGTGATATGAGAATGGTTTTCCAGAGTAAAAGTTTTATTTTATTTTTTATCATCCAGAATATTACATGGTTATAAAATTCATTTGGTTACTTGGCATGAAGATAAATCATTATATAAAATGTTAATTATAATTGTTTGGGTTAATTGGTGTTTTTTTATCACAACAAACTCATTTTAATTTATAAATTAATATCATGCTTAAAAAATATTAAATACCATTAAATAAGTTATAATACATAAATTATATAATTTTTCAACCATCAAAATGGTTTCATGACTATAATTGAATATGGAAATAGAAATTGAAAACTCGTCGTCATTGAATGTGATAAATTAACACATCTCGGATAGTGTTTTCATTTCTAGTATAAAAGAAGGGGAAAAGAGATATGGTGATGAATTATTACATTATAAAAACAAAATTACAGTATATTTAAGGTAATTTAGATATCATAAAATTTAGAATAAAGGAGGGGAGGAAATAAAATTAAAATAACAGAACTTGAAATAAAAGAAAAGTTGAGCAATCCCTTAAAAAAATCGCTAGCCTAACAGCGTCACTTAAAAATTCATAAAATATTTTGATGAGAGAAAAGGGGGTATATCATCATTATTAAAAAATATGGAAGGAATGGGGGATATTTAATGACATATCCCTACATAATATAGTTGAAATTAAAAGATAATAACAAAATAAGAGTGCTTGAAAAATAGAGTGATTTTGAGACATGAATTATGCAGCATAACAGTTGTCCAACATGGTTTTAGAAAACATTCAAAAGAGAGGGGCCAGGGTTCACCCATTCATAAAGGACTAATAATATTTTATAGGGACATAATAAAATGTAAATAAGAATATGTTATGGAAACATGAAATACATACCACATAAAAGAAAACTTGAATGGAAAAGAGAAGTTGAAAATTCCCTTACCCTATAGAGTGACTACTAAAACCTGATGTTTGGGACCTTGGGGGATTGAAGAAACCTTGGGAGGAATCCAAGGGAGGTAAAAATACCATATATTATAGTATAATAAATTTTTAATGAAATAAAATGAAGAAATGGGTGGGTATTTATAGTAAAAGAGATGGAGTTTTTTTATTAATTTCAAAGGACACCTCATTAGTGGTTTTTGCAAAACCATGGGATTTCCCATGGTATTTTCCCAGGGTATTGTCCACTTGGGACACATAATTTCATATTTTAATGTAAAAAATTCTACCATAATTTTATATTAATTATTTAATCATTATGATTTCATTAAACATACAAAAAACTCAAAACTGTATTTTTAATATTCTCAAAAAATTCAAGTATTTTAGATATATCCAAAAAAATAACCCCAACCATTTTTTGACATGTAGAATTAAAAAAGGAAATCTATGTTTTAAAAATATTTTTCTAAATCTTTTTAATTTAATTTTTAAATAAAATCATAATTTATTCTAAAAAACAACTTTAAAACTATAAATCATTTTATAAAACCTTGAAAAATTAATCAAGGTCACGTAGAATTATATTATATCCATAAGAAAATAAAACAACAATTTATGATTACATAATATGAAATTAAATTTCCATTTTAAAATATTAAATAAATTATAAATTTTTAATTTAAATATTAATGGCTTAAAAAAATACCAATACTTATACTATGACCATTTTTCCACGTACAAGTTGTCTAAATTGTATTTATACATTCTTGGGTGAAGTTTCTATTTTTTGGCTGATTTACTATTCATAAAGGAGATAGTACTATTCTTAAGGGTATTTTACTATTCATAAGAGTATGTTTCTATTTATCAAAAAAACTAAGTTGATTCTATAAGACTCTAAATATCCTACTGAATTCAACTGTGTATGTCGGTTTTTTGAAATTCAAATTACAGAAGTGAAAAAATTATGTTTATTGGTTAAGATATATTAAAGTGTTATTTTGTAGAGACTCAGTGTTTCATGCATCTGACTTAAATATATTTTTAAATTCTTGTGGTGTTACATGGTTAGGCTTGGAGATCATGATACATTATCTCTCAGATATTTTTCTATTCCAATTGTTGTCAGGTGGAACATCTTTTCTAGGTGGGCCAACATTTTTTCCATTACATTTTGGTTTAGAATATCACACTAATTTTTATTACCTAGAGGTTATTACATGCATGTTTTTTACTATAAATGTTACTTTATTTTATTATTATTCCTCTACACTTCTTCATAGAGATGGTTGGGTGTTTTCCTACAGGTACTTTAGGTAAAGGCCTCTCATTCTAGTTATTCTTTCTCAGCTCTGGTTTCCATCCCCTAGACTATGGAGGTGGGCTTGGGGTTGTGGTGGCTCATCCTTTGACCAGCCAATTAGGAACAAGTGGTTTGGTACATAATGGTATTATCCACTTCTAAAAATCATGTTTAGTGGTAATGGATAGTGTTTTGGGGGATAAGTTCCTTTTTTATTAATGTAACACCTAAGATACTTCAAAGGTATGGACAATCATGTAGATTTTGAAAAGTGTGTCTTATCTAGTTGAGGGAATGTGAATGTAGGGGAACATTTGAAAATGGAAAAATCATCTTTTAGAGGATAGTGAGTTGATAGATTTGTATTTCCATGTCTCGAATGTGAATTTGGGTTTTAAAATTCAGGTGTGAGTTAAACTGAGTTTGGGTGCTAGATTTGGGGTCAAGATGAATAATCGATCCAAGAGTTTCATGGTTTGGTAGAAAATTTGTCCTTACAAGGAAGCATGACAGTGAGGTGATTGGTTGAGTACTAAAACATTTATGAATGCTGATATTTATTGTTGGACTTCAGTGTTTTATCTTGAATGATCATGGTTACCTTGGGATCTAAGGTGATGTGATCGATCCCTTTATTAAAATCTCTGATATAAATTTGGATGTATCCTAAATAGGTCATTATTTAGTAAATTAATAGATGTTTCGATGATCAAATTTTGAAGGTGTCTTGAGACTGCCTTTTGAGCATACCATCTTTACCATTCAGTGGATCAAGAACAAGTAATGTGTAGAATATTATTGTACACATGTTCTAGAGGTGATTATTCCCAAAATCTAAACAATGTACTAAGTATGCAGAGAGAGTATATACTATAATTCCCCAACCCCAGTTACCCAGATTCGGTGCCTTATTATATAACATTGGCACGATACAAGGAAATCATGTCTTGAAATACTGATCAGTTTAGTAGCCTTAGAAATAATAGATACATTAATAAGTTTTACATTACATTATAATATGAAATATTACAAAAAAATTGTTTCCATAGACCACCCTCATATCCCCTTGGACTATCCCTATAGGTTAGTCAAAAAATACGTCTTCACATCCTGGGAAAAATAAAATATAAAAAGAGGTGAGCTCAGATGCTCAGTAAGGATAACAATATAGTGGAAACTTTCATAAATAAGCATACACATTTAAGGCAATGTATAAGACTAAAACAAAATCATTTTAAACTTGAAATTCAGCATAATATAGAAAAGATAAAATCAAATAATTCCATTTACTTATTCACATGGATATTATACTAGTTGAATAATCACATGCAATATCAATAGACACTTTCATAATGATGGAAAGGATAATGCCAGACTTCATAACCACATAGTCAAGGCCTTGTTCTAAGACTACAAATAAGATTTTTTCAACGCCTTGTGCCAAGAAACTAGTTTGTCTCATGAGACCAACCGATGAATCGAGGAGCTATTGCGGGCTCCACCCGTCACTTACTAAGTCCAAAGCATTCATCATATGAAAAGGTTTAAACATGACATAAACATTCATGTTAAAACTAGCATATGAAATGTCAATAATTTATCCATAAACCATGAATAGTGTAAAAATAACACATCCATATTCAAACATATCACAAAAACTTCAATAAAATATGGAACTTTTGTATCATAATAAATAAACTTCAAACAAGCTTAAAATCCATCAATGGATATTGACATAGATGAAATCAAAACTATTTGAGATAAGTATCTCTTTTTTTTTAATCATTCAAAAGTCGCATAATTATAAAAGAAAACATTTATTTTGAAAATATTCTTATAAGTTTTTAAGGGAATCATCGACAATGTTATAATGGTGGAAAACAGTCATACCTGTCGTATAAGTTAAAAAAACATTCTTACCTTAATTTTGTCGAAAAGGTCATAATATACCTTATTTGGAAAACAACGGAAAGATTCCTTTCAAACAATTTTATAAAAAGTAAAACAAGGTTATAAATGTATTTAACCCATAGTCTAGTAAATAGTAAAAATGTTTTGAAATACATTTTAAAGATACATGGATGTCGATGATAAAGAGGTCCCAGTAGATACTTACATAAAAACAACATCGGATAAGTAAAGAGATTGTAGAATTAACCCTTAAATTGTACTTTTCCATGGTCAATGGTATGTTAACCTCATGTATAATAGTTAAATAATTGTAATTAAATTATACAAGAACTTTATACATTAATATGATATCATATATGATCTTCTAATGTTCCTGTGTTAATGATATTTCAGTAGTATCATCGTTTTGGGTGTTAACTGATTCGTTTTCCTTTATATAATTTGTTATGTAAGTAATGTTTGTTGTGGATATTATGTATCTTATTAATATTAATAATTCTATTAAGTCTTTAAACATCATTTTTAATTATAAAATGAAAATTATTCTTGAATGTATATGATGGGGAATGAATCTCATCGCGTTCGTGGAGACGGTAATCTGTACGTACGCATGAAAGACAATATCATTATTTTGATATTAAAATCATATAAAATTGGATGGTATATCATATATAAATAATCATTATCATGTTATATTTATTATTTACATCATTTATACTCATTATTGTACCCATCTAAATGTTGAATTGTTTGAATAACAAACTACACCACGACGTGGAGACGGTAAGTTGTACGTACACACGTATGGTGACATGTCATTACTAGGATGGATAAAATAATGAATATGGTTGTACCATTTTTATAATAACATCATATTATATATAAGATACTGGATTTATTATTTTAGAATATAAACAACAAATAAATAAGAATTGGAAAAAGAAAAGAACATGAAAGAGGTGATGAAATATTTATCTCTTCTTTGGGTTCTTCCTTTTTATTTGATCAAAAGGGCTCCTTAGGTTGGCGTTCTGAAAGTAAGGACCCTAGGATGAAGGGAAGAAAATTAAAGGATATTTGTGTAGGGTTTTTCCAATACAAATGGATTTGAAGTTGTGTATTTGAGAGAAAGAGAAGTTCCCTTTTATAAGAGGGGTGAGGTGCACCTTAGGAAAAGATTGAAATATTATTTTATAATAAAATCATTTTCGGTATCCAATGGCTCCAAAATGATTTATTTAGAGGTTAAGGTGGGTATCGATCGAAATCCACTCAAATACAAGGTTTTAGACGGGTTTGGGTCACTATATTAATCTTATCTTCTAGATTTAACTCTTAGTTAATTAGTTTGACATTTACCAGGTCTCTTTGTATTTTTATATTATATGGTTAATAAAATTACTATAATCTTCCAAGAGAACCTCATGTGGTTCATTAATGACATATATAATATTAATTAAGGCCTTTGGCCAAACCATAGATTTTTAGGAATAAAAGATCAATTAATATTATAATATAATTTTCACTCTTTTATGTCAATTTTGACACTATTTGCTATTTTGTTTTTGTTAAATTATTAACGGCATTATTACTTCAAAAATAATTCATTTAATTAATCCTAACATGTCAAATTAACCTCTAATATTCGTGGATGTCATCAAAATGTTCAAATTATATTTATTTTAACATCTATAATACCATTTATTTGATTCTTTTATTAATAAGGAAAATATTGCATCATCATTGTGTCATAAATAAATTTAATTATTCAATGTCCAAAAATTATAAAGAAAATACCATTATGTAGGAAATATTTTTTTCATTATAATTAATATTTATAATTGAAGCGATAACATATATAACCCTATGTAAATATAGTTTTACTAAAAGATATATGATTATGTCATTTTTGTATTTACTTTAACATAATTAATATAAAGTGTCATTATCACTTACAAGTGGCTTCATGGGGTCCCAAAATGGACCAAAGGATGCCCATTTTCGGACATGTATCATCAAATAGGGTTAGAACACATGTTAGCGTAATTTAATATTATTATAATATTAGTTTTTTACCCTTATTTACCAGATTTACCCTTTAACCATGGTAAATAAAATAATTACCGAAGTAATTATTCAAAATGTATAAAAATAAAAGTTACCTATTTACACAATTCGGAACTCCTGATTCTAAATTTGTAATGAATTTTTCTAAATTCAAAACATAGAAGTGGGAGAAATTAATTTAAAATTAATTCTCGTTGTCAAAACAAAAAAGGTGTTTTTAGAAATAATAACAATCAAAAGATTGACACTTGCTTATGTCCAGTTTAAATGTGAAATTACGTCCAATGACCAACATTGGATTAAATAGTAAAAATATAATCTCATTATACTTAAAAACCAATCGATATTATAATTTATCACTATAAATTATATTGATTGAAAAAGTTGTTTTTAATTAAAATTTAGTATTTTTCACTATTCATCAAAAACTGAATGTTTTCAGAAAAATACCAAAATTTCACCCTAAGCTAATTTTGATATTACGAACCCAAAAATGAAGTCCATTTTGAAATATAAAATTGATAAAATTTTAAAAAGTGAGTATTACTATTCATAACAGCTTGTTTGATTGGTCACGATGTATTAGGATCTCAAAGTTGCGTACATGGAAAGTTATTGCATTATTCAAAGGGAAACATACCATGTAAGCTTATGTTGTTACATTCTCTCCTCCTTCAAATAATTTCACCTTCGAAATTTCGATAATATTACTGCATAAAATGATTCGGGTGGTTCTTCATCATAAGTTCCTCGTGTTCCCACGTTGCCTCTTCCATCTTATGGTTTCTCCATATAACTTTTACCAGATGAGTTGTCTGGCTTCTCAACACTTGTTCTCTTATATCAAGAACCTTGATTGGCTCTTCTAAATAAGAAAGATCGGGTTCCAGTTCTAATTCCTTATAGGTAAGTACATGCATTGGGTCATGCATGTATTTTCTTAACACTGATACGTGGAACACATCATGAACTTTGGAGAGACTTGGCGGCATTGCCAAATGGTAAGAAATAACCCCAATTCATTCAAGTATTTCTAATGATCTGATGTACCTAGGACTCAATTTTCCCTTCTTAATAAAACCTATAACACCCTTCCATGGAGATACCTTCAAAAAAACATGATCTCATACCTGAAATTCTAAATCCTTCCTTCGGTTATTGGCATAGATCTTCTGCCTAATTTGAGATACTTTGATGTGGGTTTGGATTACCTTCAACTTTTCCAATGTTTCCTTAATAATTTTTGGTTCTACGAATTTTCTTTGACCAACATCATCCCAACAATTTGGTGTGCGACATCTCTTTCCATATAACACTTCATATGGTGTCGTCTGAATACCTGAATATAAGCTATTGTTGTTGGTAAACTCTACTAGAGGTAAATAATGATCCCACATACCTTTAATGTCAAGTGGGAAAGATATCAAAATGTATTCTAAGGTTTGAATAGTCCATTATGATTGTCCATCAGTTTCAGGGTGGTAGGCAGTGCTCAAACGAAGTTCAGTATTTAGGGCTTTCTGATGACTTTTCCAGAATATTGATGTAAAACGGAGATCACGATCAGAAACAATCAATATGGGTACTCCATGAAGACTTACAACTTCATAAATATATAGTATTTCTAAACATTCAAGTGGTAAATCTTATCTTATAGCAAGAAAATGTGTTGACTTGGTAAGATGATCAAGAATAACCCATATTGCATTGTTCCTTCTAGGAGTCTTTGGTAGTCCCATAACAAATTCCATCCTAATATTATCCCATTTCCACTCAGGTATGGGAAGAGGTTTCATGAATCCTCTTGGTTGTTGCCTTCTAGCTTCCACTTGTTGATAAACCATACATCTTGTCACAAAATTAGTAATTTCCCTCTTCATGTTGTCCCACCAAAAATGTTCCTTCAAATCTCTATACATTTTGGTGTCCCTAGGTGTATAAAGAAATTGGAGCTATGATCATCATCCAAAAATTCTCTTTTTAGATCAGGTATATCGGGAACACAAAGTCTCTTCCCAAATTTCAAAATTCCATCTTCATATACGAAGTCACTCAATCTCCCATTATTCACATCTTTAACATTCTTTTGAAATTCATCATCATCAGCCTAAAAACTTTTTATCCTTTCTAGTAAAGATACTTTGGCAACCATTTGAAAAGGCATTGATGTTTCACCTTACATGGTTATTCCCATGTCAATCTTTACTAGATCCATGTATATAGGATCCTTTTCAACTCTCATCTTGTTCAATACTCCATGATCCTTTCTAATCAAATCATCTTCCACCATATTTTCCTTTACCATGTGGAAGTGTGTAGTGCAATCATAATCCTTGAGTAGTTCAATCCATCACCTTTGCCACATGTTGAGTTCTATTTGTGAGAAAACATACTTCAAACTTTTTGTGATCAGTATAAATCTCACATCTTTCACCATATAGATAGTGTCTCCATATCTTAAAAGCAGAGATTACAGCTTCTAACTCAAGATCATGAGTAGGATAGTATTGTTCATTAATTTTTAGCTATTGTGATGCATAGGCAATAGCCCTATATTTCTGCATAGGGGCATAACCAAGTCCTTTCTTTGAAGCATATCTATAAATAACAAACCCGCCATTCCCAGATGGTAGAGTCAATATAGGAGCTTTGATTAATCTTGTAATGCCCTAACCCTAGTTACCCAGAGTCAGTGAATAATTACATAACATTTGAATGATACAAGGAAATCATGTCCCGAAATACCAATCAGTTTAGTAGCCTTGTAAATACTAGATACATTCATAGGTTTTATATTACATTAAAAAACCGAAATACTACAACAACAGAGTCTCCATAGGCCACACTCATATCCCTTAGACTATCCCTGTAGGTCAGTCATAATATACTTCTTTGCATCCTAGGAAAAATAAAACATTAAAAGGGGTGAGCACAGATGCTCAGTAAGGGTAACAATATATTGGAAATTTTCATAAATAAGTATAAAAATTTAAGGAAATGTATAAGAATAAAACCAAAGCCTTTTAAACATGAACTTTAACATAATATGGAAAAGATAAAATCAAATAATAACATTTACTTATTCACATGGATATTCTACTAGTCAAATAATCACATGGAATATCAATAGCCACTTTCATAATGATGAAATGCATAATTCCAGACATCCTAACCACATAGTCAAGGCCTTGTTCCAAGACTAAAAATAAGATTTTGTCAAGGACTTGTTCCAAGACACAAGTTTGTCTCATGAGACCTACCGATGCATCGAAGAGCCTTAGCGGGCTCCACCCATCACTTACTATGTCCAATGCATTCCTCATATGAAATGGTTTAAACATAACATAAAAATTCGTATTAAAACTAGCATATGAAATGTCAATAATTTATCCATAAACCATGAATGGTACAAAAATAACACATACATAGTCAAAAATATCACAAAACCTTCAATACAATATGGAATATTTGTATCATAATAAATCAACTTCAAACAAGTTGAAAATCTATCAAAGGATGTTGACATAGATGAAATGAAACTATTTGAAAGAAATGACTATATCTATTTTGAAACCATTTAAAAGAAAACATTTATTTTGGAAATATTCTTATAATCTTGTAAGAGAAGCTTCTAAGTTGTTATAACTGTGGAAAATATCTGAACCCACCGTATAAGTTAAAAAAACATTCTTACCTTAATTTTGTCGAAAAGGTCATAAGGTACCTTTTTTGGAAAAGGATGAAAATATTCCTTTCAAACCATTTTATAAAAATTCAAAAAAGGGTATAAATGACTTTAACCCATAGTCTAGTAAATAGTAAGAATGATTTGGAATACATTTTTAAGAAACATGGATGTGGATGATAAAGAGGTCCCAGTAGATACTTACATAAAAACAATCTCGGATAATAAAGAGATTGTGAAATTAACCCTTTCCTTGTTCTTTTACTTGGTTGAGGGTGGGTTATCCTCCAGTATAATGTTGAAATCATTTTTATTAAATTATACAATAACCATATACATTAATATGATATCATATATGATCTTCTAATATTTTTTGTTAATTATATTTTAGTAGTATCATCCTTTTGGGTGTTAACTGATTCATTTTCCTTTATATGCTTGGTTACGTAAGTAATATTTGTTGTGGATATGATAAATCTTATTCATATTAATATTGATATTAAGTCTTTAAAAATTATTTTTAATCATCAAATGAAAGTCTTCAATGGATACGAAGGGGAATGAATCTCATCGCGTTCATGGAGACGGTAATCCGTATGTACGCACGAGTAAAAATATTATTCTTTTGATATTAAAATTGTATATAATTGGATGGTATATCATATATAAATATTCATTATCAGGTTATATTTATTATTTAAATCATTTATACTCATTATTAAACCCATCCAATTGATGAAGTGTTTGAATAACAAACTACACCATGACGTGGAGACGTTAAGCCGTATGTACGCACCTATGGTGAAATGTCATTCCTAGGATGGATAAAATAATGAATATGGTTGTACAATTTTTAAAATAACATCACAATATATATAAGATACTTGATTTATTATTTTAGAATAGAAACAACAAAGAAAGAGGAAGTTGAAGAATAAAAGAACTTGAAAGAGGTGATGAAATATTTACCTCTTCTTTGGGTTCTTCCTTTTGATTTGATCAAAAGGGCTCCTTAGGTTGGCTTTATAACTAAAGGAATGCCTATAGGATTAAGGGAGGATATTTTATAGGATATTTTGGTAGGGGTTGGCCAAGAAAAATGGCATTGAAGGTGTGAATTTGAGAGAAGGGGAAGTGCCCTTTTATAAGAGGGGTGAGCGGCACCTTAGGAAAAGATTGAAATATTATTTTATAATAAAATAATTTAAGGTTTATAATGGCTCAAAAATAATTTATTTGGAGGCTAAGGTGGGGATGGGTCTAAAACCACTCAGAAAATAGGTTTTAGACAGGTTTGGGTCACTATATTAACCTTATATTATAGATTTAACTCTTAGTTAATTAGTTTGACATTTACCATGTCTCTTTGTATTTTTATATTATATGGTTAATTAACTTACTATAAACTTCCAATAGAATTTAAAGTGGTTTATTAATGAAATATATAATATTATTTAAGTCCTTTGGCTGAACCTTATATTATTAGGAATAGAATATCAATTAATAATATAATATTTGTTTTTTAAAAACTCTTTTATATCAATTTTGACACTATTTGCTATTTTATTTTTATTAAATTCCTAACAGCATTATTACTTCAAAAAAAAATCATTTAATAAATCCTAACATGTCACAATAACCTATAAAATTAGTTTATGGCATCAAAACTTTCAAATTATATTTATTTTTACATTTATAATACCATTTGTTGGATTCATTCATTAGTATGGAAAATATTACATCATCATTGTGTCATAAATAAATTTAATTATTCAATGTCTAAAAATTATAAAGAAACTACCATTATGTAGGAAATATTTTTTTCTTTCTAATTAATATTTATAGTCGAATATATAACATATATAATCCTATGTTAAAATTGTTTTACTAAAAGATATATGCTTATGTCATTTTTGTATTTACTTTAATTTAATTAATATAAAGTGTCATTATCACTTACAAGTGGTTCCATGGGGTCCCAAAATCGACCCAAGTATGACCATGGTAAGACATGTATCATCCAATAGGTTTCAATAAATTGTTAGGGTAATTTAATATTATTATTTTTACCCTTATTTACCGGATTTACCCTTTATACATGGTAAATAAAATATTTACGGAAGTAATTATTCAAAATGTCTATAAATAAAAGTTACCTATTTAAAAAATTTGGACCTCCTGATTCTAAATATTTAATCCATTTTTCTAAATTCAAAACATAAAAGTGGCAGAAATTAATTTAAAATTAATTCCTGTTGTCAAAACAAAAATCTTGATTTTAAGAAATAATAACTATCAAAAGATTATCCCTTGTTTTGTCCAGTTTAAATGTGAAATTACGTTCAATGACCAACATTGTATTAAATGGTAAAAATATAATATAATTATACTTAAAAAACACTCAATAATATAATTTATCACTATAAATTATTTTGATTAAAATAGTTGTTTTTAATTAAAATTTAGTATTTTTCCCTATTCTTCAAAAACTGGATGTTTCCTGAAAAATACCAAAAATTCACACTAAGCTAATTTCAATATTCTGAACCCAAAACTGAATATCATTTTAAAAGATAAAATTTATAAAATTTCAAAATGTGGGTATTACTATTAATAACGGCTAGTTTGATTGGTCGTGATGTGTTAGAATCTCGAAGTTGCGTACAACACAACTTATTGCATTATTCAAAGGGAAACATACCGTGGAAGCCTGGGGTGTTACATTCTCTCCTCCTTCAAATAATTTCATCCTCAAAATTTCTAGAATATTACTGAATAAAAAGATTTGGGTGGTTCTTCATCATAAGTTCCTCGGGTTCCCACGTCGCCTCTTCCATCTTATGGTTTCTCCATAGAACTTTTACCAGACGAGTCGTCCAGTTTTTCAACACTTGTTATCTTGTATCAAGAACCTTGATAGGATCTTCGTAATAAGACATATCGGGTTCCAATTCTAATTCCTCAAAGTTAAGTACATGTGTTGGGTTAGGCATGTATTTTCTCAACAGTGATACGTGGAACACATCATGAACTTTCGAGATACTTGGCGGCATTGCCAAATGGTAAGCTATAACCCCAATTCATTCTAGAATTTCAAAAGTTCTAATATACCTGAGACTCAGTTTACCCTTCTTACCTAATTGTATAATTCCCTTCGATGGTGATACCTTCAAGAAAACATGATCTCCTAAATAAAATTCCACATCCTTCCTTCGGTTATCAGTATAGCCCTTCTTCCTACTTTGAGATTCTATGATGTGGTTTTTGATTACCTACACCTTTTCCATTGTTTCCTCAACAAGTTCTGGGCCAACGAGTTTTCTTTAACCAACATCATCCAACAAGTTGGTGTACGACATCTCTTTCCATATAACGCTTCATATAGTGCCATCTGAATACTTGAATGGAAGATATTTTTATATAAAAATTATACTAGAGGTAAATATTGATCCCACATACCATGAAAGTCAAGTGAGAAAGATCTAAACATGTCTTATAAGGTTTGAATAGTCTATTCTGATTTTCTATAAGTTTGAGGGTGGTAGGCAGTGCTCAAATGAATTTCAGTATCTAGGGCCTTCTGAAGACTTTTCCAGAATCTTGATGTAAAATAGGGATCACAATCAGAAAAAATAGATAGGGGTACTCCATGAAGTCTTTAAACTTCATTAATATATAGTATTGAAAAAAGTTCAAGTGGTAAATATTCTCTAATAGCAAGAAAATGTGTTGACTTGGTAAGACGATCAACAATGACCCAAATTGCATCGTTCGTTCTAAGAGTCTTGGGTATTCCCATGACAAAGTACATCGTAATATTATCCCACTTCCACTCAGGTATGGGAAGAGGTTGCCTGAATCCTCTAGGTTGTTGCCTTCCAGCTTACACTTGTTGAAAAACCATACATCTTGACGCAAAATCAGCAATCTCCCCCTTCATGTTGTCCCACAAAAAATGTTCCTTCAAATCTCTATACATTTTGGTGCTCCCAGGGTGTATATAAAAATTAGAGCTATGATCATCATCCAACAATTCTATTTTTAGATCAGGTATATCGAGAACACAAATTTTCTTCCCAAATTTCAAAATTCCATCTTCATATACAAAGTCACTCAATCTCCAATTATTCACAACTTTAATCTTCTTTTCAAACTCCTCATCATCAGCCTAAGAACTTTTTATCGTTTCTAGTAAAGATGGTTTGTCAACTATTTGAAAAAGAATTGATGTTTCACCTTCCATGGTTATTCCCATATACATCTTTACTATATAAATGTATATAGGATCCTTTTCAACTCTAATCTTGTTCAAATCTCCATGATCCTTTCTACTCAAAGCATCTTCCACCTTATTTTCCTTCCTCGGGTGGTAGTTTACAGTGCAATCATAATACTTGAGTAGTTTAATCCATCGCCTTTTCCTCATGTTGAGTTATTTTGTGATAAAATATACTTCAAAATCTTATGATTGGTATAAATATCACATTTTTTACCATATAGATAGTGTCTCCATATCTTCAAAGAAAATATTACAGCTACTAACTCATGATCATGAGTATGATAGTTTTTTTCATGAATTTTTAGCTGTCGTGATGCATATGCAATAACCCTATCATTCATCATAAGAACACAACCAAGTCCTTTATTTGAAGCATCACTATAAATAAAAAACCCATCATTCCCCAATGGTAGAGTCAATATATAACCATTGACTAATCTTCTCTTCAATTATTGAAAACATTCTTCACACTCTTTTTTCCAAACAAATTTTACCCCTTTACCTGTGAGATTGGTTAATGGGTTTTCCAATCAGGCAAAATTCTAGACGAAACGTTGATAATAACTTACTAAACCAATAAAATTGTGTACCTCAGTTATACTCTTCAGTGCTGGACATTCATGGATTTCCTTGGTATTTAAAGGATCAACATGTATTCCATCTTTAGATACGATATGGCCAAGAAAAGAAATCTCTTGAATCCATAATTCAAACTTTCTAAAGTTTCCATATAATTCATTTCTTCTTAGAGTCTTTAGGATAATGCGCAAGTGATTTTCATGATCTTCATAGCTTTTGTAGTATACCTAGATATCATAAATAAATACCACTACAAATTCATCAAGATATTCCTTGAAAACCCTATTCATTAGATCCATGAAGACAGAGGGTGCATTAGTCAATCCAAAAGTCATTACTGTAAACTTGTAATGCTCGTACCTTGTTCGAAATGCTGTCTTTGGAATGTATTCCTTCTTCACGCACAACTGATTGTATCCAGATCGAAGGTCAATCTTTGAAAAATATTTAGTTCCATGAAGTTGGTCAAATAAATCATCAATGCAAGGTAGGGGATACTTGTTCTTTATTCTTTTAGCATTGATCTCCCTATAGTCAATGCACAACCTCATAGATCCATCTTTCTTCTTAACAAAAAGGACATGGGCTCCCCATAGAGAAACACTAGGGCGAATAAATCCCTTGTTACTCAATTAATATAGTTTTTTCTTTCTTTCCAATAATTCCATAGTGGCCATTCTATAAGGGGTATTTGATATGGGCCTTGAACCGGGAATTAAATTAGTGGAAAACTCCATTTCTCATTATGGAGGATGTCCAGGTAAATCTTTTAGAAATGCGTCAACATATTCTTTCACAAAAGGTACACATTCTATTAAAACATTCTTATCCTCACCCACGGTTATTTCATTCTCTTCCTCCCCAATAATTGAATTTAGTTGAGCTACTGTGGGTGGATCTAGATAAGAATTAGGTGGTGACAATTCTGCTCTAAAAATAAGGTGTTCTTTATCGTCGTACACAAAACTAGTAACCTTCTTCTTCTTATAATAATTTTTTTCATCATGATCTGAAATCCAATCCACACCAATGATTATATCAAATTCAACCATGGGTATGGTGATGATATCATCAGATAAAGAACATTTATATGCCCTAATGGGGACGGATTCACAAAACTTTGTTGCAATGATACTTCTCTTAGGAGTTTTGACTGACAACTCCCTTGTTAATTCAAATTGGAAATATCTAATTTTCTTAGAAAAATGGAAAGATATGAAACAATGCGATCATCCAGAATCAAATAAAGCATTTTCTAAACTTGATGAAACCATTAAATTACCTGCCACCACATCTTTCAAAGCTTCAACCTTAGTAGTAGTGATCGCATAAGCTTAGCCTTAATCCCTAATCCTTTTCTAAGGTAAGTCTACTTGGTGCTTGGGACATTAATTTGCATAATTCCCCTTTTCTCTACAATTGTAGCATTCAACATTGACAGTCTCTTTCTTCCCCTTGCAATCACGAGATTGGTGGCCTTTTTCACCACACTTATAATAGACTCTCATTCCCTTCAGACAAGTACCGGGGTGTTTCTTCCTACATTTAATGCATTATGGATATTCAACATTTTCATTATTCCACTTATTTCCATTTCCATAGTGTTCAACAGATCCCTTCTTATCTTTCTTTTCTTTAGAGTCGTAAGACTTAGAGAATTCCTTTTCGGTCTTGATAGCATATGAGACAATGTCTTAATATGACAAGAAGTATTGTGAGAATAATTAATGATGGAGAAATGGTTTCATCCCATTAAATAAAAAATCAATCTTACTTATTGGGTTACGTATATAATCTGCAGCATGCCTCACTAACTGTGTAAAGTTAGCTTCATACTTTGCGACAATCTCTTCATCTTTTTGCCTCAGACTCATAAATTGTCTTTCCATATCTACTCAATGGTCACAAGGAAAGTATTTTTCTAAGAAAAGATCTTTAAACTCCCTCCATTCCATATTTGATACTTCATCATCTTCCTTTGTGTTTTGAATCAATGACCACCATTGATCAACATCTCCAATGAGGCGGTAAACTACCATGACAACTTCTTCCCTTTCACTACTCCCCAAGGGGTGGAATATTTTCTCTAAGGAATTTATCAATTTTTCATCTACTAAAGTATTTTTACTTCCATTGAATGTTTGTGTTTGTTTCCTCATGAAGAGATCTAACATTGATCCTCCACACTGTGGATCAGGGTGCTCTATACGAGTAAGGTTATTATTCCTAACTTGAGTGAGTTGTCCCAGTATGGTGATAAGCTGGCCAGCACCAGTTTCTTCAACAGCTCTAATATAATTATCTTGAGTAGGAGGGAAATCCCCACATAGATTATGTGCATTGATGATGTTTAAATCCCTTCCACTAGGCACCATTTCTAAAAAATGTCATAAACTAAATTAGTTTATGAATCGAAATACATAATTTCAAACTTGTAAAACACTTATCATAAACTGAACTGTTTATGGATATAATCCATAATCTTAAAAACAAATCTTTGAGAAAGTATATACTCATAAACCCTTCATAATTATTTGTAAAGAAAATGAGAATTTTCCTAAGAATATCCCCCGGGAGTGTTGTAACCAAGAGTGCAGTAAGGTCCGTTGTCGTGCACCAGTTCCCAGTCGAGTCTAGCTCAAAGTGGTGTTTTTGGATTTTACCCCTACATATATCTGTACCAGAGTGTCCTCTACCTACTATTATACAAACAAGTATGTATTTCTTAGAAAACTCACAAAATCTCTACAATACCAAAATTCTAGGAAGTTCTTCTATACTAGTCCTCGAAGTCTATCTTAGGGTAATGTGCTCTAGTGAGAGTTTATCTAAATCTAGATTCCAAAGATTGTACTAAAATTCCTATGATCCCAACTGTAATGCCCCGACCCCAGTTACCCAGAGTCGGTGCATTATTACATAACATTGGCATGATACAAGGAAGTCATGTCCTGAAATGCCGATCAGTTTAGTAGCCTTGGAAATACTAGATACATTAATAAGTTTTTCATTACTTTAAAAAAATGAAAAACTAACACAACATAGTCTCCATAGGCCACACTCATATCCCTTAGACTATCCCTACAAGTTAATCATAATGTACTTCTTCGCATCCTGTGAAAAAAAAACATAGAAAGGGATGAGCTCAGATGCTCAGTAAGGATAACAATATATCAGAAACTTTCATAAATAAGAATAAAACTTTAAGGAAATGTATAAGACTAAAACAAAAGACTATTAAACTTTAACATCAACATAATATGGAATATATAAAATCAAATAATTTCATTTACTTATTCACATGGATATTCTACTAGTCCAATAATCACATGCAATATCAATAGCAACTTTCATAATGATGGAATGCATAATGCCAGACTTCATAACCACATAGTCCAGGCCTTGTGCCAAGACTGCAAATAAAATTTTTTCAAGGCCTTGTGCTAAGAATATGGTTTGTCTCATTAGACCTACCGATGAATTGAAGAGATATAGTGGGATCCACCCTTCACTTACTAAGTCCAATGCATTCCTTATATGAAAAGGTTTAAACATAACATAAACATTTGTATTAAAACTAGCATAAGAAATGTCAAAACTTTATCCATAAAACATTAATGGTTTAAAAATAACACATCCATAGTCAAACATATCACAAAACCGTTAATATAATATGGAAGATTAGTATCATAATAAATTAACTTCAAACAAGTTAAAAATCTATCGAAGGATGTTGACATAGATGAAATGAAACTATTTGAAAGAAATGCCTATTTCTATTTTGAAATCAATTAATAGAAAACATTTATTTTGTAAATATTCATATAAGATGGTAAGGGAAGCTTCTATGGTGTTATAATGGCGGAAAATAGCTGCACCCACTGTATAAGCTAAAAAAACATTCTTACCTTAATTTTGTCGAAAAGGTCATAATGTACCCTGTTTGGAAAACGACAGAAATATTCCTTTAAAACTATTTTATAAAAAGTAAAACGAGGGTATAAATGACTTTAACAAATAGTATAGAAAATAGTAAAAGAAATTTGTAATACATTTTTAAGAAACATGGAAATGGATGATAAAAAGGTCCAAGTAGATACTTACGTAAAAACAATCTCGGATAATAAAGAGATTGTGAAATTAACCCTTACCAGGTTCTTTTTCTTTGTCGAGGGTAGGTTAACCTCATGTATAATGGTTAAATATTAGTTATTAAATTATAAAATAACTATATACATTAATATTATATCATATATGATCTTCTAATATTGCTTAGTTAATAATATTTCAGTAGTATCATCATTTCGGGTGTTAACTAATTCGTTTTCCTTTATATGCTTTGATATGTAAGTAATGTTTGTTATGGATATGATGTATATTATTAATTTTCAAAATTATATTAAGTATTTAAACATTATTTTTAATCATCAAATGAAAATTATTCTTGAATGGATAAGATGGGGAATGGATCTCATCGCGTTCATGGAGACGGTAATCTGTATGTACGCATGAGCGACAATATCATTCTTTTGATATTAAAATCGTATATAATTGGATGATATATCATATATAAATAATCATTATCATGTTATATTTATTATTTAAATCATTTATACTCATTATTATACCCATCCAAATGATGAAGTATTTGAATAACATACTACACCACGACGTGGAGACAGTAAGTCATACGTACGCACGTATGGTGACATGTCATTCCTAGGATGGATAAAATAATGAATATGGTTGTAAAATTTTTATAATAACATCAAATTATATAGAAGATAAAGGATTTATTATTTTATAATGGAAACAACAAAGAAATAAGAAGTGGAAAAAGAAAATAACTTGAAAGATGTGATGAAATATTTACCTCTTCTTTGGGTTCTTTCTTTTGATTTGATCAAAAGGGATCCTTATAATGGCTTTATGACAAAAGGAAGGCCTCTAGGATAAAGGGAGTATTGTTGAGATGATATTTTGGCTGGGTTTGGCCGATCCAAATGGCTTCAAAGGTGTGTATTTGAGAGAAGGGGAAGTTCCCTTTTATAAGAAGGGTGAGGGGCACCTTAGGAAAAGATTGAAATATTATTTTATAATAAAATCATTTTCGGTTTCTAATGGATCCAAAATGATTTATTTAGAGGATAAGGTAGGTATGTGTCTAAAACCACTCAACCAATAGGTTTTATACAGTTTTGGGTCACAATATTAACCTTATCTTCTATATTTAACTCTTAGTTAATTAGTTTGACATTTACCATTTCTCTTTGTATTTTTATATTATATGGTTAATTAACCTACTATAAACATCCAAGAGAACCTCAAGTGGTTCATTAATGACATATATAATATTATTTAATACCTTTGGCCAAACTATAGATTTTTAGGAATTGAATATCAATTAATAATATAATATTTGTTTTTAAAAACTCTTTCATGTCAATTTTGACACTATTTACTATTTTGTTTTTATCAAATTCCTAAAAGAATTATTACATGGAAAACAAATAATTTAATCAATCCTAAAATGTCACATTAAACTAGAAAATTCGTGTATGGAATAAAAACTTTAAAATTATATTTATTTTAACAACTATAATACCATTTATTTGATTCTTTCATTAATAAAGAAAATACAGCATCTTCATTGTGTCATAAATAAATTTAATTATTCAATGTATAAAAATTGAAAATAAAATTCAATTATGTAGGAAATTTTTTTATATTTCTAATTAATATTTATATTCTAAGATATAACATATATAATCCTATGTAAAAAAAATTTACTAAAAGATATATGCATATGTCAATTTTTATATTTACATTAATTTAAATAATATAAAGTGTCATTATCACTTACAGGTGGTTCCATGGGGTCCCTAAATCAACCCAAGGATTCCCATGGTAGGAAGTGTATCATAAAATTGGTTTAGAACAATTTTTAGGGTAATTTAATATTATTATTTTTACCCTTATTTACAGGATTTACCCTTTAAACATGGTAAATAAAGTATTTACGGAAGTAATTATTCAAAATTTCTAAAAATAAAAGTTACCTATTTAAACAATTTGGAAATCATGATTCAAAATATGGAATCCATTTTTCTAAATTCAAAATATATAAGTGGCAGAAATTAATTTAAAATTAATTCCCATTGTCAAAACCAAAAGCGTGTTTTTATGAAATAATAACTATCAAAATATTGACACTTGCTTATGTCCAGTTTAAATGTAAAATTACCTCCAATAACAAACATTGGATTAAATGGTAAAAATATAATCTAATTATACTTAAAAACCACTCAATATTATAATTTATCACTCGAAAATATTTTGATTAAAAAAATTGTTTTTAATTAAAATTTGGTATTTTTCACTATTCATCAAAAACTGAATGTTTTCAGAAAAATACCAAACATTCACCCTAATCTAATTTGGATATTACAAGCCCAAAAATGAATTCCATTTTGAAAAAATTTATAAAATTTCAAAAATTGGGTATTACTATTCATTACGGCTAGTTTGATTGGTCGCGATGTTTTAGAATCGTGAAGTTGCGTACAACACAAGCTATTGCATTATTCAATGGGAAATGTACTGTGGAATCTTGTGGTGTTACAAATATTCTCTAAAATTATTCAAAACATTATTCACACTCTTTTTTTCAAACAAATTTAACCCCTTTACATGTGAGATTTGTTAATGGGTTTGCCAATCCGGCAAAATTCTGGACAAAATGTCGATAATAACCTGCTGAACAAATAAAACTATGTACCTCAGTTATACTCGTCGGTGCTGGACATTCTTGTATTTCCTTGGTCTTTTAAGGTTCAATAGATATTACATCCTTAGATAAAATATGTCCAAGAAAATAAATCTCTTGAAGCCAAAATTCACACTTGCTAAACTTCCCATATAATTTATTTCTTCTAAGAGTCTTTAGGATAATGCGCAAGTGATTTTCATGATCTTAATAGATTTTGGAGTATACCAAGATATCATCAATAAATACCACTACAAATTCATCAAGTTATTCCTTGAAAACCCTATTCCTTAGATCCATGAAGACATAGGGTGCATTAGTCAATTCAAAAGGCATTACTGTAAACTCGTAATGCTCGTACCTGGTTTAAAATGTTGTCTTCGGAATGTATTTCTTCTTCATACACAACTGATGGTATCCAGATCAAAGATAAGTCTTTAAAAAATATTGAGCTCCATGAAGTTGGTCAAATAAATTATCAATGCGAGATATGGGATACTTGTTCTTTATTGTTATAGCATTGATCTCCCTATAGTCAATGCACAACCTCATCGATCCATCTTTCTTATTAACAAAAAGGATAGGGGCTCCCCATAGAGAAAAATTTGTGCAAATAAATCCCTTTTTACTCAATTCCTCTAGTTGTTTCTTTATTTCCACTAATTCCATAGTGTCCATTTTATAAGGGTTTTTCAATATGGGCCTTGAACCAGGAATTAAATCAATGGAAAACTCAATTTCTCATTCTGGAGTATGTCTAGGTAAATCTTTTGGAAACACAACAACCTATTCTTTCACAATAGGTACATATTCTAGTTGAACATTCTTTTCCTCACCCATAGTTATTTCATTCTCTTCCTCTACAATAATTTAATTTAGTTGAGCTACTGGGGTGGATCTAGATAAGAATTAGGTGGTGGTGATTCTGCTCTAAAGATATGGTGTTCTTTATCATCGTCATCAAAAATAGTAAACTCCTTATTCTTACAATATATTTTTGCATCATGGTTTGAAATCCAATCCATACCTAGGATTATATCAAATTCAATAATAGGTATCACGGTGAGATCAGTAGATAAATAACATTTATATTCCCTAATGGGGACTGATTCACAAAACTTTGTTTCAATGTTTCTTACCTAAGTAGTTTTGACAGAAAATTCCCTTGTTAAATAAAATGGTAAATATCTAATTTTCTTAGAAAAATAGGAAGATATGAAACAATGCGATGATCCAGAATCAAATAAATCATTTTCTAAACTTGAGGAAATCATTACATTACCTGCCACCACGTCTTTAGGAGCTTCAACCTCAGCAGTAGTGATAGCTTAAGCTTAGCCTTGATCCCTTGGCCTTTTCTGAGGTAAGTTACCTTGGAACTTAGAACATTCAATTTTATAATACCCCCTTTCTCTAAAATTGTAGCATTCAACATTAGCAGCCTCTTTCTTCCCCTTGCAATCACGAGCTTGGTGACCTTTTTCACCACACTTGAAACAGACTCCCATTTCCTTCAGGCAAGTACTGGGGTGTTTCTTCCCACATTTACTACCGGATGGATATTAAAATTTTCCCTTCTTCCCCTTATTTTCATTTCCAGAGTGTTCAATGGATCTCTTCTTCTCTTTCTTTGCTTTAAATTCGTAAGACATAGAGAATTTATTTTCTCTCTTGATAGCCTATGAGATACTATCTTTATACAAAAAAAAGGATTATGAGACTAATTATCAATGGAGAAATGGTTTTAACCCATAAAAGAAATTATCAATATTATTTATAGGGTTAAATATTTAATATGCATCATGCCTTGATAACCTTGGAAAGTTAGCCTCATACATTGCGACATTCTCATCCTCCTTTTGCCTCAGACTCAGAAATTTTCTTTTTATATCCGCTCAATGGTCATGAGGAAAGTATTTTTCTAAGAAAGTATCTTTAAACTACCTCCATTACATATTTGATACTTCATTATCTTCCTTTGTTTTTTGAATCAATAACCACAATTGATCAGCATCTCCAGTGAGACGATAAACTGCCATGACAAATGTTTCCCTTTTGCTACTCCCCAAATCGTGAAATATTTTCTCTAAGAAATTTATCCACTTCTCGGTAACTAATGGATTTTTACTTCCATTTAATGTTGGTGGTTGTTTCCTCATTAAGAAATCTAACATTGATCCTCCACGCTATGGATCAGGGTTCTCTATACAGGTAAGGTTATTATTCATAACCTGAGTGAGTTGTCCTAGTATGGTGATAAGATGATCAGTATCAGTTGTTTCACTAGCCCCACTATAATTATCTTGAGTAGGATGGAAATACCTACATAGATTATGTGTGTTGATACGATTTTCATTCCTTCCACTAGGAGCCATTTCTAAACAATGGAATAAACTAGATTAGTTTATGAATCAAAATACATAATTCCAAACTTGTAAAACACTTAACATAAATTGAACAGTCTATGGATTTAATCCATAATCATAAAAATGTTTTCTTTAAAGAAGTATATACTCAAAACCCCTTTATAATGGTTTGTAAAGAAAATGAGAATTATCCTAAGTATATCCCCCAGGAGTGTCGTAACCAAGACTGCAGCAAGGCCCGTTGTCATGCACTAGTTCCCATTCGAGTCTAGCTCAAAGCGGTGTTTTTGGGTTTTACCCCTAGGTACATCTGTTCCAGAGCCGCCTTTACCTGCTCGTATCCATACAGGGATGTATTTCTTGGAAAACTCACAAAATCTCTACAACACAAAAAATCTAGGAAGTTATTCTATACTAATCCTCAAAGTCTATCTTAGGGTAATGTTCTCTAATTAGAGTTTATCTAAATCTAGATTCCAAGGTTTGTACTAAACTTCCTCTGATACCAACTGTAATGCCCTGACCCCAGTTACTCAGAGTCAGTGTATTATTACATAACATTGGCACGATACAAGGAAATCATGTCCCGAAAGAGCGATTAGTTTAGTAGCCTTGGAAATACTGGATACATTCATAAGTTTTACATTAAATTAAAAAAATGAAAAACTACAACAACATAGTCTCCATAGTCCACACTCATATCCCTAAGACTATCCTTGTAGGTCATCCATAATATAATTCTTTGTAACCTATAAAAAACATAGGAAGGGGTGAGCTCATATGCTTGGTAAGGATAACAATATAGCGGAAAATTTAATAAATAAGCATAAACATTTAAGTCAATGTATAAGACTAAAACAAAAGCCTTTTAAACATGGACATCAATATAATATGGCAAAGGTAAAATCAAATAATGTCATTTACTTATTCACATGGATATTCTACTAGTTGAATAATCACATGCAATATCAATAACCACTTTCATAATGATGGAATGCATAATTCCAAACTTCATAACCACATAGTCAAGGCCTTGTGCCAAGACTACAAATAATATTTTTTCAAGGCCATGTGTCAAGACACTAGTTTGTCTCATGAGACCTACTGATTCATTGAGGAGCTATAGCAGGCTCCACCAGTCACTTATTAAGTCCAATTTATTCCTTATATGAAAAGTTTTAAACATAACATAAACATTCGCATTAGAACTAGCATACCAAAATGTCAATACTTTATCCATAGACCATTAATGATGTAAAAATAACACATCCATAGTCAAAGATATCACAAAACCATAAATACAATATGGAAGTTTTTTATCATAATAAATCAACTTCCAACAAGCTTAATATCCATCAAAGGATATTGACATAGATGAAATCAAAACTATTTTAGATAAGTATCTATTTTTTTTTTGAAATCATTTAAAAGTCACATAATTATAAAAGAAAACATTTATTTTGAAAATATTATTATAAAATTGTAAGGGAAGCTTCAACGATGTTATAACTGTGGAAAATAGTTGCACCCACCGTATAAGTTAAAAAACATTCTTACCTTAATTTTGTCGAAAAGATCGTAAAGTACCTTGTTTGGAAAACCACGAAAAGATTCTTTTCAAACCATTTTATAAAAAATAAAACAAGGTTATAAATTACTCTAACACATAGACTAGTAAATAGTAGAAATGTTTTGAAATAAATTTTTAAGAAACATGTATGTGGATGATAAAGAGGTCATAGTAGATACTTACGTAAAATCAATCTCAGATAAGTAAAGATATTGTAGAATTAACCATTACCTTGTACTTTTCCTTGGTCGAGGGTACGTTAACCTCCTATATAATTGTTAAATCATTGTTATTAAATTATACAAGAACTATATACATTAATATGATATCATATATGATCTTCTAATATTTCTTTGTTAATGATATTGCAGTAGTATCATCGTTTCAGGTGTTAACTTATTCATTTTACTTTATATACTTTGTTACAAAAGTAATGTTTATTGTGTATATTATTTATCTTATTCATATTCAGAATTATATTAAGTCTTTAAACATTATTTTTAATCATCAAATAAAAATTATTCTTGAATGGATACGATGGGGAATGAATCTCATCGCGTTCGTGGAGACGTTAATTTGTACATACGCATGAGCGATAATATCATTCTTTTTATATTAAAATATTATATAATTGGATGTTATATCATATATACAGAATAATTATCATTTTATATTTATTATTTACATCATTTATACTCATTATTATACTCATCCAAATGATGAAGTTTTTGAATAACAAACTACACCACGACGTGGAGACGGTAAGGCGTACGTACGCACGTATGGTGACATGTCATTCCTAAGATGGATAAAATAATGAATATGGTTGTACCATTTTTATAATAACATCAAATTATATATAATATACTGGATTTATTATTTTATAATGGAAACAAAAAAGAAAAAGGAAGTGGAATAAGAAAAGAACTTGAAAGAGGTGATTAAATATTTACCTCTTCTTCGGGTTCATCCTTTTGATTCGATCAAAAGGACTCCTTAATATGGATTTATGACTAAAGTAAGGCCTTTTGGATGTAGGTATGACAGTTGATAGCATATTTGTTCTGGTTTTGGCCGAGCCAAATGGCTTTGAAGGTGTGGATTTGAGAGAAGGGGGAGTTCCCTTTTATAAGAGGGGTGAGGGGCACCTTAGGAAAAGATTGAAATATTATTTTATAATAAAATCATTTTCAGTTTCTAATTTCTCAAAAATGATTTATTTTGAGTCTAATGTGGGGATGGGTCGAAAACCACTCATCCAATAGGTTTTATACATGTTTGGGTCATTATATTAAACTTATCTTCTTGATTTAACTCTTAGTTAATTAGTTTTACATTTACCATGTCTCTTTGTATTGTTATATTATATGCTTTATAAAATTACTATAAACATCCAATAGAACCTAAAGTGGTTCATTAATGAAATATATAATATTATTTAAGACCTTTGGCCAAACCTTATATTTTTAGGAATAGAATATCTATTTATAATATAAGATTTGTTTTTAAAACTCTTTTAAGTCAATTTTTACACTATTTTCTATTTTGTTTTTGTTAAATTTCTAACAGCATTATTACTTCTATAAAAATTCATTTAATAAATACTAACAGGTCACATTAACCTATAAAATTCGTGGATGGCATCAAAACTTTCAAATTATATTTATTTTAACAACTATAATAACATTTATTTGATTCTTTCATTAATAAGGAATATACTGCAACATTATTATGTCATAAATAAATGTATTTATTCAATGTCTAAAATTTATAAATAAAATACCATTATATAGTAAATTTTTTTATCTTTATAATTAATATTTATAGTCGAAGAGATAACATATATAACCTTATGTAAAAATTGTTTTACTAAAAGATATATGCTTTTGTCATTTTTGTATTTACATTAACTTTATTAATATAAAGTGTCATTATCACTTACAAGTGCCTCCATGGGGTCCCCAAATCGACCCAAGGATACCCATGGTCGAAAATGTATCAGAAAATAGGGTTAGAACACATGTTAGGGTAATTTAATATTATTATAATATTATTTGTTTTACCCTTATTTACCAGATTTACCCTTTAACCATGGTAAATAAAATATTTAGTGAAATAATTATTCAAAATATCTAAAAATAAAAGTTACATATTTACATAATTTGGAACTCTTGATTCTAAATTTGAAATCCATTTTTCTAAATTCAAAACACATAA
Source organism: Viscum album (assembly GCA_963277665.1). Classification (NCBI taxonomy): domain Eukaryota; kingdom Viridiplantae; phylum Streptophyta; class Magnoliopsida; order Santalales; family Viscaceae; genus Viscum; species Viscum album. Next base: position 2,055,958,543 of record OY728123.1, on the reverse strand, counting down.
GTGGCAGAAAATAATATAAAATTAATTCCCGTTGTCAAAACAAAAAAGCGTGTTTTTAAGAAATAATAACTATCAAAAGATTGACACTTATGTCTAGTTCAAATGTGAAATTACATCCAATAACAAAAATAATATTAAATGGTAAAAATATAATCTAATTATACTTAAAAACCACTCAATATTATAATTTTTCACTAAAAATTATTTTCATTAAAAAAATTGTTTTAAATTAAAATTTAGTATTTTTCACTTTTCATAAAAAAACTGAATGTTTTCATAAAAATAACAAAAATTCACCCTAATATGATTTTGATATTATGAACCCAAAAATAATGTCCATTTTGAAAGATAAAATTTTAAAAAATTTAAAAATTGAGTATTACTATTCATAACGACTAGTTTGATTGGTGGCGATGTGTTAGAATCTCAAAGTTACGTACAACGCAATCTATTGCATTATTCAAAGGGAAACGTATCGTAGAAGATTGAGGTGTTACATATACTATATTTATTTATAGATAATAAAATAAAAATATTTTTTGGTTGGGAGGATGGACACTTGGGAGTTTTTCTTAAGGAGTGATATAAAGAAAGCATGCCAACGAGCCCGTACCCAAGTGGTAAGGGATCCTTCTTAGCATCCAAGAGACCCAGGTTCAAAACCGGGTGGAGGAAAATTTTCAAGGCACTGTAGAAGTACTGTAGTAGTACTGTAGCAAGCACTGTAGAAGGAACTGTTTGGTACTGTAGCAGTCGGACTATTCACCTGATTTGGGCTTTCGGGCCATCGGTTTGGGCCTACGGTCTCAGGGCCTTCGGGACATCAAAGGCCTTTAGGCCACAGGGACGTCGGGCCATTGAAGACCATGAATTATCCCATCTAACACAGAACAGGCCCCAGATGACGATCAAATCACCAGTAGCAGTCACTAGAAGCAGAGCTAACCAGATTGGAAGAATGAGAGGGTATAGCAACCACCATCGGGACCAGGCACCATGCAGATTTTTACGGGCCAATGCTAGCTGATCAGAAATGTAGGTGGGGAGATAAAGGTAATAAATGATGCAGAAACTGGGGAGGGGAAGTTCTAGTGGGCTGGACCTACAGGTCATGTATTGGGCATAGTATGCCTCTGGGCCTTCGGGTCATGTATTACGAGTCATGTCGGGCCTTATGCCTTGGGCCTACGGGTCATGTATGGGTTCCCCTTCAACCCTTAAAATGGGGATTATCTATAATAAAATAAAAAATAAGTCCTTCGGGCCATTCGGGATATAAAGAAAGCATTATGGTGTGGATTCCCCATATTGGTTGATAAAGGGTAACCCTTGGACTATTCATTGGATGTTTTTTTAGTTATCAAGTGCCTTGATAAATTCAATTGCGTACTACATGATTCCTTAGGTAATGTTGGGTATAGTTCAAATGTGGGATTGGGAGAGGTCTGAGTGTGGGTGTTAGACCTAGGATTCCTATTATGATGATCCAAGGATGTTGTATTAAGTATGTATTGGTTCTTCTGTTATGGAATGGTAATGGTTTTGAAAATGGAATGGTTTTTATCAGAAACATCACCAGATGTCTAGTCCAAGATTAATTTTTCATACTCAGAATGATCTTTATGTACCTTAGGATAAACTATTCAAATCCATTTTGGTGATGTGTCAGCTATTAAAGCTTAGAAGGTTTGGAAATACTCATTTAGAAGTGCTTCCACATGGGTTTCCCCAAATAGCATGATGTGGTCCATGGGGAACCATAGTTATCAAACCTTTTGGATGAAACAAGTGTGTTATAAAGTGTCTTCCATAGATTTTCATGGAATGGCCAGCCCAACTAGTATGTTCTAGTTCAATGGGAATTTAACCATTTTGATTAGAATCAATGATCAAGGATAATTTCCTTAGGTATAATTTCAAAAAAACAATTAAGGGAATGCCCAAGATTCTAAGGACATTATTTTGTAAGAAATTCCAATGGTGGGAGTATGATGACTCAGAATTGACTATTGAAATATAGAACCTATGGCTGGATCACCATAGATTATTTGATAAAATATTCTATGACCTAATCATCTCTCCGGTTAGATAGGATCATGTAAACATCTTCTTAATGTTTCAACTTTTGTTAGGAGCATTAGAATGAGTTTTGACCAGTTTAGTATTTTATTCTCAAAAGAACTTTTAGAGGTGTGATGGGAGTTTAGAAAAACAATACGGTCATTTGAATTTAAATTAATGACTTGAGTAGGTTGAGTGATGTTTTGGTTGTTCCCTAATACTTAACTGGGATGAAAAGTTCTAAGGTGGGGAGGTTCTAACATCCTCTATTTTGGACTGTTTAAGTCTTACCAAAGGAATTTAAATTTTTATATTTATTGGGGAGTGGTTCATTTTGATAATAGTAAATAAAAATAATTTTCCTGGTGTTTGAATATCTAAATATGGTTCTTTCATATTTTTTTTGAATGTCGGTGGAAGTCTTGAGGGTTTGATAAGGCGCTAGAGGAGAATATGTCTTCTCTAATGCTACTGAAATAGGTTGTATAATCTATTCACATCATAAAAATGTTATTTATATTGTCAACAGTACTTGTGTGCTGTGGATAAGGTTTTTATAGTGTAAAATATCCAAGAAGGAATGATCCCCTTTCCTATGGTTTTTTGTCGTAAACCATAGGTTTATGATGTAAATATATTTCTAGGAAGATTAAAAGAGGATAAATAGGGAGACAGGGAATTCATCTAGGATCTCCCTCATATAGCTTCCTCCTCCTCCTCCATTAGGTCTAGTGAGATTATATTCATCTAGAATTAGAATAGAAAATCATTATCCTCATTGGATCACCATCAGGAATTTTTCCACTTTCTCAACTTCTCTCATTCCAACTTGAATCAATGCCTGATAATGGATGAACACAATTTGGGCCACCCCTTTCGGAGTGAAAATTAATTTATCATGTTGGTCTTTGTTTAAATATTGATAAATATATGCATTGAACTGTAATACAGAATATATACTTAGCTACATAACCCATTTAATGTTATGATGTATTCCTTTATTAAAAGGGGGTTAGAATTGAATGTTTTGTTCATGAATCTCCTAGATAACGAAACGCCCTCCTACGTTTTTTCAATATATCACCCTTGAATGTGCTCCTTTGGATCTTACTAATGAGATGTTTATAAGTTATAATTGAATTAATTTGTGTTAGGGGTGTTTCCCATGTCCTTCTTATTAATTATAAAGGAAATAAACTAATTGTATAGTTGAATTGAAAATGACTTATTATACATGATTCTAGATCATGGAATCAATTGTTATACATGATTCCCGATCATGTAATCCCTTGTTATACATGATTCTAAAGAATGGTTTCCCTTATTATACATGATTCTTGGGCATTGGTCCCTTGTTATACATTATTCTTAGGTATGGTGTCTCTTATTATACATGAGTCTTAGGCATGGAGTCCCATATTATACATGATTCTTAGGTATGGTGTCTTGTATTATACATGATTCATGGGAATGTCTTCCCATATTATGCAAGATCCTTGGAATGGAATCCCTTATTATACATCATTCTCTGGCATTTCATCCCTTATTATACATGATCCTTAGGTATGATGTCCCCTTTTTAATGTATGATACTTATATAAAATCCTTACGTGGAAACTTGGGCCTTAGACCATGATTCCTCATTGATGTATGTATATCTTTTCATATATATGTTTACATATATGAATATATATAGATTATGGCATATTTTCAAAGACATCCCATCTTACCCCAAAGAATGTTTCATCGGCCAGGTGTCCTTGTGGAACCTGATCCCGATTTGATTACATTTATATTTACTACACTTCCTTACTACTTACTGTAACTACACACTGCTTATTTTATATTCACAAAAAAGGATTTCATTGGATGATGTTGGTGGTGGACTACTGAGTTTTACTCACATCTTGTTCAAGCCATCGATTAGTACCCAAACAGATATTTTTATTATAGGTCTAGTATTAGACTATGCTCTATGTTGTTTTCATTTATGGACTAGGACTGGACATGGGGGCTTTGAAGTTGAGGATGAGCATGTTCTTGTTCTACCATCTAGAGTTGGATTATTTTATTTATTTATTACTTTGTAGGTTTTTTCCTATTTTATATATTAGTTTTATGCTTCACTAATTTTATTTATGACTTTGTATGTTCATAAATCTATATTTATTTAGATTTGGCCTAGTTATTTTTGTTGTTAATATATGTTGAGTATTTACTTATATTATGCTAGTTATATTATTTTTATTTTTTCCACCATATTTATTAATGATCTAGAGGGTATAGTCTCACAAATTTACAACCTTTAGCCCCCTCGCTACTAGTCAGAATCATTTAGCATATGAGGAGATGCACTTGAGTCTAGGTAACTAATTGGTCCTGCTGGGTCAGGGTTTTAAATTCATGATAGATTACGTTGTATGCATACCATTATGGAGAATTAGAGCTCACCCATTTCTTATATTTCCTACCCCCATTATTTTAGGAAGTGTATTTTGATTGATATATAGGGATATGTAAAAGGGAATAATGTTGTTCTCAAAGAAAAATATATTTTTTATTTTAGGTTTTCAGATGTAATGTGAATTTCAATTATGTATCTAGTTTTATAAAACTACTAAACTACACATCCCTTTAGGATGTGGTCACTTGTATCTAGGAACAATGTAATAATATAACTACTGAATCTGGGCTACTAGGGTCAAGGAATTTTTGGTTTTTATCATTTAAACATTAGTATAAATCTTGTGAATTGTATTTAGGAAAACATATATGAGACAATATAAATATATGACTAACTTTGAGGATAATTATTTGTATATTATAACATCCTAAAGTTTTATTGAGGAATATATAATATGGATTTCCTAGAAATACATCCTTTTTTCGACACTACCAGTGGATGTGGCTCTGTAATAGTTATACCTAGTTTTAATAACTCTAAAAATGGAACATTGTTCTTTGACTCGGTCATCATTTGGTGCATAACAACGGGCCATGTTGCAGAACTACTTTGACACTCTCAGGGGATATGATTTTGTTAATTCACATTCTCTTTACAAACAATCATGAGGTATTTGAATAGATGATGACAAGTAATGAACTACATTAAACCAAATATGTATTACATTGAAAAGAAGGTTTCATTATTTAAACATCTTATAACTGATTATATGGTTTCCCACTATGATTAATGTTCCAAAAACTATGATTTTTTGGTTTTATTTAGGATGGAGTTTGCTAAGAGTTAGGGTGGTGGAGACTATAGAGGAAAGAATTTTTAATTTTCGTCTTGTTATAAATATGGAAATAGACACACGGAAGAATGTATCAAAGGAATACCTAAATAATTATGTGTAGAAAATAAGGGCATAGAGAAACAAATTTATAAGGAAAAGTAAGGATTTCAATGGAGAGAAATAAATTCCATCCTTGATGTCTATTTATAGTGTGTTTTATTAAATGAGGATATCATGGGCATTATATGATTTAATGAAATATTTTAATGGTTAACTCCTTAACCATGTAAGTACATATGTTATACCAATAACTAAAGTAAAATGGTTGAAGTATTCATTTATTGGGATCCAAAAAATATGTTTTTGAAGTATTTTTATAAATAGTATTTTTATTTTAATAATTTTGAAAAATATAATGATTCTGTTAATTTATTAATATTATATGTATTTATCTAATATTAACTTAAGAGTTATGGATACCATCATGGGTTTATATGTTTAAGATTGATCATAGTTTTAAAATCATAAAAACCCCATTTAATGGTTATAAGTGATAGAAATCTAATATGATTAAGATTATTTTGGGAGACTTCTACGATAAATAACCCATGGATTAGTATGGGTTGTAGTGAAAATTTTATTTGATAAAGAATTAATTTACATTGGTTGACAAAAGTTTAAAGGTATTGATTAATCATTTATGTTATGGTCAATAATAGTCAATAAATATTATTGGATTTTTTGGGGAAATAAGCTATATAGAAAACCATGGTTTTTAAAAGGTTATTTGATGATTAAAATTATTTTTGAGTATTTTCATCATATTTTGGAGAATTTAAAAAAAATATTAATATTATTTTGGAAAAATTACAATCCACATGTTGGGTGAGAACTCATCATATCCGGAATGGAACCGGGGCTTGAACCCACAACTGAAGGGTGAAAAAGGTGAAACACTTTCCACTGGAATATATTATGTACTACTTAATGATATATTGTTTTTACTCTAAGTTTTTTATGTAATGATATTAATTTGATGAAATATTTTATAATTTTTATTATTTTTAGGTGATTAATAATTTTTCTGGACACATTTTCTTGAGTTGAGATACATATATAACCATTGGGTTTAACATAAAGAATTAATTTTTAAGAATTATATTATGTTTTTAGAATGTTAAGATGAATGGGTTTAGGTATACATACTTATACAAAGGATTATGGTGAATATTGGGTGTTACTATTGCAGTTTCAGAATTAGTATATTATATTGGATAACTTGAACTAACCGTTTCTGATTTTGGTAAATATTTAGAGACTGATGGAAATACTTTTAACTCTTTTATGGATCTTATGATCAATTAAAAGTTAATTTTAGTGCATCCAACATAAAAAAATAATTTTGGATATTAATTTCTTAGAGTTATAAATGAAGTGGAAGTTGATCGAAACACAACAAATGGATGCAATTATGCTTATGAAATAAAAATATAACATGTAAGAATATTTTCTGGTGTTATCCATCTTGATAGTAAAATAATACTTCAAATTTATGAAAAAAATATTGAAATAAAATTGTTTTACATTTACCTTCATTTCTGATTAATAAATATTCTTTTTCACACCTAATTTTTTTATGGATTTTTTATTGTTATCTTTCTCTTGATCATTCTCTTTCTTGTGATCAATGATCTCTATCACTCTTCCGAATTATTTATAATTGTATTCAATGTCTTGTTAATTTTTTCCTACTAGTAAAACTAGTTATATATTATTCTAGATGAACTTTTTATTTATCTTTATCACTTTTTAAGAGGTTGTTTTATTAACCCTTTTATGATGTAGGTTTTCCACAAATTGAATTTTCAAACGTCAAACCCTTGTTTTCCAAAAGTATGTTTAAATGGAAAGGATGAAATCTATTGAAGTGTGGAATAATGTAACACCCAGAGACTTAAAAGTATATTTATTTGGAATAAAATTTAAACTCTTTGATGAATTTTTTCAAATGAAATACAAATAGTTTAAAATAATAACATTATATTTGATAGTATATATGACACGCACCACCGAGCTTAAATACCTCAGAAATATATTATTTAAATATGACCATTATAACCTAGTTGTTAAAATCATAGGTATGAATAGGAATAAAAAAATTATGAAACTTATATGGCTAATAAATTTACTAAATAAATTCATTAGTTATCGACTAATAATAAATAAAAAAATCATTTTAAAGTAAAACAATATTGGGTTGAAAAGCTTTTTTTATGTGTGCAAAGTTTTTTCATCATAATGAATTAAATTATCCACTATTGGTGAATGAATTTAATTAAATTTATATATTATATACTCAAAAAAATGTTTTATCATCCATATAATATTTTTTCTAAGCATGATATAAGAATTAACAAAATTTTGGGCATAAAATTATGTTTTTCTAGAATGTTGTTCTATCATGTTTTTTATGCTTATTTTAAAATTAAAATTTACCATTTTTATAAATTTTATTTAAAAAAATTAATTTGGAAATCATTATTTATAATTATCATTGACTAATTTTTTAAGAATTTTATAAAGGGATTAGTTTTTCAATGAATAGTGAAAAAAACACTGATTTTTATTGAAAACTACATTTTCATTTAAATAATTTAAAAGGATACATTTTGTTTAAAATTATTTTAAAAGTAAAAAGTGTTAAATTATATTATCATTAATCCAATTTAGGTTATTGTAATAAATTTTATATTGATTTTTGATATAAAAACATTTTATACATCTGAAAAAAAAAATCTTTGGAAATCTTTTCTCACCACGTCTTCTAGATTAACATTAAATTAAAATCTTGGTAATATATGAATTGAATTTAGAAAAATGGATTATATATTTTTAATAATAATATTTAATATTATATAATAATTTAAACTTAATTTTATTTCGTAAATAATAGTAAAATAGAAAAACAATTAATGTGGTTAATGTTAAAACAAGTTTATGAGTAGTTATAATAAGATGATAAGAGTTAAAATGACCTAAAAATTGTAAAATTACTATTTTATGGCCATATTTAGATATTAAATAATATAATTCTTGATAATTATCCATTTTTTATCCTTTTTCCATTTCAATAAGGTGGGTATAATTTATTCTTTTAAAAAAATTCTAAGTGTATCTTCTCTCCACCCACTTATAAAATTCCCACCTTCTCTTCACTCTTAAAAATCCATTTGGTTTAAAAAATCCTACCCAAATCCATTCTTACTTCCATCCCCGTGACTTTTATTCCTTTTTGTATCATAAAACCAATCTGTGATGTCATTATTTATAAACCTACAGAGGATGTCTGATGAAGAGGTATACTTTTTAATCATTCATTTTAATTTTATTTTTTACTTAAATAAATAAAATATACATATAATAATAAAATAAAAAACATTATATACCATATACATATATGTTATTATGTTAATTTCATTCCCTATATCTATCACCTCATCTATAAAATAGTAAATGAAATCATTTATTGTGTGTACGGAGGACTACCGCATCACAAGCCGATGTAATTCATTTTCCATAACTACCTATCAAGGATTAATATAATTATGGACTTAATTTTAATATATGGTAATTATTAAATAATTATACTTTTTTAATTATAATATAGAATATACCTTCTTACCTTTCAATCCATTGGAAAATTATAACATCGCTCATTCGTACGTGTGGACTACCACTTCCATAAAGTGATGTGATATGTTTCTCATTTTATTTTGACATGGATGGTAATAACGAAATATTAAATGAATATATGTGTTATATATTATACAAAAATGATTTTATAAATTTTGTTTAATTCTTACATTTCTTTTGTTCCATCTTTCAATAAAATGAAAACAACATTAGTGCATACATATGTCCTACCATCTCCATGAATGGTGTAATCCATTTTTTTATCCCTCGTTTTGAATAATTATATAATTAATATATTTGATATTTATATCTTGTTTAAAATTGTGGAAATTATGGAATCATGAACAAATTACAAGGACCAAAACTAAAAAACCAAAACATACATGAAAAACAATATAGTTATCACCAAAAATAGTGATTTTTACAAAGAATTATTAATAAATGGGTGATAAAAAAGTTATTAGAAAATCATATATGGTATAATATATATGATTATTTTTACCCAAATGATTTATTAAAATAATTTTTACCAAATTTATAATTTAAAAAAAGTTGAAAGGAATCTTCCGGAATTTTTTTGAACATGGTACTTCAAACCTTTGTACAATAGTGTGAAAGGAAAACTAGGGAAGTCCAATCAGAGGTAAAAACCTATGACTATTTATCAAAGGAAAAGAAAAATTACATATAGTAAGGAAATGGATGATGGTAGACAGATTTCCCACATCCAACCGGTAGTCTCAACAAGAAATATGCAACTACATATCATAAAATTCACACCCCTCACCTCATGCATAATAGGGTGCTTACTTCATAATTTACAATTCCCACTCTGAATGTGTTTCATACTAATTCAAAATCTTGACGTACTTATTTCGTAGATTCAATTGATCTAAAGAGAGATGATCCATATAGGATTTCTAATCAATACAGACCTTTTTAGGATCAGGGATAGCCCTCTTTCCTTCTTGGAATAGGACCTGGTAGACACTATCCTTGGCAGGTTAGAATAGTCTTTTCTCAGCCTTCTCCTTAGAGGAGCTGTCAGAAATCCTTCACTTTCATACATAATATTCTTTTAACCTTTAACAATATCACTATAGGAACATACTACAATGCTTCTATAATTTTCTTTATCACTATCAGAGACATTTCCCCATTTTCCATGGATATGTACAGAGACATAATTTTGGCATCCATCATTTACTCCCAACAAATAACCATTTAAAGCAGATAGTTGCCCCCCCCTTAGTATCAATCAAGGATAAACATTGGTAGTACACCATAGCGTCTTGACTATCATGGGAATCATTCCTCATTGCATCCTATACAATAATATCATGCTGGGTTGTGGAGTCCAAATACATACTCATGTCATCATGCACTTGATAACCTTCCTTCACATGGGGTATTCTCTCATTCTCTAATCCTTAAAATCGATTACAAGTCGGTACAATAACCTACAACTACTTCTAATTTTCCTACAAATACCTCTCTTACATCCCATTCAAGTTTCTAAAATTATCAACTGGATCTCCCAATAGAGAAAGGTATACATCTCCACCTGAGACTTGTGTAACCACGATCATTGAACCATCTTCACAAATCACATTTTCTAAAGGCTCCTCATTAACATATTCTGACTGTGGAGGATAAGTTCCCACATCATATATCAATGAAGGAACTTTCTCAACCCCAAGATCATGATTCAATTGATCAAAAACCTAACTCACTATCAGATCTAGTGGCATCCACTACACCTACTTCAGAATATTAGTATGTGCGGTGGCTTCAGTGTGATCAACATGCTTCACCTCCCGCTCAACACATGACAAACTTTGCTCCTCAACCACTGCACAACCAATTGAAATCACCCCCACTCATGCTACCTACTAATAAGAGACTCCAAGATCAGTTCAACCTTGACCTATCAACCACACAGGACTGCGCCTAGAAGAACATATAGAGTATAATCCCTTAGTGCCAAACTAGTAGCATCATAGCTACTGGTACCCCTCTTCTCCACCACCTATGAGATCCCATTCAAACTTTTGCTGCAACATACTGACTCCAAGTGACCAAACCAACCACAAGCAATACAGAAAGGCATCCATGACTCAAAAATGACTCCTTCTTTCCACCGAAATTCCTTTCCATCTGTGATCCAAACCAAGTTCATACGAAGAATTAATTGGACTCAAAAAGTGATGGGTGGGACCTGCTATATCCCCTTAATGCATCAGTAGATCTCATTAGATAAAATAGCTAGGTTTTTTTATTCCTTTCCCATTTATATAATATTTCTTGGAGTGAGGCCTTGATAATATTTTTATGAAGCGTGAAATTATACATTCCATCATTATAATATTATTTATTCATTATTATGTGATTATTTAATTAGTTATAATTTTCATGTATAAGTTTCTGGATTAATGATTTTTTATATGGAATTATTTTATTCAATATTTATTCCTGTAATATTATTATTCATGTTCATGTTATTGATTAAAAAAAGTGTTTTTAAATTATATACCTTTCCATATTGATTATGACTTATGTTTTCATGGTATCTTCTACTATATGCATACCATTATTGATCATTATATCTTAACCCTTTCTTAAGTTTCCTTTCCCCATTATGATAGGAAATTAATTATGATTGATATTTAGATATATGCTAAATTTTATAATGGTTTTATCAAAGATAAATATATGTTTTATTTATAGTTTTAAAATTTAATTTGAATTTCAAGTATATGTCATGTTTTTCTATACTAATAAACTATTCAATCCTTTGGGATGTGATCGCTGATATCTAAAACTAATTTAATTAAGTATCCAACAAATATGGTCTACTAGGGTTGGGTTCTTGACACTTGTTACCTATAAGGAGAATCTAAAATGGTTAAACTTGAAAGCATAACAAATCAAGAAAATAGACTTGTCTCTTTGTGACCATCCATCACCACCAACCCATATCACTAAGAAGGAGAAAATGAACAAGAGAAGTTGGAGAACTACATGGCAGCCTTCACTTTACTTATTTCCAAAAAAACATATATATGTATAAACCCAATGGAATATGAAAAGTGTGATACAAACACCCATTAGGATACCAACATGAATCTTTTTATAGTCTATCTCCATGAAAAAATTAGATATATCTTTAAAACAAAACATGTTTGTAAAGAAATATCAAATGAGAAACATTTTAAAAAACATACTTTGGTTTCCTTTAAATATTTTCAAGCTCATATAAAATGATAATATGAAAATTATATTTAAGAAAGTGTAGCGGGAATAATCATAGTAATCCATGGAAATAACATACAATAAACATGTGAGTAATCAATATGAAACCATACCATCATGTATGAAACCAAACATAAGTTGGGTTATATCCTATGGGAATATAAACTCATTCATTTGAAGGAATAATAATCTATGAATACCAAGAATCCTTCTGATGTTGAATATTTTCATGATCTATTGAAATAACATGAGTAACCCCTAGTGTTTACACACTCACTAAGGTTTTCATATATTCATAACCTACCACACCCAAGGTTCCCAATGTTTTATGTTTTCAAAAAATAATTAAGTAAACCATGATCACAATTTTATAATAAAATCCTAGAAAAGAATCACCTTTCATATGCATGAAAATACATTTTAGTGTTTGTTTCTGATGCTTTCGTCGGGGTGTGCACATCTGTCTATTTGAGGAGGACGACGAGGGTGCAATGACTATTTCCCTGAATTCCTTCTTTCCAAAGGTGGGTGACATTTGTTCCTTATTTAGGTATGTTTTCTCCTTGATCAAAATAGGATTATGGGATGTTGGTTCCTCCTTTTGTGGATTCCTCCTCGGAACTCGATACCTAGTTTGGGTCTCCATTAATGATTAAGATGTTGTTTGTGAAAATCTTCCAAATTCCATATCTACATGGACTTCAGTTAATTACACAGCTTCTGTTGGGACATTCCTAGGGGTCCAGACAGATTAGAAACCTTCGATCGAGGGAGTTGTCAGGTTGGACATCACTGGCGTGTCTGAACGCTGGAACACTAGCGCGTCTGGGTTTATTTCTTTTATTATAGGGATTCTTAAGGGAGTGGAAGCCCATGGAATCCCACATCAAATGTGGGGAATTCTATGCCATAGGAATGTATCTGAGGTTTTCCTCAGCTTCCCATGTTTAACACAGGGTATGTCGTAGGTTTAAAGTCACGTCGAGATGGATCGAACTGATCAGAACACTGACTAGAGTAGATCAGATGGGTGAAACCCCTGGAGGGAACACTGATGTTGGGGATAACGCATGGTTAGTTACCCAGTTTTTGCTAAAGGGAATGGGAAATTAGGTTTCTTGATCCCACCAGGATGTGGCAGCCCATATAAGAACCAGGATGGGTGATGGAGGGTTGAGAGTTGATGAAGAATGGAATGGAACTGACATGAGGATGACAGTGAGGTTGGGCTTGAGTCTCAAAGAGACTTCTTATGTATCCCCATGGTAGGGAATCAAAGTTTTCATAGATTGGTGGGATGATGGGACACCTGAGTAGGGAGGCCCGTATGAAGAGGATCTGGAGGAAGTGGAACCTCCAGGTTGGGGGCGTGAAATTGGGGTGCGTGTGGAGGACAGCAACCTAATGACATGCTGGGGGATATGCGTGATTAGTAGCCCTAGAGTTTTTTTGATTCCAGATGGGTAGACCAGAAATGTGGGTCCCAATGGAGGGGACTAAAACGGCTTACCACTTGATGGGGTCCTAATGGATTACTACTGGATGGGGTCACAATGGCTTACCAATGGGTTGGGATTGCAAGGGATTAACACTAGATGGGGTCAAAACTGCTTACCACTTAATGGGGATCACAACTACTTACCATAGCATGGGGTTCACAATGTCTTACCACTGAACTCGGTTCACAACGTCTTGTATCTAGATAAGCAATCACAATGAATTACCACTGATTGGGGTTCCAATGGCATGATACTGATTGGGGAACAGTTTAACGTCATGTGAGACAAAAGGGGAATACAGTTTAACGTCATTTAGGATGGGGTTGGACTGACGTGAAGTATTCGGGACCAATGGGTGTGGTAATTGAACCTTAGGGATGCTTCCTATTTACCTTGACTTGGCAATGATCAAAGTCTGCATAGTTTGGGATGGTTTGGTGAACCGACGTCAAGTCGTCGGGACCAGTGGTTTTTGGGCTTGAACTACAAGGAGGATTCCTACGTACCTTTCCTTGGAAGGATCAAAGTCCATGTTGTTCAGATGAGGTGTTGGTGAACCGATGTGAAGAGGTTCCGGACCAATGGTTGTTGGGCTTGAACCTCAAGGAGGCCTCCTACGTACCTTTCCTTGGAAAGGTTCAAAGTAAACATAGTTCGGGGTGGTGTGGGGATTACACTCTAGGCTTTCCATATAGGGTGTCATGGTTGATACTTACTCTAAGCCCATGTAAGTCATTCTTGCTGTGATAAACAATAGGAAATGAAGACCTAATTATCAAGTCGCGAAAGGTGCATCCATGGGAAGTGGAGTGGGGATTACATGTGGTTAGCGTCCCAAAATGGAAACACAGGCTTACACGTGGTTAGTAGCCCTGGGATATGGAGATTGGGACTTACTCTAGGGTGGAGGCCTGGTGGTGAAAAAGCCCAAAGGGAGAGGGATTTGGCACCGAATAAATGAGGACTCTGGTGCCCAACCCCCCCCCCCCCCCTTCTGGTTTTTGGCTAGGAAGAAGATAGGAGAAATAGAGATGTTGCCTCTCACAAGAAAGGCTAGGGGCTTACACCAAGATGGTTACCATTTCCTCGCGGATAGACGCTGCTCCAAAAAAATAGGATCTCATTCCATGTGAGGAAGATCTCACTCCCATGGAAATGACCAGGTGTAGATAATGTCTGGCATGGGGCACCCCGCATATGATGCACGGTGCGGGTTCACAGTTTAATTTCATGTTCTGAGGATGATGGTTCTTGGCAGTTTAACATCCTATAGCTCGGATGAAGTGGGTTCACGCCACACCCCTAGGAATTACATAACAGATACACACCCTTCCTTGGGTAAGGGAAGGCATCAGCAATGCCCTAGAGAGGGGGTGTTATGGAGTGATCCATTGAGGGGTCCACATTAGTGTGGCTATGCGAATAAACAATAGCTGTTATCGTTCCTATGCAAAGAACCATGAAGAGAAGCAACACAATTGGAAGTACTGCCAAAGGAACTTTGAAATCACTTTGTGAAAACCTAGAGGGTCACATGAGAAAAGGATTTTTGGAGTAAAGGGGTTCATATGTAGAATCCTTGTGAAGATATGGTGCTCCATGTAGCGAAGGGGCTTCACGAAGGGGTGTGCTTCACGAAGTGCAGTGTCCTAGCCTAGGCATAGGGAATAGGTGCATATGGAAGGTGCTTCGTGAAGTGAAAAATCATTCACAGAGTAGTTCTTCATGAAGTAAGGGTGCCTTGCAAAGCATAGCATTGCGAAGGAATTCACTTTGCTAAGAACGATGTCCTTTCCTTGGCATGTGGGTCACATGTGCATTGGGGGTATTTCGCAAAGCATAAGTGATCTATGAAGACCCGAGTCCCCTTGGGGATCCCCTTCTTTTCCAGAGGCCTGTGTGATCCGTGAAGGGCATCCCTCTTTGAAGAGGGGTTGAATTCAAGCAAAGAGGGAGTCGCTTCATGATGCTAAAGTACCTTGAAAAGATCATGGTTCGCAGAGCTGAAATTTCTTCATGATTTGAGATCTAAGAAGGTGAAAGGTAAAAGGATATGTCCTTTGGGATCGAGGGGAGCCTGGTATTTATATGCAAGAGGTATCACAAATTAGAGCATTCTGAGCATGAATACACGTGGCATTTTGTCGTAATCACGAAGCCTTCCGCCTCCTTGCTCCGTGGTGGATTCGCGAAAATCAACCGTGTTAATAGAGACACCCACCTCCTTGCTCCGCGGCGGATTCTTGAACGTCAAATGGGTTCGTGGAGCCTCCCGCCTCCTTGCTCCATGGAAGCTTCACGAACATCAAATGGGTTTGCGGAACCTCCCACCTCATTGCTCCATGGAAGCTTCATAGAGGGGATGATTTGCGCCAGCCGTGGTGCTGCGGGGACTCTGCAAAAAAGCTTTACAAGGAATCCTGTAAGTATTTCTGTTTGTTCTTGTTCTTCCAAAATTTTGGTGCCAACAAATGCCCCCCCTTAGACTAGGAGTTGAGGAGAAAGTGAGGGTCAAAATCTGAGGGTCAATTTCCAAAATTCCTCAGTCAATCATGAATTTGTCTCATGAAGGAGGATTACAAAGCGGAGAGGTGACATGCAGGGTGAGCACGCAGCAAATCTCACCGCAGTTGGATGTGTCGGGAAGCACCAGGGGTCCTCACCTATAAATAGGGGAGGCTAACCTCTCTTTTTTCCTTTCTCATCTCTTCATTTTGGCATTTATCACTCTCTATTTGTGAAGCTCCATGTACTCTGTGATTTCTCTCTGCAAATTGGACATTCTGCTTTATGGTGCACAGTGAGTCTTTGACTTTGTGACGGTGCACTCTGCGGCTTGCATCTGAAGGATGGGGTAGGGCTCCACGAACTGCCTTCACAAATGAACTCCATGAACTAACTCTATGAATGATCTCCATTAAAGAGCTCCACGAACCAAAACCAAAAGTGCCCCAACTCAAAAACCGAATGGATCACCAAGAGGCTTCCAAAGGGGTCCTTGTGGATGCTTCCTGGAGGGAGGATATGGCTTATATCTTGGGTATAAGGGAGTTTGTGCAAATCCATTATGACCCTAACTCGATGGTGGCACTGTTGTAAGAAATCTGGAAGAACTGCCCACTGCGCAAGAGGCTGCCTCTGTATGGGTTTGGCTTGAGGGATGACGTCTTCATCCCTGAAGCAAGTAGGGATAAACCAGCTTACTGGTTCAGGAGAACACTGTGTCAGTGCCAGTGGTTCAGGGCAGCTGACGGCCATTCATGGGAAGAGTTCATGCCTGTCAACGCTGACTTTATGCACAATCATCTAAACAAAATTGATAGGATGGAAATGAAGCCAAATACATCTTCCTCATTGTACCATACTATCTTTAAGGCATCCCTGAGGAACCTGGAAAAGGGGTGGTCTGACTAGTGGGACCTATTCCAGGGAGGTAACTTCATAGACAACTGGGCTCGGGCCTACTGGGTAGGTGCCTCGTGTGAGGAATTCAGGGAAATTTTGAGAAGAGTGGGCCTATATGAGGTATCTTGGGCCTCCTAATTCAACATCTATCATCCAAAGAAGCTAATGCTGGAGTTGCTGATCAAATGGTCATCGAGGACCAATACCTTCCACTTGCACCATGGAGAGGTCTGCATCAGTTGATGATACCTGTATCAGATGTTGGGGGTCCCAATACTGGGGGCGATGTATGATGAGTTCCTCCCTATTATGGGTGTGTGGGAGTATCCGGAGAAAATGACACCATTGGCGATGGCGTTGATGAACCTAGTACTGGGAGAGGAAAAGTAGTCGGAGTGGTATGTCCACTTCAAACGGTGGTTTAAGTAGTTCTTTAACTTCTTGGAAAATAAGCAGTTCCCTGTGAGGCCTCAGACCTTCTCGAAGGGGGCTTAACGAGGCAAGGAGCACTTGTAATGGTAGCGTCAGTACCGAGCAACAACCGGTAGTTAGGTTTGATGAATTCATTGCAGCGCTCATCTGTAGTTGGATCCTGCTGATGAGAGACACAAACATGGGCATGCAACGGAGCACGTTTATCCCATAATTCATGTTGTCAATAGGAGTACGAGTCAACCTCGGGATCCCGATGCTCGCCAAGATGTACAAGATGTTGTGGCATATCAGCAAGGGGAAGAAGCCACAGATGATATGTGAGCCATTCCACCTCTTATATGGGTGGATAGTAGTGCAGGTCAGGGGGATGTATGAATATCCAAACCCCATCTCCCCTCCAAGATCAAACATTCTCCTATCCATTCTGAATGCCATAGGGAGCTTACCAGCCATGCTTACTATGCAGTCGGTACAAAACTGGGTCTGGAAGGTAGAAGAGTCTAACTTTCACCCATTCTCATTTCCAATAGGTGTGTTCATAGATGATGGCTAGGGAACTTAATATCATCGGTCCTTTCCAATGGCCTTTCGAGGTGGAGTCCTAGTGGAACTGGTGGACCACGAGCCCCTCTGCAAGCCGTACACCCCGCACCGATTTTAAAGGAAACTTCTGTGTATGCATAGGTTGACTCAGCGGGTCTACTTGGGGGTGCGCCACGAGGATCACCCATGTGTAATGAGGCAGATGTGGATCATGTTCACATTGGAAGATGGGAAGATGCGGAATGAGCTGCCTCCACCCACGGTTATCTTCGAACTGGTAAAAGAGTCTACCAAAATCAGGGAGGCGGCCTACCCTAGGGAGATGCTGAAGCAGCCAACCATTCGGTCCAATAATGGGGTGCCACTCGAACCTCAAGATCGGGGCCAGAAGGCGGCAAGGACATCTTGTGGTGGCGGGGCTAACATGTCTTCAAGGCCCGCACTAATTAAGGGGGAGGCTTCGGCACCAGATCCAGCGGCGACAGAAGACCCGACGGTCTCAAAATAGAAGATTTATCTAGAGGGGAGGCCACCAAGAGGATTCCAAAAAATATCCACCTCGGCTCCGAGGAAGCGGCTGCACCATATAGACATGCCAGAGAATACTATCTTCTTGGAGGCCGGGGACATCTGGGATATCAACATGCAATTCCTCGGCCCCTCCGAGATGTGTCAACACCTAAACCATCTCTGGATGGATTTTCTGGGAATTAGCCTCATTAGGGATAGCTTTGTTGTATCCCAGGTCGAGGAGGATCAATACCTGACTGAGTTGGAGGACTTCCTGCACTCTCAGGGTGCCTCGCATCCAATGATAGACTGAGTGAAGGTGTTGTTGGATCCAATGGTCCCTCTACAGTTGTAGGCTATATAATTGAGGGAGCGCTTCCCTTTGCTGGAAGAATCAGATGAGTCCTCCTGGGGGGAGGAGGCTGATAGAGGGAGTCCATTGTAGGAGGGTGAAGTTGGTGATTCGTACCCATAACATGAAGAGTTTGCAGAGGCTCTCGAGGTAAAACCTTGAGTCCCTTCCCCAATATCTTCGTCCAGGCTACCTTGGACCCCTCACTAATATTTAAACTATGCATAAGGGCCTCATACGCAAAACTCGTTCTTTCCCCTCAATAGATGCATATGTGGGGCATTCGGGATCTATGCCAGTGGCTATGGAAATTACCTCATCCAGTGAGGCCAGGACACCCTAGGGGGTTCCTCCAGAGTTTTCAAACATCCCAAAAATATACAAAGGGCCACGCCTCAGTATCCCGATGGTAAAAATCCAGGAACAAGACCGTGAATTCGATATCTGTAAGTTTCCTTTACAAAATTCATGACTACCACCCATTGACGAGACTAAATGACATTCATGACCTTTTTGGTATGCACAGTTCTTCAAATGGTGTGGGCTACCTTGGCTAGGTTGGTTGGTACTTCTATAGGTGCCTTTCCCAAGGGAATGCCAGTGGTCGTGGAGGCAGATATCCAGTCCGACCAAGATGTGATGGTCTTGATCATTGGTGGGACCGTTAGCAGGGCTCAGCCTGAGATTATTGAGGTGGGATCCAATGATGAAGATCGATCAGACAGCACAGGCCCTACCATACATGATCAGACACCATATGCAGACCCTTATGATGAGTTCTTGGGGGTATTCCCCAAATATGAGCCTGCTAACCCTGCAAACTAAAATGATACAGCCTCTGATGAAGAGGATAACAAGACAGCCTGTCACCGGTTATAGAATTTGATCAAGCGCTTTATCGATGACACCCCTCAAGCACAATGGATAGACTAGATGGAGAGACTTCATTCACAACTGCATGAACTGTGCACTGGGGGAGTGGATGCCCAGTGTCCCGACATGCATGTCTGAGATCTCATGGTGGAGAAGATCTAGGAATATGACCATGGCCTAGGTGTGTGTTGGAAGTGGAGAAAGACGGTGAACATCAAGAGGCTCCAAGAGGCTGAAAACAAGATTCAGCGATTGCACATCCAGGAAGATGAACATTATGCTTTACTCAACATGAAGTCAAAGATTATATCGCAGTTGAAGGCCCAGTTGGAAGAGGTTGAAGAGTGCATGAGGCAAGCCTCCGAGGAGATGACCATTATCCGAACCAATGAGGAGCGGGCCCAGATCGCAGCTGACGAACTACGCCCCATTACTGCTGAGGAGTAGCGGGAACTGAACAGGCAATAGCGAATCTTGGAAACCACAAGCCATAGGGTGGCAAAGCTGCAACACTCTTTTGATAGGGTCAACCCCTCCATGAGAGTAGTCGATCCTCGGGTACAGTGATGCATGTAAATTTTGAATTCACCTTCATGTTTGATTATTCATGCTAGATGCATGCATGAGTTCTATTACTCATTTTTTGTATAGTGCATTTCTGTTACATTCATGTAACATCCAGCGATCAGTCAGTAAGCTCAAGTGGGTCGGGCCTGATGCGAGAAACAAGGTATGACCACCTTGCCATTTCATATGAATATAAGAGTTCAAACCAAGATCCGGGCATCTGGGGTTTGAACAACCATTTTGGATTTCCAGGAAGAACGGGAGAGGCTCGACAGGAGGACAAGGGCCTCAGAACAATTAACATGTCATCTTCCCAATGTGATCTAGTGCACGAGTGGGGTAATTCCAGGGGCGTTTGGAATCAACCCAAACATAAGGGAGTGGAAAGTGTGGATCATGATACCCCAAATTCATAACACTATGGGGGTGGCGTGACAATGAAGGATAACCACTGACCATGTTCAAAACACAGTATCCTTATTGCATTATCCTGAAATGGAGATAATAAATGGGGGGTGATCATTTACTATATTCAAAACATGAGTCCTGACTCGAAATGTCATCAATTAGTCTTCCATAACATTGTCTCAGGACAGTACACGAGCCATAGGCCAAGCATCCATACTATTAGGTGGTTCTTTTAGACGTCAAAGATGAAGAGGGTCTAAATAAATGGCATGAAAAGCATGGATTGTGGAGTGATGGGTTGTTCGAATGGAGTCCAAAACTCTTGAAATCGCGCCACTATGGTGGAAACACACTAGGCGGGCATATATATCTAATCAGGGATCAAACATACTTCCGAGCAAGACCTCTTTGGCAAGGACATGGAATGCTCTATAGTTTTACGTCATACTAATAAGGATGATAGACGTGTAGTTTAATTGTCGTACGGTGAGGACGATGCACATAGTTTAAAGGTCATACTCCTTGGACCAGCATCGGGCCCGAGGGGCTAGAAGAGTCAATGACCCTGATGTTGGGCCTAAGGTGAAATTATTGGGTGTCGCTACGTATCCCATAAGGATGAGAATCAATCCAAACATAGTTCTGAGAGTCGAGTTTAACGTCATGTGGGAAGATGAAAGGCATGTGTGGCATGGTTGCGCCAGTAAAAGTCCTACCAGAACTACTAAGCCCACATGAGTCATGATAGATGTGGGAAACAAGGAATAGTGAAGGGACTTTCCTATCCCAGGAAGGCACATGTTAGGGGAAATGGGACGCTAGGTGAATGATGTCCCAATAATGTTGACCTTCCTGCTTAATGCACCTAGATGCGCGAAGGGGTAAAGCTGAGTATGTTGGAATTCCACTTGAAAATAAGGAAATGGAAATATGTGAATCATGATGCTCGATATCTGGGAAAAAATGATGGTGGTATGACGATAGGGGATAACTATTGACCATGTTAGAAACACAATATTTGTTTTGCATTATCCTAGAATGGGGACAGACAAATTTGGGTCGATCGCTGACCATGTTCAAAACATGGGACCTATCGAAAATACCGTCTGAGGTCCTCAGGGATGTTATCCCAAGACGGTAGGTAAGATAATGTTGCATGAGACCCGGCTATAAAGGGGTTCCCTTCAGATGTGGAAGAGGATGGGGATCCAAATAACGGGCTCACAAGCTTAGACATGGAATGAGGGAATATCCCTATGAAAAATCCACACTTCTGGCTATTTGTCACAATGTATCTGAGTATGACAAAAAGAAGTATCAGATAAAGGGAGTCGGGTCCCTTTCCAAGGACAAGGGTCATGGGGTCACATGCTTCCAACTTAATGTCCATTGGATGGGACATAAAGGGGGCCTGATTTAATGAATTTTGCGTAGGGTGGTGAAGTAGCCAAACCCAACTCATAGTTCCCATAGGGAGATCTTAGTTTAGAGTCATAAACTCAGACCAAGTTGGGAAAAGAAATGGGAGGAACATGGTGTGGTCATTGAAAAATCTGATGTGAATAAGAACCCAAGAGGTACTCACAATACCACATGCTCCCAAAAGAGTGTGGCCCGAGAGGCTGGAGAGAGGGGGTAGGATTATAGATTCCTAAGGATAGACCTAAAAGCAGATATGATTGGGAATTCTTACGTATCCCATTAGGATGGGAATCAAGCCATACATAGTTCTTGAAGATTTCATGCATTTTAACATCTTGCAGCAAGGATGCAGAGTGGTATTAGTTTGTGGTCATAGGGCTTGGACCATAAATGGAATTGAAATAGGGAGACACGTAGTGAAGTAATTACTAAAACCAACGTTAATGAGGACAGTGGGAGTCTGTATCACCATAATGTGCTCCCCAAGAAACTTCTAGGTCGGGGGACCAAAAGTGAAAGTTAGGCTGGGCCCGAGGCAAAGTGCATCGGAATTCCTACATACCCCGTGAGAATGGGAATCAATCCATATATAGTTCTGAAAGTGGCATGGTAAGAGACCAGTTCCCAGGATAATAAGGTCGTATGGGTCTGGCCCTCACACAAAAAGAAGTGGCATTTGATAGATCTTGGTTTTCATTTAGGATGAATGTGTGGACTTTTTTGGTGAAGCGATGGACCTAGGATGGAGAGTCCATGTGTCTCCACAAGAATCATGCTATATATAGGCATTGAAAAATGGTATGGTGTGTGACTGATACCAAACATGATGTCTTATTGAATGAGTACACCATGATGTAGTGTCGTTTTTTATTGTGCGTCCAGGATGATAATGTCACAGTTTATAGTCATGTGATGGGACCAACCATGAATTTTAACATCGTGCAACATAAACAAAATAGTTTAAATTCATGTGCGACTAGGCTGCGTAGTTTAAATTCATATGACTCAGACATATGCGGGAGAAATGAGGTTCAAGAGGGGATGTACATGGTGAGATAAAGCATACCTGACGTGAATGAGGATGAGGTCCACATCACATCGTGCATGACTCCCATAAATAATCTTCGGGCCAAGGGGTCAAAAAAGGTTAGAGAATATGGGGTAGGATAGACTAGCCCTCAGTTGAGCTAGACCCAAAGACGAGATGTTTGGGCATTCCTACGTATCCCATAAGGATGGGAATCAAACCATACATAGTTCTGGAAGATGACGTATAAGGAGATATTAGTTTAAGTTCCTAGATCTCGGACCATGAAGAAGTTACATTCTTCCAAGCGAGCGTAGACCTCAATCCGGTCCCTAAGCCCACATGATTCAAACTCAGTGTGGGATACAAGGGTGGAAGACGTCTTTGTGACACATGGGATACGCGTAAAGGGGAAGTCGGTGTGGAGCCCTGAACAGCGCCTCACTGCGGCTTTGTTCTCCTAACGTGAAAATGCACACTAAGGGATAGTACCAAGAGTTTCGAAATTCCACTTTGAAATGATGGGGTGGAAAATGACGTGAATCATGTAACAGACATTTAAGGCTTTATGGGGTTGGTGTGATGATAGAGGATAATTGTTGAACTTGTTCAAAACATAGAATCCATATTGTGTAACCTGGAATGGGAACAACAAATGAGCATCAACCAATGACCATATTCTCAACACGAGACTTGTATCAATTCATTGTTCGAAACCCTTGAGGACATTGGCCCGTAATGGTAGGAAAGCCCTTGGGTTAAGAATCTATTCCACGTGGGGTCCCCTTGGATGTGAAAGATAATGAAAGCCCAAATGAAGGGGAATACAAAGCCTGAAAAATGGTTGAAAGCATGTCCAGGTATAATCTAACACTCTATACTCTGCACCAGTTTACTTCTAGAAAAATTGTTGAATCGTTGAAGAGGGTCAAGGGACCCTACTTAAGAGCAGTCGAATCGAAAAGATTATTGTAGAGAAAGTGAACGAAGGGCACTCAAGAGGGAGAGGTATGAGGCATGGTTGTTAAAAACCCAACATGAATGGTGACATAATCCCATACCACATCATATACCCCTCTCCTCGGGGAATGTATATAGCATCACGCCTTTTTATAACATAATTTTTCATTTCATTTTACCAAACTGATGATCGTTAAGGTTTAGTGTATTGGAAACCAGAAACTTAAAACATGAAAACATAAAACATTTTTCTTAAACACTTGAAAGGATTTTCCTTATGTTCATCCTTGGTTCATTACTGCATCTCATAACCTGGGGAAATACATCAAAAGAAAGGGTGAGTAGAAGGACAAGTAAGGGAAACAAGGGAAACATTTTGCATGTGAACTTGAGATACATCAATAAAGTCATGATAAATAGCTTTAAGAAATGAGAAAGAGATCATGAGGCATATCATAATGGAAAGAATGTGATTCATAACTTGAAGATGTGGCTAAAACATTTAACTTAGACAATCATGAACATATCACCAAGGTCCATCCCCAAGGTGTCATTTGAAATTACCAAGGTTATTCACCAAGGTATCATTAAAATTGTAATCTCTAGTGGTTACATCATTACCCAATGCATTAGAGCGCTATCAGGGTGCACCCTTAAATTTTTCTTTATCATCATGTGAGCCACATATATCATCGTCAAAAATTTCATAAATAACCCATATACCATAAAATAAATGGGTTTCATTTCATAATCATAACCTTTTAAAAACTGCATTTAATACATGATCTTTATGTCATTTTAAACCCACAGAAAAAGGAAAGTGGGTTTCATGTATGTAAATCCCGGAATTAAAAATAGAAAATTTTTATATATATGTGAATAACCTTATTTAAGAAAGATATTTGAGTATTCATTTAATAAAATAAAATAATTTGAGAAAAAGAGAGAGATATTTTGAGACGAAAATTCGGCAGCATAACGGCTATGTTGTAGGGCTTTAGAAAATATTGAAAAGAGAGGGGACATGGGTCACCCACTCATAATGATCCATAAAATAGTATAGGGAACGAAAATAAAGGATATAAGAACATGTTAATGAAATTTTAAGGACATAACATATGAAATGAAAAACTTGAAAGGAAGACAAAAATACGATTTCTCTAATGAAAAAAATTCGGCAGCCTAATGCTGTCACTTAAAACTTTAAAAAATGAATTGAAGAGATCAAATAGGGTCGCTCATAATATGAACATAAAAGATCAGTATGATTGATATAGAGATCATACACCAACATAATAAAAAGTAACTTGAAATAATTGACAAGAAAATAGAACTTGAAAATGAGAAGGGTGAAAGAATCCCTTAAAAATTCGGTAGCCTAACGGCGCCACTTAAACATTCTTAAAATGAATTGAT
Organism: Viscum album; assembly: GCA_963277665.1. Classification (NCBI taxonomy): domain Eukaryota; kingdom Viridiplantae; phylum Streptophyta; class Magnoliopsida; order Santalales; family Viscaceae; genus Viscum; species Viscum album. The sequence continues at coordinate 2,055,932,881 of OY728123.1, read as the reverse complement.
GAAAGAAAGAGGGGGTATCTCATCATATAAACATGAAAAGGATATTAGGATGAATATAGAAGAACATCCCCAACATAAGAACATTAATCATCCAAAAAATGACATAAAAGAGAGTACTTGAAAAGAAAGAGAGAGGTAGGATCCCTTACCTTAAAACGTAACTCTTAAAACTCAAAGGTTGGGACCTTGAGAGCTTGGGGAACCTTGGGAGGACTCCTTGAGAGGTAATGAGACCAGAAATTCGTTGAGGATTATTTTGGAGTCTAAAGGATGAGAGAATGGATTGGTATTTATAGGGAAAGTGAGGGGACAAGGCATTAATGGCCAAGGGACACCTCATTGATGGTATTGGCAAAACCATGGGCTTGCCCATGGTATTTCCCAAGTTTTTGGCCACATGGGACCCCTCAAACAGTAATTCATCCCCTTTAGTAGACCATCCCTTAAAATATCTCATGTAATCATCATGATGTAGTCATGATTTCATTAAACATACTGAAACCCTAAAACTGTATTTTTACTATTCACTGAAAATTCATGTTTTTCAGTAAAATCCCCAAAATTCACCTTAACATAATATCGATGCACTGAATTCAAAAATGATCTCCATTTTATAAAAATAATTTTCTAAATAATTTTAATTTAATTTTTAAATAAAAACACTATTCACCGAAAATTCATTTTTTTCAGAAAAAACCCCAAAAATTACCTCAACATAATATTGATGTTCTGAACTCAAAAATAAAGTCCATTTTATAAAAATAATTTTCTAAATATTTTAATTTTAATTTTTAATTAAAAAAAATATTCACCAGAAAATACTAATTCTTGACTAATAATTTCTGAAACAGTTATTTACCTATTTTATTCAATCACATTACTTAATCAAGGTGCCTATATTATATTAACACTTTCTTTAAGTGAGGTAACTAATCCATTTGGTTAAATTAATAATCCGAAGGGTAAAATCACTATTCATAAATTACTATTCACCAAAAATTATGTTGATCTTATTAGACTCCAAATTTCTTACTGAACATATTTGCAGAAGACCATTTTTCGAAAATCATTACACATCATTAATTATTTAAGGATTAAAAAAATATTTTAAAATGTCCTCTTTTTTCAAATTCATCAATAATATACATCCTACATTTATCCAAACATTTAAAAATCTACAAACTTCACTATAAGAATAAAACACAATTTTATTTATCTCAAAGGATTACACAAAGCAGTTATGGTCTCCTTACATAGCCCCTTATAACCCCAGCATAGGATATAAGTGTAAGGTGTGATAAGGTGAGAGAATCTGAGGGCGGCTCGGCCAACATTGCACGAGTAGTAATTTCTATCAGTTTGACCTTCTCGCAAAGGTGATTCTGTTCTAGCTTCACACGATGAAGTTCGGCTTGGGTTTGGTCCAGAGCAAAGCCCAGTGGTGCTACCTCCTTCCAAAGTTCTGTTATATGGGATTCGATTGGCCCGAGACTACTAGATGAGGCCATAAAATCTTCTTTTTATATTAATTAACCAAGATCACTTGTATTTAGAGACAATAATCGCAACTTTTAGTTTCCAATGGTCATATTGACCAATGGTCATATAACAGTTGAAAACCAATGGCCTCATTTTAATTATACTAATGTTATCAAATGAAACTGTTTTGTTGAGTATAAAAATAAAATAGCACACAAAATTAGGAAACAAGATTTATTCAATATTTCGGTTCGTTACAGTCTTCTCCCCCTAAGAAATTGTATCCTCGCAATTTTTAAAATTGGGCTTGGAAATTTCATTGAAAGTACCACATCGAAAAAAGAGGCAGTAACACTATTACTTTAAAAGAAAGAAAGGGAAGTACAAAGGTCACCTGAGTTAACCCATACAAGGATTCCATGTAGAGAAACATGGATATGGAAGAGAAAAAAAAGGTTCATATTCTGATGGAGAGTGATAGAAAACATTATTAGGAGAAAGTTGACCACATGAAAATCACAAACATATGATCTGTGTGAACGGTCTTTGATTAACTAGTATGAAATGTAAACCAACAATGTTTTTGTTTTACATTCCTTTTCATAATTTTGAGGAATTAATTTACTACATAGAATAAAAACATAAGTAAATGTACCTACCTTCAAGTATAGTTTCATCCTTTAATAAGTTTCTACCAAAACTAATCTTTTCTCCAAATGATGAGCATTCAAAAACACTTGGTCTCATCAAAAGAACAAGAATAATCTTCTAGAGAATCACGTAATCCACAAAAGAATAACTATCTATCTTTAAACATTTATCCCAAAAACAGAAAGGGTAAGATAAAACAACTCTTCAAAGAGAAAGAACCCCATAGAAAGGGAAACTACTTTAAATATTCAAAGTTCCACCGTACTACCCAAAGTTCATCATAGACCATTCCATAAATAACTGTCCTTAAAATTCCTCAAAATAAACCAAACTAAGATTGAAACCCAAATATAAGAAGGATTTGATAACATAGTCTTCCAAGATAAACATTATCATTTATCTCCAAACAACATCAACCACTCCTAACATCTTATAACAAAAGTAACTAACCTAAACATATTTTCCCCAAGATAGGTTAATAATTTCCATAAGTAACCTAAATTACAATAAGTTCACCTTAAATTCATCGATTCTTCAAAATATAAGTCGACCTTTACTCCTCAAAGAAAATACCGTAGTAATCTATTTACCTCGATCATATAGGGTTCCCAAAATAGTGAACGTCTTCCAAAATAATAATCATCTTTTAATCCCCTAATTGTTTTTTTAAGAATAAAAGCTTCACAACATCAACATGTGATACATAACAATAGATTTTTTTCTTAATGATATAAAACCATCTTAGGTAGTTACTCGATGTTCATAGAAAACATTAAAGATATGCTCATAGAGCACAAACTAAAATACAACATGACATAGACAATTATCGCGATGAAGTTGCATGTACTTTAGTCATCATGATCTATCTCAGCATAGGATTGCATTGTTCCCTTGTCCTTGAAGATTGTTGATGCTCATCATGCTTCTCATCCCTTCTAAGAGAGAATTGCCTTGGATAATGTCCAACTTCTCCACATTTACGACATTGAAAAGTATAAGGTACATTAGATCGAACCTTATCTATATTCATCACGTTATCTATTTTTTTAAAGCAATTGGCTACTTTATGCCCTATCACCCCACACTTAAAACATCTCTTGGTTTCTTTGTGACATTCTCCTTGGTGCCCTTTTCCACACTTTTTTCACAAAGGAAAGTGGGTCTTCTTTCCCTTATCAACTTTATCATATGAACATCCTTGAGACTTCATCTTCTTCTTCATTGATGAATTTGGGCATTCAACTATGTACCAATTTTTAATTGTGATTTGTGATTGCTGGTTTGGCATAATCACAATATGGTCAACTTGATCTCTCGTTATCTCTGTCATATTATTAGGGAAATCATCACATTTCTTATCAAATTGGTTGTTGGGACATGTTCTTCTATTTCCCGCTATTAACTAAGAAAAGAAAGTATAAGTAGGGGGCTTAAATACTTAGTCAATAATCATGAAAAGGAAACTTTAAGCATAGTAGGATAAACTTGTAGAAGAAAAGTATATCCTAACTTGTGATCCCCTTGGTTCCGATCTAGTTTATCCATGATCATATATTCTTATGTGAATCTTTATTTTATTTTATCTTTGTTCCTTTAATAATGGTTCATACTGAGCTTATGAATTTACCAAAGCATATCACCAGGGAGTGTCATAACCAAGAGTGCAGCAAGGCCCGTTGTCATGTACCAGTTCCCGTTTGAGTCTAGATAAAGCGGTGTTTTTGGGTTTTACCCCTATGTAAATCTGTTCTAGAGCCACCTCTACCTACTCGTATCCAGACAGGGATGTATTTGCTTGATAAACCAATTACTCAATACTCACCAAAATACTAGGATGATTTCCAATATTTAAACTTTTATATAGGGTTATTCCTAAAGTTTTCATATCCTAATTTACACAAATAACTAAACCATCCTTTGATACCAACTATAGCATCCCACCTTTTTATAACCTAACTTTTCATTACATTTTACCTAACTAGGGATCTTTATGGTTTAGTGTCTTGGAAACCAGGAACTTAAAACATGAAAACATAAAACATTCTTCTTAAACACCTAAAAGGATTCTCTTTATGTTAATCCTAGGTTCATTACTGCATCTCATAACCTGGGGACATACATCAAAATAAAGGGTGAGTAGAATGCCCACTATGGGAAATAAGGGAAACATTTTTCATGTGAACTTGAGATACATCAATAAAGTCATGATAAATAACTTTAAGGAATGATAAATAGATCATGAGGCATATCATAATGGAAAGAATATGATTCATAACTTGAAGATGTGGCTACAAAATTTAACTTAGAAAATCATGAACATATCACCAAGGTCCATCCCCAAGGTGTCATTTGAAAATACCAAGGTTATTCACCAAGGTATCATTAAAATTCTAATCTCTAGTGGTTACATCATTACCCAATGCATTGGAGCGCTATCAGGGCGCACCCTTAAATTTGTATTTATCATCATGTGAGCCACATATATCGTCATCAAAAATTTCATAAATAACCCATATAGCATAAAATAAATGGGTTTCATTTCATAATCATAACGTTTCAAAAACTACTTTTAATACATGATATTTATGTCATTTTAAACCCACAGAAAAAGGAAAGCGTGTTTCATGTATGTAAATCCTAGAATTTAAAATAGAACATTTTTATATATATTTGAATACCCTTATTGAAGAAAGATCTTTGAGTATACACTCAATAAAATAAAATAATTTTAGAAAAAGATAGAGACATTTTGAGACGAAAATTCGGCAGCATAACGGCTATGTTGCAAGGTTTTAGAAAATATTGAAAAGAGAGGGGACATGGGTCACACACTCATAATGATCCATAAAATAGTATAGGTAAAGAACATAAAGGATATAAGAACATGGTAATGAAATTTGAAGGACATACCATATGAAATTTAAAACGTGAAAGGAAGACAAAAATAAGATTTCTCTAATGAAAAGAATTCGGCAGCCTAACATCGTCACTTAAAACGTCAAAAAATGAATTGACGAGATCAAACAGGGTATCTCATCATATGAACATAAAATATCAGTATGATAGATTGAGAGGTTATACCCCAACATTATAAAAAGGAACTTGAAATACTTGACATGAAATTAAAACTTGAAAGGGTGAAAGAATCCCTTAAAAATTTGGCAGCCAAACGGCGCCACTTAAACATTCTTAAAATGAATTGATGAGAGGAAGAGGGGGTATCTCATCATATGAACATGAAAATGAAATTTGGATGAATATAAAATAACATCCCCAACATAAGAATATGTAGCATACAATAAATGACATAAAAGAGAGTACTTGAAAAGAAAGAGAGAGGTATGATCCCTTACCTTAAAACGTAACTCTTAAAACTCAAAGGTTGGGACCTTGAGGGATTGGGGCACCTTGGGAGGACTCCTTGGGAGGTAAGGAGATCATAAATTCGTTGAGGATGATTTTTTAGTCGAAAGGATGATAGAATGGCATGGTATTTATAGGGAAAGTGAGGGGACAAGGCATTAATGGCCAAGGGACACCTCATTGGTTGTATTGGCAAAACCATGGGATTGCCCATGGTATTTCCCAAGGTGTTAGGCCAAATGGGACCCCTAAAACAATAATTCATCTCCTTTAGTCGGCCATCCCTTAAAATATCTCATGACATCATCATGATGCAGTCATGATGTCATTAAACATACCGAAACCCTAAAACATTATTTTTACTATTCATTGAAAATTCATTTTTTTCAGAAAAATCCCCAAAATTCACCTTTACATAATATCGATGCTCTGAATTCAAAAATAAACTCCATTTTATAAAAATATTTTTCTAAATATTTTTAATTTAATTTTTAAATAAAAACACTATTCACCGAAAATTCATTTTTTTTAGAAAAAACCCCAAAAATTACCTTAACATAATTTTGATTTTCTGAATTAAAAAATAAAGTCCATTTTATAAAAAAAATTCTAAATATTTTTAATTAAAAAACACTATTCACCCGAAAAAACTAATGCTTGACTCATAATTTCTGAAACAGTTATTTACCTAATTTATTGAATCACATTACTTAATCAAGATGCCTGTATTATATTAATACTTTCTTTAATTGAGGTTACTAATCCATTTGGTCACATTACTAATCCTAAGCGTAAAATCACTATTTATAAATTACTATTCACCAAAAATTAAGTTGATCTTATTAGACTCCAAATTTCTTACTAAACACATTTGTAGAAGACCATTTTTTTAAAATCATTACACATCATTAATTATTTAAGGATTACAAAAATATTTTAAAATATCCTTTTTTTTCAAATTCATCAACAATATACATCCTACATTTATCCGAACATTTGAAAATTTACAAACATCACCATAAGAAGAAAACAAAATTTTATTTATCTCAAAGGATTACACAAAGCAGTTATGGTCTCCTTACATAGCCCCTTATAACCCCATCATATGACCTTAGTGTAAGGTGTGCTAAGCTGAGAGAATCCGAGGGCGGCTCGGCCAACATTGCACGAGTAGTAAATTCTATTAGTTTGAACTTCTCGCGAAGGAGATTTCATTCTAGCTTCACACGATGAAGTTCGGCTTGGGTTTGGTCCAGAGCAAAGCCCAGTGGTGCTACCTACTTCCCAAGTTTTGTTATACGGGATTCAATTGGCCTGAGACTACTGGATGAGGCCATCGAATCTTCTTTCTATATTAATTAACCAAGATCACTTGTATTTAGAGACAATAATCGTAATATTTAGTTTCCAATGGTAATATTGACCAATGGTCATATAACAGTCCAAACCCAATGGTCTCATTTTAATTATACTCATGTTATTAAATGAAACTGTTTTGTTGAGTATAAAAATAAAATAACACACAAAGTTAGGAAACAAGATTTATTCAAAATTTTGGGTCGTTACAACTTTGGCCATGGGGACCAGATGATAGAGAGGTTTCTAAGAGATGGGGCTGGACCCAAAGACTAGATGTTCGAGTGATCCTATGTATCTCATGAGGGTGGGTATCAATCCATACATAGTTCTAGAGAAGGATATTGTGTAGTTTATCATCATGCAGCAAGGACAAGGAGTGTTCTTAGCTTATGGTCATAGAGATCGGACCATAGATGCTCAGTATAATGTCATGTGCATGGGACAAATGGGTAGAAAGGGTAAATCGGCATGCCTACTGTGTGGGAGACCACGGTATGACAATTATGATTGAGGATATCTATTGACCATGTTCGCAACACAATATTCATATCATGGGACTCGGGATGGGGTTAAATAATTGAGCATCGACCATTGACCATATTCACAACACGAGACTTATATCAAATTTTTTTTGAATTTCTCACGGATGTTGGCCCGTAATGGTTAGAGAGCCCTTGGGCCAAGCATCCCTATCATTCAGGGATCCTTTTGGATCAAGAAGATGAAGGAAACCCAAATGATAGGACTCACAAAGCATGGTGGGGCTTGTGCTCATAGAAAGGATGATAAATGAAGGACGGATGTCTCAAATGGGGTATGTGTGGCATGGAAAAATATCTCGACGTGAATAAGGATGTGAGTCCATACCACACCGCACATTCCTAAATGAGAACTCGGGCCAGGGGGGGAAAGTGTTGAGGGACTTGAGGCTTGGCATTCCAGCCAATTTATAACGAACCATACTTTACATACATTGTTATTACATCAAAATTGAATCATACTTATTACAACATATAACCAAACCATGAAAGGACCGTATAGGTATAGTGTCTTTAGAAACTAGGAAACATAAACAAATGGTTCATAAAGTGTCTACATTGTCTCCCATTTATTTCATCATATCTATAGTCCCTTTTGGAATATCTTACTTAATAAGCTTCTTCCTGACCTGGGGAAAGAAAACATACAAAAGGGTGAGCTCAAATGCTCATTAAGGGTAAAAAAAAGAAATATCAATCACATCATATTCATAAGAACATAACATTTTGGAAATCTTAACCTGCAAAAGAGAGAATAATTTCATAACATGGGATAAATCAGAGTAGTGAAATGAAATCCCAATAATCATAACATAAAACATGAAACTTTTTGGCATACACACATAATCATAGAGGATTATTTCTTATTAGTCAAGACTCATTTCCAAGACTATATTAGTGGACAAAGTCCATTTTTGAACCGAGTTCACTCCTCATTTCAGTCCTGTTTCACTGAACCGGTATAACCTGCCGTTCCAGCCATGTCTATCTCATGAGATATAAAATCTTTACCCAATTCATTGGAGGGAGATATAGTTCCCACCCATCTCATAATGATACCATTCTTATGTGTTCCACAAAATCATAAATCATACATCGTCGCATAACCCATGTAGTAAAAATGGGATTCTTAAACAACATGACATCATAAAACAATTCATATAAAATAAAGGAATTCATAAAAATAATTCCATCACAACATAATCAAATCAATGTAATAATAGGTATAGAAACAGAACCCTATATTATCTTAGATGGAAAATAATTTTGATAAAGCACTTGAACTCCATTCTTGAGGAAAATATCCTTTATACTTCAAAAACGTTTTCCTTTCTTTAACATGTCATTCAATTTTAAACTAAAAGAAGTTGATTAAAAATAAACTTGAAAACTTGTAATGTAAGCTTCTTGGAAATAATTTTTTAAAAATCCATTCATGCCGTATTAGTTAAAAAAAACATTCTTCTCGTACTTTTGTCGGAAAAGTCAAAAAGTACCTCGTGCGAAAAACGACAAAAGATTCCTTTCATATCTTTTACTAAAAACTCACCGAAGGGTAAAATTGAATTTAAACAATTGTAGGTGGATGGAACAATATTACATATTGAGGAAACATGGATGTGGATGATAAAATACACCCCATTAAATACCAAAGTATAAACAATCTCGGATAAAATGAGATTGTGATATTTTCCCTTACCTTAGGTTCGTTTTGTTCATAAGTGTCCGAACCTCCTGTATAATGATTTAAATAATGTTATTGACTTATTCCAGAATCATACTTATTGTTATGATATCATATATGGTCATATTCTTAGCTTCTTATTAGTAATATTTCATTACTACTTGTTATTCGGGTGTTTATTAATTTTTGTTCTTATGCGTGTTTTGTCGAATAAATTCTTATTCTTCTCTTTAGGTTATAGATACCTCATTTCCAGAATGGTATTAGTGTAATATATATCATATTCATTCATTCAATTCATTTATATAATCATTATTCAATGAAGATCATGTACAACGAGTCACATCACATCGTGGAGACGGTATTCCGTACGTACGCACGAGCGAAGATATCGTTCCCATGATCGTGGAATTGTATTGGAGTGTATGTATACTATTTCAGAATCAATATAACTTTACAATAATCATATATAGTTATTATTTACACCATTATACTCATCCAAGTAAGGTGGTGGTGGAAAATAGATTACACCACGGCGTGGAGACGGTATTCCGTACGTACGCACGCGCGGTGATTTCATTTTCTGTAGGATGGATAGATGGTGAAATAGGGTTGTTTCATACTTATAATAACATATAAGTATATGAGTGATACTGATGTTATTACTTCATAATGAAACAACTAAAGAAGAAGAAGTTGAAGAAGAAAGAATTTGGAAAGGATCGGTAATGGATATTACCTCTTTTTTGACGCGCCTCTTCTTAACCCCCTCTTAGGGCACTAGGGTTGGTCTTTGAAGAATACCAGAACCTCTAAGACGATTCTAGGGAAGTGGAGAGGAGAAAGTGGTAGGGTTTGGCCGATATTGAAGGCCCAAATTGGTGTGAGGATGAGAGGGAGGAGGTTCCCTTTTATAAGGGAGGAGAGGGGCAGCTTTGGAAAGTGTGGAAATATTATTTTATTATAAACTTATCTTCAGTTTCAAAAGGTCCATAAATCATTAAAGATGAAGATAAGATGACTCATGGTCGAAATAAAATCATCCAATCAGAATTGGACATGTTTTGGAAAATATTTTAATCATTATAATCTTATTTATTTAAATCATTTATTAATGAGGTAAATATTTCATCATTATTGTGTCATAAATAATTTAATTTATTTGGTGTCTAAAAATTATAAAAAAAATATCATTATGTAGGAAATATTTTTAGCTTTATAATGAATATTTATAGTCGAAAATATAATTTATATAACCCCTTATGAAAATTAATTACTAAAATATTTTTGTTAATGTCAATTTTGTCTTTACATTAAATTAATTAATCCAAATTGTCATTGTCACTACCAAGTTGCTCAATGGGGTCCCAAAATCGACCCAAGGATACCCATGGTCGTCCAATACTCATAAAATAAGGTTAGGACAAGTTTCGAGGTAATTTTGAATTATTATAATATTCTTTTAACCTTGAATTACCCTATTTACCTTTAACCGTAGTAAATAAAAAAATTATCGTAGTTACTATTCTAAATATCAAAAAATAAAAGTAACCTATTAACATAATTTGGACCCACTGATTCAAAATATGAAATCCATTTTTCAAAATTCAAAACACAGAAGTTGCAGTAATTAATTTAAAATTAATCTCGTTGTTAAGCAAACGGGTTTTAAAAGTTAAAACATTGTCAAAGATTGAAATGTTTTTACCTTTGAATTCAATGTAAAATTAATGCTAATGACATAAATTATATTAAATGGTAAAAATATATTCTATTTATATTTTAAAAACAATCAATATTATAATTTAACCATATAAAGTATTGCGATGAAAAAAGTTGTTTTTAATTAAAATATAGCGTGTTTTTAAGAGATAATAACTATCAAAAGATTGACACTTGTTTATGTCTGGTTTAAATGTAAAATTACATCCAATGAACAACATTGTATTAAATTGTAAAAATATATTCTAAATATACTTTAAAACCACTGGAATTAATAATTTATCACTATTATTTATTTCGATTAGAAAAGTTTTTTTTAATTAAAATTTATTAATTTTAACTATTCATCAGAATATGAAAGTTATCCGAAAAGTACCAAAATTTCATCCTAAGCTAATTTAGATATTCCGAATCCAAAAATGAATTCCATTTTGAAAAATAAAATTTACAAAATTTCAAAAAGTGGTTATTACTATTCATAACGGCTAGTTTTAATAATATTTTAATAACATATCGTTGTTTAGTGAAACTTGGTATTGCGTGCGACGCAAGCTATCGAGGAAGACTGCATTTGCGTGTAAAGAAAACCAAGATAGTGTTGTGTGTAGTGAAATATTACTTTGATGATTTATATAACATAAAATCAAAATATTTCTCATAAAAGTCTCGGGTGTTACATTCTACCCCCCTTAAAATGAATTTCGCCCTCGAAATTCATCACTTTGTAACAAACAGATGAGGATACCTCTCCCTCATCATATCCTCAAGCTCCAATGTAGCTTATTCTAATTGGTGGTTCCTCCATAAAACTTTCACCAAGCGAGTGGTCTTGTTTCGTCGGAATTTTTCGCTACGATCCAGAATCTCTATCGGTTGTTCTTCATAAGAAAGATCTTGCTCCAGCGGTATAACTTCTGAGCTGAGTACATCTGAAGGATCAGGTATGTACTTTCTCAGGAGAGATACATGGAACACATCGTGAACTTGAGAGAGATTCGGTGGAAGCGCCAATCGGTAAGCTACCTTCCCAACACGATCCAGTATTTTGAAAGGACCAGTATATCTAGGGCTCAACTTTCCCTTCTTTCTAAATCTCATGACCCTCTTCCAGGGATATATTCGTAAGAACACTTTATCACCCACTTCAAACTCTAGGTATTTTCTTTGGTTTCTGGCATAACTTTTTTTTGACTCTGAGCTACTTTTATGTGTTGTTGAATAGATCATACCTTTTCTGCCATCTCTTCAACAATATCAGGTCCTAATAGCTTTCTTTCCCCAACTTCATCCCAGAAAGTTGGAGTCCTGCATTTCTTTCCATAGAGAGATTCATAAGGAGCCATCTGAATACTGGAGTGAAAGATATTATTATAAGAAAATTCCACCAAAGGTAGGTGTTGATCCCAACCACCTTTTAAATTTATAGAGCAAGCTCTCAACATATCTTCTAGAGTTGGAATTGTCCTCTCAGACTGACCATCTGTCTGAGGATGATAAGCAGTGCTGAAACTCAACTCTATATCCAGATTATGCTGAAGACTTCGCCAGAACTTTGAGGTAAACCTTGGATCCCAATCAGATATAATAGAAAGTGGTACTCCATGAAATCTTACCACTTCCTTTACATATATCCTGGCAAGCTGATCCAGAGAGAAATCCTCTCTAATAGCGATGAAGTGTGCTGACTTTGTAAGACGATCAACTATGACCCAGATAGCATTATTGCCTTTGGATATTTTAGGAAGTCCTGTGACAAAGTCCATACTGATGTTTTCCCATTTCTATTCAGGTATGGGTAATGGTTGTAACATCCCCTTAGACTTCTGTCTCTCAGCTTTAACTTGCTGACAAACCAAGCATCGAGAGACATATTCAGCAACATCTCTTTTCATTCCATCCCACCAGAAGTACTCTTTCAGGTCCCTATACATCTTCGTGCTTCCAGGATTAATAGATAATGAAGAACTATGAGCCTCATCCAACAGCTCCTTCTTTAATTCTGGGATGGGAGGAACACAAACCCGATTCCTGAACTTTATTATCCCATCACAATCAAGGTTGATTTCAGGAACATTTCTCACCTTCTTTTGTAACTCTACATCTTCTTTCTGTTCCTCTTTAATCTTCACATGTATAGATGGTTGAACATTCATTTGAGAAAGATACATTTTCCCCTTCCATTATAATTCTAAGATCCATCCTTTGTGAATCCATAAATATTGGATCTTTTGTGATCCTCATCATGGATAAACTGGCATGGTCTTGTCGACTTAATGCATCTCCCACCTTGTTTGCTTTCCCAGGGTGGTAATGGATTGAGCTGTCGAAATCCTTAATCAGCTCCAAGCATCTTCTTTGGCGCATATTCAGCTCCTTTTGTGTGAAAATATACTATAAACTTTTATGATCAGTATAAATGTCACACCTTTCTCCATAATGATAATGCCTCCAAATATTTAATGCAAAGATTACCGCAGCTAACTCCAAATCATGTGTTGGATAATTTTCCTCATGTATTTTCAATTGTCGTGAGGCATAAGCTATCACCATATCATTTTGCATGAGAAAACACCCCAATCCCTTCTTGGATGCATCACTATAGATCACAAACCTTTCTCCACTACAAGGCAGTGTGAGCATAGGTGCACTGGATAACCTTATTTTCAACTCCTTGAAATTATCTTCACATTCCTCTGTCCAAACAAACTTAACTCCTTTCCGAGTCAAACTGGTGAGTGGATTAGATAATCGTGAAAAATATTTCATGAAATGTCAATAATATCCAGCCAAACCAAGAAAACTTTGGATCTCAGTTACTGTTGTTGGTCTCGACCATCTTTTGATAACCTCCATTTTTGCGGGATCCACAGATATCCCCTCTTTTGAGATTATGTGACCCAAAAATTCAACCTTTTGAAGCCAAAATTCACACTTGGTAAATTTGGCATAAAGATTCTCCTTTCTTAGGGTCTTCAATATAATTCTCAAGTGATCTTCATGTTCTTCCATTCTCTTTGAATAGAAAAGAATATCGTCTATAAAGACTACCACAAATTGATCAAGATAGTCTCTAAAGACTCTATTCATCAGATCCATGAAGATAGCAGGGGCATTAGATTTTCCTTTGAATTCCATTTTCCTCTTCTTATGAAACCCATATGACTGATGGGTTACTCCAATCTCCATCTCAACTTTGAGAGCACATCGAACGATTTCCTCGTATCTATTGAAGTCCCTTATGGCTAAGGCCCTTCGAAGACTTGGTTTTAAGCCACTAAAGAATCGATCGATCTTACTCTCAGGTTCAATAATAATACCAGAAGCGTACCTTGCAAGTCTTGTAAAATTTGCTTCATAGGTACCAACAGATTCATCATCCTTTTGCTTTAGTTCAAGAAACTCTTTCTCCATCTTTGTTCGGAGAATACGAGGGAAGTACTTATTAAAAAATAAGTTCTTGAACTCGTCTCATTCCATGGACTCAATTTCATCCCTTTGCCTCGTATTCTTAATAAGATTCCACCATTGATCAGCATATCCTTCCAAACGATACACTACTAGGATGAATTTATCATGTTCAGAACATTGAAGAACTGAAAATATCTTTTCAGTAGTACTAATCCATTGTTCAGCAACTAATGGATCAGTAGACCCACTGAATGAAGGTGGACGCTGCCTCATGAAGGATTCAACAGAATGTTGCTCCTTCCTTTCCTCGTTTGGAAGTCTTGCATGATTCATAGCTTGAGAAAGTTGTGTGAGCATGGCTACAAGATTTTTCATTCCAGCTCCCATAACATTTGGTTGCTCAGGGGGACAATCATTGCATTTCCCGTCGCATTCTGCATTAACATAGTTCCTTCAGGTTCCAGCCATTGACTAAAACCAAGAAGAATAGTGTGAGCAACACTAATTATAATAGGAAAACCACATAATCAAGAATAAACTTTCACACTTAAGGTCTTATCCTAGGTTATTCATGGTCATTTCTAAAACACTAAGATTGTGTTCTATGCTTAGACATATCCTTAGGATTCTTACTAAGGCTTTCAAATCCTAGTTTCCAAAGGTTGACTATACCTTTCCTCTGATACCAACTATAAAGAACCATACTTTATATACATTGTTATTACTTCAAAATTGAAGCATACTTATTACAACATATAACAAAACCATGAAATGACCGTATAGTTATAGTGTCTTTAGAAACTGGGAAACATAAACAACTGGTTTATAAAGCGTCTACACTGTCTCCCATTTATTTCATCATATCTACAGTCCCTTTTGGCATATCTTTCTTAATAAGATTCTTCCTGACCTGGGGAAAGAAAACATACAAAAGGGTGAGCTCAAATTCTCAGTAAGGGTAAACAAAAGAAATATCAATCACATCATATTCATAAGAACATAACATTTTGGAAATCTTAACCTGCAAAAGAGAGCATAATTTCATAACAGGGGATAAATCATAGTAGTGAAATGAAATCCCAATAATCATAACATAAAACATGATAATTTGTGGCATACACACATAATAATAGAGTATCATTTCTTATTAGTCAAGACACATTGCTAAGACTATCTTAGTGGACAAAGTTCATTTCTGAACCGAGTTCACTCCTCGTTTCAGTCCTGTTTCACTGAACCGGTATAACCTGCCGTTCCAGCCATGTCTATCTCATGAGATATAAAATCTTTACCCAATGCATTGGGGGGAGATATAGGTCCCACCCATCTCATAATGATACTATTCTTATGTGTGCCACAAAATCATAAATCATACATCATCGCATAACCCATGTAGTAAAAATGGGATTCTTAAACAACATGACATCATAAAACAATTCATATAAAATAAAGGAATTCATAAAAAATAATTCCATCACAACATAATCAAATAAATATAATAATAGGGATATAAACAGAACCCTATATTATCTTAGATGGAAAAAAATTTTGATAAAGCACTTGAATTCCATTCTTGAGGAAAATATCATTTCTACTTCAAAAACATTTTCCTTTCTTTAACATGTCATACAATTTTAAACTAAAAGAAGTTGATTAAAAATAAACATGAAAACTTGTAAAGGAAGATTCTTGGAAATAATGTTTTAAAAATACATTCATTCCGTAAAAGTTAAAAAAACATTCTTCTCGTACTTTTGTCGGAAAAGTCAAAAAGTACCTTGTACGAAAAACGACAAAATATTCCTTTCATATCTTTTTCTAAAAACTCACCGAAGGGTAAAATTGGATTTAAAAAATTGTATGTGGATGAAACAATATTACATATTTAGTAAGCATGGATGTGGATGATAAAATACACCCCAGTAAATACCAAAGTATAAACAATTTTGGATAAAATGAGATTGTGCTATTTTCCCTTACCTTAGGTCTGTTTTGCTTCGTAAGTGTCTGAACCTCCTATATAATTATTTAAATAATGTTATTGACTTATTCCAGAATCATAATTATTGTTATGATATCATATATGGTCATATTCTTATCTTCTTATTAGTAATATTTCATTACTACATGTTATTCGGGTGTTTATTACTTTTTGTTCTTATGCGTGTTTTGTCGAATAAATTCTTATTCTTCTCTTTAGGTTATAGATAACTCATTTCCAGAATGGTATTAGTGTAATATATATCATATTCATTCATTCAATTCATTTATATAATCATTATGCAATGAAGATCATGTAGAACGAGTCGCATCACATCGTGGAGATGGTATTTCGTAAGTATGCACGAGCGAAGATATCGTTCCCATGATCGTGGAATTGTATTGGTGTGTATGTATAATATTTCATAATCAATATCAATTTACAATAATAATATATAGTTATTATTTACACCATTATACCAATACAAGTAAGGTGGTCGTGGAAAATAGATTACACCACAGCGTGGAGACGGTATTCCGTACGTACACACGGGCGGTGATTTTGTTTTCCATAGGATGGATAGATGGTGAAATAGGGTTGTTTCATACTTATAATAACATATCAGTATATGAGTTATACTGATGTTATTACTTCATAATTAAACAACTAAATAAGAATAAGTTGAAGAAGAAAGAATTTGGAAAGGATCGGTAATGGATATTACCTCTTTTGTGATGTGCCTCTTCTTAACCCCCTCTTAGAGCACTAGGGTTGGTCTTTGAAGAAGACAAGAACCTCTAGGATGATTCTAGGGAAGTGTATAGGAGAAAGTGGCAGGGGTTGGCCGAGATTTAAGGCTCAAATTGGTGTGATGAGGAGAGGGAGGAGGTTCCCTTTTATATGGGAGGAGAGGGGCACCTTTGGAAAGTGTGGAAATATTATTTTATTATAAACTTATCTTCAGTTTCAAAAGGTCAAAAAATAATTAAAGATGAAGATAAGATGACTCATGGTAGAAATAAAATCATCCAATCATAATTGGACATGTTTTCAAAAATATTTTAATCATTATAATCTTATTTATTTAAATCATTTATTAATGAGGTAAATATTTCATCATTATTGTGTCATTAATAATTTAATTTATTTGGTGTCTAAAAATTATAAAACAAATATCATTATGTAAGAAATATTCTTATATTTCTAATGAATATTTATAGTCGAAAATATAATTTATATAACCCCTTATAAAAATTAATTACTAAAAGATTTTTGTTAATGACAATTTTGTCTTTACATTAAATTAATTAATCCAAATTGTCATTGTCACTACCAAGTGGCTCAATGGGGTCCCAAAATTGACCCAAGGATGCCCATGGTCGGCCAATACTCATCCAATAAGGTTAGGAAAAGTGTCAAGGTAATTTTTAATTATTATAATATTCTTTTAACCTTGAATTACCCTATTTACCTTTAACCGTAGTAAATAAAAAAATTACCGTAGTTACTATTCATAATATCAAAAAATAAAAGTAACCTATTAATATAATTTGGACCCACTGATTCCAAATATGGAACCCATTTTTCAAAATTCAAAACACAGAAGTTGCAGTAATTAATTTAAAATTAATCTCGTTGTTAAGCAAATGGGTTTTAAAAGTTAAAACATTGCCAAAGATTGAAATGTTTTTACCTATGAATTCAATGTAAAATTAATGCTAATGACATACATTATATTAAATGGTAAAAATATATTCTATTTATACTTTAAAATAATCAATATTATAATTTAACCATATAAAGTATTGCGATGAAAAAAGTTGTTTTTAATTAAAATATATCGTGTTTTTAAGAGATAATAACTATCAAAAGATTGACACTTGTTTATGTCTGGTTTAAATGTGAAATTACATCCAATGAACAAAATTGTATTCAATTGTTAAAATATATTCTAAATATACTTTAAAACCACTCAAATTAATAATTTATCAATATTAATTATTTCGATTAATAAATTTGTTTTTAATTAAAATTTAGTAATTTTCATTATTCATCAGAATTTGATAGTTATCCGAAAAGTACCAAAATTTCATCCTAAGCTAATTTCAATATTCCGAATCCAAAAATGATGTCCATTTTGAAAAATAAAATTTACAAAATTTCAAAAAGTGGTTATTACTATTTATAACGGTTAGTTTTAATAATATTTTAATGGCATGTCGTTGTTTAGTGAAACTCGGTATTGCGTACGACGCAAGCTATCGAGGAAGGTCGCGGTTGCGTGTAAAGCAAACCAAGATAGTGTTGTGTGTTGTGAAAGATTCTTTTGATGATTTATATAACATAAAAACATAATATTTCTCATAAAATTCTCGGGTGTTACATTCTACCCCCCTTAAAATGAATTTCTCCCTCGAAATTCGTCACTTTGTAACAAACAGATGAGGATAACTCTCCCGCATCATATCCTCAAGCTCCAATGTAGCTTCTTCTAATTGGTGGTTCCTCCATAAAACTTTCACCAAGCGAGTGGTCTTGTTTCGTAGGACTTTTTTGCTACGATCCAGAATCTCTATCGATTGTTCTTCATAAGAAAGATCTTGCTCCAGTGGTATAACTTCTGAGCTGAGTACATCTGAAGGATCAGGTATGTAATTTCTCAGGAGAGATACATGGAACACATCGTGAACTTGAGAGATATTCGGTGGAAGCGCCAATCGGTAAGCTACCTTCCCAACACGATCCAGTATTTTGAAAGGACCGATATATCTAGGGCTCAACTTCCCCTACTTTCCAAATCTCATGACCCTCTTCTAGGGAGATATCTGAAAGAACACTTTATCACCCACTTCAAACTCTAGGTCTTTTCTTTGGTTGTCGGCAAAACTTTTCTATCGACTCTGAGCTACTTTTATGTGTTGTTGAATAGATCGGACCTTTTCTACCATCTCATCAACAATATCAGGTCCTAATAGCTTTCTTTCCCAAACTTCATCCCAGCAAGTTGGAGTCCTGCATTTCTTTCCATAGAGAGATTCATAAGGATCCATCTGAATACTGGAGTGAAAGATATTATTATAAGAAAATTCCACAAAAGGTAGGTGTTGATCCCAACCACCTTTGAAATCTATAGATCAAGATCTCAACATATCTTCTAGAGTTTGAATTGTCCTCTCAGACTGACCATCTGTCTGAGAATGATAAGCAGTGCTGAAACTCAACTCTGTATCGAGATTATGCTGAAGACTTCGCCAAAACTTTGAGGTAAACCTTGGATCCCGATCAGATATAATAGAAAGTGGTACTCCATACAATCTTACCACTTCCTTTACATATATCATGGCAAGCTGATCCAGATAGAAATCCTCTCTAATAGCGATGAAGTGTGCCCACTTTGTAAGACGATCAACTATGACCCAGATAGAATTATTGCCTTTGGATGTTTTAGGAAGTCCTGTGACAAAGTCCATAGTGATGTTTTCCCATTTCTATTTAGGTATGGTTAATGGTTGTAACATCCCCTTAGACTTATGTCTCTCAGCTTTAACTTGCTGACAAACCAAGCATCGAGAGACATATTCAGCAACATCTCTTTTCATGCCATCCCACCAGAAGTACTCTTTCAGGTCCCTATACATCTTCGTGCTTCCAGGATGAATAGAGAATAAAGAACTATGAGCCCCATCCAGTAGCTCCTTCTTTAATTCTGGGATGGGAGGAACACAAACCCGATTTCTGAACTTTATTATCCCATCACAATCAAGGGTGAATTCAGGAACATTTCTCACCTTCTTTTATAACTCTACATCTTCTTTCTGTTCCTCTTTAATCTTCACATGTATAGATGGCTGAACATTAATTTGAGAAAGATACGATTTTCCCCCTTCCATTATAATTCCAAGATCCATCCTTTGTAAATCCATAAATATTGGATCTTTTGTGATCCTCATCATGGATAAACTGTCATGGTCTTGTCGACTTAATTCATCTGCCACCTTGTTTGCTTTCCCAGGGTGGAAATGGATTGAGCAGTCGAAATCCTTAATCAGCTCCAACCATCTTCTTTGGCGCATATTCAGCTCCTTTTGTGTGAAAATATACATTAAACTTTTATGATCAGTATAAATGTCACACCTTTCTCCATAAAGATAATGCCTCCAAATCTTTAATGCATAGATTACCGCAGCTAACTCGAAATCATGAGTTGGGTAATTTTGCTCATGGATTTTCAATTGTCGTGAGGCATAAGCTATCACCATATAATTTTGCATGAGAACACACCCCAATCCCTTCTTGGATGCATCACTATAGATCACAAACCTTTCTCCACTACAAGGCAGTGTGAGCATAGGTGCACTGGATAACCTTATTTTCAACTCCTTGAAATTATCTTCACATTCCTCTGTCCAAACAAACTTAACTCCTTTCCGAGTCAACCTGGTGAGTGGATTAGATAATCGTGAAAAATATTTCATGAAATGTCGATAATATCCATCCAAACCAAGAAAACTCTGAATCTCAGTTACTATTGTTGGTCTTGACCATCTTTTGATAACCTCCATTTTTGCGGGATCCACAGATATCCCCTCTTTTGAGATTGTGTGACCCAAAAATGCAACCTTTTGAAGCCAAAATTCACACTTGGTAAATTTGGCATAAAGCTTCTCCTTTATCAGGGTCTTCAATATAATTCTCAAGTGATCTTCATTTTCTTCCTTGCTCTTTGAATAGACAAGAATATCATCTATAAAGACTACCACAAATTGATCAAGATAGTCTCTAAAGACTCTATTCATCAGATCCATGAAGATAGCAGGGGCATTAGTAAGACCAAATGGAATCACTATAAATTCATAGTGTCCATACCTTGTACGGAAAGTCGTCTTTGGTATATCCTCCCTTTTGACCCTTAATTTATGATACCATGAATGAAGATCAATCTTGGAAAAGTATTGAGCTCCGCGTAGTTGGTCAAATAAGTCATCAATGCGTGGGAGAGGATATTTTTTCTTGATAGTGATCTTGTTAAGTTCTCGATAATCAATAAAGAGTCTCATTGATCCATCTTTCTTCTTAACAAATAGAACAGGTGCTCCCCAAGGTGACGCACTAGGGCGTATTAATACCTTATCAAGATTCTCTTGGAGTTGCTTCTTCAATTCCTACAGCTCAATTGGGGCCATTCTATAAGGTGTCTTTGAAATAGGTAAAGCACCTGGTACGAGTTCTATTGAAAAATCAACTTCACGATTTGGTGGAAGACCCGGAAATTCCTCCGGAAAGACATCATCAAACTCCCGTACAATGGTAATATTCTTAATCGTGAGTTTCTCACCAACCATTTGAGATAAATAACCTTCATTTAGTGGAATCAAGACCCATAAGATGGAAGAAATTTCCACTGGAAGGTTATGTTCATCCTTGCATCGATAGACGATCATAGATTGATCTGGAATATGAAATGTGACTTCCCTTCTTTGGAAATTGATATGAGCTCTATATAAAGAAAGCCAATCCATGCCAAGAATCACATAAAATTCCACTATATGAAGGATCACAAGATTTTCAGGAAGCACTTTCCCACAAACTTCAATCGGGGAAGAATTATAAACTTTTGACGTGACTGTTGTACCATTAGGAGTTGTCACAGCCAACTCAACATCTAATCGTTGAGGTAATATGGTGATACCCTTAGAAAATTCTTCAAAAATAAAAGAGTGGGTGGATCCAGAATCAAATAAAACATTTTCTACTTTAGAGTGGATGGTAAGTGTACCTTTCACCACATCGTTATCATACTCCACATCGCTGATAGAAATTGCATGTGACTTTCCTTTGTCTTTAGCCTTAAAGGGTTTTTTGATGTCGACCATCATCATCAACCCTTGGATTTGGGCATTGATTGGCATAATGCCCCATCTCCTTGTACTTGAAACATTGAAGTGTAGTAGGTTCATTCTGTGCATCCCTTCCTTTTTTTGCATCATTAGACATATTCTTCCCATCATTACGGCATTCAAATGCCTGATGACCTTCCTTTCCACATTTGAAACATTTACTTGTCCCTTTAAGACAACTCCCTCCATGTTTCTTTCCACACTTTGAGAATAAGGGAAAGCTCATATTCTTTTCAGTGTGCTCTTTAGATTTTCCTTTCAATTCCATTTTCCTCTTCTTATCAAACCCATATGACTGATGGGTTACTCTAATCTCCATCTCAACTTTGAGAGCACATCGAACGATTTCCTCATAGCTATTGAAGTCCCTTATGGCTAAGGCCCTTCGAAGACTTGGTTTTAAGCCACTAAAGAATCGATCGATCTTACTCTCAGGTTGGATAATAATACCAGAAGCGTACCTTGCATGTCTTGTAAAATTTACTTCATAGGTACCAACAGATTCATAATTCTTTTGCTTCAGTTCAAGAAACTCTTTCTCCATCTTTGTTCAGAGAATACGAGGGAAGTACTTATTGAAAAATAAGTTCTTGAACTCGTCCCATTCCATGGAATCAATTTCATCCCTTTGCCTCGTATTATTAATAAGATTCCACCATTTATCAGCATCTCCTTCCAAACGATACACTACTAGGATGAATTTATCATGTTCAGAACATTGAAGAACTGAAAATATCTTTTTAGTAGTACTAATCCATTGTTCAGTAACTAATGGTTCAGTAGACCCACTGAATGATGGTGGACGCTGCCTCATGAAGGATTCAATAGAATGTTGCTCCTTCCTTTCCTCGTTTGGAAATCCTGCATGATTCATAGCTTGAGAAAGTTGTGTGAGCATGGCTACAAGATTTTTCATTCCAGCTCCCATAACATTTGGTTGCTCAGGGGGACAATCATTGCATTTCCCATCGCATTCCGCATTAACACGGTTCCTTCGGGTTCCAGCCATTGACTAAAACCGAGAAGAATAGTGTGAGAAACACTAATTACAATAGGAAAACCACATAATCAAGAATAAACTTTCACACTTAAGGTTTTATCCTAGGTTATTCATGGTCATTTCTAAAAAACTAAGATTGTGTTCTATGCTTAGACATATCCTTAGGATTCTTACTAAGGCTTTCAAATCCTAGTTTCCAAAGGTTGACTATACCTTTCCTCTGATACCAACTATAACGAACCATAATTTACAAACATTGTTATTACATCAAAATTTAAGCATACTTATTACAACTTATAACAAAACCATGAAAGGACCGTATAGTTATAGTGTCTTTAGAAACTGGGAAACATAAACAACTGGTTCATAAAGCGTCTACACTGTCTCCCATTTATTTCATCATATCTATAGTCCCTTTTCGCATATCTTACTTAATAATCTTCTTCCTGTCATGGGGAAAGAAAACATACAAAAGGGTGATCTCAAATGATCAGTAAGGGTAAACAAATGAAATATCAATCACATCATATTCATAAGAACATAACATTTTGGAAATCTTAACCTGCAAAAGAGAGCATAATTTCATAACATGGGATAAATCATATTAGTGAAATGAAATCCCAATAATCATAACATAAAACATGAAACTTTGTGGAATACACACATAATCATAGAGTATTATTTCTTATTAGTCAAGACTCATTGCCAAGACTATCTTAGTGGACAAAGTCCATTTCTGAACCGAGTTCACTCCTCGTTTTAGTCCTGTTTCACTGAACCGGTATAACCTGCCGTTCCAGCCATGTCTATCTCATGAGATATAAAATCTTTACCCAATGCATTGGGGGGAGATATAGGTCCCACCCATCTCATAATGATACCATTCTTATGTGTGCCACAAAATCATAAATCATACATCATCGCATAACCCATGTAGTAAAAATGGGATTCTTAAACAACATGACATCATAAAAAAATTCATATAAAATAAAGGAATTCATAAAAATAATTCCATCACAACATAATCAAATCAATTTAATAATAGATATAGAAACATAACCCTATATTATCTTATATGGAAAATAATTTTGATAAAGCACTTGAACTCCATTCTTGAGGAAAATATCCTTTCTACTTCAAAAACATTTTCCTTTCTTTAACATGTCATAAAATTTTAAACTAAAAGAAGTTTATTAAAAATAAACTTGAAAACTTGTAAAGGAAGCTTCTTGGAAATAATTTTTTAAAAATTTATTCATTCTGTATAAGTTAAAAAACATTCTTCTCGTACTTTTGTCAGAAAAGTCAAAAAGTACCTCGTATGAAAAACGACAAAAGATTCCTTTCATATCTTTTACTAAAAACTCACTGAAGGGTAAAATTGGATTTAAACAATTATAGGTGGATGCAAAAATATTACATATTGAGGAAACATGGATGTGGATGATAAAATACACCCCAGTAAATACCAAAGTATAAACAATCTCGGATAAAATGAGATTGTGATATTTTCCCTTACCTTAGGTCTGTTTTGCTTCGTAAGTGTCCGAACCTCCTGTATAATGATTTAAATAATGTTATTGACTTATTCCAGAATCATACTTATTATTATGATATAATATATGGTCATATTCTTATCTTCTTATTAGTAATATTTCATTACTACTTGTTATTCGGGTGTTTATTACTTTTTGTTCTTATGCGTGTTTTGTCGAATAAATTCTTATTCTTCTCTTTAGGTTATAGATACCTCATTTACAGAATGGTATTAGTGTAATATATATCATTTTAATTCATTCAATTCATTTATATAATCATTATGAAATTAAGATCATGTAGAACGAGTCGCATCACATCGTGGAGACGGTATTTCGTACGTACGCACAAGCGAAGATATCATTCCCATGATCGTGGAATTGTATTGGATTGTATGTATACTATTTCAGAATAAATATCAATTTACAATAATCATATATAGTTATTATTTACACCATTATACCCATCCAAGTAAGGTGGTGGTGGAAAATAGATTACACCATGGCGTGGAGACGGTATTCCGTACGTACGCACGCGCGGTGATTTCGTTTTTCGTAGGATGGATAGATAGTGAAATAGGGTTGTTTCATACTTATAATAACATATCAGTATATGAGTGATACAGATGTTATTACTTCATAATGAAACAACTAAATAAGAAGAAGTTGAAGAAGAAATAATTTGGAAAGGATCGGTAATGGATATTACCTCTTTTTTGACACGCCTCTTCTTAACCACCTCTAAGGGCACTAGGGTTGGTCTTTGAAGAAGACCAGAACCTCTAGGATGATTCTAGGGAAGTGGAGAGGAGAAAGTGGCAGGGGTTGGCCGAGCTTGAAGGTTCAAATTGGTGTAAGGAGGAGAGAGAGGAGGTTCCCTTTTATAAGGGAGGAGAGGGGCACCTTTGGAAAGTGTGGAAATATTATTTTATTATAAACTTATCTTCGGTTTCAAAAGGTCCAAAAATAATTAAAGATGAAGAGAAGATGACTCATGGTAGAAATAAAATCATCCAATCAGAATTGGACATGTTTTGGAAAATATTTTAATCATTATAATATTATTTATTTAAATCATTTATTAATGAGGTAAATATTTCATCATTATTGTGTCATAAATAATTTAATTTATTTGGTGTCTAAAAATTATAAAAAAATATATCATTATGTAAGAAATCTTCTTAGATTTCTAATGAATATTTATAGTCGAAAATATAATTTATATAATCCCTTATAAAAATTACTTACTAAAAGATTTTTGTTAATGTCAATTTTGTCTTTAGATTAAATTAATTAATCCAAATTGTCAATGTCACTACCAAGTGGCTCAATGGGGTCCCAAAATTGACCCAAGGATGCCCATGGTCGGCCAATACACATCCAATAAGGTTAGGACAAGTTTCAAGGTAATTTTGAATTATTATAATATTCTTTTAACCTTGAATTACCCTATTTACCTTTAACCTTAGTAAATAAAAAAAATTACCGTAGTTACTATTCATAATTTCAAAAAATAAAAGTAACTTATTAACATAATTTGGACCCACTAATTCCAAATATGGAATCCATTTTTCAAAATTCAAAACACAGAAGTTGCAGTAATTAATTTAAAATTAATCCTGTTGTTAAGAAAACGGGTTTTAAAAGTTAAAACATTGCCAAAGATTGAAATGTTTTTACCTATGAATTCAATGTAAAATTAATGCTAATGTCATACATTATATTAAATGGTAAAAATATATTCTATTTATACTTTAAAAAAATCAATATTATAATTTAACCATATAAAGTATTGCGATGAAAAAAGTTGTTTTTAATTAAAATATAGCGTGTTTTTAAGAGATAATAAATATCAAAAGATTGACATTTGTTTATGTCTGGTTTAAATGTGAAATTACATCCAATGAACAAAATTGTATTAAATTGTAAAAATATATACTAAATATACTATAAAACCCCTCAAATTAATAATTTATCACTATTAATTATTTCGATTAAAAAAGTTGTTTTTAATTAAAATTTAGTAATTTTCACTATTCATCAGAATAAGAAAGTTATCAGAAAAGTACCAAAATTTCATCCTAAGCTAATTTTGATATTCCGAATCCAAAAATGAAGTCCATTTTGAAAAATAAAATTTACAAAATTTCAAAAAGTGGTTATTACTATTCATAACGGCTAGTTTTAATAATATTTTAATAGCATATCGTTGTTTAGTGAAACTCGGTATTGCGTACGACGCAAACTATCGAGGAAGGCCAGGGTTGCGTGTAAAGAAAATCAAGCTAGTGTTGTGTGTAGTGAAATATTCCTTTTATGATTTATATAACATAAAAATAAAATATTTCTCATAAAAGTCTCGGGTGTTACACAATTGTAGCCATATAAACACTCATGAAGGTACTGCCTTACCTCAGCTCCTAATCCCACATGATCAACGCTCGGTGTGGGAAACAAGGAATGGGACTAGGCTCTCCCCATCATGTAATGGTCTGAAAACTGGAATCACACTCCTTCCTAAGGTAGACCAATGCTTCAAGAGACAGCGGGGTGGAATGAACTTCTACGCTCAATGTTTGGGACATATGGTGGTGGTGACAACAAAAAAGGATAGTTGTTGACCAAATTAGAAACACAAAATCTATATCATGTGACCTGAAATGGGAAAAACCAATGAGCATCGACCACTGACCGCATTCGCAACGCGGTACTTGTGTCAATTTGTTGTTCGAAACTGTTGAAGACGTTGGCCTGTAATGGTTGGAGAGCCCTTGGTCCGAGAATCCATGCCATTTGGGGGTCCCTTCAGATTGGAAAGATAATAAAATCCCAAGTACAGAGAGTGTGAATCATAAATGTTCCTGTGCAATTTAAAATCAAGATAGACAGTAGAAGAGGTGGAGATCTTCAGAGGGAGATACATGGTACGGTCATTATGAACTTGATGTGAATGAGGGAAAAAGCCTACACCACAACATGTATTTCTACCCAATGGGGTCCCAAAGTTTGGAGCTAGGCCTATGGACAAAATGTCCAGGTGTTCTTATGTATTCCATGAGGATGGGAATCAATTCATACGTAGTTCTAAAGGCCATGCAGTTTAGCGTCGTGCGGTGAGGATGTAGGAGGAGAGAAGAATGAGGGAGGGAACATGGTGCAATCATCATAATCCTGACATGAGTGGGGCCAAAGTAGCTTACACGACACCATGTGGGATCCTCCAAGAGAACTATACCCACAGGGGATAGTTAAAGAGGACACTTTCTGAATGACTCAAGACGAAGCGTCCGAGCATTCCAACATATCCCATAAAGATAGGAAATAATTCATACGTAGTTATTGCGGTTTAAACATCTAGAATGATGTCATATAGGTTATGGTCATACGGGATGACATACATATTAATGTCTTGTGGGATGACATATAGTTTAACGTCATGCGGGACGACATAAATTTTAACATCATTCTAGACATTTCATAGTTTAACGTCATGTAGGACCAGACAGTGTAAGGTCATATAGGACTAAACAGTTTAAGGTCTTGTAGGACCCTAATGTAGTTTTGGGTCATGCGGTACCGTATAGTTTAAGGTCATGCGGGAACAGATAGTTTAAGGTCATGTTGGACCCTAATGCAGTTTATGGTCATGTGGGACCGTATAGTTTAAAGTCTTGTGGGGCTAAAGAAAACTCATTAAATGTATTTCTTGAGGAACTTGGCATTGGTGGGAGGAGTTATAGGCTCACCATCCATGGAAACCAGGGAGTATGCACCATTGGAGTAAACCTTGTGAACAATGTATGGTCTTTCCCATTTGGGCTCCAACTTGGGTAGTTTCCTACCAGGTATCATTGGTGTTCTCAGGGCCAAAACCAAGTCACCTTTCAAGATGGAGCAGAGGAAAACTTTCTGGTTGAAAGCTCTATCTATCTTGTTCTGATGCCTTTCCAGATTATGTAGGGCACGAATCATGTTCTCATAAAGCACTTCTAACTCAGCTAGATGGATTTTAGAAACTTTATATGGAGCTTTCTAATTATAGATAGTTGTGAACAATGAGGGAAACTGAATCTCGATGGGTAGGATGGCCTCTGTTCCATACACCATGGAATATGGGGTCACCTGGGTGGAATTACGATTAGTTGTCAGATAAGCCTAGAGGGAGTTAGGGAGATTTTCCAGCCAACTCTTCTTGTTCTGAACAACCATTTTTTGCAGAATGTTAGAGAGGGTTTTTTTGAACGCCTCGATATGTCTATTTTCTTGTGCATGATAACGGGAGGTATAGTTATAATGGATGTTGTACTTATCATATAGTTTCTTCAGCTCAGCTGACCGGAAGTCCATTTCATTATCGGTGAGGATGGCATGAGGGACTCTAAATCAATAAATGATGTTGGATCTCAGAAAGTCGAAGATGGAATGGGCCTTGACCTCTTTGAGTGTAACTGCCTCTTCCCACTTGGAGAAAAAATTTGTAGCGGTCATGATGAACCTGCTCTGGTGAGTGGTCACCGGTGGATATGGTCCAATGACATCGAGTCCCCATACCACAAATGGCCAAGAGTACTTGGTAGTGTGAAGAGGATCTAGAGGCCAATGCATAAATTTGGAATGAATTTGGAATGCATGGCACCTTTTGGTGAACTCAATGTAGTCATGGATCATGGAGGGCCAAAAACACCCCAACATCTGGATCTGGTAAGATAGTTTCAGCCCAGTATGATGAGCCCTACAGGAACCAGAATGAACCTCCTGCATGACATGGGAAATTCTGACTCCTTGAATGCAATGGAGGAGAACCCCATCAAATGTGCACTTGTAGAGGATCTTCTCATGACCAGGACTGTCCTAGAGGGTAAATTGTAAAGTGCATCATCGAATTCTCTCACGCTTGGACCGATCTGCTAAGAGATTACCGTTCTAGAGATACTCGAAAATGGAGGTTCTCTAGTTAGGATTTACCTCAATCACTACATCTGGGGGACCTGGGGGTTCTGACGTGGAGGTGTCGATGGTAAGGTGTCTTACCTGTAGGATATCATCATCATCTAGAGTGACGGGAGCAATGACTCCCTAGTGCGCCACATGGATAAGCAGATCATCTTGTCTAGGCTCTGCAAGTGATGCAGCTAGGCTGGCTAGGGCATCATCCTGTCCATTCTGAGATTGAGGGACATGAGTAACTTATGTCCGAGATAAGAATTGGGCCATTAGCTGGAGAGTGTGTTCCAAAAATGGTATGATCTTTGGCTTTATGACGACATAGTCACCATTGATCAACTTGATGACTAGTTCAGAGTCCCCTTTCACATGAAAATGGGGCACGCCAATCTCAAGGGCCAGCTCGAGGCGAGTAATGAGAGCTTGATACTCTGCCTCATTGTTGGTGTAGCCTTCTGACAATAGTAATAAATATGGCAGGATGGCTTGTGTTGGGGTAATGATGACAATACCCATTATTACTCTGTTGAGCTTGGGGTCATTCAGCCTTCTACCAGTGGGGAACTAGGAAGCACCATCAGAGTTCATTTTCTAGCATGGAATTACTTGGTCTACTAAGAGAATCACTTCATCGGGGAAATCGAGATCTAGGGACTGGTCCTTAGGATCTAGGTGGGATGTCAAGAACTCTGCCAATGCTTGCCTCTTAATAGCCTTATGAGGAACAAACCTGATGTCGAACTGCTAAAGGATTACTGTCCACCAATCTAGATGCCCTGTTAATACCGGGCAGTTTAGGATGTACTTCAGCTGATCTACCCAAGACACTAGTTGTACCTCATGATGCTAGAGGTAATTTTGTAGTTTCTATATTTTGAATACCAATGCAAGGTAGATCTTCTCGATAGGGGAGTATCTAGTCTCTATATCAAGGAGTATGCTACTGAGATAGTTAATCCATTCTCTATCCCCTCATTGTTCTTCTGGGCCATAAGGTCACTAAGAGACCACTCCAGTGCAGTTATGTAAAGGACCAGCGGCTTTCTGGAGATGGGTGGAATCAAGACTAGAGGCTAGAGAAGATACTACTTGATTTCCTCAAAAGTAGTCTAATTCTCTTCTTCCAACTCGTAGACAGTGCCTTTATTCATGAGCCGAGAAAAGGTCTTACACTTTCCAAACAAATTCATAATGAATCGGTGTATGTGGGCCAAGTGGCCTTGGAAACCTCGAAGATCGCTGAGGTTTCTTATGGGATACATCTGACTGATGGTCTTGATCTTCTTCGGGTCGATCTCAAAGCCCCTGTATCTAACAATGAAGCCAAGGAAATTTTTAGAGGTGACCCCGAAGGTGCACTTCAATGGATTCATCTTCAGGTGGCGGGAATAGAGGAATTCAGACACTTTCTCAAGGTATTTGATATGTTCCTGATGCTGGAGAGATTTGACCACCAGGTCATCCATGTAACATTCCACCAACATTCTGATGATCGACTTAAATATGCGATGCATCGCCTACTGATAGGTAGCACCTACATTCTTTAAACCGAAAGGGATGACTTGGTAACAGAAAGTACCTTATGGTGACCTGAAGGTTGCAGACTCCTCATTCTATGAGACTATTCGGATTTGGTTATACCCAAAGTACCCATCCATGAATGAGGGGGATTGGAACCCATTTTTAGCATCGATCAACAATTCTATCATAGGAAATAGAAAATCATCATTCGGACACTGATGGTTGAGATCCTAGAATCCAATGCAGACTTTGATCTGTTTGTTCTTCTTCCTGACTAGCACAATGTTGGATATACATTTGGGGTATTGGACCTCCTTAACAAAATTTTATCTGATGAGCTTATCAAATTCTGCCTTAACCATGGCATCGTGAGAAGGGTGCATCTTTCTGGGAGGCTGCTTGAACCCACGATGATTTTCCAGGATATCGAGGCATTGGAAGACTAACTAAGGATCTAGTCCTGGAATCTCATCATAACTCCAGGAGAATACATCACAGTTTTGTTCAAGTAAGTCTATGTACTTTTTTTGTTCCTCTAGTGGCATATTGGCACTGATCAATGTGGGTTTTGGGTCTGCCTCTCTACTGAGGTTCACCTATACCAACTCATCAACCGTGGAGGAGAAGCCCTCTTCATAGGTGGGGGGAGCATCCTCTAAATCATCTTCTTCACTTATAGAGTAGGGATCCTTGGTGGGAGGAGTTTCCTCTGAGTCAACAGATCCCGATGGGAGGCTGGTACCAGACTGAGCGGTAGTGGACACCGCATTCGGGAACTCATGTGCTACTGAAACTATAGCGATGAAGGTTGTTGATCTAATCTCATATGTTCTTCGGCCCAAGGGGCTACACTTGATGATATCTAAGAAATAGTGGCTCATCGTCTTGAGCTGGTTAATTCCATCCCGGTGAAACAAGAAAGTATAACATATTATCGTTGCCATGGGGCAGACATCCCGATACCTTATGGGAGTATGAGGCTCATGGATCACCTGAGCCTGATTTGTGTATGAGTATGAGGTGATCTTTCGGTGTCTCTTAGACTTGGGAAAGTTCCCCCCCCCCTCATTCCGAAAACAATGAATCATTGTCCCATGTCCGAGGTTGTATCCTCCAATTAGTGGATTGGAAAGATTTAGGCATCATCTAGATCTGTCCACAGGTCGGTCACAGTCATGGCATGCTCAACCTCGTTTTCCTGAATCTGTTTGTTTTTTCTCTTGTAATAGTCAGCATCCAGATAACGGGCTTCACAAGAGGCAAAGGGAGAGGCTCCACCATAAATCATGCACACTCAACCATTAATGTATTACTTGAGACACTGGTGATACGATGATGGAACTTTCACATGCAGGTGGATCTATGGCCTACCCATCAGCGCATTGTAGGTGGTGTCCTGGGAGACAACCATAAACTTGATACTTGCAACTAGGCCATCAAATTGGGTCTTCAAGCGGATCTTGTTGACTGTTG
Organism: Viscum album; assembly: GCA_963277665.1. Classification (NCBI taxonomy): domain Eukaryota; kingdom Viridiplantae; phylum Streptophyta; class Magnoliopsida; order Santalales; family Viscaceae; genus Viscum; species Viscum album. Next base: position 2,055,900,325 of record OY728123.1, on the reverse strand, counting down.
CCTATTCTGTCTTGTCATAAACTTGGATTATTAGGTCAGAGGGAATCAAATCATCCTCAGACAACCCCATATTTCACAGTGTCCAGGTCGGGATTAGGATGATCCCAGAGCCTTTGTCGACAAGACTACGTTGAACCTTTATGCCATTGAACTATCCAGTTATGTATAGTGGGAGGATGTGCCTCTATATGGGATATCCCTCATCTTCTCCAGTGAATAAGATGATGGTTTGGAATTCATAATATTTGACTGCCTAAGCATAAAAGGGTTCTTCAGCTCCTACCTCTATCTCAAACTGGAGGGGGCTTCATAAAGCCTCAGCGAGGGTCTCACGCATATCTTATGATAGATGAAGGTCCTAAAGGATAGACAATCTTGCTGGAATGCTGGAAAGATTCTTGAGAACATCATACTTCCATGCCAAGCATGAAAATATGCTTACAGGAGGTCGCTCTATGATAAGAGGTATGGTGGGCCTTGCCGACAGAACTGGCGGCTGACTGGTGCTAGGAATATCCCACTGCTCACTAGTCGAAGCCTACGGAGAGACTACAGGATGAGGGCCAGATGACTGAGACCAGTCTGTAGTAAAGTGTGGCTGGTCACAACGTGGTCAAGGTAGATCTTCCTGATCCAAAAACATGAACGGTGGTGAAGGCGGTCCTAATGACACCAGATGAGAAGGTTGCGCGTGCTGAACTCTGCGCTGAGCCTGCTGCCTAGTTTAGGTAGCATGCACAGCCTAGCTGGAAATACTGATAGAGGCACTCCACCGGCCCATATAGCCACAGCCCCACTAGTGTTGGTGACTACTGGGGACATTAGGAGGATCTGCTTCATTCTCATCATCATCAGGAATTATGTAGGATTTTACAAGCTCTACGGTATTAACCAAGGCATACCCTTAACTGTCACTCAAAGATTCATCCAATACTTGACATATTCTGGGAGGAATCTTCATCTTTGAGGGCATGAAATCTCCGAGATTATGGTATGATGATGGCATTGGGGTGATTTGTTTTCCCCTGTGCCATCGGTGTTTTCTCTTCTGAGAATGGTATGACTGAGACAATGATTCAGAAGTAGTTGTTGCAGCTTTTGAAGGCTCTGGTCGATTCAGGCATTCAAGAACAACACCATGGGTGTGGGTGACTATTTTACGAGCCATCTAGTCATCATACATCTAGGACCTATGGTTAGAAACTTGATGCCACTTGCCTTTGTTGTCACTGTTGTTGTCCAGCTTCACAAAGACACATGCCACCCGTGCTAGAGATGGGCCAAACCGGACTATGTTATTATCCACTTGGTCTTGAAGCCAGTCTTTGAACACATAGCACTATTTGAGTGTGTGCATTAGGATCTAGTGATAGGGGCAGTAATTAGGGAAATTAGTGAGATTTTCCTCTTCTAGCCTCCTGTATTCAGGAAAATGTGAAATCCCCTAATCAAATACACTTCGGAAATAACTGGGGACTTGTTCCTATTAGAACGATTAGTTATGGTTCCTCCGGTATGGGAAGGGGACCCTTGGAGACATACCTTAATGAGGGGATGATGGATCCTGTCAAGGAGGTGGATCCTGGTTAACTCGCCTAGGCAATGGCGGTGCATTGCTCGGGGGCACCTACCAATTCTGAGGTGGGCGCTACTAGGCTGGAGGCTAGGCCTGTGGTGGAGAGCCTCTATGAGGCTGTGGAGGCGGCTCCACTGGTAACAACTCTAGTTACCTGGAGGCCTCTATTTGAGCCACTATGGTGGGCTCAGCCCTAGCGTACCTTCTCATGGGAATTGCAGTAGGAAATGGAAGTGCATGGCTGGCCTATTTCAAGGCTTCTTCTAGGTGATGAGCCTTATTAGAGAACTCACAAAATCCCCTGGGGTGGTTCTAGGCGATCAAAGAGGGGACCAGTTCTGTCTTGATATTCCTTACACACATCGTCAGCAATTTCTCCTGAGTCAGTTTCATGTCAAGGGAGTATTTGAGCCCTTTCCACCGAGTGACAAAGTATACAACACACTCATCAGGCCTCTTCTTTCACTTAAAGAGGTCCACGATACTCGTCTTCCGAGTGGTGGAACTGAATTGGTAGAGAAATTGCCTATGGAGGTCTTCCCTGCTGGATACTGATCTGTTGGGGAGCTGGTTGTACCGAAAAAATGCAGGACCTTCCAATGTCTACACAAAAAACCAGAGTTTGGAGCCTTCCTATAGCGTTGGAGTTCACAACATGGGCCCATACCTTGAGATAAAGAGGGCCAAGTGCTGCGGTGGATCCCCTATCCCATTGAAGGGGGAAAAAGTGGGATTTCCCAAACCTGGGGGTGTTGGAATATCATCCACCCACACTGGATATGGCTTTCCATCAAGAGGTATTGCCATTTATTGAGTCGCTAAAGCTTCAAGGCAGTTGATTAGTGCCGCCATTGGATCATCTGGGCAGGGTTTCCTATCTGGACAAGGATCCCAGACCACCTGTGCATTGTAAAGTTATTCAACACGATAAGTAGGCCCAACGGCTCATTGAGCGGCTGGTGGAATGACCTACAGAGAAGCTGGGGGGAACCTGTGTTGGGTCCTGGTGATTATCACTCTGTTCAAGAGGATTTGGCGACACATACCACACCCTCTTGCAGTAAGTTCCAGCCTCAACCTTGTTGGCATGGGTAGGATGGTCAGGGTCACCTAGGGGAAATTCACCGAGGGGAAGTTGTGCCTGCCCCTACTGCCCTGGCTGAGGATCATAGTATTCTGGTCATCACTCTGCAGCGCATTCAGCAAGGAGGTCATTAACCATCTTCTTGTGTTCGGCAAGTTGCTAATGCAACACATATTTTTTGAGATCATCTTCCACCTTCTGCACTGTGTCAGATGGGTCAGAGGGTTTGATGGCTCGGAGGTGATCCTTAACCTTGTTGGGATTTTAGATGAGGTCCAATGCCTTAGTGGGAACGGGAAGACCCAGCAGATTCTTCTATTGACAAGTAATCCTTCCCAATGGGTCCAAGAGGTGTGAAACTCCCTCGAGGGGGAGGTTCTATCCATGAATCTCTAGATCATTATCACCCCCGGTAGGTCGGCCATGATAACCATGACCTGGACTAGAGGCATATCCTCTATGTTTCTTGGAAAATCAGGCTGATGCCAGATGGAAGTGAAATGGAGGGCTGCGTACTGCCCCCAACCATGGATTTTCACGTGGGAAGAAGCCTCCTTGATTATCCTATGGAGAACTTTAAAGCTCTGGACAAATCATTTTTGGAGGGTCCTATAGTGATTTGGTGACTTAGGGCATTGGGATTTGGGGAGTGAGGCCAAATCAACCAAACAAAATTGTTGGTTGATGTCTTCGAAGTGTGACTGACTCTTGGGGTAGGCCACTTGTCGATGATGAAGACGGAAATGAGTCACTCAGAGGGTTTTCCAGAAACACTCGACCTCTTCCTGGGTGAGAAATTAAGGTGCAATAAAATTTGGTGCTACAACTGGCCAAAAAATCTTAGGGAAATGGTTTGCTGCAAGAATGGACCACAAGCTCCTCAGCTCTGACTCGGGGTCTGGCCCATCATTTCCCCACTTGTCAATCAGAGTCGGTTGGGGAACTAGTATTAGTACTGAAGCAGACCGTTGAGATGGCAGGCTGGCTTCCGGAGAATATGGAAAGCTAGCTGATAGACCGCTGCATCTCGGGCTATCCTCGGAAGAGTGTAGTGACTTAGCCACCACATCACGGGAAGACGGGCTGAAAAATGTAATTTTCAGCACAGGGACTACAGATACCGACAATGGACCACCCTGCTTCTCATCCACCATTGGTCCCCAGAATAGATCTATGTGATCTCTGGTTGAGGTAGAGTGTGCTTCTGGTGATTTTGGCAGTGGTTGCATGGCCAGAACTTGTGGAGTTTCCAAATTTTCGTCATCTTGGATGTACCTGCGGAGGGAGGCAGGAATTCGATGGGCCTCAAATTCTGGAAGTATGAGGTCTATAAGCCATGAACCTGTCCCGACCCTTGACACGAAGGATCTAGTCGAGGGTTCCATTACTGATTCATATTCCCCCTCAAAATCTAAGAATCATATTGGCTTATTCTCGGTCTGAATCCTCTCGGTATTCTTTTTATGGCTACGACAACCCTCCCTCCTACCCCGTGATAGTTCATTGGATCATGGTATATTCTCGGCATGTGGAGGACCTTCGGCCATACTAGTGTTGTACTGGAGAGGATTTCCACCTAAGTGAGATGGGGTTCGGGGAGTACCTCTAAATATATCGAAGGGAATACATGAAGGAGCATTGTGTCCACTGACTGATGTGTAGAGGGAATCTCCACAGGAAATGTTGGAGCGGGTAGGACCTTCGCTAGAGCTGATAGGAGCACAGGTTGGACTTCCATGTTGGGTGCTGGTAGAGAGAAGATGAACTTCACCCCTCTGATTGCTGAGGCGAGGAGGACCTTTTCTAGCTGTTGTAAGAAAATGGGGAGGGCCCCCACGCTGGAGATTGACCAAATGGGTAATGTCTCCACACCGGTGGCATACGGTAGGAAGAAAAACTCCATACCTGGTGTAATGAACACATGAGAGGCTATTGTACTGAGTGTCACTGTCGTGAGGAGGACCCTCATTCGAATTGAAGTTATCATAGGGCGGACCTCCATTCCGAGATTGGAAGCATGGAGGACCCACATTCTCATTGGTAGTAGTATGGGGAGGACCTCTGTATTGGGCGTCGTTGCAGTGGGTTGGTCCGTGGGGGCCACTACCCGCGCCAGCGACCAAGAGAGCTGACCCAACCTACCTGTGGGGTGGTTTGGGCCTCGATCTGGGTTAGTTACATAAGTTCCCCTACTCAATGTACATAGGGGGTGATGATATATGTCAGTGGTGGCACGAGACACAATAGTTGTTGATGTTGACACCCCTTGGAAGGAATCCTCCTCGGTATGTGCCCGACGCTGGCGATGTGTCAGTTGTTCTGGGGCTGGCGGTGTAGGCACATAGCTTTCCTACTCCTCGACTCGTGGGACTAGGTGGCGGCGCTAGTGCGGCCTAGTGGGAGCCCTCCTTGGGAGCCCATGAAACGAGATCCCAGCCAGGCTAGGCCAGACATCCCATACCTCATCGGAATAGGGGAGGGAGTTATTGAGGCATTCCAGGGAGAGGCTCCCAAAACAATTGTATGTTGGAGTGGGGAGCAGTGGCTCCCTACACGGCCCATGGGGAAGGTGGTGGAAATGAGGTGTAGATTCCTCTAAATCCTGATGGGCCATATCCTGAATTGGGATAATCCCCTCCTCCTCGTATCAGCAAACGAGGTAATTTATCACTTTTGGTTGAATGAATTCAGAAGGGGAGATGGGGCATGGGTGCCCAGCAGCTATGGGTGTGGAAGCTGTCGTAGGAGCGGTGGATCCATGCGGGATTTCCATATTGGCATTGCCCCTGCCCCTGTGTCGGTGGGTGGGTGGCGATCGGATTCCTGATGCAGCAACTTGGTTCTTGAAAAGCAGGGAGATTAAGACATTAGTGCTAAAACAAATAAATCAATGTCCAGTTCCCCAGTGCCATTCCTTCTTCCATGGAAGATAAGAGGGATCCATGCTGACAATGTCGTAGAACGGGATGTCCAACATTTTAACAACCCCAACATCTGGTGAGTTTCATGCACGGCCCATTATTTTCTTGGAGGGACCCGACAATGGATAACTGGATCTGGTGACATGCTAATCCACTTATGTCTTGAACGCTACCAATCTCCACATTGAGGAGAAGAGATTTACTTCGATTTCACCATTTCTATTTTTGACGCTTTCTCTAGGGCACGTACATCCATCTATTTGAGGAGGAGGATGAGGGAGTGCTGACTGTGGACCCGCATTCCCGCTTTCCAAAGGTGGGCGGCATCTATTCATTATTTAGGGATGTTTGCTCCTTGATTGAAATGGGATGATGAGACGTCAGTTCCTCCTTCTATGGATTCCTCCTTAGAACTTGTTACCTTGTCTGAGTCTCCCATAAAGATTGAGACATTGTTCGTGAAAATCTTACCAGTGCCATATCTTCATGGATGTCGGTTAATTACACTACTTCTTTCATGACATTCTAAGGGATCCGACTAGGGAAGCAACCTTCAGTCGGGGGAGTAGTCACGTTGGACATCACTGGCATGTACAGACACTAGAACACTAGCATGTCTAGGATTCCTTCCCTTATTATAGGGCTTATCAAGGGTGCGTAAGCCCGAGGCATCCCATGTTGAATGCGAGGAATTATATGCCATAGGCATGTCTCTGAGGTTTTCCTCAAATTCCCATGTTTAACACAGGGTATGCCACTAGTTTAACATCTAGAAAATAAGGATTGGACTGATCAGAACTCTGACCAGAGTGGATCGGATGGGTGAAACCCCTGGAGGGAACACTAATGTTGGGGAAAATGCGCGGTTAGTTTCTTTTTTGCTGCTAATGGGAATGGGAAATGAGGTGGAATGATCCCATAGGGATTTGGTGTCCTGGATAAGAACCAAGATGGATGATAGAGTCTTGAGAGTTAATGTAGAATGGAATGGAACCGACGTGAGGATAATGGTGTGGTTGGTCTTGAGTCTCGAAGAGACATCCTATGTATCCTCATGTCAAGGAATCAATGTCTAAGTAGTTCGGTGGGACAATGGGACACCTAAGGTGGTGGCCCGTATGAAGATGATCTGGAGGAAGTGGAACCTCTAGGTTTGGGGGCATGAAATTGGGGTTTTTGTGGAGGATAGCGACCCGATGACATGCTGGGGCTTACGCGTGATTAGCGGCCTGAGAGTTTGTCTGACGCCAGAGGGGCAGACCAGAAATGTGGGTCCTAATGGAGGGGAGTATAATGGATTACCGTTGGATGGGGTCACAACAACTTACCACTGGATGATGTCACAACGGCTTACCATTGGGTGGGGATCGCGATGGCTTACCGTTGGATGGGGTCCCAATGGCTTACTACTGAATGGGGATCACAATGGATTACCGTTGCGTGAGGTTCACAATGGCTTACCACTGAATGAGTTTCACAACAACTTACCACTGGATAAGAGATCACAATGGATTATCGCTAATTGGGGTTCCAACGGCTCAACGCTGATTGGGGAATAGTTTATCTTCATGTAGGACCAAAAAGGGGCATGCAGTTTAACATCATACAGGATGGGGGTGGACCAACGTGAAGTAGTCAGGACCAATGGGTGTTGTACTTGAACCTCAGGGAGGCTTCCAATGTACCTTGCCTTGGAAAGGATCAAAGTCTGTGTAGTTCAGGATGGTTTAGTGAGCTGACGTGAAGTGGTCAGGACTAGTGGTTGTTGGGATTGAACCTTAGAGAGGATTCCTACATACCTTGCCTTGGTAAGGATCAAAGACCACGTAGTTCAGATGAGGTGTTGATGAACCAATGTGAAGAGAGTCGGGAGCAATGGTTATTGGGCTTGAACCTCAGGGAGGCTACCTACGTACCTTGCCTTGGAAAGGATCAAAGTCCAAGTAGTTCAGGATGGTGTGGGAATTACACTCTAGGCTACCTAGAGAGGCTTTCATGGTCAATTCTTACTCTAATCCCATGTGAGTCATGTTCGGTGTGAGAAACAAGAGGCAGTGAAGACCTGACGATCATGTCGTGAAAGGTGCATCCGTGGGAAGTGGAGTGGGGATTACACGTGGATAGCGGGCCAAAATGGAAATAGGGGCTTACGCGTGGTTGGCAGCCCAAGGAGATAGATATTGGGACATACTCTAGGGTGGAGGCCTGGTGGTGAAAAATCCCAAAGGGAGAGGGATTTGGCACTGAAGAAAGGAGGGCTCCAGTTCCTATCTCCCCTATCTGGTCTTTGTCCAGGAACAAGATAGGAGGAGTAGAGATGCTTCCACTCGCAAGAAAGGCTAGGGGTCTTACACCAAGATGTTTTCCATTTAACCGTGGACAGACGTTTCTCCAACAAAGAGGATCACATTCCATGTGGGGAAGATCTCACTCCCGTGGAGATGAGCATGTGTAGAGAATGTTCGAGATGGGGCACCCTGTGTATGATGTATGGGGTAAGGTCACAGTTTAACATCATGTGCTAGGGATGATGGTGCTTGGCAGTTTAATTTCATGTATCTCAGACGAAGTGGGTTCACTCTGTACCCCTAGGACTTACATAACTAATACCCACCAACCCTTGGGGAAGAGAAGGCATCAGCAATGTCGTAGCGAGGGGGTGGTATGGAGTGATCTATTAAGGGATCCACGTTAGTGTGGCTATGCGAATAAGCAATAGACGTTAGTGTGCCTATGTGAAGAAGCATGAGGAAAAGCAACGCAATGAGAATTGCCACCCAAGGAACTTTTAAATCACTTCGTGAAAACGTAGAGGGTCACACAGGAAAAGGAGTTGCAGAGAAAAGGGGTTCATATGTAGAATCCTCGTGAAGCACTGGTGCTCCATGTAGCAGAGGGGCTTCACGAAGGGGTGTGCTTAGCAAAGTGAAGTGGCCTAGCCTAGGCGTAGGGAATAGGTGTATATGGAAGGTGCTTCGTGAAGTGGAAAATCATTCGCGTAGTAATGCATCGTGAAGTAATGGTTCCTTGTGAAGCATATCCTTACGAAGCAATATGCTTCGTGAAGCACAGTGGCCCTGCCTTAGCATGTGGGTCACATGTTCATGGGGGTAATTTGAGTCCCCGTGGGGATCCACTTCCTTCGCGGAGGCTCGTGGGCTCCGCGAAGGGCATCCCTCTTTGCATAGGGATTGAATTCAAGAAAAGGGGGAGGCACTTTGCGATTCAAAAGTACCTTGAAAATATCATGGTTTGCAGAGATGAAATTACTTCCCGATTTGAGAGATAAGAAGGCTGAAGGTTGTAGGATCCATCTTTTGGGATCGAGGGGAGCCCGGTATTTATAGGCAAGAGGCACCATGAAGCAGAGAATTTCGGGCATGAAGACTCGTGGAATTTTGTCATAATCACAGTGCCTCCCACCTCCTTGCTCCGAGGTGGCTTCGCGAATTTCAAACGGGTTCGCAGAGCCTCCAGCCTCCTTGCTCCATGGTGGCTTCGCAGAGGGGAAGCTTTGTGTTGGCCGTGGTGTTGTGGGTGCTCCGCAAACAAGCTTCATGAGGCAGCCCCTAAGGCTTTCTGTTTTTTCTTTTTCTTCCCAAATTTTGTCCCCAACAGTGTTAAAATCTTATTTTAGGAATTTCATCAAACACATAATGTGTAGGAAGAGTTTTTAAATAAAACCCCATTTTTTATTCCACCCAAGATGCTTTCATAAAACAATTATTCTTTGATATAAAAATTAATAAATTTTATATAAAAAATAATAATTTATAATAACATTAAGTAACTCATTTGATAGAACCATTATAGGGAGACACCTACCTCGTCGATTGAGGAAAACTAGTCACCTTTAGGAACAAAAATTGGAATCATACAGATCCAGTCATCATAAAAATAAATCTATAGGAAACATCACTAGTCCCCCATAAAACCCTATATATTTATAAATAAAATACCACTTTGTTTTCAAATGAATAAGGGGAATCGATTTCTAAAAGATATATTGAAATAGGAGAAAATATTGGATCATAAATAGAACATACCTTGATGAGATCTTCCCAAAAGGATCAATGACTGTGAAAGAGTCCAGGGAAGAAGCCTCTAGAGTTCCATAGGAGGATTAATTCAAGCTAATTAGGATTTTGTATGAGATTAGAGCTAATAATTTTATATGTAATTGGACTAAATACTTTTTTAATAGGTTAAAATTTAGGTACATAGTTAGGTCATGTGATTTAACAAACCATGCACCAACCACGTGGTGGCCTCTATCCTTTGAAAATAGAGGCACATGATTACCTAGGGAGAGTCATACGGTTTGAAATACCATTATAAATCCACATGAAATCCCTTGTACTAACTCCTAAACACCCACATGGTTTTTCTTAAATACTCACATGGTTTGACAAACCTTGTTCAAAGCCTGAAAAATTCTACTAGAAGATTAGTAATAACTATGCACTTAAATGTGTGCCTAAATTATTTTACATGAAACTAAAAATTTAAAGTCCAAGTCTCCCAAAAACCATTAAGACCTCGCAATAGATAAACCAAGCTCAAACAAAATGTCTCCCGAGAACGCGCCCCACGCGCCTTGTGGTTTTCAAAAAAATTCGACCGTTAAGCCTCCGGAGGATTGCTCGTCGGTGAAGTCTCCAGCTCCAGGAAGTCTCGTTCCAGGCGCCCCTCCTCCGGCCAATGGCTCTCTGTCTTTGCAGGGGCCTCCAGCACATATTGCATCTGCCCGAGGTGCAGACCGCTCCTTCAAGGAAGTTCTGTGCGGGTCGTCCTGTTATCCCCAGGAGCCGTGCTTTAAGGCGTCGGGAGCTTTCTCTCCCTCTGTTTCTCGGTGTGGGAATCAGGTTTCTTTGGAGATCCCGGCTTCTTCTTTCGATGATGTTGTCTCCAGCTTGAAATGGACTCTCGTAGCTCGATTCGGTTCAGCGAAACCGTCCCTCCCGGTTTTCAAACGTTTTGTGGCGTCCTGGGGCCTGTCGTCTCCTGTGTGCATCTCAGTCATCCATCGTTCCTCGTTTTGCCTGGTTTTTGCGTCAGATTAAGACTTCGTAAAGGCGTGGTGCTCAGCCCCTCGTTCGTGGGGTAGATGGCGGTTCAATATGGCTCGCTGGTCTATGGATGTTCACAAGGGGAAGGAGAGCCCCTTAGCTGCAGTCTGGGTTTGCCTTCCTGGCCTTCCCCTCCCTTTTCAGAACCTGGATATTCTTCAGGCCATAGGTGATTCGCTTGGAAGATTTCTCTGCGTGGATGACCGTACGCGGCGGGGTGAAGAAACCATGGAATCTAAGATCTGCATTGAGCTGGACCTATCCTTCCTGGTTCCAGAGAAGCTTTTGGTGAAGGTTTCGGACTCATTCGAGTGGATGTAGGATGTTGTCTTTCCTGTATTCCCCAGGTTTTGTCTAGCATGGCTTCTCCAGGGCCACGCCTTGCAGAATTGCAGGAAGAAAGGTGCGGATTCACGGGTTAAGGCTTCTCGTGGTGTCCCAGAGTTTCTTCATACTGATCCTTCGGCTGAGAAGGCGAGTTGGGAGGCCCCCCTAGAGAACCTTTCAGTTGATCCCTGCACAAGCGTCGATCATGTTTCGGCTCCCCCAGATGTGGAATTTCCCTCTTCTTCCAAATAAGTAAGAGTGTCCCCCTCTAGTAAGGAGATGGCGTCTTCAGGTATGCAAGTCTCTTCTCCTTTGGCTATTTTAGATATGGGGAATTTTAGCGAGACTTCCTAGAGGTTAGTGGAGGGGGCCTTTCTGGGAATGCTCTTTATTTGCCTTTCCCCTCCTCTGGATTTTCTTCCCTTCTCCCTTGAAGGGTGTCCTTCCCAGCCGTGCAAGGGGAGTGAGTCACAAGTTTCATCGGTGATCGCTCTAAGGCCAATGGTTGTGAAAGGGCGCAAGAGGGCCCCTATTCAGTCTTGTTTGGGAGATGCAGAAGCGATGGTGGTTTGTTTCTCGTATGGAACCCCACCGAGAGCAGCGAAGGGAAGGCCCTCCAAGATCCTCAATCAACATGCTTCCTCCTCACAGAGACCACTTCGCCCGGGGTCAAAACTGGGCCCTATGTCTCCCAATGATACCTATCCTCATATGGAATGCACGGGGCTTGGGGGCTCGGGTGAAAACAGACTTCATAGTGTCGGAATCCAAAAAGAACAAGGTTCAGTTCGTTGCCATTCTCGAACACAAGCAAATCCCTGATAGATTAAGAGAGTTCTCCCGAAGGATCAGAAAATGCAATTTCATGCACGCAGCACCCGAAAATGAACACATATGGCTCTTCTAGAATAAGGACATTGACGCAGATCTGGTACAGGTTGGTGAACAATATATTACCATCAAAATCACTTGCAACACGAGTGTGTTCCTCATGTCTATGGTGTATGCAAGCTATGACTCCCACCGTCGGGAGGCTCTGTGGCAGGATCTTTATGACTTTGACCCAAGGGGTCTTCCTTGGTTCATTTGGGGGGACTTTAACATTGTCATGGACCCAAAGGATAGGAAAGGTCGGGGAACATTTTCCAGGAAGGCCAGTTTGGCCTTTAATCAGTTTGTTGCAGGGAAGGGGCTTATGGATCTGGGTTACATAGGAGACAGGTTTACTTGGTGTAACAACCAAAAGGGGAGAAATCGCTGTTGGAGCAGTCTAGATCGTTGTCTTTCCAACATTCACATCCTCATAATGTTTCCCAATGCGAAGATTAATCACTTGGTTCACGGGGTTTCAGATCATTCTCCCCTATTTCTTTCTCTATCAGTGTCACACTCTAACCTCGACAGCTTCAGATTCAGTAGCTAGTGGCACGAGAATCCGGGTTACATGGAGGTGGTTTCGGCGTTGTGAGAGGAAATTGTTCAAGGCCATAATTTGGTGGCCTTGCATAACAAGCTAAGGAAGCTCAAGTAGAGGTTACACCAGTGGGCTAGGAACATCGCTCCAACATACCAATGCTTGGAGGATCTGAAACGTGTAGTTAAGAGACTGGAGACGAGTTTGGAAGAGACCTGGGATGAACAGGTTTATGCAGAGCTTATAGATAAGAAAAATGAAATGGAAATTATGCTCCTCTCTCAGGAGAGAAGAGACATGGAGAGTTCAAAGGCGAAATGGCTAAGAGAGGGAGATAAAAATTCTGCTTACTTTCACGTTTGTATCAAAGGGAAGAGGCACCTATCATTCCAAATATTGAGTTAGAGGATGGATCCTACTCAGGGGACAAAGAAGTGGTAGGGGTGGCTCACAACTTCTTCAGAGACCTGCTGGCTAGGCCAAACTTTTCCTTTCCTGATGGCTATCTGGCAGGGGGCGTAGATCTCTTTGGGGAGCCACGAAACGTTGTGACTTCCCAGATGAATGTTTGTATGGGAAGTAGCCCAATGAAGGAAGAAATTTATGAGGCCATGATGAAGTTAAATCCAGAGAGTGCCCCGGGCCTAGAACAATTCCCAGGATCCTTTTACAGAGACTCATGGGATACGATCATGAAAGATATCATAGGGGTGATTCTGGATTTCCTTCAGGGCAGAAGCCTCCCCCGGGTGGCTTGTGCGACGTCCTTGGTGCTCATCCCGAAGATCAAAGATCCCTCTTCAATATCTCATTATAGACTGATCATCCTGTGCAACTTTCCATACAAAATATTGTCAAGTATTATTAATCAAAGACTGTCTAGTTTTCTCCGCAAGTGCATCTCACTTGAGCAGCATGGTTTTGTAAAAGGCAGATCAATTCAAGGAGAAATGGCCCTCACCCAGGAAATGATCAGAGACATTAACACTAGGTCTTATGGGTCTAATATCATCATCAAGTTGGATATGAGCAAAGCCTATGATAGGCTGGAATGGGGTTTCATTAACAGAGTTCTGATTCACATGGGGTTTACAGTGAGGGTACGTGATATTCTTTTTCGCTGCTTCAGCTCCCCTTGGTTGTCTGTCTCTTTTATGGGCAGATCCTATGGGTTTTTCAAGGCTGTTCGAGTGCTACGTCAAGGAGATCCGATTTCTCCAAGCCTTTTCATCCTAATGCAGGAGGTGCTTAGCCAACAGATTAACATAGGAATAGACGAGGGAGACATCCTCCCTTACCGAAGGAAACAGAACCTACCATCGGTTTCCCATATCATGTTTGCTGATGACTCTATAATATACATGAATGCAGGTCGGAGATCGATTCAGGGGATTAACAGAATTCTAGAAGACTACTACTACTGGAGTGGACAAGCTATAAATAAAGATAAAAGCAGATTTTACATTTCAAACAAGTGTGGATCAAGGAGGGCAGATCACCTGAGCAGAAGGTTGGGCATGCAAAGAGGTCAGTTTCCCCTGGAATACTTGGGAATGCTGATTTCTCTAGGCAGAATGCGCATCAGGGATTTTGATAAGGTGGTAAGTAAGATCAAAAACCGCGTCATTAACTGGAAGAACCACTTTCTCTAGTTTGGGGGACGCATCGTGTTAGTAAACAGTGTGCTAACTGCGATCCCAGTCCATGTAATGGCATCCAAGAACGTGCCTAAAGGGGTCATGAAATCAATTGATAAAATCTTGGAGGGATTCATCTGGGACGCGGCTATGGAGGGGAAGAAACACTGGGTGTCATGGGATCGGATGGCCAGGCCCATCCAGGAGGGGGGAATCAAAGTGAAGAGCCTATAATCCACCATTCAATACATGCATGCGAAGCTCGCATGGGAATCGATTTAAGGGAGAACCTTGTAGGGTAAAATCATGTCATTCAAATAGGGGAATGGTGCGGATAACCGTAACGTGAATGGATCTCCTCTTTGGTCGTCGATCGGCTCTTTCTTTCCGTATCTTATCCATAATTCTCAGTGGATAGTTGGAAAAGGAAACATCCAGTTATGGTTCGACAACTGGGCAGGGGAGGCGGTTGGTTACCCGGGTTGCCCTGCACCCACCATTTCCTTCAAAGAGGCGTGACGCTTCCCAAACTTCATCTCGATGGCCCTGGAAAAATGAAGGAAGAATACTTTTACCGTATTCAAACCACTTCTGAACCAGACAAGTGCGTCTTCTCACCGTCCTCCTTAAGGAATTTCAACTCCATGTACTTTCGTTGAATTCACTTTCCTCGGGCCTTTAATGATAGATGGAGCAAGGAGGTCTGGTGCAACCTGATTCCTTCCAAATACTGCTTTCTTGTATGGAGGATTAGAAACAACACCATTCCAGCCGACGACAACATCAAGCAGTTGGGCATCAGCTTTGCATCCAACTGCCATTGTTGTCTTAAGAGAAGAGAAGAGGATACGAACCACATATTCTTTGAAGGGGAATGGGCGAAGGTTGTTTGGCATTTTCTCGAAGAGTTCACAGCATATGATTTACAGGCGCACCGGTAAGAACCTTTCCTGGATAGATGGTTTCACAGGACGGATAATGCAGGCTCGGAAAGATTGGCTCGTTCCATTATTTTTAATGTAGGTTGTTGGTGCTTATGGAAAGCGAGGAACAGGGCGAAGTACGAGGGGACCCCTTTGTCCGGGCGGTCTATAATCGCTAGGATCAGGAACTTGTTGGCGGACTTGGCTCCTCTTTTCAGAAAATGGCCAAAAGCACCGTCTCTGAAGTACCTTTGTGCTACACCCAGAGGGACAATTTCATCCTGCTCCAGGTAACAGGGGCACTGGGTAAGGTGGATTGCCCCTGATTAAGGCTTAAACTGAATACGGATGGTTCTAGCAAAGAGGGTATTGCTCACAGTGGTGGAGTTGTTCGGGACGGGAGAGGGAGTGTCATCATGGCTTTCAAGGCCCACTATGGCAACCGAACAAGCATCCAGGTAGAGGCAAATGCAATGTTGACAGGGATCAAATTGACCATCCAGAAAAATATTATTATATCCCAAGTGTAGACGGACTCGAAGATTATCCATACCTTCTTATAAGGGAAGATCCAAATACCTTGGTCGATTTCTTACATAATCACAGAATGCAAATCTCTTCTCAACGATGGCACAAAGGTCACCCACACTTGGCAAGAAGGAAATAATGTAGCCGACCATCTTGCATCCCAAGCCGAACAAGGCCTTGAAGTCACCACTTCTCCAAATATATCTTTCTTCAATTCAGAAGGCATGTCCTTGATTAGAGGGGACACCCTTGGTTTGCATCACTCCAGGCCTCCTTAGGCTAGATGTCTTCTTGTTGTTCTGGTTGCTCCTGCTGCCCTTGTTTTCCTTTATCTCATAAATAAAAATAGAACTTTAAGTGAGTGATAAACCAAGCTCAAATTTAAGTATACATGTAACATAGAGGGCACCATAGATAGTGTTTGGATATCAAATCAATCAAGTTTTCCTAGTATTAAAAAAGTTGTATATTTTTTTAGCACATTAGCTAAAGGGATATTAAACAATGAATATTTAGACCCTTATAATTCTTATATGGATGGTTCATAGTGAATTTTTTTGGGTTATTATTACCCAAACCCCATCATCACTCTGAATATATACTTTCACTTATTATTACAGAACATAGTTAGAGTTTGGTCATTAGGGATCAATAGGACAAGGCTAACTACCCTGATGGGGTATCATGAGAGGTTTAAATTCACCCCTATTATTCCCCAACTAGGGTCATAATCAGTGACAGCATCAATGAAACCATAAAGGATAGATCATATATACTAGCCTTCAAAGTGGGGGTCTTGGTTATATGCATCTATGGAATTATCATTTTAGAACCATACACCATGTTCCAGGTTAAGTATCAGATCCATTCCCTATAGTAGATCACACCGTAGTTATACTCTATATTCATCATCAAGAGCCATCTAATGATTATTTATCAACTCTAGAGGATGATGGTTTGGTAGGCCACCAGACCTGAGATCAGGTTTTCAATGATTGAATCCCCGACTATACTACTCCAATACTATGTTTGGAGTTAAACATAGGTGTATTATGGGTTTATGGTGATGCATATGATTCCATGGATGGATTAACTGGAACAAATATAGGGGTAGTAAAGTAGTGAATAGGTCACCTCTAAGGGAACCCACAAGAAAAATAAGAGGGATTCTAATGAGGCATTATCCGCTACTGAGAAATATCTAAGGCCTCTATCACAACATTAAGGTGAGGCATTGGGGGAGGATTAACTTCTGATGAAGGATTCTTCGGGAATTGATTTTAGAACCAATACTCTAGTAACCTGGAGTTTGTGTTTACTATCTTACATTAGCATGAGATACAAGAGATCTCAAACCACATGATCAAATAGTTTAGTTGTCTTCATAGAATAGATACGTACATGATTCTATCATTACATTTAAAAACATAAAATACAACTTAAATTCCAGTGGTAATTTTATTATTTCTTTTAGTATATTATTAAATATAATTAAAATTTCATTTCTAGGTACCATGGGGATAAAAAACAAAATAAGGGTGTTAGATAAAATTCTCAGTAAGGCAATTCATGTATTGGAGTCTAGAGTAGAATAGCCAAGGTATAAATAATATGGATTAGATAAATTAAAATTAGATGTGTTATATAACTAATATCCTAATATTATAATATATCCATGGATGAAAAAAAAATATAAGAGAATCACATAGATATAAATAACTATTTTCATAATGATAAAATTCGTAATTGTGAACATTAGAATCATATTTTCAAGGGCTCATACTAACACATAATATATAAATAGGTGAGGCGTATGAAAAATACCTAAGCTATTTTATATCATGAGACCAACTGATGCATAAAAGGACTATATAATATCAATAACCACCCATAACTTACTAATTAAAATGAATTAATCAAATGAAAAGATTGAATAGGTAATACAATACTTAATCAACATTCCTTAGTAATAAACATCCGTACTTGAAAACTATCACATCGAATGTCAATATTTCCCCTAGTAAATAAATAGAACAACATGATCAAAAGACATCCATAAAAACAATTTGAATGGTATTATTAGATTATATTCCCAACGATGAATAAGATTATTTTAATGATTTTCACATACATGAAAAATCGCTTTATAGAGATTTAGGTAGTCACTTTGAAAATAAGAATAAATATATTTATTTCATCTTCTTAAAAAACTAAAAACAATCTAAAAATGGCAAGGATTTTATTTTTGAAACTATGAGAATATTTAAAGGAATATTGATAAAAAATAATGGTCATGCTTTCGAGAAAATAATTTAGATCTATAAAAGCTAAAATAAAACATTCTTTTCACACTTTTATTAAAATATCAAATATAACATGTACGGAAAATGTTAAAAATATTTCTTTTACAAACATTTTAAAACAAAAATGATAGTTATAAAATTAACTTTAACAACCATTTGAATTTATACAATAATATTATTTAAATAATTTAAATAATATATATATTGAATAAAAATATTATCATCCAAAAAAGAAAAATACAGTTGGATTTTATTATAAACATTATTTCAATTGTTTTTGGAATCAAAGGGGGTGTAAAAAATAAAAAATCATGTAAATCATATGAATAAATATTGGAGAATAAAACATGTATCTTTTAATATATAAAGATAATATAATTCCTCCAAATTAAATTTAAACAGAAACAATCTCAAATAAATATGATATTGTAGAATAAAACCTTACCTAGAATTCATGTACTCTCAAACGCATTCCAAACTTATGTATAAAAAAAATATTAATTATTAATCTATTTATTACCTATATTCATATCTATATTAATTAATATCATTTATTTCTAACTTATTTTTTCCAATTTTCTCAAAAATAAATATTAAAATTAATTATTTAGGTGTTAACTATTTTGTTTCTTATGCGTATTTTGACTCATAGGTTCCAATATTTTCAAAATAGTAAATATTTTATCACCTAAATAATTATAATAATTTTATATATATCATATTTATTCATAAAATAATCTTTTAGAACCATCCATGTAAGGAGGTTATGATAAATGAATTACATCACTTCATGGAGGCGGTAGTCCGCACGTACGCACGTGAGATTTTCATTTTCTAATGGATGGGAGGAAAATATATTAAAAAATATTTTGCCTTTATAAAATAATAATTATTTCATAATTATCATATAGATTTTCTAAATCCACCTATATCAGCATCCATGAGATGTGGTTATAAAAACGAAATATATCACTTTATATGGGTGGTAGTCCACACATACGCATGGGAAACGTTTTAATTTTCCATTAGATTTAAATGATATAGAAAATGGTTATACTATTTACTTAGAAACATTTATTTATAGTAAATATAATTATGTCATTATATTAATATTTTCATGGAATATTTGAATAATATTTAAGAATAAATAAACTTAAATGGTCTTGGTTACAATATATAACTCTCTCTTAGATAATCAACTTTAAAAACACCTTAAGGATTATTTAATGGGTTTTGGGAAGTATAGAACCTATAGGTAATGTGTAATTTTTTTAGGAAGGTATTTGGGTAAATATTGGTTCAGATAATGGTCTCAATGTGTGTGAAGTGGGAATAGGATGTCCCCTTTTATAAGTGAGAGAAGTGGCATCCCTGAAAATGTTATGAAATTTGGAATATAAAAAAATATATTTTTCATAAAAAGTGGCTAAAATTTATTTCCATTTCAAAGATAGGATAATTTAAGTTCTGAATACAATGAATAAATAAATTTTAAACATGTTTTGGATATATTTTAAGTCTTATCTCTTAGTTGAACCCCCCATCTTTTTAACCATTAATTGTTGTGATAAAATTTTTCCATGGTAATACTATTTAGGAACAGAATTTTATTGAACTTGTTACCTAATATTGATTATTATAATTAAAAATATGTAATTAATTTTAAAACTTTTTATTGGTGATAATAAATTATTTTAATATAAGTATACAAAATACAATGAATAATGGTTTTTTTACTGCATTTTTAAGTATTAAAATGGTTTTACACAAAAATCATATATATGATTGATTATTTTGAAAATTATTGATTTATTGACAAATAAAGGATATCTATGTGGTGTTAAATGAACCAAAAACTGAGTATAACCCTTATAATTACTTAAATAAATAAAAAATAGAAAAAAGTTATTTTATTTGAAAAAACATCACTTAGGTTTTAAAATGTCAAAAATAGGTTTCTAAATCCAATATAATATTTTTAATTATTTTATTATACTTATTAAAAATATATATTCTTGATTAAAAAGGTTTTACAAACTTTATATTCATTATTCTACCATAATTATGTAATAAATTTGATAATATTTGTAAAAGTGTGATTTTTCACTATTCACCCAAATAATCAGTTATTTCCTAAAAACCCCAAAAAAACCCAAAGATAATTTTGAAATTATGAACATGAAATTTATATCCATTTTATCATATACAAGTTTTAAAATTTGGATATTTTACCTTTTAAATATAACCATGAACTATTTCTTTTATAATGATAAAATAATAGAAAGTGCATTTGTGAATAGATTAATGGAATATTGTTTACCTACTATAGTAGGATCTTCAGTATTACACCCCCCCCATAAATAATTTAATACTATTAAATGGGATATATTTAATTTCTTAAAAAATGTGGGAAATCCTTCCTAATAACTTATTTAGGCTCCCATGTTCTCTTATCTAGTTTTTTAGTTCTCCGAAGGGATTTCATCATTCGAGTTGTCTTATTTCACAAAACATGCTCCCTAATTTCAAGAATTTGGATAAACACTTAATTATATCATAATATATGTTACATATATATTCCCTAATAGGGGAGTATATTCATTGGATTTAACATGTATTCCCTCTAAAATGAAACATGTAAGATGTCATGCACTCTAGAGTGGTTGGGAGGAATAGAAAATCAGTAAGCCAAAACTCTAATTATCTCTAAAAATTAAAAAGCCCCAATAAGCCTTGTGATTAACTTCCCATTTTCTCTAAATATTATAACTCCCTTCCATACAGACTCTTTTAAGAATACTTAATCCCTCACTTGAAATTCCAACACATTCCCTTGACTATTGGAATAACTTTTTTACCACATTTTAGCTACTTCAAGATGATTATGAATATATAGTACTTTCAAGGTTGTCTCCTCAATTACTTTTGGTCCTACTAACTACCTTTATAAAAAATTATACCAATATGTTTGAGTAAGATATCTCTTATAAAATAATTTATACATTGTCATATAGATGCTTTAATTAAAGACATTATTGTATGAAAATTTCATCGGCGCTATATATTGATCCCACATGCCTTGAAATTCAAGTGAGAAAGATCTCATCATGTATTTTAAGGTATCATTAGTCCTTCAAAACTACACAATAGTTTGATTATGATATGCAGTTCTCAAATTTATCTCAGTGTATAGAGTCTTGTAAATACTCCTCCAAGATTTCTATGTAAATTTAGGGTCATGATCATATAAATTAACTGAGGTCAATTATAAAGTCTCCTAAATTCATTAATATAGAGTTAGGAAAGGTTACTAAGAGGTCTATTTTCCCTTCCCATTGAGAAATTAAGAGATTTGGTATGGTGATTAATAATTAACCATATAGAATCATTCTTTTTAGGAGACTTTATAATTATAGTGAAAAATATCATTGTAACACTATCCCACTTCTATATTGGTATAGGGAGAGATTGAATGATTTCTTAAGGATGTTGTCTTTCAGCCTTTACTTGTTGATACATAAATAATATTTTCACATAGTCATTAATTGCTTACTTTATACCATCATACAAGAAATTTTCTCTTAAATCCATGTAGATATTGGTTCTTCCAAGTTGTATAGTGAAATTTGAGATACAAGTTTCATCTAATTGATCCCTCTCAAATATGGTATAGAAGGAACACATAGCCTCTTCCCAAAAATCATCAAACTATTTTTATAGATTAATTATAATAATTTTCCATAACTAAATACTTTAATATTTTTTTAAATCATTATCATTCTGCTTTTACTTATCTATATTTCCAGTAAATATTCTTTAGAAATTTTTTGGAAAAGAAATATTTCCCCTTCCATAAAAATACCATTTTTAACTTTACTAAATCCAAAAATATGAGATCCTTTCTAATCCTAATAATGGTCAGAACTCCAAGTTCCCTCTTACGTAAGTCATCAACCATCATGTTTTCCATCCTATGGTAGTAGTGTATTGTGAAATCATAGTCTTTGAGTAGTTTAAACCATATTTTTTGGATCATGTTGAGATATTTATGAGATTATATATACCTAAAACTTTTATAGTCTGTATATATGTCGCTACTTTCACTATAGATATAGTGACTCCTTATATTCAAGTAAATGATTAAAGTTGTCAACTCAATATCGTGAGTTTGATAGTTCTATTGGATCTTAAATTTTCTTGATTCATAAGCAACTACTATATTATTTATCATAAGGAAACAACCTAATTATTTATTTAATGCCTCACTATATATTAAAAGTCCTTTATTTACTAATATTAAATTTATTATTGTTTCATTAAACAATATAAACACCTCAAAACATTCTTCACATTCCCTTGAGCATATAGATTTAACCCCATTAAGTTAATAGTTTGTCTAATTGGGAAACAATTTGAACAAATGATTGATAGTAACCAATTAATCCAAGGAAACTCTATATTGTAGTTACATTTTTTGATGTGGGTCATTCTTTGACTACCTTTTTCTTTGGGGGATCAATATATAATCTATACTTGGATATAATGTGATAAATAAAAGAAATTTCATGGATCCAAAATTCACACTTACTAAATTTCTTAAATAATTCCTTTTTTCTAAGAGTTTTAGAAATTATTTACAAATTATTCTAATGTTCTTACTATATTTTGGACTATATAAATATGTCATCAATGAATACCTCAATGATGTAATCAAGAAAATCCTAGAATACTAAAATCATAATATCTATAAAAACAAAAGGTTTATTAGTTAATCCAAATGGAATTAACATAAACTTCATATGTCCATACCTTATAATATATGTCAAATTTTGTATATCATCCTTCTAAACTAATAATTTATGATAACCAAAGTAAATACTTATCATTAAAAAAATATTTTTATCCTTGAAGTTAATCAAATAATTCATAAATGTGTGGAATAAAATAGTTATTATTTATATTATTCGCATTGATCTCCCTGTAATCGATGCACAACCTCATAGTCTCGTCCTTCCTTTTCACAAATAGGACATGGGATACCTAAAGTGAAACACTAGGGAATATAAATCCATTATCAAACAACTCCTATGGTTGTTTCCTAAACTCTATGAATACCACTAGTGACATTCTATTTGTAGTCTTATATATTGGTCTTTCATCATGTATGAGTTCAATAAAAATCAAAACTTCATGCTCAATTGGATGTCCTGGTCATTATTCTGGAAATATATCAATGTATTATTGAATAATAATTATATCCTATATCCTTAGGAGGTCATTCCCATCTATAGATAGTTTTTTATTCTTGAAATTTCATTAATGTTGTCTACTAAACATGTCCTTAAAAATTTATATAAAGAAGACTCCCCTTAAAAAATTATTTTCTGCCCCATCATAAATTTTAATCTCTATATCTTGGTAATAAATTATTTAATTATAATTTTAAAGCTAATTCATGTTTAGGATTCCATCATAGTCAATCAAATGAATGAAAATCAAGTATGTAACTAGGGAATATCTTTGCATCTAAAAATGATGTCTCGATATGTATTTTTTGTAATAAGATTTTTACTAGGTGTCAAGATTGAAAACCCTTTCCTCAGATTGTTAGGGGATGATTTTATGTTCTAAAAATCATGACCGATATAAAAGATTATACAAATTTTAAATCAAAAAAATCAATAAATAACTTTAATTTTATGATCAAATTACCTATTATCATGTCATTTGGGACTTCAACCTTAGCTATAATAATCACATAATATTATCCTAAATACCTTATAATTTTATGAGTTAAGTTTTTATGTAACTTGGGGAATATATTTGAATAGTCTATCATCTTATTACACTTAAACCGTTGGAAATTTGTGGATTATTTAATTCCCTTATATCCATGAGCTAGATGGCCTTTCCCTCTACACTTGAATAAAACTACCACTCCAATGAAGCATGTTCCATGGTATTTATTTCCACAACTATTACATTTTGGAAATTACACTTTTCTCTTATTCCCTATTGTCATATTTATTTTTATGGACTGCTCAACTACCTATTTTATTTATATGTTTCCAAGGAAACCATAAGACTTATAGAATTTTTTCTCTTTCTTGATGTAACTTTATATTATATCCTTGCACACTAAAATATTTTACAAGAAAAATACTGTTCAAAGGATATGATTTAGGTTAAAAAAGAATTGATCAATCTTACTTTATATATGATGTATATAATCTATGGAATGAGTTTCTAACCTTGTAAAGCTATATTCATACTCAAATAAATTTTACTCTTCTTTTTTCCTTATATTTAATAATTTCATTTTCATATTAGATCATTTCTCATAAGAAAAGTATTATTTAAATAGTATCTCCTTAAAATTATACTCTTCTATATTATCTATCTCCTCTGACTATATAGTGTTCTAGATCAATAACCATTATTGATCAATATCTCCATATATTTGTCAAACTTCAATGGAAAATATTTTTATTTCACTACTTCACAAAGAGATAAATACTTTATTTATAGACTTAAACCTTTGCTACTAATGGATCAGTAATATCATTTTATTATGGTGGTCTATGTTGTGTGAAGTGTTATAACAATATTTTACCTTGTTGGGGATCATCGGTTTTCTCCCTATGGGTAATTTTATTGGTCGTAACCTAATTCTAATTCCCAAATATAGTTATAATCCACTCAGATCCAGTACTTCCCTCATTGGCTTCATTGAATTGATCATGAGGGACATCCCTACATTGGTTATGAGAGTTGATATGGTTTGTGTTCCTCTTGATTTGTGTCTTATCTAAATAATATCATGCACTTAATTAGATAAAATAATTATAAATATAGATTATTAACATAAAAATTCCTAAAAAGTTCTTCATCATTCTATAGGTTTATCTTAATGCTCATGCTAGTTGTGTTCTTACAAAATCTAGTTCCTAAGGGTCCTAATAATAATTATTTTATACAAACTATAATAATCCTAAATCTAGTAACCCAAAGATAGTGTTTACCATATTACATTATCACAAGATACAAGAGATATCATCCCATATGATTGAATAGTTTTATAGTCTTCATATACAAGATACTTACATGATTCTCATATGCTATTCAAAAGCATGAAATACAATTAAATTATAGTGAAAACATTATTATTTCTTTTATAATTTCTCTAAAAATCATTGAAGTTTTTCAAATCGGTACCCTAGGGATAATAATAACATAAAGGGGTGAGCTTAGAATCTCAATAATGGAATGTGTACAACATAATTTATCATATAATAACAAAGGCATGATTAATATAGAAGATATAAATAACAATAAAATATTATATATTACTAATATCATGAAAGATTAATATATCCATGGTTAACATTGTAATATAAAGTAATAAAATGTATCATAATAACTAGTTTTATAATGATATAATGCATAATTTTAGACATCATAATTTTATAATCAGTGCCTCATACCAAGACATTGTATATAAATAGGTAAGGCATATGCCAAATACAAAAACTATTGGGTCTCAAGATACCTATTGATAACTTGAAGGGATATATAATATCTAGCCACACCCATCACATACTAATTCTAATTCATTGAATATATGAAAGGAGTTACTAAGCAATACAATACATAATATGCATTCCTTAGTAATAAACATTTTTATTTGAATACTAGTATATAGAAAATTAATATTCTCCCTATTAATAAATACAACTACCTGAACACAATAAATAAATATAAATAATTTGGATAATATCATTAGATAATTTCTCCCATGAATCATAATATATTTTAAATTATATTGACATAGATGAAAAATATCCTTTATAATGATATAGGTAGTCACTTTGGAAATAAAACGAAATGTCCTTTTCTTTTAAAAACATTCTGAACTATAAAATTCCCAAAACAATGGGAATAGTATTTTATTTGAAAACTCCTAGAATATTGAAATTAATCTTGATGATGAATAACGCTTATGATGAGAAGAAAATAAAATCGATCTTTAAATATTAAAAGAAAAAATTATTTTCACAATTTTTTTTAAAAAATCAAATATAACACATACATATAATGTTAAAAAATACCTTTAAACCCTTTTTAAAAATTCCAAAACATTTTTAAATTTCGTTAAAGATACATTGGAATTTATTTATGATATTTATTGAAATTATTTAAAGAATATGGACATGGAAGAAAAATATTTCCAAACAAAAAATGAAAAACAATTACATCTTATCTGGTAAACATTATTTTAGTTGTTTTTTTAACCAAAGGGGGTGTAAATAATAAAAATATATGAAAACTTCAATAATAACCAATGTAGAATAAAATATGTGTTGTTTAGTAGAGAAATATCATATGATTCCCCCAATGAAAATTTAATCGTAAATATCCCTAAATAAAAATGAGATTGTAGAATAAAACCTTACCTTGGATTCCCACATGATAAAAAGTGTTCCAAACTCTTATATAATAAATTAATGTTTATTATTAATATATATTATATCCATAATTATATATTTCTTATTGGATATCATTTATTCATAACTTATTTTTATCCATTTACTTATAATTCATTGTTAAAATCAATTATTTAAGTGCTAAGTCTTTTATTTATTATGTGTGTCTTGATTTGGAAGTTCTATTACTTATTCAATGGTTATGTTTCCATCCCCTATTAAATTTTCATAATGTTATATATATCATATTTATACATCAAATTCACTTTTAGAACCATCCATGTATGGCGGTTATGAGAAATTAAATACACCACTTTGTGGAGGTTGTAGTCTGCATGTACATGTGAGCGACATTACCATGTTTGAATGGATGAGAGGTAAAATACATCTATATCACCATACATGATAATAGGTAAGGAAAAATTAAATATGTCACATCATTGAGATTGTAGTCTACACAAATGAAAGAGTGAAATTTTTATTTTCTATTAGATGAAAAGGAGATAGGGAATGGTTGTACTATTAACATAAAAACATTTTAGTATAGTAAATATAATGAACTAATTATATTAATATGGTTTTGTAATATTTGAAGGAGTTTTATGAAGAAATAAACTTTAATGGTCTTGGTAATAACATATACCACTTCCTTTGATAATCTCCTTTGAAAAACACAATAATCCTTTTTGGATGGGTCTTTTAGGAAGACTAGAACCTCTAGATCATGGATAAAGTTATTGGGAAGATATTTTGGTAGATTTTATCTAATATAATGGGATAAATGTGAATATATAACTTAGTATATAATTTTTTTGATAAGTGAGAGGAGTGGATCCCTTGTAAATATTAAGAACATTAAAATATAATAAATTTATTTATCATGGAAAGTGGATCCAATTTGGTTTAATTTAAAATATTAGATAAGTAAAGTTCAAAATAAACTTATATCATAAAATGTATGAAATTTTTAGTGATATTTGAATCCATTTCTCTTAGTTTAACCACCCCACAAACCTTTTACCCTAAACCGTGGTGATAAACGTTTACCATGGTTACTTATTTTTATACATCAAATTGAGTTAACATCATTACTTAATACTGATTATTTTGATTCCAAATATGGAATCCATTTTAAAATACTCAATTTATATAGGGAATAAAAATTAATTTTAATATAAGTATGCTAGACACAACAAAAAATAGTTTTTTTAAATGTATTTTAAGTATAAAAATTATTTTACACTAAAATCATGTATATGACTAATTATTATGATACTTATTACTTTATTAATAAATAAAGGAGTATTATGTGACTTTAATAAAAATATGAAACTAAATGTAACATCATAATTACTTAATTAAATAAAAGTATTTAAAATAGTTCTATTATTTGAATAAAACATCGCTTAGGTTTTAAAATGTCAAACATAGGTTTCTAAATGAAAGATAATTTTTTTAATTGATTTATTTTTTTTATTAAATATAAATTGGGTATATAAAAAATTATTAAATTTAGAGTCATTATTATACAATAATGATGTCATAAAAGTGATAGTGTTTCTAAAAGGTGTATTTTTTTACTTTTCACCCAAAATAAATTATTTTAAAAAACCCCAAAAAATCACCCTAAGATAAATTCAACCTTATGAATATAAAAATGATAAAAAATTTATCAAATTCAATTTGTAAAAATTATAAATTATACTTTTAAAGTTAACCATGAACTATTTAAATTATAATGATAAAATAATAGAATTAAAACTGGTAAATTGTTTAGGGTTGTAGTATTTACCAGCTATACTAGGATCTCGGGTATTACAAGTTGGATTTATAGTAGATAAAATCTTCAAGGATCTTTATGTACTCTCTTTGAATGGATCTTTAGAAGGACATTCAATAAATCTTGATATTAAAAATATACAGCCTTTCCTGAAGCATAGAAGACTTTATATGATCTACGGATGTTCTTCGCATAGAGGAGGATAAGGGGGTAGATTCAGTAAATCTAGTTTTACATTACTAGAATCATGTTTTTATGGACATGTTTGGGGTACCTGGACAAAAATACTAGACTGTATCAATGATATATAGGTATTGGTGTACCCTTTTGGCCAAGGTGGTGTCATCACTGATTGGGTGATGATGATTCTTATAAGGAATCCCGGGGAAGGATCATAAGATGTCAATATAATGAAAGGAATTAATTTAGGTATTCTAGTGATGAAGACTCCTAGAGAAATAATTAATGGTGATATAAATATTCAACATAGTGCAAGGTGATCATATCTATTAATTAGTTAGGATAGATCTCATTAGGCTAAGTAACTTTAAGATCATTTCGTTGTCTTGGTTTCATTATTAAAATCCAATAGGAACTGACTTGGGTTTTCAAAATCATGTAGGGTTTAACGAGGGATAAAAATCCGAAGTATCCCATAGATCATCCATAGAGGAGGGGTAGTGAGTAGCTCTTGAGCATCCAAGAATCTAGAGTAGTATCTCCTGACATTTTGGACTTCCCAGTGGTTTATGTGGTTCTACCATCTAACAATATAAAAGCGTCTCTAGGCCCAGATGATGTCTAACACTTATAGTGTTTGTGGTTATTAATGACTCTACTACTATAGGGTATATGAGTTAATCCCAAGACCTATTATTTTTACTTTTATGTTTTTAGGGTACATTTTATTAACCCAATTTCACATTATAGATCAAACATAGAAAATTGTGAATATTCTGAAAGTGATCATTGGGCAACCCACTAATTAGGAGGGTCCCCCTCTAGAATAATATACCTCTAGGTATTTGGGACTCAATCTACTTTCTAGTATGGTAATTCAGCTATGCCAAAAAACTAGGTCCCCTATATTTCACAAAGAGGAGTAATATGATGTCTCTAATGATTTTAAATCATGTTAGACTACATTCTATAATTTCCACTCCCTTTTTGTGTTTCCACTATCAAAACAAATTTATAAAATCTTCTAGAATTCTTTATTCCCATAAAGTTATAGGATTCTAGAGAATAAATGGGTAATAAAGAACCCCTCACCAGCTTGATGGGTGTTGAGGTTGATTAGGGACCTAAAGCACACATAAACCATGAATAGGAACCTTTAAACATATTATTATTGTAATGGGTGCCTAACATTATCATCACCCATAAGAAACCTATCAGGATTCTGAGTATGGATTCACCACCAGTGGTATATTTCAGGATGAATCTCCCTTCCATTATAGTAAAACTGAGCCAAATGAGGCTCGGATCCTAGTATCTATCTATATTACTTGATCAAATCTCTAAGTATGAATCTACCCTAAAATCTAAATATGAATTAGATTTATATACGGTTAAGGAGAAACAAATGATCTAGAAAAGTTAATGGTCAAACATTCAAGGACACATTAGTAGCACTCTATTGGGTGATTTGGGTAGCTGCATTGGAACTCTATGCCACTAGCTAGTAAACCTAGGGCTGGTGGGGTCAACTACCATTACCTTTATTCCATGACCCATGAATTCCTATTTTAGGGGCTAATAGAATTCTAAACATTTGAATTTGTAATATCCAATTATTAATCATGTGTTGTTGATTCACTATAGGCAATTCAATATGATATTACTTATAGGGAGGAGGAGGAGTGTTAGTGACATGTCATTACTCTAGTGAGGTAGAATGAAGTCACATACCTAATGACATGGATAAAGTCTACTTAGTTTGAGTTGTTCAATATACAGACTAAGGTGGTGGAGTACAGGGATCAGCAAGACAAAATCCTAGTGCAAGTGTATTGAGTGTGTCTTTAGGAAGATACTATGGTAGAAGATATGACTGGATAGTAGAAAGCTACTAAGTCCTCTTGAAAACATTTATATAGGATTAATCATTCAATGGATCAGGTATAGCCATAATAAATCTATATACTGATGTAGAGGATCCAGGTAGTAGATGTTCCTATATGATTTTCCAAGTAATAAAATCTCAAATTTTTAAAAGTTACATCTTAAATTTCACTATATCTCAATCATGATAATTAAAAAATCAGCCAAAACCTTTAAAACCATGTGATTAATGCTTAGTGTGTGAAAAAGTAGGTAGTATAAAATCATTCATATTACTTGATAATTCATAACTAGGATGGGTGAGTTGGGTTCAAAATGTTTTGTTGAACACTATAAGCCAACCCATGAATATGGGGGGAACTAGTTTAGGTGTGATTTTAAAAAATTGATTCTCCCCAAAAAAAAGTGTGTAGATGAATGGGGTGTAAAACCAAGGGTATTATAATTACACTTAACCAAAGGGAGGTGGGGAAAATTTAAATTGTGACTCTAAGGATTTGAATCGAGGAGAAAATTATAATTTGGATGAGGATGGATGTTGAAAAACTGTAGGAAAAGAATGTTACATTAATATATCTTTAGAAATATGGGAAAACATGTTGATAATGATTTATTAAAAATTTCTATAAACGTGGTTTATATCATCTTGATGCTGAATGTGTTTCCTTTAATATATGTTCCCTAGGTAGGTATTATAAGGTTAAGGTTGGGGCACTTGTTCCATCACTATAAACTGAGAGGTGTCTATTAAAAAAAACGATTGATGGAATGATTAAAATTCAAAGGATATAAAGTTTTTTTATAAAATAAATGGATAATATAAAAAGTAATTCAATAAATCTATGTTTATATCCCATGTGTTGGTCATGTGTATGGGGAATACCAAAACATATAGTGGTTCGTGGTAGCTAGTTTGATTTTTTTCCAAACAAAACTTTTAACCACATAAGATATATGAGAATGGGGATTGATTTTTATCTAAGGAGGGAAATGATTTTATCCATCATGATATATAGTTTAAGAACATTTAGTATATAAAAAATGGGTGGATATAATTTTAAGTTCATACTAGTTGGAAAAAGTGGGGGGTATTAGTTTATGTTCATAAAAATTAGACCAAATAGGTGACTACTAATTTATGTTCATACATTTTAGACAAAATGGGGGGATTCTAGTTTATGGTCATAGACCATAGACTAAGTGGGATACTAGTATTTTAAGTTCATACTGCTTGGATCTAGTTGGGGGCTAGTATTATTAGGTCATAGAACTCAGACTATCTCCTTAGATAATAATGATGTTTTATTACCAATTAAGTGAAGATAACTAGATGGAGGTGTTCTAAACAACAAGACTATATCAAGGAAATAGGGAATTTATGATTGTTCATGAGATATGATATATGTAAGTCACTATATATCTTGTGCAATAGGAATAAATCCCTAGGTAGTTGTGAGATATGGAACCCCTATTAAAATATGTCTCATGTATAAGAGGATATGAGAGAAAAGTATGAGCTCCATATTGAGAAAATGAATACTAAAAAATGATGTAAATTAGTCAAGATTCTCATCATTGAGGAAAAAATGGGGGCATGTGTAGGGGATTTATTACTAGGCCTAATATGGGGGATATATGTATCACTATATGTCCCTTAGTAATGAGAATCAAGACACATGTAGTTCTATGATATGAATCCTTCATACAGATCTAGCTCATTTATAAGAGGATGGGGAGAAATGTGTGAGTTCCTTGATGAGAAAGGAAGACTAAATCTTGATGTGAATTAGTCTAGGGTTCCATCCTTGGGGGAGAAATGGGGCATAAAAATAGGGAATGTGGGTGGGTCTTAGATGAGAGATATATGTATCACTATGTATCCCTCAGTAATGAGAATCGAGTAACTAATATTTCTAAGATATAGATCCTCTTTATAGAACTGTTTCATAAATAAGAGAAGGTCTGATGGGGGCATCATCCATGTTCTGGGAAGTGAAGGGGGTATCAACATAAGTTGAAGAGTAGCCTAAAGATCATGATGGAATGGGATTGTAACTTTTATTAGGGATTAGTATAATATATATAGACATCAATATGTATCTTTTTATAGGGAATCAAGATGCATATAACTCACTGAAAATGTGTAATTAGTAAATAACACTAAACTAGGGGTGTGAAGGGAGACTAGTACCACTATAAAAAAGAATCCTATGAGGAGAGGACCAAGGCATTATGAAGTCTCAAGTCATAAAATATATATTGTTCTATAAATTTGGATATCAAATAATGGGGATACTGACATGTAGTTAACATCAAATGATGTGGTTGAATATTGTGAAATTTAACATCATATGGAAATAAAAATGTCATTTAGTTTAATATCATGTGATAAGGATTTATACCTTGTAGTTTAACATAATACAACAAGGAAACATATTTTGTAGTTTAACAATATGGAAAAAGGATGTAGGGGGGATAGTGTGGCCTATGAATGGTACTTCTTATTGAACCATTAATTGGATGGATGCATGGTGAACTCCCTGTAATGATCCAAAGTTTTATTAATGGAAATCCCCTTATTATAATTATGTCACATAAAATCACATTAATAAAAAAATGCCACATCATGATTAAATGAAATACTAAATACTTTGTAACCTTATAGCCTAATTGTTAAACATTATTTTTTCACATTTGTGTTTTGAATTTCAAAAACCTGACATACACGGTTGTGATCACTAAGATATTTCGAGTCTGATTGGACAAACATAATTTTTGGTGAATATTAACTTACCCTTTGAATAGTAATGTTACCCATATGAATAGAAATATAACCCTTATGAGTAGTAAATTGGGAAAGTAAATATTAATCGTACTAATGATTGTATAAATAAAATTTATCCATCTTATAAGTGACAATATGATATAATTACATCATAGTATAAGTAAATAAATATTTTAAAAAGTAATAAATAAGTGTTGGTATTTTTGTAATTCAAAAATATTTTATGCTTAATTTAGAAGAAAATTTATTTTCAAAAAATGTATTCATAAATTAATATTTTTATGTATTATTATTTTAAGATAATTTTATGAGATCTTAATTAATTTTTCAAAGTGATATAAAATCAGTTATAATTTTAAAATTGGTATTTTCCAAGTAAATGACAATTTTAATTAAAATATAAATTACTCATATTTAAAAAATTATTTTCATAAAATGGAGTTAAATTTTTAATTATACAAATTGAAAAAATTGTTAATGTGAAATTTTTGGATTTTTTTGAAACACTTGAATTGTTTGTGAATAGTAAAATTTGCTAATTTACGATAAATGCTAAAAACTTGAATTTTTAAGTCATGATTGAGTCATTAATGATTTAAGTGTCCATTGGTTCGAACTCAAATACACTAATTACTATATTTAGTCATAAGAATCCTCACTATTTATTATCTTGAGAAAAATAATAAACTAATGATTAAAATAATAAGAAAAACTCCCCTCTCCTCCACTATAAATACCACCCCTCACACCCTCTTCTCCTCACACCTCTCAAGATTTTAGACCTTCTTATATTATGACTATTACTCTTACCTAGTCCCAACCCCACATCTATGAGCTCTTGGTTTCATAAAAATACCAAGCCTAGGTTCCTTGATAAGGATCTCAAGAGGAGAATTCAAGAGGTAAATCATCTCTCTTTTCTTCTAATTTTCATTAAATTTCAATTTATTTTATTATTATATAATCACATCCATTATTCCAAATGTAATGATAACTACAGGTCCTTACATATATGATAATTATATCATGTTAATGTAAGATCCAACATTAAACTCCTCCCACTCTCTCTTATATCTTAGAAATCAAATTGTCGCCTGTGAAGTATCAATTTACAAACATCATGGTAGATGAACTTTCGTTTTCCATAAATACCTACAATTTTGTTAATAAACCCATTAAATTGTTAAAAAAATATTGTAAATTGTGTTTTTTACCCCTTTTATGTTCTCAAACTAACTTATACATATAACACTAAATGATAAAATAAAACAAGTTCATTGTGATCAAAACCCGCCCCAAATTAACCTAAAACGATCATCATTAACTTTTATCTAATGAATCATCCTAATTGTATATAACCAAATCCTTAATAAGATCATATAATATTTTTTAATATCATTAAAAACATATAATAAAAATTATTTTTGTTTATCTGCATCTTACATGAACTTCCATTCATGCATACAAGTGAACTGGTCATGAAAACTAAAAAATGATCACTCGAAAACAATGAATTTAAACTCTATAACTCATCCAAAGTAAAATAAAAGAACATAATAAAACCATAATTAATAATAATAATTTATAAAAGTTTTTTAATTTTTAATTAATGAATATATTGTTATTATACAAGATATTAACATGAAGGAAGCTTTCGGACAAAAGGGAAGGGAATTTCTTGAACCCAACTCTCTTTCTTTGGGTTTTCTCTATTTCCACCCATTTTCAATATAATTATTCCTTAAAAATAATTTATTAATCATTACCTTGTATTTTATATGATATAAATTTTTTCTACTAGATTTTATGACAAACACAATGTTTTACAAAAGAACTCTTCTTTCAAAACACACATTTTACTTCTAATTCAATGTTTATGATTCTTATATCAAGTATGTTATTCCCCATTTCATTTGGGAACCCAAAGTTTATGAATGTGTGCTTATGAGATTAAAAAAATTTCATTCCATGGGTTATTTATGTTCCTGAATGATATATGTTCTATGTGGCATGCATGATAATGTAAATTTTATGATGTGATGGGTGCACCCAGAATTATATAATGCGATGTAAATGTGATGTTGTGATAGGTGAAACCAAAATTATATAGAACTCCAATTCATTGTGTAATGTTAATAACCTCATGAGTAGATTGAAATATTCATGAACATGATTATATCTTTGTTAAAAACTATGTGTGGTAGTTGACAACTAATACATGATGTTTCATTTTTATGCATTGCCACATTTCAAATATTATCCTAATGATTACTATCATGATTATGATCTTGTGCCTATGTTATGACGATAATGATTATGATCACCTCATGTTAAATTGTTTCATGTTCTTATCTATCCTCTTACTGGAATTTTATCTCACCCCTTTTTGATATATATCCTTAGGTGACTACTTGTACTAAGGAGAATTCAAGGGCCAATAGGAATCTAGAGAAGAAGGAATTAAAGAAATGTTTATTTTTTATTTTGTAAAAGTTATATATGGTTCTAGTTTTTCCAAGAAACTAAACCTTTATATACTCTATGTGTAATTAATTTTTGTTTTTTATCTTTAAAATTATTTAATAGTAATGGAAGAAAAAGCAGGGTCACTATAGTTGGTATCAGAGGATGGCTTAGTTAATTTGGGAATTAGGATTAGAGAACCTTAGTGAAAACCTTTAGTATGAGACTATGTATATGTAAGAACCCAAGATGCATTTATATTCATAGGTATCCTAAAATATATACCTTTAAACATAATTAAACAAAGGAATAAATTATATATTCATGAATTGTTGACTTAATTTGCATTCTAACCATTTCTATTTTAGCAAATGGTGGGAACTAAGAGAAACCAGGAAAACAACCCGTGCAAGGGACATTGTAGTGATTTGTCGAATGACATCTCCAATTATTTGGGAGGTGGAGTTAAAAATTTCATGGTGATGCTTACTCATATTTCTCTAGTTATAAACAATAAACCAAATAATGTGGAACGTCCTCCTTTACCAAGGAGGGATCAACTGGCTGTCGAGTGTTTTATGTGGAAACAACCACCAATTTTTAGTGGATATTTTGGTCTAATAGTTGCTAAAAAATTGGTTAAATCGATGGAGAAGATCTTTTCTATTATTCACTATTTGGAGATGGATAGGGTTAATCATTTGTTTATCTTCTAGATGGACTGGCTGATAAATAGTGGTATTTGATTTAGAACACAAAGCCAAGGTAAGAAAATGAAGAGATGTAGTGGGAAGACTTTAAGATAATGTTTCTTGATAAGTATTTCCCTAAAAATATTGAAACTAATATATAGAGAAAATTCATTGAGTTGAAGATAAATGAAGAATAATCTATCATGGCCTATGAATAAAATTTCACAAGACTTTCAAGGTACACTTCAGGTTTTTTTATCAACAAATGATGGAAAATTTGATAGATTATTTAGTGGTTTAAAACCACACCTTTGATAGGATCTTTTAATTTGAGACTTTTGGATTTATAAAGATGTTGTTCAATGTTCTCTCAAATTGGATATGGAGTTTGGGGAATAGTCTCATGGATATGGTTATAAGAAAAAAAATATAGAGTTTCAATCTAGACGATCTAATGAAAAAGGTGTAAAGAAAACTCAACCACACACATGTAAAAATGTGGGAAGTAGTATCATGGGAACTGCATTAATGGGATGGGGAAATGATTCAAATGTGTGAGAAAATGCCACCAATATCATGAATGTTGAAAAGAAACGAAAAGGCCATACAATGTGGTGGAGGAAGGGAGATCACCACCCATGTTCCAATGCTAAAACTGAAGGGAGAAAGGGAACTATGTAAGCCAGTGCACTAAACCTCAAGTTCTCAAGGGTAATCATAATCATTAGCCACAAAATCCAAAGGATGAAGGGAAGGATTATGACATCACTACTATGGAAATGGAGCAATAAAATTAAGTCATACATGGTAAACTTCCAATTCACCTGATAATGTAAAAATTATTATTTGATTTTGGTTCTACACATTCTTTTATATCTCTCAAGTTTTATAAAACTATTGAATCGAAGCCCTGAAACCTTGAAGTAGATATATCTGTAAAAACACATAGTGGAACAATCATTTCAACCCAAGTGTTGGACTCTTCACCGGTTGGCGTATGTGTGAAGATTCTTCTAAAAAATATCGTGATACTTCCCTTGGTGGAATTCGATGGAATACTAGGGATGGATTGGCTCTCTTTATATAGATCATATATAAACTATCTTAAAAAAGAAGTATCTTTTTATATTATGAATCATCCAATGATCCTCTAAAAATTCAAGGAAGATCATGATTCTCCTTTGAAAATTCCTCCAATGGTGTGGGTGTAGATTCCCTATGAAGAGGCACACCTCACTCAAATGGTTGAGTCAAATGAAGTTATCCACCTAAGGTAAATTCCTATTAGGAGGGAATACATTGATGTATTTCTTAAAGAGTTATCTAGTCAACCCCCTCATCGTGAGGTATATTTATCAATAGTAATCATTCTTGAAGCTACTCCTATATCAAAGTGTCCCTATAGGATGGATCCTATCAAACTGGAGGAGTTAAAGAAGCAGCTACAAGAGAATATGGACACAGTGTTCATACGCCCTAGTACGTCACCTTGGGGTGTTCTAGTGCCTTTTGTCAAGAAGAAGGATGGATCAATGTGGTTGTGTATCAATTATCGAGAACTCAACAAGATCATTTTAAATAACAAGTATCCTCTTCCAAGGATTGGTGACTTGTTTGATCAGTTGATAGGATCTCGGTACTTCTCAAAGGTGGATCTTAATTCTGGATATCATCAGCTAACACTGAAGAAGTAAGATATTCAAAAGACTGCCTTCCGTATATGCTATGGGCACTATGAGTTTTTGGGGATTCCCTTACGACATACTAATTCCCCTAAAATCCTCATGGATTTGGTGAATAGAGTCTTTAGACATTACATCTACAAATATTTGGTAGTATTTTTTGATGACATTATCATCTAATCCAAGAGTAAGTACAAACATGAAGAACATCAAATATTTTTGTTGGAGACATTGAGGAAGGATAAGTTATATTACATGTTTATAAATTGTGGCTTTTGGATGCCCAAAGTCATGTAATTGGGACATGGTATCACTAGTGGGGGAATTTATATAGACCCTCAAAAAACCTAGGAAATTGAGGAATGGTTGAGACCCTCTAGTGTCATATAAATACATAGTTTTCTTGGATTATTAGGATACAATCGATATTTTTGGAGAAATTTTCCATGATTTTCTAGCCCAGTAACTAATTTAAAAAGGAAATTGGTAATGTATTTCTAGATGGAGGAAAGTGAGGAAAGCTACAAGGAGCTAAAGAGAAGGTTGATCACTAAACTTGTAATCATATTACTAAAAAGAAGACAAAGTTGTGTGATATAGAGTGATTATTCTAGGAAATTATTGGGTTCTGTACTCATGAAAAATTAATGTGATAGCATATTCCTCATGAAAATTGAATATACATGAGAAGAACTACCCTACGCATGATCTAGAGATAGAAGATATGAATTGTTTCCTTGAAAATATACCGGCATTACCTCTATGGTGAGAAGTGTGACATATATACCAATCACAAGAGCCTAAAGTATATATTCACACAAAATGATCTCAACATGATTCAAAGGATGTGGTTAGATCTAATAAAAGGCTATTATTTGTCTATTAACTGTCATCACAGCAAGGTGAACAAGGTAGTTGATGCTCTAAGAAGAAAAGAACCTAATACTCTATCCATGTTTCGAATTTAGAAAGACCCTATTTTCATGGATATGAAAAGGATGGATTTGGAAATAATAATGGTAGGGAATAAATCCTTCCATTCCCAAATGACTTCCAAACCATTTTTCCAAGAGAATATTAAGGAGGCACAAAGGGATGATACATAGTTGTAAAAGAAGTTGGATGCAGTAAAGGAAGGGTAGCTACAAGACTTCCATATGAATGATTATAGTGTGATTTTGTTTGGTAAAAGGATTTTTGGGCCTTCATAACTCAGGATAAAGAAGGAGTTATTGGAAAATGAAAATAGCTCAACATTCTCTATCCATCTTGGTAGCACAAATATATACCATGATCTCTGAGAATACTTCTGGTGGGTTAACATGAAGAAGGAGATTGCGGAATATATATCAAGTTTATTGATATGTCAGCAAGTTAAATGAGAGTGAAAAAATTCCAAAGGGATGATACAAACATTGCTTATAACCATAAGGAAATGAGAGAATGTCAGCCTAGACTTTATCATGGGCCTCCCGAAGACATCCAAATCAAATATTAAGATATGAGTTGTGGTGGAATGAATCACCAAGACTACTCACTTTATCACTATTCAGGAAGATCTATTTCTTGAACAACTTTCTATGATATATGTGAAGGAATTGGTGATACTACATGGGGGTCCACTCTATATTGTCTCTGATTGTGATCATAGGTTCACATCTAAATTATGGTGGAGTCTTCGACATGCTTTTAGTACTGGATTAAATTTCAACATGGCCAATCACCCTAACACTGATGGCCAATCTGAAAGGACTATTCAAACACTTGAAGATATGCTAAGAGCCTACACATTAGAATTCAAAGGTGGATGGGATCAGCATCTCTATTTGGTTGAGTTATCATACAAAAATAGCTTTCAATTGAGTATTCAGATGGATCCATATGAAGCTATATATGGAAAGTAATGTAGAACTGTGACCTGTTGGGATGAAGCTGGAGATAAAAATCTACTTGGACCTAATCTTGAACAAGGGATGACCAAAAAGGTTTGATCCATCCAACAACATATCAAAGCTACTCAGATTTATAAAAAAAGTTATGTTGACAACTATTGAAGGGAATTGGAGTTCGACATTAGAGATAACGTATTCCTTGTGATATCACCATGGAAGAGAGTCATGTGGTTTGGAAAGAAAGGGAAGTTAATCCCAAGGTAAATTGTCCCCTTTCATATCCTTGATCGCCTAAGATCTGTGGCCTATTGGCTTTCACTTTGACCAAATATGTATCATGTTCATGATGTGTTCCACATATAACTCCTGAGTAAGTACATACCAGATCCCTCACATGTACCGAACTCAAAGGTGGTATAACTGGAAGATGATATCTCTTATTAGGAGCAGTCATTATAGATTCTAGACTAAAGAGATAGGCTTATATGAAATAAGACAACACTAATTTTTAATGTGTTTTGGAGGAACCATAAGTATGAAGAAGAAACTTGTGAACTGGAAGGAGAAGTACCCTCACCTATTTTTTGTAAAAAGAAACTTCGAGGGTGGTATTTCAAAATGGGGGAAGAAAGTAATGACCCCAAGTTTTATTAATGGAAATTCCATTCTTATAATTATGTCACATAAAATCACATTAGGAATACCAATTCCACATCATGCTTAAATGAACTACTAAATACTATGTGACCAATATAGCCTAGCCATTAAACATTATTTTTCCACTTCTTTTTTTTTATTTCTAAAATCTGACACACAGTGTTATAATCAGTAAGATATTTGGAG
Source organism: Viscum album (assembly GCA_963277665.1). Taxonomy (NCBI): domain Eukaryota; kingdom Viridiplantae; phylum Streptophyta; class Magnoliopsida; order Santalales; family Viscaceae; genus Viscum; species Viscum album. Next base: position 2,055,859,859 of record OY728123.1, on the reverse strand, counting down.
TTTGATAGGACAAACTTAATTTTTGGTGAATAGTAAATTACTCTTATGTATAGTGATTTTACCCTTATGAATAGTAATATGAACCTTATGAATAGTAAATCAGGCAAGTTAATATTTATAGTACCAATGATAGTATAAATAAAATTTATTCATCTTATAATTGACAATATGATATAATTATATCATATTATAAGTAAATAAATATTTTAAAAAATATTATTTAAGTGTTGGTATTTTTATAAGTCATAAATAAATTATGATTAATTTAAAATAAAATTTATTTTCACAAAATGTATTCATAAATTAATATCTTGATGTCTTATGATTTTAAGATAATTTTATGATACCTTAAGTAATTTTTAATGTGATATAAAATCATTTATAATTTTAAAATTTGTATTTTCCAAGTAAATGATGATTTTAATTAAAAATTAAATAACTCCTATTTAGAAAATTATTTTCATAAAATGGTTTTCTTTTTTGAATTCTACACATTTCAAAATGGTAAATGTGAATTTTTGGGATTTTTCTGAAATACTTGAATTTTGTGAATAGTAAAATATAATAATTTACGATAAATACCAAAAACCTAAATATTTGAGTCATGATTGAGTCATGGATGATGTAAGTTACCATTAGTTCAAACTCACATGTAATTATTACTGAATTTATTCACAATAATCCTCAATATTTCTTGTATGGAGAAAAATAATAAATTAATTATTAAAATAATAAAAAACACCCCTCTCCTCCACTATATATAGAACCCCCCACACTCTCTTCTCCTCACACATCTCAACCTTTGATACTTTCCTATATTCTTCCCAATACTCTTCCCTAGTTCCTCCTACATGTATAGGATCTCTTGTTCCCATCAAAATACCAAGCCTAGGTGCCCTGAGGAGGATCTCAAGAGGAGAATTGAAGGGGAAAATCCTCTCTCTTTTCTTTTAATTTCCTTTCAATTTCAATTTATTTTCTTATTATCTCTTAACCTAATTTAATATAAAAGGAATTATAACTACAATAACTAACAAATAACTTAATTATATCATGTTAATTTATGTTCCAACATTAAACTCCTCCCTCTCTCTCTTTTATCTTATAAATGAAATCGACACCCTTGAAGTGTCAATTTACCAACATCGTGGACGATGAACATTCATTTTCCATAAATTCCTTCAAGGCTGTTAATAAAACCATTAAATGGTTTTAAAAATATTTTAAAGTTTACTTTTTAACCCCTTTTATGTTCTATAACTAACTTATACACATAATACAAAAAGATGAAACCAAACAAGTTCATTGTGATCAAAAACCACCAAAGTTAACCTAAAATGATCATCATTAAATTTTATCTAATGAATCATCCTAAGGGTATATAAAAAATACTTAATAATATCATTTAAACTTATATAATATCATTAACAACATATAATAATAATTATGTATTTTTATAAGCATCTTACACGAACTTACATTCATGTATACAAGTTAACCGATCATGAAAACTAAGAAAATAAACACTCCCAAAAAATGAATTTCAAATCTATAACTCATTCAAAGGCCTATAAAATAACATAATAAAACCATAATTAATCATAAAAATTTATAAAAGGTTGTATAATTTTTAATTAATAAATCTAATACGATTATATAGGATATTAACAGGAAGGAATATTTTGGATAAAATGTAAGGGGATTTCTCAAACCCAACTCTCTTTATTTGGGTTTTCCTCTTTCACCCCATTCTCAGTATGTTTATTCCTTAAAAATAATTTCTTAGTAATTATCTTATCATGTCAGGGATATACATGTTTTCTTCTAGAGTTTATGACAAATACAATGTTTTCCAAAAGAACTCTTCTTTCAAAACATACATTTTACTTCTAACTCAAGGTTGATGATTCTTATATCATGTATGTTGTTCCCCCTTTAATTTGGGAACCCAAAGTTTATGAATTTATTATTATGATATGAAATTCATCCCTTTTTTGAGTTATTTATGTTCATTATTGATATATTTTGTATGTGGAATGCATGATATTGTAAATGTTTTGATATGATGGGTGCACCCGAAATTATATAGCGCAATGTAGATGTGATGATGTGACAGGTGAACCTAGAATTATATCGCACTCTAATGCATTGGTTAATGTGAATAATCTCATGAGTAAAGTGAAATATGTTTGAAAATTATGCTATCTTTTTTCACAACTATGTGTGTTAGTTGACCACCAAGACATGATGTTTCATTTTTAAGCATTTCCACATTCCAAGTATTCTCTAAATACTTCCACTCATGATTATGATCCTATGCCTATGTCATGATGATAATGATTATTATCACCCAATGTTATATTCTTTCATTTTCTTATCTATCCTCTTATTGGGCTTTTATCTCACCCCTTTTTTATGTATTTCCTCAAGGGACTACTTGTACCAAGGATAATTCAAGGTCCAATACAAAGCTAGAGAAAAAGGAATTAAATAAATTTTTATGTTTTATTTTGTAAATGTTATGTATAGCCCTATTTTTTCCAAGACACTAAACCTTTGGATTATCAATTTTTAATGACTTTATGTTTTTTATATTTAAAATTATGTATTAGTAATTAAACAAAAAGCTCGGTCTCTATACTCCCCATCCATGGTGACCAAATAATATACACCATTGGATTACACCTTGTAAATGGTGTAAGGGAATTACCTTTTATGATCTAAATTCTATTATTTTATTCTTGGTTTTATTTTAAATTTTCAATGATTTCACTAATTCACCCTTATGTAAGGAATATAATCATGTTGAAATCTCAAGCCACTTGATTCTGATGCACAAGACGATTGTGTAGTACTTGCATCCTATTTTTATAAAGGGCCTACAACTCAGCAAACTAGACTCATAATTTCTCATACTATATCAATTATCTATAGATATATATTCATAATAAAGTTATTTAAACATCAATGGGTGACACTACTTCTATTCTATACACTAGGGGGTAAGTAGGTTCCTCGGTATAAGTTAAATTCACGATTTAATATGCCCACAACACATTAACGAGATTCTCATACCATCTCTTCATATTTTAATCCACCATATTCTATATAACTTTATATATAAATTATTTAATGGATTTATCTATTGATTCATTGTTTCACGATAATAGAAAGTATGGTTGGATTTGATGTGTTATTTATCATAAATATTCTTCAACTCATAACCTTAAGATTTGATATCATTTCCCATGAGAATAGTGTGTGAAATCCAAAAATGATGAATAATTTGGGACATAAAAACATTGATCATATTCTTAGTTTGAACATTCATTATGGAGAAATCTTCAGACCATTTTGTAAAGAAATTGGTGGAAGTGATAATGATTTTTAACTAATTCATTTTCTCCCTAGGATTGGAATTTATATCATTGATTCCCCAAAAAAAATTCCATGAGTTTTTAGTGGTGTGGAGAATCTTTGGAGACCATACAATTAGATAATTATTCTACTATAGAGGCATTATGGAGATTTTCCTATGAATATTTAGTGCCAATTTGGTTCACCACTCAATCTTCCCTATCAAAAATGGAAGGGGTCATCACTCTATGATGTTCTACATAGAAGACCATGCCATCTTGATCTGGGTGAGCATGGGTTATTGCCAAGTCTGAAAGAGTACTTATCTAATTATTCTGAGACCATGGGATATGAAACTCTTTCAGTTTGATGGGAAACCTTTACATAAACTCATGGGTGATCTTGAACAAAGTTACAAGGTCCTTGAAAGTGTAGTCTTCATTGATTTATATGATGACTAATTAAAAGTCATGATTATTGTAAAACCAAGGAACTCAGATCTTGAGGGATAATACGAACTTGGTAATGAGGGCTTTGTATTCAACCTCATTGTTGGTTAACCCCAATGAAATGAGGATCGGTTATGAAATTAGGGCCTTTGAGGGAGAGATAATAACAACTTCCCAGTTAGTCCAATTTAGATTAGGGTTCTCCATCCTCTTCCCAATTAGGCTTTGAGGGGAATTTTCAAATTTAATTTCTCATCATAGAACTACTTTATTGATGAATTAAATGTCCTTATTAAAAAATTAGAAATCTATGGGTACCACCTCAATGGTTGGGAGTGTATAAAGAAAATATTTTAATTATTTCCCCTTAGAAACTTATAAATATTAAACTTGATGTTTAATTTCAAGATAATCAATTCCCATTGATCCAATAATTTATTCATCAGGAAGTAATTGGAGATATACTTCAAAAGGTTGATGTGGTTTAACAACTAGTACTCTAGATGTTGTTGATAATGACATAGCTTTTATACCGAAAATACTAAGGGAATGAAATTATTAAAAATATAATATTATCTTACCTCAAATTTTATCATCATCTAATAGAGGTAGTATAAACTATTCTATTTACCCTTTCTGTTCTTTCCATCTAAGAGGGTTCCAAAATATTTATCCAAGGATATCACATACAGTGTTAGGGGTATCCTCTAGATGGGAAACAAAAACATTGGAGGCTATATTAAATATTTTTTGATGTCATTGAATCTACCTTGGAATTATTCATCCCACGAGTTGGTAGCACCTATAATCACCAACATTGAGAAAAACATAAACTTACCTCCTCGATTTGTGATAAAACACGATATCTAGGATAGATTTCCTTAAAATATTCTTAGATATCACAAACTGTGTGGATTTTCTATTTTAGTGATGGATTTTATCTTCTCTAGTAAAATTTTGATACCACTAATTCGGATAAAAAACCTAAGGAATTTTATTAAGGTGACCTTGAATGGACACTTCTAGGGGTTGATCTCTATATTTTGGTAACAGGTCATGGTGAACACTTTCTAAGGATCACTAATATGATCCTTGAAATTGTGTGATTTTACCTCCCAAAACCAACACTATTATCAAGGGAATTTTAGTTTTATATTTAGTATAATTTTATTCCTTTCATTACATTTATTTTTAATTTTATTTTCTTTTAGACATATTACCATTGATGAATTTTCAAGAGGGGAAACATAATCTTGGACTGATTACTCTTAGGTGCAAGATGTTTTCTATTAGAAAAATAAATTACAATTTTGAGTATAATGATAAGAGATTATGGATATAATACAAAAAGTTAAAATGATCATTGAGTACCACTAATCACTTGATCAACAATATATAGAGAACCCATTACCCAAACTAGTAGAGAAAGATGTTGTCTCGCTGAACTTTCCTATTGAATAACCTAAGGAGGTTAAGAAGGAGTTACTTTAAGATATACTATTCAATCACTATCTATAACTTACATATGATATAACTAAAGTATAAATTCTAACTAATGTTACTATGGATGATAAATAAGATTTTGATACATTCTACAGTAAATGTTTAAGAAATAAACTACTAAGAGACCCTTTCATCTTCAACAATGAAGAATCAACACCATTATACCTATCTCAAGATATAGAATAAGAATAAATCACTATATTTGTGAAATTTGAATAAAAAATATAGGATATCCACTACCTTCCACCACCTATAACAGCACAACACCATGAGGTGCTATTAACTGAAGAAGGGTTATCATTTGATACAAGACTTAGAGATCATTTTTACATGAATTCTGTTCTATATAATTTCATTGAAAGTGAATTAAAAAATAAATCCAACTATTTAAAATTTATATATTCATCCAACCAATTATGTGACCTGGATATTGAGAGAGAAAAAGATACACCTAAAGAAGAATCAAAGGAGAGTTCCAAGAATCCTTTCTTAAAGAAAAGTTCAAAAATTTAGTATGATTGAGGGTCAAAATACATATTTAAATTCATATTTATTAAATTAAATTAAATATTAAATATTAAATTATTCCCACCTTAATATTTATGATACAAAATAAATTATTTAAGCCATAGATTTGGATAGAGAAACCATTAATTAAGTGGCTGGAGAAAACAAGGAAGATGACATGTACCTTTTTCTACTCCCATTTTCTAAGTAATCCTTAATTGGACATGGGGTAGAAATTCAAAACACTAACTAAGGGAAACTATTAAATTAATGAATTTTTATGAATAATAGATGAAAAAATATGTGGTGGTTCACAGTATGTAGGATAAATCCCCATTTGAATTAGGAATAATAATGGTTATTGACTAGTTTAAGGAAATATAAACCCAATACCCACTTAGGGTCAAAATAAGAAATCTATAATTTACTATTTATCATTTAAATTTTCATTATTTTGAATAAATATCTTACATTCCTTTTTTCTCTAATATGTTTTATAATAAGTAGTTGAAAGAGTCTAACTCAATCCTGATGGAAATAACATCAAGAAATATTTTTCCTTAACATTGTTTTATCACTGCATTAATCTTACATACAACTTCCTTGAGCATAAATGGAGAAAGATTAGATACATTTCCTGGATTTATCAACCCAAAAAAATATTTTTGTTTTAGGATTTTATTGAAATTTTACCATTACTTCCATTTAATTAAAAATAAATGGTTTTACTTTTGGACCTTTATTGAATTTGGAAATTAATAAAAATGGGATTTTATTCATGGTTAATCATTGATTTAGTCATTTTTATATTAATTTTAAAAAAATAATAGAATAATAATTTGATATTTATAATTTTTAGAAAATTTATGAAATAAAATACATGAGGTCTCCTCATATATAAGATCTTCTAGAGACTAATAGTTGGAATTGTCCTAAAACCCCCTATGTGAATAAGATATTTTCAAATGAGAATAAGGATATTTAATATTCTATAATTTGGTAAATTTGATGAATTTTTACTTGATATGTAAAATTTTATTAACTAGATAAGATAATAAGTATCATTTTTCCGTTAGGGAAAACAAAATAAATAAACAAATGGAAGTGTTATATAAGATATTTTCTAAACATGAGATAATATGTAAGACATTTCTCATATTTTTTATTTATATCAAACATTATAGAGTTTTATAAATACAAATAGGTAGATAATATATAATATATTTTCTAATAATATAGGTTCATACATAATATATATCTCCCAGTAAAGTTTCAAACATAACATTTGGAGTTTGAAAAATTTAGAGAAGTAGAAATATATAAGATACTTATTTAGGATAAGTTGTTATGTATTATTTTCTCGGATAAGTGGATAATACATAATATATTAAATTTAGTTAAATTTAGGACCTAGTACAATAATTCATAAATTTCCCAATTTTTATGATTCATAACATTTTGGACATTTTAAATTTGATGAATCAATGATCACTCCTTGACGATATTGATTGTTCCATGAAGAGAATTACGTGGGAAATAATTACTCAGTACTTTCTTAAGCTAGAATTATGTCAAAACCATTTAGTCAGGAATTTCCCAAGTTTGGTATCACTCTAGAAGAATTTATTTTTCTTCATAAATAATAAATAAGACCATGGAATTAATCTTAGTTCCATGTGGTCAACATTCAATGCATCTCCCAACTGATGGAAAATTTTCACTCATTTATGCATTGATAAATCAGGTAATCTACCAGTAATTATTCAATGTGGTGTTAATTTTAAAACCAAGGAAACTAATCATTATGTTAGTGTTTCCTCTAGAAATGGGGATGACCTTGTTTCTTTAAGGTTTAAACTTTCCAATCGGTTTCTAACAGGTTTATTCATAGAACCGGAAACATCCAATGATTCTATATCAATTTGGACTTACTTTCCAAAGGTAGGTGCCCATTAGTTGTGGACAAATGAGGCTTAAGAATTTTCATTGGTCGAGAGGATGGGAGGTCGGACTCATCACACCCTTTTAGGGGGAATTATTGTCTACTCCGGGACTCTCTTATAGATTTGAGTTATGTTCGTGAATCCTTATTAAATTACCCAGCATGAAAATGAGTTCTTCCTTTAGACATTGCAATCAATGATTGATATGTATGAGATTTATAGATTTTTTATATGTATTTGAGGTTATTTATAGATAGAGAATCATCTGTATTTATTGGAGATTCTTAGTAAATGGTATCCTTCAATACATTATATAGAAATATCTTGGTTATTATGATAACCATACTGGTTTTAAAGCCACTCAATGGGGCACTTGAAGTTTATTGTCATTCAGAAGGACATGGATTACTTTAGAGTTGGGATCATATCCACAGATGGTCTACCTACGTATTCTTGTTTAGAAAAGTAATTAGAACCCACGTAGTTCAGGAATTAATATATAGTTTAATGTCATATGGGATAGATGAGAATTAATGGGTGATGGGATTGAACCTTTAGAAAGGCTTCCTACGTACTCTACTTTTATGGAAGAGATCAAAGTCCACATAGTTCGAGATAGAAGTGTGAGGTTTATGCATGATTAATGGCTCAAAGAGAGATTTCATAATTACTTTTACACTCTAAGCTCACATGAGTCATGCTCGGTGAGAGAAACAAGAGGTATCTGTTAAGCCTGACGATTGTGCTGTGAAAGATGCAATCATAGAAAATGATATGGGGCTTACGTATGCATGACTGTCCAAATAGATAAAGATTGGGACTTACTTCGGAGAAGAAGCCTAGGAATAGTGTCCATAAAGGTATATGTTCTTTATGGAGATTTGGATACTCTAACTTGGGCCTTACTCCTGAGGAAGATGCCCAAATTAGGAGGGGACTTGTGATTGGGTTTATTCCTGAGAAGGAAGCCCAAATCAAAAGAAATTTGTGGTAGGGGATTACTCCTGAAAAGGAGGCCCAAGTTAGGGAACTTGGGGATTACTCCTAAGGAGGATGCCCAGATTAGAGAACTTCTCATCTTGAAGGATGAGGTTGAATGAAGGAAATATCTAACTTTATGACATAAAGATATGTAAATCACACGGTTTTGAGAGACATTCCACAAAATTCCTTTCAGATAAGGAAGACAAAAAAGGAACCATGCCATAAATGGCTTTGAAGAGGGTTTTTGAAGGCTAAATCTTGAAGAGGATAGGTGGATGTGAAGAAAAGAGTTGAATAGGCATAAGGGGAACCCAAAAAGAGGCAGTCGCGCAAGTCATGTTTGGGTGCGCAAGTCCAGGTCGTGCAAGTATACTTGTGCGGCATGTGTGTACTTGGGCAATAGTTAACCAATGGGGTAATACTTGGGCGAGACTTGGCTCAAGGCATTAGTATTATCCCTAAAAGATTCCAAATGGGTGGTGAGAAAGTTTTGTTAAAGGGGTAAGGCGGAGCGCAAGGGTGGCCATTTCCCTTAAGGGTTAGACACTTAGGGGTGAAAGTGTTAATGAATTTCAACACTTAGGCCTTATTCGCCCTCTTTAGATCTTCCATTCTAGGTAAGAAATTACCTTAGAAGTGTTCAGAAGACTTCAAGTAGAGACTAAGGCGCTGAGAGCTTAAATCTGACTTTTGGAATTTTTCGTTCTCAAAATGGGGGGCCCACAAGGGGAATTTATAGGCTACTGAATACCTTGGGAGAAAATCAAACAGGGTACGCAAGTCACATGCACTGCCTATATGTGGCGCACAAGTATAATTGTGCGACCATGATGAAACTTGTGCGGCCCATTCTTAAACAAATCCTTGTTCATGCCTTTGTCAATTTTTGATGTTTCTTCAAAGAATTAATCTCTTTATGCTAAGGTATTCCCTTTTTCAGACTTTATACCCTGTGAAGGAAAGGAGCATCAACAAAAGTCCCCCCCCCCCTCAGAGTTTGATCCAAAAGGAAGGAGTATTTGACTCTGGGGTAAAGGAGAAAACCACGGAACTGCGGTGCGCAAGTTTTGAGCGTGCAAGTGGAGGCGTGCGGGTGAGAGCCATGCAGGGTATGGCATGTTGGGTAAATCCTGGGCCTATAAATATGCGTCCATTATCATGAAAGGCAACCGGCTTTCAAACTTTCCCGCTCTCGTCATGAAAGTGCTGTTGTCCGCGGTTCTTTGTTTCTATTCATGCCGCACTTCTGCAGAGGTATTTGGATTTGCGCGGTGATACCTGAGCGCCAAAACTTGCACGACCATACTATAATTGTGTGCCAATCATGATACTTGTGTTCCTTAATTCCTTAGTAATCATTCCCTTTTATTCACAAATTTTATGAAAAAATCAACTTACTTAAGAGTTAATTATTCAACCTTTGTGTAGATTCAATGGCTCCCAGAAGAATTGGAATGACTAATGAACTGGCTAACAAGCAGATTGATAATATGATGAACATTGTTGGCCATGATTACTATGATATCTAAGACAGCACTCTCCCAGATTTGGCTAAGTACTTGAAGAAAGATCATGTCAATTTCCCACAAAGTATCTACCTACCTCTGTATGGCTATGGTCATCTGCAAGGAGTCAACATTCCAGATGTAAAGAATTATATTCCCGAGATGCAGTCGCACTACTAATCCTCTATTTCGGTTATGCTGTTCATTAATAGCAGCAACAATGGTGTGAACTTTCAAATTTTTCCTCCATGCCATTTCCTTGAAGATATGAAAATGGAAAACCCATGGGATGATATGTTTTCTGATGCTAGTTGTTGGAGAGAAGAATATCATGACATTAGAACAATATCTGAAAAGAGTACTCTTTCCAAATGGATGTTTACATCCAATGATCCATTCTCAAATCCATGTATCCATCTGCCACATCTCATGGATAGAAACAGAGTCACTATTTGATCATCAGAAAATTTTCTCAAATCGCACTCAAGAAAATTCTTTTACAATTTTTCCAACAAGAGCTGGTATCACTACATCTCTTATTGTATCCAGTTGAATGAATGAATTCCATGTGGTTGTTGATGAATCTCGGGATGCCGTAAATCAAATGAAGAGTTATGTTGAAATCCTCTTTTAATTCTTGGAAAAGAGAAGAGAATCCAATCTGTGGATGTCCTTCTAACTATTGTGCATCAAAGAAAAACACTTTCATCTTCAATCATTTGTTCTTGCATTCTTTTTATACCTGCTTAAAATTTTACCTAATCCAATGGGCTTAGTAAGCATAGTTTGATTTTTTCTAGGATTATAAAAATAACCCTAGAAACTTTGAATCTTTTTATTTATCAATATTACCTAAATCATACAAAATGTACATTTAGTGAGTTGGGACTTGAATTTTTGTTCATATTTCCTTTGTCTTTTTTGGGAGTTTAAAGTCATGCACGTTGGATATAAAAAGGCTAATGTTTAAGTTCGAATATCTTTGACCGCATGGATTAAAATTGACTCAATTCCTTGAAAATTTATCTGAAAACATATTACCATATTCAAGTATAGTGGAAAACATGTAAACTATGGCTTAAGAAATTTTGAATCTGATGAATGATATGAAAAAATGACTAAAGTCATTAGAAGAAGTATTTCCTAAGAGTGAAGTTACCACTATTTGAAAAACCCGTTAGGGGGTTGAATTATGCAGGGACAATTAAGGTCATTGGCTGCATATTCAAATAATATAATCTTTTGGTGGACAGGTCTGTTATGTAGACTAATTATGTAAGGCCACCTAAGGGCATGTGCTGCATAGTCTGGAAAAAGAACTCTTAGAAATTTTACTTTTCTATTGCTAAAAATCCAGTGAATGTTTTTGGAGATTCAAATTTTCTAAAGCATAGAGTCTGCTGTATGGAGAGAGGTACTTGAATATGGAGAGTATATTCCCAATCAAGATTGTCAAAGAATTGGATGAATGTCACTCCTTGAAGGTGTGACCCAAACATAGGGAAAGGAAATATAAACCATATACTTGAATACTTTCATATCATGAAAAATAGTATTGGAAAAATATGTTAAGGATGGCTATTTTTGCAGATCCCTACATATTGTTATTAAGACAAATAAAGATAAAAGAGGTTTTCCTCCCAAGAATGAAGTTACCACTATTTGAAAAACCCGTTAGGGGGTTGAATTATGCAGGTCCACTTAAGGGTATTGGCTGCATAGTCAAATAATAATATCTTTTGGCTAACAGGTATGTTATGTAGACTATTTATGCAAGGCATCCTAAGGGCACGTGCTGCATGGTCAGACAAAAGAACTCTCGGGTATCAGACATTTTGTGACCAGAATTCAAGAAAATGGTTATGGAGATCTGGAAGTATTTAAGGTTAGGATTATGACACATGAAAAATGGGTATAGTCCAATGCATGAAAGAGATACATAAACCAATGCTGACCATAATTATGTTGTGGTTGGGTCCTGAATTGAGGTGATGGACTTCACTACGTATCCCATAAGGATGGGAATCAAGCCATGCATAGTTCTCGAAATATAGTTTAACCTCATGTGGGACGGGAGAGTAGGAGATCTTAGTTTAGGGTCATAGAGCTCGGACCATAATGATGAATACACAGTGTTTTTTTATAATAAATCTGATGTGAATGAATACTAGGGTTTTCATACCACATTCATGTTTTCAAAGGGGGACTTCTCATCCAAGGGACTGAAAGTGGAATTTGGGTTTAGGCCCAAAGACTTGGGGCTGGATTCAAGGGACGCTCGAATGTTCCTACGTATCCCATAAAGATGGGAATAAAGCCACATGTAGTTCTTGAAATACCCTCTGTACAGATTTGGTTTGTACAAGTGAAGGTTGAAAAGGGGACTTTAGTTCAATGATGGTTTGATCCAAGATTAAAGGTTCAGGCATTTCCATGTATGCATGTACTCTTTGGAATATGACATGATTGGAGATCAATGTCAATGATGATTCCCTCTCAGGAAAGGGAAAAAGAATATTGTAGTTTATTGTCATACAGAGCAAAAGATCGAATAGTTTAAGTTCATATTCATGGACCATGGTGAACCAATGTAAAAATATTGGTTCTGGGGGCTACTTCACGGATCAACATCATATGAGATGGAGATGAACCAATGTGAAGAGATTGGTGTTGGGCTTGAACCAAGAGTGGTTTCCTACATACCCAGCCTAGAAGGTGAGGATCAAAGTCCGTGTAGTTCAATTAATAATGAATTAGTGATCAAGTTGTACTTGAGGACAACCCGAAGATGGTTTTGGGACTTACACGTGACTTGCAGCCCAAAGAGGGTTTTATGGTTGAAGTTTACTCTAAGATCATGTGAGTCATATTCAGTGTGAGAAACAAAAGGTAGAAACAAACCTAAAAATTCATAATTTAATGTCATGTAGGACATAAGGGATTGGACACATTTTAACATCATGTTGGATGAAAGAGGGACTGTGTAGTTTTACAGTCTTGTAGTAAGGACTTAGGTGGGGATGTGCAGTTTAATGTCATGCAGTAAGGACAAAAGAGGGAACTATGCAGTTTAAAGTCTTGCAATGAGGACTAATGGTGGTGCACAATTAAGTGTCATGTAGCAGGGAAAAAGTACAGTTTAACATCATGTAGGATGTATTAAGGGACTTTTTCATAGTTTAACATCATGTAGGATGAAGAGGTGTTGTACAGTTTAGCATCATGTATCTAGGATGTTGGCTAGGTAGTTTAACATCTTGCTGGATGTAAGTACTTGTGTTGCACAAAATACACTTTCAAAAATATGGAATTGGTTGGAGTTGTAATGAGTTCTCCATCCATTGATATTAAAGAATAAGCTCCATTGGAGTATACTTTATGTATTGAGTAAGGTCCTTACCACTTTTTCTCAAGCTTAGGAGGTTTATTTCCTAGTATCATTGGAGTTCTAAGAACCAATACCAATTATCCTTGAATGAATGAACAAAGAAGAACTTTTTATTGAAAGCTTGTGCTATTCGATTCTGATAGAATTCCAAGTGGTGTAGGGTGCACAATCTTTTCTCATCTAATTGTTCCAATTCATCTAATCGCTTTTGATATTGTTCATTTTTAGATGATTGATCACAAATGGCTACTTTGAGCGATGGTAATTGAACCTTAATGGGAAATAATGCTTTTGTTCCATATACCAATGAATATGGAGTTGATCGCGTAGCAGTGCGGGTGGTGGTCTGATAAGCCCATAAAGCATGAAAAAGTTTATCAGGCCATGATTTCTTATCTTTATCCACCATATTTTTTAGTATATTTGAAAGAGTCTTATTGAAGGCTTCTATTTGGCTATTGGCCCCTGCATGATACCGAGAGGAATGGTTGGATTTGATGTTGTATTCTTGATACAACTTCCTTACCTCAGATGAACAGAATTTGGTGCCATTTTCCGTCAATATGGTATGAGGGACACCAAATATGGTAATGATGTTAGACTTGATGAAGCTAACAATGCTTTTAGAACTAAGTACTTTGAGAGGTATTTCCTCTTTCCATTTGGAAAAGAAGTCAGTAGCAGTAAGAATATACTTAAACTGCTTGGATGTAGTTGAAGGATAAGGTCCTACTACATACATTCCTGATGTGGCGAATGGCCAAGAGTATTGAGCTGTATGAAGCAACTCTGGGGGTTGATGAATGAAGTTGTCACATACTTGGAAATAATGACACTTCTTAGTGAAATCAATGCAATCTTGTATCATTGAAGGCCAAAAGTATCCAATCCTTTAAATTTGATTAGTCAGTCTATGTCCAGACTGGTGGGAACCACAGACTCTTGCATGTACTTCTTTCATGACAACCATTCTCTCTTCACCATCAATTCATCTAAAGAGAATTCCATCAAAACCTATTTTGTAGAGAATTTTTTCTAGGTGATTTGGGCTATCATAAAGAGTAAAATTGACCACACATCGCCGGACTTGTTCTTTACTAGCTCTATCAGGTGGGAGTGTTCTATTTTGAAGGTAATCCCTGATAGGTGTCATTCATCATGTCGTATGACCATATGTTTTAGAAATGAGACTAATTTCATTGATTTTCTCTGTTCTGATTTGAACATAAGGTGAAATTGTACGATGGTGAGCAATACTGATGATTGTCTCGTCCCGATTTGGATCTGCCAGAGCTGTGGCTATATTATCCAATGCATCATCTTGATCATTTTGTGATCGCAGGACATAAGAAAATGTCTGTTCTGAACGAAATTCCACCATTTACACTCTGATGTAATCATACAAGGGGATTAAATCTTTTTTTTTTGATTGCATAATCCCCATTGACTTGTTTGATTACAAGGTCTGGATCACCTTTCACTTTTAAGTGATTCACTTGTGACTGAATCGCCAACTATAATCCTGCAATGAGAGCTTGGTATTCTGCTTCATTGTTTGTACCGCCTTCCCTCAATAAGAAGGAATAAGGTAGCACTGCCTTTTCTAGAGAAATAAGCACAATTCCCAACCCAACTTTGTTGAATTTAGGATCTTCCATTTTCTTCCCTGTTGGACTTCTGTAAGCACTATCAAAGTAAATTTCCCATGTTTGAAGACTATCTTGAATAGAGAAGATTTCCTCATCAGGGAGTCCAATATCTAAAGATGTATCTTCTATTAAAGGGTGTTCGTCAAGGAAATCAGCCAGGGCTTGTCCCTTTATTGCCTTTTGACACACATACTGGATATCAAATTGCTGCAAGATAACTACCCACCTTTCCAGACGTCCTGTAAGCATTGGAAGACTATGGATGAATTTGAGTGGGTTATTGCAAGATACTAAGTGGACCTCATGATGTTGGAGGTAGTGTCTCAATTTTTGAACTACAAATATTAATGCTAGGTAGCACTTTTCAATACTTGCATATCGGTTTTCTGCTTCATGCATAGTCCGACTGAGATAGTAATTTTTTTTTTCATTCTCAGCATCATTCTTTTGGGCAAGGAAGGCTCCCAATGATCGCTCTAAAGATATCACATAAATAATAAGTGGTATTCCCTCAATAGGTGGAATTAATACTGGTGGACTCAAGTGATATTTCTTGAGAATATTGAATGCCTCTTGACATTCTTCAGTTCACGGGTATGTGACTCCCTTCTTCATCAATTTGGTGAAGGGTAAACATTTTCCTGGAAAATTGGTGAAGAAACACCGAATATAGGCCATGTTTCCTTGAAGTCATCTCAATATTTTCAAATTCCAAGGAGGTGACATACCAAGGATTGATTTTTTCTTCTCAGTATCAACTTCGATACCACGATGGCGTACAAAAAAGACAAGAAATTTTCCTGAGGTTACCCCAAAAGCACATTTCAAGGGGTTCATCTTCAAATTGTGTTGCCGAAGATTGTGTACTATGATTTCCAAATCAGCCAAGTGATTAGAACATTGTTTGGATTTAACCACCAAATCTTCCACATAACATTCAACAAATTTCCCTAAAAAGGCTTTGAAGATACGGTGCATGGCATGTTGATATGTTGCACCCACATTCTTCAGGCCAAAGGGCATTACCCAATAGCAAAACATGCCCTGAGGGGCTCTGAAGGCTGTATATTATTCATATTATAGAGCCATTAGGATTTTATTATATCCAGAATATCCATCCATGAAGGAAAGTGCTTCATAGACAGCTATTACATCAATTAAGAGTTCTGTAATCAGGACTGGAAAATCATCTTTGGGACAATGCCGATTAAGATCTCTGAAATCAATGCAAACTCTAATTTATCCATTCTTCTTTTTCACAGGGACAATATTAGCCAACCATTTGGGATATTGAGCTTCTATAACAAAGTTAGCTTTGATAAGCTTATCCACTCCATCTTCAATTTTGGAAGTATAAGTTGGGTGTGTTCTTCTTGTGGCTTATTTAAATCCTCGATGTTCTTATGGAAAAGCCAAATGATGAGTGGCAACATCGGGATCAAGCCCTATAATTTCTGTATAATTCCAAGAAAATATATCTCGATTTTGCTTTAAAAACGAAATATACATTTCTTGCTCTTCAAGAGTCATGGATGCACTAATTAAAATGGGACGTGGATTTTCTTTTGTACCAAAATTTATTTCTCTGAGTTTATCCATAGTAGTAGAGATACCCTCTTCAAATGCTGGAGGATCATCTTTGAGATCTTCCTCTTCTTCTTCAACACGTGTTATTTCTTCTGTTTCTACTTGCATAGTAGATGACAAATCAGAATTTCCATGATCAGGAGAGATGATAAAATTTGAACATCTTGAGGAAGAAGCTACCATTTCTGACCCTATTGATGATGAAGGGTCTTCCTTGGGTAATAGAGAGGAAATTATGGATTGAGAATTGACATCATCGTTCATCTCTGACATTGCTATAACTTATTCTGGCCTCGTTGATGAAGTATAGAATTGCTGGATTTCAGCAGCTGAAATGAAAACATCTCCATTTGAGCTTTCATCATTGCTTGGTGAATCACCAATTTCTCCCATGCTACCTGGCTTGATTTCCATAATTGAAATTGTGGATGTTTCCAAAAGAGTATTTGGATTTGGGTCTATCTTGTCAATTTGACTGATAGGAAACACATAATCTGTACTCACATGTATGAATGGGTTTACTTGAATCTTTTCCAAACCATATGGAGCATTAATTTTGGTAACCTCCTTTGTTATGGATATATCCTTACCCTCCATGTGATAGAATTCTGCCTCAATATATTTAGATTCACATGTTTTGAATGGGGATTTATCACCATACAATGTCCCAATTTGACCATTGAAACAATATTTGAGACATTGATGGTATGATGAAGGGATAGTCACAGGTTGATGTAGCCAAGGTCTTCCAAGAAAAATGTTGAAGGTTGTGTCATGACCAACAACCGTGAAATCTAAATTGGATACAAGGTCTCCAAACTGAGTTCTGAGTGTAATCTCGCCCAGTGGTTCTTGTTCATTTTTATCATATCCTTGTAACATCAATGTAGAAGGAGATAAATCATATTTGGTGAGGACCAAACGACGAAGTGTACGAATAGGGATGAGATTGAATCCTAAACCATTATCAATGAATGCTCTTCGAATATCTATATCATTGACCTTTCTAGATAAATAAAATGGTCTAATATGTCCATGCACAACATCATCTTCATCTTCATCTGTAAAAGATATCAGTGCATGGCATTCTGCAGGACCATTCTCTACATGGTAGAATTTAGCCACAACAATTTCAGTTTTGAATTCTTGAGGACTTGACAAAGCCTCAATGAGTGCCTCCCGGAGATCCTTTGATGGATTCAAGGCATCTAGAATTGATAACTTGGCCAGTACATAGTCCAAATGTTTCAGGACATCATACTTTTGGTCCAAAGGTCTGCATTTACCAACAGGAACATGTGGTTTTGCTGGTGCCTTAGAAGTTGATGCTTTGGAAGTAGATGCATCTTGTATCAGGGTAGGAGTTGGAAATACTCCTGGGTTTGGAAGATTAGACTGACTATGTCAATTTATTTTCTGAGAGGAAGAAGGTGTAAATTCTAACCGATCTTCCAAATTAATTGTGCCTGGACTGAATCCGCCATTGGTGGAAGGAGTTTCTTGTTCTTGTTGAGCCCGCTGAAGGGCTCTGCCATGAGTTTCTGCTGCATATACAGTTCTAGCAGAGGTAGGATTGAAATAGTGGATTCTAGAATATCCATTTCTTCCTTTGTATCCTAGACCTCTAGAACTCCCTCTAATTCCTTTGTTTGGTACAGGGAATTCATGCTCATCAAGATCAAAACTGTGATTGGCACAAAGATCTATTAAGTGAATCATGTTAACATAACCAAAGATCAACTCTTCATCTGATGAAGACTCTGCCTAATTAGCCAGTTTAGGCTATGCCTTTTGGTGGGGCGGTGCCCGTGGCTTTGAAGTAGATGGCATAAAATCTGCCAGAGTCAAAGATAACTTGGGATTTGACACGAGCTCATCTTCTTCTGACTGCTCTTATTTCTTCGAATTATGCCACTTCTTTGAGGATTTTCCCTCTTATGAAGAGGGTTTTGTTGTAGAATTCAGGGAAAAAGACACAATTGGTTTCTTCAATTGCGTTCGTAAAATGTAATGAGTTCGGTTGATCATTTTCCTGGCCATCCAATCATCATATTTCTGCGCATTTTTTCTTTTGACTTCTTACCACTCGCCTTTTTCTGCTAGATCTATAGCAGTAACACATGCTACCTGGGCTGAAGAACCTTTCAGTTTTACCTGTCCCGAGTCCACCATTTTTTCAGAAGGTCTTTTACGAAAAAAAAACTTCTGAATGAGATTCCCCAACATCTAATGAAATGGGAAGTATTTGGGAAGGTCTTCATCTCCTTCTTTGTTAGGCCTTCTTGGCCTTAGCAACTGAACCAAATTATTTTCCAAAGACGAAATGAAGTAACCAAGAACTTGTTCATTTCGGATAGAACAAACTTTATTCTTAAACTCCTCAAATTATTTCTATCTTTGGTCTCTTTGATCATCTTGACAAAACTACCTCTGTTGTTGATGCTCAGGAGGCGGAGCCCTTCGATAATATGAAGGCTTTTAAAGTAGAAGCAGGTACAGGTTCTTGATTAAGTGTGAATGTAGTAGTCCTTGCTTTACCCATTCTCCTTCTTGGAGCTAATTGAATTACATGAGTTTTATCCTTAGTATTTATAGGAGAATCTTTAATCTGTTGAGCGATTGAAGTAAGGTCTTGAAACCCTCTTGTGTATTTCACAGGGATCAATGGTGTGCGTAATTCATCACGCAAATTTTCCACACAGATTGACAACAACTCTTCTTGAGGGATTGCTAAGCATAAGAAATATTTTAATTTCTTCCAGCGAAAAATGAAATCTGAAACTCTTTAATTCTCACTTTTCATAAAATTTGTAAGATAAAATACTATTGTATTTGGTAACGTTGAGATGAATTGAAGAAGGAACTGTTGACAGAGATCTTCCCACCCAGTAATTGACCGGGATTGCAAGCTTGTATACCTGAAAAAGGTTGGCCCTTGTAATGATTTTACAAAACACCTGAGCTTAACTGCTTCTTGTTGTTGAGGAGTTCCCATCATAGGATCACAACAAGAAACAAAATGTGTTAAGTGTTGTTCTGGGTCTCTCGTACCATTAAAAATTGGGAATGTGGTACTTTCAAAATTTGATGGGGGAGGAATTGCATCAACCCATTCAGGGTAAGCTCTCTTTTCTGGTTGAATTTGTGAACTTTTTCCCTCCATATCTTCCAACCGAGCTGTTAATGACTTAATGGTAGTTATTAACTTTTGAGAAACATCTATTTGAGCTTGGACATGAGCAGGTGCAATAACTGGAGCTTGGACTGGTATGGTGGCTGGTACTGCAACTGATGGTAACACTTCTGGTTGTTGTTGTGCATGACCCATAGGATTAGACATGTGATGGTGTACTGGTAAAGGAGGATATTCTTGATCCATTTCAGTAGCTGCAACAAATTCCCTTGACTGACTAACTCCAGAATGCTCTGGAGGAAGACTACATTGAAATAGTTCTGCATTCAACCTCTTTAATTCCTTCATTTCTTCCTTTTGTTGTGCAAACCTTTTCTCTAGTGAGAGTGATTGGCCTTCTCCAAAGGAAGGGTGGAATGTAACCTAATTCTTCCCTTTCCCCTTGTTGGACGCCTTTCGGAGAGGGGGAAGTGGGTTATTTGAAGGAATACCTATATTCTGGGTAAGCCTTTGATTTCATGTACGCACACCTTATTCATTTTCCTCTGTGTGTACAACCTCTTGAGTAGAAACTTCTTCATCTGATCCCTTTGAGTGAACCTCATGTTCTGGAGGATCAGAAAAAATTCCATTGATGACATTTATTAATGCATAACGCATTGCATCTCTTCTATCAGCATTTTTGTGATACTGTCTTCTTCCATGTCCTTGATAAGACATTGCCTTTTGTTGAGTTGATCCACCAGGAACTTCTTGATGAACCGTAATTTGAAGGGAATCCCCAGATAATTCATATCTACATTCCTCTAGTGGCTTCTTCCCTAATCGAGAGAAGACTAACTTCCGCTGAGGAAGAGATTGAGGATATGAAAATGTCCCCAGTCTGGTGGACTGGGGCTGTTCCTGCTATTCCTTCTCAACTCCTCGAATCCTATTTGTTGATTCCAAGAGTTGAGCTAAAAGAGTCCACAGTCTGGCAAGCTGGGGTGATTCTTGAGCTGCTACATCTGATACTTTCTTAAAATCTCTCATGATCTTGTTAGCTTTAGCCCAGAAATTGGCCGGATGCATCAACCTACATCCACTCAAATCACCTGGCTCAAATGACCGTTGGATGATTTCTGACACTTCTATCACCTGTTGATGCGCCCACTCTAAACGAGAAGTCGGTTCGATATTCTCATTTTCCTGATGCAAGAGTAATTCGACAACTTGTTCTTTGTATTCCTGACTTTGGGAAGAACTAGTTGAGGCATGTTCTTGAGCAAGCCTTTGGTTACAAACAAAGCCAATTGGCCGTGTCCGGCCTTGGGCAATAACATTTCATGAGATAATTTTAGGCGGTCTTTGTTGATTGGAGAGTAAAGTGAAATGCAGTGCTCTATGAACACCCCATCCCATGATATGAATACCAGATGGGGCATTTCCCATTAACTGACGCAAACTTTTTAGTGCGCCAAGGCATGAACATTGAAGGCCTCTTACTGCTTTTCACCCTTTGGATAACAGGAAACTGAGAGAGAGTCCAAATCAATTTTTCATTGTAACCCTTATATTATCTTGACATTATTTTCATATTCATCATAAGATAATACTTTCTTTTTCAATTGACAAAGATTTTTCCACATGTTGAGGTGAATATCATGAATACAATCTTCCATCAACATTTTTGGAATATCATACTGAGAGTCATCCAAAGGCCAAAACATGGATGGTACTTCACCTTTTGCCAATTGTTTTCTCATATTCAGCACTTCCTCCTTATCATTTGATGAAGATTATTCAACCTGATTAGACCAAAGATGGTGCTTATTTATTGTTTCATCAGATTCAACAATATTGGTAGAGAATTAATTTATCAAACTAGAAGATGAATGACCCAGGGGTGGTTCAGAGAATGATCTACACCTCATGCTATCTTCTGGTTGAGAAATTATTTCACCTACTAGTGGTAAAGCATCAGACATGACTGGCTTCACATTTGTAAGTGCCACAAGATAAGAGGGATTTCTCATGACTGCATTGTCCTTTGAAGAATTTTCTTGGAAATGAAAATTACTACTGTGGAGAGGACTTTCATAGTTAAATTCATCATCATGGGGAGGACCACCATGGTGGGTTACAACAAAAGATGAAACCTTTTGCTCCTTTATCTTCTAGCCACACAGAGGGTTATCATGGATCTCATCTAAATATGATACTTCTAGATTGACTGAACTGTCATGATACAAGACTTCATGAGGAAGTTTTTTATGAAGACCTTCGAGATTATTGTTCCTGCTATTGGTAAATGAGAGAGTAGAATCTTGAGTTGCAACAGACAATTTTTTGAGTGCATCAAGAACTCCAGCATCGAGCAAATCCTTATTATAGATTGGATCTTGATTTCTTGACTGTGATGGGTGGGTCTTTTTCTTAGATGCCTTCTTACTCACTTTAGGAACCACTTTTTGAAAAAAGTGATTATTATGGGAAGGTGTATGTGCCTGCTCAAGAGAAATAATCAGGTTAGGCTGATTATCTCCATTCAAATCGGGTGTATGTGTCTGACTTGATTTTCTGTATGATATGGGGGAGTATTCCCCACAACCCTCTTGGACTAGAACAGAGGTGTGTATCTATCCCGGAGTGATATGCTGATGAGTCACTCCAATGGTAGGGATAGATTTATGTTTATTTCCCTGTGATGCTGCTGAAGTAGTTATAATATTCTAATAGGCATCCAAAATATGAGCAGGGATTTTCTTCTACTCTTTCACCATTGTCAGAATGTGATTGGTGACTTAAGCTGCCAGAACGGGAATATACTTCCATTCCATGCTTGGAGTAGGTGTGTATTCCTGCTCCTATCCTCCTTTTCCTGTCTGTGAATTCTGACAGTACTCATGTGTGGGGGCAGAGAGTTGAGTCTGCTCTAAATTTGTCGTCGGAACTTTCCGACTGACTTCTCTAGGTGATACCAAATGAGACTGTTGGTAGGATTGATGAACATTGGCAGGTGTATGTGTCTGTTGTGTATTCTTCATCAAGTATGGTTGAAAAATTTCCTCCAATACTGGCAGACGAGACTGCTGACAGAATTTTTGATTGTAAACTGATGTATGTCTCTACTTATCAGTTGTCACCATATTAGATTGGTGTGCTTCTTTAGTTGTAGTCAGACAAGATTGATGACTATCTGATGAGTTATAAACAATTGTATATGTCTGGCTATAATACTCCATCAGAATTTCTTGACAGGATTGGTGGTTTGCTTTCAGACGAGTCTGCTGGACAGTGGGATTAGAACGGATGGGTGTATGTGCCCTCTCATTGCTTTCCATCAAGTTGGCTTTACGGACTTCTCCGAAGGGGGCAGAAGTAAGCACATACTTTCTTTTGAGCAGATTTCACCTCTGGCAGTTTGTCTTGCGTGCTCGGGTCTGAGGAACCTGAGCTGAACTCCTAAAGGTGGTACCCTCATCATGTTGAGGGTGTATTGCCGCACGAGTCTGCCAATGATTGTTGATGGGATCTCTCGGGAAGGACTTGTGTTTCCTTGAATTAAGGCCCTGAGTGACCTTCTCTTTCACCTCACCATAATATGGGAGGGACTGGTGATTGCGCTCCAGGGATAACAACCTGAAATGGTTGGATATGGTGGTTGGCACCACCTGCTTCTTGATCACTGGTTGTCGCTGTTCGGACAACCAGGGTAAAGTATTGACTTGGAGGGCTTGTTGAGAGGCCTCCAGAGTTATAATGGTACCATGTTGATAGTATTCCTTGACCAGTGCATTTGAGACCCAACATTGAAGACGCTAAGTAGGTGATGTCGTCCTCAGAGCAGATGAGGATCCAGCAGAAGTAGTAGCAGATGCATTCACAGGTGTGAACTTTAGAGAAGCCATTTCTGTAATGCAGAGAGATCTTGGAAATGAGTGCATGTTTAATATAACAGACATAATCAAGATAATTTCGGCCACTATATATTTTGGATGATAACATATGTTATTGATTTCTTTGTTGGCCCTCACATTGAGTTAAATAGGGGCCTAACAAATAAGTAAAACATAATTTAACTTTGTTAAGGATTCATGTCGGGTTCACCATTTTTGTTTCCTATAGAAATGGGGATGACCTTGTTTTTTTAAGGTTCAAACTTTTCAATCGGTTTCTAACGGTTTTATTCATAGAACTAGAAACATTCAATGATTCTATATCCATTTGGACCTACTTTCCAAAGGTAGGTGCTCATTATTTGTGGACCGATGAGGATTAAGAATTTTCATTGGTTGAGAGGATGGGAGGTCAGACTCATCACACCCTTTTGGGGGGAATTATTGTGTAATCTCAGACTCTCTTATAGATCTGAGATATGTTCATGAATCCCTATTAAATTACCAAGCATGAAAATGATTTCTTCCTTTAGATATTGCAATCAATGATTGATATGTATGAGATTTAGAGAATCTTTTATATGTATTTGAGGTTCTTCATCGATAGATAATCATCCGTATTTATTGGATATTCTTAGTCAATGGTATCGTTCAATACATTATATAGAAATCTCTTAGTTATTATGATAACCATACTAGTTTTAAAGCTACTCAGTGGGGCACTTGAAGTTTATTGTCGTTCAGAAGGACATGAATTACTTTAGAGTTGGGATCATACTCGTGGATGGGCTACATACGTATCCTTATTTAGAAAAGGAATCAGAACTCATGTAGTTCGGGAATTAAGATATAGTTTAACGTCATATGGGATAGATGAGAATTAATGGGTGATGGTCTTGAACCTTTAGAAAGGCTTCCTACGTACTATAATTTTAAGGTAGAGATCAAAGTCCACATAGTTAGAGATAGAAGTGTGAGTTTTATACATGATTAATGGATCAAAGAGATATGTCATAATTACTTTTATACTCTAAGCTCACGTGAGTCATGCTCGGTGTGAGAAACAAGAGGTATCAGTAAATCCTGACGATTGTTCCACGAAAGATGCAATCATAGGAAATGATGTGGGGCTTACGTATGCATGACTACCCAAATAGATAAAGATATGGACTTACTTTAGATAAGAATCCCGGGAATAGGGTCCATAAAGGTATATGTGCTTTATGGAGATTTGGATACTCTAACTTGGGGCTTACTCCTGAGGAAGTTGCCCAAATTAGGAGGGGAATTGTGATTGGGTTTATTCGTGATAAGGAAGCCCAAATCAAAAGAAATTTGTGACTGGGGCTTACTCCTAAAAAGGAGGCCCAGGTTAGGGAACGTTGGGCTTACTCCTAAGGAGGATGACCATATTAAAGAACTTCTCATTTTGAAGGATGGGGTTGAATGAAGGAAATACCTAACCTTTATGACATAAAGATATGTAAGTCACATGGTTTTGAGTGACATTCCACATAATTCATTTCAGATAAGGAAGAAATTAGAGGAACCATTCCATAAATGGATTTGAAGGATAAATCTTGAAGAGGAGAGGTGTATGTGAAGAAAATAGTTGAATAAGAAGAAGGGCACCCAAAAAGAGGCAGGCGCGCAGGTCATTTTTGGGCGCGCAAGTCCTGGTTGTGCAAGTATACTTGCACGACATGGGTGTACTTGGGAGACAGTTAACCAATGGGGTAATACTTGGGTGAGACATGGCTCAAGCCCTTAGTATAATCTCTAAAGACTTCCAAAAGGGTGACGTGCAAGTTTTGTTAAAGGGGTAAGGCGTTGCACAAGTTTGGACATTTCCCTTAAGGGTTAGACACTTAGGCGCACAAGTGTTAATAAATTTCAACACTTAGGCCTTATTCTCCCTCTTTAGATCTTCTATTCTAGGTAAGAAATTACCTTAGAAGTGTTCGGAATACTTCAAGTAGAGACTAGGGCTCTGAGAGCTTAAATCTGACTTTTGGAATTTTTCATTCTTGAAATGGGGGGCCCACAAATGGTATTTATAGGTTACTGAATACCTTGGGAGAAAATCAAATAGGGTGTTCAAGTCACCTGCACATCCTATATGTGGCGTGAAAGTATACTTGCATGACCATGATGAAACTTATGTGGCCCATTCTTAAACAAATCATTGTTTATGCCTTTGTCAATTTTTGATGTTTCTTCAAAGGATGAATATCTTTATGCTAAGGTATTCACCTTTTTCAGTCATTAGAATTTGTGACGGAAAGGAGCATCAATAGTTAGAAACTATAGAAATATAGAAAAGAGTATAAATATTCTTGGAACTATCTAAATATCATAAGATAAGATGCTCAAATCTGAAATATTTGTGAAGATTGTGACATGGATAAAATTTGAACATGTATGTGGGTAGATCCTTTGATTAATGAGATAAGGAATGAGAGTTATTTTAAATCATTAAACAAAAATAATATCATCACTATATAGTTTGCTAAGTATCTCTCTAAAAATATGATAGAGCATATTGGTTTAGGATTAAGTCTGGTTTGAAAAACTAATGATGGTAGTGTAGGTTGTTGTTTCCTAGATAAGAAGATTTACCCCATCCCCACTTCTAAAATTTAATGAGTTTTTATTTAAATTTATCTTATTTTTATTTTCATAAAATACATTTTATTTTTATATAAACATTATATGATCATCATTGTGATTTTTTATTTCTTCCAAGTATCTTATTTTTCTTTAGTTTGGTCATAATTACACCTTGATCTTCTTTCATCTCTAAAATGGTATAGGGGAGTGAGGATTTATTGAAGAGTCCTCAATGGTCCTTTTACACTACATGAAAGTGAATATAGTGTTCTAGTGATCTATATTGGCATTGACTAGCTAAACATGCCACTGAGAGAGAGAGTTACTTAATGTTGTGAGTCACTCATCGATTTAAGATAGAGAGTGAGATTATTTGTGAAATGTTATCATAGTGTGGGTTGGATAATTTTAAGAGGTCCAACAATTTCTTTTTTAATTTTTTTCTCTATATTGAATATCATTCATGTTTGTATTTTTTATTATATCCCCCATTATTTTATTTTTTTAAAAGTAAATAAGTAGTATGATAGGTTTAATGTGAAGAATAATGATGAGTAACTACCTCTTTATTAGAACAAACCCTATTTAGTTTCCCTACATATATTTCAAGGTTTATTAAAATGAATTTATTAAAATACAAGTGATAGTTTCACATCAACAGAACCATTTCTAGGGATTGTTATTTCCACATTCTTGTTTTACTGATTTTGTACATTCCTTATGACTTTTTATTTATTTATTTCTATTTAATGGTTTAATTTCCATTTTAATGTGTTGGGAAATACAGATTGGTCTATTTATGTCAAAATGAGTTATAATTATTATTCCTATTTATAAGAGCATGAAGAGATAAAATTAATGGTCAACCAACTACTTAATATCAATTCAACTGATCAAAAATTATATCCATAAGTGAAAGAAGATAACAATCAAAAATAATTCTACATGGATGAACTAAGGAACATATTTAATCAAGTAAAATATAATTTTCAAAATTTTATTGTAAAACAAAAATAAGAGGATCGTGAAGTTATAAAATAAGAAAAAAAATAAATTTAATCACATTTTATTCTCATTATATAAAGTGGTGGATCGACTTCAAGAAATACCACTATTCAGTCATCATATTTTCTTCCAAAAAAGTGCACTCTTTCTGTAAGTGTTACAAAATAAACTACTATAGGAAGTAGACATTAAATTAGATTCTTCTTCTTTATTTTATTTATCTTTGATTGTATTTACCACTTACTCTCCTCGATTTGGAATTATAGATTTTTTTGAACCACTTATTGGCTTAGATATTGAAGATGAAGACACGATGGATGTGATGTGTTTTTTAGGAAATCCTAGAAGAATATATGCAACCCACATCCATACTAGGATACATCCAACAGTCATTAAACTCAATGATTGAACTACATAAATAAACTAAAAATAGATATAACCATAAATTTCACACATTTTATACACATTTTATTCACATTATGTTGAGATATAACCAAACATATGTTGTAATAGCAGTTTTAACCCAAACTATTCCTATGTAGGATGATGATGATGAAAAATTGTATTAATTTTTTTGAGAATAAAATTAAGGATATACAATTTTTAAGCATTACAAGTGATATACCAAGTATTTTATATAAACCTCAATAACAAAAAGATAAAATAAATGTGGGACTTCCCTACATTAAATATATTGAATTTAAATTATATTTTTCATGAAATATATTATAATATAGATTATTATAACATTTAATATATTATTATACTTTTTATTATCCTTGATAAATATGTTATGGTATAATGTACCACACATCCATCCAATTCAAAAAAATTATTTCCATGAAAAAAACCATTTTAGTGGGTTGAATAGAAACCTAAAACAACAAAGACTCACAAAAAAGGATTAAACAATAATTGGTATCGCTGATAAATTCCAAAAAAACATTACCATGTTATAAATTTTCACCCTTTGTAAACAGAAAATTATTCTACTACTAATCGAGGTGGAGAGGGAGGCTTGGACTCCCTAGTCCAACATGTATAAGAAAAATACCACTAATTTGGTTTTTAAATAATTGGATTTTACTGAGAAATTACCCTTTGATGATTCCCCTAATAAATACTACGAATAATTTATGGGGTAAGGAAAAGGGAGAAATATGAGGACAAATACATCCTTTATCCACCTCCAATTGATCAAAAACATATTGATACTCTTAGAAGGGAGGTGGAGACACTAAAGTTCACAATCAATGGGGAACTCTATGTAGCTATAGTAGGAATAATATATATTGGTTTTCATCATAAAAACCATATCCCCCTTTATACCAGTGATTAATAAAAGGTATTATATAAATATAATTCAAAACACAACCTCTTTGGGAGGTATTCGCTAAGACTCTTTCTCTTACACTCTTTCTTTTTTAATTATTTTTATTTTTAAAAAAAATTAATATATGTTTAATTTTTTTCTTGTAGGTTTTGAATTAGATAGTAATAATTTTATTTAATTTAAGATATATTTATAGAAATCACTTATCCAAAAAAATTAGTTTTTCTCTTTCCTTTCCAATTATTTTGGATGCTACTAATTATTAATCTTCTTTAATTGACATTAGAATTTTTTGAAATCCTTTGGGGTAGTTTCACTAATAATTGTGCAGTTTACCTGTTAGTGTATGTTATATATACACTTTATTTTATTTTAATTGGTTTTGGTGTGTTTTTAGTCCAAAGAATAAACATAAAAAAATTAATTTAAGTTCAAATTCGCCCACACTGAACTAAATAACCAAGTCATAATGGGAACCATATAATAATTTATCTTAAAACTGGGGAAGGAATTATTAATGGAAAATAGTTAAGTGGAATCAAAATTATAATATGAGTAAACATGAATTTTTATCATAAACAAAGGTAACCTATCCACTGTGAACTATTAACACCTTAAGAATACTCTCTAAAAGACATTTGAGTAGAAAATATAAACTAGAATAAAACAAGTAGATGAAAAATTGTTTATAAATCTTCCTAATTCAATAAAGAACAATTATATGGGATTTTTCAATTAAATAATATTTATAGAGATGATGGATTCAATTTCTCAAGAAGTTATTTTATTCACTCAATATTAAATTTAGTCATGTGGGATACCAGTTGTCTTGGTATGGTTTAGTTATAGGTTTATATAAACTCATCTATTAATTTATTTGTATACACATGATAGGAAAAATCCAAATTTTATAACTTTCAATGGGGGTGGAAAGGTTTATGGAATTCTAAAATTTAATAAAGAATAGGGAAATGATATATCTAAATTTCATATAATAAGTTTAAAAGAATTGTGAAAAATATTTTTGAATATAAATCTCAAGGGATGGGGATTTATGAAAGTTTATCTTGTTAAAATATTAATTCTACTATATTTCATTATGTTTACAGTCCAAGAACAAATAAATTTTCATTATAGGATGTATATTTCTTAAAAATGTGAAAAAAATTATTATATATGTTTGGGGGAGTGATCAATCCATAAATTTTAATATTTCATTTAAAGTATTTATATAATTTTCACCTATGTTTCCATTGAATTCAGAATAAATAGTTTTTCTTTTAAAACTTTTTAGAATTTGGAACATATTTCTGATAGTATTTTATTTATGGGTTTTCATTGATTTGATCATTTTTATAATAATTAGAATTAATCCTACACTAAGAATTTAAATTTCATAATTTTTATACAATTTCTGAAAGAAAATACATGAGGTATCCACATATATAAGATCCTCTAAAGACATAAACATATAAAAGTTATCAAATCCTCATAGTGTGCAAAATATATTTTATTATCAGAAAAATGATATATAATATTTTATAGTTAGTACAATTTTAATAAGTTTTTCTTAATACGTAACATTTTCTCTGTTGTAGAAGAAAATATGTAACACTTTTCCCTTGGTAACAATTGATGAAATTTATAAAGGGAAGTATTAAATAATATATTTTCCACACTGGAACTGATAAAAAATATTTTTATCATACTTAAGGTTCATACGTAACATTCTAGAGTATGATAAATCTAAATAAGTAGATGAAACATAATATATATTCTACAAATTTGGATTCATATGTATGATATTTCTTGTAGTGAAGGTTTATATAAAAAATTTTGGATTATGTGAAATTTTGATAAGTGGAAATGTGTAAGATAATTTTTTAGTAGAAGTTAGAATGTAGTATTTTCATGGATCAATGGTTTTTATGTACGATATTATAGTTGTTAAAAATTTGGGATTTGGTAGAATATATACAATATTTCACAATTATATCAATGTGTAACATTATAAACATATAAAATTTGAAGCTTCAAAGGTCATTCTAGAAAGATATTGGTTTTACGATGAATGTAACACCCTGAACCTAGAATCTCGGTGTTGGTACCTCACTTTATTACATTAGCATGATTACAAGGAATCAAATACTGAAGAACGAATCCTTTTAGAAGTTTTGGAAAACCATATTATATACATGATACCCATATTACATTGGGAAATAGAAAATAAAACATGATACATAATAAAATGAAATTAATAGCATCCTTGAAAGCTTATTCAAATATTTTTCTTCATAACTTGGGGAAAGGAAGCATAATATGGGAGAGGTAAAATTCTTAATAAGGGTATGTAAAAAAATAATGAAGCAATGATAAAAAATCAATATGGAAAGGTAAATAACTGATATAACATTCCTTTAAAAATACTAGATAAGGCATAATTAATAAGGAAAGGTGAATAACTAAGACACATGTCATTTAATCGATAAGCTGAGAATGGAATGCATCAATTGATAAGGTCAAAGAAAAAATATCATTGATAAATAATAATAATAATAATAATAATAATAATTTAATTCTCTATGATTAAAATTATTAATTATTGGAATTAATTTATAAGGAACATGAAAACCTATACCATCTATACCTTTCACAAGATGATTTAAAACAACAAGTAGAAACCAATTTAATTTTTCCAACTGATTTGTCTCATGAGAATCTGTCAATGCATCAAGGGGATATATAAATTATAGGCCCCACCCATCACTTCTAGTCCCATACATTCCTCATATATCTAATAATCAATTTAATTAATGAAAAATATGTCTTATCATCAAATATCTATATTGAGTAAAAGATACATATTTACCAATATTCCCCAATTAATTAGATAACTATCAAAGTGAACACCATATATGAACAATTGTATATAGTTTAGGAAATAATAATATCCATTAAATTAGAATACCGATATTTAAGATAAATTTAATGTACAATAAAAAAATTTCATAAGGAAGTGATTGTTTCAAGATAAAGTTAGCATCTACAAAAAAAAGTGATATTGCAAAGATAACTTTTACTACTTAGTAATTTTCAATTCAAACCCACTTGGATTAGATAGTTAAAATTAAAACATAAAATAATAAGTAGTATGACTTAATAATTATATTCAAATAAAAATAGGAATTATATACACTACATTAAATTTAATTGGTTCATAATAATAAATAAGTCTTATAGGAATGTAAATTGAGACGAAATCCCTTATAATTGTGGTAACATCTTAATTGGAAGACCAACAAACAATAATCATAAAATGAAACATTTAATAAAATGAATATAAAATAATAAATGATAAAATATATCAAAATTGAAATTGTATACACCACATAAGATAGTAAAGTGGTGAATATGACATTTATCTCATAGATGTAAAAAGTGAGATGAAAATCCATTACCTCACACTTAATTTTGGTTGAATGCTCTTAAAAATTATGTATAAAGGTTTTAATAATGTTATTAACTTAAAATAGAAACTTAATAATATATATTATATCATATATATTCTTTTTATAATATTTTAGAACCCATTAATTAATAATCATTCATCATTTTCACCATTTTGGGTGTTAATTACCTTGTTTTTTGAGTATGTCTTGACTTTTTTTGTTCCTATTAATTTTATCATGATTTAATCATCTCCAATATTTAAAACATTATTTAAATATCATATATATTCTAAAAATATATATTTGTAATAATCCATAAAATTTTTAGATAGTGAATTAAATGCACCGTTCATGGATATGTTAGGCAGTACGTACTCATAAACGCTACTTCTATTTCTTTGTCATTTATAAAAAGTTAGTGATATATATATGTGTGTGTGTGTGTTTGTGTGTGTTTATATTATCATTATAGTAACATATTTATATCATATATGTCTCATTATTTTATCTAAACCATTTTTAATACATTCCATGTATAATGTGAATGAATCACATCGATTTGAGGAGGCGGTAGCCCACACATCCACAAACGATGTTATCGTATTCCCACAAAATGGAAAGAATAAATTTATGTGTTATATAAAAATTAAAGAATCATAAATACATAATAAATATAATATATATCATATTTAAACTATAAATCCCAAATTATTCCCATCCTTGAGAGGTGGTAATGGAATAACGAATGACATCGGTTCTCAAGGCGGTAGTCTTTCGTACACATGAATGATGATTATGTATACCATTTGATGGAAGTGTGTGAAATTTTAGATATAAATATTATAATAAAAACATATCAGTATATTTAAGATTCTGAGTTTATTATATAATAAATATAAATAAACAATTTAATGGGTGTACAATGAAAAGAAACAAAAGTGATCTTTGAAGAACATTACCTATTTTTAGGTAACTCATTTTGGTTTATAACAAAATACATATTTGGTTGGATTTATTCCTAAATTTAGGCTTCTAGGATATGTTTATAGGTTTTTTGGATATATTTGGGTAGGTTTCTATGAGAAAAATGTCTTTAGAGGATTGAATAAGTGGGAGTGGTGAGTGTCTTTTTATAGTATAGGAGGAGTGGCAATCTTTTGAATATAAAAAGGTAAACTCTATTGAGAGGTCTCTCAAACATAATGTGACTCCAATAATGATAAAAATTTGATAAAATATTTGGTATGGTCTACATACTTCTGGTAAATAGAATTTGGACAATTTTTAGGTCATTTTTCCATAAGTTTAAGGTTTAGTCCCTTATTAAGCTTAATTTTACATTAATCGTTGTAATTAATTTTACTTGATTACACTAATATTTTTGGTAAAATAATAAATTGAACATATTAGTAATTATAAATTATTATTATTTAAAATATTTAATACAATTTTCTAAATTCAAATTACAATAGTGGAAGAAATTAATTTAAATTTAATCTCGCAAACAGAATGATAAAGCAGGTTTCTAAAGTAAAAATGTTCAAAAGTTTGAAAATTATTTATATAAAATTTCAATGTGAAATTTGATCCAATGACCTATATTGGATTAATTTATGTAAAATTTATCTAATATGACTTTAAAACTAATTTAAAATATAATTTAAACATATAAATTATTTTTGACGAAATGTTGGTTTTCAATTAAAATTCAGTATTTTTAAGATATTCATAAAAAATGAAACTTCTAAAAAAATATAGAAATTCACCATAAGATAATTTTGATATCAATATTTCAAAAATCATGTTTATTTTTACATATAAAATTTATGAAATTTTATAAATTTAGTTTTAAAATAGGGGTTCCATAAAAAGGCAACAAAATAGCCTTTATATAAATATAGATTTTTATGCATAATATTGGATTTGTTATTATATTATTAATATAAAATATATTATATGAATGTAAAACACCTTTATGGGTATAAAAATAGTTTTTTTAAATATTCCCTTTATATTCAATTGGTTCTTGTATTAATTTATATTTAATTGGTATCCAAAAAAATTATATAAACACACATAAACAAAATTTCTAAAAAATTTTAAACCTTTTTATACATTTCATTACAATGGCTAGTTGATAATTATCATATCAAATAATAATAACAGTATATTGTAGTTTGGTAAAACTCAGTCTTATGTGTAATGCAAGATATCGAAGGAACTTAGTATGGTGTGTAACATAAGACACCATATTATTTTATGTACCTCAAACTAATCTCAGTGATGTGAATATCATAAGATTAATTTTTTATTTCATATAAAGAAATATATTAACAAAATTAAATTTATTCTAAAAGGAAAATTTTTAAAGTCATGGGGTGTAACATTCTCCCCACATCAAATAAATTGTTCCCTTGAAATTAAAACTTGATCTCTAAAATCAAGGGTTTTTATATTCTTAAATACTATTAATTAAAACCCCACATTTTAAAAGTGTTA
The DNA here is from genome assembly GCA_963277665.1 of Viscum album. NCBI lineage: Eukaryota > Viridiplantae > Streptophyta > Magnoliopsida > Santalales > Viscaceae > Viscum > Viscum album. Next base: position 2,055,825,080 of record OY728123.1, on the reverse strand, counting down.
AAAAATATACTATTAATAAGAGGGGAAGTTAAATTTGAAGGTTACCATAAAACTAGGAAATCAAATAGGAGAAAAGTAGTAAAAACATTGACATAGAAGAGAAATATAACTATCAAGTTCTCATGGATAGTGATAGAGAACATGTTCATAAGAAAGTTTTTGACCAAAAATCCATAAACCAGAGGTGTGAAAATGGTCATTGATATCATAAAAAATGATGATAATAGGACTAAATTTTTGTTTCAAAACCCTTTTTGTAGAGTTGAGGAATTATTTAACTCTATAAGAATGTAAGGAAATATAATTACTTGATACATTTCTATTTCATAAGTAGAATATTATCTTTTTTTGAGCCTCGAGCAATTTTTACTTCATTACATAGAACATGTTGCATCATAGGTTGAAATAATACATCAATCTCTAAAACCACATCCAAAGTTCAAGATAAACTATTTTATAAATGGTTAAACTTTCCAAAAGATTATGATCGAATGATTTAGAATCATTTATATGGTAGTTAGTAGTATCCAATTTACTTTTTCCATTTTAATAATAACTTTATCCAACATCATTATCTCAACACCTATAATATATTAAGGCTTATCTTTCCCTCAACCATGTGTTTTCAAAAAAATGTTTCTTGCTACCGAATCACTTTTTTTAGTACCATTAAACATATAATTTCAAATATTTAATGAAATATTTTTGCAGTATATTACTTACATATCATTATAATTATTTATTTGTGGGAGATAGAACTAGGAACAAGGAACCACATGAACCTGATTAGGGGGGTATAAAATAGTGTAGACCAAGAGAATCTCCCCTAACAAGGTTCACTTCCTCAGGGGGGAAAGAGTTTAGACAAGATAATACATAAATGTCTATAGCATGGGATGCTGAAGAAGAAAGAAAGTATGCTACCTTATTTCCTTCCCTCCATGTATGAAGAATTCTCATATGGTTGTTGATAATATGTCTGCACTTTTGGATGGTATAAACAATAGACCTGGGAGGCTTACCATTGTCCTTCAAAGACCGATGTAGGAAAAAGAGAATCCATTTCCACAACTGCTAGATTAATCTTCTTCTAGTTTAAAAGTCAAAGACCAGTGAGGAGATCCATGGACTCTTCTTGGACAGAGTGGCCCTGACCAATGAAAAAACTAAACAGAAAAATGAGAGAACCATGGGTGTGCTAAATCAAACCCCCATCACTTATTATACATGAGGTGCATGAATTGTCCTTATTGATATTGAGACACAAGGGATGAGGTTTCTAGCAAACCCAATTCCCCTAGAGGCTTCTACTAATAATAGGTTAGACAATATTACATAAGGGCCTCAGAGTGGGAGTGTCCTTCCAATCCATCATAAGAATCATCATGTCTAGTAGAAGGTTTTTAGTGCGAGTAACCGAAGCCACAACCCGGTTTTTTATCTCCTCAAGTCAGGAGGAGTTCCAAGACATCCAAATTCACCAGTAACTAGAAATTATAACTGCATATCTAGCTCTTCTTTATGAACCTACAATAACTGCACCATAAAACCAATGGTCAAATAAATTGAGACCTGATAGATCTGAAGAGGAGAAGCATGTGAAATCCCCGAAGCAACTTCCGAGAGCATCGGCCCAGTAACTATTGAAAATGATGTGGTCAATCCTCTCAACCATTCTATTATTATAGCATGATAATTGAGAATCTAGTGGGATGCCCATTCATTGTATGTTCTCATCAGTATCCATCACATGATTTCTATTCCTCCACAACAAGAAGTTGAATTTGGCTAGTAGCTCCTTTCTCTAAAGCAAATTTCTCCCACTCATTGATATTTCCAACAGAGTGCATCACCTTATGGTAATATTTTGCAGTAAAGGATCCTGAAGTAGATTATTTGAATATTTATTTATCATGTTCCAATTTAGTCTCAATTGAGTCATAAAGACTACACTGATCCAGGTTAAGGACGACATTGATGAACCTAGGGTGAAGGCTGGCCTCTTTAAAAGTCATGTCTGGGGTATGGTGGGAAGGGAAACCGATAATAAAGTCTACCTAGTTATGGAACTAGAATCATAAATCACCCCTTCCCACAGTCCATAGAGAGTGTTCTTGAATTACCTAGATGTGAGGGACAACCAAGGGCAAAATTTTGAACAAATTCCCCCCATCAAGACCCATATCCCCACTATGTTTGGAATTCATGTTATTTCCCCAAAGTGACTGATCCACCAAAAATTCCCATGCAATTTTAGCATGCATACAGCACAAAGAAACATCTAATATTTTCATGCCAACACCCCCTCTTTAATGAGTTTGGAAAATTTCTCCATGGAGGCCCAATCTTGTTTTCCTTTTGAATGGTTTTAATATATAAATGAGGCTAGAATACTCTCAATGCTATCTATAACCTATTTGGGTACCCTTATTTCAAAATGAACATGAATAGGAATGGAGGCCAAAACACTATTAATAAGAATTATTGTTCTACTAAAAGAAAGATACTTGTTTTCCTGTTAAAAATTCTTCTCGAAATTATGCTCATTAACAAATCCAAATAATGAATTCAGAGTCTCCTTGGAGATATTGGGGTGCCTATATATTCCATGGGGAAATGTCTGCACTTTAAATTTAGGGTATTGATAATAGAGCCAGAGAGACACTTAGATCCCCTACTAGATATGAAGATGTTTCTCTTTAAGTGGTTAACAAGATGACCGCTCCATTTGATGTAATATTGAAGGATCTTAATGATTCTCTTGGTCTAATTATTGTAGTAATTCAAGAAAATGATTGATTTATACACATACATGATATGAGAAATATTGTTGCGGTGCATCTGGAATCTATAAGGGATGATGCTACCTTGATGAAGACCCCGGTTGATAAGGTGGATAAGAAAATCCTGAGAAAAAATAAGAATGGTTGGATATAGAGAATCACCATTCCTGATTCCCCACACTGATTTAAAAAAACCATTGATTTTCCCCATAAATGAGACTGAAATATAGGAGGATTTGTAACATCTGAAGATGATGTTTGAATCCCAAGAGGAGAAACTCATTCTTGTAAGGACTTAGAAGATGAAATTACACTTTATTCAATTGTATGATTTATCCATGTCCATATTAATCACCATATTGAAACCTCAAGATTTATAGTTGATATCACTTATCAATTATTTATCCAAAATTATCTCCCCTTGAATTGACTTTCCCCTAATAAACCATTTTTACTATAAAAAATACATTGTGTGATATGGGTTATTAGATGATTATTAATGACACTTTACAACACTTTATATATGAAATTTCAAAAGCTTACCAGTCAATATTTACGGATAGACATGGGGTCTCTCACTATGGGTAAGAGCACCAATGAGTTTGTACATGTCATGTGAGGACAGATGCATCCTTGAAATAATTCTTTAACTTCCATAATCATATTAGGACCAAACAAAATCCAGGACCTACTGAAAAATGACCCTAGAAACCCATCAGGCCTCGATTCAGTTTTAAGGATGAGACCTCTCATAACCTCAAAAACTTTCTTGTAATTTGGGATAGCTTCAAAAGGTGATTTTATCCCAATGGAAATAAGATGATGAAAAACCTCCAAAAAATCAACACCTCTTGGATAACCTCTAATCATGTGAGGATTTTGGCATGCCAGATGCTCACTAAAATTAGAGAACGCCGTAGAACCTACCCCCTCGGGATTTTCTATGTAAGAACCATCATCCAGGGTAATGTAAGGCCTTAAAAAAATTCATCTATATTTAATATAGGCTTGGAAATACACTATATTTTGGTCACCCCCATAGATCTATCTCACTCTAGCTTGATCACGAGCAAGAAATTCATGGCTAATAATTGTGTCCTCCAGAATATTCTACTTGATATCCGGATCACCAAAAACATTCTCATCCTAGTTTTCTTCCAAATATTCTTCCAGAGGATCAATGTACGATTTTATTTTTTTCATGTCTTGAAAATGTATAGGTTGGGAAGATATCAATGCCTTGAGGTATTCCTTCATTCACCAGAGTTTATTATGAAGACCTATCCACAATTTCACTTGGATCAAATTTTTCCAGGACTCTTCCACAACATTCTGATAACCTAGCATGTTCAGCTAGAGGTGGGAGAATAAGAAACAGCATACTCTTTCCTGTCTACACAAAAGAGAAATAAGAAATAAAGAATGGTCTGAAATTCCAAGAGAATGATGTGTTACCTTCGAGTTAGATAAGGATGAGACTGCCTACTCATTTTTTAGACACCATTTAGGGAGACACTAGGTGTTTTGGTTGCCTTTAATGTTATTACACTAGGTGAAGTGATCTCCAGAAAATACTAGATCCAAAAGACCTCTATGAGCCACGAAACAGAAAAATAATTCACTTTATCTTCTAGGAAATGAATTTATTCCTTCTTCTATTATGGATTAGAAACTATATTGAAGTCACCCACCACAATCCATACAGAATTACTCGAATCAAATCCTTCTAGGTCATGACATATAGAAATTTTGTTTGACGCCTTACAACTTCCATAGACAAATGTAAAGATGTAACTATGAGAGTTATGTGGAACCTTTGTAGTGATGTTCTGGTCTGATGAAAATATTATATCCACTAAAATAAACTTATTAAAGTTTAACTATATATGCGAGTTTCATGGGTTAGCATGCTGGAAGTCATGCATCCTTACCCGCCTCACAAACACTGAGATTTTGGAAGAGATTTTCTTGAGATCTAACACTTCCATGAGAGAGATTTTCTGTTTCTTGGACTTCCTTATATATGTAATCTGACTTGACCCATGACCCCATGCCATGATAATTCCATGAGAGAAAATTAATCATGGCCCTTGAGTCACCTAGTTTTTTCCCCAAACCAAGTGTCCCTCTTGGCTTTGTAAGGGGAAGGAGAGAAGTCTTGGTAGCTCTTCACTATGGCCCTAATACACACCCCACTATGACTTTACATGGGATAATCTTGAGAGACAGAGGAGGGACTATAGTTGGTGTTTGAAAATATATTCTAGCTTCTGGTAGGGGACTTAGAGAAGGTATCATCTAGGGAGTTCCCTGAAGCAGAATATGACTCCACCCACTTAGGGGAGGAAAATGTGTCTCCACTTTCTAAAAGATATAATTTTGGGAATTATAGATACTGAGGCTCTTCTTGGGAGGACTAACCTACTGAAGATCAACTAGAACTTTGGGAGGAGAGTAATAAGAAACCATTCATTCATTTAAGGGACCTAGATCATAGGGTAAAAGAAAATTAGGCCAAGTACTTCTCATTGGTTCTTTTCCTAGGACTATCTTGATAGATGTTGCCTCTAAATCTTTGGATACCTCGGACGTGTGTAATGTAGGTTGAGAGAACAACACTATATCTTTGTAGGTAGATTCCTCATGGGTAGGATCTAGAGTAGAGTCCTCCTTTATCTGCATAGAGTGCATTCCCAAGGGTACGAATGAACCAGATACATTCAGCGAATCCCTTTTTCCTTGGTGTTTGAGATGACTCTCTGTTGGGACACCTAGAGAGGGAATCATAGGATTTCTGGGAGGGAACCTCATTGTACCATTTTTTAATTATGGAAACTTCTCCTACAAACCAAAATCAAATTCTCTTGAAGATGAAAAAATGAATAGTACCAAATAGGTTATGGAAAGACAATGTATTGGATCAAGGAAAAGGAGTCATGAACATTGAGCCTGATTCGATCTGTAAGGGACCAAGAGATGTCCATATTGACACAAATATGTTCCATAGATCCCCCCTATAACAAAAGGGGTTGTTCATCCACACACATAAATATCTCCAAATAATTACCAATGGCATGAAAAAATTCTACATTATGGATGGGGAGAGGAATCCCTAGAAGGAAGATCCACACCGCATTAGAGGGAGACTCCCACTGTTGGTGAACCTCCATCACTCATCAGGAATGACTAAAGCACCACTTTCTAAAATATCAAGGATCATTAAACCATTCTCTGAAAAAAATCCTATTTCGACTCCATCACTGGGAAGGAATTTTGATTTAAAGAAGAAACATGGGCTGAAGACAACAAACCCCAAGATCAGAAAAATACTTAGAAGGACCATAGTGATGGATTATCATCACTGAATCGGACCACTAGATTCTAGTGAAGTAGATCTTCATCTTCCTAGAACACTAGTGAAGCAATTTCAAGCACAATAGAGTATCCATCTGAAGCACCAACTAGGACTTCTGGGTAAATATCAGGGAGAAACAAATTTTGACACTAAGAAGTGCTGATGAGAGTGCCTTTGAAAGAATGCTAACTACCAAGAGGGGGATTACCATAGCCATATCACCACTATGGTTGAGCTTCCGCATGGGGGATGGGATCCACAAACATTAGTTGGAGCACCACCTCAGAAGTAGAGGAAGCCATAAAGGCAATGCTCGGAAAATTTTAAAAATCGAGTGGTGCATGAGGCGTATTCTCCAGGGTGAAAGAAACTAAATCCATACAATATTTACATATTTCAAAAATCATATGATGAAAAAATCATTAATAAAATTCTTATAGAAAATATTTCTTAGATCCAAATATAGAATCACATTAATCATTCCACTTTGGTTGTGTCAAAAACATATTTTTGACCTTAATCCCTTAGCTTCTTTTGAGGTATATTTCCTTGATAATTGGGGAATTGTTTTTGCATAGTGCCTCATCTCCTTGTATTTTTAACACTGAATAGAACCATTTCCCTTCTTCCCTTTTCATTCTTCTATCTAGTGACCCCTTTCTCCACACTTATAACAAACTCCTATTATTTTAGGAATTTCTTAGGGTGATTCATTCCATAGTTCTCTCATGATTAAAATTTCATCATCTTCTTCTTTGATTAATTATCCTTCTATTGGTGTTCAGGTGACCTCTTATTATCTTTATTTCCCTTGAATATATTTATCCTATAAAATTACTTCTCCATTGTGGTGGAACATTAAATTATTTCATTATATGATGAAATATTTTGGTAGACCGGTTCCCTTAGAATACTTATCTTAATCCCTTCAAAGAAGTGGAAAATCTTGTACTTTGTGTTGTTTATATAACCTGTATCATTCTTGGATAACCATGTAAAGGTGGATTATTAATCCATGACATATTCTTATTCATTTTTATTTAATCTAGGAAACATTCTCTTCATCTCAATTTGTTTCTCACAGTGGAAATATTTATCAAAGAATGTATCCTTAAAATATTTCAATTCCCTGAGTTTTATATCCACTTCCTCCCTAGTATTCTAGATTAATGACCAAAATTGATTGGCTTTATCTTTGATAAAATATGTTATAAGTGTAACTTTTTCCTTTTCACCACATCCTAACGGTAAAAATATCTTCTTCAAAGGAATAATTCATTTCTAGACTATATCACATGTGTAGTCCCACTAAATGACGGGGGGTTTTATTGAATAAAGTGATATATCTTAGGGGAATATCTTTGTGGAATAGTTTTCTCCATACAAGAAATCTTATGTGTCGTAACATTATTATTCTTCCCTAATATATCATTAACTTTCACAATTCCAATACCATCTATATTGGCTTCCTCGACAAGGAAACCTCTACTTTTGCCCCAAGTATTGATACCCTTCTTACACCTAGGTGTAATTTATAAATAATGGAATACACTATATTAGATCATAAAATTGTGTAAGAAAATGTTTAATCCCAAAACTAGTGAAATACTTATCATAAATTTAAAATTTTATGCATATCTAATCTCATTATAATAAAAATTGTTTCTTTGGGATGTTATTATATATTTATCCTCTAATTATATCTTAGGTTATGTTACTTGGTATATTTTTACATAAATATAGTTTCCAAGGATTCTATTAAACTTCCTCTAATACCAACTATAATGCCCTGACCCCAGAATCCTGGAGTTGGTGCCTTAGTTTATTACATTTGGAAAGATTTCAATGAATCAAATACTAAAAGGACCAATAAGTTTATTTGTTTTAGAAAACTATATTATATACATGATAACCATATTACACTACTAAATTTAAAATAAAACATGATACATAATAAAATTAAATAAATATAATCCTTGAAGTATTATTCAAACATTTCTTCTTCATAACCTGTAGGGAGGAAACATAATAAGGGTGAACTAAAATGCTCTGTAAGGGTAAGTGTTGTGGAATAAATAATTAATCAATGAGAATAAATCAACATGTAAAGATAAATAAAAAATAACACATTCTATTCAAATAACTCGATAAGGCATAATTAATATGGAAAGGTGAATAACTGAAACACATTCCATTTTATCAATAAGATAAAAATAAGATGAATCCATAAATAATGTCAAAACATATATCATAGATAAATGAAAATAATAATAACTAAATTCTAAAAGAATTAAATGCTTAATTATTGGATGTCATTTTAGAGTCACCTGAAAACCTATACCATCAAAAATGTTTACAAGACGGTTTAAAACTATAGGTAGAAACTCATTTTCTTTGGCCAAATTATTTGTCTCATAAGAACTTGTCGATGCATCGAGGGGCTATATAATGTAGGGAACCCACCCATAACATCCAAGAAAAGTAATTTATAATATATCAAATAATTTATTTAATTAATTTAAAATATTCCTTATCATCAAATATCCATATTGATTAAAAGAAACGTATTTATCAATATTTCCCAAATTAATCAAATAACTATCAAAGTGAACACCGTATGTAAAAATTTTATATAGTTTTGGAAATAATAATATCCATCACATTAGAATATGTATATTTAATATAAAATTAATGTACAATAAAAATTATCATAAGGAAGTTATTGTTTCAAGATAAAGTTAACAATCACAAAAGAAAGTGATATTTCAAATATAACTTTTACCACTTGGTAATTCTCAAGTCAAAACACCTTCGATGATATAGTTCAAAGTGAAACAAAAAATATAGTAAATTAAGAGTGAATAATGATATTAAATGAAAAATATATAGTATATACACCACATTTAATTTACTTGGTTCATAATAACAAATAAGTCTCGGTACAATATAAATTGAGATGAAATCCATTACAGTTGTGGTAACATCTTAATCAGAAGCCCAGAAAAAAATAATCATAAAATGAAACTTATAAATTTTATTAATATAAAATAATTCATCTTAATATATATCAAAAGGTTTAGTATATACACCACATAAGAAAATAAAGTGGTGAATATGACATTTATCTCACAGATGTAAAAAAAGAGATGAAATTACCTTACCTTACGCTTCCTTTTAGTCGAACACTCATTAACCTCCTGTATAAATGTTTCTATAAGGTTATTAACTTAAAATATAACACTATTAATATCTATGATATCATAAAATGTTATCTTATCAAATATTATAACCTATTCATTAATAATCTTTCATCATTTTCATCATTTCAGGTGTTAATTGCCTTGTTTTCGAGTATGTCTTGACTTGTAATTTTTTGTTTGAATTAATTAGATCATGATTTAATAATATCTAGGATTTAAACCAGGATTTAAATATAATATATATTCAGTAAATATTTATTTATAATAATCCATAAAATTTGGAGATGGGAAATGAAATTCACCATCCATTGAGACGGTAGATCGTATGTACGCATGAACGCTACTTCCATTTCTTTGTCATATTTAAAAAGTAAGTGATATATATATGTATGTATATTATAATTATGTTATCATATTTATGTTATATATTTCATAGATTTTTATTAAGTCTATCCTTAATAAATTCTATATATAGTGTGAGAAAACCACATCGCTTTGACAAGGTGGTAGTCCACACGTCCACAAACAAAGTAATTGTATTCGCACAAAATAGAATAATTAAAGGTATGTGTTATATAAAAATTATATAATCATATTAAATATAATATATATAATATATAAACTATAAATCCATATTTATTCCCATAGTTTAGAGGTGTTAATGGAAGAATGAATGACATCGGTTCATGAGGCAGTAGTCAGTCATACACATGAATGATGATTGTGTATCCCATTTGATGGATGTGTAAGAAAGTGTAGGTAAAAATATTAGTATAAAAATATAATTATATTTAACATACTTAGTTTATTATATAATCAATATATATAAATAATTTTAGGGGTAGTGCAAGAAAATAAACAAAACTGATTGTTTAAGAACATTAGCTCTTTTTCAGGTAACTCCTTTTGGATTATATTAAATGACTTACTTGGTTAGATTAATGAACAAAGTGAGGTTTATATGATGAGGGGATATATTTGGGGACCTATTTGGGATGTTTTTTAATTATCCAAATGTATTCATAGTTATGAATAAGTGGGAAGGGTGAGTGCCTTTTATAGTGGCAGAGTGGCATTCATGTAAATATAAAAAGGTAAACAATATGGGGAGATCTCTATTACATAATCTACCTACAATAATGATAAAAATTATATAAAATAGGTTTAATGGTCTAAATATGTCCATAAAATGTAATTTGGAAAATTTTATAGGTAATTTTTTACTTACGTTTAAGGTTTAGTTCCTTATTAAACTTAATATTACCTTAATCGCTATAATTCATTTTAATTTATTTCACTAATATTTTTTGGAAAAAAACTAATTTTACCTTATTATAACTTATAAATTATTATTATTTAAAATATTCAATCAATTTTTCTAAATTCCAATCACATAAGTGGTAGAAATTAATTTAAATTTAATCCTCCAAACGACATGAGAAAGCTGGTTTTTAATGTTAAAATATTCAAAAGATTGAAATGATTTTATATCCAATTTCAATGTGAGATTGATTCCAATGAACAAAATTGGATTAATTAATTTATTATTTATCTAATGTGACTTTAAAACTAATTAAAAATATAATTTAACCTTATAAATTATCTAGACAAAAATTCATTTTCAATTAAAATTCAGTATTTATTACTATTCATCAAAAAATCGAAACTCCTCAGAAAAATGAAAAAAATTCACCCTAAGAAAATTTTAAAAATAATATTTTAAATTTTAAGATTATTTTTCATATAAAATTTATAAAAGTTTCAAAATTTATTTTTAAAATAGGGGCACCATTAAAAGGTGGGAGAACTGCGTTTAAAAAATATAGATTTTATGTGTAATATTGGGTTTGTTCTTATCTTATGATTATAAAATATATTGGATAAATGTTAAAAATATTTTTAGGAATATATAATATATAAATTTCGTTAAAATCATTCACTAATAGCAATTAATTTAATTTATTTTGTTAAAACACCTTTATGGTCATAAACAATGTTTTAAAATACATTCCCTTTATATTCAATTGGTTCTTATATTAATTTCTAATTAATTTGTAGACAAATAATTATACAAACATGTGTAAAAAATATATTTTGAATCTAGTTAATAATTGTTATATATTTCATTATAATGGCTAGTTGATAAATATCATATTAAATATTAGAGTTTGGTAAAACTCGGTTTTACAAGTAGTTCAAGCTATCGAAGGAACTCGATATTGTGTGTAACACAAGATGACTTGGTGATTCATGTACCTCAATCTAATCCTACTGTTGTGAATATCATAAGCTTAATTTTGTATTTTTTATAAATACTGATAGAAAAAAAGTTAAATTTATTCTAAAAAGAAACTATTTTAAATTCTTAGGGTGTTATAGTGAAGGGATGTTATATGGGAGAGAGTTACTAAGTACTTTTGTGAGATTTAATTTCCTAAAAATAATTTTTTTCATCTGTTGATAAACTTTAGGATCACTCTAAAATAATCAATGATCATTTTTAAATAACAAATATGGTTGTGGGATCAATCCAAGTGATGCATGCTCAAAATTCAAGGAATCTATTGACCAATGGGATATTCTGACTGTATAGAAAAATTGGGTAATCTCCTAGAAAATTTTCCATGTAGTGTTTATATACAAACTAAGGAAACCAGCAATCCTGGCTGAAAATATTAAAAACTATATAAAAGTAAATAAGAATCGAGATAACTATCTAAATAGGGAAACATAAGATTATACATGTTGGAACTTCATTAAATATTGATACATTGATAAAATATGAACCTACACATGAGTAAACCTTTTGATTCAAGAGATGGGGCTTAGGTGTTTATGAAAATCCTTAAAAAGGAATAATAATTTTATTTTAGAGGAGGTTTATTCTATTGCTAAAAATAGGTATTTTGTACTTTTTGTACTTAATTCTTATTTTAATCTCCAATGATGGTGTTTTAGGTTATTGTGGACTAGACAATGATAATTTCCCCCATCCCTAATTTTTAATTTTAGTGATTTTTTATTTTCATTTCTCCAATTTTTATATTCATTATATCCATATATTTTTGTATGAGTAGTAGATGATCATCACTTTGATTGTGTATTTCTTCTCAGTCTCTTCTCATTATTTGGTTTGTATATAATAAAAAAATGATTTAAATTAATTTATGATATAATGGAGGAGAGTGAGTATTGATCAAGAAGTGATCAATGATTCTTAGTCATTATGGGATAGTGAAATTAGTTTTGTAGTGATCACTGTCGGCAATTCCTAGGTGGGCACATTAGAGAGTGAGTTAGTGACTCGAGGTCCTAAGCCATACATTGAGTTAAGTAGGAGAGTGAATTTATTTATGATATTTTTTGATATAGTGAATGGTATAATTAACTAAGTTTTATCCTTGAATGTTTTCATTTGTTTCTCAATATTGAATATCCTATATTCTTGTACGGTTTCTTTAATTATTTTAAAAGTAACTTGTATGATAGGATTTATGTGAATAAAAATGATAAATTAATACTTCCTTGGTATAATGACCCATAGTATATTTCCCTAGATACATTTCAGGGTTTCTAAAATATATTTTCTAATTGTGAGTCTCACGACATCCATGTATCAGGGGTCTCAACTTGTTTTAGATCTTTCATACTTAATTTAAATATCTAATTTTTTTATGGTTTTCAAATTTTAAATAGAAAATAAATTTATGCTGCAATTTTTCCATGACTTATGATAATTTTTTGTCATCATAAGGGTGTAGATGATTCTGAAAAGTTATTCTTAAAGAATTATTGATGTGATTAATCTCTCTATTTTCATGGATTTGAACATGTGTAAATATATACTATAAATTATTTTTTTTTATTTTTAAAAATGAACCTATTAAAGTTTGATTGTGAACCTGTGAAACATTATCAAATAGAAAAACAAAATAAAAAAATTAATAATAAAACACCAAACAAAAAAGAAAGGTCAAAAAGGGGTGAAGAAAAACCATGACGTGGTAATTAAATTGAGCCACCCAAGAATGTGTGGGAAAACTAAGATAATTGCACTTGGGATTCACTATGGTTCATGTAATACTCAAAAGGCATAGACACTCTAAATAATGGGGACATAAAAACTATATCCTAATATTGACCTGATCATTTTTAAGTCACTAATCATCATTCTTAGTGATATCAACACCAGCCCTAGATGAACTATTCCAAAAAAGATCAATGCCTCTTGTAACGACCCAAACATTAATAAAAAAACTTCTCTTTGTGATTGAATTAAATTCCATATTATAGTTATTAAAAATACATGCCCTTGTATGATTTTATTATATCCTATAGGATTTAAAATACCATTAATAATAATTACCTTTGATAAAATAGTCATTGAACTCTGGTCATATGATTAGTATAAATATAGGGTTATGTTAAATCAAATTAACATAGAAAAAATAGCACTGACCTATAAGATTATACCCTATAAATCCCATTTATTAGAGATTCCAATAGATATAAAATGAATGGTGTTTTTTCCTTTACTAATACCAATCCTAGATCAAACAACTAAATCATGAGAAAAACCCATTTTTGGGAGAGAAGTTCAAGCCCATCAAGATCATGGACCAAACCATATACATCGAACCTCCCCATGAAAATCTCACCATTACACGCCTTACTATTATAGAATTTCCTGGTGTAATAATGATCTATATATAAATACCCCAATAAAATGAATATTTATATTTTATTTCAATAGAATAATGGTTATATTTTTGGTTACATTATAAATGATTTTTTATTTGATACGATAAAACACAAATGTTATTTTTACAATTTCAATTAAGATATTTATTTTTGATGAATTAATGAATTTTATAAATAAATGATATGTTAATAAAATAATAAAATTAAATAATATTTATTAAATATAAATATAATATGATTTTTATTAATTCAAATGTAATTGTTATAAGGGTTCATAAACCATTATTGTTAGAAAAAAACATTTCTCAATAAATATTGATTATTTATTTAAAAGTTAATATTAACATATTTGAAAAATTAGTTTTATAATATAATGACTATTTTTGTAATAAGAACGTCTAAATTATACAATAGTTAATTTTTCATAATTTTATGAGACAACCCAATTTTTGGGTAAAACATAAATACATTATAAATATATTGTGTGTATTATGAAATCATAATGACCCAAAAGTAGTGTAATAAAAGATATAAAGGGTATACACTTCTAAATATATGTATCCCCTTTAAAATAATGTTTTTTGAGGTTATTTGATTAATTTTATAAAGTGATTATGAATCCTCCAAAACTTATATTATATTTTTTATGTTTTAAAATAAATTCTTTATAAACATGACTCACTTACACACCACCAAGGGTAATATTTTATAGTTTTAGTCCCTTTGAATGATAAAATAAAAAAAATCAGAAAAAAAGGGAAAACTAGGGGAACATTTGTGGTTTTTATGACATTATTATATAGAGTCTAAAACCTATGTTTGGAAAATAATAAAGGACTCCCCTCTATTTTTCTATATAAACCAACCCAAGATCCCATTAATATTCTCTAAAAAATCTTGGATCATGTTCTTACTCTGACCTCCCATCTCTAAAGTCCTCAAAAGGTGTTCCAAAGCACTCAAGAAGCTCCTCCCAAGCTTTTGGAATCACCCTC
Organism: Viscum album; assembly: GCA_963277665.1. Taxonomy (NCBI): domain Eukaryota; kingdom Viridiplantae; phylum Streptophyta; class Magnoliopsida; order Santalales; family Viscaceae; genus Viscum; species Viscum album. Next base: position 2,055,810,046 of record OY728123.1, on the reverse strand, counting down.
TCATGGTAAGGGATTTCCCTCTCATCTTTTCCATTAAAGAACCTTCTTTGTAATTAGCCTCTTGAATCTCAATTGGTTATGTTTTCATGAATTTATAAATATACATATAATATAGAATTTTTTCTCTAATGATTATTGACCATTTATCCCCTCTCATTATAGCATTTACCTAAGTCGTAATTATGCTTAAATTTAGTAGGGGTCCTCTGTTTGTCCTATTTATTCAAGAATCTTATTTATGTAATGCACTTTTTATTCCAATTCGTATTGATGGGATATTCTCTTCCACATAAATATTAATTAAATTATGATTTATAAGGGATTATTGACCCCTTTAACTCTCATTAAACCGTCCCAGGATTCATTATGTACCTTTGTTACGCTGCTGAAATTATCCTATGCTTTTTCTATATCGAGTTGTTATTAAATAACGTTCCCTGTCTTATTCCTATTAATTCCAAAATTTTAATATTGGATTATGTTATTAAATAACCCTCATAAATTCAATTTTAATTATAAGTGATGATATACCCCTTTCCCTCACATTTAACCATTTTATGAATCTTTATGTATTGCCGTTACGCTACCGAAATGTCACTGTGATTTTCCATTCCAAAAATTTGTGAGGTGTATAACCATACCCATTTCCACTAAATGTTATTCACCCAATTTTACCTAAAATTAATTTATTGGGGACTTCCATGTATGTAACCCACAATCCTTAATCATATAATTAAATGTGATGAAATATTTTCTTATGTTATATGATATATGTGGCACAGTTATGCATGTACATGATATGATTATGAAGGGTGTGCCCAGATAAGAATCCAATACATTAAGTGATGTTTTAGTCTCATGGGATTCCATTTATAGTGCATGGAAGGTTATTATAAGAAGATTATGTTATTATTTATTATTTTTTAACCTTGAATTATATGTATGATGTTATGTTTAATGTTTTGTCCACTTTCCCATCTTGCCTTTATGTTGTCATGCTATATCATGACTCATTGTTCATGTTTATGATTCCCACCCCTTTTATTTCCCTTTGAAATTATGATTTTCTAACATTTAATACTTTCTTCATGTAATTCTTTTCTTATTCACTTACTGGGCTCTATAGCCCACCCTTTTTATGTACGTCCCTAGGTTATCCCATGCAGTTTTAAAAATGAAGGAATATTATGAGCTTGTTATAGATGCTTTCAATAATTCCAATGCACCTCCTGTTTTTAAGTTGTTATGTAGTGTGCATAGTTAAAAAAAATAAATTATACTTCTTGACCTTATATATTTTTTTATTTGTATTCTTATATAATAAATCATGAATTAATGTATAATAAGGACTAGGGTTGTCAAAGTTGGTATCATGGGAAATTTTAGTTATTTTTTTATTAGGATTAGGAAACTCTAGAGAAATCCATAAATATAAGACTAAAGATAAGAAAACATACCTAAATTTTATTAAATTATATAGATTAAGTGGTTTCAGAGAAAATACATCCCTATCTAGATACTACAAGTTAATATGGATCTAGAATATAGGTACCTAGGTGTAATAATCCCAAGAATAGTGCACTAAGATGGACTTGATCGTCACCTGGTGCTCAAAGATTGGCCTTTATTCACACATGGTATGACACTCCAAGTGGATATGATTTGGTAAACTCAAAACCTCGTTAAGAACTATAATTAAGGGGTAAAATGACCATAAGAGTCTATGTTAGGAAATTGATCATGGATAACATAGATTGAATCCTATAAATTCATAAGTTATGAAAATAACCATAATTTATAAATTGTAAATTTAATGTTATTATATGCACATTTTTTGTTTAATATTTTAAAATTACTAATCCGTAATTTTCCCTTCATGATATCCAATAGCCAAAAATTGGAGTAACTGAGTAATCAATCAATGTGAAGGGAAATGTGATGACTTCCCAAATGAGATTCCCAACCTAATGGGAGGAGGAATCATGAACTTCATGACAATAATCTCTCAGTTGACTCAGTTTCTAAATAAAAACCTAAATTAAGATAAATTCATAAATTCTCATAATAAAGAAAATGATTTAATTTAGACCTTTTTAGATAAAGGCCTTTTAATTTAAATGGATCGTCTAATCCCTTAATCACAGAACAATAGATCAACTCCATTGAAATGATCATCTCTATCCTTTAATGTTCTAAGAAAGATAATTTTATACTTGTTGTTTTTCATATGGATGGAGAAAATGATCAATGGTGTACATTGATCAAGAATATGAAGCCTAAGTAAGAGATCAAAGTGATGAGATAGAAGGAATTAAGGAAAATGTTTTTCAAAAAATATTCTCCTCACACTCCTCAGCCTAAAATGGAAAGGTATTTTATTTACCTCAAGAAAAAAGACAATGAATCCATCAGGGCATATCTGGAAAACTTCACAATACTTTCACAATATGCCTCTATCTTTTTCATTACCCCATAAATGAAAATTTAGTTACTTATTTGGTGGGATATAAATAAGTCTATGAAAATACCTGGTGATTTGGTACTTTGAAATCTCTGAGAAAATTGTCTTATGTTCCCTAAAATTTCAAATTGAGATTGGTGAATCTCAATGGTCTCATGAGGATAAAAAGAAAAAGGTGGATTATAATTCTGGTGGTGCGATGGAGAAATCTAATGGTGTTAAGAAATTTCAATATCCCACTTGTCAAAAGTGTGGAAATAATCACCTCATAAATTTCTTATAGGAGGCAAGGAAATTGTTTTGGGGAGAAAAGGAATGGAACCTAGCTAGGGATTGTTGATTGGAGAAACCCACCAATATAATGGAATATTGGAACTCTCTATTCAACCCTCAGCCTATTTTCTAATGTTTCAACTACAAGTAATAAGGAAACTATGTGAACCACTTCCCTAAGCTAAGGTTTTTCAAATAAAATCAATTAAAACAACCTCCAAGGTAGTAGGGGTAATTATATACCATCACAACCATTAAGGTGGAACTTAAAAATGAAGTGGTGATAGGTATACTAGTTATTCATTCAATAATAGGGAACATAATTTTTTATTCTGGTTCTACGCATTATTTAATATCACGCAAGTTTCGTAGAACTATTTAGACACCACTATAAATAATGGAAGTATAACTTTCAGTGAAAATGAAGAATAGAGAAATTATTGCATCCCAAGTATGTAACTCCCCCCTTATCAAATTTTTTGGCCTAAAATTTCCTATTAACCTTGTGATACTCCCTTTAATTGAATTTTATTAAATTATAGGTGTGTATTGTATTTACTTATATAGATCTAATATAAATTTCCATGATAATGAAATAACTCACCAAATCAAAAATTATCCTCTGATTACATACAAGTTCAAGGATGAGGATGAATATTCTTTAGAAAAAACATTTCAATCATGGATATTATTTCCCTATGAGAAATAATATCAAGCCAAATGATTGATTTTAATGAAAAAATCATCCTAGGATATATTCCCATTGTGAGGGAATATATTGATATGTTTCCTAAAGAATTTTCTGGCCTCTCTCCTAAATGAGTGGTTGAGTTCTTAATCAAACTTAAAGTAATACCATGTAACATTATTTGGGAATTTCATCACCAAAAAAGGGATATTAGTGGACCCTACAAAAATATAGGAAAATTATGTATGTACAAGACCAACCAATGTGATTTAAATCCATTGTTTCATTGAATTATTTGGGTACTATCATCGATTTGTGAGAAATTTTTCATGATTGTAAAACCCTATAACCATGATAAATTGGAAGGGAGTAAATTGTTTCTTGAATAATTAATGTGAAGAGAGCTTCTAGGAGTTAAAAATAGTCTTATCACTGTATCTGTACTTACACTACCCACAAGTGGGTAACTTCTCATGGTATGTAATGATGCCTTGAATAAGGGATTGGGATATGTGATGATACTGAATGATAATGTGGTAGAATATGCCTCATGGAAATTGAACGTTCATGATTAGAACCACACAAGACATGGTCTAGAGTTGGCTATAGTAATCATCACATTGAAAATCTAATGGTATTATCTCTTTGAGGACAAGTGTGAAATATATATAGAACATAAGATCCTCGAGTATATATTAACATAGAAATATTTGAATATACAAAAGTGAAGATGGTTAGATATTATTAAGGATTATGACTAATAAATCCACTACAATCCTAGGAAATAAAATAATGTGTAAGATTCTATAAGAAGAAAAGATTCAAAAATTTTATCATTAATGAGAATTGAGAAGAATCCAATATTCTTATTCTTGAAAAGTATGTACATGGGAATCATAAAAGAAGAAAAATCATTAATTGTTTCAAAAATTATTGCTCAATTATCCCTTCTAGATAATATAAAGGATGATCAAAGAGATGATGTAGAAATTCAAAATAAGGTGTAAGCTATAAGAAAAGGGAAATCCTAAGAGGTCAAAAATAATGAAGAATGATTTTTAAGATTTTGTTCATGACAATGTGTACAATTGTTGTTGTAGAAATCTTATCTCATACCTTACACCACCAGTTTTGGGTGAATAGAGCACATGACCCACGCCAAAGGACCTTTTTGGGGTTTATGGGAATATTTCACAAATTATTTAGAGAGTGTAAGAAAAATGAGGTTCTTTAACAACAGAATTTCACAAAAAAGGTGACGCATTTTTCTATAGACAGTTACAAGTCTGAAAAAATGCCTAAGTCCCATGTGCGCAATAAAGGTATGTTTCACACACAAAAATCCTTTCATGTAACACTAGAATGCAACCATCCTAATGCATGATAAATTCAAAATCAATCCATAATTGTTTCATTCCAAATCCCCAACAGTAGAGGATGATAGATGAATGAAACTCAAGTTAGGTTCCCAAGAATTTGCATGCCAATAACTGAGGATTTTGGCTATAAATAGAAGCTCACCCCCAAGCCCCACCTCCAACCTTGATGAGGCTCTTCGAAAGATGATGTGATTCCATTCTATGTACAACTCCAATTATTACATGATTTCCTAAAATATTAGTGGTCATGGACCCTAAAAGGTAGATCATTTGCATGAAAGACCCCTTGTGGTCTCTAACATGACTTCGCCTATAGTAGATTGATCCTTGTGCAACTCATCCTAAGGTTGTTCAGGTGTGCTTAAATAGAAGCTACCTATGTGAAACCCTACCCTACGTGTAACCCCCAAACATTTAAGAAACTATGCCACTTGAATCCATCAATTTCCCTTATAGTGGATCCCCATGCTTGTGCAACGTTTTCACAAAACCCAACCCAATTGCACAAAACAACTTCCTATTCCCTAACATAGAGTTCCTTCTTCCTATATTGCATCTATTAACCTAGATATTAATTCAAAACTTAGGTAACCTAATTCCCATTACTTTTATGCATAGGGACCCTACTTTTGTATTAGTGATTAACCAATCCTCTATAGAAGTTCCAACTCCATGCCCCACCCAAAGGCACATGAGTGGTGTTCATGTAAGCCCTATGAGTTGAATATTTAAGGGGAACTGTGTAACTATCTTGGTTAATGGTCCATATTCCATATATTCCAATCTTATTAAGATAGTACCCCATGAAGAGTGATCCCCACATCTGAGATGCATGATATAAAACTATATAGCTCTATATCCAAGTTATACAATGTTAAAGTGCATGATAATTTCCTTACCACATGATGTAAAATTGTAGTCTTACCCTATGTAACAAAGACAGGTTTCCCCATGTATGATCATTGTGGCATGCCACCCTCTCCCACCACGGCGTATAAACCACCCCCAAATAGAAACTCCCTTGTGTAAGCCCCACCAGATCCATCATCTAAGCTCATTTCGTGACACATGAATCCTTACTTCATGACAATAAACTCCAATGATTAGTCTTATCACATGACCATAAACAACAGCATCGAACTATGGGGGTTTTGATCCCTATCTCATAAACTAGATACATAAGATTCCTACAGAAGGTTCAATCCTAACATCAGTAAAATTAGGTGTGATATCTTCCCTCCTATGGATTTTCCTCCCAGATATTCCTCTATGGGGAATTATTATACATCGATATACTCAAGTGTGACATTTTACCTCCTAGGGACACAACTCCCACATATGCCTCCATAGGAAATTTTGATCCACTAATAAACTTAGGCATGGAATCTTCCCTCCTAAGGATGCACCTCCTGGATCTGCAACCATAAGGAATTCTGATCCATTGGTAAAATTATGTGTGACATTTTTCTTTATTGGGATGTACCTCCTAGATCTTCCTCTATGGATAATTGTTATCCATTGGTAAACTCTGGTGGGACATATTTCTTCCTTGGGATGTATCTCCCAGATCCTCCACTATGGATAATTCTAATACATTGGTAAACTCATGTGTGAAATGTTCCCTCCTTGGGAAACACCTCCCCAATCCACCTCTATGGGTCATTCTAATCCATTAGTAAAACCAGGTGTGACATATTCCCACCTAGGGACACAACTCCTAGATCCACCTCTATAAGGTGTTTTGATCCATTAGGAAACTCAAGTGTTACATCTTCCCTTCTTAGGAAACACCTACTATATCTTCCCCCATGATTCATTATGATCTATTCATAAACTTATGTGTAAAATTTTACCTCCAAAGGACACACCTGTCATATCCATCTCCATGGGGAATTCTGGTCCATTAGTAAACTAAAGTGTGACATATTCTCTCCTCAATACAACCCTCATTGATCCACCTGTAAGGGGAATCTGATTAGTCTCTAGAATATGTTAAAACTATACCCAACCTGTCTCCACAAGATGTTAAACTTGTTCCCTGATCCATCTTCATAATAAAATCTGATTCATCTTCACAGGATGTAAAACTTGTGACCTTACAAAAAATAATTACTCCATGCAGTAAACATGGAATGCCTAAGGTAAAAAGACTTGGTAAACTTATTTTCCTAGTGTCGATTACATCATGATCAACATGGTATTCATTGGATTTTTTCACCTAAAATTTATCCTATGGGATTACCTGCAAGGGGGGAGATTTATAGGTTCCAAATACACCCAATGTCCAAAAATACATAGAGATTCCCAAGATTACTATTCACCTAACTAAAGGTTACTACCCTATTGAGAAATATGAAGCATAATTAACTGGCGTCAACCATGAGATAGATCCAGGAATGAGTTCTATGAACATGACTTGACTAAAAATTAAATTTTTTATTAGAAAACACTTTTATGGAAAAGGAATAAACCACACAATTCAACCAGGAGGACAGGCCACAAAAGAGATCTCAAAATTATTGAAACATAACTTAAGCCTATTAGATGATTTTTCTCTAAAGTTTTTCCAAGAGATAGTGTGCACCAGTGTATCTGGAGTTTCATAAATGATGTATTCAAAGTGATCTTCTAGCTTGTCCCAAGTTTGAGAGTACTCCTCTTTACTTATCTTCCCTTCATTAAAATCCCTTATTAGTATAAGGTCATCATTGTTAATCCAAGAAGCATGGTCACTATTTACAACCACGTAAAGTGACCTACCCATCATCTTGTCTTCATCTTCTTGAGTAACATTGATAAAAAGAAACTCCTCCACCATTTCTTATTCTTAATTAAAAATAATTCCCAGGTATTTCTCTTTAGGACCATTTTCCATACTGATATGTTTTGTACCAACCTCAGTTGAATCGACCATAACACATTCATAGGTTTCCTTTACATTATCACTAGAAGAAGGCATGTATTCCAACTCCTTTGATTTATGGTTTTTACCTGACTTAGTCTCTATTAGATTTGTAAGATATGAGTAATCCCTTCACCCTTTTTTTCCCAAGGCCCAAGGTGCAACCAGGGAGATCCACAACTATCTCTATCCCGCATTGTACTTGTTCATCAATGGAATTCTCTTGATATTGAGCCAAGACCTCCAGAACATGAAAACAATTATAGGTTGGGGTGACCTCCTTCCCCTGATGCTGGCCTTCACGAGCTAGGGAAATAGGAGAATTTTTATCATTCACTTTTTCATTAACATGCTCCTCATTCTTGGATTCCTGCACAAGTGTATCAACACTTATCAATTTCACTAATCCCTGGACCATGAATTGTGGATGAATATTGATATCCTCCATGACCAAGAATGGAGGATCCATGCCAATAGTGTGGTCCTTAATTTCATCCTACTAATACAACATTTCCTTACTTAGATTCAAATGGGACTCCACCTCTTAATGATTAGAAGAAATTTTTTGGACCAGACCAGCATTAGCCCCAGCACTCACTGCCATTGCATTTCTACTTTCCAACACATCATTCACCTAAAATTTAAGAGAACCACAATTCTTCATAACCCCTGTAACCTCAGTAGCTCCTAGAGGGCCTGTCAAATCATGTCTCAACCTATTGTACATTTCAGTGACACTCGGTTCAGAAGGAAACACCCATGCATGCTTCTACATCAACAGAACCATAAGTCACATCACATTCACCTCCCCTAATTTCATCCTTGCGATTTACCTTCAGAATCTTGCTACTCCCACCAGAAGGACCAACTGAGGCCCAAGTTGCCTGGACATCCCAATGTCTCAACCCTCTACACCTACAGACTTCCAATTTGTGCCCCAGTTTCTTAAACAAGGAATAGAACTCATACCAAGACTCAAACACCATGCACTGCTTGTAATGGAAATCCTCACCCACGGCAATCCAGAATAATTCAATAGGTGTTTTAGATACATTGACATGGACACACACCCTCGGCAAGATCGTATGACACACTGCCATGGACCTTCTGTCTGAACTGATATTTCACCCTACCATGTTCCCTAGCATATGAATAATCAAAGGATGTTGAACGGGGATAGGAAGCTTCGGAAAACTTACCCAAACCTCCATTGATGATGAATCCCATTTCATATGAATATCATACTACCATTTAATGAGAAGAAATTATGAACCATCACAGGTTTGAGGAGCACTCGAACAGAAAAGAATCATGTTATCATTAGAAGAAAATTGGATCATTATATGTTTGGAGTCTAGTAACCCAATCGTCGCTCATTCTTATAGACCCCATGTTTCAAAAATACAGTGATCAAAGAAATCAACTGAAGTTCGGTGATGCTTAAAGTTCACGATCAAGGTTAAATGGAGAAGAGAGGATGCCTCAATGAATTCCAAATTTGAGATTGAAAATTGCGGGCGACCATCGAATAATTCAATGACTTTTGGGCTTAGAAAAATCGGAGGGAAATAAGGAAAGAAGTCAGGATTCAAGAAGGTGATGAAGGGTGTTGGGTGAGATCCAATGAGTGGAAATGGGGGATCCTCCCCCTCTAGGGGGGAGGGGCCGGAGCATCCATCACCACCTAGGGTTTTACCATGCCCAACGGGATATAAACCTCATCCCCATGAACATGAATTAATCTATAAGGTAGGCCCAGACAAGGAAACAAGCTTCAAAGAGGCATCCATAGATGAAGGAAAAAACATCCCATCATCTTATTTTAATCAAGGAGAATACAACTACAATTAAAGAGATGAAATACTCCTTTTTTTGAAAATTGTGAATGTCAGGAAACACAAGACAGTGTGCAAGACACAAGGATGCACCCCAGCCAAAGCGTTAAAAACATAAATAGTGAACCCAATGTGAAACTCTTCTCCTCCAACCATGGGGACTAGTAACATTCAGTACATCAACAGATTTTCATTTCACTAGATTCAAACATATGGTACTAGACACCACCAAGAAAATAGTGGACCTAGCATGGGACTCACCCATGAATTGGTACGGTTAGCATTGGGAATCCTTGGTCTACGACATTGTCAGTTTTGATCTTTCTCTATGTCAAAAGATTTGTATTACATTGGGGAATTGGGAATCAAAATACCTATACTAGTATTTATGGTTGAATACACATGTCTTATAAGACTCAAGATTCAGGAAACCAATAATATGGTTCTCTTAGGCACCAGGGAAGGAGAAAAATTGATATAGAAACCCCACACAACTATGCCTCCACCACGGCTTCCACCTTTCCCTTGGATACTGGGCACCCATGCCCTATATCACCCAATATAATCATATAGAGTAGGATGAATGACAACATTTTATATTATTATGAAAATTATAGGGTCATTCCCAGCCAGGATATGGCCCAACGGGACTTAGAGGCATTGGCACCTCACCAACACTACTACCCATAACGATCAGGCAAGGGAAAACCACCCCCATTACAATGATGAACCACTTTAGGAATCTCTCTCCATAGTGTTTTGATGACTAAATCCCCTACTATGATGAGTTAAGGGATTTTAAAGTCATCCCATATGCGACTATTTCTCAAGAGATACCTAGGTGGGCTCCTTTGTGCCCTTATCAATGCCAACAGTGACTGGTCCATCATGTCGAGGAGCGGGTGGAATTCACCCCTTTTCTATCACCCCTAGTCTAAATAACCTAATGCTAACACCAAGGACAGGCCTAGAAATTTTTTAAAAATGGAATCTTCTATTGCTCGTTTCACCCCTACCACCGCAGTGTATCCCTCCAGATCCCAACAATTATTGAATAGATATCCATTTTTTAATTAGGATTGAAACCCCAGCCGTCTCATAGCTAGGAATAGTTGACTCTCTCAATTTCCATCACCACTAATAGATGTTATAGGTCATCCTATAATGAGGATAATCGGTGTGGAGGTCCTCTCCTCACATTCACGAATCAAAGTGGAGGTCCTCTCCACTCATAGCTGACTAGCATGGAGGCCCTCACCATGTTCCAACCTAGAAAAGAGGAGGTCCACCCCACTCTAACACCAACTAGTGTGGAGGCCCTCCCTATGTCAAACATATGACCTACCATAAGTAATCATCCTAGGTGTGAAGGGAAAATACCCACCACTAAAGGTAGAACCCTAGGAAGCACCAAGTGATTGTTAACCTCGTTGACCTCTCAGATTCTAGGGTAATATAAGACTTTATGATAGAACCTTCACACCAATTTCCAGAGTGGGCAAGGAGCCTAGTGGCTGAGGTTTGCAATCATAGAAGTTGAGCTCCATAGGATCCCTAAATCCCTCCAAAGATAAATATTTTTGGAGTATGTTCTATCTCCGTTCAAGGGGCTCGTAGTTCTATAATATTCATCACCATCAATTTTCCTCCTCTCTACCTCCACATGATAAGTTGGTAGATTTTAGGGTATAGGATGACTCTTTCAGATATCGATTACTCTTTGGAGCCATAGATGGTTTTCACCACCCTCACACATGAGGTCGTGGTGAACACCTCCTCCTAAAAGGATGTAATGATGATTTTGGCACCACCCCTATGGGATATTCCAATATACAGTAGATGTTTATCCCATGTAGTGAATCCTTGCTTGTTAAAACAATAGAATAATTGGTCTAAATCAGCGTCACTACTCATATCTTAGTCTTCACCAATCGAAGCATGGGTCAACCAAGTACAGGACCCTTCCTCTGAGCAAGAGGTCCTATAAGAGGTTCTAGCCACCAACCAGTTGTCAGTGGTATTTTGGCCACCTGAAACTCCAAACATTGAAATTAAAAAGTCCCTTATAGAGGCCCAATAGTTTTTTTTTCCACAAAATCATATGGGAAATGTGCCATTTCCTCTATGATCAGTGGTCAAAGTACCTCTAGAGTTAAGAAAACCTTGATCTAATTGAGAAACAGTGCACAAGGGTTGAGATCACAACACTCCTAATGGATCAGTAACCCACTTAATCTGGTTACCACTAGTCCCTTAAATATAAATGTGTCAATAGCATAGTAGTTCTCTATTAAGTTAGGGAAGAAGCATCTCTACACATACAAATCATAGGCTGGGGATAGTATGTTGCTCTCTATTCCATCCCCATCTTACAACAATCTAGATTATTTATCGACAAAAAAGGTTACCCTAAGAATATCACTATGGTTAAATGGTTGTCAATTATTTTCTTCAGGATCAGAGGAATAAGGGTATCGATGAAGATAATGATAGGAAATACCCTCTTCTATGGGTGGCAGAGTACTAGGTAAATCCTTAGACAGGTGTCCTCATATGTTAGTAGATGTAGGAACATGGCCTCGGAGATCCGTCCAATGAAGAATTGTTTCCTCCCCATCAAAACATCAAAAAATTCAAGGGTCTTATTTAGTTCCCAAACCCATTATAGGTTGCACCAAAAGCAAAGATAGATCCTATGGAAGTTACCTTTCTCTGGTATCATTAATAGTATAAAAGGATCATTAACGATCTCATTGTTGATCGAAACCTAGATTATAGAGATGCCCTCAGGATCCCTATCTCTCCCATAGTGAGAAATCAAGTCCTCCTTGACCTAGCACCACCATTTAGGCTTGGTGGTCCTTCACATCCAATCAGAGCTAAAGATGGAGGGTACATAAATTGTTCAAGGTATGAGTTTCCTAATCTACCTAAGTAGCATGATTATCCCCCTCAGGATCTAGGATGTGATACTACCTAAGTTGATCAGCCCACTCCCTAATTTGATAATCCTTTAATCATATTAGTGTCCAGATATCCTCTCCAAGATGACTTGAGAGACACTACCAACACTCAACCTAAGGCCCTAGAAACATGTCTGGTGGAAATCCCACCTAATGGAAAGCTGTATTCAGCATGGGTGGATAATATCTAAGCACTCTCAGAGTTTTTAAATCCTAGATCTTCTCCATTAATTGGGATGGGAGACCTTCTACAGCACATGGACCACCTTTTTCATGGTGTGAGACAATGTTGGGGAACCCAAAATAGCTGGAGTCCACTAATATTTAGTGCTTTTTATAGAAACTAGAATGACCCATATTCGTCCAGTATAGAAAGCTACCCATATGGTCTATTTTTTGTCACAGACAATCCCTCTACTAGTTCAACTCCACCATTTTCAAGAAAAATATTCCCAACCTCTTTAATTGTATATAGAGGCCTGATGAGTGAGTTGTGGACTATTTTTCCCTATTGAAATTCCTAACATATTCAATCAATATGACAATGTCCCTAGAAAAGCTGCTAATGATGTGCATGGTGAATATAAAGAGTGAGTTGGTCCCTACCCTCATCCCCCAGAACTACCTGGGTGGATTCTTGGAGTTATCTTAAAAGGATATATACCTAAACGAAGGTTTTCAGTAGGCCATACAACATTCATGCCTATTCCCCCTTCTAGATCCTATAAAAAGACTAGAAAAAGCAGATAGTGTTTCTTCCAAGAAAGTAGAGGCCCCTGGTCTGGTAGAGTCATTGGTCCCTTTTTCAGATGAGCCTCACCAAGTGCAACATTATCAAGTGCATATTTTCCTAGAACATCCCCTTTAGGTGCTGCCTCACATAGTGTAGGTGTCACTTCTCTATGTTCAGTTTCCTTATTGACGAAAAAAATTAGTTTCACCCCCCCAATAAGGTTAGGCACCCTTAGTGCCTTTCTTGGGGAGAAGAAATCATAACTATTCCTTCAGGTATTCATATGCCCTAAGATATTTATTTTTTTCCTAGAGAATGGAATTATGATATTTCCAGAGTATATAATTCCCCAAGAGGTTAGACTCACTGGTCACCCTGACCTTTTCCCATACCATAGAATCCTCAGACACATCATCGAAGAATGATATGTGTTGAAATATTGGATCCTAGATCAAGTGGGTCATGGTTTGGTCATGTTGGTAGATATCTCAGCATAGGTGACCCATGTCTCCACTGACCCGACAGTGAGAGTGAAGGATTTGGATAATGGATATGGTATTTTAGCCATTGGTCACATAAGTATGATTACCATTTGGATGGAAAGGTAGTTTCTCACACTCGTGGTATTATTCATTCCCATTTAATAAAGTCAAAACCTCATATGTTTACCATGCCCTATTCATAAGTTGTCTCTATATCCACATCATATCTATCCAAATCTTGGAAGGATAGACGCCGAAGATGCAAGGTAAATCATAGTCCCACATCAATTCCAAAGTCATCTTGCACTCTTAGTGACTTCATGCCTATCGGGTTAAGAAACTCACCCATAATACATCCTGTTAAGGACTATTCCATGGATCAAGAATAGGAGTATGCCTATGTGAATGTCGTTGAGGTTTTGGATCACTTCTTAACACTCGATGGTAAGGAATTCCATGAAAACCCATCAAGTTCCTCCATCTGACAGCATCGATGGAAATTTCGATGATATGAGAGCCTCTATAATGCTCAGTCCAACACCTCAAATTGGGTTGAACATGCGAATGAGAATATGCATAAGTTTTTTACAGGGTTCAGCAAGAACTATCCTCCCATATCACTCCATCTAGAATGCCTTAGTAGCTAACCATGTTAGTTGACTTGGAAGCCCAGTTTCACCCATTCTGAAATCAGCTACATCCATCTAGATCTTATCCCCAGTCAAAAGAAACTCATCTAGAAGTTTAGAGAAGTCCATTTAGTCAGCAGTTGGAAACTTCCAGCACCAGTCAGACCCTATTGGTTCATTCAGTGCCACCCGTTATTCCCCCTACCATGGAGTGACTCTCTGAAAAAAAAATCCCCTTTTCATGGAAGTAAGATGTTATTAACTACCCATTTACTATACCTGTGAGACTTTAAATCCACAATTCCTTCCTCTTATTGAAAAAAATTTGTGATTCCCTTTCTATATATTTGAATATCCCTATCCAATTTGAAGATGAGGTAGATTCCACTGAGGCCAACAATGTAGAGGAATCCGAACAAGAGGAATGACAAGAAATCATCTTGTTTTATAGGGAATATGAGGTTATCATCATGAAAGGACACATATACACAATATATATCTCAGTTCAGTTAAATGGTATACAAGTCCACTGCTGCCTGGTGGACACTGGTTCTAGGATCAACCTCATATCAACCTGTTAGATCCATAAGTTAGGACTACCAAAAGTATATCTAACTCCCTCCAACCTGATAATTTTGGTTATGACAATAGTGAGAATAAATTGTGTGTAAATTTTTACCTAAAGAACCTGTTTGGTTACTTGATATCAAGAACCAAATTCATGTTAGTATCATAGGATACTTCCTACAACACACTACTGGGAAGGACCTGGCTTCATTTGTATGTAGAAGTCCCCTCCTTGTATCAACAGTTCCTCAAATACTCCCTCAATGGTTGATTAGAAGTGATTCAGGGTTATGCATCCCCCATTAACTCTTGTGAAGTCTACTATCTAGACACCGTCTATTACAAGTTGGAGGCGAAGCAGATTCAAGCCGATGGGTTTGAGTGTATCAATGATCCCAATGATCTGGAAGCCACTGTAGTAATTTCATCGGCATACATGGATGAAAAATTCATTCTCCAAATACACCAGTTAGAGGCCACAATGCTATAACTAGAAGGATGTTTTGATATTTTTGAAAAAAAATGTTTTTGTGTCCCTATAAAGAATAAGATATCACATATTACCTTGTGCTTTTACACTAGACAAGATCGGGTGATACCAAAGAACCCCACTCTTATAAAGTACTGATAAATTTTTTTTATGATCACCATTTCATGGAATTGCCACCTCTTCCGCAGGGAAGTATTTAATTGATGGAATATGGACCATCACCATTTCTTTGACATCAAGAATGGACCTCATGGTCGAAGGCTGTATGAAATTGTCTTGTCAGTTTATGTCACCACAATCTCAGTGAATCAGGAACACCTCAGCCATGATTATGTTTCTTCCCAAGTAGGCACTAGCGCTTCCCATGATTTGAATATCTTGGAAGAGTCATCTCCTCCCACTAATTCTCTAGTTTCAGATAATGAATAAGATTTATAATAAATCCCTTCTACATTAGAATAGGGTTTCCACACCACCATTGATTAGTTAACTCAGGTGAAACTTGGTACCGAGGAAGATCTGATGTCGATGTTGATTAGTGCAACCAAGTCTCTGAAATATTAGCAGCAATATGTGGCCTTCCTAAAATATCATTGTGATGTCTTCTCCTGGAGCTATGACGAGATTCTAGGATTGGACCCTCAAGTCATTGTTCATCGTCTCAACCTAACAATGATTCAGCGCAAGTTTAAGTAGCCTTCTAGAAAGATTCACACCTCTCACGATTCCATGTTTGAGGCCAAGGTTGACAATATTATCAAATCATTAAAAAATCATGGAAGTCCAATACCCCCAATAGCTATCCAACATCTTCTCAGTTAGGAATAATAATGGGCATATCAGAGTCCATATTGACTTCCAGGACCTCAACTACCATTTCCCAAAATATGATTTTACCCTTCCAATGATGGAGTTGTTGATCGATTCTAGAATATAGATTAAGGCCCTCTCTTTTATGGATGGATAGTCCGTGTACAATTAGATTTCTATAGCCCCCAAGGATGAGGATCTCACTACCTTCAAGGCACTGTAGAGAACTTTTTTCTATTAGTTTATTCACTTTGGCCTAAATAATGCAGAAAAAATCTTATCAATGGTCTATGTACCGCATCATCAAACCCATTATTGGGACATCAATAGAATTATATATAGAAGAATTGGAGGTTAAATCCAACCAACATCAAGACCATTTCAAAGATATTGAGAAAGTTTTTAGCTTCCCCTACTCCCAAAACTTGAAGATGGTCCCTGTTAAGTGTGTGTTTGGGGTTACCTCTAGGAAGTTTCTCAGCTTTATTATTAGATAAAGAGGCATTGAGATCGACCCATTTAAGATCAAGGCCATCAACCAAATGCCTCCACCAAGAAACCTCTAGGATTTTAAAGGCCTCCAAGGCCACTTAGCCTACATAGACTGACTCATCATGAATATGGATTAAAAGTGTAATCCCTTCTTTAGGATCATGAATAAAGGAATCATTTACTAGTGGGATGATTAGTTTCAGATCGCATTTGATGATATCAAATTGTACCTACTATAGCCTCTGGTTCTGATGCATATTATTTTGGAAAACCCAATGATCCTCTATATAACTTTTTAAGAATGGTCCCTCAATTTACTTATCGCCAATAAAAACAATAATGGAAAAGGAAATTGTTTATAATATCTCAGTCTCATGCTCCTTGACAAAGATACTAGATACTACCCTATCGAGAAGAGCTATCTCACACTACTTTTTGCAGAGAAAAAGTTGTGGAATTATCTGAAACACCATGAGATACAGTCAGTGTCCTGCATAGACTTGCTAAAGTATATTCTCAATCACCCCATACTAATAGGATTTTTGTAATTTTGGGTAGTGATACTCTAGTAGTTTGATATCAAGTTATTTCTATAGAAGGCTGTCAAAGGGTAGGCACTAGAAGATTTCTTGGCTTCCTATCGAACCCCTAAAGAAATTCTCTTGGATGTTCAACATCACTAGACTTGATTTGGTCATCAATATTGATGTCCCCCTCATTCATCTGAAGGGACACTCTTATTTAGTCAGCATTAAGATCAATGGTGACTACATCATTAGAAGACAAGAGCGCATTCCCCTTATAGAGTGTACCAGTTAGTTGATGACCCAGTTCCCTTATTATACATAAGTGACTCACATTCCCTAGTCATAAATGGTTTATATAAAACCATGTAAATATTTATTGCATATATCATAGAACCTACCCAGGATGACTTGATCATCCATGTGGTGCATCAGAGGGTCATTTATCTTACCATTTTATATGATTGTGATGGTAAATATGTAAACTAGTTGGAAACCAATTCTTCCTTTCCAATACCCTTAGGTCCCCCCAAAGGAGAGGAAATGATAATACTTATTTCATTGAGTATCTTCAGTGAGGAACTCTCCTGAAAAACCAAGCTGATAATGAGTGAATCCACTATCACGCAACATAGCTCATCATCTAGATAAAACATAACCCTAAGAAGACTCTCTACAGAAATTGGTTTGATGGAATTCTCTTCATTTTTATTTATGTATATGTGATATCTCAAGTTAGGAAAAAGGTTAACATTGGTTCCAATCGTGCCAATCAAGAGTGTTTGATGCTATCACACCAAATTCATAGGTTGGGATAGTTCTAACCTTCCATGGTCTATGATTGAATCAAAGTTTCCAAGAGGTTTCACGCATGTCAGATCCATTCCAATTTTGTGCATCGACCATCGAAGCTTCTCTACACCACCAAGTACTCTTAGACATTTACAGTATAGGGACTTGATGTTTTTGGACCATACCTTCCAATGACATCTCACTAATTAAGATTCATTATGACCACAATGGACTTATTCTCTAGGTTTGAAAAAGAAATTCCCCTCAAAGAAGTTAAATCATGATCTGTGATTGTGTTCATGAGATCTCATATCATCCATCAATTTGTAGTTCCTCTTTTTATTCTCACTAATAAAGTCACTAATTTTTAGTTTGTTGAGTGGAATAAATTATATATTAAGTACAAAATTATGTACAACCATACTTATTACTACCATGCATATGAGAATAGATAGATTGTGGAAATCGACAAGACCCTCTCTAACATTTTTCAAAAAATGGAGGGCCATAATAAGAAAAATTTGCTGGAAAAGGTCACCAATGCCCTCTGGGACTATTGAACAATTAATCAAAATTTCACCCAAGAGACCCCATACTCCTTGATGTAAGGAATAAAGACAGTCTTTCCTATTGAGATTTAGTTTTCATCACTCTGAAAAGATGTGTATAACCAAAAGACTCTGTAAAATATGATATAATCTTATATAACTAAGTTGGAATCCCTCAAATATAATAGGAACCTTCCCTTTCACAATCTAGAGAGGTACCAAAACATGACAGTGAGAGTTTTCAATAAAAAAATTCACTTTCACTCCTTCTTTTAGGGTGACAGATTACTGGCTCTTGGAATGCTGATCATATATGGTATGAAGACCCCAAATTCGATGCCCAATTGGTAAGGACTATATATCATTCATAAGTCATAATCCAATGGAGTATACTCTTTGATCATCATAGACAGAGATCATATTACACCTCCCACCAAAGCCAAGTTTCACAAGAAGTACTCTATGTGAGGGAAATCATCACCCTAGATGCATGATATTAAATTGTGTATCCCCATCATCTAAGATGCATGAAGTTAAGTTTAGTATCATTAGATTCCTAGTTTCACGATGTTAAACTATGTATCATCATGTTCAATGAAGTATAACCTTAAACTATTTTCAAGTGGTCCAAGATTTATACCCTTAAACTTATAGCAGCCCCATGGTCTGATCCAACAACCTTAAACTAATAGAAGCCCCCAAGTCCAATAATCATGACATTAAACTATTTAAAATGGTCCATGTGACATAACCTTAAACTATTTTTAATGGTCCAAGCCCTATGACCTTAAACTGGAAGTAACTCTATAGTTTGAGTAGTATGACTTTAAACTATAAAGACTAGTGTCCTCAGCACATTATGTTTAACTGTAGCCTTAACATATGTGGAAAACATAGGATGCCACATGCTATAAGAGAATAAGACTACTCCATATCCTCATCACATGATATAAAAATACGTAATTCCATTAACCCTCCCATGAGAAATCACTCTGCATTTGGTGCCAGCCTACTACCATTACGTTTTCCAGAACTGCCTTAGGACCCACATCTTTAAGAATGGATTTCATGTCATCTTTATAATGTTCCACATTCACATGCTCAAATTCACTATAGTGTATAACCTATAGTGTTTCGTTTCACATATACATTTCCCTAATCCATCTCCACATTTTGAGTCTTCCTCGATTTACATCCTCGTGATCCTTCAAATCCAAATAGGCCCCCCTAACAGTGATGGTGTCTGGCCATAATACCTCACCTCCCATTCTAGGCACACACACCTTGATGGATCACTTGAAAAAGATGATTTTTATCATTTTTCTAACATGGTAAATGGTCAATTTTGTATTTTATCACCCCATCAATGATTGATGTGGATGCGTGACCTATTTTTCAAAGATGGTCAACATTTTTCCCTACCCATCAATCACCCTCCTTTTGTGATCCACTTCTCAAAAGTCTTTATTTACTTTCATTCCACCTCAATATGTTTTGGTGGAACTCCAACACCTTTATTGTTACCCCTACATGCATTTTTACACATTGAGTAAGAAGGTCAGTGTCATTATGACATTCTAAACCCATCTTCTCCTTTCCCCCACTGTGCACTTCCATGTGTTAGGGAAATCCCCTCACCACTCGTTATTTCCCACACTGAGCATGACTCATGGGGGCTTAGGATTCTTGGTAGGATGTGTACCCTTGTGGTAATGCCACATAAAATAATGGTCCAAATAGTATTCACTTATAGTATTTTCTAGTGTTTAAGAATTATGACCTTAAACTATTTTTAGCCCCTATAGTATGAGTTGTATGAAATTAAACTAAAAAACATAACATCCTTAACACATTCCATTAAATTGTGATATTAACCCATATAAAACTGGGATTCCTCTTAATGAGAGATTATCTTACCCTATACAAAATTAGGAAGCCTCGTGAAATAGGAATGAGATAGCCAAAAACCTTACCCTCTTAAAATTGGGATTCCTCATATGATATGAGACAAACAAAATAAAATTTCCTTAACACATGACATTAAATTTTAGTCATTCCCTATTCCCAAGACATGGGATGCCCCATGAAAATAATGGGATGCCTTAATTCCCTCACCAGAGAGGATTTCCCCTACTCTTGACATTGTTCTGCAACCATTTTGTGTTCTAGAACTACTTATGGCTTTATTATCATCCTTATGGGATTCATAGTGATGCATGGACTTCCCTTCTTCAAGCCCATCCACAAAATTATCAACCATTTGGCCACATTTATTGTCCCAACATCATGACCTTAAAATATTTGTGGTTAATCTCAATATGTTGGTGTTTAATGTGATCTTCCTTGGATATTTTCATATTGGGTTTTACCTCTCCCATATTACATATATACCCTTGAGACCAAAATTGTCCCGGATTCCAAGCATCATAACTTTAAACTGTTTTCCACCATTGCCCTGGACCAAGTATTATGACATTATACAAAGTGTAATTTGTTTCCTGATATTTCTATGGTTCATTGGTTGGAAATCCATCCCTTCACATTGGGTTATACCTCTTTAATTCTATGAAACATCCCTCAAAACAAACTTTCTCAGTATTCAAAGCATCATGACTTTAAACTTTTCACCAATAGTCCAATCATTATGACTTTAAAATATTTTCCATGGTCTAGGATGTATGACTTTAAATGTAATGAGCTAAAATTTTATCAATGAAAATACCATTATTATAATTATTTTATATTTTATGAACCACATTAAATAACATATAGAACAAAATAAAAACTTTATAAATTAATAATGATTGAAATAATATGTTTTTATAGAAATTAAGAAATCTATTCCAATGGAATAGTAACATGACATATGGAATAGTAATGTGACCATTAAGAATAGTTACCTGACCAATATAATAGTAATCTCACCTATGAAATTATACATAAAATTTTGGCATCTTATAAATAAAAATATGACACAATTATATCATAGAATAAATAAATAAATTTTTTGAAAATGATAAATTAAGTGTTAGTATTTTTATAAAACATAAATATTTATTTACAATTTTATAATTAATATAATAATTTAAAAGAAAATTTATTTTCATTAAATAGATTCATAAATTTTTATTTTTTGTCTTATGATCATAAATAATTTTATGAGACCTTAATTAATTTTTTAAAGTGTTATAAAATCAACTATAATTTTAAAATTTGTATTTTTCGAGTAAATGATTTTTTTAATTAAAAATTAAATTTATCATATTTAGAAAATTATTTTCATAAAATGGACTAAATTTTTGAATTATAAACATTTAAAAATGGTTAAGGTATGTTTTTGAGATTTTTCTAAAATAATTGAATTTTTTGTGAATAGTTAAATAATGTAATTTACGGTATATGGTAAATAAATGCATTTTTGAGTCATGCTTGAGTCATGGATGATGTAAGTGGACATTATTTCGAACTCACATTAATTAATTACTGTATTTAGTCATAATAATCTATACTATTAAAATTCTTGATCCAAAATAATAAACTAATGAATAAAATAATCAAAAAACACCCCTCTCCTCCACTACAAATTCCACCCCTCGCCACCTCTTTTCCACACACCTATACAGCCTTTAACCATGGAAACATTCTACTAAAACCTATTCCCAATCCTCTTCCTCACATATAGGATCCTTTGGTCTCAATAAAAGATATAACTAAGGGGCCTCAAGGAGGTTCTCTAAGAGAATAATAAAAGAGGTAAAAACCTCCTTCCTTTTCTTTTAATTTCTTTTCAATTTATTTTATTTTCTTATTATATCCTCACCTCCCCTTATCAAAGTGGAATGGTAACTCAAGTATTTCAAATATACTATAATTTTATTATTTCAAAGGAATAATCAATCATCATTTATTTAGCCTCCCCTTTTTTTCTAAAAATGATAGCATCGTCTGTGATGTGTTAATTTATCGCATTCAAGGATGAAGGGTTTTCAATTTCCTTTACCGCCATCAATTTTGGTCAAATTTTTTTATTATTATTAAAACAGATTATAATATGTGTATTATATATTATTTAATGTTCTGAAACCAGTATATTTATATAATATTAAATAATATAACAAAACTAGTTCGTGATGATTGAGAAACTTCCAAATTAATCTAAATGATTAGCATTAGCATTTTATATAATGATTCATCCTACTACCATATAAAAAAATAATATATCAAAAAAAACTTTTTTAAGTTCATTAATAACATATAATATATGTTCTATACAACTATTGTAACACCCCGATCTTCCACGATACGCTTCTCATTCAATAATGCAATAGCTTGCATTGTACGCAAGTTCGAGTTCTAACACACCACAACTAATCAAAGTAGCCGTTATGAATAGTAATAACCACCTTTTAAATTTATAGAAATTTTATATTTCAAAATGGACTTCATTTTTGTATTCCTAATATTGAAATTAGCCTATGTTGAATTTTTTGTAATTTTCCGAGAACTTCCAAATTTTTATGAATAGTGAAAAATACTAAAAACAACTTTTTTAATAAAAATGATTAATAGTGATAAATTAAACTATTTAGTGGTTTTAAAGTATAATTGGAATATATTTTTATCATTTTATCTAATGGTGGTCATTAGAATTAATTTGACATTGAAATTGGACATAAACAATTGCCAATCTTTTGATATAAATTGTTTCTTAAAAACACGCTATTTGTTGTAACAGCGGGAATTAATTATAAAATTAATTAATACAACTTATATGTTTGGAATTTTGTAAAATAGACATCATTTTTGAATTCGGAATATCAATTATATCTTAGGGTGAAATTTTGGCCTTATTCTGAAAAACTTCAATTTTTGATGAATAGTGAAACCACTAAGTGGTTGTTAAAAACTGATTTTTCATTTAAATGAAATATTACCACTTCTGTGATTTGATTTTCAAAAATCCGACATACATGGTTGTCATTAAGAAGTAAAATGTGGTTCAATGAGATTAAAATAATTTTTTGGTGAATAGTAACTTTTAAGTTCTTAATCGCGATTAGAGGTAATTAGTGTAGTTTAAGGTACAAATAATGTTTTTATAATATGAGATGAGCATGACACTTGTCCTACTCCTATTGGATGAGGAGATTTCAAAACCTTATCACCTTAGCCTCGAATTATATAATTGTGGGACCTTTAGAATCCGAAAAGCATTGTGAAATAATGTAACATTTCAATCTTTCCAAAAGTGCCCCTCCTCTCCACTTATAAAAGGCCCCCACCTCTCCCACCTCATTTACACTTTCAAGCCATTTGGCTCGGCCAACCTCTGCCCAAATACTCTCCCAACTTCCCCCTCTTACTCCTAGAAGCCTCACTTTGGGCAGAACTCTTCCCAAGGAAGCCTTTGGCTCAAATCAAAAAGAGTTACCCGATTTTGAGGTAATGTCTTCTCTAATGTTGTTTTGTTTTATTTTTCTTCTCCAACCCCCTAAACTCTTTTTATTAATTTCTTTTGTAACAACACCAGTATCCTCAATATACTAGGATGTTGTTATAAGAAGTATTCGAGCTACACTTACACACACCTACATCTAATGGTTAAAGAACATACGGTTTCTGTGGATGGCGAATTTCTGCCTCACGAAACGATGATTGTTCAACACTCATATAACACCTTCAAAGGTGGCCATTAAGATGTCAATATTTTTATATATGATATATAATATGTTTATGTTTTACTTATGCTTCTGTATTTCTCATTTATGGCATACTTTATGATTTCCATTATGGGTAAAACGCGATAATTTCATTTTAGGAAGTGCGGACTACCGCCCCCTCAAAGTGATTTGAATCGTTAATGCCATATGTGGGATGTATAAAGGATGGAGTAAATGGTATTATACACTATATTATACTGGAATTATATTATACATTTATATCATTATGATTTAGTTCCATTAAATATGAAATTGAAATGAAAGTAGCGTTCATGCGTACGTACGGCTTACCGTCTCCATGAACGGTGCATTTCATTTCTTACCTCTAAATGTTACGTAATATTATAAATGAATGTATATACTGGATATATAATATATATATGACATCTAAATCATGAATATAATTCTGGATATAATGGATATTTCACCACATAAACAACTTGTAATTATAAGAAGCTTATTGTTGACTCAAGTACCAAAGATCGACAAAACGACCGTTATTAACTTAAATAATTACATAATGTTCATATCATTGTAATAAGTGATATAATAAGGATAATGAAATTGAAAATGGTTCTTAATAAGGTATATATTAACTCTAGTTTATTATTCAGGAGGTTAAAGAACGGTTGAGTCAAGTCAGACACGAGGTAAGGGAACTTCTTAACCCAACTTCAATTCTTTGGGTTAATCTCCTACTTTCAAATTACGTCATGATATTATTATGTCATATCTTGTATTTGTACTTTCTTTATGTGTATCTATAGTGAATACACATAATAGATCTATTTTATTTGTAAGGGAACTTCTTAACCCAAATTCCATTCTTTGGGTTAATCTCCTACTTTCAAATTATGTCATGATATTATTATGTCCTATCTTGTATTTTTACATTCTTTATGTGTACCTATAGTGAATACACATAATAGATATATTTTATTTAAAAATTATCTTTTAAAGTACTTCGTCTCAATCTCCTTTCATTGAGGCATATTTGGTTTTATACACAATTTTCATTTATACGGTGTATAAACCCCTTTGACTTTTACGTTTGTACAAAAGGAATCTTTTTATACGAAGCGTTTTGCTAAACGACAAAAGGGAATGTTTTTCTTTCCGTACTTATGCGGCGACAATTACTTCTCCGCCGCCATGACCATTATTTGAGTTTCGGCTTCCTTTACAAGCCATACCTTTTTTTAAAAGAAAAATAAATACAATGTTTTAACTTTCTTTTATTTTGGTATTGAAAATGGTATTAAAAGCATTTTTTTTATATCAATGTGTTGTATTGAAATCTTGTGATTGAAATGTGGAAATGTTATGTTTCCTTTATGCATGTTTTATGTGATACGATTATGTTATGGTTTATGATATGTTTAAACCTATTCATATGAGGAATGCATTGGACTTAATAAGTGACGGGTGGAGCCCGTTATAGCTCCTCGATGCATCGGCAGGTCTCATGAGACAAACTAGTGTCTTGGCACGAGGCCTTGACAAAATCTTATTTGTGGTCTTGGCACGAGGCCTTGACTACCTGGCTATGATAGTCTGGCATTATGCATTCCATCATTATGAAAGTGGTTATTGATATTGCATGTGATTATTCGACCAGTAGAATATCCATGTGAAGAAGTAAATGGCATTATCTCATTTTACTTTTGCCATATTATGTTGATGTTCAAGTTTAAAAGGCTTTTGTTTTAGTTATACATTGCCTTAAATGTTTATGTTTATTTATGAAAGCTTCTGCTATATTGTTAACCTTACTGAGCATCTGAGCTCACCCCTTTCAATGTTTTAATATTTTTCCAGGATGTGAAGAAGTATTTTATGAATGACCTGCAGGGATAGTCCGAAGAGGATAGAAGTGTGGACTATAGAGACTATGTGATTGTAGTTTTTCACTTTATGATGTAATGTAACGTTTACGAATGTATCTAGTGTTTCCAAGGCTACTAAACTAATCGGTCTTTCGAGAATTTATCTTTTGTGATCATGCCAATGTTACGAAGTAACGCACCGGCTCTGGGTAGCTGGGGTCGGGGCGTTACAGTTGGTATCAGAGGCAGTTTAGTACAAACCTTGGAAGCTAGATTTAGATAAACTCTGATTAGAGCACATAGCCCAAAGATAGACTTTGAGGATTAGTATAGAAGAACTTCCTAGAATTTTGGTATTATAGAGATGTTATGAGTTTTCCAAGCAATACATCCCTATCTGGATACGAGCAGGTAGAGGCGGCTCTGGCACAGATGTACCTAGGGGTAAAACCTGAAAACACCGCTTTGAGCTAGACTCGAACGGGAACTGGTGCACGACAACGAGCCTTGCTGCACTCTTGGTTACGACACTCCCGGGGGATATGCTTAGGATAATTCTCATTTTATTTACAAACCACTATGAAGGGTTATGAGTACATACTTCCTCAAAGAAAACATTTCTTTTTATGATTATGGATTATATCCATAAATAGTTCAATTTATGTAAAGTGTTTAACAAGTATGGAATTATGTATTTTGATTCATAAACTAATCTAGTTTATGCCATTGTTTAGAAATGGCACCTAGTGGAAGAAATGGAAACCGTATCAATGCACGAACTCCGTGTAGGGATTTCCCTCCTGCTCAAGATAATAATTGTGGATCTGGAGATACAACTGGTGCTGATCAGCTTCTCACCGTACTGGGACAACTCACGCAGGTTATGAATAATAACCTTACTCGTATGGAGCACCCTGATCCGCAACGTGGAGGATCAATGCTAGACCGTTTCATGAGGCAACAACCACCAACCTTTAATGGGAGTACAAATCCTACTGTATCTGAGCAATGGATAAATTCCTTAGAGAAAATATTCCATGCCTTGGGGAGTAGCGAAAGGGAGAAGGTTGTCATGGCAGTTTACCGTCTCACTGGAGATGCCGATCAGTGGTGGTCGCTGATTCAAAACACAAAGGAAGATGATGACGTATCGAATATGGAATGGAGGGAGTTCAAAGAGATTTTCTTAGAAAAATATTTTCCTCGTGACCATCGAGCAGATATGGAAAGGCAATTTCTGAGTTTGAGGCAGAAGGAGGATGAGAATGTCGCAAAGTATGAGGCTAACTTTACAAGGTTAGCGAGGCATGCTGCCGATTATATACGTAACCCAAGGAGTAAGATTGATCGTTTCTTTGATGGGTTAAAACCATTTCTCCGTCGAGCTTTGGTATCACAATCCTTCTCATCATACGAAGATATTGTCTCGTGTGCTATCAAGACAGAAAAGGAATTCTCTAAGTCTTATGACAACAAAGTAAAGAAAGAGAAGAAGAGAATGGTGGAACAAGAGACAGATAAAGGGAAAAAGGGAAAGAAGGATTTTCCATTATGTGATAATTGTGGGAAGAATCACCCTGGTACTTGCCTAAAAGGAATGGGAGTTTGTTATAAATGTGGAGAAAATGGTCACCAGGCTCGTGATTGCAAGGGAAAGAAAGAGGCTATCAAAGTTGAATGCTACAATTGTAGAGAAATGGGTCATTATGCAAATGAATGTCCTAAGCGTCAGGGAAACTTACCTCAGAAAAGGCCAAGGGATCAAGGACAATCTTATGCTGTTACTACAGTTGAAGCAGAATAACTAATGTATTGGTGCTTTTGGACTCATGGATTATATTCTGGTTATTAGAATAATGTGATATATATATAAGGATTGTATTGCCGTACTTGTTGATTTCAGTAAGGTTTTAATATGATTAAGGTAATCATATTTTTAGTATGTGATAATAAGAGAAACTTTTCTTTGTTTGGGGAATCTGATGTTACAATTGATTTTGGAATTTAGAGACCTTTTAGAGAAAGTCTGGATGAAGGTATTTTGGATAACTATAAAGGTTGGAGTGGATTAAGTTGAACTTTGGATAGTATTGTTTAAGGTTAAAACATTTATGAAGATTATTTTTGGAATAGTATGGTACTATATTTTTAGGAAAAGGACAACCTGCAGGGTGGGGCATAACCCGTCGCGTCGGACAAAGCTGCAGGAATCGAACCCACAATCATAGTGCGACAGGCCTTTATTTCCTACCACTAGCCTACAGGAAGTCCCTGGTTATTACAAAATAATTTTACTAATCTAAATTGTATGTGTTAACATTTGGAACCTTATACAATTAGGAAAAGTATAATATTTTTGGGTTCTATTATCTTTTTGAGTGAAAGGTGAGTTGAAGGTTGAAACTCTAATTGTCAAGCATAAGTATATATATACCTATCTCTTATTCAATGAATAAATTAATTCTTAAACATTAGTAAAGGGATATTAAAACAAAAAAAGGTGTTATCCTAATACCTTATGTCTTGTTGAACTGATGATATTTTAAATCAACATAGATTGAAGGCTTTGAGGCCCTCAATTTGACAGTTGATTGTGATTGATGACCCCAATATCTCCCTACAAATATTTACATTTTTCCTCCAATTATATGTCGCTAATTGCCACCAATGTTCTCCTTATCGAGATCATAATTTGGTGGTGACTTTCTTATTTCCATTTCCCTCTTATTAAGGCTAAATTTTATTAATCTTATTTCCGATGTGGGTTTTCCACAAAGGTATTTTCTATTTTCAACCTTTTATTATCAAAGAAAAATTTCAAATTGCGAGGACGCAATTTATTGAAGGAGAGGAGATTGTAACACCCCGAGCTTCCACGATACGCTTCTCATTCAATAATGCAATAGCTTGCATTGTACGCAATTTCGAGTTCTAACACACCATAACTAATCAAAGTAGCCGTTATGAATAGTAATAACCACCTTTTAAATTTATAGAAATTTTATATTTAAAATTGGACTTCATTTTTGTATTCCTAATATTGAAATTAGCCTATGTTGAATTTTTTGTAATTTTCCGAGAACTTCCAAATTTTTATGAATAGTGAAAAATACTTAAAACAACTTTTTTAATAAAAATGATTAACAGTGATAAATTATACTATTTAGTGGTTTTAAAGTATAATTGGAATATATTTTTATCATTTTATCTAATGGTGGTCATTAGAATTAATTTGACATTGAAATTGGACATAAACAATTGCCAATCTTTTGATATAAATTGTTTCTTAAAAACACGCTATTTGTTGTAACAGCGGGAATTAATTAATACAACTTATATGTTTGGAATTTTGTAAAATAGACATCATTTTTGAATTCGGAATATCAATTATATCTTAGGGTGAAATTTTGGCCTTATTCTGAAAAACTTCAATTTTTGATGAATAGTGAAACCACTAAGTGGTTGTTAAAAACTGATTTTTCATTTAAATGAAATATTACCACTTCTGTGATTTGATTTTCAAAAATCCGACATACATGGTTGTCATTAAGAAGTAAAATGTGGTTCAATGAGATTAAAATAATTTTTTGGTGAATAGTAACTTTTAAGTTCTTAATCGCGATTAGAGGTAATTAGTGTAGTTTAAGGTACAAATAATGTTTTTATAATATGAGATGAGCATGAAACTTGTCCTAATCCTATTGGATGAGGAGATTTTGAAACCTTATCACCTTATCCTCGAATTATATAATTGTGGGACCTTTAGAATTTGAAAAGCATTGTGAAATAATGTAACATTTCAATCTTTCCAAAAGTGCCCCTCCTCTCCACTTATAAAAGGCCCCCACCTCTCCCACCTCATTTACACTTTCAAGCCATTTGGCTCGGCCAACCTCTTCCCAAATACTCTCCCAACTTCCCCCTCTTACTCCTAGAATCCTCACTTTGGGCAGAACTCTTCCCAAGGAAGCCTTTGGCTCAAATCAAAAAGAGTTACCCGATTTTGAGGTAATGTCTTCTCTAATGTTGTTTTGTTTTATTTTTCTTCTCCAACCCCCTAAACTCTTTTTATTAATTTCTTTTGTAACAACACCAGTATCCTCAATATACTAGGATGTTGTTATAAGAAGTATTCGAGCTACACTTACACACACCTACATCTAATGGTTAAAGAACATACGGTTTCTGTGGATGGCGAATTTCTGCCTCACGAAATGATGATTGTTCAACACTCATATAACACCTTCAAAGGTGGCCATTAAGATGTCAATATTTTTATATATGATATATAATATGTTTATGTTTTACTTATGCTTCTGTATTTCTCATTTATGGCATACTTTATGATTTCCATTATGGGTAAAACGCGATAATTTCATTTTAGGAAGTGCGGACTACCGCCCCCTCAAAGTGATTTGAATCGTAAATGCCATATGTGGGATGTATAAAGGATGGAGTAAATGGTATTATACACTATATTATACTGGAATTATATTATACATTTATATCATTATGATTTAGTTCCATTAAATATGAAATTGAAATGAAAGTAGCGTTCATGCGTACGTACGGCTTACCGTCTCCATGAACGGTGCATTTCATTTCTTACCTCTAAATGTTACGTAATATTATAAATGAATGTATATACTGGATATATAAGATATATATGACCTCTAAATCATGAATATAATTCTGGATATAATGGATATTTCACCACATAAACAACTTGTAATTATAAGAAGCTTATTGTTGACTCAAGTACCAAAGATCGACAAAACGACTGTTATTAACTTAAATAATTACATAATGTTCTTATCATTGTAATAAGTGATATAATAAGGATAATGAAATTGAAAATGGTTCTTAATAAGGTATATATTAACTCTAGTTTATTATTCAGGAGGTTAAAGAACGGTTGAGTCAAGTCAGACACGAGGTAAGGGAACTTCTTAACCCAACTTCAATTCTTTGGGTTAATCTCCTACTTTCAAATTACGTCATGATATTATTATGTCATATCTTGTATTTGTACTTTCTTTATGTGTATCTATAGTGAATACACATAATAGATCTATTTTATTTGTAAGGTAACTTCTTAACCCAACTTCCATTCTTTGGGTTAATCTCCTACTTTCAAATTATGTCATGATATTATTATGTCCTATCTTGTATTTTTACATTCTTTATGTGTACCTATAGTGAATACACATAATAGATATATTTTATTTAAAAATTATCTTTTAAAGTACTTCGTCTCAATCTCCTTTCATTGAGGCATATTTGGTTTTATACACAATTTTCATTTATACGGTGTATAAACCCCTTTGACTTTTACGTTTGTACAAAAGGAATCTTTTTATACGAAGCGTTTTGCTAAACGACAAAAGGGAATGTTTTTCTTTCCGTACTTATGTGGCGACAATGACTTCTCCGCCGCCGTGACCATTATTTGAGTTTCGGCTTCCTTTACAAGCCATACCTTTTTTTAAAAGAAAAATAAATACAATGTTTTAACTTTCATTTATTTTGGTATTGAAAATGGTATTAAAAGCATTTTTTTTATATCAATGTGTTGTATTGAAATCTTGTGATTGAAATGTGGAAATGTTATGTTTCCTTTATGCATGTTTTATGTGATACGATTATGTTATGGTTTATGATATGTTTAAACTTATTCATATGAGGAATGCATTGGACTTAATAAGTGACGGGTGGAGCCCGCTATAGCTCCTCGATGCATCGGCAGGTCTCATGAGACAAACTAGTGTCTTGGCACGAGGCCTTGACAAAATCTTATTTGTGGTCTTGGCACGAGGCCTTGACTACGTGGCTATGATAGTCTGGCATTATGCATTCCATCATTATGAAAGTGGTTATTTATAATTGGAATATATTTTTACCATTTTATCCAATGGTGGTCATTAGAATTAATTTGACATTGAAATTGGACATAAATAATTGCCAATCTTTTGATATAAATTGTTTCTTAAAAACACGCTATTTGTTGTGACAGCGGGAATTAATTATAAAATTAATTAATTCAACTTATATGTTTGGAATTTTGTAAAATAGACATCATTTTTGAATTCGGAATATCAATTATAGCTTAGGGTGAAATTTTGGCCTTATTCTGAAAAACTTCAATTTTTGATGAATAGTGAAACCACTAAGTGGTTGTTAAAAACTGATTTTTTTCGTTAAAATGAAATATTACCACTTCTGTGATTTGATTTTCAAAAATCCGACATACATGGTTGTCATTAAGAAGTAAAATTTGGTTCAATGAGATTAAAATAATTTTTTTGGTGAATAGTAACTTTTAAGTTCTTAATCGCGATTAGAGTTAATTAGTGTAGTTTAAGGTAAAAACAATGTTTTAATAATATGATATGAGCTTGACACTTGTCATACTCCTATTTGATGAGTCATGGCCGACCAAGACAACCCATGGGTCAACTTGGGGACCCCATGGAGCCACTTTAGTTGGAAAATGACATAAATACCTTTTATTTAATGTTAAAGTAAAAAAATGACACAAACATGAGTTGTTTTACTAAAACTGTTTTTAAGTGGGGTTACACAAGTCCAAATTTTGATTATAAATATTCATTAGAAAGCTAAAAAGATTTCCTACATAATAGTATTTTGTTTATAATTTTTAGACATTAAATAAATTAAATTATTTATGACATCATGATGATGCAGTGATGACCTCATTATTTAACGATTTAAATAAAATGAGAAGATAATGAAAAATCCAAGGCTTACACTTGTCCAAAGCCTATTGGATGAAGATATTTCGAAACCCTATCACCTTAGCCTCTAATTATATAAGTTTGGGACCTTTAGAATCCGAAAAGCATTGTGAAATAATGTAACATTTCAATCTTTCCAAAAGTGCCCCTCCTCTCCACTTATAAAAGACCCCCACCTCTCCCACCTCATTTACACTTTCAAGCCATTTGGCTCGGCCAACCTCTGCCCAAATACTCTCCCAACATTCCTCCCTTACTCATAGAAGCCTCACTTTGGGCAGAACTCTTCCCAAGGAAGCCTTTGGCTCAAATCAAAAAGAGTTACCCGATTTTGAGGGGGTTAAAGAACGGTTGAGTCAAGTCAGACACGAGGTAAGGGAACTTCTTAACCCAGCTTCCATTATTTGGGTTAATCTCCTACTTTCCAATTATGTCATGATATTATTATGTATTATTTTGTATTTTTACTTTCTTTATGTGAACCTATAGTGAATACACATAATAGATCTATTTTATTTTAAAAATGGTCTTTTTAAGGACTTCGTCTCAATCTCCTTTCATTGAGGCATATTTCGTTTTATACACAACTTTATTTTATACGGTGTATAAACCCCTTTGACTTTTACGTTTATTCAAAAGGAATCTTTTTTATACGAAGCGTTTTACTAAATGACAAAAAGGGAATGTTTTTCTTTCCGTACTTATGCGGCGACAACGACTTCTCCGCCGCCGTGACCATTCTTTGAGTTTCGGCTTCCTCTACAAGCCATCATATTTTTTAATGAAAAATAAATACAAAGTTTTAACTTTCTTTTATTTTGGTATTGAAAATGGTTTTGAAAGCATTTTTATTATATCAATGTGTTGTATTTATATCTTGTGATTGAAATGTGGAAATGTTATGTTTCCTTTATGCATGTTTTATGTGATACGATTATGTTATGGTTTATGATATGTTTAAACCTATTCATATGAGGAATGCATTGGACTTAATAAGTGACGGGTGGAGCCCGCTATATCTCCTCGATGCATCGGAAGGTCTCATGAGACAAACTAGTGTCTTGGCACGAGGCCTTGACAAAATCTTATTTGTGGTCTTGGCACGAGGCCTTGGCTACGTGGTTATGATAGTCTGGCATTATGCATTCCATCATTATGAAAGTGGTTATTGATATTGCATGTGATTATTCGACCAGTAGAATATCCATGTGAATAAGTAAATGGCATTATCTCATTTTACTTTTGCCATATTATGTTGAAGTTCATGTTTAAAAGGCTTTTGTTTTAGTTATACATTGCCTTAAAAGTTAATGTTTATTTATGAAATCTTCCGCAATATTGTTATCCTTACTGAGCATCTGAGCTCACCCCTTTCAATGTTTTAATATTTTCCAGGATGTGAAGAAGTATTTTATGAATGACCTGCAGGGATAGTCCGAAGAGGATAGAAGTGTGGACTATAGAGACTATGTTATTATAGTTTTTCACTTTGTGATGTAATGTAACATTTATGAATGTATCTAGTGTTTCCAAGGCTACTAAACTAATCGGTCTTTCGAGACTTGATCTTTTGTGATCATGCCAATGTTACGAAGTAATGCACCGACTCTGGGTAGCTGGGGTCGGGGCGTTACAGTTGGTATCAGAGGCAGTTTAGTACTAACCTTGGAAGCTAGATTTAGACAAACTCTGATTAGAGCACGTAGACCTAAGATGGACTTTGAGGATTAGTATAGAAGAACTTCCTAGAATTTTGGTATTATAGAGATGTTATGAGTTTTCCGAGCAATACATCCCTTTCTGGATACGAGCAGGTAGTGGCGGCTCTGGCACAGATGTACCTAGGGGTAAAACCCGAAAACACCACTTTGAGCTAGACTCAAACGGGAACTGGTGCACGACAACGGGCCTTGCTGTACTCTTGGTTACGACACTCCCGGGGGATATGCTTAGGATAATTCTCATTTTATTTACAAACCACTATGAAGGGTTATGAGCATATACTTCCTCAAAGGAAACATTTCTTTTTATGATTATGGATTATATCCATAAATAGTTCAATTTATGTAAAGTATTTTACAAATATGGAATTATGTATTTTATTTCATAAACTAATCTAGTTTATGGCATTGTTTAGAAATGGCACCTAGTGGAAGGAATAGAAACCATATCAATGCACGCACTCCGTGTAGGGATTGCCCTCCTGCCCAAGATAATTATCGTGGAGCTAGTGATACAACTGGTGCTGATCAGCTTCTCACCGTACTGGGACAACTCATGCAGGTTATGAATAATAACCTTACTCGTATGGAGCACCCTGATCCGCAACGTGGAGGATCAATGTTAGACCGCTTCATGAGGCAACAACCACCAACCTTCAATGGGAGTACAAATCCTATAGTAGCTGAGCAATGGATAAATTCCTTAGAGAAAATATTCCATGCCTTGGGGAGTAGTGAAAGGGAGAAGGTTGTCATGGCAGTTTACCGCCTCACTGGAGATGTCGATCAGTGGTGGTCGCTGATTCAAAACACAAAGGAAGATGATGACGTATCGAATATGGAATGGAGGGAGTTCAAAGAGCTTTTCTTAGAAAAATACTTTCCTCGTGACCATCGAGCAGATATGGAAAGGCAATTTCTGAGTCTGAGGCAGAAGGAGGATGAGAATGTCGCAAAGTATGAGGCTAACTTTACAAGGTTAGCAAGGTATGCTGCAGATTACATACGTAACCCAAGGAGTAAGATTGATCGTTTCTTTGATGGGTTAAAACCATTTCTCCGTCGAGCTTTGGTATCACAATCCTTCTCATCATACGAAGATATTGTCTCGTGTGCTATCAAGACAGAAAAGGAATTCTCTAAGTCTTATGACAACAAAGTAAAGCAAGAGAAGAAGAGAACGGGGGAACAAGAGACAGATAAAGGGAAAAAGGGAAAGAAGGATTTTCCATTATGTGATAATTGTGGGATGAATCACCCTGGTACTTGCCTAAAAGGAATGGGAGTTTGTTATAAATGTGGAGAAAAGGGTCACCAGGCTCGTGATTGCAAGGGAAAGAAAGAGGCTGTCAAAGTTGAATGCTACAATTGTAGAGAAATGGGTCATTATGCAAATGAATGCCCTAAGCGTCAGGGAAACTTACCTCAGAAAAGGCCAAGGGATCAAGGACAATCTTATGCTGTTACTACAGTTGAAGCAGAATAACTAATGTATTGGTGCTTTTGGACTCAGGGATTATATTCTGGTTATAAGAATAATGTAATATATATATATATGGATTGTACTGCAGTACTTTTTGATTTCAGTAAGGTTTTAATATGATTAAGGTAATCATATTTTTAGTATGTGACAATAAGAGAAACTTTTCTTTGTTTGGGGAATCTGATGTTACAATTGATTTTGGAATTTAGAGACCTTTTAGAGAAAGTCTGGATGAAGGTATTTTGGATAACTATAAATGTTGGAGTGGATTAAGTTGAACTTTGGATAGTATTGTTTAAGGTTAAAATATTTATGAAGATTATTTTTGGAATAGTATAGTACTATATTTTTAGGAAAAGGACAACCTGCAGGGTGGGGAATAACCCGTCGCGTCGGACACAGCTGCAGGAATCGAACCCACAACCATAGTGCGACAAGCCTTTATTTCCTACCACTAGCCTACAGGAAGTCCCTGGTTATTACAAAATAGTTTTACTAATCTAAATGGTATGTGTTAACATTTTGAACCTTATACAATTAGGATAAATAGAATATTTTTGAGTTCTGTTATCATTTGGAGTAAAAGTTGGGTTTGTGGTAAAAATTTATTAACGAATGAAAGTATACATAACAAGTATGTATATTCCCTTACGTTCTTAGTAAATCTCATAAATAAATTCCTCAACATTATAAAAGGTCACTTAAAACAAAAATGTTGTCGGTTAACTTTTCCAACTGGGGATTCAATGACCGTTTAACCAATCACAAGTTTGTGATTTTCTTATGGTTAAACTTTCTCCTAATCCTGTTTTCTATAACTCTCCATCAGACCTTGATGGTTTTTTTTTCTTCCATATCCATATTTTCATAGAATCCTAGAATGGGCTATATCGGGTGACCTTTGTACTTATCCTGCTTTCTTTTAATGTTATATATTTATTAACCTTATTTCTGATGTGGGTTTTCCACAAAGGTATTTTCTATTTTCAACCTTTTATTATCAAAGAAAAATTTCAAATTGCGAGGACGCAATTTATTGAAGGAGGGGAGAATGTAACACCCCGAGCTTCCATGATACGCTTCTCATTCAATAATGCAATGGCTTGCATTGTACGCAACTTCGAGTTCTAAAACACCGCGACTAATCAAAGTAGCCGTTATGAATAGTAATAACCACTTTTTAAAATTATAGAAATTTTATATTTCAAAATGGACTTCATTTTTGGATTCGGAATATCGAAATTAGCCTATGTTGAATTTTTTATATTTTTCTGAGAACTTCTAATTTTTTATGAATAGTGAAAAATACTTAAAAACAACTTTTTTAATAAAAATAATTAACAGTGATAAATTATACTATTTAGTGGTTTTAAAGTATAATTGGAATATATTTTTACCATTTTATCCAATGGTGGTCATTAGAATTAATTTGACATTGAAATTGGACATAAATAATTGCCAATCTTTTGATATAAATTGTTTCTTAAAAACACGCTATTTGTTGTGACAGCGGGAATTAATTATAAAATTAATTAATTCAACTTATATGTTTGGAATTTTGTAAAATAGACATCATTTTTGAATTCGGAATATCAATTATAGCTTAGGGTGAAATTTTGGCCTTATTCTGAAAAACTTCAATTTTTGATGAATAGTGAAACCACTAAGTGGTTGTTAAAAACTGATTTTTTTCGTTAAAATGAAATATTACCACTTCTGTGATTTGATTTTCAAAAATCCGACATACATGGTTGTCATTATGAAGTAAAATTTGGTTCAATGAGATTAAAATAATTTTTTTGGTGAATAGTAACTTTTAAGTTCTTAATCGCGATTAGAGTTAATTAGTGTAGTTTAAGGTAAAAACAATGTTTTAATAATATGATATGAGCTTGACACTTGTCATACTCCTATTTGATGAGTCATGGCCGACCAAGACAACCCATGGGTCAACTTGGGGACCCCATGGAGCCACTTTAGTTGGAAAATGACATAAATACCTTTTATTTAATGTTAAAGTAAAAAAATGACACAAACATGAGTTGTTTTACTAAAACTGTTTTTAAGTGGGGTTACACAAGTCCAAATTTTGATTATAAATATTCATTAGAAAGATAAAAAGATTTACTACATCATAGTATTTTGTTTATAATTTTTAGACATTAAATAAATTAAATTATTTATGACATCATGATGATGCAGTGATGACCTCATTATTTAACGATTTAAATAAAATGAGAAGATAATGCAAAATCCAAGGCTTACACTTGTCCAAAGCCTATTGGATGAAGATATTTCGAAACCCTATCACCTTAGCCTCTAATTATATAAGTGTGGGACCTTTAGAATCCGAAAAGCATTGTGAAATAATGTAACATTTCAATCTTTCCAAAAGTGCCCCTCCTCTCCACTTATAAAAGGCCCCCACCTCTCCCACCTCGTTTACACTTTCAAGCCATTTGGCTCAGCCAACCTCTGCCCAAATACTCTACCAACATTCCTCCCTTACTCATAGAAGCCTCACTTTGGGCAGAACTCTTCCCAAGGAAGCCTTTGGCTCAAATCAAAAAGAGTTACCCGATTTTGAGGGGGTTAAAGAACGGTTGAGTCAAGTCAGACACGAGGTAAGGGAACTTCTTAACCCAGCTTCCGTTCTTTGGGTTAATCTCCTACTTTCCAATTATGTCATGATATTATTATGTATTATTTTGTATTTTTACTTTCTTTATGGGTACCTATAGTGAATACACATAATAGATCTATTTTATTTTAAAAATGATCTTTTTAAGGACTTCGTCTCAATCTCCTTTCATTGAGGCATATTTCGTTTTATACACAACTTTATTTTATACGGTGTATAAACCCCTTTGACTTTTACATTTATTCAAAAGGAATCTTTTTTATACGAAGCGTTTTACTAAACGAAAAAAAGGGAATGTTTTTCTTTCCGTACTTATGCGGCGACAACGACTTCTCCGCCGCCGTGACCATTATTTGAGTTTCGGCTTCCTCTACAAGCCATCATTTTTTTTAATGAAAAATAAATACAAAGTTTTAACTTTCTTTTATTTTGGTATTGAAACTGGTTTTGAAAGCATTTTTATTATATCAATGTGTTGTATTTATATCTTGTGATTGAAATGTGGAAATGTTATGTTTCCTTTATGCATGTTTTATGTGATACGATTATGTTATGGTTTATGATATGTTTAAACCTATTCATATGAGGAATGCATTGGACTTAATAAGTGACGGGTGGAGCCCGCTATAGCTCCTCGATGCATCGGCAGGTCTCATGAGACAAACTAGTGTCTTGGCACGAGGCCTTGACAAAATCTTATTTGTGGTCTTGGCACGAGGCCTTGGCTACGTGGTTATGATAGTCTGGCATTATGCATTCCATCATTATGAAAGTGGTTATTGATATTGCATGTGATTATTCGACCAGTAGAATATCCATGTGAATAAGTAAATGGCATTATCTCATTTTACTTTTGCCATATTATGTTGAAGTTCATGTTTAAAAGGCTTTTGTTTTAGTTATACATTGCCTTAAAAGTTAATGTTTATTTATGAAAGCTTCCGCAATATTGTTATCCTTCCTGAGCATCTGAGCTCACCCCTTTCAATGTTTTAATATTTTCCAGGATGTGAAGAAGTATTTTATGAATGACCTGCAGGGATAGTCCGAAGAGGATAGAAGTGTGGACTATGGAGACTATGTTATTATAGTTTTTCACTTTGTGATGTAATGTAACATTTATGAATGTATCTAGTGTTTCCAAGGCTACTAAACTAATCGGTCTTTCGAGACTTGATCTTTTGTGATCATGCCAATGTTACGAAGTAATGCACCGACTCTGGGTAGCTGGGGTCGTTTTTCATTCGGGTCACGTTTTCTATCTCTTTACACTAATTTAAATCTACATTATTTTTATAAAATTATTCTATATTCTGTTTATATGTTCCAAAATCATGTATCTAGATTATTTAATCCTTATTTTTTAGGGATATACATGTTTTTATATAGTTCCCTTCTCAAACCATCCCGATGAGAAAGCCCGATTAAAGGGAACTTCCTGAATTCTCACCCATTTTTAAGTGCACAACATAATCTATTTTAAGCCACAATTATTTTTAAAAAATCACTTATTTAATCATGAAAAACTATCTTGGTTCATTTTTTGTTTTATAAAAACAAATATTCCTTCTTTGTTTTAAATAATCTTGTTAATTTTCCCTTAAACCGCACTAAAATGTTTTATTTCTATAGATTCTTAAACACTCTTATTGTGTGTTTTCAATTCAATTTGACATCACTTATCGTAATATATGCTTTTTTTTATGAATGTATATTTGTGATTTTAATCCATTCTTTCAGGGATTTAAGTATGATATTCCCTTTTCATGTTACTTTTTACATGATTATGATACCCAATTAATTCCATGGGTAAACCATATGTTTATGTTGATTCCTTATGTATGATTATTCTTGTGGCACACATATTAATGAACATGTTATTATTGATATTCCTAAATATAGATCCAATGTATTGGGTAATGTTTAGTCTCATGATATGTCATGTGAAATGGTCTTTGTGGTTAGCATTGACCCGTGCTCCTTATGCAACGGTCTTTGTAGATAGCCTTGATTCATGCTACCCCATGTGCAATGTGTAGATACCCGAAGCTTGACGTACATGGACATTACCTTAATTTTGAGGAATACTTAATACATAACAAAAATAGACACAGAAGGACCGTAATAGTTTAGTGTCTTTGGAAACTTGGAACGTAATCTTCTAATCGTGGTGAAAGATCTTCAACATCACCCATAAAGATCTTCCCCTTTTGTTTTCTTACCTAAAACCTTTCTTTATATCATGGGGAAAAGAAAAAATATAAAGGGTGATCGCAAATGCTCAGTAAGGGTAATCATGGATAAAATAAAACAAATCATATACATTTGAACTTAAAAACATGAACATAATGTTTAAACATAAAAATATTGAGCAATGACATAAAACATGGCATTACATAAGGAATAGATCATAAAGAAACATTAACCATGATAAAATAGAATGGGAATAAAACATGTAATTGTGGAAACCATTCAGAACATGTTATTATTTCTATAGTAGTCAAGGCATTGCTGCCAAGACCATCTTAGTGGACAAAGTCCCTTTCTTAATCGAGTTCACTCCTCGTTTCAGTCCTGTAATACTGAACTGGATTAACTTACCATTCCATCCATTTCTATCTCATGAGATATAAATATTTACCCAATGCATTGGAGTGAGATATAGTTCACACCCA
Organism: Viscum album; assembly: GCA_963277665.1. Taxonomy (NCBI): domain Eukaryota; kingdom Viridiplantae; phylum Streptophyta; class Magnoliopsida; order Santalales; family Viscaceae; genus Viscum; species Viscum album. The sequence goes on along the minus strand of OY728123.1, from coordinate 2,055,768,657 downwards.
TCTCATAATTAAATCATTCTTACTTGTGCCAAAAAATAAACTTAAAACATTCACCATAACCCAAAGAATAAAATGGGTTTCATAAAGATCATACCATCATCACATAATCCATATAAAACAAATGGATATTTCATCATAAGAAAAGTGAAACCATGTAAATCATAGAGACATTATACATGAAACATACACATATGAAGTAAATTCATCTTTGATGGAAAATGGTTTTGATAAAACACTTGAAATGAATTCTTAAGGAAAATATCCTTTATTCTTCAAAATCATTTTCGTTTCAAAAAATTCCATGTAATTTTAAATGAAAAGTATTTTGTTGAAAATATTCATGAAATATTTTGGAGTAAGCTTCATGAAAATAAGGCTTTATAAAACCGTAAAAATCCGTTCACACCGTATAAGTTAAAAATAACATTTTTCTCGAACTTTTGTTGGAAAAGTCAAAAAGTACCTTATATGGTAAACAAAAGAAAGATTCCTTCCATACGATGTGGTAAAAGTAGAAAAGGGTAAAAATATATTTAAACATACATGGAAGAAAAGTAAACATTTTATGAAAACATTTTGAGAACATATGGACATGGATAATAATCATAACCCCAGTAAATACTTACAAATAAACAGTCTCGGATAAGAATGAGATTAGAATAATTATCCCTTACCTTAGGTCTGATATGCTTCGTACGTATCCGAACCTCCTGTATAATTATTTAAATAATTTCATTGACTTATTACAGAATCATATTCATTGTTATGATATCATATATGGTTCACATATGACTTTATATTACCCGTTCTTTTGTAAATTCTATGTTAAAGAGCGTTTTGGGTAAAATCGTTTCATTGGGCGTCCGTGTTTTGACTCGTAATTATTCGTATGATTACTTAGATCATGATTAATTAATTCCAGAATATAAAACATGATTTATATATAATATATATTCATAATACACATATATATAATAAATCGATAAATAGAAATAAATACATCGTTCATGGAGACTGTAGGTCGCAGGTACGCATGAACGTTGTTTTCGTTTCCTCATTGAATTGAATGGAATTAACTGGATGACATACATATATATATACATAAATCCAGTCTCATTATTATTTCATATATTTAATTATTACTTATTATATATACTTTATAATCATTAATGAATGGTTAATCATTGAGAATGAATCTCATCGTGTCGTGGAGACGGTAGTCCATACGTACGCACGAGCGATGATATCATTCCCATAATTATTGAATTGAATTGTATTGGATGATACAATATATAAGAATCAGTATGATGTTATAATAACTATGTATAGTTATTCTTTACACCATTATACCCATCCAAGTAAGGTGGTGTTGGAAAAATAGATTACACCACGGCCTGGAGACGGTATTCCGTACGTACGCACGCGCGGTGATTTCTTTTTCCATAGGATGGATAGAAACTGAAATGGGGTTTTTTCATATTTATAATAACATATCATTATATTAGTGATACTGATGTTATTACTTTATAATGAAACAACTAAATAAGAAGAAGTTGAAGAAGAAATAAGCTTGAAATAATCGGTAGAAGAGATTACCTCTTCTTCGACGCACCTCCTTTAAACTTATTCTTAGGGCACTAGGGTTGGTCTTTTGAGAATACCAGTACCTCTATAAGGTTTATAGGTAAGTGGGGAAGTGAAATTGTCAGGTTTTGGCCGAGCTTTAAGGCTCAAATTGGTGTGAGGAGGAGAGGGAGGAGGTGCCCTTTTATAAGAGAGGAGAGGGGCACCTTTGGAATTATAAGAAATATTAATTTATAATAAATTCCAAACCCACTTAAAAACCTCCAAAAATGACTCATATTCAAATATTAGATGATATAGGTTTGTAATACAATCAACCAATAAAATTTAGACATGTAGGGAATTTATTTTAAACATTATCAACTTGATTTATCCTTATTTAATCTATTAAATTTTATTTAAGGTAATAAGATTCTAAATTTTAAATTGTTATAAATAATTAATTATGTGATGTGAATTATCCATAATTAGATATTTTATTACATTTTAGAATATATAAATTTAAATTTATAATTTATATATATTTTTGTGATTTTTAAACAATTTAATAATATGTTATTTTTATAAAATAACAATAGTGTCAATTTTGACACTATTCATTTATTTGAATTTAAATAAAATCCACACAGAGGATATATTAGAACTAAAATATTTAATAGGTTCCTAACATGTCATAGTAATCTAGAAAATTAGTGGAGAACATTAAATAGTTCATATAATATTTATTTTACTATTTGTAAAATCATTTATTTGATATTTCTCTTAATAAAATAATTACTACAACATTTTTGTATAATTATTAAATATACTTATGTGTTGCATAAAAATTAAAAATAAAATACTAGGATGAAGATAAATCTTATATCTTTCATAAGAATACATTTAGTTAGATATATCTTCTAAAACACCCAAATTTTAAAATGTTATATGTATTAAATTATGAAGGTGACAACTTTGACATCATATAAAATAAAATAATATAAGTGTCATAATCACTTTTACGAGATGCCAAACAGACATATATTCGGTAATTGGATTCTTATGGTGTCTATATACACCACCAATAAGTTTTGGTCAGGTTTGTGCGCCCTTTAATATGTATTACTATTTCAATAAAAAAATATTATTGATTTTTTTACTAAATAAATAATTTCTGCATCATTAATGTATAAACTAATAAAGTAATTAAATAACTCTTAAAAATTACAAATAAATTACCATGATAAATAAAAACATTTTATCTTCCAAATGAGTATTTATAACCAAATTTATATTCTGTATAACCTTATATTAAAAATACATTAATTATTAATGTTTGAGTGAGATATATATTTCACTTTCCTTTAAATAAAATAAACTAAAGGTCTTAATCACCTCCAAGTGGGTTCTAATGGATTCCATTTCGACCCAAATATGACTTAGGACGAAATATAATCATCCAATTGTATTAAGACAAGTGTTAGGGAAATTTTATAATATTATATTTACCCTTAATTACCCGATTTACCTTTTACTAAGGTAAATAAAATTTACCGTAGTTACTATTCATAATGCCCAAAAATAAAAAGTAGTATATTAATATAATTTGGACCCACTGATTCCAAATATGGAATCCATTTTTAAAAATTCAATACACAGAAGTTGCAGAAATTAAATTAAAATTAATCTCGTTGTCGAAAGAAAACGGGTTTTTGTTTAAAACATTACAAAAGATTGAAATGATTTTACCTATGAATTCAATGTAAAATCAATGATAATGACATAAATTATATTAAATGGTAAAAATATATTCTATTTATACTTTAAAACCATTCAATATTATAATTTAACCATATAAATTATTACGATGAAAAAAGTTGTTTTTAATTAAAATATAGCGTGTTTTTACTATTCATTAAAATATAAAAGTTATCAGAAAAATATCAAAACATTATCCAATGTAAATTTTTATATCATGATTCAAAATAAGAAGTTTATTTTGTATAATTTAACTTATAAACTTCTCAAAAATTATATTTAAAATGGGTTCGCCATCAAAAGGCGACAAAACTGCATTTTTTGAAAAATACTTATTTTACCCGAAAAAAATTTATTTTGTTCTCATACCATGTTCTATAAAATGTGTAAGATGAATAATAATGTTATAAAATTAAAAATTTAGTTAATAATATTCATAACGTCTAGTTTATAATAATATTATAACCATATAACGTTGTTTAGTGAAACCCGGTATTGCGTACAACACACGCTATCGAAGAAGGTCGTGATTGCTTGTAATGCAAGCCAAGTCAGAGTTGAGTGTAGTGCATGACTCCTTTGTTGTTGAATATAACAAAATACATTGAATATATATATATATATATATACTCAATGTTTCGTAGAATAAATACTATAACACAAAATGAAATTGTGTGGAACACGATCCAAGAATTGTGTTGCGTATACTGCAAGATAATAAGGTATTGCGTATAGTGCAAGATAATCTTGGTGTAGCATACAACACAAGAAATTAAATAAATTAAAAATAATACTTCTCATAAAATCACAGGTTGTTACATTCTACCCCCCTTAAAATGAATTTCTCCCTCTTAATTCTTCGGGATTATAAATGGTTTTCTACTTGAAAGTTTTTTTAATGGAAACCCACATCATAAAAAGGAATACCAAAACTTGACTTTAAAAACTCAAGTATGAAATGTAACGGTTACACAAATTAACTAATCACTGGGTTTCCACCTAGGAGAACATATGTGAAAATATGGATATGGAAGAGAAATCTAACCGTCATGTTCTGATTGAGAGTGGTAGAGAACATGGCTATGAAAAAGCCAAAAATCACAAAGCCATAAATTTTTGATGATCTAGGGTACCATCTGATTCATCGGATATAAGGGCACTAGGACAACATTTTTGGTTTTCAAGATCATTTCCCTAAATTTGATGAATTAAAAGAAATACTTTCATGATTTTGGTACAATCTCACTATTGTTCGTGAATTGAACAATTTCCACTTCATCTCTTAAAGAAATGAAGTTGAATTTTTTATTCGTGAAGCGTTAGCAGATCATGTGATAGAATGATGGGTCATTCCATCTGTTTCAAACAGAAGGTTAGCAAAAGTTATAAGTCCATCTTATTGTGAGATTAATCGTATATGGTTCCAAAAATGGACTTATACTTTATTTATCATACCTCTTAATAAAATAAAACTAGTTTCTACTAACAAGGGACTTCCTGTCGGCCATTGGTATGCAATAAAGGCCAGTCGTACTTCAGTTGTGGGTTCGATTCCCACAGCCTTGTCTGATGCGATCGGTTGTTGCCCATCCTGCAGGTTGTCCTTTTTCTAAAACTACATTACTATAACATCCCATCAATAATATCAAAAAAAACTTCTATCCTTAAACAATACTAACTTATGTCCAACATAATCCATTACAATCTTTAGGAGTATCCATAATACTACAGTCCACTCTCATAATATAGTGAAAATGATTACCAGAGATTCCATATAACAAACATGTTAATACCATCATTGATCCCCATATATCATAAGATATTTCTTGTTGGTCACATTCCAAACATTTGAAGGCCTTAATCATGTATTCTCTTAAAAAATGAATACCCATTGAATCTTAGTGAAAAAATGAGTGTTGTCAAAAGTTAACTCTTTCCACATACCAAAACCCCCAAATTCTATATACTCAAACCATGATATAACTATTTCCTTATATCAGTCATGAGCTCATGAATACTGTATTTCATTTTCTTATTATCCCTTCATTATGCGCATATCATCTTCTTTCCAAAAATATCTCAATCACTTTCCATGGTTACCGGTACCATAAAATTATTGAAAACCACAATAAACCAATACATAAATATTCCAATATTCCACGATACTATATACAACATTATTTTGGAATCCCATTACATAAACACTTAATCATTCCACCACATCATTTTCATATTCAACATCGCCAATAGTGATCGCATGTGACTTCCCTTTGTCCTTTTCCTTAAGTGGTTGCTCATGTCGATCATCATTAACCCTTGGATTAGGTCACTTATTAGTATAATGCCCCATTTCATTGCACTTGAAGCATTGAATTGTTAGTGGTGCATTCTCTGCAGTCTGTTCTTTATTCACACCATTAGCAACCCTTTTTCCATTACTTCAACACTCAGCTGCTCGATGACCTTCTTTTCCACACTTAAAACATTTTCTAGTCCCTTTAATACAATCTCCATGATGCTTCTTTCCACACTTTGAGCATAAGGAAACATTCATCTTCTTTTCACCAATATTCTGAGATTTCTCCTTGAACTCCATCTTTCATTTCTTGTCAAAACCATGAGATGGATATGTAACACCAACTTCCATTTATACCTTGATAGCACAATGCAGAATTTATTCATAGATACTGAAGTCTCTTATAGCTAATTCCCTTTGAAGATTTGGTTTTAATCCATTGAAGAATCGATCAACTTTACTTTCAGGTTGGATGATAAATCCAGATGCATACCTTGCAAGACTTGTAAAATTATCTCCGTATATACCAATAGATTCATCATCCTTTTTCTTTAGTTCAAAAAACTCCTAATCCATCTTTGTTTGAGGAATACGAGGGAAGTACTTATTGAAAAATAATTTCTTGAACTCGTCCCATTCCACGGACTCAATTTCATCTCTTTGCCTCGTATTCTTGATAAGATTCCACCATTGATCAGCATCACCTTCCAAACGATATACTACTAAGAAGACTTTATCATGCTCGGAACAATGAAGAACTGAAAATATCTTTTCAGTGGTACCGATCCATTGTTCAGCAGCAAGTGGATCAGAAGACCCACTGAAAGAAGGTGGGTGTTGCCTCATGAAGGGCTCAATAGAATATTGTTCCATTCTCTACTCATTTGGAAGTCCAGAATGATTCATAGCTTGTGTAAGTATAGAAATAATATTTTTAACTCCATCTCCTATAACATTGGTTTGTTCAGGAGGACAACCATTGAATTTTCCATTACATTGATCAACATGGTTCCTTCAGGTTCCAACCATCATCTAAAACCCAAAAAGAATAGTGTGAGAGGCAAAAATCATGCTAGGGAAAAAACATAATAAAGGGGGGTTACCTTCAATATCTAACATCTTAGGTTTAATTCTAAGATCTTTACCATAATTCTAGGATTATAACTTATACTTATACTTAACCTTAGGGACATCCCTAGACATACCTTAGAAATTTCTCAAGGGATCTCACTAATGTTCTCGCATCCTAGTTTCCAAAGGTTGACTAAACCTTTCCTATGACACCAACTGTAGAGGCCCAAAGCTTGACCTACATGGACATTACATTAATTTTGCGGAATAATTAATACATAACAAAAATATACACAGAAGGACCGTAATAGTTTAGTGTCTTTGGAAACTCGGAACGTAATCTTCTAATCGTGGTGAAAGATCTTCAATATCTCCCATAAAGATCTTCCCCTTTTGTTTTCTTACCTAAAACCTTTATTTATATCCTGGGGAAAATAAAACATATAAAGGGTGAGATCAAAAGCTATGTAATGGTAATCATGGATAAAATAAAACAAATCATATACATTTGAACTTAAAAACATGAACATAATGTTTAAACATCAAAATCTTGAGCAATGACATAAAAAATGGAAGTACATAAGGCATAGATTATAAAGAAACATTAACCAGGATAAAATAGCATGGGAATAAAACATGTAATTGTGGAAACCATTCAGCACATGTTATGGTTTCCATAGCAGTCAAGGCATTTCTACCAAGACCATCTTAGTGGACAAAGTCTCTTTCTGAATCGAGTTCACTCCTCGTTTCAATCCTGTAATACTGAACCGAATTAACTTACTGTTCCAGCCATGTCTATCTCATGAGATATAAATCTTTACCCAATGCATTGGAGGGAGATATAGGTCCCACCCATCTCATAATGAAATCATTCTTACTTGTGCCACAAAATAAACTTTAAACATTCATCATAACCCAAAGAATAAAATGGGTTTCATAAAGATCATCCCATCATCACATAATCCATATAAAACAAATGGATATTTCATCATAAGAAAATTGAAACCATGCAAATCATAGAGAAATTATACATGAAACATACACATATGAATTAATGCCATTTTAGATGGAAAATGGTTTTGATAAAACACTTGAAATGAATTCTTGAGGAAAATATCCTTTATTCTTCAAAATCATTTTTGTTTCACAAAATTCCATGCAATTTTAAATGAAAAGTATTTTGTTGAAAATATTCATGAAATATTTTGGAGTAAGCTTCGTGAAAATAAGGATTTCTAAAACTGTAAAAATCTGTTCACGCCGTATAAGTTAAAAATAACATGTTTCTCGAACTTTTGTCGGAAAACTCAAAAAGTACCTCGTATGGTAAACAAAAGAAATATTCCTTCCATACGATGTGGTAAAAGTAGAAAAGGGTAAAAATGTATTTAAACATACATGGAAGAAAATTAAACATTTTATGAAAACATTTTGAGAACATATGGACATGGATAATAATCATAACCCCAGTAAATACTTACAAATAAACAATCTCGGATAAGAATGAGATTGGAATACTTATCCCTTACCTTAGGTCTGATATGCTTCGTACATATCCGAACCTCCTTTATAATTATTTAAATAATGTCATTGACTTATTACAGAATCATATTCATTGTTATGATATCATATATGGTTCACTTATGACTTTATATTACCCATTCTTTTGTAAATTCAATGTTAAAGAGCGTTTTGGGTAAAATCGTTTCATTTGTCGTCCGTGTTTTGACTCGTAATTATTCATATGATTACTTAGATCATTATTACTTAATTCCAGAATATAAAACATGATTTATATATAATATATATTAAGAATACACAAATATATAATAGATCGATAAATGGAAATAAATACACCTTTCATGGAGACGGTAGGTCGTAAGTACGCATGAACGTTGTTTTTGTTTCCTCATTGAATTCAATGGAATTAATTGGATGACATGCATATATATATACATAAATCCAGTATAATTATTATGTCATATATTTCATGATTACTTATTATAAATTCTTTATAATAATTCATGAATGGTGAATCCTTGATAATGAATCGCATCGCGTCATGGAGACGGTAGTCCGTATGTACGCATGAGCGATGATATCGTTCCCATAATTATTGAATTGAATTGGATTGGATGATACAATATATAAGAATAATTGTGATTTTATAATAACTATGTATAGTTATTCTTTACACCATTATACCCATCCAAGTAAGGTGGTGTTGGAAAAATAGATTACACCACGGCGTGGAGACGGTATTTCGTACGTATGCACGCGCGGTGATTTCATTTTCCGTAGGATGGATAGAAGGTGAAATGGGGTTTTTTAATATTTATAATAACATATTATTATATTATTTATACTGATGTTATTACTTTATAATTAAAAAACTAAAGAAGAATAATTTGAAGAAGAAATAAGCTTGAAATAATCAGTAGAAGAGATTACCTCTTCTTCGACGCACCTCCTTTAAACTTCTTCTTAGGGCACTAGGGTTGGTCTTTTGAGAAGACCAGTACCTATATAAGGTTTATAGGGAAGTGGGGAAGTGAAATGGGAAGGTCTTGGCCGAGCTTGAAGACTCAAATTGGTGTGAGGAGGAGAGGGAGGAGGTGCCCTTTTATAAGGGAGGAGAGGGGCACCTTTGGAATTATAAGAAATATTAATTTATAATAAATTTCAACCCCACTTAAAAACCTCCAAAAATGACTCATATTTGAATATTAGATGAGATAGGGTTGTATTATCATCAATAAATAAAATTTAGACATGTAGGGAATTTATTTTAAACATTATCAACTTGATTTATCCTTATTTAATCTAATAAATTTTATTTATGGTAATAAGATTCTAAATTTTAAATTGTTATAAATAATTACTTATGTGCTGTGAATTATCCATAATTAGATAATTTATTACATTTTAGAATATATAAATTTCAATTTATAATTTTTAAATATTTTTGTGATTTTTAAACAATTTAATAATATGTTATTTTTATAAAATAACAATAGTGTCAATTTTGACACTATTCATTTATTTGAATTTAAATAAAATCCAAACATAGGATATATTCGAAATAAAATATTTAATAGGTTCCTAATATGTCATAGTAATCTATAAAATTATATTAGAACATTAAATAGTTCATATAATATTTATTTTACTATTTATAAAATCATTTATTTGATATTTCTCTTAATAAAATAATTACTACAACATTTTTGTATAATTATTAAATATACTTATTTGTTGCATAAAAATTATAAATAAAATACTAGGATGAAGATAAATCTTATATATTTCATAAGAATACATTTAGTTAGATTTATCATCTAAAACACACAAATTTTAAAATGTTATATGTATTAAATTATGAAGGTGACAACTTTGACATCATATAAAATAAATTAATATAAGTGTCATAATCACTTTTACAAGACTAAAAACAGGAATATATTCGGTCATTGGATGCTTATGGTGTGTATATACACCACCAATAAGTTTTGGTCAGGTTTGAGAGCCCTTTAATATGTATTACTATTTCAATAAAAAAAATATTATTGATTTGTTTACTAAATAAATAATTTCTGCATCATTAATGTATAAACTAATAAAGTAATTAAATAACTCTTAAAAATTACAAATAAATTACCATGATAAAGAAAAATATTTTAGCTTCCAAATTAGTATTTATAAACGAATTTATATTCTGTATAACCTTATATGAAAAATACTTTAATTATTAATGTTTGAGTGAGACATATTTCACTTTCCTTTAAATAAAATAAACTAAAGGTCTTAATCACCTCCAAGTGGGTTCTAATGGATTCCATTTCGACCAAAATATGACTTAGGACGAAATATAATCATCCAATTGTATTAAGACAAGTGTTAGGGTAATTTTATAATATTATATTTACCCTTAATTACCCGATTTACCTTTTACTATGGTAAATAAAATTTACCGTAGTTACTATTCATAATGCCCAAAAATAAAAAAGTATTATATTAATATAATTTGGACTCACTTATTCCAAATATGGAATCCATTTTTCAAAATTCAATACACATAAGTTTCAGAAATTAAATTAAAATTAATCCCGTTGTCGAAAGAAAACGGGTTTTTGTTTAAAACATTGCAAAAGATTGAAATGATTTTACCTATGAATTCAATGTAAAATCAATGCTAATGACATACATTATATTAAATGGTAAAAATATATTCTATTTATAATTTAAAACCATTCAATATTATAATTTAACCAAATAAATTATTTCGATGAAAAAAGTTATTTTTAATTAAAATATAGCGTGTTTTTACTATTCATTAAAATATAAAAGTTATCAGAAAAATATCAAAACTTTATCCAATGTAAATTTTTATTTCATGATTCAAAAGAAGAAGTTTATTTTTTAAAATTGAACTTATAAACTTCTCAAAAATTATATTTAAAATGGGTGCTCCACCAAAAGGCGGCAAAACTGCATTTTTTGAAAAATACTTACTTTACCTGAAAAAAATTGATTTTGTTCTCATACCATGTTATAGAAAATGTGTAAGATGAATAATAATGTTATGAAATTAAAAATTTAGTTAATAATATTCATAACTGCTAGTTTATAATAATATTATAACCATATATTGTTGTTTAGTGAAACCCGGTATTGTGTACAACACACGCTATCGAAGAAGGTCGTGATTGCTTGTAATGCAAGCCAAGTTAGGGTTGTGTGTAGTGCACGACTCCTTTTTTGTTGCGTATAAAAAAATACATTGAATATATAGATATACTCAATGTTTTGTAGAATAACTACTATCAAACAAACATGGAATTTTGTGTAACACGATCCAAGAATTGTGTTGCGTATACTGCAAGCTAATACGGTGTTGCGTATAGAGAAAGATAATCTTGGTGTAGCATACAACACAAGACATTAAATAAATTAAAAATAATACTTCTCATAAAATCTCGGGTTGTTACACAATGAACCTTGAGTCATGATTATGTCATGTTTTATGTTGCTTCCACATTACTATAATTCCATGATTACAATATATCATGTTCTATATGTTATTATTCCATATGTTTATTCATATTCCATTCCTTTTTGTGTCATCATGTTATGCCTTCTAACCCATGTGCTATGATTTATTATTATGTTTATTCCTTTACTGGAATTTTTATATCATCCCTTTATTCATGTATTCCCTAGGTTATCATATGCATATGTAAGGGCTCAAAGGGTGTTATAATATCATTATGAATATTAATAAAAGATTTTTTTATTTTGGTTTCATGATTTCTAATTTTTTATCTAATCTTACAAAGATACTAGACTTTATGATCCTCTGTTTTTATTTGAAGTCAAATTATGCTCAAAATCATATAATAATATGTGTAAAAGGATAGGGAAATTATAGTTGATATCATAGAATGGTCTTTTTATTTTTTGAGATTATTACTAGAGAACTTTATAAAAAACCCTAAGGATAATTCTATCACTATGGATAATAAAAATTTAAACTTAGAGAATCACAGGTTATGATATATTTTTCATTTACAATTTTATCCTTAAATGTTCAATGTTTTCTTTTTTGTATTATTATTCGCTAAGCATTCAATCCCCTTAATTGTACTTTATTTTTCTTAGATAATGGATCTAAATAGAATAACTCATTCCAATCATTAATGTGATAGTAAATGTGATTATTCACCTAATGATATGCCAAATATGATGGTAACGGGTTCTTAAAACTTCATGAAAGTACATTATCAACTGGATCAAGTTATGAATAATAACTTGGATCATATAGAACACCCTATTTATATTCATAAAGATAAGTTTTTGGTCAAATCATTAATGTGAAAAATTCCTCCCATATTTAGTTTATCTTCATATCCTATCATCGTTGAATAATGGATTAACTCCATTGAGAAGATATTATTTGTCCTCTAGTGCTCAGAAGAAGAGAAATTTGTACTGGATTTCTATCATTTTGATGGAGAAGTTGATCAGTGGTGGACACTGATCAAGAACACAAAGTCCTAGGAGGAAATTTATTCCATCCAATGGGAATATTTCAAGAAAATATTTTTCAATAACTATTTTCCCTGAACCTTCCATTTTAATATAGAAAGGGAGTTCCTTGGACTGAACCAAAAGGAAGATGAGTATATTGGAGCATATGAGGAAAAATTCACAAGGATTTAATGATAATAATATGGATTTATCATAAACACTAAAATAAAGGTGGGTATCTTCTTTATTATACTAAATCCAAGTCTACAAAAAATCTTTGATGATTCGATAATTTGATTGCTATGAAGAGATTGGTTGTTATGCCCTTAAGGTTGAAATGAATATCTGAGACTCTCAGTAGTCTTGTGGGAACAAACATAAAAAGGAATAAATTGAGTTTATTATGGTTTTATCAATATAAAAATACATTAATTTAAGGAAAACCTAATATCCCATGTGTCAAATTTGTGGGAAGAAGCATCCTGGGAACTGTCTAAAGGGAACCAGGAAATGCTTTAAATGTGGAAGAATGAGGAATCTGGATAATAATTACCAAATGGATATGAAGAATCACACTACTATGGAAGAATAAGTGAAGGTTCATATCAGCATTCATCCTATAGTGTTGTGTTTCAACTAAAAGTAACATGGGAATTATACAAAAAAAATCCCTAAGCCATGGGATATTGGGGGAAATCAACAAAAACAACCTCCAAGGTACCAAGGAAGGGAATATTCTATCACTACTACTGAGGTGGATCCCAAAAATTATATGGTGATAGGTACACTGGTAATTAATTCAAGAATAGTTAATGCACTATTTGATTCTAGTTATATGTATTCTTTCATATCTTTCAAGTTTATTAAAACTATTCAAACACCACCTCAAAATATGGAGGATGAGTTATTTGTGAGAATAGTAAATTGATAAATTATTTCATCAAAATTATAAAACTCCTCTTTGGTTAATGTTTATGGATTGAACCTCCTAGAAAATATTTTTTTACTTCCTTTGATGGAGTTTTATGCTATATTGGGAATGGATTGGCTATCTTTATACAAATCCAACATCGAATGTCAGGAAAAGAAGACCACTCTTCACATTCCAAGGCATCCACCAATTTCATACAATTGTAAAGAGGATAATGAATCTACATCAGAATCATCATCTCAATTTTGGATATTATTTCCTTATTAGTAGTCATATCTAGATCAAATGATTAAGACAAATGATAGAATCATGCTCGAAGACATGCACATTGTGAGGGACTACATTGATGTGTTCCCCCAAATATTTTCATGGTCTTACTCCTAATCGAGAGGTTGATTTATTATTTTAAATTATTCATATATCTATGGCTATATCAAATACACCTTATGTAATGGCCACTATTGAGCTAGAAGAAATAAAGAGGCAATTACATGAAAATACAATACTTTTCTATGTCTGAGTGCTTCACTGTAGGGCGCACTAGTCTTGTTTATCAACAAGAATGATGGATCAATGTGCCTTTGTATTTATTATAATTAAATTCATAAAATCATGATAAAGAACAAGTATCCCCTGCCACATATAGATGACTTGTTCGATCAACTATTTGGGGACAAGTATTTCTATAATGTGGACCTTCGGTTGGGATATCACCAACTAAAGGTGAAGAAGGAAAATATTCACAATACTACTTTTAAAATGATGTATGGAAACTATGAGTTCATATTGATTCCATTTTTACACACTAATGCTCCATAAATTTTCATGGATTCAATGAATAGTCTTTAGATATTACCTCAAGAAATGTGTTGTAATATTTATTGATGATATTACAATATACTCCAAGAGAAAGGGGGAACATGAGAATAATTTGAATATTGTGCTAAATAATTTTATAAGGTATAAACTAAATGAAAATTATAATAAATCTGAGTTCTGTATGGAGAAAGTATCATTCTTGGGTCATGTATTCACCAGCAAAGGGATATTTGTGGACCCATCCAAGACAAAGGCAATCGAAGAGTGTCCCAGGACAACATCTATAAGAGATATCTATAGTTTCCTTGGTTTATTAGGGTATTAATGGCGATTTGTGAATAACATATCATGATTTTTCAACCCACTAACAAAGATTACTTGGTTGGGAGAAAATTTTGTCTAGACCAGCGAATGTGAAGACTGCTTTAAAGAGTTGAGAAGTAGGTTTATCATTGCACCGGTGCTCACACTAACAACAATTGGGAAACTCTTTGTCATGTACAATGATGCTTCAAAAAAGGTATTAGTTTGTATACTAATGTAAAATTATAAATTGATATCCTACGCCTCATTGTAGTTTAAAATTCATGAGAAAAACATTCCCATGCATGATCTTGAGTTGGCGGCTGTAATCTTTGCTTTGAAAATCTGGAATAATTATCTATATGGGTAGAAGTGTGAGATATTTACTAATCATAGGAGACTAAAATATATATTCACACAAAATGAGATTAATATGAACCATTGAATATGGTTAGATATCATCAAGGATTACAACTACTCAATCCACTACCATCCTAGTAAAGAAAATATGGTGGTGGATTCCCTAAGTAGAAAGGATCATGTATCTTTATCAATAATGAGAATTGAGAAGGATCCAATATTTTTATACCTTCAAAGGTTAGACATTGGTATCATTAAGTAAGTAACATAATCAATACTTTCTCAAATGATTATTAAACCACCCCTTATGATGAAAATAAAGGATGCTAACAGAAATGATGTAGAAATTCAGAAAATGGTGGAAGCTACCATAATTGTGAAATCCTAAGAGTTCTAAATGGATGAGGAGGGATTCAGGAGATTTGGTTCATGACTATGTGTACCATACAATCCAAAGGTAAATAAAGAGATTATGAATGACATATATATCTCAACATTTTCTATTCACCCAGGGAGCACCATGATATATCGAGATCTTCAAGAAAATTGTTGGTGGGACAATATGAAGAAGGAGATTGCTGAATATACATCAAAGTTCATGGTATGTCAGCAAGTGAAGGTTGAAAGGGAAAAGTATAAGTTGATTATGTAACCATGACCCATACCAACATGGAAATGGGAAAACATCACCATGGAATTTTTCATAGGACTTCCAAAGAAATCAATAGAAAATAATTCTATATGGGTTGTTGTGGATCGTCTTTCAAAGATAGATCACTTTATCGCAATTCGAGAGGAATTCTCCCTAGATAAACATGTATGGATATACATCAGAGAGGTAGTAAGTCTTCATGGATTACCCCTATCGATTTTATCCGATTGATATCTGAGATTCACATTGATGTTTTGGAAAAGTCTCCAACATTATCTAAACACTGAGTTAAACTTCAGTATGTCCTGTAATCCTAAAACTGATGGACAATATGAATGGACTATTCAAACACTGGAAGAAATGTTAAGAGTATGTTCGATGGACTTTAAAGGAGTATGAGACCAACATCTACCTCTGATCATTTTATCCTACAACAATAGTTTCCACTTGAGAATCCAAATGGATCCATATGACTCCCTTTATGGAAAGAGATGTAGAACACCATCATGTTGGGATGAAGTTGGTGATTTTAAGATTCTAGGACCTAAAATGGTCGATGAGATTGTAAAAGAGAGGAAAACCATTCAGCAGTATATCTGGGAATACCAAATTAGATATAATATTTATGTATACAACCATTGATGAGACCTAGAGTTTAATGTTGGAAACAAGCTATTCCCTTGTATATATCCATAGAAGAGGATCATGTGATTTGGAAAGAAGGGAAAGCTAAGTCTTAGGTACATCAGCCCATTCAAGATTCTTGATTGTGTTGGAGTTGTATTCTATATACTAGAACCTCCACCAACCATGTCCTAAGTATATGATGTATTCCACATATCCCTCTTAAGAAATTACATACCAAAACCATCACATGTACTGAATTCATAGGTGGTATAGTTGTAGAATGATCTCTCTTATGAGGAGCAGTCAGTAAAGATCTTGGATTGTAGAGATAAAGTTTTATGCAACAACACCACTCACCTAGTCAAAGTACTATGGAGGAACCATAAGTATGACGAGGCAACATGGGAACCTGAGGAAGCGATGAAGGAGAAGTAACCTCGTCTTTTTTCTCCATACTTTGTAAAATGAAATTTCGAGGGAGAAATTTCATAAGGGGGAGAAAGTAATGACCCAAAATTTTATCATTGAAATGTCCCTTCTTATAATTACATTATATAGTTTAAATCACATCAAATCACATATATAACACAATACAAACATTATAAATTAATAATTAATGAAATGAAAAGTATTTATAAAAATTAAGGAACCTAAACTAATGGAATAATAACACGAACTATGGAATAGTAATGTGACCCTTAAGAATAGTAACCCAACCAATAGAATTGTAACCTCACCTATGAAATTATAAATAAAATTTAGGAATACTATAAATAAAAATATTATATAATTATATCATATTATAAGTAAATAAATGTTTTGAAAATGATAAATTAACTGTTAGCATTTTTATAAAATATAAATGTTTATTTATAATTTTATAATTAATATAATTATTTAAAAGAAATTTTATTATTAGAAAATAGATTCCTAAATTGATATTTTTTCCTTATGATTATAATAAAAAATTTATGAGACCTTGATTAATTTTTCAAAGTGTTATAAAATCAGTTATAATTTTAAAATTGTTATTTTTTGAGTAAATGATGATTTTAATTAAAAAATTAAATTTATCATATTTAGAATTTTTTTTTATAAAATGTAGTAATTTTCTTAATTCCACACATAAAAAAATGGTTAGGGTGAATTTTTGGTATTTTTCTAAAATAGTCAAATTTTTGGTGAATAGTGAAATATGGTAATTTATGGGATAAGGTAAAGAAATGAATTTTTAAGTCATTATTGAGTCATGAATGTTGTAAGTGGACATTTTAATGAAATAAAAATCTTGATTTACTTTATTTAGTCATAATTATCCACTCTATTTATAGTCTTGATCCAAAATAATATACTAATGAATAAAATAAAAAAACACCCCTCTCTTCCACTATAAATACTACCCCTCACCACCTCGTTTTATCACACCTATAAAGCCTTGAATCTTTCCAAATTCTATCCACACATCTTCCCTGTATCTCCCCTAAATCTAGGAACATTTTTACTCAATAAAAGACCAAACCCAAGTGCCTCAAAGAGGTTCTCAAGAAGAATAAATCAAGAGGTAAAAAACCTCTTTCCTTTTCTTTTAATTCTTTCTAATTCCTTTTATTTTCTTATTCTCCTATCAAATCCACTTATACAAGTGGAATGGTAACTCCAGAATCTCATATATACTAGAATTTTATTATTTTAATGTAATAATCCATCATTATTTCATTCCCCTCCCCTTTTTTAAAAAAAATTAAAACATCGTTCGTGATGTGTTAATTTATCACATTCAAGGACGATGAGTTTTCAATTTCCTTTATCACCTTCAAGACTAGACATAAAATAATTTTTATGGTTAAAAAATATTATAATATATGTAATATATCTTATTTATTATTCTATAACTATTATATATACATAATATTATATAATAGAAAAAAACTAGTTCGTGATGATGGAGAAACTGCCAAATTAATCTAAATGATTATCATTAGAATTTTATCTAATGATTCATCCTCATAGAATATAAAAACATGATATGTAAGAAAAAAAATAAAGTTATTTATTTTCATTAATAACTTATAATTTCAATTATGGACAACTATTCCCATTCTATATGATCATTCATGCAAGTATACAAATGAACTAATCAAGAAAACCAAGGAAACGAAGACTCCTGAACGATGAAATTGTATCTTATAACTCATAAAAAAGGTCATGAATAAACTTAATAAATCAAATAAATGTATAAAAGGTTATGAATTAATTAATTAATGGATTTAATTTTATTATTCACTATATTAAGTTCATGTTTAGAACACTTCTGGACAGAAGGTAAGGGGTTCTTTCTAAACCTCCATTTTTTCCTTCAGATCACATTTTCTCCCTATTTAACCTATTTAAAACCTTTTTTATTTTTATAAAATTATTATAAATTATATGTCTATGTTTAAAAAGAATGTATCCATATCATTTAATCTTTATTTTTTGGGGATATAAATGTTTTAAAAAGGTTCCATTCTAAAATATTCCCGATAAGCAAGCCCGATTAATGGGAACATCCCGATTTCTAACCCATTTTTAAGTGCACTACATAATATATTTTAATCCACCATTATTTTTCTGAAATAAATCATTTAATAATGAAAAATAATCTTGGTTTATTTATTGTTTTATACAAATAATTATTCCATTACTGTTTTAAAGAATCTTGAAAATTCTCCCTTAAACCGCACTAAGATGTTTTCTTTATAATGTTTCTTAAACACTCTTTTTACATGTTTTAACTTAATTTTGATATAACATGTCATTATCTAAGACTATTTTCCCTTATTAATTTCAATGTAGTATTTAAATCCATTCTATCATTGATATCATTACGATATTCTCTTTTGATATGATTTTTGATATGATTATGATACCTAATTCTTTCCATGGGTAACCCTTATATTTCTGTTTGATTCCTTATGAATGATTCTTCTTGTGGAATACATATGCATAAAATTTTTGTTATGGTTTTACCCAAATATTTCTCCAATGAATTGGGTAATGTTTAGTCTCGTGACACGTTATGTGCAACGGTCTTGGTGGTTATCCTTGAGTCATGCTCTATATGTAATGATCTTGGTATTTACCCTTGATTAGTGCTCTTCCATTTGAAATAATCCTTGACTCATGATTATGTCATGTTTTATGTTCTATACACATTACTATGATTCTAGGATTACATGATCCAATGTTATATATGTTATGCTTCCATGTGTTTGTTCATGTTCCATTCCTTTTTATTTCATCATGTTATGCCTTCTAACCCATGTGTTATGCTTTATTCTTCTGTATATTACCTTGTTGGGATTTTTAGCTCATACCTTTGTTAATTTATTCCCTAAGTTATCCTACACAGATGTAAGGGATCAAAGGGTGTTAGGATCTCACTATGAATATTAAATAAAAGATGCTTTTATTTTGGTTTCATGCTTTCTAATTTTGTATCTAATATTACTAGAAACCTCCTTCAAATGGCCTGAAACATAACATGGATAGGTCCTTTTCGAATGGTAAGATGAGAGGTGGAGGGATTATCAGGGATTCAAGGGGTTCTGTTTGGTTCTTATTTAGTGATTTCTATGGCCGTGGCTATTCATTGGGTGTGATAGCTAGGGCCCTCCATACGGGTCTCGAGTTTTGTAAAAGATAGAATATTCAGGTGTTGGAGGATGAGTCTTACTCTGAGGTTTTGGTTACAATAATGCAGGGGAAATGTGTCGTACCATGGGAGTTGGTTTACATCACCAGAAGTTGCTCGTTGGATACCGATGGTGGAAAGCTGGTGAGGCATATTTAGCATCAAGACAACTTCTCAGCGAATGTTCTTGCATGTTCTAGAAATCTAGAGGACACTCTTATCATATTTGATAGTGTGGGTTCCCTTCCTATGGAGTGTAAAAACTCAAGGGTATTCCCTTTCCCTTCATCACTTTAGACCTCCTTGAGAACCCTTTGTTTTTTATGGGTCATTACATTCCTGTTTATTAAGAATTCAATTTCCAGTCAGTCAATTTGGTATCTAATATTCCAAAGACACTATAATTGATAATCCTTGGTTTGTATTTGAAGTATAATTATTCATAAATCATGTAATAATATTTGTAAAAGTTTAGGTCCATTATATTAAAATATGTGCAGTCGACTTTAGGAATTCTTTAGGAGGTGCAGGGCCTCCTTAGCTCCACTCGCACTAGTTTATAACTCTTTTTCACTATATGAACATCCTCAAAAACTCCACCCTTGGTCCAATATCTATTACCTCAAACTAGGATCTCTAGTCCAAGAATTATATCCCTAAACTATGTTCATTTTCCCCTTTCATGGCTTTCTTCACCCCTCATTTTTTTAGTAAACCTATGCCTCTACCACCTTCCATAACTATGTGTGCATTGATTCCTATCTTAATGGGATATATAGTGATGCCTAGAATTTACATCTATAGAACCAAACATAGATTCCCCACAAAACCATATGTTACCTATGGATATATAACCCCAAAATACCCTCATGGGGCACCTTTTAGACATAATGAGACCCATTAATTTACCTTGACCCATTTTCAGGATGAGATGCCCTCATAACCCAATATGTGGAAGTAAATAATGGTTAGTTCAATTTGTATGCCCCACAAAAATACTCAAAATATTATGTTAAACTAAGATATTACCCCATAGAAAATTGGGATGACCTATACAAAAAATATTGGATATAAGAATACCAACTTCCTCATCACAAGACATTAAACTATAGACTTACCTCATATGGATTTAGGATGACTCAAATTAAAATGTGGGAAGATTCGTTATATTCACTTGAGATTATATCCCCACAGGTGTTGGTATTCTACCACACCACCTTCCAGAACTCTATATTTCTTGATTCCCATCCTTGTGGGATACGTAGTTATGCCTGGATATTTCATCTTGGGCCCAACTCCTTCAGCAATTCCTTATAGTGTTTTCTCTCCCATGAAAACATGATATTGACCTCAAGTATGGTTTTTTGAGTTTTTTCTGGAAGAGGGACCCTTTAAAAATCCATTCATTTGAGTTTATCACTCTTCCATGCCACAAAATCCCTCTTAGGACACTTATTTCCCATTCAGTCTGAGTTATATGACTTTAAACTAGTATAAGTCCTAGTCTGAGTTGTATGAATTTCAACTGAAAATCACAATTTCCTCATCACACGATGTTAAACTATGAGCATACCCCATACAAAATCAGTATGCCTCTTTATGTGAGATGATTTTACCCCATAAAAAATAGGGATGCCTCCTAACATAAGATGAATTTATATTCCACACCATAGTGGATGTCACTCCTCCATCATCAATCTTCTACCATGCCATATTGAGAACTATGTATGGATTGATTCCCATACTAATGGGATATATAGTGAGGCCCAAATATTTTATCTCAATCCTAGCCCTGTCGACAAATATTTTTGGGGTATTCACCCCTATGACTTCCTCAATTCACACTTTTTGTGATTTGGATCATCTCTATCCTCTTTATCTAAACAGGCTCGCTACTGAAAATGGTGTCTGACCACACTATCTCACCTATCTTCTTATGCCCACTCCTAGAAGGGTATGCAACAAAAATATTGAATCGCATTTTTTGAACTCATTTGGTGGTTGATTATACATTTATTCACCCCATTTCTAACCAACACTGGTATTAAACATGTGCTTCGAACATGGTCAACCGTTTTTTCCCATATGTCGGTTAGTCTCCTCTCTCAGTATCCAAATTTGGAAATTTTTAATCACCCATGTAGGGTTTTTTGATCACCTCCACCCCTAATCATGTTCTCCCTTGAAAATTATAGGAACTCTATACCACTCCTTGTTTCTCTCACCAAGCAGGAATCATAAGAGATTAGAGGTTGGGAGGAAATTCTATGTAAGTCAATTTGAGACATGTGAGTAATTTTTTTGTCTCAAATGGAACAAGGCCTCCCTTGCCTCTCCATTCATGTAGGTTTATTGCTTATTCATGCCATTCCAAACACAATGGTCTTAACTGAATGACCTTAAACTCAGACTCCATGTCTAAGAATCATGGCTTTAAACTGTGTGCAAGTCATTCTTAGGAATTCACTGTGTGGGTTTGTGCCTCCTTAAACCTCTATTCACATTTAGTTTATAATTCCTCTGTGCTATGCATATCATTTTAAGACACTGAGGACACTCACACTATTATCCAATCATCATGACCTTAAACTATGTGCAAAGTTTCTATAAGATATTCTATGTGGCGTAGCCTTTGAGACTCCTCATTCACATCGAGTAACCTCCCTTTCATTCCACACATTCCTCCTTTGAGACATACACATGGTATGAACTCTACAACCATAAAATAAGAGTCCAATTACAAGAATTATTACTCTAAATTGGGTTCAAGTGGTCTCTAAAATGTGTGTTATGGAATTAGGCCTCCTTAGGACTCAATTCATGTCAATTTTGTCACTCTTTCTCACTACACATATCCATTCAAGAAACAAATTTTTCATGGTACAAGAATCATGACCTTAAAATATGTGCATGTTGTATCATGGAAATTTTTTATGGCATTAGGTTTCCTCCTATACCCCTCCATTCACATCAAGTAATCTTCCTTCAATGTCATGCATGTAACTTTGATACACGCCCCCTTTGGTCTACGTGTTATTACTTTAAACTACTTTTCCTTCATGTGGTTCAAGTTTCAAGACCCAAAACTATTTGAAACCTTCTCCTTGTGTTTTTTGTGTCATAGTTCCTCCCTTAGATCAATTCACATTGAATTATTACTCTTTCTTGTTGTGATAAACATGTTAGGGTGCACACGATCCAGGTTTTATGACCTTAAACTATGATTCACTCATGGTCCAAACTCTATGACCATAAACTATAATCCCAAGTCTAAGAATTATGAATTTAAACTTTGTGCTAGAAATTTACGGATTTACCCTATTATGTTGACCTCCTACACCTTCTTCCGCATTGGCTGGGTGGGTACCATTCACATCAATTCTAACATTCTAGCCACATGATGTAAAACTATATGACTTTTCGTCCTCACCATATGACATTAAATTGTATGTACATCATCCTCACAATATTATGTTAAACTATGTATTCATCGTCCACACCGTATGATGTTAAACTATGTATATATCTTCAATTTCATGATGTAAAATTCTGAGGCATATCAGGCCCTTTCTCAAGAGGCCATTTCCTATTGTGATTATCACCTACCACATCATTCATATCCTTTAACTTTATATTTCCATCTGATATGAAGCTCCCATGGAATATGATTTTAACCTTTTTTCAGAAAAATATGCCAATCTAATGTTCTCAAATCCATAGTGGCATACATCTATGAGTGATGGAATCCATTAAAACATTCCATCACTTCATTTTCAATATTTGTATGTCCCTTTATTTAGATCACTGTCCTCATCTACCTCTAAATGAGCCCCTGATGAAAAATGGTGCTTGGACATAATGGATCAGCTACCATCCTGGGAACATGCCCCAGAAGACTTTGGATGACATTTTGAGATAGGTCCCATGTTTTAAACATAGTCAGGGGTTGACCATAATTTTTTGTCCCTGCCCCTGAATAAATGGTATGGATGTTATGTTTTGAACATGGTTAGCATTTATCCTATACATTCACACCACTACCATTATGTTCTAGATATCAGGTCTCATGATTCATGATCTCCATTCCCCTTTGTTCAAGTAGAATTCAACTCCACTGACATTACCTTATTCATTCACTAGTGCATGTTTGAAAAATAAGTCACTTTTTCAGAGTGTCTGGTTCTCCATCCATATATACTCTCATCCAAAACACTCATGGAGTTAAATCCATAAATTTAAACCCCAAGTAATGATTATTTGAAACTCTTGTATAAATTATTGATCACATGATCGTCCCTTGTTTCTCACACTGATCATTACTAGTGTGAGCTTTGGGATTGGTCGTTGGTTGTACCACAAATATGATTATAGTGCAGTAATAAAATGCGATGAAGGAAATATTTAAATGAATTCAGTAAAGTTATAAACAATGAAACTTTGGAAATTGGTGAGAGTCATTCACATACCGTATCCTCTCTTAAATACTGGAAAAAATCCCCTATGGCTCCACCCAAGTAAGTGACCACTCCAATCTCGACAGCCTCTGGTGCATGGATTCAAGGACATGTTTCCACCTCCTGATCTCTACTTTACCCCCGTTATCCATAGGAATAATCTCATCAACCTTCATCTTCACTTAGTCTCAGAAAGGTAGTCACGGACCATCACATGGATAGCACAATTTTCCACCCCTCTAGTTCTTAAGTTCCCAAACTAGTGGAAAAGAGACCCCATATGGCTCCCCATGTATGGATCCAGGGTCTCGGTGATGAAACACTACATGATCCTCCTTTCCCTTCATTAGAAAACGTGGTTCTCTTCAGCAAGGTCAAACCCAAAATCTTCTATCTCTTCAATCAGTGAAGGATTATATTTGGGAAAATCTATAAGGATTGAAGCAGTAGGGTCCTCATACATTTATTATTTCGATCCAATCAGGCTCTATGTCAAGTGGTTGATCATTCTCATCTAACCCTTCCTCAGTAGCACCACCATTTCTATCCTATAGCTCTACCCCACCAGTGGAATCACCCACAACCGTAGTAGGATACCCTCCCTATACTAAAGCTGGGTCAACATGAATAACTGGCTCCTCAGGAGTTGATGTGACCATCATAGAAGGTGCTTTGGATCCCTTGGATATATCCACTTTCTGATCACACACCCTCTCAAGCACTGCTAAAGACAAGATCATGTTAGTCAACTGGATCAGCAATAACAAGATGGCTAAACATGGCTTCTGAAAGATCAGAAGACTTACTAAGGCCAAGCATTTTAAGACTTGATGCCTAAAACTTGGAAGGGAGTTCCACCATGAGGGAACCCTCGACACAAGTTGTTACTTCAACTGCTAGCACCAGACCACCCAGTGTTGTCTTAGTAGAAGCTATATGATAACAAACAAACACGTTGATGCAAAGGTGACATGTAAAGTCTAAAAAGAGTCAGATGGATTGAGATTCAACTTTACCTTAAGGAAAGGGGATCTCAATAATGATCTACCATGGTAAAACTAATTCATTAATAGAAGACTCTGTCATTATGATGCAAAGGCGTGGCCCCTAATAGATGATCGAGAGGACTAGAGGCTCTGAAACCATCACTTTAGCTTCCTCGATAGACCCATCAGTAGTGAAGGCCTCTAGAAAATGTTATAGAGAAATACCTCTAATAAGGGAACCTTTTCAATTCTTGGATTTCTCCTTCACAAAAAAATCCTATTTATAGATTTAAAAAATATATGAGGATGACTGAAATAGACAAGTTGACAAGCTTACCTCAATGAAATCGACCAAGTCAAAATCATCTGTAGGACTGACGTCACATATCTCTTAGGGACTCACCTACTCATTGTTAGTCCCCAAGGATTATCCATCACTAGAAGTATATGTCCCATCATCGGTTGATGCACCCTTATTTTATTTCCTAATAGATGATGTCTCCTCACATTCAGGCACACCACTGAACAACACCCACACCAGGCAGGGAGGAAGTTCATGTGTCTCACACTAATTTAAAAATATGTCCTTGGCCTCCAAGTAATCAAATATCATATAAAATTTCACTTGTATAGTGATCTGGGAATTCCCCACCTCTAGAAGCTCAATCCCTTCATGGTTCAACATCTTCCACAAGCACTCTACTGGCATGTTCATTCTCAACATCCCCCAGGCTGCCCAAGGCATGATAAACGTAGCATCAGTAGTTGGATCTAGGAGATACTAAAACTTCATGTTGGGGGCCTCCCATGAAATATTACTTATGGCCTAAGATCACCTTGTTTATTCCATGACCGCTTCTAGGTAAGGACCTCCCTTTTAGGGGGTGGGGGTTTAGCAGCACCTTGCACTACCCCCACCACTACTCCAGCTTGATCCTCTACCAACATATGGATCACCCCTAATAGAATATCCTTCATACCTCCTTTATACCTTGGTACCTCACTTTATGCTTTCATCACTATTATTTGTTGACGCAATATCACACTTGGTTACACCACCACCCAGTTGTTGGTGTAATCCTCATACAATCTAGAATTGACGTTGGTCGGTGGTAGCATGATGATCTCCCCGGAGCCTTTGTAAATGAACATTCACCACAGCTAAAAAATTATATAGGTACCCCCATGTATAATATCATCATCAATTGTTGGATGCATCCAAACTGCCTGGTGAACCAGGATGGCATGTATGGCTCGCAGAAGGTGTTTTCCTCGATTCTTCCCACCATAAATCTGCCCTTAAATGACTATAGGTATTCCCTCTTCTCCAATATCATGTTTATGTTGTCCACCATCATTCCAACTAGGTGGAAGTTTAAATTCACATAATTCTTAATGCTAACCATAACCCCGATCTCACTGAGCATCATTGGTCGTACCTTGGGGATATTGTATAAATATGGCCACAGGCCGACATTCATTGGGCTAAAGATATTTAAATTTATAGACTTTTAAGTTCACCATGATATGACCATAATGAAACTATAATGGTCCACAAATCCTCATATTATTTTCCCCATTTTCATATGTCCAAGATAGTTGTAGATCCAGGGCCACACCAGTACACCCAAGTTCCCCTTGTTGATGGTCGTCATAATCACTATTATCACCAACATCACTGAGCGTAGTCCCATGCAAGTGTCTCTGACCAAGAGAATCCAGACCCTAAGAAGTGTAGTGATGAATTTTTTATAGTGAACCTATGGCTTCTAGTACTCTATCATATTGTAGCCCCACTATTCATACTTTCCCTCCTCAATAATCAACAAATATGATCCTAGACACCTCCTTTGTGGTGCCTTTGTACAATGAATTGACAACCGCATCATCTTCACAGCTGGTTCCTTCTTCAAGAACAACCCAAGACATTTCTTTAACATAATATCCTTATATAAAGGGTGATTATGACCCATATTTTTCTTCAATTAATCTATAAGGTGTTTCATTGGGAGAGTATTTTGTTGCCTATCTGCCCAGATGCCCGACATTGGGAGAAACTCATCATACTAGAACCCATTTAGTGGGATGTCATCAATATACTGCACATCCCAAAATATGATGATCACATCACCATGATAAAGGTGTAATGTTTTGGAGTCAGGATACCAATGGTTGAGGATCTCTAGAAACATCTCATGTTGATGGTATGTGTGGAATTAAGACATTTATACTACCACAAATAGTCCAATGTGATACAGATCGGCCCCATACACCATAAAAATGAAGCGTACCTAGAACACATAGACCTATTCATCAGTTAATTTTTCTATGAACCATTGTTCCTAGTATTTATATCAGCCCTTGTTGTTGTCCTTCATACATCTCTGGAATATGCTGGCATAGCAAGCCAGGAACTCTTTAGCCTTTGGTTTCTCTCTAGTAACCATTACTATTTGTCCATTCAACATATAGATGGTGATTTCCTCATGTTCCCAAGAAGGGTGACCATGGAATGTAACCTTTTAGTGGTTTATCTCATCCTCATGATTGAACTAAGAGTGTGGTGTGTTGACATCAATGCATGTGATGACCACTTCATCCATCAGCCTGAAATTGTGAAACGAGAGGTGGTTTCTCAATGGATAGTCCCTTTGATCCTCAGTCAACATTCTCAACAACACCTGGTTGTTGGAAGAAATCCTCTTGGATAGTAGAATCTATATATTTCCTACCATTGTTTCCCTCCAAGCGGTATCACCAGCATCAATCTTGGCTTGGTTCAGTTGATTGTCCATTTTAGAAGATTCTAGGAGTTCTACAAAAGGTACGTACAACTTCAAGATCTTGGTACACAAAGTTTAGGTTGGTTCAAAACTTTGGATAATTGAACACAAATGTTCCCCTTAGTCAAATAATTAGATATCTAAAAAATTCATTATATGAAACACATGACTGAGGCTCAGGTTTTTACATAAAGGTAAGTTTCGTACATGAGAGTATAAGCTCATAACACGAGAAGTAAGAGTATTATACAAGTGGGTTTGTACTATTTATAGGCCCTAACCACCTGTTTTCATGAAACATAAAAATCAGTTGCTTGACCAAATGAAACAATTGTGTGACCACATGGAAATAGGCCCTTATCTTTGGTTTTTCCCTCTGAACTTGGCCTTTCAGTCCCTTGAAAACTCATATTGTGAGGGGATAATGTTTTTGTGTGGAAATAAAATCTCGAACCTCAAACAACTAGTTTTGGGTGAACTAGGAACATGACCCATCCCAAAGGACCATTCTAGGGTTCATGGGAATGTTTCATGAAAGATTCAGTGATTGTGTGAAAAAATGGTTCTTCTCATAATAGACTTGTATGCTAAAGGTGACATATATTTCCATGGATGGTTGCACAGCTGATGGTGAAGCTAAGTAACATGCATGAAAAAACGGCATGTTTCATTAAAAAAAAGAAGCCTTTCATGAAACCCCATTTCACAACCAACCTATTGAGTTCGAAAGGGGATGTAAATCTACAAGTGTTATGTAGTCAAGCCCTAGTGGAAAAGGATGAGAGATGCACACAACTCAAGTTTCACACCCAAGGAGTTCCATGCCTACAAGAAAGGATTTTAGCTATAAATAGAGGCTTATCACCCCCCCATCTTTGAGGAGGCTCACTAGAAGACAAAGTGACTCTATACTATATGAAACTCCCATTCTTCTCTGAAAGCATGAAAAATCAGTGTTCATGGACCCTAAAAGGTAGATAATTTGAACGACAGACCTTTTATGTGTCCTATAATGACTTGGTATGTGGTAGAGTGATCCTCACGCAACTCCTCCTAATAATTTTCAAGTGGATGAAAATAGAATATACCTATTTCAAACCTTAATATTCTCACAACCCCTATACTTGCACGAAACTATGCCACTTGAACCCTTCAGTTGTCCTTATGTCATAGCCCCTTGCTTACCCAAATTTTTCATGAAACTCATCCTAGTTACATGAAACAGATTCCAAGTCCCCAACCTAACATTACATGTGCCTCTAGTGTATCCATTACCCTACATGTTTCTTATAATAATACATACCCTACTGTCCATTGCTTCTAAGCATAGGGACCCTAACATCAGACTTCTGATTGGAAACTCCCCTATAGAATTAAAAATTCCATTCCCCACTAAAAGGAATATGAGTGATGGTCATGTAAGCCATGGTAGTGGAATAATTGAGGGAAACTGTTCACCTATCTTGGTTTAGGGTCCTTATATTGGATCTTCCACTCACCTTGATACTTTCCCCCTTGAGGAGTGACCCTTCCACATCCGAGTTGCATGATGTAAAACTACATTTCTCCAAATCCTAGTCATATGACATTAAAATTCATGAAAAATTCCTCAATCCATGATGTAAAAATATATTCTTACCCTATGTAACAAACATAGGATTCCCTATGTTTGATTATCGTGGGATTCCACTCTCTCCCACCACGGAGTATAAGCCACCACCATAGGGAAGATTCCATGTGTAAGACCCACGCCATCCATATTCAATGATCCTTTTGTGACATGAGCATCCTTACCATACGATGTTAAACAACTTGGATTAGTCCTATCACACAACCTTAAATTGTGACATCAAACTACATGAGTTTTGATCCCTATCTCTTAAACAATGTATTTAGGATTCCACCCAGAGGATCAATTCCAACATCAGTGAACTCATGTGTGTTATCATCCCTCCTTGGGTAACACCTCCTAGAGATGCCTCCATGGGGTTTTTTGATCCATTAGTAAACTAAGGTGTAAAATCATACCTCCTAAGGACACACCTATTGGATCCACCTCCATAGAGAATTCTGATCCATTGGTAAAATTCGGTGTGACATATTTACTCCTAGGGATTCACCTCCCATATCTACCTGCATGAGGAATTTTGATCCATTGGTAAACATAGGTGTGACATTTTACCCCTTAGAGATGCACCTCCTAGATCATTAACCACAAGGTGTTCTGATCGATCCACTCTGGATCCACCTCTACCTGTAATTATGATCCATTGGTAAACTCATGTGTGGCCTATTCCCTCTTTGGGAAGCACCTCTCATATCTGCCTCTATGAGGAATTCTTATCCATCAGTAAATACAATAGATACATATTCCCTCCTAAGGACACACCTCTTGGTTCCACCTCCATGGGGCGTTCTGATCCATCAGTTGGTTTAGGTGTGACATATTACCTCTTAAGGATAAACCTCTGGAATCCTCCTCCATGGTGAATTCTAATCCACTGGTATACTTTGGTGTGACATATTACCTCATGGGAACCTCCTAGATCCTCCTATACATATCATTTTGATCCATTGTTAAACTTAGGTTTGAAAATTTCCCTCCTAGGGTCACACCTCCTAGATCTATCTCCATGGGGAGTTTTGATCCATTGGTAAGCTTAGGTGTGACATATTATCTCATATGGATGCACCTCTATGATCCATATCCATGGGGGATCATATTAGTATCTACAAGACGTTATAATTGTTCCTAACCTATATCAAAAATACATTAAACCTATTCCCGGGTCTGTCTTCATAAAAGATTCTGATCCATCTCCATAGGATGTAGAACATGATTAATTACCCATAATACTTACTCTATGAAATAAACATGGGATTCCTAAGGTAAAAAGTCCTGCAAGACTTATGCCAATGGATTGAATTACCTTGTGATAGAAACGGGATTCCATGAGTTCCATGCCTAAGATGAATCATATAGGATTCCCTCCAAGGTGTAAGATTTACATGTTCCTGATATACCAAATTTCCAAACATGCCCATAGATGCCCAGTGTGACTAATCTCATGACCAAAGGTTGCCTCCCTGTTGAGACAGAAGCAACATAGTTAACATGAATCCACCTCGATATGAAAATGGTGATGAGTTCCATGAATATTACTTAATTTATAGTGGTGACCCGGAATAGGAAATGATCTCCAAAGAATAATCCATAGAGGGAGGAATTGATATCCCATCATCCTATTTCAATCAAGTAGAATACATAATCAATGAAAGTGATGCAAATTTCCTTCCTTTAGAAAGTGGGAATGTGGGGAAATATAATTCAATTCACAAGACACTTGGGATCACCCTGAAGAATGCATTGGAAACAACCATAAAATTCTAAGTTTAATAAGGAACATTTGGATGATGCACATAGATCACCCTTCTCCATCTATCTAGAGATCAAAAAGATGTGTCAATATTTTTGGGAGCACTATTGGTGGGAAAATATGAAGAAGAAGAATTTAAAATATACATAAAGGTGTATTTTTTTATAAATTTAAGGCTGAAAGGAAAAAAATACAAGGGGATGATACAACCATACCCATGCCTACATAGAAATGGTAATACATAACCAGGAACTTTGTCACTAGTCTTCTGAATAAATCAAGAGGAAATAATTATATATGGTTTATGTTCCATTATCTTACAAACACTGGTCGCTTAATTACTATTCTAGAGTGCTTCTCACTCAATAATATTGCAAGGATATACATTATAGAAGTGTTGAATATTCATGGAACACAAATATAGATTGTATCTAACTGAGACACAATATTTACCTCTAAGTTATATAAGATTCTTTAGCATCCTATAAATAATATACTGGACTTCATCATGGATTATCACACTCGAAATGATGTCCAATCTTAGTGTAAAATCCAAAAACTCAAGGACATGTTGAGAGCATGTTTAATGGACTTAAAAAGGGATGGGATCAACATTTTCCACTGGTGAAGTTCTCATAAAATAATAGTTTCCACTCAAGCATACAATTGGAACCCTGTGCATCCCTTTATGGGAAGAGGTGTAGAACACCTTTATGTTGGGATGATGTTAGTGAACACAAACTATTGGATCCTAAAATAATCGATGAAATGATAGAAAATATCAAGACCATTCAGTAGGACATCAGGGATGCTCAGAGTCGACCGAAGATGTATACTGACAATCATCAATGAGAACTATAGTTTAAGGTTAGAGATAAGGTATTCCTTCACACATATATAAGAAATAAAGTCATGATATTTTGAAAGAAGTGAAAGCTTAGTCCAAGATACATCAGTCCATTTGAGATATTTCATTGTGTTGGGGTAGTGTCATATTGAATAGCACTCCCACCTAACCAATATCAAGTACATGATGTGTTGCATATATTCCTCTTGATGAAGTATATACCAAACCCCCCACATGTTCTGAATCTAGAGGTGGTGTTATTAGAGAATGATCTTTCATATGAGGAACATTCGGTAAAGATTTGAGATCATAGAAACAAAGTTCTACGAAATAAGAAAATACACCTGGTCAAAGTTCTATGGAGAAACCACAAGTTTGAAGAAGTGATGTGGGAACCTAAGTATGTGATGAAATAGAGTTACCCTCATCTATTTTACTATGTGAAATAAAAACTAAGAGGGTAAATTTTCTAAAGGGGGAGATTGTAACCACCTAAAATTTTATAAATAAAATTCCCTTTGTGATTAAATTAAATGCCCTAATATGGTTATATAAAACACATGCACTTATTTGGTTTTATTACATCTTATTAGATTTAAAATACCATTAATCATCATAACCATTGATAAAATATCCATTTAATAGTGATCATATGATTAGTATAAATATTGGGTTATGATAATTCCAATTAACATAACCAAAAGAGGCAATGGACTCAGCCAATGTGATCATACCCTATAAATTCCATTTATCATAGATTTTGAGGGATATAAAATCACTAGGATTTTCCCTTGACTAATCCCACTCTAATATCCAATAACTAAATCATGAGAAAAAATGTTTATGGGGTAATTTCAATCTTATCATATCGCATCCCAAACCATGTACGTTGAACCACCCCATCAAAACAACACCATCACGCACCTTACACTTAAAGAGTTTTCTAAAGTAATAATGGGATATGTATTAATACCATAATAAAAAAAATATGTATATTTTATTTTAAATAGAATAATTTTAATAATTTTCCTTACTTTCTAAATTATTTTGATTGAATACCATAAAACACAAATGGTATGTTTGTGTGATATAAAATTTCAATTAAGATATACCTTTTTGATGAATTTGTGAACTTTAAAAATAAATTATATATTAATAAAATAATACAATTAATTAATATTTATTAAATATAAATTATAATATAAATTTTTTGACGTTAAATGTAATTGTTTTAAGGGTTTGAAAACTGTTATTGTTCAAAAGACCAACATTCCTCAATAAATGTAGATTATTGTTTTAAATGTGGAAATTCAAATATCTGGAAAATTATTTTGATAAAATTAATATAATTTTTTGATTCACCATGTCTAAATTATAAAACAGTGATTTTTTCATAATTTTCTGAGAAATTCAAATTTTTCGGTTAAAATTAAATATGGTATAAATATACGGTGTGTATTTTGAAATAATAATGACCCAAAAGTGATTTAATAAATGACATAAATGTTATAAATGACCAAATATATATTTACCATTTAAAATAATGTATTTTTCAGGTTATTTTATTAATTTTATAAACCCTTTATGAATCCTCCGAAACCTATAATATATTTTATGGTTTTAAAATCAATTCTCTATAAACATGACTCAGTTCCACATCACCAAAGGTAATATTTTATTTAGTTATGCACTTGGAACTATAAAATATATAAAACAACTCCTATTTGGTATATACCATATGTAGAAACCATGGTATGTTTTTTATTTTAGATAACATTATTATATAGATTTTAAAACCTATGTTTTGGAAATAATAAAAAACTCCCCTATCTTTTTCTATATAAACCCACCCAATCTCAAATTACTCTTCACTAAAAACCTTGGATAATGTCATTAATATTCATTCCCCTATCTAAATTCCTCCATGGTTCCCCCAAGATCTCAAGAAAATCCTCCCAATATTTTGGAATCACCCTCCCAAGGTAAGGGATTTCCCTCTCTACTTCTCCATTCAGGCACATTCTTTGTAACTAGCCTTTTCAATATCAATTGGATATGTTTTCCTACCTTTAATAAGATCTATATAATATAAAATTTATTTCCTAATAATGAGAAATAATTTATCCCCTGTCATTATAGAATTTACCTAAGGTGTTACTATGCCAAAATTTAGTAAGGGATCCTCTCTTTCTCCTCTTTATTCAAGCACATTATTTATATAATAAACTTTGTATTATAATTACTATTGATAGGATATGATATTTATAGTGAACAAACATTATCATACATAGATATTAAATATTTTTATATTAATATTCATTACATTACACAATTACATTCCTGAGGACCATGATGGTTTAGTGCCTTTGGAAACATGGAACACAATCCTCTAACCTGCTTAATAATCTTTAATATTTCCCACAAATATCATCACATTTAGTAATCTTCATAGAAATAACCTACATAAAACCTTAATTTATAACCATAAGAAAGGAAACATAAGAAATGGTGAGATCAGATACTAAGTAAGGGTAAATGTAAGATATATTAATCTATGATCAATTGAAAGTATAAGATAATCATAAGGGAACATAATAATGAACATAGATTATGAATTTCATACCCAACCTCACATAAATCATAAACATGATTCATGGAATAAATATTGGTATTTTATATGATATTAATCATAAGTGAATCAAATAACATGATCCATAAGATCATAACATTGGCATAAGATGTTGTTTTGTGGTATACACATAAGCATCGAAAATATTTTGTCAAGGATACCCACGAAGACATTCATAAAATTATGTGCTTAGCCTAACCACCCATGTTCTTACTTCAATATTTGGGTGACCTCTAATATACCCTATTTCGGGATTGGGCTAACGACCCATGTACCCTCTTTTTCAGGCTTGGTATAATAATACATGTACCCTATGAGCTCATAGAACATTTATCATTACCCAATTACTTGGAGGGATATATAGGTTCCACCCATTACATAATTAAAATCATATTTATGTGTTCATAAATATCATAAAAATTCATCATATCATAACCCATGAAATGAAATGTGTATCATAAACATTTCATCATATCATAATCTGTGGAAGAATACAAGTTTCATAATAATTTCATCATAGAATAAATGTTTCAAAGAATTAATTTTCATAAAAATTTCCTTATGGTGTAACCTTTGGAATAGAAATAGGTTTTATAGACACCATGACATCAAAACATAAACCATTATGAGAAAGAATATGAATGTTATCATTAGATAATACCCTTAGTGAGGAATAGGTAACACCAATGGATGTAATATTAGATGTAAAATAATTTTTAAATATCATTTAAAACATTTCTTGAGGAAAATAACCTTTACACATTGTAAAATGATTTTTAAAACTTAAAACATTTCAAAAAACTTTTTCTTTAAAGATAACCTTGAAAATGTATAAAGTAATATTTAAATATCATATAAAACAATTTTTAAAACATAAAATATTATATATCAAAATAACTTTTAAAATTTTTAAGGTAAGCTTTAATTCATTAATCAATTATGACAATGGGAAATACTATTCACATCATGCATGTTAAAAACAATGGTTCTTTTCACATTTTTAGTAAAATACAAACAAGTATTGTTTGGAAAATGGCATGAATATTCCTTTAAAAAAAATTAAAAAACATTAAAACTTGGGTAAAATGAATTTTTGAAAAATCTTAATAGAGTAAAAAAAATTAAAAATATTTTTAGAAAACATAGTTTTAGAAGAAAACCGATTTCTAACTAATGAGATAGATAAAGTCGAATTTTATTAAAATATTTTCTTAATTATTTGAGTACCAAAGAGTGTAAAAGTTTTAAAATCAATTAAATATATCATTAATAATAGTATAAGAATAAAATTCATGAGAATTATTGAGATGAATATCATGAGATTTCAATATTGGAGAATTAATTATAAATAATCTTGATAAATGGGGAGATTGTAACATAAAACTCTTACCAATTTGGTAACCTTCAACTATAAGCCCCATGAATGGATAAAATCAAATGAAACTTTAAACTATAATGTGGATAAATATATTCTTTATATTATATGTCAAATTTTATGTAAACACACCTCATTAAAGAATATAGGTGTATAACATAACATATTTCTCAAAGAAGGAAAATTGAGACAAAAATCCCTTATCGTATTGATAACATTGAAACCGTAGACACCATTTAATAGGGATACTCAAATGGATATGTAAATACAAATTAATTTCATGATAATAATCATAAAAAAATTCACGGTTTGTATATACGCCAAATAAAAGAAACATGTGGTGGATATGGCATTTGTCTCACAAAAAATAAAAGTGAGATGAAAATCTCTTACCTTAAGTATTGACTTCTATAAAACACATTAAAAAATCCTTAAAAATAAATATAAGTTTATTATACATATATTAAATAACAATATTTATATATATCATATCATATATTATTTTCTTAAGACCTTTTATTACCCATTTATTAGAAATACCATGTTAAAGTCACATTTCAGACAATAACTTCTTTTTTCATATATGTATTGATTTTTTATTTTTTTTCCTCATAATTTGATCATGGTTTAATAATATAAATAATTTTAAACATGATATAAATATCATATATCTTTATTATATATTTATTTAGAGTAATTTATGAAATGTAGTGATATAAAATGAAATACACCATTCGTGGAGATTATAGGTCATACGTATGCATGAAGATTGTTTCCATTTTCTTGTTGGATTGAAATAAATAAAAGTAAATGATAATTATAGAATAATTTTATGTCATATATATCACATATTTTTATTAATACCATCCTTAATACCTTCAATGTAAATCATTAATGAATCACATCGCTTCGTGAGGCAGTAGTTCACCGTACACACAAGTGAGATTATCGTATTCCCATACAATGGAAATAATTAATGTATGTGTGATATAATAATTAAAAAATCATAATAACATAATAAATATAATATATAAACAATAAATACATAATTATATCCAACTGTGAGTGGTGGTAATGGAAAACTGAATGACATCGGTTCGTGAGGTGGTAGTCTACCGTACTCATGAACGATGCTTTCATATCCCATTTGATGGAAGTGGAGAAGGTTGTTGGTTATGGTATTATTATAAAAAATAGAATTATATGGAATATTATGTGGTTATTATATCAAAAAAATTTAATAATAATTGAATTTTGTGGAAAAATAAATAAAATAAATACGCTCACTGAAGAACATTACCTCTTCTTCAGGTATCCTCCTTAGGTTTCACTAAAGCCTTCCTAGGTTAGTTCTATACCAAAACTAGTGATTATTGGATAAAAGGATAGAATATGGGAATTGATTTGGGATGTTCTTGGCTAAACCAAATCATTGTTAAGGTGTTATTAAAATTGGATATGGGGTGTCCTTCTGTAAGTGGGGGAAAGGATACACTATGTATTGTTTTAAAAGAATTGAGTTCTACCACATTTTCCATATGTATAAAGGGTAAAAATGGACCATTATTGAACCTTAGAGTATTAATGTATTAAATATGGTTATAAAATATTTTTTTTACAAATTTATAGGTAAATATAGTCCTTACAATTTTAGTTTAACCCCTAGTAAACCAATTTTACCTTAACCATGGTAATTAATTTTTACTCCATTCACTATTAATTTTAAAAAAAATTAATTTGAACTTATTATAAATTTTAAATTATTATTATTCCAAATATGGAATCGATTTTTTCTAATTCAATTCCCATAATTGTAAAAACTTAATTTAAAATTAATCTTATAGATGCGACGAGAAAGTGGGTTTTAAAAGAGAAAAACTTCAAAAGTTTACAGAGTGTTTATATCAAAATTAAACATGAAAATAATTAAAATGAACTAAATTAGATTAATAGATATAAAATTGAATTAATTTTACTTTAAAATAAATTTAAAATATCATTTAAAATTATAAATTATTTAAACAAAAAAAATAAAGATTTTAATTAAAATTCAGTATTTTTCACTATTCATCAAAAAATTGAAATATTTCAGAAAATTGCCAAGAATTATCCACAATATAATTTTGACATGACAATTCAAAAAATAATTTTTATTTTATAAAATTATTTTTATAAAAGTGTTAAAATTTAGTATTAATTTATGTCTCCAAAGCATGATTAAACGATCTTTTTGAAAAAAAATTAGAAAAAATTTGTTTTTATTTTAAATGATTCTTATTTTATTTATACTAAATAGATAACTAATAATTTTGTATAAAATATATAATTTCATAAGTTATTTAATCCTATTCATACCCTCCATTTTAACATTTAGGTGATATAATAAATAATAATGTTATTAATATATTTTTTTCTTCATAAAACTCGATCTTACGTGTAGGGAAAGCTATCGAGAAAACTCATTGTTGTGTATAATGTAAGATAAATCAATGTTGTGGATAATTCAATATATTGAATATATTTAATTTATTTAAAAAATAATAATTCATTAAATTTTAGTTTGTTACATTTTACCCCCATTAAAATGAATTTCTACCTTGAAATTTATCACTCTGATACTAATAAATAAGGATATGTCTACCTCATCATATCCAAAAGTTCCCACATAGCTTTCTAAAATTGGTGGTTTCACCCAAAAAAAGTTTGAATACCTGAGTGGTATTATTTTTGTAGAACTTTCTCTATATGATCAAAAATCTCAACCAGTTATTCCTCAAAAGAAAGATCATGCTCTAGTGGTACGACCTCCGAGTTCAGTATATGTGATAGATCGGGTATGTACTTTCTTAGTAAAGATACACAGAACACAAAATGGACCTAATATAGGTTTTTTTTATGTTTCGAGAGATAATATACTATCCCAATATAATTAATTATTTTAATGAGACCAGTATACCTAGGTCTTAGTTTTCCTTTCTTTATTATGACGATAATGTTTTTGAAGGACCTTATCACTAACTTCAAATTATAGATCATGTTAACAATTATAATCATAACTTTTCTATCAAATTTTTATTATCATTACATGTTTCTGAATGGATATAACCTTATATAACATATATTTATCTTTCTTAGGTCCCAATATCTTTCTTTCCCCAACTCAATTCTAGTATGTTTGAGTTCAACACTTCCTTCATAAAGTGCTTCATAAGGATCCATATGAATGCTTAAGTGAAATTTTTCATTATAAGAAAACTCACCATGATAAAAGTGTTGATTCCAACCACCTTTTAAATCTATAGGATAAAATATTATAGTAACCTTTAATCATATGTCCACAAGGCGTAAAGTTAGTCCTCCTCAAATAAAATTATCACTATATAAAACCAAAGCATTTTATTTAAAATATATTTAATCTTGATAAACTCCCACCATATAAAATCACAAAAGGGGTGTCAATGACTTTGAACTTGTGATCAAACATAAACTCATAAGATCATTATGTTATCCATAACTCTTAAGTTATTCTCACTTGGAGACATATATACTTCCAAAATATAATTCACTCTTTATTCCTTAAATAAGAACTTATTATCTATAAAAACATTTCCATTTTAATCTTGGGTTCAATATTGTACTAATGGAATATCAAATTCTATTTTATTGTTCAATATTTCGTGTAAATATATATAATCACAGGAAATTTCACTAAATTATGAACAATAATATTTTTATATGGCTCATTTATAAAAAAATCAAACATGAAATTCCCAACTAAGGAGGGGAGTATTAGTTTTCCCTGATTATCATGATTCACTTCATCTATCATGATTGAAGAAATTTTCCCTTTTTACTTTATATTTATAGTTTTTTGGAATTAATCACCTTTATTAACCCTTATATTTGGTAACTTATTAGAATAATTCCAAAACTCCTTGAAATTGAAACACAGAAGTGTGGGAGGTACATTCTATGGGGCTTTCTCATTATCCAGATAATTAGCTAAATTTTTCCCATCACTTCATCATTCATCTACATGATGACATTTCTTTTTATACTTAAAACATTTAATAATCCCATTAATAAAACTACCTATATGTGTCTTCACACACTTTGATCATAAAAGAAACTTCATCTTCTTCTCTCACTGGTTCTTGGATTTTCCTTTGAATTCCATTTTTATATTCATATCAAAAACTTCAGATTGATACATAACTTCAACCTCCATTTACAAATTGATAGAACATAAAACAATATCTTCATAGAATCCAAATTCACTTATGGATAATTCCCATAATAGACTAGGTTTTATGACATTGAATAATAGATCAACCTTAAATTTAGGTTGAATGATAATATCCAAAGAGTATATCTCAAGTCATGTAAAATTTTCTTCATAGGCACCAAAATATTCATCATTATTCTACTTAATATCTAGCAAGTATTTCTCTATTGTTTTATGAATAATATGAGGAAATAAATTATTGAAAAATAATATTTTAAACTTTTCCAACTTTATGTATTAAATTCATTCTCGTTGACTGATATGGTTAATAATATTTCACCATTGATACACCTCACCTTCTAGACGGTAGATATCCAAAGTTACTTTTTCATGCTCTAAACACTGGAGAATGAAAAATATCTTTTCAGTGGTAGAAATACATTTCTCAATAACTAAAAGATCATCATTTCCAATAAAATATGTTGTTTTTTCCTCATGAAGGACTCAACAAACATTTTTTCATACTTTTCTCATTTCAATGTTCACCATGATTCATAGATTGAGAAAGTTTTATGGGAATAGAAATAAGGTTTTTTATTTCATATTTTGTAAAATTTGGTGTCTCAGTAGGACAATCATTTCATTTTCTATTTCATTCCTCATTAGCACTATTCCTTTAGGTTCCATCCATTGACTAAAACCAAAAACATATTGTGAGAAACTCTAATCATATATGGAAACCACATAATCCTGAAAATCACTTATAGTATGTCTAAATCATGACACCTTCTTTTTAATCTATAACACCTTATGTTTATACAAGGTTATTCATAGTCATCATATATTTTAATCCTTCAAGATGTTTCATAAAGGGTTTTTGATTTTAAAATCATATCCATCGGGAGTGTCAAACTAGGTGTGAAATAAGGCTTATTGTCTTGCATCAGTTCCCAATTGATTCTAGCTCAATATGGGGCTTTCAAGGTTATTACCCCTAGGAATATTTGTGCCAAATACACATCCACTTTCAGTATCAAGATAGGAATATAATTTCTTGAAAACTACTTTCTCTACCATTTACCAAAATTCAATGACATTTTCCTAAACTTTGACTCATCCTTATACTTTTACATAGAGACATATCTAGACATGTCCTCAGAAATATCCCTAAGGATATCACTAATGTTTTCTCATACTACTTTCCAATGGTTAACTAAACCTTTCCTCTAATACCAACTATAGCGACCGAGGATTCTCATACATGGATATTAAATCTTTTTAGATGAAAATTCATTAAATTATATAAACACATGCCTAAGGACCATAATATTTTATTGCCTTTGGAAAATTGGAACACAATATTCTGATCTAATGAATGATTTTTAATTTTTTCCACAAAGATCTTCCAATTTAGTACTCTTCATAGAAATACCATACATAAAACAATTATTTATACCCTGGGGAAGTGAAACATAATAAAGGTTTCACTCATAGGCTCAATAAGGGCAAACATAAGAGATATCAATCTACAATCATATGAAAGAATAATATAAGAATAAGAGAACATGATAATTAAAATAACTTACTAAGTTTATACCCAACCTTTCATAGATCATAAACATGATTTATGGAATAAATATTAGTAGTTCCTAAGACATAAATCATAAGAGAATCAAAGAACATGATAAATGAGCATAACATTGGAATAAGATGTTGTTTAGTGGCATACACATAAGCATAGAAAATATTATTTCAAGGATACCCAATAAAGTATTCATAACATGTTAGGTTTAGGATAACCAACCATGTACCTACTTCAGTCTTGGGATGACCTCTTGTGTACCCTCTTTCATGCTTAGGATAACCACTTGTGTACCTGCTTCGGGCTTGGGATGAAATCCCATGTACCCTATTTTGGGCTTGGTTTAACCACTTGTATACCCCCCCCCCCTTCAAGATTTGTCTAACCACCCATGTACTATCTAAGATCATAGAACATTTATCATTACCTAATGAATTTAAGGGAAATATAGGTCTCACCCGTCACATAATTAAAATCATATTTTTTATGCCAAAACATCATAAACATTAATCATATAATAACCCATGAAATGAAATGGTTATCATAAAAATTTCATCATATCATAACCTATGGAAAAAATACAATTTTTATAATCATTTCACTATGTAATGGCCCATTAAAATAACAAAGTCTCATATGCATTTCTTCATGGTATAACCAGTGGAAGAGAAACGCTTTTCATAAACATCATGACATTAAAACATAAACCATTAAAATAAATAATTTGAATGGTATACTTAGATAATAACCCTATAAAGTCCTAGGTAACACAAAATGATATCATCTTATATGGAAAATAATTTTGAAATATCATTTATAACATTTCTCGAGGAATATATCCATTTCTCTTTGAAAAATTCGTTTCAAAACTTAAAACATTTTGAAAAGGCAATCTTCAAAAATAAACTTGAAAACCTATAAATGATACTTAAAATATAATTTTAAAAACTTTTTAAAACATAAAAAAAATTATTTGAAAATAACTTTTAAAACGATTAAAGGAAGCTTAAAATCATTGAGAGGTTTTGATATTAGGAAATTCTTTTCATGCCACGCATCTTACAAACAAATATTTTTTAAAATTTTTGGTAAAATAAAAATGGTAATTGTTTCTAAAATCACATTAAGATTCATTTAAAAAAAACTAAAAACTCTAACATTGTGGTCTCGCCCAAATTTACCCATTTTTTTATGGTTGAAGCGGTTGTTTGTAGTGTATCTTAGGTTGTCAAAACCTTAGAGACATAAGAAAAAATCTAATTAAATAGACATTTTAATATGGAGATTTTTTTATGAAGTGGAAAACTTTTGTTTTTTTTAAATGGATTAAAATGATAAGAGACATAAGTGAATTAAATTTATGAGAATGGTTTGATCCTAGGTTATTATAAGGGTTGTACTAGATGAAATTATTTTTAACGATTTCAATTTCATTAACTAGAGAAGGATTTAGTCAATTAAATCAAACTAAACTCATCACTTAATGGTTTAAAACCTTCACATACACATTATAATAACCTATAAACTTATAGGATCATATTTATGATCACTATAAGGTAAAGGATTATATTATCACATGAAAAGTGTGGTGATAAAATTCAATAAGGTAGAAGAAGAAATAAATTCATTGAATGAAATACTAAAAAATGATTAAAAATTTAAAGAATGATAAATAACATCCAATACATCCCCTTTACACTCCCTTATATCAACTCATGAGATTTTCATCCTTCTATTAACACAAATATTTTGATATAAGGCAAGAGTAGACTCATGAGGGTGAAATTGAAGTAAAAATAATTAAATAACAAAAAATCCACTATTGTGTGAAGGATTTATATCTTAAATGTCTGAATAAATTCACACTATTATGAAAAGGTATCAATGTGTTAAAAAAATTAAATAAAAATAGGATAATAGGAGCTTTGATTAAGAAACTAACTTAAAATGAAACAACATACAATTGAAGAAATATGATTATAGCATCCAATTGAAATCATAACATTGCAATGAAATCATACACCACTTCCCCTAAAAAACACTACCAAAACTATCTTAAATAACCATTTTTCTAGACTTGAGTTGATCCCCCAAAAATATAAATCTTCCCACTTGGTTATGGTAGACCTAGGGTGGTCGATAGTTTGTGGAATGTGGACTTTTCTACCCATGACCTAAAATGGAACCCAACTTGAATACCTCTAAAAAATGTGTCCAAAAGATCTTCTAGATGGATGAATTTGGGTGGACCCTGAATGAATAAATACA
The DNA here is from genome assembly GCA_963277665.1 of Viscum album. Lineage (NCBI taxonomy): Eukaryota > Viridiplantae > Streptophyta > Magnoliopsida > Santalales > Viscaceae > Viscum > Viscum album. Next base: position 2,055,724,048 of record OY728123.1, on the reverse strand, counting down.
ATCCATGTAATTACCCTAACATCCTATAAAATTGTATCCCAATAGGATATTTTTTTATATTTGATCAAAATGGTGGACTATTTTTCAGGGCCATAGAATCTAGCCCAGAATTTCATCTCCAAATTGGGATACCTAGAATTCCATTAAAACATCATAATTGGCTCTCGAAACTATTTAAATAAATTATCCCCATTATTTCCTATATCTCTAGTTCAACTATTATCATCATTGGGATTTTATCACAGTCTCTAGAGTCATTATATTGGGGTATTTTCTAGTTCACTTTGCCCAAAATGTTCTTGGATCAAGCCCACTTTGGTAATCTTCCCAATTTAATCTTTAATAACTACAGAAATATAGAATGTTACTCACATCATGGGATCCCTGAAAATAAAATATGAAAATAAAATCAAGATCGTTGGTTGTTTTAGGAGGTGTTCCAAAATGTACCGTGTAATAGTGCATTTTAAGAAGGAAAAACAAACATGTTAAAAAAAGAAGTTCAAATTGTAAAATTAATTATCAAAATTTTTTATAAACATTTAATCACATGAATATTATAATATGAAAAATTAATTTTATCCTCTTTCAGTGACTAATCACACCCCCCAACTTGTGTTTTTCTATTAATGAGCAAAAATTATCTCAAAATATTAAAATTGAAATCCCATTTCCCAAAAACAATTTAACATAAATGATCACCAAAATTACTCATAACAAAAAATTATAAAACCCATTAAAATCATTTAATACAGTATAGGTTCACAAAAATATCTCAATCCCAATCCCATTCCTTTTTTTAAATCCATATCCAAATTTCATCCAATTTCAGTTAGTATGATGATGTGTTGTACATCACAATAGTCATAGGGGTTAATTTTTATTCAAGGAGATAAAGATAGAAGCATTAGGTGGAATTAAATTTTAACTTTAAGATGAGTACACATGTTTTTTTTCAATTTTTCCTTTTTCATTGAAATTTTTATTAATCAGGTCAACCCCTATAGCAAGACTTTGTCAGTGACTCTTAGGATCAAAGACCTTAGGTAACCAAGTAAAACTCACATTTTTAGGCATTGTCTTGAGTTAACTCAATCTAAAAAATTAAAATTTAAAAAAATAGATATAAAATTCCCAACTCTAGGATAAAAGACTCTAGAGTCACGATCCCCAAGTGCCAAAATCATGTAATAGATCAATCCATTACTCTACATGAAAATTTATTATTATTTTTATTTACATTTTTTTAATAATCATTTTAATATTAAAATGGTCACCAAACCTATGATATTTATTAAGGGACCCCATGAAATCATACTAATACCCCACAATCCAAATAATATATAAAGTTATATTTTTATTAAATATGATGAAACTTTTAAGTGTGAAAAATCGTATCAGACAACCACACTTTCCAAAATCTAAGCTTGTGAACTTAAACTTTTATTAAAATCATAATCAAGGTATGAAAATTTATTTTATATTTAGTTTCAAATTTTTACATGTTAATTATAATGTTCAAGGTTAATGAAAATTTTTCATCAATTTATCTATACCAAATTTTCTTAGACATGTATCCCCCCCCTAAACTTAGAATAACATTATCCTCAGTTTTTATAGAAAATAAAATATAGAATGGGTTTGAAGTGTATGTGAGGAGTTCCAAAATTTAAATTTTAAATGAAAATATGGAACTATTTCACCTGATGGTATACCAATGAATTTCATGACAAAAAAATTGATCCTTAGATCACTATGTCACTAATAGACTACCCATAGTGGATGGTAGAATGGTGTAGAATTTCTAGATGTAGATGATTTCCCTAAAAAACTTCAACCTCAATTGATCCTACTTCTCACATAAAAACCAAATTAAATACAAATTAAAAATAATCTAGAAGTAGGGTCTGTTGAGGTTGAAGTTTCATTTTAGTGAAATCATCTATATCTTGAAATTCTAAACCATTATACTAATAATAATAACAAAACAGGCATAAAAAGGTAAAAAAATTTATTTATTTATTTTAGAACACCAAAGATAAATACAAGGAACAAGTAAAAATAATAATAATAATAATAATAATAACATCAAATATATATATATATATATTGTCAAAGATAAGTATATATACATAAAAAACAAATATAGAATCACTATAGGTCATAGGTAAGTGAAAGGAGTACACCCCTATCTCCATTTAGTTACAGTTTTGAGTCCCACGGCTTAGTTGGATGTGATGGGGTTTTCCCCATGACCTACAATGTGGCATTTTATAAAAAAATATAAATATATATTATCTTTTTTCTCTTTAGTTTTCAATTTTCTATTCTTCATTTCTTTCTGAATTTTATATATATATATATATATATACATACAATAAAATAAAATAAAATATATATTACATAAAATAATAATAGATTTAGAATAATGAAAGTAAATAAAGGAAAAGAGTTAAAAATATTTTTAATAAAAAAAATCGATTTTTTTAACACACAAATGCACACAAAAAAAATAATAAAATTCATGTTGATTCTAGGTTGCTTCCCAGAAAGCCATTACTTTAAATTTATTATCTTAACTTTGATCCCCACGACTTACCTAATACTGACTTTCAGTATTTTAAGTACCAAATTTCTCTCCACTTCTATGAGATTTAGATTGATTCTTTGTTTTGAATTTATTTCATGTTCAATCCTATGTTCTAAAATGAGTAAGAAAATCTAAGGAATATCAAATATTATTGATATAGTTTCTTATGTAGTATTTCTTATGACATTAAGGATCAAAACTAATTTATTAGTTTTAAGAAAAGAATGAATGAATACCTAAAGTTATTGTTTATCACCTACAAAGGGATACTTGAGTGGGTAAGAAAGGACAATAATTTTGAGTTTTGGCAGATTGAAATTTCTTAAAGTATATTGGAAATGTGAATTGAAATCATTTTATTTTCCCAAAATAATAGAAACAATTGGTTATATTAAAAAATATGTTTTAACTCCAAAAGTTTACATATCAGTGTCATTGGTTAGTACATAATCATATTTCAATATTTTCCCAAATTGTCCAGTAATTTTTTGTTCTGAAAAATCATAAATGGGGTAACATTTGAGACACTCAATCCATGATGTCAAATTTCTCTCTTATGAATATATTAAATATGTTTCCTCTTGATTTAAACACCCATAAAAATCCTTCAAGTTATTTGGGTCTCCTAGATTCAAAGGATGATTCTTTAGCATTTTTAGGAGAAGTTTGTGTGTAACAAAATTCTTATATCAATGATGAGGAAGGGAAAACCAAAGTGGGAATGGGTTATATAACTATTTCAATGTTTTGTAGTTGTACTCCCAAGAATGAAACCTCATAATTTGTTATCTCCATTTATTTACACAATTTATCAAGTAATGGTTGTGGATCAGGTTGGACAATGGGTTGATCCAAATAGTCTATTCTAGGATGATTATTATATTTTTTGGAATTGTATTGGAGGGTGTTTATATTGGCTTTATGACAACCCTGATCTTTTATTACACAATTAGACATACTTTATTACATAAAATTCACTTGATAAAATATAGAAGATCGAGAGGTATAGTGCATTTGGGGCTTAGTATCATTACATAACAACTTAAAACATGAAATAAAACATATTTATTGAAAACTTCCTTTACATGACCACTACATTCCCTCATACTTAGCATTGCATGGGATAACCTGAGGACGTTCATAAGAAAAGAATGAGCTATGAAGCCTAGTATGGGAATAAACATGGAGTAACAATGGGAATAAAATACATGTTAGACAATGGGCATGTCATTAGATCACAATAGAATCATTAACATAAAGGCATGATACATTATCATAATCATAACATGAAAATGTGGCAACAACACTTAACATGGAATTAGCATGAGCTAAGGCTCATTGCACATGGAGCATGAGTAAATCCTCATTGAACATGAAGCACGAGTAAAACCTAATTGCACTTGAATTAGCATGAGTAAACACCCATTGCACATGACGTATCATGATATTATTCTTAACCCAATACATTAGAGCACTATACGGGGGCACCCTTCTTAAACATTTCATTTCAAACATAAGTGTGCCACATGGATCATATAACATGGATTCATAAAACATAATCATTTATTCCATGATATAGGAATGTGTAATTAAAACATGAAACTTTATAATCAATAAATAAATGTTTATAAAGGTGAATAACCTTGATAGAGAAATTGGCATGGTATTCACTACACAATGACATTGGCTTGGAAAATCAATGTAATTTCGGCAGTGTAACGACGTGATGTAAGAATTCATAAAAATGGTTGATGAGAGAGAAATAGGTGTCTCATCATATTCACATTAAATAGAAAGTAATTATTTCATATAGATACATGTCCAAACAATTGTAATGGAATTTAGAGTCATGATACAAAAGAATTCCTTGAATGTAAAAGAGGAGAGAGAAATTCCTTTCGGAATTTCGGCATAGTAACAGGTGTACATGGGAGGCATTTAGTGAGAGAGAAAGGGTTATCCTATCATTAAAAAATAAATAGGGAAGTATGGGGGAGGTTATAAACCATACCCCAACATTTATAATTGAAATTAAAAGGGTATAATAATTTAAAGAAAATTGGACAAAATGAGAAAGGAAGAAAAACCCTTACTTGGAAGTGTGCTTACAAAGGCTTAAGAGAGGCTTGAGAGAGGATTCTTGGGAGATTGGGGCACCTTGTGAGGATTCTAGAGAGAGAAGGTCAGAGGTTGGATTAACTCCAAAGGCTTTTAGGGAGGAGGAAGTGGGAGCTTGGGTGGGTTTATATTGGAAAGGTGGGGGAATTCTTTATTATTTAGGTTTGGGACACCTCACATTAAACTAATCCAAAACACAAACCAGCCCATGGTTTTTCCCATGATTTTTAGAAAATGGAAGTTTAAAAAAATATTTTATAATGAAAAAGTCCAAACTTATTAAAATAATGGGGTTTCTTATGTGGAGGTGAGTCACACTCTCAAGGAAATCAATTTAAAAAGACAAGATATTTAATAAGCCTTCAAGGGTCCAGTAATGCTTTGTAAAATAAGTCAAAAAAAACCCAAATTGCATTATTTTAATTTTAAAACATATATTGGTAGAAAATATGGATTATAGTATTTTATTACATCACTATTGGGTCATTATGATGTCATAAAACACATTATATATTTAAACGGTATTTAATTTTTACCCAAAAATTTGACTGTCTCAGAAAATTATGAAAAATTCACCATTGGATAATTTCGACGTCCTGATTCCAGAAATAATATTTATTTTATCCAAATAATTTTCTAAATATGTTAATTTTCACTTTTAAAATAAAAACCGATATTTATCGAAAATTCACGGGTTTTGACAAAAAAGGCTTTCCAACCTTAATAAAAATTAAGATTGCATTTGTAAAATTATACAATCATTTATATTTAATAAAAATTAATTTAATAATAATAATAATAATTTATTAAAATATTATTTAATTCAAAAATCCGTTACTTTATCAAAATATATTTCTTAGTTGAATATTAACTAAAAATACTATTTGTGCTTTAAAAACCATCTACAAGGTAACAATAATAAAATGAAGGTATATTCATTATTATATACCAAAATAATGTACATAACCATAGTGTTAAGTTCTTGTTACATAACCCCTTATAACACCCGCATAAGACCGAAGAGTAAGGTGTGCGATGGTGATAGACTCTTGGAGTGGCTCAGATAACATTGCTCGGGTGGTAATCTCTATCAACTTCAATTTCTCTCATAGGCAGTCCTAATCGAGCTTAACATATTCAAGCTCGTATTGGTCTTGGTCAAGATCGAATCCCAATGATGCCACACCCTTTACAAGCTCTGACAAATGGGCTTCGTATGGGGCACGTCTACTGGATGAGGCCATCCCGTCCTTTGTCTGAGTAAATTGGATTTATTAAAGCCCTGTATTTAAAATAATCATGTGATCACTGTTCAATGGCTATATTAGAAACGGTCAAAATTCTTAACATAAAACCAAAGAAGTTGACATTTTATATAAACATTTTACATAAAGATACATTTAATTAGATCTATATGGATTTCCATTAATGAAATTTTGGGTCGTTACAGGATTTTTTGGGATTGAAACTCATTATAAATTGGAATTGTTTCTATAGAATATGAGTTCAAACAATGTGGTTTATTATGTTATTGATTATCCCACCAATAGAAACTGGGATGGTCATTTTACATCACATTTGGTTTGGGAAAGTCAAAGTAAGGAGAGGTTCTCTGTGTTGGAATGTTTTTTAAAAATGCCTTCCATAGAAGTTAAATATTGGGTTAGAATAGATAAATTTGGTGATAATAAGAATTGAGTGTCTAATATAACTTATCTCCCCATAAAAGGTTCCAAAATTTGGTTCCACCTAGATTTACCCATGTTTTTAGGGTTGAAATAGTCATTTGTAGTGTATCTAGGGTTGTCAAATCCTCAGATACCTCATAAGAAAACTAATGACATATGAATTTTAAGATATATATTTGGATATGAAGTGGATAATTATGGTTTATTTTTAAATAGTTTAAATAAAAACAAAGATACCTATGTGAATTCATGATAAAGGTTTGATCCTGGGTTATTAAAGGGATGGATTCGATGAAATTCTTTTTAATGATTACAATTTCATTAACTCAAGAAAGATTCAATCAATAAAATTAAAATAACCTCATAATTGAAAGGTTTAAAACCTATAAATACACATTATAATCACCTATAAACTTTTAGGATCATTTTTATGATCACTCCAAGGTAGAGGATCGTATTATCACATGAAATGTGTGGTGATAAAATTTAATAAGGAATAGGACGAAAGAAAATCATTGAATGAAAAATTAAAATAAAAGAAAAGATTAAACATTTAAAGAATGAGAAATAACATCCAATACATATCCTTTATACTCTATTATATCAACCCATGAGAAGTTTATACTTTCATTGATGTAATTATTTTTATGGAAGATGATATTATAGTCATGAGGGTGTAATATAAGAAGTAAAAATAATGAAATAACAAACACTCCACCATTGTATGAAGGATTTATCTCTTTTATGTGTGAATAAATTCACACTATTAAGAAATAATGTCAATATGTTAAAAATGGCAAATAAAATGAGTAGAATATTAACTTTTCTTAAGAAACTAACTTTAAATTAAAGGAATTACAATTGAATAAATGTGATTACAACATCAAATTGTTAGTATAACGTTGCAGTGAAATCATACCCTACTTACCATAAAAAACTCCACCACCAATACCTTAAATTGACATTTTGGGATACTTGGGTTGATACACTAATATTAAAAGTATTACCACTTGATTATGGTAGTCCTAGGGTGGTGTAAATTTTGTGGAATGAAGACTTTTTCACTCTTAACCTGAAATAGTATCCTACTTACATGCCTCCTACAGATGTGTCCAAACGAGCCTCTATATGGGTAAATTTTGGTGGACCATATAAGGATAAATTAAAAATTAGGATATACCCTAATAGTACGTAAAATTTGAGCCCAATGGGATTTTTTTGATACGATCAAAATGGTTGGTTGTTTTTTTGGGCCACATTATCTAGCCTCAAATTCTATCTTCAACTAGGACTACTTTAAACTCCATTCATAAATTAGTATTATCTTTATACTATTTTTAAATAAATTTTTCCCATTATGTACTCTATATCAATTTAAAATTATAGCATCATTTGGATTAGATCTTGGCTGATACAGTCATTTTATTGGGATGTTTTCCGATTCATTTCACCAAGATTATTCTTGGTTCAAGGCCCAATTTGGTCATATTCCTAATTGATTCTTTAATATCTCTATAAGGATATAATGTTACTCATGGAATGGGAGACCTGAAAATAAAATATGAAAATAAAATCAAGACCATGGGTTATTTTAGGATGTGTTCAAAAAAGTAGCATGTAATAGTGCATTTTAAGGAATTACGAACATGTTATGAAAAGGAATTAAAATTGTAAAATTAACTTGTAAAAATGTTTATGAACATTGAATCAGATGAATATTATAATATAAAAAATTAATATTATCATATTTCTATGGATAATCATATGGGTAGAAATTTATTTTAAAAATCATAAGATAGTAATAAAACATTTTTGAAAATATTTTTAGAAAACATTGTTTTAGAAGAAAATAGATTTTCCACTTATAAGAGAGGTAAAGTTGGATTTTCTTAAAAAATAAAAAATATTTAAATATAAAATATTGTAAAAATGGTACCATTACTTTAATATATCCTTAATAACCATATTATAATAAACTTTAAGATAATTCATGATAGATAGATCATGATATTTCAACATTAGAGACTTAATCATAAACAATCCTGATAAATGATGAGATTGTAGCATAAAAACCTTACCACATTGGTAACCATGAATCATAATACCCATGAAAGGATAAAATAAAATTAAGCTTTAAAATATCATGAGTATAAATATATTCATGATATTACATTCCAAATTGTATGTATACTCGCCTCATAAAAGAATATAGGTACATAAGATAACATATGTCTCAAAGAAGGAAAATTGAGGAAAAAATCCTTACCGTATTGATAAATATCATATATATTAAAACAATATCATATATATCATACCATATATGATTTTCTTATGACCTTTTATTACCTTTTTATTAAAAATTTCATGTTAAAGTCACGTTTCGGTCAATAACAACATTGTTTTTCATATATGTCTTGATTTGTTATTTTTTATCCTAATTTTATCATGGTTTAATAATACACATAATTTTAAACATAGTTTAATTATCATATATATTCATTATACATTTATTTAGAGTAACTCATGAAATTTTGTGATAAAAAATGAAACAGATAGTTCATAGAGACGGTAGGTCGTACGTATGCATGAATGTTGTTTCCATTTTTTATTGGATTGAGATAAATAAAAATAAATGATAATTATAGAATAATTTTTATGTCATATATATAACATATTTTCATTAAACCCATCTTTAATATCTTCCATGTAAAGTGTTAATTAATCACATCGCTTCGTGAGGCAGAAGCCTACCATACACACGAACGATGATATCGTATTCCCAAAAAATGGAAATCATGAAGGTAGGTGTGATATAATAATTATAGAAGAATATTAAAACCATAAATATCATATATATATATATATATAATAAATCCATCACTATGTAAAACTATGAGAGGTGGTAATGGAAAAATGAATGAAATTGGTTCGCGAGGTGGTACTTCGTCATACACATGAATAATGATTTTGTAGTCCATTTGATGTAAGTAGAGAAGATTGTAGTTAATTTTATTATTATAAAAACATACTATTATATGTAATATAATGATTTTAATATATAATAATGGTTTAATAATAATTTATGGATGTGGATAAAGAAATAAAATAAAGACGCTCATTGAAGAACATTACAAGTTCTTCAAGTATCCTCCTTAGGTTTTCACTAAAGCAATTCTAGGTTGTATTTATACCCAAAATAAGGATTAAAGTATGAGATTAGGGGAGTTTGGAAATGATTTTGTTATGTATCTTCTAAACCAAATAGGTTTTAGGGTGTGAATAATTGAGGATATGGGGTGGCATTTTATAAGTGGGAGAGAGGACACACTTGAAAATTTTAAAAATAATTGAGTGCTCCCATGTCTTCATATGTAAAAAGGATTTAAAATAAATCATTATATAACCTTATAGTTTTATTGGTTTAATATGTCCATAAAATATTTTTTATACAATTTCATAGCTAAATACATCCCTTATCTTTTTATTTTAACCCCTAGTAACCCCATTTTACCTTAATTACGGCAATTAATTTTTACAACATTCACAATTTTTTTTGGTAAACAAAATTAAGTTGAACTTATTAGAAATTATAAATAATTATTATTCTAAATAATTAATCCATTTTTTCAAATTAAATTAACCTAAGTTTAAAATTTTAATTTAAAATTCATCAGGAAAATGTGACGAGAAAGCAGATTTTTAAAAAGAAAGGGTTCAAAAGTTTACAATGTTTTTATATCAAAACTCAATATTAAAATGATTCCAATGAACTAAATTGGATTAATTGATATAAAATTGAACTAAATTTACTTTAAAACCAATTCAAAATACAATTTAACATTAAAAAAATTTTAAACAAAAAGTCGGTTTTCAATTAAAATTCAATATTTTTCACTATTCATCAAAAAATGAAATATTTCAGAAAAATAAAAAAATAACCATAAAATAATTTTGAAATTATGATTCCAAAAATGAATTTTTTTTATGAAATTAATTTTTTAAATTTGTAAAAATTAATTTTAAATTATGTGTGCAAAGCATGACAAAACCTTCTTTTAGAAGAAAAAAAGTTTTTCAAAAAACATTGTTTTTCTTTTAAATGATTATTATTTTATATCTAATAAATATATAACTAATAAATGTTTTTAAACTATATATTTTCATAATTTATTTAATTACATTCATACCCACAATTCTAATGGATAGGTGATATATTAAATAATAATGTTAGTAGTATATTGTTGTTCTGTGAAACTTAGTCCTACATATAATGTAAGATATCAAGGAAACTCGTTGTTGCATGTAATGCAAGGTAAATAATTTTTTCATGTAATTAAAGCTATAAAATATATTTAATTTGTTCAAAAAATAATAATTCATAAAATCTTAGGGTTTTACACTCTTTCATATCCCTCTTACTGCCCTTACGATGTCTAAGTGATGTGTGGCCCCTTTCACTCTCATTAACCCCCCCCCCCCTTGATTCATTATTTACCCCTATTACACTGTCAAAATTATCCTTCTATTTTTACATGAAAAGTTTTTATTCAATCTCCCACCTTTTCTTAAGCCTACTAATTCCCAAATTTTCATTTTGGATTATTTTCTTACATATCCCTCATATTGTCCTTTTGACTTCCAAGTGATGAGATACCCATTTCTCTCTCATTGAACCATTTTATGAATATTAATGTACATACATTATGCTTCTAAAACGTCACTACTATTTTCCATATGGAACATTTGGAGGTGTATACCCATACCCATTTCCACTCAAGGGTATTCATATAGTTTTACCTATACTTAATTGATTAGGGAATTCCATGTATGTATCCCACTATCTATAATCATGGTATTAAATGTGATAAGATATGTTCTTAGGTTATATGATCTATGTGGCACACTTATGCATGTACATGATATGATTATGATGGGTGTTCCTAGATAGCGCTCCAATGCATTGGGTAATGTTTTAGTCTCATGAGATTCCATGTATGGTGCACGAGAGGTTATCCTAAGCACATTATGTTTTGATGTCTTAATCATTAACCTTAACTTCTGTTTATGATGTCATGTTTAATTTTGTTTCCACATTCCCAGGTTTCTTTTATGTTACATGCTACATCATTCCTCATTGTTCATGTTTATGATTATCACCCCTTATATATCCCATTTAAATGCCTATTGTCTAACATTTAATAATTTTTTCATGTTATGAATTTTTTACTCCCTTAATGGGATTTATAACTCACCCCTTTATTATATATGTCCCCAGGTTACTCCATGAAAATTTGTGAATGATGGAATATTATGATCATGTTAAAGAAGTTTTCAGTAATGTCTATATACCACCTATTTTTAAGTTATTGTGTAATATACCTAATTGTCCAAAGAAACAAGACATATAAATCTTTTGGGTTATAATAAGTGTATTATTATATAATAAATCATGAATTTATGTGTAATAAAGACTAGGGTTATCAAACCACCCCCATTCAATCTACTTAAGATAGGAATATCTATGATAAAAAAAGATTGTTTAATATTATTTATCCCATTATTAAGAATTATTTTTGACCTTATTTGATATATTATACTTTTTACCATATTTATTGATAGTATTGGGACATGTGTGAAAATAGAACTTTCCTTGATTATTTTTATTATAATATTTAAATGTACTAAGTATGATTGGTGCCATCATTCATTGAAAAGACTTTATAAAATCTACTGAATGGAAACCTTTTCATTTTACCCTTTTCTTTAAGTCTAATAGATCATAGACTACAAATTAGGTAAAATATATTACAAGATAGAATATACCTACCTTGCCATCTCTTAGTTAATTTCATTATTTATATTTAGGAAAGTGTGGGGGAGAAGGTTGGTTTCATGGTATCTCATGATATGAAGTTCCAAATTTTTGGAAAAGTATGGGGGTCATTCATTAGTTATGGGAAAAGTGATCGCAATAAAATATTTTCATTTTTATAATTATTACCATATTAATATCCAAGGTAAAATGTGTATATGAAGAAAACTTATATATATGAAAAATAAAGAATAAAATAAAAAATCATAAAAATAGACGTAAGAGTGTTATTCTCTCATTTTTATACATTGTATGGATTGAGATCAATCAAAGCACAAGGGGAAATGTGTTTTCAGTTACATTTATAAGTGTATAAGTGAGATACATTCACAATGTTACACTTGTTTCATTTTATCATGTATTTACCTTTATAGATAAAACTCCTCGTTCTTAATCAAAAGTTTTAAAACTAAAACCCACCAACCCTTGAAGCTCATAATAGTCTGTTCAGTGTAACCATGAGTGGTATACTTGATTCTTATAGTAGATAGCCTAGGATCTTTATTAACCTATGGTTAAATTAATTTACTTTAATAATGATCATAACTCAATATTAAATGTTCTTAGATTTAGGGGAGTAATTTACACATGAGAAGTAGGTAGATAATGAAGAAAATATTAAATTGTTTAAATTATAAGTAAAATTAAGTGTTTAAGGGTTCATCATTAATAGAATAAATATAGAAAAATTAATAATGGAATAATTAAATTGTTTTGTTTTCTTTACCTTGTGTGTTTAAACATAGCATGATTTTCCTTTATATATATAATTATTTAAAATTTACTTTAAGAGAAAAAAGATAATTTTGGGGAGTTATTGAGCCCAAAATTTATATATTTTTTATCTATAATAAATTTTTTATATCCATATTTAAATAATAGAACCAGGGAATATGAATAATATTTTTAAAAATTGTTAATTTTGGATTTTAATGTGAATATAGGATCATTTTATGACTTTATTGGATTATTTGATATACTGGGCTAAGATTCCATGAAAATAAATTTAAATTGATATGTTTTGATGATTATTAAGGTTAAGAGGTTGAGAAAATCCATGAAATTATTGAAAATTAAATGGTTTGTGTTGAATTCAACTGATCAATATAGAATCCATTTGAAATTTAATGTGTGCATCATCAAATCCTCACAACCCATTAGTAATCCAATTGTATATCCTAGAAGATTTTGAATATACATGAGGCTTCTAATTTTCTCACTTATTATCCCTTAACAAGTAATTAGATCTCTAATGTTTCACCATGATCTCACCTGAGAGTATGTCATCTTTTGGTCGGAGTAGTTCACTCAAGAGGGGAGGGGTGAATTGAGTGACTATAAAAATTTCTGTTACAAAAAAATATTATTTTAAAAGAAATGGTTTTCCCCAATAATAGATATAGACCAGCTAATCAAGGTTATACTATTATAAGAGTTTGACTATTTAAACAACTTCTTAGAAGATTGATTAATTCTTAGTAATCTTAATATGTATTATTAATATTACTTTTGAAGTTATCCTACTAAGACAAATCAGTTATAACTTCTTTACAAGACTAACTATCAAAGTGAAATTAGAGTTTTCTGGATTATGCAATAAAGCTGTAAAATATAGAAGACTAAATTTAAATAGCATAGCGGATATTAAACAAGTAGTTCAATCTCAAGCTGAGACCTAATCCACTCCACTTGGTGATCACCTGCCACCAAGCAGTTTATATTAATAAACTTTGATCAACACCCTGGATCAGGGTTAACAACAGTACACAGACTTTTTAGGTCACACAGGGACCTCTTCCACAGTTATCATGGGTAAACAAGAGTATAAAGAGTTTAGTGTGAGGATTTAGAAATCCTTCAGTTTATCACAGGAGTCAGTGAGTGTATGGAATATACAGATTATACACACTGCTCAAAAATAAGTAAAAGAATCACTGATATAGAGTAGATATGAGTTTAGAATGCTCTAGTGATTTGAAGTGAAGCTTTGTACTCCTTTGATTTAGAAGAAATGCTTTTGAGTCCTTCTCTGGTTTTTGTATTGAAAAATAGAGTGTCGCGATTCAGATTGTGTTCTCCACAAGATTTGACAATGTGAAGATGTTCTCTGGATTCTAGTGTACATCGTATGTTCTTCAACAGAGTCAGATTTCATGCATGTGAAAATTATTTCTTTGAAAATCTTGCAAAAGTGTTCTTCGTGGTCGTGCTCACACGCTTGTTTTCTGTTCAGTATCACGCTCTATTGTCTTTGGCCACTCTCTAATATTTATCTTGAAATGCATGATATTTAGCCTATAGGTTCTATGTGTTTCATGCATCATACCTCGTACTATGTCTACAAAGAAACATTAATTATGTCAGTGCATTAAAGGCATCAAATATGGCCATTAAACATTAAATTGAAGGACGAAAAAATAGTTTAAGAAATGGTGTCACAATATGTTGAGAAAACGATATCTCATTCATGGTGTCTGAGTGTCACGGTCTAAGTGTCATGGTGTCTAATCTACATGGTGTCTTGCCTTCATGGTGTCTTGGCTTACGGTGTCTTGGTCACGGTGTCTCGGTCATGGTGTCTCAGTCACGGTGTCTCGGTCATGGTGTCTCAGTCACAGTGTCTCGCTCACGGTGTCTGGCTAACTGTGTCTTGCTCACGGTGTCTTGTACTTAGGCAAATAACAATATTCAAACTTAAAGAAAAATATGCATGAATTGGAATGAGCGTAACCATTATAAAGCATGAGTGAATTTGAAACATAAATACACATGATTGAATATGATTTGTGATCATGAATGAGATTTGGGATTATTAAAGAGATTTGTGATCATTAAAACATGATTAATACACGAGGAGTCCAACAGTCTCCCCCTTTTTGATGATCACAAATCATACACAGTTAAAGTGGAAATTAGATGCAGCTATAGAGAAAATATCATATAGAAAAACATATAACTTCTCCCCCTTTTGGGATTATCAAAAAGTTGAAATAAGAGAGGGAAAATAGTGCACATTCCATTAAAAAAATAAGAAGAGTGTAGTACATAATAAAGTAGAAATACAAAAATGAATGGAATCCCCATCAAAAAGTAGTAATCACTGGTATTCTTTAGGGACTGGCCTTCTATTTTCATTTATCATTAGCCGAAGAGGAATCCATTGGGGTAGTGGTTGATGTAGAAGAAGGCAGAAATGTTGTAGATAGAGAAGGTAAAGGGAGACCTTCGAAGACTGTGGGAGCCAATGTAGGAGCAGTGGAAGATCTTGGTCATTGCTGGTCAAGAATGAGAGGCCTGATCTGACTAATAGCTTGGACAACAGACATGTATTTGAGGGTAAGGCAGAGGTAAAAGTAGGTAGTCAAGGTCTGAGAGGAGCAGCCGCTGGAGCAACAACGACTATACTCTGGACATGGAGATATGGTCTTAGAAGTTTGATGAAGTCTGCAATGACTTATCCACCATATTTCATATCATTTTCAAAGTCATATTTGTTTTCCATGAACTTTTACAACAATATGGTAAACTCAGTTAGCTTTTGGACATGATTTTTGAAGGCTTGGGTTATAGGAGGAATTCTCAGATTCTCTTCAAGGTATTTGAAGTTGTTGGTCATATCAGTCTTGGAGAAAATCTGGTTGAAATAAAAATCTACTTTATTAGCAATCTCCTATTGGGCATCATTGGAAATCGTGGAATGGATTTTCACAAAGTCAAGAACTCTATCACTGTTCATGACAACTTCAGATAAAGAAGTCACATTAAATCCACTAAAAGCTGTTTGAAGCTCTTCTTCGACTATAGATCTCAGCAAAGAACTATCCAAGGAAGGTGTAGAGGATTCACCAGAGGTATGAGAAGCTTCGAAGGCTATGGTTAGAGACTTGAGCTAATTCATTACCTTTTGAATACAACTAGTTTATTCATCAGTGATTTTATTTAAGTTCACCAAAAGCTCTCTCATTTCTTTAAACAACTATTTGTGCCTTTATGTAATAGTTTCATCAAAGGATAACAGGTAAGGGTGAATCTGAGACACAACATCTTAAGAATTTTCAGACACAAAAGGTTCTAGAGAGGCAGCAACAGGTTCTGATTTGGAATGCAGCTCTTTCGGCATATCTTCAACCATGCTTCTCAGGGTTGAGACTTCATTACTCAGCAAATTATTTTCAACTCGAACTTCTTGAATTTGATGGAGCATTTTAGGTTGGATCTACCAAATAATCTTCTCCAAAAGAAGTGAGGCATCTCTCTCAATCAAATGTGTCACTTCACAAGGTTGAGAATTCAAAATCCTCTCAACTCCAAACAAGATCGTGTCTCCAAAATCCTTCAAATCATCCGTACTGACAAAGGATAGTTGTTTAGGTAGAGTTTAAGGTGAAAGAATTGGTACAGGGGTAGCTTCAGGTTCTAGTTCCTTCTCAGGGACAAAGATAGAAACTGACTTCAACTGAAATAGTGAGGAAAGATCAAGCCCAGTGGTAGTAAATTGCTGAGATTCACTCACATCATAAAATCTAGGGAATTTTTACTGGGTGTCCACAGGACTAGACTCATCCGGATGTGATGCTTCTTCAGTCTCAAGATTTTGGGTTACCTCCCCCTCAACAAATGCTTCCTTTTCAGGATCTAGAGGCTTAGGAGCTAGTTCTAAATCTACAGTTTCATCTCTAAGTTCCTCAATCATCTCTTGTCTATCCAACTGAAAGGCTATCTCCATCCTCTCTTTAGGAGAGGGTATTATCTCATGAACAGGTTGTTCCTCTCGGAGTTCTTCCAGATTTTCTTCTTCCATAACAGGGCGTTGTTCCCAATTTGTTTCTTCCATGACTTGCTGCTCAGGTTCTGGGACAATTGATTCTCTTTCAGCCTCGGGTTGTATTTCCAGATTGACATCATCTCTAGGGATAGAAACTTCTTCTTCAAGAACAACAGGAGGAATAATATTACTTTCTTCCTCAACAACAACTTCTTCCCTATGAGGTACTTCAGCCTCTTCTTCTGCTTCTTCTGAATGCTCACCAAGTTCATCTGGTTCCAAACCAGGATCAGAAATGTTCTTCGGCCTTGATGGATAATCCACAGGATTAAAATTCTCATAAATCTTATCGTTGTCTTCCACACACTCCTTTTTCCAAGGATTCCAGTTTATTTTCATTCTTCTGATGATGGGTTTAAATAGACAGTACTCGCAATCCACAAGCACTTCTTCATTGGGTCCAACTACTCCTTTGGCAATAAGCATAGCTGAAATCAGCCGAGAGTATAACAGAGAGGTGGATTTGGATGTAACCTTGATCAATTCACACATATGGTGAATCATGTACTTGTACAGGTTGATTTTGTATCCATTATTCATAAGATAAATCAAGAACACATCTTGGTACTTTAATACAGCAAAGTCCCCTTTCCTCATACTAACCATATTTTGAAAAAACTTAAACAACAGCCTTGTTTCCCCATCAAGTTCAGCATCTATGGGCCTTATCTTGGTTCCATTCCTGGTTAAGGTTTTCAGAGCATCTCCAAGGTCAAAGAGATCAGTTATAGGTGGGAGTTATCTCTGATAATCATCGCAAATTCCTTCGTGAGGTATCATAAGGCATGTAGCCCATAACCTTGATGAGAAGGAACATCTTTGGCCATTAATCCAGCTACTCACAACAATTCTTTCACCAAAATGAAAAGAAAACTGTGCATACTGGTAGAACTGAGCAACTAACCTCAGATAAATGGGTCTATTCTCCTTTGAGAACCATTCTAACCAGCCTTGTTTTCTTAAAACCTTCAGGACTAGATATTTGATACACAAGAGACATTCGTGGAAAATTTCTTTCTCAGTAACAACACTTAGATTTACCAAGTTTGGATTTAGAGGCCCTTCAGGTGTCAGCTTGGGTGCTCTCTTATTCTTCTTCGGGAAGTGATTCTCAGGTGTGGATGAAGATGGTCGCTTCATTCTTGGCATCCACTGAATGTTGTGAGAGAGAAAAAGGGTTGCAAGGTTGAAATGGTTCGAATCGAGTGAGTAGGAGAAAGTCCGGGTGAAGAACCGAGTGAAACTCTTTGTTTTATCATTTGGGAATGTCAAACGTTACAAAAAACGCGGGAAAGTAAAAGAGATGAAATAAAAATTACCGCAATATGGGTTTAAAGAAAATCATAAATAATTTTCACGGTGAGACAGTGATCGGTCATCACGGTGCGATAGTAAATGGTCATTACGATGAGACACCAAGTGGTCGTCACGGTGAGATAGTGAGTGAACATCACAATGAAACAGTGAGTGAACTTGTCAGCGCATGTTACGGTGAGACAGTAAATGTCAGACCATGAGTACAAAGTGCTAACGGTGAGACCATAAACATGAGAGACAGTAACTTAGAAACCGTAATCATGAAACAGTAAAGTAAAACATAGTAAAATATTGAACAGTAAGACAAGTAAGATATCTATTTGAGATTTATCATGCCAAGGTCATGTATTATGTAGTCTATTCTCTCATAATTTAATGGTTTAGTGAATATATCAGCAAGTTTATATTCAGTACCAATGAATTCTAAGGTAATATCACCTTTTTGATAATGATCTCTAAAAAAGTGATGTCTTACATCAATATGTTTTGTCCTAGAATGTGAAACAGGATTTTTTTGAGCTTTTAATAGCACTTGTGTTGTCACAATTTATTGGTACATGTATGAATTGATATCCATAATCTATTAATGTGTGTTTCATCCACAAAATTTGTGCACAACAACTTCCAGCAGCTATATATTTAGCTTCTGCAGTAGATAATGCAATAGAATTTTATTTCTTACTACATCATGATACTAGTGACTTGCCTAAAATGTGACATGTTCTAGAGGTTCTCTTTATATCTAACTTACATCCACTGAACTTAGCATCAGAATAACTAACTAGTTCAAATGATTGTCCTTTAGGATATAATAGTCCTAGATTGGGTGTATGCTTGAGGTATTTGAAAATTATATTTACAGCATTTAAATGAGATTCTTTAGGATTTTCTTGAAAATGAGCACACATACACACACTAAACATAATGTTTGGATGGCTAGCAGTTAAGTAGAGTAAACTTCCAATCATTACTCTATAAGTGGTTTGATCAACATATTTTCAATCTTCATCAAGATCCAACTTACAGGTGGTACTCATGGGAGTGTCAATAATTTTAGTTTTATCCAATCCAAAACGTTTTAGAAGATCATTAGTGTATTTACTTTGAGTTAAAACAATTCCATTATTATTTTGAAAGATTTGAAATCCAAGAAAGAATTTTAGTTCACCCATTAAGCTCATTTCAAATTCGTTTTGCATCATTTTAGAAAAATCAATACATAATGAATTTTTTGAAGATCCAAAAATAATATCATCTACATATATTTGAACAACTAAAACATCATTAGAAATTCATTTTATAAAGAGATTAGGATCAACTATTCCTTTCGTAAAACCTTTAGAAATAATAAAAGTACTCAATCTGTCATACCAAGCTCTTGGAGCATGTTTTAAACCATATAAATATTTTGATAGTTTGAAAATATGATTGGGAAAATGAGGATTTTTAAATCCAGGGTGTTGTTCAACAAAGACATCCTCAGCTATATACCCATTTAAGAATGCACTCTTAACATCCATTTGATATAGTTTGAAATTCAGATGTGCAGCATAGGCAAGTAGGATTCTAATGGCTTCATGTCTGGATACTGGAGCAAAGGTCTCTTCATAGTCAATTTCTTCTTCTTGACTGTATCCTTGTGCAACTAATCTAGCCTAGTTCCTAACTATATTTCCAGCTTCATTTGACTTATTTCTAAACACCCATTTAGTGCCTATGATGAAAGTGTCCTTGGGTCTTTCAACAATTTTCCAAAATTTGTTTGTTTCAAAATGATTAAGTTCTTCTTGCATAGACATTACCCAAAATTCATCATTTATGGACTCATCAATGTTTTTAGGTTCAAGTTGTGACAAGAAGGCTTGATGTTCAACCTGATTTCTAAGAGAAGCTCTAGTTTGTGTTCCTTTCTCTAAGTCTCCTACAACAGCATCTAAGGGATGGTTTATAAGGGTTATAACCTTTCTAGAAAAAGAGGGACTATTGATTTTAGGTTCATCAACAGATTCTGGTTCATTATGACTCGATTGAAGAGAATTTCCAGAATTGGAAGTTTTCACAGATTCTTTCATAGAGGAATTTGAGGGTTTTGAGTTTATTATCAAATTTGATACATCATCCTCTAGATTTTCTAGGATGGTTCTAGGATCATGTGGATCTATTTCATCAAACTTGATATAAACTGATTCTTCCACACATTTAGTTCTTTTATTGAATACTCAATAAGATTTAATTAATATTGAGTAACCTAGGAAATTCCTTCATCACTTTTGGATGAAAATTTGTCAATATTATCCTTAGTGTTGAGAATAAAGACTTTGAAACCAAAAACTATAAAGTACTTAACCTTAGGCTTCCTATTATTCCAGAGTTCATACGGGGTATTTTTGAGAATTGGTCTAATCAAGACTCTATTGATTATGTAGCATGCTATATTAATAGCTTCATCCCAAAAGTAAATAGGTAAGTCATATTCACTAATCATTGTTCTAGCAATTTCTTGCAAGGTTCTATTTCTTCTTTCTACGACACCATTTTGATGAGGTGTTCTAGGGGCATAGAAATTGTGACTATAACCATTTTGTGAGAAAAAGGATTCAAACTCTTGATTTTCAAACTCACGACTATGATCACTTCTTAAAGATTTAATTTTAAGGCCACTAAGGTTTTCTACAGACTTGGCATATTTAGTAAAATAAGAGCAGGCTTCACTTTTGTGAGCCATGAAAAAAGTCTAGGTATATCTAGAGAAATCATCTACTAGAACATAAACATAGTGCTTCCCATTTAAACTAGAAACTCTAGATGGTCCAAACAAATACATGTGAACTAATTCTAGAGGTTGATAAGTAGAAAATTCTTTCTTTGATTTGAAATAGATTATGTGTTGTTTTCCCTTTTGACAAGGATTACACACTTTGTCATTTGGAAACTCAAGTTTGGGTAAGTCTTTAACTACGCCTTTTCTTGTTAGCTTTCTAAGGGATTGAATATTACAGTGTCTTAGTCTTCTATGCCAGATCCAAGATTCCTTATGAAATACACTTAATCATGAAACATTTTGAGAAGTTAAGGAATCTAAATTAATAGAATAAACATTCTCATTACTTGATGCATAAAATACTAATTCATCTTTAGAATTAAAGACATTATAGGAATAATTTTCAAATTTAACATGATATCCATCATCACATAATTGTGAGATACTAAATAGATTATATTTTAATCCATTAACAAACAGTACTTTAGAAATTAAAATTGAATTAGAGTTACCAATCTGTCCTAAGCCAATGATCTCCCTTTGGCATTGTCACCAAATGTGACATGTCCTCCATATACTTTTATCATATTCTTGAAGCATGAGTAGTCTCCTGTCATGTGCCTTGAACACCCACTTTCCAAGTACCATGGATTCTTGCAGGAGATCATTAAGAAGATTTCCTATAACATGATCAATTAAAGACATATTTTGGTACCCATACTTGTTTGGGTCTAGTAACATTATTAATAAGTGCTTTAGGAACCCATATTTGTCTCATAGGTTTCCTATAAGCATTATGTAAAGTGTTTGAAAAATAAACTGTATTTGGTCCACAAAAACTTGAAATAGTAGAGTATGTATCATCACTCGAGATAGATGAGTTGTGTCCAGAACTGGGAACAAAATTATATTTCCTAGACTTGGAAATAAAATTCGTTCTACCAAGGTTTCTTTTACCAGGTTGATAACCAATGCCAGTATTGTATTTAGGGGCAATTTGTTTTCTTGGCATTTGGGTAAGGGTATTTTTCCCATTAGTAAACTTTTATAAGTTCCTTTTTAATGTCTCATTAGACATTTTTAATTCATTGTTTTCTTTGAGTAGTTGATCATTTTTCTCCTTTTCAGTAGTAAGTTCAGACTTAACATTTGCAGTGAGAGCATGTTGTTTCTTCAGTGATTTATATTTATCTTTTAATTCATTGCATGTCTCTTCAAGCATGTTACAGTATTCAAAAATTTCTTCATTAGTCATATTTTAAGAGTCACTTTCCTCTTCAAAATAGTATGAATTATGCATAGAAGACTTCAGTGTTACATTAGATGTGTTTGTCATAAAACACATATTGGCTTTGTTAGCCTGTTCATCATGTGATGTCTTTGAGTCACTTGAACTATCCTCAGAGGAACTCCAAGTTACTTTCATTACCTTTTTGTACTTATTGTCCTTATCCTCATACTTCTTTCTTATATTTGAGCTTTGTACAGTTAGCCTTTATATGTTCTTTGCGTTTACACTCATAGCATACAATTTCATCAGTTTTTTCACTTCTTTTCCAGTCCTTTTTCCAGTTTCCTTTTTTATCATACTTTCTCTTGAAGTTGGGCTTTCTAAAAAAAGTTATTATTTTTGTAAAATCATTTGAATCTTCTGGCCAGTTGATCCATCTCCTCATCACTATCAGGTGATGATTGTTCAGTGGTGGAACTTTCTACAGGAGCTTCCAGATTCCCTTTGTCTTTGTGCTTTGAGAAGGTGGTCTTGAATGCTACAGATTTCCTCTTTGGTTTGTCCTACTCTTCTTTGTTGACTTTCAGCTCTTCCTCATACATCATCAGTTTCCCAATGATTTCTTTTATAGGTATCTTGCTGATGTCACAAGATTATCTAATTGAGACAGAGGTTCCCCTCCATCTGTCAGGTAAACACCTAAGAATTCTCATGATCTGTTCTTTGGCAGTGACTTCTCTTCCAAGAGAAATCATTGTGTTGAAAATCTCACTGAACCTAAGATAGATTTCAGAAATAGGCGCATCGGGTTTCATCTTGAAATTATCATATTTTATAGTATAAGTATTAAGTCTCATTTCCTTTACACTAGATGTTCCTTCATGTGAGACAGACATGGTATCCCAAATTTCATGGGCAGTTTTACAAGCAGAAATCCTATTAAATTCTTCATCTCCAAAGGAACAGTATAAAGCATTCATGGATTTGTGATTGTTATTGTAAGAAAATTTTTTAGGTTCATCCCATGTAATTATATCTGTCACAGGAAGTTTGTATTCATCTATAATGGATGACCAAATTTCAAAGCTCATACTCTCCAGATGAATTTTCAATTTAATTTTCCATTGAGCATAGTTGGTTCCATTAAAGAATGATGGTCTGTTGGTTGTAGCACCTTCCAATCTATTATCCATACTAACAAATTACTTTAAAAGATCTAGAAAATTTGAATTAACAGAAATTTATAGATCTTTAAAGTACAACTATAATCACAATTGAGTAAGATTACACAGAGTCCTAATAAAGAAACCTCTGATACCAAATGTTGGTCGGAGTAGTTCACTCAAGAGGGTAGGGGTGAATTGAGTGACTATAAAAATTTCTATTACAAATAAATATTATTTTAAAAGAAATGGTTTCCCCCAATAATAGATACAACCCATCTAATCAAGGTTATAATGTTATAAGAGTTTGACTATTTAAACAACTTCTTAAAAGATTGATTAATTCTCAGTAATCTTAATATGTATTATTAATATTACTTTTGAAGTTATACTACTAAGAAAAATCAGTTATAACTTCTTTCCAAGACTAACTATCAAAGTGAAATTAGAGTTTTCTAGATTATGTAATAAAGCAGTAAAATAGAGAAGACTAAATTTAAATAGCACAGCGGATATAAAACAAGTGGTTCAGTCTCAAGCCGAGACCTAATCCACTCCACTTGGTGATCACCTTCCACCAAGCAATATATATTAATAAAATTTGATCCACACCCTGTATCGGGGTTAATAATAGTACACAGACTGTCCAGGTCACATAGGTACCTCTTCCACAGTTTTTGTGGGTAAACAAAAATAATAACCAGGCCACACAGGGACCTCTTCCACAGTTTTCATGGGTAAAAAAAAGTATAAAGAGTTTGGTGTAAGGATTTAGAAATCCATCATTTTAGCACAAGATTCAGTGAGTGTATGGAATATAAAGAGTATACACACTGCTCAAAAATATGTAAATGAATCACTGAGAGAGAGTAGATATGATATTAGAATGCTCTAGTGATTTTAAGTGTAGCTCTGGACTCCTTTGATTTAGTAGAAATGCTTCTAAGTCCTTCTATGCTTTTTGTATTGAAAAACAGAGTTTCGCAATTCAGCTTGTGTTCTCCACAAGCTTTGACAATGTGAAGATGTTCTCTGGATTCCAGTGTACTTCGTATGTTCTTTAGAAGAGTTAGATTTCATGCATGTGAAAATGCTTTCTTTGAAAATCTTGCAAAAGTGTTCTTCGTGGTCGTGCTCACACGCTTGTTTTCTGTTCAGTATCACGCTCTATTGTCGTTGGGCACTCTCTAATAATTATCTTCGAATGCATGAGATTTAGCCGACAGGTTCCATGTGTTTTGTGCCTCGTACCTTGTACTATGTCTACAAAGAAACATTAATTATTTCAGTGCATTAAAGTCATAAAATATGACCGTTAAACATTAAATTGAAAGATGAAAATTTTGTTTAAGAAACGGTGTCACTGTAAGTTGAGAAAATGGTGTCTCCTTCATGGTGTCTGAGTGTCACGGTATGAGTGTCATGGTTTCTGATCTTCACGGAGTCTTGGCTTATGGTGTCCCGGTCATGGTGTCTCAGTCATGGTGTCTCGGTCACGGTGTCTCTGTCACGGTGTCTTGGTCACGGTGTCTCGGTCACGGTGTCTCGCTCACGGTGTCTGGCTAACTGTGTCTTGCTCACGGTGTCTTGTACTTAGGAAAATAATAGTATTCAGACTTAAACAAAAATATGTATGAATTGGATTGATTATAACCATTATAAAGAATGAGTGAATTTGAAACATAAATATACATGATTGAATAATATTTGTGATCATGAATGAGATTTGGGATTATTAAAGATATTGGTGATCATTAAAACATGATTGATACATGAGGAGTCCAATATCATCATATAACAGATGTTGCGTTGACTACTCGAGATAGTGTCCCATCCAATTGTAGTATGGAAGGATACCCTAAAGAAATATATAATGTCCAACACAACCTTATAGAGGAACCCCCAAGTCATTTTCACTGTAAAACAAAGCTTCACACTCTAATATGACATACATAATTCATCCAATAGCTTCTCAACTCCAAACATACAATACATTCATGTTACAATTTATTTAGTGTTGTAATGATCTACTATGGGGAAGGTAAACTAGCATGCACAATGAATCATCTATTAGTCAGGGATATAGACTAAAGCCTCTAATATAGATATTATCATCCACAATGTTTCCTTACATCCCAGTGCATGTTTTGTCCACCTTACAACATTATATCAATCCTAAGCTTGATATTATGAACTATATATAATGTCACCTTGTGAATCTAATATATTCTACATCGATAATACAACACTTACATTCCACTAATGTCTCTAGAATATACCATAATAAATACATGTAAGATAATTATCCTAAACCTTCTATAGCAATTGGTCAAAAAATAAACTGACTGGAAATTAAATTTTTATTATTCAATCACTTTTAAGTAAAAAGTGAGAAACCCATAAGTCAACCACAAAGTGAGATAATGGTATAATTAAATTGAAGATTAATACTAACAAATTTTGTCTCTCTAAAAAGTTTCCAAGAAATGTTACTTACCTGGGTGTTTGGTTTATCCATTAAGAGATATTTGAATTGAAATGTCAGCTTGTCCCAAACTTGGATGTACTCCTCAAGGCTGAGCTTGCCATTATTGAAACCCCCAATAAGAATCAGGTTCTATGTGTTGATTTGGTAGTATTTATCCACATTGAGATTCATCCTCAGAGGTCTCCCCATCATCTTGGCAGCTTCTTCTTCCATAGCATTGCGTAAAATCACTTTTTCAAGAGTTTCCTCTTCTGAACTCATAATAAATACATGTGAATGGTCTAGCAAATCACTTTCAATGGCCTTGAGAGGAGGTTGACTGTAATTTTCCATCTTATTCTCTTTAAATTTCTTTGTCGAACATGTCAACATAGGAGGAGGAAAAATTGAATAGTCTTTTTTCTCCTTTCAAATGGAGTTCCAGCTTCTACTTCTCCATGGCCTCAAACTCCAATCACCCTAAGCAACCTCTGTTTCCCCTGAAGAATGGTCTTCACTTAATTCGCTCCTAGTAACCTTTTACCCTTATATGGAGGTTCTAATTGGTTAAACCCCAAACTCCTAAACTGGATCCTCATTAAGAAGACGTTCAAAGTGATTGCCCAACTCCAAGGTTGCCACCTCCCTTCTGGGACTTATCCTGAGGCCTGAAATGCCCCTCCCTAATCACACCACCTTAGCATATGAAGTGCCCAGGGGAACTAAGGGACCTCCATCAACCACCATTTGGGACTCTATTTTTCACCACCTACCACCCTGAGGACCCTCCAGTGAAGTGACCACATGTGTACCACTCTATATTTTTTCAAGGATTTCTGTTGGTGGGAGGTTGGTGATAGTGGCCTCACTGCATCTATTCCTAGTTTTTTTTCTTATTCTACCAATTATTATTCCTCCCTTCATCAATTTATTAAGTCATACAATGGATCCATGGTGATTATGGGATGAATAGGTGTGATTACACACCATGGAGGTGAATTATGGAGTTATATAAATTAATGATCTCTTTATCTTACCAATCAATAGGTGTATGGGTAATTCACTTGAGGATTTTTTGAGTGAACTACAAATTATAAATATTATGGTAATTGAATATGGTCATATAAATGTTGGAACCAAGTTTAAAATAAGTTGTTTTGGAAGCTGCAAGATGTTTGGTGTTTCCTCTAATTATCAAGGAATTATGAAATTAAAATAAAAAAATCACTTCATACAAACTGAGAATCATACTGACCATCGTATTACGAATATTGGACTCACAATTATTAAGAAATTCCATCGGATTGGGGAGTTGTTTTCTAAAAAATGGCTCATCGAAATTAGCTTTCGTATGGAATGAGGTTCTGATTATAATGAGGAAGAGAATCATATTCTACATGGATCCGATGTATATCTAAAAATTATTTTTTTATTTTTAATTCACAAAAGTCATAAGTTTTCTAGATACTGGTGGTGAAATCCTTATAAAGAAAAGGGGGAGAGCTGATGCTACCAATTGTATTTAGGATTGGTTTTAAATAAATATGTTGCTAAAAGACTAAGAAGTTACAATACTTAAAAAGGTAAGTCATAAAATTCTACACTGATCTTAATCATACTCAAATTCATGAGGAAGTCATGATACAAGTAGAAGTTTTGTCGAAGAAGAAAATTACTGAAGTCGTAGATTTATGGTCTCAGTTCATCGGTGTGAGATCACCAGATGTAGATTTGTTTAAAGTTTAAGAAGGTTGATAAGAATGTGAGAAGTTGAATATGATTTTATTCTGTCATACCAATAAGCTACAAGAAAAAAAATCTTTAGGTAATGAAGTTGGTGTATTGTAATCAGAAAAGGAAAGAAGTTTCTGAATTCAAAGATGTTGGAACTAGTCCATCGGATGCAGTGTGCCACAGATCATTGAAGGAAAAATCATTTCTATTGTTAGTTTTTGGTACCATTGAATAAGAAAAGAAATTAAGTTTTTTGGAACCTATGTGAGGAATAATTTTAGAGACCAGTCAAAAATATAGTCAACTATTTTCAGCAAGATTAATTGTAGATTTTTTTCTTGTTGGAACATTGTTTTCCTTTCATGTGGGTCAAAAATGAATTCAAGAACACTATTTCTTTTCAATAGTTTTTATATCAATTGGTTTAATACTATCAGGTTATAGCTAAAACTGATGAATTTATTGGACATAAGATCATTAGTCTGAGAAAAGAAGAAAATGAGAACTGCTTGAAGCTAGTTGAAGTATTGTCAAGAAGGATCATAAAAGCAGTTGAATAAGTTTGAAGAATGGTTTTCATATATTTCATTTGGCGTAGAGTAATGTAAGTACGAATATTTTTTCTTCATCATAATGAATAAATAATAATGGTTTAAATATCTTTAAGCGGTCATCATAATGGGAAGTCTTAAGTGCAGATGAATTTTCAAGTTGTTCACAAAAAATTAGAGTGACAAAATTCATCCATCGTAATGAGAAAATTATAGTAGAGAATCAGAATCAAAATGAATATTTTTAAAAAAGTATGAGGGAAAATTAATTTTTTATAACATTTGATAAGATTTGGGAATAGGTGAGAAGCACTTAATGATTCAAATATGTTTTGAAAATTTAAGGTAAATTGAAGTTTAATTAAATTTGGTTGATCGGAAAAGTTTTCAGAATCCTTCCCAAACCTTATTTGGATCACTTATAAAAGGAGGAAGTGCTTTGTTCTTTCTGATGCTGATGTTCTATTGAAGAGAAAAGGAGGAGTGTTGAAGAATTATATAGAGAAGAAGTTACCAAATTTAGCATTCATGAGGAATTTTTCTAGATATAAGAAGAAAGAAGAAGATACAAGGTCATAATCAGAGTTTTCAAATTGAACTGAGAAATTAGACTGGGATTTATGAAATCAGACAGAAGTAGTTTAGTATTGTCTCAACTATATTCTAATATAATTATATTATCATATTGATCAGTCAAACTAGAGAATTGGACTGGAAAATCAGACTGCGTTTCATTACGAAGTCCAGAATAAGTTCTTACCTATTGTTGGGTAAGGAATTGAAGAATTTTTTTTGAAGATCTTATTTGTGAAAGTTGATCAAGTGGAATGGAAACATGTTTTTTACAAAAATTTTATTATATCATTTCATGATACTTAAAGAACATTCACTATTGTTATAAGGCCCCAGCCTTAAACCTTACTTAATCTTGAATTATTACAAGATTACACATTGAGGATCTTTTCAGGTTTAGAGTTTTAGAGAATTAGATCATGGAACTTGCATTACATTCCACATTTAAACAAAGTGGTTACATAAAAGACAATATTCATTCTTCCCATCAACGGAAACATTTTTAAAATATATCACGGATTATTTCTTGACACATCCTTGACACTATCATCACATCATGTACCTTTCCCTTGACCTGTGAAAAACATTTCAAAAACTTGGGATGAGCATAAAAAGCTCAGTAAGGGTTATAAAAATATGTAAAGGAAACATGAGTTCATAAATACATAAGAATGAAATCATACTTTACCCATAAAACAAAGGCACTTTAACATACCTCATCAAACCATGAATAAATCATAGAAAACATAAGACATAAAGGTAACTTGAGGCATTTATAACATTCTTACGTAGGGAGTAACCCTCTTGGTTACGTTTGGAATACCCATCACAGTATATTCCCTAAATCTTTTCGGAGAAACCTTAACGTTTCACTCCTTCGCGTTACCCAATGCATTGGAGAGCTATATCGGGCTCACCCGCCCTTAGTTTATCACGGAACCACCCGTCTTCATAATAATGCCCAAGAACCATAACGTATCACATAAAACATGCATAAAGGAAACACAACATTTCCACATCATAATAATGAATCCATTCAAAAAGAAACCATTTCCAAAACCATTTAAAACATTTAATAATGAGATTTTTGAATCAAAGTGTCACATACCACCTTGAAGCTTTTAAAATTTTAAACCATAAATAAATCCTTAAAACCATTTTGAAAACATGGATATTAATAAGAACAAATAATTAAAACATTTAAAACGATATTTCGGTTAAAGGGGTTTTACCAAAATCAGAGACACTTGAATACAATAATTGAGGAATAACATTTAGTCAGAACTTTATAATATCATGAGAATAAATGGATTCATGATATAATACTCCAAAGGATAGTATATACACCATATAAGAGTGAATTGGTGCATAACAACAATGAACCCTCGATAGAAATGTCAAATGTGATGAAATCCCTTATAAAGAAGGTATCCTTAAATTAAGGACAAATCAATCTCAAAAATATGTGTGAAAAATATAAATACACCCAATATAAGTGGATATAAAGTGTAAAACAATAAAAGGTCATTCACACATATTCAATGTATGACATATTCAATGACCACATGTTGAACCCAAAGAAATCGAAATTGGGTTAAAAAGTTCCCTTGACAGCCTAACGGCATCACATCAAAATGAGTTGATGAGAGATAAAAAGTGTATCTAATCACTTGGACATAAAATTTACATCAATAAGGATATATGAGAACATATCCCAACATAAAAATATGTAAATTAAAAGACCCAACAAAAGAATTCTTTTAAAAAAGAGGAGGGTGAAAGGTTCCCTTACCGACTTGGGTATCTTTCACAACATACACCCCATGAAAGAAGGACAATAGATCATTGATGTAAATACTCATAAACAAAAGTATATAACACAAAGAGTATAATAATGGTCATTACATACACCACTCAATGTAATTTGAGGCAAATGTAGCATAAATCTCACGGGAATAAAAGTGAGATGAAAAATCCCTTACGAACTCTCGGCAGCCTAACGGCGCCACATAAAACTTCCGAATATGGATTGATGAGATCAAATAGGGTATCTCATCACATTAAAATAAAATGTACAGAAAGAGGAATATAAAAGAACATCCCCCAACATTACAAAGAGGAGCTTAAAAGAAGTGACATAAAGGAGAGTACTTAAAAAGAAAGAGAGGTTAGATCTCTTACGAAAGTTCGGCAGCCTAACGGCGCCACTCTAAACTTCCAAAATATATTGATGAGAGAGAATAGGGTCTCTCATCACATGAAAATAAAAATTATAGTAGGAGTAATATAAAATAACATCCCAATCATAAGAAATATGAGCTTAAAAGAAATGACATAAAAGAGTGTACTTAAAAGAAAGAGAGTTGTAGGATCCCTTACCTCGGGTCCGACTTGACTCGATCGTTCTTTAATCTCCTGAATAATAAACTTGAGTTAATTTCTACTTGATTAAGAACCTTTTTCAAGCTTATTATTCCTTTTATATCACTTATTTCCTTATTATAAACACTATGTAATCATTAAGTTAATAATTATTGTTTTGTCGATATTTGGTTCTTAAGTCGAAAGTGGACTTCTTACAATTACATGTTGTTCGGGTGGCCAAATTATTATTATATCCAGAATTGTATTCATGATGTAGATATAATATATGTCATATATATCCAGTACATGCATGCATTTATAACATTACATAATCATTTGGAGGTAAGAAGTGAAATGCACCGTTCATGGAGACGGTAAGCCGTACGTACGCATGAACGCTACTTTCATTTCTATTTCGTATTTTATAGAATGGAATAATAATGATATAAAGGTATATTATAATTCCAGTATAATATCATATATAATATCATAGTTCCAACCTTTATACGTCCCACATATGGTATTTAACGAATCAAATCACTTTGACGGGGCGGTAGTCCGCACTTCCTAAAATGAAGATATCGCGTATACCCATAATGGAAGCCATAAAGGTAAGACAAAAATGAAAAATACAGAAGCATAAGTAAAATATAAACATATTATATATCATATATAAAAATAGTGACATCATAATGGCCACCTTTGAAGGTGTTAAATTAGTATTGAACAATCATCGTTTCGGGAGGCAGAATTTCACCATCCACGGAAACCGTATGTTCTTTAACCATTTGATGTAGTTGTGTGAGAGTGTAGCTCGAATAAATCTTATAACAAAATCCTAGTATATTGAAGATACTGGTGTTGTTACAAAATAAGAAAATAAAAAGAGTTTAGGGGGTTGGAGAAGCAAAATAAAACAAATGAACATTAGAGAATGAATTACCTTTAAAAGTGTAACTCCTTTTGATTTGAGCCAAAAGGATTCCTTTGAAAGGATTCTGCCCAAAGGGAATCCTCTAGGATGAGTAGAGGGATGTGGAGAGAGTAAATGGGCAGGGGTTGGCCGAGCCAAAGGATTGAGGAGTGTGTTAAATGAGGTAGAGGTGGGGGCCTTTTATAAGAGGAGAGGAGGGGCACTTTTGGAAAGTAAAGAAATATTACTTTATTTGAAAATATGTTTCGGTTTTAAAAGGTCCCAAATTGATATAATTCGTGGATAAGGTTATAAGGGTTCGAAATACACCCATCCAATAATTTTTGGACATGTGTAGTTCATATATTTTACATTATCTTTCCATTTTATTTAAATCGTCAAATAATGATGTCATCGCTGCATCATTATTATGTCATAAATAATTTATTTTATTTAATGTCTAAAAATTATAAAAAAATTACTATGATGTAGGAAATCTTTTTAGATTTCCAATGACTATTTATAATCAAAATTTTGACTTGTGTAACCCCACTTAAAAACTATTTTAGTAAAACAACTCATCTTTGTGTCAATTTAATTTTAACATTAAATAAAAATATATTATTGTCCTTTTCCAACTAAAGTGGCTCCATGGGGTCCCCAAGTTTGCCCATGGCTTGTCTTGGTCGGCCATGACTCACCCAATAGATGTAGGACAAGTGTCATGGTGTTTTCACATTCTTATAATATCATTTTTACCTTAAACTACACTAATTACCTCTAATCGCGATTAAAAACTTAATAAGTTACTATTCACCAAAAAATTATTTTTATCCCATTGAACCACATTTTACTTCTTAATGACAACCATGTATGTCGGATTTTTGAAAATCAAAACACAATGATGGCAAAATTTCATTTAAACGGAAAATCATTTTTTATAAGTACCACTTAGTGGTTTCACTATTCATAAAAAATTGAAGTTTTTCAGAAAAATCCCAAAAATTCACCCTAAGCTATATTTGATATTCCGAATTCAAAAATGAAGTCCATTTTACTAAATTCAAAACATATTAGTCACATTAATTAATTTAATAATTAATTCCCGCTGTCAGCGCAAATAGCGTGTTTTTATAAAACAATAAGTATCAAAAGATTGACACTAGTTTAAGTCTGATTTCAAAGTGAAATTAATTCCAACGACCACTATTGGATTTAATGGTAAAAATATTTTATAATTTCACTTTAAAACCAATTAAAAATATTATCTAATCATATAAATAAATTAGATTAAAAAGTGGTTTTGAATTAAAACACAACATTTTACACTATTCATTAAAAAATGAACTTTATCAGAAAAATACCAAAAAATTACACAAAGTAAAATTTGATGTCCCGATTCTTAATAAGAGTTTTATTTGGTCCAAAATAATTTATAAGAGTGATCAAAACTATATTTAATGATAGTTCTCCATTAAAAGGCGATAAGTGAACCTTTAGTGAAAACTAGGGCATATACACCTAAAATTTAATTATTTCCGTATTTTAAGCCTTTATCTTTTATTGGATAAATGTAAAAACATTAAAAAACATATATAATCATATTTTAGTTATTTATATCCATTCCCGCCATTATAACGGCTACATGTTAACTACCATTTAAAATAATATTATTTTATTATTAGAGTGCAACGTAAGATTCCCAAGAAACTCGTTGTTGCGTGTTGGGTACGCCATCGAGCATAGCATCCCCTTTAAAGTCATATTAATATTTTATTCACAAATATGGATAAATATGAAAATTTCATATTCATTATTTACTTGGGGTGTTACATCCTTCCCCCCTTTCGGGAATTGCGTCCTCGCAATTTTAAAATTGCGCTTGGAAACATCCTTGAAAGTCCCACATCGGAACAAGAGTCGGTAAAACAATCACTTTAAAATAAAGAGAGATAAGTACAAAGGTCACCCGAGTTAACCCATACTAGGATTCCAAGTATGAAAATATGGACATGGAGGAAAAAACAAAGGGTCATGTCCTGATGGAGAGTGATAGAAAACAAGTTTAGGAGAAAGTTAACCACGAGAAAATCACAAACTTGTGATGGGTTAAACGGTGTTGGGTTCCCCAGTAGGAAAAGTGAATAGACAACATTTTTGTTTTAAGTTACTTTTTATTTAGTAATTTATTCACAGTGAAACATAATCACTTATCATGTTGACTTTCTACTCATATTTTCTCCAAAAGGTGAGTATTTAGGAAGGCTTGTTCACATTAAGAGTACTATAATCAACTTCTAGAGAATCACCTAATCCACAAAAGAGGACTATATACTTCCCATGTCTTTAGGCTTTAACCAAAACCAAAACCAAAAAGGCTAGTACAAGATCAGATAATCCAGAAAAGGATAACCCTTTATAAAAAGAAAATCTATTCTTAATCTCCAAAATTTGTCCAACAAAACCCAAAGTTCGACGAGGACCATCCTATAATAAATTTGTCCATAAAATTCTTCAAAGTAAACCAAACTAAGATTGAAACCCAAATATTTGAAGGATTTAGTCACATAGTCTTCCAAGTTAAATCTTAACATTTATCTCTAAACAACATCAGTTGCTCCTAAAGTCCCGTATTGAAAAGTAATTAACCTAATCACATATCCTCCATGATAGGTTAATCATTTTCATAAATAACCCAAAATCATCTTACTCTTAATTCATAAAATCATATAACCAGAAAGAATCAGTCAAACTAACCAGGGACTTCACGTAGTCCAGTGGTAGGCAGTAAATACCAGTCGCACTTTGGTTGTGGGTTCAATTCCCGCAGCTTTTTCTGACGCGACGGGTTGTCACATGGTCTGCGTGTTGTCCTTTTTCCAAAAATATATAATTCTTAAAACATTCCCCCAAAATGAGATAAAATCTTTAAAAATAAACATAACATATTTTAACCTCAAGTTTATCTCATGCCTTTCATTTTCCATCATATCATATAATAACCCATAATTACCTCAAAAGTAAGGATCATATAAACTCTAATGGTTACCTTTATAATTATTACCTGAACATCCACATGGATTGGTCATCTCGTACATGATGCATTAAAGATCATTCCAAGGTTCAAGTGGTTGATCATGACTCCTTGATATTTGATTTAGAACAACCACGAGTTTCCTCATTGAATCCTCCATTTTATCTAGTATCTTAATCGGAGAACCACCATAGTTTCCTTCAAACCCATTGTCACTTTGGTGCCTGCTAGATCAAGCCATTTACTAAAACCAAAAAGGTCAGTGTGAGTATATCAACATAACCATAATGTACTAATGAGTAAGATAGACAATAAGATATACTTACTCATTCACTTTATCTAAAACTAAGACTCTTTCTGAAATCCTAACCATTATGGTAATTGTCAATTATGCTTAAAGAATACCCAAACCTCTAAAGTTATCTAAACCGATCTTTGATACCAACTATAAGGCCCCAGCCTTAAACCTTACTTAATCTTGAATTATTACAAGATTACACATTGAGGATCTTTTCAGGTTTAGAGTTTTAGAGAATTAGATCATGGAACTTGCATTACATTCCACATTTAAACAAAGTGGTTACATAAAAGACAATATTCATTCTTCCCATCAACGGAAACATTTTTAAAATATATCACGGATTCTTTCTTGACACATCCTTGACACTATCATCACATCATGTACCTTTCCCTTGACCTGTGAAAAACATTTCAAAAACTTGGGATGAGCATAAAAAGCTCAGTAAGGGTTATAAAAATATGGAGAGGAAACATGAGTTCATAAATACATAAGAATGAAATCATACTTTACCCATAAAACAAAGGCACTTTAACATACCTCATCAAACCATGAATAAATCATAGAAAACATAAGACATAAAGGTAACTTGAGGCATTCATAACATTCTTACGTAGGGAGTAACCCTCTTGGTTACGTTTGGAATACCCATCACAGTATATTCCCTAAATCTCTTCGTAGAAACCTTAACGTTTCACTCCTTCACGTTACCCAATGCATTGGAGAGCTATATCGGGATCACCCGCCCTTAGTTTATCACGGAACCACCCGTCTTCATAATAATGCCCAAGAACCATAACATATCACATAAAACATGCATAAAGGAAACATAACATTTCCACATCACAATAATGAATCCATTCAAAAAGAAACCATTTCCAAAACCATTTAAAACATTTAATAATGAGATTTTTGAATCAAAGTGTCCCATACCACCTTGAAGATTTTAAAATTTTAAACCATAAATAAATCCTTAAAACCATTTTGAAAACATGGATATTAATAAGAACAAATAATTAAAACATTTAAAACGATATTTCGGTTAAAGGGGTTTTACCAAAATCAGAGACACTTGAATACAATAATTGAGGAATAACATTTAGTCAGAACTTTATAATATCATGAGAATAAATGGATTCATGATATAATACTCCAAAGGACAGTATATACACCATATAAGAGTGAATTGGTGCATAACAACAATGAACCCTCAATAGAAATGTCAAATGTGATGAAATCCCTTATAAAGAAGGTATCCTTAAATTAAGGACAAATCAATCTCAAAAATATGTGTGAAAAATATAAATACACCCAATATAAGTGGATATCAAGTGTAAAAAAATAAAATGTCATTCACACATATTCAATGGATGACATATTCAATGACCACATGTTGAACCCAAAGAAATCAAAATTGGGTTAAAAAGTTCCCTTGACAGCCTAACGGCACCACATCAAAATGAGTTGATGAGAGATAAAAAGTGTATCTCATCACTTGGACATAAAATTTACATCAATAAGGATATATGAGAACATATCCCAACATAAAAATATGTAAATTAAAAGACCCAACAAAAGAATTCTTTTAAAAAAGAGGAGGGTGAAAGGTTCCCTTACCGACTTGGGTATCTTTCACAACATACACCCCATGAAAGAAGGACAATAGATCATTGATGTAAATACTCATAAACAAAAGTATATTACACAAAGAGTATAATAATGGGCATTACATACACCACTCAATGGAATTTGAGGCAAATGTAGCATAAATCTCACGGGAATAAAAGTGAGATGAAAAATCCCTTACGAACTCTTGGCAGCCTAACGGCGCCACAAAAAACTTCCGAATATGGATTGATGAGATCAAATAGGGTATCTCATCACATTAAAATAAAATGTACAGAAAGAGGAATATAAAATAACATCCCCCAACATTACAAAGAGGAGCTTAAAAGAAGTGACATAAAGGAGAGTACTTAAAAAGAAAGAGAGGTTAGATCTCTTACGAAAGTTCGGCAGCCTAACGGTGCCACTCTAAACTTCCAAAATGGATTGATGAGAGGGAATAGGGTCTCTCATCACATGAACATAAAAATTACAGTAGGAGTAATATAAAAGAACATCCCAATCATAAGAAATATGAGCTTAAAAGAAATGACATAAAAGAGTGTACTTAAAAGAAAGAGAGTTGTAGGATCCCTTACCTCGGGTCCGACTTGACTCGATCGTTCTTTAATCTCCTGAATAATAAACTTGAGTTAATTTCTACTTGATTAAGAACCTTTTTCAAGCTTATTATTCCTTTTATATCACTTATTTCCTTATTATAAACACTATGTAATCATTAAGTTAATAATTATTGTTTTGTCGATATTTGGTTCTTAAGTCGAAAGTGGACTTCTTACAATTACATGTTGTTCGGGTGGCCAAATTATTATTATATCCAGAATTGTATTCATGATGTAGATATAATATATGTCATATATATCCAGTACATGCATGAATTTATAACATTACATAATCATTTGGAGGTAAGAAGTGAAATGCACCGTTCATGGAGACGGTAAGCCGTACGTACGCATGAACGCTACTTTCATTTCTATTTCTTATTTTATAGAATGGAATAATAATGATATAAAGGTATATTATAATTCCAGTATAATATCATATATAATATCATAGTTCCATCCTTTATACGTCCCACATATGGTATTTAACGAATCAAATCACTTTGAGGGGGCGGTAGTCCGCACTTCCTAAAATGAAGATATCGCGTATACCCATAATGGAAGCCATAAAGGTAAGACAAAAATGAAAAATACAGAAGCATAAGTAAAATATAAACATATTATATATCATATATAAAAATAGTGACATCATAATGGTCACCTTTTAAGGTGTTAAATGAGTATTGAACAATCATCGTTTCAGGAGGCAGAATTTCGCCATCCACGGAAACCGTATGTTCTTTAACCATTTGATGTAGTTGTGTGAGAGTGTAGCTCGAATAAATATTATAACAACATCCTAGTATATTGAAGATACTGGTGTTGTTACAAAATAAGAAAATAAAAAGAGTTTAGGGGGTTGGAGAAGCAAAATAAAACAAATGAACATTAGAGAATGAATTACCTTTAAAAGTGTAACTCCTTTTGATTTGAGCCAAAAGGCTTCCTTTTAAAGGATTCTGCCTAAAGGGAATCCTCTAGGATGAGGAGAGGGATGTGGAGAGAGTAAATGGGCAGGGGTTGTCCGAGCCAAAGGCTTGAGGAGTGTGTTAAATGAGGTAGAGGTGGGGGCCTTTTATAAGAGGAGAGGAGGGGCACTTTTGGAAAGTAAAGAAATATTACTTTATTTGAAAATGTGTTTCGTTTTTAAAAGGTCCCAAATTGATATAATTCGTGTATAAGGTTATAAGGGTTCGAAATCCACCCATCCAATAATTTTTGGACATGTGTAGTTCATATATTTTACATTATCTTTCCATTTTATTTAAATCGTCAAATAATGATGTCATCGCTTCATCATTATTATGTCATAAATAATTTATTTTATTTAATGTCTAAAAATTATAAAAAAATTACTATGATATAGGAAATCTTTTTAGATTTCCAATGACTATTTATAATCAAACTTTTGATCTGTGTAACCCCACTTAAAAACTATTTTAGTAAAACAACTCATCTTTGTGTCAATTTAATTTTAACATTAAATAAAAATATATTATTGTCATTTTCCAACTAAAGTGGCTCCATGGGGTCACCAAGTTGGCCCATGGATTGTCTTGGTCGGCCATGACTCACCCAATAGGTTTAGGACAAGTGTCATGGTGTTTTCACATTCTTATAATATCATTTTTACCTTAAACTACACTAATTACCTCTAATCGCGATTAAAAACTTAATAAGTTACTATTCACCAAAAAATTATTTTTATCCAATTGAACCACATTTTACTTCTTAATGACAACCATGTATGTCGGATTTTTGAAAATCAAAACACAATTATGGCAAAATTTCATTTAAACGGAAAATCATTTTTTATAAGTACCACTTAGTGGTTTCATTATTCATCAAAAATTGAAGTTTTTCAGAAAAATCCCAAAAATTCACCCTAAGCTATATTTGATATTATGAATTCAAAAATGAAGTCCGTTTTACGAAATTCAAAAACATATTAGTCACATTAATTAATTTAATAATTAATTCTCGTTGTCAGCGCAAATAGCGTGTTTTTATAAAACAATAAGTATCAAAAGATTGACACTAGTTTAAGTCTGATTTCAAAGTGAAATTAATTCCAACGATCACTATTGGATTTAATGGTAAAAATATTTTATAATTTCACTTTAAAACAAATTCAAAATATTATTTAATCATATAAATAAATTAGATTAAAAAGAGGTTTTGAATTAAAACACAACATTTTACACTATTCATTAAAAAATGAACTTTATCGGAAAAATACCAAAAAAT
The DNA here is from genome assembly GCA_963277665.1 of Viscum album. NCBI lineage: Eukaryota > Viridiplantae > Streptophyta > Magnoliopsida > Santalales > Viscaceae > Viscum > Viscum album. Next base: position 2,055,684,074 of record OY728123.1, on the reverse strand, counting down.
TACACAAAGTAAAATTTGATGTCCCGATTCTTAATAAGAATTTTATTTGGTCCAAAAGGATGTATAAGAGGGATCAAAACTATATTTAATGACAGTTCTCCATTAAAAGGCGATAAGTGAACCTTTAGTGAAAACTAGGGCATATACACCTAAAATTTAATTCTTTCCGTATTTTAAGCCTTTATCTTTTATTGGATAAATGTAAAAACATTAAAAAACATATATAATCATATTTTAGTTATTTATATCCATTCCCGCCATTATAACGGCTACATGTTAACTACCATTTAAAATAATATTATTTTATTATTAGAGTGCAACGTAAGATTCCCAAGAAACCCGTTGTTGCGTGTTGGGTACGCCATCGAGCATAGCGTCCCCTTTAAAGTCATATTAATATTTTATTCACAAATATGGATAAATATGAAAATTTCATATTCATTATTTACTTGGGGTGTTACAATTGTATTGAATATAGTGCTACACAAGTGTAATGGAATATCCTACTAGTTCTATTCAACACAAAACATTTCTTTTTCTAGTGGATTGTGTGGTACTGGATTATTTGAAAACCATACCAATACCATAGCTACTCTTTTTGAGTATTAATCCTTGTCAATTTTTATGTTCCTATGGATGTTTGATTGTTTTGTTTATAGTGAAATTGATAACTCTTTAATAAAAGTTGAGTGTTATTCCAGAGATAATGGAAGTTAAAACAAAAATATATCACTGATTCACCCCTTATACCTCTCAATGATATTTGATATTGACTGGGCACTTACAAGTGGTATCAGAGCTGAAGCTTCACTTCTTTTACTCCTTGATGAAATTTTGAAGAATAAATTTGTGATGGATAATCCTAATTGTGTGAACTAGTAAGGGGATGTCAATATTAGATAGTAAGAACTATCATATTTTTAAATATAGAATATTTTCTCATATTATGTCTATTGGGTTTGATGTTATTGAAGATACAATAGATGGATTTCCTCTTATTGATCATAAAGTTCCTCTTACATCTGTTGATAAGAAGAATCTTGCGAATGATGCAAGGGCTAAGAATTGTTTACTATCATCACTTTATGAAAGAGTGTTTTTAATAGTGACAGGTGTTTCCATTTTCAAAGGTATCTAGGATAAGCTAAAAAACATTTATGAAGTCAATAAAAATTTAAATAAGGAAAAGTTACAAATCTGGAGGATGAATTATAAATATTTGAAAATGGGTGAGTATGAATCCATTGGTGAATTCTTTACTGGGGTAAATGACATTGTCAGCACTATCAAATTTCTTGGTGAAAAGTTATAATATTCTACAATTTTTTAAAATATATTAATAATTATTCCTAATAAGTTTGATTATAAAGTTTTCTCTGTGGAAGACATATATCTACAAACATTATCTCTAAATGATTTCCATACCACTCTCATTACTTATGAAATGATAATGGAAATGTTATGAAAGGAAGAAAAATTTATAGAGAAATGTCTTTCGAGGATTCCAAAAATGAAAAGTCAAAAAATATTCTTGTTGAAGAAGGAGTTGGTGAATCTGATTCCAAAAATGAGGTATTTAAAAATTTTGATGAATTTTTATCCTTTTTTCTAAAAATGTAAAAAGAGGTATAGGTAAATATAAGGGAAAAATTCCTTTAAAATTTTTTTATTGTTGAGACTTTGGTCACTTTACAACTGATTTTCCTTGAATAAATAAAGAAGATGGCATTGAGAAATATTATAGAAGGTTTAGAAGATCATGGAAGAAATAAGGTTATGAGGATAAATCTTAGTCCAAAGGAAAAGATAAAAAATCTTCAAATCTAAAAGAATAAGTTTCTTATCTAAAGATGATAAAGAAGAAGATAGTGAGGCTGAATCTGAGAAATATTTTTAAAAGGCCATAGAAATTACTTTCAAGGTAATAGTAAATAATTAAGTGTTCAAAAGAATAAGTTATGAAGAAGAAGAAACTCAATTAAAATTTCATCTGAAAGAATAACTGAATGAATGTTTAAGGAATATTTGAAGTTTTAATAAAGAAATTAGGATGTTGAAAAGTGAAAAATCTTCAAAAAATAATCAATAATTTTATCTTGATGAGAAATTCAAGATTCTAGAATATATTGATGATTTATATAAATATCTTGAGAAAGAAAAGATTCATAATCAACATCTAGAAGTAAAGCTGAAGGAAAAATAATAAGAGTTAGAAGTTCCCAACAAAAAATTTATAAAGATGAAAATAGGGTTAAAAGTTTCAATAATTCTATATCTAATTTTTTTTAATAATCTAGAAATGGTAAACCTGAGAAGGGTCAATAATTACCTTCAATTGTTGATAATAAAGTTGAAATTTTTTCTGAGAAGAAGAAAGCTGGTAAAGTTATTTATGTGTCCAAGAACAACAAATTGGAGAAGTAATAAGTATCTAAAAAATATAAGTCTAATTTCTTTTTATACTTTTGGATTTTTTAATAATAAAAATAAGACCCATCAAAAAAATAAGATTTTTGTTGATAACAAAAGTGTTGGCGGTCAAAAAATTTCTCTTAAGAAATATAATAAGTTTGTTGAGAAACATGTTCAAAACTCTAGATAGTATGAAAATTTTAGAGTAAAATATTATTTCTATGGATATTACTATTATTTTGGTGGATTAAAACACACACAAAATATGTGTTAGTTCAATCATCAAAATTACCACTATTACACAAATTATAGAAGGTAAAGTTTAAGGGGGGTAAATCCTCTTAAAGGAATAAGTCTGAGAAGGATATTCTGGAAAAACCTGATAAGTTTGGTGTAAAAATTTAAAATAAGTTCAAACCTTTAGAAAATATTTATTAAATGTTTGAAAAAACCTGTACATCTTGAAAAACTTTGTCTTGTTTTTTATTATCATAATAAAATTTTGTTAAAAATTTTCATAAGCCGCAATTCAAGAAAGATAAAGGGAAAGAAAAATATCTTTTTATAGAAATAGCTTTAAAATCTACAACCTGAGAAAAAAAATGGATTTTGGATAGTGGGTGTTATTCTCATCTAATAAGATATTTGAAATTCTGAAATAATGTGAAATATTTAAAAGAAGGAACTATGACATTTGGAAATGATGAATATATCAGAATCAAAGGTGTTAGATCTTCCATAATTGGGAAAGAAAAGTTGAAATAAAGGAAATATTTTATTGTTTATGGTATAAAAAACAAATTGCTAAGTGTTTCAAAAAATTGTGATCAAGTCAAAAAAAATTAGAAAATATGGATTTTTTTGTGGTAAGTGAGGAAGCTTGAAAAATAGTTATAAGAGACCAACATAAAAAAGGAAACTTGTTCCAATTTTATAGGGATCAAAACTATGTTACTTAGGAATGGTGGAAAAAAATTAGTTGTGGAATAAAAGGACAGGAAACATGTGTCATATAAACATTATCATGTTATTAAAGTGACAAAGTGTCCAGTGAATTTATGATATTTCAAGAGGAAGAGATTGGTGTTTTACAATTTATTATAAAAGAAAATATTATTAATTTTTTACATAAGAAAGTTGACATGTGTTCAAAACAACCCTTAGAGATTATTTATTCTAATATTTGTGGGAAAATGATGTAAAAATCATCTCATGTAGATAAATACTTCATTAATTTTATTAATGATTTTACTTTCATTTATTATGTTATGTATAAGAAACATAAATCAGATGCTCTAAAAATGTTTAAAAGTTTCAAGAGGGAATATGAGAAGAAATATGATTATTTAGTTAAGAAGTAGACAACTAAAAATGGTGGTGAATACAAAAATATATAATTTTAAAGTTATCTTGAGAATTATGGAATTTTTCATGAGGTCAGTACACCATATAGCCCTCAAAATGGTGTTTCTAAAAGGAAGAACATAAGGGTGGTTGAAATGGGAATAACTATGTTACTTGAACAAAGTCTCTCTCATTAATTTTGGAGGAAATACATGAGTACTGTTGTTTATATTCAAAACCAATTTTTCTATAGGACAAGTTCATATATGTCTCCATTTTAAATGTTTTATGAAAAAACTCCAAGTTTGAAATACTTAATAGTTTTTGGGAGTCTATTCATCATATAGAATAAAGGTGGAAACCATGTAAAGTTTGAGAAGAGAGCTGAAGAAAGAATTTTTCTTATCTATGCTTTGTATGGAAGAGGATATAGATGTGTCAATAACAAGGAATATTAGTTTACTATGTTGATGTAAAAGTTTTTGAAAAATCTAAGGAAGATAAATAGACTCATGATAATAATAAATATAGATAGGATGAAAGAATATCTGGTGAAAATTTTGATAAGGATACCAAAAATGATGATCCTACTCATGAAGATGAATATGACTCAGCTATTTCAAGTGATGATGAACAATCTCAAAAATCTCATCATAAGATGAGTAAGCAAGTGGAAGCTCAAAACATAATTGGAGATCAACATCAAAAGGTTAAAACAAGAATAACATCAAAAACTATTACACATACTTCCTTGTATTCAAAAGTTGATCTGAAAGATGTGAATAAATCTTTTGAGCATCTATAATGGGTTCAGGATATGAATGAAGAGGTATATTAAATAGAAAATAATGATACTTAGGAACTCATACCTAATCCAGATAAAAAAAATTATTATTACAAATTGGGTTTTCCGTAACAAGCTAAATGAATATGGTGAAGTGATAAGGATTAAATAAAGACTAGTGTGAAAAGGTTACTCAAAAATTGAAGACATTGATTTTGATGTGAATTTTTCTTTGGTGGAAAGTTTAGAAACAATCAGATTCTTTATTGATATTGTTACATAATGAAGTTACAAAATTTTCCATATGGATGTGAAATCAATATTCTCAAATGGTAATCTTAATGAGGAAGTTTAAATTGAACAACCATGTGTATATTTTTTTAAGGAGGATGAAAGTTATGTGTTACAGTTGAAGAAATCCATTTATGGGATAAAACAATATCTAAAGGAATGGTATTACAAATTGGATACTTTCTTAAAAAAGATGATATTTAATAAAGGAAGAGTTAATTGTAATCTTTACATTAAATAAAGTCATAATTCTTACCTTATCATAATTGTTTATATTGAGGACATTATATTTACTGGGAATGATGAAAGAACTTCTAAAAGATTTTATGAAGAGATGAAAAAGTTGTTTGAGATGTCTATTTTGGGTGAAATGTAATACTTTCTTGGGTTACAAATCTCAAAAAAAAGTAACACTTTTTTATCTCCCAAGAAAATTATGCTAAGGAACTTATTAATAAGTTTGGAATGGAGAATTAAAAACCTATTTCCAAACCAATTTCAGTGGGAACCAAGTTTACTAAATATAGATAAGTTAATTAAGTCGATCATGAAGAGTTTTGTAAGCTGATAGGAAGTTTGTTGTATTTAACTACCTCAAGACCCGACATTGTTATGTTATCACCTGTTGTTCAAGATTTTAGAGTGCTCCAAAAGAATAAAATTTATTGGATGGAAAAGTAATTCTTAGATATATCAAAGGAACTTCAAATTTATGAATCATGTATGATAACCCAAAAATTATTAACTTGTTTAGGTATTCATATGCTGATTGGTAAGGAAATGTTGATAATAGAAGATCCATATCTGCTAGAGTATTCTCTCTAGTAAAATGTTATGTTAGTTATCATACAAAGAAAAAAAATTCAGTAAATCTTAGTACAGCTAAAGCTGGGTATGTTTCTTCCACTCAACCCTCTACCAAACTTAGGTGGATAAATATTGAGTTAGTATATTTACTTGTTGAAGTGAAGTTACCCTTTCTCTTGGGTTGTGATAATCAAGGTACAATTAACCTTACTAGAAATCAGGTACAATATTCTCATTCAAAACTTATTGATATCAAATATCATTTCATTAAATAGTGTGTGGAGAAGAATGAATTGAAGATGGATTATGTTTCAACATCGGAATAAGTTGCTAACATTTTTACAAAACCTTTATTAAAGGAACCTTTTCATAAAATGAGGTTTAACATGGGTGTCTAACCTATTTTTCATCAAGCTTAAGGTATGTTTTTTCCCTACCTCATTTTTTCTTTTCATAGTGTTATTAAGGGGAATAATGTTTTCATAAATCTATCCATTATTATGTGTTAAACCTTTTAATTAAGCATGTAAAAAGGGGGAGTTGTGGGTAAGCTGTGAACCTAGCATGTAAGTGTGTGAACTATTATAACTGTTTATTGGAGTGGTTGTGGGAAACTTTTATTTACAGGAAAGTGGTTGAAAAAATGAAATATGTGAATAAATCTATTAAGAAAATATGAGAAAGTTTCATGAAACTCTACTTTGGGATAGCATGGTCTTGCTATCAATAATTCGTATTTCTTATAATGAGTTAGCTCGCATAGGCTTCTCATTATTTATAAGTAATCCATATCTTGTGGTTAGAAGGTTTAATGATTTATGAATCTTGGTTGATGAAAAAATTTGAAGGGGGATATGTTTTTGACCAAGTTGACAAGAAGTTATTTTTGGAAGCTATAATATGTTTGGTGTTGTCTTTTTTAGTCAAGGAGAGTTCAAAATAAAAAAATCAATTCACTTTACAAAAGTTTAAAATTAGACTGAGGATCATATTCAGAATATCAGACTCACAATGCTTTATAAATTTCATCGGATTGAGATGATGTTTTCTAAAAAAAAGTCTCATCAGACTCACCTTGGGTATAAAATGTGGTTCTTATCATAATGAGGAATAGAATCAGATACTAAATGGATATGATGTATATTTGATGATTCTTTTCTTCTTTGTAATTCAAAAATGTCATAAGTTATTTAGAGACTTTTGATACAGTCCCTACGAAATAAAGGGGGAGAGTTTATTCTTCCAATGTTATTGATGATTGGTTGGAAAGAAATATGTTGTCGGGAGATTGGGAAGTTACAATACTTCCCATGTTATTTGACACGATTCTATATCGATTTTAATTGAATTAAAAGTCATGAGGAATTCATGATAAAAGTAGGAGTTTTGTGGGAGAATAAAGTTTAATGAAGTCAAACATTTATATTAATGTGTGATCACTATAAATAAATGATAAGAAGTTTTATTTGAATACTAAGAAGGTTTCTCAGAAAAGAAAAGAAGTTTCTAAATTGAAAGATGTTAGAACTGGTCCATCAGATGCGGTTTTCCATCGATCATATGAGGAAGAATCAAATAAGTTAGGATTTTTTGGAACCATTTAAGAAGAAAATAAGTAATTCTTGTTTGGTTCGATGAGAGGAAGAAATTCAGAGACTAATAAACAATATATTTGAAAAAATTCATCAAGATGAATTGTTCATTGTTTCTCAACTGGGAAATTTGTTTTTCTTTCAAGTGGTTCAATAATTAAATGAAGAAATATGATTTGTTTTCAAGATTATTGTTATCAAGTGGGTCAAGACTATCTGACTGGATCTAACACTGATGAATTTATTAGACACAAGATCATCAGTCTGGGAAAAGAATAAAAGGATAACTGCTTGAAGCTAGTTGAAGTGTTGTCAAGAGGGATCATAGAAGTAGTTGAGGATGTTTGAAGAATGGTTTTCATATGTTTCATTTGGTGAAGAGAAACTTAATGAATAATCTTATTTCTTCGTCATAATGAAGAAATAGAAATGTTTTTAATATCTTCAAGTGGTCATCATAAAGGGAAGTCTTCAATTCTGATGAATTTGAAAGTTGGTCAAGGAAAATTGAAGTGACCAAATGCTTCCATCATAATGAGAAAATTGAAATAGATAATTGGAATCAAAATGAATATTGTTAAGAAATTATTAAGGGAGATGAAGTTTTGAGAATATTCGAGAATATTCGAGAAGTGTGAAGAAGCACTGAAGGATTTAAATATGTTCTTGAGATGTAAGTGAAATTGAAGTTTAAGGAAATTTGGTTGAGCTTGAAAAGTTTTTAAAATCCCACCCAAACCTAGTTTGGATCACCTATAAATGGATGAAGTACTTTTTACTTTCTAACACTGATGTAATGCTGAAGAGAAAAGGTGTAGTGCTGAAGAATTATAGAGAGAAGAAGTTTCTAGATTGAGAATTCCTTAGGAATAATTCCAAATAAAAGAAGAGAGCATAGGAGATAAGATCATAATCAAAGTTTTTGGATTTGAATGATAAATCATATTTGGATTTTTGAACTTAGACTAAAGTAGTTCAGTACTATCTCAACTATTTTATGAAAGAATTATATTATCGTATTGAGCAACCAGACTAAAGAATCAAACTGGGTAATTGGACTGAATTTTATTATGTGGTCCAAATTATATTCTTTCCAACTGTTGGGTAAGGAATTGAAGAATTATGTTTGAAGATATTATTTCTAAAAGTTGATCAAGAAGTACCATAACATGTTGTTGAAAAAAATGTATTACATCATTTTGTGATACTTGAAGCGCATGTATTATTTTATTGAGCATAGTGCTACATGAGTATAAGGGCATATCCTACTCATTGTATTCCATAAAAATGATTGTTTTCTACTAGATTTAATGGTATTTAATTGATTCAAAACCTTACCAAGTACGTATCTACTCTTTTTGAGTAGTGAAACTTGTAAATTTTAGTGTTCCCATGGATGTTTGATTGTTTTTTTTTTCAGATAAAGTGATAACTCTTTAACAGGATGTGAAGATTGTTTCACAAAGAAGGAAACTTAAAAAAAAATCATTGTTCCCGCCCCTCCCCATCTCAGTGACACTTGATCTTGGTTGTGAACGTACAATTAATTATTTTGATTTTGATCATTTAGTGAAATTTAGGTTAACAAAATAGATATTGAAGGGTCGCACTGGAAAATATTTTTTGGAGAATCCACTTTCTTCATAATTCACTAAATTTTAAATGTATCATCCTTTATATATATTCCTAGTCAACCACTATTATAAAATAATTTTTCATTAAATTTATATTAATTAGGCCATGTGATATCCCTATAATCAATAGATATCATTTCCTCCCAAGGGTAATACACCATATCTCCTAGTGCCTCATCATCCATCACTATATGTCAAGATTCCCATGGGGAAAAGCACATCTAGGATAGTTTATATAACAACTAGGAAAAAAAACATATGAAACTTCACAATCCACATTACATGAGTTCCTATAGTTAAAAATTTATCCTGAATATTTTCCGAGATGTTATATACCATGGGAATTAACACTCCATCAAGTTTAATGTGTTTTTATTGATCATTTCATGATCATTGGTTGAAGAAAAACACACAAAATAGCTTGATATATCATTAATAAATCAAACATGTAAATATATTATAAAACAAAGATGAAAAGATCACCTAGATTTTTAGTATAAAAACATTATCCGTCTTCCTCCTTTAAAGGAGGATTCTTGATAAAAAACACTTAAAGAAGAAAATTTATTCTTCCTAACTTAGATATAATATGTTAGACAAAGGATATTTAATTTTATAAAGAGGATACTTGAACCTATGAATGGGTTTTAGCATCTACTCAGTTAAGATAAATGGATATTTAGAAGAAGTTAGTTTTATCAACTTTACATGAAAGTGATGATCAAATCACTATCCAAACACAATCTGATTACCCACCCCAATAGAAGAGAGCTCATATCCTTATATAAATTAATCTCATTGATCCTCCTTCATAACACATCACATTAATTACTATTCATTACTATTCATTGGGTGAAATATTCATTAAAAACATCAATGAATAATAAAATCACAAATAAACAAGTTTTTTGGTTTTTCACTGATGGAAAACCATATGGGTGTGATTTTATAAGTGGATTCGATATATGAAACAATTTTAATATGCATCTCATTCATATTTAATATTATATAAATATATATATATCAATACATGCATCGCATTCATGAAAATACACATGCATCATATGCATGTATTAAATATGTACTATATATATACAATATCATATATTTTATATATACTTCACACATCATATTCATGTATATTTTAATTCACATCCAACAATATCTCACTTGCACTAAAACCCCATAAGTACATTATACAAAACTTAACAACTCTATGAATCCATCCAAACTCTTTTAGATTCATTGTTTTCATTAAACTCTCTATATTTTGAACAAAAACTTTGTCAAAAATTTTATCTCTATCCAAGGTAATAATCGTGTGACCCTGTGGGTCTTAGTAGTGTTTAAAACAACTATGTAATATTTATTTTATAAATGTAAGAAAAGAGTGACCTCTAGGAAGGTTTCAGTTCTACTCAATCTACTAAAGTGTATGGTGTAATCTCTATCAAACATATTCATATCTCTATACAAACATTTATACTAAAATATATATCATATACATTGTATGTATGCCTATATAATCTATTTTTTCATGACATCAAGTAACCACTAGATATAGAGCGCATTAATCTATTACAGTTAACTTATCTTTTCTTAATTATTTGAAAAATACTTACTGATTTGATGAATACATCACATTTTATTCATCTAATATATGAGTAAATCACATTCCCATTATCTAAATAGTTGAACACATCATATGTGAGTCAAATAAGAATGACTATGTATTTTTTCAATCTAATCCAATCAAGGGAAATATATTTTCACTTTTTATACAAGTGGATAAATCCCATCTTGGTTGTGTTCCAACCAATGACATGATCAACCAAATACCCAACCACCCCTATATTAGCTAGTTTATTTTAAAAAATTTATTAATTTGGGTATCAATTTATGAAAGTTTTCATCCAGGGATCTTAAAAACCTCATGTAATAAGGATTGATAATAATAATACAACCCTATGTTTATTGATGGCTATATGACATTACATGAGATATACATTGGCAGGTTAGTCCAAGTAATAAATATCTACATGTTACCTCATAAATCCTTTCAATGCACATTATATAAAACTTTTTATAAAGTATAATACTTTTTTTTAGTAAACATTAACATATCATTACAATCCATAATAATCTATAACAATCGTTAGTTAGGGATAACTTAAAGTCATACATTGATTGGATGTTATCATTTGACCATTCATGTAAAATAAATTACAACAAGTGTGAATGAATGATAATTATATATTTTCTTTATTATAATAACATAATACATTTTATAACCTTAAAACATTTTTAAGAATATATTTCAAACTCAATATAAGAACCTACCTATCATATCATATATGATAAATTATTATATCATCATTATATATGTTTCACTTTTTAGTGGTTTTTTTAACCCATTAAAACATATGTATTTCATGTAACATATCTATGTGAACATCTGATAAAACTATCCCATTGAAACTTTAGAGTGTAATATCTACAAAAAAAATCAATTTGAATAATGGTGAGAATTTGGAATCATATTCCTAATGCTCAAATATTTGAACATATTCAAACTCCATAACTTCACAACATCAAATTTTAGGATGTTTACTACTATTTTCTACTCAAAGATATTTTTAAGTACATAATCATCATCCTTATAACCATTTACATCAAACCTTTTTCCTTAAAATAATGTAACTGTACACATTCTTTTACTAGTATATCATAAACTCTTAGAAGAAAGTGTTATGCACTTTGTTCCAGTAACTAATGTATCTCTTGTAATTTATATTTACCTACATATCCTAAAATCTTTTAATATATCAAATTTAATAATAATATAATCCTTCAGGAAATAATTAAATTCATTTAAAATAGAAACTAAATGTAACTCTTTAACATTTTCCTTACCATCACACCTCCTAAACTCTTCTAGGATATTAATTGGAGAAAATATTTAATCTTATAATGATATTATCTTTTATTTGTTGTCTTTGAGATTCTATAAGCCCAAATATACTCTCACTAGTCTCTTAGTCACTATATGCCTTTCATAATTTATTTTTAATATAGAAAAACAACTTTTTTTAGAAATTGTAACACCCGAGACTTTTATGTTATATAAATCAGCAAAGGAATATTTTTCTACACAACACTTGCTTGGCTTGCTTTACACGAAATCACGACCTTCCTCGATAGCTTGCGTCATACGCAATACCGAGTTTCACTAAACAACGATATGCTATTAAAATATTATTAAAAACTAGCCGTTATGAATAGTAATAACCACTTTTTGAAATTTTATAAATTTTATTTTTCAAAATGGACTTCATTTTTTGATTCGAAATATCGAAATTAGCCTAGGGTGAAATTTTGGTATTTTTCTGAAAACTTTCAATTTTTGATGAATAGTGAAACCGCTAAGTGGTAGTTAAAAAAACTGAATTTTTCATAAAACATAATTTTACCACTTCTGTGAGTGGAATTTCAAAAATCCGAGAGACACAGTTGATTTCAGTAAGTAAAATGTGGTTCAATGAGATGAAAATAATTATTTGGTGAATAGTAACTTTTTACTTTTTTTTACCACGGTTAAAAGTAAATAGGGTAATTAAGGGTAAAGATGATATTATTATTACCCTAACACATGTCCTAATTCTATTGGATAAGTGTAATTCGACCAAAAACAAACTTAGGAATAAAATATGACCATTTATGCCCACTTGGATTAGATTAGGACATTTATTATTAATTTATTTAAAGAAGGGTTAAAATAGTTAAAATCAAAGATTAATAAGTAAATAATTTTTAATATGGGGTTATACATAAGATAAATTCGACTATAAATATTAATTATAAATATATAAAGATTTCCTAATTAATGGTATTTTATTTGTAATTTTTAGACATTAAATAATTTAATTTATTTATGACACAATGATGATGCAGTAATTATCTTATTAATGAAATATTGACATAATTGATGTTATAAACACCAAAATAAATGAAATTTGAGACTTTTTATGAGTCCCACTAATTTTATAGGTTAATATGACATGTTAGTATTGATTTAATTAACTTGTTTTGAACTAATAATTCTTTTATGAGTTTCACAAAAATCAATTACTAAATTGTGTCAAAATTGACATAAAATAGTTTTTAAAACAAATATTATATTGGTAATTGTTATTTTATTCCTAAAAATATAATGTTCGGCCAAATGACTTAGATAAGGTTATATATATTAATAATAAACAACTTGGGGTTCATTTGGCTGCTTATAGTAAGTTTATTAACCTTATAGTATAAGAACACAAGAAGACATGGTAAAAGTAAAATTATTTAACTTAATGTTAAATCTAAATGATAAGGTTAAAATAGGAACCTAAACTTTTCTAAATTCTATTTTATGAGAGTCTTTCGACCCATCCCCACATTAGAATAGAAATAAATCAATTTGGAGCTATTTAAAACCGAACTTGACTTTATAATAAAATAATATTTTTAGTTATTCCAAAGGTGCCCCTCTCCTCCCTTATAAAAGGGCACCTCCTCCCTCTCTTCCTCACACCACTTTGAGACTTCAAGCTCGGCCAAACCCTACCAATTTCTCCTCTCCACTTCCCTAGATACATCCTAGAGGTCCTGGTCTTCTTCAAAGATCAATTGTAGTGCCCTAAAAGAAGGTCTCAAAGAAGCACTTCAAAGAAGAGGTAATGTCCGTTACCGATTCTTTCATCTTTATTTCTTCTTCCACTTATTCTTATTTAGTTGTTTCATTATGAAGTAATAAAATCAGTATCACTCATATACTGATATGTTATTATAAGTATGAAACAACCCTATTTCACCATCTATCCATCCTACGGAAAAAGAAATCATTGCGCATGCGTACGTACGGAATTCCGTCTCCACGCCGTGGTGTAATCTATTTTCCACCACCACCTTACTTGGATGAGTATAATGGTGTAAATAATGACTATATATAACTATTATAAAGTGATATTGATTCTGAAATAGTATAAATATACTCCAATACAATTCCACAATCATAGGAACGATATCATCACTCGTGCGTACGTACGGAATACCGTCTCCACAATGTGATGCGACTCGTTCTACATGATCTTCATTTCATAATGATTATATAAATGAATTGAATTAATTAATATGATATATATTACACTAATACCATTCTGGAAATGAGGTATCTATAACCTAAAGAGAAGAATAAGAATTTATTCGACAAAACACGCATAAGAACAAAAAGTTATAAACACCCGAATAACAAGTAGGAATGAAATATTAATACTAAGAAGCTAAGAATATGACCATATATGATATCATAAAAATAAGTATGATTCTGGAATAAGTCAATAACATTATTTAAATCATTATACAGGAGGTTCGGACACTTACCAAGCAAGTCGGACCTAAGGTAAGGGAAACTTCACAATCTCATTTTTATCCGAGATTGTTTATACTTTGGTATTTACTGGGGTGTATTTTATCATCCACATCCTTGTTTCTTCAATATGTAATTTTATTTCCATCCACCTACAATTTTTTTTAAAATATAATTTTACCCTTTCGTGAGTTTTTAGTAAAGTATATGAAAGGAATCTTTTGTCGTTTTTCGTACGAGGTACTTTTTGACTTTTCCGAAAAAAGTACGAGAAGAATGTTTTTTTTATCTTATACGGCATGAATGGATTTTTAAAAAATTATTTCCAAGAAGTTTCCTTTAAAAGTTTTCAAGTTTATTTTTAATCAACTTCTTTTAGTTTATAATTGTACGACATGTTAAGAAAGGAAAAGTGTTTTTGAAGTAGAAAGGATATTTTCCTCAAGAATTAAGTTCAAGTGTTTTATCAAAATTATTTCCCATCTAAGATAATAAAGGGTTCTATTTTTATCCCTATTATTACATTGATTTGATTATGTTGTGATGGAATTATTTTTATGAATTCCTTTATCGTATATGAATTGTTTTATGATGTCATGATGTTTAAGATTCCCATTTTTATTACATGGGTTATGCAATGATGTATGATTTATGATTTTGTGGCACACATAAGGATGGTATCATTATGAGATGGGTGGGACCTATATCTCCCTCCAATGCATTGGGTAAAGATTTTATATCTCATGAGATAGACATGGCTGGAACGGTAGGTTATACCGGTTCAGTGAAACAGGACTGAAAAAAGGGTGACTCGGTTCAGAAAGGGACTTTTTCCACTAAGATAGTCTTGGAAATGAGTATTGACTAACAAGAAATGATTCTCTATGATTATGTCTGAATGCCACAAAGTTTCATGTTTTAAGTTATGATTATTGTGATTACATTTCACTGCCATGATTTATCCCATGTTATGAAATTATGATCTCTTTTGCAGGATAAGATTTCCAAAAGTTATGTGCTTGTGTATACGATGTGATTGATATTTCTTTTGTTTACCCTTACTGAGAATTTGAGCTCACCCTTTTGTATGTCTTCTTTCCCCAGGTCAGGAAGAAGGTTATTAAGTAGGATATGCCAAAAAGGGACTCTAGATATGATGAAATAAGTGGGAGGAAAAGTTGATGCTTTATGAACCAGTTGTTTATGTTTCCCAGTTTCTAAAAACACTATAACTATACGGTCCTTTCGTGGTTTTGTTATATGTTGTAATAATTATGCTTCAATTTTGAAGTATTCACAATGTATGTAAAATATTAGTCGTTATAGTTGGTATCAGAGGAAAGTTATAGTCAACCTTTGGAAACTAGGATGTGAAAGCCTTAGTAAGAACCCTAAGGATATGTCTAAGCATAGAACACAATATTAGTGTTTTAGAAATGGCCATGAATAACCTAGGATAATACCTTAAGTGTGAAATTTTATTCTTGAGTATGTGGTTTTCCTATTATAATTAGTGTTGCTCACTCTATTCTTCTTGGTTTTAGTCAATGACTGGAACCCGAAGGAATCGTGTTAATGCGGAATGCGACGGGCAATGCAATGATTGTCCCCCTGAGAAACCAAACGTTATGGGAGCTGGAATGAAAAATCTTGTAGCCATGCTCACACAACTTTCTCAAGCTATGAATCATGTTGGACTTCCAAACGAGCAAAGAAAGGAGCAACATTCTATTGAATCCTTCATGAGGCAGCGTCCACCTTCTTTCAGCGGGTCTACTGATCCATTAGTTGCTGAACAATGGATTAGTACTACTGAAAAGATATTTTCAGTTCTTCAATGTTCTGAACATGATAAAGTCATCCTAGCAGTGTATCGTTTGGAAGGAGATGCTGATTAATGGTGGAATCTTATTAAGAATACGATGCAAAGGGATGAAATTGAGTCCTTGGAATGGGACGAGTTCAAGAACTTATTTTTCAATAAGTACTTCCCTCGTATTCTCCGAAAAAAGATGGAGAAAGAGTTTCTTGAACTGAAGCAAAAGGATGATGAATCTGTTGGTACCTATGAAGAAAATTTTACAAGACTTGTAAGGTACACTTCTGGTATTTTTATCCAACCTGAGAGTAAGATCGATCGATTCTTTAGTGTCTTAAAACCAAGTCTTCGAAGGGCGTTATCCATAAGGGACTTCAATAGCTATGAGGAAATCGTTCGATGTGCTCTCAAAGTCGAGATGAGATTGGAGTAACCCATCAGTCATATGGGTTTGATAAGAAGAGGAAAATGGAATTCAAAGGAAAATATAAAGAGCCCACTGAAAAGAAGATGATCTTTCCCTTATGCTCAAAGTGTGGAAAGAAACATGGAGGGAGTTGTCTTAAAGGGACAAGTAAATGTTTCAAATGTGGAAAGGAAGGTCATCGGGCATTTGAATGCCGCGATGATGGGAAGAAGATGTCTAGTGATGCAAACAAAGGAAGGGATACACAGAATGAACCTACTACACTTCAATGTTTCAAGTGCAAGGAGATGGGGCATTATGCCAATAAATGCCCTAATCCAAGGGTTGATGATGATGGTCGACGTCAACAAACTCTTAAGGCTAAAGACAAGGGAAAGTCACATGCAATTTCTATCAGCGATGTGGAGTACGATAACGATGTGGTGAAAGGTACACTTACCATCCACTCTAAAGTAGCAAATGTTTTATTTGATTCTGGATCCACCCACTCTTTTATTTCTGAAGAATTTTCTAAGGGTATCACCGTATTACCTCAACAATTAGATGTTGAGTTAGCTGTGACAACACCTAATGGCACAACAGTCACATCAAAAGTTTATAATTCTTCTCCGATCGAAGTTTGTGGGAAAGTGCTTCCTGCAAATCTTGTGATCCTTCCTATAGTGGAATTTGATGTGATTCTTGGCATGTATTGGCTTTCTTTATATGGATCTCATATCAATTTCCAAATAAGGGAAGTCACATTTCATATTCCAGATCAATTTATGATCGTCTATCAATGCAAGGATGAACATAACCTTCCAGTGGAAATTTCTTCCATCTTATGGGTCTTGATTCCACTAAATGAAGGTTATTTATCTCAAATGGTTGGTGAGAAACTCACGATTAAGAATATGCCCATTGTACGGGAGTTTGATGATGTCTTTTCGGAGGAATTACCGGGTCTTCCACCAAATCGTGAAGTTGAGTTTTCAATAGAACTAGTACCGGGTGCTTTGCCTATTTCAAAGACACCTTATAGAATGGCCCCAATTGAGTTGCAAGAATTGAAGAAGCAACTCCAAGAGAATCTTGATAAGGGATTCATACGCCCTAGTGCGTCACCTTGGGGAGCACCTGTTCTATTTGTTAAGAAGAAGGATGGATCAATGAGACTCTGCATTGATTATCGAGAACTTAACAAGATCACTATCAAGAACAAATATCCTCTCCCACGCATTGATGACTTATTTGACCAACTACACGGAGCTCAATACTTTTCCAAGATTGATCTTCGTTCAGGGTATCATCAATTAAGGGTCAAAAGGGAGGATATATCAAAGACGGCTTTCCGTACAAGGTATGGACACTATGAATTTATAGTGATGCCATTTGATCTTACTAATGCCCCTGCTATCTTCATGGATCTGATGAATAGAGTCTTTAGAGACTATCTTGATCAATTTGTGGTAGTCTTTATAGAAGATATTCTTGTCTATTCAAAGAGCAAGGAAGAACATGAAGATCACTTGAGAATTATATTGAAGACCATGAGAAAGGAGAATCTTTATGCCAAATTTACCAAGTGTGAATTTTGGCTTCAAAAAGTTGCATTTTTTGGTCACATAATCTCAAAAGAGGGGATATCTGTGGATCCAGCAAAAACTGAGGTTATCGAAAGATGGTCGAGACCAACAACAGTAACTGAGATCCGAAGTTTTCTTGGTTTGGCTGGATATTATCGACATTTTTTGAAAGATTTTTCACGATTATCTAATCCACTCACCAAGTTGACTCGGAAAGGAGTTAAGTTTTTATGGACGGAGGAATGTGAAGAGAATTTCAAGGAGTTGAAAAGAAGGTTATCCAGTGCACCTGTGCTCACACTGCCTTTTAGTGGAGAAAGGTTTGTGATCTACAGTGATGAATCCAAGAAGGGATTGGGGTGTGTTCTTATGCAAAATGATATGGTGATAGATTATGCCTCACGACAGTTGAAAATCCATGAGAAAAATTACCCAACACATGATTTGAAGTTAGCTGTGGTAATATTTGCATTAAAGATTTGGAGGCATTACCTTTATGGTGAAAGGTGTGATATTTATACTGATCATAAAAGTTTAAAGTATATTTTCACACAAAAGGAGCTGAATATGTGTCAAAGAATACGGTTGGAGCTGATTAAGTATTATGACTGCTCAATCCATTACCACCCTGGGAAAGAAAACAAGATGGAAGATGCATTAAGTCGACAAGACCATGCTAGTTTATCCATGATGAGGATCACAAAAGATCCAATATTTATGGATTTACAAAGGATGGATCTTGGAATTATAATGGAAGGGGAAAAATATTATCTTTCTCAAATGAATGTTCAACCATCTATACATGTGAAGATTAAAGAGGCACAGAAAGAAGATGTCGAGTTACAAAAGAAGGTGAGAAATGTTCCTGAATTCAACCTTGATTGTGATGGGATAATAAAGTTCAGGAATCGCGTTTGTGTTCCTCCCATCCCCAAATTAAAGAAGGAGCTGCTGGATGAGGCTCATAGTTCTTCATTCTCTATTCATCCTGGAAGCACGAAGATGTATAGGGACCTGAAAGAGTACTTCTGGTGGGATGGCATGAAATGAGATTTTGCTGAATTTGTCTCTTGTTTCTTGGTTTTTCAACAAGTTAAAGCCGAGAGACAGAAGTCTAAGGGGATGCTACAACTATTACCCATACCCGAATGGAAATGGGAAAACATCACTATGGACTTTGTCACAGGACTTCCTAAAACATCCAAAGGCAATAATGCTATCTGGGTCATAGTTGATCGTCTTACAAAGTCTGCACACTTCATTGCTATTAGAGAGGATTTCTCTCTGGATCAGCTTTCCAGGATATATGTAAAGGAAGTGGTAAGATTTCATGGAGTACCACTTTCTATTATATCTGATCGGGATCCGAGATTTACCTCGAAGTTCTGGAGAAGTCTTCAGCATACTCTGGATATAGAGTGGAGTTTCAGCACTGCTTATCATCCTCAGACAGACGGTCAGTCTGAGAGAACAATTCAAACCCTAGAAGATATGTTGAGAGCTTGCTCTATGGATTTCAAAGGAGGTTGGGATCAACACCTACCTTTGGTAGAATTTTCTTATAATAATAGCTTTCACTCCAGTATTTAGATGGCTCCTTATGAAGCTCTCTATGGAAAGAAATGCAGGACTCCAACTTGCTGGGATGAAGTTGGGGAAAGAAAGCTATTAGGACCTGATCTCATTGATGAAATGGCAGAAAAGGTCATATCAATTCAACAAAACATCAGAGCAGCTCAGAGTCGACAGAAAAGTTATGCCGACAACTGAAGAAAAGACCTAGAGTTTGAAGTGGGTGATAAAGTGTTCTTACGAATATCGCCCTGGAAGAGGGTTATGAGATTTGGAAAGAAGGGGAAATTGAGCCCTAGATATATCAGTCCTTTCAAAATACTGGATCGTGTTGGGAAGGTAGCTTACCGATTGACACTTCCACCGAATCTCTCTCATGTTCACGATGTGTTCCATGTATCTCTCCTGAGAAAGTACATACCTGATCCTTCACATGTACTCAGCTCAGAAGTTGTACTGCTGGAGCAAGATCTTTCTTATGAAGAACAACCGATAGAGATTCTGGATCGTAGCGAAAAATTCCTACGAAACAAGACCACTCGATTGGTGAAAGTTTTATGGAGGAACCACCAATTAGAAGAAGCTACATGGGATCTTGAGGAATGATGAGGGAGAGGTATCCTCATCTGTTTGTTACAAAGTGACGAATTTCGAGGGCGAAATTCATTTTAAGGGGGTAGAATGTAACACCCGAGACTTTTATGTTATATAAATTAGAAAAGGAATCTTTTTCTACACAACACTTGCTTGGCTTGCTTTACACGAAATCGCGACCTTCCTCGATAGCTTGCGTCGTACGCAACACCGAGTTTCACTAAACAACGATATGCTATTAAAATATTATTAAAACTAGCCGTTATGAAGAGTAATAACCACTTTTTGAAATTTTATAAATTTTATTTTTCAAAATGGACTTCATTTTTGGATTCGGAATATCGAAATTAGCCTAGGGTGAAATTTTGGTATTTTTCTGAAAACTTTCAATTTTTGATGAATAGTGAAACCACTAAGTGGTAGTTAAAAAAACTGAATTTTTCATAAAACATAATTTTACTGCTTCTGTGAGTGGAATTTCAAAAATCCAAGAGACACGGTTGATGTTAGTAAGTAAAATGTGGTTCAATGAGATGAAAATAATTTTTTCGTGAATAGTAACTTTTTACCTTTTTTTACCACGGTTAAAAGTAAATAGGGTAATTAAGGGTAAAGATGATATTATTATTACCCTAACACATGTCCTAATTCTATTGGATAAGTTTAATTCGACCAAAAACAAACTTAGGAATAAAATATGACCATTTAGGCCCACTTGGATTAGATTAGGACATTTATTATTAATTTATTTAAGGAAGGGTTAAAATAGTTAAAATCAAAGATTAATAAGTAAATAATTTTTAATATGGGGTTATACATAAGATAAATTCGACTATAAATATTCATTAGAAAGCTAAAAAGATTTCCTACATAATTGTATTTTATTTGTAATTTTTATATATTAAATAATTTAATTTATTTATGAAACAATGATGATGTAGTAATTATCTTATTAATGAAATATTGACATAATTGATGTTATAAACACCAAAATAAATGAAATTTGAGACTTTTTATGAATCCAACTAATTTTATAGGTTAACATGACATGTTAGTATTGATTTAATTAACTTGGTTCTAACTAATAATTCTGTTATGATTTTTACAAAAATCAATTACTAAATAGTGTCAAAATTGACATAAACTAGTTTTTAAAACAAATATTATATTGGTAATTGTTATTTTATTCCTAAAAATCTAAGGTTCTGCCAAATTACTTAGATAAGGTTATATATATTAATAATAAACAACGTGGGGTTCGTTTGGCTGCTTATAGTAAGTTTATTAACCTTATAGTATAAGAACACAAGAAGACATGGTAAAAGGAAAATTATTTAACTTAATGTTAAATATAAATGATAAGGTTAAAATAGGAACCTAAACTTTTCTAAATTCTATTGGATGAGAGTATTTCGACCCATCCCCACCTTAGCATCGAAATAAATCAATTTGGAGCTATTTAAAACCAAACTTGACTTTATAATAAAATAATATTTTTAGTTATTCCAAAGGTGCCCCTCTCCTCCCTTATAAAAGGGCACCTCCTCCCTCTCTTCCTCACACCACTTTGAGCCTTCAAGCTCGGCCAACCCCTACCAGTTTCTCCTCTACACTTCCCTAGAGACATCCTAGAGGTCCTGGTCTTCTTCAAAGACCAATTTTAGTGCCCTAAAAGAAGGTCTCAAAGAAGCACTTCAAAGAAGAGGTAATGTCCGTTACCGATTCTTTTATCTTTATTTCTTCTTCCACTTCTTCTTCTTTAGTTGTTTCATTATGAAGTAATAACATAAGTATCACTCATATACTGATATGTTATTATAAGTATGAAACAACCCTATTTCACCATCTATCCATCCTACGGAAAAAGAAATCACCGCGTGTGCGTACGTACGGAATACCGTCTCCACGCCGTGGTGTAATCTATTTTCCACCACCACCTTACTTGGATGGGTATAATGGGGTAAATAATGACTATATATAACTATTATAAAGTGATATTGATTCTGAAATAGTATAAATATACTCCAATACAATTCCACGATCATAGGAACGATATCATCACTCATGCGTACGTACGGAATACCGTCTCCACGATGTGATGCGACTCGTTCTACATGATCTTCATTTCATAATGATTATATAAATGAATTGAATGAATTAATATGATATATATTACACTAATACCATTCTGGAAATGAGGTATCTATAACCTAAAGAGAATAATAAGAATTTATTCGACAAAACACGCATAAGAACAAAAAGTTATAAACACCCGAATAACAAGTAGCAATGAAATATTACTACTAAGAAGCTAAGAATATGACCATATATGATATCATAAAAATAAGTATGATTCTGGAATAAGTAAATAACATTATTTAAATCATTATACAGGAGGTTCGGACACTTACAAAGCAAGTCGGTCCTAAGGTAAGGGAAATATCACAATCTCATTTTTATCTGAGATTGTTTATACTTTGGTATTTACTGGGGTGTATTTTATCATCCACATCCATGTTTATTCAATATGTAATTTTATTTCCATCCACCTACAATTTTTTTTAAAAATCTAATTTTACCCTTCCGTGAGTTTTTAGTAAAGGATATGAAAGGAATCTTTTGTCGTTTTTCGTACGAGGTACTTTTTGACTTTTCTGACAAAAGTACGAGAAGAATGTTTTTTTAACTTATACGACATGAATGGATTTTTAAAAAATTATTTTCAAGAATCTTCCTTTAAAAGTTTTCAAGTTTATTTTTAATCAACTTCTTTTAGTTTATAATTGTACGACATGTTAAGAAAGGAAAAGTGTTTTTGAAGTAGAAAGGATATTTTCCTCAAGAATGAAGTTCAAGTGTTTTATCAAAATTATTTTCCATCTAAGATAATAAAGGGTTCTGTTTTTATCCCTATTATTACATTGATTTGATTATGTTGTGATGTAATTATTTTTATGAATTCCTTTATCATATATGAATTGTTTTATGATGTCATGATGTTTAAGATTCCCATTTTTATTACATGGGTTATGCAATGATGTATGATTTATGATTCTGTGGCACACATAATGATGGTATCATTATGAGATGGGTGGGACCTATATCTCCCTCCAATGCATTAGGTAAAGATTTTATATCTCATGAGATAGACATGGTTGGAACGGTAGGTTATACTGGTTCAATGAAACAGGACTGAAACGAGGGCTACTCAGTTTAGAAAGGGACTTTGTCCACTAAGATAGTCTTGGAAATGAGTCTTGACTAACAAGAAATGATTCTCTATGATTATGTGTGAATGACACAAAGTTTCATGTTTTAAGTTATGATTACTGTGATTACATTTCACTGCCATGATTTATCCCATGTTATGAAATTATGATCTCTTTTGCAGGATAAGATTTCCAAAAGTTATGTGCTTGTGTATACGATGTGATTGATATTTCTTTTGTTTACCCTTACTGAGCATTTGAGCTCACCCTTTTGTATGTATTCTTTCCCCAGGTCAGGAAGAAGATTATTAAGTAGGATATGCCAAAAAGGGACTCTAGATATGATGAAATAAGTGGGAGGCAAAGTTGATTCTTTATGAACCAGTTGTTTATGTTTCCCAGTTTCTAAAGACACTATACCTATACGGTCCTTTCGTGGTTTTGTTATATGTTGTAATAATTATGCTTCAATTTTGAAGTATTAACAATGTATGTAAAATATGGGTCGTTAGAGAAATAATATTTATTTCCTTTTTGGTATAAATACTATACAATTGAACAATGATTCTATATTATATATGGTATTATATACATTTGGAAGATTTTTATTTTTAAAAGAAGAATTTATTAAAATATAATACAGATGAGAGGTATTAATAAATTCTCATATATTTTAATAAACCTTTAATAAATAATTTATCTTGGATAAAACATTTTTATCCATATATTATCTTCAAAATTTGTTATATAATACCGATGAATCATAAACCATTTGTATATAATAAATTATATCATGGTTTTTATAACAATTATTCATCAACTAATAACATCTCTTATCACATAATAGAAATTAAATGAATATTATACCATTTAATAAGATTAATCCATAGCTTTATATTCTAATATTTTATATAGTAACTATTTGTATAATAACATGAATTTAAATTGTAATAACAATCAATTATTCTTTTGATTATATTTATAACACTTATAAAATATACATTTGGTATCATATACCTATCAAAACTGAAGAATTTAATTCTATAACACTGATACCTGACATAGACATTCCATAGAGTTTTTCAAACTCCTTCAGGTATTTGGATAAACTGTTATATAGAATCATTATTTCGTCTCCCTAACAAGCCTCTATTTTAATTACTTCGAATGGATTCATGAAAAAAATTTATTAAACACCTTAACTAACTTTTCTTCTCCCATTTTAAAATTTTACCTACTTTCACTTTCTATAAAACACAAAAAATCTAGAAATCATATTTCTAGTTCATCTATTTTCAACACTTTGAGAATATTAATTAAACCTTTTAAATCCAATAATTTTGTTGAAATATTTCCATAAATGGAAAAAGTATGAATTCACTAAAAAGAAAATCCATTTTTTATTTTCCCTTAAATCATGTTGTATAATTAAAAAATCATAAATATTTTTATCAAAGATATCTATCTCGTTTAATTCAAACAATTGTTCTTTGCATGCACTTAAAAATAGAAAAATGATATAAAAAATTCAGAATTTATGTTAAGTTCATATAAGCTTGAATCATCTAAGCTATCAGTGATGTAACTCCTTTATTCCATTACTTGAAATAAAAAATCAAGAATAAATTTTTTTTTATATTCTAACTTCCAATATATTTATGACTTTTTTAAAACATTCAATTGACATCATATATCTTTTAGAATAATAGAATTTAATTGTATAACATATATGTAGACTTCCCACTATGATTATTACAACTCTTTAGATATTTAGAATAATTCTATCATATGAAACTAATACTCCTTTCTTCTTCCTAGTTTTACCTCCAGGTTTTAATAACCATGGTTGTCTTCTTAAAGAGGTTTTGTTGGAAACTCTAACCAAATTTTCTTCTTATGGTTTGATATTTTACATATTTAAAATATCTACATAGTATCAGAACCTAGACATCATATTTATAATTTATATATTCTCTATTACTTGAGAATATTGGGTAAAAAATTCCTGAATTCATTCATCTTTTCAAAATATTTCCATAGATGATAGTAGATGTAATTCCTTAACAAAAATAAATTACATTTTTTATACTTCATAATAATTTATATTCATTCTTTGAATAATTTCTATAGTTGGTTACTAATGAGAGAACTATTATGACATGTAGAATTTTCCTTAAGATATTTTCTTAAATCACTAATATTTATTAAAAAAATTTATTAATTTAACAGTCTTAGGAGTATATTACATTAAGATTCTATTTCTATGGATTAATATCAAGGTAATTCTAGAATTATGGAGTAACGGGAAAGGGAGAAGAAACTCCCAATGCTCCCCGAAGATCAGTATATACTAGTTCATTAGAGGATCTTGAACCTTTTTTCCTTCATTATGAGACACCATTCTTGGATGATCTGAAATAACAAAGTGAAAGGCATGTCATGTGATCAAGATGAATTGAAATATTTATCCTCCTTCTCTGGTATTTGGGGGGGATCATTCATCTTCCCTAAGAATCGAGTTACACAACGTATAGTCATAAAATGGTCTATGGTGCATGTATCAACCTCGGATGGAGTGATTTCGGAAAGGATAGATCTTTGTATGAATTATTTTATTTCATGAATATCCTTATCCAAAGGTATGAAATAATGGAAAGTTTAAGATATGGTATCCTGATTAGATACTATTTTGGGTTTCAATGATTTCAAATGTGATTCTTTGGGCTGAGGGTTTTTTCACATTATTTTCCTTCTATCAAGCTAAAGAGTTGATCATGGAGCTTTGGTTTATTAAATTGAAGACCAGTAACACTTAGGATTTATTAATGGAACCTTATTTTTAATCTTAGTGATTTTAAGGACACATTCGCACAGGTTTGGATTAAAATTTATGGATTAAATTGGGTCTTGTGGAACTATGAAATCCTTTATGATAGAGCTTATTTTATAGGTATTCCAATTCAAATGGATCTAGAAACTATAAACATGAGATTTGGCCATTTTTATAGAATATTAATTGAAGTATATTTAAGCTCCCCATTAATAGATAAAGTTGTTCTTTCCACCCTCCTAGATGAAATCAATCTCAGAATCTTGTATGAAAAAATGCCAATGTACTATGATATCTATTGTATGATTGGAACTCAATATCCAACTACAGAGAAAATTTGTTCTATTCTAGGTGTCAATTTAAAAGGCATGATCAGTTGCACTGTATAAAGAGGTCCGGTAACAAGTCTATCTAGGATAATCCAATTCAAAATATAGTATAGGTTGGGCATGAGGTTACTCAAAACTATCCCATAAAAGATTTGACTCTGAAGATTGTATAGGGAGAGAATATAGTTCAAGGAACTACAATATCTGATGTTGAAATTTATAACATAAGTTGCAACAAAAGTCACAAGATATAACCCTCAGACGCACTTAGAGATATTGTATCTCCTCCACTACAGGGAAAGCTTGGTGTTTTATGGAAGAATTTAGTATAACAAGTATAACTTGATCATGTGGGTGTCTCATTTAATGTTGTTTTAATTGGAGGCATAAGATAGGAACATAAATATTCAGAATCTGATGGCATTCTTCTTGAAAAATAGGTATCATCCCAAGATGAGGCTGATAACACACCCTATTAGGTGCATCTTGTGATCTCTTCAAATTCTCACAAAGGGAATAATAAGTTATAGTCCCGTACTCCAATTAAACTCAAGAGTAAAAGAACTATGGAACAAGGGAGGGATACTATTGATAAAGGTAAATAATCTTCCAATGAGATGAATGTCCATCAGGGACAGAAAAATTTTACAAGAAAGTTTCCTATTTTTCCCTCTTTTACATTCTATTGTTGGTTCATCTTCTAAGGATGTAGCAATTACTCCCTCTGCTGGACTTGACCCTACATGAATGGTGAGACACAAAATGAATTAATTGTCTACTAATAAAGCTTTTCCATATCTGAGTATGGTTAGCATGCCCAAGATATCTGGACATGAATCCAAAGACATGAATTTTGATGCAAGGTTTGGGAAGAAAACATATATGGCTTCTAAATTGGACAATGATGGATGTAAACTTTAGGTTGGTCCAAATTCTTCTCCACATTCTCAAAGAATGGTTGTGAAACCTCTTGTTGATTAGTTGGTGGTAAGAGCTAAATATACCAAGTCAACAGTAGCTAGGACTCCAACCAGTATCACACCATAACAAGTTATGCTTGGTAAAACTAATTTTGATGTCATCATTCACAATTCCTTTGGTTTTCTGATATATTTAATAGTGATGAGGAAGGTGGGAAAAGTGATGATGTACCTGAAGTAGGAAACATGCAGACAGATGCTGATGTAAAACTCTATATTGATGGTGGTGGACCATGGTTTTAGGTCAAGATGTGGAATATGAGTCATCACCCTCATGGTAGAGGAGGTCAACTTGCTTATCACAGCATGAGCACCCACTCTCAAGTGGTATAGTTTCCTTTTTTCTGTTTTTTAGTGAATCTTGGTGGTTTGTATATCCTTTTCATGCTACTTTTCTCTATTTAATAAAGATTCCTTTTGAGCCTCAACCTTTCAAAAAAATATCAATGTCATTCTAGATTATGATGATGTCATTTATCAATAATATAATCTTTTATCATATGATTATCGTTCTTTATAACCATTTAATAAGGGATTTTATTAAATTTTCTCACACTAAAATATTTACCCCTTTTAAAATCAATCATATCCATTAGTTGGAAGAAAATAACCTTTCATTAAGATCTAGGTTGCTTTATAATTTATACCATCGCATAACTATTTAGGTAGGGAATTATCCTAATCCTATGGGTCGAGCAGAAAAATTTGTGTCCAATCCATCATATGGATAAATCCAACTATATTTATCTGATAACCTAATCCTATTAGGGTCTCCTTGCTAGTGTAACTCAACACAAACACCAAGAATAGGCTAACAACGGAAAATCTAGTGGCACCTAAATTTTTCATTACTTACCTAAGGAATATTCATAGTTACCCATATTTATTTTCCTTACACAATATAATCCAACGGCACCCAGATTTAGAATGACTTACATGGTTGGATGATCGATGTCCAAACAACTTCCACTTTAGAAGAAATATCACACTTACTAATTGAAGTGGATTTAATATCTCTATATTATATCATGTTTATACCCTTTATGTGAATTCATGATTCAGATTTATTTATTTTTTGTAATCCATATTCCATCCACTAAATTAATGTGTTCAAACCACATTAATATGTAACTCTTTAAACAACCCAAAAGTTTGTGTTACTCGCCCAAAAAGAAAATATGATCATATCCATAAAAATCTATATGAATCATATTCTTAATGTATATTAAATTTTCTTATAAAAGAATAGTGAAATTTTAAATTAACAGTAACTATATGAGTAATCCTAAAGTAATTGATAACTAACCCCATCCACCTTTCTTGACAAGGAATAAACCTCCAAGTCGGTAGGTAGTCTAACCCCAAGTCCCTCTACCTAGGGATACTTAACCCATGATATAATCAATTAAGGATATCACTACCACCTAATATGCACAAATTATATTCAATAACTATTTTTAATATCATAACTTGTAATAAAAACTGAGGTCAAGGTATATGAAAAACTAAATTTTATAAAGTAGTACCAATCATATAATGAAATTCACTATCTCATAGAAGTAGTTTAACAGCTAAACTAAAGTATGCACATTCATAATATAAATAATTAATAACTATGAATATAATAGGAAATAACTTTTAATTCAATTATCAATTCAAGTATTTAAACATGAGATAATTATTTATGAATAATTCATAAATAAAATCAAGCTATAAACATATTATAATTATGCTTATAATTATGGGCATTCTATAATCATGAATATAAAATTTTATATTAATTTTTATAGGTAAAATTTTATATTTTTTATTATATGGGACTTACGGTATTTCATTTCACAACTCAATTTCAATTACGTAAACCTTTTACATAATCAAAATATCATATAAATTTTTACATTATTTAAACCTTTGATCAAAACATTTATGATGTGGTCTAAATAATATCCAAATAAGGCCCATTTAATTTGAATAGTTCAAATTTAAATAATTATGAACATTTTATAATTATAAATATAAACTCTTTTACATTTTGAAAAAAAATTTAATTTATAAACACTATAGAAATTACCCCTTATGATTTTAAATACACAATTTTATTTATCAAATATAAGGTATGCCATAAAATTTTGGTAAAATATTTTTTAATATTAACATTTAATAGTTTGGTAAAATGTTTTTATAAATATTTATTTAATTAATTATAAATAATTTTAAATTAATTAATTAATTCTTTATAAATTAAATATTCCCCAAATACAGTTTAGCATGATTTATAAAAATTTTATAAATTATTTAAATAATTTAAATTTCAAAAAACAATTTGATAACTTTTTTCTATTTACTATTATGCAAAGGGGTACACCTATATAAGGGTAAAACCTTTATACCCTTACATAGGTAGCTTGGAAGATGTAATTATCTACATAATGGTAATAAATATAGTACCTTTATATGGCTCATTTCATGTGAATGTAACAAAGAGGTTACCTCTATGTATACCATCTACGTATAGGTAATCAACAGTTACCTTTACACAAACTTTTTGGGTAAAGTTAGTTAAGAATTTCCTTAAATTATGTCAAGGTAATGCTTTTATTACCTTTATGAAGGTCAGTGGTGACCTTTATGTAGACCTTCTAGGTAAAGGTAACCAGAAATGCTCTATGTTATATAAATTTAATATAGTGGTTACCTTTATACAAACCCTATTAAGTAAAGATAATTTAGAGTTTACCTTTACATAGACCCTAAATATAAAGGTATTACCTAATTAAATTTATGTAAATCTAGTTAAAAATGACCTTTAAATAGCTTTAAATGATTCTACTGTTTATGATAACACTACAAATAACTATTCATCAAAAAATAGTGATTAAAACATGTTTAAATATTGAAGAAACTTTCTCTAATGCCACTAATTGATTTTATTTGATCATCTTATGATCATTGGTAGTTTAAAACAAACCAAAATAACTCAATATACCTTTAATAAATTAATCATATAAATATATCATAAAATAGAGATGAAAATAGCATCTAAATTTTTGGTACAATAACAACAACCATCTTATTCCTTCGAATGAGAATGATTGATAAAGATCACTTAAAGTTGAAAATGTATACTTCCAAAATTTGAAAAAAATTCATCATCCCAAGGATACTTGATTATATTAGTAGGATACCGAAACTTTCAAAGGGGTGTTAGTTCCCTCTTAGGTGTGATAAGAAAAGCTCATAAAGAAGATATTTTTATCAAATTTTCATGAAACTGGTGTTCACATCACCATATGAACACAATCAATACACCCACACCAATAGAATAGAACTATTCTCTTTATATATATGAATCCCATTTCTCATCCTTTATAACGCATCACATGCACTATATTTTTGTGGGTGTAATATTCATCGAACACTTCAATGAATAAGAAGAGCATAAATAAACCTATCCATTGGTTTATAACTAATGGAAAACAATTTTGGTGTGATTGTGTAAACTGTTTCATCATATTAAACAGTTTAAATATACTTCTAATACATATTAAAAATGATAATATATATATATAAATTAGTACATGCATTGCATACATGAAAACATACATGCATGTATATTTTAGTTCACATACAACAAATTTGTTTATCACACAAGTCACCCTATCTCTCTTGTTAAGTGCCTAGTGTAAAAACCTAAAGTTTTATAAATGAAATTCCCTTTTCAAATGAATACATTCATTATTATGTAATGGTTTTATATAAAACACATGCACTAATTTGGTTATTTTGGACCATTATAAGTTATTTCATGTCAAATTTAAAAGTCCATTAAGAATCATAACCATTGATAATATAATTTCTTTATAGTGACCATAAATATTAATACGTATTAAGTATTGTGATAAATTCTAATTGATATAGATGGAAAAAATAAATGGCCTTATCCAGTAGGATTGTACCCTATGCAACCCATTTATCGAAGCTTCTAAGGTATATGGAATAACTAGGATTTTCCCTTAATCTAACCCAAGTTGAGATTCAATAACTAAATCACGATTAAAACTATTTAGAGTATAATTTCATGTTTATTAGGATCACTTACCAAACCATGTTCATTGACCCACCCCAAGAAAGTATCACCATCGCACACCTTACCCTTAGGAAATGCACTGATGTAATAAGGGGTTATATATCTAGACCCTAATTGTAGGAATTTTTTACATTTCTATTTTTAATAAATTAATGATTATATTTTTCCTATTTTATTATTAACTTATAAAATATTAAATAATGAGTTGAATTAAAACTATATTTTAATATGATGAAGTTGAATTTTTATTTTTCAGAAATATATAGTTTCAATCAGTGGAATATTTTTAATAAATTGAAGAATTTTTTAAAAAAAGTTATTTTAATAAAATATTATTTAATAAAAATATTTATTTAAATATAAATGGTAATATAATTTTATGAAATAAAATTTAATTTTTATAAGGACCGAAAATTGTTATCATCATAAAAAGCCATATTTTTTAATAAATGATGATTTTTTTATTTAAACCTTTATATTTCCCATATTTAGAGTTTTATTTTGATAAAAATGTTATTATTTTTGAAATCAAAACATCAAAATTACCCAATTGTGAATTTTTCGTAATTTTTTAAGATGATTGAATTTTTAGGTAAAAATTAAATGTGGTATAAATACAAAGTATGTATTATGATATCATGAAATCCCAAAAGTGATGTAATAAATACTATAAATATTATACATGACAAAAAATATTTTTCCCCTTTAAAATAATGGGTTTTTGAAGTTATTTTATTAATTTTATAGACCTTTAATGAATCCTCCAAAACTTATATTATATTTTAAGGTTTTAAAATTATAGCTTTATGAACATGACTCACTTAAACATCACCATGGGTATTAATTTAATGATTTTGATTTTTAGAAATATAAAATATTAAAAAACACTATTATTTTATTAAAACCATGGTAAAACCAATGTGAAGGTTTACATTTTTTACTATTTTATCATATAGAGTCCAAAAGCTAAGTTCAAAAATTAATAAATAAATCCTCTCTCTTTTTCTATAAAAACCCACCCAAAGTCTGAATATTATTCACTAAAATCACTTTAAGCATGAATTTAATCTGAATTTACCTCTTTATATACCTCCCAATTTGTTCCCCAGCTCTTAATAATCTCCTCCCAAACTTTTAAAAGGGCCCACTCAAGGTATGGGATCATCTCCTCCTCTTTATTCAAGAACCTTCTTTATATTCTGCCTTTTGATTTCCAATTATTCAGGTTAGGATATATTTTTTGTAATAACCCAAAATTTTATCAATGAAAATTCCATTCTTATAATTATTTTATATAGTATAGATCACATAAAATCACATATAGAACACAATAAAAACTTTATAAATGAAAATTGAATTAAATAAGAAGTATTTACAGGAATTAAGGAACCTAAACCAATGGAATGGTAACATGACCTATGGAATAGTAATGTGAACATTAAGAATAGTAACCCATCCAATAGAATAGTAACCTCACCTATGAAAGTATAAATAAAATTTAGGAATCATATAAATTAAAATATAATATAATTATATCAATGTATAAGTAAATAAATGTTTTGAAATGATAAATTAAGTATCATTATTTTTATAAATCATAAATGTTTATTTACAATTTTATAATTAATATAATGATTTAAAATAAAATTTATTTTCATAAAATATTTTGATAAATTAATATTTTGTTGTCTTATAATTATTAAATAATTTTATGATACCTTAATTAATTTTTTGAAGTGTTATAAAATCAGTTATAATTTTAAAATCGGTATTTTTCGAGTAAATGATGATTTTAATTAAATTTTAAATTTAATATATTTAGAAAATTATTTTCAAAAAATAGAGTAATTTTTTTAATTATACACATTAAAAAATGGTAAGGTTGAATTTTTTGGTATTTTTCTAAAATAGTTTAATTTTTGGTGAATAGTGAAATACGGTAATTTATAGTATATGGTAAATAAATGCATTTTTGAGTCATTATTGAGACATAGATGATGTAAATAGATATTTTTTATAACTTAAATACATTATTTACTGTATTTATTCACAATAATTCACACTATTAATAGTCTTGAGTCAAAATAATAAACTAATGAATAAAATAATCAAAAAACACCCCTCTCCTCTACTATAAATTTCACCCCTCACCACCTCTGTTCCTCAACCCTATAAAGCCTTTAATCTTGTCCAAATTATGTCCAAAAAACTTCCCAAGTCTCTACCCCATGTCTATAATCCTTTTTTATCAATAAAATATTAAACTCAAGTGCCTCAAGGAGGTTCTCAAGGAGAAAAATTTAAGAGGTAAAAACCACTTTCCTTTTCTTTTAATTTCATTCCAATTTATTTTATTTATTATTCTATCCTAAACTACACTTATCCATGTGGCATGGTTACTCCAGTATACAACATATAATGTAATGTTATTATGTTAATGTAATAATCCATAATCATTTATTTCCCCTCTCTTTTTTTTGTTCTAAAAACGAAAACATCATTCGTGATGTGTTAATTTATTGCATTCAAGGACGATGAGTTTTCAATTTCCTTTAACTCCTTCAAGGATAGTCATAAAACAATTTTTATGGTTAAAAAATATTATAATATATTTATCAGATCTTATTTAATCTTCTATTACTATTATATATACATAATATTAAATAATAGAACAAAACTATTTTGTGATGATCGAGAAACCGCCAAATTAATCTAAAAAATTATCAATAGCATTTTATCTAACGATTCATCATCATACCATATAAAATATTATATATAATAAAAAATAAACTACGTAAAGTTAATTAATAACATATAATTTCAATTCTAGAAAACTATTCCTACTCTACATGATCTTTCATACACGTATACAAATGAACCAATCATGAAAAACATGGAAACAAACACTTCTAAAAGATGAAATTGTATCTTATAACTCATAAAAAAGACCATAAATGAACTTAATAAAATTATAATAAATCAAATACATTTATAAAATTTTATTAATTAATTTATTTATTTATTTAATTTGATTATCCATGACATTAAGTTCAAGTGTATAACACTTTCGGATAGAAGGTAAGGGATTCCTTCTGAACCTCTATTTTTCCTTCGAGTTACGCTTTCTCTTTATTTAACCTGATGTAAATCTTATAATTATTATAAATGGGGTTTATATGTTTCAAAATCAAGTTTATATATCATTTTATCCTTATTTTCAAGGGATATACATGTTTTATAAAGGTTCCTTTCTCAATTATTCCCAATAAACAAGCTTGATTAAAGGAAACTTGCCAATTTCTTACCCATTTTCAATTGCACTACATAATCTATTTTAAGAGACTGCTATTTTTCTAAAATCACTCATTTTAGTATGAAAAAATAAATTGG
Organism: Viscum album; assembly: GCA_963277665.1. NCBI lineage: Eukaryota > Viridiplantae > Streptophyta > Magnoliopsida > Santalales > Viscaceae > Viscum > Viscum album. Next base: position 2,055,649,001 of record OY728123.1, on the reverse strand, counting down.
TTCATTTTTTGTTTTATATATAAAATTATGCCTTTTTCTTTTTGAAGAGCCTTGAAAATTTTCCCTTAAACCGCACTAAAATGTTTTATATCTAAAGTTTCTTAAACATAATTTTTACATGTTTTTAATTTATTTTGACATAAAATATAATTTTATATGACTAATTTTCCTTATTAATGTCAATTTATTATTTTAAACTATTTTTTCATGGACAGTATTATGATATTTTCTTTTGATATGCCTTTTAATATGATTATGATACCCAATTTTTTCTATGGGAAACCCTTATATTTATGTTCGATTCATTATGTATGATTCTTCATGTGGCACAAATATTCCTGAAATTTTATGATGGGAGTTCCCAGATATAAATCCAATTAATTGGGTAATTTTTATTCTCATGATATGTCATGTGCAATGGTTTTTGGTGGTTAGTCTTGACTCGTGTTCTATGTACAACGGTCTTGGTGGTCAGCCTCGACTTTTGTTCCTCCATATACAATGAGCATTGACTCATGCTTATGTCATGTTTTATGTTGATTCCTCGTTACTATAATTCCATGATTACATGATCTCATGTTCTATGTGTTATTCTTTTATATTTTTATTCTTGTTCCATGCCTTTTTATGTCATCATGTTATGCCTTCTAACCCATGTGTTATGATTTATTCTTTTGTTATTCCCTTACTAGGATTTTTAGATCATCCTTTTGTTCATGTATTCCTCAGGTTATCCTATGAATATGTAAGGGATGAAAATGTGTTAGGATATTATTTTAAAAATTAAATAAAATATGTTTTTATTTTTGTTTCATGCCTTATAATTTTGTATCTAATCTTCCAAAGACACTTGACTTTGCGATCCTTGGTTTGTATTTGAAGGATGATTATTCTTAAAATTATGTAATAATATGTGTAAAAGGATAGTTCTGTTATATTTTTATATTTACATATTACTTCCCTTATGATTTATGATTGATTATATACCCATTTAACTCTTATTAAACCCTTCCATGAATCTTTATATACCCTCGTTATACTGCCAAAATTATCCTGCAATTTTCCATGCCAAACATTTATATAGTGAATACTCATCCTCATTTCCACTCTATGGTATTAAAATAAATGTACCTATACATCATTTATTTTGGAATTTCATGTATGTAACCCACACTTCTTAATCATGGGATTAAAAGTGGTTAAATGAATCATTATGTTTTATGATCTATGTGGCACACTAATGCATGTATATGATATGAATGTGATGGGTAGGTACAGGATTATATAGCCCTAAAATTTATTAGTTTATGTTTTTATTTAATGATATACCATGTATGGTGCATGGGAGGTTTTCCTATGAACATTATATTATAATTCCTCAATGGTTATCCTAGAATTATGTTTATGATGTCATATTTTATATTATTTCCACATTCCCACATTGCCTTTATGTTATCATCTTATATCATGCTTTGATGTTAAAGTTTATGATTCTCACCACTATTATGTTACCTTGATATGCATATTTACTTACATTTAATACTTTTACTAATTTTATGATTCTATTATTCCTTTACTAGGCTTTATAGCTCACCCCTTTCATATGTACATCCCTAATTTATCCCATGTAGTTTTAGAAGAGCAATGGAATTTTATGGCCATGTTGTGGAGTTTTTAAATAATATTGTTATACCCATGTTTCAAGTTATTGTACTATATACCTAATTTCACAAATACACTAGGTCTCACAATATTCTTGGATTGTAATACATGAAACTTTATTTAATAAATCAAGAATTAGTGTGTATTTAAATATGGGTTGTTATAGATAGTGTCAGAGGAAAGTGTATTGATTTTTGCGATTGGGATTAGAAAACCCTAGTGAAAGCCTTAGGGATAAAACTAAACATGGTAAAACATCCTTAAATTTTGTTAAAGTATAAATTAAGTGGTTTCTAAGTAAATACATCCCTGTATGGATACTACAAGAGGATGTGGATCTAGAAAAGTTGTACCTAGGGGTAATAACCCTTAAAAGGGCACATTTGCTTAACTTAATTGGCATATAGTATATGATAAAGAGGCCTTGAAGCACACAATGTTTGACACTCCTAGGGGATATGCTTTGGTAAATTCAGAAGCTCCTTTAAAACAATTTTTAAGGGAGAAAAAATTCTAATCATATTTTATTTTAGGAAATAGATTATGAATAACATAGATTGAAACCTAAAAAATTAATAGGTTAAGGAATATATGTCATTTATGAGTTATCCCTTTAATATTCATGGTTTCTCATTTATTTTTTTAGTATTTTAAAATTCATCATCCCTAATTTTCCCTTTATTGTAGTCAATGAATGGAAATAAGAGAAACTAAGTCAGTAACCAATGTGACAGGAAATGTGATGAATGCCCAAATATGATGCATATCCTGATGGAAGAAAGAGTTGAGAAATTCATAAAAATTATTTCTTAATTGACACAAGTTTTGAATAGAAACTTGAATTAGGAGGAACACCCACATCCCCCTAAGAAAGATAATGTTGGAAGAGACCTTTATATGACAAAGGACTCTAAATTTTAGTGGATATTTCGGTCCCTTAACACTATGCCAAAATAAGATTTTCATATTGTTTTTTTTGCATTTAGTGGTGGTTTAAACTGATAATAAATCATGTGTCGACAATCATTTAGTGGTGGTTTTCCAAAACTCCTATGGAATGATTTAATAGTAATTTTTTAAAAATTGAGTGAATAATTTAGCGGTGGTTTTTTTTATAATTTTTTTTATTATTTATGTATGTAATTATTTATTAATTATTAATTATTTCTCTCATATTCACATGTCATACATGCATGTAAACATCTAACATGAAAAAAGTTCAGCATATATATGTGATGGGTGAGAGTTGAACCTCTTACCTCTTGGTTATTCTACAAAGGCTTTACCACTCTCGTAATCTCTTCATTTGGTGATCAAATATAATTTAATATACTAATATATATAGATAAAAAACAAATAATAACATAAAATAAAATTAATAAGTAATAAAAAACTAAAAAATAAATAAATAATAAAAAAACTAATATATACTAAATAATAAATAATTAATAATTAACAAAAAATGATTAAATAAAAAGTAAATGATTGATAAATAATACATAAATAATAAATAATAAATTAATAATAAATTTAAAAAATTAAAATAAATTAAAAATAAATTAATAAATAATAAATGAACAATAAATATATAATAATAAATAAATAATAAATAATACCTCAATTATAAATAAATAACCAAATAATAAATTAATAATAATTTATAAATAATTTAAGAGGAATATTAAATAAATATTAAAAATAATTTAACAATGATTTAATAATAAATAATAAATTAATATATATTAAATAAATAATAAATAAATAACTAATATGTAATAAATAGTAAATGAATATATAAGAAATAATCATTAATAAATAATTAATAAGTAAAAATAAATAATAGATAATGAATTAATAATAAATTACAAATATTATGTAAAAATATATAATAAATATTTAACAATATTAAATAATAAATACTAAAAATTAAAATATATATAATATATATTATATATTATATGTTATATATTATATAATATATATTATATATTATATATTATATGTTATATATTATATAATATATAATAAAAGAACAAATAATAAATGATAAATAATAAATAATAAATGGATATAAATATATATAAATATATTTTCATATAACAAAACTTACATAAATATATATATATATATAATATATATATCAATGCAGACATGCATATAGTTGTATATTAATATAAATATATATATATATAAATACATATATATATATTCATGAATAGATACAATTATACATAATTTCAAATAAATATTGATAAATATATATATATTATAAATATATATATGTATAGAATTACATACATATATATATATAATAAATCCACAAAAGAGGGAAACCTGAAATAATTGCACCAACATCAAATTAATAGGAATTTAAATGCATGAAATAAAATCATAGACAACCCAAAAATCATATGAAGACACTATTAAATAAAGTTTAAATATCATCAACTGTTCAAAATTCATGGTATTGAAATAAAATATACTCAGTTTTGGAGGCCTTCTAAACCATTTTTTTTTCATGAATAAAATAGTTATTGGCGTCCCTGCTATTAACATGGTGTATATATCATCGTAATCTTCAATTTTATGTATGTTAGTGCATAAACGGACACCTAGATCAAAAGTTATGGTCTTTTGATGTTCAAGTTTGATTTTTAAATTCTATTAAAACAAAAATATATATACTAATTATTACAAAATTATTTTTTAATTTCATTGTATCTCATTTCATAATCTTAAATTTGACTAGTTGTGGGATTAAAATAGACACACGGAACAAAAGGTTATCTTCATTTGATCCTGAAACATGATTTTTAAGTTATCCAAAAAATGTTTTAAATAATTACTAACAAATAATTTTAAATAATTAATAATTAAAACATTTAAATTAACTAAAAATGTAAATAATAAAAAATAAATGATTATAGATAATAATTAATAATAATTAATAATAAATCATAATTAAATATATAATATTTATTATTTTTTCATTAATTTAGAAATGGTTTTTTAAAAAACCACCTCTAAAATTAAATAAAAAATAATATAATATAAAATAAATTTAGTGGTGGTTTTTAAAATCAACACTAAAAAACATCATGAAATAATTTTTTGGAGAATATTTATGAGTGGTTTTCAGAACTTCCATTAGAAAACCACCCTGAAATTCCGTTTTTCCTATATTGTAATCACAGAACAATGGATTAACTCCATTGAAAATATCTTCTCTATGCTTACATGCTATGAAAGGATAATTTTGTGTTGTTTGTTTATTATTTGGAGGTATAATCTCATCAATGGTGGACATTGATAAAAAAATGAAGCCCGGGGAAGTTATTGAAGCGATGGAGTGGAAATAATTTTGGAAAATGGTTTTTGAGAAGTACTTTTCTCACACTCTCCGACTTAAAATGGAGATGGATTTCCTTAGCCTCAATCAAAAGTAAGACAAATCCATCATGGTGTATGAGGAAAACTTCACAAGACTTTCACAATATGCCTCAAGATTTTTCATTGACCCTAAAATTAAATTTTACCACTTATTCGGTTTCATAAAGATGAATTTATAAAAAACCTTGGAGATTTAAGAATTTTTTAGCTATGAAGAAATTGTTCACTATACCCTTAAAGATGAAATAGAGATCAGATAATCTCAAAGTTCTTATGGGATTAGAAATAGGAATCATGGGATATATTTTAATTATACATGTATAATAGAGAAATCTCATAGTGTTAGGAAACTCCAACATCCCACTTATCAAAAGTGTGGGGAGAAGCATCCTGGAAATTACTTAAAGGGGATAAGGAAATGATTTAGGTATGTGAAGCAACGGAACCTAGCTAGTGATTATCGATGGGATAAACCCACCAATGTGATGGAATAAAGGAATGCTCCATTTAACCCTTAATTAGCTACCTATTGTTTTAACTGTGATGAATAAGGAAACTATGTGAATAAATTCACTAAGATAAGGGTTATCAGTGATAAATTATGAGAATAACCTCCATGGACTAGAGAGTAAGGGTGAACTTATTCCATCATAACAACTGAGGTGGATCCCAACAATGAAGTGGTGGAAGGTATTTTAGTTATTCATTCAAAGATATAAAACATACTATTTGATTCTAGTTCTATGCATTGTTTCATATCATTCAAGTTTAGTAGAACTATTCAAACACCACCACAAAACATAGAAGCTAAGTTATCGATAAAAATTGAAAATGGGTAAATTGTTGCATCCAAAGCATATAAATCATCCCCTATAATAACTTTTGGCCTGAATTTTCCATAAAACCTTGTGATAATCCCTTTAGTAGAATTATATGCTATTCTAGGAATATATTGGCTTTTCTAGTATATATCTGACATAAATCACTAATAGAAGGAAATCAACCTTTGTATTGAAAATTTTCATCTGATTCTATACAAGTGAAAGTAGGAATATGAATCTCTTTTGGTATCATCATCTAAAGAATTAGTATTATTGTCTTATGAGAAAGCCTATCTGGCTTAAATTTTTATGACTAAGGAAAATATCACCCTTAATGACATACCCATTATAAAGGAATTAATTGATGTGTTTCCCAAATAATTTCCCAGTCTTCTTCTTAGCCAAGTGGATGAGTTATCAATAAAACATATACCTTGATCTTTTCCAATATCAAATACTCTATATATAATATCCACCATTGAACTTTAAGAGTTGAATAAGAAACTACATGATAATATGGATAAAGGATTTATACATCCAAGTGCTTCATCATGGGGTGAATCGATCCTTTTTATTAAGAAGAGGATGGGAAAATGTGCCTTTGTATTGATTATCATGATCCCAAAAAGATCACAATAAATAAAAATTATCTTATTCCAGGGATTTGTGACTTTTTATCAGCTGAGCGGAGTCTAATACTTCTCCAAAGTGGATCTTTGATCAGGATATTATCAGGTAAAGGTGGAGAAGGAGTATATCCCCAAGGCTACTTCTCATAAAAGTTATGGGAACTATGAGTTCATAGTGATTCCATTTAGACTCACTAATTCTCCAGATATCTTCATGGACTTGATGAATATATTCGTTAGGGATTACCTCAAAAAAACTCATAGTATTTATGGATGATATTCTTATATACTCCAAAATCAATGAGGAATATAAAGATAATATGAATGTTGTACCGAAGACCTTGCAAAAAGAAAATTTGTATACAAAATATACTAAATGCGAGTTCTGGATAGATGAAGTATCATTAATGGGGAATTTTATCACTATAAAAGGGATATCTATGGTTTCTTTAAAAAATAAGGAAATTTAAGGATGTCAAGGACCAATATATATAACATAAATCTTTAGTTTCCTTGAATTATTTTGGAACTATCATTTATTTATGAGAAACTTCTCACATTTTTTAGTCCACTAACTAGGATAACTCAAAAAGTGAGTCAAGTTTTTCTAGATTGATGAATGTGAGAAGATATTTAAAGAGTTAAATAAGAGGCTAATCATTATGCATGTATTAAAATTACCCACCAATAGGGAAATATTTGTGATCTATAGTGATTCATCCTAAAATGGATTGGTTTACGTACTCATCCAAGATGAAAAGTGATATCCTATTCCTCCCTTAAATTAAATATTCATGAATATAACTACCCAACAAATGATCTAGAATTAGATGGGGTGATATTTTCATTAAATATTTTGTTACATTATATCTATATGGATAAGTATTGAATATATATGTGTCATAAAATTATCAAGGATTAATGAAATAAGTCTAAGGGAATGATGAAACCATTTCCTATAATAGTATGGAAATGGGAAAACATAACCATGGATTTCTTCATTAAACTCCCCAGGATATCTAAAGGAAATAATTCTATCTAGGTGGTAGTGGATCACCTTAAGAAGTCATCACATTACATTACTATCAAAGAAGATTTCTCTATTGACCAACTCTCCAAGATATACAAAAGATAAGTGTTAAGAATGTATGGATTACCACTCTCCATTGTATCTGACCAATATTTATGGTTTACCTTGAGGTTATAGAGAATACTTCAGCAAGAATTAGATATGGAGTTGATCTTTAGTACTTCTAATCATCCTCAGATAGATGGTCAGTCTGAGTGAACCATTCAAACTCAAGAAGATATACTGAGATCATGTTCAATGGATTTATAAGGATGTTGGGATCAACACATTCCCCTATTAGAGTTATTATATAATAATAGTTTCCATTCTAGCACTCAAATAGTACCTTATGATGCTTGGTATGGGAAGTGGTGTCAGACTCCAATATGCTGGGATGAATTTGGAAGTGGAATCTAATTGGAACTAATATTGTCCAAAAGATGAAAAATAATGTTCAAATTATTCAATGTCATATAAAATCTATAAAAAGGTTATATAAATTCTATCCAGACAATCATTGATGTGATCTAGAGTTTATGATTAAAGATAAAGTGTTCCTTCATATATCCTCATGGAATAAATTCATCATGTTTGGGAAAAATAAAAATCTTAGTCAAAGATACATCATCCCCTTTGAGATCCTTGATCACATCAGAGTTTTGTTCTATCGACTAGAACACCCACCTAACTTATCTCAAGTAAATTTTTTCTTACATTTATCCCTATTGAGTAAGTACATACCACACTCCTCACATGTACTGAATCTATAGGTGATAACTTTGTAAAATGGTCTTTTATATGAGGAGAAGTTGGTAAACATATTAGGTCGTAGATATAAAGTTATATGAAAAAAGATAACTCATCTAGTCAAATTACTCTCACATAACCATAAGTTTGAGGAATAAACTTAGGAACCAAAAGATGTGATGAAAATGAAGTGTCTTCATCTTTTTTAGTGTGTAAAAATAAATTACAAGGGTAAAATTTCTAAAATGGGTGATGAATGTAACAAAATGAAGTTTTATAAATGAAAACCACTTTTCAAATGATTAAATTTATTATGGGGTAATGTTTTTATAGAAAACACATGACCTAATTTGGTTATTTTTGACCATTATAAGTTATATCATGTCAGAATTAAAATCCTATTATGCAACATAACCATTGATAATATAGTCATTGTATAGTGACTATTAAGATTATTATATATTAAGGGTTGTGATAAATTCTAATTAGCATACACAAATGAATAGATGGCCTCATCCAATAGGATAGTACCCTATGATGCCCATTTATCAGAGATTCTAAGGGAGATAGAATCACTAGACTTTGATATTGACCAAGCTCTAGCCATGATTCAAAAACTAAATCATGAGAAAAACCTTTTATCAGAGAAGTTCAATTTTATCTAGATCACGGCCCAAATCATGTTCACTGAACCACCCCAAGAAAGTGTCACTATTTCAAACCTTACCCTTAGAGAATATGTTAGTTTAATAAAGGGTTGTGTATCTATACCCTAACAATATGAATTTTTATATTTTTATTTAAAATAAAATAATGATTATACTTTTCCTTTTTCTTCTTTATAAATGCTTAAATAATGAGATTGATAAAAACAATATTTTTATATGATAAAACTCAAATTACATTTTTGGAAAATATATAGTTTCAATCAAGACACCATTTTTGATCAATTTAAGAATTTTTTAACAAATTTCATTTTTTTTAAAAATATTCTTATTAAATAACATTTATTTAAATATAAACGATAATATAATTTTATGAAGTCAAATGGGTATAAAACTTTTATCGTTAAAAACTTATATTTTCAATAAATTGGGATTTTTGATTTAAAAGTATAAATTTTCATATTTAGAGTATTATTTTAATAAAATAAATATTATTTTTGAAATTATCATGTCAAAATTATCCAACGATGAATTTTTCATATTTTTCTAAGAGATTAGAATTTTTTGGTGAAAATTAAATGTGGTATATATTATGACATCATAAAATACCAAAAGTTATGTAATAAATACTATAAAGATTATCCATGATCAAAAGTATATTACTCATTTAAAATAATGTTTTTTAAATTTTATATTATTAATTTTATAAACCCTTAACGAATCCTCCAAAACCTATATTATGTTTTACATTTTGTTAAATTAATTCTTTAAGAACATGACTCACTTCCACATTGCCAAGGGTATTATTTTAATCAGTTAAGTTCTTATCCATATAAACTATTGAAAAATAATCATATTTGGAAGAAAAAATGGGAAAAAATATGGAAATTTTTGTGTTTATTGTTATTTTATCAAATATAATTCCAAATATAAGTTTAGAAATTAATAAAGAATTCCCCAATCTTTTTCTATAAAAACTCACCCAACATACCATTCCTCTTTACTCAAAAAAATTTAAGAATTAATTTACTCTTCCTTTTCCTATATATATCCCTCATAAGGTGTTTCTAATCTCTTAAGAAGATTATCCCACGCTTTTAGAAGCTCCCTCTCATCATAAGGGATCCTCTCTTTCTCCTCTTTATTCAAGAATCTTCTTTATATTACTACTTTTGATTTATAATTGTTCATTTTGGAATATTTTTTTACACATACCTCTTATTTTTATTATTATTTCCAAGTTATGAGAGACCCCTTTCACTCTCATTAAAAAATTCCATTAATATTTATGTACCCCCATTATTCTGTCAAAATTATTCTATGATTTTCCATGACAAACATTTGTGTAGTGAATACCCATCCCCATTTCCACTCAAGGGTATTCACCTATATGTTCCTATACATCATTTATTGTATAATTCCTTGTATTTGACTCACAATCCTTAATTTTGGTATTAAAACTGATGAAATGCATCCTTATATTATATGATCTATGTGGAACACTTATGTCTATACATGATATGAATATGACGGGTGGTCCTGAAATTATATAGCCATCTAATGCATTGGGTAATGTTTTCATCTCATGATATACTATTTATAATAAACATTAGTTTATCCTAAAAATATTATGTTATGATTTCTCCATGATTATCCTTGACTTATGTTTATGATTTCATGTTTTATGTTGTTTCCACATTCTTGATCTGCCTTTATGTTATCATCTTATATCATACTTCAATGTTCAAGTTTAAGATTCTCAACCCTCTTATGTTACCTTGATATTCCTCTTTAATCACATGAACTATTTTACCTGATTATATGATTTGATTATTCCCTTATTGGGCTTTATATCTCACCTAATTCTTATGTACGTCACCAGGTTATCCCATATAGTTTTAAAAGAATGATGTAATTTTATGAGAATGTTGTGGAGTTTTTAAATAATATTATTATACCCATGTTTCAAGTTATTATGATATATACCTAATTTTTTAAAGACACTTGGCCTCATGATCTTATTGGATTGTATTATGTGTACCTTTATGTAATATATCATGAATTAAGGTGTATTAAAATATGGGTTGTCATACCTAGTCATTCTGTTTTGTGGATGACATAAGCCAGTATTAGACAGGAGGGAACTCCCCTTACTCCTCTCAAAAACAAAAATGAGGTATTTCACATTTATTAAAATCATATCTAGATTTATACCACGTATTTTCACATCACTAGTACCACCAAAACAATTATAACATAATTCACCAATCAAAGAACATGAGGTCTATATCCCACCTCAACCATTGAGGCCAATCATGGGATTCTCTTACAATTAACTAAGGAGTCCAAATGATTGTCCCATGAATATCAAGAATTTACCAAATCCCAATGGTGATCAAATCACCCAACACTTATTCAATAACATTTTCCACGCCTATAAAAAAATTATAATGAATTGCATGTCGTTCTACACAAAAATGGAACATAAATCATGTCTCCACCAATATAACCAAATTATCAATCAATGGAAGGTTTCCCTTATGGTTCTTATGTTTTCATGAATCATCATGTAATAATATGGAGCATACCATGAATCTATAATCATGAATAATAATCATAATAATACAATCTTTTGAAAATAAGGAATTTCCCACACAAGGTAAAACAAATCAAAACATGTCTTAAAACAATCCCTTCTTCATTTAACTAAAAATACATATCAAACCCCTCTTTAAAAAACATTTAAAAAATAAATACATCAGTTATAGGTCAATTAGGATTTATTGAGATGTGTGGGGGATGTGATTTGATGATAGGGAAACATCAGTCCATGGAGGATTTATTCTTATTGTAGATTTAGTATTCTATTTTCATCCTTAGAATGGATTGGTTATATTATATGTATATTTTAATTTATTTTTTCGATATAAGAGTTATTCTATTTGATATGGAAGGTCATAATTCAATATCCATTAGTATTTGGGATCACCATATGGATCATAGGTGTGTTTCACCTCTTTCTTTTTATCCAATAGAGTTTATGTTGGTTTCAATGGAAGTTAAAGAAATAATGTTCCTAGGGTTGTTAAATATTTATCAATTTTTTCCCCAAAGAGGTTTTGATGCTACCCCCTTGATTTGAAATTGAATTTAGGATAGAGTTTTAACTTAGTGATTATATTATTTCAATGTATCATTATCAGATGGTTCCTTCTAAGTTATATTAATGTTTAATTAAGATCAATGATGTTTTATAGAAGGGTTTTATTTATCCTAGTGTGTCTCTTTGGGAATCCATGATGTTGTTCACAAAGAAGATAGATTGTAGTATGCAGTTGTGTACTGACTATCGGTGATTGAATCAAGTGATAGTGAAGAACTATTATCCTCTTTTGAGGATTGTAAATATATTATATTAATTTAATAGAGTTATTTTTTTCTTGAAGATTGATCTGAAATTAGGATATCATCAGATGATGGTGAAGTATTAATATATCCCAAAGCGTTCATTTAAGTATCATTATAGACACTTAAAGGTCATGGTTATGTCATTAAGTGTTACAAACATCCCAATTTTTTTATGGGATTGATGAACTTGATAATTCATGACTTCCTGGATCTATTTATGGTTGTGTTCAACAATGAAATCCACTTGTATTCAAGGTTATAAGAGGATAATTTTAAGTATCTAAGAGTTATTAAAACATTCCTTCGGTGACATCAACTCTATGGGAAGCTATCCAAGTGAATTTTTTTTACATGAAGATATATTTTAATAGGAATATTATGTCTCATCAAGTTGTGTAAGAACATCCTTAAAATATTAAGGTGGTTTTTTCTTGGGTGTCCCCTAAGAATATTGCAGATATTTTGATAAGTTGATTTTTAGATACATTTTTTCCACATCATTATCATGAAAATATTTATGTTTTGATATAAAATGTGATTTAATTTTAAATATTTATAATTGACATCATTTTTAGTGGATATATTAATTTTTTCAATTTTTTATGAAAATGTGAATGTTTACTACTTAATTGTTTTAATGATTTGTGCTTATTTTCTATATATTTTTTGGGAATATATTTTGTATTTTTTAATGAATTTAACATTGAAATTTACTTTTACTTAAGGGTTTTCATTTTTTGAATTTTAATGTATATTTTCCCATGATTTTAATTTTAAAAATATTTTTATGGAAATATTTTTTTATTTTAATAATTTTTTATTAATTCTTTAAAATTCATGATTTATTATGTTTCATAGTTTTATTTTTGGTTTTGAGGTCATTTTATTTTATTTCATGGAATTTTTTGTATTATTTATTCCTTAAAATAACTTTCATATGTATTTGAAGTATTTTAAGATAATTCACTCACTTTACACATAAAAGAAATGCATATATTATATTTTATGGAAGGTATCCATGCATAAGATGTTTTCATACTCAGTCTCGTAAGATGATTTATAACTATGGGATTATATAATATATTTTGTGAAAGGCCTTAAAAAATACCCCCATATGTTATTTACCTACTTATATTTTCCATAGATTCATCCAAATTAATAAGATAACTTGATTTTGACTGATTGAGAATTTATGATAGAAGTGATTAGTTGAGTCCAAAGAGAGAATTAGAGGAAACAGTGACAAACTCAAATGAAAAAGTTGAAAATTGATAACTAAAACCATTAATAAAATGAAAATTAATTAATCCTTATTTGATCCCTACTAAATAAAACTCGATTGAATTATGTTCTAACCCAACTAAAAAAGGAAATCGGTCTCAAAGTTTTGAATATTATGCAAACTATGCATGAGATGTAAAAAAATCATTCACATCTATGCTTGTTAGTGAATATTAATGGAGATGAGATTACTATAGGTAGGTTTTATGATCATTCAAGCCATATGAGAACTAACTCCAAGATGAGTCTGACTAAAGAAGATGAGTAATTTGAAGATTCTAAACTAGATTTATTTGAATACAAATAAATATGATTGCCAACTAAAATTGAATCTGATATTGAGAAAAGATGAGGTCATGCTTTAAAGATGAGGGTTAAAAAAGATATCTATGAGGATGAAGGCTGGAGATTAATTACTTTTGATTAAAGTAAATCTATGATGATGAGTTGAAGTATGGAATTCAATAAAAGTTTGTGAATACCTAGATTTATTAGAACAATTTTTTGCATAAGAAAACTAAATATTATAGGTTCGTCTAAGAGATGATTATCATATTATGGATCTTTTAAAATACACTAAATTGTTTGATATAAGCAGATGAAATTTTGAGCTTGTGGGTTCAATCTAATGAATATAAATTCATTTGATCACTGATATCACTATTTTTAGGAGCTCGATTAAAGATAATGGGAAATAAAGTTCACCATAATTGTGGTTTTGAGTTTGTAATTGGGTGTACAATAGGTTTTTAAAGTAATTCCTCTGTGAGACTTCAATGCATGGTAGTTATTTATTAGCTGGTATGAATCGTGAAGGATCATGAATATTTCCATAAAATACCCTTTGATATCAATACAATACCTAATCTAATCCCACAAGAAGATGAAATCATGTATACATGGTTTTGAGCTATATTAATTAAATATATCCCTATAAGTGGCATAATTATTAGGGAACTCTAATAAAGTGACAGCACTGGTGAAAGAAAGAACAATTATAATTCTCCTATTTTTCAATCATGGATTAGATATAGTGAAAATTGAATGTGAGTCAGTGGAATAATTCTTTAAAGTGGGAAAGGAAGCATAATTTATTACAATTCCATTCATGAATGACTATTAGACCACCATCAACTAAAAATTTCTGGGATCACGGCTAATACCTCTAGAGAAAAGGGAATGATAAAGGAGGTACCAGCTATGATTCATGGAGAAATAAGTATTGAATTATATGTGGATTGGGATTCAAACCCAACATAAAATAACTATTTCTAATCTAAATATCTTCTTGTTGTATTTATATATCCTTTTACTTGTTTTTTCCTTTATTTTAAACATTAATTGTAACTATACTTGATGAGGTGAGTAAGATGGTTATAATATATTTCATTTTTTGTTCTTGATTTCATCTCTCAATATTATGATTAATTCATCTTAGGAATACCTATTATTATTAAGTTATTTCTTTTAGTTGTTGAATCAATCAGTGAAAATCAATTTCAATACTATTTTGAGTTATTTATTCCATTTTATTTTATTGATAGTTTGAGTAATGTGGAACTAAAAATTATAGACATTAAAGATCAAGTGATATTTTTATTTCTTGAATGAATCCTCTTATTTGAAATTTTTAATCTTTAACATCATTCATTCATATTCTTCTTCAGTTGAATTTCTTATCAATCATTTATCTTGCATGTCTCATGTCTTAACTCATAGTTTGGTTTTAAATTCTCTTATCACCACACACTCACCTTATATACTCTCTTATAATTTTATCCATATTACTTAAACACTTATTTTTTTAGTATATAAATCTTGATTTTTTTTTCAAATAACCCCTTAGGAAAATTCACCCACATTCCCTTTCTTTTGGCCCTACTTTCCACTTTTTAGTGAGAGTAGGAAAATATAAATTATATTTTATTATTTCAAATGAAAAGATATCCGTTTTTAGCTTCCTTGATATCATAGGATATTATAGAAAGTTTTTATAAAATTTCAATTAGATTGGGTATCCTTTAATATCTTTGACCAGGAAGGATTATACCTACTTTTGGATAAATCAATGTTTAGAGGTGTTTGAATACCTAAAGAATGATCTGATTAGGATCTTGTTCTTTGTTTTACAAATAAATGATCCATGTTTGAGGTATTTAATGATTATTATCATCTTTTTTTAGGTTGTGTTCTGATGTAGTATAGGAAAATGATCTCATATGGGTCTTAATAGTTACATCCCCATGAGAATAACTATGTTACTTGTGATCTTAAGTTAGTAGTAGTAGTGATTTCCTGGATGTTTTATTAGAATTACCTCATCAATGAGAGATGTTTTTTGTCCTCTAAAATCATAATACTTTGAAGTATATCTTCTCTTAGTAGGATTTGAATCTATGTTAGTAGTTCTGGATGTAAATATTGTGTGATTATTACTTTGAGGTCTCTTAAACCCTGGATAAAGTTATTGTGTTAGATGATGATCTATATATGAATTCATGTGGAGATGTTTCTCAAGAAATTAGAGACACATAGTGGATGATAGAATATCATGTAGAATTGAATCTTGATATGGAGGAGGAGTCTAAGTTAAATAATACATGATGTATCTGGTGAAGGAGTCTATGTTGGGAGACCTTGAGATGATGTTTTTTCAGGATTTTGTTATCTTTGGAGATACATCTTAGGGGAGATTAGAGGATGATCTATATTGGGTGTTATTTTAGGGGAAATTTTTTATTCCTCTAGTAGTGCATGAGGGGTTTCTTTATGAGTTTTATATCTCACCCCTAGAAATGAATCCTGGTATATCCAAAATGTACCATGATTTGAGGATTTACCTCTAGATTCCATTTATGAAAAGGTTAGTCGTGTATTTTTTATCCTAATTTATTTATTTTCTAAGGGTAAGATTCAATAACCAAGTTCCTACTGGGTTGTTGTTACTATTATATATTCCTAAGTAAAAGTGGGATGACATCTTGATGGATTTTGTTACCAATTTACCTTAATATCATGTTGTATATAATTTCATTTTTCTGATTATAGACTAATTAAATAATTAGACTCATTTTTTAGTATTCAATGAGTTGAGTGTGGTGGATGGTTTTTCAAGGCTATATATGGAGTAGGTAGTGAAACTAAATAGGGTCTTGATTATAGTCATATCTGATCATCATCCTTGTTTTACTTCACAAGTATGGAAGGGTATGTAGTGTGATTTTGGATCTTCATTATACCTTAGAACTCCTTTTTATCCTCAAAGATACATTCAGACTGTGTAGATAATCAAAACATTAGAGGATATGTTGGGAACATCTATTCTATATTTTAGAGGTTTTCGGGTGAATAATTTTCAATTGTTTGAGTTTCCCTATAACAATAACTATCACTCTTCCATTAGTATGGATCCATTTGATACGTTGTATGGGTGTCCTTACATATCTATATTATGATGGAATGAGATTCAGGGTAGTGTAGGTTTGCTCTGGGTAGTAAGTTATAACCTTAGTGAATTTGACCATTTGATATTTTGACATGTGTTATTGAGGTAGCATATCAGTTGTCTCTTCTTTAAGACCATATTCATGATGTCTTCCAAATATCACATCTTTGTTGGTATCCTCATGATGACTCTCAATTCATTGACAAGGGAAAGTTGGGTATCAAAGAGGATGTGACTATCATGGATAAACCTATTAATATTTAGTACCATCATGAAAAGGTTCTACATGAGTGTTTCATTCCTTTGGTTCATGTCTTGTGGAGTAATGGTGAACTAGATAAGTGTATGTGGGAATTCAAGTCAAAGATGATTTCTTCATACCCCAAGTTTTTTTGAATTCTTTCTTCTCTGATACTTAGATGATTAATTTTCTACAGATATGATTGAATTTATTTCCACCCAAATGTTGGGTTTATTCTTTTGGTAATGGAAAGATTCATCTTTTGTATGTATCTCATGAAGTATTAGTTTTTTGAGTTTTTATGTTTTATTCTTCGGTTTGGTTCTGGTTCTCAGGAGAGAGAGTCATTTTAGTGGTATCTAATATGGATTCATGGGTTTCGTTAAGACCATTAAGTTTTATTTCTAAGTTTTTGAATATGTTATGAGGGAGTTTACAGGTGATTGAAATGGAATAAGTGAATTTTTGATAAAAATTAGCTAGAGGAATGTGTCTTATCATGGTTATTGACATTTCATTGTGATGTGTTAGTTAATGGAGGGGACCTTTGTGACATCCATTGGGTCACTGGTGTGTAAATTTTGATTTCATTTATTTATCTATTTATTATTTCTTGGATTTCCTAAGTGTTGAGGGTTGTAAATCTTGTTATTTTGGGAAAACAGACCCAGGAGCATGGTTGGAACATGGTTTTTCTAATTGTATAGCTAACCATTTGAAGGTAGTGTTTGGAGAAAGTTGACTTTTTTACATTTTAAGAAAGGTTTTTTTAACCATTCAAGATTTAATGAAAATTTTGTGGAATTATTTTGGGGATGTAATGTATCCTGCATTATTGGCACATGGATTTTCTAATTTTTTATCCAAACCATGCAGGTTTTCTAGGTCATTAAAAATTTTGGTTTTTCCCATTTTTACCATATGGTATTTTAAGTCTCTCACCCTCATTCCTCCTCTGCATCATGTTCATACTTCTCCCTGTGTATTTGGATAATTTTCCCATAAAATATTTGGATTCCACTATTTTATGTATGCCCATTTTCTTCAATATTTTCCTTTACTTTCCACTAGTCTACCTTTTTATTTCTCTTTTGGTGGATTTTTTAAACCCCAATATTCCTCATAGCCAAATATAGGATTTTTAAAGGGGATTTTTGTTTTTTTTCATTTTTTTTATTTGGTGTATGAGGACCTTTCCTTATTTAATCTAGTTATTTTCATCGAATACAATAAGTTTGGAATTTATTTTGAGGTAGGTGTGTCTATTTAAGGGTTTTTTCCATGGACTTCCTTTAATTCATTATCACCTTTGGTTTTAATTTATCAAAAATCTTGTAAATTGATTTATGATTGATTTTTTATGTATGGTTTTTTTATGCATGGTTGTGTTGTAAATTTGATTTTTTAAAGAGGTTTTGTCAAGGGAGTTGGCATTAATTCACTCTAAGTGTTTTTTTAAAATAGTTCAATAATGTTTTATTCTTTCAAATACATTTTTGGATGGGTTTTCAAATAGGTACTTCCTAGTATTGATTCTTGACCTAAAATGGTAATTTTGGTTTATTAAATTTTCTATTGAAATTAATTTATGATTGAAACTTGTTGATGTGGGTATTTTTTGAATTGAGTAGTATATGGGGAACCTTGGGTATATGTGAGCATTTGACTTAGGAAAATGGTATGTTGTCCAATAGACTGAGAGAAAAATTGGGAGTAAGACTGAGTGAGATTTTGAAATGTTGACTAATGGATTGAGAGAGACTTTGGGAGAAAGAACAAGTGATATTTCAAAGTTCTTTCCAAGGTACATAAAGAGAATTTAATATGAAGATAGAGTGATATTCCCAAATTTGGACCAAGGGACTGAGTAATCTCTTGCAAGTTCGGGAATGAGGAATACTGATCAATATTATAACTTTTTACACTTTTTTATATGGCTAGAAAACTATGTTTTACTCTAAGTAACACTATACCCTTATGGTTAGATCCCATGTTTCATATTTCTTATGTCCAGTTGATTTATATGATTCCATGAATTATGTTTTTATTATTGGGATATCTTATGGTATGAACATTTCCACTTATTTGATTATATGATGGTGCTTATGATTATACCCTTATTATGCCTTATTTGGGTGTGTTGAGAATAATTATGTAGGGTGGATTTATTTTTTTATTTTAGCCTTTTATTATTCAAGCTTTGTAACATGGATTGTTTTGAAAAAAAAACAAAATAGAATTGAAAAGAGAAAAAAAATAAGTGAGATTGTTTTAAAAGTGAAATTGGTTTAGAAAATGAGTTTCAAATTTGATTATTGGATTTAATGGTGAAAACCCTTACATATATTCATGTTGTTATTCTATTGGTCTTTGTTCCTCACACCTTTCATATTCCTCTAAGTGTATGCAAACTTTATTTTACAGGGCATCGGTAAAGGCAAGGGTGTCATGCCTTTCAGTGGTTCTTCTTGATTACCATCATTTGGGGTTGTTGTGTTAGAGGAGAGATGGTATCATGGGATTTATCTCATTAGGATATTATTTTAAATTTTGTGTTAATTGTGATGTTACCCTTTTGAGTCTGGATCCCTGTTTTGAGTTTTGAGCTTTTGGATATAGATATCTTTTATGTCTTTTATATAACATGTTATGTATAGTGATGTGATGATGTTTATGATATATACTATCATTCATTTCAGTTTTTTATTTTTCATATTTTTACATCTATCGATCTTATTTATTAAGTTGGTGTGATTTTCCAATTCATAAATGGGTCATTTATGTAACCTGAGGGTGAAACCATTCCCCAAAATTTTTATTGGGATTCCCTAGTGCTTATTACTAGCTTGTGGTTATTGGGAATGTTTTTTGGGCCTTTTGTAATGTTTTCTAAAGTGAAAGGTTAGATTGACATGGGTTGGTTCACTAAAAATTTGTATCAAGGCCCTCTTTTTTATTTGGGGGTCAATGGTTTGATGGATCTAAGACCATTTGAGATCGATAGTTAGAAGCGGAGTAGTGCCTTTAAAGATCTTATTTATATTGAACCTCATGTCACCATGGGTGTTCTAGGGTTTTATGTGAATTTTAAACTCTGTTGTGGATTTTTTATATGGGATTTGATGCATCTCTTATTTTATTATAAGTTATGGGGTGATCTTGGGAGTTATTTTGAGTTTTCTGGTGAAATAGGGAGGACATTGGGAGGTACATGATTAGTAGAAACCATAAAGATCCCATGAACCCTTGTTTATCACCTTCTACTGGAAATTTAATAGCTGGTTCATGGTTTTCCTAACCGTGTGTAAAAACCATTCATAGTGGTAGAATGTTTAAATTTTTCTATATTTTTCCCCTTTCTCATTGATTTTTTATTGATAAGTATGATCATTGTTTGAGGTTTTTTATGAGATTTTTTTATGTTTTAATTAAAGTTGTTTGATATTAAAATTTATATTGAATGAGATTTTTTCTTTTTTTTAGACAATGACTCTTTTAAGAGACTCATCTAGGTATAGCTTTAGTGGAGTCAATAATCCATATGATCTATTCTTTAGTCTATAATGGTATTCAAGATTAGACGCATATAATGAACCATGCTCAGTATTTCACTAAGAAAATACACCAGTATTCTGTGGTGATAAGGGGACTCATGATCTTTGGTAGTGTATTGAATGAATCAATCATATATTTTAGTTTTTCGAAACTTATAAGACCTCAAATGTGGGATTCTCCACTTATATATTAGAAGGACTGGGTAAGAAATGGTGGGAATCCATGGTGATAGAGAGCCTTTATGAGGACCTCATATAGACTACCTTTAAAACTATTTTTAATCAAAAATGATATCCATATAAATTAAGGGTGGTGAAGGATCCTAAGTTCATGATGATAGAGTAATGGGATTTTTCAATGATAGAGTATGCTAGTTGGTTTTCTGATTTTTTTATTGTATTCTGAAATATTCTCAAATGATTATCTTAAAGTTTTGAATTTTAAAGTGGTATTTAAGGTTGATATCTGGTTGATGCTTATCCTTCTTTGATTGTCAACTTACACTAAGGTGTTTGATAAGGCGGCTATAGAAGAGGTTTATATGGTCAATAAGATAAGTCTTGGTTGTTTTCTATCATTGGGTGGTGTCCATATTTCTTCATATGTCCAAAAGAGGAATCAGGATTGACCACATCATGGAAAGAGTGCTCGTTAGTCATCGGGCTCAGCACCATTGGCTTCTTTAGAGTGTGCATCGATGGTTTTTTATGATTTTGGGAATTCTATCTTTACCAAACCTTCTTTCCTCAAGTATCTGAGGAAATTCCATCGGTTTGGGTGTTTAGTTCATCTTTAATTATTTTCTAAGACTCGTATGCAAGGGAATGGAGTTGGTTACTCATTTTACAAGGGTTCACATGTGCGGTAAAATGATTCTAAGGGTGTGGGATGTCACCCTTGTATTAAAATGGATTCAAATCAAGTGAAGAAGTCTTAGGATGAGCTTGATTCAGGATATCTTTATACAACAGATATGGATCCTGAGGATATTTATTCTAGGCCATCCACTGTAATATGTATGGTGTTTATTGATTATTACATGGAATTTGTTTTATTTTATAAGGTTAAATCCCATTAAGTAATATCATTAAAGTTTATAGATACCTTGGGTATATGAGTGGAGATTATTCACTTTATGATAGATTTTATTACTCAATTAGGTAGGAGGAATTAGCAAGTTTTCAAGTGCCCAAAGTGTTTTTTTTAATCACTAATGTGGAAATCATGTGGGATTTCCTTATGTTAGACCTAGAAATTTTTTATATAATCTTTGGTATGGATTGGTTAATTAGATTCAAATATTAGGTTGATTTTTATTGTTGTAGTATCTAGTTTATATATCCTAATGTTATTTCTCACATCTTCCAAGGTGAGTGGGATTTTCATTCAGGGATGGAAGAGCATGTTGTTTCAGAGATAAGATTGATCTTATTTTAGACGCTAAGGTTTTTCTTTGATTTTAGGGATTAGAGTTTAGTTGGTTGTCTTCCAGTGGTTGTATACTGGTACCTCAATGTTTTTTTAGATTATTTTTTCGGGTTTCTCCCCTATTGGAGGCTTATTTTACTATCAATATACTCCTTGGGATGATCCTCATTTCCTTACCATCTTACTAGATATTTTCGATTGAGTTTTTAGAGTTTAAATCTCAGTTGTAGGACCTTGAGATAAAGGGATTTATTTATCCTAGCATGTCACCATGGGATTCGCTAGTTCTATTTTCAAAGAAGGCAAATGAAATTATATGTATTTTTATATATTTTTATAAGATTAATCATGTGTATGTAAGGAATAAATACCCATTTCCCAAAATTGATGATATTTTTATTCAGCTCATAGGACCTCATTGGTTTTCTAATATCAACTTGAGATCAAGGTACCACCATTTGAGGTTCTAAAAGGAGGATATCTCTAAAACCTCATTTTAGAGTATATATGGACACTTTGAGTATTTATTTATGACATTTTTCCTTATTAATGCTCCTTCGGTCCTTATGGCCTTGATGAAACATATTTTCCATCACTTTATGAACTCTTTCATGGTTGTTTTTGTTGATGATATATTTCTATATTTTGATATAGAGGAGTACCTCACAAACTATTTGGAAGTTTTTTTAGGAATACTTTGATAGAATCATCTATATGTTAAGCTATCCAAATGTTATTTTTGGATTCAAGAGGTTAATTTATTGGTCCATGTTATTTCTAAGAAAGTAGTTTTAGTGGATCTTGAGAAGGTTCAAGAAATTATGTATTTGTAAAAACCCAAGAATGAGTTTGATATAAAAATATTTTTTGTATTATGTGGGTATTATATGCACTTTTTTGGGTACTTCTCCCTGATAGATTCTCCCTTGATAGTGTTGATTTTGAAAGGGGTGAAATTTGAGTGGATTGAGAAGTACCGATGTTGTTTTGGTTATTTTTACTCCCATTTGAAATAAACCCTAATTTTTATTCCTATTAATACTATAAAATATTATATGGTGTATTTGGATGCATTATGTTTGAGGTTTGGGTGTGTGATGATGTAGGATGACCATGTAGTGGATTATGGATCATGAAATATATTCTCATATGAGTGGAATTACCCCACCCATGAATTGGATTCGGGAGTTATGATTTATGTGTTAAAGATATGGAACCATTACCTCTTTGGGGAATGCTTTATAGTATACTTAGATCATAATATCTTGAAGTATATCTTTACTTGGAGAAACTTGAACCTTAATAATAGATGTTGGGTTTAGTAACTTTAGGAATTTAATTTTTATATATCTTATACACCCTGGAAGGGGAATTTTTTTCTAATGATTTGAGAATAAATTTTCTAATCCAAGCAATTATATAATTAATGTATGATTGGGGCATGATGATCTTGTTTTATGACATGATACTATAGGTGCAAGACGATAGATAGCATGTTTTTTTTATCGGTGTTCAAGTCACAACTTCTATTATCGGTCAAGTTCAAAGTGAGTAGGCATATGACCCTGTGTTCTTTTAGATTAGTAGAGCATTAAATAGGTGGGGATAACTTTAGTGATTTGTCTCTATCTATCTATGATTCCCACTTTTTTAGTAAGATTTTGTAAGTTTCTTTGACCTTGAGGTAGGATGTGATGCATGATGGGAATCATTCTAGTTAGTTCATGAACCTTGAGAATACCAAACAAATTATACCTTCAGGGGTATTTATTGGTTTCCTGGGATGAGGTGATCATTTTCTGATTTTATTTCCCAATTTTTTACCTATAAAAGAACCAAAGATAAGCCTCAAATACTAGTTGGTTTGTTATAGCCTCTTCTCATTCCATTATATAAGCATGATGAAATATCTATGGATTTTTTTATCATCCTACCTCATTCTCTGAGTGGGAAAGATTACATATGGGTGATTTTTTATCTTATAACCAATTAAACCCATTTTCTTTTCATCAGGGTATTAATGAAGGTAAAGGAACTAGGTTTCCTATATATTTGAGAGGTTTTTATACTTCATGTGGTTCCCTCAGTGATAGTTTATAATAGGGATTATCATTTTACTTCTCAAGTTTTGAAGGGACACCAGGAAGATTTGGGAACAAATATGAGGTTGAGAACAACATACCACACATATAAATATGGTAAGTCTAAGAAAAACATTCAGACTCTCAAGGATATACTTTGTATTTGTGTGCTTGAATTCAGGGGTTCATGAGAAAGGAACCTATTTTTAGCTATGTTTTCTTTTGATAACAGTTACCAGGCCTCAATTAATATGACCACATTTGAGGTTTTATATGATAAATCAAGTTGGTTCTCTTTTTATTTTAGATTAGGTGGGTGAGAGTTCCTTGTTAAGACCTAGTCTTATCTAGGAGATAATGGACAAATTGTGGTAGATTCAAAAAAAGGTTAATGGAAGATCAGATTCACCATAAATCATATGTTGATTGACGTCATCACATGTTATACTTTGGAGATGATGATCAGGTGTTTATTTTGGTATATGTTTGACCGGGACACTACTTCTTGGGAAATTTGGAAAGTTGGTATTGTGTTATGTCAGACCATTTAATTTTGTAGTGCATATTAGGAAGGTATCCCATCAGTTGGATTTTCCATCATAGATAACCATGATTTATGAAATCTTTCATGTTTCCCAATTGAAAATATATCATCCAGACCCATCTCATGTGATAGAGTGGGAGGATTTGGATATGTAACCAGATTTTACTATTGTTTAGTAGCTTGTTTGCATATTGGATTATCATAACAAGGTGCTCCATGGTAAATAAATCCCATTAGTCTATGGGATTTGGTATCATAGTAGTGATATCCATGAGACATGGGAGTGGTAATCCTTGGTGAGGGAGAAGTATCCTCATCTGTTTTCTTATGAGGATTCTTGAGGACTTTATAGGTGCAGGAATTGACATGGTGGGGATTATTGTGAAAACCATAAGGTCACTAGTATGTATTTTTTATGTTTTTATTTATTTATATATTCATTCTTAAATTTTCTAGGTTTTAGAGGTTGAAAATATTCTTTTTAGGTAAAATAGAGACAGGTTCATGGTTGGAAAGCTATTTGTATAACTATACTGCTAACCATGTTAGGGTGGTGTTTTAGAGATAGTGGTATTTTTTATGATTTCCATAACCATGTGAGATTCAGTGTAAGTCATTCGTATTTTTTTTTGTGGAGTTAGTGGCTCCCACGCTGTTAGGGAATGATTTTAATAATCGTTTTCCCAAACCATATAGGTTTTCCAAGTCATTAAAAATTTTGGTTTTCTCCATTTTTTATATATGTAATATTATGTCTCTCTCCCTTATTTATCATCCCAATCATGAAAATCAAACTCCCCATTCCTTTATATAATTATACCATGGAATTGGTGGACTCTCCTTGATTTCTTATGGAATTGGCTTGAGGTAATCTACTTTTATTCAATATTTATCCTTATTTTACCCTATTCTACCATTATTCTTCCATTTTAGTGAATGTGTGAAACCGTAGAATTCCCCAAAGACAAATCTATGGTTTTTAATAGTGGTTGTTGGTATGTTTATTTTTGTATTAGGTGTGTGAGGATTTTTCATTATCGAATCTAGTGGTTTTCATCAAAGGCAACAAGTTTGGAATTTTTTTAAAGGTGGGTGTCTCTATTTAAGGTAATTTTCCATGTCATACCTTTAATTCATTATAACCTTTGGTTATCATTTATCAAATTTCCTTTATATTGGTTTATGAATGATTTTTGTTTTCATATTTGGTGTGATGCATGGTTATGTTGGTAATTTGATGTTTTAATGATGGTTTTCAAAGGGGGTTGAATTTAATGTACTCAAAGTGTTAGTTAAAATGGATCAAAATGTTTTATACTTTCAAATGAGTTTTTGAAAGGGTTTTCAAATAGGTATTGAAAGGTTTTTACTCCTGAATTTAAATGGGAATTTTGGTTTATTAAGTTTTATTTTGAAATAGATTTTATGATTAGAACTTATTAAGGTGGATATGTTTGGCATTGAGTAGGACATGGGGAACCTTGGGTGTGTGTTACTGTTTGACATAGGAAAATGGTATATTATCTAAGGGACTAAGTGATCCTTTGAGAGGAAGACTAACTAATCTTACAAAGAGTTATCCAAGGGATATAGAGAGCCTTAGGGTAGAAGACCAAGTGATCTTCTGAAGTTTTTTCCAAGGGACCAAGAGAGACTTTGGGAGGAATACAAAGTGAGATTCCAAATTATAGACTAAGGGATCGAGTGATATATTATATGTTTGGTACCAAGTAAGGTTGGGTGAGATTCTAACTTGCTAAACTTTTTTAGATAGTTAAAAAATTGTGTTTTATTCTAAGTCACACTAGAACCTTATGGTTGGAGCCCATATTTCATATTTCTTATGCCCGGTTAATTTATATGCTTTCATGCATTATATTAGTGCCTTATTGATTGATATACGTTAAGTTATTACCATTTAAAATTATTTTTATATATAATGGTGCTTATTATAATACCCTTATTATGCCTTGTTTGGGTGTGTTAAGCATGACTATATTGTGTTATTTTATCTTTTTATTTGAGCCTTGTTTCATTTATGCATCGTAACATGGATTATTTTGAGAAAACCAAAAATAATTTAAAAAGAGAAAATCTTTTCAAGTGATCTTATTTTAAAAGTGAACTTGGGGTTGGAAATGAGTTCTAAATTTTATTTGTTAGTTTTCATGGTGAAAATCCTTATATAGATCCATCGTGTTATCATACTAGGATTTTTACCTTACATACTACATATGCCTTTGGTAATATGATGAATTTGTTTTATAAGACACAGGTAAAGACAATGACATCATGGATTTTGGTGGATCTTCTTGATTACTATCATCTGGAGTTGTTATGTTAGAGGATACATCTTCTCATGAGTTTTAGTTCATGATGATCTTCTTTGAGATTTTGGTTTTGTAACATCCCAAGTAAGTAATTAATAATATATATTTTTATCTATGTCTATTAGTGAATTAGATAGTGTTTTAGAGGCTTAAAATGAGAATAAATCCAATCTTAAGCATGGAATACACTAATATTTTTAAAAGATTGTTTTACTGCCTTTTGATGGAAAACCATTTTTAAATCTATCTTTTGACAATTTTATAAGCTATGTTTGTAAAAATAAACTTATTCTTTATTATTGGGACATCAAAATTTACTTTGTGTGAATTTTTGGTATTTTTCCGATAAAGTTCATTTTTTAATGAATAGTGAAAAATGTTGTATTTTAATTCAAAACCTCTTTTTAATCTAATTTATTTATATGATTAGATTATCTTTTTAATTGGTTTTGAAGTGAAATTAGAATATATGTTTAACATTTAATCCAATGGTGGTCATTGGAATCAATTTCACTTTGAAATTGGACTTAAACTGGTGTCAATCTTTTGATACTTATTGTTTCATAAAAACACGCTATTTGTCATGACAGCAGGAATTAATTATTAAATTAATTAATGTAACTTATATGATTTTAATTTTTTAAAATAGTCATCATTTTTTAATTCAGAATATCAAATATAGCTTAGGGTGAAGTTTTGGTATTTTTCTGAAAAACTTCAATTTTTGATGAATAGTGAAACCACTAAGTGGTAGTTAAAGAAACTGATTTTTCATTTAAATTAAACTTTGCCACTTCTGTGATTTTATTTTCAAAAATAAGACATACATGGTTGTCATTAAGAAGTAAAATGTGGTTCAATGAGATTAAAATAATTTTTTGGTGAATAGTAACTTTTAAGTTTTTAATCGCGATTAAAGGTAATTAGTGCAATTTAAGGAAAAAATGATATTATAATAAAATGAAAATACCTAGACACATGTCCTACCCTTATTGGATGTTTCATTGCCGACCAAGACAATCCATGGGTAAACTTTTGGACCCCATGGAGCCACTTTGGTAGGAAAATGACATTAATATCTTTTTATTTAATGTTAAAATTAAAATGACACAAACATGAGATGTTTTACTAAAACAATTTTTACATGGGGTTATACAAGTCAAATTTTTGACTATAAATATTCATTGTAAAGCTAAAATAATTTCCTACATAATGATATTTTTTTTTATAATTTTTATACATTAAATATATTAAATTATTTATGACATCATGATGATGCATCGATTACCTCATTAATAAAGGATTTAAATAAAATGAAATGATAATGTAAAATATAAGACCTACACATGTCCAAAACCTATTGGATGGGTGGATTTAGAACCCTTATCACCTTATCCTCTAAACACATCAATTTGGGACCTCTTAAATCTGAATACCATTTTAAAATAAAGTGACTTTTCTTTACCTTCCAAGAGTTCCCCTCCTCTCCTCTTATAAAAGGCCCCCACCTCTACCTCCTTACCCACACTCCAAAAGCCTTTGGCTCGGCCAACCCCTGCACATTTTGGCTCTCCACATCCCTCTCTTACTCCTTTAAGCCTCACTTTGGGCAAAATTCTTCCCAAGTAAGCCTTTGAGCTCAAACCAAAGGGAGTTACCCGATTTTAAGGTAATGTCTTCTTTTGAGTCCTTTTGTTTTATTTTGCTTCTCCAACCCCTAAACTCTTTTTATTATTTTCTTTTGTAACAACTCCAGTATACTCAATATACTAGGATGTTGTTATAATAATTATTCGAGCTACACTTACACACACCTACATCTAATGGTTAAAGAACATACTGTTTCTGTGGATGGCAAATTTCTGCCTCCCAAAACGATGATTGTTCAACATTCTTTTAACACCTTCAAAGGTGGACATTAAGATGACACTATATTTATATATGATATATAATATGTTTATGTTTTCCTTAATCTTCTGTATTTTTCATTTTGTGCATACCTTTATGGTTTCCATTATGGGTAAACGTGATATCTTCATTTAAAGAAGTGCGGACTACCGCCCCCTCAAAGTGATGTGATTCGTTAATGCCATATGTGGGATGTATAAAGGATGGATTTAAAGTTATTATATATTATTTTATACTGGAATTATAATATAACTCTATATCATTATTATTTCTTTCCATTAAAGTATGAGATGGAAATGAAAGTAGCGTTCATGCGTACGTACGGCTTACCGTCTCCATGAACGGTTCATTTCATTTCTTATCCCCAAATGTAATGTACTATTAAAAGTAAATGTATATAATGGATATATATAATGAATTATACATCTAAATGATGAATATAATTCTGGAATTAAAATATACATACCTATCATTTAGTTTTAATTCCATTAATATGACAAAGAAATGAAAGTAGCGTCCATGCGTACGTACGACTTACTGTCTCCATGAACGGTGAATTTCATTTCTTACCTCTAAATGATTATGTAATATTATAAATACATGTATATGCTGGATATATATGATATATATGCTATCCAAATCAGGAATGTCATTCTGGATATAAATAACCTTTGACCACACGAACAACATGTAATTGTAAGAAGTCCACTTTTGACTTAAGAACCAAATATCGACAAAACAGCCATTATTAACTTAAATGGTTAAATAATGTTTATAACATGTAAGTAAGTGATATAAAAGGAATAATGAACTTTAAAAAGGTTCTTAATCAAGTAGAAATTAACTCAAGTTTATTATTCAGGACGTTAAAGAATGATCGAGTCAAGTCGGACCCGAGGTAAGGGACTTCGTCTCAATCTCCTTTCATTGAGGCATATTTCTTTTTATACACAACTTTCTTTTATACTGTGTATAAACCCCTTTGACATTTCATTTTATTCAAAAGGAATATTTTTATACGAATCGTTTTACTAAACGAAAAAAAGGAATGTTTTTTTTAACGTACGCGGTGACAACGACCTTTTCCGCCGCCGCGAGTATTATTTGGTCTTTGGCTTCCTCAACAAGCCATAATGTTTTTAAAATAAAATAAATACCATATAATATTTTCTATATTTTGGTATTGAAAATGGTTTTGATAAAGGATTCTATTATTTGAATATATTTAAATGATATATTGTGATTGAAATGTGGAAATGTTATCATTCCTTTATATTGGTTTTATGTTTTATGATTTTATATTGGTACTTGGACATTTGATGGGTGGTTACATGATAAACCATATGACGGGTGGTGCCATGAATACTAGGACGGGTTGTTACGTTATAACCTCCAATGCATTGGGTATGGAAGTCAGTTGTATGGCTATTCCATTAAGTATGTATGGAAGTTGACCGTATGGCTATTCCATTAAGTGATATGTGTGGAAGTCGACCATATGGTTATTCCACTTAAGTATGTTTATGTCCCAAGTTACCTTTATATATGTTATGTATTCTTTATATGGGTTTTATGGTAATCCTTTGGTTACAAAAAAGTAAGTAATGATATTTTATTCAGTGAAAAGTTTTTTACTACTTCATGAAGGTGAAGGTATTACTTTGATAAAGTATACATGGTTTACTTGATGTTTGAAAAACTAACAGTTTTCATTCTTTTTGTATACCTTACTGAGCTTTTTATGCTCACCCCAAGTTTTTTTTGAAATGTTTTTCATAGGACTTAATGTGGAATAAGGTCAAGGATGGGATCAAGGGAATGTCATGCTATATAAAACATGAAACTAGACTTGTTTCTTTTTAAGAGTTTTTTATTCTTTGGAAACTTGGTAGATGTGTCTACTTTGTAAATCTTTTGAGATGTAATAGTTATGTTCTAATTCTCTAAAACTATAAACCTGAAAAGATCCTCAATGTGAATTATTCATTTAATTCAATATTAAGTAAGGTTTAAGGCCGGGGCCTTATAGTTGGTATCAAAGGTCGGTTTAGATAACTTTAGGAGTTAGAATTCTATTAAATGATTATCCAAAAAATATTTTTTTGAAATGATATAGCATTTGAAGATTACCATGTTGCTTCATCTAAGACATTTTTTTTCAGAATGGTTTTCCACAGAGGAAATAGGGAAGAAGTTCAAGGAAGGCATACAAAAAGAAATAACCTTCCAAATCGGCATCCTGAGATGGTCGGAATTTGAACTGAACAGTTTTTTGCAGTAATGGTGCAGTTGACTCAAGCGATAAATGGTGGTGGTATCCATGCACGAGATTAGCCAGATCAACCGCAGAGGAACATGTCAGTGGTGGAACATTTCATGAGGCAACATCCACCATCATTCATAGGATCATCTGACCCTGTGCTAGCTGAAGGGTGGATTAAAGCACTAGAGAAGATTTTTGATGTCATGGGGTGTTCAGACAATCAAAAGGTTAGTATTTCTATTTACCGTTTTGAGGGTGAAGCATATCAGTGGTGGTCGATGGTTAAAAATATCAGGGACGCTGATGAGATTGATGCTCTCAACTGGGATGAATTCAAAGGTATGTTTCTTGAATAGTATTTTCCTAAGGCTGTTCGACTTAGGATGGAAAAACAATTCTTGGAATTGAGGAAAGAGGAAGACTCAGTGGTTGCCTATGAAAAGAGGTTCACTCGATTGGCAAGGTATGCTCCAAATTTTATCCGAGAACTTGATAGTAAAATCAATAGTTTTTACTCAGGATTAAAACCAAAATATTGAAGGGAATTAGCTTATTGTGAGTTTAAAAGTTATGAAAAGATTGTTCGATGTGCTGAGAAGGTGGAAATGGAGTTTTCCAATGATCAAGTGTTCTATAACAACCAGCAGAAGAAGAGACTGAGGTGGCAGGAGAAAGGGAATAATTCTTCAAAAAAGTCTGATGGTAAGAAAACTAAGTTTCCAGTTTGTGATAAATGTGGAAAAAGGCATGTTGGGGAATGTCTTCTGAATTCTGGAAAGTGCTACCGATGTGGTAAGATGGGACATAAGGCTCGTGATTGCATTGAAAAAGATCAAGGTGATGGTAAGTTCAAATTTGATTTATAGTTAGTGAATTGTTTTAAGTACAATGAGATGGGTCACTATGCAAATGAGTGTCCGACAAAGAGCTTGAGTGATGGGAAGCAGTTAGACTACAAGAAGAAAGGGGTGGTGAAATCCTTTTCAACTACTTTAGCAGATGTCGGGCCATCAAATGAAGTTGTATCAGGTACTTTGTTTGTTTTTTCAGATTATGCCAGTGTGTTGTTTGATTCGGGGTACACACATTCTTTCATCTCTAAAACCTTTTCTAGTAAAATGGGAATACCATCTAAAGAAATGACTCCTGAACTTTTGGTAAAAACACCTGGGGGAAATGTTGAGGCAAAAAGAATTTATCAGAATCTTCCTATCCTTATCCGTGGAAAGAACCTACTTGCAAACCTTATTGTTCTACCTCTAGTAGAGTTTGATGTTATCCTGGGTATGGATTGGATCTCTATTTACCATGATAAGATTGACTGTAGAGCTAAAGAAGTTTCTTTTCAGAAAGACTTTCAGTTTGTGTACAAGAATGAACCCTTACTGTTGATAACATATCAAGAGACCGAGAAACTTGTAAAAGATGGAAATGAATGTTACCTTGTACATATTGTTGAATACAAGGGAACTGTTCAGATTAATGATGTGCCAGTGGTAAATGAGTATCCTGATGTTTTTCCTGATGAGTTCCTTGGAATAATACCAGATCGGGAAGTTGAATTTATTGTTGACTTAGTTCCTGATGCTAAGCCAATTTCGAAACCCCCTTATCAAATGGCTCAAATTGAACGTTTAGAGTTGAAGGAGAAATTGCAAGATTTATTAGAGAAAGGTTTAATTCGACCTAGCACATCACCATGGGGTGCTCCTGTTTTATTTGTTAAAAAGAAAGATGGTTCTATGAGACTTTGCATTGATTATAGAGCTTTGAATAACATCACTGTTAAGAACAAATATCCTTTGCCTCATATCGATGATTTGTTTGATCAGCTCCAGGGAGATCAGTTTTTTTCAAAGATTGACCTGAGATCGGGGTACCATCAGCTGAAGGTAAAGGAAGCAGATGTTCCGAAGACTATGTTTCGTACAAGATATGGCCATTATGAATTTGTAGTAATGCCTTTTGGGCTAACCAATGCACCTACTATATTCATGGACTTAATGAATAGAAGTTTCCATGAGTTCTTGGATAAGTTTTTGGTGGTTTTCATTGATGATATTTTGGTGTTTTCTAAAAGTAAAGAGGAGCATGAAAGACATTTAAGGGTTATTTTGAAAACCTTAAAAGAAAAGAAATTGTATGGGAAATTCAGCAAGTGTGAGTTTTGGTTGCAACAAATTTCTTTCCTTGGTCATATTGTTTCAAAGATGGGATAACCGTTGATCCTGCAAAAACAAAGGTTGTGGAAGAATGGCCAAGACCCACAAATGTAACTGAGATTCATAGTTTCCTTGGTTTGGCAGGCTATTACCAAAGGTTTGTTAGAAAATTTTCACAGTTATCTAGTCCAATGACTAAGCTAACTCGGAAGGGTGTTAAGTTTATCTGGATAAAATAATGTGATGATTGTTTTCAGGAATTGAAAAGAATATTGGTGAATGCTCCAGTTTTGGCACTACCTTCTAGGAATGGGGAGTTTGTTATCTACAGTAATGCTTCATTGAAAGGACTTGGTTGTGTCCTAATGCAGAATGATTAGGTAATTGCTTATGCTTCACGACAGTTGAAAACTCATGAGGTAAATTACCCTACACATGATTTGGAATTAGCTTCTGTTGTTTTCGCTTTAAAAATTTGGAGGCATCATTTGTATGGAGTAAAGTGTAAAATATATACCGATCACAAATGTTTAAAGTATATATTCACTCAGAAATAATTGAACATGAGATAGAGGAGATGGCTAGAATTAATCAAGGATTATGATTTTACAATTCATTACCATCCGGGAAAAGAAAATAAAGTGGTTGATGCTTTGAGTCGAAAAAGTAATGCTTCATTAACAATGTTGCATTTGGAATGTGATCCTTTGGTTAAGGATTTGATGAACTTTTTCATAGAAGTTGTTGGTGCAGGAAGTTCTTCTGTTTTGTTTCAGGTATTAGTGAGATCATCTCTATCAGACAGAATCAAGCAAGCACAGAAGCAAGATAGTGAGTTGCAGAAAAAGGTAGAGCTGGTTCAGAAGGGTAAGTTGCCTAAATTCAGCATTGATAATGATTGTGTTTTGAGATTTGGGAAGAGATTGTGTGTGCCTTGTGATTCACAGTTGAAGAGATAGTTGTTATGTGAAGCTCATAGTTCTTCGTTCTCAGTTCATCCTGGCAGTACTAAGATGTACAGAGATCTGCGGGAGTATTACTAGTGGGATGGAATGAAAAGAGATATTAATGATTTTACTGTGAAGTGTTTGACTTGTCAATAGGTTAAAGCAGAGTGGAAGTTACCGAAAGGGATGCTTCAGCCTTTACCAGTGCCAGAGTGGAAATGGGAGAATATATCCATGGACTTTGTTGTGGGATTTCCGAAGACATCTCGAGGTAATAATGCAATCTGGGTTATTGTTGCTCACTTGACCAAATCTGCTCATTTCCTTGCTATACGAGATACGTTTTCCCTAGATCAACTTTCCCGTTTGTATCTTAAAGAGATAGTCAGGTTACATGGAGTTCCTCTCTCCATTTTATCTGACCGTGATCCCAGGTTCACTTCTAACTTTTGGAAAGGCCTTCAGAAGTCGTTGGGTACTGAATTAAATTTTAGTACAGCTTTTCATCCTCAATCAGATGGGCAATCAGAACGAACAATTCAGACCTTGGAGGATATGCTACGTTCTTTCTCTATGGATTATCAGGGAAGTTGGGACCAACATCTTTCTTTGGTTGAATTTTCATATAATAACAGTTTTCATTCCAGTATACAGATGGCACCATTTCAGGCATTATATGGGAAGTGGTGTCGAACTCCAGCTTTCTGGGATGAAGTGGGTGAAAGGAAGTTTATGGGACCAGAATTGATAGAAGAGTTGGTAGAAAAAGTTTAGTTGATTCAGAAACACATGAAAACAGCTCAGAGCAGGTAGAAGAGTTATGCGGATAACCAGAGGAAGGATCTATCTTTCGATGTAGGTGATCATGTTTTTCTCAAGGTTTCTCCATGGAAAAGTGTGATGAGATTTGGTAAGAAAGGAAATCCGAGTCCAAGGTTCATTGGACCATATGAAATTCTGGAGAGAGTTGGATCAGTTGCTTACCGAGTGGCTTTACCTCCGAGTTTATCTCAGGTACACAATGTTTTTCATGTTTCGATGCTGAGAAAGTACATGCTAGATCTATCTCATGTTTTGAGTCCAGAGGTAGTTCAGCTGGAAGAGAACCTATCTTATGAGGAACAACCGGTCCAGATTCTTGACCACAGGGAGCAAGTTCTATGGAATAAGGTGATTAATCAGGTAAAGGTTTTGTGGAAAAACTACATGATGGAAGAGGCAACATGGGAATCTGAAAATGAAATGAGGGATAAGTACCCCCATTTATTCGATAAGTAAATAAATTGCGGGGATGCAATTTTCTCAAGGGGGGAAGGATGTAACATCCCAAGTAAGTAATGAATAATAGATATTTTTATATATATCTATTAGTGAATTAGATAGTGTTTTAGAGGCTTAAAATGAGAATAAATCCAATCTTAAGCATGGAATACACTAATATTTTTAAAAGATTGTTTTACTGCCTTTTGATGGAAAACCATTTTTAAATCTATCTTTTGACAATTCTATAAGCTATGTTTGTAAAAATAAACTTATTCTTTATGATTGGGACATCAAAATTTACTTTGTGTGAATTTTTGGTATTTTTCCGATAAAGTTTATTTTTTAATGAATAGTGAAAAATGTTGTTTTTTAATTCAAAACCTCTTTTTAATATAATTTATTTATATGATTAGATTATATTTTGAATTGGTTTTGAATTGAAATTAGAATATATTTTTACCATTTAATCCAATGGTGGTCATTGGAATCAATTTCACTTTGAAATTGGACTTAAACTGGTGTCAGTCTTTTGATACTTATTGTTTCATAAAAACACACTATTTGTCATGACAGCGGGAATTAATTATTAAATTAATTAATGTAACTTATATGATTTGAATTTTTTAAAATAGACATCATTTTTGAATTCAGAATATCAAATATAGCTTAGGGTGAAGTTTTGGTATTTTTCTGAAAAACTTCAATTTTTGATGAATAGTGAAACCACTAAGTGGTAGTTAAAGAAACTGATTTTTCATTTAAATAAAACATTGCCACTTATGTGATTTGATTTTCAAAAATAAGACATACATGGTTGTCATTAATAAGTAAAATGTGGTTCAATGAGATTAAAATAATTTTTTGGTGAATAGTAACTTTTAAGTTTTTAATCGCGATTAGAGGTAATTAGTGCAATTTAAGGAAAAAATGATATTATAATAAAATTAAAATACCTAGACACATGTCCTACCCTTATTGGATGTGTCATGGCCGACCAAGACAATCCATGGGTAAACTTGGGGACCCCATGGAGCCACTTTGGTAGGAAAATGACATTAATATCTTTTAATTTAATGTTAAAATTAAAATGACACAAACATGAGATGTTTTACTAAAACAATTTTTACATGGGGTTATACAAGTCATATTTTTTACTATAAATATTAATTAGAAATTTAAAAAGATTTACTACATCATGATATTTTTTTATAATTTTTAGACATTAAATATATTAAATTATTTATGACATCATGATGATGCAGTGATTACCTCATTAATAAAGGATTTAAATAAAATGAAATGACAATGTAAAATCTAAGACCTACACATGTCCAAAACCTATTGGATGGGTGGATTTTGAACCCTTATCACCTTATCCTCGAAACACATCAATTTGGGACCTCTTAAATCCGAATACCATTTTAAAATAAAGTGACTTTTCTTTACCTTCCAAGAGTGCCCCTCCTCTCCTCTTATAAAAGGCCCCCACCTCTACCTCCTTACCCACACTCCCAAAGACTTTGACTCGGCCAACCCCTACCCATTTTGTCTCTCCACATCCCTCTCTTACTCCTTTAATCCTCACATTGGACAGAAGTCTTCCCAAATAAGCCTTTGAGCTCAAACCAAAGGGAGTTACCCAATTTTAAGGTAATGTCTTCTTTTGAGTCCTTTTGTTTTATTTTGCTTCTCCAACCCCCTAAAATCTTTTTATTCTTTTCTTTTGTAACAACTCCAGTATCCTCAATATACTAGGATGTTGTTATAAGAATTATTCTATCTACACTTACACACACCTACATCTAATGGTTAAAGAACATACTGTTTCCGTGGATGGCGGATTTCTGCCTCTCGAAATGATGATTGTTCAACATTCTTTTAACACCTTCAAAGGTGTCCATTAAGATGAAACTATATTTATATATGATATATAATATGTTTATGTTTTCCTTAAGGTTCTGTATTTTTCATTTTGTACATACCTTTATGGTTTCCATTATGGGTAAATGTGATATCTTCATTTAAGGAAGTGCGGACTACCGCCCCCTCAAAGTGATGTGATTCGTTAATGCCATATGTGGGATGTATAAAGGATGGATTTAAAGTTATTATATATGATGTTATACTAGAATTATAATATACCTCTATATCATTATTATTTATTTCCATTAAATTATGAGATAGAAATGAAAGTAGCGTTCATGCGTACGTACGGCTTACCGTCTCCATGAACGGTACATTTCATTTCTTATCCCCAAATGTAATGTACTATTAAAAGTACATGTATATAATGGATATATATAATTAATTATACATCTAAATGATGAATATAATTCTGGAATTAAAATATACATACCTCTCATTTAGTTTTAATTCCATTAATATGACAAAGAAATGAAAGTAGCGTTCATGAGTACGTACGGCTTACCGTCTCTATGAACGGTGCATTTCATTTCTTACCTCTAAATGGTTATGTAATATTATAAATACATGTATATTCTGGATATATATGATATATATGCTATCTAAATCAGGAATTTCATTCTGGATATAAAGAACCTTTGACCACACGAACAACATGTAATTGTAAGAAGTCCACTTTCGACTTAAGAACCAAAATTCGACAAAACAAACATTATTAACTTAAATGGTTACATAATGTTTATAACATGGAAATAAGTGATATAAAAGGAATAATTAACTTTAAAAAGGTTCTTAATCAAGTAGAAATTAACTCAAGTTTATTATTCAGGACGTTAAAGAACGATCGAGTCAAGTCGGACCTGTGGTAAGGGACTTCATCTCAATCTTCTTTCATTGAGCCATATTTCGTTTTATACACAACTTTATTTTATATGGTGTATAAATCCCTTTGACTTTTACTTTTATACAAAAGGAATATTTTTATACTAAGCGTTTTACTAAACGAAAAAAAAGGAATGTTCTTTTTTAACGTACGCGGTGACAACGACCTTTTCCGCCGCCGCGAGTATTATTTGGTCTTTGGCTTCCTCAACAAGCCGTAATGTTTTTAAAATAAAATAAATACCATATACTCTTTTCTGTATTTTGGTATTGAAAATGATTTTGATAAAGTATTCTATTATTTCAATATATTTAAATGATATATTGTGATTGAAATGTGTAAATGTTATCATTACTTTATATTGGTTTTATGTTTTATGATTTTATATTGGTACTTGGACATTTGACGGGTGGTTACGTGATAAACCATATGACGGGTGGTGCTGTGAATACCAGGACGGGTGGTTACGTTATAACCTCCAATGCATTGGGTATGTAAGTCGACCGTATGGCTATTCCATTAAGTATGTATGGAAGTTGGCCGTATGGCTATTCCATTAAGTGATATGTATGGAAGTCGACCGTATGGTTATTCCACTTAAGTATGTTTATGTACCAAGTTACCTTTATATATGTTATGTGTTCTTTATATGGGTTTTATGGTAATCCTTTGGTTACAAAAAGGTAAGTAATGATATTTTATTCAGTGAAGAGTTTTTTACTACTTCATGAAGGTGAAGGTATTACTTTGATAAAGTATACATGGTTTACTTGATGTTTGAAAAACTAACAGTTTTCATTCTTTGTGTATACCTTACTGAGATTTTTATGCTCACCCCAAGTTTTTTTGAAATGTTTTTCACAGGACTTAATGTGGAATAAGTTCAAGGATGGGATCAAGGGAATTTCATGCTATATAAAACATGGAACTAGACATGTTTCTTTTTAAGAGTTTTTTTATTCTTTGGAAACTTGGTAGAAGTGTCTACTTTGTAAATATTTTGAGATGTAATAGTTATGTTCTAATTCTCTAAAACTCTAAACCTGAAAAGATCCTCAATGTGAATTATTCATTTAATTCAATATTAAGTAAGGTTTAAGGTCGGGGCCTTATAGTTTTAGTTGGGATATTATATATATTACCCATTTGGGTCTAGATCTGTGTTCTGAGTTTTAATATTTTTTCTATGAATATCATGAATATGTATTTTATATGACATTTTATGTATGGTTATGTGATTATTTTTTTGATATATACTATTAGCCATTTATTTATTTACTCTATTGTATATTTATATCTATTGATCTTATTTATTTAGTTGGTGTGGTCCCCCAATTCATGGATGGGACATTCTAGTTACCTAAGGGGAAAACTATTCCCAAAAAAGGTTTATTGTGATGACTATATTGCACTATGATTTAGTTAGGGGGATATCAGGATCAAGTGAGAGATGTTGAAGTTTTAACCATGATTACTAGGTATTAAAGTGTTATTATATGGGTATCTGCATTACTTTATGAAATTATTTTTTATATTGATTCAAAATAGTTTTTAACTCCTAGATTTGGGGAGGTTTATTCCATGAACCTCATATTAGACCATAGTTTCACCATAAAGACCCCTATCAAGTTATAATCTTACATTTCCAATTTTTTAATAATAAAATCAAGTTCTATCAAGAAATTTTGTTCAATTTCTCCAACCTTATTCAAACTCTTAGTTCTCTATGGTTTATCTTAGATACTCTTTATTCATCCTTTGGTTTCCCTTATCT
This sequence comes from Viscum album, assembly GCA_963277665.1. Taxonomy (NCBI): domain Eukaryota; kingdom Viridiplantae; phylum Streptophyta; class Magnoliopsida; order Santalales; family Viscaceae; genus Viscum; species Viscum album. Next base: position 2,055,608,582 of record OY728123.1, on the reverse strand, counting down.
CTTGGATTTTCATGATCGATATCCTTTTCAATGGAGTTTGATTTGATTCCCATTTCCTTCATTATTTCCTATCATATTAGAGTTTATGGAAGGTGTTGGTGTTTCAGGTTTTTAGGGTTTTACTAAAGGATTAATATTGGATGATGCATTGCAGGTTTTTGAGAATTTTTTATCATTTCATTAGAAATTTATCATCAATTTCCTCTCTATTTTAACATTTAGTTATTGAATATATATTTGAGGATATGGATTAAAACTTTATTCTATTTATTTAATATGTAACTTTATAATATTCATGGTTTGTTTGTATTTGGGTAAATATATGAAATTTACCTATATAGATTATAAACTGACATAATTAAATGAAACAAAAGGGGTGGTGATATCATCAAGTATTATTTAGCCATTTTCTTTTTTTATTTTCAATTATTGATTGTTTAGTGATAAATAATTAATTATTTGTGTGATTATCTATTTTATATTGATGTTGGTGTGCCACAATTTATTGAAATTGATCAAAAAATTAAAGTCAATAATGGAAAGGAAGAATGATAATATAATATTGTTATTTTTTAACATTTTTATGTTATTACAGTGTTATTTTTTTGGTTATCATGGTAATGATTTATTACTATAATTTATATGGTGGTAATATTGGTTTTCTTACATGGTTTTATTTATTCTATATAGGAGGATGGGATAGTTTTATGGCTATGTTTTTGCATTATTGGGGATAGTTTGATGTGGTTATGTGGTCTAGTTGTTTATAATATGTAATGTGGCTAAAATAAATAAAAATAATTATGATAAAGTGATGTGTTTATATGAATCGGAGGGCTGGATTTAATAAATTGTGGGTAATTGATAAATAAGTAAAAAAACTAATATATGAATGTCTAAATTAAAGAATGTGGTTATAATGAGATGATGGATATAATTTAAATGTGAAATAATGGATGTAATGAGGCAAGTAATTAAATATGTGAAATGATAATGAATTGTAAAATGGGAGGTTGTGAAGTTATTGTGTGACTAATGTGTGTTGATGTAAAAGTTGGTATGAATTGTGGTTAGAGGTAGTTGTTGTTGTTGATGTGGTATGGAAGTGGTGAAGTAACTATTGAAATTTTTAATAATGGAAGAGTTAAATATAATATTTGATCCATAGTATGGGAATGTATGGTATCATATATTCATTGAATTTTTTGTTACTTCATACACACTACCACCTGAGTCAGGTAACATTACATATGCTCATGTGAGGCCTTGGGTTTTGAATTTGTTCACTAATATACAGGATGGAGGTGACACATATGGATGAGTACTCCCCCTTTCCCTATCTCCATTCTAGACATAGTATAAGTTATAATGTTCTATGGTTATGGTATGTGATTATGTGTTTATTATGGGGTTGGTGATGATGAAGAGTCAATGATGTTGGTGTGTGGTGGTGCATACATAAAAGGAGGACACAAGATTGATGTCTTTTAGGATTATGTACCCTACTATAAAAGGATTGTGATATATGGATTTGAGGTTATGGCATGTGATAATGATGTGGTTTTAGTATGTTTTGTATGGATGTAGTTATAATTTTTGTATTTATTGTGTAGTATGTGGTTATATGGTTATGTGGATATGAAAGGGGTGGGAGTGCCAAAACACATGTTGTTTGTGTAACACCCCGAGCTTCCACGATACGCTTCTCATTCAATAATGAAATAGCTTGCATTGAACGCAAATTCGAGTTCTAAAACACCGCGACTAATCAAAGTAGCCGTTATGAATAGTAATAACCACTTTTTAAAATTATAGAAATTTTATATTTCAAAATGGACTTCATTTTTGTATTCATAATATCGAAATTAGCCTATGTTGAAGTTTTGGTATTTTTCTGAGAACTTCTAATTTTTTTACGAATAGTGAAAAACACTTAAAAACAACTTTTTTAATCAAAATAATTTATACTGATAAATTATACTATTTAGTGGTTTTAAGTTATAATTAGAAAATATTTTTACCATTTTATCCAATGGTTGTCATTAGAATTAATTTAACATTGAAATTGGACATAAACAATTGCCAATCTTTTGATATAAATTGTTTCTTAAAAACACGCTATTTGTTGTGACAGCGGGAATTAATTATAAAATTAATTAATGCAACTTATATGTTTGGAATTTTGTAAAATAGACATCATTTTTGAATTCGGAATATCAATTATAGCTTAGGGTGAAATTTTGGCATTGTTCTGAAAAACTTCAATTTTTGATGAATAGTGAAACCACTAAGTGGTAGTTAAATAACTGATTTTTCGTTTAAATGAAATATTACCAGTTCTGTGATTTGATTTTCAAAAATCCGACATAAATGGTTGTCATTAAGAAGTAAAATGTGGTTCAATGAGATTAAAATAATTTTTTGGTGAATAGTAACTTTTAAGTTCTTAATCGCGATTAGAGGTAATTAGTGTAGTTTAAGGTAAAAACAATGTTTTAATAATATGATATGAGCTTGAGACTTGTCCTACTCCTATTGGATGAGTCATGGCCGACCAAGAAAACCCATGGGTCAACTTGGGGACCCCAAGGAGCCACTTTAGTTGTAAAATGACATTAATATATATTTATTTAATGTTAGAATTAAATTGACACAAACATGAGTTGTTTTACTAAAACAGTTTTTAAGTGGGATTACACAAGTCCAAATTTTGATTATAAATATTCATTAGAAAGATACAAAGATTTAATACATCATAGTATTTTTTTTATAATTTTTAGACATTAAATAAATTAAATTATTTATGACATCATTATGATGTGGCGATGACCTCATTATTTAATGATTTAAATAAAATGAGAAGATAATGCAAAATCCAAGGCTTACACTTGTCCAAAGCCTGTTGGATGAGGAGATTTCGAAACCTTATCACCTTAGCCTCGAATTATATAAGTGTGGACCTTTAGAATCCGAAAAGCATTGTGAAATAATGTAACATTTCAATCTTTCCAAAAGTGCCCCTCCTCTCCACTTATAAAAGGCCCCCACCTCTCCCACCTCATTTACACTTTCAAGCCATTTGGCTCGGCCAACCTCTGCCCAAATACTCTCCCAACATTCCTCCCTTACTCCTAGAAGCCTCACTTTGAGCAGAACTCTTCCCAAGGAAGCCTTTGGCTCAAATCAAAAAGAGTTACCCGATTTTGAGGTAATGTCTTCTCTAATTTTGTTTTGTTTTATTTTTCTTCTCCAACCCCCTAAACTCTTTTTATTCATTTATTTTGTAACAACACCAGTATACTCAATATACTATGATGTTGTCATAAGAAGGATTCGAGCTACACTTACACACACCTACATCTAATGGTTAAAGAACATACGGTTTCTGTGGATGGCGAATTTCTGCCTCACGAAACGATGATTGTTCAACACTCATATAACACCTTCAAAGGTGGCCATTAAGATGTCACTATTTTTATATATGATATATAATATGTTTATGTTTTACTTATGCTTCTGTATTTCTCATTTATGGCATACTCTATGATTTCCATTATGGGTAAAACGCGATAATTTCATTTTAGGAAGTGCGGACTACCGCCCCCTCAAAGTGATTTGAATCGTTAATGCCATATGTGGGATGTATAAAGGATGGAGTAAATGGTATTATACACTATATTATACTGTAATTATATTATACATTTATATCATTATGATTTAGTTCCATTAAATATGAAATTGAAATGAAAGTAGCGTTCATGCGTACGTACGGCTTACCGTCTCCATGAACGGTGCGTTTCATTTCTTACCTCTAAATGTTACGTAATATTATAAATGAATGTATATACTGGATATATAAGATATATATGACATCTAAATCATGAATATAATTCTGGATATAATGGATATTTCACCACATAAACAACTTGTAATTATAAGAAGCTTATTGTTGACTCAAGTACCAAAGATCGACAAAACGACCGTTATTAACTTAAATAATTACATAATGTTCATATCATTGTAATAAGTGATATAATAAGGATAATTAAATTGAAAATGGTTCTTAATAAGGTATATATTAACTCTAGTTTATTATTCAGGGGGTTAAAGAACGGTTGAGTCAAGTCAGACACGAGGTAAGGGAACTTCTTAACCCAATTTCCATTCTTTGGGTTAATCTCCTACTTTCAAATTATGTCATGATTTTATTATGTACTATTTTGTATTTTTACTTTCTTTATGTGTACCTATAGTGAATACACATAATATATCTATTTTATTTTAAAAATGATCTTTTTAAGGACTTCGTCTCAATCTCCTTTCATTGAGGCATATTTTGTTTTATACACAAATTTATTTTATACGGTGTATAAACCCCTTTGACTTTTACGTTTATTCAAAAGGAATCTTTTTTTATACGAAGTGTTTTACTAAACGACAAAAAGGGAATGTTGTTCTTTCCGTACATATGCGGAGACAATGACTTCTCCGCCGCCGTGACCATTATTTGAGTTTCGGCTTCCTTTACAAGCCATACTTTTTTTTAAAAGAAAAATAAATACAATGTTTTAACTTTCTTTTATTTTGGTATTGAAAATGGTATTAAAAGCATTTTTTTTATATATCAATGTGTTGTATTGAAATCTTGTGATTGAAATGTGGAAATTTTATGTTTCCTTTATGCATGTTTTATGTGATACGATTATGTTATGGTTTATGATATGTTTAAACCTATTCATATGAGGAATGCATTGGACTTAATAAGTGACGGGTGGAGCCCGCTATAGCTCCTTGATGCATCGGTAGGTCTCATGAGACAAACTAGTGTCTTGGCACGAGGCCTTGACAAAATCTTATTTGTGGTCTTGGCACGAGGCCTTGACTACGTGGTTATGATAGTCTGGCATTATGCATTCCATCATTATGAAAGTGGTTATTGATATTGCATGTGATTATTCGACCAGTAGAATATCCATGTGAAGAAGTGAATGGCATTATCTCATTTTACTTTTGCCATATTATGTTGATGTTCAAGTTTAAAAGGCTTTTGTTTTAGTTATACATTGCCTTAAATTTTTATGTTTATTTATGAAAGCTTCCGCAATATTGTTATCCTTACTGAGCATCTGAGCTCACCCCTTTCAATGTTTTAATATTTTCCAGGATGTGAAGAAGTATTTTATGAATGACCTGCAGGGATAGTCAGAAGAGGATATGAGTGTGGACTATGAAGACTTTGTTATTAGTTTTTCACTTTATGATGTAATGTAAGACTTATGAATGTATCTAGTGTTTCCAAGGCTACTAAACTAATCGGTCTTTCGAGACTTGATCTTTTGTGATCATGCCAATGTTACGAAGTAATGCACCGACTCTGGGTAGCTGGGGTCGGGGCGTTACAGTTGGTATCAGAGGCAGTTTAGTGCTAACCTTGGAAGCTAGATTTAGATAAACTCTGATTAGAGCACATAGCCCAAAGATAAACTTTGAGGATTAGTATAGAAGAGTTTCCTAGAATTTTGTTATTGTAAGAGATTTTGTGAGTTTTCCGAGCAATACATCCCTGTCTGGATACGAGCAGGTAGAGGCGGCTCTGGCACAGATGTTCCTAGGGGTAAAACCCGAAAACACCGCTTTGAGCTAGACTCGAACGGGAACTGGTGCACAACAACGGGCCTTGCTGCACTCTTGGTTACGACACTCCCGGGGGATATGCTTAGGATAACTCTCATTTTCTTTACAAATCATTATGAATGGTTTATGAGTATATACTTCCTCAAAGAAAACATTTTTATGATTATGGATTATATCCATAAATAGTTCAATTTATGTTAAGTGTTTTATAAGTATGGGATTATGTATTTTGATTCATAAACTAATCTAGTTTATGCCATTGTTTAGAAATGGCGCCTAGTGGAAGGAATGGAAACCGTATCAATGCACGCACTCCATGTAGGGATTGCCCTCCTGCTCAAGATAATTATAGTGGGGCTGGTGATGCAACTGGGGCCGATCAGCTAATCACCATGCTGGGACAACTTACTCAGGTTATGAATAATAACCTTACCCGTATGGAGCACCCTGATCCACAGCGTGGAGGATCAATGTTAGATCGATTCATGAGACAACAACCACCAACGTTCAATGGGAGTACAAATCCCTTAGTAGCCGAGAAATGGATAAATTCCCTAGAGAAAATATTTCAGGCTTTGGGGAGTAGTGAAAGGGAGAAGGTTGTCATGGCAGTTTACCGCCTCACTGGAGATGCCGATCAGTGGTGGTCGCTGATTCGAAACACAAAGGAAGATGATGACGTATCGAATATGGAATGGAGGGAGTTCAAAGAGCTTTTCTTAGAAAAATACTTTCCTCGTGACCATCGAGCAGATATGGAAAGGCAATTTCTAAGTCTGAGGCAGAAGGAGGATGAGAATGTCGCAAAGTATGAGGCTAACTTTACAAGGTTAGCAAGGTATGTTGCAGATTACATACGTAACCCAAGGAGTAAGATTGATCGTTTCTTTGATGGGTTAAAACCATTTCTCCGTCGAGCTTTGGTATCACAATCCTTCTCATCATACGAAGATATTGTCTCGTGTGATATCAAGACAGAAAAGGAATTATCTAAGTCTTATGACAACAAAGTAAAGCAAGAGAAGAAGAGAACGGTGGAACAAGAGACAGATAAAGGGAAAAAGGGAAAGAAGGATTTTCAATTATGTGATAATTGTGGGAAGAATCACCCTGGTACTTGCCTAAAAGGAATGGGAGTTTGTTATAAATGTGGAGAAAAGGGTCACCAGGCTCGTGATTGCAAGGGAAAGAAAGAGGCTATCAAAGTTGAATGCTACAATTGTAGAGAAATGGGACATTATGAAAATGAATGTCCTAAGCGTCAGGGAAACTTACCTCAGAAAAGGCCAAGGGATCAAGGCCAATCTTATGTTGTGACTACAGTTGAAGCGGAATAATTATTTTATTTGTGTTTTTGGACTCAAGAACTAGATTATGGTTATAAGAATAATGTGATATATATAAGGATTGTACTGCAGTACTTTTTGATTTCAGTAAGGTTTTAATATGATTAAGGTAATCATATTTTTAGTATGTGACAATAAGAGAAACTTTACTCTGTTTGGGGAATCTGAGGTTACAATTGATTTTGGAATTTAACGACCCTTTAGAGAAAGTCTGGATGGAGGTATTTTGGATAACTATAAAGGTTGGAGTGGATTAAGTTGAACTTTGGATAGTATTGTTTAAGGTTAAAACATTTATGAAGATTATTTTTGGAATAGTATAGTACTATATTTTTAGGAAAAGGACAACCTGCAGGGTGGGGAATAACCCGTCGCGTCGGACACAGCTGCAGGAATCGAACCCACAACCATAGTTCGACAAGCCTTTATTTCCTACCACTAGCCTACAGGAAGTCCCTGGTTATTACAAAATCGTTTTACTAATCTAAATGGTATGTGTTAACATTTGGAACCTTATACAATTAGGATAAATAGAATATTTTTGAGTTCCGTTACCATTTGGAGTAAAAGTTGGGTTTGTGGTAAAAATTTATTAACGAATGAAAGTATACATAACAAGTATGTATATTCCCTTACGTTCTTAGTAAATCTTCTAAATAAATTCCTCAACATTATAAAAGGTAACTTAAAACAAAAATGTTGTCGGTTAACTTTTCCAACTGGGGATTCAATGACCGTTTAACCAATCACAAGTTTGTGATTTTCTTGTGGTTAAACTTTCTCCTAATCCTGTTTTCTATAACTCTCCATCAGACCTTGATGGTTTGTTTCTCCTCCATATCCATATTTTTATATAATCCTAGAATGGGCTATATCGGGTGACCTTTGTAATTATCCTGCTTTCTTTTAATGTTATATATTTATTAACCTTATTTCCGATGTGGGTTTTCCTCAAAGGTATTGTCTCTTTTCAACCTTTTATTTTCAAAGAAAAATTTCAAATTGCGAGGACGCAATTTATTGAAGGAGGGGAGAATGTAACACCCCGAGCTTCCACGATACGCTTCTCATTCAATAATGAAATAGCTTGCATTGAACGCAAATTCGAGTTCTAAAACACCGCGACTAATCAAAGTAGCCATTATGAATAGTAATAACCACTTTTTAAAATTATAGAAATTTTATATTTCAAAATGGACTTCATTTTTGTGTTCATAATATCGAAATTAGCCTATGTTGAATTTTTGGTATTTTTCTGAGAACTTCTAATTTTTTATGAATAGTGAAAAATACTTAAAAACAACTTTTTTAATCAAAATAATTTATACTGATAAATTATACTATTTAGTGGTTTTAAGTTATAATTAGAAAATATTTTTACCATTTTATCCAATGGTGGTCATTAGAATTAATTTAACATTGAAATTGGACATAAACAATTGCCAATCTTTTGATATAAATTGTTTCTTAAAAACACGCTATTTGTTGTGACAGCGAAAATTAATTATAAAATTAATTAATGAAACTTATATGTTTGGAATTTTGTAAAATAGACATCATTTTTGAATTCAGAATATCAATTATAGCTTAGGGTGAAATTTTGGCATTGTTCTGAAAAACTTCAATTTTTGATGAATAGTGAAACCACTAAGTGGTAGTTAAATAACTGATTTTTCGTTTAAATGAAATATTACCACTTCTGTGATTTGATTTTCAAAAATCCGACATACATGGTTGTCATTAAGAAGTAAAATGTGGTTCAATGAGATTAAAATAATTTTTTGGTGAATAGTAACTTTTAAGTTCTTAATCGCGATTAGAGGTAATTAGTGTAGTTTAAGGTAAAAACAATGTTTTAATAATATGATATGAGCTTGACACTTGTCCTACTCCTATTGGATGAGTCATGGCCGACCAAGACAACCCATGGGTCAACTTGGGGACCCCAAGGAGCCACTTTAGTTGTAAAATGACATTAATATATATTTATTTAATGTTAGAATTAAATTGACACAAACATGAGTTGTTTTACTAAAACAGTTTTTAAGTGGGGTTACACAAGTCCAAATTTTGATTATAAATATTCATTAGAAAGATAAAACGATTTCCTACATCATAGTAGTTTTTTTATAATTTTTAGACATTAAATAAATTAAATTATTTATGACATCATTATGATGTGGCGATGACCTCATTATTTAATGATTTAAATAAAATGAGAAGATAATGCAAAATCCAAGGCTTACACTTGTCCAAAGCCTGTTGTATGAGGAGATTTCGAAACCTTATCACCTTATCCTCGAATTATATAAGTGTGGGACCTTTAGAATCCGAAAAGCATTGTGAAATAATGTAACATTTCAATCTTTCCAAAAGTGCCCCTCCTCTCCACTTATAAAAGGCCCCCACCTCTCCCACCTCATTTACACTTTAAAGCCATTTGGCTCGGCCAACCTCTGCCCAAATACTCTCCAAACATTCCTCCCTTACTCCTAGAAGCCTCACTTTGAGCATAACTCTTCCCAAGGAAGCCTTTGGCTCAAATCAAAAAGAGTTACCCGATTTTGAGGTAATGTCTTCTCTAATTTTGTTTTGTTTTATTTTTCTTCTCCAACCCCCTAAACTCTTTTTATTCATTTCTTTGTAACAACACCAGTATCCTCAATATACTAGGATGTTGTTATAAGAAGGATTAGAGCTACACTTACACACACCTACATCTAATGGTTAAAGAACATACGGTTTATGTGGATGGCGAATTTCTGCCTCACGAAACGATGATTGTTCAACACTCATATAACACCTTAAAAGGTGGCCATTAAGATGTCACTATTTTTATGTATGATATATAATATGTTTATGTTTTACTTATGCTTCTGTATTTCTCATTTATGTCATACTTTATGATTTCCATTATGGGTAAAACGCGATAATTTCATTTTAGGAAGTGCGGACTACCGCCCCCTCAAAGTGATTTGAATCGTTAATGCCATATGTGGGATGTATAAAGGATGGATTAAATGGTATTATACACTATATTATACTGGAATTATATTATACATTTATATCATTATGATTTAGTTCCATTAAATATGAAATTGAAATGAAAGTAGCGTTCATGCGTACGTACGGCTTACCGTCTCCATGAACGGTGCGTTTCATTTCTTACCTCTAAATGTTACGTAATATTATAAATGAATGTATATACTGGATATATAAGATATATATGACATCTAAATCATGAATATAATTCTGGATATAATGGATATTTCACCACATAAACAAATTGTAATTATAAGAAGCTTATTGTTGACTCAAGTACCAAAGATCGACAAAACGACCGTTATTAACTTAAATAATTACATAATGTTCATATCATTGTAATAAGTGATATAATAAGGATAATGAAATTGAAAATGGTTCTTAATAAGGTATATATTAACTCTACTTTATTATTCAGGGGGTTAAAGAACGGTTGAGTCAAGTCAGACACGAGGTCAGGGAACTTCTTAACCCAATTTCCATTCTTTGGGTTAATCTCCTACTTTCAAATTATGTCATGATGTTATTATGTACTATTTTGTATTTTTACTTTCTTTATGTGTACCTATAGTGAATACACATAATATATCTATTTTATTTTAAAAATGATCTTTTTAAGGACTTCGTCTCAATCTCCTTTCATTGAGGCATATTTTGTTTTATACACAAATTTCTTTTATACGGTGTATAAACCCCTTTGACTTTTACGTTTATTCAAAAGGAATCTTTTTTTATACGAAGTGTTTTACTAAACGACAAAAAGGGAATGTTGTTCTTTCCGTACATATGCGGCGACAATGACTTCTCCTCCGCCGTGACCATTATTTGAGTTTCGGCTTCCTTTACAAGCCATACTTTTTTTTAAAAGAAAAATAAATACAATGTTTTAACTTTCTTTTATTTTGGTATTGAAAATGGTATTAAAAGCATTTTTTTTATATATCAATGTGTTGTATTGAAATCTTGTGATTGAAATGTGGAAATGTTATGTTTCCTTTATGCATGTTTTATGTGATACGATTATGTTATGGTTTATGATATGTTTAAACCTATTCATATGAGGAATGCATTGGACTTAATAAGTGACGGGTGGAGCCCGCTATAGCTCCTCGATGCATCGGAAGGTCTCATGAGACAAACTAGTGTCTTGGCACGAGGCCTTGACAAAATCTTATTTGTGGTCTTGGCACGAGGCCTTGACTACGTGGTTATGATAGTCTGGCATTATGCATTCCATCATTATGAAAGTGGTTATTGATATTGCATGTGATTATTCGACCAGTAGAATATCCATGTGAAGAAGTGAATGGCATTATCTCATTTTACTTTTGCCATATTATGTTGATGTTCAAGTTTAAAAGGCTTTTGTTTTAGTTATACATTGCCTTAAATTTTTATGTTTATTTATGAAAGCTTCCGCAATATTGTTATCCTTACTGAGCATCTGAGCTCACCCCTTTCAATGTTTTAATATTTTCCAGGATGTGAAGAAGTATTTTATGAATGACCTGCAGGGATAGTCAGAAGAGGATATGAGTGTGGACTATGAAGACTTTGTTATTAGTTTTTCACTTTATGATGTAATGTAAGACTTATGAATGTATCTAGTGTTTCCAAGGCTACTAAACTAATCGGTCTTTCGAGACTTGATCTTTTGTGATCATGCCAATGTTACGAAGTAATGCACCGACTCTGGGTAGCTGGGGTCGGGGCGTTACAGTTTGGGCGTGGGTATGACTAGTTCAATAGTGAAGTGTATATTGGGTAACTTTTCTTATATATCCTTTATATCATTTTACTATATTGTATACAGAATTAGTGAGAGAGTTGAGGTAAGGTTGGGTGGTGAATGTCCTGGTGTAGGTAATGGGTTTAGTTTTTTATTTATTAATGGAGTCTTTAGTATTCCCTTTCACATTTTCATGAGATATTTTGGAGTGGATCCTAATAAGTATGCTTTTTTACTCAAATATTTCTAAATATTTATCCTATTTTATATATTTTCAAGAGGTATTTAGCAATCATGTTAGACATTAATACCTTGTGAAGTTCATGATCACCATTGGAGTCATTTTTGTAGACACTACTTTTAGTATTCATTTTAGAGACCTTTTTTATGTATAAAATTACATGAATTGTATGATTAATTTTATTTATATTATATGGAATTTATTGGTGGTTTCCATTACTTTCCTATTATTTATGAGGGTAATGAGTCTCATTTTTTATTTCATTACCTTATCATTATTCATCAACTCATGACCTATTCGAAGTGTACTTTAGGGGTCACACTTGTCTTCACTATCGGCGCAACAAGGGTTCTAGTGGAGATGGTTAGAGACAATATATATAAAGAAAAATAATTGTAAATAGTAATAATGGCATAGATCTGAGTGGATTATGAAAACTAGACACTCTAATTGAATCCACATTATATTCAATTCAAAAAATCATAAATCAAAAAGGTTTATGACCTAGATAGCACTCATTTCCTACAAATACAATTATAAACCATGTTTACTATGATTAAAATCCACATATATCCATAATGAGTGTGAATTTAAAAATGATATCTTCATAAGAGGATAACCTAAATCCAAATTGAGTGTGATTTAGTGTCATGCGAATCCTCAATGAGTACAAATATAATGAACTCACCACTTAAGGATTCAAGACTATCTAATCTTATTCTAAAGGATATTCCACATTAAACCCAATACCATTGTAATTATCATGAAACTTCATTCCTAAAGAAATATAATGATCATGAGACTATAAAAACAATTCTAAGATAATAGTTACTATCTCAAGGAAATATAACTTGGTATATCTTTCCTAAAAACAATAAGTTCTTAAGTCTAAGGCACCTCTCCAATATCCATAAAAGTGTTCTAAATATAGTATCATGCAGTCTAATTATGACTAAACCTCTACCCTTGATCCCATTTTTCATTAACTATCTGAACATTATTTTTATCTCAGTCCTAATAATTTCTCAATAATTCATCCCTCCTAGGAAATGGAGTGGAACTCCAAGAGTTGAATCTCAAATATAATCTTGTAGGAATAACAGATAGGTCTTGAAAATATTTCACCCATAGAGGCTCCAGCTACTCACTAAGAACTTATTTCTCACATATATTTTTCTCAAATTAATTACACATTAACCCCTTCACCATTAGGTTCCATGACTCTCGATTTAACAGTATAAAAGCTCAAACTAATGTCTTATATAAGGTATCATACAAGGAATAAAATTAAATACATGAAACTTTATTCCATGGTGGAAAAATGAAAACAATTTAAATTAATACCAAAGAGAAATTAATATACCTAGCTAAACAAACAATCTATGCAATGAAATACACCATAAATTAAAGCAATTTTCTCCATCAAATTTTATCAAATTCTAAGTTGTAGTTTATGTCTCTTTATTTCCTTTTCTTTCAAGTGGCATGGTTTTTATTATTTGGTTCTTTCAATATTACAACATGGTGTCATGATTCCTTTCATACCTTTTCTTTATGCGATAACATCATTATTTTCCTTAATGTTTTGGTTCTGATGTTAAAATCCTCATTTTGTCTCTAGTATGATGAGATCCCCTTTGAGACACTACATTTCAATGATTTACACATTTTATTTCCATAAACATACTCCCCTTAACTGTCTCCCCACTCTAGAACCAGCGACTTGTTCTTTTTTTCTCTATCAGAGTATCTTTAGGCTCATCTTCAATGTTGTAACAAGTCATCCCCCATCCATTTATTTATGTTTATCATCAATTTTTGTGTTTGAATTATCCTTATAAATATGTTACCCTCTATATATAGTTATCCTAGTTTCATCCTTCATGATTTTTCTCCCCTCTTGTGAAGTCTTTCAGTCATATAGAAACACTATTTTCTAAGTGTTTTTTGTTTTAATAATTTTTCATGTAGTGTTATAAAGATCCTCTAGGATTATTTTATTATTATCTTCTAGTGATATTTGGTCCTTTAATAAAAAAATGGATTTTAATTTAATTATTACTATTATTATAATTAGTTTTATCTTTAATACCATTTGTTTTGTTGATATCATTAGTCACAATAGCACATCCATTTCTAATAAACTGTGATCTACTGGTTATAATAATGTTTTAATTAACCATAACATATGAAAAATGGATTTCTTTATTAAAAAAATTGTTTTATTCATAATTAAATATAAAAAAATGAATAGATAGGACAAAATATTTTCGAATTTATAATATAGTTTTCAAAACATAAACATTCATTCTAGATTCAACCAAAAAAATCAACATCATCGATATATTCTTATTCATACTTGGAATCTTAAAATAAGAATCATGACATATATTCATTATTAAAATAAAAAAATTAGTTTTAACATAAAAACATGAACTAAACATATAACTTGAGAAATATTGAAAAGTCAAACAAATAATAATTGTTCAGTATAAAATGGTATTCAAATCATAAAATAAAGTATTAATGAACACCAGTATTCAATCTAATTAGATATACATGGAAAAAGAAGGAGCATAAAAATATTTTCACTATGAAAAAAACATGAGTATAATTGAGATGAAAATAGTAAAGGATGATCATATAAAATATCCAATAATAAAGTTATTATCACTCCAGGAGCTCTCAATTAACCCGAGATCAAAGAAAAATTCATATACTCCTAAATTGGATAGACTAACATGTCACGCATGACTCATTAATTTTTTTATAGAAGTGAGTAAGAAGAAATGAATCATGGAAAAAATACTATACTGGAATATTGATTCAATTACTCTTATTATTATTGGTTTTGATAAATCCTAATAAAATTCATTAAGGTTTTGATTTTACTTTGTGTTGGATGTTTAATTTGTATTCAATGTAGTATTATTGTCAGGTTGATATGTTTTGATGAAATAAACTAAAATTATAAATCTATTAGAACATATATAAATGTTGTGATGGTGTATTGAGATGAAATCATTGGAATATATAAGTATATGATACATATATAGGATGTTGGAAAGTTGCATATGATGCAGTTACAATTGAACTTAAAGAACATGAAAACCAAAAAATGGAGTTTCTTACATCATAAATATATAAATTTTAATGAGGGATTTATGGATGAAAATAATGGAAAAAAATTGATTAATGATTACATTTACTAGAAATTTGGTTACAAGTGAATTTGTGAAATATTCTCATTTCCTTTGAGTTCTTAGATTTTTAATATTTTATGTGCATGATAAGAGATCCATTTAGCTAGGATTTGATTATAAATATCTTCACATTTTTTATTATAATATTTATTTGTTTTATACCTCATAATTAATGAGATTTTATGGATGAAATTTGTTTTTTCTAATCTTTCATGTTCGATGAAGTCCTAGTGTGGACTTGTTATCGATTTTTTGATCAAAGAGGTACTCAAGGCTATGTGACATGTGTATAATATACTATCGAAGAGGTTTTTGGTTTGGAATACATTGCTACCAGTTAACTTCATTCAAAAAATGATACCTTGAGATGGGTATATAGTTTATGAATTTTTGGGTGTGGAACTAGGATACTAAGGATTAGTTCTATATAATCTCATATCAATTTAGATAAAATAAAATGATTCCTATGGATTGGATGTAGATTAGGGATAATATCTTTTAAAGTTGTCGAATTGTAATTTTATATTTTTAGAATTGATTATACACTACTTTTTTTAATTTTATTTTCTAATGTTCTTATTTATTTTATTATGAACTTTTTAATTTAGGATTGGTTTATCATTATTTTATATCAGTTATGTTTTTGACTTCTAATTCTTTAAATTTCTTGTAACTATCTATCCTAGGTCAACTTGACACGTCACTCAATCTTGTTCACAATTGTGCCTCAACCACACCTCTCTATATTCCAAAGGCTACCAACCAGTAGAAAGGGTCGAAAAAATTTATTGGTGAGACTATACCCTTTATTAGAGTGAAATAAAAGATGAAATAACCCAAACACAACCACAACATAAGAATAATATTATGTAATATAAATAATTGAAACACAAGAATGCTGTAATGAAATGGAATGTGGAATATAGACATATAGACTCACAAGCATGCTAAGATAACAAACTATCTCCCATTGATCCAATTACATATGTAGGATAAAATAAAACTTAAAATAAATATACAAGTATCTACTATAAGAATTGATCTGAACCATAAACCCATTCACCACAATATTTAAACTACTTCAGTTCAAACCTCAAACTACACAAATGAAGTTCCATTCAATTATGAAACACTAGACCTCATGCCTATACATTTTTCACCTTAAGATCAACCTAAAATCATACATAAGGTCTACATACACACTAATGTGCATGTACATGGGGTGAGAAATAAATCTCAGTAGGCCACCCCCAATGGTGAACTTGTAATCTACTGTCATAAAAAGTGCATGTACAGATGATGTGATTATACTTGTTGAAAACTAATAATGGTTGGAATAAAATAAAAAAAATGTATAAAAATATGGGGCTAAAAATGACAAAAAAAATTGCCAACCTCACGTTCTAGAATGATGCTTGAGGTAAATCTACCCATGCTCAATCCCAAACTAGATAACTTATAACATGTGTCTCACCCATCCACATAACATCATTCACATTTACCAGATCTACAAAGGAGCTATAATATATTTGAAAATTTAATAGGAATAAATTTATTGCCTTAGGATCATACCATAGTAGTCCAAAATGATAACATGAAACCCTACAAGGCTATAGGGTTCTAATAGAATAATCTGAGCTAGAAACATGAACTCTACTAACACCAATAGAACCTATCTAAAATATGGTAGTTTTGAAAAACTAACAATAAATATAAAATATAAAATCTGGTAAGTTTTAAACCTAAAACCCAAGTCTTCCCAAATGCTTGTAACCACTAACACCCATCCCCTACCTAGGTAAAATCTATGGGCCTATGTGTGGGTTTCACTCCTCCAGATCATCAATTTACTCCCTATTCCCATCTAATAACACTATCCAATATGGGAAATAATAATATCATCCTCAGGGCCAATGTCATGTCTAATAGTATCCCAAAGGTATCCTCTCGCATACAATACTAAGAAAAAACTACTTCAAACATCCCTAACAAAGGTCACAAAAGAAAGGGTTGATCAACTTTTAAACCCATCATCCAAGATGATGAATCATCAGCACCAACCATATTTGGGTCAAAAAATATTGGGGATCCCACTATACCTTGAAACACTGAAATAGCTAATATGGGCTCTAACCATTGGTATCTAGCTTATAGGGTAACACCAAAAGTCATAATTATTGAAACAAAAATGACTCCTCTACTAGGTCAAACAAAACATATAGATACCTTAGTCCCTTGGATTACATCCTTATCAACCCATGGGCCATGCTTGCCAAAAGTATCCTCAACTAGACACTCAACACCCAACCCATCCATGACCATTATTTCACCATTAAGGGAATCCAAAATAATGGAATAGGTAACCTCGTGATGGGATCCTCTATCATATCCAAACTATGGGATAATCTTGGTATGAGAAACATATTCAAGTATCCCTCATGGATACCAACTGATCATCTATCAACAAGGTTCTATCAAGGGAATCCAAAATAATTTCCAAGTGTAAAATTTAATTCTCATGAGTCCATCCATAATACCTAAATGATCCTTGATTAGGAACCCACACATGAGGGAATAATCAAGATTCCTCCAAACTCTTCTCAAAAGCTAATTGATATCATCCAGTCATAGCCATTATCCCATGGCATTAACCTAGCCTAAAGGATCCAACCTATCTTATCCTAAAACATACGATCTAATCCTCAATATCTCTATCCTTGAGAAACAGGAACCAACATCCGAGGGCCATCCAAGATCTCCTCAAAGATACTACTCAATACCACCTTCTAGAATCCATCCAAAACAACCTAGAACGTAAATTACTTAGCATCCACAATCCAAATAATTCAATAATATTGCGACCCTCACTCATTCCTTTCATCTCAAAATCAAACCCAAAAGAGGGTTATGAGTTAAAACCTTAAGGAAATCCTCCCTTAAAATCACACCCAATCAAAAACATCATCCAAATGGCCTCTCTATGCCAAAAGGATACCATTATAGTTATCCATGTGGAAGAACACTCAAAACAAACTACTCATAAGTCCATATCTGACTCCAAGATGGGAAAACAGGAAAAAAACTACCAAGTTGGGAGTACACGGTGTGTACCTCATGTACACATCATGCAACTCGTGTACATGTCATGTTCCTCATGTATATGATATGTACCTCCAATGGTCCTCCAAGGTGGTGTGCCACCGCCCATAGGGCGTGCACTTTTCTCAAATACACATCATGTACCAAACACACGTAGTGTGTAAGTCACATAGGGTACCTAACCATGTGCCCTATATGGTGTCCGGAAAAGTACCCTATATAGCCTATAGCCATGTACGCCATATAGGGTCTGGTCATGTACCCTACATGGAGTTGAACACTCAACACGGGGTGCCTTGCCGAGTACCCAGCCACACCCCAAGTTACCCCTATACAACACACCCACATGGACCACACATCATTTAGTCCATTATTCCTCACCTAACACAAAAGGAAGAATATGTGGTGGGTATTATATGAACTACATTCCATGTGATTGGGATTTAACAGATGAAAATCCCTCAAAACACCCCAAAACCCTTGATTCGCCCAAAAACAACCCAATGAGGCTCTCATGGAATCCCAAACAAAGAAAAAAGGTATTTTAAAACTAAAATAAAATATTATATGGGGATTTATTATTAAAACATTAAATAGGGACTACTTCTAGTCTTAAAACATCAAAGATTCACTCCCAGATCTGTGTTTCACAAGCACTAAACTCCAATCTAGGTCTTAATGTTCTCACATACGCAATCTTCTCTCCCTCTCCCTATCCCTATTTTCTCCCTCCCTTTATATCTTAGCTAAGTGAGACCCATATTATGAGAGGGGTTAATCAAGAATCCACATGGTGTGGTGTGAAAGAAAATGGAAAATGAAAAAAAGGAAAAAAGAAAACATAAAAAAACAAAAGAAAAAGGAGTTAGAGCCTCAGCCTGATGCCCAGAATAGGTTTATGTTTCACCAAAGAAAAAACCACCATTCCAAACTCAACTGAAAAGTAAAAATATAAATCTAATTCTCTCTTCAATAGATATCACCATTTGAACACATGAAAGAAATTGATATTTAATTATATTAAATATTAAATATTTTTCAAAAATTTGAACAGCTCAAAATTCCACCAAAATTCTCTCCTAGTGTAAACACCCTATTTTGGGACCAATAGAGTTATCATAAAAATTATCTGAGGCCATATAACAAGATAAATTACCCTTTTACCCTTTAAAACAACCTAGGAACCAAAATTTTGGTTCCTCCTTATTTTAATGCTCACAAATTATGTTTATTATGTTGCTAATGACTTTGATGTTTTATGATAGTATATTATTCTATAAGGTAATTTGATGGAATTTGGATAATTATAGAAATGATTCACCACTAGAATGAATCACTACCATACTAACTCACTACTATATATGATTCACCTCCAGAATGACTCGCTACCAAAATGACCCACCACTAGATATGAGTCACCGTCAGATATGACTCACATCAAGAATGTGTCACTACCAAAATGAGTCACTACTAGAGATGATTCACTACCATAGATGGCCTACTGTCAGGAGTTCCATCATTTTTATTCTTCCTAATTTGAATTAAATACTCCCAATGACTATTTTATGGGATTTAATGTAGAGGGATTATTAAATTAATATTTCGAACCCTTTTCAAAGATGCGCTGAATACAAATTCAGATCTAGTATGAGGATCTAGAAAATATTTATGATTATCCTTCAATGGTTTCATGAAATGCTATATATTACATCAGATGTTCCCCATGTGTGATAGATATTTAATGAAAAAATAGGATCATCATGTGATAAATTACATCATGTATAATTAATTTATTTTAACATTGTAAGAGTGTAGTACACTATAAATATATATCCTTCCCTAAATATAGAGAAGTGAACTTTGGGAAGCTCTATTTTCCTAAAATTTTTAAAGAAATAGTTCTACCTTCTCACCAAGCCAAATCTGAAGACACTCAAGAATCTGGAGCATTAAAACCTAACCAACAATTTATCTCTTCATACTTATTTATTTACTCTCTTTTTTTATTTAATTTCATGAAGTTTTTTATATTGCTCTTTATATTTTCAGACACTGACTCATGTTCTTGAATTGGAGAATACACAATATTATCTTATATCTGTTTTATATTTTTACCCATGATTATTGTGGAAGAGGTCCCTACATGGACTATGTTATTTTTCTTCCCACATATAACAGTGGAAGAGAATTTGATCCTGTATAGCTTAAGATATTGATTTTATACCTGATCCATGTTGTGAATCAGATTATTTTTATATAATCTTCTTAGCAGCAGGTGATTTCCAAGTGGAATGGATTAAGTCTCAGCTTGAGACTAAACCCCTTATTTATTCTATTGTGTGTTTATGTTTTGTTGAATTTTTTTGAATCTTTAATAGAATTTGATTTAAACTATAAAACAAAACTTTTACTTTGATAGTTATTTTTAACTAGTTTTTACGTAAGAATTTGTTTGAGTATATTGATTTCAAAAGTCAAATTAATTTCTAATATTTTTCTAACTAAACCCTAATCAATATTTGAGAAATATTTTAATAGATCAAACTTATATCAAACTACTATTTTGATTAACTAGGTGTTTTTAATTAAATTGGTGAATTTTATTTGAAATAGTATTGAAATAAATTTTATTGGGTACTCAAGTCACCCCCATATTGAGTTACTCATTCTGACCAACATTTTGTATCATATGTTTTTAAATATCTTTCAACTGATATTTTAGTTGTTTTTTAAATATTTTAATTTTTTATTATTTCTAAATTTAGTTCTTTATGGATAATAGATAAGAGGGTTATACTACCAACAGAACTCCTTATTTTTAATGAAAAAATTATGCTTAATGGAAAATTAAAATGAAAATTCATCTTGACAGCATGGTTTTTTATATCTATACAATAATTGAAGATCAATATGAATTACCTCAAACTACTAGAGTTTATTAGAGTGATACTACTAATTTTTTGTATAATAATAACTGTAAAGCTATGAATGATTTGAACTATACTGTGGGTGATGAAGAATTCAATAAAACATACGCATGTAAAAACTTCTTTTGAAATTTAGGACACTTTATCTATTTCTCTTGAAGTAACATTTAATCTTAAATAAATTTTTTTAAATACCTATACTATTAAAAATGATAATTTTTAAAATGAAACTTGATTATCCCATTTATGAAATGTATCTTAGGTTCAATGAGATCATGAGCATAATGAAATCATTAGGGAATCTCATTTATGATAAAGACCAAGTGATTTTCCTATTGAGGTGTCTATTAAAAAGATGGAGAAGAACCTCTGTGTCAATTTTAGAATCGTGTGATATTAGTAATTTTCCTATTAAGGAGCTGGTTGGAAAATTAATTATGTATAAGGTAGAACTCAAAGTCATAATAGAAGTAGAGGATGAACTAAGAAATAAAATTTATAGCCATTAAGTCTACTACCTCAAAACAAAAAGAGAAAATTCAACCTGAAAGTTCAAGTAATGAAGAATCACCTTCTAATAGTGATGAAGAGATAGTCCAAATGGCAGTAAGATTCAAAAGGTTTTATAAGAAGAATCAGTTCTTTTGGAAACAAAGCTACAGAGTAAAATATGACAATATAGAAAATGTTAGAAATGATAGGAATAAAGATGATAGTTCAAATTAAATCATTTTTTATGAGTGTAAACTAAAATGGAATGTCCCATATAACTTTCCTAATCTAATATAAAAAAACATGATGAAAATGAAATGATGTACAAGAAATAAATGAAATAAATTTGGATTTATTCTGAAGATAGATTAATTGATTCATATAATTCCTAGGGGTATAGGCATGGTAGAGCTAACATGTGCTTTATGACAAACATATCTGAGGTATCGAATGACTTTCCTACTTCTCCTACACATATTTCTAATCATTATGGAGATGAAAAAAATTATTAAAACATGTCTAATGAATATATGTATGAGTATTATAGTATGTTATGAGATACATTAAATGAACTTAAGTATAAATATTAAATTATAAAGAAACATCATGCTTTGACTACTAGTTTTAAATCTGATCTTAGTATTGAAAATGAGAAAAATGCTCAACTATTAAAGGAGAAAAATGAATTAAATTTTTATAATGAGAAATTAAAGAAAGATTATGAAATGTTAAATAATGGGATAAAAACTCTTACTCAAATACTTAGAAAAAAATACTACCTAAATAAATTAATGGTTTAGGTTATCTATACGGATAGAATAAAATTTTTGAGAACGAATTTATTCCTAGTTCTAGTTCTTGAAAATCTTCTATAATTTTTTACTCTTCTGGACCTAAAAAAATAATTTACTTCTAAAAGTTTAAAATCTAATTATAGGAAACCTGTTAAGAAAATATGGGTTCCTAAAGCCTTAATTACTAACATTTTGGTACCCAAGAATATTTGGGTACCAAAATCATTTTTGTTGAAATCTATTTTCTAGGATACTAGCTTGAAAATATCTAGTAAGAACCTATGATACCTATATAGGGGATGTTCCAAACACAAGACTAGAGATTATTAAAGTTTTAATAATTTTATAAAATTGGATGGTGTACATGTCATTTTTGGTGATAATTACAAAGGTAAAATTATTATCCTTGTCCAAATCAGTAATTCTAATAATATTTTAATTTATAAATTATTATTTATAGATGGTTTTAAGTAAAATCTACTTATCATCTCACAGTTATGTGATGATGGTTTTCAATTGAAGTTTTAAAATAATTTTTGTAGTGTTTTTTAATCTGAAAATTCATTAGTTTTTACTGTTTTAAGAAATGAAAATGATTATTCTATTAATTTAAATTCATTATTTTCTCAAAATATTCATTGTTCATGTGTCTTTCAAAAAGAATCTTCAATTTTTAATAGGATACTATGACATTATAATATTCACTCACTTAGAAAGATAACTAGGAAAGGTTTAGTCAAGGATATACCTAAACTTGAATTCCCAAATGATAAAGTCTATAACCCATGAAAAAAATGGAAACATCACAATATCTCTTTGAAATCAAAGAAAGAAGTTTAAACTTATCAACCCATAGATTTTGTTCACATGGATTTTTTTGGACCATCTAGAGTTTCTAGTCTAAATACGAAGAACTACTTTTATATACATGTAGATGAATTTTATAGGTATACTTGGGTATTCATTTTAACCCACAAAAATGAATCCTTCTCTTGTTTAACCAAGTATTCTAAATTTGTAGAAAATATTAGTGGAGTTAGGATGAAGACCTCAATAAGTGATCGTGGCCATGAGTTTGAAAATCAAAACATGGAATATTTTTTCTCAAAAAAAATTACTATAATCATAAATTTTTTACTCCTAGAACCCCATTTAATAATGGTGTTATAAAAAGGATAAATAGAACACTTCAAGATATTTCTTGAAACAATATCAATGAGTACTATCTTTTAATTTATTTTTGGGTAGAGTCTGTGAATAAATATTGTTATATAACTAAAAGAGTTTTAATTAGACCACTCTTAAAAAAACACATTACAAATTATAGAATAGTAGAAATACAAAGGTTAATTACTTTATATTTTTTTGGTGTAAAGACTTTATTCTTAATACTAAGGATAATATTGAGAAATTTTCTTACAAAAGTGTTCAAGGGGTATTTATTAGTTATTAAACTCATAGTAATAAAATAGGGTGTTTAATAAAAGAACAAATATTGTGGAAGAGTCTTTTCATGTTAAATTTGATGTGATAGATCCACATAAGCCTATTACCCCTTTATAAAACCTTGAGGATGAATTTTCAACTCTGAATAATAATACCAAACCTTTTGAAAATTCTATAAAACAAGGAAAAAAAACATCTAATTCTAAGGAACATCATGAACCCATACCTGAACCTATAGATAATCATGAGATAACGATCCCTTATTTTCCTAGAGATTTTAAGAATCATAAATACCATCCTCCAGAGGATGTAGTTAGAGACCTAGATAGAGGGAAAAAAGTATAATTTCTCTTAGGAATCAAGTTGAACATCAAGAATTATTATTAGAGTCTAAACCTAAGAAAGTTAATGATGTAATTAATATTGAATTCTGTGTGATGGAAATGAAAGAGGAATGTAATCAGTTTGAAAGGAATAAATTTTGGGAACTTATAGTTATACCTAAAGACACTTTCACTTTTGGCACTAAGAGGGTGTTTAGAAACAAATTTGATGTGTCAGGAACTATAGTAAGAAATAAATCTTGGTTGGTTTCAAAAGGATATAGTCAATAAGAGGGTATTGACAATAAAGAAACCTTTGCACCAATGGCTAGACTTAAATTAATCAGATTACTATGTGTCTATTCAGTATATTTGGATTTCAAACTATATCAAATGGATGTAAAAAGTGCATTTTAAATGGTTATATAGTTAAGTTTTTTTTTGTTGAAAAACCCCCTATATTTAAAAATCATCATTTTCTAAATCATATCTTCAAATTAATAAATGATTATATGGTTTAAAAAAGGATCCTAAAGCTTCGTATAATATGTTCATCTCTTTTATAATTATTAAAGGTTTTTCAAAAGGTATATCTAATCCTACTCTTTTTATAAAAATAATTTCAAAAGATTTTTTATTAGTTCAAATTTATGTTTATGATATTATTTTTGTATCTTCTAAAAATTCTTTGTGTGTTAGTTTTTTAAAGATGATGCAAAATGAATTAGAAATGATTTTAATGGATGAAATTAAATTATTTCTTGGTTTTAAATTTTTTCAAAATAAATATGAAATTATTTTAAATCAAAGTAAGTACACTAAAGACCTTCAAAAAAATTTGGTTTAGATAACACAAAAAGTAGTGATGCTCCCATGAATACCGCTTGTAAGCTAAATCTTGGTAAAAATAGAAAACCAGTGGATCAAAACAATTATAGAGGTATGATTGTAATTTTTTTTCACTTAACTACTAGTTGGCTAGATATTATTTTGAGTGCATGTATGTGTTCCCATTTTTAATAAAACCCTAAAAAGTCTCATTTACATTTTGTCAAAAGGGTTTTCAAATACTTCAAATGTATAACCAATTTAAGAGTCTTCTATTATAAAGGATAAGAATTTGACTTAGTGAGTTATTCATATATTGATTTTGGTGGTTTTAATTTAGATAGAAAAATCACCTCCAGAACATGTCATATTTTGGGCAAGCCACTAGTATCTTGGTATATTAAGAATCAAAATTATATTGAACTGTCTACTACTAAAGATTAGTATATAGTTATAGGGAGTTGTTGTGATCAAATTTTGTTGATGAAATACACTCTGCTGGATTAAAGATATCAATTCAAACATGTCCCTATAAATTGTGATAAAAAGTTTGGTAAAAAATTTAAAAATCATGTGTCTCATTCTAGGAAAAATCAAATTGATGTAAGACGTCACTTTAAAGACTCAATTTCCAAAAGCGTAATATAAATCTTGGATTCATAAGAACTGAACATCAATTTGATGATGTTTTTAAAAAACCATTGAATTCTCAGAGATTAAACTACATCAAACATGAATAAGTAATGATAAGTTTTAGTTAGTCGTTTATCTTGGACAAACCACCATTGGACAATCCATTGTTGGCCACCATTGGACAAGCCACTATTGGACAAGGAAGAATTGAAAAATTCATGGTTGAAAAAACCACCATTCGAAAAGACACTGTTAGAAAAGTCACCATTTGAAAATCCATTTTTGGAATATCCACCATTATATAAGCCACAATTAGAAAATCCATCGTTGGATAAGACACCATTGGAATGATCCACCATTATTTTTATACCGGTCTCTATTTCAAGTTATGCTGATGTTATTAATTTTTTATATTAATTTTTATCCATTTTATTTATTTTTAATTTATTATATATTATGAATTCTTATACCTAAATGATGAATCGGTCTTAAAGTCTAAATTCATGTCACTCTCGCTCATGTCTACCTCCTTTGAGTTGTTCCATATTCTCTTTTTCTCCCAGCCTTCAGCCTTCTCTCACATTTGATTTAAACTTTGTTTTTATACAATGGTGAGAGTTAACCTCCCTTATGAGTCATGTTCTAAGGAATTGATACCTATTAATAAGTCAATAAGATAACTGATCTAAGCTATTTTTGATCTGAGGAACTTGTAGCTTGTGAATTGTGTAGTGGTTATGACCCCTGGTGATGGTCTAGGTCTAGGGATGGATAGAATGGTTCTCCAAAAATTATAGTCCTTTATATCCTAGGTTGTTTCATAAATTTTATTAGTATGTAGAGTTTAGATTTTTAAAGAGTAAATATTTGATTCAGATCATGATAGATGGTAAGGAGTTTACCTTTTTCTTAAAAAATTGAAAAAAAGTGTATAAATGTACCTCATAGAGGAATTTTTAAGATTATCAAGGTACAATTCCCAATGAAAATGAATCATTTTTTCTGAATTTGTTATGATTTATCTAATTGGTGATAGTAATTTAATTAGGAATGGTGTTACTGAGTTAGATAGTCAATATAAACTCATTTCCAAGTTTATTTAACATTTGTTATATCCCAGGAAGGGAGGCTTTAGTACTATTAGATATTAGGATGTATACCTTATATTACATATGAAACTAATTGATAGAATTAATATTTGTAGATACCTCATGGTTCAAATTATTGATATGTGTAATTCATCTTCTAGGTTAATTATCTCATTTACCCTAAGTTTATTTCAGCCATGTTAGAAACCAAGTTCTTGATTGATGAGGAGGAGGATGATTAATTAATGTGTGGTGGTTTATGCTTGACTTCAGTTTTCTATATAAGTATGTAAATGAGTTGGAATCTATGTATGAAAAAATGGGTTAGAGATAGTGATAAACTCTATAAGTATTTTAATCGTGTAGACCATCTTACCAGGACTAAGAACCTAGTGGATCTTGGCATGGAGCCAAATGATATAGTAGTTTATTCTAATAAAGAAGAATAAGTTAGTGTTTTGTGTATGAAGAAGAATAATTGGATACCTATTTTGAAAAGGGTAGTAACCCTGATATCCTTAATATCCTTTCCATATATTTTGGAGCTTTTAGTCCTCTTAACATATGATAGGAGGCATTTACATCTTATAGAACTTACAAAAATAATGGGAGGAAGGGTAATTTTTTTGAGACAATGAAAATAGTTGGATTTATAGTATGGGAAATGTTTTATTCCTTATTAAGACTTTAATTTATAATGTAATTTAAGTCATAATACATAATCACTCCCACATTGGAATTATCTAACAATGTGATAAAGGTTACTTTATGAACATAGTAATCAACATTTAACTTGTCTTGGTACGATAAAAGATTATTCATGGATTTGTAATAGGATATTAAGAGACTTTACTATATATAACCTAGATAATATATCTATTAAAGGAAAATTCAAGGATATTCCAAAATATAAATTTAATTATTGTAAATTCTGTGATCATTTTTAATTATTTAAGCAACACAAGTCAAGTTTTAAATCCATTGGTGAAGTATAAACATATGTTTCATTAAATTTATTGAATATGGATCCTTCTAGTATAATAAATAGAGATTTTTATCATCATGTTCTATAAAGAAACAAAATTTATCTATATTTTTCATTACTAAATCTGAATATGTGGCAGTCAGAACTTGTTGCACTCAGTTGTTGTGGATACAGCACATGCTCACAAATTGCATCTTAAATTTTAATCAAAGTATGATTCTTTTTTATAGAACTAGTAATATCTCGTTATCTATAAATCCCATCACATCACTAATGTGTTAATAATATATACATAATACACTATTTAATTTAGGACCACACGTAAAAAATAGATACTACGCTCAAGTTTATCATAACTAAAAATCAACTTGCTTACATTTTCACTAAACACTTAAATTTTAATAGATTTGAATATATTAAAAAGAATTGAGGTATGATCAACTCAAAGTGATCATAATTTTTTATTTATTTCAACTATCTCTTGAAATTGAAAAACTCCTTGAGAAAGCAGGAGGAAATTCCTTATTTAGAACTATACTAGCTTTTCGTTTAGGCAATTTATCATCCAAAAGTTCATCAAACAGAATTTATCAAACTTATACTGAATGTTTACGAGAACCATACCTAATGGAAGTTACCTTATAAATTTTAGTTTAATGCAAATTAGTTTCCTTAAGGTACAATTTACTTCATGGTTTTTCATTTCAATAAGACCCCATATATTTTATTAGTATAATCCTATTACGTATTTTTCGTACTCAAATGCACTATAGTTTATTTTTTTGTCTCTAATGTCATTAATAAAATATTTTTAACATGTTACATATGAATAGTTAACAAGATATTAAATATATTTAATATGAAAAATTCATCTAATTTTTTAATATCTTATATATGAAAATCTTATGAAAAAATATCTTATGAATTCCCCATGTTCTAATATCTTATGTGTTCACTATGCTCTAATGCTCAAGAGGTTATTTTTCATTTTTATCATTACTCCTATGACTTTATTGAGTTAATTTTATTCATATATTCTTATTAATTTTATTAACCACTTAAATATGGCTCTCAAATTTAGCTAAGAGCTCTATAATCCTTTAGAGTATTTCCCTTGGTCTTTTCAGATTCTTCCGCATTGTGGACTTTCTTCTTCGGTGATGGATTTGTTATGTCATTTTCATATCATTACAGTAAGGGAGGTATCTCTGATGGTGTTGGAAGTATCACTTGGCGATGTTCATGGTGGGTGGTGGTCCATGGGAGGCATTAGTGTCGAGCATCATGGAGTATTTCAGCTTAGACAGTCATGGGCAGCAGGACAGCGACGGTGCTCTGGAAACATCTTAGCATGTGGATGAGAGTGTAGGGTGGGAGAACTCTGGTAATATCTTGGTTATTGTGGAGTTATGGTTTCTTCACTTAGGAACACAATCGACCTTCAATTTCCTCTATTTCCGATCCAGATGGGGGTTCAATGTAGTAGGTTTCAGCTTTGTGGGCTACCAGATTGGTTGTTTGAGAGGGTATGGTTTCTATCATCAGTACCAGGTATCATCTATTTCTACATAGAAAAATGTTTTATGTTCAACCTTTTAAAGTTTAGATCTTGTTTATTGTTTCAAATATGCTAAAAGGGTCTGTTTTAGTGGTGTCATGTCTTTGGGGCCATTAGGTCATGTTTTATACCTTTTCCTATGGACCTAAGGGTCATATAAGGTTCCCTATCATCCCAATTAAAGATGGGTTTATCTAAAAATCAATAAAAAAATATAGACTTTGGGCATTAATGTAGTATTAACCCCTAATAAGGGAAGAGATTATTTCTTTAGTTTTTCATAGGAATATATTTTAAATTCCTTGGAAGATAAGAGAATAAATTTTGAACATTATCTAGAACCATATTTGTTAAAAGAAGTTCATATGCAAGTATTAGGAAATAAATTTCATAAGGGTTAATTTTTTGACCTTATCATCTGTTTATCTTTACTACTAAATCTCTTTGTGTCTTCTACTTACAAAATAATCAGAAATTGTTTCCTAGTTTATCGATTTACACATAGTTTTTTCTCTTAACCATTTATTGCTTGGTTCTTTTTACCATCACAAAAGGGATAAATGTGGTAATGTTCATCAGGGGAGAAATTGGTATGTTTCTTTTGTTTCATTTAGGAGAATAAATTTGAAAAGGGGGATAGATATGTGACTAAGTTGATAAGTTTTTCTTTAGTTTTAAAAGGGAGAGAAATTATTGAAAAGGGGAAGAAAATTTTCAATAAATAAAATATTGATTAATATTTTAAGAAGGAATTTTTGAATGTTATTATAATTTTATTACTACTTACCATATGTCAATTCCTAAAAGAGAAATTCTAGTTTTTTGGGGCATTATATCTATGGGTTAATTGTACAGTGAACTGTATAAGATGTTTTTATTTTAAAATTCCTATATAACTTACCATTACTTAAGTTTCCATTTATGTTTTATGATTTTTAAAATGAGAGATATTTTTTATTTAATAACTCTTATTATCCTTGGTTTTGAAAAATCAAAATGCACTATATTAAGCTTTTGATTTTGCATTGTGTTGAATTGTAATTGACCAACCAGAGTTGGCCTACCACATCACCTGGTTTGATCTTCCTCTATGGTTAAAGAGCATTCCTAATCCCCATGGTTTGGAAACTAGTGTCTGATTTTCAATAATATACACTTGGTAATGGTTTCACCATTGAAGAATAATATAAATCAAGATTAGAATCTACTGAGAATCCAGTATAACCCATATGTACATTGGACATCCATGCATATAAAAGGAACATATACTAAATAATGAACAATAAAAAATTGTAACGAATGAAATAAATAACCAAATCAACTCAACATAAATAAAACTTCCATATATATAAAAATGATAGAATAAAATGAACCCAAAAAAATCACGGCTGCCCAAAATGACCGATAAATCCTCGACCTAGAAAATTGATAAAATAGAGACATGAGATAATACTCAAACATATTCACATTACCCATGACCACTCACCATAACCACGAATCTATAAATTAACCAATATTAAAATCTAAGACTTGGGAACCTAATATAAAATAGGATAGATTCACACACACATACACACCAGTTTTCATGCAAGGAGTGAGTAAACCATGCTCAGTAAGATTCCACCATAAGTCCTATGAAATTCTCTTTATAAGATAGTTTATAAATGATAGTTTTAACATAAGATAGATAAAATAAGTTTTTATTTTAAAATGATCATACATAAAATTAAACAAACAATATACTTTATATCATTCCTTTTTAAAAACCAAAAAATAAGCCTTTCTAAAAATTATCCATATTTGGTTTAAAAATCATAAGTTCTAAACCCAAAATTGAAAAAATAATTTTATTTTAAATTTCCTTAAAACTAAAAAAAGAGTTTTTTTAAAATATTTGAAACAATTTCCACCTATTTTCTCACTCTTTTCCTAAAAATAATTTTCCAAATTCATTTAGAAAATAATTTCCACTTGAATTTTTAAACCATGTTTTCAAAATCATTTTAAAAAAACATAAAAGTAAATTAAATCACTATCAAAATAAAATAAAACTATCCTAGGAACCAATATATCGATATTTAAAAAATAAAATTGTAACAACCAAATAATGGTTCCAAGGGATCAAATTGAGGTTAGGGGATTCAAATAGTTCATCAAACGGAATCCCCAAAATAATCCCCAATGGGAACTAAGAATCATGGGAAACTCCCTAGTATCTGACATGAATGATACATGAATTATCTCATTCTATCCCTCATAGGGCCCCAATTTGAAACTAGATTAACCATCTCAACTGCCATTTTGGTCTTGTTAAGTACTATATTAATAAACACTAGAAGGGTACAAATTTCCTAGGGTACTAGCTAGTGTACATGCACCAATCTAGTGTATCACACACCCAAACCTACTTACATACTTAGGATACCATGATATAAATCAATGGAGGTGGGAAAAAACAATTTACAAGATCATGACATGAATCAACAACAAGAAAACACTTTAAAATAAACCTCATATCACCTCCTACACCCTCATAAAAAACATCCCCTTTCAATTCATCCATGAGTACGAATCACATCACAAAATAATAATATAGAATAGTACCATTGATTCCATAATTTAGGTCAAGAATAAAAAAACAAGGTTCTTAAAATAGGGTTTCACGATGACAAGGAAATTTATTCATAAAGTGCCAAATGATCCTTTCGAAACAATCTTGGAATGGAAAGCCATTTTTTTATTTAACAATCATTTTAAAATACTTTGAAAATAATCCCCTATAGTAAAACCACTATAAAATAACCAAAAAGGTCCAAGAAAAATTCAAATACATTTTATAACAGGCAACACATGCACTATTATTAAAACAGTTATTTAGGAAACATAAAATGAAATGCCCCAAGATTTTACTATTTAATGTTTTTTTAAAATAAACATTGTGTAGGTAGCTTGTTTCACATGAATCACCAAGATAAAATGATTTTTTTCATATTACATAAATATTATTAATAAAACCTAAGAATAATAAATCATCTAGTAAATTAAAATATTATAATCAATTACAAATTCTTACAAAATAGGATCAAGAACACTTAATATTTTAAAAGGGCCTTTTTCAATAAAATTAATTATTATTTATATATTGTATTTTCATTTAAAATATAAACTTATAAATTTTATAATTTTAATTTTATAAAATGAACTTAATTTTGGGTGAATCTTTTAGATATTTCTGAAATAATTTATTTTTAGATGAATATTATAAAAATACCAATTTTGTTAATACTATCGTACTTATGAAATTATCATAATAAAAAAATGACTTAATAGTTATGGAAACAAATTTATATAATATTTTTATATTTATAAATTAAAATAAATAAATAAAAAATACTATGTTTAATTTATAAAACCAATATTTAGTGTTTTAGAAACATAAGTAATATTTTACTCTAAAAACAGTTTTTATTCTCTTATATTAAAATTTTCTTTTCATAACTTAAAAAAATTAAATATAAAAAAATGGATTTGATATTTTAGATCAACAAATTCATATTATTTAATAAGTTAAATTTCATTTTTATGCCTGAAAGTATGATTACTGATAATAATTTTAATGACCATGATAATGGTGAAAGTATAGTTTTTAAAGAATTATTTTATTAATGTTGTGTAATTTCTATATAATAAATTAAAATTATATATTTTATATAATTAATATTATATAATTTTTAAACATATATAAAAATATTTTATCACTCAGTTAATTGGTAATTGATGTTATATAAGATTAAGAACACTTAATGGTTAAAACATCATTTTTCTACAAAAGTAGTTTTTCTATATATTATATGTTTTCATTTAAAAATTAATTTTCATATATATAAAAAATTATTTAGATTAAATTAAGTCTAAATTTAGTTTCATAACATAAAAATTGGGTAAGATGGGTAATCTAATATTTTTAGTAAAAAATTAATTACTTAGTTAAAAACGAGTTACAAAGTTAAAAACATAATAGTAAAAGACTAAAAACATGTTTAAAACTTATAAAAAAAATAAATTATGGATGTATTATTGACCTTAAAACATCCCCCAATCAATTATTTCCCATTTTTAAATCCTTTTACCTTGGAATAGGGTTATGAAATTATTGTAAAGTAATGAGTAATTACGAAAATGTCATTTTCTTCACTTATAAAAGGATATCACTTCCACCACATTTATCCACTAATTTTACAGATTTACCTAGACCAAAAATCTTCCCAATATCACTTAAACTCTCTAACCATGTTTTGTAATATTTTTTCTTCCCAAAAGATCAATCTAAGGATCCTTAAGGTGTTTCCCAAGAGAGAACATTTAATGGGAAAGATAATGTTCTCAGTCAAGCTCTCTAAAATATTCCCTTATTTTACCCCCTTAGGTATTCTCAATACATGAAATTTTGATAAAATAAGTATTATTAATATACTTAAATATTATTAGACAAATTTAATATCTATTTTATACCTTCCACCAAAACCATTCCAAAAATGAAAACTCCATCATGCGTACATGCGTATCGTCACCTCCATGGGTAGCGTGTTCTATTTTTCATAAAATCCTTACATGGATGGTTAAAATATATATATAATTAAATACTATGATATTAATAACATTATCATTATTCTTAAATGATTAATTATTTCATTATACACCCCCTCTAATTCTATAAAAAATGATAATATAATATGTCTGTGCGTGTGTACTGCTGCCTCTACCGAACAATGTATTTCATTTTCCATTACGTCTAAAATTGATTAATTTAAAAAATTTATAATAATAATAATATTTATGACATTATTAATATTCTTTAAATATAATATTTCACATTATATAATTGATATTAATAATAAATGGTCATATTAAATTTTACTATCGTAAATGAACATATCAGTGAACCTTTCTTAATTTCAAACCATTTTTGAAATCCTATGGAAATTAATAAATTTTGTATTAATGGAATAATAAAATATATAAAACTCTAAAATTATCAATTTTATGGATCTATTTTACAAAAACTTTTTATCATGGTCAATATATAGAGGAAATTTCAAAGAAATTTGACCGAACCACCTCAAGTAACCAACCTAATCATAAACTATTTAATAAATGAATAACTCATGATTGTAAATAGACATTAGAAAGTGAAATTCATATTAAAAGGGTTCATAATAAATTATTTAATTAAATTAATTTTATTATTCTGAAAGTTGACCACATGCACAGATAGAATTGGGGCCTAAGGTAAGGGTTTTTTATCTCAATTTTGCATCTTTGAGATATTATGTTTATTCACCACTTGTTTGATTTTTTGGTGTGTATATTGGACCTCGATTTATTATGTCATAATTATTCACGAAATATAAGGTATTTAAAAATACATCTCATGTTTTACCCTTCATGGGTTTTCAATTCTAAAGATAACGATGATGTATGGGTTTTTTTGTTATCTCAAACCCCATTTATTTGATGTTTCATCTTGAACTTCTTACTTATATGATTTTTTTATTCTACCCAAATATTTTATATTATAAAATATATTTATATCTAGGTAAAATGAAGCTTTTGATTCAAATATTTATCCTCAATATATTTATTACCCATAAAATTATTATTTTGTTTATAATAATTCTCATTCTCTTTAAAGATTATATTTCTTCCATATCTATATTTTATATTCCCTAAAATGTTCTCCTTTTTATTTTGAAAAAAAATTATGTGTTATATCATGTGATACTCATATTTACCTTTTCCTATTTTAAAAATTAATTTTTATTAACCATTTTTATGATGTGGTACTTCAACAAAGGTATTTTAAAATATTAAAATGGTTTTCCTTCCATGGTCATTAGTTTTATCTTTCACTCCACATTTCCTCTAAAAAAATCATGTCTTTTTTAGGGATCCATTGTTAAAGATTATTTTTAAGAGTAAAAGTTTTAAATAGATTTCTATTTACCTTTTTAAAAATGACTTTTTAATGTGACCCATAACTTTGTCTTTTGTGACTATTTTAAAAACATTTTCTAAAAATTCTTCTAAGTTTTATTTCCCCATTTCGAGGATTCACCATTATGGATCTTCCTTTCCATGTTTTAAAATTACTTTCCCATATTATTCTAATTATTAATAATTTTGAGTATTAAATGAAATATTGTTATATATTTTAAAAGTAAAAGTTTGATTTTAAGAAAGGGTTTTTTGATTTTAAAAGGTTTTTTAAAGGTTTTTTATTTTGAATAAATAAGTTTTCAATATTTTTACGTATTCTCGAAGAAAGTTTTGAAATAATTAATTTTATGAAAAAAAATTTAAAAACATTTATTATGATTTTTAAATGATAATTTTTAATATGACTTATCAATCTCGAAGTATTTAATTTTAAATAAAACATTTTTAAGGATTTTTCAAGCCTTTAAAAAGGGTTATTTCCTCTTATTTTTCAAGTGATTTATCCAATGATCATAAAAACACATTTTTTATCTATTACAACATACTTAATGCTCCTTATGTTACATTAAGGATATTTTTATCCACAGTATAGCCTATTTATTCATATTAATTATGTAATTTCCTAGGAAATTTTTTTGTGACACATGTCTCTTTTCCCTGGATTAATTAAGTTATGTTTAAAATATAAAATATTTCATATTATAATGACACTCGTATGCATGGGTGATTATTATTATGAAGATTTGGGTCTTATACCACCCTCTAATTCATTGGTTATGTTTTTATATCTCATGATATAACATGATTTTGTGTGGACATGATCAAAAATAACGTTGTTCACATGATTATTCATGGACATTATCATGTATATCTTTGTTCGCATGATTGTTCATAGACATGATCACATATATCTTTATTCACATGATTGTGTATTGAATTTTTCAAATGATTGTGTATAAACATGATTCTGTATATATTTTTTCACAAGATTATGGATGGAAATTATGGCATATGGTTGTGTTCACATGATGGTGTATAGACATGATCACATATAGCATTGTTCACAAGATTGTGTACAGACATGATCTCATTTTTCTTTATTGAAACTATCATGATTTAATATGCTTATGCCGCATTTTTATGTCATATACCTATTATTATGATCCATGGATCATGTTTATTATCTAACACTCTTATTTCATAGTTTATGTTTGATAATTTGAGTTTATATGGACTGTTATCATGCCTTATAGACAAATATTATTATTTCATGATCTTTTTAATAAGATATTTCTATCATGTCCATGTTTTCTCATATTCTTATAATCTAACACTTGATGACATATTGATGAGTTTTTACCTTATTGAGAATATGTGCGCACCCCTTATGTGTCCATTCCTTAGGTTATGAAGATGAGTACATCTTATTACAATTATAGAATGGGTTTTATTGTAGTTTGATTATAGAGAAATGATAACAAGTATCATAAAATAAGTTACTTATGTAGTTAATCCTCAAAGATATTAAAATTTCCATTCTTAGGATTGTATGATTATTTTTGAGAGGTAATGTTAAAATTATTGAAAAATATGTATATTATCTTAGGAAATATCACATGGTATCAAGGATAGTGTTTAATGAAATTTTTTTCAGCACTAGATTTAGGAGTGTGGGTTTGGGGTGGTACAGTTGGTATCAGATTGAGATTTAGTGATTTTGAGTATTAGTTTAGTTATTTTTGGGAATTAGTCTAATATAACCTTAGTAAAAACCATAAGGATGTTTCTAAGTATATTAATACATTATAAAGTTTTGGTAAAGTATAAATTATGTTGTTTTCTAGAAATTAAATCTTTGTCTTGATACTGGAAAGTAGATGTGGTTGTGGAAAAATTCACCTAGGGGTAACTACCTTGAAAATAGATAGTTTAATATTAACTTGATCTTAAATTGGTGCGTGATGAGTGGTCCTAAGACTACACACTTGGCTAGACACTCCCTGGGGATATGTTTTGGTTTATCACATACACTCTAATAACCATTATAAAAGATTTAAATGGAATTTGAGGATATAAACTAAAAATATTTAGTTTTTAAATCCTTATAGAAATACTACTATAAGAACCTGGGCCTTCTTTTTAGGTATGTTTTTCTTTTTCCTATAGTTTTTTAGAAAAGAGGAGTTTTTGGAAATTTTTGAAGTACACACCGTGTACTTTATGATTACACGTTTTGTACTCGGTTACCGTGGGTAGCCGTGTGATAGCCGTGTAGCGGCCTTGAACATGTCCATGTGTGATGACCTGGAGGCCGCCTAATTTGGAGTATGGAAACAGCAAGTACACACTGTGTACTCCAAAAGTAAACACCGTGTATTTTGTTTTTTTTTCATTAAATGCACCGGGGTCGCGTCTGACGGACAGAACACACCTCCTCTAGGTTTCATTCATCCGAGAGCTCCGAGTAGCCATGGATCTTTGATGAGCCCCCGAGCCTCCATCCGTCCTCTGATTCGAACACGGTTGATTGCGTTAGAATCGCATCGATGAGTTCTCTCTTCTGTTGGAACCTCGTTTCATGATTCCTCTTATTTTCCAAGTTATTGTGGGTTGAACATTTTAGAAGTTTTTTTAGATCTATGGAATTATAAGGAGATTCAATCTTTGAGGTTCAAGTAGATTGATCTCCTAACCCCGAGGTAGGTGGTTTGTTCCTTTATATACGAAGTCCTTGAGTTATATGTGCAATTTTCCCCAATACCCATGAACAGGGTATTGCGTGTTTACCGTTTTAGCCCTATTGTTTCTCTGCTATGCTGGTATTCCTGAGTAGATGTTTATTGTTTGTGAATTGGGTTTTTTTTGTTCTTTGAATGTATTTCCATGCATGTTTTTTCTTATTTTGACCTTTGGGTCTTGTTTGCCTGTTAGGCTACTCTTTACTTTCCCATGCCTAGTATTGTAGGATGGTGTGACTGTTGTTCTGTTATGTTGTTGTGTTATAGAATGCTATCCAAGTAGTTCATGAGGTTTACCTTGGCCATTATGTGCTTCTACACTTGATTGACTTACACAGGTCCATGAGAACCTGGTGTATAGACCATAGGGAGAATTGACATTGAGGGATTCTCTATAGTGTCTTTATAATTCTACGATGTAGGACCATAGGTGGAATTGACATTGAGTGCTTCCCCAGAGTGTCTTTAGTTCCTTGACGCGGGACACAGGGGGGATTGATGTTGAGTGCTTCCCCAGAGTGCCTTTAGTACAATATGAGATTATAGGGGTAATTGACAGTGAGTGCTTCCTCAGAGAGTCTATAATTTAGTTGAACCAGAGGGGTGACATTGTGTGTGCTTCCCTGAGGGTTTCATGTACTTGTTGGTTTGAACTATAGGGGTTAGGCTTTGAGTACTACCCAGAGGGTTACTTGTTGTGTTAGCTACTTGCTTAGCTGCTGCTTGATATTGAAACTATGGATTGTATTTTTTTGTTGTGTGCTTCCTATATACTACTTTCTATACTTTTATCCTACCATATACTCACTGACTCTTAGGCACAGATCTTCGGGTGGTTGCCTACTGGGATTTATTATCACACCTTGTTTGGGTCATGCTTTTAGGCCCAAACAGATTATATTGTTGTAGGTATAGACAAGGGAAAGCACCCTTCAAATTCATGTGCTTGATTGCATTGGAGATGGAGAGCATGGGACCAAGCCAAGGCTTTTGATGCTGAGGAGTTTCTTATCTTTTTTCCTTTTATACTTGGGTTTAGTATTTTATATATCACTGTGACTTGTTTGGCTTCTTTCCTAGACATATATGTATCATGCATAATTTATATATATTTATTCTTCAGTTGTTTCTTTATCAGTCTTTCGTTGTTACTGTTGTTTGGTATTATTACTGATTTTGCTATTGTATATCTATTTACTCCCACTTTGTACTCAGCCAATGAGGGCATAGTTTCCCCACTATCACACCAAAGTCCCTTGTTGGTTGTTGGTATCCTCTAGAGTTCGGGGAAATGTGCTTGAGGCCATGTGACCAACTAGGTACGGGGTGCCTCTGGGTGGCTTCCAGAACCAGGACGTTACAACTACCATGGATAACCTAAGTCAAATTCATTGATTTATAGGTTTATCCAATTATGTCGTAGTTTAAATTAAAGTATCATAGGTTGATATAAAGGTTTAATTAGAGAAGAAATCTTAGGACTGAGTTTTTATATTAATAAGATCAATTAATCTGATTTTATTAAATAGTATCACAATCATTTTGGATCTATTATTTCATTTGGAACATGATCATGAAAATGAATATGTGGAAGGTGTGTCTCTATAAACTTCTAAAGAATCATATTTTGGACAAATAGTTTCCATGTATTACTTGAGATAGTAAGTTTGATATCTCATTTGGAATTACATCTAAGTTATGTCTATCTTTTATATACCCTTAGATATAATTATTAGTAAGATATGATTAAAATTTTGAGGATGCAATTAATTTTAGGGGGATATAACACCCCAAGATTTTACTATATAAGTTTTCTTTAAATAACATTATGTTGATAGCTTCTTCCACACGCAACACCAAAATAAAATGATCTATGACATATTAGATAAATATTATTAAGATAATTTAAGAATAATAAAACCACTGGTAAATAAAAAGATTGTAATCGATTATAAATACTTAAAGAATGTGATTAAGAGCACTTAATGTTTAAAAATGACATATTTCAATAAAAGTAGTTTTTTTATATATTGTATTTTCATTTAAAAGATAAATTTATAAATTTAATAATTTTAAT
This sequence comes from Viscum album, assembly GCA_963277665.1. NCBI lineage: Eukaryota > Viridiplantae > Streptophyta > Magnoliopsida > Santalales > Viscaceae > Viscum > Viscum album. The sequence goes on along the minus strand of OY728123.1, from coordinate 2,055,568,402 downwards.
TTTGTAAAATTAATTTTATTTTTGAATTCGGTATTTCAAAATTAGTTTAGGGTGAATTTTTTATTTTTTTTATAAAATAATTGATTTTCAAGTGGATATTGAAAAAATACTAATTTTTCTAATACTGAGACTTTTATGATGTTATCATTATACCATAATGAATTAAAAATTTTTGAAACCATTTTTCTATAAAAAACTACATATTTATAAATTAAAGTAAGTCATTTAAAATAATGTGTTGAATTTAAAAATCTCATGTTTAATGTTTTAGAAACTTAAGTAAAAAATATATTCTTATTTACTTATATTAAAAAATATTTTTCAACACTTATAGAAATTAAATATATAAAAATTATTTTTATACTTTAGATAAAAAATTTCTTATTATCTTATAAGTTATATTTCTTTTTTAGGCATAAAATTATGATTACTAAGATTAAATTTAATGACCATATTATTGGTGAACGTTTTATTTTCAAAGAATAATTTTATTAATGTTTTAGAATTTTTATCTAATAAATTAAAAATGATATATTTTATGTAATGAATATGATATGATGTTTACACATATATAAAAATGTTTTATCACTCTTTTAATTGGTAATTATTTTTATATAATATTAAGAATAACTAATGGTTAAAACATTGTTTTTCTACAAAGGTCATTTATATATATATATTATATGTTTTAATTTAAAAATTAATTTTCAGATATTTAGAAATTAATTTAGATTAAATGGAGTCTAAATTTGGGTTCATAACATTAAAATTTGATGGGAATAGTTATCTTATATTTTGAGTAAAAAATTAATTACTTAGTTAAAAACTAGTTACTCAGGTAGAAACCAAAAAGGTAAAAGTTAAAAATCTAATGGTAAAAGAATAAAATACTATTTAAAAATGGAATAAAATGAATGGTGGAGGTAATTTAAATCTGAACTCATCCACCACTCAATTATGTTCTATTTTTGAAGTCTTTTACCTTAGAATGGGGTTATGAAATTATTGAAAAGTAATGAGTAATTACGAAACTGCTATTTTATTCACTTATAAAAGCAGGTCACACCAACCACATTTCTCCACCCATTCAAAATTTTTATCTCAAAAAACTATTTATTATTATATCCTCAAATCGCACCTCATTTTCTAGAAGCATTTTTCTTAAAAAAATATCATGTTATTGAGTCTTAAGGCATTTCCCAATAATGAACATCCAAAGGGAAAGGTGATGTACCCAACCCTACTCTCTTAATTAGTTCCTTATTTTACCACATAAAATATTCTTTATATATGAAATTATGATAATATAGGTATCATTGATATGTTTAGATTTTATTATACTAATGGAATATCCATTTTCTATCTTCCTCCAAAACCATTTGAAAAATGAAGACGTCATCATGTGTATGTACAAACCACCGCCTCCATAAAAGGTGTATTCTATTTTTCATAAATTTCCAACATGGATGGTTCAAAAAGAATATTTAATTTTAAATAATATGATATTTATAAAATTTTCATGATTCTTAAATTCTTAATTATTTCATTTTCTACCCCCCCCCCCCCCCCCACTCAATGTAAAATGAAAGTGTTATATGTGTGTATGTGCAGACAGCCGCCTCTATAGAATGATGTATTTAATTTTCCATTACCACCTAACATGGATTACTTTAAAAAGTTTATTTAATGTATAATAAATATTTTTTATAACACTATTAGTATTATTAAATTATTATATTAAATATTCTATAAGTGATATTAACAATAAATAGTCATATTAAATTTAACTATCTTAAATGAACATATCAATAAACCTTTCTTAATTTGAATCCATTTTTGAAATACTATGAAACTTTAAAAAAAATATTTTAATTTAATAATAAAATAAATACATATCTGCAATTTTAGAGATTATGAAGCTATTTTATAGCTCTTTTGATCATGGTTAATATATCAAGGAAGTTTCAGAGAAATTTGACTGAACCTCCTCAAGTAACTAACATAATCAAGAATTATTTAATAAATGAATAAAACAAGATAATAAATAAACCTTATAAATTTAAATATATATGAAAAAAGGTTCCTGTTAAATTATTTAACAAACTTAATTTTATTATTTATAAATTTAGGCATATGTGCAGAGAAAATCAGGACCTAAGGTAAGGTTTTTTTCATCTCTATTTTGCTTCATTGAGATATGATATGTATTCACCGCATGTTTTTTTTGTTTATATATTGGACATGGATTTATTTTGTCATAATTTTTCATTAAATATAAAGTATTTATAAATCAACCTCAGGTTTTATCCTTCATGGGTATTCAATTTGAAATATAATGAGGCGTGAGGGTTTTTTGTTAACTCAAAACCCCTTTCTTGAAGTTGTGATGCTTCATATTGAACTTCTTACTTATATGTTTGGTTTCTTCCACAATAATATTTTATATTGTAATTAAAATTTTACTCTATGGAAAATGATACTTTTGATTCAAATATTCCTCCTTGGTGAATTTATTCCCCATAAAATTATGACTTTTTTATGAATAATTCTCATTCTATTTAACGTTAGTTTTTCTTACATGTACATATTTTTTATACCCTATAATGTTATAATTTATATTTTGAAACCAAATTATGTGTTATCTCATGTGAACTTCATATTTATCCTCTCCACTTTTCAAATTTAATTTTCATTAACCATTTTTACAATATTGGATTTCAACAATGGTATTTTAAAATATTAAAATATTTTTCCTTCCATGATTGTTTGTTTTATCTCGCACTCCACATTTCCTCTCAAAAACCTTTATATCTTTTTCAAATATCTCTTGTTAAATATTATTTTAAAAAATAAAATTTTTTAAAAATTTTAACTTCGCCTTATTTAAAATTATTTTTGAATGTAACGTATAACTTCATCTTTTATGACTATAGTAAAAATGTTTTCTAAAAACACTTTTACTATTTATTTTTTCTGATATGATCATTCCTCTCTATGAAGATTATCATCCATGTTTTAAAATTATTTTCCCATGTGATTTTAATTATTTATGATTTTTAATGGGAAATAAAATATTTCTATAAATTTCAAATATAAAAGTTTGATTTTAAAAAAAATAATATGTTATTTTAAAAGGTCTTTTAAAGGTTTGGTTTTTTAAAGAAAGAAATTATAAATAATTTAATATCTTCTTAAATAAAGTTTTCAAATAATTCATTTTATGAAAATATTTTCATAAAAAAACTTTCTTATTATTTTTAAAAGATAATTTTAAAAAAATATCAAGCTCAAAGTATTTCATCTTAAAGAAGACATTATTAAGGAGTTTCAAGCCTTTCAAAAAAGGGATATTTCCTATTACTTTTCAAGTGATTTATCTAATGATGTTAAAAAGGTACTTTTCACCTATATCAACATCCATAATTATCCTTATGTTACACTGGTGATATTTTTTTCCCATAATCCAACTTATTTCTTTAGATGGATTATTGAATGCTCTGGGAAAGTTTTCCTAGAAACATATCTCTTTTCCATGTCTTAATTAAGAGATGTTTGAAATATGAATGTTTTCATGTTATAATGACCTTCATATGTGTGGGTGTTTATTATTATGAATGATGGGGTCCTATACCCGCCTATATATCATTGGTTATGTTTTTATATATCAGCAAATAACATGATGGTGCATGGACATTATCGTATATAGCTTTGTTCACATGATTGTGTGTGGAAAAAAGTATGGATAGCTTTGTTCACATGATTGTACATGGATATGATCACATATAGCATTGTTCACATGATTTTGTGTCTACATGATCATGTATAGTTTTTTTCACATGATTTTGAAATAACATGATCATATATGTATATCTTCACATGATGACGTTTGGACATGGTAGCATATAGATTTTTTCATGAGACTATGTGTGGAAAAAATATCATTTTACATTGTTCATAGTGTCATGATTTACTATACTAATTCCACATTTATATGTTGTATATCTATGATTATTCTCCATGGATCGTGTTTATTATCTCACACTCTTTTTCCATGGTATATTTTTGATCATTTGAAATTATATGTCCTTCATTCATGAATTATAGACAACTCTTATTATTCCATGATCTTTTTAATAAGATATTTATCCCCTGCTCACGTTTTCTCATATATTTATGATATAACCCTTGAAGACTTGTTGATGATTTTTTTCCCTTACTAAGCATTAAAGATCACCCCTTTACTATTTTTTTCATTCCCTAAGTTATGAAGAATGGTATATCTTATGAGAAGTGCATAAAGAAGAGTCGATCATGGTTCAATTATGTAGAAATGATCACAAGTATCATAAAATAAGTTGTTTATGGATTTGATCCTCAAAGATACCAAATCATATGTTCTTAGAATTGTGTGGTTATTTATAATATTTAATGTTTAAATTATTGAAAAATGTGTATGTTTATCTTAGGAAATCACACTTGTTATCAAGGATAGTTTTTAAGGAAAGTGTTTTCATCACTAGACCCAAGAGTGTGAGTTTGGGAGCAGGTACTGTAGCAGCACTGTAGTGCTACTATAGCAGCCGAGATACTGTTGCAATGGAGGCACTGTAGTGGTGGAAGAGGAAATATAGCAGCGGCAGGGGGACTGTAGCGGTGGCGGGTATTGTGTGGTACTGTAGCAGTGCGGGTACTGTAGCAATACTATTCACAGAATGGGTATTGGGCCTAAAATTTGGGCCTATGGTCTATGTAATGGGCTAAATGCCCACTGGGCCTACAGGATATGTAATGGGTCTCCCTCTACCTAGTTAAAGAGGTATTTGCTTTGCTTTAATAATAAAAATGAGGCTTCGGCCCCAACCTTAAAAAAAATATAAAAAAGTCATTTTAAAACAATACTAAGAAATTCATTGAAAAACCTACCATGATTAGTGAAGAAAACAATTTGGAAACTATTTAAAATCCATAATGGGTATGTCTATATGAATATAATTTCATAATAATACATTTATAACATTTATTCATTACATGAAATGTATTATAAGGTAACTCACAAAGAAGCACCTACCTCTTTCAAGTGGAAACAAATCACAACAAGTCACTTTTGATAGTGCAAGTAAAATTGAGTAATGAGATAGCCTCCACAAGCCCTATATAATAAAAGCTCTAATATTGAACTCATCCAAACCCATAATTTTGAGCCCCATTTACATTAGGGTTTGGGGTTTTCTAAAAGTGGGTTCCCTAGACCCGACTTGAATAATACTTTTTAATCGCCATATCATGTACGAAACCAATAGTGCACGATTTATTATTACTATAACAATATTGATATTTCTACATCCACTATTTACAGGTAATGTAAATAAATTATTTATTATATCAATAAGTTATAGTAGTTCTCATCTATAATGAGAACCTCGAGATACTAAGACATTAATCTTAAACATATTTCCTATAGTCTAGATACATAATACTGACTGGACATAGATGATGTCTAACTATTAGGTATTGGGGGATCGCAAGCATTGATAATTCTTCTCATGAAGTTCACACTTAGTGATCTTGAGTAGAGTATATCCTGAGTATTTACTTGAAAATAAGAACACCACATGTTGCACGTGTCACTGATAGTTTCTATTTATGATCACATGTGTTAGTCTCAAGACTTTAGATCATTATCAATGTATACTATTTAACCATGTACTTTGATTCAAGATGAAAAAGATAAAATTTATGTTGTGGTGAGGTAGCTTGCATTGGGTGAATCATTGGTGGTATGACATTTATTGAATGATCAAGATAATTTTTTCACTTCTGAATGGATGAGATATCTCAGGTCCAGTTGACCAGGATAGTAATACTTTTATTAAATCCATGGTTACGGTGATTAAAGGTAAGTCCATCTAATAAGGTTAATGAATAATAAAGTAAGAAATTATTATGAAACAAAGTGTTCATCTTGCTTTATGAGATATTTTGAGACAAAAAAAATATGATATTACATAGTGCATGTTCGTAGGAGGTTGTTGTTACTATAACTGATGTTTATCACCTTAGGGGCTTTGATGGGTCATAAGATTATGCTTATGGTCTATGAGTATTACTCACATATATTGATATAAGGACCTAAAGGTTCACGCACTAAGTGTATTCAAGAGCTTGTCCAATTCTAGTGAATAGGAGTTTAAGATATGGTGGGCCCCACCACGAGGTTTGAGTTATGACCAAGTTTGACTGATCAGTAAGAAATAAATAAATTTGATATTATTAGTGTTTATAATAATATGTTTTTAATTTATTTACTCACTGTATTCATAAGTAATTAAGTGAATAAAAAATAAATATTTTTCAAACAAATATTATTATTCAAGGTTCGTTAAGTATATAATGGGAGAAGTGAGTCAATTTAATGACTCAATTTTATCATGTAACATATACTTGGTGTTACAAGTATTTTATAAAATTTAAATGACATTTATGACATAGATATTAAGTCATTTTGTGCCATTAAGGGAATATTTTGAAGGTTTAAGTTACTCGAGGGGCTTAAGTACAATTTTCGGGACTTTAAACCTACCTATATAAGTCTAGAGAAGCCTAAATTCATGGGACTATTCATTACCAAATATTTTTTATCCTCTCTCTCTCTCTATTTTCTTCTAAATTCTATAGTGATAAAGAATAGATACAAGTACTATGATCCATGTTCTTCATCTCGGATCGAAGGTACAGTACTTAGAAGATTGCAAGGACATCTAAAGCAGCTTCGATTCTCCATGATAGCACCAAAAAAACAAAGATCAATGTATCGAATAGTTCTTAAAGTGAGTGTGGAAAATCAAGAGGGTTCCAGGTTCAGATCCTTTGAGTGATGATCTCTATTTTCGAGAAAAACACGATTTTAATCAAGATCAGAAGTGGTATGATTTTGATTTAATTTTTCATACTTAATTATTCATGATTAATTAAATATCGTATGATCCATGGATGAATATGGGCCAGGGTATACCATATTTTATGTTTCAATACAAATCCAACCTTGAAAATTTTAATATGCCATATTTCACACTTCTAAAAATATTCAGGTTCCTTCAATTTGTATCATAAATAGTTTTTCATTTAATTAATTCAAATTAAAAATTAAATGTGAATTTATTCAAGAAGAGAGAATTAACAAGGCCTTGCTTCTACAAATGGAGCATCAATCCAATATCATATGGCCAAGTTATGGTAATCCGAAGATTGAAAAATAATTGTTTGGGAATAAAACCAAGAATGAATATATATTTATGTATATTTCATCAATGCTAGATTGTATCTCTGATCAGTAGTGAATTTGAATTGGAAATGATGACTAGAACTATACTCTTAAGGGATTTTTCTAGTTGAGCTACAATACCAGGGAATTTCGAATCAAAATGGAGTTAAAAAAACATTATAATATATATACACATATATATACATCTATAAATATATATTTGTGTTTGTGTGTGTTATATGTATATATTATACATATAAGCATTATATATGGGGAGAATTAATATATTTATAAACATAAATGGGGTTAGATTTTCCATGCAACACCTTTTTTGTCAATCCTTATATGTGTAGGCTTTAAGGAAAAGTTAAAAAAATAAAAACAAAAAAAGATAAGTTGGGGAAACTCACCCACTATATGTGAAAGTTAAAATATTCACCTTTCAAAAAGTATCTCCCCACCACTCTAATAATATAAAATAATGAGATGGGATCTATGGGGGAATTTCTGCATGGAAATAAATAAAATAAAAAGGGGTATCCCCATTATCATTATTTAAAAAAACAAAAAAATGTTTCTTTTGTAGGGGTGCCACCCCCTGTAATTTTAGCATGAAGAAGACCCCTTTGGGGATGTGGCGGTACCTATTTATCAAAAAAATATATATTTATTATCATTATTTTTATGTGACACCCCATGAAGGCCCCCTACCCCCTTATCGCGCACATGTTGCGATGGTGAATGCACATCCCAACCTGGAACCCCTACCAGATCAACCTGACCTCGAGCAGGTTGGGTTAGGTTATTCCTAACCTATATGTCCTTTCTATGTATCTACCCACGACCTGAAACCCCTATAGGGGGTTTTAAAATACCTAGAAGCTTGAATAATTATTTAAAAATTATGAAAAATATATAGAATTTAATTTAATATCTCATGGGACCATGCGACAAGTGTTTGATGACTTAAATTAAATTAAATTTATTTTAATTCATGAAAAACCCTCAAGATGATTTCAACCAAATTTTAATTAATATTAAATAGTTTAATTCATATTGACTAATCATAAGCCATAGACCAACCAAATAATGTCTGGTATTTTCTTATTTATTTATTTAATTATTACAATTCATGGTTTGTAATAATTATTTAATAAAGTTGATATATGTATCATCTTTTGCATCATTATATATATAAGGGTCTATGTTCCCAGATAAAAATTATTTATCTATATTTTTTATTCCCAAGATCCTCTCATCTGCATGTGGTTATTGTAGTATAATGATGAGGATGATCAGTGATGAAGATCACACTGAGTTTTGGTGATATACCATATAGGGATTTGACACATTGGATGGGTGATAACTGTAACTCAAGTTTCAAGCATTGTGACTCAAGGATTTACCCCTAAGGTCAAGGTTGATCCATTATATGATCAAATCATCAACCATTATAATCAGATCATGATCACATCATTCAATTTTATTTATACATGGTTTATAATTTGATGTATATGTAGTTTTACATGTGATCACGTAAAATAATAAATAGGCATGTATAGATAAAATGAACCAGTGTAGTAAATATTTTTCTATTTATTTTATTATAAATATGTGAGTGTCATCACATAAAACAATCAAGTTTAAATAGAAATGGATTACATTCAAAAATAATAACAAAATACCTCAAGGAAATATTAATTAATAATGTCTTCCATCACTTAATTTTGAACAAAACTAATTGTATGATGTGCTTGTAAACCCTAGTTGAGTGAGTTGTATACTACTAGGGATTATTATGAGATTTTTGGGTTGATTTAACTAAATTTGTTAGTAAATAAGTAGTCATAATTAGATTGTTTCAACATTAGAGGCAAGTGTTGATCAATGTAAGGTTATCCTTTATAGAATATGGGACTCCACTCAAAAATCAAGGAGTTGTGAGTAAATCTGGTTGAAAAAATGAAATCCAGCCTTGATAATCTCTAGGTAGTGGTGCAGTCATAGATTGGACTATTATGAGAGGTTTTTATTGGTTCCGAGTGTAGTAAAATCATGTAGTTGTGGGACATATATTAAAATTTATTTTAATAATCATTTCTAGAAACCAAGAACAATGAAACTTCATGTCAAATTTATAATTAATTTATTTAATGTTTTAAGAAATAAATACCCAGTCTTAGGAAATTTCTTCGATGGTGAATGTTGATCATCCAAAAAGACCCTTTCGGATTACCTTCTTTGTACTATGAGGATCCAAGGATAGAATCCCACTAGTGGTGATCTGTATGTGCTCCTATGATCTTCGAGCAACACCACTTGATCTATGGGTGCTAGCACGGTGAGTTGAATGTCTTTCATTGTTCATTCTTGATTTCTCATTCTTAGGTCTTGAATAAATATCTCTTATACTTCTTGTTCTTAAGAGGGAGAGATAAGGAGGATTTGAGAGAGAATTCAGTGTGTGCAATAATTATCTATCTCGATTTTGGATGCAAAACTCAATAGACATAGTCATCTATTTATAGAGTTCGAATTTATGTTAAAATATTATTTAATATAATTTCATCCAATAAATAACATTTATTACCTTTAATAAACCTCATGTTACCTAATATTATTATTATTATTTTGTAGTGTGCCAACTTGTACAAATTGATAAATAATATTTACCATCATGAAAATAATTATTTTATCACCGTATATGGTCTTGGTCCATTTTAACTCCTCAATATTTATTGAATATAATAGTAAATAATTTATTCATAAATACATATTTCATTCACATACTGATGAATAAATATTTATTAAATATTAAATTAAAAAAATATTTTTATTCATGTGTTAGTAAATAAATATTTATTTAATTTATGTGATCAATAAAACTTGAATAAAATTATTCCTCAATCTTGAGAATAATATTTATTCCATTAATTAAATTCAAATATAATTTAATAGAGATAGATGGAAACACTTAGTGTGTGTTCCCCTAGGATTATTTCTCATTTGCATTAGGAAATCTTGTCTAAAGTCCAAGATTACTATCTAGAAATGGGTCTAGGCACCCAAGAGAAAGAACAAAAGGTTGCAATGACAACAACCACATATTAATACTCACTGTGTAATATAATTCATTTTTCATAATATCTCATCAAGTAAGTTGTATGACAGTGTCATCAACCTATTTACTCAATACATCTTTCTTTGACTATTTGAAATAAACATGTCATTACACCATGTCCATGGAATTTAATGTGATGATTCTATTCTAATAAAAGGGTTGAGATATCTACTTCTATAAAAATGAAAGGTACAAATCCTTCCTTAATTTATCCATTAATGAAATTTCAATCATGAAACACCAAGCATTCCCTACTTCCTACCAATATATGGCATGACGATTTTGGTCAGTAAATCTAAGTGCATGAGTCATAACATACATTAATGATAATCCTAAATTCTAAGGACCATTACACATACTCATAGATAGGAATATCAGATGACACCAAAACATACAGAATTCCTACTGGTGGGTTTATTCTTATAATCTCATGTCTTTGATATTATCAAGTGAAAACTTCATTAGAAGAATCCTCATCCGCTTATGAGCAATCATAACTAATGGTCTAAATACTATGTTTCCCATCATAGTATGTTATCCAACCACAGAACTATATTAAGAATATTTTCATAGCACTTTAAGGTTCTCATCATAGAGGGGAACTGATATAACCTTATCAATGCAACAAATATTCTAGTATATTATTACATTAAATACATGAATAAACAATGAAAAATATTTAATAATACGTTAAATTAATATTCAATACATGTAATATACATGTAATCAAAGTAAAATTAGTTGTTCTTAGGACACCATCTCTAAAAAACTTCTACTTGCACTAGAGAAAACTACCTATGACTTTTAGTCCACTAGACCTCACATGATTATCATGTTTTTGTTGAGTCAAGGCTTTATTCAGAGGATCTGGCACATTTTATTCTATGTAAATACTTCTCACTACAACCTCACCTCTCTGAGAAAAATCCCTCAAGATATGATAATTATAAATTATGTGATTTTTATATTGATGTGACCTTGTCTTTTTTATGAGAGTCGCTACTATAGTATTGTCATAATAGAGTGTGATAGGATCATTACTTCTAGGTATCGCATCAGGATCTTGGTAGAATTTTCACATCCATAATACTTTCTTACCTTCCTTAGAACTTGCAATTTACTTAGAGTCTACTATAGAATTTGTGACCACAACCTTCTTTGTGCTCTTCCAACTCATAGCACCGCCATTCAGGGTGAATATTTATCCTATTTATGACTTCATGTCATCTTGATCAGTTTGGAAACTAGCATCTTCATATAATATGATGAATAGTTCCTCATATCTTCTATAAACTAGGAACATATCCTTAGTATTCCTTAGATACTTAAGGATAGTATTGACTGCCATCCAATTATAGCCACTTGGGTCAACTTGATATCTACATATCGCACTGAATTTTCAGGCAACATATAGCCTAGTATATATCATATCATACATAACTGACCCAAATGCTGATAAATAGGGAATCCTTTCCAGTTTTTTTCTTTCCTCATGTGTTTGAGGAATCATTTTTTTAGAAATATTAATTCCATGTGATGTTGGAAACAATCCCCTATTATATTTTTCTATACTAAATATCTTTCTTGTCTTGTAAATTTATATACCTTTACTTAGGCTGAGCAGTCTCTTAGATCTATCATGATGGATCTTGATCCAAAGAATATACACTTCCTTACATATGTCTTTCATGGAGAAGAATATATTTAACCACACCTTAACAGGATGTAAGACTGGTATTTCATTACCAATGAGTAATATTTCATCAACATATACTACTAAGAAAACAATTCCACTCCCACTAAATCGTTTATAGATACAAGTATTACATTCATTCTTTATTAAACCAAATTTTATTATGGATTCATCAAAATGAATGTTACATGACCTAGATGTTTTCTTTAATCCATAAATGGATTTTTTATATTTTCATATCTTATTGGCATTCTTTGGAGTCACAAACCCTTTGGGTTGTGTCATTTAGACATATTACTAATGATTCCTATTAATAAAGGCTGTTTTTTGAATCCATTTTCCAAATTTCATAGTCATGGTAATCCGCAATGAAAATTATAATTCTAATGGATGTCATCATTGCAACTAGTGAAAAGGTTTTATCATAGTCAATGCATTGATGCTATTTAAACCCATTTTAAACCAATCATGCCTTATAGATACTAACTTTTACTTCCATGTATGGTTTCTTCTTTAACACCCATTTTCAACCAAAGGGATTTACATCTAATAGAGGGTCTTCCAATATCTAGACTTGGTTTTGGTACATGGAATCCATTTTATAATTCATGGATTCTTGCTACTTGGAAACTTATGTTCCACTTACTGCTTCCTTGTAGGTTGGAGTGTCATTATTATCAAATAATAATGGGTCACCATGCTCAGTGACTAGAAAACCATAACATTATAGTTATCTAACCTCTATTGTACTCCTATGTATTACTTGTGTCTCTAGAATAGTTTATTCTTCCAAGGGGATTTCTGAAAAATATTCATATACCAACGGTTGTGTGTCTTGATCCTCTCCTTCATCAAAGTCTATCTCGCTCCCACTATCTCTTTTAGCGATATTCTCCCTCTCATAGAATATAGTGTGTCTTTCCACTCTAACATTTTTTTAGGGTTCATATAGGTAATATCTCCTTATTTCCATAGGGTATCCTATAAAGGTCCACTTTGTGCCTCTGGGTGAAAATTTGTTACCTTTATAGGCCTTAACAAACATTTCTCTTCCCCATACATATAAATTTGATAACATGGGTTTTCTTCCTCCAAAATTCATATAGATTACCATTTATCGATTTAGTTTCTACTTGGTTTAGTATATGTGTTGTTGTTTGTAATGTGTATCTCCAAAAGGATAATTAAAGACTTGCATGACTCAACATTGATCTCACCATGTTCAACAAGGTGTGCTTCCTCCTTTCTCTTACACTATTTCAATTAGTTGTGTAAGTAGGAGTGAGTTGGGATAGGATCCAAAACTCTTATAAGTAATCAATAAATTCATGATTAAGATATTATCCACCATAGTCTGATCAAAGTTTCTTAATATTTCTACCAAGATGGTTCGCAACTTCATTCTTGTATTCCTTAAATTTATCAAAAGAGCCCAATTTATACCTCATTAAGAAAACATATCCATATCTACTAAAATCATCAATAAAAGTTATGAAGTATGATTACCCACCCCTTACATCAATAGAAAATGGTCTACACACATTGGTATGAACTAATTCAAAAATCTCTTTTTCCCTTTAACCTTTCCCAATAAATAGGGATTTGTTCATTTTACCTTGTAGACAAGCGTTACATACACCAAGTGGTTTTAGTTAAAAAGTATCTAATATCCATCTTGATGTAATTTAGTCAAGAATATTTTGTTTACTTAACCTAGTTGGTGATGAAAAAGTTGGGTTTGGTATGAGTCATGTGATGTAACTTCATTAACAATTTCCATTACTTAGTTCATATAATCCAACACATGAAGATCGTTATTTAAATATGCCTTACCATAACAAATTCTATCTTTATAAAAGAATCAAAATTTATTCTCAAATTTGAAAATAAATCCATATGTATCTAGTCTGGGTAAAAAAAATGTTTTTGGTAAACTAAGGAACATAATAACAACCCTTTAAAATTATGATCATTCAAGTCAAAAATGTGAGGTGGTAGTCCCTGATAGCTTCAACAGCAAGTTTAGCTTCGTTGGATGCTTATAGATCTACCACCCCTCGGTAAATCTTTATGAATCTACTTGGTTCCTATATTTGAATACATATATGAGCACCAAATTTTGTATCTAATACCCAATTAATAGAAATAGATAAATTTCACTCAATAACAAATTCACTTGAATCTTCCCCTTACTTCTTTGGATGGGTGTAGTTTTTCTTCTAGTGGCCCTTCTTACCACATGTGAAATTGAAAAAATCATGTTCCCTTTATTTCCCCTTGATCTTCCTATTCTTGGAAGGGAATAGAGAAGATTTTGGCTTAATAATCATTGCTTTACCTTTACGTTTGTTCACTATAAGGATAGAAGGATATTCAAACTTCATATCCTTATCTACTTTGATAAGAAGAGGAGATCTGGAAGAGACTTCCCAATGTTGTTCGTATTAAAATTCACAACAAAGATGGAGAAGTTTTGAGGGAGTGATTCCATAATGAGATCGATACCCAATTATTTGGTGATTTTAAACCCTAGAACCTCTAGGTGATCAATGTAGTGAATGATCTTGACTACATAAGGCCCAATTGGTCACTCTCTCCAATATTTATCTGAAATATCACCTTGTAAATCTCAAACCATTCATGTTTAGCTCTCTCCTAGTAAAGACCATAGAGGTTCTCAAGCATACAATACAAATCCATGTTTTTGTGAGAATTAATGAGTTCACTAGACATTGATGAAGAATCAAACATTGAATGTCGACTGCATCGATCAAATTTTTTCTATAGACAATGAACTCTTCATCACTTGACTCCTTATCAAGCAGATTAGGCATTGAGGATTCTAGCACATAATATTTCCATTCATGGTGTAGAATGACCCGAAGGTGTCTGTTCCATTCCTAAAAGTTACTTCTAGTTATGAAGTTGTATTTATCTAATATTTATCATAGGGATAATGTGGATGATGAGATTTCCATTTTATTTTATAATTAAAAATCAAATATTATTTGTACTTTTCATGATTATAAATTATGTGCAAAATGATAAATTAATTGATTTTATTAAATCACCCATTATTTTATCAAGTCTCAATAGCCCTCACCATTGAACTTGGAATGTCTAGCTACTTTAACATTTTAGTGTAAAGGATCCATATTCCCCTTTTCATAACCCCAATAAGGGTTGGTCAAGCTACTTGAAGGTCTTTTGGTGGTCAAGTCTTTGCCAACTGTGGGTTTTCAGCTCCTTAATCAGTTGAGTGGATTCCCCAATATTGAAATCCTAACTTATATTTTCTTAACAATTTCCTCCAGATTACACGACGTCTATAAATGGATACTCCTATTATGTAAAATGGTTAATTCAATCCAAAACCTTCATAAGAACCCCCCTTATAAAAGTAAGTGTCCCAACAATGGTTGGTCAAACACTTAGTTCTGTTTAGTTTTGTTTCAAATCAAGTAATGAAAGGATCAATCTGAATTAATATGAGTTTGATGGATTTTAATTAATTATGCATAAATTTTATATTGTTCTATTCTTTTCATGTCCTATTAATATTAAGTGGATGTTACTCAATTAATTAACCATGTTGGGTAAAACATTTATGAATAATTCATTTATTTAATTTATTATGCATAAAATTTATCTTGTTTTATCCTTTACATGTCTTGTTAATATTAAGTGAATGTTACTTAATTAATTAACCATGTTGGATAAAGCATTTACACATAATACATTTATTAAAATTCTATATTTACACATTAATTCATTTATTTTTGTGACTACAGCCTTGTATCTATAAAATAAATGATTTCATAGATATAAATAAATAAAAACGTAAATGATATATTCTTGAGATTTATCTAATGGTTGATTTAATGAGAGGATATTAAATCAACCTATGACCTAGAGGAAATAATTCCTTTTTTGTTCTTGGTAGGAGTTACAATATTCCACATGTCCACTTGTGTATCACCCGAGTCGGCATCATAATGGTTCCATCTTGAACCGCCTCCACGCGCATTGGGATACTCCATTAATTACATGTATTTATGACTCACACGGACATGAGGGGAAACAAATGATTGGTTAAAATTGGATTACATAAATATCCTTGAACACACAGGACCTACATAATAATTGAGGAAAGGATGACATGCAGTCCATCATATTTAATTTAATAATAAATATTTTTAAACTCATGGAATAAATTAAATTAAAACATCTGACACATACAAAGGTCTTTTTCAAGATCATGAATAGTCATACATGCAATGAATACGCAAAAGTAACTAAAAATGATTCATTTATTTATTCATTCATTATTATTTAATATTAACATGCTTGTATTAATTAATTAATTAATTCCTATTCATCTTGATGATCATCCAAACTCAATTGGAGATACCCATCATGTATTGCATTCATTCCAAATTAATGAAAAACCCCATAATGACATATTAATTATAATAAGTTAATTTAGAATTTGATATTATTTAAAACCATTATTAAATTTTCAAACAAACATTGGTGTGTCAATCAATAAAATAAGGTTTTAATGCTACAATTTTCAATTTAATGTAATTTTTAATTCTGTCATTTGATGGGAGACTACACAGTGTGTATAGGCTAGCTACATGTCGTGTACCTTAGTTTTTGTATATCTTAGTCATATTCATGAGGTTTTGGGATGTTAACTCGGCTAGACTACATGATGTGTATAGGCCAGCTACACACCATCTGTCCACTTTACATGTGCCAGGTTGGCTCCTTTAACACATGGTGTGAAATAAATGCACTGCATTTAATTAATTGCTTAATGCATCTATTTAAAATGTTCATGGGTACACGACATGTGCTCCGGCGAAATGCCATGTAACCCAGTTTTATCAGCCAAATATTGGGCACTTCTCGATGGCATCTTCAATCATTCATTTTTTTTCTTAAACCTTTAATAAAATGAAACACTAAATGAACATGATTAATATGTTGATGATATGTTAATTCAAATCAGATTAAAGAACGAATAGCATGAAATGAAAATATAACCACAATTGCATATAAATCAACAATCAAATAAATAATTATAAATTTAAATGTGACCCCTTTAATACCACTATTTTTTTATAAGTGTAGTGGAAGCGTGCGGTGGTTGGAGATATATTAAAATTTATTTTAATAATCATTACCCAAAACTAAGAGTGGGGATTTTATGTGTAAAATTTATAATTAATTTGTTTAATATTTGAAGAAGTTAATACCTGGTCTTACGAAAATTATTCGTTGATTAATGATGATTGATTGAAAAGACCCTTTAAGATTAACTTATTTTCATTGTGATTATCCAAGGAAAGAATCCCTCTAATGGTGATCCACATATGCTCCTATGATCCAAGCAATACCACTCGATATTTGGGTGCTAGCATGGCGAGTCAAATGTCTTGCATTGTTCATTATTGATCATTTTTTATTCACTCTTGAAGAAATATCTTGTGCGCTTCTCATTCTTGATAGGGAGATAGAATGAGTTGAGAGATAATTCATTGTACGCAACAATTCTCTATTCTCAATTTTGGATGCAAAACTCAATAGACATATCCATATATTTAGAGAGTTAGGATTTAGGTTAAAATATTATTTAATTACATTTTATCCATTAAATAACATTTTTTACCTTTAATAAACCCTATTCTACATAATAATATTATCATAATTTTGTGGTGCACTAACTTTCGCAAATTGATAAATTATATTTACCTTCTTATAAATAATTATTTTATCACTAGACACGGTCTTGATCCATTTGAACTCCTCAGTATTTATTGAATAAATGAATAAATATTGCATTCACATACGGGTGAATAAATATTTATTAAATATTTATTAAAATAATCAAATATATTTTTATTCACATATTAATGAATAAATGTTTATTTAATTTATATGATAAATATAACTTGAATAAAATTATTACAAGGTCTTGAAAATAATATTTATTCCAATAATTAAATTAAAATATAATTTAATTGAGATCAGCAAAAACACTTAGTGTGTGACTCTCTAAGATTCTTTCTTGTTAGCATTAAGCGGGCTTGCCTAAAGTCCAAGATTACTGTATAGCAACGGGTCAAGGAAACCAAGAAAAATAACTTGATGTTGTAATGAAAATAACCACATATAAATGTTCACTATGTAATATAATCACTTTTTCATGATATCTCATCAATAAGGTTTCATGACGGTGTCATCAACCTATTTACTCGATACATCTTTCTTTCACTATCTGAAATAAACACGTCATTACACCATGGACATAAAATTTAATGTGACAGTTCTATTACAATCAATGGGATGTGATATTGGATTCCATAGACATGGAAGGTACAAATTCGTCCTCGACTTATACATTAATGACATGTCAATTATAAGGCACCCAACATAACCTACTTCCCACCAACATATGGCGTGACAGTTTTAGTTAGTAAATCTAAGTGTGTGAGTCATGGAATACATTAATGATAATATTAAAGTCTAAGGACCATTTCACATGCTTACATATAAGAATATTTGATGACACCAAAACATGAAAAATTCCTACTGGTGGGACTATTCTTATAATCACCCATCTTGGAGATTATCAAGTGTGAAATTCATGAGAAGAATCCTTATCTGATTACAAGCACCTGCACCTGATGGTATGAATATTATGTACCCCATCATGGTATTCTATCCAACCACATAACTATATTAAGAATATTTTCATTGAACTTAAAGTTTATCCTCATATAGGGGAACTAATATGACCTTATCGGTACAATAAATACTTTAGGTCATTGTTACATTAAATCCATGCAGAAACAATGAAAAACATGTAATGAGATGTTAAATTAATATTCAATACATTGAATATACATGTAATTAAAGAACAATAAGTAGGTCCTATAACATCAACTCTAATAGTTTTAAGGATTGTTTCCACTAGAATACTCAAGTGATTAAGTATTCTGAATCAAGTGGTTAATGGATATTAGAATTTGATAAAATAGTGGGATACATTTAAGATAATAAATCTCTAATGTATAATAACTGGTAATCAATATAAAAGTACTAATCTTCTTATGTTTTATTTTTTAGATGAATGGTTAATAATACCAAAAATACACTGTGATAAATATTGGACCAATAACATGTCTTCATCAGCAAAAAATTCAAAGTGTGGTATAGGCGAGATCATAAAGTACTATGATGTGAATGGAAAATTTATGTTTTAGAGTCCCCATTACTTATTAAGCCACCATATGATGCAAGGGTAAAATTAATCTTATAGGAGACACATGGATGAAACATTTTATGTTTATATCATAATTTTATCATCAATGTCCAATGTGTTTTGCAAAAAAATCATGACATGGATGGTTTCACATGTTGTCTCAACTCTGAGAAGTATTCAAGGAGAAAGTGGAGTGAGAAAAGATTGAGAAGATGATTACACTAAACATGTGTGATTTGAAATATGTATCATGATGTTTCACTAAATCCATTTATAATATCATTATCTCCCATTTACTCCAATTTCATTTAGGATTATAAAATGACCAATATGGAGAAAATGATTCATTACCTTTTGGGTAAGGTTCACGAAGAAGATAAGTACTAAAAGAAAGATTAATCTTTAGTTATTATGGTGAATAAGTTAAAAGAAAATGTGAAAAGGCCAAAAGAAAGTATGACACTAAAGGAACCTTCACAATGTACACCAAAGAAAAGAGGAAAAGAATCATATATGTGTATATTTTCTTCACATATCACAACATAAGTCTATGAAAGATAAAATACAATAAATTGAATCTAAAACAAGCAAATTCTTCAACTTAGTTAATATTCATCATTGTAAGTGATTTTTTTATATTTTACTCTTGGGTATTAAATACTAAATGTGTGTCACACATTTGTAACCAAATATAGCAACCAAGTAAGTATAGAAACTTTACATGAAGTAAGGTGACTTATCCAAATGGTTGAGAAAGGGTGATTCCTAAGTCAATGATAAGAATCACACAATTTATATTTTCTGAGTTTATTGATTCTAGTTGAACTTTTATTGATATTATCAAAACATTTATCTCGTGTTTCCATTGGACACAAGGAGGCAATATTTAATTTTTGAATGAATTTTGTTTTTGGTGTTTCATACTCAACTAATATTTCAATAATTCTTGAATCATTAGCAATATCTGATGAATATAAAATGTAATACTTAAATACCCTACTGTGGCAAGATGATTCTTTGTCTAGTGAAACTGAAATTAGTTTCCAAGGATATACCCAGTATAGTCTTTAGACTCTTTGGATCTAAAAACCTTAGGTATTATAGAAAAATTTACTTATCTAGTTATGGAAAAATAAACATTTACAAATAAAGGTAATCCACAAAGATTTTGGAATTTATTTATCTAGAGAGTGTGAACTATTCCAAGGGTAAGCTAAATATAAATTCATATACTTAATAAGATTACTAAAATAGTTTTAAGGAATGTAAAAGTAAAGTATAAAATCTATATGGTTAGAAGATACAAGTTGCTTTAGACCCATGTGCCAAAGAATATATTCACTAAGCATTCATCAATCATTAAAATATATCATAGAATATTTACTAAGTGCATGTTTCCTTATACACATAAGAGTTATAATGTTAGTATAATGAGGATCAATAATGATTCTTTCATGCAAAAATTGATCATTAAAAATGTATCATGGAGAAATTCCTAAATGCACATTTCCTTATACACATCAGATTCATGATGTTATTAAAATGAGTATCAATGATGAGACGTATTATCATTGCAAAATATTTCAATTTTTTTGAGATGTGCTTCACAAATAATAGTGTTAACCCACAACCATATGCCAACTATAATGAAAAATGGATATCATATAAGTTATAATATGAATGAAATCAATTATGTCATACTCCATGTGTTTGTATGCAAATAGTTTGTTAAATATAAGATAATAAATAAACTTGCACCAACAAAAACACGAAGTGAATCTCTATTATTACTTTAAAGTTCATATAGGATATTATATAAATCCCTATGATAGAAAATTTATAGTCAAGTGAAATACTAAATATCTATAAATGGGTGCATGTATCTATTTGAGATAGTTGGAGCAAGGTTGACAAGTAAAAGTCAAGGTGTGATATGCACAAGTAGTTGGCATAAGAACAAGTTCCACAAGATCTTGCAGAAAAGGAATGTTCTAGAGACACATGTTGTGTAGGAAGGTTAAAACCATTGTAATGTTTCTATATTCACCATGGTGGGTGATACATTATTCATTGAGAATAGTGGTTTCTATAAGGAATTATTAAATGGTAATTATCTATGATTGACAAGATTAAATGAACTCAAAAAAAATGGATTCCATGTACAAAATTCAAGTTTGTATTTTGGTAGTTTCTCAAATTGATGTAAATACATTTGTGGGTATTCAATAGAAACTATACATGAGTTGTACAAGTGTGGTATCAATAAGTCTCAATTGGTTATACTAAATCATCCTACTTAAATCCATTTGAATTATACTTTTCATAATAATTTTTCTATGATCACCAAATTGGGCATTGGATGTAAAGATCACCAATCTTGGAAGGCGTTTATAAGACACAACCAGAAAGGGTTGATGAAACTAAATAATTCCAATATGAAATGAAAGTTTTAAAATTCCATTTATTAATTAATGCAAGCATTGTGATCATAGAATATTAATTTGGAACAAATTCATGCCATGTTTCTACAAGAAGTTAGTGGGGGTGTAAAAGATTCCAAGTAGAATATGTCGATAACATATGGAAAACTATTATTAGTCTTATAGTTAGTTAAGAATGGGTTGAAATGACTCTCCAAATATTGACTTAAAGTAGCAACCCATGTTTTAGGGGACAAGATTTATTGCAATATATCTATAGGTCACTTAGACCAAGTTAATGTATGTAGCACCCCAAACACTTCATGGTATGTTTCTCTTAAATACATTCTAGTTATAGCCTATGTTTCATGAATCACTGAGCCTATATGGAACAAAACATGGTTACTTATAGGATATATCCATAACCTAGCCATTAAACTTAAATTTTCCAACTCAGCGATTTGAATTTTAAAAAACTGACATACACGGTTGTGTTCAAGATTATATTTAGAGTCTGATAGAATTAACTTAATTTTCAGTGAATAGTAACCTACCCTTATGCCCTTATGAATAGTAACCTGCCCTTATGAATAGTAACTTACCCTATTGAATACTAATATGACTCTTATGAATGTTATCCATGCCCTTGATGGTATAAATGAATTTAGGCACCTTAAAAATAAAGATGAATATTTTAAGTGTTTATATTTTTTGATTAAATAATTATTTTAATTAAATATTAAATTAATCATATTTATAAAATTATTTTTGAAAAATATACTTCATTTTTGGATTCTACATGTTGAAAATGGTTAGGGTTAATTTTTTGGGATTTCCTGAAATACTTAAATTTTTTATGAATAGTAAAATGCAATAATTTACGATAAATGCTAAATAAGGAATTTATTGAGTAATTGATGATGATATTATAATGTAATCCCAATTGGTTCAAAGTCACATGAATATATTACTATTCTTGGTCATGGAATACTCACTATTGGTTGTCTTGAGAGGAAATAATAAATTAATGATTATAATATTGAGAAAACTCCTCTCCCCTCCACTATATAAACCACCC
Source organism: Viscum album (assembly GCA_963277665.1). NCBI lineage: Eukaryota > Viridiplantae > Streptophyta > Magnoliopsida > Santalales > Viscaceae > Viscum > Viscum album. The sequence continues at coordinate 2,055,545,556 of OY728123.1, read as the reverse complement.
CTCACCCCCTCTTCCTTCCACACCACTTAAGATTCAATTATTGCCTAAATTATGCCAAAATAATCTTCCCAATCCCTCTACCCACTTCTAAGACCTTCTGGTCTCACCAAAAGTCCAAAAACAAAGGCCTTAATGAGATTCTTAAGGAAAATTACTCAAGAGGTGAACCTTCCTTCTCTTTTCTTTCAATTTCTTTTGCAAAGTTCCATTATTTTCTTCTCCCTTATCACATCCACTCATCCAAATTCCATGATAATTACATTATCATACATGTAATGGATTTTCATTTTTATAATGTAATATTTCATCATAATCTCTCTTTTTCCCCTCCTTTTATACAATAAATGCAAACATCATCTGAGATGTGTAAATTTATCACACTCAAGGAAGATGGGTTTTCAATTTGCATTAATATCTTCAATACTGGTCATCAAACCTTTTAAATGGTTTAACCAGGTCATAATATATTTATATGGTCTTGATTAATGTTCTGTAACCTTTACACGTTCATAATATGGAATAATAACACAAAACAACTTTATTGTGCACAAAACCGCCCAGCCAAATCCAAGCGTTTATTTTTAACTCATTGAATGAGTAATACTCATGGTATATAACCATAATCATTATAAAATAATTTATATCTCTTTAATTTCAATAATAATTTATATTAACAATACTTGATGTTTAACCACGTTTCAAATGAACTTCCATTCATGAATACAAGTAAACAAATCATGAAACCAAGTAAGAAAATGCTTCCAAAACAATAAAATTGAATCTTCTAAACCCATCAAAAAGGACATTAATGAACTTAATAAGGTTATACCATATAAATTACATTTTTATGAGGTTCTAGACTTATAAATTAATGAATCTAAATTTTATTATTCAGGTTGTTAAGAACAAACAAGAACACCTTCGAGCGTAAGGTAAGGGATCCTTTCTCTCACTTTTATTCAAGAATATCCCCTATATTGTGATCTTCTATTTTTAATTCCTAATGATGGGGTATGTTTTAGAACCTCCCCCATACTACCCTTGTGACATATAAATAATTTAATACCCCTTTACCTCTCATTAATCCCTCGCAATAACAACTCATTACCATGCCGAAATGTTTGTAAGGAGTTTCTCATCTCACTTTCATTTCTATGAGATTTTCATTGTTCACCGCTTATTTATTGTATGTGGTATATTTGTACTGAAATTTGTTATATAATATCATTATTCTATTTATATTCATTTTATTCAATGATTCATTTGAGGGTTATTAAGTTCTGGTCATATGATTCGACCAATTACATTGTGGTAAGAGACTTTGTCTCAACTACAATTTTGTTGTGACTAACTTTGTATTGTGCACCAAATAATCCTTATGTGGTGTACCTACTACCCATATGAGATCACTTTCCATTTGAAAATTATATTTATATTAAATATCCATAATCTCATATCATGGATATTTTTTTTGTCTAAACTGTATACCATTTTACATACGATGTTTATTTGGAAAGTTATTTTAATTATGGAAATATTGATGAATCTGTATGCTCTACTCTATACCGATATTGAAAAGACATATTTCTCTTGTATTTAATCAATGTATAAAGAATTATTTGGACATGAAGTATTTGGTGGGTCCCTCTATAGCCCATAGATGTCTTGGTAGGTCTCATGAGACAAATCAGTTGGTGACAAACCCTTCGAGTTTGTTTCCAAAAATCAGACGGGTTTCTACCCATAGAACTAAACCGTTTTAATGGTATTGTGGTTTTATTTTACAGATACATGACGTCCAATTAATAATAATTTTCTTTATTCATTATCAGTTATTACTATCCATGAGGTTTTCACTATGAAAAAATCTATAGATGCAGTTTCATTCTCAGTTTATTAATGGTGTGAGTTTTTCATCTATTCACCATTCCATATTTATTATGTCAGATTGATTATGATTCACTTATTATTATATTCTTGATTCCACTATTTGTAACCCTTACTGAGAATTTTATCTCACCCCTTTCATTGTTTTCCATCAACAAGTGATGAAGAGGTGATCTTTTATTGAGTTATTGTGGTTGCAGTTTTTAGTTTTTGTTATGTATTGTATTTTGTAACCTTTTCCAGTGTAATTTGAGTTACATATATATATATATAGTTTCTTCAAGAATACTAAACTAATCATTCCTTTGGGATTTTCATTCCTTATAACCATGCCAATATCACAAGTAATGCACCGGCTCCAGCCTAGAGGGGTCGGGGTGTTACAGTTGGTATCAAAGGAAGTTTAGTAGAAAACTTGGAAACTAGAGTAGGAAATGTATAGTAGGGAAAAAAACCCTAAGGTAGTATTTTAGGATAAACATACAATAATTTCTTGGTATTTTGGTAAGGAATATATTATTTAGATCTTTTAAGAAATACATCCATTTCTGGATACGAGCAGGTAGAGGTGGCTCTGGCACAGATGTATCTAGGGGTAAAACCTGAAAATACTGCTTTGACCTAGACTCGAATGGGAACTGGTGCACGAAAATGGGATTTTCTTCACTCTTGGTTACAAAACTCTCGAGGGATATTCTTAAGATAATTCACATTTTCTTTACAATCCATTATGAAGGAGTTTAATATAAATTTTTATGCAGAGAAACCATGCTTATAAACTATGCATAGAATTTCAATCTATGTTGAGTGCTTTTCTATTTGGGATTCATAAACTAATATAGTGTATCCCATTATTTAGAAATGGTGTCTAATGAAAGAAGAGGAATCAATACTCGTGGGAAAAGTACGGATCTCCCTACTGAGAAAGTCAACACAGTTAATGTTGGAGCAGATAGATCATGACCATATTGGGACAACTTACTCATGGTGTAACGAATAACCATTCCACACCTGTGTTGGATCGTTTCATGCAGAAGAAGCCCCCATCTTTTAGTGGGACTAATAACCTTGTGGTTTCTGAGCAATGGATCAATTCCCTTGAAAAGATATTCATGGCATTAAGATGCAATGAAAATGAAAAGGTAGTACAGGAAATATATTGTCTCAAGGGAAACGCTGATCAATGGTGGTCCTTGATTCGAAATACCATGGAGGAAGAATAAATATAATATATGGAATGGAGGAATTTTAAGGAAATATTCTTCAAAAAATATTTCCCTCATGAGAAACGAACTGAAATGAAGAGGAAATTCCTTAGCTTAAAACAAAGGGAAGAAGACAGTGTTGCAGAGTATGAGGCTACTTTCACAAGGTTGTCCAGGTATGTTGTAGATTACGTACGTGAATCAGTAGACAAGTTTGATCATTTATTTGAAGGTCTTAAGCCAAGTCTTATAAGGGAACTGGATTCTCAATCATTTTCATCATATGATGAAATTTTATCAAGTGTCATCAAAACAGAGAAGGAATTTGCTAGATCAAATCTTTTCAAAGGAAACCAAGATAAGAAGAGGTACTCTGATAAAAAAGGAAAAGGAGAAGCACCAAAGAAGAGAAAGGGAACAAATTTATTCCCATTATGTGAGAACTGTGGAAATAATCATCTCAGGAAATGATTGAAAGGCATGAGAGTCTGCTATAACTATGGAGAAAAGGGTCATCGATCTGATGAATGCAATAGGAAGAAACAATTAAATGATATTCAATTCTATAATTGAAGAGATATGGGACACTATGCAAATGAGTGTCCTAAGAGGCAAGGAAACTTGACTCAGAAAAGGACAATAGAGTAAGGGAGAGATTATGTGATTACAACTGTGGAGGTTAAATCTCATAATGATGTGGTGGCAAGTACTTTAATTGTTTCCTCAAACTTAGCCAACACTTTATTTGATTATGGATCATTGACTTAATTTATATCTTCTTAGTTTTCCAAGAAAATTAGATATGTCCAATTGGATTTAATAAATGATTTTTCAATCAAAACTCTCAGGGGATGTATCATTGCAACAAAGGCATATCGACTAGTCCCAATCCAGACACCAGAACATGCTTTAGTTGTTATCCTTATCATCATACCAATTACTGACTTTGATATAATTCTAGGTATGAATTGGTTGTCCAATTATGATGTGAAGATTTATTATAATAATAAAGAAGTTACAATTTTTGAAAATGGTGTATAATCCCCTATCTTTAGGGCATAAACTTCGCCACCTGATTCTTATCTAGAACCACCCATAGTAGCTCTACTGAATGCAATACTTGGAGAAGAAGATAAAATAATATCTATGGTCTAGGAAGAAATCTTCAAATTGAATATGTGAACATAGTGTAAGAGTACATTGATGTATTTCCATAGGATTTACCTGGACATCCTCCAGAGCGGGAAGTTGAGTTCTCTATTGATTTAATTCCAGGTGCAAGACCTATATCAAAGACTCCCTATAGAATGGACACTGTGTAATTAATAGATCTAAAGAAACAACTAGAGTATTTGAGTGAAAAGGGATTTATTTGACCTAGTGTTTCTCCATGGGTAGTCCATGTCCTCTTTGTCAAGAAGAAAGATGGATCCATGAGGCTTTGCATTGATTGCAGGGAAATCAATGCTATTAAAATAAAGAATAAGTATCCTCTACCCCGGATTGATGATTTATTTGATCAACTTCAGGGAGCTCAATACTTTTCGATGATTGAACTTCGATCTGGATATCATCAGTTGCATGTGAGGAAGGAAGATATACCTAAGACAGCATTTCAGACCAGGTATGGGCATTATGAGTTCATAGTGATGCCTTTTAGACTGAAAAATGCACCCTATATTTTCATGGATTTAATGAATATAGTTTCCAAGTAATATCTTGATAACTTTTTTGTGGTATTCATCGATGATATCATCGTATACTCAAAAATCTATGAAGACCATGAGAATCACTTGCGGGTTATTCTGATAACTCTTAGAAGAAATAAATTATATGGGAATTTTAGAAAGTGTGAATTATGGATTCAATAATATTCTTTTATAGGACATATTGTCTCTATGTATGGAATCTTGGTTGATCCTGCAAAGACAAAGGCAATCCAAGAATGTCCCACACCAACAAACATAACTGAGGTATGCAGTTTTATTTTCTTAGCAGGTTACTATCGGCATTTTGTTCAGAATTTTTCTTGATTGGCTAACCTGCTAACCAAGCTCACGCGTAAAGGAGTTAAGTTTGTGTGGACAAAATAATGTATATAATTCTTAGAATAATTTAAAAGAAGATTTTTCAATGCTCCAATTTTGACTCCTCCATCTGGAAGTGATGGATTTGTAATATACAGCGATGCATCAAAGAATGGATTGGGTTGTATCCTTATGAAAAATGATAAAGTTATTTCTTATGCATCAAGATAGTTGAATACACATGAGAAAAATTATCCAACTCATGATCTTGAGTTAACAGCAGTAATCTTTTCTCTGAAAATATGGAGGCATTATCTTTACAGAGAGAGATGTAAGATTTATACTGACCACAAGAGTTTGAAATAAATTTTCACACAAAAAGAACTCAACATGAGACAAAGAAGATGTCTTGAGTTACTCAAATATTACAATTGTTCAATACACTACCACCCAGGAAAGGTGAATAAGGTGGAAGATGCATTAAGCATGAAAGATCATGGCCTTCTGACTCAAATGAGGATTGAGAGAGATCTTATATTTTGGATCTACTAAATATGGATATGGGAATTGTTAAGGGAGGGTAAAATCTCTCCTATTTCAAATGATTTCTAAACCATCTTTACTAGAGAAGATAAAAATCTCTCAATCTGATGATGAGAATATGCACAAGAAAATTAATGCATTTAAGGATGGGAGACTAGCTGACTTCATGTATGAAGAAGGAGTTCTGAAATTTGGGAAGAGGTTATGTGTTTCATCGGTACCTGAGCTAAAAAAGGAAACTATTAGATGATGCACATAGCTCAAATTTCTCTATACACCTAGGTAGCACCAAGATGTATAGAGATATGAAGGAATATTTTTGGTGAAATTTTCCTACAACAATAGTTTTCATTCTAGTATTCAAATGGATCCATATGAAGCATTATATGGAAAGAGATGTCGAACTCCAAATTTTTGGGATGAAGTTGGTGAGAGGAAACTTATAGGCCCAGAACTTATTGAAGAAACCACATGAAAGGTGAAGACAATACAATCCCATATTAAAGCATCCCAAAGTAGGCAGAAGAGTTATGATAATAACCGAAGAAAGGATTTGGAATTTCAAGTTAGAGATCATGTATTTCTGAAAGTATCTCCATGTAAGGGTGTCTTAAGGTTCATTAATAAAGGGAAATTGAGTCCCAGATACATCGGACCATTTGAGATCCTAGAAAGAATCGGAGATGTAGGTTACCATTTGGCAATGCCTCCAAATCTCTCCAGAGTTCATTATGTGTTCTATGTGTCATTGTTAAATAAATACATGCCAAACCCAATGAATGTACTCACATATGAAGAAATAGAACTAGAACCTGATTTGTCATACTATGAAAATGTTATCTGGATTCTTGACACAAGGGAGTAGGTATTGATAAATCGAACAACTCATCTAGTAAAGTTTCTTTGGAAAAACTAGAATATGGAGGAAGAGACATGGGAACCTGAGGATGTTATGAAAAATAATCACCCACATATTTTTGGTGAGCATCATACAAAAATTTTGAGGATGAAATTTCCAAAGGAGGGAATAATGTAGCACACCAAACACTTCATGGTATGTTTCTATTAAATAAATTCTAGTTATAGCCTGTGTTTCATGAATCATTGAGCCTATATGGAACAAAACATGGTTACTTATAGGAGATATCCATAACCTATCCATTAAACTTAAATTTTCCAACTCTGTAATTTGAATTTTAAAAACCTGAAACACACGGTTGTGTTCACGATGATATTTAGAGTATGATAGAATTAACTTAATTTTCAGGGAATATTAACCTACCCTTATGAATAGTAACCTACACTTATGAATAGTAACTTACCCTTATGAATATTAATATGACTCTTATGAATGGTATCCATGCCCTTGAAGGTATAAATGAATTTAGGCACCTTAAAAATGAAGATGAATATTTAAAGTGTTTATATTTTTTAATTAAATAATTATTTTAATTAAATATTTAATTAATCATATTTAAAACATTATTTTTGAAAAATAGACTTTATTTTTGGATTATACATGTTGAAAAATGGTTAGGGTTAATTTTTGGGATTTTTCTGAAATACATAAATTTTTGATGAATAGTAAAATGCGATAATTTACGATAAATGCTAAATAAGAAATTTATTGAGTCATTGATGATGATCTGATGATGTAAGACCAATTTGTTCTAAGTCACATGCATATATTACTATTATTTCTCATGAAATACTCACTATTGTTTGTCTTGAGAGGAAATAATAAATTAATGATTATGATATTAAGAAAACTCTTCTCCCCTCCACTATATAAACCACCCCTCACCCTCTCTTCCTCCCACACTACTTAAGCTTCAATCCTTGCATAAATTATGCCAAATACTCTTCCCAAGACCTCTACCCACATCCAAGACCTTATGGTCTCACAAAAAGGGAAAAAACAAAGGCCTTAAAAAGATTCTCAAGGAGAAGTACTCAAGAGGTGAACCTTCTTTCTCTTTTCTTTCAATTTCTTTTACAAAGTTCCATTATTTTGTTATCCCTTCTAACCTCCCCTCATCCAAATTCCATGATAATTCCAGTAACTTACATTTTCTGGATTTTCATTGTGCTAATGAAATATTTCATCATAATCTCTCTTTTTACCCTCCTTTTATACAATAAATGCAAACATCGTCCGAGATGTGTAAATTTATCACACTCAAGGAAGACGGGTTTTCAATTTGCATTGCTATCTTTAATACTGGTCATGAAACCTTTTCAATGGTTTAAACAGGTAATAATATATGTATATTATCTTGATTAATGTTCTATAACCTTTACACAGTCATAATATGGAATAATAATACAAAACAAGTTTATTGTGCACAAAACCGCCAAGCCAAGTCGAAGCATTTATTTTTAACTCGTTGAATGAGTCATCCTCATGGTATATAACCAGAATAATTATAAGATCAATTATATATCTTTAATGTAACTAATAATTTATATTAACAATGTTTTATGTTTAACCATAATTCAAATGAACTTTCATTCATGAATACAAGTAAACAAATCATGAAACCAAGTAAGAAAATGCTTCTAAAACAATAAAATTGAATCTATTAAACCCATAAAAAAGGTCATTAATGAACTTAATAAGGTTATACAATATCAATTAAATTTTTATGAGGTTCTTGACTTATTAATTAATGAAGCTAAATTTTATTATTCAGGTTGTTAAGAATAAACAAGAACACCTTTGAGTGTAAGGTAAGGGATCCTCTCTCTCACTTTTGTTCAAGAATATTCCCTATGTTGTGCTATTTTATTATTAATTCCTAATGATGGGGTATGTTTTATCACCTCCCCCATACTGCCCTTTTGACATATAAATAATTTAATACCCCTTTACCTCTCATTAAGCCCTCACAATAACAACTCATTACCATGGTGAATTGTTTGTAAGGGGTTTCTCATCTCACTTTCATTTTTGTGAGATTTTCATTGTTCGCCACTTATTTCTTGTATGTGGTATATTTGTACTGAAATTTGTTATATAATATCTTTATTCTATTTATATTAATGTTATTCAATGATTCATTTGAGGTTTATTAAGTTCTGGTCATATGATTCGACCGATTACATTGTGGTAAGAGACTTTGTCTCAACTACAATTTTGTTGTGACTAACTTTGTATTATGCACCTAATAATCCTTATGTGGTGTACCTAATGCCCATTTGAGATCACTTTCCATTTTAAAATTATATTTATATTAAATACCCATAATCTCATATCATGGATATGTTTTTTTTCTAAACCGTATACCATTTTACATACGGTTTTTATTTGGAAAGTTATTTTAATTATAGAAATATTGATGAATCGGTATGCTCTACTCTATACGAATATTGAAAATTCATATTTATCTTGTATTGAATAAATTTATAAAGAATTATTTGGACATTAAGTGGATTTTGGGGCCTGCTATAGCCCCTAAATGCCTTGGTAGGTCTCATGAGACAAATCAGTTGGGGACAAACCCTTCGAGTTTGTTTCCAAAAAACAGACGGGTTTCTACCCACAGAACTAAACCGTTTTAATGGTATTATGGTTTCATGTGTCAGATACATGACGTCCAATTAATAAGAATTTTCTTTATTCATTATCAGTTATTACTATCCATGAGGTTTTCACTATGAAAAAATCTATGGATGCAGTTTCATTCTCAGTTTATTAATGGTGTGATTTTTTCATCTATTCACCATGCCATATCGATTATGTTAGATTGATTATGATTCACTTATTATTTTATTCATGATTCCGCTATTTTTAAACCTTACTAAGAGTTTGAGCCCACCCCCTTCATTGTTTTCCATCAACACGTGATGAAGAGGTGATCGTTTATTGAGTTCTTGTGGTTGTAGTTTTTAGTTTTTGTTATGTATTGTATTTTGTAACCTTTTCCAATGTAATTTGAGTTACATCTATGTATCTAGTTTCTTAAAGACTAATAAACTAATCATTCCTTCAGTATTTTCATTCCTTATAACCATTCAAATATCATAAGTAATTCACCGGCTCCAGCCTAGAGGGGTCAGGGTGTTACAATGTACATATACTAACAACGTATTGGAATAGATTGAGAGATAATTGTTTCTAATGTCACGTGACATATATCTCTCCAATAAGACATGTATGACACATAGGATGAGATTAAAATGGTGAGTATAATTTTATACGCATCTATAATGGATCTATCACATATGTCATGTTATGTATTATATATTTACAACATATACTTTATATAGGGAAAATATCTATTAAATATGGGAAAACTTCATGGGAAGATGTCAGAACTATCCAATTGTACTTGAGAAGGTATAAGGGAAATGTACATGGTACTTAGAGAGTAAATAACAATAGTTATAAGGGGAAACAAACTAGTATTCCTATAAATTAATGTGATCTAATATCACAGTTAGTCTAAAGAAATGTGAAATGTAATCTCATTCAAGCTAGTGGTAGCCATATCAACAAAAACTAAGTACATTGCAACTTCTGATGTAGCTCAAGAAGCGGTGTAAAATTCACAAAAAAAATTCCAGTTCATGTAATCGAACATAGTAAGTAAATTATTATCATAATTATGGTAAGATTACTATAATGGTACGACCCAAGATGTCAATTTTAGATAGAGTACAAAAGGATGATACTCAGTGATATCATTTTTTTGGGAAGATTCACTCAAGGAGGTGAAGTCGCAGATAGCAGAGTAGTCATGTATGAAAATGTGGTAGACCCAATGACTAAATTAATAATTCAGTAGAAGCATGATCTTATCATGTGAGATATAACAAGTTGATCATTAGAAATTTGGATCTAGTTTAAGTGGGAACATTGTAAAATTGGGTTCCCTATACCCAACTTGAATAGTGCTTTTTAATCACCAAATCATGTATATGGTGAATAGTGCATGATGTTTTCTTAATATAATAATGTTGATATTTCTACATACACTATTTATAAGGTAATTTTCATTGGTTATTTTTCATATCTATAGGTTATAGCATCTCTTGTCTATAATAAGAACCTTGAGATACTATGATATTAATCTTAAACATATGTCTTATAGTCAAGATACATCATACTGACTGGAACAGATGTTGTTGGACTATTAGGTGTTGGGGGATCATAATCATTGATACTTCTTCTCATGAAGATTTCACTTGGTGATCTATAGTATAGGATATCATGAGGACTAACCCACCAATGGGAACACCACATGTTGTAAGTTTCATTGGTAGTTCCTATCTACAAGCACATGTATTGGTCTAAACACTTGAGATCATTATCAATGTGTACTATTTAATCATGTACTTTGATTCGGGAAAAACCATATCATTTATGTTGTGGTAATGTAGCTTTCATTGGGTGTTTCATTCGTGATATGACATTGATTGAGTGATCAATATAGTTTTTGTCACTTCTGAAAGGATGATATATCTCAGGCCCATCTTACCAAGATATTAGTACATTTATTAAATCCATGTACATAGTGATTAAAAATAAGTATTTATAGAATTTTCAATGAATAATAAAGAAAAAATTGATGATGACACGAAGTGTGCATCCTACTTTATGATATATTTTGAGACAAAGAGATTATATAATACAATGTGTGTTCTTAGGAGGTTGTTGTTGCTAAGACAAAACTTTATCTCATTAGGGGTCTTGATTGATTGCTAGAATCAACTCCAAGTCTGTGAATAGTACTCACTAGTATCAAGATAAGGACTTAGATGGTTACACACTAAACGTATTCAAGATCTTTTCCAATTCCAGTGAATTAGAGTTTAGGAGAAGGCGGGTCTCACCATAGAGTTCAGGTTATGTCCTAGTTTGACCAATCGATGGGAAATAAATAAATTCAATATTATTCAAGTTTATAATAATATGTTTTGAATTTATTTAATCACAATATTCACACATTATTAAGTAAATACAATATAAAAAAACAAATAAATATTATTATTCAAGGTTCATTAATTATTTAATGGGAGAAGTGAGTCAAGTTAATGACTCAAGTTTTATCACATAACATATATTTGATGTTACAAGTATGTGATAAAATTTAAATGATATTTATGACATAGATACTAATTCACTTAGTGTCATTAAGGTCTTATTTTTATGTTTTAAGTTACCTGGGGGCCTAAGTGAAATTTTAAGGACTTTAAACCTACCTATATAAGTCTTGAGAAGAAAAAATTCATGGGACTATTAATTAACACGAATTTGATATATTATCTCTATTCTCTACAAAATTTTAGAGTGAGAAAGAAGAAATCCAGACACCCTAATCCAAGTTCTTCATCTTGGATCAAAGTTATGGTTCTTAGGTGATCTCAAGGATGTCGAAAGCAACTTCGATTCTCTATGCTAACACTCGTAAATTGAATATAAACACTAAAACAGGCTCTTGAAGTGTGTGTGGAGGATCTGTAGGATTTCGGGTTTAATTCCTTCAAGATAAGATCTCTTATAGTGAGAAAAATTCAATTCCAATTGAGATATTAAGTGGTATGGTTTTGATTTAATTTTTCATACTTAATTCTCTATGCTTAATTAAATAGCACATGATATCTATGGATGAATCTGGGATGGGGTATAAAATATTTGGTGTTTCAAAACAAATTTTTCCCAAAAATTTTTAATATACCATATTTCATGCTTCTAAAAATCCCTAGGTTCCTTTATGTGGGATAATTAAAATCAAGGGGATGGGTAATGAGATAATATTATAAGAGGTTAGAGGATGTAAGAGGGAAATTACCATGGAGAATCAATTGAAACTGATGGAGAAAAAATAAAGAACCAAGGGAGGAGAAAGAGGATCTCCCTTGGTATCTCCACGACTGGGTGATGAAAATGAAGGAGGAAGAGAAGGCCAAAATTCCTTAAAAAGTTGATTGGGGAAAGGGGGGAAATCATAAAAAATTGAAAAACTGGACCTAACACCACCATAATGCAGCTTCTTTGGATTGCAGTGTGGTTCCCCTTGATATAAAACCTATATAGTGTAGCCCCCTAGCCTATAGTGTGGAGTGCCTCAATCGGGTGGGGTTAACCTTCCGAGCACCTGACCACCATGGCATGGCCTTCTACATTATGGTGTGGAGCCCCTCAATCGAGAAAAACCTTGGGCCCAAGTCCATAGACCTCCATGGAACAACTATATCATTCCACTTTATAGAGCTCCATCCTTGGTAGTCTCCATGGAATAGCCCCCCCCCCCCCATGATATGGAAAATCCCCTCTCCCAAAAATTCAACAAATCCATGGAAGCTGGTTGTGGCATGATCTTCCTTAGTCACAATATATTCTATTATATTCCAAGATTGAAACTCCTTGAGAACTTCTAAAACACATGAAAAAACATAGGAAACACCTTAAAACTTTAAAATAACTCAAAAATTAAATTAAAAATCAATATCAACATGGTAGGTGTCACAATTCTTCCCGCTATATCACTTTTTATATCCAAAAATATTTCCATAAAAGTATAAGCAATAGAACCTAGAAATTTACAAAACCCAATGAAAATGGTGGGATGGGTTGGTGGAAAACTCATAAGGATCCTAAAACAAGGTAAACACTAAACATGATTCATACGTTAAAATATTAGTCAAAATCCTCAACCAACACCAAACAAACTCAAGCAAGATCCAAACTGTAGTCATTCAACAAGAGGCTCAAGAGAAATAGAGAGCCAAAATAAGTCTCCAAACCACTTAGGATTATATTAAAATGGTGGAACAATAAAAACCACCTTTATAAAGAGAGTTCCACTGAAATAACTATGATTTCACAAATCAATAAAGGGACCCAAAAAATCCAACCAACCACAATCAACCGTCGAGAAAATGATTCAAAATAAAAAAATAAATTGCAACTCAAAAATACATTTGGAAGACCCCAAAACCAAGGAACATCTAAAGATTAAAAGATCATGTCATCAAAACTTTCAATTCTCAAAATATTCAAAGCATGCAGTAGCTAAGAACATGCCTCAACATGGAACAACAAGGTACTAACCTTGGGTCATGAAACTGCTTTAGAGGGCAGTGTGGGCCAAGATCTTGGAGCACCGACTCGTGGTGATCCCAATAGAAATCCCAACCCAATAGCTCCCATAGTATAACTATTTAAAACCACCAATCCTAGTTACCCATGTGCATAACTTAGGATCCCCTAAGTTCAATCCATCAAACCAAAACTCATGCATATCTCTCGCCACTAAGATAGTATCTCTAAAATAATCTATAATATCCTCTTATTATTTTCAGTTAATCCTCAACACCTTCTTTCATTCATGATTTTTTTGGGGTTTGTTGTGGGTCGTTTTGGGAATGAAATTGAAAATTTTGGGAATTTCTAGGTTGTTCATGGTTGGCGCACGATTTGTCTAAATTGTGCACCCTGCTATTGCAAACTGTTCAAAAATAAGAAGTTAGGGTTTTCATGGTTGGTTCATGTCTTGAAAAACCATGTGCCCTCCAAGGTGAAATTGTGCAACCCCACTAATAGGGGCACTCAGTTTGGGGGCACATTGTGAAAAAACATGTGGCCATGCCTAGCTAACCGTGCACGCAGGATTTAATTATTTTGAAAATTCATTAAAAATTCCTAAACCCCTATTTTTTACTGCTACTTAACCCTAACATGACCAAGAACTATTTCCTAGGTTTTGGAAGGTCCCAAGGACATATTTTGGCTCCTCTAATCCCTTTACAATTTGTATCGATGTAAGGATAACTTCATTCAATCTCCTCTATGTATGTGAATGTTCTCCTCTTAGTCTCTCCTACTCTATTCTCCTCTCCTCCTTAGGTTTTTTTGGATCTATGTGTTGTTGGAGGATATAATCCCCATTTTTTATATCTTGAATATTGTTTTGATTATTGTATCTCCATTTTTTATGTTCTTCATTGATGAATCTCATTGCATAAGTTGTGTTTCATGATCCCATGATCTACGATAGGTGGTTTCGTTTAAGATTGCCCAATTGATTTAACCCTAAATTGATTGATTTAAATAAAAATACTTTCAATTGTATTTTTAAATTATAATTTAATGTAAATTGGGATTTTTATTTTCTGTGGAATGAAATTTGGGGAAAAGCCCCAATTCTAGTGAGTTGGGGTGGGTGGGGAATTTGATGGAAACTTGTGAAATTAAATTGTAAAATTGATTTGTGAAATTGATTTCAAATTTTTATTTGAGAAAAATCAATTAAATTATTTTGATAAAAAACCATTGGTTTTATCTTGGAAAATGCATGAATTGATTAAAAACCTGTTTGGTTTTTAAATGGAAATTGGCATCTTTAAATGGGAAATGGGTTAATTCTATTTTAAACAATTTTGAAATAAATTTTCCATTATTGATTGTTGTTTGATAAAATGAAAGGATAGGTAGTTAGTGAGTTATTAGAGATGAACATGCTAGGATGGAAATTCCATCGCAATGGATTGACGCTTTACAACTCTAACTTAAACTTATAGGCAGATCTTCTCCCTAGTGGGATGCTGGTTAGTCTTCTTTGACCAGTGTCAGAGGGACATGTGTGTACATTTCCATTATCATCATATGAGTGTGTGAGGATCCCATAACCTGGAACTATCGTACCTCTTGGCGGATGACCATGTTGCTCCTTTGTGATTATTTTGATATATATGTCATTGCTTGTAAACTTTTTTACACATGCCTAGTGAATTTATATAAAATGTTTTATATAAAATGTTTATTAATCCATTTTTTAGAAATATTTCCATCAATTGAAATGTAAATCATGATTTGTTTTAAATATTCTTTTGTACTTCCATGCCTATTTATGAAAAATTGAAATCTATATTTGGTTAATTAATTATGGAATCTTATTATGGAATATTTGGTGAGACCCTACTGGGATTTAAGCTCACTCCCTACCTATTCCTTTGGATGTTTGCATATTTCATCATCTCAGGTTCAAGTAATGGGGAAAGCACCACTTGGAGGTGGTAGTTGTTGTTGATATTTGGGCTTTGAGATGCTATGTACATTGGGACTTGGGTTACTTTTCCTATTTTTTGGTACTTTTTTTTACTTTGGGTTGTTTATACCTATTTTACTTCTATTATAGTTCTCCCTATAGATTTTTCTTCTGAGAATAATGACTTGTATCTATTTCTTCCACTATTTATGTGGAAAAACTGTTCCCAGTTTTATCTTGTATGATGCCAAGTGCTAGTCTCTAACCCATGGGGATCGAGAATGCCCTTTGGGCTATGTCAGGGTCATCTTGGTTATCAGGGTACAAGGGTATCTAGGATGGTTTATGAAAAAGTGGTATCATAGGTGCAAGTTAATCATCTTTTATTGATGTTAGAATGCATTTGTGTAATCTTGTCGGGACTTAGGTGGTAGTTACAACTGAGTGTCTGGCCAACTCTCATCATAATGACCCTTAAGTCACTAGGAGTGGTTTGGGAAATATGTCTGGAGTATTGGTTCTAGTCTTTCCCTAATTTTGATTAGGATATGATGAAATCCAAATCTTGTGTTCTTATCTATTGGGATTAATTTCCTTGTTGCTCTCGTTTGAGTATTGTTTTGTAAAACCTTTATAATGTCTTGAATTTTTTTGTTTATGTTGTGTAGCATCATGCCTCTAAGAAGACATGTGAATCATATCCAAGAAGAAGATTATGATGAACCACAGTGAGAAAATTCTCCCATGGACCGGAATTTGGTTGAGGTTATTTGTGAATGTTATCCAAACTCTAGGATAGGCACATGTACCCATTCCCATTCAGTCTCTAGCTATGGAACCATAGAGGGATTTCTTATAAAATACTACCTAGGATCTACTTTTCCAAAATCTACCAGATTTTTAAGGATCTGATGATCCTCAACTAGTTGAGGATTGGTTAAGAGATATTGATCTTATGTTTGAGTTCTTGGAGACGCCTGATGAAATCAAGGTGAAATGTGCCACCATCGAGCTATAAGGACCTAGAAATAGATGTTGGGACACAATGGTGAAGGATAAGAAGAACATGGGATTAGATTGGAAATAATTTAGAGTTATTATCACCAAAAAGTTCTATCCAGAGTTTATGGTGTTGACCAAGGCTATTGAGTTCTTCAAACTTGAGAAAGATGATAGGACCATGACAGAATATGAAAATCATTTTGCTGAGCTTGTGTGGTTTTAACCTAAGATTGTATCTAATGAGAATATGAATACTCGATGGTGAGATGGGATGTAGATCTAATATTAATTCTAAGGTTTTCTTATTGAAGTTTCATTCATATGCTGATGTGATGGATAGATCATTGATGTTAAAATGGACATAGTTTTAAGTTAGGGTTGATAGGAGTTCCTTTTTATCCTGGTGATAGTTCTATGTGTTCCCATAAAGGTAAGAGGAATAATGATGATTCTCATAGTGATTATTGTCAACGGGTTTTTTCTATAACTCCTACAGTGCTTGGAATAGGCCCTTTTATTTTCTACTTGTGTGGAAAACCAGGTCACTAGAAATGATTTTTCACTGAGGAACCTAAGGTATGTGGTTCATATTGATGCTCAAGTCACTTGCAGAAGTTCCACCATGTCTATTTTTCTCCCCATGGTGGCATGGGATCATCAGTGCCCAAAAGTATTGTGTTGAAATCAGATGCTTCATGAACAAATGAGTTCCATCTATAGGAATCTAGAATGAAGATTCTTTACGCAGTGGAAGAGTCTCCAGATGAAGAAGATACAGGCCCACCAATAGTGTGAGGTACCATTACTATAGCTTTTTCATTATTGACTTATTTATTTTATACCGGTTCATCTTATTTGTTCATTTCAACATGTATTGTGAATCTTATAAATCTCACTATGGAGATTTTATCTTATGTGATGGATATTACTACACCCCTCGAAATGAAGAGAGAGAAGCATCTTTGTTATCCCACATGTGTGTTCTCTTTATCAGAGATTGATCTTGCTTGGGATTTTCTAGTTCTTGACATGAAACCTCTTCACATCAATTTTAGGATGGATTGGCCCATCTTCAATAAATCTCGGATTGATTTTTATCTTTGATGGGTCTTCTTTCCTACACCCGATGGGTTGTGTTGTATCTTTCAGGGAGAATGGGACCTGAGGTCGAGTAGATTCATACTTTCTTATCCAAAGTTGGGGAAAGTAATATCTATGTTTGATTTTGATCTGGATAGAAAATATTTGAGAAATGATCTTCCTCCAGTTTTCGTCATGTTTCCCAACATTTTTCCTTCTGACTTCTCTAGTTTTCCACTGGTAAGGGAGATAAAGTTTTCTATCAATTTAGTTCCTGGTATTCAACCAGTATCTATTCCTTCTTACCGCATAGCACCAACTAAAATTAAAGAGATTAAAAATCAGTTAGATGATCTTTTAGAAAAAGGATTTATATTCCTGAGTGTGTCACCTTGGGCGATGCTTGTTGTCTTTACAAAGAAAGATGATGGTTCACTTCTCCTTTGTGTTGATTACCAAAAACTCAATAGAGTTGTGGTGAAGAAAAATATTTGTTTCCATGTATTAATGATCTATTTGAATAGTTAAAAGGGGTGATGTGGTTATCAAAGACAAATCTTCGATATGGTTACCATCAGATGAGAATAATAGAATCTGACATTCAAAAACCTAGGACCCTCAGGATGTGGTGATATCTACAAAAACCACTATGGGTAGACTCTAGGTTGATTCTATTGTAGGTGTGATGTCACCACTTCTCTAGAAGCTGAAATGATTAGTGTGATTCATTCTATCTCTTTTTCAATGAATTTTGGCTGGAACAATATCTGGATCGAAAGTGATTCAATGACCATTGTGCGGGCTATTTGGAATGGAGTAGAAAACCTTGCATGGACACTTAATTCACGTTTGATGGACTGTCTGCATTTTCTCATAGACACTAACAATATTGTCACTCATACCTATTGTGAATCGAACAAGGTTTCAGATGGAATTACTAATATGTGAGTCAACCAAGACATTACCTGGATAAATGATCTCCCTTTTGACTTACTTTCACTTTATGTAGGGACTGTAAAAAATCCCATCTTTCAGACTCATGTAATTTTTTTCTGTGATTTTTTTCAATAAAATTATTGTTTTGGTCTTTGACCAGTTTACCATCATTTTAATAATAATAAATGTGCATCATCTGAGAGTAGTTTTGGAATTATTGAGAAATAACCAACTTTATCCCAAGCTTTCGAAATGTGATTTTTTTATTTGAGAGGTGAAGTTCTTGGGACATGTGGTGTTGAAACATGGTATTTCAGTTTATCCTGAAAAGGTGAAAGCTATTATGACATGGGAGAAACCACAAAATTCTTTCAAGATTCATAGCTTCTTGGGTTTAGCTAGATATTATCATCGGTTTGTAAAGGAATTCTTAAATTTGGCTTCTCCAGTGACTACTCAAACTCAAAAGGTAGTAAATTTTTCTTGGGATAAGAAATGTCAAATTTCATTTGTTGAGATGAAACGTCATTTGACTAATGCACCAGTGTTGACTCTTCTAGAGGTCAGGTATGGATATGTGGTCTTATGTGACGCATCAGGTTTAGGTTTGGGTTGTGTTCATATGTAGGCTGATCATGTCATTTCATATAGCTCTCAGAAGCTCGGGGCATGTGAAAAGAATTATCTAAACCATGACCTTGAACTCGCAGCCATGATGAATACACTTAAGAGTTGGCAGTATTACCTTTTTAGAGAAAAATTTACCATGTATTCCAACTACAAAATCTTTATTTATATCTTCTCTCAAAAATATTTGAATCTCTTCTAGAGGTGTTGGGTGGAATGCCTAAAATCTTTTAATTTCGATATCGCTTATACCTTGAGGAAAGGGAATGTCGTTGCAAATGATTTGAGCAGGAAACTTCTGACCCGTTCCATGAAAGAATCATCAAAATAGTGGAACTTAATGGATCATTTTGCACGGTTGCATATTGGAGTTTAGGAATCAGGGGTTGAGGTTTCCTTATCCAATGTTCAGTTGAAATCTACTATTATCGAGTTGATCCTTGAGGAACAATAGCTTTATAATGAGTTCTTTATCATTAGAGAGTCTCTTTATGGGGAAAACTATTAGTGACTGGTCATTCTCCACAGAGATAATTCTATGTTATTGGAATCATTTTTTGGTACCGTTATTGGTTAGGAGATATTTGATGGGGGGTTTCCATAATTCTCAATGGGCAGTGCACTCAGGAACCATGAAGATATTCTATAACATGTGATAATGATTCTAGTGGCTAGGTATGAGATAGGGAATTTCTGATTTTGTCTCTCATTATTATACTTACCAACAGGTTAAGGTCGAGCACCATAGACCTTCAGGTTTTCTTCATCCACTTCCAGTGCCAACTTGGAAGTGGGATGATATCTCTATGGACATTGTGTTCAGGTTTCCATATACCCATAGAAAGAAGAATTTGATATGGTTTGTGATCGATAGGATGACCAAATCAGCTCACTTTATACCCATTCATGATACAACCAAAGTTAAAGAGCTAGGAAACCTCTATGTGAAAGAGATTGTTTGTTTGAACAGAGTTCTATATGCTATAGTATCTGATAGAGATCACTAGTTTACTTATCTCTTTTGGAGAGGCCTTCAAGAGGTACTAGGATCTCAGGTCCATTTAAGCATGACATATCATCCGCAGTCAGATGGCCAAATAAAAAGAGCTATATAGATTCATGAGGTTATGCTTTGCACCTACATTCTTGACTTTGGTGGGTAACGGGATGACCATTTAGGGAAAGTTGAGTTTTCTTATAACAATAGTTACCAATCTGTGATCAGAATGGATCCTTTTGAGGCCTTGTATGGTCGAACTTGCAAATGTTCATTATATTGGTCAGAGGTTGGTGAAAGTTCTTTGGTTGGACCAATCTTAGTTTAAGAGATGACAGGAAATATTTAGTTGATTTTTCATAGAATGTTGATGGCATAGATCTGGTATAAATCTTATGTTTATCGTCATCTCAAACCATTTGAGTTTTTAGTTGGTGATCAGGTGTTCTTGAAATTTTCACCCCATTTGGGTCATCGACGGCATGGGAGGCAAGGGGAACTTGTTCCTAATTTTGTGGGACCTTTTGAGTTTGTTGAGTAGTTGGGAAAGTTTCTTAATGTTTAGAACTTATTCCATAGAAAAAATCGATACATAATGTCTTCAATGTATCTCAGTTATGAAAATATCTCTCTGATCCATCTCATGTTCTAAGATGGAGTGATCTTGATATCGAACCTGATTTATCTTTGACTGAGCATCCATTCAAAATAGTTGATTCTGAAACCAAGGTACTTCATGGGAGGAGGATTCTTTTGGTTCAAGTGTTATGGAAACATGGTTCTAATACTCAAGAGACGTGGGAGAGAGAGGAACTGATGAGAGAGCAGTTGCATCGTATTTTTGACATGGAACCTTCTTAATAAGATTTATGAGGATAGAAATTTTCTATGGTGGGGAGGTTGTAACATCCTATTACTGCTTTTAGGCACTCCTCAACCCCTTATTTTGTTCATGATTTGGTTGGGGTTCGTATTGGGTTGTTTCTGGAAAGAAGCTGAAAATTTTGGGAATTTCTAGTTTGTGCATGGTTTTCCCAAATTGTGCGCCCTACTAGTGCAATCCGTGCAAACCCAGGGAGTAAAGGTTTGCATGGTTGGTGCACGGTTTGAAAAAATGTATTCCCACCAAGGAGAAACCATGAAACTCCACCAGAATGGGTGTACGGTTAGGGAACACATTTTGACAAACCATGGGGCCTTACCCAGCTAATCGTGCATGTGGGGTTTAATTATTCTAAAAAATATTTAAAAAAATTTGAGCCCCTCTTTTTGACCCCCACTCAATCCTAACTTGGCCTAGAATGATTTCCTAGGTTTTGGAAGCTCCCAAGGACCCATTTTGGATCATATAAACCCTTTCCAAGGTGGATAGAATTAAGGAGAATGTCGTTCAATCTCCTTAAGGTATGTGAATCTTCTCTCTTTATCTCTCCTTCTCTCTTCTCCTCTCCACCTTAGGGTTTGTTAGATCTTCGTGTTGTTGGATAATCTAATCCTAATTGTTTTAGATCTTAAATCTAGGTTGATTCTTGGATCTTTGTTTTTAATGTTCTTCATTGATGAATCTCGTTGTGGAATTTGTGTTGCATGATCCCGTGATCTATGGTATGTAGTTCCAATTAAGATTTTCCAATTGATTTAACCCTAAATTGATTGATTTAAATTGAATTACTTTCAATTGTATTATGAAAACATAATTTGATGTAAATTGGTATTTGGATTTTATTTGGCATGAAATTTGGGGAAAACCTCATTTCCAGTGAGTTGAGGTGTGTTGAGGAATTTGATGGAAAATTGTGAAATTAAATTGTGAAATTAATTTTTGAAATTAATTTCAAATTTGTATTTGAGAAAAATGACATAATTTTTTTTTATTAAAACCCATTGGTTTTATCTTGAAAAAAGGTGTGAATTAATTAAAACCCCATTTGGTTTTTAAATGGAAATTGGAATCTTGAAATGGGAAATGGGTTGATTTTATTTTAAACAATTTTGTAATAAATTGGCCATTATTGATTGTTTTTAAGAACATGAAATACTAGGTAGTTGATGAGTTATTGGGGACAAACAAGATAGGATGGGAATTCCCTAGCAGCATATTGATTATTTACAACTCTAACATAAACTTATAGGCAAATCTTATCCCCAGTGGGATGTTGGTTAGGCTTCTTTGTCCAATGTGAGAGGGACATGTATGTGCATTTTCATTATCATCATATGAGTGTGCGAAGATCCCATAACCTATAATTATCATACCTCTTGGTAGATGACCATGTTGCTCCTTTGCGATTATTTTGATATATATGTCATTATTTGTAAATCATTTTACACATTCCTGGTGAATTTATATAAACAGTTTTATATAAAATGTTTATTAAGCCACTATTTAGAAATATTTCCATCAATTGAAATGTAAAGCATGATCTATTTTAAATATGACTTTGTACTACCATAATTGTTTATTAAAAATTAAAATATTTATTTGGTTAATTAATTATGGAATCATTAGTGATACACTACTGGGATTTTATCTCACACCCTACCTATGCCTTTGTCCATTTGTAGATTTCCTCCTACCAGGTTTGAGTAATGGGAAAGCACCATATAGAGGTGGTAGTTGATGTTGATCTTTGGGCTTTGAGATGTTGTGCCCATTGGGACTTTAGTTTTTTTTTCTATTTTATGATAATTTTTTGTTGTACTCTAGGTTATTTATACCTGTTGGTATAGTTCTCCCTGTGGAGTTTTCTTTTCATCATACTGACTTGTATATGTTTCTTCCACTGTTTGTGTGGAAAAACTATTCCCATATTTATCTTGTATGATGCCAAGTGATAGTTGTCAATCTGTGGGGATTTGGAATTCCCTTCAAGCTATGTCAAGGTCAGATTGATTATTAGGGTAGCAGGGTATCTAGGATGTTTCGTGACATAATCACACAAGGCACAAGAAAGCAACAAGGTATGAACATCCAAAAGAAACCAGCACTAACACAAGAGAAACCAAAAACAACACACCCAAAAAACCCATTATAAAACCACAACTACTCTAAGATCATCAAGCATGAATCCTAAAATAGATCATCGCCCCCGAAAACCCATGAATATTTATCCCCATAAACCCAACTAGCTAGATAAGGCTCATTTGGCCTAGTCCACCCAAACTGGCCAACACGAATCCTAAATAACCCATCAGACAAATGTTTTATTGGATAATTCCAAGACTCACCACCACCCCACCAAGAGAAGAAAACAACACTCGTCACTCTATTTGGAGTTTGGGCAGAGAAAAGAACAAGGGGTGTCCTCTAAATATAAACACTCTGCCTTTACTTTAGACCTTTCTGTAAGGATTACAATAAACAATACAGGACATGAACTAAACCTGGTGATGTCTTTTAAATCACACC
The DNA here is from genome assembly GCA_963277665.1 of Viscum album. Classification (NCBI taxonomy): domain Eukaryota; kingdom Viridiplantae; phylum Streptophyta; class Magnoliopsida; order Santalales; family Viscaceae; genus Viscum; species Viscum album. The sequence continues at coordinate 2,055,521,851 of OY728123.1, read as the reverse complement.
CAATGGTCCTGATAAAAACTATGGGACAAATCCAAATACACAATTCACCAAAACAATCAAATCACTTTCAAAAACTTACTTTTAACCCAATACCTCTTAACAAGGAGACTCAAAACTCATTTCAAAGGAAAAAACATCTTTTAATAACTAGTTAACTTTTAAACATTACACCTATTTTATAAAACTAAAAGAAATAATTTTCAAAAATACAATTATAAGTGAAAACTCTAACTTCATTAGTTTAAAACATTCATTTAAAATCCACATTTCATCTAAAATCACCACACCCTTTTAAAACATCTCAAAACCATTCACTATGAAACTCCCATCACATGTCAAAAATCAAACACACAACAATTTTTTTTTGAAAACTACCAGTTCTATTTAAATTAAATTACCCACTCATACTTCTTTAAGTTATCCTTTATTTTAAACACCTCACTACATAAAAATGTTTCAAAATGACTCTTAATTTTCATTTTAAAACCAAACATTTTCTAGAAACATACCCCAATAGGGTCAAAATCACTTTACAAATAAATCAACAACTAGTTTTACAAATCAAAACTCTTTTTGGGTTTCATAATGAAATCAATCACTTCCAAAAACATTTCATAATAACCAAATTCATTTTATAAACAATCCCCAATGCCTTATTTCCAACCAAAAAAACTTTTTATAAAATCCACCTTTCACATGAAAAACTAGTTTCACAACATGCTCATAAGAAAATGCACACCACAACTTCAACCAAAATTATTTCTAATAACAACACATCATAAGACTCACCTTGATTCTATTCTCATTTCTAAGAATCACTCGAAAAGACCCAAGAATCAAGAGGTCAAAATGTAAGGGTTGGTGTCCTGAGAACCAATTGTTTTGTACTTTGATTACATGAATGTACACTTATTATATATTGTTCATTGTTCTGCATGACTATAATATAATAATGTCCTGGAATATTTGTTGCATTGATAAGGTCCTGGAAGATCCCCGCTATGATGAGAACCTTGAAATGCTATAAAAATATTCTTAAATAAATTTCTACGGTTGGATGACATACTATGATAGGACACATAGTATACAGACTGTCATGTGCGGGTACTCGTAAGAAGACGAGACTCTCTCTCATGAAGTTCACACTTGGTAATATCCAATAAGGGAGATTATGAGAACAAACCCACCAATAGTAATTCTGCATGTCTTGGTGACATCGGACATTGCTATCTACGAGTGTGTGTAATGGTCCTTAGACTGGAAGATTATCATTAACTCATGTCATGACTCGCACACTTAGATTTGATGATGAAAACCATCACGAAGAGAGCTGGCAGGAAGTAGGGTGCGTCATGAATGACATGTTGTTAATGGATAAGTAGAGGAAGGATCTGTCCCTTCCATGTTTATGGAAGTAGATATCTCAGGCCCTTTGATTGAAGTATAATTGTCGCACAAATTCCATGGTCATGGTATCATGATGAGTTTATTTCTAGAATTAAAAGAATGACAGATCAAGAATATAGTTTTATGACACTGCCATGAAACCTGCTTGATGAGATATTGAGAAAAAGGGATTAAATTATACAGTAATCGTTCGTATGATATGACACGTCAATGCAGCGTCAACTTCTTTCTCTTTGGTTCCATGACCCGTTGCTAGACAGTAATCTTGGAATTTAGGAAAGCCCTCTTAATACCAACGAGAAAGAGTCCTAGAGGGTCACACACTAAGTGTATTCGAGTATCTCACATAGAATAAAGATTATTCCCATACATGGTTTAATAATTATTCAAGGAAGCCTAAATCGTTTTAATGTTGGAGGAAGAATAAAATGAAAACAAGTACACGTCTTGTATTAATGATTACACGCCGTGTAGTTTTTAATGAAAAACAAATTCACGTCGTGTATTTATGATTACACGCCGTGTAGTTTTTTCAGTCAGGATTTTGAGGAAATATCATTTTATTAAATGATATTTATTATAATCAGCATGGGTGCATGTCAAGGAATTGATGATTCAACATGGGGTTTTTAAAATATTTAATTAAATAAATAAAATACCTAACACGTTTATTTATTGTCATAACTCTACAACCTCAAACCCAATTATAAATATCCTCACAACCCCAACTATTTTCCTTAGAATCATTGTGCACAACAATTCTGGAGAATTATCTCAAGACCGAAAGAACTTCGTCCTCCAAGAACGCTCTCAAGACCGAGAGAGATCCACCTCCATCGGATCAAGGCAATCTAAGGAGGACAATGCAAGAAAAGGCTTCTCCACGCTAGCACACGGAGATTCCTTTGGCGACGTCTAGAGATACGTGGTGCACGTGTGGATCACCGCTAGAGGAATTCTGCACTTGGCTTCTGTGACGCAATGACGAATCACAACAGAACGTGATTAGAAATTTCAATGAAGAAATAATTCCATAAATGGTACTTCTTGTACATTAATTAAATTAATTATAATCAACCTGTGATGATCCTTCCTTTATGGTTTCAGTACTTTTCTTCTTTTTTGTCTATTTCTGTGATTTGATATGTGGAGACTAGCATTTATCGTTGTATTGATCCCGAATTGATCATTGCAAATGAAAAAATCTGAGTGGGCATATCCACCCATGCTCTTTCGTTATGCCCGGGACCATCACAAAATAGTACAACCAAATGGGATAAGAAACTATGCTAAACTTGGATGCATGGTTTAACGGGTCAGGTTCCAATCATGCAACAATTCCTAAAATGATTCCAAAATAAATTTTTGAGACACTATGTATAGCGACTCAGATTTTATCCCTGTCAGACTTTGGAATATTTCTACGAATAATTCCAGAGCTAGGCGCAAAGATGGCGTGTGATTCTAAGGCCCGGTGTGCCCAGAATTAATTTTTATAAAACTTTTAAGTATTTTTATTCTATGCACGTGGCGGGGGTGTGATATCTCCTAAACGGTAGTTCGGAACGGGAATCTGAGGGAACGGTTGCGTCTGGAATGTGTTGTTTACCCTAGGCGAGGTGTAAACTTTACGGGCGTGGGCCTGCGGTGGAAAACGCCACCAGGGGCGTTTTCGTAAATAAGTAAAAAAGTTGGTTTACGAGCATCGGCTCGAATAACTTCTGAATGGAGTCTCGGATCGCAAATCGGATTCCTCCATTGAGTTCAGAATGGCGCGTTTATCCTAGGGGTGCCCTTAACTTTGTCTGTGTCGGGCGCGAAGTCGAGGGCGTTGCTTTAACTGGAGGTTTTTAAATAAAAAAAGGAAAATCAATTCATCTCCCTTCCCTCTCCTCCTACGCGTAGCAGACACATGGAAAAACCACCTCTGCACCTCCTCCGTTTCTTCGTCGGATCGAGCCAGAATCGTCCGTTTTCTGTGCCGATCGTCAGCGGATCTAGCTTCAGGGCGTCGCCGGCGTCGTTCTGCATCCAAAGCTTCGGTGTTTCGCCCGCGAGGTAGGCGGTTTGCGTTTTAATCCCCCGATCACATTTTGGCTGTGAATTGCTTCGTTTTGAGGTCGTTGCAGGGAATATCGCGTCCCGGGGGGTCGCTCCGGTGCTTTCGGATCACAAAACAGACCCCCGGGGTACCCCCGACGGTCCGCAGAAGGTCCGCCGGCGTGGCACCAGCGCGGCGGCGCCAGCGGAGCACGGCGGTGCTGTGCACCACGCGGCGGAGGGCCGCTGGCCAAGGCAGGCCGGCGGCGGCGGCCGGTCCAGGTCGGCCGGTCCGGCTCCTTTTTGTCATACGAGGGTTTTTAAACCCCCGTTTCTTACAATCCAGAAGTTTGATTCGCGTGCCGTCTACGGAAACGCAACCCTGACGACGAGGCAAACCCTCCTGTATGGGTTTGAGGGTTAAAAGGTTCGGGATCGTGGCCTAGGAGTTATAAACGTCGTATAAAATAGTCATATTTTATTATTTTATGACTTCGGGCCGTTGTAACTTCTACCCAGAGCATCTGAATGACGTGCTATCAGTGGCGTTGAGTCCCTGATGGGACGAAGGAATTTTTGAGATGGTTTCCGAGTGTTGGGATAGAGTTTGGGGTGCGGGCCCCATAAGGCTGGGTTTTGGTGTTTGTGGAGAAATACAACTTTCGCACCAGGAGTCCGATTTTGACGGATGAATAGTCGATCCTGTGTGCCTTTCTGAGAGGATCACAAAGGTACAATCCGTTCATTGAGTTTCGGAATCGAGGTGTGGGCCCCACCCGAGCTGGCTTCGGTGAATAGTACATTTTTCACCAGGTGTCCGTTTCGGATGATCGAGTAGTCAATTCCGATTGTTTTTCCGAGGGGATCGTCGTGGTATAATCTGCTCGATGGTTTTCGGGATCGTTGTGTGGGCGCCGCATGAGCTAGCTACGGTGAATAAATCCTTTTTCACCGGTGCTCCGTTTCGGGCGAGTAAACAGCCTGCGTGTTTTTCCACGTAGATCGTGATGGTGGACTCAGTTTCGGCCTTGGTGCTACGCAGTGTGGCATCATTGCAGGTCGCTCGGGTTAGCGACGTTTGGACTTGCAGTGGTTGAGGGTACTCCCTTGGTTCGTTCCTACGAGGGTTCGTGCGACATCACAACCTTCGTATAGCTTTGTGATCCTCTCGATGGGATGTTTAATTTGTTAGAGTTGTGGCATACCTCCTGTGGGCCCGAAGCAGGATACTCTAGCATCTTTTCCCTATATCGGGTTTTTGGTATCCTTGTGACCGCTTACCCACGGGCGGTGATCCCCTATCTAGCTGGTTAACCCCATAGCGTTGTGGCATCATTGGGATTATGATCCCCTACGCAGTGGGCAGTACTTAGTAGGGTTGTGATATCATTGGTTATGTGATCCTCTACTCAGCGCGTGGTTTCGGTAGGGTTGTGGCATCTTCGGTTCGATCCCCTACATCACAAGTTATACCAGATAGGGTTCTGTTATCATCGTGACCACCTTTATATGGGCGATGATCCTCTATATGAGTGACGTGCTTCTGTCGAGCACCAGATCGGGTTGTGGTATCCCCCAGCGGATCTTGGGAGTGATCCCCTATCTATGAAATCTACGAATGCTAGATTGGGTTGTAGCATCCCCCAGCGTACCCTGGGAGTGATCCCCTATCTGTGATATCTTCGTCTACCGGAGTGGGTTCTGGTATCCCCTAGCGGACCCTAGGAGCGATCACCTATCTGAGGAGTTTGGTGGTTATGTTGTTTCAACGAGGTTTCCTCAGTGATGCTATCCGACGAGCATGATCTCTCGGGTGAGCGTCTGAGAGGTTTGTGAGAAACCCGATGGAGTGTATCTCTCAGATGAGTGTCATATGGGATGACAGTGATCATGTTGTGTACTCTCCTGGTTGTGGACAGTTGCTGGTGATGAGGTCGGTACCTCTTGTGGCTTGTTGTGTGAGCTGAGTATTTTTGGATTGTTCATGGTGTATGTATGGGCATACACCTGAGCTGAGATGACTAGTTGTGTTTAGACGAGGATGGTCACGAGATGGAGTTTCTCTCTCGTCTGGGTTCCCTCTAGCTGGGATGAGCGGACTATTTCCTTTCAGTTTCTCTCTTTGGTTTTGGGTTTTTGGGGTGCCTACTGAGTATGTTTATACTCACCCATGTACGGGCTTTGCCCGCACATGTTTGTATCTTGTACAGACCACATGCCTTTCGACGGGGTCCTAGGAGGACCCGGAGCAGGCGGAGTTGAGTGAGAGTGACTGACCAGGGTGTTTTTCGATGCGGTGTCAAGGGAGCTTTCTGGCAGTGTTTGTGGCAGCGTCCCCCTTCTTCAGAGCAGGTTGGACGTGCTTTGTAGTTTTATTTTGGTGGGCCCTGTTTTTCCCTTTTGTACTTTTGCTGTTGCACTTTGGTTTGGGATATATTGTACGCATGCATTTACTTTTCAGTTTTCTATATCTCTACACTGTTGCATGGAGGTGTTTGTGGGTGCATGTGTACAGGTAACTTAGGATAATGCCTCCCATGTGTGTGATAGCCTACTCGGTGTTGGACGCCATCCCCTGGCCTATTGGGGGCGGGCTTGGGGAGTCACGGCTTGAGCCCCGTTGGGTCGGGTCATGACATAGTGGTATCAGAGGAGGTTCCACCTTTGGGATCTCAAAGTGTAGCTGTTCTAGCTGTGAGTTTGGTTTGGGTTACATAGCGGCAGTGTTAGGATGTTTCGAGTTTGGATTTTAGTCCAGGGACTCCAGTGTTGGGGCGGCGGCCGACGTATCCATACACGAGGACTCTGATAACCTACCTTTCAACTCGGGACATTCGTACACTAGTCACAAAGAAATAATGGTACATGTATCATGTGGGACTGGGTTTTGGGTTTTTCCTTGTACTTGAGTCAGTTCTCCAGATATACTCTTTGACTGTGATGCGTCTTGAATGTATTTCAGGATGCCTCCATGAAGACAGCCAGCGAGGGTTCCATAGCAGGATTGTGGTGACAATCTGCCCCGTGCAAAGGCTGTGGACCAGGGCGCAGGTTCTGAGGTTGGACCTCCAGGTGGTCCACCAGTTGATCCACCACCTGTCGAGCAGCTGGTTGTACCGGCAGTGCAGGACGAGGTTGCACGCAGGCTGAGTGTGCTGCACGAGTTCTAAAGGCAACGACCTCTGAGGTTCCAGGGTGATCCAGACCCCCAGGCAGCTGATGACTGGCTTGAGGTAGTCACCCGAGTTTTCCGCCTAGTGAGGACACCTCCAGATCCGATGGTGGTCCTAGAGGTGAGCCTTCTCCATGGTTTGGCCAGGCGATGGTGGAGCCTAGTGACGCAGTCCCACGACGAGGAGACGCTCGCGTGGGAAAAGTTTGAGCGTCTCTTCAGGGAAGAGTTATATCCGGTGACGCTGAGGTCAGTGCAGATTCAGGAGCTTCTACAGCTTCGTCAGGAGGGCCTGACTGTGTCGGAGTACTCGGAATGGTTTACGAACCTGTCGCGCTACTCCCTGGATATGGTTCTAGACCCATTCTTTAGGGCCCAGACCTTCGAGCAGGGCCTACGCAGGGACATCTGGGCCGGTGTGGTTTCCTTGTGTCTGCCCACCTATGCTAGAGTTTTGGAGAGAGCTTTGGTGGTGGAGAGCTTTCTGGCCGAGCAGATCCCGCCTGTTAGTGTTGGGCACGCGAGAGCTGAGACTTTGTCAGCCGGATCGGCATCTGGTAGCTGACGACAGACTCTGGGGTCTGGACCTGGCCAATGTTTCAGGAGGTGACCCCAGGATGTAGGATCTGATTCTTAGGGCTCACAGGGCTCACGGGACAGTTTTGGTCAGCCACAGGAGAGGCGGTGTTATGCTTTCGATGGTTGGGGACATCTTGCTAGGGATTGTCCGACCCGACGTGCTGCTGAGAGGGAGCCGGTCGATGGACCGCCTTGGCAGAGGCAGCGTCTCGAGCAAGGAGGTCTGCAGGGCGACGGACGTGGCGGCGGAGCGGGTGTAGCAGGAGGAAGTGGTAGCCAGTATCAATTTCCACCACCCCCACCCCCAGGTGGTCCACACCAAGCTCAAGGAGCTGGTGGCCGAGGGAGAGGACAGCTGCATGCCCTGGAGGCTATTGACCCAGAGGCTCCGCGGATAGATAGAGGTACGCCTTGTGCCCTTTCTACTTTCAGAAGTAGTTTGGTAGACACTATTTAGCGGTACTCTTTCCTTTTTTTTGCTTGTTCGAGTTTTGTTCAGGGCGTTGGTAAGACCCTATGTGGGTGTTGTTCGGCATGCTTCGAATGCGTGAGGAAGAGGGATCCTTCCCCCACCGAGACGCGTTTTTTGTGACGTGATTAAAACCATGCAGGTGAGTCAGTGCCGCCCAAAGCAGATAGTATCGAGTTGTGGTGTATGAGTCCCTCTGACTTATGCATTTGGGTAGGGGTGTTTGTTGGTGAACTCGCTGGGGTGGGAGACCCAGTTGAGAGTCCAGTTGCTTCCCTTGAGTTTAGGGCTTTTCGGGGATGAAAAGTTCTAAGGGGGGGGATATAGAAACTTGGATTTTAGCCCTGTTAGACTTTGGAATATTTATACAAATAATTCCAGAGCTAGGCACGAAGACGGTGTGTGATTCCGAGGCCCGGTGTGCCCGGAATTAATTCTTATAAAAATATTAAGTATTTTTATTCTATGCACGCAGAGGGGTGTAATATCTCCTAAACGGTAGTTTGGAGAGGGAATCTGAGGGAACGATTGCATCCGGAATGTGCCGTTTACCCTAGGCGAGGTGTAAACGTTGCGGGCGCGGGCCTGCGGTGGAAAACGCCACCAGGGGCGTTTTCGTAAATAAGTGAAAAACTTGGTTTACGAGCGTCGGCTCAAATAACTTCTGAATGGAGTCTTGGATCGCAAATCCGAGTATGCCGTTGCGTTCAGAATGGCGCGTTTACCCTAGGGGTGGCCTTAACTTTGTCTGCTCCGGGCGTGAAGTCGGGGGCGTTGCCTTAACTGGAGGTTTTTAAATAAAAAAAAGGAAAATCAATTCCTCTCCCCTCCCTCTCCTCCTACGCGCAGCAGACGCACGGCGAAACCACCTCCGCACCTCCTCTGTTTCTTCTTCGGATCGAGCCAGAATCGTCTGTTTTTTGCGCTGATCATCAGCGGATCTAGCTTCAGGGCGTCACCGGCGTCGTTCTGCATCCAAAGCTTCGGCGTTTTGCCCGTGAGGTAGGCAGTTTGTGTTTTAATCCCCCAATCCTGTTTTGGCTGTGAATCGCTTCGTTTTGAGGTCGTTTCAGGGAAGATCATGTCCTGGGGGTCACTCCGGTGCTTTCGGATCGCAAAAAGGACCACTGGGGTGCCCCCGGCGGTCCGCGGAAGGTTTGTCGGCGCCGGCGGAGCATGGTGGCACTGTGTGCCGCGCAGCGGAGGGCCGCCGGCCAGGGCGGTCCGGCTCCTTTTTGTCATACAGGGGTTTTTAAACCCCCATTTCATACAATCCGGAAGTCGAATTCGCGTGCCGTTTGTGGAGACGCGACCTTGACGACGAGGAGAACCCTCCGGTGTGGGTTTGAGGGTTAAAAGTTTCGGGATCGTGGCCCGGGAGTTAGAAACGTCGTATAAAATAATAATATTTTATTATTTTACGACTTCGAGTCGTTGTAACTTCTACCTGGAGCGTCCGAATGACATGTCGTCAGTGGCGTTGAGTCCGTGATGGTACGACGGACTTTTTGAGATGGTTTCCGAGTGTTGGGATGGAGTTTGGGGTGCGGGCCCCATGAGGACGGGTTTTGGCGTTTGTGGAGAAAGAAACATTCACACCAGTAGTCTGATTTTGACGGATGAATAGTCGATCATGTGTCCCTTTCCGAGAGGATCGCAACGGTGCGATCTGTTCTTTGAGTTTCGGAATCAAGGCGTGGGCCCCACCCAAGCTGGCTTCGGTGAATAGTACCTTTTTCACCGGGTGTCCGTTTCGGACGAGCGAGTAGTCTATTCCACTTTTTTTTCGAGGGGATCACCGTGGTATGATCTGCTCGATGGGTTTCGGGATCATTGTGTGAGCCCTGCATGAGCTAGCTACGGTGAATAGTGCCTTTTTCACCGGTGCTCCGTTTCGGGCGAGTAAACAGCCTATCCTGTGTGTTTTTTCACGTAGATCGCGATGGTGGCCTCAGTTTCGGCCTTGGTGCTACGCAGTGTGGTGTCGTTGCGGGTCGCTCGGGTTAGTGACGTTTGGACCAGCAGTGGTTGAGGGTACTCCCTTGGTTTGTTCCTACGAGGGTTCGTGCGGCATCACAACCTTCGTATAGGTTTGTGATCCTCTCGATGGGATGTTTAATTTGTTAGAGTTGTGGCATCCCTCCGATGGGCCTGGAGCGGGATCTTCTAGCATCTTTTCCCTAGATCGGGTTCTTGGTATCGCTATGACCGCTTACCCATGGGCGGCGATCCCCTATCAAGCTGGTTAACCCCGTAGGGTTGTGGCATCATTGGGATTATGATCCCCTACATGGTGGGCCGTACTTAGTAGGGTTGCGGTATCGTTAGTTATGCGATCCTCTACTCAGCGCGTGGTTTCGGTAGGGTTGTGGCATCGTCGGTTCGATCCCCTATATCCCAAGTTATACCAGATAGGGTTCTGGTATCATCGTGACCACCTTTATATGGGCGATGATCCTCTATCTGAGTGACGTGATTCTTTCGAGTGCCAGATCTGGTTGTGGTATCCCCCAGCGGATCCTGGGAGTGATCACCTATCTATGAAATCTACGAATGCCAAATTGGGTTGTGGTATCCCCCAGCGGACCCTGGGATTGATTCCCTATCTGTGATATTTTTGTATACCGGTGTGGTTTCTGGTATCCCCTAGCAGACCCTAGGAGCGATCACCTATCCGAGGAGTTTGGTGGTTATGTTGTTTCAGCGAGGTTTCCCCAGTGATGCTATCCGACGAGCGTGATCTCTCGGGTGAGCATCTTAGAGGTTTGTGAAAAACCCAATGGAGTGTATCTCTCAGATGAGTGTCATCTGGGATGATAGTGATCGTGTGGTGTACTCTCCTGGTTTTGGACAGTTGCTTGTGATGAGGTCAGTACCTCTTTTGGCTTGTTGTGTGAGCTGAGTATTTTTGGATTGTTCATGGTGTATGTATGGGCATACACCTGAGCTAAGCTGGCTAGTTGTGTTTAGTCGAGGATGGTTATGAGATGGAGTTTCTCTCTCGTCTGGGTTCCCTCTAGATGGGATGATCGGACTGTTTCTTTTTAGTTGCTCTCTTTGGTTTTGGGTTTTTGGGGTGCCTACTGAGTATGTTTATACTCACCCCTGCATGGGCTTTTCCCGCACATGTTTGTGTCTTGTGCAGACCACAGACCTTTCGACGGGGTCCCAGGAGGACCCAGAGTAGGCGGAGCTGAGTGAGCATGACTAACCGGGGTGTTTGCCGGTGCGGTGCCGAGGGAGCTTTCTGGCAGTGTTTGTGGCAGCGTCCCCCTTCTTCAGAGCAGGTTGGACGCGCTTTGTAGTTTTCTTTTGGTGGGCCCTATTTTTCCCTTTTGTACTTTTGTTGTTGCACTCTGGTTTGGGATAGATTGTACGCATGCATTTACTTTTCAGTTTTCTATATCTCTGCACTATTGCATGGAGGTGTTTGTGGGTGTGTGTGTATAGGTACCTTAGGCTAATGCCTCCCATGTGTGTGATAGCCTACTTGGCGCTGGAGGCCTGCCCCTAGCCTATTGGGGGTGGGCTTGGGGAGTCGTGGCTCGAGCCCCGTTGGGTCGGGTCGTGACAATATGGTTTGTCAAGTCATGCAATTTAACCTCATGCTTTTGATTCTTTTTCCAATCTCATCTCAAAACTCTAAGAACAATCATCAAGGCAACTCATACCATGCCAATAATGATAAAAATACAATCACCTAAAATATAAATCAAACAAAAATAATAAAAACCAAAACCAATCTATCCATGGAAACTCAAGGTTCAAGGCATGAAAGAGCTCGCTAGGAACTCCCTGCACCTATCTATCGAGTTCTGACAATCTTATCATCATACTACCATACCACCCAAATAATAAGAGAGTTCTTCCCAAACCTAGGCTCCTATTGAGAACCTAGGATATGATATCATTTGTAACAAACTAACCCAATTTTACCTGCAATGTCACCTGGGTCGGTCTTCCACTTGGCCTGAAGAGCATTCTCGATCCCCACAAGATGGAAACTACTGTCGAGTGTCAATAATATGCACTTGGGAACAAATTCACCCTTGAATAATAATATAAACCAGCAACAGAAACTATTAAGAATCTTGCATGGATCATCTGTACATTGGACGTCCATGCATATCAAGTGAACATATACTAAATAATGAACAAGACAAACATGGAATAATGGAAATAAACAACCAACTCAACTCAACATAAATAAAACATCAATATACATAACAAGGCCAAAATAAAATAAATACAAAAATAACTACAATGGTCGGTCAAAATGGACGATACATCCTCGACCCATAACATAAATAAAACAGCTACCCAAGCTACTACTCGAACATCCCCAAATGAATCACAGTCACTTGCCATAATCACACATCCATCAATAGACCAAGATGAAAATCCAAATGAAATCAAGACTCAGGCACCTGAAAGAAAACAAGAGAGCTGCATACACGCACATACACCTGTGTGCATGTTGGGTTGGAGCGAAACATGTAGGTTCTGGGCATAGTAGAAGCATGTGATGGGTAGTGTCTGTAAGGACCCAACCCCAATTACCCAGAGCCGGTGCATTATTGATTAAATTGGCATAAAAACAAAGAATAATCATCCCAAAGGACCGAGTAGTTTAGTATTATTGGAAACAAGATTCTTACATAAGTTCATCATTACAACTTGAAATGAAAAACAACATAAAAACTCCTTAAACAGCTTCTATAACTCCTAGGTTATTTCAGCATGTCATTAAAAAAAGAATTATTCTTGCCCTATGGAGATGAAACATAATAAAGGGGTGATCTCAAACGCTCAGTGAGGGTAATCAATACAGTGTAAGATAACATAAACATTAGACATGGTGAATAATTGAAAACACATGCCTTTAGAAATAAACTTGAACATAATATGGTAGAAATATGAGTTGAGTAAATATTTCCATAACATAACATAATCATGGGTATTCTACTGGTCGAATAACCACATGAACCATCAATAATATATTCATAATGAGGTAATTCATAATGCGGGACAATATAACCATATCGTCAAGGCCTCGTGCCAAGACCATAAATAATCGTTTTGTCAAGGCCTTGTGCCAAGACTGTAGTTTGTCTCATGAGACCTATCGATGCACCTAGGGGCTATAGAAGGCCCCACCCAACACTTACTATGTCCAATGAATTCCTCATATGAATGGGGATAAACATAATAAACATACACATTCATATTGAAACTAATATATGAAAGGTAAATAGTTTTCCCCGAACATTAATCAAAAACACTAACCATTCAAAGTAAACTAATGAATGGTTTTAAGATAGAACATCAATATACAAGATAATAATAAACCATTAAATTTAATATGGTAGATGATAAAATGGAATAATAATCAAAATAATACATAATAATCAACAATAGTTTTGAAATAGAGGAAGATACTCTTATAAAATCTTTGAGTAATTCTTGAAATAAATACTCTTTTACTTTGAAAACAAGAGTTCTCTTGGAAAAATATTTGTATAAAACCATAAGTGAATTAAGATATTATTTTCATAACAAAATGATTGATTTTTTAGATGTAATGGTTTCCAAAAACAGATTAGATATTTCCCTTGAAAATAGGTAAGAAATTGAGATATTCCCTTGAATTGGGCTTGTATTTCGAAAACAATTTGAAAGATCCTTTTAAAACATGTAACTAACCATAAAATAAATAAGGATTTTGGTTTTTGTACATATATAGAACACTCACATAGAATTTATGATGAGTATATAATAATAAATAATAATTTCATTGAGCTAATTTAGACAATGAAAATAACCTGAATGGAAATGAAAGTTTGGCTGGAAAAACCCTTACCTTAAGTCTGAATGTGTTCCTCTCTTGAACTTAAGGTCCTAGAATATGAAATTATACATATCAATAAATTATTTAAGAACCTAATATACATTTATTTAGTTTATCATAATTCTTTTTAGTTTATATATGTTATTATTTATAAGTTATTATATTGAATTATGTCGTTCTGGAGTGTTTGTTTTCTTGATTTTCATAATCGGTTCACTTGTTTTTAAGTAATGAAGTTCATGTGTAATGTCTGTAAATATCAAGAATTGAAATTACATATTATTTATTAACATCCATAATTTTTAATGGTCATTTCCATAATTTTGTTGCATGGAATGAGGATGAATCATTAGATGACAACCACTTCAATTATTTGGCAGTATTTGGATTGTTATGAACTAGTTTTGTCATATGATTTAATAATATGTACATATATTGGTTACTGGATATTAATTAGGTTCTGATACATGTATTATAGTCTGTTTCAACCATTAAAATGGTTTCATGACCAGTAATTGTTGAACCCTCTGGAATTAAGTGGCTTTATTGTGTTTTGATAATCCCAACCATTCTTTCTTTATATCTTGATTATGATTAATACATTCCAAATATACTTTAATATATGTTGTTTCTTTCATTATGCTTAAATTAAGTCTTTTTAATTATCAGATATATTTTTATTATGACTTAACTCTTTCTGCCAAGTGAATGCTCAAACAGTTTTCAGCTACCGATACAAACGAGCTACTGATATTGAATAGAGCTACTGATATCACCATTATGGATTAGAGCTACCGATATCAAATAGAGCTACTGATATCACCATTATGGATTAGAGCTACCGATATCGAATAGAGCTAACGATACGGAGTTCACCGATACATCAAGTTCACCGGTACTCAAAGATCACTGCTACATCAAAGTCTACCAATACGGTACATCAAGTCTACCGATACAGTTACAGTTACAATCTCACCGGTACTCAATCCTACCGCTACATCGAAGTCGACAGCTACCGATACAGAGCTACCAATATGCTGAAGTCCACCGTTATGCAAATTCTACCGATAGAGAGCTACCGCTACCATTACAAGGCAGAGCCACAACTACCGATAGAGAGTTACCGCTACTGGTAAAGGCAGAGCCACCGCTACTGTTACAAGTCCACCGCTACCGATACATCAAGTCTACCGACAGACAAGTCTACTATTACAAATGTCTACCGATACTCAGACCTACAGACACCCACTGTAACACATGTCTACCGATATCAAGATCTACCATTCCAGAGATAGAACCCGACACTGCTTTAATTTCTTTATCATTATTTAATATAAACAACGGTCATATCAGGTATATTTTAATACACTGACATTTATTTAATGTGTGCTGTTGGATGTCAGGGAACCGTACCTCATACCTGCAAAAAGTAAATCATCTTTTTCCAGAGCATGTGGTTTAACTAAAGGAAGGATGTGCTACTACAAAAGAGTATGAATAGACGAATACAGTGACATACAGACCATAGGGTGTGTGAGACATATAGACAAATACACAGAGAGATACAGATACCACGAGGTGTGCGGGGAGAAAAACCAAGTGTGAATGAAAAGAGACGACAGAACGTACATGAAGAACTCATTACTGCATACCAGTGAAGAGCTGAGAACGAGAACATAACACAAGAGCTTCATCGACTGTCTCTACACCTGGAATTCAAGGAAACAGACGATACTCTGTTTTCCAGACAAAAACCATAAGAGGACTCAGAGAGAATTCTGATCAATCAAAGGAGTCCAGAACTGTACGACAATCACTAGAGCCATTTCTAAACTCTAAATATTTGCTCTGTGATTTATCTTTTTACATATTGAGCAGTGTGTGTTATATACTATATTTTACACACACACTGTCTCCTATACTCTAACTGGAGGATTTGTAAATCCTCACTCACCTCTCTTACATTTTGTATTTCCCACTGGGATAGTGGCAGAGGTCGTGTGTGACCTGGACAGCTGGTTGTTGTTGTTCTTTTTCCCACGAATAACAGTGGTATAGGTCTTGGACCTGGACAGTTGTATACTGTTGTAATCCCCGATCCAGGGTGTGGATCACTTTTATATAAATTTTTGAGAGGACTAAGTCTCATCTTGAGACTGAACCTCTTGGTTATATTTTCTGTGCTATATCTTTCAAAGTTATTCTTTTATTCCGATGCTAATCTCTTTAAAACCAAAACTGTTTTAAAGTCACTTTGATAATTAAATTCGCAAGTTTTTATATCAGTTGTAAATCAGTAAGTTGGTTTCAAAAGTTAATCAACCTTTCTGTTTTGATTAACTGGGAAATAATCAATCCCTTGAGAACCCAACTGAACCCTTACTTTGATATAAATTCACTACAGTTTAATTCAGTATTTTATTTGGGGTTTTTTAAGAAAAAGTTTTTAAAACAGAAATTTTAATTGGAACTCAATTCACCCCCCCTCTTGAGTGTCCACTCTGACCAACATTTGGTATCAGAGGTTGTTTAAAATATTTTGTACTCTGTTTTTCAACTGTGATTTTAGTTGTATTTTAAAGTTCTTAAAATTTCTGTTATTTCTAAATTTTTATGTCTTTAAAATCTTTGCTTATAGTTATATATCATGGATAATAGACTTGAAGGTGTTGCTACCAATAGACCACCATTTTTCAATGGCACTAACTATGCTCAGTGGAAAATCAAGATGAAAATTCATTTAGAGAGCATGGGTTTTGATATTTGGACTGCTATAGAATTAGAATATAAAATTCCTACTACTGTTAGAACTACTTGGAATGAAGCAACTAAGACTGCCTACAATAATAATTGTAAAGCTATGAATTCTTTGTACTGTGCTCTAGGAGATGAGGAATTTAATAGAATATCTACCTGTAAAACTGCTTATGAAATTTGGGATACCTTAGCTGTTTCTCATGAAGGAACAACTAATGTTAAGGAGATGAGATTGAATACCTATACTATTAAGTATGATAATTTTAAAATGAAGCCTGATGAACCCATTTCTGATATGTATCTCAGGTTCAATGAAATTTTCAACACAATGACTTCTCTGGGAAAGGATGTTCCAGCAAAGGAACAAATCATGAGAATTTTGAGATGTCTACCTGAAAGATGGAGAGGAACCTATGTCTCCATTAGATAATCGTGTGACATTGGAGAACTGCTAGTCAAAGAACTAATTGGAAAACTGATGATGTATGAAGAAGAACTCAAAGAAAACAAAGAAGAAGATGATGAACCTAGAAGAAAATCGGTTTCCTTCAAAACTACAACCTCAAAGAATAAGGATAAGGAAATGCTTCAAGCTATCAATGAAATTTCAAGCTGTGAAGACAGTGAGAGTGATTCTGATAGTGATGCTGAGATGGCTCACATTGCTAGAAGGTTTAAGAAATTTTATAGGAAGAATAAGTTTTTCAGAAAGTCCAACTACAGAGGTAAGTATGACAACAAAGGACATTGGAAAAAGGATTGGAAGAAGCCTGATAAATCAGATGAAGTTGTCTGCTATGAGTGCAAAAGGAAGGGACACATAAAAGCAGACTGTCCAAAGCTGAAATACAAGAAGAAGTATGAATACAAGGATAACAAGTATAAGAAAGCCATAAAGGCCACTTGGAGTGCTTCTGAGGACAGTTTTAGTGAATCTGAAGTTTCTTAAACTGAACACAGAAACAAGGCGAACATGTGTTTTATGAAAAACACTTCTGAGGTAACTTCAGAAACTCCTGCTTCTAATTCATATTATTCTGGAGATGATTCTGAATGTGATAACATGTCTAAATCTGAACTATTTGAATATTGTGATATGTTAGAAGAAACTTGTAATGAGCTGAAAGACAAATACAAAGGTTTAAAGAAACAGTATGCTTTAACTGTTAAACATAAATTTGATCTGGATATTGAAGTAGAAAAGAATGCTCAGTTGCTTAAAGATAATACTAAACTAAAATTATCTAATGAGAAACTCAAGAAATACTTAGAGAAATTTACCAATGGTAAAGATACTCTTACTCAAGTGCTAGGTAAGAAAATAGCACCTAGATACACTACTGGTATAGGATACCAACCTGGACAAAGGAAAATTACCCAAACTATATTCATTCCTAAATCTGGACAGAATGTAGCTAGCTCTGGAACTTCATATGCTTCAACTAGTTATATTCATAGTTATGGATCTAATAAGGTTTATCTTTCAAAATCTGTTGATTCTAGAAATTTTATGAGACCCATTAGACAAATATGGGTACCTAAAGTGTTATTGGCTAACCTGTCTAGACCCAAGAAAATCTGGGTACCAAAATCATTTCCTGTTTAAATCTGTTTTGTAGGAAACCTGCTTAAAGAGCTCCTGTAAAATGACATGGTACTTGGACAGCGGATGTTCAAGACATATGTCAGGAGACTTATCATGCTTTAAAAGCTTAGTCAGAGTTGATGGAGGGTTTGTCACGTTTGGTGATAACTCCAAAGGAAAAATCATTGGCTTAGACTAGATTGGTAACACTGACTCAGTATTAATTTCTAAATTTTTATTTGTTGATGGACTTAAATAAAATTTGTTAAGTATTTCTCAGTTATGTGATGATGCTTTTTATGTTAAATTTAAAAATGATTCTTGTAATGTTTTTAATCCTAAAAATGTTTTAGTATTTTCTGCTTTGAGAAATGAAAATGTTTATGTTGTTGATTTAAATTCTTTAGCTAAGCAAAATATTACTTGTTTAAATGATTTTCATAAAGAGCCTTGGCTTTGGCACAAAAGATTAGGACACTGAAATGTGCATTCACTTAGAAAAATTGCTAGTAAGAACTTAGTTAGAGACCTACCCAAATTTGAATTTCCAGCAGACAAAGTTTGCAATCCCTGTCAAAAGGGAAAGCAACATAAAGTTTCTTTTAAATCAAATAAAGAAGTGTCAACTTCTCAACCTCTCGAGTTGGTTCACATGGATTTATTTGGAACTTCTAGATTTTCTAGTTTAAATGGGAAGCACTATGTCTATGTTATTGTAGATGACTTTTCTAGATATACTTGGGTATATTTTCTAGCTCACAAAATTGAAGCCTGTTCTTGCTTTATAAAATACTCCAAGTCTGTAGAAAACCTTAGTGGACTTAAGATTAAAACTCTGAGAAGTGATCATGGCTGTGAGTTTGAAAATCATGAGTTCGAATCCTACTGCTCACACAATGGCTATAGTCACAATTTCTCTGCCCCTAGGACACCTCAACAGAATGGTGTAGTAGAAAGGAGGAATAAAACCCTGCAAGAAATTGCTAGGACTATGCTTAATGGGTATGACCTACCTATTTACTTTTGGGCTGAAGCTGTAAATACAGCTTGTTATGTTATTAATAGAGTCTTGATTAGACCTGTTCTTAAGAGGACCCCTTATGAGTTGTGGAACCATAGGAAACCTAAGGTTAACTACTTCAAAGTTTTTGGTTGCAAAGTCTTTATTCTTAATACTAAAGATAATCTTGACAAGTTTGCATCCAAGAGTGATGAAGGAATTTTACTAGGTTACTCTATTTCTAGTAAAGCCTATAGAGTTTTCAATAAAAGAACCAAATGTGTGGAAGAATCTGTTCACATCAAAGTTGATGAAACTGATCCACATGAACCTAAGACCTCTCTTGAAAATCTTGAAGATGATCTCTCTGGTTTGAACCTTAATGATAAAGACAGTGGACCTGTAGTTAAAACATCCAGTTCTGGAAATTTTCCAGACCCTTCTTCTGTTGAACCTCAACCTGTAGATGAACCTAAAATCTCTATCCCTACCTTTTCAAGACCAACTAGGATTCTAAAGAACCATCCTTTAGATGCTGTTGTAGGAAATCTAGATAGAGGAACACAGACTAGAGCTTCTCTAAGAAATCAGGTTGAACATCAAGCTTTTCTTTCACAGTTAGAACCTAAAAATGTCAATGATGCTATCAATGATGAATTTTGGGTAATGGCTATGCAAGAATAACTAAATCAATTTGAAAGAAAAAAAGTCTGGAAATTAGTAGAAAGACATAAGGACACTATCATCATAGGCACAAAATGGGTGTTTAGAAACAAAGTTGATGAATCTGGAAACATCATTAGAAACAAAGCTAGGCTAGTTGCACAAGGTTACAATCAAGAAGAAGGGATTGACTATGAAGAAACCTTTACACCTGTAGCTAGATTAGAGGCTATTAGGATATTACTTGCCTATGCATCACATCTGAATTTTAAGTTATATCAAATGGATGTGAAAAGTGCTTTTCTAAATGGTTTTGTTGTTGAAGATGTTTTTGTAGAACAACCACCTGGTTTTTCAAATCTTCAATTTCAAAATCATGTTTTTAAACTTTCTAAAGCTTTATATGGTTTAAAACAAGCTCCAAGAGCTTGGTATGAAAGACTTTCAAACTTTCTTATTTCAAAAGGATTTATAAAAGGAATAGCTGATCCCACTCTTTTTATAAAAAGGATTTCAAAAGATGTATTAATAGTACAAATCTATGTTGATGATATTATTTTTGGATCTTCTAAAAATTCTTTATGTACTGATTTTTCAGAAGTTATGAAAAATGAGTTTGAAATGAGCTTAATGGGAGAGCTTCTGTATTTTATTGGTTTTCAAATCTTTCAAACTAAAGATGGTATTATTTTAAATAAAAGTAAATATACTAAATATTTGTTAAAACGTTTTGGTTTGGATAGTATTAAGGAAAGTGATATACCTATGAGTACCACCTATAAATTGGATGTCGATGAATCTGGGAAACCAGTTGATCAAACTAATTATAGAGGTATGATTGGGAGTTTACTTTATCTTACTACTAGTCGACCAGATATTATGTTTAGTGTGTGTATGTGTGCTAAATTTCAAGCTAATCCTAAAGAGTCACACTTACTTGCTGTTAAAAGGATTTTCAAATATCTTAAAAATACTGCTAATTTGGGTTTGTTTTATCCAAAAGAACAATCATTTGATTTAATAAGTTATTCGAATGATGATTTTGCTGGCTGTAAGTTAGATAGGAAGAGCACATCCGGAACATGTCACTTACTTGGAAAATCCCTAGTATCATGGTGTAGTAATAAATAGAACTCAGTTGCATTGTCTACTGCTGAAGCAGAATACATCGCTGCTGGTAGTTGTTGTGCACAGATTCTGTGGATGAAACACACACTACTGGATTATGGATTTTACTTTAAACATGTTTCAATCAACTGTGACAACACTAGTGTGATTAATATCTCTAAGAACCCTGTGTCTCACTCTAGAACTAAACATATTGATGTTAGACACCACTTTTTAAGAGATCATTATCAAAGAGGTGATATAACACTTGAGTTTATAGGCACTGAACTTCAATTAGCTGATATTTTCACTAAGCCTTTAAGTTCAGAAAGATTAATTTTCATTAGACATGAATTAGGAATGATAACTTACCCTTGAAACCGTTAGAGAGACCTCACCCTTATAGAAAAACCTCAGCGTTAGAGAATCCTCACCGTTAGAAAAACCTCACTGTTAGGGAAACCTCACCGTTAGGGAGACCTCATCGTTAGGGAAACCTCACCGTTAGAGAATCCTCACCGTTAGAAAACCTCACCGTTAGAAGACCTCACTGTTAAGAGACTTTACCGGTACATCTCGTGCTGTTTTAAAATTCTGTAAAGCTGAGTCATCAAACTGTTATTTATTTTATTTATGATTTATGTGATTTATGAATCCTAAATGATATTAAAACTCGAACTAGACTCACTCAGTCTCACCGCGAACCTGTCTGCTCGAATTCTCCTAAACCTAAACCTCTCAACCTTCAGAACCCTAGCCTCCAATCCGTAATGGCCCGCGTCAAGAGACCCCAAGTCACAGATGGGAGTGATGAGCCACAAGCGAAATGACAGAAAGTATCGAATGCCAGTGGAAGTGGAAGTGGAAGTGTAGCTCGAAGGAATCCAATAAACCCGCATCTCTCAAGGAGAGAGATTGTTGTTGAAAAAGAAGTATGTGCAGAATGGCTGATGGAAATAAAATCATTAGTTCTTAAGGTTTTACAAGAACAAGGTTGGCTAGAATGCTTCGCGAACAACAACGGACCTTATTATCCAGGACTAGTGAAATATTTCTACGAATTCTTTCTTTTTGAAAAGTATGAAGAAGAAATCAGAATGGTTTCATATGTGAATGGTCAGGAAGTATCTTTTACTTCAGGAGAATGGGCTGAGAACCTAGGAGTCCCTCATGAGAGCGATTTTACTTACTATTCCAAGTCTGTACCTTCGACCAGTGATGTGTTTCAATATGAAGATGCTCTGTTGGAACTCACAGGGAATGGGACCCCTAGAAAGGTGATTGCTACAGAGATGGTAGGAGAAGATAAACTGTTGTTTAAGTTTATTCAGCATGTTGTTAGTCCGAGAAGAGGAGACTTTGCCACTTTGAGATTCCAAGACATATATCTGTTATATTTGGTGAAGCACGGTGTGAGAATCAATCTATGTAGATTGATTATGGTTCAAGTGGAAGAGATGACTAGACCGAAGTCAAAATCAAATGCCTTGTTTTTCTCAAAGCTAATTTATGTGATGCTGAAAGTGAAGGAGATAGCTGGACCTCAGGATGAGCTGGTAGTGGTTAAGGACAACTTTTGTATTACAAGAACTGTCTGTAAATACATGAAAGTCAACTGGAATCCTTGGAAGAAATCATGGGTGAATGATGATGGAAAAATTTATGACAAGTATACTCCTATGGATCATCCTTCTAGACCAAAGGATGTGAGGGATCCTGGTCTTGGACTAGATGAGCCAGAACCAGTCTACAGTGATGATGAAGTTGAGGAGGAAGAGACATCAGTAGAGGAAGGAGGAGACTCAGACTTACCCCTAGTCATGTGCATCAAGTTATTTCTTATGGAGCAGCTAGCCCTCCAAAAGAACTACCAAAAAGAGAAACTGTCTTAAAGGACAATGATACAGAGACTACAGAAGAAGAAGAAGAAGCATGCCAGTATGTTGTCAAGGAAACCTCTGAGGAGGATGAGACAACCGAATCTGATCATAATGTTAATGGAGAAAAAGAGGCTGATGCTGAAGCAGTTGATGAGGAAAATGTTGAAAAAGAGCTTAGTTTGAGTCCTCTAATAGTCAGTACAGTCAGGACAGTGGCTGATCAGGAAGACATAGCAGCAGCACCTGTTAACGAGAGAGTCATTAATGACTTAGAACAAATGGCTATTGAATCTGCTGTGGTTGTAGAGGAAAGTGCAGAATTACCTCAGGAAGAATAGTTGGAAGAAATATCTCAGGATAATGTTCCAAGTGAGGAGGAGAATCTTGGCTCAGTATCAGTGTTATATGACATTGAAGGCTGGACATCAGATCCCGAATATATGATTCTTGGACTTTCTTATGGAGATTCGGATGAGGAAGACCAACCCCAAAAGGAATCAGTTACCTTACCCACTGTGGCTGAAAATGTGGCAACCAAGGAGGACCTTAAGTCTTTAAAAGCTGAATTGATAGAAGAAATAAGAGAATCAGTGGAAGATATGAAGAAAAGTATGGTTGAAGAGATGAAAAGCATGGAGAAATCCCTTGAGTTATCCATTGGATTTAGTGTGTCCAGTACTGTGAAAGAAATGGTGGATGAACTTAAGGTGTTCCACACTCAGATTGAGAGTTCGACAGGAGCTGTATTTTCTCTTAGACAATCAATCGCTTCATTGACTGCTTTGAACAGTTCTCAAACCCAAGTGCACACTGACATTCGGTATATCAAAGAAGTGGTCAAACAGTTTGTGGAAGTTTTTGATGCCTTTAAGAAGTCAGTCAAAGAACATCTAAACAGTCAGGATGCACTTGTTCAGAAGGTAGTTAGTAGTCTGACTCAATCTTTCAAAGAGACAGTGGCCTTCTCAATGAAACCTCTTCGCTCAATATCTCCAGTGTAAACCTTGACCAGATCCGCACTATTGTTCAGGAAGAATTGGCTAAGGCCAGTCTCAGTGGTGCATCAGATACTCATATTCTTGCTACCACTAGGGAAGTTAGTAGTTTTGTTCGTGATCACCTGCGGGCAGCTACTGCTTCTCAAGAGGCAATCAAGAATAAGGTGGATGCTTATTTTGAAAAGGTTTATACCAAGCACCAAATGACAAACCATTTCAAGCTTTTGATGGAGAATATGAAGTTACCTCCAATTACCCAAGCGTTCAGGGAACAAGTTAGTAAGCTCAGGGAGCTTACTCCTGCTTTGGATAAGTTTATAGAAAATAGAGATGATTTTTCATCTGCTATGGAGAGAGGTAGAAGCATCATCATGGATTTCAGGAATCTCTTGTTGCCTTTCCTGCATGTGGATGCTCAGCTAGTTATTATACCACCTGCCCTTCCACCTTCTGCCTCTGGGAGTACTCCTCAACTGACTCCAGTTCAAGCAATCAGGAGCTTGACACCTATGATCACTCAGAGGAGCATAGATTTCAGATCTGGTACTGTATCAGTTGCTGATCCACCAGTGGTTCTTTCAGGAATTCCCAAACCTGCTGACTCTACCTCTGAACCCTCTGCTGATCCCAAGGGAAAGACACCTGTTCAAGAGGATGATTGAGTGCTTCTAGCTCTTTTTTTTTATGGGATTCATTGTATTTTTGTACCTCTCTGATTTTCCCACTGTATCTTTTACTTATCAATCAAATACTTCATTCCTTTCTTCACTATCTATTTTCCTCTGTCTATTTTCTTTCCTAGTCCTTCTCTTTTCTCTAATACCCTCCTTTTTGTTAATCACAAAGGGGGAGAAATTATTGGAAACTTGAGAATGTTGTTCACCTAAGGGGACAAAGGGGGAGAAAATCACTACTTTGGAGGAGAATCCTGTAGTTAAATTGATAGGGGGAGAAATATGAAAATCAAAGAATCTTGCTTGTGCTTTTCTCTGATACTACATTATTTCTTGATATATTCCTATTTTCATATTTTTCCTCTGATACTATTTTATTTTTGATATCAATTGCTGAGATTTTTCCTCTGATACTATTTTATTTTTGATATCAATTGCTGAGATTTTTCCTCTGATACTATACTGTTGATATCATACTTTGATATATTTTGTTTTGTTTTGTTTCCTCTGATATTACTTTATTTTGGCATAAGTTGTGATTATCAAAAAGGGGAAGATTGTTGAACCCTCTGGAATTAAGTGGCTTTATTGTGTTTTGATAATCCCAACCATTCTTTCTTTATATATTGATTATGCTTAATACATTCCAAATATACTTTAATATATGTTGTTGCTTTCATTATGCTTAAATTAAGTCTTTTGAATTATCAGATATATGTTTACTTTGACTTAAATCTTTCTGCCAAGTGAATGCTCAAACAGTTTTCAGCTACCGATACAAACGAGCTACCGATATCGAATAGAGCTACCGATATCACCGTTATGGATTAGAGCTACCGATATCGAATAGAGCTACTGATATCACTGTTATGGATTAGAGCTACTGATATCGAATAGAGCAACTGATACGGAGTTCACCGATACATCAAGTTCACCGGTACTCAAAGATCACCGCTACATCAAAGTCTACAGATACGGTACATCAAGTCTACCGATAGAGTTACAGTTACAAGCTCACCGGTACTCAAGCCTATCGCTACATCGAAGTCGACAGCTACCGATACAGAGCTACCGATATGCTGAAGTCCACCGTTATGCAAAGTCTATCGATAGAGAGCTACCGCTACCATTACAAGGCAGAGCCACAGCTACCAATAGAGAGTTACCGCTACTAGTAAAGGCAGAGCCACCGCTACTGTTACAAGTCCACCGCTACCGATACATCAAGTCTACCGACAGACAAGTCTACCGTTACAAATGTCTACCGATACTCAGACCTACAGACACCCACTGTAACACAAGTCTACAGATATCAAGAGCTACCATTCCAGAGACAGAACCCGACACTGATTTAATTTCTTTATCATTATTTAATCTAACCAATGGTCATATCAGGTATATTTTAATACACTGGCATTTATTTAATGTGTGTTGTTGGATGACAGGGAACCGTACCTCGTACCTGCAAAAAGTAAATCATCTTTTGCCGGAGCACGTGGTTTAACTAAAGGAATGATGTGCTACTACAAAAGAGTATGAATAGACGAATACAGTGACATACAGACCACAGGGTGTGCAAGACATATAGACGAATACACAGAGAGATACAGATACCATGAGGTGTGCTGGGAGAACAACCAAGTGTGAATGCAAAGAGACGACAGAACTTACACGAAGAACTCATTACTGCATACCAGTGAAGAGCTGAGAACGAGAACATAACACAAGAGCTTCATCGACTGTCTGAACACCTGGAAGTCAAGGAAACAGATGATACTCTGTTTTCTAGACAAAAACTAGAAGAGGACTCAGAGCGAATTCTGATCAATCAAAGGAGTCCTGAACTGCACGAAAATCACTAGAGCCATTTCTAAACTCTAAATATTTTCTCTGTGATTTATCTTTTTACATATTGAGAATTGTGTGTTATATGCTGTATTTTACACACACACTGTCTCCTGTACTCTAACTGGAGGATTTGTAAATCCTCACTCACCTCTCTTACATTTTGTATTTCCCACTGGGATAGTGGTAGAGGTCGTGTGTGACCTGGACAGCTGGTTTCTGTTGTTCTTTTTCCCACGAATAACAGTGGTAGAGGTCTTGGACCTGGACAGTTGTATACTGTTGTAATCCCCGATCCAGGGTGTGGATCACTTTTATATAAAGTTTTGAGAGGACTAAGTCTCAGCTTGAGACTGAACCTCTTGGTTATATTTGTTGTGCTATATCTTTCAAAGTTATTCTTTTATTCCACTGCTAATCTCTTTAAAACCAAAACTGTTTTAAAGTCACTTTGATAATTAAATTCGCAAGTTTTTATATCAGTTGTAAATCAGTAAGTTGGTTTCAAAAGTTAATCAACCGTTCTATATTGATTAACTGGGAAATAATCAATCCCTTGAGAACCCAACCGAACCCTTACTTTGATATAAATTCACTACAGTTTAATTCAGTATTTTATTTGGGGGTTTTTAAGACAAAGTTTTTAAAATAGAAATTTTAATTGGAACTCAATTCACCCCCCCCCCCCCTCTAGAGTGTACACTCCAACCAACAGTAATGAAGGAGAAATTGAAGAACGAAACTTCGTTGTCCACGAAGGTTATAAATTGGAACCACATAGACGTTGATTTCATTTATAAAAATTTAAGGGAGGGAGTAAGAATATTGATGATGGTTCTCCCATTCACATGATATTATTCCAGTATATATATGATACTGGATTTTATCATGTTCATTTGGACAGAGGATGTGAGGAGAGAAAAAGAAAAGAGATGATCTTGAAAATAAGAGAAAAGGTGAGAGATCCCTTATGAAAATTCGACAGTCTAACGACGTCGCTTAAAATTTCATAAAATGAAATGATGAGAGAAAAAGGGTACCTCATAATATTGGAATCAAAAGTAAAGTAAGAAGAATACATGAAATCAAACCCCAACATATTATAATGTAAATTCAAAGAGATAACATAAAATAAGTGTCGACTAAAAGAGGAGGGTGAAGGATTCTCTTACCTTGTAGAGTAACTCCTAGAACATGAAGGTTAGGACCTTGAGGCTTAAGGAAACCTTGGGAGGACTCATAGAGAGGTAAAACCACCATAGCTTCAAGGATGAGGGGTTTTAAATGAAACAAAAAGAATGAATTTGTGGGTATTTATAGAAAAATAAATTGAGTTTTTTAATAATTTCAAAGGGACACCTCATTAGTGGTTTTTGCCAAACCATAGGCTTGCCCATGGTTTTAGCCACTTGGGACACCTCATGTCATATGTTATTGTACACAAGTCAACAAGACTTTTATTTTAATTATTATTTCATTATGATGTCATTAAACTACAGAAAACTCAAAACTGTAGTTTTTACTATTCACGAAAAATTCAAGTATTTTAGAAAAATCCCAAAAATTCACCCCTACCATTTTTCGACATGCAGAATTAAAAAATGAAATCCAGTTTTCAAAAATAATTTTCTAAATATTATTAATTTAATTTTTAAATAAAATCATAGTTAATTTGAAAAATAACAATTTTAAGGTATTATTAGTTTTATATCACATTGAAAAATCAATTAAGATCTCATTATATTATTATATTAAAAAAATAAAATAATATCATTATTTACTATTCATAAGGGTCATATTTCTATTTATATTACTATTCATAAGGGTATGTTACTATTCACCAAAAATCAAGTTTGTTCTAACAGACTCCAAATGACTTATTGGTCACAACTCTAGATGACCGTTATTCGAAATTACAAACACAATAGAGGCAAAGTTGTGTTTAATGTCTAGATTATAAAATGCATTCAATATTTATTTTCAAAATCGTGGGGTGTTACATTCTCCCCTCCTTACAAAAATTGTGTCCTCAAAATTTCATTTTACAATCTAGGCCAAAAATAGGTGGGGGTACTTTTCCTTCATTGCTTCTTCCAGTTCCCATGTTTCCTCTTCATACTTATAGTTTTTCCATAGTACCTTGACCAGATGAGTAGTCTTGTAGCGTAGAAATTTGTCTCTACGATCCAAGACTCTCACTAGCTGCTCCTCATAGGAAAGATCGTCCTCTAACTATACCACCTCTAAATAGAGTACATGTGAAGGGTCTGGTATGTACTTCCTTAAGAGGGATACATGAAAGACATCATGTACTTTTGACATGGTAGGTGGAAGTGCCAGTCGATAGGCCACAGCTCCAACTCGATCAAGGATATTTAAGAGGCTGAGATACCTGGGACTTAGCTATCCTTTCTTTCCAAACCTCATGACCTTATTCCATGGAGATATGCGTAGAAATACCAGGTCTCCAACTTTGAATTCAAGGTCTCATCAATGGTTATCCACATAACTCTTCTGTCGACTTTGGGCTGCCTTGATATGTTGCTGAATGTTTTTCACCTTCTCCACCATTTCTTCAACCATTTCAGGTCCTAGCAGCTTACGCTCACCAACTTCATCCCAACACTCTAGTGTTCTGCACCTTTTCCCATAAAGGGATTCATATGGTGCCATTTGGATGCTCGAGTGGAAACTATTGTTGTAGGAGAATTTAACCAGTGGAAGGTGTTGGTCCCATCCCCCTTTGAATTCCATAGAACATTCTCTCTACATGTCTTCTGGTGTCTGAATAGTCCACTTAGATTGGTCATCAGGTTGAGTATGATAGGCCGTACTGAAGTTCAGTTCAGTTCTTAGAGCATGTTGGAGACTTTTCCAGAACTTTGAGGTGAATCTAGGATTACAGTCAGATACAATAGATAGTGGCACTCCATGAAGCCTTACCACTTTTTTGATGTAAATCCGTGCAAGTTGATCCAATGATAAGTCCTCTCGAATCATGATAAAGTGATCTGTCTTTGTAAGATGATCCACAATGACCCATATAGCATTCTTTCCTCTGGATGTCCTTGGAAGTCCAGTGACAAAGTCCATGGTAATGTTCTCCCACTTCCATGTTGGTATGGGCAGTGGTTGCATCATCCCCTTAGACTTTTGCCTCCCAGGCTTCACTTGTTGACATACCAGGCACTTTTATGTATATTCAGCAATCTTCCTTTTCATATTGTCCCACCAAAATATTTCTCAAAGATCTCGATACATCTTTGTGCTAATAGGGTGTATAGAGAAATTAGAGCTATGTGCATCATCTAATAGTTCCCTCTTTAGCTTAGGAATAGAGGGAACACAAAGCCTCTTCCCAAATTTTAAAATGCCACATTCACATACGAAGTCAGTCAACTTCCCATCATTTATAGCATTAATTTTATTTTAAAATTTCACATCATCACCCTGAGAACTTTTTATCCTCTCAAATAAAGAAGGTTTGGAAACTATCTGAAAAAGTAGTGATGTTTTACCTTCCTTGATAATTATCATATCCATGTTTACTAGATCCATGAACAAAGGATCCCTTTCTACTCTCATCTTATTCAGAACTTCATGATCCTTTCTGCTCAAAGCATTTGCTACCTTATTTTCCTTCCCCGGGTGGTAGTGTATTGTGCAATCATAGTCTTTGAGTAGCTCAATCCATATCATTTGTCTCATGTTGAGTTCTTTTTTTGAGAATATATATTTCAAACTCTTATGATCTATATATATCTCACATTTTTCACCATAGAGGTAATGTCTCCAAATCTGCAGAGCAAAGATTACCGCTTCTAACTCAAGATCATGAGATGAATAATTTTTTCATGAATTCTTAACTGTCTAGATGCATAGGAAATCACTCGATCATTCTGCATAAGGACACAACCAAGTCCTTTCTTTGATGCATCACTATAGATAACAAACCCATCATTCCCCTATGGTAGGGTTAGGATCGGAGCATTCACTAACCTCCTCTTCAATTCTTCAAAACATTATTCATAATCCTTTTTCTATATGAACTTAACCCCTTTTCGTGTGAGCTTGGTCATTGGGTTGTCTAAATGAGCGAAGTTTTGAACGAAACGCTGATAATAACCTGCTAAACCAATAAAACTACGTACCTCAGTTACGTTCATTGGAGTGGGCCATTGTTACCCAGCCTTTGTCTTCATAGGATCTATAGATATTCCATCCTTAGAGACAATGTTCCCTTGAAAGGAAACTTATTAGAGACAAAAATCACACTTGCTAAACTTCCCATATAATTTATTTCTTCTATGTGTCTTCAGAATAGTACGCAAGTGATTTTCATGATCTTAATAGCTTTTAGAGTATACCAGGATATCATCAATAAACACCACTACAAATTTATCAAGATAATCCTTGATTACTCTTTTCATTATATCCATGAATACAGATGGTGCGTTAGTTAGTCCAAAAGGCATTACTGTAAATTCATAATGCCCGTACCTGGTTCGAAATGCTGTTTTTGGAATGTCTTCCTTCCTCACAAGCAACTGATGATATCCAAATCGAAGATCAATCTTAGAAAAATATTGGACTCCATGAAGCTGATCAAATAAATCATCAATTCATGGAAGAGGATACGTATTCTGTATTTTAATGGAATTTATTTCTCTATAATCAATGCACAGACTCATGGATCTATCTTTCTTCTTGACAAAGAGGACAGGGGCTCCCCATGGAGAAACTCTAGGGCAAATAAATCATTTATCACTAAATTCCTCTAGTTGTTTTATTAGTTCCACTAACTCCACAGTGGCCATTCTATAATGGATCTTTGATATGGGCCTTGAACCAGGAATTAAGTTAATAGAAAACACAATTTCCCACTTTGGAGGATGTCCAGGTTAATCCTCTGAAAATACGTCAACATATTATTTCACAATAGGTATGTCCTCTAACTATACATTCTTATCCTCACACATATTTATTTCATTCCCTTCCTCCCCAATAATTGAATTCAGTAGATCTACTAGGGGTGGATCTAGATGAGAATCACATGGTGAGGTTTCTGCTCTAAAAATAAGGGATTCTACACCATTCTCGAGAATTGTAACTTCCTTCTTCTTACAATAGATCTTCACATCATAATTTGATATCCAATCCATACCGGTAATTATATCATAGTCTACCATTTTTATAATGATAAGGTTAGCAACTAAAGCACGTTTATGTGTCGCAAGGGGGACTAATCAACATGCCTTTGTTGCAATGATACATCCACTAGGAGTTTTGACTGATAACTCCTTTATTAAATCAAATTGGACATATCTAATTTTCTTGGAAAATTGGGAAGATATAAATAAATGTGATGATCTAGAATCAAATAAAGTATTGGCTAAGTTGGATGAAAAAATCAATGTACCTGCCACCACTTCATTAGAAACTTCAACCTCTACAGTTGTGACTGCATAAGCTTGGCCTTGCTCCCTTGGCCTTCTTTGGGGAACATTTCCCTGACGCTTAGGACATTCATGTGCATAATGTCCCATCTCCCTGCAATTGTAGCACAGAACATTGGTAGTTTTTTTCTTCCCCTTACAATCCCAAGATAGGTGGCCTTTTTCTCCACACTTGTAACAGACTCTCATTCCCTTCAGGAAAGTTCTAGGGTGTTTCTTTCCACAATTACTACATGATGGAAATTCAACTCTTACCTTCTTCCCCATTTCCTTATTTTCTTTCTCATAGTTTTCAGCATCCCTCTTCTTATCTTGCTTTACTTAAAAGTCATAAGACTTAGAGAATTCATTTTCTGTCTTGATAACACTTGAGACTATATCTTCATATGATTCAAATCTTTGGGATACTAAAGCCCTTCAGAGGAATGGCTTTAAACCATCAAATAATCGATCAATTTTTCTCCTTGGATTATGTATGTAGCCCGCAGCATGCCTTTCCAGCCTTGTAAAGTTGGCTTCATACTTGGCAACATTTTCATCCTCCTTTTGCCTCAGATTCAAGAATTGCCTCTCCATATCCGCTCGCTGTTCACGAGGGAAATATTTTTCTAAGAAGGATTCCTTAAAATCCCTCCATTCCATCTCTTATATTTCTTCCTCCTCCTTTGTGTTTTGGATTAAATACCACCACTGATCCGCATCACCCGTTAGACAATAAACTGTCATGACAACCTTCTCTCTTTCATTATATCCCAAAGCGATAAATATCTTCTCAAGGGATCATATTCACTGCTCTGCTACAAATGGGTTTGTAGTCCCATTGAATGATAGAGGTTGTTGTCGCATAAAGCGATCTAACATAGCTCCTCCACATGGTGGATCTAGATGCTCCATACAAGTAAGGTTATTATTCATAACCTGAGTAAGTTGTCCCAGTATAGTTATGAGTTGCTCAGCACCAGAGCCAACATCATTATCTTACATCAGAGGGAAATCCCTACGGGGGACACGTGTGTTCATGCAGTTTCCATTCCTTCCACTAGGTGTCATCTCTAGATAATGGAATGCACTGGATTAGGTTATGAATCATAATGTATAATATTAACTTAACAAAATACTTAGCAAAAAATGAGATCCTACGCATGGATAATCCCATATTTACAAAAATGGTTTCTTTGAGGAAAATTTTACATTTCAATCCTTCATAATGGATTGTAAATAAAATTTGAATTGTCCTCATCATATCTCCCGGGAGTGTCGTAACCTAGAGTGATGCAAGGCCCATTTTCATGCACCAGTTCTCGTTCAAGTCTATCTCAAAGCGGTGTTTTAGGGTTTTACCCCTAGATACATCTGTGTCAGAGCCGCCTCTACCTACTCATATCCAGACAGGGATGTATTGATTGAAAGATCCACTTAATCTATTCCATACCAAAATACTAGGATGTTATTGTATGTATATCCTCAAACACTAACTTAGGGACTCTTCCCTAATTCTATGTTTTCTAAATCTAGTTTCCAAGTATTCTACTAAACTTCCTCTAACACCAACTGTAAGGACCTGACCCTAGTTACCCAGAGTCGGTGCCTTATTGGTTAAATTGGTATACAAATAAGGAATAATCATCCCAAAGGACCTAGTAGTTTAGTATTATTTGAAACAAGATACATACATAAGTTAATCATTGCAACTTTAAATGAAAAACAACATAGAAACTCCTTAGACAACTTCTGTAACTCCTAGGTTATCTCAGCATGTCATTCATAATAGAATTCTTCTTTCTCTGTGGAGATGAAACATAATAAAGGGGTGAGCTCAAATGCTCAGTAAGGGTAAGTAATACAGCGGAAGATAACATAAACATTATACATGGTGAATAATTGAAAACACATACCTTTAGAAATAAACTTGAACATGATATGGTAGAAATATGAGCTGAGTAAATATTTCCATAACATAACATAATAATGGGTATTCTACTAGTTGAATAACCACATGAACCATAAATACTATATTCATAATGATGGAATTCATAATGTGGGACAATATAACCACACCGTCAAGGCCTTTTTCCAATACCATAAATAATTATTTTGTCAAGGCCTTGTGCCAAGACCATAGTTTGTCTCATGAGACCTACCGATGCACCAAGAGGATATAGAGGGCCCCACCCAACACTTACTATGTCCAATGAATTCCTCATATGAATGGGGATAAACATAATAAACATACACATTCATATTGAAACTAATATATGAAATTTAAATAGATTTCCCCAAATATTAAGCAGAAACATTAACCATTCAATGTAAACTGATGAATGGTTTTAAGATAAAAAATCAATAGCCAAAATAATCATAAACCATTAAATTAAATATGGTAGATGATAAAATGGAATACTAATCTAAATAATACATAAGAATCAACAAGAGTGTTGAAATAGAGGAAGATACTCTTATAAAATCTTCGAGTAATTCTTTAAATAAATACTCTTTTACTTTGAAAAGAAGAGTTATTTTGGAAAAATCTTTGTATAAAACCATAATTTAAGTAAGATATTATTTTCATAACAAAATTATTGATTTAGTAGATATAATGGTTTTTAAAAAAATTAGAGATTTCCCTTGAAAATAGGTAAGAAATTGAGATATTCCCTTGAATCGGGCTTGTATTTCGGAAACAATTTGAAAGGTCCTTTTAAAAAATGTAACTAACCATAAAATAAAGAAGGATTATGGTTTGTGTACATATATAAAACACTCACAGAGAATTTATGATGAGTATATAATAATACATAAGAATTTCATTGAGGTAATTTAGACAATGAAAATAACCCGAATGGAAATGGAAGTTTGGGTGGAAAAAACCATTACCTTAAGTCTGAATGTGTTCCTCTCTTGAAATTAAGGTCCTAGAATATGAAATTATACATATCAATAACTTATTTTAGAACCTAATATACATGTATTTATTTTATCATAATTCTGTTTAGTTTATTTAGGTTATTATTTATAAGTTATTATATTGAATTGTGTCGTTCTGGAGTGTTTGTTTTCTTGATTTTCATAATCGGTTAACTTGTTTTTAAGTAATGAAGTGCATGTGGAATGGTTGTAAATCTTCAGAATTTAAATTACATATTATTTATGAACATACATAATTGTTAATGGTCATTTCCATCATTTTTTTACATGGAATGAGGATGAATCATTAGATGACAACCACTTCGATTATTTGGCGGTATTTGGATTGTTATGAACTAGTTTTGTCATATGATTTAATAATATGTACATATACTGGTTCCTGAATATTAATTAGGTTCTGATACATGTATTATAGTCTGGTTAGACCATTAAAATGGTTTCATGACCAGTAATGAAGGAGAAATTGAAGAAAGAAACTTCATCGTCCACGAAGGTTATAAATTGGAACCTCATGGACGTTGATTTCGTTTATAAAAAGAAAAGGGAGGGAGTAAGAATATTGATGATGGTTCTTCCATTCACATGATATTATTCCAGTATATAGATGATATTGTAGTTTATCATGTTCATTTGGACAGAGGATGTGAGGAGATAAAGAAAAGAGATGATCTTGAAAATAAGAGAAAAGGTGAGAGATCCCTTATGAAAATTCGGCAGCCTAACGACATCACTAAAAATTTCATAAAATGAAATGATGAGAGAAAAGGGGTACCTCTTCATATTGAAATCAAAAGGACAGTAAAAAGAATACATAAAATCGAACCCCGGCATATTAAAATTTAAATTCAAAGAGATATCATAAAATAAGTGTCGACTAAAAGAGGAGGGTGAAGGATTCTCTTACCTTGTAGAGTAACTCCTAGAATGTGAAGGTTGAGACCTTGGGGGATTAAGGACACCTTGGGAGGACTCATATAGAGGTAAAACCACTAGATATTCTCGGATGAGGGTTTTGGAATGAAAGAAAATGAATGGATGAGTGGGTATTTATAGAAAAAGAGAGGGAGTTTTTTAATAATTTCAAAGGGACACCACATTAGTGGTTTTTACCAAACCATGGGCTTGCCCATGGTTTTAGCCACTTGGGACACCTCATGTCATATGTTACTTTACAAAATTCAACCAGCCTTTTATTTTAATTGTTATGTCATTATGATGTCATTAAACTACAGAAAACTCAAAACTTTATTTTTTACTATTCATGAAAAATTCAAGTATTTTAGAAAAATCCCAAAAATTCACCCCTACCATATTTTGACATGTAGAATTGAAAAATGAAATCCATTTTTCAGAAATAATTTTCTAAATATTATTAATTTAATTTTTAAATAAAATCATAGTTAATTCTAAAAATAACAATTTTAAGGTATAATTAGTTATATATCACATTGAAAAATCAATTACAATATCATTATCTTATTATCTTAAGAAAATAAAATAATATCATTATTTACTATTCATAAGGGTTGTATCACTATTCATATTGCTATTCATAAGGGTATGTTACTATTCACCAAAAATCAAGTTTGTTTTAACAGACTCCAAATGACTTACTGGTCACAACTCTAGATGATCGTTATTCGAAATTCCAAACACAGTAGAGGAAAAGTTTTGTTTAATGGATAGATTATAAAATTCATTCAATATTTATTTTCAAAATCATGGGGTGTTACAGTTTCCAACTCTGCTTTTTTCCATGATTGATGATTAATCTGAGATTTAACACAACATTGAATGTCATGATCGACATAATTAAATCAAAGAATCGGAGAATAAAAATTACATCAGAACCAGAGGAAGGATCGACACATATTATTTATAATTTATTTAATTAATTAAAGAATTACCTTTGTTGTAATTCTTTTTTCATTGATGAATCAGGCAACAGGTCTATGTTGATGTGTTGTTTCTTTGTAAGAATCAAGTGCAGATTCCCTCTAGTGGTGATCCACACGTGTTTCAAGAATCTCTAGACGTCGCTGAAGGAATATTTGAGATCTAGCACAATAGATCCTTGTGCTTGTGTCGTCCATCTTTGATTTCTTCAAGAACCTCTTACAAAGCATTCTCCTTGATCCGGTGGAGGAGGATTGCTCTCCGTTCTTGGGAGTGTTCTTGGAGAAGCGAGCTCTCTAGGCTTGAGATAATTCTTCAATTATGTTGTGTGCAACCCAAACAAATGAATTTTCTATTGAGAAAATAACATAACTGAGATTATATATTGCTAGGATTAAAATAAAATAATTTCACAAGTGCCCTTAATTGTTTATTTAATCCCAATGAAACCCCATGTCAAATAATAATAACAATATCATTATTTCTCGACATGCGTTTAACTTGCGAATTATAATTAAATATTATTTAATAAAATAATATTTATTATTTATTATTTCTCACAAGACCTAAAATCTCAGTCCTGAATTCCTCCATAATATTTATTAGACCTTGAATAATGTCTATTTATTTATTAAATAAATATCATTGCATTATTCTCCAATAAATAAATAAATATTATATTTACTAAATAGAAAATAAATATTTATATGTGATCAAGAATACATGAATAATTATTAAACCATGTATGGGAATAATATTTATTCAACCTGTTAGATAATAAATAATAATATATTATTTTACTGAGATTCTGGATACACTTAGTGTGTGACCCTCTAGGACTCTTTCTCAGTGGTATTAGGCGAATCATCCTAAAGTCCAAGGTTATCATCTAGCAACATGTCAAGACACCCATAGTGAAATAAGTTGATGTTGTAATAGCATGTCACCTCATATGGATGTTTACTGTATAATATAATCCCTTTATCTCGATATCTCTAATCAAGCAGGTTGCATGTTTGTGCCATCAACCTATTGCTCGATGTCTCTTTCCTTGACCTCCCAAAAATAAAACTTTTCTATAGAACACCATGGTCATGGACTTATTTAGGCTATATCATTTCCATCAAAGGGCCTGAGATATCAACTTCCATTAAAAAAAGGGGTAAATCCTTTCTCACATTATTCATTAATGTAATATTACTCGTGATGCATCCAACGTATCCTACCTCACCACGAACATCTATCGTCTTAGTTTTCATCAACACATCTAAGTTTGTGACTCATAATACTCATTAATAGTAATCTTAAATTCTAAGGATCAATACACATGTCTGAAGATAGGAACATCCAATGACACCAAGTAAATGTGGATTTCCTACTGGCGAGTCTCGTTCTCATAATATCCTACTGAATATTACCAAGGGTGTACACCATGAGAAGGTATAGGAGTCTCCACCCCTGATAGCTAGTATCATTTGTGTCCCTCAAATAATATCATTAATATATAGAACATATATTCATGAATAGTTTCACATAACTTTTGGGTTCTCATCATAGCGAGGAACTATTATGACCTTTTAGTGTGACAGCTACTCTTAGAACACCATCACATACTATGTCATGAAAAAGAACAATTAGGTTGTGATAAGTATTTTATTAATATTAAAAAAAATTAATACATGTTTATCATAAAGTACAAAGAAGTTGGTTTTAGGGCACCAGCTCAAACAGACTCCCAATTACACTAGAGCCAATAGCTAACAACCTTCAGTCTTCTAGCTCTTACATGATAATAATGATTCTACTGAGACATGCCTTTAGTCAAGGGGTCTACCACGTTCTATTATATGGGTAATCTTCTCATTACAACTTCACCCCTCTGATATAAATCCCTCAATAGGTGATACTTCTAGAGTATATGTTTTGTTTGTTAGTGTAACCTTGTCTCTTTTGCAAGAGTTACCAATGTAGTATTATGACAATAAAATGAGATAGGGCCTTTACTGCTAGGTACCACATCAAACTCCTGGACAAAGTTCTGAATCCAAACGACTTCCTTGGCTACATCAGAAGCTACTATATACTCAGAATACAATGTAAAATCAGTAACAATTGGCAGATTTGAACTCTTCCATCTCACAGCTCCTCCGTTGAGACAGAAAACATATCCCAATTGCAACTTCAGATATTTCTGATCTGCCTGAAAACTAGTATCAGTATAACCTATGATGACCAGATCCTCGTCTCCTCCATACACCAGGAACATATCTTTAGTTCTTCTTAGATACATAAGGATATCCTTAACAATAGTCCAATGTTGTTCTCCTGGATCTACTTGATATCTTCCTACTATGCTCAATGCATAGGCAACATCAATTTTAGTACATAACATGTCATGCATGATTGATCTTATCGCAGAGGCGTATGGGATATTACTCATTCTCT
This sequence comes from Viscum album, assembly GCA_963277665.1. Lineage (NCBI taxonomy): Eukaryota > Viridiplantae > Streptophyta > Magnoliopsida > Santalales > Viscaceae > Viscum > Viscum album. The sequence continues at coordinate 2,055,483,105 of OY728123.1, read as the reverse complement.
CTTACTCTTGCTGTTTCTAGGGACACATTTTCTTAAAAAGACGTAAACCATGTGGCACTGGAACCAATCCCCACTTAGATTGTTCCATACTAAATCTCTTTAGTAACTGGTCAATATATGTACTTTGACTTAGTCCAAGCAACCTCTTGTATCTATCATGAATGATCTTGATCCCTAGAATGTAGGTTGTTTCACCTAATTCCTTCATAGAGAAACACTTTTTTAACCAGTCCTTAATAGATTGTAAGACTGGTATGTCGTTCCCAATAAGTAATATGTCATCAACATATACTACTAGGATAACAATCACATTCCCACAAAAATCTCTTGTAAACACATGACTCGCATTTATTATTAATGAAACCGAATTCTTTTATAGATTCATCGAATCGAATGTTCCATGACATGGGTGCTTTCTTTAATCCATAAATGGGTCTATGTAACTTGAAAATATTTTTTGGCATCACCTAGAGTCACAAACCCTTCTGTTTGTGTCATATAGACATCTTCTTGAAGGTTCCCATTAAGTAATTCAATTTTTACATCCATCTTCCAAATATCGTAGTCATGGTAAGTTGTTATAACAAGTAGAATTCTAATGGATTTAAACATGAAAACTAGAGAAAAGGTTTTATTGTAGTCAATTCCTTGACGTTGTTTAAACCCTTTAGCAACTAGTCTTTCTTTATAGGTATTTACTTTACCTTTCATTTCTATTTTCCTCTTTAATACCCTTTTGCATCCAATAGTCTTTACATTATCTGGCGCATCGACCAGAACCCAAACTTGGTTTTGATACATGGAATCCATTTCATAATTCATGGCTTCTTGTCATCTTTCAACTTATGAGCTCTCTACTACCTCCTTGTTGGAGAGAGGTTCATCATTGTCAACCAATAATGAATCACCATCATCGGTAACTAGAAAACCATATATCTCTGGTTCTCTTACCTCTCTTACACTCTTATGCGGTACTTGTTTTTTAGGAACTACTTCTTCTATGGGGACCTATGGAATATGTTCTTGTACCAACTCTTGTGTATATTAAGCATAAACTTCATCAAATTCAATCTTATTCCTACTATCCTTTTTGAGGATGTGCTCCCTCTCAAGAAAGACGATTTGTCTGGCAATATTCACTTTCTTGTCTAAGGGGTTATATAGGTAGTATCCCTTTATTTCCATGAGATACCCTATAAAGATACACTTCATGCCCCGGGGTGCTAGTTTGTTGTCTGAGAAGGCCTTAACAAATGTCTTGCAACCCCGTACACATGTATGCGACAAAATGGATTTTTTTCCACTCCATAACTCTAAGGGAATTCCATTTGCTGCTTTAGTTGGTACTCGGTTTAATGTGTATGTCGTAGTTTGTAATGAATATCCCCAAAAGGATAATGGAAGATCTATATGACTCATCATCGACCTTACAATGTCTAACAAGGTACGGTTCCTCCTTTCACTAACACCATTCCACTATGGTGTATGAGGTGGAGTGAGTTGAGATAGAATCTCAAACTCCCGTAGAAAGTTGATGAACTCTTGGTTAAGATATTCATCACCTCAATCTGATCGAATCTTCTTTATATTCTTACCAAGCTGGTTCTCTAATTCATTCTTGAATTCCTTGAATTTCTCAAAGGACTTAGACTTATACCTCATCAAGTATATATAGCCATATCTACTCAAGTCATCAATAAAAGTTATGAAGTAAGAATATCTACCTCGATCTTCTACTGGAAATGGTCCACACCTATCAATGTGTACCAATCCTAGAAATTCTATGGCCCTTTCACCCTGTCCACCGAATGGTAGTTTGGTCATTTTTTCTTGTAAATAAGTATGACATCTATCAAGTGGTTTTAACTCAGAAGATTCTAAATAATCATCTTGATAGAGCTTTGTCAAATGTTTCTCATTTACGTGACCAAGATGGTGATGTCGCATCTGGGTGTTATATGAGTCGTGTGAACATTATTCATTATCGATTGACAACACTTGGTTTTTTGTAATCTAATACATGATAGTAGTTATTTAAATGTTATATACCATAACATGTGTTTTCCTTATAAAATAAACAACTTTTATTTCAAAATTTAAAAATAAACTCATTTGTATCTAAATATGACACAGAAATTATATTCTTAGTAACTGTAGGTACATGATAACAATATCTTAAAACCAAAATCATTATCATTGGAAATGAAAGGTGATAGTCACCAATGGACAGAGCAGCCAATCTCACACCATTAGCAGCTCGCAGATCCACCTATCCTCTGGAAATCTTCCAAAATCTAATAGGTTTTTATATTTGGATACAGATGTGAGCACCACAAGTTGTATCTAATAACCAATGCATAGAAATGTAAAGATTTCACTTGATAGAAAATGCACATTTAGCTTCCCCTTTCTTCTGGGTGTATTTCCTCTTCCATTGGTCTATCTTTCCACATGAAAAGACATACTTCATCCTTTTCCTTGCCCTGCCTATGGATATTCTTCTTCTTGGAAAGACGGTGCTCAGAATTTTTAGACTGTTTATAAGTCTTAGTCCCATTTTCCTTGTTATTCCTTTTCTTATTCACCATAAGGATCACAGGTTTATCATATCTCATGTCCTTATCCACTTGGAGAATTAAAGTAAGAAGTTCTGAAATACTCTTCTCATTATTGCTCATATTATAATTGAAAATAAAACTGGAAAAGGTCTTAGGTAGTAATGAAAGTATAAGATCTGTACGTAACTCATTTGGGAATTTAATCCCTAAGACATGCATTCAATGTTGTTGGTAATCTTGACTACATGAAGCCTAGGTGGTGCAAACTCTCTAAGCTTAGTTGTGAACAAAGCATTGGAGATCTCATACCTCTCTTGTCTTTCTTTCTCTTGATAGAGATCCCAAAGTTGAGACATCATGCTACAGGAATCCATATCCTCATGTTGCTTCAAAATCTCATTGGACATAGATGATAGCATGAAGCACTGAACATCAATAGCATCATTCAGATGTTTCTCATGGAGAATTAACTCTTCATCACTTTCCCCATTGCTAGGTGCAACTATTAAAGGTTCTTCCAGCACATACAATTTCCTTTCATGGTAAAGGATGACATGTAGGTGCCTTTTCCATTCTTAGAAATTTGTGCCGGTGAGAAGGTTTTCCTTCTCAAGTATGGATCACAATGATATGTTTGAAGTCATTTTAATGTTGTTTCTAAAAAATAAGATAAGTATAATTTTAGTACTTTATTTGATAAAATTTAAATAAATAAATAAATATTATATTTATTAGTCTCCCACTATTTTATCAAAACACAATATCCCTCTCCATTAGCTTCGAAATATATTTTTGCTTGGACATCCTAGTGGAAAGGATCCATATTCTTCTTCCCATTACCCCAACATTGGTTGGTCAAGCAACTTGAATGGTTTTAGGTAGGCATTCCAAATGCCACCTGCATTAACTCACAGTTCCTTGATCCGCTGAGTGGACTCCCCAATCTTGAAATCCTTAAATTGGATTCCCTCAACTTTAACCTCTCAGTTACACTATACTCTATTTTGGAAGCCAACCCTTGATGTGAACCAAGTTGAGTCAACCCAAAACCTCATGTTAGAATTCCATGATAATTGAAAGCACCCCAACTTTGATCAGTTAATCACTTTGAACTATGGTTCGATTTTAACTGAAGTAATAGAAGGTTATACCAACTTAACATTTTATTGGTGTATTTTATCCTTTTATAAATAAATTTACAGTTATTATCTTTATCACGTGCTTATTAATATTAATTGGTATTGCTTAAATAATTAACCATGTCTTAGATAATATTTACATATAAGCTGGTTTATTTCAGTTCTATCTTGCATGCTCATTAATTCATTAATTGTGTGATCGTGACAAGACACTCATAATGAAATAACCATGCAACTGACAGAAATAAAATAATAAAGTGGTATGATCATGAGCTCTTACTAGTGGTTAGTTTATCTAGCGATTTATAAACTAACTGTTGACCTAGAGGAAAAACACCTTAAACCAATTAAGGTTTGTGTTGTAGTTTTCCACCTGTCCACCTATATATCTCTTTGGATTGGTTTCACCTCAGCTCCGAACTTGAACTGCCTCCACTAGTTTGGAAGCTTCATTCATTATATATGTATTTTAGTCACATGTAGGTGAAGGGAAGAGGGGTTTACCTAAAAGAAACCATGGGAACGCATACCCTAGATAATGAAAAGAGATAAGGCACAAAGGTCAACCATTTAATTTAATAATAAATTAAATGAAACCAATCACATAAAAAAGGTCTGATCTAGATCATGATCATCCACATGCATGCAACGATTTATGCATTTAATAAAACTAGCATTCAATTCTTAATCATTCTTATTCAAGATAAATCGAGCTCGAATCAATTAATTATCATATTTAATTAATCAATTATTTTATCTTAATTCTCATCCAAATTTCCTTGAGATTCACATCCATTATAATTTTAAAAAAATTAAATAAATTCATTTAAAATGAACTGTGTACATAAATACACCTTGTAGGCAATGCAGTGAATATTTGTCCTAATCTACCAAACATGTATTATACTCGTATACTTATTTATTCTTTGTGACAAATAGCATACACGAATTATCACGTACTTTCATGATGTGTACTTCATGGATGATTACATGAATTAAATGACTTTTTGGCCATGTGTTATGCTTAAATGCACGTAGAGTAACAACTTGTAATATGAATCATACATGATCTACAGATCTGAACATTACGTGGATTTTAATTGAGCATTTAAATATTTATGTATATTAAAACATATCACATGGCATGTCCTATCTTTAAGACCACACGCAAGTACATGTCTCAAGGTTTACATAGTAAAATAAATAAATTTTAAATCTCTATAACTTGGTAAAAGTACACGGCATGTAGATCTAATCTACAAGGCATGTACATCTCTCACCATCTATCTATGACACACGCATAGGGACTTGGCGTGTAGTATGTGCCTTGGAAAATTTAGAGTGCACAACATGTCCAATGGGCCACACACCATGTGAACTCCGAGTTACACGGGCACCAGTCGGGTAGGTCGTGTATGGAATACACGACCCGTCTGTGACTCAAAGGGACTACACACCATGTACGTGGGCTACATGGAGTGTAGTCTGGCTGACCATGCACCATTAAAATTTGGCCAACACGCAGTGCATTAAGTGTGTAATTAATGCAATAATCAATGCATAATCTTGAATTGATTTCCGAATCAATTTTTATGCATTGAACGTGACTACACAACGTATAACTCCAGTTACACGGTGTGTAGTCTGGTGTTGTCCAGCCAGAAACCTTGTCACCTTCGAATGAGTTCCTCGATTTTATTTTAATCATAAAATTAAATGTCTCGATTAAATCTATGAGAAACGGAGGAAAAAAAGATCTCGCAATTCAGATTAAAATAATGCTTAAACTTGAATTTAAAAAACTAAATTAAAATGCATAAATCACCAATGATATTAAATAATTATAAATAATTATGTGACCACTCTGATACCACTTGTAGGTTTCGAGCGTAGTGAAAGTGAGTGATGGGCGGTGCCCAACTTTGCTTTTTTCCATGATCGATGATTAATCTAAGATTTCACACAACATTGAACATCGTGATCAACGGAATTAAATCAAATAATCATATAATAGAAATTACACTAGAACCAGAGGGAGGATCATCATATATTATTTATAATTAATTTAATTAATTAAAGAATTACCTTTGTTGGAATTATTTCTTTGTTGATGAATCATACAACATATATGTGTTGTTGTTTCATTTCATTGTAGGAATCAAGTGAATATTCCCTCTAGCGGTGATCCACACATGTTCCAAGAATATCTAGATGTCGCCAAATGAATCTTCGGGTGTTAGCATGGCAGATCCTTGTACTTGCATTATCTGCTTTTGATTTTTTCAAGAACTACTTTCAAAACGTTCTCCTTGATCTGGTGGATGAGGATTTTCCTCCGTTCTTGGGAGTGTTCTTAGAGAATGGAGCTCTCTAGGCTTGAGAAAATTCTCTAATTCAATTGTGCACAACCCAAACAAATGATTGTCTATTGAGAAACTAACATAACTGGGTTTATATATCACTAGGGTTAAAATAAAATTATTGCACATGTTCCCTTAATTATTTATTTAATCCTAACAAAACCACATGTCAAATAATAATAATAATATCATTATTTCTCGACATTCACTTAAATTATGAATTATAATTAAATATTATTTAATCAAATAATATTCAGTATTTATTATTTCTCACTAGACCTAAAATATCAGTCCTTCATTCCTCCGTAATATTTATCGGACCTTGAATAATTTATATTTATTTATTAAATAAATATCACTACATTATTCGCCAATAAATAAATAAATATTATATTAACTAAATATAAAATAAATATTTATATGCGATCAAGCATACAGGAATAATTACTAAACCACGTATGAGGATAATATTTATTCAACCTATTAAATAATAAATAATAATATATTATTTAATTGAGATTCTGGATACACTTAGTGTGTGACCCTCTAGGCCTCTTTCTTAGTGGAATTAGGCGAAGCAACCTAAAGTTCAAGGTTAACATCTAGAAACACACCAAAGCACCCATGGAACAAGAAGTTAATATAGCAATGACATGTCACCTCATAAGGGCTCCTAATGTGTAATATAATCCCTTTATCTCGATATCTCAAATCAAGCAGGTTGCATACGGGTGTCATCAACCTATGTGCTCAATTTCTCTTTCTTTGACTTCCCAAAAATAAAACTTGGCTATAGAACACCATGGTCATGAATATATTTAAGTTATATCATTTCTATTAGAGAACAGAAGGGGAAAATCATTTCTCGCATTATTCATTAATACAATATTACTCGTGACACATCCAATGTATCCTACCTCACTGTGAACATATGTCATCGCAGTTTTCGTCAATACATATAAGTGTGCAACTCATAATACTCATTAATAATTTTAAGTCTAAGGATCAATACACACGTATGTAGATAGAAACATCCAATGACACAAGTAAATGTGGATTTCCTACTGAAGGGTTGTGTTCTCATAATATCCTACTAGATATTACCAAGGGTATACACCATGAGAAGGTGCCTCAAAATCCTATGAGTCTCCACCCCTGATAGCCAGTATCATTTGTGTCCCTCAAATGATATCATCCAGCTATAGAAGATATATTCAAGAATAGTGTCGTAGCACTTTTGAGTTCTCATCATAGTAGGGAACTTCTATAACCTTTTATTACGATAGCTACACTTAGGATATTATCACATATTATGTCACGCAGAAGAACAATCATGATGTGATAAGTTGTTTGGTGATATTCAAAGAAATGAATACATGTTTATCATAAAGTACAAAGAAGTTGGTTATGGGGCACCAACTCCAACAAAACATGCCCAGTAGGATTGCACCATAGGGTTTATGTTATTCCCTTTATAAGAAAGTTTATAAATGCTAGTTGGAATATAATATAGAAAAATAGGTTTTCAATTTAAAATGATCACATAAAGGAAACAAACAATATAATTTATCATTTTTTTTAAACCACAAAATAAGACTTTCTAAAAATGAGGCATATTCATTTTAAAATTCATAAGTTTCAAACCCAACATTGAAGAAATGATTTTCTCTAAAATTTACTTCAAACCACAAAATGTGGGATTTTAAAACATCTGAAACAATATCCACTACATTTTCCACTCTTTTCCCAAAAAATTGTTTCCCGGATTCATTTAGAAAATAATAATCACTTCACTTTATAAACCACACTTTCAAAATCATTTTAGAAAAAACTTGAAAGTGAATAAAAACACTATCGAAATCAAATACAACCATCCTAGGCACCAAGCTATCAAGGAGGAAAAAATAAAAGTGCAATAACCAAACAATGGTGTCATGGGATCAAATCAAGGCTAAGAGATACAAGCATGTCATAAAATAGAATCCCCGAAATAATCCCCAATGGGAACTAAGCATCATGGGAAACTCCCTGGGCTCTAACACGAATGGTACAAAAAATGGATCAACGAATCACTCATTGTGCCCCTATGTGATACCAAGACAACTATCCTAGCTTCCCTTTCTCTATTTCCGAACATTATAATAATAACCCTAAGTAAAACACAACTTTCCTAAAGCATTGGCTGGTGTGCGCTCACCAAGCTAGCGTAAAATGCATCCAAACCTTCTACTTAGCTACCTATGATCCCATGATATCAATCAATGGAGGTCAACGAGCAACAAGACACAAGATCGTCACTGTAACAGCTCAAACTTTCATTAAAGAAAATTCCTCTTCATCTAATTAAATGTCTTATTATGCAAAATGGTTATATAAAATATGCACTTCTTTGGTTTTATGATTTTGGATTTTTAAAATACCGTTAAGAATTGTGATCTTTGCTAATATAGTCGTTGAACAGTGATCACGTGATTAGTATAAATATAGGACTTTAACAAATCCAATTTACTCAGACAAAGAAAGCGATGGCCTCATCCAGTAGACTTGCCTCATACAAAGCCCATTTGTCAGAGCTCGGAAAGGAGGTGGCGTCATTGGGCTTCGCTCTTGATCAAGCCCAAGACAAGCTTCAACACATTAAGCTCGAGCGGAACTGCCTACGAGAGAAGAGGAAGTTGATAGAGATTATCACCCGAGCAATGTTATCTGAGCCACCTCAAGAATATTTCACCATCGCACACCTTACCCTTCAGTCTTATGCGGGTGTTATAAGGGGTTATGTAACAAGACCTTAGCACTATGATTATTTGAATTATTTTTTATATATAATAAAGAATATACATTCATTTTATTATTGTTACTTTGTAAATAGTTTTTAAAGCACAAATAGTATTTTTAGTTAATATTTAATTAAGAAATCTATTTTGATGAATTAATGGATTTTTGAATTAAATATTATTTTAATTAAATATTATTATTAAATTACTTTTTATATAATATAAATGACCATATAATTATTATGAATATGATTGTGATTTTTATTAAGGTTTGAAAGTTGTTTTTGTCAAAACCCATGAATTTTTTATAAATATCGGTTATTATTTTAAAAATGGAAATTCACATATTTATAAAATTACTTGGATAAAATTAATATTATTTTTGGAATCAAGATGTCGAAATTATCCAATGGTGATTTTTCATAATTTTCTGAGACAACTGAATTTTTGGGTAAAAATTATATACCGTTTAAATATATAATGTGTTTTATGACATCATAATGACTCAATAGTGATGTAATAAAATACTATAAACATTATGTTTGGACAATATACGTTTTACCATTAAAATAATGTGATTTTAGGTTTTTATTTATTTATTTTATAAAGCCTTAGTGGACCCTCCAAAACTTATAAAACATTTTAACTTTTTAAATTGATTTCCTTGAGAGTGTGACTCGCCTCCACATAAGAAACCCTATTATTTTAAGAATTTAGGTCATGTCCTTATAAAATATTGTTTTCCACTCCCCTTTGGAAAAAAACCATGGGTAAAAACCATAGGCTGGTTTGTGGTTTTGATTAATTTAATGTGTGGTGTCCCAAACCTAAATAATAAAGAATTTACTCTTCTTTCCTATATAAACCCACCCAAACTCCCACTTCCTCTTCACTCAAAGCCTTTGGAGTTTTTCCAACCTATTCCATCCTCTCTCTAGAATCCTCCCAAGGTGCCCCAAGCTCCCAAGAAGCCTCTCTCAAGCCTTTGGGATCTCACTTCCAAGTAAGGGATTCCTTCCTTTCTCATTTTATCAGAGTTTTTTAATATTGTTATGCCCTTTTATTTTCAATTATAAATGTTAGGGTATGATTTCACACCTCCCTCATACTTCCCTCTTTATGTTTGAATGATGAGAGACTCATTTATCTCTCATTAATTCCTCTCATGTACACTTGTTACCATGCCGAAATTTTATAAATAATTTCTCTCTCCTCATTTACATTCAAGAAATTCTTTTGTATTATGAATCCAAATTCCATTACTTATGTTGGGACATGTATATATATGACCCCCTTATTTTCCATTTCATTTAGATATTATGAGACACCCCTTTCTCTCTCATCATCCATTTTTTATGAATTCTTATGCCACGCTGTTATGCTGCCGAAATTGTTTCGCATTTTTTCAAGCCAAAGTCATTGTGTAGTGAATACCATGCCCATTTCTCTATCAAGGGTATTCACCTTTATAAACATTTACTTATTGATTATAGATTTTCATGTATGAATTGCACATTCCTTTATCATGGAATAAATTATGATGAATCCATGTTTTTTGATCCGTGTGGCACACTTATGCATGAAATGAAATGATTAAGAAGGGTGTGCCCTGATAGCGCTCCAATGCATTGGGTAAAGATTAGTATCATGATACGTCGAGTACAATGAGGATTTACTCATGCTAATTCAAGTGTAATGAGGATTTACTCATGCTAATTCAAGTGCAATGAGGGTTTACTCATTCTCCATGTGCAATGATCTATGACTCATGCTAATTTCATGTTAAGTGTTGTTGCCACATTTCCATGTTATGATTATCATGCTATATCTTGCCTTTATGTCCATGTTTCTTTTATACTCTGTTGATATATCTATTGCCTAACATGTTTTGTATTCTTCATGTTATGCCTTTTTTACTCCCTTACTGGGCTTTATAGCTCACCTTTTTCTTAGGCATGTCCTCAGGTTATCTCATGCAATGCTAAGCACGGGAGAATGTAGTGGTTATATAAATGAATTTTTCAATAAAGATGTTGTGTTTCATGTTTTAAGTCATTATGTAATATTTTTAAGCCCCAAATACACTAGAACTATCGATATTCCATGTTGTATCAAGTGAAGAGTTTATGTAATAAATCATGTTTAAGTGTGTAATAAAGAGAAATGTTGTTATAGTTGGTATCAGATGATAGGTTTAGTTATTTTTGGGATTAAGATTAGGAAACCCTTGTGAAAGCCTTAGGGATAAGAATAAGTATAATAAAAACATCCCTAAATTTTGGTGAGTATTGAGTAAGTGGTTTATCAAGCAAATACATCTCTGTCTGGATACGAGCAGGTAGAGGTGGCTCTGACACAGATGTATCTTGGAGTGAAAACTCCGACAATGAGTTTTGGTCTTGACCCCCAGGGTATCCTGGTACACGACAATGAGCTTTTCTACACTCTTGGTTATGACACTCCTGAGGGATATGCTTTGGTAAATTCACAAGCTTAGTATGAACTATTATTAAGGGAATTAAAAAAAATTCCCCTAAGAATATATATTGGGAAGTAGATCATGGATAACATAGATTGAAATATATAGATTCATAAGTTAAGGAAATAAAATCAATTTATAAGTCATCCATTTTTTTGGTCTTTGGATTCCCCTTTATATGTTTAACTCTTTAAGATACTCATCACTAAGTATATATTAGATAGAGTAGAACCAAAATCAAAAAGTGAAAGTTAGGGTTATCTTCTATTATTCTACGCGTTCTTTTATATCCCAAAATTTTAGTAGAACAATCTCAACACCACCACAAATCATGTAAGTAAAGATGTCAGTGAGTAGCATAAGAGCCTCAGCCCAGTTGGTGAGGACTCGCTAGGTGCATCCAAGAGACCCAGGATCAAATCCTGGTGGAGGCATATTTCCGGTACTGTAGCAGCACTGTAGCAGGCACTGTAGCAGGCACTGTTCGGTACTGTAGCAGCCGGAACTATTCATCCATCTGGGCCTTCGGGCCACTGGTTTGGTTCTCGGGTCCTGAAAGGCTTTCGGGCCACCCAAGGCCTTCGGGGCAGTTGATTCTCAAGGCCTTCGGGACACTTTAAGGCCTTAGGGCCACCCCAAGGCCTTTGGGCCACATGAATGCAGGCCCAGACACACTACAAAAAAGGAGCAGCCCCAGAAGAGGATTCAGAGTAGGTACACTCCCCAGATCAGAGTCAAATGGATTGTCAGAAAGAGAGGGTATGGTTATGCCATCGGTACCAGCCTGTGCTTGCACGGGAAGCCTAGCCAGACGGTCATGCAAAGGTGGAGTGCTACTATCAAAGATGCAGATGCTGGGGAGGGGCAGTTCCTTGTAGAAGTCTGGTTGAATTCCCTTAAGACCTTCAGGTCATGTAATCTCTTAAGACTACGGGCCATGTAATCTCTGAGCCTACGGGCCTTGTAATGGTTCCCTCTCATCCCTTGAAAGAGGGGTTATCAAAAATCAATAAAAAAATGAAGTCCTTCGGGCCATTCAGGCAAGATGTCAGTGAGTACAAAAAATGGGGCAATCATCGCATCCCATGAATATAACTCCTCCCTGGTCACAATCTGTGGAGTGAACTTTCCGGAAAACCTCATCATACTCCCTCTGGTGGAATTTTATGCAATTCTCGGCAAGGATTGGCTTTCCTTATATAGAGCCAACATAAATTTCCATGAGGGGAAATCACTCTCCATATGGAGAATCAACCCCCAATTTTGTACAAGTGAAAGGAGGAGGATGAATCTTCCTTAGCACCATCATCTCAAGTGTGGATATTACTACCCTATGAGCATGCATATCTAGTTCAGATGATTGAGTCCAAGGAAGCAACCATCCTTAAAGACATGCCTATTGTGAGGGAATTCGCTGAAGTGTTTCCCGAGGAATTGTCTGGTCTTCCTCCTAGAAGAGATGTTGAATTCTCAATTGACCTTATACCTAGGGCGTTGCCAATATCCAAGACTCCATATAGAATGGTTGTTGTGGAGCTTGAGGATCTAAAGAAACAACTATAGGAGAATCTGGATAAAGGTTTTATACACCCAAGTGTTTCACCATGGGGTGCACTAGTCCTCTTCGTCAAGAAGAAGGATGGTTCAATGCATCTTTGCATTGATTATCGTGAGCTCAACAAAATCACGATAAAGAATAAGTATCTTCTTCCACGAATTGATGACTTGTTCGATCAGCTATGTGGAGCACAATACTTCTCCAAGGTAGATTTGTGGTCGGGATATTATCAAGTAAGGGTGAAGAATAAAGATATCCCCAAGACTGCTTTTCGTACAAGATACAGGCACTATGAATTCATAGTAATGCCTTTCAGACTCACTAATTCTCCAGCAATCTTCATGGATTTGATGAATAGAGTCTTTAGAGATTACCTCGACAAATTTGTGGTAGTCTTTATAGATGATATTATAATATACTCCAAAACCAAGGAGGATCATGAGGAGCATCTAAGAACTGCACTAGAGACCTTGTGAAAGGAGAATCTCTATGAAAAGTACAGTAAGTGTGGGTTCTGGTTGAAGGAGGTCTCATTCTTGGGTCATATCATCACAAGCAATGAGATATATGTGGATCCCTCCAAGACAACTACAATTTAGGGATGGTCAAGACCAACATCGGTAACAGATATCCGTAGCTTCTTAGGGTTAGCTGGATATTATCGCCGATTTGTGAGAAATTTTACACGATTGTCCTACCCTCTTACCAAGATAACTTGGAAGGGAGTAAAGTTTTCTTAGAGTGATGAATTTGAAGAGGGATTCAAGGAGTTAAAAAAGGAGGTTTATCACTGCGCCCATGCTCACATTATCCACAAGTGGAGAACTTTTTGTGGTATTTAATGATGCTTCGAAGAAGGTCCTGGATTGTGTGTTGATGCAGAATGATAAAGTGATAGTCTATGCCTCAGGGCAGCTGAAAATCCATGAGCAAAAATATCTCATGCATGATTTGGAATTGGCGACTGTGATCTTTGCGTTGAAAATATGGCAGCATTATCTCTATGGGGAGAAGTGTGTGATATATATTGATCACAAGAGCCTCAAATATATATTCACACAAAAAGAGCTTAATATGTGCCAACTAAGATGGATAGAACTCATCAAGGATTGTGACTGCTCAATCCACTACCATCCTAGTAAGGAAAACAAGGTGGCAGATGCTCTAAATAGAAAGGATCCTACATCTTTATCAATAATGATAATTGAAAAGGATCCAATCTTCTTAGATTTGAAGAGGATGGACATGGGAATAATTAAGGGAGGAACATCATCAATCCTTTCTCAAATGATTGCTCAATCGTCCCTCATGGAGAAAATAAATGATGCTCAAAGAAAGGATGTGGAAATTCTGAAAAGGGTGGAAGCTATCATAAATGGGAAATCCTCAGAGTTCATGGTTGACAAGGATGGAATTGTGAGATTTGGGTCACGATTATGTGCACCATCCAATCCAGAGATAAAGAAGGAGCTTCTGAATGACGCACATAGCTCAACCTTCTCTATTCACCCGGGGAGCACAAAGATGTATCGAGATCTCCGAGAAAACTTTTGGTGGGACAATATAAAAAGAGAGATTGTTGAATATACATCAAAGTGGCTGGTATGTCGGCAAGTGAAGTCTGAGAGGAAAAAGTCTAAGGGGATGATGCAACCACTACCCATACCAACATGGAAGTGGGATAACATTACCATGGACTTTGTCACTGGACTTTCAAGGACATCCAGAGGAAACAATACTATATGGGTCATTATGGATCGTCTTACGAAGACAGTTCACTTTATCTCGATTCGAGAGGACTTCTCATTAGATCAAATTGCACGGATTTACATCAAAGAAGTGGTAAGGCTGCATGGAGTACCACTATCTATTGTATATGATCGTGATTCGAGATTCACCTCGAAGTTCTGGAAAAGTCTCCAACATGCTCTAAGAACTGAACTGAACTTCAGTACAACCTATCATCCTCAAAATGATGGCCAATCTGAGCAACTATTCAGACACTGGAAGATATGTTAAGATCATGTTCTATGGAATTCAAAGGAGAATGCGACCAACATCTTCCACTGGTTGACTTCTCCTACAATAACAGTTTCCACTCGAGCATTCGAATGGCACCATATGAAGCCCTTTGTGGAAAAAGGTGCAGAGCAGCAGCGTGTTGGGATGAAGTCGGTGAGCTTAAGCTGTTGGGACCTGAAATGGTTGAAGAAATGGTGGAGAAGGTGAAAACCATTCAACAGCATATCAAGGCAGCCCAAAGTCGGTAGAAGAGTTATGCAGATAACCGTTGACGAGACCTTAAGTTCAAAGTTGGAGACATGGTATTTCTATGCATATCTCTATGAAAGAAGATCATGAGGTTTGGAAAGAAAGGGAAGTTAAGTCCTAGGTACATCAACCCCTTCGAGATTCTTGATCATGTCGGGGTTGTGGCCTATCAACTAGAACTTCCACCCACCATAGCCAAAGTACATGATGTCTTTCATGTATCCCTCTTAAGGAAGTACATACCAGACCCTTCACATGTACTCTCTCCAAAGGTAGTACAGTTAGAGGATGATCTTTCTTGCGAGGAGCATCCAGTGAAGATCATAGATCATAGTAAAAAAGTTCTACAAAATAGGACAATGCCCCTCGTGAAAGTGTTGTGGAGAAACCACAAGTTTGAAGAGGCAACGTGGGAATCGGAGGAAGTGATGAAGTAGAGTTACCCGCATCTGTTTTAGTGTGGAAAAAGGAAATTTCGAGGGTGAAATTTCTTAAGGGGGGAAGATTGTAATAGCCCAAACTTTCATTAATGAAACTTCCTCTTGATCTAATTAAATGTCTTATTATGCAAATTTGTTATATAAAATATGCACTTCTTTGGTTTATGATTTTGGTTTTTTAAAATACCATCAAGAATTGTGACTGTTGATAATATAGTCGTTGAACAGTGATCACATGATTAGTATAAATATAGAGCTTTAACAAATCCAATTTACTCAGACAAAAGAAGCGATGGCCTCATCCAGTAGACTTGCCCTGTACGAAGCTCATTTATCGAAGCTCGAAAAAGAGGTGGCGTCATTGGGATTTGCACTTGACCAAACCCAAGCCAAGTTTCAACACGTTAAGCTTGAGCAGAACCACCTACGGGAGAAGTGAAAGTTGATAGAAATTACCACCCGAGCGATGTTATCCGAGCCACCCCAAGAATTTGTCATCATCGCACACCTTACCCTTCGGTCTTATGCGGGTTTTATAAGGGGTTACGTAACAAGACCTTAGCACTATGATTATGTGCATTATGTTTTTATATAATAAAGAATATACATTCATTTTATTATTGTTACTTTGTAAAAAGTTTTTAAATCACAAATAGTGTTTTTAGTTAATATTCAATTAAAAAATCTATTTTGATGAATTAATGTATTTTTGAATAAAAATAAAATTTTAATTAAATATTATTAATAAATTACTTTTTATATAATATAAATGACCATATAATTATTATGAATATGATTGTGATTTTTATTAAGGTTTGAGAGATGTTTTTTTCAAAACACATGAATTTTCGATAAATGTCGGTTTTTATTTTAAAAGTAAAAATTCACGTATTTAGAAAATTATTTGGATAAAATTAATATTATTTTTGGAATTAGGATGTTGAAATTATCCAATTGTTAATTTTTCATAATTTTCTGAGACAGTCAAATTTTTGGGTAAAAATTAAATATCGTTTAAATATAATGTATTTTATGACATCATAATGACTTAATAGTGATGTAATAAAATACTATAAACATTATGTTCAGACAATATATGTTTTACCATTAAAATAATATGATTTTAGGTTGGTTTGATTTATTTTACAAAGCCTTAGTGGACCCACCAAGACTTATAAAACATTTTAGCTTTTTGAATTGATTTTCTTGAGAGTGTGACTCACCTCCACATAAGCAACCCGATTATTTTAAGAAGTTCGGTCATTGGACTTATAAAATAGTTTTTTCCACTCCCCTTTGGAAAAAACCATGGACAAAAATCATGAGCTGGTTTGTGATTTTGATTAGTTTAATGTGTGGTGTCCCAAACCCAAATAATAAAGAATTCACTCTCCTTTCTTATATAAACTCACCCAGGCTCCCACTTTCTCTTCACTCAAAGCCTTTGGAGTTCGTCCAACCTCTTCCCTCCTCTCTCTAGAATCCTCCCAAGGCACCCCAAGCTCCCAAGAATCCTCTCTCAAGCCTCTCCCAAGCCTTTGGGATCTCACTTTCAAGTAACGGATTCCTTCCTTTCTCATTTTATCCAAGTTTCTTAATATTGTTATTCCCTTTTATTTTCAATTATAAATGTTGGGGTATAATTTTTCACCTCCCCCATACTTCCCTCTTTATGTTTGAATGATGAGATATGCATTTCTCTCTCATTAATGTCTCTCATGTACACCTGTTACCATGTCGAAATTCTGTAAGGAATTTCTCTCTCTTCATTTGCATTCAAGCAATTCTTTGGTATTATGAATCCAAATTCCATTACTTATGTTGGGACATGTATCTATATGACCCTCTTACTGTCCATTTCATGTACATATGATGAGACACCCCTTTCTCTCTCATAAACCATTTTTTATGAATTATTATGTCACACTGTTATGCTGCAGAAATTGCACTGCATTTTTTCAAGCCAAAGTCATTGTGTAGTGAATACCATGCTCATTTCTCTATCAAAGGTTTTATGCACATTTACTTATTGATTATAGAGTTTCATGTATGAATTCAACATTCCTTTATCATGGAATAAATGATGATGAATCCATGTTTTCTTATCCATGTGACACACTTATGCATGAAATGAGATGATTAAGAAGGGTGTGCTCTGATAGTGCTCCAATGCATTGGGTAAAAATTAGTATCATGATATGTCAAGTGCAATGAGGATTTACTCATGCTAATTAAAGTGCAATGAGGATTTACTCATGCTAATTCAAGTGCAGTGAGGGTTTACTCATGCTCCTTGTGCAATGAGTCTTGACTCATGCTAATTTCATGTTAAGTGTTGTTGCCACATTTCCATGTTATGATTAACATGTTATATCTTGCCTTTATGTTCATGTTTCTTTTATGCTCCTTTGATATGTCTATCGCCTAACATGTATTGTATTCTTCATGTTATGCCTTGTTTACTCCCTTACTAGGCTTTATAGCTCACCTTTTTCTTATGCATGTCCTCAGGTTATCCCATGCAATGCTAAGTACGAGAGAATGTAGTGGTCATGTAAAGGAAGTTTTCAATAAAGATGTTGCGTTTCATGTTTTAAGTCATTATGTAATGTTCCTAAGCCCCAAAGACACTAGACCTCTCGATCTTCCATGTTGTATCAAGTGAAGAGTTTATGTAATAAATCATGTTTAAGTGTGTAATAAAGAGCAAGGTTGTTATAATCACATGAATCAACAATAATAAAGCACTTTGAAATAAACCTCGTCTCACATCCTGCACCCTTGCAAGAAACAACCTCGTTCATTTCATCTATGCATAAGCATCACATTACAATAGAACAATAGAGAACATACCCCTTGGGGCCACAATTTAGGTCAAGGATAACAAAATAAGGGGCTCAAAAGAGGGCCTGACAATCATAAGGAAATTTACTCATAAAGTGTGGGTCTTTCAAAATGAGCTTGGAATGTCACGCTACTTATCATCATTTAGAACTCACTTAAAACATCCTATAGAAATCATCTGCTTCATCAAAATAACTTGGAAGTGGCCAAAAAGGGCCAACAAGTTTCCAAAAAAAATTAGCACAGGACAAACACGCTCCATTTATCGAACAATTCTTTAGGAAACACGAAACCCTTTACTTGAAAATCAATAGGTGTCAAGCACCTCTTTTAAATCACAAACAAGTGTCAAACACTTCTTTTAAAATCCTTCATTTCATGTAAAAGAGCCTCTCGGGCATCCTTTACAAACACTTGACATGGACTCAAATCATTTTAAAACAATCCTAAGAAACACATTGAAAACCCTTCCAAGCTAAGTGAAGAAAACCATTTGAAAATCATTAACAACCCATCATGATTATGCCCTACACATATAATTTCATATGAAGACGTTTAGAACATTACATGGCATGTATTATAAGAGAACTTGCATAGAATCATCTACCTCTTTCAAGTGCAAACAAATCACAACAAGTCACCATTGACGAAGAAAGAGAATCTGAGCAAAGAGGCGGCAACCACAAGCCCTAAGTAATAAAATCCCCAAGATAACACTCATCTAAACCCCTAATTTCAAGATCCATGGCCATTATGGTTTGTGGGGAAGGAAAATCAAGGTGAAGTGTGGGTGGAGAAGAGGGGAAGAGGTTGAAAGAGGGAAGAGGGAAATTACTTTGGAGAATCACTTGAAATCGATGTAGAAGAAGCAAGGAACCAAGGGAGGGGGGGGCTTCCCTTGGGCTCTCCACATCTGAGCGACACGGGTGGAGGGGGAGAAGAGGGATAAAATGCCCCAAAAATCTGACAAGGATAAAAGGGGAAAACCATAAAAATTAAAAATTTGGACAGGGCACCACCAAAATACATCCTCCTTGGCTTGTGGTGTGGCGCTCCTCGCCAAACAACCTCCACGACACAGCCCCCCAATCTGCATCGTGGAACGCCTCAATCGGGTAGGACCGACCTCTCGAGCACTTGGCCACCACGACGTGGCCTTTTTCATTATGGCTTGGATCCTCTCAATCAAGCAGAACCCAGGTCCCAAACTCTAGGCCTCCAAGGTGCAGTTGTCTCCTACGGCGCAAAGCGCTTCCCCAATGGTCACCAGGGAGCAGCCTTATCCCTACGGTGTGGCAAATTCTCTCTTCCAGAAAATCAACAAAGGCATGGAAGCGGGTTGTGGTATGACCTTCCTCAACCATGGCGCAGCCTTCTGCATTTTAAGCCCGAAGCTCACCGGGACTTCCCAAAACACCCAAAAAACACAAAGCACCTCAAATTTTCAAAAAAACTCAAAAATTAAATAATAAACCACAACAATGACATGAGGGTGTCATATGGATGTTTAAGTTTTCTTCAGTGCAAACTTATTGTCTGGAAGATATGTTCCAATGAACTAAATTGGTTTCTACATCTACCAAAACAGAGCCGTGTTGTGACAGTGTGCAGAGATGAACTCATCGGACAATAGAACTAGAGGCTACATCCATCAGAAAATAGAGGGTTGCATCCAATACAGTTACAACTAAACCCAGAGAACTTGAAATCCGATCGTTGTAGGGGTCGTCTATAAATTAGACCGAGGGCTTCATGGATCAAAACAACAACAAAAAAGTTGATTGTTCATTACGTTTGTCAAAAAAGTTTTTACAAGGGAAGTTGTGCAATCTTCTCGATGCCTTTGATGTTGGGGTCCAGCCCGTATGTGGGTGTTTCCAGATTTGAGATAAGATATGTTTTTGATTTTGAGATATCTTTTATCATATCACACAGATAAGGCAGCATGTGCATCTCATGAGGAGATATATCTTATCTATTTAGATGAGATATGTGTTTGAATCTTAACATGGCAGATATATGGTGATTTGAAGATTTAAGATATTATATTTCATATCTTATCTGTATTTGAAAAAGGAAACAATGAATGATTTAAAAGGGGAAGCTGCTGGTGGTGAACGAGGGAGTTGCTCAAGATGTAGTCCACTGAGAGAAAGAAGGGGCTACCGCGTCAGCGGTAGCTTGTGCGACGTGTCGGTGTTCAACAGGTGTGAAGCAGCAGCAACATGATCAATAATCGGGTCATGTATCGAGAGTCTTCTTGATTGCGGTAATCAAGTAGCGTGTCCTGATTGAAGATCAGTGGTACATCATGATGGCGATATCATTCGAGTATCACAAGCTGGTGCGAGGCTGACGCATGTTCGAGTGAAGATCTTCGAGGTAGTGACGTTTTGTCGACAGAAGGGTGACGTTTCGTCGACAGATTGATCTTCCGATACATGGCGTCAGCGGGATGTTTATCATAGAGATGGCAGAGGCGTATCGGGGTGTGGTTTCACACAGGTTTTCTAGGCACTCTCATTTGTAATTCAAGTTCGGACATTATTTGAATTCTTGTATTCTCTAATTCATAGTGGATATTTGGGAATTGCCCTGTGGTTTTTAATCCTCCGCATCGGAGGGTTTTTCCATGTTAAAAATCATGCGTGCTTATTTATTTATTCTGCACATATCGCTTCTATATTTTCGACAGGTTTCTCACGATATTTTTGGCAAATAATTTTCGGTCCGGAATCGGGATTCTCTCCAACAAGTGGTATCATAGGTGATGGTTTGGGCTTGCAATTTGCGGTGAGAATTTTTTTTTGGAAGCTTCGAAGAGGATCGATGACGCATGTGTGAGGCAGAATAAGTTTTGGAAAACAGGTTGAAGGAGGTGATCCAAATCTTACACCTAATTCTTTTCTTCAGAATATGCGACTGGTGAAAAAAGAATTAAAATTTGAAGATCAAGGTGATGCGCTAGGTGCTTGGGATTTTGAGCAGGGGTGGGGGAAGTTTTTCCTGCAGTTGCTCCAAATTTTGTGGTGATCATGATTTTGAGGGAACCAGATATTGTTGATTCTGGTATTGGAGGTGCAGACATAGGTATTACGAAGACTTCGGCGTTTGAGTTTCTTTTGCAGGGGGAGCAATCAGGTTTCTGCCAGAGCTGCAAAAGGGAGTCGTCATTTTTCTGCAGAGGATGATGGTCGGTGAGATACCAACAAGTTTTTTGGTCCAACTGAGTTTGTTGGATGATATCTCCATTGGCGGGCTGAAGGGGGAGATTGTTGGGGTTCAGCCCGCATGTGGGTGTTTCCAGATTTGAGATAAAATATGTTTTTGATATTGGGATGTCTTTTATCATATCACACATATAAGGCTGCATGTGTATCTCATGGGGAGATATATCTTATCTATTTAGATGAGATATGTGTTTGAATCTTAACATGGCAGATACATGGTGATTTGAAGATTTAAGATATTATATTTCATATCTTATCTGTATTTGAAAAAGGAAACAACGAATGCTTTAAAAGGGGAAGTTGTTGGTGGTGAACGAGGGAGTTGCTCAAGATGTAGTCCACTGAGAGAAAGAAAGGGGCTACCGCGTCGGCGGTAGCTTGTGCGGCGTGTCGGTGTTCAACAGGTGTGAAGCAGCAGCAACGTGATCAATGATCGGGCCATGTATCGAGAGTCTTCTTGATTGCGGTAATCAAGCGGTGTGTCCCGATTGAAGATCAACAGTACATCATGATGACGAGATCATTCGAGTGTCGCAAACTGGTGCGAGGCTGACGCATGTTTGGGTGAAGATCTTCGAGGTAGTGATGTTTCGTCAACGGAAAGTGACGTTTTGTCACAAATTGATCTTCTGATACATGACGTCAACATGATGTTTATCAGAGAGATGGCAAAGGCATATCGAAGTGTGGTTTTACACAGATTTTCTACGCGCTCTCATTTGTAATTCAAGTTCGGGCATTACTTGAATTCTTGTATTCTCTGATTCATAGTGGATATTTAGGAATTACCCTGTGATTTTTAATCCTCCGCATCAGAAGGTTTTTCCACATTAAAAATTCTGTGTGCTAATTTATTTATTCTGCACGTACCGCTTCTATATTTTCGACGGGTTTCTCACGATATTTTTGACAAGCAATTTTCGATCCAAAATCGGGATTCTCTCCAACATTTGAGTGATCGCGTTTGTAGACTTTTTGTTTGTGCCAAGAACTCTGTCTAACGAGGCTTTTATTCTTAGCCTCATGATCGACAAGCTTTCAAGGCTAAAAGTTGTTTTATCTAAGTCATCGTGTTCGATGAAGTTCTGGTGCGGACTTGCCACCTATCATTTAATCGAAGAGGTACTCGAGGGTGAATGACTTGTGTCCGACATTACAACAAAGAGGTTCCTGATATGGAATCTGCGGTCGACAAGCTTAGTTGAAGAAGTCTATGCAGAAACTTCATATCTTCTGAAAAGTCTAAGAAATTCCATATGTAGAATTGAGATACCTAGGAATGTCTGCTTGGATAAAAACGATGGCTTCGGGTGAATTGGAAGTAAATTGATAATAATCTCCTATTTGGAATTGTCATTCGATACTTCAAGCATTGTTTTTACATTGCATTATTTTCATTTTAATATTTCGTGTGCTTATTGCTTTTATCAGACTTTAATTTCCCATTGGTTTATGATACTCATCAGTTGAGTTTTTGACTTCCTATTGATTTAATTTCCGCTGCCTCCACATTGTGTGTACCTTGATAGTGGATCGAAAACTGTATTGCCCAATCAACCTAATTACACAAGTGGGGGGGAAATTGCTAATCACGAACTACAATTCACCCCACAATTGTAGTATCATATCATACACGTTAACCACCAATACCAAGACTCTATCTCACCTCCATTATGGTCGAGTCCACCATTGCTCGAATGATGTTGATCAATTCACTGTTGTTGTTGTTGTCGTCATCATCCTCCAGGTTCCACAAACCAGAGCTTCCCCGCGAGCAAGACAAACATCAAGATCCCTCTTCACATACACCAGGAACTGAGGCAGTAACAAGAGCTCAACAGAGCACCAGAACTCGATCTCACCATACCAAGACTCGATCTCACCTCCATTATGGTGGAGTCCACCATTGCTAGAATGATGTTGATCAATTCACTGTTGTCGTTGTTGTCGTCATCATCCTCCAGGTTCATGCGCCACCAACCAGAGCTTAACATCAAGATCCCTCTTCACATACACCAGGAACTGAGGTAGTAACAGGAGCTCAACAGAGCACCAGAACTAACACCAAGGACAAACATACCCTCCCTTTCTCCGTCCACCTCTCTCTCTCCATTGTCAAGGAAACGAAGCAACAACTTCTCCTTTTCATGAATAAGAATCGCTTTCGCTGAATAAGAATCGCCGGCTCTACTCTCCGTATTCTCTCTCAAACACCACACTGAGCACCAAAATGAATTGCCATCCCCAAAATCCAAAAAGGCATAAGGACATCAAGGAGTCGAGGCAGGTCAGCCGCCAGTACAGAGGCCGTTATCAATGAGCCGTTATCAATAGAAGCATCACCAAGCAGCCCACTAGAGTGGATAGGCAGACATGCAAAGGGTCGCAGTTGGCCAACAAGGGAACAGACAAAATCCAACCAGGATATCTCACTGAAAACACATGAAACAAACCAAGGAGCTATCACAGCCACATGGTCAAGCTAATCAATGGTTGTTAACAAAACTGAGTGAAAAACATGGATCCAAGATAAGCAGAAAAAAAGGACGGGGACAAGGACAAGCCCGCAAGTCCACAAGGAATGTAAACCCAGCCAACATATAAACAGCCCTTCACATTTATTCAACCTTTTAAAATCAGATTAAACATGCCAATATATCCATCTGCATAAAATCAAAAATACCATTTAATTTACAATAACAGTGAATTAAAAATTCAGTGTCGCGCTTTATCTTGTTCGTTATCTGGGGTGGGGTTGTCCACTAGAGCCGGTCATGACAAATCCACGACAGGCTAAACTAAGTTTAATAAACAGAATCACTCACAGAAAATGACTCATATTAGCTCAGCTGGACAACACAACAATGATCATTTTACTTGCAAGAACAACCATTTTCTGTGGATCAACAGATTTCATGAGCAACAGCTGCCATTTCAAACAGATGTCCCAGTCTCCTTGGTACCATCTGAAACCGGTTTTGATTAAAAAATAACATGACGAAGGAGAAGCAATGAAGCATAATTACAAGTTATCATACCTGAATTCATGTCAACAAAAGAGTAGTCACCACACCTGCAATCTGCGTTACGCAACTACTGCGTTTCCCACAGGATTTGCTCGTCAAGTTTGCCTAGCTTTTCGTTATCAAGCCGCTTCCATGTCCTGATTCTTTCCACGCCCAACCACTCGTTTTCCCCCTTCTCAAGCTCAGCCAATATGATCCTTGCCCTCCGATGCCACCCTGGCCTGCCATAGCCATGGTACCCAAAGCCTCCACCATAACAAAACCATATGCCCTCAATATTCCCACAGAAGTCATTTGCATGATCATGGCCCATGAACACAGCCTTCACAACTCCCATGGAACAAAATATTTTTAAGACTCCGGAATTAACAAATGAACAAGCTACAGCTTCCTGAAACTGGCCTACAAATTTCTGACTGTACAATTGCCTGACTTCTGGAATGGGGATGTGAAAAAAGGCCAACGCAGGAGGGGGAATAACTTCTGAAGAATGACTTGAATGCTTTCTTTTTTCCTTTAGGACCTGCAACGTGTTAATAGAATCTAAAACCGTATAATCATCCTCCATAACTGTCAAAAGAGTAAACTTGTTTAACAATATAACACGGAATTAGAAGTTAAGACAACAAAATATCATCAGCGCTGCCCTATTCAGTCATACCTCAAAGTTTTGAGAAATACTCTGAACCCATCGAAGCTGAGACTCCTTAATCCATCCATAGGTTGGAATGCCATTAACAATAGACCTATCCCCGCTATCCAGAAAAAACAGATTGAGGACACTGGTGTTAGCCAAATGGGAACCACAAGCACCATATACACTGACATCATAATTCCCAAATCCATCTATGCATGTCGAGAGATGTTGTCCTTTTGAAGGATTGCAAGAATCTGCATCAGACGGATTTGTCCGTGAGACAGAATAATCCATAAGGGATATTAGGCTCATCAACTCTTCACGGGTCATTGTTGATTCATGGTCATGGTTACCCAATATTGCAGCCCACGGGATTTGAGATTTGATAACAGGGCCAAAAGCTCCAAAAAGCGATTCAGCGGCATCCGAAGTGCTTGCTCCAAATATATTGTCCCCTGTATCAAAATAAGATAGAACTTCACGTTTTAACTTGACATTAAACAGTAACATAGATGCTTAAAATTTACAAGCCGGTCGAAGGATGGAATCAACCCGATGGAAACGGGATACAGCAGAAAATTTTTCCATGACATACTTTACCAGTAAAAGCAACAAGATCAGGCTTTTCGGCCTCGATCACTTTATGCAAGAACTGGGTCGTGTTCTGATCGGAACAGTAATCAAACTCAGAAGGAAAAACATCTCGGCATCGAGTAATCAATCCATTTGCATAATGCATATCTGCTACCTGGTAACGCTTGAAAACGAAACAAAAGGTAAGTTCACTGTGAGAAATAGAAAGGAAAAAATAAGGAGAAGCGGAGGCCAGGAACCTGGAGAATCTTGAAGGTTCCATCAGAGCCGAAACGAAGTGGAAGACCAGGTTTTTTCTTGATGGAAATAGGTTGTCGGCCTATAATTAATCTTGTGGCAATTAGGGTTTGGATAAGGCAAACCGTTCCCGCTAAAGACGCCAGATAGAGAAGGGAAATCAACCACTTCTTGCGTGGACTGCGTGAATCCATTACCAATCGGCTGTGGGCTGTGATTTGAAGATACCAGGAGCGAAGCCAAAAGTTAAAGCTCCAGCAAATTACATGATCGGGGAAGGAAAGGATGACCATCGACTTTATCTTTATCGGCCGATGGAAAGTATATGTAACTGAGAATATACGCATATTTACTTCCTAAAAAATATTTCCTGACACTTTACCTCACGACATGTCCCTCCCTCCAAACTCAAACCCCCACCACGAGCTGTGGAGTTTTAAATTAAATTTTATAATAAACCATGCACTAAAATGTAAAATAGTAAATCAGACAAATTCAGCCAAAATATCATTACTGTTGTGGGTGATGTTGTTATTCATAGCATAGCATCCATGTTAACACTCAAATTGTTGGGTGTAAACTCAATCTTGCAACGAATTCCACAATGAGTGATGAGTGATATATAAGTTCGGGTGAGTTGCTTCTTCTGTAATCAATTGGTTTTAGGATAAAACATCAAAATGACTTACATGTTGGGCCTAGAAGGACAAGACTAATGAGAAACCCCCCCGACAAGTGGTATCAAAGTCATGATATAACTCAGATGTGATGTGGGTGGCAGATCCCCAAGCCTATTTGAGAACGATAGTGGCGGCTCGGGTTGGAGCATGTGGATCTATGGTGGTGTCTTGTGTCAAATGTCTGCCTACTAGCGGTGAATAAAGAGAGAAACGACGGTGCAAGTGCAAAATGATTTAGCCCATTATAGGCTATATTTTAAGTTCATACAACTTTGACCAATAGTGTAGGTAGTTTAAGGTCATGACACACATGGACCCAATATGGAGGATGATACACAAGAGACTAATTACGACACCCAAGGTTAAGAGTACCCCAACATCCTCTCGAGCGGGAGATGATAATGTTGTAAATAATGGATCAGGGATCTTAGGTCATGAGTAATAATATAAGACAATCATACCGGGAGTTGTTCATATCACACTGAGGTGTTGAGTTCTTCCACAGTGATGTTAGGGCTCACAAGGATCAAAATGTCCTTTTTGTAGAGTGACACATTTGGTCGATGACTATTGGTGCATATGCAAGAGCCATAGTCAAGAAAAGGGTCCCTTTAAGATGGTTATCTTTTCCAAGCGCCATGGAAGATTTATGGCAACTTGAGGTTCTTGAGACACGAAGTATGATTTATGGATGGAGGCCCTTAAAAGGTGATAAAAGCACCCCGTACTTTGGTTTACTGGGGTAAGGCCCTTGTGATCCTCTGATAGGGGATGACAAATGGGTAATGGCCTACACAGTTTATCATCACATAGTGGGGATGTTTTCCATTCAGTTAAACATCATGTGGTAAGGACATATTCTGTGCAGTTTATTGTCATAAGGTAAGGACATTTTGATGTGTAGTTTTAATGTCATGTTACCATGACGTTTGCCTTATAGTTTAATGTCATGAGATGAGGAGGTACTTCCGTGAAGTTAATTTCATGAAGTAAGGATATTTTCCATGCATTTTAATTTCATGTGGTAAGGGCGTGGGAACTGACATGAAAAATTTGTGCACAAAATATTATGTACACAAGAAAACCGTACGCAGGTCTGGTTCATACATAGGTAAAATGACCTTGTGTGACTCAATCTATGTGCAGTTGGGGTGCATTTTTTTCAGTTGTTGCAGATAGGCCTAGGATTGAAGATCCGGATGTCAATATATATCCTGTGATGATAGGAATCAAGCCACAAATAGTTCTTGAATGAGAAACTCTCTATATAGGTCTGACCCGTACGCAAAGGTGGGAATTGTTTTCATTGATTTTTGTAGATGAGACTAGGATTGGAGATCCAGGAATCACTACATATCCTATGATTATAGGAATAAATCCACACTTATTTCTTGAGGAACTATGCAATTTAACATCATGTGGTAAGGACGTGGGCTTCCCGATGTGAAAAGGGGAATCATGGCTGGACCCAAGGATTGAAATCCCGGCATCACTCTGTATCATATGGTAATAGGAATCAATCCATACGTAGTTCTTGAAATTCCATATTATTTAACATCATGCGGTGAGGATGAAGATGAACTGATGTGAAATAACGGAAATGTTGCGGTTGGACCCATGGGTGGATGTCCGGGGATCACTGTATACCTCATGAAAATGATAATCAAGACACATGTAGTTCTTAGAGAATAACCTCCCTATACAAGTTTGGCATACATGTAGAGAGGGGGAATTTTTATACTTGTCGTGACTGGACCCAGGATTGAAGAGTTGGGCGTCGCTACGTATCATTCAATGTTAAGAATCAAGTCACACGTAGTTATTGAATGTAGGTGTGGTAGGAGACCGACAATAGTACCGGTGGTCCTCTCGGGTGAGCTCTATATAAATATACAGTTTTATGTCATGCAAGGGGCATTAATTGTACAATTTAACATCATGCGGTGAGGACTCATGGTATGCCTTTTATGGTCTTGAACCCAGGACCATGATGATCCTATCATAATCTTATAATCATTTTTTATGTAGGGAATCCCTTGATGAAACTCCTAAGCTCACATGGGCTACGCTCGATGTGAGAAACAAGGAATGATAAGGGATCCTCTCACTATGCAGAGGAAAGTAAGAATATGATAGGGGTATTTTTCATCATGTGGCACTGGACTAAGATATGGGATCGAGGCATCCCTATGTATCTCATTAAAAATAAGAATCAAGTTGTACGTAGTTCAAGGAAAACCCATATAGTTTAATGTCGTATGGGAAGGACATTATTCATGTAGTTTAGCATCTTGTAGTAAGGACATGGATCACCCAATGTGAAGGAAAAGGAAGATTGTGGCTAGGCCCAAAACCAGAGGTTTGGGCGTCACTACGTATCCTGAAATGGAAAGAATCAAGCCACATGTAGTTCTTAAGAAACTGTACAGTTTAACATCATGCAGTAAGGATGTGAGCCGTTTAGTTTATTGTCATGCGGTAAGGAAGAGCTTGTACAGTTTAATGTTGTGTAACCAAGATGAATTGGTGAGACTTACACTGATGTGGATGCCCATAGCTGACAACAATGAAAAGTATTTCTTGAGAAACCTCACATTTTTTGGTGGCATGACACACTCCCCATCCATGGTGTCTAATGATTAGGCTCCATTATGATAGGCCTTATATATGAAATAGGGCCCTTCCCACTTGGGTTATAGTTTCAGAGGATTCTTCCCTGGTATCATTGGGGTCTTGAGGGACATCACCCACGCTTCTTATAGGAATGAATGAAGGAAAACCTTCTTATTAAATGCTCATGCGATTCGATTCTAATAGACCTCCAGGTTGTCCAATGTGTGCAACCTGATCTCATTGAGTCGCTCCAATTCATCCATCCACTTTCTTGATTTCTCATCATCTGAGATTTTTCTACAAATGGTTATTCAGAGTGAAGGTAGTTGGACCTCTATGGATAACACTACCTCAGTCCCATACACCAGTGAGTATGGAATTGCTTGTGTGGAAGTATGCGTGGTGGTATGGTAATCCCATAGAGCATGGAGGAGCTTGTTCAGCTAGGACTTTTTATCCTTATTCACCATATTATAGAGTATATTTGATAGAGTCTTATTCAAGGCTTCTATTTGTCCATTTTCCGCTACATGATAGTGATACATGTGATTGGACTTGATATTTGGAGAATCGTTTCACCGAAGGTATGTTATTAGTGTCCCAAATTGTTTTTACCCTAACAAGTATAATACCTGTAAGGGGTCAATCCACAGGAAAAAAGAAGTAATTTTTATCTTGCTTAACTTAGTTTGTATTTTTGTTTTAATGAAGTCTGTTGTATTTAAAGTCAATTTTTTATGTTTGGATGAAAATAATAATTAGATTTAAGTTTCTTTAATAAATTTCTTAATGAATAAAGGTAAATACGGGAAAATTGGTTTTGATGCAAATAAGGAGAGAAATGTGTTGGGGTTATGGATTTATGAGAAGTTGATTATTAAATCAAATTGCTTATGAGGTTGTGTTCTTCATAATAACCCAACACTCTGGATTTTAATTTGTAACAAAGTTTCCATGGTTCGGTAAACTTATATTTAAATCTGAAGAAGCTAACTCCTTGATCTGGCAGTTAGTGTTTCGCAGTTCTTTATTTGTCTTAGTCCATTTTTTGAGTCAACGAATATTTCCAATGATCATGAAAATATTCATTGTTATTATTCTTTTGAATCACTGAAAATTCTTCCCTTAGTCTGGTTCAGAATTTTCAGTGATAACATGAAGTGATTTAAGAAGAATAAGAAGAAGTTATTAGAACAAACACATTCATAGAAACTAATCTAAATTACAATTCTCACATATCCCACAACCCCAAAACACTGGGTATTTAGTTACACATAAAGGTAAAGATAAGCAAAAAACACTCGATACTTGATTTGATCATTGCTTGAAACTTCAAGGAGGGAGTGACTCTTGGGTAGAATGGTAGAATGGCGAAGTAGAAGGATGGTGGTAGAATGGCAGCATAGATTCTTTCCTTCAGACCTTCAACCCTTTCTCTCAACCCCTTATCTCCTCCTTGAACTAGAGGCCAACGCCTTTATTTATAGAAAATAGAACTACATGATGTGTGGCAAAAGTACACGGCGTGTACTTTGGTCAACGCGCTTTTGTCCTTATTTTCTTCGTTGGTAGGCTGCCTAACACACCGTCTTTGACTTGAAACACGGTGTTGCCTAGTAGGTAGATATACACCGCATGTAGCACTGCCATACATGGCATGTAGTCTCATTTTTCGACCACCAACAGCTTCTAGAAAGATATACACGGTGTGTATAGGTTGAACACGACATGTCCCCGTCAGCCGGCCACATGGGCGTGTAGACTTCTTCTCATCCACCAACTGCTTCTAGAAGGGTATACATGGCATGTATAGGGTGAACACGGTGTGTACTAGATTCTTTTTTACTTTGGAATGTACTTGTCCTAGTCAATCTGTGTCTGATTCTGAATGTACACAGTGTGTGTATATGTACACGCCGTGTAGTTTTTAAAATTTTCTCAATTCTCCCCTATTTTGTGTATTTGGCCACAAATCTCCTTAAAATGAACAAGATCACAAAAATCAAAGTATTTGTCCACTAAGCAGTAAGTAATTGCTGAAAACTTGTTCTCATTTTCAATAAAGTATGTGAAAATGTATACACAAATCGGGCGCATCAATATTGTAATCCTGGTATAGTTTCTTTAACTCTATAGAATAATAGTTGGTGTTTTTTTCTGTTAATATTATGTGAGGGACTCCGAAACTATTGATGATATGAAACTTTTTGAATTTGATGATATTCTTCATCCCTACTTCCTTGAGGGGTATTGAATTAACCCATTTGGAAAAGAAGTTAGTAGTAGTAAGGATGTACTTGAACTGCTTAGCTATGGTAGAGGGATATGGCTCCACAACATTAATTCCCCAAATAGAAAATGTCCAAGAATATTTAGTTTTATGTAACAATTTTCGGGGCTGATGGATGAAGTTTTCATGGATCTAGAACACATGGAATTTCTTGTTGAATTCCACACAGTCATATATCAGGGTTTTCCAGTAATATCCTAACCTCTTTATTTGGTGGGAGAGCTTGGTCCCAGATTTATGTGCACCACAAGAGTCCACATACACTTCTTTCATGATGTTGAAAATCTATCCTTCTTCTATGAATCATAGGAGTATTATATCAAAGCCTCGTTTGTAGAGAGATCTCTATTTATTTTGACCATCTGGTAGGATAAAGTTCGCTACACGGCGCTGAATATGTTCCCTTCTGGCTTGTTCTGTTAGGAGAGTCCCATTTTGGAGATAACTGATTATGGGCTCCATCCATCGAGGGATGGTCATTGATCCATCATGCTTTGGGGTGGTGTTGACCTAATTGATCTCTTACATATCATATATGACAATCAATGAGACCATTCTTTGATGTACGATACAGAATATTGCTTCCTCCTGATCAGGGTCGGCCGGGAAAGTGGCTGCATTAGTGTAACATCCCGTTACTATTCTGATAAGTACGTTTTTAACCATGTCATGGTTTTTCCTTTTATTTGGTGGGAGAGCTTGGTCCCAGATTTATGGGCACCAAAAGAGTCCACATACACTTCTTTCATGATGTTAAAAACATATCCTTCTTCTATGAATCATAGGAGGATTCTATCAAAGCCTAGTTTGTAGAGGGATCTCTATTTATTTTGACCATCTGGTAGGATAAAGTTTGCTACATGGAGCTGAATCTGTTCCCTTCTGGCTTGTTTTGTTAGGAGAGTCCCATTTTAGAGATAAACGATTATGGGCTCTATCCATCCAGGGATGGTCATTGATCCATCATGTTTTGGGGTGGTGTTGACCTAATTGATCTCTTACATAACATATATGAAAATCAATGAGACCATTCTTTGATGTGCGATACATAATATTGCTTCCTCCTGATCAGGGTCGGCCGGGAAAGTGGCTGCATTAGTGTAACATCCCGTTACTATTCTGATAAGTACGCTTTTAACCTTGTCATGGTTTTTCCTTTTCATTAAGTGGATAGGATTGAGAAGGAATTGAGAGGATACCTGTGATGGTGAATTCAACGACTTTTGGAGTTTTTCCACTTTAACTAGTGTTTTCTGCAAACTTCTAGAGGATTACACACTGTGTAACTAGGCTACATGTCGTGTAATGGTATCAGAGGACAAGTCATAAAAGGATTCACATTGTTAAGGGTACACATATAAAAAATCCCTTTTAAATTTTGAATGTTTTATAGATTGATTTTTAACTCGAAGAGTCATAATTTAAGTCGATGCGACACATTTTTCAGCAGTTATGAAAGTTAAGTATTTCACAACGTGTATTGGGATTACATGTTGTGTAATACCCCAACTTTAATTTTTAAACATGGAGTTAGTTTGGTATTTTCCTTTTTTATCCTCTCAAGTTCTAATTCCCTTGACCTAAGGCCTTCCCTAGGAGATCTTGAATCTTTACAACTCTTCCAGATCCATTTGTTCGACATTCAATCGTTGTTGCTCTTATGGTGGGATTCTTGTGTAAGATTTATCTCTTATTATTCATCTTTATCTCTTTCTCCTTCTTTGGTATTTCAATATATAATCATATAATTGATGTATCTATGTCTCGTTGTGCTATATCTTACCTCTAGGTTGTGAATCTAGGTCTTCTACACCTTCATTCTCGTTGACGAGTACTGTTGCGAGTGTTATTTTTTTAGAAAAAGGTAGGTGGTTCCAACCTGATTAGACAAATTGATTAATCTTACATTGCTTGGTTTATTACAATTTTTGATTTAAATTCAATTTCTCAAACTTTCTTTCAATTTATTTTATGAAACCAAATACTAGTGAATTGGGAGATTTGAAATAGTTTTGGAACGAAAATTGAGAAAACCCCCAATTCCATTGAATTGGGGTGTGTTTATGAAAATTGGTTAATTTAAATTATAGATTTGATGGAAATGATTTCAATTAAATTGTTGAATTTAATTGTGTAAAATAATTTTGAAAATTGATGGAATTGGTTTTTAATGGATTTCAAACCTGTAGAAATGGCTTAAAAATGTTTTAATAGAAATCCAGCGGTTTTATCTTGGAAAGAGGCATGTTTTTGATTAAAACTCATTTTATTTTTAAATGGAAAATTGGAATTTTGAAATTGGAGAATGGGATTTAATTTTATTTTAAGAAGTCTTAAAATAAATTTCCCATCATTGATTATGTAAGATCACATGAAAGCCTTAGGTAGTTGGTGAGTTATTTGGACACACTCTACATTATTCAATGTTCTAAAACATGCATGTGGAAGGTCATATCCTTGATGGGAGGGTGATGAATCACCACTAGCCAGTGTTAGGGGGACATGTATATACACATATTGCTGATGTCACATAGATATTACGAAGTCCTATAGTAATAAATACCATCGTACCTTTTGGAAGATGACCATGTTGCTCACTTGTTATTTATATTTGAGATATAAATATATGCCAATGTTGTAAAAATTATTTACATGCATTCTGGATTTATATAAACTATTTTATATAAATGTTTTATTTAATCAATTGTTTTAGAAATATTCCATCATTTGTAAAGCCTTTTCTTAATGTACTTTCCATCATTTGAACTATATATCATGATTTGTTTAAATATGCTTTAAAATGTCAAAACTTTTTAATTTTAAAATTTAAAGCATTATTTTGGTTAATCTATATTTGAAAACTATTATGGAATCCTTGGTGAGACCCTACTTGGATTTTTAGCCCACACCCTACTTGTGCCTTCAGGTGTTTGTAGATTATATCCTTCTAGGTTCGAGCAAGGGGAAATGATCTCTTAGATATGAATCTAACTATTGAACCTTGGCCATGGTGAGTTGTGTCCATAGGTACTTGGGTTATTTTCCTATCTTAGTACTTGGGTTGTAGTACTTTGGTATTTTATTCTTTGTTGTATTTTGGTACTTTACTCCCAGTGGAGCTTCTTTTTTTATGCATATTGTCTTGTTTCTTTTTCTTTCTCTATGTTTTTTGGAAAATTCATTCCCACTTTTATGTTGTATGATGCCAAGTGATAATCACCAACCCATGGGGATCAATAACGCCATTCTGTCTATGTCAGGGCTATCTTAGTTATCAGGTTACAAGGTTACCCGAGCTGTTTGTGAGAAAGTGGTATCAGAGGAGGTTTTTGAGATTTTTTCTTGAAGTCAGTATGCATTTTTGAAATCTTGTTGGGACTTAGGATTTAGTTACGATTTAGTTCTTGGACAGATCTCACTACAATGAAACTTAATTCGCTAGGGGTGGTTAGGGAAAGACATATTATGTATTAGTTCTAGTATTTCCCCAATTGTTATTTGGATAGAGTGGAATCTAAATCTCATTGTTCTATCTATTGGAAATAATTTCCCTTGTTGATCAGTTTGAGTGATAGTCTGATGTCTTCCTTGTTGTCTGCTGATGTTGTGTAACATCATGGGTCCGAGAAAACATGAAAATTGGATACAGACGGAAACTACTACTGAACCATAACAAGTGAATCCTCCAGTGGACCCAAATCTAGTTGAGGTGATTGTGTGCATTGTCCATGCTCTGGGATAGGCACCACCTCCGGTCCCCATTTAGGATCTAGCTGTGGATCCTCAGGGAGATGTTCTCCGAAAATATTCTAAAGATTTCCTTCAATAAAAGACAATAATTTTAAAAGGATCCATTGATTCTCAACATGTTGAGGAATGGCTGGGTAAGATAGCATATTTATTTTAGTTCTTAGAGACCCTGAATGAGATCAAGGTGAAGCACCTTCGCACTGGAAGGACCGATCAGAAAATGGTGGGACACAATGGTAACCATGAAGAAACATAAAGGATTATCATAGAAACACTTAAAGGTTCTTTTCACTAATTCGTTATATCTAGAGTCAATGGTGTTGGCTTAGGCTATGGAGTTTTTCATGTCTGATAAAGCTGATAGAACCATGAATGAGTACTCAAATTTCTTTACTGAGTTGGTGAATTTTTTCACCTAAGATAATATCTAATGAGAGGATGAAGGCTTGGATATTTGAGTTGGGTCTAAGATCAGATATCCATTCTTAGGTTTTCTTACTGAAGCTGCCCACTTATGCTGATGTGATGGATAGGGCGATGATTGTTGAGATGGACCTGGATGGGAAGTCAGGGTTATCAAGAGTTTTTTATTCTCCCAGTGGCAGCATGAGTTCCTTTAAGGAAAAACTAAAGTGTGATGATTCTCACAGTAGTTTTCGATGGTAGGGTCTTTCCATACCTCCTACAGTGCCAGGAGGAAGTCCTTTGATTTTCTACTAATGTGGAAAGACAAGAAATTCTATGAGGGTTTTCATTGAGGCACCCAATAACTGTAGCTCATGCGGATGTTCAGGTAACTTACAGATATTCTTCCATAAATTTTATACTCAGTGTAGTGGAACATGATCATCATCTCCTCTTAAAACTATGGATAAATCATATACTTCATGTATAGAAGGGTTCCAACTACAAGAATATGGAATAAATCTTCTTTACGTAGTGGAAGAGTCTCTAGAGGAAGTAAACACAGGTCCAACAACCATTATAGGTACCATTACTATAGATTCATCATTAGTGACTACTCTATTTGATAGTGGTGCATCTCATTCATTTATTTCAACTCGGATTGTTAATTTTCTAAGTATTCTTATGGATCTTTTATCTTGTGTAATGGATATTACTACTCCCCTTTGAATGAAGAGAGATCAAGGTCTTTATAGTCTAACATGTGTCCTCTCTCTATCAGATTTTGAGATAGCTTGGAGTTTTCTAGTCCTTAACAAGAAATATCTTAACGACATATTCGTTATGGATTGGCTCATAGCCAATAGAGACCTAATTTATTTTTATCTTTGATGGGTCTACCTTACTACACCATATAGTGTGTCTATTGTCTTTCAAAGAGAATGGGACCCAAGGTTGAAAAGAGCTTAACCTTCTTATCTGGAATTTGGGAAAGTGATATAAGTGTTTTTTTATCTGGAGCGAGACTCAATGAGTGGAGATCTACCTCTCGCCGTTATCGAGTTTCCTGACGTGTTTCTCTCAGATTTCTCTGGTTTTCCACTGGTGAGGGAGGTTGAGTTTTCCATTGACTTAATGTCTAGTACTCAACCAATTTCTATTCCCTCTCACCACATGGAACCATCTAAACTAAAAGATTTGAAGTCCTAGTTGGACGATCTTCTTAAGAAAGGATTTATATTCCCGAGTGTGTCACCTTGGGCAGTGCCGGTTATCTTCGATAGGAAGGATGATGGTTCTCTTCACTCATGTGTTTATTACCAGAAGCTAAATCGAGTTACATTAAATAAAAAGTATCTGTTGCCATGGATTGATCATCTTTTTGATCAATTGAAAGGTGTGAAATGATTTTCAAAATTGAGCTTCGATCTGGTTACCATAAGTTAAGGATAAAGGAATATGACATTCATAAAACCACCCTTTGGAGTATGTATGGACATTATAAGTACCTTGTTATTCCTTTTGGACTAAATAATTATTCTATAGTTTTCATGGATTTTATGAACATGATCTTCCACGAGTATCTGGATACCTTTATGGTAGTCTTTATCGATGAAATCCCCATTTACTCCAAATCTTAGGAGGATCATGTGCATCATATAAGAATAGTTATGAGACCATTGAGAAATCACCAACTTTATACCAAGCTTTAAAAGTGTGATTTATGGATTCGAGAAGTGAAATTCTTAGGACACATGGTGTCTGAACAGGGTATATCAGTTGATCCTGAGAAGGTAAAGGCTGTTGTGAATTGGGAGTAACCATGTAATGTCTTTGAGATTTGAAGTTTCTTGGGCATAACTTGTTATTATCTCTAGTTCATGAAGGAATTCTCGAAGTTGGCTTCTCCGATGACTTCTCTGACCTAGTAGGGGGGGAATTTTGCTTAGAATGATAAATTTTAGAATTCTTTTGTTGAACTAAAATGTCTTTTGACTACTGCACCATTTTTGAATCTTCCACACAAGAAGAACTATCCTACCCATGGCCTTGAACTGACGGCTATGATGCACGCGCTTAAGTGTTGGAAACATTACCTTTATGGAGAATGTTTTTCTGTGTATTTATACCACAAGATCTTGAGTTATATATTCTCTCAGAAATATTTAAATCTCCTCCAAATATGTTGGGTGGAGTACCTACAATCTTTCGAATTTGAAATCACCTATACCTTAGGGAAAGGGAATGTCATTGCAGATGTTTTAATCAGGAAACTTCAAACCCTAGAAGTGAAAGAATCTTCAGATGAGTGGAATTTGATGGCTCTCTTTGTACAACTGCATATTGGAGTTCAAAAGAAAGGGGATGAAGTTTATTTAGCCAGCGTTTAGTTGACATCCTATCTTCTCGAGATGATTCTTGATGATCAATAGACTGATGATGAATTCTATAGCATTAGTGAATCTATTTATAGTGGGGATACAGTTTCCTAGTGGTTGTTCTATAAATAGGGTTTTCTATGCTATCAGAGTTCCTTCATTGTGCCGTTAGCAGCAAGGAAGGATGTAATGGGGAATTTCCATAATTCTCAGTGGGATGTGAACCCAGGAACTACTAAGATGTTTTATGATATACAGTGGTAGTTCTGGTGTCCGAGTATGAGACAAGGCATTGCTGAGTTTGTTTCCCACTATTATACATGCCAGCAGGTTAAGACTGAGCATCAAAAACCTTCAGGTTTACTTCAGACACTTCCAATCCCTACTTAGAAGTGGGATGAAATTTATATGTACTTTTTTGTTTGTTTCCTCATATCCAGAGAAATAATAACGTGATATGAGTTATGATTGAAAGGTTGACCAAGTCAGCTCACTTTATACCCATTCTAGACACATCCAAAGTTAAGGAGTTGGGAAGTCTCTATGAGAAAGAGATTGTTCGTTTGCATGAAGTTCCGTCTTCTATAGTCTCTGATAGGCATCCTCAGATTACATATAATTTTTATAGAGGCCTTAAGGAGCTACTAGGATCTTAGGTCTATTTGAGCATGGCCTACCATCCGCAATCGGACGGCCAGACAGAGAGGGCTACACAGATTCCTAAGGATATGCTTCACACTTATGTTCTCGACTTTAATGGGTCTTGGTATGACCACTTGGGACTATTTGAGTTTTCTTATAACAATATTTACTAGTCTTTGATCAGAATGGAACATTTTGAGGCCTTGTATGGATGTCCTTATAAATCTTCATTGTGTTGTTCAGAGATTGGTAAATGTTCCTTGGTTGGATAAGTTTGGTGCAAGAGACAACAACGAAGATTTAGCTATTTTTTTAGAGAATGTTGACAACACAAAGATAATATAAGTCTAATTTTGATCATTGTTGTATACCCTTGGAGTTCACAGTTGGTGACCAGGTGTTCATGAAAGTTTCACCCCGGTTGGGTCATCAATGGCTTGAGAGGCAAGGGAAACTTACTTCTCGTTTTGTGGGACCTTTCTAGGTTGTTGAATATGCGGGGAAAGTTTCTTACCATTTAGAACTTCCACCACAACTGAATTCGATACATAACATTTTCCATGTATTTCAGATTATAAATTATCTCTCTAATCCATATCACATTTTTAGTTGGAGTTATCTAAAGATTGAACCTGATTTATCTTTTACCGAGCAGCCAGTCATGATAGTTGATTATATGACTAAGGTACTTCATGGGAGGATGATACCTTTGGTTAATGTTCTATGGCAACATGATTCTGATAATCATGAGATGTGAGAATATGAGGCACTTATGACAGATAAGTGGCCTCATCTTTTTTTCACGGAAGCTTATGAACAAGCTTTCTGGGGATATAAAGTTCTTTTAGTGGGGAGGTTGTAACATATCATTACCATTCTGACAGGTACACCTTTAACCTTGTCATGGTTTCTCCTTTTCATTAACTAGATAGGATTGAGAAGGTATTGGGAGGATACCTATGATGGTGAAGTCACAAACTATTTGCAGTTTTTCTACTTTAACTATGGTTTTCTATAGAAATACAGAGGATTAAACACTGTGTAACTAGGTTACACATCATGTAATGGTATTAAAGGACAATTTGTGAAAGGAATCACACTATGAAGGGTACACATTGTGAAAATACCTTTCACATCCTGAATGTTTCATAGATCGGTTTTTAACTCAAACTATAGGAATTTAAGTCGAGGTGATGCATTTTCCGATGGTTATAAAAATTAAGTATTTAACGACATGTATTGGGATTACACGTCGTGTAATACCCTGACCCTGATTTTTTAAATAGGTAGTGTGGATGGTATTTTCTTTTTGGATCCTCTCCAATTTCAATTCCCTCGACCTAAGGCCTTCCCCAGGAAATCTTGAAGCTTTCCAACCCTTATAGATCCATTTGTTCAACATTCGATCATCGTTGTTCTTACAGTGGGATTCCCGGGTAAGAGTTCTCTCTCATTATTCATCTTTCTCATTTTCTCCTTATTTGGGATTACAATATATCATTCTGTAATTGATAGATCTATATCCCATTTTGATAGAAATCACATCTAGGTTGTGAATCGAGGTCTTCTACACCTTCATACTCATTGATGGGTGCCATTACGAGTGTTTTTTTGGAAAAAATGTATGTGGTTCTATACCAATTTGTCAAACTTATTAACCTTACATTTCTTGATTTATTTCAATTTTTGGTTTAAATTAAATTTCTAAAACTTAATTTCAATTGATTTGATAAAACCCAATTCCAGTGAATTGGGAGATTTGAAATAGTTTTGGCATGAAAATTTGGAAAACCCCCAATTCCATTGAATTGGGGTGTGTTTATGGAAATTGGTTAATTTAAATTGTTTAATTTAAATTATGGATTTGATGGAAATTATTTTAATTAAATTTTTGAATTAAATTTTGGAAAAGAATTTTGAAAAGTTGTGGAATTGGTTTTGAATGGATTTCAAACTTGTGGAAATGGATTAAAACTGTTTTGATAGAAACCCAATGGTTTTATCTTGGAAAGAGGCATGTTTTTTTTATTAAAACCCATTTTGGTTTTAAATGAAAAATTAGAATTTTAAAATGGGTGAATAGGATTTAATTTTATTTTAAGAAGTCTTAAAATAAATTTCCCATCATTGATTATGTAAGAGCACATGCAAGACTTTGGTAGTTTGTGAGTTATTTGGGAATACTATATGCTATTACAACATTATAAAACATACATGTGGAGGGTAACATCCTCAATAAGAGGGTGAAGATTCACCTATTTCCAATGTCAGGGGGATGTGTGTATACACATATTGTTGAGATCACTTAGAGAGTGTGGTTTCCTATAGCTGAAATAATATCATACCTTTTGGTAGATGACCATGTTGCTCGCTTGTTATTTATATTTGAGATATAAATGTATTCCAATGTTATCAAACTACTTTACATGAATTCTATATTTATATAATTTTTTTTATATAATGTTTTATTTAAGCCATTATTTTCGAAACATTCCATCATTTTTAATGCCCTTTCTTAATGTACTTTCCATTATTTTAACTGTATAACATGATTTTTTTAAATATAATTTAAAATTACAAATCTGTTTACTTTTAAAATTGAAAGTATTATTTTGGTTAATCTATATTTGGAAACTATTATGGAATCCTTGGTGAGACCCTACTAGGATTTTTATCTCACACCCTACTTGTACCTTCAGGTGTTAATAAATTATCTCCTTCATGGTTCGAGTAAGGGGAAAGGATATCTTGGAGGTGGATCCAACTGTTGAACCTTGGTCATGGTGAGTTGTGTCTTTAGGGACTTGGGATGTTTTCCTGTATTAGTACTTGGGTTGTAGTACTTTGAGCTTTTATAACTAGTTGTAATCTGGTACTTTACTCCCAGTGGTTCTTCTTTTGTTATGCATATTGTCTTGTTTCTTTTACTTCCACTATGTTTTGTGGAAAATTTGTTCTCAATTTCATGTTGTACAATGCCAGGTGATAGTCACCAACATGTGGGGATCAGGAACTCCCTTCAGGATATGTCATGGACAGCTCATTTATCGGGTTACAAGGGTACCCAGACTGGTTCTTGACAATTAACCAATACGTCAGCATGATCATTCTGTGATCGGGGAACATGATACAATTTGGGATCAAAAGGGAACTCTACCATTAGTACCTTGATGTATCCAGTGAGAGGGGCCATTTAATCATTTTTAATTTCATATTCACCATTGATCTGCTTTATCACTAGTTCTGAATCCCCATTGATATTCAGGTAGGCTATGTGCAGCTGTAGGGATAGTTCCAAACCATCAATGAGGGCTTGGTACTCCGTATCATTGTTTGTGTAACCTCGATATAGTGAGAAAGAGTAGGACAAAACTGATTTTTCTGGATAGACAAATACAATTCCTAAGACAAACCGATTTATCTTCGGGTTTTCTATCCTTTTGCCGATAGGACTTTGGGAGGTTCCATAAAAATATATATCCCGTGTCCTGGGAGTATCATGGGCATAAAATACCTCCTCATCTGGAATCTCGTTGTCCACCGGTGTATTTTCTAGGGAATGATGTGCTATGAGGAAATTATCCAAGGCTTTCCCTTTCACTATTTTTTGTGATACGAATTGAATAACATATTTATGTAGAATGACCACCCATCGGGACATGCACCCAGTTAGCATAGGGTGACCAAGGATATAGTTAAGTTAATTAATACGAGAGACTAAATGGAATTTTTTGGTAATGTAAGTAATTCCTTAGCTTTTTCACTGTGAAGATAAGTGCAAGGTAGTTCTTCTTGACATCAGTGTATCATATCTCAGTACCTAGCATGGTTCGATTGAGGTAGTGAAGAATGTTCTCGCTCCCCACA
Organism: Viscum album; assembly: GCA_963277665.1. Lineage (NCBI taxonomy): Eukaryota > Viridiplantae > Streptophyta > Magnoliopsida > Santalales > Viscaceae > Viscum > Viscum album. The sequence goes on along the minus strand of OY728123.1, from coordinate 2,055,440,330 downwards.
TCATTTTTCTATGTGATGAGGGAACCTAGTGAGTGTTACATGGTGACCACATATAAGATGAGTGTACTCCCTTCCACCAGAGGAATCAGGACCAGTGGGTGTAGTAGATACTACATGAGACTTTCAAATTCTTCTTGATAGTCATCATCCCATTGATAGGCAATTCCCTTCTTCATTATCCTGGTGAAGGAGAGAGATTTTATGTCCAAGTTGGATTTGAATCACTGAATGTAGGATAGTTTCCCTTAGAACTCCCTTAGTTATTTGAGATTTTTGGGAGGTGACATTGCTATAATAACACTATTCTTATCTAGGTTGACCTTGATGTCGTGAGGACATACCAAAAATCCAAGAAACTTACTTGATATTACCTTGAAAGCACATTTCAGTGGATTCATCTTTAGAATGTGCTGTCATAGCTTGTTGAAGACTATTTGGAGATCTACAAAGTGATCACATCGCTATCAAGACATGACAAATAGGTCATCGATATAACATTCAGCTATTTTTTCCAAGAATAAATTCAAGAAATGATGCATGCCACATTGACATGTAGAACCAACGTTCTTTAATCCAAAGGGAATGACCTAATAGTAGAAGATCCCCTAAGGAACTTTGAAGGTTGTGGCTTCTTCATCTTCACGGGATATATTTATTTGATTGTACCCTGAATACCCATCCATGAAGTATAGGGCTTGGAAGATATCTATTGCATCAATCAAGATATTGGTGATCATAAATGGGAAATAATCCTTTAGGAAATATCGATTAATGTCTCTGAATTCAATACAGCCTATCATCTATCCATTATTTTTATTAACCAAGATGATATTGTAAATCTATATTGGGAATTTCACTTATCAGAAAAAGTTGGATTTGATCAATTTGTCATCTTCTTACTCTAAATTTGTGTCATGATATGGGTGCATCCTCCTAGATGCCTACTTGAAGCCTCGATGCTCATCGAGTAAGCTGAGATGGTGCGTAGCCACATATGTATTGAGCCTGGTCATTTCTGTATAGTTCCATGCGAACACATATTGGGACTGCCTTAGAAATTAAATATACACCTCTTCCTCTTTCAAGGTCATGGAGACACTAATCAGAGTAGGACACAAGTCTTCTTACATTCCCAAATTTATCTTTCAAAGTTCATCGATGGTGGTGGAGATGCCTTCCTTGAATGTAGGAGGGGAATTCCAGAGTTCATCCTCATATTCCCCCAATTCTAATTCTATGGAGACATTTTCAGATGATAATTGCAATCTAAGGGATTCTCCATCATTATTAGGGTGAGGGAGGCCATGGGAAGAGACATTATCATCCCCTACTACTTGATTCATTGTAGATATATGTCACATCTGATTTTATTTTTCACTATCACTAAGGAAAGAGGGGGCTTGGACCTCCAAGACTAGGTCTATTACCTTAACCAGACTTATGGAGAGCACTTAGTCACTGTCGAGCATACTCTAGGGATTCTCAGGGGTGGTGCCCAATCCATTGAGGGATACAACCTGTATATCATCATCCAACATTGGTTACTTCCCTCCCTATTTATAGAAACATTCATCAACAAATGTGGATCTATAAGTTTCAAAGGGAGCATTTTCACCATGTAATATACCGACCTTTCCATCTATGAGGTATTTCAGACACTGATGGAATGTCAAAGGTATCACCAAGTGGGTATAGAGCCAGTTCCTTCTAAGAAGGACATTGTATGCGATGTCTTGATGGATAATCATAAAATCAACATAATATGTGAGTTCCCAAAACTAATATTGGGGTTTTATCTTTACAATAGGTATTTTTTCATGATTATCATACCCTAAAATGGTTATATTTGTGGGAGATAGGACCCCCTTGCTGTATCCCAAACATTGGAGGGTTCGATCTGGGATAATATTGATCCTGAAACCATTATCAATGAGATCCCTTTGGATGTTGACATCAATGAGCCTACTCGAAACATATAAGGGCCTGATGTTACCTTAGATGGCCTCTTCCTGATCCTGGTCATTGAATGAGATGGAAATATGGAATTTTTATGGGATGGTCTCCACTCTATAAACCTTAGCTATAACGACTTCGGTATTGACTCTTGTGGGACCCGAAGGGCTTTAACAAGTTCTTCCTTGAGTTATTTTGAAATATGGAGTGCATAAAAGACTAAGAGTTTGGATGGGACAACCACCAACTATTTCAGAACATCATACTTTTGTGCCAGAGGTTGGTGCTTCCCAATGCGGGGTTAATCATGGGCATGTGGCTCAGGAATCGATCCACTTAGGTGGATGGGCCTGGTGCCTATGCAGAGGTTGTGAGAGCATTTTCTACCAGTGGTATGGGTCATGCCAACCTTCCTTATTTTATGGGATGATCAGATAATCAAACCCTCACTAGGAAGTCATGAAATAGAATTGGGATCAAACAACTACTAGAGGGTTCTAAGACACCTCCATGATTTTTTGGGCTTGTTGGAGTGTCTTCCCATGGGTCACAACTGCATATATGTCCTCTGTGGGGATGTGATTGAAGTATTTGGTCTGAACATGACCATTCTATCCTCTGTATCCTTAGTTCCTGCGCATGCAACCACCTATTCCTTGGTTATATGCAGGAAAATAATATTCTGAGGCCCATTTTGCAGATGTTACATGGAATAAATATATAAGAGTTAGGGCTTGTGTTGGATCAGAATATGACTCACCCTCTTATGTTTTTTTCTACTTCTGGTGGTCATTCCCACATTTGGGAGGCATATTTTATGTTGCCTCCTTGGGTGGTGTAGCTATTGTGGGTTTGCACAGTTGTTCTCTCAAGGCATCATGAGCTCGATCAACTATTTTTTGAGTCATCCAGTTGTCAAACATTCATGCACGCCTGGCTGGAACTTTCTGCAAACCATCCTCTTCTTCTGAATGGGAAAAAATTATGAAATACACTTATTCTGAGTATTTATCTAACACCACCTATCCAGAATTGACTATTCCTTGAAGGACATCTTTAAATATAAATCAGTCCTAGATATTATGACCCAACCTTCCATGGAAATGACGGTAGTCGGGGTGGTTGGTGAGGTTGGCCTCGTCATGCTTCTTGGGATGTAGAAGCATAAGTAGGTTATTGTCCATGGATGCTAAGAAATAATTAGGTAATTTTCCATTTTGTAAAGAGTATTCTTTATTCATCAGTTCCTCAAATCATGGTCCACCTTAATTTCTCTGTGCTTTTAGATAAGGGTGATTCTTTGGTTGTCACCACTCGACAGGAGGTGCTGGGTGGTTTAAGACTTTCTTGGGTTCTTAGATGGGTACTACTACTAGTTTTAGAGTGACATATACAACTTATTATTTACCTAGAATTTTCCTTTATATCGGGGGCATGAGATGATATTTGGATTGGGTTCACTGAATAGTATCTTCGAGACGTTGTTTCGTTTATGCGAACTCATGAAACCCACCTAGATATTTCATTGGGATAAGAGGTGTCGATAAATCATATGATAGATTTTTAGAAAATATTTCCATCAATTTTTCTTATGAGAGTGGGATACTAAGGGAGTAGGTGATCGCGTTGTCAAGTGTGTCAAATTAGTTTAATTTTTACTATAATTTCTACAGTATAGCAACAACCCTAAGTTGTCTCTCGACAGAGCCTTAGATCATTAATTTAAAGAAGATTTTGATTATGAAAATATAAAGGGAATGAGATTTTGAAAAACATGGGGTTTTATGATTAAATATGATAATAGAAAATGAAAGCGATAAAACAAAGTAGAAATGAACAAGATTAATTAAGTGTGATCAACCTGGGGAAATCTCATGATGCTCATCCTTCATCGCTTCAAGAGTTAGGGTTATGATATTTTAATACCTGGTTTGTAATACATAGAACTAGAATGTCACTAAGTTTATACTAGTATATCTCCTAGGGTTCAGTTGTAAACACATAATTATTCACAGGATACCACCGATGATTGGGTGATTTGTGTTCGACTTCATAACCAAAACTCACCAAGGAAACACACGAAGAACTAGATGATCTGTCCAGGTTTGTATATTATTTCAATGTGATAACATTACTTGAAATTACATGGACATTAAAATTTTTATGTGATTTCAATTAAACAATATGAACCACACAAACACTACAATTGAGAGGGGGAAGAAGAAGTGGTGAACGATGTGTGAAACATCACATGAATGGGTACCCCTAAACATGATCATATGAGTTGAGCATGACATACCAGTACATAACTCAATTAAATAAGAATATAAGATGATTAAAAATAACACAAAAACCTATAATTTAAAATAACATTCAAATGTTACATAAACAAATCTTGGGATTACATCACATTCCTCCCCGGGTGATCACAAGGGGTTTAGAAATACATGGGAGGGGAGGAAGAAGAAGATGTTGAAGTAGCACTTACCATATCCTAAAAAACCTCTAGGGATGATTATAAGACTCCTTTAGGACTCCAAAATGGCAACACCTTTCCTCCTGGTCAAACTTCCAAATGGGGTGCCCAAGGTATCTTTTTATAGGAAGATTGGAAGGTGGTTTTGAGCACACAGATTGTGTAAAACCACTTGGACCATTGTTTTAGACCTCCATAAAGTATTATATAGCTTTAGAGAAAACTAAAAAGTTGTATCCCCATATCTTTAATATTTACCCTGAAATTTTGGAACCAATTGAACAAATACAACTCGAGATATTGATAAAATATAAAACACTGCTTTTGACTTTGTGTAGATTTGATTCTCTGGACAGATCAGTTCATATGGGCATCGTAGAAGCTGAATGGGGCTCGGGTTCCTTCATATGAAATTTATCCCATTGAATTTTGGATCATAAAACAAAAATTTCAGCCCATTTGGATGCACTATTTTGTATAATTATTAAGTTTAGTCCATTGGTGTTCTTGGATCCTGTGCAAATTAGCCCATTTTTCTTGGTCTTCATCATGGGACCTTCAAATCACCTCCACCTAAAATGTAATTATCAAAACAAGTAACATTTATCTTTTTAACAGTGTTAAAATCAAAATAATTGAATAAAAAATGAAGTAAATTTTTTTATTATACTTATAATTTTAAATACAAAACCAATTTAATACATTGGTATAAGGGTGAAATAAAATAGTGAATCGTGGTACGATCACACCCCCACACCTAAACATTTGTACTCCTAGGAAATGTCTTATATCCTAATCAATTTTAATTCCTAAATCAAAGGTGAGAAAACTTCCAAGATTATTATGAAATGAAATTCATCATGTCTCATTTATGAAATCAATTTTCCTATCATTTTTCTTCTCTTGCATTCGAATTTTTTCCACATCATTTGTTCACCCATTTAACACGTCTCAACCTACCTCACCTAGATATTTTCCCTCTTCACTCAAGGAACATATTAAAGTGGACTTATTAAATTTCCCCAGAGTTCATGTTATCTTACCATATTCTTTCCAAGATTATTAGTTCTCTACCAGCAGAAACTAGTGTGCTACTCAAGAGGACTTCCAATAGGTTGTTCTGAGGTTCAAGGGTTGGTAGGATTTAATATTTAAAAATATAAGGCAGAAGAGTAGTGTTTAGTCTATTATGTAAAAACATGTCAAAATTCAGCAAGTGTTCACAATGAATGTACACACTTAACCCCTCACAAAGTGTATCACCTCCAACTCACTATCCCCATTGTCTATTTGTGTGGGTCACAACCAAACAGTGAATAATAATGAATAAACATCCTCTTTTCTCCATTTTATTCTTTTGTTCTATTTTTTTCGACGTGAAGAACTATATTTTTTTAATATATAATTTTTTTGGATATAAAGAGGGAAACATGTGTAAAACAATGATGCAATATGGCTTGTGAACCCATTGACCAAGGAAAATGTAGGCACCCTTCATATCAACCAATAATAATCATTCTCTCCCTAGAATTACCATGGAAACCCCTTATCACCCACATTTACTAAAAATAAAACAAGAATATACATAAGATATGGGTAGGTAGGGATAAATTAGCTTGTAATGTGGCTACATAATAGGAATTTCATGGTATCTAAGGATTAAGAAGGATAAAATTTCAAGGTGGAAAAAAATAGAGGTTAATTTTACAAAGAGATTTTCGATGAATGATTACCTCTATCATGAATGCAGCATACTCGAATCTTATGGCTTCAAACAAAATCAAGGCAAGTTCTAGTTTCTATACATGACCCGAGACTCTCAAGAAAGTGATTAAAAGGAAGAATATGCAATAAAGGTCTTAGAATGTATCTCGGGTAAGGGATTAAAATGTTGGTTAGTTCTAATGAGGCATGGGATTCAAAAATCCATTAAACACCTAATAATGTTTTGAAAATAAAAACTCTAGAAAAAGATTTCATATCAACATTCATTTGAAAAACATTTTTACAAAAACCATAGAATTTTCCACACAATTAACTCAAGCATGAAAAAATGATTTTGGATATTCTTTTTAGGATCAATGTTTAAAAACAAAAAATAAGGAAAAAGAAATAAAAAATGAAAACACATTTTTGTTTGTTTTTTGTTTATTTTTCTAATACTAACTATGACATGTCACCCTCCCCCACACCTAAAAATTACATTATCCTAAATGAAAGTATTTTAAATAAATAGACAAGTAAATAAAGGTAGGGTGAAGGGATGACTTGCTAAGTGGTGTCATATGTGGCATCTATCAGTTGGATTTCCTCCACAAGATACTTTGTAAAATCCTCACAGAAGTGTTTGAGTCTCTGCCTATTGATAGTAATCTGTTTTCCACTATTCTAATGAAAAAACTATATAGCACCAAAAGGGTAAAAATCAATAACAGTATAAGGACCAAACCATCAGGAAAGAATCTTACCTAGATGGAGATTTAGCCTGGAATTGTACATGAGGACCTTCTCACCAATATGAATCTTCTACTGATGAATCATACCATCATGTATAGCCTTTGTCTTCTCTTTATAGATTAAGAAGTTCTCATATGCATCACACCGAATTTCTTCCAACTCTTGAATCTGCAACTTCCTATTCTCACCTACATATGAGAGATTAATATTACATTGTTTAGAATCCCAATGTGCATAGTGATTTACCACTATTGGGAGGTGAAAATCCATTACAAACACAATCCTATATGTCGACATTCCTATTGGGGTTTTAAAAGCTGTAAGGTACACCCAAAGTGCATCATCCAAGCACAAAATCCAATCATTCCTATTGGGTTGTACCATTTTATCTAAGATTTTCTTATCTTCCTGATTTGATATTTCTTCTTTTCTGTTAGTTTGGGGGTGACATGCTGTGGAGACTTTATAAACAACCCCATACTTACGAAGCAAATTTTTTATGTTGCGATTGAAAAAATATGAACCCTGATCACTAATGATAAATCTCGGTAAACCAAACCTACTAAAAATCTGGGATCTCAAAAAATCAAAAACCACTCAAGAGTCATCGGTCTTGGTGGCCTTTGCTTCCACCCATTTAGATACATAGTCAACAACCAATAATATGCACACAAAGCCAAATGAATTTGGAAAAGGCCCCATGAAGTCAATGCCCCATGCATCTAATATCTCACAAAATAACATGGGATGTTGGGGCATTTCATTCCTCTTAAGATATTCCCTATGAATTGACATCGAGTACACAATTTATAAAAACTTATGGGCATCTATATAAAATGTTGTCCAATAAAGTCCCGAATAAAGGACCTTTCAATCCATACGTTGAGATCCAAAGTGACCTCTATAAGCCAAAGTGTGGCAAAAGGTCAAAACAGAGGTGAACTCATGGTTAGGGACACACCGAAGAACAAATTGGTCGATACAAATTCTCTAAAAATATGGGTTATACCAAATGTACCATAGAGAATCATGCTTAAGTCTATGGGATTGTGAAGTGATAAAATCAGTGGGGACACTAGATGTTTATAGAAAATTCACAATGTCTACATATTGGGGGGTAAGGAACACAACATCACAAAGGTTCCCATGAGGGAAGAATTCCCCATGGGGAGGGGTGAGTTTACATGATGGTCCAGTGGTGAGGAAATCCTACTAATGTGGTAAACTACCATATTTTACACTCCTCTCTTATCTTTAATCTGATGGTCAAACTCTTGGAGGAGGAGCATCCATTGAATGAGGTGGGGCTTAGCTTTAGGTTTCTTTAGGAGAAAACGAAGGGCTTCATGATCATAAAAGAAAATTATTTTTGACCAGATAAGATATGAATGGAATTTTTATAAGGAAAAAATAATAGAAAGAAGTTTTTTTCAGTGGTTGTGTAGTTTTCTTGGGCAGGCTCAAGGGTACGTGAGGCATATGCAATGACACGAGAAGCCTTCTCAACCCTTTGTGATAAAATTTTCCCAACTACAAAGTTAGAGGCATCAAACATAAGCTTAGAGGGGAGATCCCACATTGGTGGTTGGATGATGGGAGGTGACGTGAGACTCATTTTTAGTGAATTTAAAGTATCCTCACAATTTTTATCTAATACAAACTCAGAATCTTTTTTATAATAACTGGGAAAAGGGAAGTGCGATCTTACTAAAGTATTTAATGAATCAGTGGTAAAAATAAGCATGAACCAAGAAATATTGCACCTCAAGAACAAATTTTGGATATATAATGGTTGAAATTAATTCAATTTTTGATTTATCCACCATGAAATGACATTTTTCGTAATTTAATAAAAGATATTTTTCAATACAATGGCAGATGATAGAACCTGAGTGTGACAAATAGTCATCAAAAGAAGTTCCATAAACTGTGAAATCATCCATAAAAACTTGCATTAAATTCTCAAAGTAATCTAAAAATATACTAAAAATACAATGCTAAAAAGTACTAGGAGCATTACAAAGACCGAAATGTGTCCCTCTATATGAAAATGTGCCAATTGGATAGGTAAATGTTGTCTTTTCTTGATCTTCAGGAGCTATAAGGATTTGAAAATAACCCAAATATACATTAAGGAAACAATAATGGGACCTACCATCCAATCATTCTAACATTTGGTTAATGAAAGGTAGAGGAAAATGGTCCTTCCGCGTGGCTTAATTCAGTCGATGATAGTCAATACAGACTCACTAATTATTTTTCACATGTATTAGAACCAATTCATTTCGTTTATTTGACATAATAGTCATTCCCGTTTTTTAGGCATAATTTTCACTGGGCAAACCCATTTACTACCAGATATAGGATAAATGATCCCAGCAACAAGTAATTTACTGGCTTCCAATTTTATCACTTCAAGGATAGTGAGATTTAACCGGCTTTGAGATTGACTTATGGGCCTAGAATCATCATCCAAAAGTATACGATGCATACAAATAGATGGACTAATATCGGGAATATCAACCAATTTCCATCCTATCACCTTTTTACACTCTCTCAAAATATCAAGAAATTTTGATTCCTGCGGTTGAGAGAGTTTATTAGCAAAAATGACAGGCAATTAGTCAAAACCCTTGAGATAGGCGTATTTTAAATTAGATGGGAGTGGTTTTAATTCCAATGCTGGTGGTTTTTAGATTGAGGGAGGGGATTTAGGGGGAGTGAGGTCCATGGAACTGTCTATCTACTCGTGTTTATTCTCTAAGGATAGAGAATATATTTAAATGATATTTTTAGAATCATTGGCAGTCATGGGTACCTCAGAATGAACACACTCATCAATTAAAGCACAAAATTTACACTTTTCAGAACCCAAACAACACTCAAAACAAGAATCAAAACACAAATCATCTAAAGGTGAAGAATATAAAAATGAATCAAAGTATGGGTCAAGGAGAGAATTGTGTGTGTGTGTGTGTCATTTGAGAGCACTTCCATCGAATAGATAGGTAGAGTGGAGTGATCTTTAATGGGGTGTTTCATAGACTCAAGAATGTTAAAACTTACCTTTTCTCCATTGAAATCCATGGACAAAGTACCATTGTGAACGTTGATAATTGTATTTGATTTTTTGAGGAATTACCTCCCAAGTATGAGAGGGGAATGTCCTTGGTTTCAGGTATCCTCCATCTCAATAATGTAGAAGTCGGTGGGGAAGATGAGATTATTCACTTTTACGAGGATGTCCTCAACCACTCCAGATGGGTGTGTTGTGCTCCAGTTGGAAAGTTTCACTATGATTCTTGTCAGTTTAAGCTCTCCAATCTATAGAGAAGTGTAAATAGATTAAGGCATCACATTTATTAAAGCAACTAAATCTGGTATAACATCTGAAAATAATGTCTCCCTATGGTGCAAGGTATCGCGAAGGTTCCCAGATCCTTACATTTGGTTGGCATTGATGGATGGATCAAAGTAGAGACATTTCTTACAAGTTTTACACTTTTATTACCCTTCAGTCTCCATCTATGGGTTCAAATATCTTTAATAAATTTGGAATAGTGAGGGATTTGTTTAAATGCATCCAATAAAGTAATGTTAACTTGAACTTTTTTAAATGTATCCATTATTTCATTATCAATCTAATTATCAAATTTTTTCTTAGGTTTAAAGAGTATTTGGGGGAAAGGAAGAGGAATGGATTGTTCATGGGAATCCTAAATGATAATTTATTTACCCCTTTTGTCTTGTTTTTCTTTACTTAAATCTTTTGAGGGTAATGAAATAGAGTTTTCAAGCGAGGAACTTACCTTTTGTGTAGAATTAGTAAAATAAGAAAATCATTTACCATTAAAAAGTATAATTGCACATATATTACCTTTTTTATTTTGGATGAGCAATGGATTGGGATGGTAATTGTCTAGAACCTTGCATCTTTATCTTACCAATGGTGTTTTCCAATTGTCCCACTTGAGTTCGTAGGTCTTGAATTGCCGATTGTGTGGTCTGTTGGAAATGGATGTTCTTGGTTTCCATTTTCTTTACTATGTTCTTGAGACTTGGTTTAAATTTTGGAGGAGGAGTATTGTTTTGAGATGTTGATGGATAAGAAGGTTTTATACCTTGGCCTTGTTGATACCATTTCTTCTTGGGGTAGCTTGAGTTTCCTCCTTGTCGGTACTGTGGTTTTTCTTGCCACCCAGGTTTTGGATTCAGTCTAAATGGTTATTGCTTGAAGGGAGGCTCTTGTTAGAATGGACGCCTAGGGAATGCTGCTACACAAGACTCAATTGAATCCTGAAGTTGTGGGAACTGGTCAGAAAAATGAGTGTTATTAGAACAATTACCACAATGTAATGGAATAAGAGGAGATTGTGAGTTACCTTGTGCTTGAGCTAATTACCTTAGAAGGGTATTCTTCTCATCAAGTTTATTATCTAAATTTTTTTCTAGGTATGAATGAATTAACTCATGAAATCCTCGGGTTGGTGAAACTGCTTGTGTACCAAATTGTTGTACATTTTGAGCCATGTTGGATATTAAGTCATGAGTGATGGAAGAAGTTTTATCAACCAGGGCACCACCAGCTGCAACATAAATTATTCCATAATCCATGGGGATAAGTCCCTCATAGAATTATTAGATTAATAGTTTTTCTCTAATCTAGTGGTGGGGGTATCTTGAGAAAAGTCTTCTGAATCTCTCCTAATATTCATTAAGGGTCTCTCCTTATGATTGACTAATTCCATAGATTTTTTTCCTAATTGATGCACTTCTATAGGTTGAGAATAACTTCTATAAAAAGAGTCATTTCAGATCATTCCATCCCCCAATTATGGTAGGTAGATAGTATAGTCGGTTTTTGACTACACCATCAAGGGAGAAAGGGAAGACCATAAAATTAATTAGGTCCTCAAACACATTTTGGGGTTTCATGGTGAAGTATACTATGTGAAACTCTTTGATATTTTTATGAGGTTCCTCACTAGGAAGGCCATGGAATTTAGGAAGGAGGTGGATGAGGCATGATCTCATCTCAAAGTTGGATGCTTTATTAGGATATTGGATGTATGTGGGGTGGTACTCCACATCAGGGGTGATCAGTTCTTTTAAAGATTAGTTATTTTTATCCATGTTTTCTTGAGTTTTATTTGGTTCAATTTTTATTGGTTTAGAACCACTTGAGGTTCAAAAATGGGTTCCTTAGTGTTACTTTATTTTCCCACTCTATATGACCTGATTTGTGAGTGAAGTGAATTTTCAATTTCAGGTTCAAATTCAAGTAGTATTTCTTTTCCATATCTTGTCATGAAACAATGATGTCCAATTTGATTGATTGATTATTTTTTAATTTTTTATGGAAGACGAATGAAATAAAAACACTTAATAAATTAAAGGATAAAAGAGAAAGTTATACTACAGAATTAGAGAGATAGAGAAAAAAGGAGAAGAAGAGAGAGAGAGATAAAGAACACACAAAAACAAAATAATAATAATAATAAAATAGGGGGATAGTATATTAAAAGAAGTAACAATTAAAAATAAAAATAAATAAAAATAAATAAATAGAATAAAATGATATTGGATCCTTGGAAACAATGCCAAAATTTGATCGTGTTGTCGAGCGCATTAAATTAGTTCAATTTTTACTAGAATTTATATAGTATAGCAGTAAAACTAGGTCGTCTCTTAATAGAGCCTTAGATAATTACTTTTAAAAGAGGGTTTTGATTATGAAAATAGAATGGGAATGAGATTTTTGAAAACATGGGGTTTGATGATTAAAGATGAAAATAGAAAATTAAAGGAATATAACAAAGTAGAAATGAACAAAATTAATTAAGTGTGATCAACCTGGGGAAATATCATGATGCTCAACCTTAATCGCTTCAAGAGATAGGGTTATGATCTTTTAATACCTAGTTTTTAACACCTCGAACTAGAATGTTACTGAGTTTATACTAGGATAACTCCTGAGTTTCAGTAGGAAACACACAATGATTCACTAGATACCACTGATGATGGGGTGATTTGTGTTTGACTTCATAACCGAAACTCACCAAGGAAACACACAAAGAACTCAATGCGCTGTCCAGGTTTGTATGTTATTTAAATTTGTTACCATTAATTGAAAGTAAATGGCCATGAAAATGTTTATGTGATTTCAATTAAACAATATGAACCACACAACCACTATAATTGAGAGGGGGAAGAAGAAGTGGTGAATGGTGTATGAAACATCACATGAATGGGTACCCACAAACATGATTATATGAGTTGATCATGACATACCAGTACATAAATAAATTAAATAAGAATATAGGATGATGAAAAAAACACACAAACCTATAATTTAAAATACAATTCAAATATTACGTAAACAAATCTTAGGATTACATCATGTTCCTCCTCAAGTGATCATAAGGGGTTTTGAAATCCATGGGAGGGGAGGAAGAAGAATATGTTGAAGTAAAACTTAAAATATCCTCTATAAATTATAGGGATAATGAGAAGAATCATTTTGTACTCCGAAATTTCATCATCTTGCCTCCTGGTAGAACTTCTAAATGGGGTGCCCAAGGTCTCTTTTTATAGGTAAACTAGAAGGTGGTTTTGAGCACCCAGATTATGTAAAACCACTTGGAAAAATATTTTAGACCACCATAAAGTCATATCTCTCTTTGGAGAAAACAAAAAGTTGTATCCCCACCTATTGAATATATCCATATAAAATTTGGAACCATTTTAACAACTACATCTCTAGATATTCATAAAATACAGAACACCTCTTTTGACTTTGTGTAGATTTGATTCCCTAGAAAGATCAGTTCATATGGGTATCTTAGATTCTGAATGGGTCTTGGGTTTCTTCAGATGAAATGTATCACAATAAATTTTGGACCAATAAATTTTTTTTCATCCCATTTGGATGCACATTTTAGTAGAAGTATCCAATTTAGTCCACCAGTGTGCTTGGATCTTGTGCAGATTGATCCATTTTTCTTGGACTTTATCATGGGACCTCTCTGAATCACCTACAATGTAATTATAAAAAAAAATTAACATTTAACTTTTTAAAAGTGTTAAACACAAAATAAGTTAATCAAAAATTAAGTGAAATTTGTTATTATACTTTTAATTTTCAATACAAAACCAGTTTAATACATTGGTATAAGGGTGAAATAAAACATTGAATCGTGGTGCGATCAGTAGGTTAGACCCTTCTACTTGGATATGAAGTTATAAAACCTATAATTTCTCATTAATTGTAGTTATCCTAGTCAATAATTCCCATATTCCTTAGCATAGATCTAAACTGGCAAAGGAACTGATGAAGAAGGTCTTCCCATCTTATAAAAGATCATACCGGCAAGCTGCTATACCAAACTTAGGCTGGCCCTATCAAAGTCTGCAAAAAACACCTCAGATTCATCACATCATATTGATCTTGAGGTCCCATCATCACCTCTCATAGGGATACAATGTGTGTGAGATGATGTTCAAGATCGCTCGCACTGTCAATGGTAGAGAAGGTAGGGTTTCCGAAATTGGGTGGATACAAAGTACCATCTACCCACTCATGTTATGGATGACTCTCAGGCTAAAAAGGTGTGTGTCTCCCCTCCATGGATTCCATTCAACTATATAGATACTCAATTATGTTAAGTATATCTAGGGGTATTTCTATTTGAGCTACCTCCCTTCTGTAGGGAGTAGGTGAGGGTCGATGAGGTGGACCCAATTTCACCTCCTACTGATTCTGGATTTATCCTAAGACTGGAATATTTCCATAGAGAGGGAGAGGATTTCACAAAAATAGAGGTAATTCATGATAATTTTAAACATCCTCACCTATGTATACTGTCTTCTTAGATTTAGAGACAATCTGGAACTCAGATGCCACTTTTTTTGGGGATCAGCTCTTATGGGAGAAGGTATATTTGCCTCAGCCTAAAGATGATACCCATCGGGGATATTTCTCTTGAACAACTCCTCGTTGAGATGTTGGAGAGTTTGTATTTCAATCTCATATTATTATAGTTAGTATTCCACAAGATGATCCTAAAGTCTTATAGGTGGTGATTGGGATGTGGCCACACCTTTCCCTTTTTATTTGACAGTATTCAGCCATGGAGGTGACAACTCGTTATTTGGAGGTTCCATATTTTGGAGCCTACTCTTGTTTCGGGTGCATGCAACCTTATTTGTTTCATCCAAATCATCATCTTCTCAGGGTATGTTTTCCTTATTTCAACCCTCTACATTCATGTCTTAATCCACATTGCCTTCCATATTGGTAGTGACGACATTTAAAGAGGCATACCAGACAATGGTGACTGTGCCATTACTTTCAAGGCAATAGGATGATTCTGCACTTCCATTATTAGGGTTGTTATTAAAACCCTTATCCATATTGGGATGTTTTAGATTGTGACCCCAGTGAAATATAACTACCTTCTCCATACGTTCCTTTTATCTTGTTCTGTGCGCAATGGCCTTGATGGAGTTTCCAATCATGATCGCAGAATAATCCTTGAATAGTAGAGGTTTGTCTTGTAGTGAGAGGAATGAATTGAATGCCGAATTTTGATATCATCCTCACAGCCTAGAGAATAATGATTCCATATATGGTGATTATTATGATGAAAATTACCCCAACCCTATGGATTGGGGGTTATTCAGGGCCTCATTTGGCATTGATTTGTCCTGTTGTGGGGGATCCAATGATTCCAGTCAAGGATTTGATGATTCCCAGGACAAACATTGAGATATAAATACACCAACATAGTGGGATGGGGGTGATATAGAATCACTATTGACTTCTCTAGGAACCTTTCAGGGTATGAAAAACCTGGATATGGTGATTGAGATATAAATTCCCCCAGCCCAGCGGGCTTGGGTTTGCTTGCAGCTACTAAGGATATGTCCTAAATCCTCTGTATAATTGACGATACGAGGGGTGGAAGTGGTGGTATACATTCTATTATCCTGGGTGGTTGGGTCTTCTCCTAGACGACTACTATGACAACTGCTACCACAACTAATTTGATGTTCCACAACTGCGATCACGTAGGAGCTGGGTGTGATGACAACCCATGATGATAACTATTCTTTATGGGAAGTTGTCCAGATGATCATAACTTTGATATCCATGTTTTAAATGAATTATCATTGCTTTAAGGGGCCAAATTTAAAGTTATGTTGGCTATACATTTCCTTCATTTGTGATGTATGAGCATCAATGAAGTAGGGTCATTCTATTGTAGTGACCAAATGGTCTGATCATTACCTAGTCCCCTGATTTCACAGGATTTTATAACATTAAAGAATGTTGAGTATGAGAGGTTCTTCTATTCCAGGGGTGATAAAGTGTAATGCTTGACATGGCTTCGAAGATCATCTTCCAAATAATTTTTATGCAATGACAACAAGCGTGTTTCAAGTTTGCGCTATGATTTTCCAGTTTGGATCCCAGGCCATGGACATAGTAGTTAGGTCTAGCTGACAACAGAGTATGTTGATTGTATGAATATGACACTCATATACTGAATAAGGGAGATGTCGAGCCTTCATTAACTAATGAGTATCCCACATATGTTGACATAAATAAGGAATGCACTCCTTTTCTAGCTCATTTGGGATCTCCAAGTCAGAAGTGGCAAGGGGCCAAAACATGATGGAGGTGTTTTTTTTTCAGATAACTCTCTCCATATATTAATGTCGACCTACTATTCACCATTATTACATACATCCATCTAATCATACCATATAATATGATTCTAAAGTTTTCCTAATGACTGGAGTGGAGTACTGTTGGATGTTGATGGGGAACTATATGTAGTTGAACTCAATGTTTTGATCACCTCTCTATACAAACATATCAGAGTTATGAAAACCTCTTTATACGAAGATGTTTGGGAAAGTATAGAATTTACTTATCTATGAGAGATATCACCATTGGGAGGTTTACCACGGTGTATGTCAGGATTAGAGTCCCTACAATCCATCTTTACACTACCACGAGGAGGACTATCATGGTAATGATCATTTTCTTCTTCAGTGGAAGAGTTGACAGAACCTTGTGGAATTTAAAATGTGTCTTGAATAACCTCAAGGAAACTAGAATTGAGAAAATTTGGAATATGGGTCTCTATTTTCATTGTGGATGAAATATTCTAACCTACCTTTTGAAGTTATGCATGGATATGATCCTGTTGTATGGCGGTTTCCAGAACTTGATTATAACCATATGGTGTTGTGGGAATATGCGCCCGCTATTGAGAAGATAATGGAATATTACAATGAGATTTATCATTATTTATCGGAACATGAACTAGTCCCGAGGCATGTTCCACTATCACGTGGTGAGCCTTAGTTAGAATGGGAATATGAGCCTCATCCCAAGACTTTGGGATATGATGATGGTATTTCTTGGAAAGGATATGATCCTGCCTCGAGGCATATGACACTCTCACCTGGTGAGCACCAATTGTAATAGGAATATGAGACTAGTCTGAATATTCAATCCCCACCATAATACGCTTACGAACCTTTGGAATGGGATAAGGGATATGAGCTTCCTCCTATATTACCTTGGAATGAAAATGGTGCAGTCATTTATCAGCAGAAGATGGAATATGTGCTTGGATTCTGTGAACTACTGGAATATTCCAGGAAGATTCACTAACAAGAATATGAGCCTATCCCAAGGCTTGTTCCATTCTCACTTGGTCATCCTAGACTAGAATGGGGATATATTCCCGATCCTAGGCCTTTGAAGTATGATGCTAGACTTATTAGACGGGAATACGAGCCTATCCCAAGGCTTGTGGCCCTCTTACTTGGTGAGCCTCGACTAGAATGGAGATATGATCCTGATCTTGGGCCTTTGGAATATGCCTCTAGACTTTTTTGATAGGCATGAGACCCTACCCCGAGGCATGTTCCACTCTCACCTTGTGATCCTCGGTTGTAATGGGAGTATGCACCCAGTCCGATGCCTCACCTTTATCAAAATATGTTGATAATCCTCTTGGATAAGAGTAAGAATGTGTTCTTGCTCCTATATAACCACTTGTTTGTAATAATCATAGTGTTGAGTTATCCTGGCTATAGGTATAAGAATTTGTGCCTATCCCTTCATCTAAACTAGTTCCAGAATATGCCGACGGAGTTCTTTAGATGCTGCTAAAATATAATGGCATTTTAGTAAAGTGTGTGTAGGGATATAAGGCTACACATTTCCCTCACCATTATATACTGGAAGATGCCTTTGATTGAAGTAAGGATATGCACCCACTTTTATCCCCCTTATTCCACCAGAATATACTATTGGGATTCATTCACGGGGGTAGGAATATGTGCCTCCCCCATGTCTGCTTTAGGAATATACCCACAGAATTATTCTGAGAGAGTAGGAATATGAGCCTTCTCTTTGGTTACCACCAGAATATGCTGGTAGACTTCATCAGCGGGAGTGGGGATATGATCCCACTTTTGGATATCCAATAACTTCCTCTCCTGATGTGTATTCCTTGCTGCTCATGCATTGGTGTTAGAGGCAGCATCATATTGGGCAGTACCCTCAGCAGGAGACTAATGGGTACTGTTGGGATGGTTCTAGCAATGACGGTTAATAGGTACCCTCCTTAACAGCACCTGAATCAGAAGGGAGCTGTATTTGGCTCCCTGGTCCACCTTCATCAGATAATGAAGGTGGCATTTGTCACACTATGGGGATAAGCTCCCAAAGTGGTTGGTTGTGGAAACGAGGGCCACTAGCTTAGTTGTAGTTTTTCTTGGGTGATGTTGAATTTTGGTTTCTGTGCTTGGAGAACCTTATAGGTTAGATCATTTTGTGACCTGTGAGTGTTTCATCCATAGGCGATTTACTAGAGAAATTTCTAGATGAAGAAGTCATTGTCTTGGATTAGGATTCTAAGAGAAGTATCTACAATCATGTAGACAATAAGAAAAAAGATTACTGATTAGTGAAATATCCTAGGCAATATGTTCTCAATCAAATATGCATGGTTAACACAATTGTCCTTTTATTCCTGATCCATCCATTTCGATTTCTTGGAATTTTCAAAGATAGGATGGACTTATTTCATGAGAACCTTATTTATAGAGGACCGATTGTAAGATTATGCCAGTCTTACTGGATTTGTTTCTATAAGAAAAAAAAGTGGAATGACGCATGATTAAGTGATCATTCTGTCATTTTTGAGATTCACATTGGGATTTATAGTTCTGTTTGTGTATAATTTTAAAACAAAATGGCCCAATGGATAATAACCCAATTTTTTTATTAGAGAGATTCACATTGAGTTCACCATTTTTTTGAATGTAGTAAACAAAATGGCCTGACAGATAATAACCCAATCAATTTTTTATTAGAGAGATTCACATCGAGTTCCCCATTTTTGTTTCGATGGGGATAAGAGACTACTTCTAGGTGCATTAGGTTCGACCCGACGACTGATTGTGGTGGGTTTATTTATTGCACGATTTTTAGCATCAGGTCACCATTGCTATTCTTAATGGAAACTCCCAATGGTTCCCTCATCCATAACTAGGCACATACCTACTTTACAATGGTAGGTGTTCAATTGGGGTTTCAGACCCAACTATACTTAGGGACTCACATTGGTCTATAGGATGGGTGGTTGAGCTCAACACACCATATTGGGGGGAATTTTTTCCTTCTCCAGGACTCTCTTATAGATTTAAGATATGATCATGAATCTCTTCCTAATCCCGATACAAGACCAGTTACCCAAACAAAACGATTATGAGTTAAGTATATCCTTGTGAAAAATATGGTGATCTCATTAGAGAATCTATCTATATGTATCTAAGGTTCTTCATCAAATTCTTAGTAATGAGAAGCTACTTATGTGCTGAAGCTATATATCCAGGAGATTTGGAATTTTCTACCATGTAGGGATGAAATTAATATTCTAAGGAGGTGGTTGATACATTATGAGGTTTCCTATGTATCCTAGTTATTATAGGAATAAAAATCCACGTAGTTTGTTAAAATGTGCAGTTTAGCATCATACGGAAAGGACACATATGAGTGCTCTAAGGTACTGAGTATTCAAGCTCGAGTCCTAGGGGGAACATCCTACATATCCAAATTATTATGAGAATCCTAGATATCATAATTTAGTTGGTTTCTTAGTCCACTAGAGGATGAGGTAGAATAGTCAACCCATAGGAGTGATTGTCTTCTGATGGTTGATATGTCATGGTCATGAAGGGACTTACACTAAAGTGGGTGTTTATTTGAGCTTGGGCCTTAGAACTTCTTCCTACGTATCTTGGTTATGAAAGGAATCAGAGTTCTCATAGTCCAATCATGTCTTTAGGAACGATCCCAAGGTAAATTACCTTGTATGGAGGAAAATATATCATGCCACTCATCTGGGCTTACATACTAACATTGCCCCGGTTGGTGGAGATTTGTGATGCAAATGTTATGACCATTGAAAATACCAAAGCCCATGTGATCTATGATCAGTGTGAGAAACAAGGGACAACATGTAATCAGTATCACTATATACAAATGCGGGGATTATTTACTTGGAAAACCCTTAGGAGATTCATATGGAGCCCAGATCTCAGAGTGGTGTCCTATGCATCTAGGTTATGGTAGGAATCAGATTCATCGTAGTTATCTAATTTCTCAGTCCTCTAAGTGATAAGGTAGAGTAATCAACCCATGGGAATGATTGGGTCCCGACAGTTGAAGTTCTAGAGACATGGAGGGATACACATTAAGGTGGATGACCATGTGAGTTTGGGATTAGGCCTTAGGAAGGTGTCCTACATATCCTAGTTATGGAAGGAATCAGAGTCCTCATAGTTCAATCGTAACTTTGGGACTGGACCCAAGGTAAATTTCCTGATATGGAGGTGAATACGCCATTCCATTCATTAGGGTTTACATAAGAACATTTTACTAGATAGTGGAGATTCATGATTAGAATGACATGACCATTGAAACTCCCTAAGCCCACGTGAGCTATGCTTGGTGTGAGAAATAGGGGATAACAAGTAATAAGTATCACTACATATGAATGGGGGGAATATGCACTGGGAAATAACTTAGAAGATTAATGTGTAGTTCGAACCTCGGGGAGGTTTCCTATGTATTCTAGTTATAGTAGAAATCATAGTTGTCATAGTTCCCTTGATCAAGTCTTATTCATTGACATTGGCCTTATAATCAGGAAATATCATATTATGTTGTTTGGGGCATACATTTTGGGGTTGACCTTATAATTGGGGATTACACACCAATGATGGATAAGGTTATCAAATCATAGGATTACCATGGATTGGGCCCGCTTACTTGTCTGGCATACATTAATTGTTCAATCGACACACCTTAATTGCTTGCTAGTCATGTCAGAGAGTGTTTTCCTGACATGTTCAAAATCAATTGTATAATCTAGTCGAATTGTTTGGAAGACTTCATATAATATGGATGACATGTATGAGGTTTGTCTCATGGTTAGGGTTGGATTGTATGAAGGACATTGCAAGACCTAGCCGGTTGATCCTGAAAGCCATCGCATGACCTGGATGACTTATCTAGAGGGTGTCGCACGATCCAGTCGACTTGCCCCGACATCATCACAAGAGTTGGATGAAACATATGTAGGACATCATGAGAGTAATTGTGACTTGTCTTGGTGGGTGTCTCATGTCCTGTATGACATGTCTGAGTGCATCATGAGACTTGGATGGCATGTCCAGAAAACATCACGAGAGCCAGTTGACATGCCTGAATGCTACTGTGAGATTTAGATAACATGAATTGGTGCTGCTATATGGGTTAGGAGACACTTATAAAGGACATAAAGAGGCTTGAATGAAAAAACCCGAGGGTTTTTCAAGACTTGTGTGTCATTCCCCAAGGGTTCCATGTAACTTTCTTTGATATGTCCATAGGACTTTGCACGACCCAAATAGCATACCAAAAGAGAGTCGTATAATCTGGATGACAAGTCCTGGTGCTTCCATGTATCTTGGGTAGTTCACATGAAGCATACAAGGTTCATTTTTATAGTTTATTTTCTTAAGTATCCCACCTTTAGCCTTTATTTTAGACTTTATTTTTAGAATGCCTTATATTTTTTAGTGTTAGCTTGTATTAAGTATTTTTTGATTTAGGAGGTGTGTGGAATGTTCTTCATGTGCCCTTCTAGAAATCCTTCAAATGATCTATGAGTGATCACATGAAGTACCAATACATGCTTCATGGATGCTCCAGATGTTCCCTAAATCTTACATGATAGGAATATTTTCCAGTTGTAAGATCAGCTAATCCGAGAAATCCGCTCTAGCATTGGTGCGAAGTTCCTAGGGTTCGTCTATCCATAGAGAGTTATTCTCTTGGTCACAATCCTTCTAGTTTTCATGATGGGGTGGGGTATTTATAGGCCTCTTCACCTTGTTTTTTTGTCACTTTTCATGCCATATCTCACCCAAATCCAGGTTGGTGTCAGTGAAGGGATCCAACATTATGTTTCTTCATGAGTATTTATCATGGATCACTCTGAGGGTGTGGCCAAATTTTTAGCGACCGTGAGTCACTCCTATCAATGCCTATTTTATTTTATTATTTCAAATTAATGAGGAATTGTTGAATCATGAGTGATCACCAAAGGACTTTTAAATTTTCATATCAAAATGTACAAGTGTCGTCGTGTTATTAGGATGCCTGTTGAAAGGCGTTTGTGTGATCTTGGGTGACTTGTCTGGGACTTTCTGCGAGATAATGATGACTTGTCTCGGGGGCCTTCGTGAGATCAGGCTGACTTTCCAAGGAGTCTCACAAGACCATGTTTCAGACTTCTTTAGCACATCACAAGGGTTTTACAACTGTGGGAGGCTCCCACCTTCCCTTCTTTTCATTTCCTTTTTCTATTTTACAAAGTTCAGGAGTCATGATAGATTTTATGAGTAATATAAAAGGAAATTACTCTACCTCTTAATGATGCATTACATGACCAATAAATATCCTATGAAGATATGTAGGAATTTCATGGAAAATAAAATCCGTTTATCCTTAGGGAGTCAAAGGGGAAGTGAAAGATTTCTTAGACATACCCGGGGATCTTCATGTGGTGAGGATGACATGCCGATGGGATTTTGTGAGATGAAGAGAACATGTTTCCCTAGTCTTGTAGTGTCTTGTGGATTACCAGGGGTGTGCCACATGATGTTTATGACCACAAGTGACTCCCAAATCCTCCCCTTTTATTTCCTTTATTTTATTTTATAGAGGCTTAGGGGTATCATACATTTGGTTGAATTTTGTCTAAGAAAACCATTATTCTCATCGGTGATCCATTGACTAAGGTTTATGACTGGAAGATTCCTCCACCTTTTGGATATCTCCCCACTAGTTTTGAAGAATTTTTGGATGTGTTGTCAGGAACTGATCGACTAACAATCTGTGTGACCTGGGGGAAATTACCAAGATACCGCCGCATGATCATTGGTTGTCTGGGGTGCCTTCACAAGAGTAGAAGAACTTTTTGAAGGGACCTCATAGGATCTTCTGCAGGCTTTGCACTATGTGTGGTGCCTTCACATGAACTTATGATGATCACGCGATCAAGTATCCCTTAGAGGTTCATGCGATCCGGGTCTCATACACCTTCTTCTTCCTTTTCTTTTGTGGGGAAAATAATACCCATATCTAGGTATTTATTACGTTTTGAATTTACTGATGCTTATTTAGTGGGCATCAATAGGTTTCAGTCGACATTGTACCCACCTCACTGGTATAACCTCATCATTTAATAATATATTATGTGTAAATTGATGGGATAATACCAGGAATGTTAGCAAGTTTCCATTCAAATTATTTTTTTATACTCCCTCAATAGTTCAAGATGTCACAATTCATGCTCTAGAGGGGGTTAACTAGCAATGATGACAAGTATCTTGTTTCCATTCTTAGGATATGAAAATTTCAAATTTATAGGTAGTGGTTAAAATTCCAATTAATAGGGATTTTGGATTGATGGGAGTGAATTTGAAAGTGAGAGGTCAATTATCTCATCTAATTTCTCAATGCTAACATCCTCATATGAGGAATAAGCTTTTACAAGATTATCAGTATCATTGATGGTCATGTGATACCCATTTATCAAGAAATAATCAATTAAAAAACATGCATGACATTTTTATAGACCAATAAAAATTTCAATGCATGATTCATTACCTATAATTTATATCAAGGATGAAAACTCAAAAAGGGGACTAGGGGAAAGAAAAGAAGTTTTTTCATGGGAAGGGATAGCATCAATAGAATTAACTGAAAGTGAGTAATGTTCTTATGAGGGATGTTTCATGGCATCAAGGATGTTGAAGTGGAAAATGTCACCCCCAATTCCATAGATAATGTACCATTATAAAAATTAATTAGGGTTTTGGAGGTTTTCAAGAAAGGCCTCTCCAATATAATCAGATCATGTACATTCATCCTATCATCTTCCATTTTAAGCACATAAAAATTAGTCAGAAAAATTAAAATTTTCACCTTTACAAGAACATCCTATAATACACCAACAAGGTGTACAGTAATCCAATTTTTCAGTTGAATGACTATTCACATGAGCTTAAATTACCTAACCTGAAATAAAGAGAAAATAGAGTGAGGAATCACAATTATAGAAGTACCCAAATCAAGCATAGAAATAGAAAATAAATAATCCCCTATGGTGCATGGAATCAATAATGTTCCAGGATCATTGCATTTGGTGGGAAGTGATGTCTCTATAAATACTGATACATTCATACCCAATTTCATATTTTCATCACCTTGAATTTTTCTTTAGTGTGTACACATATCCTTTAGAAACATGGAATATCATGAAATTTTCTTCACGACATCAATCAAGGGTATGTCAACCTTCACTTTTTTAAATGTTTACAATATTTATTTATCAAGTTCAATTTCTTTTTTTCCTTTTTTAGGTGGCCCTTTGGGGAAATGGAAGAGGAATGGTTTGGCTTGGTGGTTAATCAAATGAAACTCTCTTTCCTTTGGCATGTATTTTACAAGGATAAGGTTTTTCCTCATTTGGACCATTCTTAGTGGTTGGGATAGTGGTTTTATCAGGAGGGGCTGGCTCTAATAGAGGGATCATTTGTATTTTAAGTTTTTTTCCAATACAAAGGGTGATGAAAATGAAATTTCGTTTATCCATAGTATTGATTAGTGGTTGAGAGGGTAGTTTACCCGACCTATTACCTTGGATATCCCCCACTGAGTTAGAGAGTTGGCCTAATTGGGTTTTTAGGTCTTTTATGGATGCTTGGATGGTTTTTTTGGAATTGGAGGTTATTTACATCCATTTGTTTCATCATATCCCCCATGATAGGATTAGGTTTTTTATGGGGTTATTGGAAAGGCCTTTTAGGGTGGTTGAGGATTTCTAGGTGGTGGTGGTGGATGAATACTCTGCCCTGGTTGGTTCCATGGTTTTTGAGGTTGGTTTGAATAACCCCTTTCCTATAGTCTTGGTTTTCTTTCCACATAGGGTTGGATGTGTAGTATGGTTCTTTTCTAATGGGTTAGTTATAGGGGTGGATTTGGAATATTGCCTTATAACTCTCAGAAGTTTCTCTTAATTGAGTGCATTGGTTAGAATAGTGGGTGTCAACAGAACAGATACCACAATGGATGGCTGGAGGTTGGAATTTTCCTTGGGAAAGTGAAATCTATCAGAGTAGGATACTTACCTCATCAAACTTTATATCGACCTTCTTATCAAATTCAAAACTTTTCACCTCATGTACACCTCTAATGGGTACATTGACCTTGAGTAAAATTTTTGATTGTTCTGTTCCATGTTCTTAATGAGGGTCTTTATAGATATTGTTTTTTTTTCAAGTAGCGTACCACGTATAGCAGTATCAATCATGTTATGATCTATTGGAATTAAACCTTAAAAAAATAGTGTATTAAAAGTTGATCACTTATTTGGAGGTGTGGGAAACTTGAACAAATAATTTTAAATATTTCCCAATATTCATGAAGTATTTCCCCTTGTGATTACCATATACCACATATTTATTTCCTTACAGTTGTAGTTTCATAGGATCAAAATTATTTTTCAAGAAAATGGTGTTTCATGTACGCCCATCCTCTAATTGGGGAATTGACATAATATAACCATTCTTTTGCAGTAGCTTATAATGAAAAAGGGAATTCCATAAGCTTTACATGTTCTTCGTGAATATTAGAATGTTTAAATATAGAACACACAATATGAAATTCTTTTAGGTGCTTTTGTGGATCTTCACCCCTGTGTCCATGGAATCTTTATAATAAGTGAATTTAACAGGATTTATGTTCAAAATTTGGTGCCTCACCTTGTATTTGAATATATAAAAGATGAATCTCTACATAAATAGATGTTATTTCCTTTAATGTACAGTTATTTTCAGCCATATAATTCATGTTTATTTCAGTCTTGGTGTTGGTTTCAGAAGAAGAAGGATTGAGAAGTGTGTCGATGTTTTGAGTGTCCTCCTTTAATGGACCATTCAGTGCTTCTTGGTGTCAATGACACAAGATCCTCTCTCATTCATGTTTGAAAGGAAGTAGGATCATCTATGAAGATCGCATCATGAAAAAGGAATACAAACTGAATATTTTATAAATTAACCCAAAAAAGGAATAAGAAAAGAAGAATACAAATATTTACAAAATAGATGATGTTTTTATAAAAAACATACACTAAAAACCAAATATCTCCCTGGAAACAGTGCCAAAATTTGACCATGTTGTCATGAAACATAAAATTGATTATTTTTTAAAAGGTTATTTATATCATAGGTTAGACCCTATCTCATCTCTCAAGGAGCATTGGTGGTTTATAGTGTAATTTTTTAATAAAAAGTACTAAAAGAGGGGGGTGATTTTGAAAATAGTTTTAAAAATAAAATGACTTAATTTAAAGATTTTAATAGTTGAAAAACAAGTTTATTTTAAAAAATATGAGAAAAAGGTTTCATTTTGATTTTTCTAAAGGCCTTTCAAGTTCATTATTCTTAGGGATTCATTATGGTTTGAAGTAAGTCTTTGGTTGAAATTAATCCTAATCCTGATTACTTTCCAAGCTTTTATATCAATTCATGTTGAACCAAACCTTGACATAAAAATCCTATAGAAAATGTCCAGATCTTATGGATGGTATAGTAACTTCCAAAGAAAATTGAAATCTCGAATTAGTGGGGAATAAAAGGATTATTGTGCTGTCCAATTGGAACAACACAAGTCATTCAATCAAACCTTCACACCAATCAATTTAAATTAAATAGAATTCCATTTAGTTTAATAAAACAAAGCATTAAAAAATGAATAAAAGTGAGAAACTTATAATTGAAATTATTTCAAACCAAAACTAAATCAAACTAGTAGAATTACATGTTTTAGAACTACCTTTAAAATATGTTTATCTCCCTCACAATGAACACCCACTGTTTATCCATCCTTCAAGAGGAAGAGGAAGCTCGGGTCAATCTACTTATTCATTTTAGCTCTACCTATGAGGATAGGGAGGTCCAGAACCTCCAAGATAATTATAGGACTCCTATGGAACTAAAAATTGGCAGCACTTCACTCTCTTGGTCGAACTTAAAAATGAGGTTCCTGTGGTTCCCTTTTATATCCAAAATGGGAAGTGGTTTTGGGAACCTATATTTTGAGATAAAAATAGTGTCTTAGTTTTGGGTTAGTAAATGTCATTATCTCATCTTAGAAAAAAGATAAGAGTTGTTGGAAGTAATATTTACTATCATCATGTCAAATTTTGTATCCATTGGGCATCTGTAATTGTAGATATAGTCAGAATAATGAACAATTGTTTTGACTTCGTGCAAATTATGTTCTCTAGATAGATTAGTTTGTTTGGGCCACCAAATGGGTGAATTTGGATTAAGTTTTGTGAGATTAGTTGTATAAAACTAAGTTTTGGAATAGAAAAACAAATTTCAGCCAATTTAGATGCACATAATTCTTAAAACATGAAAAATAGTGGACAAGTATTCATGGGATTTCATGCAGTTTGGCCCATTCTGCTTGAATTTCATTTTAGATCCTTCAAATCACCTCCTCCTATAATAAAATTATGATAAAAGTATAATATGCCTTTTAATTTTTGATAAAAATTAAATAATTGAATAAAGTGTGAAGTTAAATTATTATTATTTTAAAATTTTCAATACAAAACTAGTTTAACACAGTGGTGTAAGGGTGAAATAAAACAGTGAATCATAGTACGATCAATATACAATTTATGGTGATAAAATCTATATCTAAATACAGGAAACACATAGAATCTGAAAGATTACTATAGTAGAGGTGTATTTGAGATCTTACAATGGTTAAATTCTGGATGCTCAAGCCATTAGTGACTACCACCTTTCATTTCCAATGAGAATGATTTTGATTTTAAAATATTGTTATTATGTACCAACTGTTACCAATAACATAATTTATGTATCATGCCTAGATTAATATGGGTTTATTTTCAAGTTTTAAGATAATTTTTTCCTTTTTAAAGACAACATATGTTATGGCATGAAAAAATTATGTATTAAATTATGAAAACCAAGTATCGACAATTGATAATGAATCATGTTCACACAACTCATATAACACCCAACTATGAAATCACCGTCTTTGTCAATTAAATGAGAAGAGTTTGAAAAATATTTATAAATATGCTTATGTATACTCTTAAGAGATAAAACCAATTGAAATATTTCATTTTTGTTAATAAGGAAAAATGACCAAACCGTCATTCAATGGATAGGGTGAAAGTTCCATATAGCTTCTAGGATTGGTACACACTAATTTGTGTAGACCATTTCTAATAGAAGATAGAGGTGGGTATTCTTATTTCATAACTTTTTTTGATTACTTGATTATATATGATTATGTCTACTTTATGAGGTATAAATCCGAGTCCTTTAAGAAATTCAAGGAATTCCAGAATGAAGTAGATAATAAACTTGGAAAGAATATAAAGAAGCTTCGATCAGATTGAGGTGGTGAATATATTAACCAAGTGTCATAACCCATCCCCCGGGGCCTATGTCGTGACTAACCCCAAGCCTGCATTCCATAGGCCAGGGGCTGGTGACTAGTACCGAAGGCGTATTCCCTAAAACTGGGAATGCATTTCCTTTATAACCTTTAAACACACCCACAAGCAAGCACACAACTGGATATGAAACACCAAGTAAACTGTATAACAAAAGAGTGCTGAAAGTAAAAGGGGTCAGAATACAAGCCCAACCAGAAAGTACAAGTACAACATTGATACAATATAACTGAAGAAAAAAGGAAATTTAGCTGCTGGGTCATCCTCCGAGGTTCCTACCTGAAGGGTAGGTACAGATCACCTCCTCATCACTCCTCGTTCGTCCGTCTCCTCCATGTACCGACACGCCATATGGTCCACCTCCGGGTACTGTCCAGACCTAGTACTCTCATCCTCAGTCAGCGCTGTCCATTGTCTGCATCCAACACAACAAGGTGTTGGTATAGCCCGTGCAGGGGTGAGTATAACTATACTCAGTAGGGACCCCGATACCCTCTAGGTCTCACAAAATACAACAATGATAAAACACAAAGTATGAAATACAAAGATAACCTTACTTAGGTATATGCCCATACATATACCTAAGTTATCAAGTAACCCATCTAAATCATGAGGAAAACAAAGAAGAACTGACTCAACTCATACCAGGATTTATTCTAGGGTAGTAGTAACAAGTAACATTCTGAACCCTCGGCTGCTGGAGAACTCCTCCTCTATCTAGTACAGTGGGCCTGCCGCATCATAGAGAGGCACTTCCCACTAACCTTGGACTGCTAAGGTACTCCTCCTGTCAAGTACCATGGGTCTGCTGCGTTACACAAAGGCGCTCCCCACCGTGGGTTTGCCGCATTACACAGAGGCACTCTTCCTCGTAGCTTACTGAGGTACTCCTCCTGTCGAGTACTATGGGTCTTCTTCATCACCAAGGTGCTCCCCACCGTGGGTCTACCGTGTCACCAAGGTGCTCCCCACTGGGCCAGTCAAGTCACTCTGAGTCAAAACGGTCAGCAGTCGTCAAGCCAGCCACTGGGTTCCCGCACTACGCTCGCTCGTCTCTGGGAGGATCTGCTCCACAAGCTACTGGTCAATACTCCAACTGCCATGAAGTCCCACAAAGAAGTTTCTCAAATGTTAGTCACTTTATAGGGATCTCAACATAATAGACGACGCGTCAATCAGACGCACAGTCTGTGAGTTATTAGTCTTTTAGTCCCGGGGACCCGATTGGATTCATGCTCAATCCAACCTGACCGTTCCCCCATCTTAATCCAAAACACAGTGGGTATCACTCAAAGGGACCGTCTCGCTCTAAGATTTCCAACACTGTTGACGGTTCGTCAAACAAACATCTGGTTTCAAGGTTATGTCCAAAAGAGCGTAAATGGGTCGTAGTGGGCCCAGGTCCGGTCCGACCCGGTCGGACCGACCTGGCCCGACCCGGTTTGGGTTGACCCAACCCAACCCATTGGGTCTGGACCAGCCCGTAGTGCGGCCCGGCCCATTGGGTCCGGCCCGACCCGCGAGGGCCACAGGTGTGGCGGACCGGCCACAAGGGCGCGGACCGGCCGCGAGAGCGGCATACCAGCTGTGAGGGCGTGGACCGGCCGCAAGGCAGCAGGACAACCATGGGTTGGCGGACCGGCCGTGGTTAAATGGTGGTTCGGTCAGGAGGGAAGAGAGGCTCGGCTCGGCGGTGCGGTTCGGCTCAAACGGCGGCACGGCTCGGCGGACAACGTCGCAGCTCGGCTCGGACGGCGGCGTGGCTCGGCGGATGGCGGCATGGCTCAGCATGGCGGTATCACAGTGAGGGGGTTTGGCCCAGGGTGGAACGGTGGCTTGGTTTGGCCGTGGGTGGTTTGGCCGGCGTGGGGCCGGTTCGGCCGGGAGGGCGAAGCGCCGCGGGGCGGCGCAGGTCGCGGAGGCCGCGGGTGGCGGCACCGTTGCCTTCGTCACCTCCATCACCTTTTTCCATTTCGAAGAACACACCAAAGAAGAATGGAAGAGGGGTCAGGTCGTGTTTTTTTGGTTCACACCCTCCATGTTTAGAGTGGTAGTAAGAGGTTCACAAAGAACGAAGCATGAACGTGAAACCATAATCTTCTGCAATGTTTATTCCCAACCCGCACAAGAAAAAAAGGGAGTACATAGAAAGAGATAAACATTTAGGAATAAAACCCCTACCTCATTCGCTTGATGATGTTGGTGTAAGAAGGTAGTATGGTCGTCGATTCTCTGTAGATGAGGATGTCCCACGTCGGGAGAAGTACCAAGGAAGAAGGTCGAAGGAGGTCAGCGTTCTTCGTTGGTGGAGCATTCTTTATTGGAGAGCTTTCTCCCAAGTTCTCCCAATCCTCCATTTCCAATAATTTTCTAACAAATGAATGGCCAAACAAATAAAATATGTTTATCTATTTAATTTGTTGGCAATCATTTGGGTTAATTAATTGGCAACAATTAATGGGTTGCATTGGCATAAAATTCAAAAAGGAGAATACCAAGGGTTGGAACAATTAATTAAAAAGGGTTGTCACAATTAAATGTAGGAGGATTTAAAGTGGATCACCCTCATTTATTATGGGAGTTGAGAGGTTTAGGCCTCGGGTGGTCCCCACCACCATAACCTCTCAAGGGAGGTTAGGTTTGGGTGGTCCCCAATACCATAACCTCTTATGATAGGTTAAGGTATAGTGGTCCCCACACCTCAACTTCCACTTGTAGGTTTTAACAAACAAAATAAAATAAAACTTGTGTTTATTTTATTTTATTATTTCCACAAAAAACCCCAAAATTATCGTTCACCATGGACCAACTACCGTTGAGGTGAAAATCTCCTTAAGCAAATACCGGCGCTGCAAGTTCAATAGTGCCCTCTAATTTCAATTATGAGTATCAGTTAAAAAGTTAGAAAAACCCGCTCGCACGTTCACTAAATGTACCCAAACAAAAGTTCAAAAATTCATTTCGGGCACTCCAAGCCTGAGAATCATGTGCCGTTAATTTTTGTGGACTCTTAAAATTCCCATTTAATTAAAAAACATTACCTGAAAATTCCGGATCTTTACATTCTCCCCACCTCAGGCTTTACGTCTCCATAATCCACAACTCAAACTAAGGGAAAAAGTGGGGGTACTGAGCACGTATCTGAGCCTCCTGCTACCATGTGCTCTCATGGAGGTTCCCATGCTACCAAAAAACTCGCACCATAGGTATCGACCATCAATGTAGGACCCGCTCCTGTCGATCCTCGATCTCTACTGAAACCTCTGTAAAAGTCACCCCATCGTTGATGTCCAGCTCACCATGGTCAATGATGTGAGATGGGTCATGCATTTATCTCCTCAGCTGGGATACGTGGAAGACTTCGTGCACCCGGTGCAACTGAGGTGGAAGAGCTAAGCCGTAAGCCACCTTGCCAACTCTGCTGAGGACCTATATCTCAGAGATAACTTGCCTCCTTGGCCAAATCCCCATAGACCTCATCGAGGTGAGACCCGTAGAAAGACGTGGTCGCCATCCTTGAACTCCAGAGGTATCCGTCTCCTATCAGCATACGACTTCTGCCTACTCTATGCAGTCTTCATCCGCTCCTTGATGATCTGTTCCTTCTCTATGGTAGCTCGTACCATCTCTGGTCCCACTAGTGCTGACTCCCCTGAGTCAGTCCAACACAAAGGTGATCTACAAGGTCGCCCACACAATGCCTCAAAAGGTGTCATCCCTATGGTGGAGTGATAGCTATTGTTGTATGAAAACTCCACCAAAGGTAAGTGATCCTCCCAACTGTGACCAAAGTCAAGGACACAAGCATGCAGCATGTACTTGAGGGTCTGAATGGTCCGCTCAGTCTAGCCATCCATCTGAGGATGGAAGGCGGTGCTCAAATGAAGTTGCATCCCGAAAGCCTCCTACAACCCCTTCCATAGCCGGGAAGTAAACTGTGCTTCACGATCAGAGACAATCGTAGAAGGTACTCCATGTAGCCACACAATCTCTTGCACATAGAGGCATCCCAAGCTCTCTACTGAACCTTTCTCTCTGATTGGTAGGAAGTGGGATGACTTGGTGAGTCGGTCGATGATCACCCAAATCGAGTCATGTCCCCTGGATGTACGTGGAAGTCCTGTCACGAAGTACATAAATATCCCATCCCACTTCCACTCTGGGACCTCTAAAGGCTGAACCAAGCCTACTGGTACCTGATACTCCACCTTCACTTGATAACAAGTGAGGCACCGAGATACAAACTCTACAACTGCTTTCTTCATTCCTAGACACCAGTTCTGTCGTTGGAGATCCTGATATATCTTCACCACTCCTGGATGTACCTCTAGAGGGGATTTGTGGAACTTCCTCAACACTTCCTCCTGAAGTGACACCGGTACCATGGTATGTCCTCTAAAAAGGATGACATGCTCCCAACCTTCATAAAATTCACCAGGTGCCTGCCTTGTGGATACCTGAGCACGTCAAGCCTCGTAGTTAGCATCCCCACGCTGCACCTCCCTGACTCGTTGAAGAAGTGGGGGAGTGACTGTAAGAGACTGAAGAAAAGATGCTCCATCAGGTTACACAAAGGATATCTGCAAAGCGGCCAGCTATTCTGTCACCTCACCTAGCAGCTGTATACCAGACCTCCTGTTGAGTGCATCTGCTACAACATTCTTCTTCCCAGGAGTATAGACTATCTCGAAGTCATAGTCCTGGAGGAACTCAAGCCAACATCGCAGTCTCAGATTCAGGTCCTTCTGAGAGAAGATATACCTGAGACTCTTTTGATCAGAGTACACGTTAAAACGATCGACCATAAGATAGTGTCGCCACATCTTCAAGGCAAATACCACTACTAATAACTCTAGGTCATGGGTAGTGTAGTTCTACTAATTCTGTCTCAGCTGTCGAGAACCATATGCGATCACTGCTCGCTCCTGCATCAAGACACATCCGATTTCGATCCCTGATGTGTCAAAGTATACTACATACCCTACGCCTTCCTCTAGATGCCTCAAGATGGGGGCACTAGTCAGCCTCTGCCTCAGCTCCTAAAAGCTATGCTGTTATCTCTTCGAACACACAAAGGGTTTCCCCTTCTTTGTCAAGGATGATAGTGGTGTTGCAGCTCTGGAGAAGTCTGGCACAAACCTCCGGTAGTATCCAGCCAAACCCAGTAAACTCTGTACCTCCGTCACACTCCTGGGTGGCTCCCAAGAATGTACCGCCTCAATATTTTCTGGATCTACTGCAACTCTAGCCTCCGATATGACATGTCCTAGAAAGTGAACCTCTTGGATCCAGAATTGGCACTTCGAGAGCTTACTATAAAGCTGGTGCTATCAGAGTGTGTCCAGTACTACCCACAAATTATAGGCATGCTTCTCCTTAGTAGCCGAGTAGATCAGAATGTCTTCAATGAAGACCACTACAAAGAGATCAAGGTACGACTGAAAGACCCTATTCATGAGTCCCATGAACACTGCTGGATTGTTGGTTATGCCGAATGGAAAAACCAAGAACTCATAGTGGCCATACCGACATCTGAAAACCATCTTCTGCACATCCTCGTCTCAAAATCTGAGCTGGTGATAGCCTAACCCGAGGTTTATCTTCGAGAACCACCGTGATCCCTTCATCTGATCAAAGAGGTCGTCAATCCTTGGGAGTGAGTTCTTATTCTTCACGGTCACCTGGTTCAGGCACCGGTAGTCAACACAAAGCCTCAAGCTCCCATCCTCCTTCTTAGCCAACAGAATCGGGGCTGACCAAGGTGAAACACTGGGCCGGATGAATCCCTTCCCCTGCAAGTCCTCAAGCTGTACCCGCAGCTCGCAAAGCTCTGCAGGAGCCATCCGATACACTGGTGTATATATCGGTGTCGTCCTGGGGTACAAGTCAATGTAAAATTCCACCTCTCTGCAAGGAGGTAGACTCAAAACATCATCAGGGAAGACATCCACGTACTGGTCTACCACTACAGGATAGCTCAAACTCTCCACATCAACAACTCTGAGGGTAAGGCTAGCCAACTGATGAGTGATCGGCTACACTCTCCTCTGGGTAAGTCCATCCTATACTGCAAAGGCTCCCTTCTTGCTGGTGAAGGTAAACCTGGTCCCATACGTGTGGACACTCCACACTTTGTGCCTAATACATTCAATCTGAGTATGGACTGTAGATAAACAGTCCATACCCAAGATGTCGTCGTAAGGCATCGACGCCGCTACTAGGAGATCCCAGCCGAAGCTCTCACCTCATAGAGTAACCTCGCACTACCGGCACCAGTGCGTAATCGTCAAATCTTCTCCCGTAGGAGTATCTAGATGTAAGGATTGAGCCAACTACTAGAATATTTGAGATCTGAATGAGGGTAGTGGAAATAAAATAATGACTGGAACCTGTGTCTATAAGTACTACAACTAAGGTGGAGTAGACACATATCGTACCTCGTATCATCTTCGGAGCACCATGATCGTAAGACTCAGCTGCCTAGAGATGAGATCTCCCCTATCCACCTGCTCCCTATAGTCGGGATGGACCACCTGGTGGTGGTGGCGGCAACATCTCGAATCATCTCCCACCGCCAACTGCACAACCAGCTCCTCTGCCACATCCACCTACTCCCTATGAACCTCCTCAGTCGAACCTATGCCTTTTCCTGGGTGGTCCTTCGACCGTCTGCTAATCATCTAAGTGGCAGGTTGGATAGTCACGAGCCATGTGACCCTACCCGCCGCATGCGTAACACTGCCCGCTCCTGGCATGACTGGCTCCGCTTCAGGTTCCCCGCACAACCGATCCTGAGTCATGCAGTCTTCCACCTGTAGGTATGGTCTTATTGGACCTCTATGATGCCTGTCTTCTACCAGCTGCAGAAGAATCCACTATGTGATGACTGGTAGTGGGTCTCGCTATTGGTGACTGCTCAGCGAGGAAACTCTCCACTAAGAGGGCTCTCTCTAACACCCCCGCCTGTGTCGGGATGCTAAGTGAGATCACCGAAGCCCTGATCTCCCACCTGAGTCCCTGCTCGAAGGTCTGGGCCCTAAAGAATGAATCCCATACCATATATGTGGAGTAGCATGAGAGGTCAGTGAACCTCACTGAGTACTGAGTCATAATCATACTACCCTGCTACAGATGAAGAAGATCCTGTATGCGCACTGTGCGAAGAGTCACTAGGACAAGTTCTGCCCGAAACAGGCTCTCGAAGTCTGCCCAGAGAAGCGTCACCTCATTGTGAACCTGAAGAATCAAGCTCTACCATCTGATTGTTACTGCCTGTAGAAGGCTGGTGGCAAGAATCACCATGAAATCGGCTGGTGTCCCTACCAGTCAGAAAACTCTCACTATAGCCTCCATCCAATCCTCAGCTATCTGTGGGTCCGTCTCTCCCCTAAAACTGGGTGGCCTATGACATTGGAACTCGTGTAACGTGCTAAAGAAGCGTGCACTATATTATACTGGGGATAGTGGCATCAGTGGCCCAAATGGGAGTGGTAACGCTGGTGCCTCTACCGGAAAAGGGCCCTGCATTGAGGCCTCATCACTCGATGGGCTATCTGTGCATACAACTCTCGGAACTCTAGATGACTGTCTACATAGAGGCATCCTGAAAAGAAACAGGTGCGTTACGGTCAAAAGTTATACCTGGTAAGCTGACCTGGTGATTTGACTCAAAGAGTTCACAAAGAAGACTCTTGAAAACACACACACAATCAGTGTCTTCGTGCACTGAGTCAGATATCAGAATTCAGGGTCCTACTGTATGGATACGTCAGCCACCACACCAACACTGGATTCCCTAAACTGATAACCACACTCACTACACTTAACACTATTTTCATTAAAAAGAAATATCAGAGTCCTAAGTTCTGCAGTAGAACCTCCCTTTGATACCAATTTTTCATGACCCATCCCCCAAGGCCCATGCCGTGACTAACCCCAATCCCTTCTTCCATAGGTCTGGAGCTGGTGACTAGCACCAAAGTCATATTCTCTAAAACTGGGAAGACATTGCCTTTATAACCTGTAAACACACTCACAAGAAAGCACACATATGGATACTAAACACCAAGTAAACTGTATAACAAAAGAGTGCAGAAAGTAAAAGGGGACAGAATATAAGCCCAACTGGAAAGTACAAGTACAACTGTGATACAATACAACTGAAGAAAAGGGAAAGTCAGCTACTGGGTCATCCTCCGAGGTTCCTACCTAAAGGGTAGGTACATATTTCCTCCTCAACACTCCTCATCTGTCCGTCTCCTCCATGTACCGACATGCCGTATGGTCCACCTCTGGGTACTATCCAGACCTGGTACTCTCTTCCTCAGTCAGCATTGTCCGTCCTCTACATCCAACACAAACAAGGTACGAGCATAGCCCGTGCAGGGGTGAGTATAACGATACTCAGTAGGGACCCCAAGACCCTCTAGGTCTCACAAAATCCAACAAGGATAAAACACAAAGTATGAAATCCACAGATAACCTTACTTAGGTATATTCCCATACATATACCTAAGTTATCAAGTAACCCATCTAAATCATGATGAAAACACAGAGGAACAAACTCAGCTCATACAAGGATTTATTCTAGGGTAGTAGAAACAAGTAACATTCTGAACCCTCGGCTATTGGAGAAATCCTCCTCTATCGAGTACAGTGGACTTTCCACGTCACAAAAAGACACTTCCCACCAACCTTGGACTACTGAGGTACTCCTCCTATCGAGTACTGTGGGTCTACCGTGTCACACAGAGGCTCTCCCCACCGTGGGTCTGCCGCATCACACAGAGGCGCTCCCCCTCATAGCCTGCTGAGGTACTTCTCCTATCGAGTAACCTGGGTCTGCCGTGTCACCAAGGCTCTCCCCACTATGGGTCTGCCGCGTCACCAAAGCTCTCCCCACTGGGCCAGTCGAGTCACTCCGAGTCAAAACGGTCAGTAGTCGTCAAGTCTCAGCCAGCCACTGGGTTCCCGCACTACGCTCACTCGTCTCCGGGAGGATCCGCTCCACAATCTACTAGTTGATACTATA
Source organism: Viscum album (assembly GCA_963277665.1). Taxonomy (NCBI): domain Eukaryota; kingdom Viridiplantae; phylum Streptophyta; class Magnoliopsida; order Santalales; family Viscaceae; genus Viscum; species Viscum album. The sequence continues at coordinate 2,055,402,274 of OY728123.1, read as the reverse complement.
ACTGCCACTATAACTTCCACGAATAAGTGTCTCAAAAGTCCATCATGTCATAGGGATCTGAACATAACAGACGACGCATCAATCAGATGCTCAGTCTGTGAGTTATTAGTCTTTTAGTCCCGGGGGCCCGGTTGGATTCGTGCTCAATCCAACCTGACCGCTCCCCATCTTAATCCAAAAAAAAGTGGGGTATCACTCAAAGGGACTATCTCGCTCGAAGATTTACAGCTCTGTTAACGGTTCGTCAAACTAACATCCGGTGCCAAGGTTATGGCCAAAAGAGCGTAAATGGGTCGTAGTGGGCCTGGGTCCAGTCCGACCTGGACTGGGCCAACCCGGTTCGGGTTGAACCAACCCTACCCGTTGGGTTTGGCCCGACCCATAGTACGGCTCAGCTCGTTGGGTTTGGCCCGGCTCGCGAGGGCCGCGGGGGTGGCGGACCGGTCGCGAGGGCACGAACCGGCCGTGAGAGCGGCGGACCGGCTGCGAGGGCACATACCAGCCGTGGGTCGGTAGACCAGCTGTAGTTCGGTGGTGGTTCGGTCAGGAGGGCGGAGTGGATCGTCTCGGCGGCGCGACTTGGCTCAGACGGCGGCGCGGCTCGTTAGACGGCGGCGTGACTCTGCACCGCGGCAGCGCGACGAGGGGGGTTCAACCCGAGGCGGTGCGGTGGCTCGGCATGGTGGCAGCGCGGCGAGGGGGTTCGGCCCGGGGCGGTGCGGTGACTTGGTCCGGCCGCGGGTGGTTCGACCAACGTGGGGCCGGTTCGGTTGGGAGGGGGAAGCGCTGCGGGGCGGCGTGGGTCATGGAGGCTGTGGGTAGCGGCGTCGTTGCCTTCATCACCTTCGTCACCTTCCTCCACTTCGAAGAACACACCAAAGAAGAACAACAGAGGGGTCGGGCCGTGTTTGTTTGGCTCGTACCCTCCACGTTTAGAGTGGTAGAAAGAGGTTCACAAAGAACAAAGCATGAACATGAAACCATATTCTTCCGCAATGTTTGTTCCCAACCCGCACAAGAAAAGAAGGGAGTACATGGAAAGAGATAAACATTTAGGAATAAAACCCATACCTCGTTCTCTTGATGACATTGGCGCAAGAAGGTAGTACGATTGTTTATTAACCATAGATGAGGATGTCCCACGTCAGGAGAAGTCCTGAGGAACAAGGTCAAAGGAGGTCGACGTTCTTCGTTGGCGGAGTGTTCTTCGTTGGAGAGCTCTCCCAAGTTCTCCCAATCCTCCTTTTCCAATACTTTTCCAACAAATTAACAACCAAACAAATAAAATATGTTTATCTATGTAATTTGTTGGGAATCATTTGGCTTAATTAATTGACAACAATTAATGGGTTGCGTTGGCATAAAATACAAAAAGGAGAATACCAAGGGTTGGCACAATTAATTAAGGAGGGTTGGTACAATTAAATATAGAAGGAGTTGAAGAGGCTCTCCCTCATTTATTGTGGGAGTTAAGAGGTTTAGGGCTCGGGTGGTCCCCACCACTATAACATCTCATGGGAGGTTAGGTTCGGGTGGTCCCCACCACCATAACCTCTCATGGGAGGTTAAGGTATGGTGGTCCCCACACCTCAACTTCCACTTGGAGGTTTTAACAAACAAAACAAAATAAAATATGTGTTTATTTTATTTTATTATTTCCATGAAAAACCCAAAAATTATCTTTCTCCCTCGACCAACTTTCGTCGAGGTGAAAATCTCCTTAAGAAAATACCGGCACTGCAAGTTCAATGGTGCCCTCATATTTCAATTCCGAGCACCGATTCAAAAGTTAGAAAAACCCGCTCGCACGTTCACTGAATGGACCCAAAAAAAAGTTCATAAATTCATTCTGGGAACTCTAGGTTTTGGAATCACGTGCTATCAATTTTTGCAGACTCTTAAAATTCCCATTTAATTAAAAAAAATTATATGCAAATTTCGGGTCTTTACACAAAGAGTTTATCAAATTTTTATGGGAGTTTGGGATTATATCTAAAATAAATCCACCTTGCACACCGTAATGGAATGATGTTAGTGAAGGGATAAAATATACCTTATTAGAAATAGTAAGGTCAATGGAGATTCATGCAGATCTTCCATTATCATTTTGAGGGTATGCATTACAAACTACAGTATACACACTAAACTGAGTGCCAAATAATGTGTAAAAAGAAATTATCTCTAAGTTATGGTGTTTAAAGAAACACTTATTGTTCTATACATGTGTATAGGGTTTCAGGGAGTTTGTTAAGGCCTTCTTAGGCAACAAACTAGCACCCTAGGGCACAAAGTGTACATTTATAGGGAAACCCAAGGAAACAAAAAGATACTGTAACAACCTAGGTAATTATATAATAAGATTAATTTTTTTTTATAATTTTGTTACATTAATTTAATAGATTTTATAGGCATAATATAAGAATAAATCTAGTTTTATGCTTAAAAATTTTATTTTTCTAAAAAGTAGTTTTAAAACATTTTGATGAAACACTTGATTTAAATATAGTTTTTGTCACTTTTATAAATTATTTTTTAAAAAATAAAATTCTTAAGTTAAATCATAATATTAAAATTTACTTTGGTTAAATTCTCGGTATTTTTTTGATAAGTTTTATGTTTTGATGAATAGTGAAAAAATATTGCATTTTTAATTGAAAACAAATTTTTCATCTAAATAATTTATAGTGTTAAATTATATTTTTTAATTAGTTTTAAAGTTTATTTAGATCAATATTTTTTCATTAAATATAGTGAAGGTATTTTTTATCAATTTCACATTGAATTTGGATATAAAAGTATTTCAATCTTTTGAATGTTTTTACTTTAAAAACCCACTTTCTTATTCCATCAATGAGATTAATTTTAAATTAATTTCAGAAAATTATATGTATTAAATTTTGAAAAATAGATTCCATATTTGTAATAATAATTTAAAAATTTATTAAATAGGTTTATTTTATATTTTTACAACATGAATAATAACATTAGTGAAATTTTTATTAACACAGTTAAAGGAAAATCAAGTAATTAGGGTAAAAATAATATTATAAATATTATAAAATTACCCTAACACTTATACTAGTTTCATTGGATGAGTGTGTGTAAAAAAAAAATAATCCTTGTGTCTAAATTATAACCTTTGTAAGACACTTGGTGAGATTATGATATTTATAATATTATATTCAAAGAAAAGTCAATTTTGTCCCATTTTTGTTTTTAACAAGTGAGCAATTTTTAATACGAGGTTATATTAAGGATATGTTTGACTAAAAAACGTATTTTGAAAGATAAAATATTTATATTTATCATGATAATTTATTTTCAATTTTTATAGAATAAATAATTAAATTAAAGTCTTTCACAATGATAATTTTGTAATTGTTTAATAATGGAAATATCAAATAAATGATATTCTAAATAATAAAATAAATATAATTTGAGATTATTAATGTAATAAAAGAATTTTTTATATGGATTTTACAAGTTAAATATGTTTTAGAAGTATTTTTTACAATTTATATTATTTCTATGATATTTTTAAGAAGTCAATTAATGAATAGTGTCAAAATTGACATTATTGATATTTTAAAATAAATAATATTTTATTAAATGATATAAAATTTATAAAAGTATAAATTTTGTCCAAATAATTGGGATAAGTCTTAAAATTTAATAAATTACCAATTTATTGGTATTTTTTCATTTTATAGTAATTATATTAACCCTCAAAGTGTAAATTACATGATATCATGGTAAGAGTTAAAAGGGTTAAATAAGGGTTAAAACAAAAATATAAAGATTACAAAAAATAATAAAAACTTGTATAATTTTGATTGGATGAATGTATTATGATAAAAAATCATCCTATATTCTAAATAAATCAGTTTGGTTCCATTTTTAATATAAAATTAATTTATATTAATTTAATATTTTGAATAATTCCAAGAGTGCCCCTATCTTTTAAAAGGGAAACCCTTCTTCTATTTTTTTCACACAAAAAAAACCTATTTTTAGGAAAATATATACCCAAAAATATTCCTAGAAGACATACCCATATTATATAGTCATTAGTTTAGGTATAACACCCTCTTTATAGGTGTTAAGTTGTTAATCAAAGGAGGTCGTATGAAGGAGAGGTATCATTTTTAATTAAGTGTTTCTATTTTATTTCTCATTACACTTCCTTAAAATATTCTTCATCCATGATGAAATAATAACTAAAGTATTATCAATATACTTAGATATTATTATGTTAATATAATCACCTAAATTCATCTCCATTTCCATCAAATGGAAAAAGAATTAATCGTTTGTACGTACGATGAACTACCACCTCGGGAACTGATATAATTTGTTTTCCATCACCATCTCTCAAGATCAGTTATAATGATGGAATTAATGTTTATATATGATATTAATGACATATTTAACATTATTAAATAATAATATATCATTTATTTTCTCACATTTCCATGCACATAAAAATGATAACGTCGTTCGTGCGTACGTGTGAACTATCACCTCCACGAAGCAATGTGATTCTTTTTTCATCACCACATCACGTGGATGATATATATAAGTATATTTAAATTTTTAATATGATATTAAGGATATTATAATCATTATGTAAATATAAAATAATACTTAACTTCCTTCCAAAATGATCATTGAAAAATGGAAACGTTACTCATGCGTACATACGACCTTCTGTCTCCATGATTATAATGTAGTTTATTTTTCATTACTATACATAATGTTTTTATTTAAAAGTTTTATTTATGTATAAAAATTATAATCATTTCATGAATATTTTTTTGGATATTATTGAATAATTACCACTTTGACTATTGACATCATACCAAATTCATTTTGGACACATGTACCAAATATCGTTTAAACATTCAAAGTGAACTTAGATAATAAATTAATTATTATAACATGGTAATAAGTGATATAAAAAGAATAATAAAATTTAAAAGGTTATAAAGCATGTAAATAATTAACATAAGTTTATCATTCGGGAAAGAAATGGACATACGTGATAAATCAAACTTAAGGTAAGGGATTTCATCTCAATTTCCTTTTATTGAGGAAATTTTGATGTTATGCACCTTTATTCTATTATAAAGTGTATATATAGATTCTTTGAAATTATATATCAAGAATTTAACAATTCTCATGGTATTTAGTTTTTAATGACCTTCTTTAATGGGTTTTATGATTCAAGTGTTTCCAAAATGATAAAGGGGCTTTCTTTGCAAAAATGAACTTTTATTGTTTTTATTTAAACTCTTTTTCTTCCATGTCCATGTTTTTAAAATGATATTTAAAATGTTTTATTCATGGTGTAGTTATTAGAAATTATAAATGATCAGTGCAACCAAATTTTTCTTTAATGCATTGGGTAATGATTTCTTTCTTTGGAGAATTATATTGGAAGTTTCCCGTATGGTTATTCCAATATATAAGGGTTCTGTAAGGGTTCTATGTGATGATGTCCCAAGGCACCTACATGAATTTTCTATGATTTATAATTAATTTTTATATGAATCCTTTGTTTTTAAAGGGTAAAATAAATGATATTTTTAAAGTAAATATATTTACCTTTATGGATGAAATGTTATGTTTCCAAGGAAAATATTTTCAAGGGTTTTCATGTTTTTACTAAACTAACAATTTCCTTTATTTTATGTCCCCTACTAAGATTTTTGTTGTCATCCCAAGTTTTACTTTTTTTAACAGGTTATAAGGATGGGTAAGAAAATGAAGGAAGTTAAGTTATGAAAAAAATAATGTTTTATTTTAAAAGTTTTATATTATAGAATAAATTAATACCATTTTAGTATTATCCACTTTGTATGAAAGTGGGATGTTATGTATGAATAATGACCTAACTCTCTAAAAATGTAAACCAAAAAAGATCCTCAATGTGAAATAAAGTAATTTCTCGACTAAAAATCAAGATTGTGTATTGTTTAAGTCCAAATCCTTATAGTTTGTATCAGAGGTTAGTTTAGATAACTTTTGAGGTTAGGGTAGTATTAATAAATTTATCTTAAAAGACTTTACCTTATGGAAAATTAATTTTTTTATAGAATTTGAATATTGACATGTTTTTCATCTAAACTATGTCTTTTCAGAATGGTTTTCCATAGAGGATATAGGAAATCTATAGTGGGATGGAATCGAGAAGGAGATATCCTTCCAAACCAGTATCCTAAAATGGTTAGAATCAAAATAGAATAGTTTGTTGAAGTGATGTATCAATTAACTCAAGAGATAAGTGGTGGTGGTATCTATGCTAGAGAGGAGCCTGATCTACCATGAAGAAACATGTATTTTGTGGACCATTTCATGAGGAAAAATCCCCCATCATTCAATGGATCATTTGAATTAGTGGTATCCAAAGGATGGATCAATGATCTAGAAAAGATATTTGATGTCATGCAATGTTTAGAACATCAAAAGGTAACCCTTTTAGTTTATAGTTTTTAAGGTGAAGCTAATTGATGGTGGTCTTTGTTTAAGAATACTAGAGAGAAAGAAAATATTTATTCCATGGAATGGGAAACATTCAAGGATCCTTTACTTGAGAAATATTTACCTAAGTTTTTTTAACTCTGAATGGAAAAATAGTTTCTAGAATTGAGGAAAAAATACAAAGATTCCATATCTTCATATGATAAAACTTAAATTTTTTTTCCAAGCATGTTCTGGATTTTACGTCGGACACTAATAAAAAAATTAACCAGTTTTACTCATGATTGAAACCAAGTCTATAAATATATCTGTCCACACAAGAATTTAAATTATGTGAGAAAGTAGTTTGTTTTATTGAAAAGTTTGAGATGGAGTTTTATTACTCTTATATTCCTCATGATGATAAAATTAATAAGTGGTCAGGATGTAATATTATGGGGAAAATACAATAAATAAATATGGAGGTAAGAAAATGAATTTCCAATATTGGGGTAAGTTTGGTGAAAATCACCCTAGAGAATGTATTATGAAGGTAAGGAAGTGTTATAAATGTAGTAAGTTTGGCCACATGGCCCACAAATGTAAGGAAAATAATCCATAGAAATCAAATAATGGGATAATTGATTGCAATACAATGGTGAGATGTTTTAGCTGTAATGAGTTGGGTCATTATGCTAATAAGTTTCCAAAGTTAGTTTCATAGGATGTAAATTTTCATGATAAAAAATATAAAGGTGTATCAAGGTCATTTTATAATACTATAGTTTATGTTTGGAAGTTATATGAAGTGGTTATAGGTATGTTACTTATGTATTCGAATTATGAAAATACCCTATTTGAATCAGGATCTTCAAATTGTTTCATATTTGAGAAATTTTCAAGTAAATTGGGAATATCACCCAATGAAAGTAAGATAGAGGTTTTGGTGAAAAATTATGGTGGAAGTATTAAAGAAAACAAGATTTATATGAATCTTTCTATTTTTATTAGTGGGATGGTATTTTTTGAAAATCATATTGAACCGACCATAATAGAGTTTTATATTATTCTTAGTATGGATTGGCTTTTAGTTTATCATGCTAAATTAGATTACAGTGCTAATAAAGTTGTTTTCAATTCTTAAATGGCCCGAAGGCCTTCAATTTTTTATTGATGTTTGGTAATACAACTTTCAAGGGATGAGGTGGAACCCTTTTAAGAATCAAAGTCTTAAGAGACATTACATTACATGTAGGTATTAGGAAATCAACGCAAATAAGACAACTTAGAACTGCTCCTCCCCAGCAATTTTTTTGTGATGTCAGCTCTCCACCTTTGCATGGCTAGTCGGCTAACTTTCCTATACAGACTATTCAAATTAGTGATGTACCAATAGTAAATGATTACATGGATGGTTTTTGAGATGATTTTATTAGTTTTATTTCTGATCGATAGGTTGAGTTTAATATTGACTTATTACTTAATTCCAAGACTATTTATAAACCCCATTATCAAATGGATCATGTGGAACTTTTATAATTGAAAGACCACTTGCAAGAGTTATTAGATAAAGGTTTCATACGACCCAGTAATTCACCATGGGGTGCCCCTATCTTATTTTTTAAAAATAAAGATGGTTCAATGAGACCTTTCATTAATTATATATCCTTGAATAACATCACTATTAAGAAAAAGTATTCATTGAATCATATTGAGGATTTTTTGATTAGCTCCAGGGGAACAATATTTTTTGAAGGATGACCTAAGTTTAGGGTATCATTAGATAAAATTAAAAGAAGTATACATTCTAAAGACTACATTTTAGACTAGATATTGGAATTATGAATTTGTATTTATGTCGTTTGTATTATCTAATGAACCAGCTTCATTCATGGATATTATGAATAAAATATTTCATGAGTTCTTGGATAAGTTTGCGGTTGTATTTATTGATGAAATTTTGTTATATTATAAAAATAAATTGGAGCATGAAAGACTGTTGAGAAAAAATACCTCAAGGCATCCTCTTAATGTTTTTGGGTGTGATTGTGTTTTTTGAAAAAGACAGATGACCATGAATGAGTATGATTTGTGTTTTTAGAAGTAGGTGTTTAAGGTGGCGTAGTTTCATAGAGTCTTCCAATTTTTTGGACCTCAAAATCGGGAGTTTGTTTTTGACAAAGGAAGATTTTATTCATATGAGTAAATAGTACGCAAACCTAAAATCATAGTTCACGAATCACTAAGGGAGTATGTGGAACAATGAAGTAATTTCAGAAAAGGTATATTTCTGCATATCAACACTATGCGGATCCTAAAGCTTGGTATGTGGATAGTGTAGGGAAAATGGTTCGTAGGAAGGATTGCTATTTGTAGAAGGCTAGAGGTTTGTGGGATGGTTCATCATTTATGGAAGTGAGGTGGTTATTTGTGGATCCATGAAGGGATTCTTTTTCAGAAGAGATCAGTCTCCATGAAGTAATAAAGAAAATACACAGACTTCATAGAGAAAATTGTATGCGTGATGATTATGGTTTGTGGGAGATGCGCAGTATGCAGTAAAGGCTGTACCGCATCAATGATTTGAGTAAAATGGATTATTAGAGTTTTTGGATCTATTTTTCAATATATATACTGCTAATACTATCATTATGAAGAGTGATTTTCATTAGAGAATATATTTTCTCTGGGAAGAAATTTGACTAAGTTCGAAAGAGTTTTTAGGGGTGTCTGCGAAGGATAAGAGTTTTGCAAGGAGGATTCCACGAAAGGAGGAGTTCAAGGGAACGATTCATGAAGGGGTTTTTACAGGGCTCAGTAGCTCACAAAGGAAAAGTGTTTGTGAAAGGGATATATTTCACAAAATTAGTGATGGTTCATGGAAGGAAGATGGTCCATGGAAGTAGAAGAGGTCCACAGAGGAAAAAATGGTTCACGGAAGAAGAAGCGGTCTGCTGAAGCAGAGACGATCGATAGAAGAGAGGTGGTCTATGAATCAATCATTCCATGAAACGCAGTGTAGTTTATAGAGAAAGAAGGGAAGTTCACAAAGGACTCAAGAAAGTTTGTGAAGAGACTAAAACAATTCGTGAAATCAATTTCCATAAACTAATAGTATGTGAAAAAGTGGATTTCATCTACAGGTGAAAACAAGACTTCAATAGGGAATATATCTACAGTTGAGGATGTGTGCTTTCATGAAAATTAAGGGACCAACAAGTCCATAAATTTTGAGTGGATCCCTTAAAAGAGTAGTGATAAAAGGAAGAGGAATATGGAGATCTTTTCCACTGAAATTGATCCAAAGAATGAGACAAAGGGAGTGACCCTTGAGAATGTAGTGGGAAGACCCTAAATTATGTAAATGTAGTGATCTTGGGCATAGAAGTGTTCTAGCTAGAACCTTGTAATTTGGTAGTGAGCCTTAGTAGATTTGGTACATCATCACATTTCCATTATATGCTCCTTATAAATATCCCATTGAGGGTGAACCAAGTAGAAATCACTGTGTCTCATGCATGATTTAATTTTTGTTCATATATTTCTACGGGAAGAAGAGGGAAGAGTATTTTGTTTAACGAATAAACAAGATTCTAAGGGGCAATTTTTTTTTCTATAATACCCTAATTCACCCCCCTCATAGGGTATTTAACCTAATTGGGATAACAAATACATATAGGATTTGTTTTTAAAACTTTAAAACAAAAGAAAATATACGATAAATTTAGAAAGTGTGAACTTTGGTTGTAAAGAATTTCATTCCTTGTTCAAATTGTTTCTAAATATGAAATAAATATTGATCATTCTAAAACAAAATTTGTTGATGAATGGATAAGACCCAAAAATATAATTGAGATTCATAGTATTCTTGGTTTAACAAGATATTACCAGAGGTTTTTTGAAAACTTTTCCCACTTATCCATCCCATCGACTAAGTTAACTCGAAAAGGATTTAAGTTCATATGGACAAAAGAATGTGATGATTATTTTCAAGAATTGAATAGAAGATTAGTGAATGCTAAAGTATTGGCCTTACGTTCCAGAAATCATGAATTTTTCATCTTTAGTGATACTTCGTCGAAAGGACTTGGTTGTGTCCTAATGTAAAATGATTAGGTAATTGATTATTTTTCACATAAGTTGAAACCTTATGAGTTAAATTACCCTACACATGATTTGGGATTAGATACTATTTTTTTTCATTAAAAGTTTAGAGACAACATTTTTATGAAGTAAAATATGAAATATACACTGATCATAATGGTTTTAAGTTTATATTCACTCAGAAGGAATTGAATATGAGACAAAGAAGATGTCTAGAAATAATCAAGGATTATGATTATGAAATTCATTACCATCCTGAGAAAGAAAATAAAGTGGCCAATGATTTAAGTCGAAAAAGAAATGCTACATTAACCATGTTATGTTTGAAATGCGACCCTTTGGTTAATTATTTGATGATTTTTTTCTTGGAAGTTGTAGGTGTAGGGAATTTATTTGTTTTTTCAAGTGTCAGTGTAACCATATCTATCATACATAATTAAGAAAGCATATAAAGAAGATTTTAGTTGCAGAAAAAGATTGAATTTGTTGAAAAGGGTAAGTTTCTTGAATTTAACATTGATAAAGATTATGTTTTTAGATTTGGGTAGATATTATACTTTCCTTCTGATTCACAATTGAAGAAAGATTTGGTATGTGAATCATATAGATCTCCATTTTCAGTTCATCCTGGAAGCACTAAGATATACAGATACATTCGTTAGTATTATTGGTGGGATGGAATGAAGAGAGATATTTCTGAATTTAACCTGAGATGTATGACTTTTCAACAGGTTAAAGAAGAATGAAAATTACCGAAGGGGATTCTTAAGCCCTTTTCAAGAGTGTAAATGGGAAAATATTTCCATGGATTTCATAGTGGGATTACCAAAGAAATCTTAAGGTAACAATACAATTTAGGTTATTTTTGATCGATTAACTAAATCTTTACATTTTATTCCCATTCAAGACACCTTATCTCTATAACAAATTTTCTGATTGTATTTAAAGAATATTTTCAGGTTACATAGATTCTTCTATCCATTGTATTTGACCATGATCCTAAGTTTAATTATAACTTTTGTAAAGGACTTAAGAAGTCATTAGGAACTGAATTAAATTTCAGTACAAAATTTCATCCTCAGTCTCATGGATAGTTATAAAGAACAATTTAGACCTTGAAGGATATGCTATGTGAATGTTAAATGGATTACCAATGAAGTTGGGATCAAAATATTTATTTATTTGAGTTTTCTTATAATAATAGTTTTTATTATAGTATAGACATGACACCATTTGAGGTATTATATGGGAAGCGGTGTCAGACACCAGCTTTTTTTGGATGATTTTGGATAAAGGAAGTTTATGGGACAAGATTTAGTAGAGAAAAAAATAGAGAAAGTTAAGATGATTTAGTGACACATGAGAACAGCCTAGAGCATGCAAAAAGGTTATGTAGATAACCAGAGGAAGGATCTTTCTTTTGAGGTAGGTGATCACGTCTTTCTCAAAATTTCTCCATGGAAAAGTGTGATGCATTTTATTAATAAGGGGGAGCTAAGTCCATAGATCATTGAAACCAATAAAATCCTAGAGAAAGTTGGATCAGTTTCCTGCTGAGTGGCCTTACCTATGAGTTTATCCCAAGTACATAATGTATTTCATGTTTTAATATTAAGAAAATATGTTCCAGATTCATCTCATGTTTTGAGCACTGAAGTAGTTCAGTTGGAATATAATCTATCTTATGAGGAACATCCAGTTTAGGTTATTGACCATAGAGATCAAGTGTTGTGGAATAAGGTGATTCATCAAGTTAAGGTTTTATGAAAAAACCATATGGTTTAAGAGGTAACATGGGAATCTAAAAATGCTACAATAGAAAAATTTCCCCACTTATTTAATAAGTGAATAAAATTGAGAGGACCCAATTTCAAAAAGGGGAGATGCATGTAACAAACCAAGCAATTATATAATAAGATTAACTTCTTTTATAAAATGTTTTTACATTCATCCAATATTTTTTATAGGAATAATATAAGAAAAAAAATCTAGTTTTACACTTAAAAATTGTATTCTTCTAAAAATTATTTTTACCACCTTTTGATGGAGAACATGATTTAAATCTAGTTTTTTTCACTTTTATAAATTATTTTTGAAAAAAATAAACTTATTATTTGAAATTGGAATATCAAAATTTACTTTGGTTAAATGTTTTGTATTTTTTTGATAAGTTTCATGATTTGATGAATAATGAAAAAATATTTCATTTTTAATTGAAAACAAATTTTCCATCTAAATAATTTATAGTGTTAAATTATATTTTCAATTGGTTTTAAAATATATTTAGTTCAATATTTTATTATTTAATCTAATTAATCTCATTTTAATCAATTTTACATTGAATTTGGATATAAAAACATTTCAATCTTTTGAATGTTTTACTTTAAAAACCCACTTTATCCTTTCGTAAACAAGATTGATTTTAAATTAGTTTTAGCCAATTATTAATTTTTAATTTTAAAAAATGTATTCTATATTTGTAATAAGAATATACAAATTTAGTGAATAAGTACCTTTTTTTGGAAAATATGAATAGTAACTTTAGTAAATTTTTTAACACAATTAAAGGTAAATCAGGTAATTAAGGGTAAAAATAATTTTATAAATATTTTATAATTACCCTAACACTTGTACTAATTTTATTTTATGAGTTATTTTAGACCAAAATAATCTTTTAGTTGAAATTATAACCTTTGGAAGCCATTTGGATGAGAGTATGACATTTATAATATTATATTCAAATAAAATTCAATTTTGTCACACTTTTGTTTTTAACAAGTGAAATATTTTTAATATGGGGTTATATATGGGATTTGTTCATTTATAAATATTATTTTGAAATATAGAATATTTATATTTATCATTATAATTTATTTGTAATTTTTTGAGAATAAATAGTTAAATTAAAGTCTTGCATAATGATGATGCATTAATTGTTTAATTAAAATAAATATCAAATAAATGACATTAAAAATAATAAAATAAATATAATTTGAGATGATTAATGTAATAATTTTTTTAGATGAATTTTACATGTCACTGACATTTTAGAATTATTGTTTTGAATTTATCATATTTTTATGATATTTTGAAAAATTCAAGAAATGAATAGTTCCAAAATTAATATTATTGATATTGTAAAATAAATAATATTTTATGAAAGGATATAAAATTTATAAAAATATAAAATTCTTCAAAATGATTGGGATATGTATTAAAATTACATCAATGACTCATTTATTTGTCATTTGTCATTTTATAGTAATTATATTAACCCTCAAAGTGTAAATTGTATGATATCATGGTAAGAGTTAAAAGGATTAAATAAGGGTAAAAAATATAAGGATTAAAAAAATAATAAAAATATGTATAATTTTAATTTGATGAATGAATTTAGACCCATAATAATCCTATATTATAAATAAATTATTTTGGAGCCATTTGGAATAGAAAATTAATTTATATTAATTTAATATTTTGAATAATTTCAAGAGTGCCCCTCCCCTCTCTTATAAAAGGGCACCCTTATTCTCTTTTCTTCACACTTAAAAACCTATTTAGTGTTTCCAATATCTTCCCAAATACATTTTTAGAATCCCTAATCACATTTTATAGTCCTTAGCTTAGGCATAACTTCTACCTTAGATGTGTTAAGTTGTTAATCAAAGGAAGTCGTCTGAAGGAGAGGTATTGTTTTAAATTAATCGTTTCTATTTTATTTCTTATTACACTTCCTTAAAATATTATTCCACCATGATGAAATAATAATTATAGTGTCATCAATATAATTATATGTTATTATGTTAATATCATCAACTAAATCCATATCCATTTCGATCAAATATGAAAATAATTAATCATTCATGCATACGACAAACTACCACATTGCGAACCGATATAATTCATTTTCCATCACCATATCTTAATATTGGTTATTATGATGGAATAATGTTTATAAATTATTTTCATGAAACATTTATCATTATAAAATAATAATATATCATTCATGTTATTACCTCTCCATGCACATAAAAAGGATAACGTCGTTCGTGTATATGTGTGAATTATCCCCTCCATGAAGTGATGCGATTCATTTTTCATCACCACATCTCATGGTTGATATATATAAGTATATTTAAATGTTTAATATTATATTAATTATATTATGATTATTTTGAAAATATGAAACAATACTTACCATATTTTCAAAATGATCATTGAAAATGAAAACGTTACTCATGCGTACGTACGACCTACCATTTCCATGATTATAACGTAGTTAATTTTTCATAACCATACTTAATGGTTTGATTTAAAAGTTTAATTAATATATAAAAATGATAATCATATCATGAATATTATTCTGTATTTAATGGATTAATGACCACTTTTACTATTGACATCATACCAAATTCATTTTGTACTCATGTATTGAATATCGTCACAACATTCAATGTGAACTTAAATAATTAATTAATTGTTATAAAATGGTAATAAGTTATATAAAAGTAATAATAAAATTTAAAAGGTTATAAAGAAATTAAATAGTTAACATAATTTTATTATTTAGGAAATAAAGTGATATACATGATGAATCAGACCCAAGGTAAGTGATTTCATATCAATTTCGTTTCATTGAGGTAATTTTGATGTTATGCACCTTTATTCTCTTATAAGGTATATATATAGATTATTTTAAATTATATATAAATAATTTAACTATTATCATGGTATTTAGTTTTTAATGGAATTTTTTAAATTTTTTATATTATTCAAGTGTTTCCTAAGTGATAATGATATTTTCTTTTGAAAAATAATCTTTTATGGTTTTTCTTCAAACTCTATTTATTCCATATACATGTCTTTGAAATGATATTTGAAATGTTTTATTAATAATGTGGTTCTTAGACATTATAAATTATGGGTGTTACTAGATAGGGATCCAATTCATTAAGTAATTATTTTATTCTCTAAATAATTATATTGGATGTTGGTCGTATGATTATTCCAATCTATAAGGGTTTTATAAGGGTTCTGTAAGGGTTATATATGATGATGTAACAAGGTACCTACATGAATTTTCTATGATTGCTAATGATTTCTTATGTAAATCATTTGTTTTTAAAATAAACAATAAATTTTATTTTTAAATTAATTATATTTACCTTTATGGGTAAAATGTTACGTTTTCAATGAAAGTGTTTTCCTCGGGTTTTTATGTTTTTTTAAACTAATGGTTTCATTTATTTTATATCATTTACTGAGATTTTTATGCTTATAAAAATTTTTAAAATTCTTTTTCACAAGGTATAAGGATGGGTAAGATAAAGGAGGAATTCAAGTTTAATGTTATGAACATTTTTCATGAAAAAGAAATTATGTTTTATTTTAAAAGTTTTATATCATGGAAGAGATGGATACTGTTTTAGTAGTATCCACTTTGTATGAAAGTGGTATGTTATATATGAATTATGACCTAATTATCTAAAAATATAAATTTGAAAAGACCCTCAATGTGAAATAAAGTAATCTATTGACTAATACTCAAGATTATATAATGTTTAAGGTCGAGAACTTATAGATACTACCAATACAACCCCTCAGAAAAGAAAGTGACTATAACTAGAAAATCTGTCCTTATTGAGAGGGAGAACATCCTCAAAAGGGGTAGTGGGAGAAAGATTGAATTATATAAAGTTTATTCTCAAGATACACAATAGTTTTGATAGGTATAGATTCTACAGGTCCCCATGGAAAAAGTAATTTCTGAAACACAAGTACTACATTAGAGCATAAGAGAGGTAAGAGAACTATAGAGATATAGTTTTCTAGTCACCGAAGATGGTGACTGACTATTAGTTGAAAATGATAAACATATCTCCTAAAAAGAGGAATTAGATAGCTCAAAATCTACAAGATAGCAAGAATACATGAATTCTGAAATAAATTCCATGTATCAAAACACAGTTTGGGTTCTAGTTGATCAACCGGTAGATGTAAAGCCCGTATAGTGAAAATGGGTATTAAGGAGAAAACTAGACATGAAAGGTAAATTAAATACCTTTAAAGCATGGATAGTGTATAAAGGATTTAAACAACATAAAGCAATTGGATATGATGAAAACTTTTCACTAGTTTCCATTTTTAAATGAATCATACTTCTACTTGATATAACAACTTACCATGACTATGAGATTTTGAATATGGACATAAAAACTGCTTTCTTTAATGGTAACCTTTTGGAAGATGCCTACATGACACAACCAAAAGGGTTTGTGACTCCAGATGATGCCAAAAAGATTTATAATTTATAGTGGTCCATTTATATATTAAATAAAGCATCCAGTTCATAGAACAATCTATTTTATAAAGCAGTAAAAGAATTTGGTTTCATTAGGAATGAATGTGATCCATGTGTTTAAAAGAGGTTTAATTAGAATATAATCATTATCCTAAAAGTATATGTTGATGAAATATTATATATTGGAAATTTTATACCAGACTTACATTCTGTTAAGGACAGGTTACACAAGTGTTTCTTTATGAAGAAATTAGGTAAAGTAGCCTATATTATAGGGATCAATATCATTCGTGATAAATACAAGAGGATTCCTAGACTAATTCAAAGTACATACATTAACATTATACTAAAGATATTTATCATGGAAAAATCCATGTGGGTATTGGTTCTAGTGTCACATGATATATATATTTCTAATTAAATGTGTACTTAGACACAACATGATAAAGAGAGAATGAGTGAGATCCCATATGCTTCAACAATATAATCAATCATGTATTCCATGTTGTGTACTAGAATTTATGTTTCCTACACAATGATCATGCTAGGAAAATATCAAGAAAATACAAGATAACAACACTAGTATATTGTTAATACAATACTCAAGTATCTAAGAAGAACTAAGGATATGTTCATGGTGTATGGAGGAGATGAGAAGCTAGTCACGAGGGGTTATACTGATGATAGTTTTTAAACTGATTAGAATGATATGAAGTTGCAGTCATGGTATGTTTTCTGTCTCAATGGAGAAGCTGTGAGTTGGAAGAGTTTAAAGAAACTGATTTTTTCTAATTCTATAGCGGAGTTCAAGTATATAGAAACTTTTGATGCATCCAAGTAAAATGTTTGGATAAAAAACTTTGTCTAGGATATTGATATGGAACTTAACAATAAATACCCTATCACATTGTATTGTGATAGTAATGTAGTGGCGTCTTTTACAAAAGATCCAAGGTCACACGAATAGATAAAGAATATACCCCATAATTATAACCTCTTTAGGGATTTTTATTAAAGGGGTGAAGTTGTAATAAGTAGAGTACCTATGGAAGAGAATGTGATAGGGCCCTTGAATAAAGTCCCATCTCATCAAAATCATGAGTATCATGTGAGAGCTAGCAGACTGAAGGTTGTTAGTAGTTGTCTCTAGTGTAAGTGGGAGTATTTTGGAGTTGGTGAATAAGAACCAAATTCCATGTAATTTATGATAACTTATATTCATATTTTTGAATATTAATAAACTCCTCATCACATTATGATTTTTCTTATACGTAATATATTGTGTGATAATGTACTATGAGTATCTGTCTCACTAAAAGTCCATAATAGTTCCCTGCTATGATGAGAACCCAGATGTGATACAACTCTATTATTAAATATATGTTTCATAGTCAGATGACATCATTTAAGGGATAAAAATGATACATGATATCAAGGGTGTAGACTCATACGACTTCGAGGAACCTTCTCATGGTGTACAACCTTGATAATATTGAATGTAGGATATTATGAGAACAAGACCCACCAGTAGGAAATCCACATTTATATGCATCATTGGATGTTCCTATCTATAAATGTGTGTATTGTTCCTTAGACTTTAAAATTATTATTAATGATTATTATGAGTTGCATACTTTGATGTATTGACGAAAACTATGATAACATATGTTCACAGAGGGTAAGATATGTTCGGTGCATCATGAGTAATATCGCATTAATGAAAAATGCGAGAAAAGATTTTTATATTATGTTATTTAATAGAAGTTGATATATCATGCCATTTTATTGAAATTATATAGCCTAAATAAATTCCTGGACATAGTGTTCTATGAGAAAGTTTTATTTCTAAAAATTCAAATAAAGAGACATCAAGCACATAGGTTTATGACATCAACATGAAACATTATTTATTAAGGATATCATGATAAAGGGGTTATATTACATAGTGATCAACCATATGAGGTATTATGTTGTTGTAACATTAACTTCTTTATCTATATATTCCTTGGAATATTACTAGACTCTAACCTTGGACTTTAGGTTGCTTCGCCTAATGCTACTGAGAAAGAGACTTAGAGGGCCACACACTAAGTGTATCCAAAATCTCAGTTAAATAATATATTATTATATATTATTTAACAAGTTGAATAAATTTTATTCCTAAACATGGTTTAATAATTATTAATGTATTCTTGATCACATATACTCCATCACTAGTTATTTGAGAGAATATAATGTGTGTGGAATATTTATTAAATATTTATTTGATATTTAGTCAATATAATATTTATTTATTTAATGTAGAATAATGAAATGATATTTATTTATTAAATAAATATTAATTATTCAAGGCCTTATAAATATTGAGGAGGAACGACAGACCATATTTTTAGGTCCGATGAGAAATAATATATATTAAATATTATTTCATTAAATAATATTTAATTTAATTCACAAGTTAAGCGCATGTCGATAAAATAATTATAATATTATTATTTTAGACATTGGGTTCCACAAGGGATTAAATAAATAATAAAGGGAACTTATGAAAATATTTATTTCTAAAACCTAGAGGTATTTAAACCCAATTATATTATTTTTTCAGGAAGACAATTCATTTTTTTGGTTGTGCACAATGAATCTGGAGAATCCTCTTGAATCCCTAAAGAGATCCCTTCTCCAAGAATGATCCCAAGAATGAAGAGATATATTTTTACACCTCAGACTATCAAGTCAAGATAGATCAAGGAGAAAAATTTAGAAGTGATTTTCATGGTGATCAATGGAAAACGACACAAGTGATAGGATCTTCTCTGCTAGCACCTGAAGATTCCTATGACGACATTCAATGATTTTTGGAACACATGTGGATCAATACTATAAGGAATTATATATTGAATCCTTCATCAAAATGATGGTACAAAGTAGATCTGTTTTCAAATCCATCAAAGAAGAAATAATTCTTAGAAGATAATTTTTAATTAATTAAATTAATTATAAATAATATGTGATGATCCTATGCTTGGTTCTGACATTATATCCCTTGTATATTTTTTATTTGACTCAATTCCATTGATCATGGAATTTACCATTGTAAAAATCTTGGATTAATCATCGATCATGAAAAAAAGAAAATTTTGGCACAAAAAATCACATGCTTCCACTACGTCTGGAACCTATATCTAGACTATTGGAAATATGTTTTAAGATTTTTTTCATAGTATCCTAAGGTTATAATTATAGATGAGAACTACTATGACCCTTTAATATGATAAATTATATAAGTACATTACCATGTAAATAGTTTATTTATAAGTAACAACACTATTATTGTAAGATTACATCATGCATAAGTCTATGTATACCTGATATGGTAATAAAATATTACCACTCAAGTTTGGTACAAGGAACTGACTTTCACAACAGTGTTGAGAAAAAAAATTTCCAACAAGAGAAGCTATGGATCCATGTGATCTTTTTTAATAATAAAACCCACTAAGAAGAAATATATGGGACCATGAGAGCTACATGATATAAGTCATCAATGACTTAGATGAATACAAGAAAAGGAATAGATCAAAAAAGTAATCAGTCTAGGGAAAATCTAGAAAAATGAAGCCTACAAAAATCCCAATGATAAAAAACAAGACCAAAATAGAGAAATAAACATATAAAATACACATTTTAAAAATTAAATAAAATGTATTACATAAATTTCAAATATAAAATTAATTTTTAATGATTAGTGAATAAAAAAAATTTAAATCTCCATCTTTCAATATAAATTCAAAAACACAACTCATGATATTTTTACATAACTTATCCATTGATTCAAGAAACTATGATGACTAATTAAGAAAAACTAAGAGAAATATTAAATAGTCCTAGTCAAAATATAAACTAATTAAGTATATATTTTTTATAGAATTTATACACACCTTTCCTCATTAATTACATCAAATTTTAGATACTAATATGTTTTTAAATCAAAAACATTAATATATAACCAAAACTCACTAGCACCTAAAAAATTAGCAAATAAAGTAGTATCCACCTCAGGAAAAATGTGGAAGAAAACATCTCATATATATTCATAAATAATATCATTCATATATGAACAATTCAATATGAAAAAATTAGTAGTGAAATAAAATAATATATATACAATACAAGAAATAAAACAAAAATCTATACCAGTATGGATCAATGTGAACAAATCACACACTCTACCATAATCTAAATATACTTAAATAACACACCACATTTGAAGACAAACTGTAACCACACTAATTATTATTCAATTACACATAATTATGTAATGAGTATGAATATAGGAACACTCTCTACTTAATGGGTTTACACTACCTAATTATATGAAATAGGATGTTCTATCTTTTACATGATATAACTATAAATACCATACAACTCCAAGTATTTAAAACAATCTCATTACCATAGTAAGTAGACTAACAAAGCGAGGACAACCAATTATCGAACTAAGAAAAACCCTTTATTCTAGATAACTAACAAAATTAGGTGCCAAATTTCTAGGTACCTTTCTAATATCATTAAAGAGTTACTAATAGTACTATCATGCAATTTTATTACCATTGAAAACCTTGATAGAGATATTTATTAAATATATTTTTTCATATGATGCATTTAGCCATATTATAAGTGGTGATATGTCTGTATCAAATGAGAATAAGATATCATGAATTCTTACCGTGAAATTCATATTATATGGTTGTTAATGAATCTAATGGTATGATTTATTTGGTGAGACTGTGATATATTAAGACATCTAAAAATTAAATGTTAATATTTGTATGATCATTCATGATGGTTATCATTTATAAAATAAGGGGGAATTTTTTTTTCATTTATATGATAAATGAAGAAAATTAATCAACCAATGAGTTAAAAGATGTTTACTCATGTGTTATAACACATAATTAAATGCATGAAATTGGCCAAGTGTTGTCCCAAGCCTTTTATTTAGAGGCAGTACCCATACAATGGGTTTGATGGTTCATGTGAAGCCCTGACTAATTATCTCCCATACTTAAGATCTCTCTTACTACCTCATTTTTTTAGTGAGATGCCAGCACGTCATTGAAGGTAGGAGGATCCCACCCATGTGATGGGTGATCCAAATCAACCTATGGATACCCATGGAGAGGGGAGTTTGTTGGCTTCCCTTAAGCGATATCCATCAAGATCATATGAAACGAACATACCAGCAAAACATTCATATGATCATGGCATATAATTTCTTTAAATTATAGTTCATATATGTTTTTGGGTTTCATACAATGATATCCTTATTATGGTTTTATTTATCTATTTTATTTCCATTTTTAGTGTTAAACTATCTTAAGAAACCTAGTCAAGGTATTAGATCCTTATCATGTAATTTAATACTCAAAATTATTTTGAAAATGAAGAGTTATTATTCCTGTGAAAAAATAGAGTATCATAACATCACTATGATATAGGTGATATCATAAGGGATGAAAAGTTTAATATGACATGATCCTAGTTATAAGTTTGTAAGGATTAATTCCACTCAGTAGAAGTTTAATCTCATGTAGTTTCCACCATAGAAATATTATTCATATACATGCCATAATGCATGTATTAATGAATTATCATTAACGCAACACAAAAAATTTGATTTAATTTTATGTGAGTTAATTGTACGCATGATAGTTCTACACATGATTAATCATATGTGGTTGTTCCGAGTTAATCTCATATAGGACCTACAATGCTTAGATTACACATTCACCTATTGTAAGGTGAAATTATTTATGCTGTATGATATTTTCACTGGTTATTCTCATGTAAGATCATCGTGTACTGTTTCTCTCATTTTGTAGACACCCTATGTGAAATTAATCTTACTTAATCTTATGTATGATTTTTCTATGTCGGGTAAATTTAACTCTACGTAGGCACTGAGTTAATGTCTCACAAAGATCATATTAATGTTATCCAAGGCCATTTTAATCTCACCCAAGGCCTTTTACCAAAATTTATGATAATCTATGTAAGATTAAATGAATATTAATACTATGTGGGTCATATCATAAGATGTAACTACCTTCAATACTATGATTACCTTACATAGACCATCCAAATCATTTTATTCCTACCTAGGTTAAGGATTTTTTATTTATCAAAATTCAATTATGAATTGAATTATATAATTTATAAATTGTATATAAATTAGTTAAAAATGTATTTTGGGACATTTATTAAATTCTAAAAGTGTTTATAAATTGATTAATTATAAAATTTTAATAATTAATTAATTAATTTTTTATAAAACATTTAATAAATAAATATCTGTAATATTAATTGTTAATACTGAGAAATAAATTTTTTAAATTATATGACATGATTTACAATTTAGAAATAAAGTGTTTATAAGGAAATTATAAGGCTAATTTATAAAATTTTTATAAATTGAAAAATTAGGGAAATTATAAATGATTTTATATTTAATATTATGAATTTTTCATAATATCAAATTTGAATTATTTAAATTAAGATCATTATTTATAAAATTATTTAAACCACATTAAAAGGGTTTTGATGATTTATTTGATCAAGGTTTAAATAATGATAAATGTGTGATGTTTATATTATATAGATAGTATACATAATTGAAATCAAAATATTAAATATTTATATTTATATAATATCATATATTTAAATTAAATGGAATATAAGGGAACAAATATGAACTATTTCCTATTATAAATAAATATAAAATGTTTATATTTTTTTTAAATTATGGAATGCCCATAATGAATAGATAAATTATAAAGTGTTTATTTTATATTTATTTATGAATTATTCATAAATATTTATCTCATGTTTAAATATATGAATTATTCATTTTATTAGTTTATTCCCTTATATTTTATTCATAGTTATAAATTATTTATATTATAAATGTGTGTATGTTTTAGTTTACATTGTTAAGCTGTTTTTAGAGGTTATCAAACGTGAATATAAAGAGTTACATGCTAGGTATGAAAAGTGATTTAATTTTCATCTTCCTTAATGTTTGATTATACTAGGTTATGAACTTGAATTAGGAATTTAATTATGATTTATAGATAAAATTAGAGGGTTTTATGTACCTTATATATAATATTCATTTAGATGTGTATTAATATAGTGGGATTTTGATTTGAGTAAGAAACACATGTTATGAGTAGTGAAAAGGGTTACACATAAATATGATTCAGTCATTTTGATACAGTGGAAGGAATATAAATTCCAAAATAAATCATTAGAAACATGAATATATATAATGGGAATACATGAGATAAGATGGTGAGATATTAAATACCTTTTAAAAATAAAAATTATTGGATTCCCTCTAAAGTAAAAACATATCAAGACCTCGATCATTCAACCAAGTACATTGAGCCAAAGTAGGGTGCCCATAGATTATATTGTGTAAGACATAGTGGAAATGGTTAACATTAAGAGTTAGTTAACCAAATACCATTATGATATTTCAGTTACACTTAGATGGAAAACCCTAAGAGTTAGTATACCAAAGGAATAAAGTTGGGTTTATCCATATTGAAGATTAGTTAATGTGTTATATTCTCTATTATCCAAGAGTCACATATGATATGATTGGGATGATTCCATAATTAAATGGATAAGTGATGAGAGTAATGAAAAAGTTGACTCGTTTCTTAGTAAAATACAAATCTTAGCCCATTAATTCATATGATGATTTTA
The DNA here is from genome assembly GCA_963277665.1 of Viscum album. Taxonomy (NCBI): domain Eukaryota; kingdom Viridiplantae; phylum Streptophyta; class Magnoliopsida; order Santalales; family Viscaceae; genus Viscum; species Viscum album. The sequence goes on along the minus strand of OY728123.1, from coordinate 2,055,377,640 downwards.
AAATGGTTCATCATTTTAATGGGAGAACATTTAATAATATTATTTATTAAATATTTATAAAATATGATACTCATCTAATAAAAGTTTATAATATAGATGGATAACATAATCATGATCAAACATCAAATTGAGATTAATCCTTGAAAATGAGTAGCTTAATGTAAGTAAATCCTAATACTAGTAACTTATGAAATTATTCTCAATATAAGAGAAATGATATGTTTTAGAGAAAAAAATTCTTGAGTAACCAACTATAGAAGTTGTTTAACATATAAATTTAGATTCTTAAGGAAATAATAAAGTGATTCAGTTAAGGTTTCAAAGGAATTATATAAAAAATGACCTAAATAAATTTTCTTTATACTCAAATACTCAAGGTGTTTGAATATACCAATGACTTAGTGATACTAAATATGTCCTATTAGGATTTTTTTGGTTGAAAAAGTCATTCAGTTGGAAATTTTTTAACAAGATAAATGAGGTCAATAAAAGTTTTCTAAATATTCCCAAAGTGTTTATAATAGATTAACTAGGAATATGATGTATATATCCTGGTGTTGTGATGAAAGTAAAAGTGGATAAAAGTTTAAATAGAAAAACAAAAGTTATTTGGAAAATCCAATAATATTTATTATAGTATCTAGTTAAGGTCATTTTAAACCTATAGTTATCAGGAAGGATCATTAATGGTTTTATATAATGGAATTGTCTTGAATACATGAAGGAGTTAAAGAAACTCCATGGAATGTCCATTTTAGGTATTAGTGTTATAGAAAATAATTATTTTATTTTTAAAGGTGTATGTTACTGGGCATATATTTTAAAAATATAAGCATTAAAAATCAAGGTAAGAATTAATGGATCTTGTAGTATAAATTCAAGTGTTGAATCAAAGATCTATTGAATCAAATATTTGAATTTAAATGAATTTATCATGTTTATATAGATATAAGTAAATGATTTGTATATTTATCTCATTTCTCTTATATTATTAGATGATTCTTTTTATCAACAAGGTTTTTTTATAAAAATTATGTGATAATGAATTCAATGCACATGATTTTTGATTCATAGAACTCTATAAAATAATAGATAAGAAGTTAAGGATAAAATGTTTTATCCAAGATAAAAGTTTTTATCGAGATGTTTGTTAAAAAATGAGAAAATGAGATTCTACCACTCATCAGTGGAATAATTTAAATAAAAATATTCTTTTCATGAAATTTCTTAAAAAACATGGAATACCATATATGATATGGGAACAATATTTAGTTTTTCAAATATTCCCACTAAATGTAAATGAGATTTATTTCCTAGAATAAAGAAATATATATATCTTATGATCATAATATGAAGATAATATATTATTTAAGAGGATTGTGTGAGTATGTTTGGACTTAGAGAAGTTTAAAATTAACAAATAAAAGATTAATCAAGTGAAATAGAATATTAATTAAATATCCTAAATGGTTTAAGATATGTTATTAAAATATTAATGTAAATAATTACATTAGTTACCAAAATATTTCAGGTAAAATTTCAATGTAATGGGTTCCAAGAATCATTACGATTTAATTATATAGAGTTCTAAGTAGATAAAAAGTTATTAATACTAAAATATTTGAATATTATGGAGTTAAGGAGTTTGAATATGTTCAATGATTTGAACATTGGGAATATGGTTCCCAAGTATTCCCATTATTCAAATTTTATTACATCATTAATGTTACTTACTAAAGTTTTTTGTGATAGGGTTTTATCAGATGGTCGTATAGTGATGTGACAAAAATTATATAGAGATATAACGAGTTTAACAAAAACTGCTAAAAGTGAAGAAAACATAAGTCTAATATGGTATCTTATCGTATATGATATGCTAGAAAATTATTATGAATGGTTTTTTAAGTGTTCTCATATTATTTTAAGAATATAAAATGTATCATGTTATATAAAAGGTAATATCCACTTTATCATTCTTTCACGGTGGATGCATATATGAATATATTGATATACATTCTATGAAGTAAAATGATAATTGAAAACTTAAAGTATGACGTTAATTTATCCCTAATCAAATTTTATCATGTACTATTACATGTTATGGTGAAATTTTAGGGTTAGGATTAGTAAGATTCTTGAATCGAGATGTGAAATATGCTCATAAGGCACAGAATGGGTTTTGTACACTAGATGTCACACTAAGTATACCACATGGAGTGTCATACACTATGTATTTAGTACACTAGGGGTGCATTTTTGATATTTAGAGTCCCCAATACATGTGGTTAGTGATATAGCCAACATGATAACCTTTATACTTTGATACCATTCTTAATCAATATTTGAGGCCTAGCTATTCAAGGGTGGTTTGGTATGTTATTGATCATGTCATCAGTTAAATATTAACCAATATGACATTTTTATCTCATAATATGAGTATAACATCTAGTCTTTTAGTTTAGATAAAACAATTAAGTGTACAGTTGCACTAATATAATACATATGATGTGCTTCTCTATTTGGGTGAGGGGCATGTGATGTGATCATCCATAAAGGTGAATGACATGTGATGTATTTATCATTCAATTCAATCTATACTGATATAATCCAGAATGTATGAGAATAATATATGGGATTGACATACTCCATGTCCGATGGTCACTCAATGTCTTAGACAAATGGATCATATGAAAATTCATGATTTCATTTTATGTTGCTGGTGGATACATGTATAGAGATGCATGTGTTTGATAGAGATCATGTCAGATCCATTTATAACTTGAGTATCAATTATTCTTTACTATATTCCAATCTATTATTATCTTTTTGGTTCCAATTATTCATATTTTTTTCAACACTAAAAATTCCCATGGGGTCACACTTTGTGGTTAACTCAATATGGATTGAGTTTGGCTCAAAGAGATGCTCTAAAATTGGTTTAAAGTCTATCCAAATGAGTTTTGTATGTGTCTTAAAAATGTTCAATCCATAATGTGATCTATAGAGATGTTAATGGAAGGTTTATAAAAGTGTTTTGGAAAATATCAAAAATAATGTTTTTGGGTATAATTTTACAAGTTATTGTATTTGATACAATATTAAGTGAAATGGAACTAAGTCTATGAGGATTTAGTACAAGTGAGAGATTTAAGGAGATATTATTCATATTATTCATTTAACTATATCATAATAGATGATATGGGTATATAAAAATGTAACAAGGTTTCATTCATGCACCCTATATAATTCATATTATATGATTTTCTATGAATCATATGGTATGATTTGTTTGGTGAGGCTATGATATCTTAAGACATCCAAATATTAAATGTTGAAATTTTTATTATCTTGATTAATATATAAACACATTAATATAATGGGTTATAAGTCATTTACTCAAGCATTATAACATATGAGTAAATGCATGTAATGAATTAGGAGTTGTGGGGAGCAATTTATTTAGGAGAAGTTCCTATATGATGGGTGTGCTTGTTCATGTGAATCCCGGACCAATTCTTTCCAATACCCAATATCTTACTTCCTTATTCCTTTACCCTATGAGATACTAGAACATTCTATAAGGTAGGGGTCCCACCCATGCGATGGGTGGTTCATCTTAGCATATGTATACACTATGGAGAGGGGAGTCCATTGGATTTCCTTTAGCGATCATCATCATTCTCATATTTATCTAAGATAGAAGTATTATCTTTTCATGGTGTAAGGTAAATGATTTCATCATTTTATGATTCATTCAAGTTTTTGGGCTTCAAACATGGAGATCCTACTTTGGGGATTCTTTATCTCTTATACTACCTTGTTTACGTGTTAAACTATCCTAAGAAACCTAGCACACATATCTATGAATATTTTAATCTATACATTACCCAATACATTTCCTTTCTCACATATATTTATCTCTCAAGAATCTATAACTTCTCATGAAACAATGTAGAATAATCACCTTGAGATTAATGCCTAAAAAAATAATTCTATTATCATACTAGACATATTTTTAAGAAAATAAACCCATAACTACCAGATTCAATATTATTAGGCTTGAATCCACTATCCTTATAGAAATAACCCAAAGGAAATTCCCTCTTAATATGAAACAATTTATCACAATAATGAATTTTAACAGTCCTAGTGTTGTAACTTGAGACACCCTGAAAGGGGAGGGGTAAATACAAGTATCAAATTTTTATTTTGATTAAAATGGATCTTGTAACCATGTTGTTATGAACTAATTAAACACAAATTATACTAATAAAAATTCATCAAACAAAAAAATAAAAAAAGTAAATCATAAAAAAATAATTTTACTTGGTTCACCATTTAGGGATAGTCTAAGGAGGATACAATGATGTTGTGTTGGTCATAATAGAATCCACTAAGCTTCACTAGATTTCTTGGAATAAAATTGTTTAGTTATAATAACTTTATGATTTAAACACTAAATTTATAATTAATATAGGTATAACACACTAACTCCCTCATATCACCTCTGTTAACTCCTCTTTGTACACTACTCAAGATGAATTCTCCCTTAATTTAATGACTTGAAAGGAACTTCCACATTTTCAAGAGTGTATTATTTGATTTACATCATGGTAGCCTAAATTTGATGATCCAATTTATTCAATGGTCTCTAAAATACCCACCTAATATTTTAATGTGAAAAAATATTTCCTAAAATTCCTTACATGAAGTAACCATGTAGAACACTATTCACCACATACCAACCTTATAGATTGCGTACTCCCCTTCATGGACTATGCACTATAGTTTACATATTTCCCTAATGAGTTACCTTCCGTCATTAATATATTTCATGAAATCCACTACATAATATCCTTGTGGACTATGTACTCCCCTTTCTGGATCATGCCTCATGAACCACCTTTGTGAACTCCCCTTCACACACTCACTTCATGAACAAGTCCCCACATATTCACCAAATAGATCCTACTTTATGGAATATTCTTTCATTCACTAATATACTAAGTAATATTTGAATCTTATTTAACTTATGGTAAACCCTTGATGAGTGGGTTAGTAATGTATTTATAGAAAAATATCTCCATGAAACTCACTAAGCACCAGAATTACTATTCAATCCTTTACCAAATACCCTTTGCATACTACCTTCTCATACTTCCATGAACTTCTAAGACCACATACCACACTTCACATGAATCCTTCATAGACATAAAAAAACTATACTTTGATACCATGTACTTCCATGTGAATTGTATATTTACTTTTTTGTTTACCAAAAAACATATCTTTGAGATCTTTTGGTGTGATCACAATTGAAAAACTTTCTACGTAGTCAAGATTCTGTGAACTCCTATCACAATCCACATACTTAAATATGTGAGAAATATATTTGATCACATGGATCATATACAGACTATATGAATCATGTACTTGACTATGTGGATAACCTTTATTCACCTTTAAATATACATGAAACTTATCTAAAACCTCCATTTTTTGCACCCAAAAATTTGGAAAACATTGGAAAACAACACCATTTGAACAAGATTATTCAATTCATTAATTAGGATTCTATTATCTATAAAACATATTCTAAGATCTTCGAAAACCTTTGATAAAATTATAAACTGATTGTTAAAAAATATAACACCAACACCAAATCACTTTAGTTATAACATTACCCACTTTGGGTTTGTTAGAAATAAAAAGTGAAATTAAATTCCACACAACCATCAGATAACATCAAAATAACTCGTCTATCACTCTAAGTCTATAAGACCAAATATTGATATAGAAAATTGGAGTTCAAGTGGGTATCCCATGCCTTGTTTCATGCCTCATTTCCTTGTTTAAATCCCTATTTCAAAACATACCCCACCTTTATACCATGTATCCCCCCTTAATTAAAGAGTCTCATCATAAACAATACTTTCTTTAAATAGACATATATCTCCCCATTTTAAATTCTTCCACTGAATTCTACCATCATTTCTCCCCTTTTAAAGATAAATGCAACGAGAAATGTTAATAGGATCTAATTCCATCACAATACAACTCATGGATTATATATCCTCCTTAAACCCACACCACTTTATAAATAATTATACAAATTTAGATACATATAGATAGGGGAGCATTGGAACCTCCTCAAGCTAATGGGGTGGTTCAAAACCAAGGTTCAACTAATATTTCTCAAACATAAGTGTGTTAAATAGTTTAATCGTGATTTCAACCACTTTATCATTAGTTTTAAAATACTCTATTTTGATCAGTATATGTTCCATATTTTCTTTAATAAAGTGATATCAATTTTGATATGTTTGGTATGAGAGTGTTGAACATGATTCTTTATGAGCTCAACCAAATTTTTTTTCTTCATAATAGATCAGTATAATATGATACGAATATTCACTAATATCTTCCAAAAAATTATTCATTAATAAAAGTTGAGTGGTTGAATTTTTCACCAAGATATATTTTTCTTTCAGCATACCCAGTGAAGTGATTTCTTATTTCTTACTCAAACATCCAACACATTTACTACTAATGAATAATTCACCACAACTTATAGATTTATGGTGAAAAAAATCTCTAGCACAATCCACATTATAAAATATAGAAAATTCATGATATTTTACCATGTAAAGGAACAATCCAAAGTTGTGTATACATTGGATGTACCTTATGATTCATTTAACTACTATGAGATGCTATTTTTTTGGGTTACTCTAGAAATGAGTTTCAATAATTTAACAAACATAACATCTATTTTAGTTTCTATAAAGTATAAAATTTTTCCAATTATCCTCTTATATATGGTAGGATCCACATATTTTCCATCCCCATGATTCCCAATCTTATTTCCAACTGACATAGGTGTCTAAATTGGTTTAGAACCATGTATATTAAATTTATTTAATTTCTATCCCATATACTTAGTTTGAGATAAAAAAAGTATATCCCATCCCATGAACCACTTGAATCTCTAGAAAATAGTTAGGCTCACTTTTCATGGGAATTTTAAATTATGAGCTCATGAGATTAGAAAACTCAATCAACAATTGTTTTATATATGAACCAAGAACTTTTATTACTTGAATGTCTTCACATAGAGACTATAATCAACATCACCCATTTTAAATTCATATTCCTTATGTATGAGTCAAGAAAAGAATACCTTGACCACAGTTCCTACTTTAGACCTTATAAGGCCATTTTAATATGCACAAATTGGTTTCATTATTGATAATTAAGAGTCCCATCAACTTCTGAATATAAATATCCTCTCAAAGCACACTATTCAAGAAAGTTGTTTCAATTTCCATCTAATAGATCTTGAATCATTTTCCAATCATTATATATAAAAATAGTATAATTGATTCAAGATGACATACTAGTGAATTTGTTTCTTCAACATCCAACCCTTTTATTTGAGAATAGACCTTACAAATCAGGAGTTCCTTATTTTAGAACACATTTATATGTTTATAATTTTTTTTGAAGATCAACTTAGTCCCAATCACATTATGATGTTCTGTATTGTTCATAAGTGCCCAAGTATGATTTTTCCCATTTGGTCCAACTCTTCATTCACGGATCTAACCCATGATTCATCTTTTACAACTTCCTCAAATGATGTTGGTTTCACCATCTAAATTAAAGTAGAATGCTCAACATTTATTATCCTCCATGCATGTGTATGAGTAGATTTATCCCTAATAATGTTAGATGGGTCAAACTTTGCTCTAATATTCCTCCTTTGATGTGTAGTTTGGATTTATTACATAATATTTTCTTTATATGCTTTAACCTCAGAAATTATAGTCATTTGGGGATACTGGAACATTAATATACTATTCAATAACTTTAGTATTTGAACCAATATAATTTTCATCTTTATTTTTTTCTTCACCAAAAACATCAATTTTTTTCTAGATTTATTTACATATTTCTCCACAACGATTTTGACATCATTGGTATCCAAAATTTTTATTAGACTATTTTTATATATTTTATAATTATTAATTTTAATTTACTATCCAAGAAAAATTCCATTATTTTATACATATCCAAAATTTCCTTGATTACCTTTAACGTTTTGAATGTAACATTTTCTTCCAAAGATAGAAAATTATTTAGTGATGGTTTCATTCCATGCCACATTGAATAGGGTTTCCTTTCTTCTCCCACGATTAATACTACCTAGTTTCTAATGTACACCACAACATAGAAAACATATTTCCATTAGAGACAATAAATTCCACTCTCAATTAGTAAAATTTTATCTATATTATCCAATTTTTAATTTCTTAGTTCAAAAACCCTATTTTATTAGGGAGTTATCACCAATGAAACCTCATGATTGATGATATTTTTTTCAATATAATTTCAAAGTTCAATGGATTTTTATTGCATTCCATTTTCTGACCATATTTTTTTGATTGTATGACCAATTTCAATCTTCACTCTTCAGATTTTTCTCTTTATGTAGTCAATCACTTCTTGTTTTCTCTACATCAACTTTTTTTATTTGGTGATAAGTATTTCAAACCATTTTTCCTAGAATACCCACACCACTTTTCCTTTAATGATATATCTTCAAGCTTGTAATGTCCACTATATCCCCCATATTTGATAGGTTTTCCATGATTTATTGGTGTATCTGACCTAACCTTTGATGTCAAAAGTTTTTTTCTTCATGCACTATAAGAATACATGTATTTTTATGACTTCCCACTTAGTAATTATTACCATTAGTTTTCCTTCATCTCATAATATAGTTTACAACTATGCGTTTTATCATACAAAATTTCTTATTAAATGTAACCTCAAGACCAGAGTCACAATGTTGACTCACACTTTTAAGGTTGTTCCATAGCCCATCCACAAGGACCAATTTGATCTTCTTTAGCTCATAAGCTACTAAATGGGGTTTCCATTCACTCTGATCTTCAATGATCCATCATTTCCGAAAGCAAAAATTCCATCAACTCTATTTTTTATATTTTTCAAGAGATTAACATTTACTATCATGAGGTATTAACACCCACTATAGATAATCCTAGTGATACTAATCTTCATTTCTATGATAGAAATTTATACCATATTATCCTTATCAATCTTATTCTTTTCCTTCCATGAGATACCTAGTAGAAAAGATGAAAAATATACCCTCTCAAATTTCTACTCAGCATGCATTGTGAAATCATACTCATATTATTCTTACAATAGAGAGAATTTATTTTTAAAGGTATTTTTATTGATTAGGATATATTGATTCATATATAAGCTCTATATTTAATGATTCTACTTCTTCTTTACCTATAGTTAATGTATTGATTCGAAAATTTAGAACAAAAAATATCCACATATATTATTTCTTATATTTGATTAAGGATATATCCTCATTCTCATTTAATGATTACTGAGAGATTCCCCATTCAAATAAATTCTTGACTCTTCATAGTATGACCTAGTGTAGCCAAGGTAGCCACATATTTGAAATTTATAAGAGGAAAAATATTCTCTTATTCATTCATCCACATCTCCTCGGACTTAGTATATTGCCTTATTTATTGAAATGTATCCAATTATGGATTATTTTTGTCCCTCCAATTTCCCTTTCTTAGAGTGATCATTGTTCAAACTTCTGATAAATTGGGTTTTGATTCTAAAATCACTATCCTTCTACTTCCCCTTGAACAAATCTATCACCTCTATTTATTTTAATTTTTCAGCATCATATCTGATCCCACTTTTACCTAAAAATTTAGAAATATATTAATTAATAATGTTCTTAAAACCTTTATATCCTCACTTAACACTTTTTTTTATCATTTAACCTTTAGTAATCTTTATTAAGTATATATTATTATGTGAATCAATTTATTTCACTACTAATCTAAGTTTCATTTTTGATGAAACAATCTCTTCTTAAAGGGAATCAACTTTCTTAGTTATCCCCTCTAGGATTACATTAAGGTCATCAATCACCATATTGTGATATTTAATCTTTAGTTTGAAAATCAAAACTTATTCTAAATTCACCTGACTAGATGGATTATTATCTAGATATTCTTATAAATATTCATTTTCTGCTTTGATATGATCTATATATTTAGAGTATTCCTTTAGAAATACATTAATCCTTTTATTTTTCTTCCTTTGAATATGAATCTCTTTTATATCTCCCTTAAGTTCCACCTTGAGATAAACCATTCATTCAAGTTCATATAATTTTTATAGTTAAGGTTATTTCTTCTCAATAGTATCCATAATAACATCTTCTATATTATATTTTAAGTTTTTCATCCTTCTATAGAAAGTGTTCATTATCATTTTCTTTTTTATCTCACAAATCTATTCCTCTAAAACTTCTTTCCAGATAAACTAACCATTTTAGAGTCCCTTATAGAGAAAAATATTCTTTATAGCTTCTATAAAACATCTTTTTCACTTTATTAATCATAAAATATTCTTGGGAATATTTTTATAATATTTCCAAATTTACTTCATCAGAAACAAGCTAAGGGAAACTTTCTATTGAATATGCCCTTTCCTCTGTTGAATTTTCTAGAAAAAATAGAGATAAGTTCAGCATCTATATCATATTTTATATCACCACATTTAGAGAAGTTAATATTTTTCATGTATTTTAATGAAATATCTTTAATTTCATGATTTTTTGTCCCTTATAGATTAAATATAATTTTTAAACCACTAAACTTATTAATATACCATCTAGAGAGATATTAGATAGATCCCTCTCTTATAGAGTTAATAATTTCAAATTATCCTGATGTGTAAAACATTATAAAATCATCGTAACAATACCTATATCCTTTATCTCTTTTATAATTCCTATAATTACTCTAACAAACTCAGTAATTAGGTTGAATAAGCTACAAACATTCTTATATGGAATAATTTTCAAATAATCAAATCTATTATTGTGGACCTATATCTTGGTCTCATTTACCTTATTATCACCTTCATATATTTTGGAAAATTTTCCCCACATAGCCTTGAAATTAGTACACCTAATTACTGTTATATATATCTGATCATATAGAGCTCGATATAAAGCATTTTAATTATTGAAATCAATATCCAACCATTTCCCATTTACTTATGTCATAGAATTTCCTATTATATCACCAACTTCAATCCTATGAAATATAGTAGGAATAACTTCCAGATTATGAGATAAAAGGTGTGATATCATTTTATTCTTATGAATCTAGTAGTTTCTTGCATCAAATATGGGAACTCCTTTAACATTTACCAAAATCACTATCTTTGATAATTTTTTAAGATAGATTTAATTCATGGAACGTAGATTTGATACCACTTTTTGTACCCCAATAAACCTTGAGAGGGGAGGGGTGAATCAAGGTTTCAAATTTTTATTTTGATTAAAATGTATCTCATCCCCATGTTTGTAGGAACTAGTTAAACATTCCCAATTTTATATAAAATTCATCAAAAAAAATAATCCCAAAACTAAAATATAACACAAAATTTTTAATTGGTTCACCGCTAAGGGCTAGTCTAAGGAGAATATGTAAACAATGTGTTGGTCATGCTAGAATACACTAATATTTTCTAGATTTTATGTATTAATATTTTTTAGTTAAGGTTACTCCATGCCAGGCACACTACCCTTACAATGTGTTTAGAGATAACACATTGCCTCCCTTAGGTAACCACTATTGATTCCTCCTAATTAATTATTCTAGATGATTTCTCCCTCATTTTAACTACTTGAAGGTAACTTCCACACTACGATGAGTGTATGATTTGATTTGAATCATGAAAACCTAAAAATGATTCTTTAATTTATTCTGTGTTCTCTAAAATAACCACCTAAGATTTTACCATGAAAAAGACTACATGAAACTACCTTATACGAGGTAACCACATGGAACACTATTCACCATATACTAACCTCATGGATTGTATACCCCCTTTGTGGACAACACACTGAACTTCATAAAGCTCCCTCAATATTTTTCTTCCTTCATAGATCAGATTTATATATTCCACTATTTACTAACCCTATAGACTACTTACCCCTTCACAAACCATTCCTTGAGAACCACCTTTGTAAATCCCTCTTCACAAACTAACTTTATAAACTAGTACTTGTGTACTCACTATGCAGATCCTACTTCGCAGACAATTCTTACCTTCACCGATCTACTAAGTAATCTCTATATCTTCATTAACTTATGATCAATCCTTAATAAATGGGATAATAGGGATATTTATAGATAAAAACCTATAAGTAACTCACAAACCACCAAAATTACTAATCAAATATTTGGTAAATACCCTTCATGCACTCCCTTCACAAAATTCCCTACACTTTTCTGGATTCATACTCCAATTAATGTGGCTCCTTCGTGGATATCTAAAAAGCTATACTTTAAGACTACATACTCCCATGCGAACCACATACTTCCTTTCATGATTGGTAGAAAAACACTACTATGAGATCACATGGTGTGATAAAAATCATGGACTCACTATGATGTCAACCGTATGTGGAATCTTATCATGGGATCTATACTTGACCATGTGGGCCATGTTTTCAACCATGAAGACTATGTATAGCCTACATAAATCATGTACTTGACTACATATATGGCCTTCCTTCACCTTTAAATATTCATGAAACTTCTAAAAAACCTCTACTTTTCACACCCAAAATTTTAGAAAACACCAAAAAATAATTCCATTTGAATAATATTATTTAATTCCTCTTAGAGGATTCCATTATCTATAAAACATCTTCCATGATATTCAATCACCTTTGATAAACCCATATTTTTTTTTCAACAAACACAATATCAACACCAAACACCAACCCAAATCACCTTGGTTCCAACACCTAGATTGAATACTATCCCTATATTCTTAATATTATTCTTCCACCAACCCCTAAGGTTCTTTCTTCCCCTTACACTTATACCCTTTCACTCATACTTTAACCTATTCCTAGTCTACAGCTCCCTAAACTGAAGGAAAGACTTAACATCATCTAAATTCAATGATTCTATACCATACATTATTTCATCTTAAATACTAAGATAAAATCTTTTGAAATTTGTTAAAGTAATAATATTTTGATCCTCATATTAAACCTTAATATTAATTTTTGCTAATTCAAATAATATTTTATTAAATTCATTAATATGTGGTCTATAATACCATGATATATTTTAAAAGTATAAATACTTGATTTCTTATAAAACCTACCAACTAGTAATTTATCCATGAAAATATTTTCATGTTTTATCCATATGGTGGCTTCCCTAAGTTTTTATGAGACTTCATGTTGTGCATTATCACCCAAAGATAGTGAAAGAATATGATGATCCTTTTCTAAAATATTAGAGGTGATAACTACATGGGAAACAAATGGTTATACATCAATGGACAACATGTTCACTTATTCGGACCACATAAGGAGTAAATATGACCTTTCTAAACTATCAATTTATACATCATAATGCACCAAAAATTATAATCATCTCATTATAAAATTTTCAATTTTAATTTTTTTGAATTCCATCACTATGTTCATGTTAAATATAATACCAATTATTACATGTGATATCCTTCTTCATAGTAAAACATCCAAATTTAATGAGAAATAAGAATATTTAATATTATTTTGGTTTTAAAATCCCAAAATATAAAAATTTGATTTATTTTTAATACTAAAAACCAATAAAAAATGGTAAATAATTTGAAAACAATTCCAATTTACTGGAATAAGAAAATGGTACATTGAATAAATTAAAATAAATGATGAAAATATCATAATGAAAACCACATGAAAAGTATTAAAATATAGAATATAGAATGCAAACAATTATTTATATAAAAACAAATTAAACTATCAATTTATAAAGAAACAATAGTCAATTACTGATATGTAAAAACCATTAAAGATTCATCCATATTAAATATTGTATGGTATTTAAAATAAAAAAACCTAACATGTTAATAATATGTTAATATACTATAACCATAAGAAATAATCAATCAAATAATATTCTATGTGTGTAATATGAGACAAAATAAAAATAGTTTTTATTATGTAAAATTGAGTAAACCAAAACCAATTTGAGAAATATAACAAGAATCAAATAGAATAAATTATCCAACAAACAAGTAAGGAAAATAATAATAAAAACATAGGTTAAAACTCTATGATTTATGTTATTTTATCTGAATTATATATACCTATATGAGGTAGGATCATCAAGGGTTTATGTTATCCAAAAAAATGTGTAAGAATATAATGGAGATCAAAAGAAACGTTGAATGACCAAGAAAAATATTAGATAACAAAGTTATAGTCACTACATGATCCTATGCCCAAATAAAGTTAGAGTAAGGTAACATTTACAATTTAACTCACTATAATCACTCACACACATAACCTTTTAATGATCTAAACAATATATATAAAATATAATTGAAAAATAAAATAAGAAAGTTCTTATAGTGACGAGTTACTCTAAAAAAGATCTTGTTTTCAATTTAAATGGATGAATTAGAATGTAACTCTATGATGAAACCCATGGTCAAAGTAAAAAAATAAGAAACCCTTCAGTTTTTAATCCATAATAAAAGAAGATCCATACTATATGTTAAAAAATATTCAAGGATCTTAGTTATGTGAACCAAGTGAGAAACCAAGCTTGGATTGTAGTTCCTTCTCTTAAAATCACAAATTATCTCTCATTTGTTGATGAATAGATTGCTTGAATGAACCAACCCCCCCCCCCTCATATTTCTCTCAATTAGAAAAAAAATCAAAACCAAAATGATTCATTACAATGAACCAAAGGGATTGGGAGAGGATAACTGAAGTGAGTGGAAAATTGAGATGATGGTGAATAGTTGAATTGATCAGATCATGGAATAAATATTAGAGCATGATTAATTGATAACCATGAGTGAAAAACTCAATAATAATGATATAAATATATAAAATGAAGCATACATATAGAAAAATATTTCATAATAATAGAATCCATAGATACACATGATCTATATCAATAAATAAACACAACAAGAAGCACACCAAGGTAGAATAAGAGCTGAAATATCTGAGTTATTAATTAATTAGATAAGTACAATAAAAGTAATGAATTAATCAATTAATTAAACTAGATATTAGTATGCTGTAGGAATGGTTCTGAGACAAGTGTCCTATCATAATCCCATATGGAGGTCTAATGATAAAATCCAAGCCCGAATTGAAGCATCCCCAAACTAGCACATCTGGATCTAGTGCTAAACATACATAATTTTTATATATAATAAATATTATTACTAACTTCTAAAATATAATTTTTATGTATTTGAAAAATAGGTACATATTACATCGGAAACCTATGTAATTTAAAGAAAACCATCAATTTAGACCCCATTATAATTTGATCAAAATCTATTTAACATCTAAAATCACCTGGGAAAATGGGGAAAAATAAAAAAAGAGTGATCTAAAATGATCAATAAAGGATAAAATATAATCAATGATACAAAAAGGAATTATCAATAGATTATAACAAATCAAGTCTCATGATCATTAGAGAAATGGAATGATTAACATAATAAGATCATGAAACCACAAGAAGTGAAAATTAAGCATGATAACATAATTATATATCACGGAATATAGTCTATATTGGCCCTATGAAAGGTAAATAATATGAGATGTGGGTTAATTGGGGCATGTTACTTGTTAGGTTAGAATATAAAAATATACACAAGAAGGGGGGGGGGGGTGAATTGTGTCTTTTTCAAATTCTTTTACAATTCTTCCTCTTGATGTTGATTGATGATTATACAGGTAAGCAATGTTTATCTTGTGACACCCCGAATCTATTTCACATGTAATAATAATATCATGGATTTTTTCGGTTTAATCTTTATTCTATCCAAAAAAACAATACTTATAAACATAAAAATTTCCTTATTCAATGAACACTGAAAATGATTACATTTCTTCAAGGCTAAGAGAATCCAACTAACCAAAAATACCCACTAAAAGAACTATTAAAATTACATGGAGACCACCAAATACAACAAAAATCCCAAGATAATAGTGGTGGTCCTTCGGATCCGTTACAATGAACATCTGTACAACCAGGACCACAAAAACCATGCTGAGCATCAGAGGAATGATGAGCACCATCTTCTTGTCCCAACATTTGAAATTGGAATTCCCTAATTCATGTTTTTATAAGGCCTAAGTAAAGTTGACTGTTTCCTCCTTTAGGTGACTGTTGAGTCTCTAATGGCCATAATACCAAATAGACATTGGGTTTTATAGTATTTTAAATTAAAGTATCCAGGTATAATGAGTTTTCTAAGTTTTTAAAGTGTGCATTGAAGTTTCAACTATAAATATGTTTTTAATAAACTCTATATATATATATTAGAGGGATAATGATTTAATGTTTAAGATGGGTTTGAATCATATCCCTTGTGTTTTAAAATAAATACCAAGAGAAGTATGTACTTGGTATTACTTGGTTTTGGTACAAATAAACATATTTTTGAGTTTGAAATTGTGCTTTGGACAAATGAAAATAATAACTATTGTTGTATTTGATATTTTAGCTATACTTAGTGAATTAAGTATTTAAATATTTCAAATGTCTTGAAAAGATTTTATAAATGTCTTTATCATTGGATTTATAAAAAAAGGTCTCAAATAAAACTATGTTTTTGATTTTTATAATAATCTTATAAGATTTTCTTTATGTTGTATTAAACTTTGATTTATATATTTTTGTTTTAAAACTTTAGTATTTATAAAACTAAGGAAAATATTGGTTTTAGGACTTTGTTTAGTCATAATAGAGAATTCATATTCTCTATTTGAAGACACCTATATATGTATATGAAAACCTATTTTTATGTTTAACAAAAATGAACTTTTACTTTGCTAAGAAAAATGGATGAGTACCCCACCTAGCTGAGGGACACCTTTTAGGAAACCACTCAAGGCCTTGGTGGGCATCTCACACTCATCCCCTGGAAAATGGCCTAGTGCAGTGCACGCATGGTGTGTTATAAGTCGCGCGCATAGCGTTAATAGTAATCCCTTAGCATGAACATGCGTGCATATATAAGGGAACCATAGCATGCCACCATGCAGGGCGACACAGTGGTAGGGGTGAGTGTAGAGCGCACCCACAGAACCGATTATGAGGCTGTACTGGTAGGGGGTAGGGAGTATTCTGATCTATGTTTGGGAGATCTGGGCTTATAAGGGAGCCGTGAAACCTATCCCGTTTTGATGTGGGGCGATAATTTTAATGTGGGATCATGTCTGGACCATCAGATCACGCCGCGCACGATCTGAGCCATCCAATCAGTTCGGTCCTCGATTCCTAGAAGCCATGGATTACCCTCCCCATTTTTATTAACCGAACGATCCATCAAGATCTAATCATGGCCGTCCAATCCTTTTTAAAACGCCATGTCGTCCTTAGACGTTCGATCAAATATGATCTAATCTAGACCGTCCATCTATTTTTAAATCTATGAATCACCCCTAGCCATCCGATCCGATCTCACTTAATCTAGGATGTCCATTTCATTCCTGGTTTTCTTCCCTATTTCCTTCCTCTTCTTCCTCCCATGTGCACCGCACCAGTAGCCATGCTACTCTTTCTTTTTATTTTTCTTCCACACCCGTGACCCCGGGTGGCCCCTCTTCTCACTCATTTTCCACAAGACCGACACCCTATGTATTATTTTAAATCGAGGAGTCTCAATTTTTCTTGAAAATTGTATTAAAAATATATTATATATAATTTATACATACAACTCAACTTACACTCAAACCCTACGGGTTCTCCACTCTCCAGTGCCTCCATCGAGCTTCCCAGACCTCTCCTCCTCCTTAGAACCAAGTAAGGGACCTAGATTGTCTTGCCTTGTTTTTTTTGGATATATATATATATGTACATAGATGTATACACATATACATCTATAAGTATGGTTGAGTATAAGACCCATTGACTTCTTCTATGAGGGTGAATCTTTAGTCTTAAATGTGTTTTTAATCCTTTACCAAACAAGGGTTTGAGTTTTTATGTGTTGATATATATATATGTATATATATATGTCTATGTATACATAAGAATATATGTGTATATATTTCATAAGCAAACCATTTATATTTTATGGCACGTTTTGAAATTAATGAACCCCTGAGTAAATAATGTTCCTAATCAATTCAAAACATGTAAGTATCATTAAATGGTTAGTGTAAGACCCATATGTACACCATGTATATTTTAGTTATATGAATATATATGTATATATATAAACTTGGATCCAAAATCTAATTTAGATTTTCCAAATATTGTTGATAATGAATAGAAAATGTGGTTTTTGAAATATGAAAGGTTTTTATTAAAAAAAATTCAATCCTTTATATACACCCTTATGTATAAATAGATTACACAACACGAAACCTTAGATAATTTTGGATTTTCCAAATGTTATACTTCTTATGTGTTTAGTAATTATGGAGAATTCATGATTAATAATTTTTGGGGTTTTCAACTCCTATATACATATGTCTAAATTGGAAAAATGAGTTTTTTCATAAACAGATTCTTCAAATTGTTTCAAAGAAAAATTATCTTCAAGTTAAGAAAGTGGGTATTTATCTACCCACATGTGTTATTTCAAGATTCTTCTAATTATGTAAATTCTGTATATGAATATATATTTATTTCATACTTATTTTCATAAATATTAAATGGTAATGTTTTAGTAAGTGGTGTGGTTGATTGGAATATTTTTCAATATTTAAAATTGTGATTAAATAATTAAGAAATACCATTGTGGTATGTTAATACATGAACATGCGATTAATGGGTGTTTAAACAACTATGTGTTTAATAGTTCATATGAATATTTTTTTTACCTTAAGTCAGTTATGTATTCAACCCTTGATGAATTGACTTTATGAATTTTTGGAGCCTAAAATGTTTACTCTCATAGTAATAATTTTAGAATTTAAGGGTTATCAATTTATGCGACAAATCTATATTTTATGTGCTTTAGTTATTGTCAGATGTGGTATAATATTCTTATCACAATTTTCATTTATTTCCATATCCATGTAATTGTTATTATTGTTATTAACACTTGTATGCATGACTCAATTTGTATATGTAAATGCTAAAGAATGTAATAAAACTCAAATGGCCTTTTATGGAATAAAGAATTAAATTATTCAAAGTGGTATGGGACACTTTGAATAATATGAAATGAGAAATTAAATTATTAAATGTGGTATGGTATACTTTGAATAATATGAAATTAGAAACCAAGTAATATGTGACACTTGGAATGATAAGTGATAAGTAATTTAATAAATCAAAGTGGTTTGATGAACTTTGATTTAAAGAAATGAGGAATGCATTGTAATTAGTAAGTGTCAGGTGGGGACCGTTACATCCCCTCGATGCATCGGTAGGTATAATGAGACAAACTAAATTCTTGGCATGAGGCTTTGAAAAAATTATTATTTATGGTCCTATCATGAGGCCTTGACACATAGTTTATGGTCTTGGTACGAGGCCTTGACACAGTCTGACATATGAACTTCCCTCATTATGACTATGAAATTTAATTAACCAAGTTGATATTCGACTAGTAGAATATTCATGGTTAAAGATATTGTACTTACGATAATAAAAAGAAGTAAATTCTTATGGCATAATGTTCATTCAACATTCAGATATTTATTTTCCAGTTTATAATTTAAAGTTAGTAAGGAAAGATCTAGTGCTATTATTTTATGCGCAACTCTGATCATGTATTACTCTCAGTTATAAATTTTGTACTTGTACTTTCAAATGTAATACTTATTTAAGTTAGAATGAATCTTAATTAATATGATACACACCATATATTCTAAATGAGCATGATTATGTTTGGAACATATTTCATTGTAACACTATTAGTGTTCTTAGAAATTTTCACTTATAATTCTTGGACAAATGTTATGTTATGATTCATGTGTTACAGCTTTTATTAAGAAAAAGTTTTATGAAAAATATTAAAATGAATGTTTTCAAAAGGTTTTATTTGATATATTACCTTATTTTAAAATCCCTTACTGGGCATTCATATTCTCACCCTACGTTTTAACTTAAATTTTATATGTTTAGTAGATTTGAGATACACTATTTGGTGGCAGCTTTGAGGAGATTATTTTCTATTTTAGTTTTGAAGGAATTGTAATAATTGTATCTGGTTCTCTAGGAACTAAACTAGAAAGATCCTATTTAGTGAAACATGATGTGTAATGATCAGTTGTTATTTTATAAAAAAGAAAATTTCACACCATGTTTTATGTAAAACCGCACCGACTTCGTGGCAGTCCGGGGCTGGGGTGTGACATATCTTATGTACGAAATTATGGGTAGAAGATAAAAACATAAATATAGAACACAATTATTTATAGTGGTTTGGGGCATAAATATCCCCTATTACACTCCAGCAATTACTCTCTCAGCGAGTTTGGTGAATTTCACTAGTCAGGTCCTCATATCACAAGACCAATCCACAACTGAGTGTAGGCAGTTGACACCTTTAAAAAAAGACTAAAAACAGAGTCTTCTGGTTCTAAAATAGAGAATCGATAAACCACAGCTTAGATCAAGATGTTAATACTCCACCATAACTGAGTACGAGCAGTTTAAACTCTCAATAAAAAGATATTGATTATAAATGATTTCAGTTGAACTTTACAGTTGAACAATAACTGATGGTAGATGAATATTATTCTTTAGAAAATAGTTTATTTAAGAAAGAGAAGTTCTGAAGCGATCCAGTTGCTATAGATATTTGAAATAAAAACAACAATGAATATCATCAACAGATTTACAAAAAATAATTTTTTTTGAATACGTAGATTTTCACTGTAGCCTCTTCTGTAGAAAAACAGAGTCAGATCGATTGTTTCAGTAGATCTGAAAAAGATCTTCTCAAGAATGAAATTTCAATTGTGGATATGTGTCATAATATATGTATCAATATATATCTCAACATATATTTTCTTTGAATCACACACACACATATATATAAAAAAATACACAAATAGAAGTAAAATAGAGTGTCTGTATTTTAATTCCAGATCAAAGAAAATCACCAAATGAATCATAAGAATTAAATTATTGAGATAGCTCAGAGTAGTTGTAACTTACCTTAAGAATAGAAGATAATTTATCCAATTAATAAAATTATTTTAGTTAATTATTAAGAGATTTGAATCGTTAAAAAATGAGCCTTAAATTAGCCTGATATTCTGTAAAGACCATTGCATAAATCTTTGATAAAATCGTAAATTAAAATCTCCAGTGATAAAAAGTCAAACGTAAAGTTCCTTCACAAAATGAAAAAAATACCAAACTTAGGGTTCAAATATTTAGCATTCATTCTATGAATGTAATTTTAACAACATAAGGTTTATTATAAAAGTAAGTTTGATGATCCATACGTTTGATTCTCAAACCTAAGGTTCCATACTTACGTAGGGTTCTTTAACCTTACTTTTCTCTTTTTAAAACGTAAGGTTTCATACAAACCTAAGGTTATTTATCCATATGTTTCTATCAACGTAGGGTTGATTAACTATACGTGTTGGTATTTTAGCATAAGGTATAATAAAAATGTAGGTTTTGTTCCTTACGTTACATTTCTTCAACGTATGGTATGAATAGTGTTTCCAAAATACAGTTAGGAGCATTCCAAACACATTAAAAAATATTCCACATGAATAATATGCTTGAATATATTTCCAAAATAAGGAATATAAAGAATATTAATTTCATATAATACACTTAAAAGTAATATTATTAGTAAAATAGACAAGGGTATTTTTGAGAATCAAAATAAATAAAATTTATAGAGTATTGTTGAGACAATACATGCCCAACAATCTCACCTTTTTTTATGATAAAAAAACCCATAAAATTAATAATAGAATTTAGAATTTTGAAAACAATTGAAAATAAAATAACTTAGAATTTTATTTGACAGAATGATTTTGATAAAAAGAAATGAAAAGAAATGTTGTGTTATCAAAATTTCTCCCCCTTTTTGTGTGATCAAAAAGAAAGTGCAGAAATGAATAAAACATGGTTAATTTTGCACAAATCTATAAGTGAATGTTATAATAATATGTATAAATAAATAATGCTAGATTTTTGGCATCTAGACAAAAACATAAAAGAAAATGAAATAACATAAAAAAATAAAAATAAGGAAATTTTATTAATCAAAATGTGTATAAATACAAGAAGAAGTTTGACTGGGAAACATGTTTAGTCAAATGAAATGGTTTGGGTACAAAAGATTGGGTAGGGGTTGGATCAGTTAAGGTTATAAAGATTTTTATTAGCTTCAAACATATCTTTCAAGTCAACCATATGTAATTGAAACTTCTTCACCATAATATCCCCTAATTTCATAATTAAAATTCCAGAATCTTAATTAATATGAAAATTATCAACAATATTGACCTTAAAAAAGTCATGCAAGCTCTCCTCTTGCTGCAAAAAATGATCTAACTTTTCTATGAATTTGTTCAGCAAAAATGTGATACCTGGTTCACTTTGTATCAGTTAGTCAACTAGAAATTTCTGATTTTCTAACAGAACCGTCAGAGGGAAAATATTTCACTGAAGATTTTGAATATGATCATTCATATCAACCATGACAGAGGTGATGGCCTTAAATCTTTGAATAAGATCTAGACTGGTAGTAGGAATAGAGGTCGATGTACTAGTCTGACCAATAATACTCTTGATTGATACAAACTGACTCCCCAAATTCCACTTTAGATCAGCAAAGTATGTCTTAAAAACAACTTCAAATATTATCTTTACAACTTTATTTAGCACATCTCTCTTGAAAGCATCAAATTATTTCTTGGAAATAGAATTTTCATAAAGATCCTGTAACTTTTTCTTTGTAGCTTCCAGATCTTTTTGAAGATTGTAATTTTATTCCTAAGACTAATTAAACTTCATTACAATCTCCTCAACCTGATTTGATAGGGAATCAAATGTCCCTTCATCTGGATGTTGTGATTGACCAAATGCCACAATTTATAGATATTTTGAAGGAGATTTTTCTATAGACTTATCCACTAGTTTTCAATTGATTTTTCACTTGAATAAGACAAAATATTAAGAAATTCTGTTTTTTATTCAGTCTCTAATTGATATATTTCATCTACATGATCAAAAATAAAGAACAGTAAATTATCAACAATTTATGTAGTCAAATTTTCAGTTCTGATCAACCATTGCTCTCCATGAACAACCATTTCTTCCTCCTGAACAACTGGTAAATCAATAGTATGCAGATCTTTTATCTGGAATTTAACCTATTGATCTTACTCAAGAAAAGTATCTTCTAAATGAACTAACCTGGTAGCCTCACCTAAACCCAACACTGGTTCTATAGTAGGTGGATATACTCTTTTTCATGGGTTTACAACTAATTATTCTTTCATAGCCTCATCTTTTTCCACTTCTTCTTATTCAAAAAGTCATAATTTTCATTATGTTGGCTTGGAAATTCCTTGACCATGGGTTTCACTAATCCATTCATTTCCAATTTCACTTTTCTCCTCCTAAGAAAAAGGTCCTGATCTTTTTTGGTCATCTGCACCAATTGGTAAAAGTTTTCCTTTTACTGTGCTCCAGTAAAAACCTAATTTCCTCAATGTTCCCATAATGAGCACATTTCTATGATGGTATTTAATTAAAGAATCTATTAATCAAATCATTCATTTCTTAAACAAAATTTGGGAAATTATCCTTCCATAAGGATAAAATGTCATCCTAGTTTATGGTTGACAATAATAATTTAAATATATGAACATATACCTTGGAAAATTCAGCTTTATTTCACTCAAAAACAGACACATGATATACATAACTGGATATAGAATCTTCTCTATATCATCTATTCTAGGAGAAATTACTATTTAAATAAACTTCACTAAAATTTTATGGTATGCCTGGAAATCCTTGAAAAACATTTTTCTAACATTTTTTGAGAAAAAAAGGATATAATGTCTTCATATTTATAGAACTTTTATTCGATAGATGTTAGATTAAAATGAAACACTCTTTTATGAGGATAGTTCGGGATTTGATAAATTTCAGTTGAAGAAACCAAAAACTACTTATCTTCTAATATTGCAAAAACTATATCTGCAGTATCAAAAAAACTAAACTGAACACTGTTATAGAAAGACATCAGTTCTACCACATAAATAAATTCTAATTTTTCCTCATTGAATGTAGATTCCAATCCTTGAAAAGCTAGATCTTTCTTCAGGAGTAACTTTTTTCTGATAGATCTATTTAAAATCATCTACTTTACCTTGTAGAATATTTCTTCTAGAAACATTCTGATGCTTTGGGTCGCTGGCTTCACCTCCACCAGTTCTCTTAGTTTTCTTCATTGGCGAGAAATGAAAGCTCTGAGGTTTTCGGGATTTTAGGGTTTCAAAGGAAAATAGAGCTAAGCAAAGGTTGACAAGGGTAAACGAGGGTTTCAGTATTCCAAAGGAGTTTTGAGAGTTGAAAGGGTTTGGTATTCAAAATGTTTATGAGAATCCCTTGTTTCCCATGTCATTACGTAAGATAATTATTAAATTTTTTGAAAACATGCAGCACAAATAAATTTAAAATAAATTAACTGAAGTGTACAATGAAAAGGAAAAATTAAAAACATTATATTTAATGTAATTAATAAATAATTTTAACATAAATAAACTAGAATAAATAAACAAATAAAATATTAAAAATTAAAAACATTGAAAATTTTAAAATTTTAAAAATTAAATAAACCTAACTCCCCCGTAATAAAATAAAAATTTATAATTGTTAGTGGTTTAGTAAAAATATTAGCTAGTTGATATTCAGTATTTAAAAATTATAAAGATATATTCTTTTTAAGAAAATGATCTCTTAGAAAATGATGTCTAATATCCATATGCTTAGTTCTTAAATGACTTATTGGATTTTTGAAATATTTATAGCACTTGTATTATCACATAAAATAGGTGTACTATTAGAATTTAGTCTACAGTATATTAGTATATTTTTCATCCACAATACCTGTGCACAATAACTGCCTACCGATATATATTCTGACTTTACTGTTGACAGAGAAGCTGAATGTTGTTTCTTACTTGACCATGATACTAAATATTTCCCTAAAAAGTGATAGGTTCCTGAGGTAACTTTTCTATATAATCTAAAACCTCCAAAATAAGAATCTGAATATGATATTAAATTAAAATTATTAGTTTTTGGATAAATAAGAGATTAAAAAACAGTTCCCTTTAAATATATAATAATACTTTTGATATAAATAAGATGATATTATTTAGTATTTTTTGAGATCTAGCACATAAACATACTGAAAACATAATATCAGGTCTTCTAACAATAAGATATAGTAAAATACCAATCATACCTCTATATAACTTGTTGTTCACTGGTTTTCCAGCTTCATCCATATCAAGTTTTATATTTGTACACATGGGAGTTGTATATGTCTTGCTATTATCAAGACCAAACTTTTTCAATAAATCATTAATATATTTACTTTGGTTTAAAATATTTCCATAGTCTTTTTGATAAATTTGAAGTTCTAAAAAGAAGTTCAATTCTCCCATCATACTCATTTCAAATTATTTTTTCATAAGTTTTAAAAAATCATTACAAAGTTTTTTATCGATTGAACCAAAAATAACATCATCAACATAGATTTAAACTAATAATATTTTAGAACAAATGGTTTTCTTAAAAAGAGTTGGATATGACATTCCAACAGTAAATCCATTTTTCAAAAGAAAATAACTTAATCTTTCATACCAAGATCTAGGCGCTTGTTTAAGGCCATAGAGAGCTTTAGTAAGTTTAAAAATAGAATATGGTTTTTCAGAGTTTTCAAAACACGGAGGTTGTTCAACATACACTTCCTCCATTAAATATCCATTTAAAAAAGAAGATTTAACATCCATCTGATATAATTTAATGTTCATATGAGATGCATAAGCTAAAATAATTCTAATTTATTCTAACCTAGCTACAGGGAAAAATGTTTCATTATAATCTATAAATTATTACTGATTATATCCTTTTGCTACTAATATAGCTTTGTTTCTAGTTATAATACATTGATCATCTTGTTTATTTCTAATTTGATGGTCTTTCAAATAATTCTCAAACTTCATTCCTTTTGAATTATTTTAGCTCATCATGCATTTCTAACATCCAAATATTATCTTATAAGGCTTATTCAAAAGATTTAGGTTCTAGTTGATATAGAAAGGTATAGAATTCAATAAGGTTTCCTATATTTCTTTTAGTTCTTATTCCTATGTATAGGTCTCATATTATAGTTTCTAAAGGATGATTCTTTAAGGTTCTTTACTGTTTAGGTAAAACACTTTTAGGTTCATCAGTATCATTCACTTATTAACTAGACTAAATTTTATTTATATTATTTTCAAAATAAATTTTCAGGTTTTCAAGTCTCTTTTTGTTAGAGGAGTCAGTATTTTCATTAGTTTGATCTTTCTCTTTAATAAAACGGTTAGTTTCATCAAACTTCACATGAACCGATTCTTCAAAAATCCTTGACTTTTTATTGAACACTCTATAGTATTTATAGGTAGCATGATATCCTAAAAATATTCCTTCCTCAGCTTTTGGATCGAACTTACCAAGATTATCCTTGGTGTTATGAATATACACCTTACATCCAAAAACTTTAAAGTAATTTACCTTAGGTTTTCTGTTATTCCAAAGTTCATAAGGTGTCTTTTTGACAATAAGTCAAATTAAAACTCTATTCATGATAAAGAAGGCTGTGCTTACAGCTTCTGCCCAAAATTAGGTAGTTATACTATATTCATTCAGCATAGTTCTATCCCTTTCATGAACAATTCTATTTCTTCTTTCAACAACTCCATTTTGCAGAGGTGTTTTTGGTGCAGAGAAGGTATGTTTAATACCTATATTTGAACAAAAGGAATTGAATTCCTGATTCTAAAATTCTCCACCATTATCAATTCTTAATGAAATTATCTTAATTTTTTTTTCATTTAGAACAATTTTATAGAAACTTTCAAAAGCAGTAAAAGCTTCACTTTTGAGTTTTAGAAAATAAATCCAAGAAAATCTAGAGTAATCATCAACTAAAACATATACATATTATTTTTTAGCCAAACTTTCTACTCTTGATGGTCTGAACAGATCCATTTGGATACATTCTAGAGGTTTTTATGTAGCAATTATGTTAATAGATTTTAAGGAATATTTGTGTTTCTTGACAATTTAGAAACAATCACAAAATCTGTCATTGTTAAAATTAATATTGGGTAAATCAGAAACTAACTGTTTCTTAGATAATTTATATAAAGCATAAATATTACAATGACCAAGCCTTATATTCCATATCCAAGACTCATTTATCTTATAAGTTAAACAATTCACATTTTGTTTACATGAGGAATTTAAATCCTAAGTATAAACACTATCAGTTCTTGGTGTGCTAAACTTAAGAAGTTTATATTTAAACACAAAACATGAATTGTTAGAAAAATCAACATAATATCCATCATCATATAGTTGAGAGATACTTATCAGGTTATGCTTCATCCCATGTACATATAGTACTTTTTTGATTGAGACTCTTTTTGGATCTCTGACAGTTCCAAGTGAAATTATCTTTCCTTTGGCATTATAACAAAAAGTTACTAGACCTCCATCTATTTGAGTCAGTGTATTGAAGTTTGATGAGTTTCTAATCATATGCATGGAGAAGCCACTATCCATAAACCATATATACTATCTTTTTCTATGACCTATTTTTGGAATAATAAATTTAAAAAAGAGTTTGTTTTGGTACCCATATTATTTTGGATCTAGTAGTGTTTGCTAGCAAAGATATAGGAATCTAGATCTGCTTTGTTTTTCCATAACCCATTTTTACTTCAGATAAGATATTTCAAATAAAATACTTTTTAATTCCACTTATTTGAGTATTCATTAAATAATTTTTTTTATTCACCCTTATGTTCCCCAAAAATGACAGGTAATAGTTTTTGGGTTGGGAACAAAATAAATCTTATATATTTTAGATTTTACACCTTTACTTCCTATACTAAATCTTTTCTTTCTAATGAAATTTTTACCAAGAATTTCATTCATAATATTTTCTCATTTTATGAATAAGAGAGCAGAACTTTTGTAGGATTCTACTTCATCTTTTTATTCTCTAATATTATTTTTATGATCAATACAGTTTGTGGTATATGAGTTAAAATTTTCAATTAAATATTGATGTTGTTTAAGTAAGGCATCTCTTTCTCCTAAAATAGCATTTTGGATATTTTTTAAAGATTTTTGTTTCTTTAATAAGGAGTCATATTTTACTACTAGAATTTTTCAGTAGGCTGCCAATTTATTATTTGAATAATTTAAATCAGAATCAAAATTAGGTAAATAACAGGTTTATACCTTATCGTCTTCTTCCATGAAGCACATATTTGATTTCAGATTTGATTCTTACTTTTTTGAATTAGATATTGTTGAGTAATTGGAGTCTTGAGAGACACTCTAAGTTTCCTTCATTTCTCTTTTTCCTTTATGTTCATAATCAACATTTTTTTTGATATTCCTTTTCTTTATTTCTCTTTTCACCTTTTAGCCAGGGACAATCAGGTCTTATATAACCTAATTTCATTTATTCATAGCATCTGATTTCCTTAGAGTCTTTATCATCCCTTTTGAAAGGCTTTTGAAATCCTCTTTTCTTCTTTTAAAAATTTCTAAACTTTCTAGATAATTGATCAAATTCCATTTCAGAATCAGATGTATCTGAATTCCTTTCTCCTCTAACATCTTACATTATAATTTTTCTTTGTTTATAAGATGTTACCTTTAGAGAAGTATTATCCTTTTTCACTAAGACTTTATGATCTTCAGATTTATATTCTATTTCAGCCTCATACATCATCAGTGTCCCAATTAGTTTTCTCATTGTCATATTTTTGATAGGTGATGATTGTCAAATTGTGGCTGATATACCATTCCATTTAGTAGGTAGTACTCTAAGTACTTTCAAATCTTGATCTTCTTTTTTGATAGGACCACCTAAGGCTGAAATATTATTTATAATCTATGTAATACTTCCATTCATCTGAGTGATACTTTCTCCATAAAGCATTCTGAATCTATCAAATTTCAGTTTTGCTGTTGCATACCTCATTTGTCTTATATTGTCTATTACTTTATAAGAAACTGCAATGGTTTGCCACATTTCAAAACCAACAGGACATTGTGAGACACTATTGAATTCATCTAGTCCATGACCACATATAATAACATTAATAGCTCTAGAATTCTTGTCATAGTCAGCCTCTGTAGAAACAATCCAAGTTTTAGGATTTTTAGAAATTATATAAGGATTAGTGATCTTAGAGTTGAATTTGAATCCCCGATTCTTTAAATATATAATCATCCATGATTTACAGTATCCATAGTTTTCACCATTGAAATAAGGAGAGAAAACCATTGAAATTCATTCTCTCGGATTAGTCATTGCTATCTTTGTATAGACCTTATACTTTTAGCTTGTTATATACTTTTCTAAAATATCTCCTCTGATACTAATTGTTAGGTCGGAATATACAAATATATACAAGAGGGGGGTGAATTGTGTATTTTTCAAATTATTTTACAATTCTTCCTCTTGATGTTGATTGATGATTATGCGGGTAAGCAGTGTTTATCTTCTGTATGAAATTATGAGAAGTGGATAAAAACAGAAATATAGAACACCAGTATTTATAGTGGTTTGGGGCATAAATATCCTCTAGTATACTCCACCAATTACTCTCTTAGTAAGATTGGTGAGTTTCACTATTTAGGTCCTCATATCATAAGACCAATCCACAACTGAGTGTAGGAAGTTAACACCTTTACAAAAAAGACTAAAAACAGAGTCTTTTGGTTCTAAAATAGAGAACCAATAAACCACAACTTAGATCGAGAAGTTGATACTCCACCACAAATAAGTATGAGTAGTTTAAAATCTCAATAAAATGATATTTATTATAAAGGATTCCGGTTGAATTTTATAGTTGAACAATAATTTATGGTAGATGAATCTTCTTCTTAAGAAAATAGTTTCTTCAGGAAAGAGGAGTTCTGAAGCGATTCAGTTGCAATAGATCTTTGAAATAAGAAAATCAAAGAATAATAGCAGCAGACATATAACAAATACAAAATTTTGAATACATATATTTCCAATGTATCCCCTTCTATAGAAAAACAAAGTCTGATCAATTTTGGCAGTATATCTTAAAAATATATTCACAAGAATGTAATTTCAATTGTGAATACGTGTCACAATATATGTCTCAATATATATTTTCTTTTAATCGCACACACACACACATATATAATAAATACACTAATAGAAGTAAAACAGAAAGCCTGTATTTTAATTCCATATCCAAGAAAATCGCCCGATGAATCCTAAGAATTAAATTCCTAAGACAACCCAGAGTTGTCGTAACTTCCCTTAAGAATAGAAGATAATTTCTCCACTTAATATGATTCATTGAATTAATCATAATGAGCTTTTAATCATTTGAAAACAAGCCTTAAATAAGCCTAATATTCCGTAAATACTATTGCACAAAAATTTGATAAAATCGAAAATTCCAATCTCCAATGATGAAAAGTAAAATGTAAGGTTCCTTCACAGAATGAAAAAATACCAAACATAGGGTTCAACTACGCATCGTTCAATCTCTGAACATAAGGTTAACAGCGTAAGGTTGATAAAAAAAGTAAGGTTGATGATCCATACATTTTCTTCTCAAATGTAAGGTTCCATACTTACGTAGGGTTCTTTAACCATACTTTTTCTCTTTTTCAAACATAAGGTTTCATCCAAATGTAAGGTTACTTATCCACATGTTTATGTCAACATTGGGTTGATTATCTATAAGTTTTGATCTTTTAGTATAAATTATATTACAAACATAGGGTTTGTTCCTTACGTTATGTTTATTCAACGTACAGTATGAATAATGTTTCCAGAACACAGTTAGAATCATTCCAAATACTTTAACAAATTTTCCACATGAATAATAAGCTTGAATATATTTCCAAAATAATGAATATAAAGAATATTAATTTCCAATAATACACTTAAATTAATATCATTAGTAAAATAAATAAGGGTATTTGTGAGCATCAAAATAAATAAGATTTATTGAGTGTTGTTGAGACAATACATTCCCAACATTAATATCTTTTAAATAACCCTCACCAATTATCTTGTTCCACTGTTAATTGGAACACCTTTCTCCCTCAAAACACATACGTTGTACCTAAGAATGTATTGAATTTGTTGTTAGGGGTTAAATATGTTTTATTGATGATTCTTGAAGGATTATTATGGATTCGTTAAAGTCATTGGATGCTATTCTAGATAATAAATCCATGTAAGTCTATAAAATGATTGAGATACCTACCATGTTCAATGATAAAGGAACTGTGAGGCTACAAATTGAAGAACTTGAATGGAGAATTTCAAGATAGTGTGGTAAAGAAAGTGTGATGGATGATGAAATTCTCTTCCAAGGAAGAAAATATTAGTGTTGATAGATAAAATAGAACCATCTACAAAATTGTTTAGAAGTATTTAAGTGATTGATAATCATGGAATTCAGATGAAGAAGTTTGAAATTTATTTGAGTGAAGTCAAGATTTTTTTAGACCCACGAATCCAATTCACAAAGGCATATCTCTATGTTGGAAAATCTCATAGTCCATTCATTCATATATCTATTTTACAAAGTTTATTCATCCATATATCTATTTTACATATCCTATTTAGTGATGAATGAAAATCATACATTTTATTCAGTCACATAGTCGATTCACATAGCCGATTTAACGACATAGGAAAATCATATAGATAATGCATAAACATAGCCAATTTATGTAGCCAATTCAATGATATAGAAAAACTATGTATCTATTTTAGAAAAATGGATGAATAAAAAACCATATGGATTATTGGTATGTAACTGATGAGAATCACATATCCAATTGTACGACGTAACATATTACATGAATACATATAAATCTAGTATGTTTTTTAAAAAGTGAGATTTTAAGATGTGGATATTTATATATCACATGGAAAATTGAAAATCAAGTATTCAGGGGATTTAAATGAATATTTTAATGGAAATTTAGATGAGATTAAATTAGAGATAAATTAGGAATAATTGGAAAAATTTAAATGAGATAATCCTACAGTCAAAGATCATGGGATTTCCATAATTAAAATATGGAAACACTGACTATGATATTTTGAGAATAATATTCATGATGATTTCGTGAATATATATGTGTGGTGTAGGTATCAAATAAATATGAGAGAGATAATTGATAATTATTGTGAAAAATGAAAAATAATCTGAGAGACCGATACATCCCTATATATAAGAAGAATAAGGAGAGCCAATTCTAGGATTCCCTTGAATGAGACATACTCAGGTATCAAAGATTGATAGAATCAGATTATTAATGATCTATAAAGTGTTTAAAGTCCATTAGACCCAATAACTGTAATTATTTAAGACCTTAAACAATTGTACATGAGAAAACCTGATCCTGTAGGCTTGTAGAGGAAGAATATCGTCTAGAAGGTTTAATATCTTTATAGTTGTTGATAAAACCTAAAGAAGTGAAGAAATATTCTATTTGGTGATAGAAGTAGGAGAATACTCTAGTGGGACTCTGGAGTAGGAGAAGACACGATGGGATTTTTTTGATCGCTTATGTAGGTGGGAGATTTGTGATCCCTAGTGGGACTCTAGAGTGGGAGCAATGCGGGACTTACTTTTGATGGGAATTGGAATTTACCTATATGTAACAACATGTATTTAGTGAAGAATTTGTAACTAGAGGGAATAACCATTTGTAACAAGAATTATGATCTTATACTGAACCTTGTAAATCCTTTTGTGATTCTCACTCTTTTATTATAACATCACATGAGGTGAGATTGAGAAATAATATAGAGTGTATTGAGAGACTTAACAAGTTCTAGAAGTTAAATTTGAAAGAAATATAATTCATAAAAATAAAACATTGATTAAAACCTATCAGTGGTGCATCTAGCCTAGCGAACTATAATTGGTATTAAAGAAAGTTACCTCTAAATATCCAAGAATTTTTGAATGTATAATTTTATAAGGATTTAAATTAGATCATAAAACTTATTTCAAAATTAAAAAAGGGTAAAGTGAAGAGGATAGGAATACAATTACCAAAGGAGTAGAATTGTAAAGGAATTAGACACATTTCCATAGACTTTCCCAAGAATAATATGATTAGTAGAAAAGATAAATATGATTCATCCTTGACATGCACCTAATTTTAGATAAAATCAATATCCTTTAATTTTATGAGAATAGTAACAAGAATAATTCCTCCCATAATTTTTGTTCTCTGGAAGAGGTAAAATTTGAACTTAATGTTATCTATGATTCTAACCCTAATTTGGGGAAAGGATGTTAAATTTCAGACTCACTCTTAGATATGAAAATTTTATGTAATTTTAGTTGTGAATAGGCAACAACATCAAGTTTCTATTCCAAGGAATGATCAATAATTGGAAAATTGGATAAATGAAGAATCATGCATACATTTTACTATTCTATAATAAAATATATTTCCTTGGAAAAAAACAATATTGAGGAGAGAAGGAGTTTCCTTGAATATCAATATAAAAATAATGGGAACCAAGATTATGGACTAAGTTGATATGATTGAATATCTTTACCAAGTGATTTTAAAGGAAATAGCCATGGAGAAGGATTTCAAAGCTATAATTTTACCTATCAAAACCCAACTTGAAGAAAGGATAAAATCAGGTATGGATACTACTTTAAATATGAAAGTAATGTATGCACATGTGAAATAGAAAGATCTAAAAATAAGGGACCTTGAGGATATTAAAAACAAATCTAAATAGAAGATTAAGATCCCATCGAAATCTATCTCAAGTTATGTAGTAATAAATAAGAATCCATATATGAAATCTAGAAGTAAAGTTTTGTTCCATTAAAAGTATAAAATTGTGGTTCTAAAAAAGATGAAATAACCAATGTTATTTTATTTCAGAAGATTTGGGCACATCATGAGTAGATGTTTAAAATACAACAATCCCAAAGATGATAGAATAACTCCACCCATGCCAACATCTCAATCAAGGAGTGACCAAATGAGGTATGAATATTATTATAAATGTTTCATTTTTTAACCTTTTTCATATGAAAATGTATTGAAATTGTAGGAATGTTTGAAAGGTTAAATAATCCATATAGAGAAACTCCAACAATATGAATTACAAGGAGGATTCTTATCCTAGGAAATTCCTATTAATTTATAAAATAGGTTCAATTTTTTGGAGGATGAAAATATGCCTAAAAAAGGGTGTATCAAGTACCAAAATATAAGCACTCACAATAAATCTCTTGGAGGGTAAAAAATTTGGAAGAAAAAATAAGAGGTTTTTCCTAAAGAAAATGTGGAGTTTAATCCACTATGTAAGATGTATTTCAAGATGGAACTTTTGTCTATCAAGGAAGAGGTTCTCCAAAGTGGTCTTATAGAAACCAATAAGGGGAAAAATAAGAAAGCTGAAAAATGTACTAAAACAAAAGGAGATAAATTGTATTCATAAGATGATGTAAAAACTGTTGAGATGTTATCCACAACCGAAAACTTGAAGTTTTAGAAGACTGGTGTGGAAAAAATTATTCCACAAAAAGAATAATTTTAAGGGAATAAAGAAGATAGTCAAATAAATGAGACTCATAATAGATAGAATATTCTAAATAAATTTTCCCATATTGATATTGGGATAACATAATTTCTCATATTGAGAGGAAGATCTCTGTATGAATGTTATTTTTGAGAAACACACAGGTCCCTCTTTATTCTCAATTATTTTATGTGTTTAGAAATACCATATAGAAAATTGAAAGAGAAGTTTGAGGCTATCAATACTAGAAAAAATTAAGATATTATACTTCATGTAGTCTACTGAATTCCATGAAATGGATAAAAAGAGTTCATCCCTTAAGTGGGAGAAACTTTGATAAGAATATTTCATTATACTATTTTCCAGTGAATCTGAAAATTCTGGATAGATTTCCAACCTAAAGGTTAAGGAATGATAATGACACATAAAAAACCTTGTTTTAATTGTATTAAATGAAATTATTAATGGGGAGTGATGGTTTTCAAAACATTAGAAAAAGGGATAGTTTCATGACTCATACATGAACAATTTTGATGGTTTGTTGATATATGTGAAAGATACATGTTTATTTTAAAAGAATTTGTTTTTATACAACCCCTATTTGAGAAAAAATAAATTGTAATAATTATATCACATGAAAAGTTGTGTATGGACATCATATAATACCTTGGTTTAATCCCTCTTATTTTATACACCAGTTTTCCCAAATTGACCTAGATTAAACTAAATCAAGGATCTTTACTAAGAGAACCTTGTGGTATCATCCTTCTCTCAGAAAAGGGGGAAGATAATCCTGTGTACCTTGAAAGGTAGAAGAAGCGATGAGTAGAACCTCACATTTACCTTTGTATTTTATTGTCAATAAGGTGGAGAAAGTCAGAATCCATCCAAGAACACATATTGATATTGAGTATTGGTATCTATAACAAATTCAAAGGGGTATATTGTTGTTCCAAAGTAAGTATTACATTTTTTTTCAATGGTTCAATATGAATTGTTGATGATTATTAGAGGATTATTATGGATTAATTGAAGGAATTAGATGTCATCCTAAATAATACATCTATATAATCCCACAATATTATTGAGATACTTCTATATTATATAGAAATGTAAAAGTGAGGATATAACTTATAGAACATGAATAGAGAATTTCAATATGATACAAAAAAGTATGTGTGACAGTTGATGAGTTTATCTTCAAAGGAAATAAAGATAAGTGTTATTGGATGAAGTAGAACTGTCTATAACATTTTTGAGAAGTGTTGAAGTGATTATAAGTAATAGAAGTTGGATTAAGAATTTGGGAATTTATTTGAGTGATGTATGGATTTTTTCAGATGCACATAGCCAATTCACATAGGTGAATCTCTATATTGGAAAATCAAAAATCCAATTCAACAGCATAGCCATTTAAAATAGCTAATTCAGGCATAACCATTTAAAGCACCTGATTCAACAACATAATAAAATCACATAGTTGATTCAGCCACATAGGTAAATCACATAGCTGATATAGAAATATATCCAATTCATGTAGCAGATTTAGTGACATAGAAAAATCATGTATCCATTTCAGTGATGTAGCTGAATGAGAAACCACATATCTAATTATTGTGTAACCTATGAAAACCATGCAGCTGATTGTGTGACATAGATGACAACATGAATACATGGAAACCTCAGTTTTTTTTAAATAAGTGATATTTTAGGATATGGATATTTATATATCACATAGAATATTGAATCTTGAGTCCTCATGGGATTTAAATAAATATTTGAATATGAATTTATATGATTTTAAATTAGAGATAAACAAGGAATCCATTGACTGATTTAAATGATATGATAATACTACTGAAGATCATGGTATTTCCATAATTCAATTATGAAAAAAATCAATTAACTATGTTATTTTGAGAATATTATTCATGATGTTTTTTTGAATATATATATGCGTTGTAGGTATTGAATAAATATAAGAGAGATAATTGATAACTTTTATGCAAAAAAGAATATAATACGAGAGATCGATATATCTAGTATCAAGGATAAGAAGTAGGAAATATGAGCTAGGAGTCCATTGAATAATACATACTTGAGTTTTAAAGATTGAGATAATGATATTATTCAATATTTGAGAAGAATTTCAAGTCCAATATACCTGCTACATGTAACTATTGAAGACCTTGAAGAATAGTACATAAGAAAACCCAATCCTATAGAATTTTTGAGGAAGACTTCTATCCAAAAGGTTGAAAATATTTCTAGTTTTCGATCAACCCTAAAGAGGTGAATAAATATTTTAGTTGTTGTTGGAAGTAGGAGAAGTCTCTAGTAGTAATTTGGAGTAGGAAAACACACAATGGGATTCTGTGATGATCGCTTATGTGGGTGATAACTTTTTGATATCTATTGGGAATCTAGAGTGTGAGTACTATGGGACTCAATATTGATGGGAATGGGACTATCCCTAGATGTAACTTCCCGTATTTAGTGAAAAAGATTTTATTGAGGTGAATAACTAGTTATGTAAAGGAGTAGTTTTTTATGAGAAACTCTGTAAATCCATGTGTTTCTCTCTCTATATTATTTAAACTACACATGAGGTGGTATTGATAGATAATATTGAGTTTATTGGGAACCTTAACAAGTTTGAGAGGTTGAATTTAAAATAATAAAAATTTGAAAAAAGTAACCACCGATTCACCCCCTCTCTTAGTGGTTCATCTAACCTAGGGAACTATAATATATAAAGTATTAAGGAAAGTAAATAGAGACATAATTTTTTTACTTGGTTTACATGTATTAGGATATTCTAAGGATCATACAACAATGATGTACTAATATATCAGAATCACTAATCACGTTCTAGTGTATAATGATTGGAGAGGACTCATTATCCCCCTAGTTTACTACTAATCACACATAGAGAACTCACTAATTTCTCAATAAAGTTAATTTATTGTTTAAAAGTTAAGAGTGTACTCACTTTACCTATTGGTTCACTAATAATCATGTATTGAATACTCTTTACTCTCACTATTGAAGTGAACTCACTATTCCTTCATTAGATTATTCA
The DNA here is from genome assembly GCA_963277665.1 of Viscum album. Taxonomy (NCBI): domain Eukaryota; kingdom Viridiplantae; phylum Streptophyta; class Magnoliopsida; order Santalales; family Viscaceae; genus Viscum; species Viscum album. Next base: position 2,055,339,611 of record OY728123.1, on the reverse strand, counting down.
AATGAGTTAAATCACCTTCAGTTACATCAAAGTTGGTGTGTCATGAATCCCTTTTTTCATCAAAATGAAAAATTACAATTTTCCATGGAATTTTTGGGTAACTTCATTGAGGTTCACATAACTCTCTTATTTGAGGTTCATGAAACTCTTGTTTGCACATATTCTTATTCATGAAACACAACATCTTTTCTGTGTGCAACTGATATTCACATAAAATGTATCTATTCAAGAAATAAATTCAAATAGTTATTATATGATAATAGAGCACTTAACCATTCCTTTACTCTTTTAATATAATTAATAAAGGACCAGTGGTCTATTTATAGGTGAAACCAAATCTTCACATAACTCCATCACAAATACAAAACATGTTTCCTCTATTCTTGCAAGTTACGTTCAAATCTACATGTGTGGAAGTTTTGTAAAAGTCAAATTTCATGATAATCTATTGAATTTATTGATAATTCATCCTTTTCATCAAAATATAGTATTTCCGTGTCACTAATTTCATGTAACTCCACACTTTCATGAGAATATTTCTTTTCCTTTAATTTTTTATGCAACTTCTAAAGCACCTTCATGTGCTTCCAAAATCACTCATCCATTAAATATTCATGTTCTTAAAATTTATATAACTTTATCAAACTAATTTGAAAAAAAAAATGTCAAAACACTTTTTCAACAAACAAAACCCCAAAAAACTCTAAAATAGTATCATGATGGATTTTCTGTAACAATATTCTCATTTGAGTTTGTTGAAAACACTTCAAAATACTTAGTCATTATATTGAAAAATATCATGCACTTTATATTTGAAACACCACTCACACTCAAAGAATCTAAATAGTGATCAAATAATCATTAAATACATAATCTAAGACCACATGAGTCAATCTCAATGTGAGGTATAATGGTAACATGGAAATCTTATTAATGAATCAATTTGTTCTTGATACCCCTTGTTAAACTGAACTTGGTAAACTACTTAAATCCCAAACCAAATGGTCACCCTTTAATGATATGCATTCAATGAAAGAAAAACTATAGTATCATTTTGTTTTATTACCCCATTGCATATTTTATCTCCCTAAGTTAAATTGAAGATCTCAACCACATTATTAGATTTACTCATCCCTATAGCAGGATTGATGAATTTATCCCATTTCATGAGCAATACTTGTCCACCTTTTCCAATAAACCCAATGGCCACTCCTTTTTGGGTTGTAATAGGAAAAATAAAAGTCATGAGTATATAAAGAAATTCATAACATAACTTGTGGAGTGGGGGTTCCACAACCACATTATCTAATTATAGAGAGTCGAATGGAATCCAAGATCTAGTTAATACATCTCAAAGGCTTCCTTGAGTAAGTAATTTTTCATGATATCTATGACATGGAGTGAGATAGGTGCATGTGCTAACCCGACCCGAATACCCTCTCAAACTGGTAACTAACCCAAATTTCCACATATTAGAAGGTAATTCTCAACCCCGTTGGAATGGTTCCCAACATCCGGACATCAACAAAAAATTGAGGGAATAATTTCTCCCAACCTGAAGTAGACAACATGACATATATACACATGTAAAGAATGAAACAATTGAAGGAAAAATGAATATATATATATTTCACAATAGAAATAGAACAATAGAAGCAATATAACTGACAAGGTATCAAAAGAATCTCCAAGAGACAAATCCAATAATAAAGGACAAAAAAACCAAAATATCTACTTGATTAGATTACAAGTAACAACATGGGAAAACATGTACCATCTCTACTCCAACTACCCAGACCCAACTGACAAAAAACCTCATCACCTCCCTACCGTACATTACCTTTCCCTACATCAAAATACATAACTAGGTCTACTTACTACTGAAGGGGTACACATGGTGTGAACTAACAAACTAAGTAGGGTCTCACATAGATGTTCCATATCAGGTATCTAAACAATAATCCAATCAAGCTCAAATTTAAAGAAAATAGGTCATGATATACATTTTTGCAGTTTAATATTAAAATAATTAAAAAAATTAAATTTCCTCTTTTCCATAGTTCCAAATAAATTAGGTAAATCAGTTATAAATAATTTCATATACATATGTCAAAAAAGATATATCAAATCATACCAAACCAAATCATACATCACATATCATATCAAATCCATGGTAGTATAATCAAAATAGTATAAATCCAAAGTAGCGAAAATTAGCCAAGAAGAATGGGTAACAACATGCCAAGGATCGCACTAGGCCAGGATAGCTAGAACACTCATACCTAAACATATAAAATTGTGCACATTAATTCCCAAGACATATGCATCAAGTCTAGAGAGCAAAGGAACACCCTAGAAAGTAAACCCTAATAGGTTTTACAAGTCCCTAGAACAACATGCATAAGGAGAAGAGGAAAACTCCATGAGAAAACCCCTTGATAGTGGATAAGACCTATTACTATACCTTCAACCTAAGTACCCAAGTCTTCTCATGTTCTCTATATTCAAAACCAGTTTATCACATCATGCTTTGAAAACCATTTCACAAAACTATTTCACAACTATTTGAAAACCAATTTCATTTAATAAAATCAATGGAATACAATATTTTATAAAAAAACTAGTTCCATAAAAAAAATAAATCATATAATTCTATTTTATATAATAATTTTTTTATTATCAAAAATAGGATAAATTCAGTTCACCAACACTGGCTATATATAGAAACAACTACCTCAAAACTTGGGTCACACATGCATGAAATGGAAACCACCATAATAAAGAAACCAAAAACAAAAACAAAGGCCCTATAATTAAAATAAAAATCTCAAAATTGGTTCAGTTTAACAAAAAGGGTTGGTGGAGAAGAGGAAACAACACACACCTCAATAATGCACACCCTCTGCACCACAACCAACAAAGGGTCATCCTCCATAATAAGATTTCACAATATATCTAGAAGAGAATCAAAGGAATTAATACCATATATCAAAAAATCTTACAGTGCAATGCAATGGAACTACCACAATCAAAGGAAATGAAGAAGAAAAAAAAATATCTTAACCAGAGAGATAAAACATAACTTCCCTAATGATCCAACATTGAACGAATCAATCTAGAATGAACAGAGGCTTCCAAAATAATTGAAGAATATCCCTAGGTCAAGAGAAATGAAGGTTGTGGAAGAATGAAATAAGATTCTACCAATGCAACACCCTAAAATCCATGTTCTTGACATTTACATGGTGTATAATCCATTTACACATCGTGTAATCCACGAGACTCATTTACACTAAAAAACCTATCAATTTTTTTTTATTAAAAACTGATATTTTAACATTACACAACGTGTAACCCTTACATGAAATATAATCATTCACACTGTGTATTCAACTCATGAATTGATCCTGGTAACTATTACACATTGTGTTCCCCTTACACAACATGTAAAGTTCCTATAGACAATGAAAAAACCATATTATTTACAAAAACCTCAAACCAACTTGATCATTCTTTTAATTTGGGGAGAAACCTAAAAAGATACTAAGACATTTATACCTAGACTCTACTAATTAAATCAAACATACATCCCTGAAATTTAGGTCATTTTTCTCAAAAAATGTTCTCTGTCCTCAAGAGTCCCATGGAACACCAAATTAAATAGAAAAATTATCAAAGAGAATGTAAATACCAGAATGTGGGTAATAGGATGTTACAAACTCCCCACCATAAGAATTTCTATCCCTGAGAAGTCATGTGGAAGAATAAAGTCTAATAAACAGGTGAGGCCATTGATACCTCATAAAAAACTCACACTCCCAAGTCTTATAATAATATGATCTGTGACGCTATAACACTATAACCTATAGAATTAACTTCCCACACAGTACTTTCAGTTGAGAGTCAACGATCTCTACTATATTCTCCACAACAAAAACATATGGCTCTAACTCAGTCTCTTCCCAACTTAGAATGTGAGATGGATCAAGATGGTATTTCCTAATTTGTGATATTTGGAAAACATCATGAATTAATCTCAAATGAACTACTAATGCCAACCGATATGAAACGCACCCAAGCTACTCAGTGACCTAAAATGGTCCAATATATCTCAGAGCCAAGTTTATATGTTTTCCAAGATGACGGTGACTCAACCAAGGAGAAACTTTCAAGAAAACCCAACTACCTATGAAAAACTCTAAAGGATTATGTTGTTGATCCACATAATATTTCTATCAACTCTGTGTTGTAACCAGATACTTATTTATATACCGAATCATCACAAATATCTCCTAAACCAAACTTGGTCTCACCAAAGAATCTTCACCCACCTCTTCCCAATAACGAGGTGATCTGCATGGGTGACCATACAAATCCTTGAAAGGATACATTCTTATTGATAGCTGATAACTGTTGTTTTAAGAAAACTCAACCAGTACCATATGGCTATCCTAGTATCCCCCAAAATCCAAGATACATGCATGAAGCATATCCTCTAGGATCTGAATAGAAAACTCAATTTGACCATCTGTCTGTGGATGATATGCTATACTAAATCTAACCTGACTACCCATCACCTCCTAGAGACTCCTCCAGAACCTTGATGTAAACCAATGATCCCTATCTGAAATAATGGAATAAGGAACCCCATGTAACCACATAATTTTCTATAAGTACACATTACCTATATCTTCAACTTTAGTGGCGTCTCTAATCGGAATTAAATGAGATGACTTTGTCAAATGATTAATCACCACCCAAATATAATTCCTACCTTAGGGAGTCTATGGTAATCCAAAAAAAAAATCCATAGATACCTCATCCCATTTCCAAACTAGCACCAAAAGAGGATGAAGCAAACCAAAAGGTTTAGGATTCTTTGCATTTATTTATTAGAAGGTGTAATAACGGGAGACATAATTAGAAATGTGAAGCTTCATACCCAGCCACCAGAATCACCATCACATTTCATAAAAAATATTCATAGTTCCCAGATGAATGAACCACAGAGAACTATGAAAATCAAACAAAAAAAAGATCCTCATAGTGCCCAGATGCTAAATATGCATAATTGATTCAAGTAGAGATGATGATAAATGAAAACTACCCAAAACCATACCTGAAACACCCTCTTAAGCATCCAGATTCAACTAAGTAAAAAGACCCATATGGTTCCACTATTCCTCTGATTCCTGAACAACCTACGATGGAACATTCCTGCTAAGATTATATACAATGACATTACCCTTCCCTGGGGTGTAGGAGATATCAAGATTCAAATGTCTGATGGTATTCCATCCATCATCACTATCTAAGATTCAAGTATTTGTAAGAAAATATATAGCTCAAACCCTTATAGTTATAAATTACTATGAACCTTTCCATAAAAATATAATACTGACATCACTTAAGCACATGTATAACTACAATAAGATATAAATCATATGTAGGGTAATTCTTCTCATGCGTTCAAAGATGAAGAGAGCCGTAAGCTACCACATGATCATCCTGCGTGAGAAGACAACCCAAAATAGCACTATAATAATTATAGAAAACTATATACCCCTTACCAAGATCATGTAAGATTATAATAGGAGTTTATGTCAGAAGTCATTTTATCTTATTGAAAGAATACTGACACATTACACCCAATATGAATTTCAACCCTTTCCTAGTAAGAGCGGTCAAAGGTGATGCCAACTTTGATAAATCCTTTAAGAACCATCAATAATATCTAGAAATACCAATGAATATATGAATCTCAAAGACATTCCATGGTTCTTCCCAAGAAAAAAGGCTTTTACCTTATCAGGATCAATTGAAAATACATGATTATAAATCACATGCCCTATTAACTTCACTTATTGGATCCATAAATTTCATTTTAAAATATTTCCATACAAACGGTGAATCCTCAATATTTCCAAAACCAAACCAAAGCAGTGATCATGATCATGCTCGGATCTCATTTAAACCAAAATATCATCCATTAAAACTACCACAAAAGTGTTGAGATACTGTTGGAATATTTGATTAATCAAATCCATAAAAACTATAGGATAATCAGTAAGACCAAATGAAATCAAAAGATAATCATAATGTCTATACCTGATCCTAAAATTCTTATTCGGTATATCATACTTCTGAAATCAGAGCTGATGATAAACTAACCAAAGATCAATCTTTGAAAACCACTTTACACCCTTTAACTAATCAAACAAATAATACAAATTTGGAAAAATATATTTATTCTTAACCATTACCAAATTCAACTATCGATAGTCCACACACAATGAGAGTGAACCATATACCTTTTAATGTTCTGATCTTACCTTGTAAGACTTTAGAATATTTATAGGAATATTTATGAAATCAGGAACTGTGACTATGTGAGATTCTGAGGCCCGATGTACTCAGAATTAATTTTTAAAATATATTAAATATATTAAATATCACGTTCATGATATTTTCCTAAAAAAGTATAATAAATCCCAAATAGAGTCACATATTATAAATGTGAGAGCACTTTTGTGTTGAAAATTCAAAGTTTTTTGTAGGCGTGCCATAATATTTGTCAGTGTTGGAAGTTTGTGAAAAAGTCATCATGGGCATAAATAGTAAATTAAATAAATAAATAAATTTATTTTTATTTGATGATGCGGTGACCTAATAAAATTCTATATAAACACAATTAAATCCAAATTTCAGTATTGGACTCATAACCTTGGTATTTGAGATAAGATCTAATGGAGGAGCTTCTATGGATAAACATTGATAGATTGAGCTTTTGAAATTGGTGTCCCAACATAAATAGAGGATATCATCAATGATAACGAGATAAATTAATTCTTCATCGGTGATTAATCCAAATCTAGGTAGGGTATTTTTTTTTGTGAACTTATCCCATCTTGATTTACCCATGATGAACATGAAAATATCATATAAAAAATTAATTATCAGGTCAGTTGTTTAATTCAGGTAATTGTTTTATCTCTCTATGGTATATAATTGATATTGTTTTGGTTTATTTATTTTCTCTTTATTCATCACCCTATGATAATGAATTGAGGTCAACAAGAACATTGGCTGTTCACCATTACTAATGTTTGTGTTTTGTTCTTTTCTTCCCCATTCTTCACATGTTCATCACCAAAAATTATTTTGGTAATTGGTTCAAGAAACTCCCAGTATTTTATCATTGAATGAAAATTATTTGATGCAACATATTGATACTGAAGTATTGGTTTCATGATCAACAGATCATTCAGAGTGGTGACGAATATGGTACCATGGTGTTCAATGGAAATAATCCTAGGCATGGGGTGGTGCTAGATGGTGAATGATGATAATCAATGGGATGGAGTGATTATCACTAGTCTATATGTCAGGTGTGAAATTAATTATTATTAAAAATAATAATGTTAAATTAGAATAAATGAGAGGGGAAGCGGGGAGTAGTGCGTTTCACTGATATCTTGAATATATATATATAATAATAATATTATTGTAATTATTATTATATATCTATAAGAGTTATTATACTAGATTAGGATAGATAGGAGGCTTGATATGTGATGGCATGACTAGGGATCACTTTCATTCTATCTTTGAATGATTCCCGTGGATTTTTGCAGTTTGTTTTTTCCAATTGTTCTTCATTCGTGGAGGCATTGTAGGTGGTTCCGGTTTCTCTTAGTGACCAATTAGATGGATAGAGTTGGTGTCTTGGTGAAGGTCATGGATCAATGTTGAGACCATTTCCTACTTGAATATCTACTCTTACCTCATGTTCAACCACTCCCCCTATTCGGTGTGGTGTGGTAGTTTACTACGATGTTTCAAGATGTACTGGTTCAGATTTTAATGGTGTACTAGGAGAAACGACCTGAGTATGCTTCAATCCTTACTTTGGGTTTCCTTTGGAATTTTTTTATTCCTGATTATCTGTTGGTTCATTAATAAGGATCAAGTGCTTCATCCCTATCACTGATTAGTGACGGATGGTTTGTTTTCAGTCCGATGTGGTTATCAATGATAGTGAAGATGATGATTTTTTGTCTATGTGGTTAGAAATATTGATTCAGTCCTGGTGATTTATTATTCTTCCACAACGGTGATGACATTTCTAGGTTTGGGTGTCACTATTCTTTAGGTCACTGGTGGTAAAAAATTGTTGGATTTCATCTTCTTGTGGTTTGTGGTGATCAGTAATTTCTTCTGGTGTGTTGGATTCTGACAATGATAGTTTGTAGGGGTCGATTTGATGGATGTAGTCTACTCAGAATGTCAGACTCTCAGCTCAAGGGCTCCATTATTTAAAGCTCATCCTTGTATATTTTTTTTCATATTTGAATTTTGAATTTGGCACTGTTATTGTTTGGATTTAAAGTTATCTGTTTTGGATCGAATCATTGGATTTCTATGAGGTTACCACTCAACCTAAAAGTGGATTTCGAAAATACCAAAAAAATGGATTTTTTTATAATCATTAGCATATATTTTGAGAGAATGTCACAATATAAGGGGTTATTGGGAATCCCTATACGCTTGTACGCATGGGAGGCCCCATTCTCCTTTACATGAAGCCCCTTAATATCATCATCATAATGATGATTATAATGTTAAAATAGCATTTAATTGATAGAGAGAGGGTGAGACTAAGGGAGTGGTGGGTGTGAACATGGTGGGGGAAAGTCTTGAGCATAGAAGGTTTAAAAAGAAATATAAATAAATAAATAAATAAATAATATAAAATACTATTATTATTATTATTTTTGGATAGAGAACCTTAATCCGGACATAAATTCTTCATATGATGTCAGATTTACATGTCAACATCGACATTGAGACCCTAACATTGAGATTGTCATTTCAAAACTAGTAATTAATACCTTTTACCAACTCATGGGTCGGGTCTACAGATCACCCAATAATAATAATTTTATTATTATTATTATTATTATTATAGAATCTAGTATATGATATATCTTATTTATACAAAGTTGGTTTGAAAAACCATATGAGAAATCATGACCATGATATTAAGGATGATGTTTTGAGATCAATATTGGGTGTTAAATTCAACTTTGTGTCTTGGGCCCATGAAGCATTATTCATGTGTTATATGGTGAAATGTGACTTTTTCACCAGATGTCTATTTGGGGAAATTAAATAATCTATCTGGAGTATTTTTTCATGAGGATTAAAAAGATATGATTTGTTTGGTCATTCATGTCCATTTGAAATAAAATATCAATGGATTTATGTTTAGTCCTGTTAGACCGAGGATGAGCCTCATGCACTCATCTGTATTTTTCCAAAATCAGATGCGTGCACTTGAGTAGTCCACCCTGAGCATTTTTTTCATGTAGAACATGGTGATGAACTTAATTTTTTCATCATAGTTATGACATGAGGTGATGTAAGAAATATGATTCTTTTAGTGGCACTAGAAAAAGTATTGGTTGAGTATGTTTCCTTGGTATATTCCTATGAGGGTTAACTATAGTGTCCCATTCTCATCATAGAGGGAGAGACATCTATAGATTCATGATGATCAATGTAGTATGGGTGAGTTCTTGTATTCTGGAGTGAGTAGTCTCAACCTAGTTTGATAGATTAATTTCTTAGCAGATTGGAGAATGTATCCTTCGATAGGCTCGAAGCGATCCTCATTTCCCATCGTGTTTCCTTAGATGGGGTTGTTGGAATTGGTTTGACCTATATTTAAAAGGGAGTTGATCCCCTATCTAGCAGTATGTTTCCAGCAGAGTCTGGTGTCCCCTAGTGAGCCCTAGGCATTGACCCCCTATCTAAGTATCAGGATATGATCTTTCCGATGAGGTGAAGTCTAATCTAGTGTGTTTATCAGATGAACCCTCTCAGTATCCTTTGTTATTCTAAATGGAGATACCCAACAAAAACTACCTATTGGAAAAACACCAATAGTTCTCTTTAACTCATGGAGTGTGTTATCCTATATGAGTGATTTATGGAACCTTTGATTTGGAATCATAGAATGGATTTACAGTTGTGACTTTACCTTGTGATGATGTGTCTTTATTGATTATATATGGGTATTCTTGTTGTATGTGCTATAGAAATATACCTATATAGATATAACTATTACGCTTGATGCTTTTTTATTGGTTATTATGGGGTATCCTATTGGGTATTGTTATACTCACCCCTATATGGGCTCCGCCTACACATGTCGTGTCTTATGAAAATGAAGGAAATTTTGGTAGAGTCCTTGGTGGACTATGAGTAGGTGGAGCTAGATTTGGATAGAAAAACTGTGTTTTATACCAGAGTTTCATTTTTCAGCAATCCTATCCTTTTGACCAGATCATAATTTACTTTCCAGTTTTAGTTGGGCTTGTATTTGGACCCTTTTTATGCTTTCTAGTACCTTTTGTCATACTCTTTTTGGGGAATTATAGATGTATTCAAGCATTATTATAATTTGTTTTAAATTTTACCATTTTATAATCTTATATATGTGTGAGTGTGTACAAGTACTTTAGGATAATTCCTCATATGTGTGCGATATGTCCTCCTAGAACTAGTTACCGGTCCCTACAATATTGAAGGTGGGTGTGGAATAGTTGTGTCTTGGGCCCCGTTGGTTCAGGTAGTGAAGGAATGGTATTAGAGTAGTACCCAACCTATAGTGTTTTGACACTTCATGGTTTTAGGATTAGAGTTTGGAGTTTCTTTTTTCTTGTTGTGAGGTTTGGTTTGGGAACTAGGGAAACAATGTTGAAGTGTTTTGAGTTTGGATCTTATTCCAGGGTGTCCAGTGTTGGTGTGGAGGCCGACGTATCCATTCACCAAGACCATGATAACCTTCTTGTTGACTCAGTATGTGTAGAAATTGGTTGCAGGAAAAAACAATGGTACATGCATCATATAGGAATGAGTTTTGGTTTCCATTTCCTTCTTGAGTCATCTCCCCAGATATACTCAATGACCATAGTGTGACTTTATAATGTTCAAGATGCCTCTTTGATGATTCTAGCAAGGATTTTGAGATAGTGTCATGATTATGACCTGATGAGTGATGAGGTTTCAGTTCAGGGACCCACTCCCGAGGTGTTTTTTCTCCAGGTGGGAACCAAGCAATGCTACCCCATGTTGAGCAGCACATGGATCTTTTTTTTGAATCAGGTAGATGATCATCCACGTGTTGAGTAGTCGATAGATCCATCGGGATAGGATGATGGTACACACAGTCTTGGCATGTTTTGAAAGTTCTAGAAATTGGGATCATCTAGGTTTCATGAAAAGATATACCCTTAGGAGGTAGAAATTTGAATTAGGGCTATGGTCTGGGTTTTTGGCATGTGCGGATCCCAAATGATGATATGGTTGTTCTTGAAACCTGTTTTATCTATAGAGATACAATTGGATGTAGTAGTATCAACATATGACACACATATACTGAGTGTGGATTGTGAGTTCTAGAGTTAGTGATTGCCCATGTTACATGGTGGTAAAGACTACATCCTCAGGTGGTGGAGGAGTGGTATGAGCCTATGGTGTGAATGTCCCACTTGGATGAGAACACTCTCTAATGTTGTTCCAAGATACAAGAATTCTTCAGGGTGATGTGGGGTGTCAGTAGAGCCCTGTGTTGGTGATGATTTTATTTGGATTACATGGTTGAGGTTATTGATGCACTAAGATTTTAGAGCAAGATCTGGTTATAGTAAACAAGTGGGATAGGGAAATAATGACTTACAAGTGGTATAAGTTTGTGATAATTATGAGCCTGATTCATAACCTTTCTTGGATTAGTTTTTCGTAGTCTTATGTGATGGTGCCCTCATGTCCTTTTCATATGAGTTGGATCACATGAGATAATAAAGGATGCTGGTATACATGCTCTGGGAGTGCTAGTCGTATGGAAGCTATCATGGAGTTAGTTCTTTAAATATGTCATCTCATACATGGGAGTGATAGTGGAACCTATAGAGGACGAGGAGGATTGAGTTTTAGATCCACACAGCGCATGACTACGGCAGCAGATGACCACACCAAGGTTTTCCATCTGCTATTATTGAGCAAAGTGACAGAGCAAATGACCTCTTTGTAGTAGACCCCATGTGGGCAAGAATGGTGTAGTACAGCTTCATTAAATAGTTGTTACCCTTAGATTCTTTAGATATCCAGGGAGGAAAGACTTAGGGATATCGATTGTGAGAAGTTGTGGGAATTATTATCCACTGGATATATCCTTGATGGATATTTCTTAAAGGAGGGAATCACATCATCCTTTTTTAGGGATGGATGGTGATTCTAGTTGTGATGCGAGAAGAGGTTCTAAGAAGGATGATTTCCCTTATCAGTACATCCAGTAGAGTTGAGGATTTACCAGGATCTCTTGGATTTGGTTGGGCATCCAGGGCAGTTGCACTGAGTTTTTAAGTTATGTTTTTTATTGTATTTCCTATCTAAGGGTGGCGACCATCATGGATTTATGGAGAGTCTGAGACACTTATGCATGCAGAAGGTAGTATGGATTTGTGTAATTATTTTAAATATCATTTCATACTATAATTATTACTTCATGACATGATAGTGGGAGGATGCAGGAATCCTTTGGGGACTCAGTTTTAGTAGGGAACAATATTTTACCCGACCATCTATCCAAGTCGAATAAACAGTACAGGTTCTAGTGAACATGCTTAGAGTTTTTAGGTTAGTTTTGAACCTTAAATGGGAGGATCATCTAATATCAGTAGGTTTTTCATATCATTATGATTACCACTCAACCACCAAAGTGGAACCTTTTCAAGGCCATGTATGAGGGACCTTATAGGACACTGTTATACTAGATAGAGCTAGTGGGTAACAATGCTTGGGTCCTAGTTTTGGTGCTAGTGTTGGTTGTAAAAGGGTGTAGTTCATCCAAGGGAGGATGACGAATGTCCGTTAAATGTTAGGAGACCTCAATGGACTGGTGAAGGGTTTCATAGTTTTATCTAGGGTGGTAGGCTATATCTGGGAATATTAGGCCCCTTATTTTCGTATAGCTATTTAGGATTAGCGAGGAGGTGTGCCGCTTAACCATGATGATATAATATTTTTAGGTTTTATTAATATTATATGCTTTTCATAGTTGAGGAGGAATGTTAATAACTCAGTGTATGATATCGAACGAGGTGATCTAGTCCATGAGATTGGATTTTTATTTTTCAAAGAACCGGTGATGTAACGCCCCGATCCTAGAAGCCTGTAACTAGTGCCTTTATTACATTTTCATGATTATAAGGAATCAAATCTCAAAAGAAAAACCTCTTTATAAGTTTTAGAAAACCATATTACATATATTATACACATATTACATTTTAAATATAAAGTAAATCATGATACATAATAAAATTAAATTAACAACATCCTTGAAAGCTAATTCAAATATTTTATCTTTATAACCTGGCGAAAGGAAAAAAAATAAGGATGAGATCCAATAATTAGTAAGGTTTAAGTATAGTGGAAGATATCATTAATTAATAATGAATAATCAATATATAAAGGTAAATAACCAAACACACAGTCCATTTAAATAACTAGATAAGTCATAATCAATATGGAAAGGCAATTAACTGAACACACATTCCATTTAATCAATAAAATGAGAACGGAAATGCATCCACAAATAATGTAAAAGAAAAAATATCACGAATAATAATAAAAATTTAATTATAAATAAAGGAAATGATTAATTATTATATTTAATGTTTCCTAGGAACATGATTCTTTTACCATCAATATCTATCCTCAAGACAGTTTAAAACATACTGGGTAAAAACCAATCTGATTTAGCCAACTGATTCATCTCATGAGACTACCGATGCATCGAGGGGATTGCATTAACCAGTCCCCAACCCATGTAGTGTAGGTTCAAATCATTAATAATATATTTAATGATCAATTTAATTAATGAAAAACAAGTCTTATAATAAAATATCCATATTTAGAAAAAGATACATATTTATCGATATTTCCCCAATTAATAAAATAACTATCAAAGTGAACACCATATGTAAAAATGGTATAGGGTTTATGAAATAATAATATCCATTACATGATAATATTGATATTTGAGATAAATTTAATTTACAATAAAAATGATAATAAAGAAGTGATTGTTTCAAGATAAAGTTAATAATCATAAAATAAAGTGAGATTGCAAAGATATCTTTTACCACTTAGTAATTTTCAAATAAAAATCCCTTGAATGGGATAATTAAAAGTGAAACATAAAATACTATGAAGTATGAGTGAATAAATATATTAAATTACAAATGGAAAATATAAAAACCACACTAAATTGAATTGGGTTATAATAACAAATATGTATCAATGGAACGTAAATTGAGACAAAATATCATACCTTATGCTTCATTTTATTTGAATGGTATTTAAACACCTACATAGTGGTTTAAAATAGGTTAAAAACTTATTAAAAAACCATAATCATATTTATAATATCATATATGAACTTCTTATAATATATTATTACCCATTTCGTGTAAGAACTCAGATATCCTTTTCAGGTATGAATATTTATTTCAGGTTGTTTTTGAGGAAAAGGAAGAAAGGGGGAATTTTCTAAGTACATGCTGTGTACTTTAGAGTACACTCCATGTACTTTGGAGTACACTCTGTGTACCTGGTTTCCGTGTGTAGCTGTGTAATGGCCAAATACATGGCCGGGTGGCTGACCTGGCAGACTACCTAAAGAGGGGGCTGGTTGAGGCTAGTATAGAGCATGTACATTAAATGAAAATACTATGTACTTTTCTTTTTAATTGATTAATTGGAGTGTGGTTGCATCTCATCTCTAGAAACCTCTTATTGTTCCTATTTTTTGTACAAGAGAGCAGCGATATGGCCAAGAACTTAGAACCCCTACCCATTCTCCGTCCGACCCCCGATTGGGACGTCGCCAGGAGTGTTGGATTTCCACCAGTGAGTTCTCTCTTCCCTTAGAGCCTCTCTTATTGATTTTTCCTCTCTTGTGAGCTATTCAAGTTTGAAAGATTTTGACCTTTTTGTAGATCTACAATGTTTTAGGATGATTCAAGGGTTGACGTTCAAGAGTGTTCATCGTACAACATCAAGGTAGGTAGTTTGTGCCTTTCTTTGATAGTCTTTGGATTATATATGCATAAAGTGACAAATACCCATGTTTGGGGTATTGCGTGTTTTGGATTTTAGCCCTATTATCTACCTGCTATGATTTAATTGATCGAAAAGAGGTTGTAGCATATGCGTAAGGTTTTATTCCTTATTTATAGGAAACCCATGGCTACGTTTCCCTAGTTTGACTATTTAGGGTCATTTGGCCTAGGTTGCCTATGAGGCATACCTTGTTTTCCATGCCTTGATTTATTTAGGATGAATTTTATTGATTATATGAATTTCATGTGTTATGATTATGAATGTTAGACATGTAGTAGTTATAGATTACATGTGCTGCTTTTATATGATATGCGCTCTGATCTTCCAATGGACCGTGAGAGCCTTGAACTAGGAAAACTATGGGGGTTTCCATGTTTATTTACATAGGACCGTGAGATCCTTGGTGTAGATTTTGACCCAGGGGGTATTGACCGTGAGAGCTACTTAAAGGTCTTTTATGATTATTTATACTATGTTAACCTAGGGGGTATTGACCATGAGAGAAACCCAAAGGTTGTGTATAAATTATTGATGCTATGTAGACCAGGGGTATTGACCGTGAGAGATACCTAGGAGGTTGTTATCTTTACTCTATAATATGTGGGACCATTGGGATTAGACCATGAGAGCTACCCAAGAGGTTGTTATCTTTACTCTATGATATGTGGGACCATAGGGGTAGATCACGAGATCTTTCCATGAGGGTCAGTTGTGAATAAATGAATAATTGTGACGAGTTTTCCAAGACAAAACACAAGCTTGGACTTAGTCTTACTTGGTTCTTTAGATGGTCTTTTGAGACATCTGTTGTTACTATTATTGAGGGAGATAAAAATCTTAGGATAGATACTGAGGTTACATTATTAATCAGTTTGAATAATTTGTAAATGAAAATTGAATGTAATTGAAAACTGTAGGATTGTTTACTTTTTAGTACTTCCTAGTTTATTACTTCATTTCTGCATATTTCATGTTATGTATTTTTACTGATTGTTAGGCACAAATCTTTTGGTGGTTACCTACTGGGATTTGTCTCACACCCTATTTGGGTCATTATTTTAGGCCCAAATAGATTATATGGTTTCAGGTATAGATAAGGGAAATCACCCTTATTTATCAGGTACTTGATTCCTGTTGGAGCTGGAGAGAATGAGACCGAGCTGAGACTTGTGATGCTGTTGGAGTTTACTATTTTCTATACTTTGGTTTCAGTACTGTATTTCCAGCATTGTGACTTATTTTGATGATTTTTTAGATTTACGTGACATGCATCATTATATATGATCCAGTTGTAATCTTACTATCAGTCTTTCGCTATTTATTTTTGTTGTATGGTATTACTGCTTCCACTATTGATTAATATTATTTATTCTGCTATGTGTACTCTACCAATGAGGGCATAGTTTCCCCACTATCAGACCGTGACCCTCACTGCTAGTCGGAAGCCTCTGTTATTTGGGAAAATGTGCTTGAGTTAATATGAAAAACTAGGTTCGATTCACCTATAGGAGGTACGCGGAACTGGGTCGTTACATTTTTTTAACAATCCTTCATTATTTTCATCATTTTAGGTGTTAATTGTCATGTTTTTCTAGTATATTTTATCTTGTTTTCTTTTTTATTATCACAAAGATCATGATTTGATCATCTAAAGTATGTAAACATGATGTAAATATCATATATATTCATTATATATGTATTTATAATAATTCATAAAATTTGGAGATAGGAAATGAAATACACTATTCATGGAGACAGTAGGCCGTACATATGCATGAACGTTGTTTCCATTTTATTATCATATTAAAAGAATAAAAAGTAAATGATATATATGTCTATTATAATTATAGTATCACATTTATTTCATATATTTCACAAATTTTTATTAAAACCATCCTTAATACATTCCATGTATAGCGTGAATGAATCACATCGCTTTGAGGAGGCAGTAGTCCACACATCCACAAACGATGATATCATATTACCAAAAAACGGAATCAATGAAGGTATGTGTTATATTAAAACTAAAGAAGCATAAATTTATTATAAATATCATTTATATAATATATAAATTATAAATATATCATTATTCCCAATCTTGAAAGGTGGTAATGGAAGAATGAACGACATCAGTTTCATGAGGCGGTAGTCCTCCGTACACATGAATGATGATTTCGTATCGCATTTAATGGAAGTGCGTGTAGGTGTAGGTAATACCCTTATAATTAAAAAATATAATTATATTTAGGATAATTAGGATATTATATAATAAATATATAAGAATAATTTCATTATTGGATAAATTAATAAAACAAAAGTGTTTGTTGAAGAAGGTTACCTCTTTTTCAGGTAACTTCTTTCAGTTTATACAAAAATACCCCATTGGTTTACTTTATTCCAAATGTAAGGCTTCTAGGAATATGAGTGGGATATTGGGATATTATTGTATCAGTTTTTGGATTATCAAAACGGATTTATTAGTGTGAATAAGTGGGATTAGTGGGTACCTTTTTATAGTTGATGAGGAGTGGCATTCTTGTATAGTTTTGAAAGTGGGAATTCCAACATCATTTTTTCCATGTCAAGTGAATCCAATAATTAAAAAAAATTGAATAAAAAGGATTATATTTTTAAAATATTGACATCCAATATGTTTTAAATAAGTTTCTAGGTCATTTTGGCCCTTAGGTTTAAGGTTTAGTCCCTTGTTAAGCTAGTTTTTCCCTTAATCGTTGTAATTAATTTTAATTTATTTCAATAGTATTTTATGACAAAACTAAGTTGACATCATTATAAATTAGAAATTATTATTATTAAAAACATGGAATATATTTTTACAAATTCTAAAAGCATAATTTTTATAAATTAATTTAAAATTAATCCCGCAGACGAGATGAGAAAGCGAGTTTTTAAAGTAAAAATGTTCAAAAGTTTGAAATGTTTTTGTATCCAATTACAATGTGAAATTGATTAAAATGATATAAATTGGATTAATTGATTTATTATTGAACTAATTATACTTTAATACCAATTATAAATATAATTTAACCTTAAAAATTATTTAAACAAAAAATCAGTTTTCAATTAAAATTCAGTATTTTTCACAATCCATTAAAAATGAAACTTCTCAAAAAAATACCAAAAATTCACCCTAAGATAATTTTAAAATTATGATTTAAAAAATAAATTTTACTTTGAAAAATAAAATTTATAAAATTGGAAAAATTTGGTTTTAGAAACAGTGCGACATTAAAAGGTGAAAAATTTGACTTTAGAAAAATATAGGTTTTTATGTGTAAAATTAGGTTTTTTATTATTATATGCCTATAAAATATACTAGATGAATGTAAAAATATTTGATTGGATATATTACATATAAATTTAGCATATAAATTATATTTAAGTGTTAAAATTAAATTAAATGTGAAAAATGTGACTAAATAATTTTGTTTGTTTAAACCCGATGTTGCATGCATTGCAAGCTGTCAACAAAATTAAATTTATTCTAAAAGAAAAATATTATAAAGTTTCAATGGTAATACATTATTACCTCCTAAAAAAATTTCATCCTCTAAATTTCAATGGTATTAAATTCTAAAAATATGTGATTAGTTCTCATTCATAGCATCCTTTGGTTCCCATGTTTCTTCTTCCATTTTGTGATTTATCCATAGTACCTTACTATACGAGTTGACTAATTCCTCAATACTTTCTCTATAGTATCAATAATTTGGATGGGTTTTTCATAGTTTTAAATGTTTTGTTCCAAATCTATTTCATCCGATGTGATCACATGCATTGGGCCAGGCATTTACTTCCTTAATAGAGATATATAGAACAAATTGCGTACTTATGAGAGGCTTAACAACATTAATAAACGATATGAAACACATCCTACTCTTTCAAGAATATCAAAGGGTAAAATATACCTAGTTCTCAGTTTTCCTTTATTACCAAGCCTGATAACACCATTCTATGGAGATACATTCAATATAACATGATCTCCCACTTAGAACTCTAAATATTTCATCCGATTATTGGCATAACTATTTTGTCTACATTGATATGATTTAATACGAGTCTGAATAGAATTTAACTTTATTATGGGAAAACTATACCAAAGTTAAGTAATGATCCCATATACATTTAAAGTTGAGTGAGAATAAACTCAACTTGTATTCCATTGATTTAATTTTTCTTTTATTCTTTCCATCAGTTTGAGGATGGTAGGTAGTTCCCAAATGAAGATCAGTATCAAGATACTTCTTAAAACACTTCTAGAATTTTGATGTAAAGTGGGTATATTGATCCAAAACAATTGATAGAGGTTTTCCATGAAGTCTTATAACTTAATTAATATATATCCTTGTGAGGTGATCAAGTGGAATGCATTATATTATAGTAAAGAAATGCGCATATTTGGTTGGGTGGTCAATAATAAACCATATTGCATAATTCTTTATAGGAGTCTTTGATAGTCCCATGAAAAATTCCATTTTAATTTCATCATATTTACACATAATAATAGGAAGATATTGTAGGACTCCTTGGGGATGGTTCCTCACAACTTTTATTTGTTGAAAAACCAAACATCTAGAAACATAACCTGAAATTTATCGCTTAATTTTATCCCAAAAAAATTCTTCCTTCAAGTTCTTATAAATATTTGTGATACCATAGTGTATAGATAATTTTGATATGTGAGAATCGTCCAATAATTCCAATTTTAGATCATGTATATATTGAACACATAGTATCTTTCCAAATTTTATAACACCATCTTTACAAATAAAGTCTTCTAATTTTCCATCATTTACATCTTTAATTTTCTTATGAAAGTTCTCATTATCATATTGATAATTCTTCAACTTCTCAAATAAATATAGTTTTGAAATAATTTAAACAATTATTGATGCCTCCACTTCCTTATAAATTACCATATCTATCTTTACTAGATCCATGAACATAGGATTCTTCTCAATCCTCATTTGGGTTAGATTTCCATGACCCTTCCTACTCAATGAATCTATTGACTTATTGGGAAATCATAATCCTTGACTAGCTCAAGCCATCTCCTTTGTCTCAAATTGATCTATTTATATGAGAATATGTATTTTCAGGATTTTATGATCCGTGTATATATCACATATTTCACCATAGAGATAATGTCACCATATTTTCAAAGCAAAAATTACAATCGCTAACTCAAGATCATGGGCTGGATAGTTCTATTTAAGAGTCTTCAACTAACTTGATGCATATAAAACAACTTTATCATTTTTCATTAGGACATAACCAATTCCATTATTTGAAGCATCACTATATATAACAAACCAATCGCTTCCAAATGGCAGGGTCAAAATTGAAGCATTGATCAGTCTCCTATTTAGTTCATCAAAACATTCTTCACATTCCTTTTTCCAAAAAAACTTAACCCCCTTACATGTATATTTGTTTAACGGGTTATCCAAATGGAAACAATCATGAATCAATCATTGATATTAACCTTCCAAACCAATGAAACTACATACCTTAGTTATTATTGTTGGTATAGGCCATTATCTAACTAACTTTGTCTATGAAGGATCAACTAATATTCCATACTTAGAGAAAATATATCCAAGAAAAGAAACTTATTGAATCCATAAATCACACTTACTAAATTTAACCTATAACTATTACCTTATAAAAGTATTAATAATGAGTATCAAGTGATTCTCATAGTCTTCATAGCTTTTAGAATAAACTAGAATATCATCAATGAATATGACAAAAAATAATCAAGACATTCCTTGAATAATATGTTCATTAGGTCTATAAAATCAAAGGGCATATTAATAAATCCAAATGTAATTAATGTAAACTATTAATATCCAAACCTTATCCAAAAATATATCTTTATAATGTATTCCTTATTTACTCACAATTGGTGATACTTAGAAGAAAGATCACTCTTTAAAAAATATTGGGATTTGTGAATTTTATGAGACAAGTCATCAATACAAGGTAGATAATACTTGTTTTTTTTATTTTAATCACATTTATTTCCCTATAATAAATGGAAAAAATTAATGAATCTATATTTCTTATTAATAAAGAGAATGGGGTCACCCCATGGTGAAACACTAGGGAGAATAAGTCCCTTATTACCCAAATACTATAGTTTTTTCTTAAACTCCATTAATTACATAGTGTCCACTCAATAGAAAGTCTTTGATCATGGCCTTACATATAGGATTAAATCAATGGAAAATTCAACTTCGCGCTCTAAGGTATGCCCATGTAGTTTCTTAAGAAATAAATAAATGTATTCCTTTACAATAGTCATACCCTCAAATTTAATATTACCTTCTTCATCACTAGATGTTGTTTTATCTTATTCCCCAAGAATTTCATTCAATAGAGCTAATGAGTGTGTGTTGGAACCTCCTTATATGGAGTGTATTTGAAACTATATTATTTTAAGGATAAAAAACCATGATTATTTTAGTAATAATGTTTCAAATGTTTTATAATAGCATTTTATATGATAAATCTGCTTCTATGATATTTCTTCTAAGTATTATGGGAATTCACCGTTGGATGGGAGACACTATTATCACCAAACTGGAGTCACCATTATCGTCAGGATGAGCTACCGCTAGACTGAGTCACCATCACTACCAATAAGAGCTACTTCTAGGATGAGCTACAACCAGACTGAGTCACCATCACCACCAATAAGAGGTATTGCTAGGATGAGTTACCACCAGAGGAGAGTCACCGTTACTGCTAGTAGAGTCACCACCAGATGCTGAGTCATCGCTAGCTTCTTGTTACTGTTGCTGTCTGAGGACTTGGCGTAAATAGATCAATGACTAATCTATTAAATAGTAGTTTGAACAAATCTTCAAGACTTAGTAAAATATGATACGAGGATTGTGGATCTCCTCCAACCGACACTGATATATATTCCCCAATGATCTCTCTATTGGGTACAAAACTATAGATACTATAGATAGATGATATGATATCTTACTGAAGAAAAAAACCTACAATGCATTGTGAAACCAAATTTTTGAACTCTCATGAACTTTATAATTCACATTTTATAAATATCAATGACATATAAGCACAAAACCCATTACTAAGATAGATTGAGACATCATAAAGAGATCAACTGAAACATACCTGTAGATTTCTACGATCCTTTACTCTGCTTCAATTTTTAGAACAAAGAACATACTCCTCACCAATGCTGATCTGAGGACTATAAACTTACAAAGAACATCATACTGAGATTTTTCTATTCTTATTTATTCTTTCTGTTTTACTTTTGATCAGTGTGTTGTTTTCTTGTTATCCAACACACACTATCTCCTGAACATTCCTAGAGAATACTTGTTATTCTCTTCTTCCTCAATTTTTTTACCACTGTGTTTGTGGAAGAGGTCCCTATTTAAATTGCATTATTCTTACATCCCATGAATAAATATGGAATAGGTTTCTTAGACTGGATATCTTGTTGCTTTTGAATGTATAACTAATCGAAGTTGTGTATTTATTTGATTATATTTATAATATTCATGGAAGAAGCTGATCGCTAAGTGGAGGGGATTAAGTCTCACCTTGAGACCGAACCTCTTATTTATTCCACTGTGTCACTATGTTATTTTTTTTCTTACTATCATATTCAAGATAACTTTTTACTAACAAACAAAAAAATTTATTTGATAATCAATCTTAAATAGTGTTGATATTTGTTTTTTTCTAAGTAAATTTATTTCAAAAGTTAAGGAATTTCTAAACAATTTTTTAAATGAGACTCAATCATTCATTAGTAAATCCTTTAAAATGATAAATATTATATCGATATGCTATTTTGGTTAATTGGATAGTGTATTTTTATTAATTTGATTTTACTTTAACCTAATATTGAACAATTTTTTTATTGGTAACTCAATTTACCCCCATTGATTTACTCACTCTGACCAAAATTTAGTATCAGAGGCATGTTATTTTATATATATATAAACCTTTTTAACTATGATTTTAGTTTCATTCTAAAGATATCAAATTTATTTAATTTCTAAATTTTTATTCTTTATGGATAATAGAAAATAGGGATATTCTACCAATAAGACTCCTTATTTTAATGGTACAAAATATGATCAATGGAAAATCGAGATGAAAATGCATTTGGAAAGTAAAGGTTTTGACATATGGTTAGTAATAGAAGATAGATACGAAATACCCCAAACTCCTAGAAGCGAATTGATTAATGCTACAAAAATTGCATACAATAATAATTTTAAAGCTAAGCTTGTCTTGTTTTGTGATTTGGGAGATAATGAATTCAATAGAATATCTACTTTAAAATCTTATTCTGAAATATGGGATACCTTATAAGTCACACATGAAGTAACATAAAATGTTAAAGAAATGATATTAAATACATACACACTCAATTATGATAATTTTAAAATGAAATTTGATGAACCTATTTCTGATATGTATCTCAGGTTCAATGATATAGTCACCACCATGCAATCACTTGGAAAGAAAGTGACAGAAAAAGATCAAGTAATGAGACTACCCAGATGCTTACCAGACATATGGAGAGTAACATCTATGTCAATAAGAGAATCATGTGATGTAAGTAAACTAAATGTTAAGGAACTGATAGGAAAACTGATGATGTATGAAGAATATCTTAATGTCAACACAGATATTGATGAAGCTAAACCTAAAAAAAATCAGTAGCCTTAAAATATACTACTCCCATACAAAGAGAAAAAGTATAAACTAAAGATTATAGTGAAGAAGAATATCCTAATGACATTGAAAAATAAATGGCACACATGGCCAGAAGATTCAAGATATTCTATTGGAAAAAATAATTTCTAAAAAAAAAATTAAATTTCAGAGAATATTATGATACCAAAGGAAAGTGGAAAAAGTATTGGAGAAAGGATGACACTCAAAATGAAGTCACCTATTATGAATAAAAGAGGAAATTTCACATTAAAGATGAATGTCTATAATTGAAATATAAAATGAAGTGTCAGGATAAGGACATAAGATACAAAAAATACATGAAAGTAATATAGAGTGCCTTTAAAGATAGGTCAAGTGACTTAGACAATAACTAAGAAGATATGTATGAAATAGGCAATATGTTCTTTACAATAAGCATATCAGATGTACAAAATGTTCTTTTTTATTCTCATACTAATGTTTTATACATTTTTGAATCTGAGGAAAATAATGAAAATGGGGAAAAATGACTAGAAAAGATCTATTTTATTACTACAACATGATGGAAGACACATTTCATGATCTAAAAGATAAATATAAGTCACTTAAGAAACAACATGCCTTAAAAGTAAATGTTAAAAATAACCTTAATATTGAAAAGGATAAAAATGATCAATTGTTGAAAGAAAAAAATGAATTAAAATTATCAAATGAATAATTAAAGAAAGTCATAGAAAAATTTACCAATTTCAAGAAAACATTAAATCAAATACTGGGAAAGAAAGTTTTTCCCAAGCATTCAACTGGAATAGGTTACTAGCCAGGGAAAAGAAAATTAAAAAAAACTAGATTTACATCAAATAACAATTTTGAAAATTCATATACTACCAATACCTACTCAACTAGACCTAATAAAGTTTTTATCTCTAGAAGTATTCAATCTGTTTATAAGAAACCTTTTAGGAAAATATGGTTTCAAAAATATATTATTACTAACATAACTGGAACCAAGAGGATTTGGGTACTAAAATCATTTTTTTCATAAAACTTTGTGTTGTAGGAAACCTGTTTGAAAACCTTTAGCAAAATCATATGGTATTTAGAAAATGGATGTTCCAGACACATTTTTGGTGAGTATTAAAACTTCAAGAATTTGGTCAAAGTTGATGGTGGACATGTCACTTTTGGTGATAATGAAAAAGGGAAAATCATAGGCATTGTCCAAATTGGTAATTCGAATTCAGTATTAATTTCCAAAGTTTTATATGTAGATAGTTTAAAATAGAATCTTCTTAGCAAACCCTAATTATGTGATGATGGATTTTATGTAAAATTTGAAAACAATGCCTGTCATGTTTTTAAAGATAAAAATGATTAAATTTTTACTACATTGAGAAATTATAGTATTTATTCTATTGATTTAAATTATTAATATTCTAAAAATATTTCTTTCTTAAGTGCCTTTCATAAATAATCTTGGATTTGTTATAGGAGACTAGGCCATTGAAATATTCACCCACTTATAAATATAACTAATAAAGGGTTAATTAGAGACCTACCAAATCATGAATTCTAAAGTGATAGAGTGTGTAATTCCTACCAAAATGGAAAATTTCATAAGATTTAGTTTAAATCAAAGAAAGAAGTTTCAACCTCTCATCCTTTAGAGTTAATCCATATGGACGTATTTGGATCTTCTAGAGTCTCTAGTCTAAATAGAAAACATTATGTCTATGTACTTGTAGATGACTTATCTAGATAAACTTCGCTATACTTTCTATATCACAAAAGTTAAGCTTGTTCTTAAATTATTAAGTATGCCAAATTTGTAAAAAAAATCTTAGTGGACTTAGGACTAAGACCTTAAGGAGTGATCATTGTCGAGAATTTGAAAATCAAGTCTTTAAATCATTCTGTTCACAAAATGGATATAATCACAACTTTTCTACTCCTAGGACACCACAAAAAATGATGTGGTAGAAAGAAGAAATATGACTCTTAAAGAGATATCCCTAACCATGTTAAATGAGTATGACCTACCTATATACTTTTAGGTTGAAACTATTAATAAATCCTATTATACTATAAACAAAGTATTGATTAGACCTCTCTTAAAGAGAACACCTTATGAGTTATGGAATAATAGAAATCCAAATGTTAATTACTTTAGAGTTTTTGGTTGAAAAGTTTTTATTCTAAATACAAATGATGATTTGGAAAAATTTTCTACCAAGAGTGATGGAAAAATTTTCCTTGAGTATTCAACTTTTAGTAAAGATTATAGAATGTTTAGTAAGGGAACCCAAACAATGGAGGAATATTTTCACATAAAGTCTGATAAAAATGATCCCAATGAAGATAATAATAACTTAGAGGACCCTAAGGATGATATTTAAACTCTGAATATCATTTCTAAACTATCTAAAATTTATGTTAAAGAAACAGATAAGTCATCCAGTAAATTTCCAGAACCTGAAAAGGAAGAAGACCTTGAGTCTACCAAACCCTCTTTTCAAATATACACTTGGACTCATATAAATCACTCATTAGATGTTATAATAGGAAACCTAGATAGAGGTATATAGACTAGAGCTTCCCTAAGAAATCAAATTGAACATCAAACCTTATTGTCCCATATTAGACCTAAGAACATCATTGATTCCATCAATAATGAATTCTGGGTAATAGAAATGTAAGAATACCTTCATCAGTTTGAAAGAAACAATTCATTGGAACTTATTGAATGTCCTAAAGACACCTTAATTATTGTCTCTAAGTGGGTATTTAGAAACAAGGTTTATGAGTCTAGAATAATAGTAAGAAATAAATCTATACTAGTTACACAAGGTTATAATCAAGAATAAGGTATTAATTATGAAGAAAACTTTTCACTTATAGCAAGACATGAAGCCATTAGGATATTTCTTTCTTATGCATCACATTTTGACTTAAAACTATATCAAATGGATGTTAAAAGTGAATTCTTAAATGGATTTATAATTGAGGATGTTTTATTGAACAACCCATAGGATTTCAAAATCCACACTTTCCAAATCATGTTTTTTAAATTAACAAAATACTTGTATGGTTTAAAATAGGCTCATTGAGCTTGGCATGATAGGATTACCCTTTCTTTATTTAATTTTTTTTCAAAAGTTTTAACTGACCCAAAACTATTTATAAAAATAATTTTGAAAGATATTTTAATAGTAAAAATATATGTATATGATATTATTTTTGGATCTATTAAATATTCCTTATGTACTAATTTTTCAAAATTGATGCAAAATTAATTTCAAATGGCTCTAATGGGTGAAATCAAATTCTTTTTTTAATTTCAGATTTTTCAAAATAAATAAGGAGTTATCATAAATCAAAGTAAATATACTAAATATATTTTAAAAAATTTTGGCCTAGAAAGAACCAAAATTAGTGATACTTCCATGAGTACCACCTGTAAACTAGACCTTGATGAAGCTGGGAAATCAGTAGATCAAACTAGTTACAGAGGTATGATTGGAAGTATTTTATACTTTACTATTAGTTGGACTGATATTATGTTTAGCATGTGTATGTGTGCTATGTTTCAAGAAAATCCAAAAGAGTATCATTTATTATTGTGTGTATCATAAATTGGTTGTATACTTGATGAATTCACTGTTGATGAGTCACCATTGATGAAGTCATCATTGAACAAGTCACCATTCCTTTTTATATTATCGTTGCTTTATTACCATTGCAATTTTCCTTTTCCAATTAAATTATTATTATTTTAATTTTATTATCATTTATTTAGAATCCCTAAATGATAAAACCATCAGGATAAATCTAAATCAATTCACTACCTTTAAAACTTGATCTCTTAAACCTTTTCCTTCTTCTCAAACTGATATTTCTTCTTCCTTGTTCCACCTAAAGCCTTCAACCGATCCAAATGGACCATGTGAAGCGAGTTGCAGAATTAGCTCTAGAAGAGATGAGGCATTCCAAGAAACAAAAAGTATCCGAAAATGTTTTGGAAACTATTTCACTAAACCCACATTTAAAAAATCATGTAGTTGAAGTAGAAAAATAAATTTATGAAAAATGGCTTACAACTAGAAATACGCTAGTGTTAAAGGTAACAGAAAAGTAGAAGCGGATGAACTGGTTTACCTTGAATCATCGAGTTTATTATCCGAGGGTAGTCTTTGAATTTTATCATAATGTAGGATTTATTTTTGGGAAGAAAGATAATATAATCTGAAGTATCATAGATGGATAAGAGATTTATTTCTCTTCAAGAGAATGGGAAAAATATTTAAAGTTTTTTCATAAAGGAGTATATGAGGATTTCCAAGGAATTATACCAAGTGATACTGAAAATTTCAATTATAAAAGGGCTTTCTTATAGTTAATTGGATATGGAACATTAAGAAGAACTGTAAATGCCAAGCTTTATGGTGAATGTAAGTTTCTTTTAAAATTTTTATAGCATGTTTTAAGTAAAAGGAAATGGGACTTCAATACAACGAGGTATCGAGATGTTTATTTTCTATATATAATTAATAAAGGGAAAAGAATCAACCTATGTAGATTCATAATGGTTTACATGCATGAAATGTGTAATAATTGATCAAGATTTAACTCTCTAATATATCCCAAAATTATTTCATCCATTTTAGATGTAAATGGATATGTTAAAGCTAGAGAAGAAGTCGAGGAAAAAAATTAGTGGTTTTTTCCTATCAATTTTTTTTTTCAAAAGAGTTGAAGTGAGATGAAATCCCTGGAAGGGATGTTGGGTTAGAGAAAATGAGAAAGTATATGATGATTTTAATCCTATTGATCACACAAATAGACCTAAGGACATGGTGAATCTAGGTCTTGAATCTGATGAGATAGATGAGTACTCTAATGTTGATGATGTTGTTGAAAGAGATGATCTAGTAGTGGAAGAAGAATATGTTTTAGTTGAAGAAGGGAGTGATCTAGAGAACATTAAATCTCCACCTATAGTATCAATTGGTCATGTGATTTCATTAGGCTCTCTGCCTACTAGAGAAACTCTCTTACCTAAAAATGATGAATAAGAAGATAATGAAGTTTCTAGAAAATCTTAGTTTAAATTTTCTACATCTAAGACTTCAAGTGATAAGAATAGTAATGAAGGTAATGATATTGTTTCTAAATAAGTAGATAGAGATATTTTAGATCTTGAAAAGACTTATGATGGAAGCAAAAATGGTATCCCTGATCACAGAGATTATAAAAAAGGTGGTACTAATCATAAGGGTAGTGATGAGAAAGGAAATAATCCTGATCCTGAACAAGAGATAGTTCAAAATCAATCCACTTAACCTATGGTATCTAGTTATCATAGAAATGAAAATCAACCAAAGTATACCATGATTCCAGATGTTCCAACAGTTCCTACAGAAGGTATGGAAGATGCAAATGAGGGTGAGAAAACTCTAAATCCTGATGAAAAAATGGATCATTCAAAACCAGTAGACAATATAGAAACTAATCAGATATAATTTATTCTAGCTATAATTGAGGGGGATTTAATTACCATTCTAGTTAATCAGTTAGTTCCAGTGGATCCATCTCTACATACAACCAACTTGAAACTACAACAAACAGTACCTATGCCCTCAAAAACTAAAATTGGTCAAAGTTCTCAAGTGACCAGAGAGTCACCCATACTTCCATATATAAGATATTTAGTTATCTCTTTTAATGACTATGAAAAGTATCCATGTTTTTTAGACTAGGAATTAATTATATTGACTCAGATAATGATCCTAGAAATTTTATCAGAAGAGAAGGATCCTTAGTGGATCAGATCAATCAAGGTGGAAAGTTACAACCTTTTATCCACATGGAAACCAATATAAAAAATGTTTAACCTATTTTACCTCCTAATGTAGTAACACAAGATGATTTGAATTTTTTTTATAGGATTGTGATGTATT
This sequence comes from Viscum album, assembly GCA_963277665.1. Lineage (NCBI taxonomy): Eukaryota > Viridiplantae > Streptophyta > Magnoliopsida > Santalales > Viscaceae > Viscum > Viscum album. Next base: position 2,055,309,729 of record OY728123.1, on the reverse strand, counting down.
ATTTAGACTCCTTAAGAAGGAACTTGATCTCATATTTTACAAGTACCTTGATATCTCAATGATAACCAATAGCAAAACTTAGTGAAGAGAGTACCGGATATTTAGTTGAGTTAGTTAACTCATATATACACACTCGAATAAGGTTTCATATTCAGGAAATGGAAGTTACAAATAAGACCTTGGAAAAAGAAGTTGAAAGTTTGAGAAATATAGTAGAGGGTTTGACATCCTCTCTTTCAGAGTTTATGAATTCTCTATCTTATAATTTGTATAGTATAACCACTACTACCACTACTTCATGTTAACCTCCTCCTTCTAAAATAAAACTTGATAGAGATATACTGAAATATATAATAAGATAAGAAATTAGAAATGATATGGGTGATGCGAGCACTCATGAAGAGAAAATTTGGCAGATACATCTTCATGGAGAACATATACTTGATTTTATAAGAGGCTATAATGGAGATCTTAGACAAGATAAGAAAGCCATAAAGAAATCTAACAAGTACTAATTTTCAAGGATCTATACCAAGCATGAAATGTCTAATAATTTCAAATTTATTACTGGGAAATTGAAGATACCACCAGTGACAAGAACCTTCAAAGAATAAGTTAGTCAACTAAAGGTTCTCACACCATCTCTTCAAAGATTTATCGATGAGAAGGAAGACTTATTTAATGCGATGGAAAGGAGAGGTTTAATAATTACTGAATTCATCAATATTCTAAAACCACGCCTTCATGTCCATTAAACCACTGTAATTTATAGAGAAGCAATTAATATTTCAAAAATTCTTTCAACCACATCCACAGACTCATTTTAGTACTTTCCCACTCTAATCACTCAGTCAGATAGTCTTATACCTTTCCCATATCAGCCTCTAAGTTTGTCACCAATTGAAGCAATTAGAAGACTCAGACCTGTTATTTTCTGAGAGACACTTCTTCCTTATACCACACTACCATTCATTACAATATTTACCATGAAATACTCTTCTACAATATCATCATAGGATATCAATAGAGACATCTCAAAAGAAAATAGAAGGAGAAAGTTTATCAGCTCCCATATTTTACACATTGAATCTATTTTGATGTCATTTTTTTGATAGGGATTATTTGTATTTTCCATTTTGTGATTATCTTTTTGTACTCATATATTTTTTGCACCCAGAAAATGAAAAACTTCTATGTTTTTTTATTTTCACTCTAAGTTTAAAAACTATTTTAATTTTTTGATAATCTCAAATGGGGAGATAAATGAGGAATTTAGTTTTATATTGGTAAGAAAATTGTTTTTAAACTAAAATAAATCTCTAGTTATTTATTATTACTTATTTAGTACATGATTTATAAAATTCCATGTTATGTGATCATCAAAAATGGGGAGAATGTTGGCACCTTATTTCATGGAGTTTGTTTGACACTACTTATTTTAATGATCAAAAACCATGATTATTTTAGTACCAATGTTTCACTTGTTTTATGATAGCATGTTATATGATAAGACTGCTTCTATGATATTTTTTCTAAGTATCATGGCAAGTCTCTGTTGGCTGGGAGACACTGTTACTACTAGATGGGAGTCACCATTACCGCCAGGATGAGCTACCGCCACTGCCAATAGAATCTATCACTATGATGAGCTACTACCAGACTGAGTCACCATTACTACCAATAGGAGCTACCACTCAGACAAGTTACGACCAGAGGCGAGTCACTGTTACTGCCAGTCAAGTCACCACCAGATGCTGAGTCATCGCCAGCTTCTTGTTACCATTGTTGTTTGAGGACTTTGGTGTGAATGGATCACCGACTAAATCTATTATTGGATAGTTTGTCCAAATATTCAAGATTTAGTAAAATACGATCAGATTTTTGTGGATATCCTCCAAAATAAACTGCTATATATTCTCAAAGGATCTCTCTCTTGGGTAAAAAATTACAGATACTATAGATAGCTGATACGATCTCTTAGAGAAGAAACAAACATACAATGGATTTTGCAACCGAATTTGTGAATTATCATGAACTTGCTGATTCACATTCTGTGAAGATCAAAAACACAGAAGCACAAAACCCATTACCGAGATTGATTGAGACATTAGATAAATATAAAATATAATATAACTATAGATTTATATGATCCTCTGTTCTGATTCAATTTTCCAGAACAAAGCAAAGACTCCTCACCAATGCTGATATAAGGAATACCAACATACATAGAACATCAGAAAAAGATTTTTCTATTGTTATTTGTTTTGTCTATTTTACTTTTGAGAAGTGTGTTGTTTTCCTATTATCCAACACACACTATATCCTTAACATTTATGGTGAATACTTATTATTCTCTTATTCCTTAATTTGTTTCCCACTATGTTTGTGGAAGAGGTCATGTGACCTGTGTTATTCTTACATCCCACAAATAACTGTGGAAGAGTAATTTTTTCCTAGAAAACTTGTTGTTGTTGACTGTATACCTAATCCAGGTTGTGTATTTATTTGATTATATTTATAATCTTCTTGTTAGTAGGTGATTGACAAGTGTAGGGGATTAAGTCTCACCTTGAGACTAAACCTCTTGTTTATTACGCTGTGTCACTATGTTATTTGTTTTGTTTTACTATCATATTCAAGATAACATTTTTTTAAAAAACAAAACAATTTATTTGATAATTAATCTTAACTAGTGTTGATATTTATTTTTGTGAAATTAAATTGTTTTTAAAATTTAAGGTATTTATAAATAATATTTTAACTGATACTTAATCATTATTTAAGAAATATTTTAAAAGGATAAATCTTATATCAATTTTATATTTTGGTTAATTATCCAATTTGTTTTTATTAAGGGGATGTTACTTTAACCTAATCTTGAACATAAATTTTTATTGGGAACTCAATTCACCCCTTATTTAGTTACTCACTCCTACCAACAATGTGGATTTTGATTATAATTAGATGTTGATTTTTGTGCTCAAAATATTAATAATTCTACATCTTCCTCACAAATAATAATTTCATTATTCTTGTAATAATTTTTTCATCATATTTTAGAATCCATTTCATAATAAGAATTAAATTGAAATAAACCATAGGTATGATAAAAATATTAGAAAAAAATCATGTTTATGTGTTATAATGGAGATTTTTTGACGCATCTTTTTTGAAATGATACTTCCCTTAAGAGTTTCAATTGACAAATCTCTTATTAAATAAAAATAGAAATATCTAATTTTCTTGAAAAACTCTGTAGATATAAAAGAGTGAGATACTCAAGAATCAAATAAGGCTTTGGATAAATTTGAAGATAGGATTAATATACCTTCCACTACATCATTTGGTACTTCTTCCTCCACTGTAGTGATCTTAGAAACCTATCTGTCCCCCATTGGCCTCATCTTTAGTATATTACCTTGAATTATGGGGAATTAATTTGTATAATTCCCCATCTCTCTATAGGTGAAACACTAAATAATAGTGTTTTAATTATTCTCCAAGCATTATTTAACATGATTACCCTTTTCTCTACACTTATAAAAAACATACAATCCCTTTATGTATTTCCCAGAGTGATTTTTCCCATAGGTCTCACAAGACGGGAATTAATCCATTCCCTTATTCATCTTTGACACACTACCTTTTTCATAGTGTTTAGAATACCTCTTGTTCTATTTGATTCCTATGAATATGTAAGATCTTGATAATTACTTCTCTATTTTGATGGAAAATAAAACTATTTATTCATATGATGAGAAAATAAGAGAAAAAAGAACCCTTCAGATATTTGTCTTAAGACCTTCAAAGAAGTGGTTAATCTTGTACTCCATGTTGTGTATGTAATATATATAATACCTAGATAACCATGTAAAGTTATATTCATAATATATAACAATTTATTCTTCCTTTTATTTAAGCTTAAGAACTTTATATTCATCTCAATTGGTTGATCATGAGGGAAGTATTTATCAAAGATTGTCTCCTTAAAAGTTCTCTATTCCACAAGTTCTATTTTTTATTCATTCCAAGTACTATGGATCAAGGACCACCATTGAACAACATCACCTTTGATATAATACATCGCAAGTGTAACCTTTTTTTGTTTTACCCCAAGGTTATAAATATATTCTCCAGAGACTTAATCAATTTCTAAGCTACAATTGGATTAGTAGTCCCACTAAACGATTGGGGTTTCTGTCACATAAAGTGATCCATCATAGAAGATTCTCACTGTGGAATAGGTTTCTCTATTTGATAAAGGTTATTTGTCATAACCTAATTAAGCTTCCCTAATATAGCCATAATTTTCTCCATGATAATACCAACTATATTGGTTTCCTCAGTAGGGAAATATCTACATTTTATATGAGTATTGATACCATTCATCCTTCTAGGATCCATTTATAAATAATGGAATATACTGGATTAGCTCATAAAATTATGATTTTTAAATCATAATGTATAATTCCAAATATGGTGTAACACTGAACATAAATTAAAAAATTATGAAACTAAAATATTATAATCCTAAACTTTGGTTTATTTGGGGACATCTTTACTTTTAAAATCCTTCATAATGGTTTATCAAGAAATTGTGAATTATCTTAATCATATCACCTTGGAGTGTCAAACTAGGTGCACAGTAAGGCCCATTTTCATGTACCGGTTTTTGTTCGAGTCAGGATTGAAACACCTTTTTCTATTTTTTACTCCTAAGTACATTTGTTCAGAACCATGTCCACTTATATTATATAGACATGGATGTATTTATAGGAATACCCATATAATCTCTACCTTACTAAAATTATAGGATGTTATTATATACTTATCATCAAAGTCTATCTTAGGGTTATGTTCCCTAATCTATGTTTTCCAAAATCTAGTTTTCAAGGTTTCTACTAAACTTCCTTTGATACTAACTATAACTCCCTAATCCCAGAATCCCAAAGTCGATGCCTTATATTATTATATTATCATGATTACAAGGAATCAAATCCTGAAGGTATGATTAGTTTAGTAGTTTTTGAAAACTAGATTACATAAATTATATCCATATTACATTTAGAAATATAAAATAAAACATGATACATAATAAAATTATATAAAAAACATCATTAAAATATTATTCGATGATTTCTTCTTCATAACCCCGAGAAAGGAAACAAAATACGGGTGAGCTAAAATGATTATTAAGGATCAAGTATAGTGGAGGATATCATGAATTAATAATGAATAATCAATATTTCAATTTAAATAACTAAACACACATTCCAATTAAATAACCGAATAAGGCATAATTAATATGGAAAGTTAAATAACTAAACACACATGCCATTTAATCAATAAACTAAGAATAAAAAATGAATCCATAGATAATGATAAAGAAAAAATATCATGGATAATAGTAATAATGAATTCTCAATAAATTCAATTCTTAATTATTGTATTTTATGTTTCCTAGGCATATGTTTCCTTTACTATCAAGATCTACCTCCAAGACAGTTTACAACATACTGGGTAAAAACCTATCTGATTTGGACAACTGATTCATCTCATGAGACTATCGATTCATTAAGGGGATCACATTAACTGTTCCAAAAATCCATATATTGAATGACCAAATAATTCCTCATATATCTAATAATCAATTTAATTAATGAAAAAAATTTCATACCATCAAATATCTGTATTGAGTAAATGATACAAATTTATCAATATTTCCCCAATTAATCAAATAACCATCAAAGTGAACACAATATGTAAAAATGGTATAAGATTAAGAAATAATAAATATCATTAAGTTATAATATGGATATTTAAGATAAATTTAGTGTACAATAAAAATGATCATTAGGAAGTGATTGTTTTAAGAGAAAGTTAATAATCACAAAACAAAGTAATAATGCAAAGATAACTTTTACCACTTGGTACTTTTCAAGTAAAAACCCCTTGAATGGGATAATTCATAGTGAAAATTAAAATACCATGAATTATGAGTAAATCATGATATTAAATTAAAAATTTGTAGTATATACACCATAATAATTTGAATTGGTGTATAATAAACAATAAGTCTCAATGGAATGTAAATTGAGACGAAATCCCCTAACTTACGCTTCCTTTTAGTTGGGTGGTCTTTAAACACATTTATAGTGTTATAAAACATGTTAATAACTTAATATAAACATAATAATATTTATAATATCTTATATGATATTCTTATAATATCTTATTACCCATTTTGTTAACAATATTTCATTATTTTGGTCATTTTGGGTGTTAATTGTCATGATTTTCGAGTATCTTTTGACTTGTTGTCTTTATTATTTATACATCGATCATGATTTAATCATATAAAGAATATAAAAAATGAGGTAAATATCATATATAATTAGGATATATGTATTTATAATAATCCATAAAATGCGGAGATAGGAAATGAAATTCACCATTCATGGAGATGGTAGGCCATACATACACATGGACACTATTTCCATTTTATTATTATAATAAAGGAATAAAAAGTAAATGATATATATTTATATTATAATTAAATTATCATATTTATTTTATATATTTCACATTTTTTTATTAAAAGTATCCTTAACACATTCCATTTATAGTGTGAATGAATCACATCACTTTGATGTGGGAGTTGTCCACACGTCCACAAACGATGTTATCGTATTCCCACAAAATGGAAAGCATGAAGGTATGTGTTATATAGAAATTAAATAATAATAAGGACATTAAAATTATCATATATATCATATATAAACTATAAATAAATAATTATTCTTAACCTTCAATAGTGGTAGTCGAAGAATGAACAACATTGATTGGCGAGGTGGTAGTCCACCATACACACGAGTAATGATTGTGTATTCCATTTGATGGAAGTGTGTTTCTGTGTAGGTAGTACCATTAGTATAAAAACATATCATTATATTTAGTATACTGAGTTTATTATATAATCATGATATAAAAATAATTTATGTAGTGGATAAAGAAATAAAATAAAATTTCTCATTGAAGAACATTACCTCTTTTTTGGGTAACTCATTTTGGTTTATACCAAAATAATTCCTTGGTTTTCTTTCTACCAAAATTGGGGATTCTATAATGATGGTAGGAATTTTTGAGATTATTTGGGTATGTATTAGATGATTCAAAAGATTTTATAGGTCTGAATAAGTGGGATATGTGAGTGCCTATTTATAGTGGAGGAGGAGTGACATTCTTATAAATTTTTGAAAGAGGGAATTCCTCCCACATTTTTCGTTGTCAAGTAGATCAAAAAATGAAAAAAATTATATAAAATGGAGACTATTTTATAAATACATCTATATAATAGGTTTTTGAAAAATTTTATTGGTCATTTTGGCTCTTACGTTTAAGGTTTAGTCCCTTATTAAGTTAGTTTTTCTCATAATAACTGTAATTAATTTTAATTTCATTCAATAATATTTTTGGTCAAAACTAAGTTTAAATTATTAGATATTATAAATTATTATGATTCCAAATATTTAATACATTTTTAAAAAATTTAATCACAGAAGTGGTGTATATTAATTTAAAATTAATCCCTTATACGGGATGAGAAAGCATGGTTTTAAAGTAAACATGTTCAAAAGTTTGAAATGTTTTTATACCCAATTTAATTTTTATGACCTAAATTGGATTAATTTATGTATAATTTAACTAATTATACTTTAATACCAATTAAAAATATAATTTAACACTATAAATTATTTAAATGAAATCCCATTTTTTAATTAAAATTCAACATGTTTCACTATTCATCAAAAATAAAGATAAAATACAAAAAATTCACCCTAAGAAAATTTTAACATTACTCTTTCAAAAATTAAGTTAATTTTAAAAAATAAAATTTATAAAAGTGACAAAATCTGATTTTAAATCTAGCCTGCCATTAAAAGGCGGCAAAATTTCCTTTAAAAAAATATAGTCTTTTATGTGTAAAATTGGGTTTATTCTTATATTATGCCTATAAAATATATTGGATTAATGTAAAATATTTTATTCTATAAATAAAATATATATTTACCATATAAATTCTCTTAAAGTGTTAAAATTTAATTAACTTTTCAAAACATGCCAACGAGCCTGTACCCTAGTGGTACAAGCTCCTGCTTGGCATCCAAAAGACCCAGGATCAAATCCAGGCAGGGGCGAATTCCCAGGTACTGTAGCAGTACTGTAGGAGCCGTGTAACTATAGCAGCGGTGACACTGTAGCGGCGGAGGTACTGTAGCAGGTACTGTAGCGGGGGCGGTACTGTAGCAACACGAGTACTGTAGCAGTACTATTCACCAAGGGGTCCTTTGGGCCAAAAAATGGGCTTTCAAGCCTTGTATTCAGGACACTTGGCCTTGTGACTTCGGGCTATGTAATGGGTCACCCTCTACCCAGTCTAAAGGGGTCTTTTATTTAAAATAATAAATTGAGGCTTCGGCCCCAACCTTTAAAAATAATAACTTTTCAAAACGTGACAAAATATTGTTTTGTTTAAACCTGATGTTGCGTTAATTGCAAGTTACCAAAAAAATTAAAGTTACTCTAAAAGAAATATACTAGAAAGTATTTAGGTGATATAGGTTATTTTGAGTACTGGTATGTAAAATAACCTTCATGGGAAAGTTTTTTACTTAGGTTCATGTTTGTTGACAACACAAGGATCTATCAAAAGGAGCTTGTAGAAGCAAGAGACCAATTTGGGAGTTCAGTATCCCCACCTATTTCTTAGTTTGTGGGTTTTGATATTGAAAATAATTAATAGAGGTAATAATTTAGTGTTCTTATTTTCCTGTTTAAGACGTTGGAATATTTCTAGGAATATTTCTGGATTCAGGTGTACGACATGAGATTCCAAGGCCTGGTGTGCCCAAAATTAATTTTTGAAATATATTAAATATATTAAATATCACGGGTGTGTTGTTTTCCTGATTTTTTTTGAATAACTCCCAAAAGGAGTCTTGTATTGGAAATCATAGAACTTCTTTGAGTTCAGAAAGTGAGGTTTACCCTAGGTGTGATATAATCTTTGTCAGCATTGAAAGTTTGTGAAAAATTCATCACAAGTATAAATAATAAATTATTTTAATAAATTAATTTAATTTTTTGATCAAACAACGACATAATAAAATTCTATATAAACCCAGTTATATCTCAATTTTAGTATTGGCCTCATAACCTTGGTATTTGAGAGAGGAGCTCGTGGAGGAGCTTCTGCATATGAACATCGAAGGATCAAGCTTTGGAAATTGGCACGCCAACAAAAATAGAGGATCTTACCAATAAAAATGACATAAATTCATTATTTATCAGATATTGATCCAAATTTAGGTAGGGTGTTATTTTTTTTGCATTTATCCCATATTGATTTACCCATTATGAATTCAAATTAATCATCTAACACATTAATTCATGGGTTGATTGTTTAATTCGAGTAATTGTTTTATATCCTTGTGGTATAGAATTAATATTGTTTTGGTTTATTTATTTTCTCTTCATTAATTTCCCTACAACATCGAATCAAGGCCAAAAAGAACATTGAACATGGTACATTACTAAATGTTTCTGTTTTGTTTTTTTCTTTCCCATTCTTCACACTTTTATCATCAAAAATTCTTTTGGTCAATGGTTCAACAAACACCTAATATTTGATTGTGGTGAGACTATTATTTGGTGTAACAAATTGATACTAAAGTATTGGGTTCATGATCTATGGATTTATTGGGGTAAAGATGAAGATGGAACCAAGGTGTTCAGTGGTGATAATCCTAGGTGTGGGGTAGTTCTCTATGGCGAACAATGGAAATCGATGGGTAGTAGTGATCTTCACTAGTCAATGCGGTGGGCATGACATTCATTATTATTAAAAATAATAATGTTGAATTAGAATAAATGAGAGGGTAAGTGGGGAGAAATGAATTTCACTAACAAATTGAATATATATATATATATATATATAAATTGTAATAATAATAATATTATAATTGTTATTATATATATTGAGGGCATGGAACAAGAGAAGGGGGGATTGGGAATCCCTGTACAACTGTATGCATGAGAGGCCCCATTATTTTATACAAAACCCCCCTTAATATTATCATTATTATGATTATAATTATTATTATATATATTGAGGGCATGGAATAAGATAAGGAAGGATTGGGAATCCCTGTATGCCTGTACGCATGAGAGTCCCCATTCTTCTATACATAAAGACCATCAATATTATCATTATTATGATAATGATAATATTAAAATAACATTTAAATGATGGAGAGAGTGTACGACTAAGGGAGTGGAAGGTGTGAACATGGAGGGGGAAATGTTTGAAATAATATGGTTTAAAAATTAAGATAAATAAATAAATAAATAATAATAAAAAATATTAATATTATTTAGTTTTGGCTATAGAACCTTAATACAACCGTAACTTATTTATACAATTTTGGATTTACACATCATAATCAGCATTAAGACCCTAAATTTGAGATGGACATTTCAAGACTAGTAATGAATTACTTTTACCGACTCATGGGTCTGGTCCATAGATCACCCAATAATAATATTTATTATTATTATTATTATTATTATTATTATTATGGAATCTAGTGTATGGTGTATGTTCTTTATACGACATCAGTTTGATGAATGTTCTGTGACATCATGAACCTGATATTAAAGTGAAATGTTTGAGATTAATATTGGGTGTTCAATTCAGATTTGTGGCTTGGGCCCAAGAAGCATCATTCATGCATTATATGGTTAAATTTTATCTTTTCACTAGGTGTCCATTTGGGGAAAGTAAATAGTATATCCTAAGTATTTTTCTAAGAGGATTGTTATGGTGTAATATGTTTGGTCATTCAAGGCCATTTTTAGAGAAATATCAATGGATTTATATTTAAGGTCTTTCGAGGCATTACGATCCTAACTTTGAGACATAAATTTTAAGACCAGTAGCAAATACCTTTTTCCAACTCATGGGTCGGGTCCACGTATCACCCAATAATAATAATTTTAATATATATATTATTATTATTATATAATCTAGTATATGATGTATATTATTCACATGATGTTGGTTTAATGAACTATTTATGGAATCATGACCCTGATATTGAGATGGGGGTTTTGAGATCAATATTGGGTGTTTAACTTTCCCTTGTGGCTCATGCCTATGAAGCATCGTTCATGAGTTATATAGTGAAATGTGACTTTTTCATCAGGTGTCCATTTGGGTAAAGTAAATTTTTTATCCTGATTATGTTTCCATGAGTATCACTATGGTGTGATCTATTTGGTCATTTAAGGGAGTTTGTGGTGAAATATAAATGGATTTATGTTTAAGTCTGTCAAACCGATGACAAGACTCGTGTATCATCTGGATTTTTTCAAAATCAGATGTGGGAAATCGAGTAGTACACCTTGATTATTGTTTCACTTAAAAGATGATGATGACCTTCATTTTTTTATTAGAGATACAAAATGAGTTGATGTAAGAGAGATTATTCTTTTAGGGATTCTTGAATAGTATAAATTGAGTGTGTTCCCTTGGTCTGTTCCTACGACGGTTCAATCCAGTGTTCTGTTATCATCATAGAGGGTGATCCCTCTATAGATTCCTAATGATCAGTGTAGCATGGGATATTTCTTGTATTATGGAGTGAGTTTTCTAAACCCACTTCGACATATTTCTCAGCGGCTTGGAGCGTGTATTCTTCGATAGGCCCAGAACAATCCTCATTTCCCTTTATGTTTCCTTAGATGGTATTTTTGGAATTAGTGTGAACAATAGACTTCAAATTTATCAGTATCTCCCACTTAGAATTCTAAATATTTCCTTTGATTACCAGCATAACTATTTTGTCTACTTTGAGCTACTTTAATATGAGCCTGAATAGCCTTTAACTTTATCAACATCTCTTTAACAAGTTCTGGGCATTCGAGTCTCCTTTCACTGAATTCATTGCAAAAAGTTGGAGTATGACATTTATTTCTAAATAATGCTTTATGTGAATCTATTTTTATACTTTAATGGAAACTATTATTATAGTAAAACTCTACCAAAGATAAGTAATGATCCCACATACCTTGAATGTTGAGTGTTAATGACCTCAACATCATGTCTTTCATTTTTGAATTGTTATTTCAGTCTTTACATCAGTTTTGAGGATGGTTGAAAGTTCTAAAATGAAGCTCAATGTTAAGATCCATCTAAATAATCCTATAATATTTTGATGTATATTGGGGTTCTCAATCAGAAACAATTAATAGAGGTGTTCCATAAAGTCTTATAACTTAATTAATATAGATCCTTATGATGAGATCAAGAGGCATGTCTTCTCTTATAGTACAGAAATGTATAGATTTGGTTAGGTGATCAATGATAAACCATATTTCATCCTTATTTCTAGGAGTATTTGGTAGTCACACAACAAATTCCATAGTAATTTCATCCTATTTTCACGTAGGAATTGGAAGAGGTTGTAGGACTCCTTGAGGATGCTTCCTCACAACTTTCACCTATTGAAAAACCAAACATCTAGACACATAATTGGTAATTTCTCACTTTATTTTATCCCAAAAAAATTGTTCCTTAAAGTCCATATAAAACTTTATGCTACCAAGGTGTAGAGGGAAATTTGAGCTGCGATAATAGTCTAACAATTCCCTTTTTTACCTCATGTACAGATGGAACACACATTTTCTTTCCAAAATTTATAACACCATCTTCATAGATAAAGTCTTCTAATTTTCTATTGTTTATATCATTAATTTTCTTCTAAAAGTTATCATAATCATATTGATAATTATTTAACTTATCAAATAAATATGGGTTTGAAATCATTTAAAAAAAGATCGATTCCCCCTTACTAATAAATTCACATATTTATCTTTATTTTATCAATGAAAGTAGGGTCCTTCTTAATCTTTATTTGTCTTAGAACTCCACGACCCTTCCTACTCAATGAATCTACTACCTTATTGGGAAATCATAATCCTTGAGTAGCTTAAGCCATTTCCTTTGTCTCATATTGATCTCTTTCTATGAGAGGATGTATTTCAGGATTTTATGATTCATGTATATATCACATCTTTTAAAATAGAGATAATGTCACCATATTTTCAAAGTGAATATTACACCCGCTAACTCAAGATAATGGGTTGGATTGTTCTATTCATGAGTCTTAAACTACCTTGATGTATATGCAATAACTTTATCATTTTTCATTAGGACACAACCAAGTCCCTTATTCAACATATCACTATATATAACAAACCAATAACTTCCAAATGGAAGGGTCAAATTAGAGCATTGACCAGTCTTCTCTTTAGTTCATTAAAATATTATTCACATTACTTTTTCCAAAAAAACTTAACCCTTTACATGTATGATTTTTTAACGGGTTATCCAACTAGGAAAAATCATGAATGAATCACCAATATTAACCTACCAAACCAATGAAACTATATACCATAGTTATGATTTTTGTTGTAGTCCATTCTATAACTAACTTTTTCTAATTAGGGTCTACTAACATTCCATACTTAGAGACAACATATATAAGAAAAGAAACTTATTGAATCCATAAATCACACTTATTAAATTTCCCATATAACTATTTCCCTCTAAGAGTCTTAATAATGATCTAAAAATGATTCTTATAGTCTTCAAAGATTTTATAATACACCATAATATCATCAATGAATATGAAAAAAAATCATCAATATATACCTTGAATAATCTGTTCATTAGGTCTATAAAAATAGAGGGTGTATTAGTCAATCCAAATGGGATTAATGTAAACTCTCAATCTACATACCTTATCTAAAAATCTATATTTAGAATGTCTTCCTTATTTACTCTCAATTGGTGATACCCAGAAAAAAGATTACTCTTTAAAAAATATTGGGATTTGTGAAGTTTATGAAACAAGTCATTAGTATAAGGAATATGATACTTATTCTTTTTATTATAATAGAATTTATTTCCCTATAATAAATTCAAAAACTCATGAATCCATATTTTTATTAATAAATAGAATGGGGAATCCCAATGGTGAAACACTAGGGATAATAAATCCCTTATTACCCAAATACTATAGTTGTTTCTTAAACTCCATTAATTCCACAGTTTCTACTCTATAGAAAGTATTTGATCTTGTACTTACATCAAGGATTAAATCAATGGAAAACTCAACTTCACACACTAGGTAATGTCTAGGTAATTACTTAGGAAATACATTAATTTATTTCTATACAATAAGTACATACTCAATTTAAATGTTACCTTATTCATCACTAGATGTTATTTTCTCTTCATCCAGAAGAATTTCCTTCAATGGAGCTACTGGGTGTGGATTAGATGAGAATTAGATGATGATTTTTGTGCTCAAAAGATTATGAATTTTACATCTTCCTCACAAATCATAATTCAATTATTCTTTTAATAAAGTTTTGCATCATATTTTGAAATCCATTCCATACTAAGGATTACATTAAATTGTTACAAAGGTATGATAACAAGGCTAGAAAACAAATCATGTTTATGTTTCATAATGGGGACTTACCGACACATATTTGTCGTAATGAGACTTCCCTTAGGTTTTTTGACCAACAACCCTCTCATTAAATAAAAAGGGAAATATAAAATTTTCTTGGAAAACTTGGTAGATATAAAAGAGTGAGATAATCAAGAATAAAATAAGGATTTGGATAAATTTTAAGATAATATTAATATACCTTCCACCACATCATTTGGTACTATTACCTCCACTTTAGTGATCACATAAACTTGAAGAAATCCCTTTTGCCTCTTCTGTGGTATATTACCTTGATTCCTAGGGAATTAATTTGCATAGTTCTCCATCTCCCTATAGGTGAAACACTTAATAAAATTGTTTTCCTTCTTCCCCTTTAATTCTTTATCATGATGACCATTTTCTCCACACTTATAACAAACTCCCAAAACCTTCAATAATTTCCTAGAGTGATTTTTTCCACAATTCTCACAAGGTGGGAATTGCCTCATTACCTACTTCAAATTTGACACATTCTCTTTTTCACGGTGTTTAGAATACCTCTTATTCTCTTTTATTCCTTTGAATATGTAATATCTTGATAATTTCATCTATATTTTTATGTCATATAAAACTATTTCTTCATATGATGAAAAATTATGAGAAACCAACACCCTTCATAGATTTGGATTAAGACCTTTAAATAAGTGGTTAATATTTCACTCAATGTTGTGTATGTAATCTATAGAACACCTTGATAATAGTTTAAAGGAATCTTTGTAATATACAACAATTTCTTATTCCTTTTCTTTAAGATTATGAACATTTTATTCATTACAATTTGTTTATCATGAGGGAAGTATTTGTCGAAGAAGTTTTCATTAAATGTTATCTATTCCATGAGTTATATTTCTTCTTCCTTCCTTGTATTTTGGAAAAAGGACCCCCATTGATCAACAAAACATTTCAAACAATAAACCACAAGTGTAACCTTTTACTTTTTTCTATATCTTAAGGTCATAAATATCTTCTATAGAGATTAATCCATCGTTGAGCTATAATTGGATTAGTTGTCCCACTAAAAAATTTGGGATTCCATTTCATAAAGCAATCCATCATAGAATATTCTCCATGTGTAATAGGTTTCTACATTAGGGAAAGGTTATTTGTCATAACATAATTAATCTACCCTAATATAGCCATAATTTTTTCCATTATAATACCAACTATATTGGTTTCCTTAGCAGTGAAATGTCTACATTTTCTATGATTATTGATTCCATCCATCCTTCTAGGATACATTTATAAATAACGGAATATAACGGATTAGATCATAAAATTATGAATTTTAAATCATAATGTATAATTCCAAATATGGTATAAAAATCAGCATAAATTAAAAATTCATGCAACAAAAATCTTATAATCATAAACTTTGGTTTCTTTGGGGACATATTTACTTTCAAAATCCTTCATAATTGTTTTTCAACAAATTATGAATTATCACAAGCATATAATTTTGGAGTGTCAAACTAGGTGCGCAGTAAGGCCCATTTTCATGTATCGGATTATGCTTGAGTCAGGATCAACACATGTTTTTAGAGTTTTCACCCCTATGTACATCTATTCCAGAACCTCATCCACTTGTAGTATACAAATAAGGATTTATTTCTAGGAAGAACCACATAATATCTACCTTACCAAAATTATAGGATGTTATTATATACTTATCATGAAAGTTTATCTTAGGGTTATGTTACCTAATCTTTGTTTTCCTAAATCTAGTTTTCAAGATTTCTACTAAACTTCATTTGATACCAACTATAATGCCCTGATCCCAAAATCCTAGAGCCAATGCCTTACTTTATTACATTGTCATGATTACAAGGAATAAAATCATAAAGAAATTATTAGATTAGAAGTTTTGGAAAACTAGATTACATACATTATAACCATATTACATTGGGAAATAGATAATAAAACATGATACATAATAAAATTATATTGACATAACCATTAAAATCATATTCAAATATTTCTTCTTCATAACCTTGAGAAAGGAAATAAAATAAGGGCAAGCTCAAATGCTTATTAAGGGTGAAATACAACGGAAGATATCGTGAATAAATAATTAATAGTCAATATGTAAAGGTAAATAACTAAACAAACATTCAATTTAAATGACTGGATAAGGAATAATCAATATGGAAAGGTATATAACTGAACACACATGCTATTTAATCAATAAACTAATAGAGAAAATGAATCCATAGATAATGTCAAAGAAAAAATATCATGTATAATAGTAATAACTAAATTATAAATAAATTCAATGGTTAATTATTGGATGTCATGTTTTCTAGGAACATGTTTCCTTTACCATCAAGATCTATCCTCAAGAAAATTTAAAACATACTGGGTAAACAAATATCTGATTTGGATAATTGATTCATCTCATGAGACAATCAATTCATAAAGGGGATTTTTTTAACCAGTCCCAAACCCATTTAGTGAATTCCCAAAGAATTCCACATATATAGAATGATCAATTAAATTATTTAACAATATTTCATATCATTAAATATCTATA
This sequence comes from Viscum album, assembly GCA_963277665.1. Lineage (NCBI taxonomy): Eukaryota > Viridiplantae > Streptophyta > Magnoliopsida > Santalales > Viscaceae > Viscum > Viscum album. The sequence goes on along the minus strand of OY728123.1, from coordinate 2,055,292,581 downwards.
TTTAGTAAAAGATATAAATTTATCCATATTTCCCTAATTAATAAAATAACCACCAAAGTGAACACAATATGTAAAAATAGTATACAATTTAGGAAATAATAGTATACATTGCATTAGAATATGGATATTTAAGATAAATTTAGTGTACAATAAAAATGATCATAAGTAAGAGATTATTTCATAATTGAGTTAACAATCACAAAAGAAAGTGAGATTGGAATGATAAATTTTACCACTTGGTAATTCTCAAGTCAAAACCCCTTGAATGGGATAAATCATAGTGAAACTTAAAATACCATGAATTAGGAGTGATTCATGATATTAAATTGAAAAGGTGCATTATATATACCACAATAATCTGAATTGGTGCATAATAAAAAATAAGTATCAATGGAATGTAAATTGAGACGAAATCCCTTACCTTATGATTCCTTTTTGTTGAATGGCCATTAACCTCATGTATAGTGTTCTAAAACATGTTAATAACTTACTATAACCCCACTAATATTTATAATATCATATATGACCTTCTTATAATATCTTATTACCCATTTGTTTACCAATATTTCATTATTTTCATTTTTTGGGTGTTAATTATCATGTTTTTCGAGTATGTTCTCACTTGTTATCTTAATTATTTGTACATAGATCATGGTTTAATCATATCCAAGACGTAAAATATTATGTAAATATCATATATATTCAGTATATATTTATTTATAATAATCCATAAAATTTGGAGATAGGAAATGAAATACACCATTCATGGAGACTGTAGCCCGCACGTATGCATGAACGTCATTTCCATTTTAATATCATATTAGAAGAATAAAATGTAAATTATATATATGTATATTATAATTATAGTATAATATTTATTTCATATATTTAACATATTTTTATTAAAAACATACTTAAACCCATTTCATGTATAGAGTGAATGAATCCCATCTCTTTGATGAGGCGATTGTCCACACGTCCACAAACAATGTTATCATATTCCCACAAAAAGGAAAGCATGAAGGTATGTGTTATAAAAAATCATATAAGAATAAAGATATTAAATATATTATATATATCATATATAAAATATAAATAAATCATTATTACCAACCTTCAAAAGTGGTAGTGGAAGAACGAATGACATTGATTCGCGAGGCGGTAGTCCACTATACACATGAACGATGATTATGTATCCCATTTGATGGAAGTGTGTTTATGTGTAGGTAGTAACCTTGGAATAAAAACAAATTAGTATATTGAGTATACTAAGGTTATTATAAAATCAAGATATAAAAATAATTTAAGTGGTAGATAAATAAATAAAACAAAAGTGATCATTGAATAACATTTCCTATTTTTCAGGTTACCCATTTTTATTTATTCTAAAAGAATTCCTTGGTTTTATTTGTGAAAAAATTTAAGATACTATAATTATGGTAGGTATTTTTGGATCTTATTTGGTTATGTTTTGGATGATCCAAATTACTTTATAGGTGTGGATAAGTGGGAGGTGTGGGTGAATTTTTATAGCTGAGGAAGAGTGATATTCTTGTAAATTTTTAAAAGAAGAAATTCCAACCATGTTTTTTCCATGTAAAGTGATAAAAAAAATGAATAAAATTAAATAAAATGGATCCTATTTTATAAATATGTCCATAAAATAGGTTTTTAAATTTTTTATAGTTCATTTTCGCCCTTAAGATTACGGTTTAGTCTCTTATTAAGATAGTTTTTCTCTTAATAGCTATAATTAATTTTAATTTCATTCAATATTTTTTGGGTAAAAAATAAGTTTAATATATTATATATTATAAATTATTATTATTCAAAATATTTGGTCAATTTTTTAAAATTTAAATCACATAAGTGGCATATATTAATTTAAAACTAATCCCTTAGATGAGATGAGAAAGCATGGTTTTAAAGTAAAAATGTTCAAAAGTTTGAAATGATTTTATATGAAATTTAAATTTGAAATTGATTAAAATTACCTAAATTGGATTAATTTATATATAATTTAGCTAATTATATTTTAATACAAATTAAAAATATAATTTTACACTATAAATTATTTAAATGAAAGTGCAGTTTTCAATTAAAATTCAGTATTTTTCACTATTCATCAAAAATGGAATTTCTCAAAAAAAATACAAAAAATTGACCCTAAGACAATTTTAAAATTCCAATTTAAAAAATTAAGTTTATTTAAAAAAAATAAAATTTGTAAAAGTGGTAAAATGTTGTTTTAAAACTAGTGCACTGTTAAAAGGCAACAAAATTGCCTTTTGAAAAATATAGGTTTTTATTTGTACAATTGATTTTGTTCTTATATTATTCCTATCAAATATATTGGATGAATGTAATTTTTTTTGATTATATAAATAATATATAAATTCTTTTAAAGTTTTAAGATTTAATTAACTGTGCAAAAAATGTCTAAATAGCATTTTGTTTAAGCCTAGTGTTGCATGTATTGCAAGATGTCAACAAAATTAAATTTATTCTAAAATAAAATACTAGAAATTATTTGGGTTATACTGGTTATTTTTAGTACTGGTAGGTGAAATTCCCTTCATGGGAATTTTTTTTTTCTTGGGTGCATGTTTGTTGACAGTACAAGGAACCATCAGGAGAGCTCGGAGGAGCGGGAGACCCATTTAAGAGCTCAGTATCCCCACCATTTTCTAAGTTTTTTGCTTTTCAATTTTGAAAATAATTGAAGGAGGTAATAATGTAGTGTCCTAGTTTTTCTATTTAAGGATTTGGAATATTTCTAGGAATATTTATGGAGTCAGGTGCACGACGTGAGATTCCAAGGCCTGGTGTTCCGAAAATTAATTTTTGAAATATATTAAATATATTAAATATTATGGATTTTTTTCCAGAAAAAATTAGAATAACTCCCAATAGGAGTCTTGGATTAGAAATCTGAGACCATTGTTGAGTTCATAATGTGATTTTTACCCTAGGTGTGACATAATCTTTTTCGGTGTTGAAAGTTTGTGAAAAAGTCATTACGAGCATAAATAATAAATCAATTAAATAAATAAATTATTTTTTTGATGACATAAGGACCTTATAAAATTATATATAAACTCAGTTATATCTAAATTTTAGGACTGACCTCATAACCTTGGTATTTGAGAGAGAATCCGGTGGAGGAGCTTCTGCGGATGAACATCGAATGACCAAGCTTTGGAAATTGGTGTGCTAATTGAAATAAATGATCTCGCCAATGAAAATGAAGTAAATTCATTCTTCATTGATGATTGATCCAAACTGAGGTAGGGAATTATTTTTTATGGATTTATCCCATATTTATTTACCCATGACGAATGAAAATTAATCAACTAACAAATTAATTTATGGGTCGATTTCTTAATTCAGGTAATTTTTTTATCTCCTTGGGGTATAGAATTGATATTGTTTTGGTTTATTTATTTTATCTTCATTCATCTCCCTATGAAATCGAATTAAGGCCAACATGAACATTGACCATGGTTCATTACTAATGTTTTTGTTTTGTTCTTTTATTCCCCATTCTTCATACATTCATCATCGATGATTCTTTTGGTCAGTGGTTTGACAAACACTGAATATTCGATTGTTTCATGAACATTATTCAGCGCAATAGATTGATACTAAAGTATTGGGTTCATGATCAATGGATAAATCCGGGTGTATATGAATATGATACTAAGGTGTTCAATGGTGATAATCCTAGGTGTGGGGCATTTCTCTATGGTGAACATTGACAATCGATGGGCATGAGTGATCTTTACTAGTCGATGCGAAAAGTGTGACATTCATTATTATTAAAAATAATAATTTTGAATTATAATAAATGAGAGGAGAAGAAAGGAGAAGTTAATTTCACTTCTATCTTGAATATATATATATATATATATGTCATAATTCTGATAATATTATTATTATAATTGTTATTATGTATATTGAGGGCATGGAACAAGAGAAGGGGGGATTGAGAATCCCCGTACACCTGTATGCATGAGAGGCCCCATTCTTCTGTATAAAAACCCCCTTAATATTATCATTATCATTATTATAATATTTATTATATATAATGAAGGAATGAGATAAGAGAATGGGGTATTGAGAATCCCTGTACGCCTGTACGCATGATAGGCTCCATTCTTCTTTACATGAATCTCCTTAATATTATCATTATTATGATGATGATAATATTAAAAAAAACATTTAAATTATGGAGAGAGGGTTCTCCGAAGGGAGTGGAGGGTGTGAACATGGAGGGGGAAATTCTTGAGAGTTTATAGCTTAAGAATAAAGATAAATAAATAAATAAACAATAATATAAATATTATTATTATTTATTTTTGGCTATATAACCTTAATCTGGCCATAAATTCTTCATATGATGTCATATTGACATGTATCAATTGGTATTCAGACCCTAAATTTGGGATAGTCATTTCAATACTAGTAATGAATACCTTTTACTGACTCATGGGTTGGGTCCACGGATCACCCAACAATGATAAAATTATTATTATTATTATTATTTTGGAATCTAGTATATGGAATATATTTTTTATACAATGTGAATTTGATGAACCTTATGTGAAATCTTGACCTTGATATTGAGGTGAGAGTTTTGAGATCAATATCGGGTGTTAAATTCAGATTTGTGTCTTGGGCCCATGAAGCATCATTCATGTGTTATATGGTGAAATGTGACTTTTTCACCAAGCATCCATTTGGGGAATGTAAATAGTCAATCCTGAGTATTTTTACCATGAGAATTGCTATGGTGTGATATATTTAGAAATTAATGGACATTTGTAGTGAAATATAAATGGATTTATGTTTAAGCTCATCAGAGGCATTGCAACCCTGACTTTGAGATGGTCCTTTCAAGGCTAGTAATGAATGCCTTTTTCCAAATCATGGTTTGGGTCCACAGATCACCCAATAATAATAATTTTAATATTAATAATTATATTATTATTTAATATAGTATATGACATATCTTATTCATATGGTGTTGTATTAATGAATTATCTACAAAATCATGACCCTGATACTGAGGCAAACGTTTTGAGATCAATATTGGGTGTTTAATTTGGCCTTGTGGTGCGGGCCTACGAAGCATCATTCATGAGTTATATGGTGAAATATGAATTTTTCTCTAGGTGTTTGTTTGGGGAAATTAAATTTTCTATCTTGAGTATTTTTTTCCATGAGGATCGCTATGGTGTGATCTGTTTGGTCATTCATGGACGTTTTTTGTCAAATATAATGGGATTTATGTTTAAACCCATCAGACCAATGACGAGCCTCATGCGATCATAAGGATTTTTCCAAACTCAGATGTGGGCAATCAAGTAGTCCACCTTGAGTAGTTTTTTGACATATAACATGGTGATGAACTTCATTTTTTCATTATAGATACAATATGAGGTGATGTAAGAGAGACCCTTCTTTTAGGGACCCTTGAACAGTATCAATTCAGTGTGTTCCCTTGGTTTGTTCTTATGAGGGTTCATTGTAGTGTCCCATTATCACCATAGAGGGTTTCCCCTCTATATATTCCTAAGTATAAATGAAACATGGGTGATTTATTGTATTTTGGAGTGGGTAGTCTCATCCCCCTTTGAAATATTTCTCAGTGTCTTGGAGCGTGTATCCTTTGAGAGTCCCAGAGCGATCCTCATTTCCCTTCGTGTTTCCTTAGATGGTATTTTTGGAATTATCATGAATAATATTTACATGGTATATGATCCTTTATCTAGGAGGATATTTCTATTAGTGTCTTATGTTCCCTCAGTGAGCCCTGGGAGTTAACCCCTATTAGTGTATCAATATCTGATCTTTCTGTTGATTTTTTGTCCGATTGAGTGTGTTTCTCAGATGAAACCTATCAGTATCCGATCAAGTATGTTACTAGATGAACCTTATCAGTATCCTCTATTCTTGTAAATGGAGATACCTGATGAGAACTACCTCTCGGAAAAACTCCATTAGTGCTATCTGAATCATGGAGTATAGGTACTTTAGGATAATTTTCCCCACGTGTGTGATATGCCTTCTTGGTGATAGCTGCCATCCCCTAGCCTATTGGTGGTGGGATTGGGTTAGTTTCATTTAGTTGGGTCATGACATGGATTCATGGAAAATATCATTGGTTCCACCCAAGGATAAACACTATAGAGAATAAAATCCTTATCCATCAAGTCATACAACTGAATCTTAATCTCTTTCAGCTTTTCTGGTTCCATATGACATGAAGGTATCAAAATGGGTTGTGTTACTAGAATTAGGTTATTTTTAAACTATACCTCTATATCTAAAGTAATCCTAGAGAAATAATCTCGTAAAATTTTAGGAAAACCTGGAACAAAAATAGGAAGATCAATAATAGATGAAACTTCATTGGGATTAACTGAAATAGCAGACAAAAAACTATTGAGCTATAAGTGGGAAGGTCCAGCACAAATAAACCTTATATCTGACCCTCCCTGAAACACCTATGAACTCCATCATTTATAATAAATGAGACATGCCGATGATAAAAATAAACTTTAGAACGATGAAAAATAATCCTATCCATCTCGATGCTAATTTAAAATATATCTAGATCAAGAACGAGAGATTCCTAGACTAACTCGAGATCAGCTATTGATAGCACCCAAGAAGGACATTGAAACCCCTACTCTTTCCTATTTCCAAGAGGTGTAACTAACTCCATAATAAAGGACATGAGATCTATTATATGGTTAATCATATCCACTAAATGACCAAATATAAATGAGTGGGAAGCACTAGTATCAAATAAAGAAATTGCGATGACACCTCTCACTGTCACTAGACCCGCGTCAACCACCACCGGAAACTCATTTAATGAATTAAGGTGCTTCAATATTGAGGCCTATAGCCATATCCCTATAGTCTTAGAAGTATCTGATTGAACTGCAATTTCCTTTTAATCTAACAACCCCTGACCATATCAAGGTGTATACGTAGCCTGACAGAATCACTATAGATGAACATAACATCCATAGCCATTAAAAATATTTTCAGGTAAAGGATATAAAATCCTTGTGTGTTCTACCTTGAAACACTAATATAAAGTTAGGGTTACACCTCTAGCAACAAATGGAGGTTTTTAAGAGTCCAGCTACCAATAACTACTTCCAATACTCCGATGATGATCCCACAACTTCCTCTTTTTCCTTAGTGCACCACCGAAGCATCCACTAGGTGGAAGAGAAGGCGTGGAATATCCAAACTTTCCTACGATATTGATTTCTTCCATCATATCCCTATCCACCAACTCTATATTGGTTGAAATATTTAGCATAAATATATATGATCTGATATTCAGTTTAAAACCCTATAGACACTTCTAATCTTTTTGTTGGTTACTATTTACAGCCCCTAGTAAAAAATGAACCTTCTTCACAAACCGATTGGTGTACGACGACACTGAACACTCTCCCTTCTTTAAAGAGAGGAACTCCAGAGAATTCCACACTATTAGTGACTTTAGAATTTTTTTTGGAAGAATAGAGTCTTGAAAACCTTCCAGTCCAAGCCCACATGCCTATCCACCTATACTATATAATCCCACCATCTCTTTTAAGAACCCTCAAGTCTAAACACTGCACACTTCACCATGATACTCTCAGGTATATCCAAGATATTCCAGATCTAATCAATCTTGTTAATATAGTCCTCTGAATCTTGAGGTTTATTCATACCTTTAAAGGAAGATGGCTTCTAATGAAATAACTCCCATGATTGATCCCTATCTCCAACAACTCCCAATTGTACCTCAACTATTGCATTATGAACTTATTGAACATTTTAGTTAACAACAAAAACTATTCTCTTGATATCCTCAATAAAGTTCTAATCCATAGGTGGATTATCTTAAGGAGTATCATCTGTACCCTTCTGATTAACTCATGGAACACATCTTGGAGGCATACCAATGCACACTAAAACATAAGAAATGAGATGACATAGAATAATTTAATTTTGAACTAGAAAATCAATAATAAACTGATATTATCATAAAGAACTCAATAAAAGGTAAAATCATCCCAAAATACCATTTTGACTTGAGTCTTATCAAGTCAAGAACTAGTCATGAACTTACTATAACTCACCTCTCAATTTTGGAAAATCATATATCCAATCTACCAAACATCACCAGATATGGACTCTTGAGGAAGAAACCCAATACTATAACTTTGATAACAAACAATGATGAACCCAACCTAAATACCATCTCAAACAGGTACCCAAACAGAATTTACACACACCCAAAGGGTGTTCTCGATTCCCATGGGCAGGCATCTCACACTAAGGCATCTACAAAAAATAAAGGGAAAAATTTATCCCAACATTAATCAGAAAACATGAAATATATAGAAATGTATAGAATAAAAGTATACAAGAAAGGATGAATATATATATATATATATATATATACGTTACAATAGAAAGAGAACATCATAAGAGATACAACTGAAAATGTATCAAAAAAATATCCAAGAGATAAGTACAATAAAAAAGGAAAACAAAACCAAAACATCTAATCCAACAGTCTCCAAGTGACATCATGGAAAACTTGCACCATCTCACCATCTAGTTACCCAAACCATGCTGACAGAAAACGTCATCACCTCACTATAACACCTTACCTTTCCCTACATCGAAAGACCTTACTAGGTCTACATACCACTGAATGGGTATACATGGTGTGAGATAGTAGGCTCAGTAGGGTCTCACCTAGTTGTCCCATATCATGTCTCTAAAAAATAATCTAAGAATGATCAAATTTAAAGAAAACTAGTCATGATATAAAATTTAGCAATTTTATATCAAAATCATGGAAAAAATTTATTTTACCATTTTTTCACATTTTCTAATAAAACATGTAAATCAGTTTCAAAGAATTTTATATACATATTCCAAAACTGATATATCAAATCAAACTAAACCAAAACATACATCACATATCAAATCAAATCTATGGAAGTGAAATCAAAATATTACAAACCAAAAGAAGCCCAAATCGGCCAAGAAGCATGGGTAACAACATGAAAAGGATCAAACAAGATAATGCAAACTAGGAAACTCATACCTAAACATAGAAAATCATGTTCATCTAGTCCTGAGGCATATTTATTGAGTTTAGAGAGCATAGGAACACCGTATAAATTGAACTCCATAATAGGTCTAACATGTCCCAAGAACAATAGGCCTAGGGAGTAGAGAAAATACCCATGAGAAAACCAACCAAAATTGGATGATACCTGTTACTATACCTTCCACCTATGTACCCAAGGCTTTCCATGTTCTCTATTTTTCAAAATATTTCATCAAACCATTTCATAACATCATGATTTGAAAATGATTTCACAAAACTATTTCATAATGCTTTGAAAACCCTTTTAATTTACCCCAAACTAGGGGAAAACCACATATAATCAAAAACTAAGTTCTACACACATAAAAAAATCATTCATATAATTCCATTTCATTAAATAAAATTATTTATCAAAAATAGGAGCAATGCAATTTAGCCACACAAGATAGAGATAGAACCACCTACCTCTAAACTCAGGGCGCACATGTTTGAAAAGGAAAAAACTATAAGAAAGAAACTAAAAATGAAAATGTAGGCCCTATAATCAAACTAAACATCTCATAATTGATTCAATTTAAAAAAAGGGTCACCAGATAAGAGGAAACAACACATACCTTAAGAACGCACCGTCGCCACAACATAACTGTTTACGACGCTTTCGCCGAGGTGCGTGCGTCCATCCCGTATGGGGATGGGGGATGCAGTTTTTGTTTCCCTGAATTCCCGATTTACAAAGGCAGGTGACATATTCTCTTTATTCAGGGACATCTACTCCTTGATCGAAACGGGATGATGGGATGTTGGTTCTTCCTTCTGTGGATTCCTCCTCGGAACTCGTCACCTAGTCCGGGTCTCCCTCATAGACTTAAGATGTTGTTCATAAAAATCTTCCTGGTTCCATATCTTCATGGACACCAGTTAATTATGCTGCTTCGGCCAGGACATTCCAAGGGGTCCGGTCAGGGCAGCAACCTTCAGTTAGGGGACTAGTCATGTGGGACATCACTGGTATGTATGGATGCTGGGGGATTGGTGTGTCTGTCTTCTGTCTCTTATTATAGGGCTTCTTTAGGGTGTAGAAGCCCGAGGCACCCCACATCGAACGTGGGGAATCGTATGCCATGGGCATGTATCTGAGGTTTTCCTCATCTTCCCATGTTTAACACATGTTATGCCGTAAGTTTAACATCTGACGGAGACAGATCGGGCTGATCAAAACACTGACTAGAGTGTATCAGACGGAGGAACCCCCTGGAGAGAACGCCGATATTGGGAACAACATGTGGAGGGATTCCCGAATGCTGTTAAACAGAATAGGGAATGGGGTGGAATGATTCCACCAGGATGTGGTGGCCAAGGTAAGAATCAGAATGGCTGATGGAAGGTTCTGTGAGGGGGGTGGTGAATGGGATGGAACCATAATGAGGATGAAAATGGTTTTGGGCTTGAGGCTTGAGAAGGATTCCTACGTATCCCTATGGCAGGGAATCAAATTCCACGTAGTTCATCTGATAACAGCTTATCACCGATTGGGGTTTCCAACGACTTACCACTAGATGAGGTCGCAACGGCCTACCACTGGATGGGGTTTCAAAGACTTACCACTACAGTGACAATATCTTACCTCTGAATGGAGTGACAATGGATTACCACTATATTGAGAACGGATTACCGCTAAATGAGGTGACAACGGCTTACCGCTGAAAGAGATCCATAGTTTAACGTCATGTGGGATGGGGGTAAACCGACATGAAAGGGGTTGTAACTGCTAGGTTTTGGGCTTGAACCTCGTGGAAGCTTCCTACATACCCTACCTTCGCAAGGATCAAAGACCACATTGTTCAGAATGGCGAATACAATTTAACGTCATGCGGGACGGGGGAGAACCGACGTGAAGGAGGTCGGAGTGACTAGAGTGGTGGGCTTGAACCTCGTGGAGGCTTCCTATGTACCCTACCTTGGCATGGATCAAAGTTCATGTAGTTCAGGTGGGAAAGGGGCTATTGAACCGACATGAAGGGGTGTCGGGACAACTGGGTGTTCGGATTGAACCTCAGGGAGGCTTCCTACGTACCTTACCTTTGAAAGGATCAAATTACATGTAGTTCAGGTGAAAAGGTTGTGGGTCTTACACTCTAGGATGCCTGAGGTGTTGGTGAACTGACGTGAAGATGGTCGGAATGACTGGGGTGGTGGGTTTGAACCTCATGGAGGATTCCTACATACCTTACCTTGTCAAGGATCAAAGTCCTCGTAGTTCAGGATGTCATGGAACCGAATGGTCGAAACCAATGGGTGTTGGACTTGAACCTTAGGGAGGCTTCCTACGTACCATGCCTTGGCAGGGATCAAATTCCATGTAGTTCAGGTGGGCCATTGATGAACCGACATGAAGGAGGACCTGAGGTCCAATGGTGGATGGTGGTCTTGAACCTCTAAGAGGCTTCCTATGTACCATGCCTTGGTAGGTATCAAAGTCCATGTAGTTCAGGTGGTGACTGTGGGGCTTACAATCTAGGCTGCCCAGGGTGGATGTCATAGTCGGTGCTCACTCTAAGCCCATGTGATTCATGCTCAGTGTGGCCAGTACCACTTTTTTCCCTTTCTGCCCGAACACTCCTGAAAATCCTCTGCATGCTATCATTTACTGCCCGGGAGCTAAGGAAATTTGGAATCAATTGGGCCTGACTACAGTTGCTTCACTGGCATTGGCCTCTGACCTTCCCGATCTTCTTATGTGTTGGTGCTCCTCTCTCTCCTTGGCAGATGTTGGTTCACTTTACACTTTGGCTTGGATTATTTGTGTCCGACTTAACGATGCTGTTTTTCATCAAGCTCACAGACCCCCCAAATTATGGATTGATCGGGCTACTTCTAGGATTGTGGGTTAGAAAGGCCACAACAGACATTCTATTCCAGGTGTTTCCCCCCATCCTGCTCATTGGAATCCCCCAATGGAAGGGATTCTCAAGATTAACGTGGATGTGTCTCCTCCAAAAGATGGGCTTGTTTCCCTCGGCCTCCTTTCCCGAAATCATCTGGGGAAAATTCTTGCTGCTAAATATGAACCACATCAGGAATTCTGGGAACCGGTAGTTGCTGAAGTCACAACCATCCTTGCTGGTATGATGCTCACTATTGAATGTGGATGGGGTGATATCATCATTGAATCTGACTATCTTATCATAATTGATGCTATTAATCACAATGACAGTGGACTCCAGTCTTTTGGAATCATCATCAGGATAATTCTCTCACTTCACCAATGCTTCTCATTATGCACATTCTCATTCACCAAAAGGGTAGGAAACAACATGGCCCATCAGCTGGCGGCCTTAGGCCCATTCGATACTAACCAGTTCTGGTTGGACAATTTACCTTCATGGCTTTTCACATTTACTTCTGCTGATCTTTGACATTAATGTTATTTGCTTTTATAAAAAAAAGGTGCATCCATGGGAAGTGAAGTAGGGCTTACATGTGGTTAGAGGCCCAAAGAAAAAACAGGGAGGATTATGTGTGGTTAGCAACCCGAATATTCGAGACTTACTCTAGGATAGAGGCCTGATGGTGACAAAGCACATAGGGAGAGGGATTTGGGACTGAAGGAAGGAGGGTCCCGGTGTCTATCCCTCCCTTTGTTGGCCCTGGGGACTCAAGAAGAAAGGAGGAGTAGGGATGTTGCCTCCTATAAGAAAGTTAGGGGCTTACACCAAGATGGTTGCCCTGTCCCCTGCAGACAAATGCCACTCTCCTAAGGAGGATATCATCCCCTGTGGAGACCAGTGGGTGTAGAGAATGTCCAAGGTGGGGGTACCCCGTGTGCGAGGCATGGGGTGAGGTCATAGTTTAACGTCATGTGTTGGGGACAAGGGTTCTTGGTAGTTTAATGTCCTATAGCTCGGATGAGGTGGGTTTTCTCCGCACCCCTAGGACTTACATAACTGGTACCCTCTGCTCCTTGGTGTAGAGAGGGGACATGAAAAGCCGTGGTGAGGGGGTGTCAAGGATAGAACCATCGAGGGGCCCACGTTAGCGTGGATATGCGAAGAAGAAATATCCATTAGCGTGTCTATGTAAAGAAGAATTAGGTGAAGCAACGCAATGAGCAATATCATCCAAGGTACTTTGAAGTCACATCGTGCAAACCTGGAGGGTCTCACGGGAAAAGGAATTTACAAGCAGAGGGGTTCATAGGCAGGGGCCTTGTGAAGCTCTGTTGTGCCACGTGGCAGAGGTCACTTGCGAAGGGGTGTGCTTCGTGAAGTGAGGTGCCTTAGCCTAAGCCTAGGGAAAAGGTGCATATGGGATGTGCTTCGCGAAGTGGAAAGGCATTCGTGGAGCACTGCCTCGCGGAGCAAAGGTGCCTCATGAAATAAGGTGTTGTGAAGAAATGTGATTCACGAAGTATAGTGACCCTACCTTAGCATGTGGATCATGTGTACATGAAGGGTGTTTCATGAAGCATAAATTCTCCGTGATGATCCGGGTCCCCTTGAGGATCCCCTTCCTTTGCGAAGGCCCTTAGGCTTCACGAAAGGCATCCATCTCAGAAGAGGGGATCAAAACGAGACAAAGGGGAAGCACTTTGTAGAGCATAAGTACCTCGAACAGCCCATGGGTCGTAGAGTAGAAGGATGCTTCGTGATTCGGGAGATGGGAAGTTGAAAGGTCGAATTGTCCGTCCTTTGGGATCAGGGGGAGTCTAGTATTTATAGGCAAGAGGCGCCACGAAGGGGAGCTTACGCGGTGCGAAGATGGACTTGGTTGGTTCGCGGTGGGCTCGCGAACGTCAAATTCATTCGCGGAGCATCCCGTCTCTTTGCTTTGTGGTGGGATCATGAACGTCAAATGCATTTGTGGAGCGTCCCACCTTCTTACTTCATGGCGGGCTCGCGAACGCCAAATGTGTTTGCAGAGCATCCTGCCTCCTTGCTTCATGGCGACCGAAGTGTTGGGGGGACTCCGCGAAATGGCTTTGTGAGGCATTCAATGATGCCTTTGTTTTGGATTCTTCTCTGTCTCGAATTTTGGCGCCAACAAATGCCCCCCATCAGACTTCGAGCCACAGAGAGTTCAAGGGTCAAAGTCTTAGGGTAATCACCAAAATCCTCAGTCGTCTGCGATGTTGGCTCGTGAAGAGGGTTCACAAAGCGGATAAGGGATGTGCGGGCCTAGCGCACCGTGAAGCTCGACATGAACTGGATGCTCCACGATGCTCCGAAGGCCATTGCCTATAAATAGGGGGGGATGTTGTCTCTTTTTTCCTTTCCCTTTCCCACGAATTTTTCCTTTTGCACTCTTGATTCGCGAAGCTCCACGTACTCTGTGAGTGTTTTTTGAGAATCGAGTCATCACGGCGCACATCGAGTCCTCGACTCCACATTTGTGCTCCGTGATCCAGCACTTGAACGCCTAGGTAGCGCTTTGCGAACAGTCTTCACAAAGAGTCTTCGTGAATGCCCTCTATGAACGAGCTTCATGAACCAACCTGAAAATCGTCCAAGTTCTAGAACTAAATAGCCCACCAAGAAGCTTCCCAGGGGGTCCTTGTGGATGCCGCCCGAAGGGATGAGATGGAGAACAGTCTGGGACTAGGAGAGTTGGTCCGTAGCCACTCAGACCATAGTTTATTGGTGGAGATACTATCAGAGAGCCAGAAGAACTACCAGTTGTGTATGAGGTTTCCCTTGTATGGATTCGGGATGAGGGGTGACATCTTCATCCCTGAAGAAAGTAGGGATGAGCCAAATTACTGGTTCCGGAGCATACCATGTCAGCACTGTTGGTTCACGGCAGCCGATGGACATGCCCGGGAGGACTTCACGCCCGTCATTGCTGACTGATTATAAAACCATCTGAACAACATCGATGGGAAGAAATTTCAGCCAGAGACGTCCCCTCCTCTGTACCGAACTATCCTCAAGGCGGCGCTGGGGAACCCAAAGAAGGGGTGGTCTGAGGAATGGGACCTGTGCCAGGGATACAAATTCACAGATGATTGGGCCTGCACCTACTGGGTAGGCACCTTGTGTGAGGAGTTCAGAGAAGAGCTAAGAATAGTGGGCCTGTATGAGGTAGCCTGGGCTTCCCAGTTTCACATCTACTAGCCGAAGTAGTTAATGCCGGAGCTGTTGAGCCGG
Organism: Viscum album; assembly: GCA_963277665.1. Classification (NCBI taxonomy): domain Eukaryota; kingdom Viridiplantae; phylum Streptophyta; class Magnoliopsida; order Santalales; family Viscaceae; genus Viscum; species Viscum album. The sequence continues at coordinate 2,055,277,299 of OY728123.1, read as the reverse complement.
TGGTCATCGGGGACCAATACCTTCCACCTACATCATGGGGAGGTTGGCATTAGGTTATGGGAAGTGCATCAGATATCAAGGGTCTCGATACTGGGGGAGATGTATGATGAATTCCTCTCTGCTATGGGTGCGTGGGAGGACCCGGAGCAGATGTCGCGTCTGGTGATGGAATTGATGGAGCGCGTGCCAGGGGAGGATAAGGAGGCAGTGAGGGATGTCCACTTCAAGCATTGGTTCAAAAATTTTCTGAACTTCCCGATAGACCGTCAGTTCCCAGCGAGACCTCGAACTTGCACAAAGGGGGCCTAGAGTAAGGAACACTCATACTGGCGGCTGTTGGAGAATATCCAATGGAAGAACTGGGGGTTCAGTGTTAGTACTGAGCAACAACCAATAGTCAGGCTGGCAGTATTCATCACGACTCTTATCTATGGTTGGATCCTACCAGTGAGGGATACCAACATGGGAGTGCGACCAAGCACTTTCATCATGGAGTCCACATTGGTGATAGGGGGGTGTGTCAACCTAGGGATCCCAATGCTCTCCAAGTTGTATAAGATGTTGTGGCACATCAATAAGGGGAAGAGGCCACAGAGGGTATGCGGGCCATTCCACCTCCTGTACGGGTGGATAACGACACAAAATCAGAGGAATCTATGAGTATCAAAACCCCATCTCGCCTACAGGATCGAACTTCCACCCCTCTAATCTCAACCCCGCGGGGAGTTTTCCGGCCAAGCTGACCGTACCATCAGTATTAGCTCGAGTCTGGAAGGTAGAAGAGTTAAACTTTCATCTGTTCCCATTGCTGATGGGGGCCTTCATGGATGATGGTCAGGGAGGGGAAGAGCACCGAGCTTACCTCTTAGCCTTTCGAGGTGGAGTCTTGGTGGCCAGGGTGGACCGCGAGCATCTCTACGAGCCATACACCCCACACCAGTTTGCAAGGAAATTCCGGTGCCTGTAGCGACTGACCCCACATGTCTACCTGGAGGTGCATCACGTGGAGCACCCATGTGTGATGAGGTAGATGTGGCTCATGTTCACACGGGAAGATGGGAAGATGCAGAATGAACTGCCTCCACCGACCACCATCCTCGGGCTGGTAAAGGAATATTCCCAGAGCTGGGAGGCGGCCTACTCGGGGGAGACGCTGAAGCAGGTGACGATCTTAGTCGGTGACGGTGAACCTCCCCGACCTCGGGGCTGAGGCTGGAAGGTGTAAAGGGCATCCCACAGGGGTAGGGCTGTTTTAGCGGCAACACCCACACCAGTTGAGGGGGAAGTAGGGGTAGAATATTTGACAGCGGTAGTGGACCCAACGGTCCCAGGAGAACATATTCATCCAGAGGGGTGGTCACCAAGAGGATTCCACTGGATTTCTACTCAGGCCCCAAGGAAACAACTGCGCCATATTGACATGCTGAAAAATGCTGTCTTCCCGGAGGCTTGAGACATCTAGGAAGTCAACCAGAAATTCATCATCCCATCTGAGTTATGTCAGCACCTTAACTGCCTCAGGATGGACTTGCTGGGGATTGGCCCTATTAGAGCCGGTTTTGCAGTATCCCAAGCAGAGGAGGAGCAATACATGGCCAAAATGGAAGACTTTATCCACTCCAGGGGTGCCCTGTCCCTGATGACAGACTAGGTCAGGGTGCTGTTGGATCGTACTGTCCCTTCATAACTGTCAGATGATGACCTGGGGGAGCACTTCCCTCTTCCGGAAGAATCGGACGAGTCCTCCTGGGGAGACGAGGCTGGTAGAGGGAGTCCGTTGGAGGAGGGTGAAGTCAGAGATCAGTCCTCAGATCTCGAAGATTTTGCGGAGGCCCTCGAGGTAAAATCCCAATTTCCTTCATCAGGATCTGCTCTTAGGTTACCATGGATTCCTTATCATCATTTTCACTATGTAGAAGGACCTTGTGCATAGGCCTCGTTCTCACCCCTCAGTGGGTGCCGATGCGGGACCTTCAGGATCCGAACCTGTGGCTGTATCAACTTCCATGTCTAGCGGGGATAGGACACTTGAGGTGGCTCCCCCATAGTCTCTAGACCTGCCATCCATATATAGGGGGCCACGTCTCGGGGTCTCGAAGACATCAGCCCAAGAGCGAGACCTGGTATTTGATCTCTGTAAGTCTCCTCTACCGAATTTACAACTGCCATCCCCTGACCACGTTAACTAACATTCACGTCCCTTTTTTGGCATGTTACAGTCCTTCAATTTTCCTTGGCCACTACGACGAAGTTGGTCGGGTCTTCTGGTAGCGCCCTTCCCAGAGGCATGCCAATGGTCGTGGTGGTGGACATCCAACATGACCGAACTACAGCGCTCCTAATCACTGGAGGGGATGCTAGTGGGATTGTTCCTGAGGTTATTGAGGTGGGATCCAATGATGAGGATAAACCAGACAGTTCAGGCCCCACCACACCTGATCCAACTCCAGACGTGGACCCGACTGAGGAGTTCCTGGTGGCATTCCCTGCATACGATCCTGCCAAGCACACCGACTAGGATGAGAAGACCTCTGACGAGGAGGATAGAAAAATAGTCCATCGTCAATCATGGAATCTGATCACACACTTCATCAATGACACCCCCAAGCACTATGGTTGGGTGAGATGGATAGACTTCACTCGTGACTACGCGAACTGTGTGCTGGGGGAGTGGATGCCCAGCGTCCTCACATGCTCATCCTAGATCTTATGGCAGAAAAGATTCGGGAGTATGACCGTGGCCTCGATGTGGGCTAGCAACGGAGGAAGGCGGTAAACATCAAGAGGCTCTAGGAGGCTGGAGACGAGGTCCAACGGCTACAAAATCGGGCAGTTGATCACTCGAACTCCCTCAACGCGCAATCTGAGATAATATTGAGATTGAAGGACCAGCTGGCAGAATCCGATGAGGGTATGAAGAGAGCCTATGAAGAGATGACCGTCATCCATGCCGAAGTGGAGCAGACCCAGATTTTAGCCAATGAATTGCACCCTCTCACTGTAGAGGAGGAGCAGGAGTTGAACATGCAGCAACAACTCCTGGACACCTCCAGCCAGAGGGTGGTGGAGCTGCTACGCTCTTTTGATGAGGTGAACCCGTCCATGGGGGGAGTCGACCCTCGGGTACTATAATGATTACAAACCCTCAAATTTACTTTCATGCTTTAATTGTTTGATGTCGTAGCATGCATGAGTTTCATTGTTACATTGGTTTATTGCATCTTTGTGATGTTTGCAGAGCATCTAGCGATCATTCCCTAGGCTCACATGGGTCAGGCCTGATGTGAGAAACATGAGATGACCACCTTATCACCCCATCCAAACATAGGAGTGAAAACCAATCTTCAGGCATCTAGGTTTTGAACAACCGGTCTGGATTTCTAGGAGGAAATGGGAGAGACCTGACTAGAGAATGAAGCTCTCAGAACAGACGAATTATCATTTTCCCAGTGTGCTCTTGTGCACAAATGGGGTAACTCCAGGGGCGCTGGAATCAATCTGAATAGATGGTAATGGGAGGTGTGAATCACAACACCTAGGATTCAGAACATTGTGGGGGGGGGGGTGGCATGACAATAAAGGAATAACCATTTACCACATTCAAAACATAATATTCTTATTGTATTAGCCTATAGTGGGGATAGAAAATGAGGGCCGACCACTGACCATGTTTGGAACAGGGGGCCTAACTCAAAATGTCATCTGTTAGTTTTCTGGAACATTGGACTAGGACAATAGACGAGCCATAGGTCAAGGATCCATACTATTAGAGGGTTCCCTTATTCATGAAAGATTATGAGGGTCCGAATAAGGGGCACAGAAAGCGTGGAATGTGGAGTGATGTCTTGTTCGAACATAATCCAACACTCTCAAAATCACACCACTGTGGTGGAAGCACATTAGATGGAAGCATCAGTTTGATCATGGATCATTCATTCTTTTAGATAGAACCTCTCTGGTGAGGGAGCCGTCGCTTCCCAATGTCATCTTGGGGAATCCCGAACTTGTTCAGGGAAAATTTTTAGTTACATGGTTCCCCACAAGGGTTCAGGCCAGGGGCTGAAAATGAGGAGGAACAAGATGTATGATTCCTAGGGATGGACCCTAGGTAAAATGCCTGGGTGTCTCTACGTATCGCATGAGGATGGGAATCAAGTTGTACGTAGTTCTAGAAGCACAGTTTAATGTCATGTGGGATGATGAAAAGCCTGGATGCACCGGTTCACATCCTGCTAAAACTACTAAGCCCACATGAGTCATGCTGGATGTGGGAGACAAGAAGTAGTGGTGGGAATTTCCCAACATAGGAAGGAACATTTTATGGAGAATGGATGCTCGGTGAATGTCGGCCCAATGATGATAACCCTTCCATGTAGCGCACCTAGATGCACAAATAAGTAAAGTTGAGTATGTCAGAATTGCACATGAACATGAGGAAGTGGAAATGTGTGAATCATGATGCTCAAAATCTGGATCACAATGATGGTGACATGACTATGGAGGGATAACTGTTGACCATGTTCGAAACACAACATCCATATCGCATTATCCAGGAATGGGGATAGACAAATGAGGGTCGATCACTAACCATGTTCAAAAAACGAGACCTGTCGAAAATTTCGTCTGAGAACTTTAAGGATGTTGGCCCGAAATGGTAGGTGAGACGAGGTGGCATAAGAACAGACCATGAAGGGGGTCACTTCAGATGTGGAAGAGGATGAGGATCCAAATATCGAGATCACGAATCTTGGACATGTGACAAGGGGAATGTCCCCATGAAAATTCCACACTTCGGGCTCTTTGTCAAAGCGTATCTGAATACGACAACGAGATGTATTAGATAGAGGGAGTCGAGTCCCTTACCATAGGGAGATCTTATTTTAGGGTCATAGAATTCGGACCATGGATGGTAGGAAATGTGGGAGACACATGGTGGGGTAATTATAAAACCTGATGTGAATGGAAACCTAGGGTTCCAACCACCATGTGTTCCCTGGGTAGATTTTGGGTCAAGAGACCGAAAACGAGAGTTAAAATGGACCCAAGGAATGGTGAACAGATGTTATTATATACCCCATGAGGATGGGGATCAAGATGCACATAGTTCTAAGAGGTGGAATAGTAAGGTACCAGTGCTAGGGATCAAAGGGGCGTGCAGGTGTGACCCTCACACAAAAAAAGCGGTATTTGATGTATCCTGTTTGTCCTTTAGGGTGAGTGGTTTTTCTTGTTTTTTTTGTGAAGTGATAGGATGAGGATAGCATGTACCGATATTTCCACAAGAATCAAACCATATGCAGGCGTTGAAAAATGGTATGGCATGTGACCGATACCAAATATGGTTTCCCCTTGAGTGAGGACATCACGATGTAGTGCCGTTTTTCGTCATGCGGCCAGGATGATAATGTCACAGTTTAGGGTCATGTGATGGGACCGGGCATGCATTTTAATGTCGTGTGGAACAGATGTAGTAGAAATGAGGCTATAGGGGGAATGTGAACGGTGTAATAAAACATACCAAACGTGAATGGGGACATAATCTCATACCACACCGTACACAATTCCGTGAAAGGAACCTCGGGCCAAGGGGCCAAGATAGAGGTAAGAGGGTAAGGGGCAGGAGGAACTAGCTCTCAATCAAGCTGGACCCGAAAAACAGATGTATGGGTGGTCCTATGTATCCCATGAGGATGAGAATCAAGATATACGTAGTTCTTGCAAAGGGGAAATACGAGAAGATCTTAGTTTAAGGTCTTAGAACTCGAAACATAGAGAAGCAAGAAAATCCCAAGTAAAGGAAGACCTTAACCCAATCCCTAAGCCTACCTGAGTTGACATCAGTGTAGGAAACAAGGGCGGATAAAGTATTCTCAATATGTAAAATACAAGCTAAGGGGAACCAGTGAATCCCCGAGTGATTTCCTTATCACGGATTTTTTCCTCCTAACGAGCAGATGTGCACTGAGGAATTGAACCAAGTGTTTTGAAGTTCTACTTGGACATGATGAGGTAGAGAAGGGTGTGAATCATGTAACTGATATTTTGGGCTTAATGGGGCTAGCGTGACAACCGAGGATGACTATCGACCGTGTTCGAAACACATCATCCAAATCATGTTAGCTTGAAATGGGGACAATCAAATGAGCGTCGACCACCGACCATATTCGAAATGCAAGATTTGTATCGATTTGTTGTCTGCGACCCTCGAGGACATTGACCCGTATTGGTAGGAGATCCCTTAAGCCTAGAATCCATGCCATTTGGGGGTCCCTTTGGGTGTGAAAGGTGTTGGAATCCCTAATGAGGGAGAACATGGAGCCTGAAAAATGGGTGGAAGCATGTCCGAGTAGAGTCCGACATTCCAGGCATTAAACCAGAGTACCCTTAGGCACGTTGGTGAATCACAGAAGAGGATCGAGGGGCTCATATTGGGAGTGGCTGATTTGAAAAGATGAGGATATCACAGGAGGATGGAAAACTCTTAGGGGAAATAGGTACATAGCGTGGTTGTTACAAACCCAATGTGAACGAGGATATAATCCCGCACCACACCGTATATCCCTTTCATGGAAGAATATGGATCGAGGGGCCAGGATGGGGCTAGACCCGAAGACGAGATGCTCGGGCGGTCCTACGTATCCCATGAGTATGATAATTATGCCATACGTAGTTCTCGAAGTGCACAAAGGGGTAGGATACCCTAATGAGGGGGGTGTACGGCATAGCGAGTAACCCGATGTAAATGGGGACATAATACCATACCACACCGTACAACCCAAAATAAGAACTAGGGCCGGGGGATCAAAAAGGCCAAGGGGCCTGAGGCTGGGCCTGGGTCGAAAAGGCCCTACCATTTTGCAGTTTAATGTCTTGCGGTGAGGATGAAGAGGGGAGTAAGACGTACCACACAAGGGAGGTGTACGACATGGAAAATAACCCACCGTGGATTAGTAAATAATCCCATACCACACCGCACACTCTAGGTAAGAACTTGGGATGGGGCCCGAGAAGGCCAAGGGGCCTGAGGCTGGGCCTCAGTCAGGAAGGCCTGACCAGTTTGCAGTTTAAGATCATGCAGTGAGGACAGAGTGAAGATTAGGTATCTCACCCGGGGATGTGTATGACACAACAAGTAACCCGACGTGAATGAGGACATAATCCCATACCACACCGTACAATACCATAAGAGAGAACCTGGTCCAGGGGTTGGAAAAGGCCAAGGATCCTGAGGCTGGGCCTCGGATGGGAAGGCCAGACGTCCTCTTGTATGGTTTCCGCCTAATCATAGCTCCTAAGCCCGCATGAGCTGCGCTTGGCATGGGAAAAAAGGAGACGGTCTCGGCTCCCCCTGTCACATGGGGCCTAATAGCTGGCATTTCCCAAAGGGAGTTCATCGCTTGGAGATACAACGGGGAAGAATGAACCACTAAACTCAATGTTTGGGACATATTGGGGTGGTTCCAACATCACAGGATAACTGTTGACCGTGTTCGAAACACAACATCCCTATAGTGACCTAAAATTGGATCAATAAATGATCATCGACTGCTGACCATATTCAAAATGTGGGAATTTTATCGTCTTGTTTCTCAACATCCATGAGGGAATTGGCCCGAAGTGGTAAGAGAGCCCTTAGTCCTATCATCCATTCCATTCGGGATCCCTTCTGGACGGGAATGATTATGGAGTCCCAATCAAAGGAGTGGGTGAATCATGGATGTACCCATCTATGAAAGAGGCGGGTGTCTCAAGGGAGAAGAACGTATGGATGGATAAAGATTAGATCAATGTGAATTGGGGACAAAGTCTGCACCCCACCATATGTCTGGACCCAAGGGGAAGATTCTGGCATTTGGGCTGAGCCAACAGACAAAATGTCCGGGCGTTCCTACATATCCCACGAGGATGGGAATCAAGCTATACATAGTTATTGAAGGCCATGCAGTTTAACATCGTGCGGTGAGGACATGGGAGAATAGAAGAACATGGAGCAGGCACATGGTGTGACCGCTATAATCCTAGCATGAGTGGGGATAAGGAATCCTACACTATATCATTCCAAGATCCTCCGAGAGAACCATACCCAGGGGGGATAGTCAAAGAGAAGAGTTTGGGGGATAGGCTCAAGATGAGGCATCTGATCATTCATACGTATCCCACGAGGATGATAATCAAGCCATAAGTAGTTCTAAAAATGTATTTTAACATCATGCAGGACGATGCACAGTTTAAAGTCTTGTAGGACCGAACAATTTAAGGTCATGCGGAACCGACATGCAGTTTAGGGTCATGAGGGACCATCCAGTTTAAGGTCATGAAGGACCATTAGGCTCAAGCAAAGTATTTCTTGAGGAACTTGGCATTGGTGGGAGGAGTTATACACTCACCATCCATGGATACCAGGGAGTATGATCCATTGGGGTTAACCCTATGGACTATGTAAGGTCTTTCCCATTTGGGATCCAACTTGGGTGGTTTCTTGCCAGGGATCATTGGTGTCCGGAGGGCCAATACCAGGCCGCCTAGAAGAAAATAGCGGAGGTGAACCTTATTGTTTAAGGATCTAGCTATCTTATTCCGATGCCTTTATAGATTGTGTAGGGCACAAAGACTATTCTCATCAAGTGCTTCCAATTCATCCAGATGAATTTAGGCTACCATATCCACCGCCTGCTAGTCATAGACCGCTGTGCATAAGGAAGGCAGCTGGATCTCGATGGGCAGGATGTCCTCAGCTCCACACACAAGGGAATATGAGGTCACCTGGGTGGAATTACGAGTCGTCATCTGATAGGCCCAAAGGGCATTGGGGATCTTGTCTGACCAAATCTTCTTGTTCTGACCAACCATTTTCTGCAGAATGTTAGAGAGGGTTTTGTTGAACGCCTCAATCTGTCCATTCGCTTGCATGTGGTAGCGGGAGGTATGGTTCGAATGGATGTTGTAATTGGCGTACAATTTCTTCAGCTCGGCTACTCGGAAGTTGGTTCCGTTATCGATGAGGACAGTGTGAGGGACTCCAAACCAGTGGATGATATTGTAGCTCACGAATTCAATGACAGAATGAGCCTTGACTTCCTTGATCGGAACTACTTCTTCCCACTTAGAAAAGAAATCTGTGGCATTCAGGATGAACCTACACTGGCGAGATATCGCCAGTGGGTATGGTCCCATGAAATTGAGTCCCCATACCATGAACGGCTAAGAGTACTTGGTGAAGTGGAGAGGTTTTGGCGGCCGATGCAGGAAGTTAGCATGAATACAGCATGCATGTCATCTCTTGGAAAACTCGATGCAATCATGGATCATGGAGGTCCAGAAGTACCCCCGTCTCCGGATATGATGGGACAACTTCATCCCAGCCTGATGGACACCACAGGAACCAGCATGAACCTCCTGCATGACTTGAGAAATCTCAACTCCTTAGATGCAATGGAGGAGAACACCATCAAACCCACGCTTGTAGAGGATCTGGTCAAGACTGAGACCACTTTGGAGGGTAAACTGCAGTGCGCGGTGTCAGATCCACTCATGCTCGACCCGCTCAGCCTAGAGGAAACCATTTTGGAGATACTCGATAAAAGGGGCTCTCCCGTCGGGAGTCGATTCAACCATTGTATCTGAAGAACCTAGGGGTCCTGACGTGGAGGATCCGGCGGTAATATGGCTTACTCGTAGGCCATCATGATCCTCTGGGGTGACGGGGGCGATGACTCTCTGGTGTGCCACATGTATAATCATATCATCCTATTCGGGTTCTATAAGTGATACAGCTAGGTCGGCCATGGCATCATCTCGACCATTCTGAGATCGAGGGACATGAGTAACCTCCGACCGAGTTGGAAACTAGGCCATGAGATGAAGGGTGCATTCCAACAATGGTACGAGCTCTGGATTTCTGACGACATAGTCACCGTTGAGTTTCTTGATGACTAGTTCAGAATCCCCTTCCATGTGTAAATGAGGTACATCAATCTCGAGGGCCCGCTCAAGGCCAGAAATGAGAGCCTAATAATCTGCATCATTGTTGGTGCAACCTTCTGATAACAGGAATGAATACGAAAGAATGTCTTGCACCGGGGTAATAAATACAATACCCAGGCCTACTCTGTTGAGTCTGGGATCATTGAGCCTCCTGCCGGTGGGGCTCTAGGAGGCACCATCAAAGTGCATCTTCCAACATGGGATGACAGGATCTACCGAGAGGATTGCCTCATCGGAAAAATTCAAGTCCAGGGACTGGTCCACAGAGGTCGGATGGGCAGCAAGAAAGTCTGCCAATTCCAATCCCTTGATAGATTTCTGAGGGACAAACCTAATGTCAAACTTCTGGAGGATTACTGCCCATCGTTCTAGATGGACGATTAACATGGGGTGGTTCAGAATGTACTTCAGTGGGTCTACCCAAGACACCATCTGTACCTCATGGTGCTTCAAGTAGTGTCACAATTTATGTACTGCAGATACCAGCGCAAGGTAGCTCTTTTTGATGGGGGAGTATATGGTCTTTGTGTTGAGGAGCATGCAGCTGAGGTAGTAGAGGCTGTTCTCCATCCCCTAATTTTTCTTCTGGGTGAGAAGGGTGTTGAGAGATCGTTCCAGGGTAGTCACGTGCAGGATCAGTGGTTTCTCAGAGACGGGTTGCATCAAGACTAGAGGCTGGAGCAGATACTGCTTGATTTCCTCAAATGCAGTCTGGCACTCTCTGTCCCATTCGTAGGCAAAGCCTTTCTTCATGATCTAGGAAAAAGGGCTTACACTTTTCATCAAGATTCACAATGAATCAGCGTATGTAGGCTAAGTGGCCTTGGAAATCTTGAAGCTCATGAATATTGCTCAGGGGAGGCATCTGGCTGATGGCCTTGATATTCTCTGGGTCGATCTCGATACCCCGGTATCTGACAAAAAATCCAAGGAACTTCCTAGAGGTGACCTCGAAGGCACACTTCAACAGGTTCATATTCAAGTGGCAGGAACGGAGGAAGTCAAACACTTTCTCAAGGTCCTTGAGATGGTCCTGGCGCTGGCAGGACTTGACCACCAGATCGTCCACATATCATTCCACCAATTTCCCAAGGATCAGCTTGAATATGCGGTGCATGGCCCGCTGATAGGTGACACCTACATTCTTCAGGCCGAAGGGCATAACCTGGTAACAGAAAGTACCTTGGGGCACCCTAAAAGTGGTGGACTCTTCATCCTTAGGGTCCATCCAGATCTGATTATATCCAGAGTAACCATCCATGAAGAAGAGGGCCTGAAACCCAGCCGTAGCACCAATCAACAATTCCATCACCGGAAGGGGGAAATCATCCTTCAGACAATGATGGTTGAGATCTCAGAAGTCGATGCAGGCTATGATCTATCCATTATTCTTCCTGAATGGCACAATGTTAGCTAGCCACTTGGGGTACTGGACCTCCTTGACAAAGTTGGATCTGAGGAGCTTTTCAACTTTGACCTCAACCATGGCACCGTGAGAAGGGTGAATATTTCTGGGAGGCTGCTTAGACCCACAATGATTTATCGGGAGACCGAGGTGGTGGATGACTACCTGAGGATCTATTTCTGGAATCTCATCATAACTCCAGGAAAACATGTCACTGTGCTATTTCAAGAAATCTATATACCGCTGCTGCTCCTCAAGGGACATGGCAACATTGATCAATGTGGGTCTCGGATCTACCTCGCTACTAAGGTTCACCTATACCAATTCACCAACCGTGGTGGAAACAACTTCTTCAAAGGCGGGGGAACATCCTCCAGATCTACTTCTTCACTTGCAGATGAGGGATTCCTAGCGGGTGAAGCTTCCTATAGGTCGGAAGAACCCAACGGGAGGCTGGTACCATCTTGGACAGAAATGGAAAAATTATTAGGAGATTCACATGCCACTGAGACCATAGTGATGAAGGCATTCGATCCAATCCCATCTAGAATTCGGCCCAAGGGGTATGCTTGATGATATCAAAGCAATAGTGGTGCGTTGGCTTGAGACGGTTAATCCCAACCCAGAAAAATAGATACGTATGATGTACTGCCGTTTCCATGGGGTAGACATCTCGATATCATACAAGGGTAGGAGGGTCCAGGATCACCTGATCCTAGTTTGTGTAGAGTACGAGGTGATTTTCCACCGTCACTTGGACTTGGGAATTTGAATTCCTCTTGTACCAGAGAAAACAATGAATTTCCCCATGTCGGGGGTCATGGCCTCTAATCGATGGATCGAGAAGACATAGGCGTCATCCAGACTTGCACAAGGGTCAGTTGTGACTGTGGTGGGCTTAACCTCACTTGCCAGAATCTGCTTATCCTTTCTCTTGTAATAGTCAGAGTCTAGGTAACGGGTTTCACTAGAGGTAAAAGGAGTTGAATCACCTTGGAGTACACCTAATAGACCATTTAGGAAGTACTTGAGGCACTGGTGATATGACGAGGGGACCACCACGTGTAGGTGGAGCCATGGTCTTCCCATCATTGCATTGTATGTGGTGTCCTGGGAGACAACCAAAAACTCAGTATTGGAAACTAGGCCACCGAACTGGGTCTTCAAATGGATCTTGCCGATCGGGGTCTGCTCTGTCCTGTCGTATTTCTGGATTCATAAATTGGAAGGAGTCAGGTCATCTTCGGAAAACCTCAGCTTCCGCAGTGTCCGCATCGGGATAAGGTTGATCTCGGAGCCGGTGTCAACGATACAACGATGAACCTCCATGCCATTAAATTGGCCAATGATGTATAATAGGTGGATAGGCCTCTATATGGTAGAGCCTTAATATTCTTCATAGAATGAAATGATGGCCTGGAATTCATCATTCTCAACTATTTCAGCATGAAAGGCTTCTGCAGCTGCTACCTCCGTCTCAAAATGGTGGGGGATTCTTAAAGCCTCAGCAAGGGACTCGCGCATATCTGATGACATGCGAAGGACTTCAAGTATGTAAAGCCTCACTGGGATTCCAAAAATGTGCTTGATGACATCGTACTTCCGTGCCAGGAACAAACTTATACTTATAGGAGGACGCTCTGCGATTGGAGGCATGACAGGCCCTGCCGGCTAGACCGACAGCTGGCTGGTGCTGGGCATGTCCCGCTGTTCACTAGTCGAAGCCTAAAGAGTAGCTACCGGATGAGGATCAGATGAATGAGATCTTCATGTAGCTAGGAGAGACTGGTTGTGGCCTGGACGAGGTAGCTCTGCCAGATCTAGTATCACAAACGGTGGTGGATGTGGTCCTGACGACACCAGATGAAGAGGCTGCGCGTACTGAGCTTTGCGTTGGGCCTACTGTCTAGTCTTAGTGGCATGCACGGCCTGGCTGGAGGTGCCAGCTGATGTGCCCCGGCAACCTATGTGGCCACGGCTCCACCGACGTTGGCGTCGGCTGGGGACGTTGGGTAAGTTCTCCTGGTGTTACCCCTCGTCTAGAGTCATATAGGGATTTACTAACTCGACAGTATTAACCGAAGCGTACCCTTCACTGTCACTTGAAGAGTCATCCACTACTGGGTGGATTTTGGGAGGGATCCCCATCTCGGGGGCATGAAGTCACCGAGAGTGTGGGACGACGATGGCATTGGCGGGGCACGTTACTTTTTCTTGCGCCACCGATGCTTGCTCTTCTGGGAAGAGGCCAGCTGAGATGATGATGCAGAAGTGGTGGCCGCAACTTCTGGAGGCTCTGGCTAATTCAGGTATTCCCAAATGACTCCATGGGTGCGATCAATCATCTCGCGAGCCATCTAGTTGTCTTACTTCTGGGACCCACAGTTAGAAACCTACTGCCACTCACCTTCACTTTCGCTACCACTGTCTGGCGTTACAAAGACACTCGCCACTTGTGTCGTGGCTAGACCCAGCACAACTATGTTGTTATCGACCTGGCCTTGAAGTAAGTATTTGAACACATAGAACTGCTTAAGGGTGTTCCCCATAATCCGATGATAGGGGCAGTAGTTGGGGCGATCAGTGAGATTCGCCTCTTCCGACCTTCTGCACTCAGGCAAGCATACAATCCCCTACTCTAGGGAACTATGAAAGTAACTAGGGACCTGATTCTCATTGAATGTGTAAGTCCAGTTTATTCTTTCCAAAAGGGGGCCCTTGGAGCCTAGCCCTGACGAGGAGCTGGAGGGGCCTGTCGAGGAGGTGGGCCCTGATTGTTCCACCTAGGTGGTGGTGGCTCATTCCGCTGGGGCACTTGCCGATTCTGAGGATGCTGCTGAGCCGGAGGCTACACCTGAGGAAGATGGACTCTATGAGGCTGCGGGGCCGGTGCTACTAGTAGCAACTATAGTTGCTTGGTGGCTTCTATTTGGGCCACCACGGTAGGCTCTGCTCTGGTAGCTCTGCTCACTGGAATTACAGGGGGCAACAGACGTGCCTGGATGGCCTATTGCAGGGCTTCCTCCAGGCACTGGGCCTTATAGGAGAAGTCTCAAAATCCTCCAGGGTAGTTCTGGGTGATTAGAGAAGGAACCAGTTCCATCTTGACGTTCCCTATGCACATTGTTAGTAATTGTTCCTAAGTCAGTGTCATGTCAAGGGAGTATGTAATCCCCTTCTATCGGGCGATAAAGTCCGTGACTCGCTCATCAGTGCTTTTATTTCACTTGAAGAGGTCCGCGATGCTGGTTTTCTGGGTGGTAGAGCTGAACTAGTAGAGGAATTTCTTGTGAAGGTCCTCCTAGCTGGTTACGGATCCGAAAGGGAGCTGGATGTACTAGACGAATATCGGCCCCTCCAACGTCTGAACAAAGAAATGGAGCTTGGTAGCCTCCTGTTGCACTGGAGTCCCTAACATGGGTCCACACCTTGAGTTGAAGTGGGCCAGGAGCTACAGAGGGTCCCCTGTCTCGTTAAAGGGGGAGAAGGTGGGATTCCCGAAACCCGGGGGTGTCGACATATCATCCACCCATGCGAGGTATGGCTTACCATCTGGTGGGATTTCCACTTGTCGCGTTTAAAATTCCTCAAGGCGGGCTATGAGCGCCACCATAGGATCATCTGGTCGGGGGTCCCTATCTTGATGAGGATCCCTAACTATGAGTGTGTTGTCGTGTTCTTCAATATGGTATATAGGCTCAACAGCTTGTGGAGCGGCTGGTGGAGAGACTTGTGGGGCAGTTGGGGGAACCCGGGCTAGATTACTTGGATTGCCACGCCGTTCAGGAGGGTTTGGCAAGATATACCGCGCCCTCTTGCCATGAGCTCCGACTTTAGCCCTGTCCGCAGGAGTAGTATGATCAGGGTTTCCTAGGGGCATCTCGCCAAGGGTAAGTTGTTCCTTCCCTTGTTGTACTGGCCTAGGATAACTGTAGTTGGATCGCTGCTCTGCAGCGCGTTCTTCCAGGAGTTCGTTGACCAACTTATTCTTCTCAGCAAGTTGCTGCGGAACATGGCCTTCTCGGGGTCCTCCTCCATCTTCTACACTAAGGTGGACGGGTCGGAGTGCTTGATAGCTCCAATGTGCTCTTTTCCCTTACTAGCATTCCTGTTGAGTACCAATGCCTTAGTGGGATCAAGGAGACCTAGTAGGTTCCTCTGCTGATGAGTAATCCTCCCGATGGGTCCAACCGTGGTGGCACACCCTCGGGGGGTAATTCTCCATCGTGAAGCTCCAAATCATCCTCCTCATCCACTATATCAGCCATGTTGACCATGACCCATCCTGGGGGCATGTCCTCAATATCGCATAGTGAGTTGGGCTGCCACCTGATAGGACTGAAGAGGAGGGAAACATACTTCCCCCCAGCCACAAATTTGCACGTGGGGGGTAGCCTCCCTGATAATTTTGTGGAGTACCTTGATACTCTGAATGCATTTCTACTGGAGAGCCTCACAATGACCTGGTGACTCGGGGCGTTGGGCCACAGGAAGTGCGTCCAGATTGACTAGATGGCACTGCTCACCGATGTCTTTGAAATGAGTTTGGATCCTTGGATATACCCCGTGCTGATGACGAAGACTGAAATGTTTCGCCCAGAGGGTGTAGCGGAAACACTAAACTTCCTTAGGGGTGAGGGATTTAGATATGTGGAAATTCGGTGCTGCCACGGGCTAGAACTTCTCGAGGAAGTGGTACGCTGCGACGATGTTCCAGAAGCTCCTCGGCTCAAATTCAGGGTCTGGCCCTTCATTACCCCACTCTTCAACTGGGGGTGGCTGAGGAACTGGCAGCGGTACTGAGGTAGACTGCTGGGATGGCAGGTCGGTCGGTGGAGAGTATGGAGAGCGGGCTGACTGGCCACCTATTCTCGGGCTGCCCTCCAAAGAGTGTAGCAACCTGGCCACTACATCGTGATAAGAGGGGCTGACGACCACCGTTCTTGGATCAGGGTCCAGGGCTACTAGTGATAGACTACGATGCTACTCGCTTTCCATTGGTCCTCAGAATATCTCTCCATGATCTCTTGTGGAGGTAGAAAGTGCTTCTGATAACGATGGTGGTGATTGCACGACCGTAACCTATGTGGTCACTAAATTTTTATCCTCTTGGATATACCTACGGAGGGATGTGTAAATCCAATGGACCTCACATTCCAGGAGCATCAGGCTGATGTGCCTCATCCTTTCCTTGTCCCTTGACTCGGATGAGCGAGTGGAGGGTTCCCGAGATGAGTTGTACTCCGCTTCAGAGTCTGAGAAGCGAAATGGTTTGATCTCCGTCTAGGCCTTCCTAGAATTCTTCTTGTGGTAGTGACGACCCACCTTCCTGCCCCTGGGTGGCTCCTCGGGATAGGGCTGATTTCTGAAATGGGGTCCTTTGGTTGCACTGGTGCTGGGGTGGAGAGGGTTTCCACCCGAGAAAGCCGAGGTGTGAGGAGCACTGGGAAAAATGTCCAAGGGTACATGGGGATTACCTACATGGATAACACTAGAGTGGGAAAAATCTCTGCTGGGACCGGCAGGAGCATGGGGAGGACCTCCATGCTTGGTGCAGGTGGAGCAAGGCTGGCCTTCACCCCTCTGGTTTCCAGGGTGAGGAGGAGATTCACCAGCTGCGGAGAGGACGTAGGGAGGATCCCCACATTAGAGAGAGACTAGATCTGAAATGTCCCTGCACCGGTGGTCGAGAGCAGGAGGGGAAACTCCATATCCAGTGTAATGGGCACAGGAGAGACTTTGGTACCGAGTATCACTGCCATGGGGTAGACCTTAATTCTGAATGGGGGTAGCACATGGAGGACCTCCATGTCAAGGCTTGAAGTGGGGACGAACCACACTCTCTGTGGTAGCGGTATAGGGGGGACCTCCGTACGGGGTGGCATCGCTGCGGGTTGGTTCGCAGCGACCACTGCGCATGCCTACAACCAGGAGAGTCGACCCAGCCTGCCCGTGGGGCAGTTGGGGCCTCGATCTTGGTCGGATGTATAAGAATTGCTGCTCAATGTGTGCATGGACCTGATGATATGCGTCGATAGTGGTTCGGGCCATAGTAGCCATCGATGTTGACGCCCCTTGGTGGAAATCCTTCTTAGCTCATGCCCGACGCTGGTGTCAGGTCAGACGAGCCAGGGCTGGTGGTGCAGGTGCATAGCTTACTTGATCCTCCTCCAACAAGACCGGGTGGCAGCACTGACGTGGTCGGGTGGGAGCCCTTTCTGGGAGCCCCTAGATCATGAATCTGACCGGGCTGGGCTGGACATCGCCTACCTCATCAGCGTAAGGTAGGGAGTCGTCAAAGCGCTCCAGGGACAGGCTCCCGAAGCAGTTGTATGTCAGGGTGGAGTGAAATGGCTCCCTGTGCGACTCTCAAGGGCAGCGTTGATGGAAAGATACAGACGCCTCCAGATCCAGAAATGCCATATCTCAGGTTGGTATTATGCCCTCCTCCTCGCAATGACACACAAGGTCGTTAATTACCCTTCATTGGATAACTTCTGGTGGGGAGATGGGGCGTGGGCGCCTCACGATCGTGTACATAGAGGCCATCGCATAAGTGGTGAATCCACCCAGAGCAGATGTGCTGGTGTTGCCCCTGCCCCTACATAGACGGGCGGGCAGTGATCGTGTTCCTAAGGTAGCAACCTGATTTCTGAAAGTAGGGAGATGAATTCGTCAGTGATGAAAAGAAAAAGGAATCGAAGACCAATTCCCCCAGTGCCATCCCATATTCAGTGATCGGTAAGAGGGATCCACGTTGACAACGTCATAGAACGGGATGTCCAAAGTTCTACTACCCCAACTTTTGGTGAGTTTCACAAAAGGCCCACTATTTTCTTGGCGGACCCGGCGCCAGATGTCTGGATCTAGTGACACGTCAATACATTGATGTCTCGAGCGATGCTAATCTCTATATTGTGGATAAGATATTCAAGTTGGGTTCACTATTTTTGTTTCTAAATCTTTCATCGGGGCATGTGCGTCCATCCCATTCGGGGACGGGGGACATGGTTTTTGTTTCCCCACATCCCCTCTTTCCAAAGGCGGGCGACATCCGCTCCTTATTCAGGGATATATGCTCCTTGATCGAAACGGGATGATGGGATGTCAGTTCTTCCTTCCATGGATTCCTCCTCAGAACTCGTCACCTAGTCCGAGTCTCCCTCATATACTTAAGACGTTGTTTGTGAAACTCTTCCTGGCGCCATATCTTCATGAACACCAGTTAATTACGCTGCTTTTGTTAGGACATTCCAAGGGGTCCGGTCCGACCAGCAACCTTCGGTTAGGGGATTTGTCACATGGGACATCACTGGCCTATCTGGACACTGGGGGATTGATGTGTCTATCATCTGTCCCTTATTATAGGTCTTCTCAAGGGTGCGAATGCCCGAGGAATCCCACATCGAAATCAGGGAATCTTATGCCATGGGCATGTATATGAAGTTTTCCTTAGCTTCCCATGTTTAAAACAGGGTATGCCACAAGTTTAACATCCAGCGGAGATGGATCGGGCTGATCAGAACACTGAATAGAGTGGATCAGATGGAGGAACCCCCTTTAGGGAATGCAGATATTGGGGCCAACATGTGGGTGGATTCCCGAATCCTGTTAAACGGAATGGGGAATGGGGTGGCATGATTCCACTGGGATGTGGCGGCCCGGGTAAGAATTAGGATGGATGATGGAAGGTTCTGTGAGGAGGGTGGTGAATGGGATGGAATCGTCATGAGGATGATAATGATTTTGGGATTGAGCCTGAGGAGGCTCCCTACGTATCCCTATAGAAGGGAATCAAAGTTCACGTAGTTTATCTGATGATGTCTTGCCACCGATTGGGGTTTCTAATGGCTTAACACTGGATGAGGTCGCAACGTCTTACCTCTAGATAGGGTTTCAATGGCTTACTACTGAGTAGAGTGACAACAACTTACCGCTGCAGTGACAACAACTTACCGCTGAATGAGGTGGCAATGACTTACCACTGAAAGAGATCCACAGTTTAACATCGTGTGGGACGGGGGTGAACCGATGTGAAGGGGGTCGGAACCACTAGGTTTTGGGATTGAACCTCGTGGAGGATTCCTACATACCCTACCTTGGCAAGGATCAAAGACCACATAGTTCAGAATGGAGAATATAGATTAACTTCATGCGGGACTGGGGAAAACTGACATGAAGGAGGTCGGAGCAACTGGAGTGGTGGGATTGAACCTCATGGATGCTTCCTACATATCCTTCCTTGGAAAGGATCAATGTCCACATAGTTTAGGTGGGAAAGGGGCTATTGAGCGACATGAAGGGGTGTTGAGAAAACTGGGTGTTGGGATTGAACCTCGGGGAGGCTTATTATGTACCTTACCTTGGCAAGGATCAAAGTCACGTAGTTCAGGTAAAAAAGGTGTGGGGATTACACTCTAGGCTACCTGAGGTGTTGGTGAACCAATGTGAATATGGTTGGAATGACCGGGGTGGTGGGATTGAACCTCGTGGAGGCTTCCTACATACCTTACCTTGGAAAGGATCAAAGTCCTTGTAGTTCGGTATGACATGGAACTGAATGGTCAGAACCAATGGGTGTTGGGCTTGAACCTCAGGGAGGCTTCTTACGTACCATGCCTTGGTAGGGATCAAAGTCCACATAGTTCAGGTGGGGCATCGGTGAACTGACATGAATGAGGACCTAGGGTCCAATGGTGGATGGCGGGCTTGAACCTTATAGAGGCTTCCTACGTACTATGCCTTGGCAAGGATCAAAGTCCATGTAGTTCAGGTGGTGAGTGTGGAGCTTACACTCTAGGCTGCCCAGGGTGGATTTCATGGTCGGTGCTCACTCTAAGCCCATGTGAGTCATGTTCAGTGTGAGAAACAAGAGATAGTAGAGACCTGACAATCACATCACAAAAGGTGCGTCCGTGGGAAGTTAAGTGAGGATTACACATGGTTAGCGGCCCAATGAGGAAACATGGGGGCTTATGCATGGTTAGCAGCCCAAAGAGCCGGGAATTACTCTAATATGGAGGATCGATGGTGACAAAGATCAACAGGAGAGGGATTTGGGACCGAAGGAAGGAGGGGCCTAGTGTCCATCCCACCCTTTTCTAGCCCTAGGGACTAAAGAAGAAAGGAGGAGTAGGGATGCTTCCTCCTACAATAAAGTTAGGGGCTTACACCAAGATGGTTGCCCTGTCCCCCACAGATAAGATCCACTCTCCTAAGGAGGATATCATCCCCTGTGGAGACCAGTGGGTGTGGAGAATGTCCAAGGTGGGGGTACCCCACGTGCGAGGCATGAGGCGAGGTCACAATTTAACGTCATGTGTTAAGGATGAGGGTTCTTGGTAGTTTAACGTCCTACAGCTTGGATGAGGTGGGTTTGTTCTGCACCCCTAGGACTTATATAACTCGTACCCTCTACTCCTTAGTGCAGATAGGGGATTGGAAAATCCATGGTCAGGGGGTATCATGGAGTGAACCATCGAGGGGCCCACATTAGTGTGGATATGCAAAGAAGCAATAGCCATTAGCATGCCTATGTAAAGAAGCATGAGGTGATGTAACGCAACGAGAAGTATCGTCCAAGGGACTTTGAAGTCATATCATGAAAACCTGGAGGATCGCACGGGAAAAGGAATTTCCAAGCAGAGGGGTTCATAGGCAGGGGCCTTGTGAAGCTCTGTTGTTCCACATGGCGGAGGGAACTTGCGAATGGGTGTGCTTCGTGAAGTGGGGTGCCTTAGACTAAGCATAGGAAAAAGGTGAATATGGGAGGTGATTCGCGAAGTGGAAAGGCATTCATGGAGCACTGCCTCGTGGTGAAAAGGTGCCTCATGAAGCAAGGTGTCATGAAGCAATCTGCTTCACGAAGTAAAGTGACCCTGCCTTAGTATGTGGATCATGTGTTCATGAAGGGTGTTTCTTGAAGAATAAATGATCCGTGACGACCCGGATCACCTTGGGGATCCCCTTCCTTTGCGAAGGCCCTTAGGCTTTGTGAAAGGATTCCCTCTCAGAAGAGGGGATCAAAACAAGACAAAGTGAAGGCACTTCATGGAGCAGAAGTACCTCGCACAACTCATGGTTTTCAGAGCAGAAGGATGCTTCGCGATTCAGGAGATGGGAAGTAGAAAGGTCGAATTTTCAGTCCTTTGGGCTCAGAGGGACTCCAGTATTTATAGGAAAGAGGCACCATGAAGGGGAGATTACGCGGCACGAAGAGGGGCTTGGTTTCTTTGTGGTGGTATCACAAATGTCAAATGCATTCGTGGAGCGTCCCACCTCCTTACTTCGCGGCGGGCTCGCGAACGTCAAATGCGTTCACGGAGCATCCCGCCTCCTTGCTTAGCGGTGGGCTTGCGAACGTCAAATACATTCTTGGATCGTCCCACCTCCTTACTTCATGGTAGGCTCACGAACGTCAAATGTGTTTGTGGATCGTCCCACCTCCTTGATTCGCGGTAGCTGCAGTGCTAGGGGGACTCCACGAAATGGCTTCGCGATGAATTCAATGATTCCTTCGTTTTGGATTCTTCTCTGTCCAAAATTTTGGTGCCAAAAATAACTAGCAAAGGGTTAGTCCCCAAAATAATATTTCACAATGGATCTAAAAAAGAATCAACAGAATCAACACCATGGATCAAAAAATCCAATGGAACAATGAAATGGTGATACTATAATCAAAGGAAATAAAGAAGAATAAATGATATCTTACTGAGAGAGATTCATCAAAACTACCTTGATGATCCAACACTAAAAAAACAAACCAGGAATGAATGGATTCTCCTAAAATATCTAGAGAAGAGCCCTATGTTGAGAGTAAGGAAGGATATGAAATAATTAAATAAGATTCAGCTGATGATGTTCCCTAGAAACCCTATTTATGACATTTACATGGCGTGTAATCACTTTACACATCGTGTAATACATGAGACTTATATATGCTAAAAAACCCATTGACTTTTTTTATTAAACACCGATCATTTAACATTACATGGAATGTAAAACTTACATAGTGTGTAACCATTCATGCTATGTACTTATCTCATGACCTGATCCTGGAAACCATTACATGTCGTGTACCCATTAAATGTCATGTAAAGTTCCCACTGATAGAAAAAACACAAAATTCATTACAAAACCCCAAAATAACTCGATTGTTCTCATATCTTGTGGAGAACCCCACAAATCCACTAAAACATTTATACCTGGACTCATATTAATTTCAACAACATACATCTACAAACTTTAGGTCATTTTCTTAGTAATTTTTCTCTATCCTCGAGAGTCCCAAGGCACACCCAATTAAAGAGGAATACTATCAAAGAGAAGGTAAATACCTGAAAGTGGGTAACATGATGTTACAATGCATATTACAATTTCACCACACCATGACCCAATTTCTCCTTTATGAAGTGATATTTTATTTTATTGTCCTCTATCCTTGAGTGATTTATGGAATTTGTTATAATATTGAAAACAGATGAATTGTCACAATTTATTCTAATAAGATACTTCACTTCAATTATTATATCTTCAAGTTACTACTTCATCAAAAATAGTTTCATGAATGATTGAGTGGAAACAATATATTATGATTTTATAGGGATCAATGAAACACATCTTGTTTCCTGATAATCCAATAAATTCACAATCTTCTAAGATAGAATACACCACCTAATATTGACTTTATTTTTTCTATTGAAGTATCCCAATCTGTGTATGTATATACCAACAACTCCTCCTCTGATACTGCATAGTATATTAAATTGAAACTCACTGTGCCTATGATATATCAGAGTATTATATTCACTAATAACAAGTGGAATTAATTGGCACTACTTTGGTATATTATAGTTTAAAAAATAAAAAAATAAAAAATACCGTCATGATACTATTAAATAAAATATACTCCCAATGATCTACCTATATTATTTGACATTGATTGTTTTTACATTGTCATCCCATGAAAAATTATTCTAAATGACAAACAATATTATCATTACCTTTTAATTCTCTATTATAAATATTTTTAGAACCAGTTTTTCATATTTGGATTGAGAGATAAATGTATCATGCTATCCTAGAATCACCTACAAGTTAAAGAGAAATGTCAACTCCCAATCATATATAATTAGAACTAACACTCCATGATATTTTCTAATTGATTGAATTATGATTCATTCGAACCACTAAATATTATTTCATTAACAAAGACAATCACCATCATAATTTTATCAATATATTTTTAGATGTAAATATTATGATCAACTCCATTACCTTAGAAACCAATCATCTTCAAATATTGATCTATTCTTGAATCCCATGATATTTGTGCCTGATTTATCACAAAAAGTGTGTTCTTTAGATAGAAAAATTTGTTCCCATCTTCATGGGAAAAAAATATCTGGGTACTTGATGTACACCTATTATTAAAATAATCCATTTTGAGATATTTATTTGAGATCCATCTAGAAAACCTTGAATTACCTTTTCACTATTTTGGCTAAGAAAAGTAAAATTTCTCAAGATTTTCCATAAGATAAAAGTTATGATCTACATCAATACCTTTAATTTCAGAGTATCTATCGCACACCAATCAT
Source organism: Viscum album (assembly GCA_963277665.1). Classification (NCBI taxonomy): domain Eukaryota; kingdom Viridiplantae; phylum Streptophyta; class Magnoliopsida; order Santalales; family Viscaceae; genus Viscum; species Viscum album. Next base: position 2,055,253,311 of record OY728123.1, on the reverse strand, counting down.
TCCATATTTCAAATCACCATGTTGAATTCATTAAGTTTGTTAAAGAACACCCATTTATTCTATCATTATCAAACATGATAATTTTATTAAATAGGAAAGGTATCCCTAAGGATCAAGGGGGTCTAAACAAATGCAACCTGAGAGTGTATCCCCTAACAAGATTAACATCTATTAAGTGCATATGATGTTCTTATTTTATCTACTTGAAACAATATCCCATGTATGATTATTTTCAATATTTTAATTATATTAATTCATCACTTTAATCCAAATATTATTTATGGAATATTTCTTAAAACACTTTGGTTCCACCTAAGATAAGAGTGAATCTTGCTATAGAGACTTCATTCTCTTAATTTTTACTGGTGTTGTATGGACACTAATGATACTATACTCATCAATTTTATCTCTTATCTTTAGTTTATATGAAATTTTTTGATCTAAATTCATTACTCTCATCATTTATGTCTTCTTTATAATAATCTTCAACACCCTATTCCCCCCAGAGCTGCTTAATTCCTCACCACTCCCTTTTGGAATTTTCTACCTATTTTATTATAGAGTCTTCTCAATTTCAACTATATTGATTTCTTGATTTTAAATAATATTTATATGAAATTTATTAAAGTATTCATATAACTTTATATTGTAAGTTTATCCAATAAAAATACTTTAATATCCATGAGACTCAAACTTTCAATGATTCACCTTACTGAGAATAAATCACTTACTGTAAAATATTTTAAAGTATTTCAACATTGGATTCTTTCCACACCACATCTAAAATTGAGTATTATCTTATCTCAAAAAAAATATCTCATAGAAATAAATAATGATTTAATAACTATCACCTTCTAAAATTTCTCTACATGGTCTTTCTCAATAAGAATCATTCTATATATGTTGTTTTTCATCCTATTTTTCCTCTCAACCACATCATTTTATTTAGGATTTCTCATAGTTGAAAATGGTGAATTATCCCATAATTCTCAAGAAAATACTTCACTTGGATATCGGTAAATTATGTGACATTATCAATATATAATTTTATAATCAACCAACTGAAAATCCTTTAATCCTTCATCTAATACTGAGTAATAAACTTAATACCTCATACTTGTGAGTAATGACTGTAAACCATGCCATATTATTATAATTATCAATAAAAACACATTATATATCTTTTTATCTATGTAAATTAATGATATTTTCCCACACACATAAATATTCACTAAATCAAGTTCCATTACTAACTTATAGTCCTTTCATTTATATGTCTTCCGAATGACTTTTCTTTTTTGAAAACAATTTCATGTTTGTGCAGGATCATGTGGAAATTTAGGGATATCATGAGTTATATAATTTTCTACTATATCATTTAAGGACTATTTACTCAATTGGATAGAGTTATTATAACACAATATATTTTATTCTTATTTGGATATAGAGAACATATATTCTTATCCACCAATGAGGAAGAGATTCACCTTTAAACACTTTCCTTTTATTATATATGTACCATCCTTCCTGTTTATGGTAAAGTTATTCTTGGTAAAATTCATAGCATGTCCTAAGTCATAACATTGACTTACACTCAACATGTTGTGATCCAAACCTTCAATGACCATTATATCCTCACACTATACATCCTTAACAAAATTTTTGGCTTTACCTGATCAAATAATTTCCAACCTTTTATTATTTTCAAATCTCACAACACCTTATTTATCATATATAATTTATATGAAAATATCCTTATTTCTAATAATATGGGATGTAAAACCAACATAAATAATCTAAACACCAACATGATTTGATTCTCTTATGGAAATATCTACAACTACTTTATTCTGATATATTTTCTTCTTAATCCATGTTTTTTCTTTACATCCGATGTCAATTTTACATTTTATCTTTTTCAAAATATGACAAGACAACTTTATATATAAAATAAAAAAATCCATTTTTAATTTTAAGTCTACTTGATGATTCCTTGAGTTTCCACATATAATTTCTTTGGGTCTTCATAGGCACATTCCTTTGCATATTCGTTGAGAAATAACTGGACATATATTTATATCCTCCATGCTATAATCAATGACCATAGAGATATTACTTGTAATTTTGAAGTCTAATTGACTGAATTAAATTCTATTTAACCTCCAGTACCTATTTTATAGGGAAAATACATTTTAATAATATCTTACATCTCTACAACAATAACACCTGATTGTGGTGCATTATTTTCTTCCATTACTACGACACCGATGTCCTTATAGATTATTTATGTTTTTTTTTATTTTGTGTCACACCCATATAAAGTTTCAACTTAAGAGTGGGAACTCGATACTTAACATAAAAAAATACTTAAGGTTAAGAACCATATCACCCTTATCACTCTGATGTGTCTATTTTTCTATAGAAAACCCTCTAATTATCTTGTTGGAACTCCATGATTCTCGTTCACTTTTTTTATCCCATTTGATCTAGATCCCTGATGCAATGATAGAAGTCTAGATTCAGTCCTGATATTTAAATTTTTACCATGGAATAAGGATTTATATTTTTATATTTTTGATAATTTTGACATTATATTTATTCTTTTTAGTAAAAATATCGATAACTTATATATTCTATTTGATTTTGATCTTGTACTCGATAAACTTCTTGAAGTCTCCTCGATTTATAGATTTAATATATTAAATATCCACTTTAAAATAAAACTTATCCTCTTCTTTATACTACATATATAATTTCACATCATGAAACAATGCATTTGGTTTATTGTTTTGACTCTGTGAATATCCTTTTCTTCAAGAGTGGCTTTTAATTTTATTTATAGATCAAACATTCCTTCTATTTATCCTTTATCATCATCATTATCTTCACTTGAATGAGAACAATCTACAATAACCACAAGATCATCTTCATTTATGTCTATGTATTAATCCATTTATTTTACTTATTTCTCTTATGAACTATTATCCGCTTATGAAACCGGATCCTTCTATTTAAGAAAATGTGTTTAGTGTTCCTCTTACCTTTTACAATAAATGAATATTTATTCATGGGAACTAATGGAGTAATATTCCCTAAATTCTATTTGTATATAATAGAATAGGGTAATCATATTTATTGATTGGTCCATATATAAAAGGCATTAAAAATGTGATTTAAATTCTATTTCCATCACTTTTGTATGGTACAATAGAAGGAAATTATACTCTACCATCACCAACCACTTTAGGATTATGTTTCCATTGAATGTTTCTTTGATCAGAGGCTTGAGAATATATTTCATCCAATGTAATATGATATCAATGTGATAATTAACTTGAGATTACATTTATAATAATGTATCTTGTGAAAAAATAGATGAAATTATAATGATTAATGACTATAATTCAAGTAGTTATCCCATGTAAGCATTCATTTAATTAAAAATTACATTATATGTGACATAGGAGTGTAGTGGAATTCATTCATGTGATCCAAGATCTTGTACAAGAATTAAGTCATGTGTTATAACACATGAATTAATTCATGCATCACTAAGGATCTTCCTCAGAGTTATATAAATACCACTTTTATGGGATGGAAGTGGTATGCGATGCTCTCTTGAAGCTAGGATTTGTCTCATAGAACCTGAAACTCTCTCTTCTTCTTTCTTAGCATACTAATATTCTAGAACATCATGGAATAAATGGGAATCCCACATACATGACACGTGATTCAGCATCCCATGGATATAAAAGTAGTGAGGGTATGCTATTTGGATACCCTATGGTGACCTAAATAAAAAGATACAATAGATTGAAGATATTTTAGAAGCTATTTTGTGAAAGGTATATATGTACACTATTTATTCATTTCTGTTTATGCATTCATCTTCATTTTTATTGCATAGTTAATATAGGGATGGTATTATATCACTTATTTTGGTTCTATAAATATTTTATAGACCCTAAAAAATCCTAGTAATGGTATTATAGATTCCCATGTTTTTAGATGTAACATCTCAGGTAAATGAAGAATAAGACATATTTCATATTTATTAATATTTGTGAATTAAATATTAATTTTACTTTAAAGGGGTTGCTATGTTCGATAGCGTACCCGATACGCAACAACGAGTTTCTTTGGAATCTTACATTGCACACTAATAATATAATATTACTATTTTAAATGGTAGTTAACTCCTAGATGTTGTATTGGCGGGAATGAATGAAACTAACTACAATACGATTATAATTATTTTTTAAATGTATTTACATTTATCCAATAAAAGTTAGAGGCTTATAATATGAATGAATCTAATTTTAAGCATAATTTACATTAAAAGGTCGATTTCTTGACTTTTAATGACGAACCCTCTTTATATATAGTTTTGGTCACTTTAATACATTCTAATTGACCAAATAAAATCCTTATTTAGAATGGGGACATCCAATTTTACTTTGGGTAAATTTTTGGTATTTTTCTGATAAAGTTCATTTTTTAATGAATAGTGAAGAATATTGTATTTTAATTCAAAAGTGCCTTTTAATCAAATTTATTTATATGGTTAGATTATCTTTTTAGTTGGTTTTAAGGTGAAATTAAAATATATTTTTACAATTTAATCCAATGTTTGTCATTGGAATTAATTTCACTTTGAAATTAGACACAAACAAGTATCAATCATTTGATAGTTATTGTTTCTTAAAAACACGGTATTTGTTTTAACAATGAGAATTAATTTTTAAATTAATTAATGCCACTTATATGTTTTGAATTTGAAAAAATGGACATCAATTTTGAATTCGGAATATCAAATAATTCTTGGGCTGAATTTTTGGTATTTTTCTGAAAAACTTCAATTTTTGATGACTAGTGAAACCACTTAGTGGTAGTTAAAAAAACTGACTTTTTCATTTAAATGAAAATTTACCACTTCTGTGAATTGAATTTTAAAAATCTGACATACATGGTTGTTATCAAGGATTAAAATTTGGTTCATTAAGATGAAAATAATATTTGGTGAATAGTAACTTTTGACTTTTATTTACTGCGGTTAAAGGTAAATAGGGTAATTCAAGGTTAAAAGAATATTATAATAATTCAAAATTACCTTAACACTTTTCCAAACATTATTGGTTGAGTCATTAACGACCATGTTCATCTTTGGGTCGATTTTGGGACCCCATTGATCCACTTGGGAGTGAAAATGACAATTTAGATTAATTAATTTAATGTAAAGGAAAAATTGACATTAACAAAAATCATTTAGTAATTAATTTTTATATGGTGATATATAATTCCTATTTTCTACTATAAATATTAATTTTAAATCTAAAATATTTCCTACATTATATTATTTTTTTTATAATTTTTAGACATTGAATAAATTAAATTATTTATGACACAATAATGATGCAGTATTTACCTCATCAATAAATGATGAAAATAAATAAGATTATAATGATTAAAATATTATCCAAAACATGTCCAATTCTTATTGGATGATTTTATTTCAAATATGAGTCATCTTTTCTTTTACCTTAATGATTTTTGGACCATTATAAACTGAATACCATTATATAATAAAATAATGTTTTCACACTTTCCTAAAGGGCCCCTCTTCTCCCTTATAAAAGGAGACCATTTCTATCCAAATCCTCACACCTCTCAAGCCATTTGGCTCGTCCAAACTCTGCCCAAATAATCTCCCTACATCCCTCTACTCCTCACAAAAGCCTTACTTTAGGCAGAAGGAACTTCAAGGAGTCCTTTTGGTTTAAACCAAAGGAAGTTACCAAATTAAAGGTAACGTTTTCTCTTAAATTGTTTTCTTTTATTTTACTTCTCCAACCATTAATATCTTTTTATTTATTTTCTTTTGTAACAACACCAGTATCCTCAATATACTATGATGTTTTTATGGTAAGGATTCTAACTACACTTACACACACCTCTATCTAATGGGTGAAGAACATAATGTTTCCGTGGATGGAAAACTAACGCCTCACGAGATAATGATTGTTCAATTACATCTTACCGCCTCCCATGAGGGCCATTATGATGGAAATATATTTATATATGATATATATTATGTTTATTATTTCCTTATGCTTCTGTACTTCCCATTTATTTTACACCTTTATGGTTTCCATAGTGGGTAAATACAATAATCTCATTTGAGAAAGCGTGGACTACCGCCCCCTCAAAGTGATGTGATTCGTTAATTCCTTATGTGGGATGTATAAAGGATAAAGTTAATGATATTATATATGATATTATATAGTAATTATAATATACCTATGTATCATTATGTTTTATTTCAATTAAAATAATAAATAGAAATGAAAGTAGCATTCATGCGTACGTACGGCTTACCATCTCCATGAATGGTGCATTTCATTTCTTCCCTTCGAATGTTATGTACTATTATATATACATGAATATACTGGATATATATGATATATATGATATCTCAATGATGAATTTATTCTGTATATAAAGAACTATTGACCACATGGACAACTTGTAAATATAAGGTGTTCATTTTTGACTCAAGTACCAAATATCAACAAAATGAATGTTATTAACTTAAATGATTACATAATATATATAATATGGTAATAAGTGATATAAAAGGAATAATAAACTTGAAAAAGGTTCTTAAGAAAGTAGAAATTAACTTTAGTTTATTATTCAGGATATTAAAGAACGAACGGGTCAATTCGGACACGAGGTAAGGGACTTCGTCTCAATCTCCTTTCATTGAGGCATATTTTGTTTTAATACACGACTTTATTTTATATGCTGTATAAATACCCTTGACTTTTCAAAGGGAACCTTTTTCTAATTTTTTTTTTCTAAACGAAAAAAAGGAATGTTTCTTTTAACGTACACGGTGACAACGACCTTTTCCGCCGCCATGAGTATTATTTGATCTTTGGCTTCCTCAACAAGACGTAATGTTTTTAAAAGAAAATAAATACCTTATACTCTTTTACATATTTTTGGTATTGAAAATGGTATTGAAAATGGATTTTTTATGTCAATATATTTAAGTGATATATTGTGATTGAAATGTGGAAATGTTTTCTTTCCTTTGTATTTGTTGTATGTGTTATGATTTTTGTTGGTACTTGGACATTTGACGGGTGGTTAAATGATAAACCAAATGACAGATGGTGGCGTGAATACCAAGACGAGTGGTTACGTTATAACCTCCAATGCATTGGTTATGGAAGTTGTCCATATGGCTATTCCATTTAGTGATATGTGTGGAAGTCGACCGTATGGTTATTTCATTAAGTATGTTTATGTCTCAAGTTACCTTTATATGTTATGTGTTCTTTATATGGGGTTTATGGTAATCTTTTGGTCACAGAAAGGTAAGTAATGATCTTCTATTCAGTGAAGAGTATTTACTACTTTATAAAGGAGAAAAGTATTACCTATGTTAAAGTATTCATGGTTTACTTTTTGTTTTGAAAAACTAACAGTTTTACTTCTTTGTGTATCCCTTACTGAGCTTTTTATGCTCATCCCAAGTTTTTGAAATGTTTTTCACAGGACATAAAGTGGAATAGGGTCAAGGATGGGATCAAGGAAAATTCATGCTGTATAAAACATGGAACTAGACATGACTCTTTTTTTAAAGAGTTCATGTTTTGTAAAAAAATGGATACTGGGTAGAAGTGTCTACTTTTTAATCTTTTGATATGTAATAGTCATGGAATAAATCTCTAAAAATATATACCTGAAAAGATCCTCAAAGTGAATTATTCATTTAATTCAATATTAAGTAATGTTTATGTACGAGGCCTTATAGTTGTTATCAAAGGCCGGTGTAGATAACTTTAGGAGTTAGGATTTTGTTAAATTAATATCCATAAAGTAATTTATGTTAATATCGAGATCATGTAGCATTTACAGATTACCATGTTTCTTTGCCTAAGATATTTCTGTGTTAAGAATGGTTTTTCGTAGAGGAAACAGAGCAGCTTTTCTGGGACGACATACAGAGGGAAATGGCCTTCCGAATCAGCAACCTGAGATGGTCGAAATCAGAATTGAACAGTTTACTGTAGTGATGGCTCAGTTGAATCAGGTGATAAATGGTGGTTGTGTTCATTGATGATATTTTTCTTTATTCCAAAAGTAAGGAGGAACATGAAAGTCATTTAAGGGTTTTCTTGCAGACCTTAAAGGAAAATAATCTTTATGGGAAATTCAGCAAGTGTGAGTTTTTGTTACAACAAATTACATTCCTTGGTCAGATTGTTTCAAAAAATGGCATAACTGTTGATCCTGCTAAAACGAAAGTTGTTGAAGAATGGCCAAGACCCACAAATATAATCGAGATCCATAGTTTTCTTAGTTTGGAAGGTTATTACTGAAGGTTTGTTGAAAATTTTTCAAGGTTATCTAGTCCAATGACTAAGTTAACTCGAAAAGGTGTTAAGTTTATCTGGATAAAAGAATGTGATGATTGTTTTCAGGAATTGAAAAGAAGATTGGTGAATACTCTAGTTTTAGCACTACCTTCCAGAAATGGTAAGTTTGTTATCTACAGTGATGCTTCGTTGAAGGGACTGGGTTTTGTGCTAATGCAGAATGATCGGGTAATTGCTTATGCTTCACGTCAGTTGAAACCACATGAGGTAAATTACCCTACACATGATTTGGAATTAGCTGTTGTCAGGTTTACTCTAAAAATTTGGAGGCAAAATTTGTATGGAGTGAAGTGTGAAATCTATACTGATCAGAAAAGTTTGAAGTATATATTAACTCAGAAATAATTGAACATGAGACAGAGGAGATGGTTGTAATTAATCAAGGATTATGATTGCACGATCCTTTACCATCCAGGAAAAGAAAATACAGTGTCTGATGCTTTGAGTATAAAAAGTAATTCTTTATTAACCATGTTAATTTTGGAATGAGATCCTTTGGTTTTTAATTTGATGAACTTTGGCATAAAAGTTTTTGTTGCCGGAAATTCTTCTGTTTTGTTTTAGGTGTCAGTGAAATCATCTTTATCAGACAGAATAAAGCAAACGCAGAAAGAAGATAGTGAGTTGCAGAAAAAGGTAGAGTTGGTTCAGAAGGGTAAGTTGCCTGATTTTAACATTGATAATGATTGTGTTTTGAGATTTGGAAAGATATTATGTGTGCCTTGTGATTCACAGTTGAAGAATGAGTTGTTATGTGAAGCTCATAGTTCTCTATTTTCAGTTCATCCTGGCAGTACTAAGATGTACAAAGATCTTCAGGAGTATTAATGGTGGGATGGAATGGAAAGAGATATTGCTGATTTTACTGTGAAGTGTTTGATTTGTCAGCAGGTTAAAGCAGAGCGACAATTACTGAAAGTAATGATTCATCCTCTACCGGTGCCAGAGTGTAAATGAGAAAATATATCCATGGACTTTTTTGTGGGATTACCAATGACATCTCGAGGTAATAATGCAATCTGGGTTATAGTTGACTGATTGACTAAATCTTCTCATTTCCTTCCTATTAGAGATACATTGTCTCTAGATCAACTTTTTCGGTCGTATGTTAAAGAGATAGTCAGGTTTCATGGTGTTCCCGTCTCCATTGTATCTGATCGTGATCCCAAGTTCAATTCTAACTTTTGGAAAGGCCTTTAGAAGTGATTGGGTACTAAGTTAAACTTTAGTACAACTTTTCATCCACAATCAGATGGGCAGTCACAACCAACAATTCAGACCTTGGAGGATATGCTACGTGCTTGCTCAATGGATTATCAGGAAATTTGGGACCAACACCTTTCTTTGGTTGAATTTTCTTATAATAAAAGTTTTCATTCCAGTATACAGATGAATCCATTTGAGGAATTATATGGAAAGCTTTGTCGAACTCTATCTTTTTGGGATGAAGTAGGTGAAAGGAAGCTGATGGGACCATAATTGGTAGAAGAGATATCATAGAAAGTTCAATTGATTCAGAAGCACATGAGAATAGCTCAGAGCAGACAGAAAAGTTATGTAGATAACCAGAGGAAGGATCTTTCATTTGAGGTAGGTGATCATGTCTTTCTCAAAGTTTCTCCATGGAAAAGTGTGATGTGTTTTGGTAAGAAGGGAAAGTTGAGTCTGAGGTTCATTAGACCTTATGAAATTCTAGAGAAAGTTGGATAAGTTGCATATAGAGTGGCTTTACCTCCAAGCTTATCCTAGGTACACAATGTTTTTCATGTTTCGATGTTGAGAAAGTATATGTCAGATCCATCTCATGTTTTGAGCCCAGAGATAGTTCAGTTGGAAGAGAATATCTATTATGAAGAACAACCAGTCCAGATTCTTGACCGTAGAGAGCAAGTGTTGTGGAATAAGGTAATTCACCAGGTAGAGGTTTTTTGAAAAAACCATATGGTTGAAGAGGCAACGTGGGAATCTGAAAATGCTATGAGAGATAAATACCCCACTTATTTTGATAAGTGAATAAAAATTGCGAGGATGCAATTACCAAAAGGGGGGAAGGATGTAACATCCCAGTTAAATGAAGAATAAGACATGTTTCATATTTATTAATATTTGTGAATTAAATATTAATTTTACTTTAAAGGGGTTTCTATGTTCGATAATGTACCCGATAAGCAACAACAGGTTTCTTTGGAATCTTACGTTGCACACTAATAATATAATATTATTATTTTAAATGGTAGTTAACTCCTAGCTGTTGTATTGGTGGGAATGAATGAAAATAACTACAATATGAATATACTTATTTTTTAAATGTGTTTACATTTATCCAGTAAAAGTTAGAGGCTTATAATATGAATGAATCTAATTTTAAGCATAATTTACATTAAAAGGCCGATTTATCACCTTTTCATGGAGAACCCTATTTAAATATAGTTTTGGTCACTTTAATACATTATAATTGACCAAATAAAATCCTTCTTTAGAATGGGGACATCCAATTTTACTTTGGGTAAATTTTTGGTATTTTTCTGATAAAGTTCATTTTTAATGAATAGTGAAAATATTGTATTTTAATTCAAAAGTGCCTTTTAATATAATTTATTTATATGGTTATATTATATTTTTAGTTGGTTTTAGAGTGAAATTAAAATATATTTTTTCCATCTAATCCATTGTTTGTCATTGGAATTAATTTCACTTTGAAATTAGACATAAACAAGTATCAATCTTTTGATAGTTATTGTTTCTTAAAAACACGCTATTTGTTTTAACAACGGGAATTAATTTTTAAATTAATTAATGATACTTCTTTGTTTTGAATTTGTAAAAATGGAAATCAATTTTTAATTCGGAATATCAAATAATTCTTAGGCTGATTTGTTTGTATTTTTCTGAAAAACTTCAATTTTTGATAAATAGTGAAACCACTTAGTGGTAGTTAAAAAAACTGACTTTTTCATTTAAATGAAAATTTACCACTTTTTTGAATTGAATTTCGAAAATACGACATACATGGTTGTTATCAAGGAGTAAAATTTGGTTCATTAAGATGAAAATAATATTTGGTGAATAGAAACTTTTGACTTTTATTTACCGCGGTTAAAGGTAAATAGGGCAATTCAAGGTTAAAAGAATATTATAATAATTCAAAATTACCTTAACACTTGTCCAAACGTTATTGGTTGAGTCATTAACGACTATGGACATCTTTGGGTCGATTTTGGGACCCCATTGATCCATTTGGGAGTGAAAATGACAATTTAGATTAATTAATTTAATGTAAAGGAAAAACTGACATTAACAAAAATAGTTTAGTAATTACTTTTTATATGGTGATATATAAGTCCTATTTTCGACTATAAATATTCATTGTAAAGATAAAAATAATTAATACATTATAGTAGTTTTTTAATAATTTTTAGACATTTAATAAATTAAATTATTTATGACACAATAATGATGCAGTATTTACCTCATTAATAAATGATTAAAATAAATAAGATTATAATGATTAAAATATTATCCAAAACATGTCCAATTTTGATTTGATGATTTTATTTCAAATATGAGTCATCTTATCTTTTACCTTAATGATTTTTGGACCATTAGAAACTAGATACCATTATATAATAAAATAATGTTTTCCCACTTTCCTAAAGAGCCTCTCCTCTCCCTTATAAAAGGACACCATTTATATCCAAATTCTTACACCTCTCAAGCCATTTGGCTCATCCAAAATCTGCCCAAATAATCTCCCTACATCACTCTACTCCTCCTAAAATCCTTAATTTAGGATGAAGGAACTTCAATGAGTCCTTTTGGTTCAAACCAAAGGAATTTACCAAATTAAAGGTAACAGTTTCTCTTAAATTGTTTTCTTTTATTTTACTTTTCCAACCTTTAATATCTTTTTATTTCCTTTCTTTTCTAAAAACACCAGTATACTCAATATACTAGGATGTTTTTATGATAAGTATTTTAACTACACTTACACACACCTCCATCTAATGGGTGAAGAACATAATGTTTCCGTGGATGGAAAACTAACGCCTCATGAGATGATGATTGTTCAATTAGATCTTACCGCCTCTCATGGTGGCCATTATGATTGCACTGTATTTATATATGATATATATTATGTTTATGATTTCTTTATGCTTCTGTACTTCCCATTTATTTCACACCTTTATGGTTTCCATAGTGGGTAAATACGATAATCTCATTTGAGGAAGCGCGGACTACCGCCCCCTCAAAGTGATGTGATTCGTTAATGCCTTATGTGGGATGTATAAAGAATGGAGTTAATGATATTATATATGATATTATACTGGAATTATAATATAACTATGTATCATTATGTTTTATTTCAATTCAAATAAGAAATAGAAATGAAATTAGCGTTCATGCGTACGTACGGCTTACCGTCTCCATGAACGGTGCATTTCATTTCTTACCTCCGAATGTTCTGTAATATTATATATACATGAATATAATAGATATATATGATATATATGATATCTAAATGATTAATTTATTCTGGATATAAAGAACTATTGACCACATAGACAACTTGTAAATATAAGGTGTTCATTTTTGACTCAAGTGCCAAATATCAACAAAATGAACGTTATTAACTTAAAGGATCACATAATATATATAACATGGTAATAAGTGATATAAAAGGAATAATAAACTTGAAAAAGGTTGTTAATAAATTAGAAATTAACTTTAGTTTATTATTCAGGATATTAAAGAACGAACGGGTCAAGTCGGACATGAGGTAAGGGACTTCGTCTCAATGTCCTTTCATTGAGGAATATTTTGTTTTAATACACGACTTTATTTTATACACTGTATAAATACACTTGAATTTTAAAAGGGAATATTTTTCTACAAAGTGTTTTAATAAATGACAAAAAGTAATGTTTCTTTTAACGTACGCTGTGACAATGACCTTTTCCGCCGCTGCAAGTATTATTTGATCTTTGGCTTCCTCAACAAGCCGTAATGTTTTTAAAAGAAAATAAATACCTTATACTCTTTTACGTATTTTTGGTATTGAAAATGATTTTTAAAATGGATTTGTTATGTCAATATATTTAAGTGATATATTGTGATTGAAATGTGGAAGTGTTTTCTTTCCTTTATATTTGTTGTATGTGTTATGATTTTTGTTGGTACTTGGACATTTGATGGGTGGTTATGTGATAAACCAAATGAAGGGTGGTGTTGTGAATACCAGGACGGGTGATTACCTTATAACCTACAATGCATTGGGTATGGAAGTCGGACGTATGGCTATTCTATTTAGGGATATGTGTAGAAGTCGACCGTATGGTTATTCCATTAAGTATGTTTATGTCTCAAGTTACCTTTATATGTTATGTGTTCTTTATATGGGTTTCATGGTAATATTTTGGTTACAAAAAGGTAAGTAATGATCTTCTATTCAGTGAAGAGTATTTACTACTTCATAAAGGTGAAAAGTATTACTTATGTAAAAGTATTCATGGTTTACTTTTTGTTTTGAAAAACTAACAGTTTTACTTCTTTGTGTATCCCTTACTGAGCTTTTTATGCTCATCCCATATTTTTGAAATGTTTTTCACATGAAATAAAGTAGAATAGGGTCAAGGATGGGATCAAGGAAAAGTCATTCCGTATAAAACATGGAACTAGACATGACTCTTTTTTTTCAAGAGTTCATGTTTTGTAAAAAAAAATGGATACTGGTAGAAGTGTCTACTTTGTAATATTTTGATATGTAATAGTCATGGACTAACTCTCTAAACATATAAACCTGAAAAGATCCTCAATGTGAATTATTCATTTAATTCAATATTAAGTAATGTTTAAGGCCAATGCCTTATATTAGATTTGTGAAATCACATATAAAATGAAGAATTGAAAAGACACAGTACTATTTTTATAGGTCTCCACACCGAAGCCATGAAGACACCATGTTATGGAGGATCCCTCATTATAACTAAAATGTCATGTCACCACATCATGGACTAAAAGTTGTTATAGTTTTTAAAGGACCATTAGAATCAAATGAAATTTGTCCAAGATGGCATTAGGCATACCATGGGAAATATGAGGTGATAGTATTGACGAGACAACGTTGAGTCCCACGATTCGATACAAGATATGGTGTTGTGAAAAATTAAAATTTCAGTATTTTGAATTATGAATTGAACATAATTATTTATAAATTGTTTTTATATATACATATATTATTGTAAAAAATATTTTTAAGTATTTATAAATTTACAAAAGTGTTTTATAAAATTAATTAATTATAAAATATTTATAATTAATTAATTAATTTTTTTAAAACATATATTATAAATATTTCATTGAACATATTAATTTCATGTATGGAATATGACTCAAAAAATAAACCATTAAAATAATTAATATATAAAGGGAATAACATGAGATAACATAATGAGATTTAATACTCTTCAAATAAAAAGTATTAGATTCTTTCTAAAGAATAACTTATCAAGACCTCAATCATCTAACCTAGTTGGTCATGCTAAATATGAGTGCCCATATATTATTATGCATAAGGTAATCAAGTATTGTTGTGAACCTAATGATTAAGTTCCAAGATCTTAGATCACGATTTGGATTACAATTAATTGGGAAACCATAACAATTAGGACACAATAAGAATAGTGCTGGGTTTATCCATATGATAGATTGGACAAGGGGTTGTCCACCTAATTATCTAAGAGTCATATGTGCCCAAAATGGTGTAAGTAATGATGAAATATGAATCTTAGGCTACTAATTGATATTATGTGTTCAAAAGGGGTTATCATTTTAGTGGGATCCAATTTAATTATAGTTATTGTTAATGATAATAAAAAATGATACTCATTTGAAAAAATCATATGCTGTAGATAGTTGCATTATTATATTCAAACTTAACATTGAGATTAATCTTATGAAGTAGAATATTAATGTAATAGAATTCTTAGAATGGTAACTTAAGAAAAATCATTAAATTGAAGAAAAATTATTTGTGTTAGAAAAATACTTTCCGAATTAACTGTGTGTTAAAATTGTTCAACAGGTGAATTTATATTATTATGCATCATATATTGATTCACTTGGGGTTTTAGAGGAATAATATGAAAAATAAATTAAGGAATTTTAGTCTTATCTCATATACTCAATGTGATTTAGTATATACATTGACTTAGTGAGACTAGAAGGTATTATTCTAGTTAAATAATTCATCATATTTTAATCTATCAGAATATTCTAGAAAGATGAATTAATTTTAAGTGAATTTTAACTAATTTTCTAAAAACTAGAAAATAAATTACCCAGGAATGTGATTTCTAGGTTTTGGTACCATGTAGATAGTAAAAATAAGTGAAATTTTAAATCAAAACAAGATTTATCTGTTAGAGATTCATTAATATTTCTTCAAGTAACTAAATGAGTCCTTTAAAACCTAAAGGTAAAATTGGGAAGGA
This sequence comes from Viscum album, assembly GCA_963277665.1. Classification (NCBI taxonomy): domain Eukaryota; kingdom Viridiplantae; phylum Streptophyta; class Magnoliopsida; order Santalales; family Viscaceae; genus Viscum; species Viscum album. The sequence goes on along the minus strand of OY728123.1, from coordinate 2,055,237,374 downwards.
GGAGTTATAATTCCATAACTAGGAGTTTTTCATGATACTTGAAGGAGTTTTTGAAATTCCATGGAATCTCTATGTTAGGTATTTGTGTCATAGAAATTGATTCTTTTATTTTAAAGGTTATATGGTATTGAATGTATATTTTACAAGTTTTGTTAATATAAATGAGTTTAAAATCAATAGAATAATTAATGGACCATTCATTTGAATTCAATTGATGAGAAAAAGGGTTTTTATATTAGCTATTTGAATGTAAAGGAATATCAGATGAACATAGTGAGATGATTAATTGTATATACATGGTTTCTAATTCATAAAATTCTATAAAATATTTTTAAAAGGATAAAATGATAAAAATATGTTATCCTGAACTTTTTTATCCATATATTTTTTAAAATAAGAAGGATGATGTTCTTGCACCCATATGTGGAATATTTTTAACAAAGTATTATTTTCATAGGAAAATGTTCAAAACATACAGAATATAATATTTGATATAGAAACCGTAGTTTATTTGTTAAATAATCACAAATTAAGGGAAATAAGATTTATTTACTAAAAGATGGATAAACTATTAGTGTGCATAAAAAAACCTAGAAGGTGTGAACAGATACACAACCTCCTACTAGTGTCCTTTTTTGTTGTCTGCACTTCTATTTGAATAGCTCAAAAATGCTGTCATGTTTGACAGAAAGTCTCACTGTGTACGTGCAGGTGTCCTGGCTATCCACATAGACATACATGCTGTGTCTATTGTAAAAATGGGCACCATGGATAACTGACTTCTGGATCTAAATATACTCATATTGTTGATAGTTTTATATAGACCAAAGAGACCTCTAATGCTTAAGAGCATTCACTAGATTCCTATTATCTATTGATGAGTTAAAGTTAATTTTGATGGAGTTACCTTTAGCATTCTGAGGGACTCAGGTTGTAGAGGTTTATTCCACACCCACCATGGATTTGTAAAAGGCTGATTCCACCACTTTATTGGGTTGGGAATTGAATATGAATTTGAATTGTGGTCCATCATCTATGATATCAAGCTTGATTTCTATCATATCTAGATCTCAATATGGATAAAATTAGATTATAAACTTGATGTGAATTATCTCAATTTAAGGACTATGAATTTTCCATGGAGAATCCTAACTCATTGGTTTAGATTTATTAATTAGTCCAAGAATATCAATTAATAGTTTCACATGTCTACAGGGAAGAGAATCAAGTGGATGATTCACTTTCAAAGAGAGTAATCATGGAAATATGAACTATTTGGTTCTTTAGGAATCCTGAGTACTATGCACTAATGGTGTATGTGTACATGTGGGGATTGGTTCACTCCCTCCTTTGTAAACCCCCTTGCATTTCTTGACCTTGTTCTTATTCTTTTAATTTAATAAGTTTTTTGGTGCTGTCTTGTATGGACCCTAGATCTTCTAGGTAAGGTAACTTTCACTTATAACCTGAAAAGTTTAGGATATTTTAGGGTAATAAAAATTTAAAGAGTTACATTTAGTTACCATGAAAGGTAAATATCACTATTTCTTAAAGTATTATGCCATTCAAAGTGAATGTCACTTTATCTTAAAGGGGTTTAGGATGTTCTGGTAAATAATAATGTATATAGTTACATTATTTTAAGGAAAATGTTTAATGGAATATGGTTCCAAGTATGATCATTCTAAACATATAAATAGTTCTATATAGAAAAAAATAAGTTAACATCATAGCATTTGATATTGTGAAGTTTAGTATTTTTGAATATGTTCAAGGATTTTAATACCAGGAATATGATTCCTAAATATAATCATTATTCAAACTTTCTATCTTCATATATGTTACTCATTAAAGAGTTTAGTGGGAGGGTTTTATCATATGGTCATATATATATATATATATATATATATATGAAAAAAACTACATTTAGACTTAATAAGTTAAAATTTCCCCAAAAAGTGTTGAAAAATTATGAGAGATATAAAATTTTATCTTATATGATATGTTATACCATTTCTTATGTTGGGATTTCTTATGTATCATTAACATAAATTTAAGAATATAAAATGTATCATATGAAATAAAATCTACATTATATAATTCTATAAATTTTTCTATATAAATGTATATATGGATATAAAATTAAGGTAATATAATGATAATAGACCTCTCAAAGCATGGATTTGATTTTATCCCTAACCGAAATTCAATTGGATTTTGTTCCATATATTCAACTTTCTTACTACTTAATTACAAGTTTTATTAATGAATTTTTCTTATCACATCATAATTTTTTCTCTGTATGACATTTTTATATGATAATATCATAAGAATATTTTTCTCACTAAAAGTTCATAGCAGTTACCTACCACGATGAGAACCTAGAGGTTCCATGATAATATATTTGAATATTTTTCTATGGGTAGATGATAATATCATATATGAAATAGATTATATAGTCTATGAGGAGTAGGAGTACCATAAGATATTAAGACACCTTATCATGGTGTTCTCCCATGGTAATCTCCAAGATAAAAGGTTATGAGAACAAACCCATTAATAAAAAATCCATATTTCCATGCGTCATTGGATGTTGCTACCAATTGACGTGTCTATTGATCCTTATATTTTAATACTATCATTAATGGATATCATGAATCACATAATTTGATGCATTGAAAAAAATTATTATGACATATGTCCGTGATGAGGTAGGATATGTTGGGTGCATCACAAGTGATATTTCATTTATGGATAATGAGAGAAAGGTTTTAAACCTTATGCCATTTTATATAAGTTTATATCTAAGGACCTTTTATAGGAATAAATTTTCTTGATTAAATCCATAGCCATGATGTCAGTGGGAGAGCTCATTTTAAAAAAAGTCAAATAAAGAGATATCGAGCATATAGGTTGATGACACAGACATGAATCCTTCTTGATTTGAGATATTGTGACAAAGTTATTATGTTACTTGGTAAGTGTTCATAACAAGTTGGATGTCATTATGATATTAAATTATTTATCTTTGGGTACCTTGGTGTGTTTCTATATGCTAGACTTAGACTTTAGATGGTTATGCCTAATTTCATAAAGATTCATTGAATTTTACACACTAAGTGCATCCATAATCTTGGTTAAATTCAAGTATTGATTTTTATAAGTTATAATAAATAATATTTATTTAGGTTTGGTTAATTAACATAGATTAATCATAAGTTATTCAAAAAAATAGTTGAGTTAAATAATATTAATAAATATTTATTTTCAAGGTTTGATGAATATAATAATTATTATATTATATTTATCGATGAATATACAGTGAAATTTATTTATTAAATAAATATCATTATTCAAGGAATAGTAAATGTCGATGAGGTAAATCCGACCGAACACAATTTTCCAATTGGAAATTGTATAAATCATATTTATTTATATTCTTAAAGTGTTGTGCATGTAAAGAGATTATTATTATTGTTACTGGATATGGGGTTAACTAATAATTATAAAGTAGGAAAATAGTTTGTGTGTAATTTTCCATGACTAAACCATCTATAATAAATATCTAATTATATCACCTTACTTAATCACTATGGTTATGAAAAACTGGATAAAGAGATTTTCTCTTAATAGATAGAGAGTTATCTAGAGATCTAGAACACAAAATCTATTCCTTCTCACTCAATCCATCAAGAGAACATCAAGAGTTCTTACCCCCTTTAAGAAGAATTTTACTATGATCAACTACGAATAATACAATAAATTAGTATTAGTTGTGTTTGTGATTGATGGTTATATGATTATGTTAATAGATTATGGTGCATGTGTGGATAAAAACTATGGGGATTATTTTATTGGATCCTATATCACAATGATGATATGAAGAGATGTATTCAACTGGATCATCAATGAAAGTATAATTAAAAGTTGCGGTAATTCTACATATTCTCACAAATTAATTATAAATTACACATGAAGATCCTCCTCCTCTTCTTATATAATTTTCTTTATTAAAGTAATATATGATTTTCGTTGTACATGACATTATTTTTTATGTATAACAATGATTATCTATAAATTAAAGCTAAAACATGAGTTTTTCATTCCATCCATGGTACTTCAGCTACACCAGAAACCTTTAAGAGGTATGAGAGAAGGTCACATGATTAGTTTTTTGGAGGTGGTTCCCTAGAACTAACTTGTTTTGTTCTTGATTACATGTTTTTTCTTATTATATAAGTTTTATTATCACATTATTATTGTTATTATATTTAATTTTTTTATATTGTGATGTTTTTATATTGTATGTCATGCTGAAAGGTCATAACAGTTCCCCCTTGGATGAGAACCTAGAGGTTCCACGATATTATTCTCAAACCTTGTTTTATGGCTAGATGATATTGTATGATAGGATAAAGAAAATGAAATATATCAGGGGTTAAAGACTCATAATACATTGGTACACCTTATCGTGATGTTTTTCCTTAGTAATATCCATGCTAGGAGGTTATAAGAATAGGACTATCAATAAGAAATCCACATTTCCATGTATCATTAGATGTTCATATCTATGAAAGTGTGTATTGATCTTTATACATTAAGATTATTATTAATGTGTATCATGAATTATGTACTTTGATGTATTGATAAAAACCATGATGACATATGCTCATGGAAAAGTAGGATACATTCAGTGTGTCCTGAGTGGTATAGAATTAATGGATAATATAAGAAAGGATTTACCCCTTTTTTCTCTTAACAAAACTTATTATACTGAGACCTTTGATTAGAATGGAACCAACTAAATAAATCCATATCCATGTTGTTATATGGGCTTGTTCATTTCTATAAAGTCAATGGAAAAGATATAGAGTTTATAGGTTGATGGCACCAACATGCAACCTGATTAATTTGAGATATTGTAATAAATAGATTATATTTCATAGTAAACATTCATAGGAGGTTGGGCATAGTTATAATGTTAACTCCTTTCTATATGGATTCCTTTGAATTTTTCTAGATTCTAACCCTATAGTTTAGGTGGTTATTACTAATACCACTATGAAAGAGTTCTAGAGGGTCACATGTATATGTAATCTCACTTAAATTCTAGTATTTAATTTAGAAAGTTAGAATAAATGATATTTATTCATGTTTGGTTGACCACCATAATTTAATGATAAGTTATTTGAAAGAACAAGTGAGTTATATAATAATAATAAATATTTGTTTTCAAATTTGGTGACTATAATATTTTTTATATTTATCGATGAATAATGTAGTGACATTTATTTATAAAATAAATAGTCCTTATTCAAGGATTTTTAATAAAGACGAGTGAAAGTAAATTGAGTTTAACGGTTCAATTGGAAATTTTATAAATGATATTTATTTATATTCATTATTTATTTCACATTTTATTCAATTAATAATAATATTTATATAATTATTATTAAGCATGGGGTCAATTAAGAATTATGGAATTGGGAAAGGGCTTGTGTGAAATTTTCTCACCGAAAACATCCCAAAATAAATATCTAATTATATATCTTTACTAAAAAAATTTGCGTTAAAAGAAAATAGAGAGATAATCTATCAATCCCTAGAGGGATATCTATAGATCTAGAGTTCTACCCTCCCCTCCTCTATTAATCCAATGAAAGATCAAATGGAGTTATTCTTATATCGAGAAAACTTTTATTATGATCAACCACAAACAAAGATGATTCTATAACACCATTCAGATATTGTGATACATGTGTGGAATACCACTAAATTAATTATTCACTTTGATACCATAGTTCAAAAATGATACGACAAGATCTTGTTGACCATGCCATTAACAAAAGTAGAATTACAAGTTGTGGTAACTCTATATATTCTTATAAATTAATTATAAATTGCATGTGAAGATATTTCACCAATGGGTTGAGCCTTTTAATCAAGTCAAGTAATCTATTATTTTCATTGGACATTACATTTCGATCATGTAAAGAAACAATTACATGTGATTCACAACTAAAAGCTAAGTTGGTCATAATAGAAAAGGATGCTTTCACTGTGCTCAGAACCTACATATTGTATCAGAGAGATCCCATGTTTAATTTTTATTTATTTATTATTTGTTTATTTTTTTCATTCATTTTTGCTTTATTTTAATAAAATTATTAATTTTTATATTTGAAATCATAACCTTTTATATTTATTCATTCTTGATTATATAAATAGTAATCAGTTAATAATTAATAATGAATAAGCATTCAATTCACACCATTAGAAGGATCTAAAGATTCTACCTAGAAGAAACTAGAGTACAAAACATTTACTTCTACTACACACACTGTGTATTTTTTTTCATTCTAATATTATACAAAAAATTTGGATAGATTCAATACAATCAGATCTATGATATGACAAAAGTGGATTAGTTTGTGTATCCATACAAACCGGCACAAGTCGTATATACCTACATGTTGTGAAAGTACCTTAATTCTTCTAATGAGCTTGTACCCAAGTGGTACAGGCTCCTGCATGGCATCCAAAAGACCCAGGATCAAATTTGGGTAGGGGAAAATTTTTGAGTTACTGTAGTAGTGGTGGAACTGTATCAGTGGAGGTACTGTGGTAGGAACTATAGCGGTGGCGGTACTGTAGTAGTACTGTTCACTGGGGGGGTCCTTTGGGCTAAAAAACGGGCTTTCAAGCCTTATATTAAGGCCACATGGCCTTAGGCCTTTGGGATATGTAATGGGTCTCTATCTACCCAAACAAAAATAGGTATTTTCATTAATAATAAATTGAAGCTTCGACCCCATCCTTTTAAAAAAAAGTACCTTAATTATGTATAGTACTTGTTTTCTTGTGGTTGAGAAAACATGGTTCCCTAAAGAGGTGTCTATTAGATACATGACTTGGGGGATGACATGTTGTGAAACTATGAGGTTACATTCCATGTATTCCTAGTGAATTTGATTAAATACAAATATGTACACAACATGAAACATGGCTAGGCATGTGCTGTGGACATGGGTAGAAGACAAGTACATGGTGTGTACTTTTGTACATGTTTTGTAGTCTTCTACTGATAGTGTTTTAAAATTTTCATGGAAGGAATAATTAAATGTATAATTAAATCTATTGATTATATGTTTTCTGTGTCATTATTTTGATAGTACATTTCATTTAATAGGATTAAAAATTATATATTAAATTAATTTCCATGTGAAAATTTTGATGAACACACGAGGTTTCCTCCAAATACACTTGTGTGCTACAATAATTTTAAATGAAATTATTTTTTAAAAACATTATAGATGATGGTGAGTTAAGGATAGTTGGATGGAATTAATATAAATTAAATTAATTAAATAAATAACAAATAAAATTCATTTTTAACAAGATTGAAAATGTATTCTCATTTCTTGATGTATGGAAAATCATGATATTTGAACATACCTTATGTGTTATTGGTTTATTTTAATTTATTATGGTAAAATTATTATTGATGGTATGCGAGTCATCCCCTTATTATGTAAGGTCCCACATGGTATTGTTTTATTTTTTGTAAAACCTCTTTATCCAATCCATTGGATCCCCTCACCTACATATGAGTAAAAGCTTATGTAAGGATGGAGTTCCCAAATGAGTGGAGGTGGTCTGAGTTAAGAAGACAAGGTGAAACCAATCTAGGTGATTCATAGGGGTCAAGGTGGAATACTGTAACATGAAAAAAGATACAATTCAAGGTATTATCCCCTAGGATTGAGTGTTTTTTTATCATGTTCTAGATAAACTAACCAATTGAAAAATCTGATGATCATGACACTTATATTTTATCACTCTCAGTTGTATGGTTAATTATTTATGTTTTTGAATGCTACATGATCACCTAAGAAATGAATTAACAATCATCCAATATGGAAAAAAATATAATCAGATTATGCATAAATATTTTATTAGATATGGTTAATCAATTAATTAAAATCTACTTAATATTAACAAGGCTTGTAGAAGGATAAAATGGGTTTTATTCATAAGGATAGAAATACCTCAATTGAAATATTAATTCATCTTATCCTTTTATTACTTAAGTTAGAATCGACCTCAAAGTTTAAATTACTTGACTAACCCAAGTTGGGGTGCGTTCAATTATTTTGGAAATTTTAGATTGAAGTTTTAAGTTGACTTAAATTAGTTTACAAAAAGGGTTGAATGACCAAGTATGAATTGGTGTAACTATGAGGCAAAGGTTAAGGAAATATTGAAACATGATTTATGGATTGGGGAGTCCAATCAACAGATCAAGGAACTAGGAGTTAATTTAGTTGGAATGTTATGCCTACTTAAAACCCTTCAAATAGCTTTTCAGGCCAAATTATGGGTTCTAATAAGGGAATATAAATACTTTCCACTAAAATATCTAGTAGAAAACATATTAAAAACTTACGGTGAAGAATATTAGGTTACTAAAAATATTGAGAGATTAATAACAATTTAATTTAATTTAATTTTTTTTGTAATCAAACAAAGTACTAGTTATCTTCTCTTAAATTGTAAAAAAGGAAAATTAACAGACATTGAAAATATCACTATGATCCATAATTGATAAGGATAACTATCTAACTGGTGTGAATTTAAAAGAATTTTTTAGGCTGTTGGGCATTATAATACACAATGAATGAAAATTATATGTATTGAAAACGCCACTTCCTGAGTAGCTTTGTAAAGAGGAATGTGAGGAGGAGGTGTCTCTCTATTTGAAGTATGTGGATGATTACCTAGATGTCTAATGTTTTATGTTATCCACCATATACAATGATATTTTAAAGAAATATGAGGATATATATGGGAATAACATAGTTTATCACTTTTGGGATCTTTATAAAGATAATAAAATATCATAGAGATATGATATATCTAATGAAATATTTACATGAAAGCTTGGAGAGTTGGAATTATATGTGGAACAAGTAGTCAAGATTATTGGCCATATTTAGTTCCTTGAAATCTTGGGTTTTAAGATCTCGGATGAGTTTCACACATATCTCATTCTATCCTCACCACCAAAAAAATTATTCATTTTTATTGTGAATTATAATATAAGCAATAGTAATAAGACACTATCATAAATTCTTAATAATATCCACCAATTTGATAAAGACATGGGGTGTGAAAAACTTGATATCTTTATAGTGAATAAGAAGAAGAGGAATAAGTAAAAGGGTCCAAAGACTCATTCTAGGTAAAAGTATCTAGAGAACCATCCCTATAAGAAAAAGAAGATCCAAAAGAAAGGAAAGGAGCAAGATTCTGTATGTTTTTCATGTGGAAAGTAGGGCCACTATAATAGGAATTTCACCCAACCAAAGAAAAAAGGGGTAGCTTTAGGTACATTTGTTTCTAACTGTAATATTTCCATATCTACAAGCATGGTATTAGATACTGCATGTGGTTCTCACATTTGTATCCAAATACAAGAACCAAGTAGATTTTGAAAGATTACCAAAGATGAGGTGGATTTACAAGATACTATTAGAACGAGGCTTGCTACTATATCCATTGAAACTACTATCTCACATTATTGAAATGATTAATTTTTGTTTTCAAGAATTATTATTATGTTTCTAGTGTTACCAAGAACATTATTTCAATTTCTTGTTTAGATATGGATGGATTTTTTTTAGATTTTGAAGTAAGGGTTTATAATTTTGTAAATATAGCATATGTTATGGTATTTCACAACTAAATAATTATTTTTATGTATTAAATTATAAACAATATATATTAGAAATCGATAATTAAACTTTTATGTTTGAATCATATGATACCCATTTTTGGAATCACCTTCTTGGTCACATAAATGATTTTTTTTGAAAAAGATAAATCAGTATGGTTATTTAGACTCTTTTGAGCTAAATCCACTTAAAATATGTCATGATTGTTTATAAGGAAATATGACCAAAATACCATTCAGTGGTAAAGGTAAAAAGGCCTATGATTTTTTTATAATTTGTACATACCAATGTGTGTGGACCTTTTCAAGTTGAAGCTCAAGGTGTATTCTCATACTTTATTCATTTTACTGATGACTCAAGAAGGTATTTTTATATCTACTTGATGGGGTATAAGTATAAATCCTTTGAGAAATTCAAAGAGTTCAAGAAATTGGTTTACAATAATCATGGTAAGAAGATAAAGGAACTTAAATTGGATTGAGGCGGTGAATATATTAACTAATACATTAGCATCATTCTATGGCAGTATGCGATTTTATCTCAACTCACTCTAACCTATACACCACAGTGGAATAGTGTTAGTGAAAGGAGCTATACCTTGTTGGACATGGTAAGTCTAAGGATAATTCATGCAATTATTACATCATCCTTTTATGGATATGCATTATAGGCATCATTATACTTTCTAAATCGAGTACCAATCAAAGAAGCAAATGATATCCCCTTAAAGTTATTGAGTGGAAATAAACCTATTTTCACATGTTTGTGTAAGAAGATATGAAGTATTTGCTAAGGATAGATCAAGAAAAGAACAATAACCCTGAGTAATGGAGTGTATCTTTATAGGTTATCCCAAGGAAATAAGGGTATACTATCTATACAATCCTTTAGATAAGAAAGTAACTATTGTTTGAAAACCCATATTTCTTGAGAGGGATAACAACCTCAAATAGGATAATGTGAGTAAGATTGAATTTGGGGAAGTTGATGCTCAAGATACACAAGAGTTGGTATAAGAACCAATTCTATAGGTCCCTATGGAAGAAGGTGTTTTGGAAACACAAGTTCTTTATATGAGTATAATAGAGGTAGGAGAACAAGAGAGATATGATTTTTAGTCACTGATGATGGTGACTCATTATTGGTTGACAATGATGATAATATCTCCTATAAGGAGGTAATAGAGATCTCAGAGGCTATGAGATGGAAAGAATACATGATTCTAAGATATATTAAATGTATCAAAACCAATTTTGGGTTCTGATCGATCTTCCAGTTGATGTAAAGCCTGTTGGGTGTAAATGGGTATTCAATAGATAGCTAGACATGGAAGGTAATGTAACTAACTATAAATCATGACTAGTGGAAAAAGGGTTTAGAAAAAATTGAATTGAATATGATGAAAAATTTTATATAGTTTCCATGTTTAAATCCACTAGAATCATACCTTCCATAGAAGCTTACCATGACTATGATATTTGTGAAATGGATGTAAAAATTGTTTTACTTAACATGAAACTTCAAGAGGATTTGTAAATGACAAAAACAGAAGGTTTTGTGACTCCATTAAATGAAAAAGTTATGTTAGTTATAAAGATCTATTTTTGAATTAAAGCAAGCATCCGGGTCATTGAACTTTCAATTTTATGAAGCTATAAAGGAATTTGGTTTCATTATGAATGAATGTGAGCCATGTGCTTACAAGTGGTTTATTATGAGTATAAGTTTTTTTTCTAGTAGTGTATGTTGATGACATATTACTAATTGTAAATAAAATACTATCCTTATATGCGGTTAAGGCATGGTTAAGAAAATACTTCTCCACGAAGGAATTAGTTTAAGCATCCTATATTATAGGGATCTAAATCATGCATGATAGATCCAAGAGGATACTTGGACTAAGTTAAGGTAAAAATATTTAATAGATACTAAATATGTTCAGTATGAAATGATACAAGAGAGGATTGGTTCTATTTTTACATGGTATACATCTTTCTAGGAAAAAATTTCCTCAGAAACAAGAGGAAATAGATAGAATGAGTAAGATCACAAACACTTATTCTATCGGATCCATCATGTATTCCTTGTTATGTTTGTGGATTTAAATTTCCTATGCTTTTATAATTATAGGAAGATATCAAGAAGATCCAGGTGAACAACATTTGACTAATGTTAAGGCTATCCTTATGTATCTGAGGCATACTAAGGATATAATCTTGATTTATAGGAGATATTAAGAACTATTCATCAGGGGTTATACATATGATAGTTTTTAGAAAAATTATAACGACCAAAAATCATAGTCTGTATATGTGTTTTTTCTCAACAGAGGATATACGAGCTAGAAGAGTTAAAAGAAACCAATTATTGCTAACTATACAGTAGAGTTTGACTATAATGTAGCTTCCGATGCATTTAAGGAAATAGCTTGGATTCGAAACTTTTTCCGAATAGATTGACGTGTTACCTAGTATTAAAGATCCTATCATAATTTACTATGATAACATTTCAATAGTGACTCTTTCCAAGGATCCAATGTCATGCCAAAGGAGGAAACATGTAATTTTGATGTTTTATCTCTTGAGGGATTTTCTCAATGATGTGAAATTCTAGTGAGTAGAGTATCAATGGAGGGAAATGTGATAGAACACATAATTAAGGATTTATCTCAATAGAATCATGAGTATCATGTGAGTGCTGGTGGACTAAAAGTTGTTGTCAGTTTTATCTTGTATAAGAAAGAGCCTGTCAGAGTTGGTTCCATAGAGAAAACTTATTTATTACTTGATAAATTTTCTTTTCTTATTAAATATGTTTTATTATCACATAATGATTTATATTATATATAATATTTTTATGTGATAATTTACTTAGAATGTATGTTATGTTGAAAGGTTATAACAATTCCCTGCTATGATGAGAACCAAATGGTGCCAATAAATTATTATTAAACCTTTTCATATGATTGGATTATAATGTCTAATGGGAAACAAAAAATATAGGATATCAGGGTTAGAAGACACATAATAAATTGAGACACCTTGTCATGGAATTCTCCCTTGGTAATCTCTTATATAGGTGGTTATGAGAACATGCTTGTCAATTGGAAATGCACATTTCCATGTTTCATTGGAAGTTCATATCTATAGATGTGTGTATTGATCCTTATAATTTTTTATTATTGTTAATGAATATCATGAATCATGTACTTTAATGTATTAATGAAAACTATGATGAAATATGTTCATTGTGAAGTAGGGTATATTGGGTGAATCATGAGTGATATAACACTAATGGGTAATGAGAGAAAGGATTTATCCCTTTATTATTCTGAAGAAATTTTATATCTTAGGCCCTTTTATGGGAATGAAAGTGCCTAAATAAATCCATGGCCTTTGTTTTTGATAGATGTGTTCATTTTCGAAAATTCAAAGAAAGAGACATTGAGCATGTAGGCTTTTGACACCATTATGAAACCGAATTAATTTGAGATATTGTGATAAAGATATTATATTACATAGTAAACATTTATAAGAGTCTGGACATGGTTGCGATGTCAAATTCTATCTCTATGGATTCCTAGGCATGATACTACACACTAACATTATTCTTTTGTAGTTCATGAATAATTCCACTAAGAAAGTGTCATATAGGATCACACACTAAGTGTATTAGTAATATCATTTAAATTTTAGTATTGAATTTAATATGTAAAAATAAATTAAATTTCTTGAGGTTTGGATGATCGCTATATTTAATAACAAGTTATTCAAAAGAATAATTAAGTTAAATAATAATAATAATTATTTGTTTTATGAGTTTAGTGAATATAATATTTATTATATTTATTGATGAATAATGAAGGGAAATTTATTTCTTAAATAAATAGTCATTATTCAAGGATTAGTAAGTGTGGATGAGGGAAAGAATATTGAGTTTTATGGTCTAATTGGAAAATTGTATAAATGATATTTATTTATATTACTTATTCAATGTGCATATAAATCATGTAATAATAATAATAATAATATTATTATTATTATTGGACATGAGGTCAATAATTAAATATGGAATTAGGAAAGGTCTTATGTGTGATTTTCAAACCCTAAACCTTCCAAAATAAATATCTAATTATATCTATTTAATAAAACATAATTGGTGTGTACAATAGATAGAGAAAGACTCTATAAAGTATTAGATAGAGATCAACAGATCTGGAGTGATCTAATTTCCTCCTCTCTCAAGCCAACAAGAGATCATCAAGAGTTCTTCCTCTCCTGAGAAGAATTATATTATGATCAACCTTGAACAATGAAAGTGATCAGGATCAGCTATGTTAGTACCCAGTGGTTCTAAGACATAATTTAGAGATTGTGGTGCATGTGTGGATAAACTTTAGAGGAATTATATACTTTGATCCTAAAGTATAATGATGACATGACAAGTTCATGTTAACCTGATCATCAATGAAAGTGGAGTTACAAGTTGCACTAATTATATATATGTTTATAAATTAATTATAAATTTAATTATAAATTTAATGTGAAGATCCTTCTCCCATGCTTCTGACATTTTAATCTAGTCAAGCAATCTATTATTTTCATTAAACATGAAAATTTTATCATGTAAAGAAATGATTACAAAATATTCATGACTAAAAATTGAGATATAAATACCTGTAAAGGATGATTTTGCTATGCGTGGGAACTATATAATTTATAATTATTTATTTTTCATTTATTATTCTCATGTTTTTTTGATCTGTTTTACTTTGTATTGATTCTTTATTAATATTTTAAAATATTCATCTCTTCCATTTATTCTTTTTCACTAACGTAACTAGAAAAGGGTTAAGATTAAAATGAAGAAACATCTAAAAACACCATTTATAGGTCCCAAGGGCTCTACCAAGATAACCCCAGAGAACATGGAATGTAATTACTATATACATGCCATGTATGAGTGTTTCTTTTCCATATATCATGACAGATTTGGATAGATTTGATGAAATCAGATATAATATTTGATAAAAATTGATTAGCATGTAGATCCAAACAGACTGGTACATGACTTGAAGAACTATATGCTGTGTTACCATTGTACATGACGTGTATTCCTTGTTTTATCATAGCCAAGAACAAGGGGTGTCTGAATGTTCTGTGTATCAGATACACGACATGGAAACTGATGTTCTATAAAACTCCGATGCCACACACTATGTAATATGGACAACACACAACATTCCTTAAACCTGTTCTCGGCAAGAAACATGCCCATTCTCAAGGAGTGTGTAACATACATGGGAATAAGATAGTATATTCTATATAAAATAGTACATGCCATGTAGTATGGTATAGAAAATATACTTAATTTAGAATGGGGAGAAAATTTAAATATATGATTAAATCTATTTACAGGTGTTTCGTGTGCCATTAATTTGACAGTACACTTCATGTCATAGGATTAATAATTATATATTGAATTAATTTCCATCTTAAATTAGAATTTGATAAGACTATGTAATTTGGATGAGTATATGCCATTTCTTCAATGTACACTTGTATTATTGATTAATTTGAAATGAAATTATTATTTTTAACATAATAGATGATGGTGAGTTAATTATACTTGGATGGAATTAATATAAATTGAATTACAAGGGTTAATTCAGGGCATGATATCTTAATTAATAAATGAATTCAAACAATTGATAAGTAGATTAAAAATGTATGTTCTTTTATTGTTATATGGATGATTATGAGATTATACTAGCCTAGTGTATGTGATTTTATTCTTTTTAATTTAGTATGATTAAATTAAAATTGATGGCATGTGTGTTATCCCCTTTTTACAATGGAAGGGCCCGTGTTCTTGTGATTTCATTTATAGAAACCCATTTTATCCAATATATTAGATCACCTCACCTGCAAGTGAGTAAAATATTATGAAATGATGGAGATCTGAGGAAAATCCAATCGAGACAATACGAAGGAGCCAAGTTAGACTATTGAAACATGAACCGAAACACGATTCAAGGTGGTTTCCCCTGAGGCCGAGAGTTAGTTTATCATCCACTAGATAAACTAACCATTAGAGAATCTCATGATCATGCCACTTATATTTTATTTCTATTAGTTTCATGCTTAATTATTTATATTTTTGGGTGCTGCATGATCACTTAATAAATAAATTAACAACCTTACAAGACGGAATAAAATATCTCTAGATTATATGTTTTTTTTATAAAAAATTGTTAATCACTTAAGTAAAATCCAATTAATATTAACAAGTCATGTGATAAGATAAAATGAGTTTTTACAGATAAAGATAGAAATCCCTCAACTAAAGTATTAAGTCGACATAGTCTTCCACCACTTAAGTTAAAATCAACCCCATAGTTGAAAGTTCATGACAAACTAAAGTTGGGGTACTTTCAATTATCATGAAACTTTTAGCTTAATGTTTTAAGTTGAATTAACTTATTTACATCAAGGGTTTTCTACCACTACTACATAAAAAACCATTTACAACTCCAAACTTTATCAACGCTAGAACAAAACACTGATAAAGGGTACCATTTATTAGTGCTAGAAGTACTGATAAATAGTACCCTTTATTAGCGTTTTTTTGGCACTGATAAAGGGTAGCCTTTATCAGCCCTTTTTTAGCACTGATAAAGGGAAACCTTTATCAACAGTTTATTTTTAGCATTGATAAAGGGTAGCCTTTATCAACTCTTTTTTAGCACTCATAAAGGTCCCAAATAAAATGAAATAATTAAAAAAATACAAAATTTTTATCAATTAAATATTTATTGATAAAAATGAATATAATGAATATATATATTATTAATATTAATAAATAGTATATATTAAGTATATAGATATGTAAAATAAATAAAATAAAATAATTAAACAAATAAAAATAAAAAATGAGTAAATTAAGAAAAATATTAAACATTTTATTAATTAAATAATTATTCATAAAAATAAATAAAGTTAATATACATATATATAGATTATAAATATTAATAAATAGAATATATTAAATATAGATATATAAAACAAATAAATTTTAATAATTAAACAAAAAATAAAAAATGAATAAATTGTAATAATTAAACATAAAAATTAAAAATGAATAAACTAAAAAATTATTAAAGAAATTATTAATGAAGAAATTATTAATAAAAATGAATAATTTTAATATATATATATTAATTATAAATAGTAATAAATAATATATATTAAATATAAATATATAGAAGATGAATAAAATGTAATAATTAAAAACATATTAATGTCTTATTCATTTTTAGTCTTGTTTTATTTTTCAATTAAACAAATATCAATCATGTGTTAAATTGATTTCACATACATATACATAATTAATACATTTCTATATACAACACACACACAAAAATATTTACATAATTAATGAAATCTTATATAGAAACATATACACCTAATATTTATGTAATTTATTTAAATTTTAGTATATTTTAGAATTTCATTATCACATGATCCATTTAATATATTTTGTTTTTAATCAATCAATTTTAT
Source organism: Viscum album (assembly GCA_963277665.1). Lineage (NCBI taxonomy): Eukaryota > Viridiplantae > Streptophyta > Magnoliopsida > Santalales > Viscaceae > Viscum > Viscum album. The sequence continues at coordinate 2,055,220,078 of OY728123.1, read as the reverse complement.
TTATTTAGTTTTAATATTATTGTAGTTAGGTATTATTTATTCATTTTTAATAATAATATTATTATTATTATTTTTGAATTTAATCATTTTCTATAATTTATTTATATATATTTATTTACTATGTTTTAGTATTTTCAATATATATACATCTTTACTTAATTATATATCCATGTTTCTTTAATAATTTACATTTAATTAATAAAACTTATCCATTTTTTTAATATTTTTAAAGGGCACTCATTTTTAATTTTTCAATTTCACTGATTTTTAAAATGCATGTATTTATGATTATATATTCATTAATAATGTTAAATATATATTTTTGAATAAATATTTAAAAATAAATATATTTATAAATGCGTATTTACTATATTTATAAATTTATATATTTAAAATTATTATAAATAGATAAATAGTATTTTAAAAAAAAGTATTTGTATAATTATAAATAAATATTTATGCATATTTCAGTAATTATAAAATTATAATAAATTTATTTAAATAATGAATATAATATATTTTTATTTTTACTTATAATATATATATATATATATATATATGTAATTATATGAATATATATAATTATATAAATAAATAATTATATATTTAAATAATTATAAAATTATGATAAGTATTGAATATATTTACTATATTTATATTTATATATATATATATATATTTATCACACACATATATTTATCATTATATAAATATTGATAATGATGTAAATATATTTATAATAGTAAATAGATTTAAATAATGAATATATTTACTATATTTATTTTTATAAATATTAATTAAAGATATATATAATTATATAAATATATATAATGATATTAATATATTTATAAGTATATTTATAAATGTATATTTACTATGTTTATAAAATTATATCTTTATAATTATAAATAAAAAATATAATTTAAAAAAAAATAATTTACGTAATTATAAATAAATAATTATATATTTAAATAACTATAAAATTATAATAAATAAGTAAATAAATAAATAAATATATAAATATATTTAAACTTTTTTATTATTTTTAATTATAATCACAAATCCTTTATCAGTGCTAAAGTTTTAGTGATGATAAAGGATCCTTTTATTATCCCTTCATTAGTGCTGATAAAGATGCCTTTTATTAGTGCCTATCAATTTAGCACTGATAAATGGGATCTTTATGAGTTCTTTTTTTACAAGCGTTGATAAAAGTGTCCCTGATCTATTTAAAAGAACCCTAATTGTGACTGATTCAGTCATGATTCTTAAGTAGTCACAGAACTCCCATGCCACCAACGCTCCTCCTCTATGTTCTCTTGGACGAATCAAGACTAGGATCCAATGTATTTTATTTTCTCCTTTTCCTCTCTAATTTATTTCCTCTTTGGGGTTTTAAGTTTTCAATTTTATACTATTCTCAAACATGAAAAACCCTACTTCTCTTCTCTTATGGAGAAATAAGTACATCGACTAATTACTAACTTTGAATCATCGATGATCGGTTGCATCCAGTTTTTGTGCTCTTGTAAGGCCTATGATGAGAGCCAAAAAATTTGTTTTATCATTTTTGATTTGTATCTATTGTTTCAAGTTCCAATGCAAGTTTCAAATGGGGTTGAAACTGAACTTTTTTTCTCCATTCCACATAGCATTGGAACTGCTATGTAGGATTTGTTTACCTAGTGTTTGAATCCCTCTCTTTCCATACTCTCTTATCACATAATTCAATTTGACTGACTGAAAAAATGTATAAAAATTATAATCTAATTATAATTCTTTATATATGATATATATGATATATATTTTATATATTTTAACTCTATTAATGGAAAATGGAAATGTTCTGTGTGCTTTAAATATTACAGGCCACAATGATTTGTATTTCACATGTTTCTTACTTTTTTCAAAATAATGCTACATTGATGGGTATATTTATTTATATAAATTTGTTAATATTATATTCATTTCAATTTAATTTAATTTTTAATGGATATTTGGTCCAAACAATATTGATTTCCACCTTCTATTATTTGATTTTATGTTATTTTCTAACTTTTCTTGTTTTTATTAAAGTGATAAAAAATAAACACTTATGTTTAGAGAATTATATTTTTGAAATGTAATATGTTATAACAAATAATTAAAATTTCATTTAGGTTATTTTTGAATATGAGTGGGTTTAGAGTATACATGGGATAAACATATTTTTTAAAAATAATTAGTGCCTGGTTTTATTTTGTTTCTAAAAAAATTGTCTTTAGTTTTTTTGTTCTAATAAGATATAACAAATAATTTATCATTAAATATATAAATTATTTTATTATTTCCTTTAAGGATAAATTTATCTATATTAATTTCAAAATAATTAGATCATGTAGGATATATTAGAGTTTATAATGTATGTATTTTAGAGTATTTTTTAAAAATATAGAATTTATTGTTTATTAACCATTGAAATATCATATTCATGATTTACTAGTTAAATAAATCCATTGATAAGGGTTTTATATTTGTTTTGAACATAATAAATGATAGTGAATGGTTTTAATTATGTTATATTTTAGAAAACTAGGGTTATATATAATCTTTATCAATTATTATGTATTACACATGCTATAATATAAATATTTAAGTGATTATCACATTTTATTATTCGATTAAGGAGTTTTATATTTACGATACCAAATTAGTTATAGTTTTTATATATTTATTTGATATTTTATTCCTATATGAAAGGCTTCATAATATATATAGGTTTAAAGGATAAATATATTCATTAAATTATTATATTGTAATAAAAAAAATATATATTTTAACAATATTTATATTGTAAAATGAACCAATACACATTTATAAATAATTTATTTCTAGACATTAGAATTTTAGGAAGTGGAAGAATTTTGCGACTTTTATTTAGTAAGTCTTTATTTTTATCTTTGTATAATTTTTTTACTGATTGTTTAACTAATTTTTTTTGTTTACTTGTCTAATAATTTGTTCTATAGAGTAATTTTTTGATTCAAATGTTAACCTATTATTATTGAAATGAATTGAATTTCAATGAGAAACCATCGTATAAACTTATATTATTATTACTATAATTCATAGGTATGGAATAGAGTCAATACATTTGATTATCATGGCATCATGGTTAGTACTCAATGACTTGACTTCATGTATATTTTTAGTGTTACTACTTTTAACATATTCTTAAATATATGAATTGTTGTATATTTTAGGGGCCTTGTTAGTATTTACTTGTTTATTTTTATACTCACACCCTAAACACGAACCTAAATGGATATATAGATCTTATATTTGAGATATAGGTGAGGGAAAAGGACTAGTAACATAGATTTGAGTTAGTTCAACTCAGTGGAGATAAGTTAACATTCACATCATAGTGTCAGGGGACTTTTATAATTTTGAGATGAGATTTGAAATTTTAAATTAATAAGTGGAAATTTAAAATGTTTAAAGGAGGAAACTATCATCCTCACCAGCTTTATCTCCAAAATAGTTATTATTTAATTTTTTATCTTGAGACTCATCCCCCATATCATCTATGTTTCTTGAACTACTTTGAGGAGTAGTCATCCAAAATGATCACGTGTACCCAGTATGGGATGACTATTACTCAAATTGGTTCAAGAAACATAGGTTCATGTTCAGAAGAAATGGAGGATGAGTCTCAAGAAACAAAATTTAATAATAAATATTTGGGAGATGAAGGTTAAGAGGATAATAGTTGGCTATAACTTTCAACTTTGGATTAATTCAAAAGATAACACCTACTATAGTGGAGTAATTATTTTCTTAAATTCAATTACCTATTTCCTTCAAAATGGATTCATGCTAATCATTTGACAAAAGAGTATGAATTTAGGGTTAATGAGTTCATTATTTTTGTAATAGATAATTCATATAACCCTTCTCAAATATTTTTTCTGTGTTTATATTATTGTTATTCAAGAAAAATTAAATGTTTGACTACTCATGAAGATAATGTCTTCTACACATGATAATGTTACCAATACTATGGAAGATCAAATTGTTAATAACGAAACTGAAGAATTATTAGGGGATAAAAAACATTCTTATGAAAACAAAAATAAGGCCACAACATCATAGTGTTGAATAAAATTATCAAGGAAATAAATTAGGGTATAAAATTCGAGGTTGTTTAGAATATACATGGCCAACCTATTGACGCTAAAAATCTATTATCAATTAGTTATGTTTGAGTAAAAATAAGGATTAATTTACTAATTGATATTTATTCATGGCACTACATCCAACCTGTAACAAAGGAAACCATTTGGAAAGACATATTAGTAGTTTTACAATATACTTTCTATATTTTACAGAAAAATTATATAATGAAACATTGATTTAATTTTAATTATTCCTTGGAGAGTTCAATTATTTTAGAATATTTCTGTAAGAAATTTTCGTTAATGACCACTAGAAAATCACATAGAGGCTTTCAAACTCTTCTTACTAAGTTACATATTAGGTATACTGAGGGGAATGTAAATCCCCATCCACCAGATATTTATAAATACATTATAAAGTAATAAACATGAACTAATTTCATCAATCATCGTAATGGGAAATCATTTTAGGTGCATTGCAGTTGATAATATACTATTTGAAATTATTTGTTTTATTCAACTTCATTCCAAATTTTTAATTTAAGAAAAAAAGAGTGATGAAAATAAATAATGTGAATCAAAACCAATGTACCCCTATCAAAACTAATGGATGGGGTACACTTTACTAGAGAAGAAATTAGTATGTATTTTAAATAAACAATAAAAGTTTCATGTGATATGAAACAACATATTTTATATTATTTATATTCATATTGATGAATCAAAATCCTAAGACACTTCCATATCATTTCATCTGATATGGAACGAGACTCGTGTAAATAAGAAAAATAAACTAGTGGATGAAAACACAAAAACAATATAGGAAACATGTGTAAGTGTGAAATAACAATAATTCATTATGATTTATAATAGTATTACATAAAAATATATATTTATGTTCACATTTTTTATACGATTTAGATGTATGAATCTATAGTGACCATACTAGAAAAAAAAATAGTTTCAATAGATTTGAAGTGGTCAGAAAAATATGGTCAGGTTAGAGTATTATGTTTTTGAGTGTATCCTAGAACACATTTTGAGAAGATAAAACCACATGAAGATACATATAATATGGTGAAACAATTAGAGATTAAAATATAATCACAGCAAGATATTATTGTTTGGTCTGTTTTGGAAGACCAATGCATGGTAAAGGATCAAAATGAACCAGTGGTAAAACAAATATCCACACATGAACAAAATGACCACTAGATTCGAGGCTAGTCATTACTCCCAACCACATACCTTACTAGAGCTAATCAATTTTTTTTTCTAGTAATATTTCTACTAAATGTGAATTAAAAAACTTTTGATAACTTTATATTATTAAAATTTTATAGGGTACATTTGCATGCAATTTGAATCTAGAAAAACCCACACACTGCCTTGTTGTGAGGGGTACGATGTATAATATAACAGATGAGAAGAAACACTATAAAGACATCCCAGAAGGTCACATGAGAGTGGGGGTTAAGGTAGCTCAAGAGATGACTGTTGATTTTCCTATTCCACTTGATGATTTAGATATTACAATGGTTAATGATGCTATTGGATCTTTCATAGGAGGGCCGCCTAATATTTTAAAGAAATAAGAGGTATGAATTTACCAACTTTTTTCATATGGAAAACCTATAAAAATTTTAAAAAAAAGTTCTTAATTGAGTTATGATATTATTTATTGATAAAGTGTTGGTTAAATATAAGGTTGTATTAAGATAATATAGTGAATCAACCAGGAAATCAAAATGACCTTCTAAGAGTACCTTCTCCCCGCTAGCTTCAGAGCAACATTTTTTATAATTAAAACTTTTTGCATAGACCACATTTAAAGATGAAAATAAATCTTACATTCCATATGAAAAATAAATATATAGAACATTCATGATATAGGTAATTGGTCTCAAGACTATAAATTAGATTCCCAAACATGAATGACTAGGTTTCTTAGTTTTTAATACATACATAATCTACATTTTCATAATACTTCTATCCAAATAGTGAGATAATATTTCTATTAAAGTTAATAACTATTAATATTTATAAAGGAATTTATATAACTACTATATAAAGTTAAAATTGTGAGAATCATGATTTAGATTCATTAATCCTTGTATCATTTCTACGAAAAAACTTACTTTGGATAATAAAGAAATTAGGAATAAAAGAGATGAAGTACTTGAAGAGTTTGATTAAATAATATCAGGCAACAAACTCTTTTTTATCCCTACAATGCATAAGTAAAACTCTATAATCTAATCACATAAAATACTTTTTTTTTCTAATTTTTTCATTACTTATTTGTTTTTTAGGTGGCATTGGATGAAAATGATTGTAAATATGGATACACCAAATATTTATTTTTTTGGATATAATGAATGGATATAAAAAAACAACCATGAATGATGTGTATTGTGAATTTTTAATTCAATTAAATCAATATTTTGTAGATAAAATTTGAATTATATGTTTTAGTCTGTGTTTTAACAAGAATTTGTTATGATAGAGAGGTCACTCAATATAGGCTAAATCATGGCATGAATTCAGTGTATGAATAGATAAAGCCAATAAATTACTATAAATTAATATATATTGAGGTATATATAGAAATATTTAAGTATCAAAACATATTTCAAAATAATTTACATTTTTTTAAAGTTTCTATAGTGTCTGAAGAAAGATAATGACAACTAATGTGGATATCATGTTTGAAAATTTATAAGAGAGATCATAAAGCATAAAAGGGTTATCACCCCCCAACATGTATTTTTTGAAGGTAATTAAAAATTCATTAAATATATTTCTAAATAATTTGTTTGGATTTATTTTATTGGTACTATCAAGATTTTAGACAACCTTTATACTCAAAATAAGAAGTAAATTTGTTTAGAGATGAATGTGAAGCTTATATGTTATAATTTTTATCAACAAGAAATTTAGGTTATTACCAGCTATGTTCGTGATCTACTATGATCTATGTTCTTAGAAATATATTTTGGGAGTGAAGAATTAGTGTCAAAGTGATTATATATTATTTTTTGTTTGTTTATCAAGGAGAAGTATAATGAAGTAAATTTTTTTTTATAAGTAATGACCCAAAAACAATAAAATTTCTGGGAAATGGTGGAGGTGAAGGTGGATTTGAAGTTAAAAATTGAGGAGAAGGAAGAGTAAGTGACTGAGGTGGAGGAGGAGATGGAGCACTAGCTTGAAAATAATAAAATTGTTGGGAAATGGAGTAGAATTAGGATCATAACAAGGTTATGTTTGAGATTTTTTTTAAAAGTGTGCATACCATTTTTAACATAATATAAGAGCCATTGTGAAAGTGTTTTAATTGGATTATTGAATTTTTTTCTATTACCTGTTTAGGTGATTTTATACATGAATTTAAGTGGAGGATTTTTTTCAGAAATAAAACAAACACCAATTATTTTTCCTAACTGATTATCATAGGATATAATTTATTTTATCACATTCTATGTACTAACAAATATTATTGAAGTTTGAAAGAAACCCACCCCCAAGAAAAAAAATTAAGAATAACAAAAATACAGATATAATTTCTTTCCCATGACTTCTCTACACTTAAAGAAAGAGTATTTGTAGTGGATCCAATAGTCACCTGAGAGTCATAACACACCAATCCAATCATAAAATAGGTATATAATCCAACTAAAATGTTTGAATAAATATGAAATTAATCAACCTCAAAATTCATCATGTGTATGAGATAACTATTGGGGGACAACTGACATTAAGAGATTGGGGCCATCGAGGAGGGTTGGTATCAAAGGAAACATGACATAAAATGAAAAGGAAACACCTTATGAAGAATTACCCAAAAATTAAAAATCCTCTTAAAATTAAATTATAAAGCAATGAAAATGTAAACAATTACCCATTTAAAAAATAAGCTAGTTTCTTGATCTAAAACCTCTAAATAAATAAATAAATACAAAATCTCATCAACCGAATCATGAATTTATATAAATGTACAATATAGTGGTTTCACTTTGGTGGGTGATGGAATTATTTGGTCTATTTGATCATCAATTAGATTCATGATATAATATCACGAATTCTTTTGAAATCTATACAAGTAAAATTCATTATGCAAGTGCACATTAATTACGTAAAATGATCCACATTGATAAGATCATTAATAAAAATATCATCATGTGTCTCAATAAAAATACATGAGAATAGGGATATTCCCATTTTGATGAAAAATTAATTGTGATGTTATGTTAGAATTTATCATCACCTAGGATATTGAGAAGGATATACTAATGTATATAACAATCCAAGAATACTTAATGGATTTACTAGATTTTACTGTCATTTAGATACTATAAAGGGATATAATGATGTTTAATACTGTCAAAAAGGGATAAAACATTTTTAATAGATTTTAGCATCTTATTAAAATACATAACAGGTCACACAAAAAACTTTCCATAAAATAATGTAAATGGTTTATAATGGAGGTTGTGCTCTCTATGATGGTGAAAGCGTAAGATATATATTATTTTGTTCCATAAAAAATCATATGTAAATATTTATTTTAGTCCAATAAATGAACACTAAAAGGTATAAACTAATGGTTAATGTTTTATAAGAATAAATGACTTCATAAATAAGGACTATTCACTCCTGTAGTATGATCATGCACTTAATAAGGATGATTCCCTCATGATGATGATATTTTACTTTTATTCTCCAATTCTTTCACCATTCTGGGGTACCAAACTGCAATATTGTTAGATGAACTAGAGTTTTGAATGAAAAGTATGATAGAAATACATGGTGGAAGAAACCATACCTCAAAGTAATACACGGTGTACTATGTATGACTCATATTGTATGTTTTCAGTTTAAAATTGTCATTTTATTAATGTATTATTTCATATTTATGTTTAATTTATTTATTTATAGTATTACTAACATAATAATTTTTTAATTATTTATGTGGCTTATTTTTCTTGAGTTGGGGTGGTTTGTTCAAAGCTACTCGTGCTCATGATAGAATAGACTTTGAGGCTCCAACTGAGATAAAAACAATAAGGAAATGGGTCAACAATGTATTCAACCGTCATAAAAAGGTGAAAACCTAATAATTATTTAGTTAATTTTGAAAACATTTTATCTACTAGTTTTAGTTAATTTATTTATTATTTTTATCAAATATTCTTTTGCACATATCTTTTGGGAAGTCATATTTTTTTCCTTTAACAATCTGCAACAAGAAAGAAAAGAGAGAACATAGTGCTTTTAGATGATGTGTTTTAGGTGTCATGGGGTTTCATATTCCATCCAAATATAAAATTGATTTATTTTTTGGCTTAGTGTATATGGTTTAAAGAAAAAATAACATCACATACTCAATCACCCGCACCTCAATCTGATTCACGGTGTGACCGATATGACTCAAATAATATGTTTTTAATTTATAATTTACATTTTAGTTTAAAACATACATCACATAATCAAAACTAATAAAAGGAAATAAATTTTTTTTATACTTTATTAAAATAATAACTAAGTCATTTGTGACATGTTGGAATCAACCAAACCTCAATCTGATACATGATGTTCTTGGTATGACTTAAAGTGTCTGTTATCACTTTAAAATTGACATTTAAGTTCACAAAACATCACTCACTAAAAATAGAACAAATTTACTTGAATTTTAATGATAATTTAGAAACAAAATTCATAAGTCATTTGTGACATTTATGAATAAATCTCATGTCAAACCAACACATGATGTGACAAGTATGACTCAAAGTGCATGTTTCCAGTTTAAAATGACATTTTATTAAAAAATAAAAGTGGCCTAATAAAAACCATGAAAAAACATTCAAATTGTTTTTATAATTTAGGAAAATGATCCATAATTCATTTGAGACATGTATTAATCACTCACACCTCAATATGATACACAATGTGACCGATATGACACCAAGTGTGTCTTTTTATTTAAAATTGAAATTAATTTTAGTAAAAAATAAAAATAACATACTCAAAACCAATCAAACACATTCATATTATTTTAATACTTTAAGAAAATAATCCATGATACATTTTTTATATGTAATAATTATCCCCACCCCAATCCAATACATGATGTGCCGGGTATGACTTAAAGTGGTTGTTATCAATTTAAAATTGACATTTTAGTTCAAAAAGTATCACTCGCTAAAAACTGAGAAAACTTGCTTGAATTGTATTTATAATTTTTGAAAATTATTAATAATTAAATTGTGACATATGAGAATATGTCTCACATAAAACCTATACATTATGTGACCGATATGGCTCAAAGTGCATGTTTCTAGTTTAAAATGAAATTTTAGTAAAAAAACAAGTGGCATACCCAAAACATATAAAACACATTAGTATTGTTTTTATACTTTAGGAAAATGGTTTATAAGTCATTTGTGACATTTAGGAATCATCATAAACTCAATCAGAGACACAGTGTGACTGTTTTGTCTCCAAGTGTGTCTTTTTATTTAAAGTTTACATTAATTTTAGTAAAAACAACTACTGACATACTCAAAACTAAGAAAAATCATTTTTATTGTTTTTATGCTTTTATAAAACAACTAATAAGTCATTTTTACATGTAATAATAATAAAAAACTCAATCCAATTCATGAATTTTCTAGTAGGACTCATAGTGCCCGTTATCAATTTAAAATTAACATTTTAGTTCAAAAAGTGTCACTCACTAAAAACTGAGCAAACATACTGATAATATATTGATAATTTAGAAATATTATTCATAATTCATTTTTATGTGTTGTAATTTTTTTCATGTTAAACTCATATATTATGTGACCAATATAACTCTATGTGTGTGTTTCCTGTTTAAAATGAAAATTTAGTAAAAAAAAACGTGGCATAATAAAAATAGGAAACACATTCAGATTGTTTTTATACTTAATTAAAATTATCCATTATTCGTATAAGACATTTAAGAATCATCTACACCTCAATCAGATGCATGGTGTGACCGATATGACTCAAAGTGTCTATTGTCAATTTAAAATTGACATTTTAGTTCGAAAAGTGTCACTTATTAAGAACCAAGACTACTTGATCATATTGTCTTGATAATTTTGGAAAAAAAATTACAAATTAATTTGTGACATATAGGAATCATTCTCATATAAAACCCACACATTATTTGATAATTTTAACTGAAAGTGCGTGTTTCCAGTTTAAAATGATATTTTAGTAAAAAACACCAGCTGCATACTGAAAAACAAGAAAATGAATTCAATTTTTTTTGATAATTTAGAAAAATAATCCATAAGTCATTTTGAATATTTAGTAATCATATAAACATCAATCTAACACATGGTGTGACCGGTACGACTCCAAACACGTCTTTTTATTTAAAATGGACATTAATTTTAGTAAAAAAGACCACTAACATACTCAAAACTAAGAAAACACATTTGGATTGTTTTGATACATTAGGATAATGAAGAATAAGTAATTTTATATATATAGGAATTATTATCACCTCAACAAAATACTTAATGTACCCAGTATGACTCAAAGTGCCCATTATCAATTTAGAATTGATATTTTTATTCAAAGTGTCACTTACAAATAACTAAGAAAATAGTCATATTGTATTGATAATTTAGAAAAATAATTTATAATTTATTTTTGACATGAAGGAATCAGTCTAAAATTAAACCCACACACGATGTGACCGATATGACTCAAAGTGCATGTTTGGAGTTTAAAATGTTATTTTAGTAAAAAATACAAGTTGTATACCCAATACTAAGAAAATACATTTGAATTATTTTGATAATTTAAGAAAAATGATCCATATGTAATTTGGGACATGTAGGAATTAGTGGAACCTCAATATGATAGATGGTGTGACTGGTATGACTCCATGTGCGCCTTTTTATTTAAAATTGACATTAATTTTAGTAAAAAAGAAAAATAACATATTCAAAAATTGAGAAAATTCATTCATATTGTTTTTATACTTTGGGAAAACAATCCATAAGTCATTTATGACATGTATAAATCAGCCTCACCTCAATCCGATACATGATTTGTACAGTATGACTCAAAGTGTCTACTATTAATTTAAAATTGATATTTTAGTTCAAAAAGTGTCACTCACTGAACACCAAAAAACACACTTAGATTGTCTTGATAATTTTGGAAAATTATTCATAATTCATTTTTGATGTGTAAGAATCAGTATCATGTCAAACCCACAGATGATGTGATCGGTATGACTCAAATTGCATGTTTCCAATTTAAAATTATATTTTAGTAAACAACACAAGTGACTTACTCAAAACTAAGGAAACACATTCAGATTGTTTTGATACCTTAAGAAAACAATCCATAATTCATTTTGGATGTGTAGGAATTTGCCTCACCTTAATCTGATACATGTTGTAATCGATATGACTCCAAGTGAATCTTTTCAATGTGTAAGTGTTATTTTAGTTTAAATTGCGCATCACATTGCCTAAACTGATAAAATGAGACTAGATTGTTTTCTCATAACTTTATCTACTATTAATTAATCAATTTTTTTTATCATTTTTATCATATATTTATTTATTTAACTTTCACAGTGATAATTCTTGAATATGAACAATAAATTTCGTGACATGTAAGAATCAACTACAATGCAATAAGATACACAATGTTCCTGGAATGACTCAAAGATATGTTTAAAATTAAAAATTTCAATTCAATTCATTTATTTATATTATTACAAACATAAGAATTGTTTTCTTATATAGGTACATTATTTTTCTTGAGTAGGGGTGATTTTTTGTTTTATACAGGTTCATTCCATTTCTCTATAATAGTGTTTTTCTTGTATTTATGTTATAAATTTTATTTCATTTATTTTCTATAATTATATTTTAATGTTCTAATTTCGTGTGCTGTAGTGTGTTGCTATAGAACACTATAGTGAACCCTTTTATCATCACTATTAAATGCGATGATAAAGGAAGCATTTATTAGCACATCTAAAATGGTTGATAAAGGGTCCCTTTACCAATGCATTTTGTAGCATTGATAAAGGATTTATTTATCAGTGCTTATATAAGTGATAATAAAGGGTCCCTTTTTCAATGTTAAAGAATAGTGATGAAAAATGGTGCCTTTTATCAGGTCTTCTAAAAGTGATGATAAAGGGGTGATTTATCATCATTAACAAAAGACCCATTTATCAGTGCTTTTATAGCCTTGATAAAATCCTAGGACTTTTAACCACACTACGGTAGTCATAGCTTTTTTGATGTTGATAAAGGCCTATTATATCACTATTAAAGGCCTATTTTATAGTAGTGTTCCTAAGATGAACTTAGTGTAACTAAGTGTCAATGTTTGAGAAAATCTTTATTTAGGATTCTAGGACCAGAGATTCCATTAAATGGATCATGTAACTATGAGTTAATGCATATGGAAAGTAACACCTACTTAAAATATTTCAAATAACATGTCAATACCATGTCTAGGTTAAGATAAGGGGAATATGGATCATTTCCACTAGAATATCTAAGAAAAGTGATATTCCATAACTAATGGTGAGGGATATTAGGTTTCAATAAAATACTTTAATATTAATGAAATTTAATTAAATTTAAATTTATTAATTTTTTTGTAATCAAAGTAAAGTACTAATCATCAGCTCTTAAATTAATTAAAATGAAATTAAAATGACTTCAACAATATCACTCTGATCAATACTAGAGATGGATGAAATTCACACTAGTGTTAATTTATTGGAATGTTATAGACACTTATTCATTATAATATAACATGAATAAAAATTATATATATTGGAAACCCCTATTCCCAAGTCACTTACCAAAGAGGAAAGTGAGGAAGAAGTTTCTATCTACCTAAATCATGCATAAAATTTATAGTATATCCAATGTTTAAATTTCTCATCCATGTCTAGTGATATTCTAAAGAAATATGAGGATATGGATGCATATAATATCATTTCTCACCATTGGGATATCTATAAATATATGGTGATATTAGAGGTAAATGGGATCTCCAATGCACTATTCACATGCAAGCTTAGAGAGCCAGCGCTAGCTGGGCCACATATAGTCAAGAAGATTGGATACATTGAATACATGAACATCTTACAGTTTAAGATCCCTGATGAGATTCAAATGGATATCATTATATCCTTACTACCTAAAAAATTATCTAGTTTTATTATGATTTATAACATGAGAAATATCGAGAATATAGTTTCAGAACATCTTACTTTTATTCCCCAAGTTGATAAAGGAATGAGGCATAAAAAAAGCACTGTCCTTATAGTAATTATAAAGAGGTAGAACAAATAAAAAGTGCCAAAGAAAAACTCCAAATCTAAGGCTCAACAGCATCATCCTCCTAATAAAAAAAATTTATAGATGAAAGAAAATGAATAATATGCGATGTGTTTTTCATGTGGAAAGATTGGACACTAGAAGAGGAATTGAACCCAGTGAAATAAGTAAGGAGAAGCTTCAGTTGCATTCATTATCAAGTGTAATATTTCCGTATAAACTGTTGTACCTCTCGTATCCCCTCGTGGTTTAATTTTCATGATCACAATCACTTTCATGTTTATCTAATTGTGTTTTAAGTGTTTTTGTTTTATAGGCAAAACATTGCCAAGGAAATGGGCCATGAAGCACATCAAGTGGACTGAATTTCAGTCCACCGGCCAACCGGTGTGATAGCACCGGCCAACCGGTGGACCTGGAAGAGGCATTGCCCACTGCCAGGTTCCACCAGTCAGCCGGTGGCTCTGTCACTGGCCAGCCGGTGGCACCCAGATGAATAGTGGTGGCTACTGCCTCACCACCGGCCAGCCGGTGGCTCTGGCACCGGTCAGCCGGTGCTGCCTGGACAGAAGGCCTTCTCAACATCCAAGGCACCGGCCAGCCGTTGGCCTTGCACCGGCCAGCCGGTAGCCCAGTCAAACTAGCCGTTGGATTTGACCAGTCAACCCTCTTTTGGCCTCCAACGGCTCCGAGGCCCTTTACAACGGCTCCGAAAACTTCCCAAGGGTTCCATGCCTATAAATAAAGGCCAAGGAAGCCCCGGACACCAACCAGATCATATACAAAGCCACCGTACACATTTTTCATCTTTTGGCGTACCTCCGGCGGACTTCCTTCAAGGAACCCCAAGTGCTCCATCCAATTCCACATCCAAGGAGCTCCATCAAAGAAGCTTGGAAGCGGCCTTCAACATCTCCAATCAATCAAAGGCGCCCAAGGCTTCTCCCATTACGGTTTTTATTGTTTTATTTATTTTGAGCTTTAAATTTGGGTTTGTGCCTACTAACCCCAAACTCTTTCTTCATCCCTCTTTCTTTTGGGTTTCACATCACCATTAAGGTGTGAAGAGGTTTCTTCAAGCCTTTCCTTTTAAAAGGCTTGTGTCATAGGTGAGCTAGCCTTCACCCGTTAAAAAGGCTAGTGGGTTCTTACTCAACCATTAAAAGTAAGTGGGTTCTTGATCAACCAATAAAAGCAAGCTGTAATAGGTCCTAGTGCTACCTCAAAGCCTAGTGGGTTTCTTGCTAAAACCATTGAAAAGCAAGCGGTAGGAATCTCTCAACGGTTGAGTTGGGAGCGGAGACGTAGGCCAGGTTTTGGCCGAACTCCGTTAACAATTTCTTGTGTGATTGCCTCTTTTATTTTCCGCTGCACATACTTTGATTTCACTTTGATTTTTATTTTTTAATCATTTTTTAAAAGGCAATTCACCCCCCCCCTCTTTCCATCCTTCCCATTTTTCTCCGCCTAACAATTGGTATCAGAGGGATAATTTGAATAATTCCCTAACCGGTTTCAAATTAAAGATCCTTTTTGATGGCTTCTACCGCTTCTTCTTCTCCAACCCTCGAAGGTCATTCTTTGGATCGTGCTCCATTATTTGATGGAGCTGATTATACTTTTTGGAATACCCGCATGTCAAATTTTCTTAAAAGCATTAGCTATCCTATTTTTAGAATTGTTATGCATGGTTTTACACTCTCTTCTCCCGATGAGTCTAAATGGACCCCCGCCGACATTACAAATTTCGAGCTTGATAGAAAAGCCATGAATGCTCTTCATTGTGGCTTAGACCATAATATATTTAATTGTATTTCTTCTTGCACTACCTCTTATGAT
Organism: Viscum album; assembly: GCA_963277665.1. Classification (NCBI taxonomy): domain Eukaryota; kingdom Viridiplantae; phylum Streptophyta; class Magnoliopsida; order Santalales; family Viscaceae; genus Viscum; species Viscum album. Next base: position 2,055,203,724 of record OY728123.1, on the reverse strand, counting down.
ATTTGGAAATATTTAGAGCTAACCCATGAAGGTACTAGCAAGGCTCCAAAGCAAGAACCCGCTCAAGAGCAAGAACTCGACGAAAAATTCAAACCCGCTTTCCCACTTCACAAGAAAAGGGCCAAGAAAAAGAAGAAGGCTTCAAAGGCATCTTGGAGTGATAGCTCCTCCTTCTCCTCCTTCTCCTCGAGCGACCAAGGTAAAAAATGCCTAATGGCAAATCATGAGGTATCATCTTCCGACTCTTCTTCCTCGTCTTCTAGTTCTTCAAATTCTTTTAATAATTTATCTTATGAGGAACTCCATCATGTTAGAGATCAACTTGAAAATGGTTTTCATGAACTCTCTTCAAAATTTGTTGCTTTAAAAAAGAATTTCAAAAAGCTTTCCTCCGAAAAAGACCAACGTCTCAAAGATAAGGAGGAACTCTCCCTTAAAATCCAAAATTTTCCCAATGTTGATTCTTTGGAATCAACCATTAAAGACCTAAGGGAATCTTTAGCCAAGTTCACCCAAGGTGAACAAAATTTGTCCAAACTCTTAGGTTCTCAACGAGTATCTAGAACCACCAATGGACTTGGCTACACCAATATAGCTTCCTCCTCCCATGCACCCACCATTTTTATAAGGGGGAGCTCTAGTTATAAATTTTGTAATTATTGTAAGAAACCCGGGCACCTCATTTATGAGTGTGATTGAAAAAATGCCCGGTACGGTAGGCCAAAGACTATTTTCTTTTCCGATGATTTTTATAGGAGAAGACCCGCCATGAAACAAATTTGGATTGAAAAATCCCTTTTGGCGAGTCTCTCCGGGCCAAAAATAGTTTCCTTTCCCTGGTGATTCATTGTTTTTATTTAGGGGGAGAACTTTCTAAATTGTTTTCAAACCTTGTCTCAAAACTCTCAATTTCAAAAATTTCCTTTGGTTTCAAATTTCAAATTTCAATTGGTTTTTGATTCAAAACTTTCAATTCAAACTGTTATTTAAATTTTCATTTCAAATTTTTCAACTCTTGGTATCGAATTTTTATTTCCAAAATTTCAATTGATTTTCAAATCTCAAATCTTGTTTTTCAAATCTCTTTTCCCTCAATCAAGTTTTATGCCCCATTATATTTTGATAATCACAAAGGGGGAGAAATTTCTTGATTGATTGGGGGAGAATCCTTTTCATCATGCTTAGCATTTCCTTTCAATTTCAGTATTTTACATTAATTGTTTTGTTGATTGTGATCATCAAAATAGGGGGAGATTGTTGTACCTATCGTATCCCCTTGTGGTTTAATTTTCATGATCACAATCACTTTCATGTTTATCTAATTGTGTTTTAAGTGTTTTTGTTTTATAGGCAAGAGATTGCCAAGGAAATGGGCCATGAAGCACATCAAGTGGACTGAATTTCAGTCCACCGGCCAACCGGTGTGATAGCACCGGCCAGCCGGTGGACCTGGCAGAGGCATTGCCCACTGCCAGGTTCCACCGGTCAGCCGGTGGCTCTGTCACCGGCCAGCCGGTGGCACCCAGATGAATAGTGGTGGCTACTGCCTCACCACCGGCCAGCCGGTGGCTCTGGCACCGGTCAGCCGGTGCTGCCTGGGCAGAAGGCCTTCTCAACATCCAAGGCACCGGCCAGTCGGTGGCCCTGCACCGGCCAGCCGGTAGCTCAGTCAAACTAGCCGTTGGCTTTGACCAGTTAACCCTCTTTTGGCCTCCAACGGCTCCGAGGCCCTTTACAACGGCTCCGAAGACTCCCCAAGGGTTCCATGCCTATAAATAAAGGCCAAGGAAGCCCCGGACACCAACCGGATCATATACAAAGCCACCGTACACATTTTTCATCTTTTGGCGTACCTCCGGCGGACTTCCTTCAAGGAACCCCAAGTGCTCCATCCAATTCCACATCCAAGGAGCTCCATCAAAGAAGCTTGGAAGCGGCCTTCAACATCTCCAATCAATCAAAGGCGCCCAAGGCTTCTCCCATTACGGTTTTTATTGTTTTATTTATTTTGAGCTTTAAATTTGGGTTTGTGCCTACAAACCCCAAACTCTTTCTTCATCCCTCTTTCTTTTGGGTTTCACATCACCATTAAGGTGTGAAGAGGTTTCTTCAAGCCTTTCCTTTTAAAAGGCTTGTGTCATAGGTGAGCTAGCCTTCACCCGTTAAAAAGGCTAGTGGGTTCTTACTCAACCATTAAAAGTAAGTGGGTTCTTGCTCAACCAATAAAAGCAAGCTGTAATAGGTCCTAGTGCTACCTCAAAGCCTAGTGGGTTTCTTTCTAAAACCATTGAAAAGCAAGCGGTAGGAATCTCTCAACGGTTGAGTTGGGAGCAGAGACGTAGGCCGGGTTTTGGCCGAACTCCGTTAACAATTTCTTGTGTGATTGCCTCTTTTATTTTCTGCTGCACATACTTTGATTTCACTTTGATTTTTATTTGTTAATCATTTTTTAAAAGGCAATTCACCCCCCCCTCTTGCCATCCTTCCCGTTTTTCTCCGCCTAACATAAACAAGTTGGGTATTAGATTTAAAATGGGATGCACACATTTTTATCCAAATATAAAAACCAATAATATTTTATAAGGTTTAATAGGTGAGGTGGATCTATAGGCTACTAATGGGGAAAAGATGGATGCTCAATCCATTGGATACTACAATATCACATTTCCAATAAGATTAATTTTGGTTTTAAGGAATTTTTATTTTATTCTTAGTGTTACTAAGAACAACATTTCTATTTCTTTATTACACATGGATGAATTTATTTTTATATTTTTAAATTAGAGTTTCTAATTTTATAAAGATAACATTTGTTATGGGATGAAATAGTTAAATAACGGTCTTTATACATTGAATTATGAAAATAAAATTTTATAAATTGATAATGAAATAAATATGTGTGACTAATATAACTCTGAATTATGGAATTACCATATTGGTCATGAAAACAAGAAGCATCTAAAAAATATCTATAATGATAGTTACTTAGACTCTTTTGAGATTAAACCAATAGAAATATATCATACCTTTTTGTAAAGTAAGATGACCAACACATCATTCGGTGTTGATGGTGAAAGGTACATGAAGATTCTATAATTTGTATACATCTATGGGTGTGTACCTTTTCAATCCAAATCTATAGGTGGATTCTCATACTTTATAAATTTTACCGAAGACTTGATTAGGTATGAATATATCTACTCAATGTGGTATAAGTATAAATCCTTTAAGAAGTTTAAAGTTTTAAAGAATTAATTTAAGAATTATCTCATTAAGAATATAAATAAAATTCTATTGGATTGTGATAGTGAATATCTTAACCAATTATTTATTGAATTTCTATGGGATTATGGGATTTTATCTCAACTCACTCCACCTTATACACCATAGTGGAATGGTGTTAATGAAAGGATGAACCGTAAACTACTGGACATGGTAAGGTTAATAATGAGTCACACAAGCATTTCATTATACTTTTTGGGATATTCACTATTGAAAACATCATACTTACTAAACTGAGTACCAACTAAAGTGGAAAATAGTATTCACTTTGAGTTATGGAGTTTAATGATACATGTTTTTTCACATGTTTTTTCATGGTGTTGTGATGAGTTTTTTCAGGGATATATCAATAAATAAACTAGAATACTGAGGAATGAAGTGTATCTTTATAGAGTATACTAAGGAAATAAAGGGATACTATCTATACAGACCTTCAAACAAGAAAGTAATGGTCGTAAGATAGGCTACCTTTCTTGAGAGAGATAACATCATCAAGGAGGATAATGGGAGAAAGATTGACTTTGATGAAGTTGATTATCATGATACACGAGATCTAGTACATAAATATATTCCACAAGTCCCCATGGAATAAGTAATTCCTAAAAAACAATTACTATGTAGGAACACTCGAGAGGAAAGAGAACCAAAGATATATGGTTTTCTAGTCACTAATTATGGTGATTTGTTATTTGTTGAAAACAATGATACTATATCCTATAAAGAGGAAGTTGATAGCTCAGATATTGAAAGATGGGAATAGGACATGAATTATGATATGGGATCCATGTATCAAAACAAATTTTGTGTTCTAATAAATTCTATAATATATGTAAACCCTATTGGATGTAAATGGGTATTCAAAAGAAAAATGGATATAGAAGGTAAATTAAATACCAATAAATCATGACTAGTGGATAAAGAGTTTATAAAATGTCAATAAATTGACTAAAATGAGACCTTTTCTCTAGTTTATGTGTTTAAATCCATAATTTTTTTACATTCCATAGAATCTTACCATGAATATGAGATTTTAAAAATGGATGTCAAAACTGATTTCCTTAACAAGAACCTTTAGAAGGATGTGTAAATGACACAACCAGAAGGTTTTGTGAATCCAAGTAATGAAATAAAGGTATGAAAGTTGTAGATATACATTTATGGGTTAAATAAAGTATCTAGGTCATGGAACATTCAGTTCTATGAAGCTATAAAATAATTGAGTATCATTAAGAATGAATGTGAGCCATGTGTTTATAAACTATTTAGTATAATTATAATTGTTTTTATAGTATTATATGATATTACATATTAATAATTGGAAACAAGATAAAAAATTATAATAGGTTAAGATGTTTTTGAGTAAGTTCTTCTTCATGAAAGAATTAGGTAAATCAACCTATATTATAGTAATTGAGATCATGTGTGAATGATCAAAGAGGCTAATTGGAGTAAGTCAAAGTATATACATTGACCAGATACTAAATAGGTTTATTATGGAACAATCCAATATAAGATTGGTTCCAGTGTCACATGGTAAACATATTTCCAAGAATATGTGTCCCCATAAATAAGATAGATAATGAGTAAGATCGCATGTGATTATATGATAGGATCTATCATTTATGCCATGTTATGTATGAGTCTTGATGTTGATTATGCTTTGAGCATGGTAGGAAGATATCAAGAAGATCCAGGTGAACAATATCAGACTACTATTAAGGTTATTATTAAGTATCTACAGAAATCTAAGGATATGTTACTGGTGTATGGATGGGATTAAGAGAGAATAAACAAGGGTTATAAAAATTTTCGAATTTAGAGAGATCAAAATGATCTGAAGTTGTAGTCTAGATTTTACTTTTTTCACAATAGAGGAGCTATCAGATAGAAGAGTTCAAATAAGATAGTTTTCATCGATTCTAAAGTAGAGTCTTAGTATATTTAGGCTTAAAACATATCTAAGGAAGCAGTTTTGATTCAAAAATTTATCCAAGTTCTTGATGTGGTGCCGAAAAGTTAAGACCCAAATTATATTTTACTATGATAACACAACAGTGATGGTCCTTTCCAAAGAGGCAAGGTAACATCAAAGGAAAAAGAACAAACTTTGTAAGTTTTATCTAATGAGGGATTTTTCTCAATAAGGTGAAGTTGTAGTGATCCGAGTATCCATAGAGGAAAACAAAATAGACCCCTTGACCAAGGTTTTATCTCTTCAGAGGCATGAGTATCATGTGAGAGCTAGTGGACTGAAAGTTGTTATCAGTTTACTCTAGTGAAGGTGGGTGTCTTTTGAGTTAGTGCCCTATAACTAAATTTATTAGTACTTTATTACTTGTTTTATTAATGAATTTTTATTATCACATAATTATTTTTCCTCTACATGATATTTTTATGTGATAATTTACTAAAAATATATGTCACACTAAAAGGTCACTGTAATTCCCCACCATGATGAGAACCTAGAGATTCCATGAGAGTATTCTTGAATATTTTTTTATAGCCAGATTACATTGTATAACTGGACATATAAGATAAAGGCTATCAGGGGTAGGAGGGTCATAAGACATTAATACACCTTCTCATTATGTTGTCCCTTAGTAATATCAAAGACAAGAGGTTATGAGAAGAACCCCATTAATAGGAAATTCAAATTTCTATATTTCATTGGATATTCCTATCCATGGATGTGTGTATTGATCGTTAGAATTTAATATTATCATTAATTGATATAATGAATCATATAATTTGATGTATTGATGAAAACTATGATGATATATGTTCACAATGAGATAAGATACACTGTGTGCATCATGAGTGATATTTTAGTAATGGATAATGTAAGAAAGGATGTATACCTTCCATCCCTTGACAAAATTTGATATCTCATACCCTTTGATGGGAATGAAATTTCTTAATTAAATCCACATCTATGGTGTTCAGTGTCCAGGTTCATTTATATAAAGTCAAATATAGAGACATCGAACATATAGGCTAATGGAACCAACATGAAACCTTCTTTATTTGAGATATTACAATAGAGGGATTAAATTACATAGTAAACATTCTTAATAAGTTAGATGTTATAGAAACATTAGCTTATTCCTCTATGGGTTCCTTGGAATGTTTCAAGATTATAAACTTGGAATTTAGGTATTTATACCTATTTCTAGAGAGAATTATTCCTAGAGGGTCACACAATGAGTGTATCCAGAATCTCATTTAAATTCATGTATTAAATAATATTTATTCAGTTTTAGTTGATCACCATAATTCAATCAGAATTTATTCAAAATAATTTGTGAGTTAAATAATAATAATAAATATGTTTTACAAGTTTTGGAAAATATAAAATTTCTTATATTACATTTATCAAAGAATAATGTAGTGATAATTATTTATTAAATAAATAGTCATTATTCAAGGATTGGTAAATTTTGATGAGGAAAAGAAGACTGATCTCAACGGTCCAATTGAAAATGGTATAAATGACATTTATTTATATTCTTAAAGAGTTTCACATGTAAAAATCAATTATTATTATTATTATTATTATTATTGGACATGGGGTCAACTAAGTGTTGTAAAGTAGGGAAAGGGATTGTGTGCAATTTTCCAACCCTAAATCTATAATAATAAATATCTAATTATATCACCTACCATAATCACTCTGGTTGTTCTCAATGGATAGATAGAGACTCTCTCATGTGATAGAGGGATATCTAGAGATCTAGAACAAACTCTCTATTCATACTCTCCCAATCCATTGAGAGAAAATCAAGAGTTATTGGTCCTTCAAGAATAATTTTGCTGGCATTAACTACAAACAATGTAAGTGATCAAGATTGGTCATACTAGAACCCGAAAATTATATAATAACATTAGATATTTGGGTGCATGTTTGGATCAACATTAGAGGGATTATTCACTTGTATAGTAAAATGAAACTACGATATGATGAGATCTATCCAGATAGATCCTCAATTAAGGTATATCTACATGTTAAGATAATTATACATCTCCTCATAAATTAATTATAAATTACATTAAAAGATCCCCCTATTATTTTTTAGTGTTTTCTTTTAGTCATGTAATCTAAAATTTTCATTCGGAAATACACTATTTTTCATGTGTAGTAACAATTATCTATAAATTAGGACTAAAATAAAAGTTGGCCATGCCATCCAAGGCACTTTTACTGCACCCAAAACCTTTAATTTCATCATGAAGTTCTATAGTTTATAATGAAATATTAAAGTAAACATGATTAGGATTATTTTATGAGATATGAAATATTATGATGAGTTAAAAAAAGTGTTTTTATGTCTTGGATGATCAATTAAGTATACCACATAGAGTGTCATACACTATGTATTTGTTATATTAGTGGTGAATAGATCTTATTAGATCCCTATTACTAGAGGTTAGTGAGATACCAACTGGGAAAACCTTCATACTTTGATACCATTCTTAAAAAATCCAATGAATCTTAGCTAATAAAGGGTTTTTGGGTATTTTGTTGATCGAATCATCCGTTGGAGCTTAACTATGATAAAATTTGTCCTCTCTTATAATGATTATGAAATATGGTCCCTTTATTAAGATAGACCCAAGAGTGTGTGACTATAACTAGATTTTATATTTTATGTTCTTATCGATATGGATGATGTACATGTGATGTGATAATCTATAAAGTTTAATAATATATAATGTATTCATCAACTGAGTTAGTTTATACTTGGAGATTTGATAACACATGAGTTAGCTATATGGGATTGGAATTTTTCATGTACAATTTTCTTTGACAAAGGGAAATTATGAGAATTAATTCTAATATGACATACTTCGGGTGGACACAAGTATATAGATACAAGTGTTTGATGGAGATCAAATCAAACCACTTTATAGATTGTGTAGAATTAATGATTTTCTAGAGTCCCTCTTGGATTAAATTTATGGATCTAGTAATTAATTTTTATTTTCATTTCAATAAAGGCTCGAGGGGTCAGACTTTTCCATTGACTAAATGGGGATTTAGTTTGAATTAAATAGATTATCTAAAAGTTCTTTAGAGTTAATAAAGAGGATATTTAGATGTGTATTCAAAAGGTGCTACATAAAATGTGATACAAGGTTAAATAAGATAATAAATTTCCAAATTTTTTTGGAAAATGTCAAAAAGAGTTTTGAATATAATTTTTCAAGTTATGATAAATGAAAATCATAAGTTTACATCACCAATAACATTAGATTTATATTTCCATTGAACATACCTTTGAATATAGGATTAATAATATATTGGATCCAATGAAATATGATATGCATGTGATGCATCCCTTGAGATTGTATTTCTATTAATGTATCATGGGTATATAATAATGATGGTTAAATGATAAATTGTTACCATTCAACAACACCAAAGATATAATTTAATGAAGTGTTTTAGAAAATGTGATATAGGATTCCTGTCACATTCATGTATGAGATGAATGATCTAACTGAGGCATTAACTCATGCATTATAACATTTGATTTAATGCATGCATCATCGAGTAGTGACCTAAGAGTTATATAAATAACACTAATATGGGATGGTAGTGGTTTGTGATACTCGCTCGAATCTAGGATTTTTCACATAAAACCTAAATCTCTCTTATTATTTAATATTATAAGATTCTAAAAGGACACTCTGTTTGATAGCGTATACAACACGCAACACCGATCTTAAAAAACCTCTGAAATATTAGTAGTTCAATATTATAGTTATAACTCAGCCATTAAATTTATAGTTATTAATATTATTAACTACATTACAATATATATATATATATATAAATTATCTACTCAATATAAATTTATTGATTAATTACTAGGAAAAAATCACTCAATTTTCTGTAAAGTCAATTTATGCTTAAAAAATATGTTTTCTCAAAAAATGGGTTTTATTGTTTTTTGTGAGTGAATATTATAATAAATTTCTATAAATTTTATATGATATAAAGGATATAATTTTTCAATTTATCATACTTTAGGGTTAAATTTGGGTATGTTTATGAAAAGATTGATTTTTCATAGAATAGTGAAAATACCAATTTATGTAAAATTGTCATTTATTTTCCTTAAAAAGTACCATTATGATCTTAATTTTATATTAAATTAAGATAAGAATAATTTATTTATAAATAATATTATTTTTTACATAGCAATTATCTTTATACTTGATTTTTGGTGTAAGTTCATTTTTAATCTTAAAAATGGTTTTTTCCAAAACCGTTTTTATTTCATTTTACGCGTTTATATTATAAGTGATTTTCATAACTTATAAAAATTTAATTAATTAAATATAATTTATTTTTTTTATTCATAAATTAAAATTTACCGTAAAATTATTTTTTTATATTTATTTAAAGAAGTTAAATTTTTGGTGAATAATAAATAATACAGTTTTATGAATTACAAATATCTTTTACGATATTTTCAAGATATAAATACAATATAAAAATTTATTAAACGTATGGAATGAATAATTTATGATAACATAATACAAATTTATTACAAAACTAATTCAAAACATATAAATTGGAATTTATTTCATGATAAAAAAGAAAATCATTGTCAGTATTGATGTAGTGCTTGCAGAACACTCAACAAGTCAAATTTAGTGTCCTAAAAACAATATTATAGAATATTGTATGATTTTATAGATTTTTAACAAATATATAGTATTATTTATTATTTTTATATATTTATTAAAATTTTATAGTTATACAATAAGTGGCTTATCCAAATTCTTTTTCAATGCTTTCCTATGGCTAGAAAAGTCAAAATAACATATTAAATAAGTTTTCATGACATATATAAGAGTAAATGTACATATTTAATTAATATAAAGGTTTATATTCAACATAATTAATTATTTTTTTAATGTTAATTTATTATTAATTTTTATAAATGTAGTAAATACCTTAAATGAATATGCAACGTCGATAGAGTTCTTGTACATGGAGTAGAAAAATCAAGTAAATGAATTTAAAAACTATAAAAGTAATTTATTTTGGTGAGTTATAGGTACCATTAATTTGGAAGATAAATATAAAATATTATATATGGGTGAAATGTTTATATTTGGATTAAATTTCCATCATTTGTTTTCAAATTCAAATTATGCGAATAGTTCTTAAAATGAAATTAGTTGTATTTTATGTTAAATATATTTTATTAAATTATTTAAAATCAATAAAATATTGAAATGGAATAATTATGATTATAAATGGTCTAAAAGTTCACCCATTATCCTTTTATGATCCGATTTTCACCTTATAAGTAATATTATAACCCTTTAACATTAAAAAAGTCTTTACCATGGTTAAGATTACTATTTTCTAACAAAGGGGTTAAAATAATAGATAATGTTTAAAATAATATCTAAACCTATATAAATTTGATTGGATGATTAAATTAAAACAATACTTCTAATATTTTTATACATGTCATTATTTAACCATTTTCCATTAGTTATACACATATTATTTTATATTATTTCATGTATTTCCAAAAATGATATGATATTTTATAATAAACAATATTTTATTAAATGAATTAAAATTTGTAAAATTAATATATTCATATAATTTAATGGTATATGGTTTAAAATATAAACTATTTTTCATTTATAAGTCATTTTTACCTTTTATATTAACTTTATTAACCCTTAAAGAGTAAAAAACATTGATATCACAGTAATTGTAAAAAGGGTTAATGGAGGGTTAAAATAAAGAGATAAGGGTAAAAAAATCACATAAACTTGTTTAATTTTTATCTTATATGACTATTTTAAAAAATAATTATATTATAGTCTAATTATATCAATTTTCATTCATTTTCTCATGAAAATTAATTTAAATTAATTTAATATTTTATATAATTCCAATAGTTCTCCACCCCACACTTCTAAAGGGTATCCCCTATGATCTTCTATACACACACCAAGATACCTTTTTTAAGGAAATTACCTACCCAAATACCTTCCAAAAATCACTCCCCAAATCAAATAGGTTATAGTTTTGGTATAATACCAACGTTATAAGGATTATGGTGTAATGAAAAAGAGGTTGTCTGAAGAATATGCGTAAATTTTTTCTAAATGTTTTAGTTTTATTTCTTAATTTACCACCTTTAAATATTCTTCAAACATGATGAAATAATAATGAAAATATATTTAACATACTGATATGTTTTTTATTTTAATGGAATAACCTATATTTATCTCCTCTTACATCAAATGGAAAATGAATCCATCATCCACATGTATAGTGGACAACCACCTCACAAACAGATCCAATTTGTTTTACAGAACTGCCTCAAAAGAACGGTTATAATGATGGATTTAATATTGATATATGATATTCATGAAAAAATTATCATTCTATTAAGATAATATATCATCATTTTCTTACCATTCCATCTATTAAATAATGATAACGTCGTTCGTGCATACGTGTAGATTACCACCTCCCTGAAGTGTTGTGATTCATTTTTCATAACCATATCAAATGGATTATATATATAATTATATTAAAATAAAGTATATTATACTTATGATATAATATTAATTTCTAAAATATAAAATAATATTTACCATATTTCTATCATGTTCTTCGAAAAATAATAAATTACTCATGTATACGGATGATATACCATCTCCATGATTATATATTAGGTCATTTTTCATAAATATATTTCATGGTTGGTTTTAAAAGTATAATTTTTGTATAAAAATTATAATTATTCTTTAGATAATGGAATAATGACCTACTTAGTTAACCTATCAATGTCATTTTGGGCATACGAGTTGAATATCACCAAAACATCCAATGTGAACTTAATTGATTAAGAAATTGTACATAATGTGGTAATAAATAAAATAAATGGAAAAACAAACTTTAAAATGGTTCTTAATAAATTAAATATTTAACATAAATTTATTATTCAGAAAGTTAAATAATGTACATGATGAGTCTGACTCAATGTAACAAACACTTTACTTTAGAAACCTTGTTTTAAATGTTTTAATGATCTATTTTATAAATATTGGTTTATGTGTACATATTATTAAAAATAATTTTATATATATTTTAATAGACACAAATGGATTATAAAGAAAAATTTATTTCCCTTTTTACATTATTTCAATGGTTGTCAAAGGATTTTTTATGTATTTTATACAGAATGATTTGAATTTATTTTCAAAAGGAAAAAAGGAATGTTTTATTTTAACTTATAAGATGTCAATGGATTTTAAATATACCAAAACCATTATTTTATATTTGTATTAAGTTATAAGGTTTCATTTTTTTCCAATAAAAACCCTATTTCCCTTTGTTCTTTAAATTTTATTTTTTAGAATTGGGTTTTAAAGGAAAGGGATATATCAATATTTTAAAATGTTTTAATTATGGATTTAAAAGGATATGTTTATGAGTTTTATGATAGAAGTGAAATATTTTATATATTTCATGAATTTTATGATCCTTTAACATTTTTTAAGATGAATGATCTTCCTAATATAGCACATGATAACGAATGATCCTCATATAGAGCATGGTGATGGGTGGGCATAAAATAGCTCACTAATGCATTGATTAATGATTATGTTATCCTAATAATTATTTTTTAATTCAATCGTAATGGTTATTAAAATTGAAAGGGTTATTTTAAGCGATCTATGAATATGATTTCCCAAGGTACCTACATGAATTTTATATTTTTTCAAATGAGTTTTCATAGAAATCATTAGATTTCAAAATGTAATATAATGATCTTTAGTGTTAAAGGAACGATTATTCCCTTTTAGGGTAAACATGTATGTTTTTAAGACTTTTTTTCATGGGATATCATGTTTTCTATGAAACCCTTTTGATTATTATTTTTCATTTATTTTTTCTCATTAAGTGTTTTATGAAATACTTTGTGTAGTAAAGATGGTTTCATGTGCAAGTAAGTTATTATTTGATCTCAAATTATATTATGTTAAATTAAAACACTTCTTCATGATATCATGTTTTTAAAATGGACTAATAAGTATGAGTAAGAACAAAGAATAAGTCAAGTTTAATTTTATGAAGATTTTTCATAAAAATAAAATATGTTTTTAATGTTTTATATTGTGGAGAAAATAAATACTATGCTGAAATTTCAACTTTGAGAGAGTCTATCCTAATTCTATAAAAAAATTAACCAAAAACGTACTTGGGTATGTAAGTGATCCAATATTTCATTTTGATACTATATATAATTAAGTGTTCAAATTGGGACATGATTATTGGTATCAAAACTGAAAATGTAAAGATTATATTTTTAGAACGAGATCCTAGAGTGCAGGTCTTGTGAAGTTAAATTTAGTATTAGAGTACAGTTTATATAAATTTGGATATTAGGATGTATTCATGTGGGTTTAACTTAATATTTATGGATATCATCATTAGTTTATAAGTTTATGGTTGACCATCAATTCATAGGCTTAGAAACCTATTTTGAGGTTTTAAGTGATGAGATCTTAATAAGACTAATTGAAAAGATCCAAACATATCGTACATAGATATTACATATTAATAGAAATATATTTATTAAATATAATAATGATACACTCCAGAATCATTTAGGTCTTGTGCCTTTGGAAACTTGGACACATAGAAAACTGATCCTTAAATGAGCTATGTTATCTCCCACTATGTTCTTGATAACCATCACCCTTATTTGATATATCATATGTAATACCTTTAGTCATAACATAGGAAAATGAAACATAAGAAAGGGTGACCTTAGATACTCAGTAAGGGTAAAAAAGGGATATATCAACATATTAGAAGAATAAAGATATGAGCATATGAGAATAACATTTGAAAACCATAACCTACATTTCAAAGATCACAAAATTGAGTCATGGAATAAATCTAGGTAGTCTATAAGACCTGAATCATAATGTAATCAAATAAAATGAACCATGAGAGCATAAAATTGGAATACTTCATATATATATATTTAGAATATATATTATCATATAAAATATAATGTCAAGGCTACCCACCCAGACATTCATAACAATTTAGGATTGGGCTAACCACATGTGAACATGATTCGATCTTAGAATAACCTCCCATGTACCCTCTTCCAGGCATGAGAAAACCTCACATGTACCCTCTTTTAGGATTGGGATAACCACCCATGTACCCTTTTTTGGTCTTGGGATGACCTCCCATGTACACTTTGAGCTCATATAACATTAATTATTACCCAATGCATTGGATGAAGATATAGGTTCGACCCATCAAATGATGAAAATAATATCTATGTGTGTAATAAGATCATATAAAATTAATCATATAATAACCCATGAAAATAATTTTTTTCATAATCATTTCATCATTTCATCATAGTATAACCCATTGAAAAGGAAGAGGGTATCATAAGAATTCAATCATGGTATAACCTGTGGAAGGGAAACAGGTTTCATAAACATACCCTCATCATAAAAATAAAACATATTGAGAAATAATAAATATGGTAACATTGGTTCATATCCCCAATAAATATTAGGTTACATAAAAGTATTTCATCTTATATGGAAAATAATTTTGAAAGAAAAATAATTGGAAATTTTCTTGAGGAAAATTTCTTTTCCACTTTAAAAACACTTTTTCAAATATAAACAATTAAGAAAATTCTTTTATTTTAAAATAAACTTGAAAAATTATAGAGAAATATTAATATTAAATAATGTTCATGATGATAGTAAATTTGTTTCACGTCGTACACATAAAAACAAATATTCCTTTGAGAGTTTCAATACAATCCAAACAAGCCTTGTAACAACCCAAGAATTCATTAATGGAAATTACTCTTGATCTAATTAAAAGTCTTATTATGGTTATATAAAATGTGGAATTCATTGGTTTTATGATTCTGGATTTTAAAATACCATTATAAATTGTGACAATTGCTCATATAGCCGTTGAACAGTGATCACATGATTAGTATAAATATAGGGCTTTAACAAATCCAATTTACTCAGAAAAAGGAAGAGATGGATTCATCTAGTAGACTTTCCCTATATAAAGCCCATTTTTCAGAGCTCAGAAAGGAGGTGGAATCATTGGGATTCTCTCTTGACCAAGCCCAATCTGAGCTTGAACACGTTAAGCTAGATTGGATCTGACTGTGGGAGAAGTGGAAGTTAATAGAGATTACCACCTGAGCGATATTATCCGTGCCACCCCAAGAGTCTATCACCATCGCACACCTTAACCTTCGGTATTATGTGGGTGTTATAAGGGATTATGTAACAAGACCCTAGAACTATGACTATGTATATTATTTTTGTATAAATAATGTACATTCATTTTATTATTGTTACTTTGTAAATAGTTTTTAAAGCACAAAGAGTATTTTTAGTTAATATTCAACTAAGAAATATATTTTGATGAATTAATGGATTTTTGAATTAAATAATATTTTAATAAAATATTATTATTATTAAATTAATTTTTATTAAATATAATTATGAATGCAATTGTAATTTTTATTGAGGTTTGAAAGCTGTTTTTTTCAAAACCCTTGAATTTTGGGTAAATGTCTGTTTTTATTTTAAAAGTAAAAATTAACATATTTATAAAATTATTTAGACGAAATGAATATTATTATTGGAATCAGGATGTTGAAATTATCCAACAGAAAGTTTTTCATAATTTTTTGAGATAGTCGATGTTTTGGGTAAAAATTAAATACCGTTGAAATATATAATGTGTTTTATGACATCATAATGACCCAATAGTGATGTAATAAAATAACATAAACATTATTTTTGTCCAATATATGTTTTAAAATTAATATAATGTGATTTTGGGTTAGTTTTATTTATTTTACAAATATTTAGTGGACTCTTCAAGGCTTATAAAACATTTTGTCTTTTTAAATTGTTTTCCTTGAGAGTGTGACTCACCTCCACATAACCAACCCTATTATTTTAAGAATTTAGGCCATTGGACTTATAAAATATTGTTTTCCAATCCTTTTTTTTAAAAACCATGGTAAAAAACCATGGACTGGTTTATGGTTTTGATTAGTTTAATGTGAGGTGTCCCAAACCTAAATAATAAAGAATTCCATCTCCTTTCCTATATAAATCCACCCAAGCTCCCACTTAATCATCACTCAAAGCCTTTTGAGTTCGACCAAACCATGCCCTACTCTCTCTAGAATCATTCCAAGGTTCCCCATTCTCCCAATAATCCTCTCCCAAGCCTCTCCCAAGCCTTTGGGATCACACTTCTAAGTAAGGGATTTCTTCCTTTCTCATTTTTGTCCAAACTTCATTAAGTTGTTATGCCTTTTTTTCAATTACAAATGTTGGGGTATGATTTCTCACATCCCCCATAGTTCCCTATTTATGTTTGGATTATGGGATACCCTTTTATCTCTCATTAATGCCTCCCATGTACACTCGTTACCATGCTGAAATTCAGTGAGGGATTTATCTATCCTCTTTTACATCCAAGTAATTATTTTGAATTATGCATATAAATTCCATTACATTTGTTAGGACATGTATCTATATGAACCCATTATAGTTCATTTCATGTAAATATGATGAGACACCCCTTTCTCTCTCATCAAACATTTTTTATGAGTTCTTAATTCACTCCTTTATGCTACCGAAATTGCACTACAATTTTCCAAGACAATGTCATTGTGTAGTGAATACCATGCCCATTTCTCTATTAAGGGTATTCAACTTTATGAACATTTAATTATTGATTATAAATATTCATGTATTTATTTCATATCCCTTTATCGTGGAATAAATTATGATGATTGATTCCATGTTATATGATCCATGTGGCACACTTATGCATGAAATGAAATGTTTAAGAAGGGTGCACCCTGATAGCACTCCAATGTATTGGGTTAAGTATAGTATCATGATACATCATGTGAAATTGGATTTTAATCATGATAATTTAAGTTAAATGAGGTTTTAATCATGATTCATATGCAATGAGGGTTTACTCATGCTCTATGTGCAATGATCCTTGGCTCAGGCTAATTCCATGTTAAGTGTTGTTGCCACATTTCCATGTTATGATTATCATGCTTTATAATACCTTTTTATTAATGTTTCTCTTGTGCTCCATTGATACACATATTTTCTAACATGTATTTTATTCCTCATGTTATTCCATGTTTATTCCCTTACTAAGCTTTATAGATCACCCTTTTCTTATGCATGTCCTCAGGTTATCCCATGCAATGCTAAGTACGGAGGAATGTAGTGGTCATGTAAAGGAAGTTTTCAATAAAGATGTTGTGTGTTTTACGTTATAAGATGTTATGTAATGTTCCTAATCCTCAAAGACACTAGACCTATCAATATTCTATATAGTATCGAGTGAATATTTTTTGTAATATTTCAGGTTTAAGTGTGTAATAAAGAGCAGGGTTGTTATAGTTGGTATCAGAGGATAGGTTTAGTTATTTTTGGGATTAGGATTAGAAAACCCTAGTAAATTCTTAGAGAGAATAATAAGTTTAATAAAAACATCCCTAAGTATTGGTGAGTATTGAGTAAGTGGTTTATCAAGAAAATACATCCCTGTCTGGATACGAGCAGGTAGAGGCGGCTCTGGCACAAATGTATCCTAAGGGTAAAACCCGAAAACACCACTTTGAGCAAGACTCGAACAGGAACTGGAGAAAAACAATGGGCCTTGCTTCACTCTTGGTTATGAAACTCTGGGGGGATATGCTTTGGTAAATTCACAATCTTACTATGAACCCTTATTAAGGGAATTAAAAAAAATTCCCCTAAAAATATATGTTAGAAAGTAGATCATGAATAACATATATTGAAGCCTATGGATTCATAAGTTAAGGAAATAAATGTTATTTATAAGCCATCAGTTTTTACCTTGGATTACCCTTTATGTGTTAGTCCTAACTTTCCTTTTATTCCATCCAATGGCTGGTAATAGGAGGACTCATGATAAAAAACGATCTGAAGATCAACGTGATGACTATGCTAATGAGATGCCCAATCTGATGGGAGCGGGAATCACAAACTTTTTCATGCTTCTATCTCAGTTAACTCAAAATTTGAATAGAAAAATGGGTCAATAGGAATGTTCAACCCCCCCCCCCCACCCCAAGAAAGAACAAGTCACTATCGAGAGCTTCATAAGATAAATGCCTCCTACTTTTAATGGACCATCCAATCCCTCAATCGCCAAACAATAGATCAAATCCATTGAAAAGATATTATCCATACTTCAATGTTATGAACAAGAGAATTTTCTCCTAGATGCTTATTGTATGGAGGGTGAAGCTGATCAATGGTAGATGTTGATAAAAAATACAAAGCATGAGGTGGAGATCGAGGCATTGGAATGAAATGATTTCTGGAAGTTGTTTTTTTGATAAATATTTTCCGCACACCCTGCGACTTAATATGGAAAGGGACTTCCTTACCCTCAAGAAAAAAGTTGAAGAATCTGTCAAATCATATGAGGAAAACTTCACAAGGATTTCATGATATGCATCCAGCTTTGTTGTTACCCCCGAATGCAAGGCTGACCACTTCTTTGGTGGGATGAAACCTAGCCTACAGAAAGCGCTGGTGATCCGTGACTTCAACATCTATGAGGAAATTGTCCGATGTGCCCTTAAGGTTGAAATGGAGATCAGAGAATCTCAGGGGTATCATGGGGATAAGAAGTGTAAAGTGGACTTCAATACTGGTAGTCTGATGGATAAATCCAACGGTGCTAAGAAGATCCAGTTCCCCACTTGCCAAAGGTGCGGAAAGAAGCACCCCAGAAATTACCTGAAGGGGTCAAGGAAATGATTTAGGTGTGGAAGAGAAAGGCACATAGCTGTTAACCGCCGAAAAGAAAAAGCCACAGCAGTAAAAAAGGAGAGGAATTCTTAGTTCGAACCTCAACACATTGTTCATTGCTACAAATGCAAAGAAATAGAGAATCTTGAAAATTAGTGCCCTAAGCCAAGGGTTTTTAGAGGTAACCAACAACCTCTAAGGAAACATGGGAGAGCTTTTTCCATCACTACTGTCGAAGTGAACCCCGACAATGAAGTGGTGAAAGGTACGCTAGTTATTCATTCAAGAATAGTGAACACACTTTTTTGATTCAGGTTCTACACATTATTTTATATCCCAAAATTTTAGTAGAACAATCCTAGAATCATCACAAATCATGGATGTAAAGATGTCAGTGAGTACGGAAAATGGGGAAATCATTGCATCCCATAAATATAACACCTCCCATGTTATAAAATGTGGATTTAATTTCCCGAAAAACCTTGTAATATTCCCTCTGGTAAAATTTGATGCAATTATTTTCATGGATTGGATTTCCTTATATAGATACAATATAAATTTCCGTGAGAGGAAAATCACTCTCCATGTGGAGAATCGATCCCCGATTCTATACAAGTTTAAGGAGGAGGATGAATCTTATTTAGATCCATAATATCAAGCATGTATATTAATACCCTATAAGTACGCATATCTAGCTCAGATGATTGAGTCTAAGGAAGAAACCATCCTTGAAGACATGACTATTGTGAGGGAATTCGCTGAAGTGTTTCCTGAGGAATTTCCTGGTCCTCCTCCTAGAATAGATGTTTAATTATCAATTGATATTATATCTGGGGCATTTAAAATATCCCATACTCCATATAGAATTGCTGTTGTGGAGCTTGGGGAGCTGAAGAAACAACTATAGGAGAATCTGGATAAAGGGTTTATACACACAAGTGCTTCACCTTGGGGTGCACCAGTCCTCTTTGTCAAGAAGAAGGATGAGTCAATGCGTCTTTGCATCAATTATCATGAGCTTAACAAAATCACGATAAAGAACAAGTATCCTCTCCCACGAATCGATGACTTGTTTGATCAGCTGCATGGAGCACAATACTTCTCCAAGGTGGATTTGCGGTCAGGATATTATCAAGTAAGGGTGAAGAAGGAAGATATCCCCAAGACTACTCTTCATACAAGATACGAGCACTATGAATTCATAGTAATTCCTTTCAGACTCACTAATGCTCTAGAAATATTCATGGACTTGATGAACAGAGTCTTTAGGGATTCCTCGAAAAATTTGTGGTAGTCTTTATAGATAATATTCTGATATAATCCAAAACCAAGGAGAATCATGAGTATCATCTAAGAACTATAGTATAGACCTTGCGGAAGGATAATCTCAATGAAAAGTACAAAAAGTGTGAGTTCTAGTTAAAGGAGGTCTCATTCTTGGGTCATATCATCACAAGCAATAGGATATCTGTGGATCCCTCTAAAATAGATGCAATTGAGTGATGGTCGAGGCCGACATCAGTAATGGATATCCATAGATTATTAGGGTTAGCTGGATATTATCAATGATTTGTGAGAAATTTCTCACGATTTTCCAACCCTCTTACCAAGCTAACTTGGAAGGGAGTAAAGTTTTAATTAGAGAGATGAATGCAAATAAAGCTTCAAGGAGTTAAAAAGAAGGCTTATCACTGTGCCCGTGCTCACTTTACCCACAAGTGGATAACTTTTTGTGGTATTTAGTGATGATTCGAAGAAGGTCCTAGGCTGTGTGTTGATGAAAAATGACAAAGTCATTGCCTATGCTTCAAGGAAATTGAAAGTTCATGAGTAGAATTATCCAACACCTGATTTGGAGTTGGATGTAGTGATCTTCGCTTAAACAATTTGGCAGAATTATCTCTTTGGGGAGAAGTGTGAAATATATATGACCAAAAAAGCCTTAAGTATATATTCACATAGAAAGAGTTGAACATGCGCCAATGAATATGGTTAGAGCTGATCAAATACAATGACTGCTCAATCCATTACCACCTTGGGAAAGTGAGCAAGGTGGAAGATGCTATAAGTAGAAAGGACCCAACAATTCTATCATTGATGAGAATTGATAAGAATCCAATCTTCTTAGACTTGATGAAGATAGACATGGGAATCATAAAGAAGGGAACAACATCAATCCTTTCAAAAATTATTTCTCAACTATCTCTTTGGAAAAGGTTAAAGGATGCTCAAAAGAATAATGAGCGAATTTAGAAGAAAGTGGAAGCTATCAAAAAAGGGAAATCCTCAGAGTTCAATGTTAATGAAGAAGGAATTGTGAGATTTGGGAAAAGACTATGTGTTCCATCAAGTCCAGAGCTAAAGAAGGAAATTTTGGATGATGCACATAGTTCAAATTTATCTATTCACCCAGGAAACACAAAGATGTATCAAGATCTATGATACCATTATTTTTGGGATAATATAAAGAAGGAGATTGATGAGTATACATCAAAGTGCCTGGTGTTTCAAGAAGTGAAGGTAGAGAGCTAGATGTCTAAGGAAATGATGCAACCATTGCCCATACCATCATGGAAATAGGAGAACATCACCATGGACTTTGTCACCGGACTTCCGAAGAAATATAAAGGCAACAATGCAATCTGGGTTGTTGTGTATCATCTTACAAATTCAGTGCACTTTATTGCAATTCAGGAGGATTTCTCATTGGATCAACTGGAACATATATATATCAGTGAAGTTTTAAGGATGCATGGAGCACCACTATCTATTATATCCGATCAAGATACAAGATTCATATCTATGTTTTGGAAGATTCTTTGACATACTCTAGATACTGAGATGAACTTCAATATAGCTTATCATCCTCAAACTGATGGCCAATCTGAGCAGACTATCTAAAAACTTGAGGACATGTTAAGAGTATGCTCAATGGACTTCGAAGGAGGATGGGATCAACATATTCCTCTGGTTGAATTCTCTTAAAACAATAGTTTCCACTCAAGCATCTGAATGGAACCTTATGAAGCCCTGTATGGGAAGAGGTTCCGAACACCAGAATGTTGGGATGAAGTTAGTTAGTGTAACCTACTAGGACCAGAAATGGTCGAAGAAATGGTGGAGAAGGTGAAAACCATTCAACAACATTCCAAGGAAGCCCAGAGTAGACAGAAGAGTTATGCAGACAACTGTTGATGATACCTTGAGTTTAAAGTTAGAGACATGGTATTTCTACGCATATATCCAAGGAAGAAGGTCATGAGTTTTGGAAATAAAGGGAAGTTAAGTCCTAGGTACATCGACCCCTTTGATATTCTCGATCATGTTGGGGATGTGGCCTATCGACTAGTACTTCCACCTACCATGGACAAAGTACATGATTTCTTTCATGTATCCATCTTAAGGAAGTACATACCATAACCTTCACATGTACTCTTTTCAGAGGTAGTACAACTAGAGGATGGTCTTACTTACGAGGAGAAACCAATGATGATCTTAGATTGTAGAGAAAAAGTTCTATGAAATAATACAATTCCCCTCGTCAAGGTGTTGTGGAGAAACCACAAGTTTGAATAAGTGATGTGGGAATCAAAGGAAATGATGATGCAGAGTTACCACATCTGTTTTAGTGTGGGAAAAGGAAATTTCGAGGGTGAAATTTCTTAAGGGGGGAAGATTGTGACGACCCAAGCATTCATTAATGGAAATTCCTCTTGATATAATTAAATGTCTTATTATGGTTATATAAAATGTAAAATTCATTGGTCTTATGTTTCTGGATTTTTAAATACCATTCTGAATTGTGATCGTTGCTAATATATCCATTGAATATTGATCACATGATTAGTATAAATATAGGGATTTAACAAATCCAATTTACTCAGACAAAGGAAGTGATGGCCACATCCAGTAGACTTTCCCCATATGAAGCCCATTTGTCAGAGCCCGGAAAGGATGTGGCGTCATTGGGCTTTGCTCTTGACCAATAGCAAGCCGAGCTTGAACAAGTTAATCTTGAGCGGAACAGACTATAGGACAAGTGGAAGTTAATTGAGATTACCACCCGAGCAATGTTATCTGAGCCACCCCAAAAGTCTGTCACCATCACACACCTTACACTTTGGTCATATGTGGGTGTTATAAGGGTTTATGTAACAATACCATAGCACTATGACTATGTACATTATTTTTGTATAAATAATGTGCATTCGTTTTATTATTGTTACTTTGTAAATAGTTTTTAAAGCATAAATAGTATTTTTAGTTAATATTCAACTAAGAAATATATTTTGATGAATTAATGAATTTTTGAATTAAATAATATTTTAATAAAATATTATTATTATTAAATTATTATTTTTAAATATAAATGATCATATAATTTTATGAATTCAATTGTAATTTTTATTAAGGTTTGAAAGTTGTTTTTGTCAAAACCTGTGAATTTTTGGTAAATGTATGTTTTTATTTTAAAAGTAAAAAATCACATATTAATAAAATTATTTAGATAAAATGAATATTATTTTTGGAATTAGGATGTCGAAATTATCCAATAGTTAATTTTTAATAATTTTTTGAGACAGTCGAATGCTTGGGTAAAAATTAAATACTGTTTAAATATATAATGTGTTTTATGACATCGTAATGACCCAATAGTGATGTAATAAAATAATATAAACATTATTTTCGTCCATATATGTTTTACCATTAAAATAATGTGATTTGGGGTTTGTTTCGTTTATTTTAAAAAGCTTTAGTGGACCCTTCAAGGCTTATAAAACATTTTTCCTTTTTAAATTGTTTTCCTTGAGAGTGTGACTCACCTTCACATAAGCAACCATATTATTTTAAGAAGTTAGGCCATTGGAATTATAAAATATTTTTTCCACTCCCCTTTAGAAAAAACCATGGGCTGGATTGTGGTTTCGATTAGTTTAATGTGAGGTGTCCCAAACCCAAATAATAAAGAATTCCCTATCCTTTACTATATAAACCCACCCAAGCTCCCACTTACTCTTCACTCAAATCCTTTGGAGTTTGACCAACCTCTAATATCTACTATCTATAATCCTCAAAAGGTGCCACAAGCTCCCAAGAATCCTCTCTCAAGCCTCTCCCAAGCCTTTGGGATCACACTTCCAAGTAAGGGATTTGTTCTTTTCTCATTTTTTCTAATTTTCTTTACGTTGTTATTCCCTTTTTTTCAATTACAAATACTAGGGTGTGATTTCACACCTGCCCCATACTTCTTTATTTATTTTTGATGATGGGAGACCCCTTTTTCTCTCATTAATGCCTCCCATGTACACCCGTTACCATGCTGAAATTCCGTGAGGGATTTCTCTCTTCTGTTTAACATCCAAGTAATTATTTTGAATTATGCATCTAAATTAAATTACATTTGTTGGGACATGTATCTATATGACCCCCTTACTGTACATTTAATGTAAATATTATGAGACACCCCTTTCTCTCTCATCAACCATTTTCTTTGAGTTCTTATTTCACGCCATTATGCTACCGAAATTGCACTACGATTTTCCAAGACAATGTCATTGTGTAGCGAATACCATACCCATTTCTCTATCAAGGGTACTCACCTTTATAAAAATTTACTTATTTATTATAAAGCTTCATGTATATATTCAAGATACCTTTATCCTGGAATAAATGATGATGATTGATTCCATGTTGTATGATCCATTTGGCACACTTATGCATGAAATGAAATGTTTAAGAAGGGTGTGCCCTGATAGCGCTCCAATGCATTGGGTAAAGTATAGTATCAGGATACGTCATGTGAAGTCAGTGTTGACTCATGATAATTCAAGTGCAATGAGGTTTTACTTGTGATTCATGTGCAATGAGAGTTTACTCATGCTCCATGTGCAATGAGCCTTTGCTCATGCTAATTCCATGTTAAGTGTTGTTGCTACATTTCCATGTTATGATTGTCATGATTTATCATGCCTTTATGTTCATGTTTATCTTGTGCTCTATTGATATGCCTATTGTCTAACATGTATTTTATTCATAATTTTATTTCATGTTTATTCCCTTACTGGGATTTATAACTCACCCTTTTCTTATTCATGTCCTCAGGTTATCCCAGGCAATGCTATGTACAAGGGAATGTAGTGGTCATGTAAAGTAATTTTTCAATAAATATGTTGTGTGTTTTATGTTTTAAGATATTTTTTAATGTTCCTAAGCCCCAAATACACTATACCTCTTGATCTTCTATGTTGTATCAAGTGAATATTTTATGTAATAAATCAGGTTTAAGTGTGTAATAAAGAGAAGGGTTGTTATAGGACTTATTTGAAAAATGAAATTAATATTCCTTAACTTTTTTTAAAAGTAAAAAATGGGTAAAAACATATTTAATAAATACTTTTGATAATTTGAAAACAATTTTGAAAACATTTTTAGAAAAAATGGTTTTGGAAGAAAAATAGATTTTCTATCAAAGATATAAATAAAAATGATTTTTCATAAAAACATTCTTTTGAACTCTTGAGTACATAACGAGATGAAAATGAATATAAAAAATGTATTATAATGAAATAACTAGTGTATAATAAAATTCAAGAGTTTCTTGATAAATAGATCATAATACCTCATCATCAAAATCAAAATCATAAACAATGTTGATAAATAATGAGATTGTTGTTGGAGTTGGTGCCCTAGAAACCAACTTATTTGTACTTTATGATAAAATTGTATTCATTGGATGAATATTAATAAAATACTTATCACATTATGATTTTTCTTCTGTATGACATAGTATGTGATAATGTGCAAAGAATAACCATCTCATTAAAAGTTCCTAGTAGATCTCTGCTATGATGAGAACCCGAAAGTTCCATGACACTATTCTAGAATCTATGTTCTATGGATGGATGATATCATTTTAAGGGACACAAATGATACATGATATCAGGGTTGGGGACTCTTGAAACATTGAAGCACCTTCTCATGGTGTGCTCCATTGGTAATATCTCAGATGATATTATGAGAACAAGACCCACTGTAGGAAATCCACATTCATAAGTGTCATTGGATGTTCCTATCTGCGGATGTGTGTATTGGTCCTTAAACTTTGAGATTATTATTAATAGGTATTATGACTCACACACTTAGATGTATTTAAAAAAAACCATGATGATAAATGTTCAGGGAAAGGTAGAATATGCTGGGTGCGTCACGAGTAATACTACATTAATGAATAATGTGAGAAAGGATTTTTCACTTCTACAAAAGTAGATATCTCAGGACCTTTGATGGAAATGATATAGCCTAACTAAATCCATGGCCATGGTTTTCTCTAGGCAAGTTCAATTTTTGGGAAATCAAAGAATGAGAAATAGAGAACATGAGTTAATGACACATTCCTGAAACCTACTTGATTAGAGATATCTGGACCAAGGTATTATATTACATGTTAAGATTTCGTATAAGGTGACATTTCATTGTGACATCAACTTCTTTCTCTTGGGTGCCTTGGTCCATTTCTAGACAGTAATCTTGGAATTTAGGCAAGCCCATCTAATTCCAATGAGAAAGAGGTCTAGAGGGTCACACACTGAGTGTAGCCAGTATCTCAATTAAATAGTTTATTTATTTAAATAGTTGAATAAATATTATTCCCAGTTGAATTTAATAATTATTTAAGTATACTTTATCACATTTATTCCATCGTTAGTCATAAGAGATAATATATTGCATAAAAAAATATTTATATATCAGTGAATAAAGAAATTATATTTATTTAATAAATAAATATACATTATTCAAGGCCTGGTAAATATTGAGGAGGATTGGTGGACAAAGTTATGGGTCCGGTGATAAATAATATTAAATATTATTTTGTTAAAAAATATTTAAATATAACATTCAAGACAAGAACATATCATTGAAATAATTTCATTGCTATTATTATTTGGCATGGGGTTTTACATGGAATAATAAATTAATTAACTCCACCTGTGCTAATTATTTATTATTACTTGGTGAATTAAATTCCCCATTATGTTATTATTCTCTATATTAGCTAAGGGGTCATTTGACCGGCTAACCAACTATCGTGTGCAGAACATCCTTGGAGAAAATCTCTCTAGCCTAGATAACTCTTCCCTATCCAAGGATTCTATCAAGAATGAGAGAGATAATTCTACACCGAATCAAGGAGAATTATTTGGAAGAGATTATCAAGGCGATCGAAGGAGGACATCGTAAGCATAAGGATCTTATACACTACCACCCAGAGACTCCTTCAATGATGTCTGAAGATACGTGGAACTCATATAGATCACCGCTAGAGGATTTATATCCTTGATTCTACATCATAACAAAGATGCACCTTGGACCTGTAGTCATATGTATCAACGAAGAAAGAATCACCTTGGTGGTAATTCTATAATTAAATTAAATTAATTATAAACAAAATATATTAATCCCCTATTCTCGGTTCCCAGTTTTATCCTTTTTAATTTATATTTGGTTCAATTAAATGGATAATGGTGTTCATCATCGTATTAATCCCGGATTAATCATCGTTTATGAAAATTTAAAAAGTTTGGTACGCGCCCATCATGTGCTTCTACTGCACCTAGAACCTACAAGTGGTATCAGAGGGGTCATATTTTCCTTTATAATTATTTAAACAATTTGTTGATAATGTATGATTTAATAATTTAGTTTTTCAATAAATTTTTAGTCATTATTGTAATATTAATTTTGATATCTTTTCCTCCCTTATCATTTCATGTAGATCTAACAGAAACGAATAATTTTATGATTAAAATTAAATCAAGGATCTCATCCAGAGGCGTTGATGGTTCTATCAAGATAACACAAGAATATATGATGTGTATTCGTATCTACACACAATGTATTTGTGTCCAATGCATTAGGTGTAATTAATTAATTACTAAAGCCGCGTGCATTAATGACACATGATGTAGTTAATTATTACACTGCATGTTGACTAGGACAGAATGGAGCACGGTCAGCTGGACTACACACTGTATGGCCCACTAGACATGGCATGTAGTCCCTTCGGGTCAATGTCAAGTCGTGTATCCCGTAAAAAAATTTCCTGAATGGTGACCATGTAACGCAATGTCTATATGGTGTGTGGCCCACTGGACATACTGTGTACTCCGATGAAATTTAAAGTACACCTCAAATTCCATTTCCCTAGGTGTGTACTTTGGATGGATGGTGAAGATAGTACACACCATGTAGTAAGATCTACACGCTGTGTACTATTTCTAGATTACGTAGATTTAAAAATTTATTATTATATTACGTAACCCTTGAGACATGAAACTTTGTGTGGGTGTAAAGCTGAGACACAACATGTGATAGGTGTTATATATATATATAAATGTTTAATTAACATTTGCGTAATGTTCAAATATCTGCACATCATGTATGAGTTTTATTACAATTATAATTCTATGTGCATGATACATTTCATAACGAATAAAGTGTATACAAGTATAAATATATTCTTGGTAGTGTAAAGACCCGGAAATTTCAAGGAATTTTTTTTCTTAATTTTCTTTGGAATTTTACAGGAACGCAGTTTCTGACGGCGCCTGATTCCGAGGCCCGGTGTGCCCGAAATTAATTTCCGAAGTTTGGCTCGGGTACGTTCAGTGAACGAGCGAGCGGGAATTTCTATCTTTTGAACCGGTGCTCGGAATTGAAATCCGATTGCACCGATGAACTCGCAACGCCGGTAATCGCTTAAGAGAACCTTTACCGTAGTTGCGTTTGTGCGGGAGGAGAAGTTAATTTTTGGGGTTTAATTAAAAAAGTGAATAAAATTGTTAAATCAAATTTTAACAATGTTAAGTGGTTAACTTCTCCCATGGGAAGTTGGTGGTGGGCCCACATCCATCCAACTTCCCATGTGTGGATATTTGAAAGGGTGGGGCCCACACGAACCCCCCCACCTTTTCAAATTCCTTAAACTCCCTAACCCTCTTAACCCCTCACTTTCCAACTCCCCATTAACTCACATTCTTTAATATTTGACAACTTGATTAATTAATGAGGTGAGTTAAGTATGGTTTATTTGAATTTCAATCTTTTGAAATTCTTGCCAACACTTTGCAATTAATTAATTAAACCAACTTAATTAATTATTTTGAGTGTTTGAATTCTTTTGAATTCATTTTTCCAACATTAAAAAGAGAGATTATATTCTTCTTTTTGGGTTGGCATAAACCTTGTGGGGAGAACTAAGGAGAGGAGAAGAACTCTTGGAAGATCACCAACCTCTCGAGGAAGAACGTTCCACGTTTCCGAAGAACCTGAAGCAACACCTCCGACCATCTTCAACCGGAGTAAGGAAGGGAAGCACCGCCGCCTACAAAGTATTCAGAGGGTGACGTCTCGACTCGACTTCACCGAGCTCTTCTCCCACCAACCTAGACGGAACGACGCCCGACCTCCGCGACGCTTGTCTTCCGCGGGTCGTTGAAGAACTCCGTTCTTGAAGCCGAGGTAGAGGAATTTATTTTGGAGTTCTCTTATCATTTGAGAAAAAATGACGAGTGCGGACCAACCAATACCGGGTTGATCCGCGGATCGTCCGATCAAGCGGTTGATGATTGAGGGTTTTTATTTATTTAATTGTTCGTGAATACAAACTTGGTGATGATCGTGGATTAAAACCCTTTTTGTTATCGAATAACGCGAGGGGGTCAGACCGCACAAACACGGCCGACCCTCCTCCTTTGTTTTTCGTGATGATTTCTTGAGGATGATACGAGAAAACGTGGTGCCGTCGCACCACGCGTTTTATTGCGGAAGATACGCGCGGCGCCGTCGCGCTGCGCCGTGGAAAGAAATCCAAGAACGCGACGCCGTCGCGTCGCGTTGAAGAAAGTCAAAGGCGCCGCGGCCGGAGCGGGGCCGCGGCGGAGGGAAGCGATGTCGTCACATCACGCCAAACGGCATAGGCCGCGGCCAGTTCCGGGCCGCAGCAGAGCAAGATGACCGGCGGCCGGCACCGGGCCGCCGGTGTCGGCGAAGGAAGGACCGGCCGTCGCCGGTCCTTGCTGGCGAAACCGGCCGGCCAGTGCGGGCCGACCGGGCAGTGGAGACCGGGGGAATTAATTTCCCCCGATCGGGTCTCAAAAGCGGCCCCAATTAAGGGGTCGCGGTTCTCAAAGGGGGGGGGGGGGGCTTTGCCCCCCGCGCGCGGCACCCGAACGACGCCCAGGCCGCGCCGCCGTGCCGGACCGCGCCGTCGCGCCGGACCAGGTTTTCTGATCCGGGCTGGGTCGCCACCCGGGGCGCGTCGACCCGGTTCGGCCGACCCAGGTGGGGGGGGGGGGGGGGGGTCGGGCCGGGTCGGCCCGGGCCCAGACCCCCAGTTTCGGACCACTTTTGGTCAAATGCCCGTATCTTGGGCTACGGGCCTCCAAACGACTTGCCGTCTGCGGCAACGCGATCATTGGATCGAGACGGTCGTTTCGGTATACTATACTCAAGGTACACCTTCCTTTTTGGGAGCCTACGTGGTTAAAACTCCATAGTTAAGCGTGCTTGTCCTAGAGTAGTGATCGGGATGGGTGACCTCCTGGGAAGTTTCCCAGGTTGGGTGTGAGACGGAAAAGCCAATAACTCTCAGACCGGGAGTTCGATTGACGCGCCGTCTGTTGCGTTGAGTTCCTGTTGACGATACAGAACTTTTGGCATCCTCTGCCCAAGAATTGGATGCAGATGGATAGTGTCCGGGTTGGATCGCACCGAAATCCAACCGGGCCCCTGGAACAGAAAAGCTGATATCTTTCTGACAGAACGTCCGTTTGGCGAACCGTCAGCGGCGTCGGTGATCTCGTTGAGAAAAGGTCCCTACGAGTATACCCTATGAGAGTTCGGGGTACAGTTGAGATACGGCCGGGTTTGGTTCGGTCACGAAACCAACCGGGCCCCTGGGACGAAAAGGCTAATAACTCACAGACCGGGCGTCCGATTGACGCGCCGTCTGTTGCGTTGAGACCCCTATGATGTGGCGGTCCTTTGAGATACTTCTTAGTGGGACTTTGAGATACTTGGAGTATCGACCTATAGCTCGTGCAGCGGACCCTCCCAGTGACGAGCGTGCGGAGTACAGAGACCATGTAACTGGCTGAGACCTGACGACTGCTTGACCGACTCGACTTGGAGTGTGTCAACTAGCCCAGTGGATGAAGCACTACTTTCTGAGGTGCAGACCCATGGCGGACGGAGCACTACCTGTGTGACAGTGCAGACCCGCGATACTCGTCCGGAGAGTACCTCACCAGGCTACTAGGGGGTGTGCACTACTGTGTTTGGGTGACATACCTCGGCGGGAAGCACTACTGTGTCTGGGTGGCTGACCCGCGGTACTCGACAGGAGGAGTACTTCAGCAGTCTTAGGTTAGTGAGCAGTACCTCGGAGTCGTGACAGGACCACTGTACACTCCAAAGACGGAGCTCTTCAGCAGTTACGGTTTCGATAATGAAAATCCTGGTTTGAGCTGAGACTTTTGACCTTTGTGTTTACTGCATGATTGAGATGGGTCACTTGATAACTTAGGTATATGTATGGGCATATACCTAGGTAGTGGTTATCCGTTGATTTCATGATCCTTGTGTTTCCTCATGATTGAGATGGGTTACTTGATAACTTAGGTATATGTATGGGCATATACCTAAGTAGAGGTTATCTGTTGAGATCTTCTTTGTGGTTATAATTGTTGGTTTTAGTGAGACCGTGAGGGTATCGGGGTCCCTACTGAGTAACGTTATACTCACCCCTGCACGGGCTATGCCCGCACCTCGTTGTGTTGGTTGCAGACGACGGGCAGTGCTGACGGAGGCCGAGTGTTCGAGGACTGGACGGTACCCGGAGGTGGACTACTCAACGAGTCAGTATCCGGAGGTGGACTTCACGGCGAGACGACACTCAGAGGTGGTTAGTGGGCGAGAGCATCGTGGAGGCTATCTGTACCTACCCTTCAGGTAGGATCCGTGGTGTACGATCCAGGAGCTGCGCCAACTATACCTACCCTTCAGGTAGGATCCGAGGAGGACGACCCAGGAGCCGCTTCCATCCCACCAGCTGTTGTCTTTTTCTGTTGTACTTTGTTCAGTTGTAGTTGTACTTTCTTTTGGGTTTGTATTCTGGCCCATTTTTCCTTTTAGCACTTCTCTTTGTACTTAGTGTTTACTTCTGCTTATACTCTATCGTGTTTGTTTACTTTTATAAAGGCAATGCCTTCCCAGTTATCGGGATTTACGCCTTTGGTGCTAGTCGCCAGCCCCTGGCCTATGGAAGGTGGGCTTGGGGTAGTCACGGCACGGGCCCTGAGGACGAGTCGTGACAGGTAGTTTTGGATGAGTATTCACCGGGTTTCTTCCAAGGTACAAGTTATGTACAAAGTTATGGATGACAATCTCAAGGAAATTCAGAAAATTATTGATTAATTAAAGATACTGATTAATTGATTCGAGTGTAATTTATCTTAATAAGAATGATTAAATAATTTAATACTTGTTTTATTAAATGCACAATTCATTGCATGTATTTGGATGACCATGATCTAGACCATACCTTTTTATGTGATGGGTTCCCTTTTAATTTATTTAATTAAAATTGTTGGTATGCATGCATTCTCCTCATTAATATATAGGTCCTGCATACACATGGTTTATTTTATGTAAACCCCCTTTAATCCTCACCTACATGTGTGTTAAACGAATATGTAATGTATGGAGCTCCCAAACTAGTAGTGGCGGTTGAATTTATGAGTTGACGGGAAACTAATCCAAGAATATACAAAGGTGGATACATGGAAATCTATAAACATGAACCTTAAACGGTTCAAGGTGTTTCTCCCCTAGGTTAGGGTTAGTTTATCAACCGCTATATAAACCAACCAATAGTAAATCTCATGATCATACCCTTTATTTTATTTCTGTTAGTTGTATGGTTATTCATTATGGATGTTTGTCCCGATCACATAATTAATGATTTAACAAGAATACAAGATGGAACTAAAATAATAATGGCTTACACATAAATATTATCTATACATAGTTAACCACTTAATTATATCCCACTTAACATTAACAAGAATGTGAAAAGATAATAAGTGGAAATTTACACCTAAAGGATAAAAATTCATAAATTAAATATTAAGTCAGTATAACCTTCAATTACTTCAGTTTGAATCGAACCGTAGTTTAAAGTTCTTGACCAAAACTAGTTGGGGTGATTTCAATTAAAAAATTCTAATTTAATGTTTTGGGTAGACTTAACATAGTTTATATCAAGGGTTGACTACCCTAGAAGGAATTGGTGTAACTAAGAGTAAAAGTTTGAGGAAATCGAAAATTAAGGATTTTAGGATTGGGGAGTCCACTCAATAGATCAAGGAGTTGTGAGTTAATAAAATTGGAATTTGGAATGCCTACCAAAAACCTTTCAAGTTGCTTGACCATCCCTAGTTAGGGTAATGTGAAGGGAAATATGGATCCTTTCCACCAGAATGTCCAAACAATAGGATATTCTGAAGTCAATGGTGAGGGATATTGGGTTTCGAAAATATAGTGGGAGACTAATAGATATTAATTTTTTTATTTTCCTATATTTATCAAGATAAAGTACTAAAAATATGTTCATATTAATTTGTATAAACAAAAATAAAAAATTAAATCAAACATATAATTTTGATCAATACTTGAGAAGGAAAACCTTCTCATCGACACTAATTTCCTTGAGTGGAAAAGACACCTTAGGGTTATCCTTCACCATGAGAGGAAACTTTCTGTGCTAGAAGAGCCCTTACCAGTTGTGCATGTAAATGAGGCAAGTGATGATGAAGTCTCTGTATACGAGAAACATATGAATGATGCTACGAATGTTCAATCACTAATGCTATCATCCATGACCAATGATATCTTGAAGCAACATGAGGAAATGGATGCATATAGCATAATGTCTCATATTCAGGATCTCTATCAAGAGAAGGCAAGACAAGAGAGGTATGAGATCTCCAAATCTGTGTTCACTACTAATCTTGGAGATTCTACACCATATGGACCACATGTAGTCAAGATTATTAGATACATTGAGCATTTGGACATCTTAGGGATTAAATTCTCAGATGAGTTGCATACATATCACATACTACCATTGCTTCCCAAGACCTTCACTAGTTTTATTTTAAATTATAATATGATCAATAATGAGAAGAGCCTATCTGAGATTCTTAACTTGATTCACCAAGTTGATAAGAAAATGAGGCATAAAAATACTGTAGACTTTATGGTGAATAGAATGAGGAAGGAAAAGTTAAAGGGGCCTAAGATTTATAAATAATATAAAGCCTTTATGCAACATCCAACCAAGAAGAAGAAGATCCAGATGCAGGGAAAGGAAAAGGAGGCAGTATGCTTTGCACGTGGAAAATCAGTCCAATGGAAGAATAACTGCACCCAGAGGAAAGGGGAATCCAAAGGTGCATTTGTTATTGAGTGAAATATTTTTATTTATACACATTGGGTATTAGATAGAGCTTGTAAGGCTCACATATGTATTCCCCAAATGGCCTGCAGGCCTTTTATTTTATTTTATTATAGATAATCCCCCTTTTAAGTGTTGAAGGGGAACCCGTACATGACCCGTAGGCCCAAGGCACAAGGCCCGACATGACTTTCAATACATGACCTGAAGGCCTAGAGGCATACCATGCCCATTAAATGACCTGTAGGCCTATCCCACTAGAACTGCCCCTCCCCAGCATCTTGCATCACTGATCTCTTTAGCTCCTCACCTTGCATTGCTGATTGGCTAGCATTTCCCCATACAAAGCTGCACGGTGCCTGGTCCTGATGGCGGCTGCTATACCCTCTCATTCTTCCAATCCGGTTAGCTCTGCATCTGGTGGTTTCTACTCATGTTTCTCTGATCCTCTTCTGGGGCCTGTTCTATGTGAACTGGGCTACTCCATGGTCTACGTGACCCGAAGGCCCTGAGGCCCGAAGGCCTTTGATGACCCGAAGGCCCTGGTGACCCTAGGGCCAAACCGGTGGCCTGAAGGCCCAAATCGGGTGAATAGTTCTGGCTGCTACAGTACCGAATAGTAACTTCTATAGTACTGCTACAGTACCCCCGGAAATTTTCCTCCACCCGGTTTTGAACCCAGGTCTCTTGGATGCCAAGCAGGAGCCCTTACCACTCGGGTACAAGCTCATTGGATCACATATGTATTCAAATGATGAAACCAAGTAGATTTATGAAAGTTAATAAAGGAGAGGTGTATCTGTGAGCTACCAATGGTGTGAGGATGGATGATCTTTCCATTGGTGACTACCACCTAACATTACCGATGAGAATAATTTTGGTTTTACATGGCTGTTATTATGTTCCTAGTGTTACCAAGAACATAATTTCTGTATAGAGTTTAGATATAGATGCATATATTTTCAGGTTCAGAAATAAATGTTGTTACTTTTATAAGGACAACAAATGTTATGGTATGATGCATTTAAATAATAGTCTGTATGTATTAAATTAAGAGAACCAAGTATTGGTAATTGATAATAAACTAAGTTCAAATCAATCATACAACACCTAGTTGTGGCATCACCGCCTTGGTCATGTAATTGAGAAGCACCTGGAAAAGCTCTGTTAAGATGGTTTTTAAACTCTTCCATGCTAATACCACTTGATATATGTCACACTTGTTTACAAGGTAAATGACCAAATCACCATTTGGTGGATAGGGTGAAAGGGCCACAGAGCTTCTAGGATTGGTACACACTGATGTATAGGGACCATTTATAGTAGAATCTAGAGGTGGATATTCTTAATTCATTACTTTTATTGATGGATTGAGTAGATATGGATATGTCTACTTAATTAGGTATAAGTACAAGTCCTTTGAAAAATTCATAGAGGTAAAGAATGAATTAGAGAATAATATTGGTAAGAAGTTAAAGAATCTTTGACTAGTTTGAGGTGAATAATATCTTAACCAAGAGTTCATCGACAATTTATAGGAGTCTGAGATTCTATCTCAACTCAATCCACCTTATACACCGTAGTGGAATAATGTTAGTGAAAGGAGGAACCATACCTTATTGGACATGGTAAGGTTGATTATGATTCATGCATAACTTCCATTATCCTTGTGGGGATACTCATTTCAAAAAAGGCATAAAAATTAAACCAAGTACCAACTGAGGTGGAAAATGAGATTACCTTCGATCTATGGACTGGAAATAAACCCACTTTTTCGCATACACATGTATGGGTATGAGAGGTGTTTGTTAATGATTTATCAGGAAACAAACTACCACCTTGGGGCACAAAGTGTATATTTATAGGGTATCTCAAGGAAACAAAGTTATACCACCTATACAACCCCTTGAAAAATAAAGTGACTATTTATAGACATACTGTATTTCTTGAGAGGGATCACATCCTCAAAAAGAATAGTGGGAGAAAGATTGACTTCTATGAATTTAATTCTCAAGATATACAATAGTTGGTACAAGAACAAGTTCCACAGGTTCCCATGGAATAGGTAGTTCCTAAAACACAGATATGGCATAGTAGTATAATAGAGGTAAGGGAACCAAAGAGATATGGTTTCTTTGTCACCAAGGATGATGACTCATTATTATTGGAAAATGATGAACCTCTATATTATAAGGAAGTAGTATAGATCTCAGAAGCTGCAAGATGGCTAGAAGCTATGAATTTTGAGATGGATTCCATGTATCATAACCAAGTTTGGGTTTTGGTCGATGAACCAGTTGATGTAAATCCTATTGGGTATAAATGGGTATTTAAAAAGAAACTGGACATGTAAGGTCAATTTAGTAACTATAAAGAAAGGATATTGGCTAAAGGTTTTAAAAAACATCAAGGAATTGACTATGATTAATCCTTTTCACTAGTTTCCATGTTTTAATCGATAATAATCATACTTTTCATGACAAATTTCCATGACTATGATATTTAGAAGATGGATGTCAAAACTGTATTCCTTAATGGGAACCTTCTGGAAGATATCTATATTAAAAAACCAGAAGGTTTTGTGACACCAAGTGTTTCTAAATGGGTATTTAAGTTACAGAGATCCATTTATGGATGAAATAAAGCATCCATGTCATGGAACATTCGATTCAATGAATCCATGAGATATTTTTTATCATTAAGAATGAATTTGATCCATGTATTTACAAGGGGTTTAATGGGAATACATTCATTATCCAAGTAGTTTATGTTAGCGGCATATTGCTTATTGGAAATGACATACCAGTCTTGCAGTTAGTCAAGGACTGGTTGAACAAATTCTTCTCCACGAAGGACTTAGGTGAAGAAGCCTACATTCTAGGGATCAATATCATTCTCGATAGATCCAAGAGGCTTCTTGGACAAAGTCAAAGTAAATACATTAAATATATACTAAAGAGATTTAGTATGAAATTATAAAATAGTGTATTGGTTCCAGTCTCACATGGTATACATATTTCCAAGAAAATGTGTCCCCAGATACAACATAAGAAAGATAGGATGAGTAAGATTCCAAACACTTTAGTGATATGATCTATAATGTATGCCATGTTATGTTCCATAATTAATGTTGCCTATGCACTGAACATGGTAGGTAGATATCAAGAAAATCCAGGAGAACATCATTAGAATGATGTCAAGACAATCCTTAATTATATGAGAAGAACTAATGATATGTTCCTGGTGTGTGGATGAGGTCATTATCTTATCATCAGAGTGTATGATGATGATGGTTTTCAGATAGATCATAAGGATCTGAAGTCGAAATCCTGATATGTTTTATGTCTAAATGGAGGACTTGTGAGATGAAAGAATTCAAAGTAGCCAATTTTCACTGATTCTATAATGGATTTTGAATATATATCAGCTTCTGATGCATCCAAGGAAGCTATCTGGATTCAGAACATTTTCTAGGAGCTTGATGTGATTCATAGCAGTAAATATCCCATTACATTGTATTGTGATTATACTGCAGCGATGAATCTTGAAAAAGATCCAAGGTCACATCAACAGATAAAGCACATACTCATAAAGTATCAACTCTTGTGGGATTTATATCAAAGGGGTGAAGTTTTAGTGATCATAGTTTCCAAGGAAGAGAACGCCGAAGAACCCTTGACTAAAGGCCTATCTCAAAAAAGCAAGAATATCATGTGAGAGCTAGAGAACTGAAGGTTGTTAGAAGTTGTCTCTAGTGCAAGTAGGAGTCTGTTGAAGTTGGTTCCCTAGAAACCAACTTATTTGTACTTTATGATAAACATGTATTCATTGGATGAATATTAATAAACAAATTATCTCATCATGATTGTTCTTATACATGACATAGAATGTCATAATGTCCTAAGAATATCTATCACATTAAAACAACATAGCATATCCCTACTATGATGGGAACCTGGAAGTGCCATGACATTATTATTGAATATATGTTATATGGAAAAATGATATCATTTAAAGGGATTCATATGATACATGATATCAGGGGTGGGGAATCATGAAACTTTGAGGCCCCTTCCCATGGTGTGAATCCTTGGTAATATCCAGGAGGATATTATGAGAACAATACCCACTAGTAGGAAATCCACATTCAAAAGTTTCATTGGATGTTACTATATGAGAACATATGTATTGGTCCTTAGACTTTAAGATTAATATTAATGGGTATTATGAATCAAATAGTTACATGTATTAATGAAAACTGTGATGACATATGTTCGTAGCAAGGTAGGATATTTTGGGTGCATCAAGAGTAATAATGCATTAATGAATAATGCGAGAAAGGATTTTTCACTTCTATGGAAGTAGATATATAAAGATCTTTTATGGAAATGATATAGCCTAACTAAATCCACGGACATGGTGTTCTCTAGTCAAGTTCAATTCTAGGAAGTCAAATAATGAGAAATCGAGCACATGGGTTGATGGAACTTTCATGAAACCCGCTTGATTGGAGATATCAGGACAAAAGGATTATATTACACAATAAGCATTCATATTAGGTGAAATGTCATTGTGACATCAACTTCTTTATCTTAGGTGCCTTGGCTCATTGCTAGATAGTAATATTGAACTTTAGGAAAGCCCACCTAATGACAATGAGAAATAATCCTAGAGGGTCATATAGTAAGTGTAGCCAGTATCTCAGTTAAATAATTTATTTATTTAACAAGTTGAATAAATATTATTCTTGGTTGTGATTTAATAATTATTGAATTATACCTGATTATATTTATTTAATCCTTAGTTATTCAAGATAATATATTGCAGACATAATACTTATTTATCGGTGAATAATGTAGTTATATTTATTTAAGAAATAAAAATTAGTTTTTCAAGGTTTGGTGAATATTGAGGAGGATTGGCAGACCAAGTTTTGGGTCTGATGAGAAATAATATTAAATATTTTTTTGTTAAATAATATTTAAATATAAGGTTCAAGACAATCACATGTCATAGAAATAATATCATTGCTATTATTATTTGGCATGGGGTTTCACATGGAATAATAAATTAAGTAACAACACCTGTGTTATTATTTATTATTACCTGGTGAATTAAATTCCCCATTATGTTATTTCTATCTATATTAGAAAAGGGGTCATTCGACCGGCTAACCAAACATTGTGTACACAAAATCATTGGATAAAAGCTCTTGAGTATAGTAAAATCTTCCCTCACCAAGGACACTTTAAATAATGAGAGATATCCTCATCCATCGGATCAAAGAAAACTCTTTGGAAGAAATTATCAAGGCGATCTAAGGCAGACTTCACAAGCACAAGGATCTTCCGTGCTAGCACCCAGAGACTCCTTCAGCGACATCTGGAGATACATGGAGAACATGTGTATCACCACTATATTATTACTATATTTGGATTCAACATTATAATAAAGTCATACCTTGGACTCTTGGTCGGATGCATCAATAAAGAAAGAATCACCTTAGAGGAAATTCTATAATTTAATTATATTAATTATAAACAAAATATGTTGATCCTCTCTTCTTGGTTTCAAGTTATCTCCTTTGTATTTTATATTTGATTTAATTTTGTGGATACTAGTTCTCCTAGTAATATTGATCCTAGATTAATCATTTATTATGAAAATTTACATAGTTGGGTAAACGCCCATCTTGCGCTTCTGCTACGCCAGAAATCTACAATTGTAACATCAAACCCTTATAACTTTGGTAACTTTTGAATCGTAAGGCCCATTAAAGTAAAAAATAAAATAAAATAAAAATATAATTAATATAAGGATATTAACCATATAAAATTTCAAAGGGAAAGTATATACACCTCATAAAATAATAACTGTGAATAACATAATGTATGTCTCGAAAGGGCAACATGAGATAAAAATCCATTACTGCTTTGGTAAATTTTGTATCGTAAACCAATTGAAAGGGAGATATTAAAATGGATATAAAACTAAACATAATTTTCAGGATAATAATAATAAAATACATTCCTAGGAATTATATACAGTACATAAAAGAAACATGTGGTGAATATGGCATGTGTCTCATAGAAAATAAAAGTGAGATGAAAATTCCTTACATTAGGTTCCAAATTCGTTAGTATACATTCAAAAATAATTTATAATAAATATAAGTTTATTATAAATATATTATAGAACCATAAAAATATTTATCATACTATATATGATTTTCTTATGACCTTTTATTACCCTTTTATAAATAAATAATTATTAAAATCATGTTTTAGGTAATAACTGCTTTGTTTTTCGAGTATGTTTTGATTTTTTATTTTATATCCTCTAACTTTGACCATAGTTACATAATATCCAGAATATTAAAAATTATATAAATATAATATATATTCATTATATATTTATTTATATTAATCCATAAAATCTAGATATAGGAAATGAAATACACTGTTTATGGAGACGGTATGTCGTACGTACACATGAACTCTATTTCCATTTTCTCAACGGATTGAAATTAAAAAGGTAAATAGTATATTATCATTTTTATTTCATATATATCAAATATATTTATTTAAAACAATCCTTATTAACTTTAATGTAATGAATATGTGAAGAACAAATCACATCTCTTCGTGAGGTGGTAGTCTTCCGTACACAAAAATGACATTATCTTATTCATGCAGAATAGAATGTAAGAACATATATATAATATAATTATTATATAAGAATAGAAATATAATAAATAAAATGTATAAGAAATAAATCCATTATTATATTCATCCATTAGAGGTGATTTTGGAAAATTAATAACATCAGTTTGCAAGGTAGTAGTCTGTCGTACTCACGAATGATGAATTCATATTCCATTTGATGGAAGAGAAGAATGTAATTGGTTATTACATTAAAATAATAACATAAAAATATATGGAATATAATTAATTTATTATATCATCATTTTCTAATATTAATTTAAGGATTTTGAGGAAGAAATAAAATAAAATGCACAGTTAGGGACGTTACC
Organism: Viscum album; assembly: GCA_963277665.1. NCBI lineage: Eukaryota > Viridiplantae > Streptophyta > Magnoliopsida > Santalales > Viscaceae > Viscum > Viscum album. The sequence continues at coordinate 2,055,162,010 of OY728123.1, read as the reverse complement.
TCTTTATCGAACAAATTCTTGTGGTTTGTTCCAAAAGGATTATTAGGTTAGATTTATGACCAAAATAAGGATTATAGGAGGAGTGTATGTAATTAACAATGTTATTTTCATAGATATTTACAGAAAAATGGTTTTTAAACATATGAATAGGAGGGCAGAAGGGGTGACCTTTTATAAGTGAGGTGAGTGGGACACTTGTAATGTTTGATAAGTAAAAGGTGTACCCATATTTTTCACATAAAAAAAGGATAAAAAATGGTCCATTATCAATCCTTGAAGATATAAGGTATATATATTACTATTAAGTTGGGTTATGAAAAATTCTGGTTCATTTTTAACTATTATCATTTTAATTTAACCCCCTGTAAACCCATTTCACCTTTTCTGTGGTAAATAATTTTTACCATTTTAGTACTAATTATGTTAAAAAATAAGTTGAAATTATTAGATAATATAATTTTTTATTATTCCAAATATGAAATCCATTTTTACAAATTCCATTAACATAATTGGAAAAAATTAATTAAAAATTAATCCCACATACCTGATGAGAAATCATGTTTTCAAAGAGAAAAGGTTCAAAAGTTTACCATGTTTTTATATCAAATTTCAATGTGAAATTGATTAAATTATATAAATTGTATTAATAGATATATAATTTATCAAATTTTACTTTTAATACCATCTTAAAACAATTTTTATGTTTTTAAAATCATTAAAATAAATGACAATTCCAAATAAAAATGATTATTTTTCACTATTCACTGCAAAAATATATCCTTTAATAAAATTATCAATAATTAAATCCAAGATAATTTTGAAATATATATTTAAAAAAAGAATATTATTTTTTAAACCTATTTTCTAAAATTTCTAAAAATTAATTTAAAATAAGTACGCAGAAGGTGACAAAACATCTTTTTTAAAAAACCACAGTTTTAAGCGGAAAATTTAATTTATTATTATATCATTCATAGAAAAACATAAGATGAATGTTAAAATTTTTATTGAATATATAATATATAAATTAATTTAAAATAATTCATCAAAATTTATTTGTTTATTTTATAACAGGAAAATGAATTTTTGTGCATAAAAATCGTTTTTTTCAAAAAAAGATTTCCTTTATTTTTAAATAGTTTTTATTTTCATTTATAATTATTTGGTCACTATATGATTAATTATATATATTTTTAAAACATAAATATTCATAAATTATTTAATCCTATTCATACACATAATTCCAAAGGATTGGCGATAACTATCATATTAAACAATAATATTTTAATAGTTTGTCATGTTTTGTTTGAACTCAGTGTTGCATGCAACTCAAGCTAAACTCAGTGTTGTATTTAACACCAAATATCAAAAATATTAAATTTAATTGAAAAAATATTTCAAAATATCATAGAGTGTTGCAGTAATGATATTTTTGGAGACATCTTATTGGGTTAGATTATATGCAACCCTTAGGTTTAACGTAAAGGATTATTTAAAACAAATGATATTACATTTTGGGGATATGAGCTAAAAGGTATGATATAACCTTTGAGCTCTAAACATTATATAATATTAATGTTATGGAGGTAATTTGGGATAAAAGGGTTATTACACTTTGGGAACATTATAGGATAAAGGTTAATTATTAATATTATTATCATATAAGTTTTTCTATTTATAATGAAATTATATTAATATAGTTTTAGAAAAAGGACAACCCGCATGCCAGGAGGTAGTCTGTCACATCTAGAAATAATTCCAGGCTTGAACCCATGATTGAATATAGAAAAGTGTGAAATGCCCACTACTGGCCTACATAATTTCTGAGTTTGTATGATTTGTTTACTTAAATGATTTGATAGATAAATATTAAGTTGATTTTGGGAATATATGTTTCATCATACAGATAACCATGAGACTGAAAAGTGATTTAGTGATTAAATGATTAATTTTATTTCTAATAAGATCAGAATAATTTTAACATTATATGATTTATGTATATAAAATATTATTATATAAGTTTTAAATTTATTTAATGGAATAATTTATTATATTTTTGAAGCATATATTATTTTAATGTGGCTTTATGGTAATTTCAGTTATTTTTGGAAATGAGTAGTTTATGTTTTAGATTATATGATTAAGGAATATATATTTTGGGTATATAAATTTATGAGTTAGTAACATTGATTGGAGGTAAATATTAAATTAATCTCAGAAGAAAATGTGATAAAATACTTCTATTTTTTTGGGTTTCAAACTAAGTCAAGAATATTTTTAATAATTTTAAGTCGAAAACATGGTGTTATTTTTGAGTCTTTGGTGATTAATGTTGTATTTCTTCATATGATGTTTTATCTATTTTAGGAATTATCTTTCCTTTTTATAACTATTTTGATTTTAATTTATGTATAAATACAGGAGGAATAACTTTCTATCCTTTTTTAGAATTATGTGATCCATTAGAATTTGATTTTAGTGCTTCAAGCATGAAAGTTTAATCTTTAATACTCAACACATGGAGTTAAAGATGAGATAATGGTGTAAATGCACTGAATCATGCATCCAAAAGATTAAAATTTCATTTATGGATTTGAATAATATCAAGTATGTATATTTCATTATTTCCTTATTTTAGACGATAAATGAATTACTCAACTCTAGTAAAAGGATATTGAAATAAAAATGTTATCCTATTATCTCCATTTCTTGTGAATTGATGGTATTTTTCACAAATAATTGGTTTATAGTTTTGCGGTTATTTACTTTCTCATGATCACTAAATTTATTGTGATCAATGATCTCTGTCACTCTCCATCATTATTTTGACATCATGTTTTTCCTCTATTTCCATATTTCCACTTATCACTAATGATATCATATTTCGAAACCTTGTTATGTGTTATTCCATATGAATTTCATATTTCCTTTTCGTGTTTTCAGGTAGAAATTTTACTAACCATTTTTACAATGTGGATTTTTAACATAGGTATTTTTAAATGTATTACACTTGATTATTGAAATAAAGGTCAAATTGAGAGGACATAATTTATTAAATGGGATGGGGGGAGAATTTAATATCATAAAAGTTTAAAATAATGCAATGTTTTATAGTATACCTAACACACAATACCAGGCTTAAATAAACCATGTAATATTAATATTTAAATGTTATAGTTATAACTTAGCCATTAAATTGTAAGGTATGAATAAGTTTAACCACTTTATGATATATATATATATATATATAAAGTTCCTACTAAATACAAATCTATTGATTAATTCTTTGTAAATAAGCACTCATTTTTAAGTAAAGTCATTTCGTTGTTTAAAAATATGATCTCTTCAAAATTGGTTTTAATTGATTTTTGTAAAAAAAATTATAATTATTTTTTGTAAATTTTATAATTTATATATGATAAAAATTATATCATTTTATAATTCATTGTATCAAAATTATCTCAGGGTGGAATTTTGGGATTTTTCTCAAAGATTGATTTTTTAGTGAATAGTGAAGAATACTGATTTATGTATAACCATAATTTATTTTCATTAAAAAGTAAAATTATAATTATGATTAGATCTTAAATTAATAAAATAATTATTTATTTAGAAATAATTTAATTATTTACATCCGAATCATTTTTATAATTGATTTTTGGTATAATTTCATTTTTATGTTAAATTGTTTTCTTCTAAGATTTGATTTTCATTACGTTTTACACATTTATATTAAAAGTAATTTCCATAACATAAATTAATTGAATTTTGTGAAATTAAATTAATTGTATATTAAAAAAATTTATTTTATACTCATATTTATTTTTTATATTTTTCGAAAGAAATTATATTTTTGATGAATAGAAAAAAATATAGTTTTTATGAAATAAAATATATTTTATGACATCGCCAAGAAATAAATATGAAAAAAATTTATTAAATTTATAGAATGAATAATTAATGATAATATAATAAAAATATAATACAAAAATAATTTAAAACATAAAAATTGGAATTTATTTTATGATAAATATGAAAATAATTTTTAGTGCCGATATAGTGCTTGAGAAACACTAAAAAAGTCAAATTTAATGACATAAAACATATTTGAGAATGGAGAAGTGTTGAGTCAATAAGGTTTTTCTTATGACTTTTTCATTTCTTCTTGTTTTGAAAATCACAAACACCTTTCTTAAGGAAAAATGCTTTCTTAAGGAAAAATGCTTTCTTAAGGAAAAATGCTTTCTTAAGGAAAAATGCTTTCTTAAGGAAAAATGCTTTCTTAAGGAAAATTGCTTTTATAAGGGAAATTGCTTTTATAAGGAAATTTATCTTTATTATATTTTCATCTAGATTTTTCTTAAATATGAGATTCAGATTTGTCTCTATTTTCTCGGAATTTCTTGAAACTTTGATATAAAGTATTCTGTTTTAAAAACCAGATTCTGGATAAGAACTGTGATAAAGTTTCACTCCGAAATCCAGAATGAGAACTGTGATAAAGTTTCATTCAGAATTCAGGATACGGTTTTAATCCAAATTCAGGATACGAATTCTTATGAAGTTCGATGACGAATTCTCATTACGAATTCTGATGAGGAATTCTCATTACGAATTCTGATGAGGAATTCTCATTACGAATTCTGATGAGGAATTCTCATTACGAATTCTGATGAGGAATTCTCATTACGAATCCTGATGACGAATTATCATTACGAATTCTGATGACGAATTACCATTCCGAATTCTCATTCCGAATTCACTTATTAAACAGAATCTTATTATCTTTGTTTTATACACTCTGAATTAATTCAGACTCCGAAAAATATTTTGGTTAGACTCTGAACTTTTATTCTTCTTACACTTCTATAATTTGTCTACTCTTTATTATTTTCATTACACTCTGAACATTTACTCTGAAGTGTTCATTCTGAACTTTTGAGTTAGAATTAAAACGATATCGTACTTTCAGTTACACTTGTTTTGTTATAAAATGATGTCGTATATTTTGTTATAAACTAACCTTTTCCTAAGTGACACGTGTACAGGTCCCTCCGATCTTTAAGGAAAATATGACCATTGGAGAAGGAGCCGACCTTACCTATAAATAGGAGCTCATTTGAAAGAGCTCGGGACTGAAAGGCTGACTAATCTGCTTGAAGTGATTTCTAGAGAGAGAGGCTCTTATTAACTCTCAAAGCTTCGTGCGACTCCGAATGTTGGTGATTACATTCGAGGACTTCCGGGGATAGGAAGACAGAGGTGCCGACTACCTTGAAGTTAGAGGGCTTCCTTGCTGAGGAAGACAGAGGTCGCCAACTACCTTGAAGTTGAGGGCTTGTGGGGATAGCAAGACAGAGACTCCGATCTTAGTATAGAGGGCTTACCCTGGTGTGGGTAAGACATAATTTCTTGAAAGTATGAATCAAGGGACCTTTATCCAAGGTTGTTGGATACCCTTCTCTTTGGGTTAAAAGACTTATATCTTGTTACTTGTAGTTTAACTACTTGTTTTATTTCCGCTGCATTTTGTATTATAAGGAAAGTATAACTTTCTTATACTTCCTTACTTGTACTCTGATTCATTTAGATTCTATACGCTTTAAGGTAGAATCTCACTTTGTAATCTTTCATTAAGTTTCATTTTCCGGAATCATATTTCCGGAACCCACTTTCGGAATCTCATTCCAAGTTTGCATTCGGTGTTAGAGGTGTTGTGAATTTGCTTAGTTTAACTTTGTTAAACTTATCCCTTTCCTTTGCTTAAGGAAAACATAGTTAATCGTAACTAACTTTAAAGGTTCCAAAGGAATTTTTAAAGTATACAATTCACCCCCCCTCTTGTATATTGAGCATCTACATCATTATTTCGATCCTACAAGAAGTAGTTTAAATAATTTTTTAATAAATATACCGTATTTTTTTTTATGGATATATTTTAATTTTAAAGTTATATAACAAGTAACTTATCCAAATTCTTGTATAATGCTTGCGCAAGGCTAGAAAAGTCAGAATAACATATTAAATATTTTTTTATCACACAGAGATGAGTAAATATAATTATCTAATTAATATAAAGATTTATATTGAAATTATTTATTTATTTTTTTATGATTTATATTTATTATTAATTTTTAAAAATTAAATAATTACTATAAATGATTATGAAATGCTGAAACAATTCTTGTGTAGGTAGTGTAAAAATATAGTAAATGATTTTAAAAAGACTAAAAGTAAATTTTTTGGGTTATTTAGGATTTTCAAATAATTTTTAATATAATTATAAAATATTATATATATTTTAAAGGTTTATATTAAAATTATATTGTTGGAATGTTGTTTTGAAAGTCAAATTATATGAATAGTTCTTAAAATATCATTAATAGTATTTTTTGTTAAATATATTTTATTAAATTATTTAAAAAATATAAAAACTTTAAATAGAACAATTAAGATTATAAATGTATAATAAATCATTCCATATACATTTATGATCCAATAATAACCTTATTTGTTAAATTATAACCCTTTAATATTAATAAAGTCTTTAATATGGTAAAGGTTAAACTTGGATAACCATGAGGTTAAACCAAAATTTAAGTTTTAAAATAATATATAAAAATATATAAATTTTATCATATAATTGAATTAATATCATAACCTCATTATATTTTAATCCATTTCAATTTGGAACCAATTTATATGAGTTAAACACATATTATATTATAACATTTCATGTGTTTCCAAAAAAGACATTAATGATATTTTATAATAAACAATATTATATTAAATGATTTAAAATTCAAAAAATAATATATTTTTCCAATTTAATGGTTTATGGTTTAAAATATCATTCATTTTCTATTTATGAGTCATTTTCCTTTTGTAGTAACTTTATTAACTCATAAAGAGTAAAAAACATTGATATCATGATAATTGTCAAAAGGGTTAACGAGGGGTTAAAAAAGAGAGAGGCAAGGGTAAAAAAATAACCTGAACTAGTAAAAATTTTAATTTATGTGATTATTTATTCATATAATATTCTTATATTTAAATTCTACCAATTGTTTTCCATTTTCCATGAAAATTAATTTATATTAATTCAATATTATAAGTAATTTCAAGAGTGCCCCTCCCCTCACTTATAAAAGGTAACCTCATCTTCCCTCTTCTAAAAAATTCAAGAGATATTTGGTTTGGAAAATATCTATAAAAATACATTAAAACCCTGAAAACATTATATATGTCTTATTTTGGCCATAATACCAACCTTTGTATGATTATGGTGTAACTTAAAGGAGGTTGTCTGAAGGAGAGATATAGTTTTTAATTGAATATTTTAGTTTCATTACTTATTCCTCCACCTTTAAATCTTCTTCAAACATTATAAAAAAAATATATTACATAAAATTATATGTTTTTATTTTAATGGAATAACATATATCTATCTCCTCCTGTATCAAATGGAAAATGAATACATCATTTAAGTGTATTGTAAACCACCGTCTTGCAAATCGATACAATTCATTTCCATCACTGCCTCTCACAGATGGTTATAATGATCAATTTAATGTTAATATATCATATCCATGAAATAATTATCATTATTTAAATATATTATATAATATTTTTTCTTACCATTCCATCCATTTAAAAATGATAACTTCATTCACACGTACATGTGGTTTACTACCTCCATGAAGCGATGTGATTGATTTTTCATAACCACATCACATAGACACTATTTATAAGTGTATTTTATGAAAGGATATTCTATGTATGATATAATAATAATAATTATATAACTATAAAATAATACTTATCTTATTTCCATCATGTTTTTTGAAAAATAGAAACATTACTCATACGTACGTACGACCTACCTTCTCCATGATTGTAATGTAGTTCATTTTTCAGAATCATATTTCATTTTTGGTTTAAAAAGTATAATTTATGTATAAAAATAATAATTCTTTCATGATTATTATTATTATAGAGGTTATGAAATAATGGAAAATTTGACCATATTCAACCTATTAATGTCATTTTGGACATACAAGCCAAATATCGTCAAAACATCAAATGTTAACTTAGTGAAATATGTAATTATATATAATGTTGTCATAAATAAAATATATGTAATAATAAACTTTTAAAATATTCCAAATCATGTAAATAATTAATATAAATATATTATTTAGGAAGATAAATAATGTACATGATAATTCCAACTCAAGGTAAGGGACACTTTACTTTAAAAATTTTGTTCTAAATGGTTTAAATATTTATTTTCTAATTATATTATATATATATATATATATATTCTTAAAAATATTTTTATATGTATTTATAAATACATAAATTATTTATAAAGGAAGTTCTTTGTCTCTTTCAACTTTATTTCAAATTTTTTCAAATGGAATCGTTTAATGTATTTTATACTAAATGATTGGAATTTCTTTACAAAAGGGTAAATTAATGTTCTATTTAATGTATATTGTATCAATGAATTTTTACACCACCACAACAATTATTAAATAATTTCTTTCCATTCTATGATTCCATATTTTATTCAAAGGAAAACCCTCCTTCCCTTTTTCTGTTTATTTTAGTTTTAAAAATTGAGTTTTAAAGGAACGAGATATATAAATATTCAAAAATATTTTAATTATGGGTTTAAAAGGAAATTTTCACATGTTTGGTGATGGAAGTGCAAAATATTGTGTATTTCATGCATGTTATTGTCCTTGTAAATTATTTATGATGATAGTTGGGCCCATTATTTCTCTTGTTGATGGATGAGATTAATATAGCTCATGAAGATGAGTGATCTAGATATAGCTCTCCATTGCATTGGGTAATGATTTTTTTCTCCAAAGAGTTATTTTGGAAGTCGACCATAATAATGATTGCAATTTTATGGGTTTTCTTATGTATTCTATGGAGGTGATATCCCAAGGAACCTACATGAATTTTATATGATTGAAAATTATTTTTCATGGAAACAAATTAATTCCAGAAGGTAAGCTAATTATATTTTATTTTAAAGGAAATATTATGACCTTTTAGGATAAGAAGGTATATTTTTAAGTAAACGTTTTTAATGGGTTATAATGTTTTATATGAAATCTTTATGATTATGATTTGGCATATTTATTTTCTTATTAAGTGTTTTATGAAATATTTTGGTTAGTAAAGTTGATTTTATGTGTAAGTAAATGATTATTTGAGTTCAATGTTTATTATGTTAAAGGAAAACTCAGCTTTATTATATCATGGTTTTAAAATGGACCAACGAGTTTCTTTATTCTTCTAATTATATATCCCTTACTGTGTTTTTTCCTCATCCTATATTTTCAAATGTTTTTCATAGGTTATAAGTATGAGTATGAACAATGAAGACATGTTGAAAGTCTAGAATATTTTTATTGAAAATAAAATATGTTTTAAAAGTTTTATATTTTGAAAAAATGGATATTGTATAGAAATTTACACTTTGAAATAGTTTTTCAAAATTCTATAAAACCTAAACCTAATTGGTCCCTAGGTGTGTAAGTAAACAAATATTTTAGTTTGATGATATATGTTTTGATGGGTTAAAATTGGGGTACGTTTATTATTATCAAAGATATAAATCTAAGGATTATGTTTTTAGCACTGAATATAAGAGTGTAGGTCTTAGGCTATTACATATTATTCCATTATGTACTGAGATGATAAGACATTATAGAATGAACTATTATCCTATATGTATAATAGGTGAGTCAAAATCCCATAGATATAACTATATAGAGAATATACCATTTGAATACCCTTTGTTGATTTATATCAAACTATATTATGGATTGAAGATATTTCAGAACATCTTCTGTGAAAGGTCTATATTTATAATAGTTATTTATTTCTTCTTATAGATATATTTTCAAATTATTTTTATGGGTATAATTTTTATAGGATTCTATTGATTCTACTTGTTCTATAAAGGGTTTTTTTGATCCCTATGAATCCTAATAGAAAATTGACCAACCTCATCATTTTATTGAAACTTATTGGGACAATTTACTACAAGGAGGCCAAAATTTCAACATTGAAAGTAAATGAGTGAAAATTATCTTTTTAAATTTCCTTTATATATTTTGGATTTGATAAAAGGAATGAAATGACCTCATAAACCTCTTCTTTTTCCTGATCATCCTTTGTAGTGATATTATTCAATGCCTTGATTGTCCCATCCTTATACTTCCCCTTTTCATAACCTCATTATCATTGCTCTTAATATCATATGTAACATGGATATTGTGAAAAATATATAATTTCATTTCCTTTTGGTGTTAATACTTATGCACAAGAAAATTTGGATTATACTGGAGTGTAAATATTATCAAGATACACTTTATAATCTTCACATCATCACCATTTCTCTAATACCATGAATATTCTTCACAATAACATTTATATGATTAAATAATACATCAAAAAAATTATTCATAGTTTTTTCCAATCCCTCATACTTGTTCCATATAACCTATATTTTATCTTATTATACTTTTTAGTCACCTTCATAAATATTAACTAGCTTTTTCCACATGATATACAAGCATTTACACGATATAACATTTAAATAAATTTTGTTGGATAGGGGTCCACCCTAAAATATTAATTCATACGGATTTAATATCTAGTTATTATGGTACTCTTTTTATAAATATTTTACGTTTTTACTGAATAAAATACCATGGATAAAAATAGTATAAACATCAATTTCCTAAGATTGAAATTAGTGATACATTCAATTATTCCATAGTTAAAAACCGTTTCAATAAATTTTTTGAATCCATTAGAAATTTACTTAAACCATTACTTCCAACTAACATATAATTTATCTAACTTAAAACATTATAATGATACAAATTTTTGGCTCAAGAGAGGTAAATACCCTATGTGGTGGGGGTGGGGTGTGAATCAGGGTATGCAAATTTATTTTAAACAACCCTTGCTAATGATCCTGCTCCATCATTAGTAGGAACATATCTCTCTCTCACAACAGATATGATGAGTTAAAGAAGGTAAAGAGAGGTGAAATAAATTGTTTACTTTCTTCACCCACACCAGACTAATCCAAGGTGTATACAATGATAATTTACTAATGAAAAAAACCACTAAGAACATTAATGTATATAATTTTTGGAGAGGAATCACTATCAAACATATTTGACTACTGATCACACGTGGATATATTTATTCTCTCTCAATCAAGCTCACTACTTGTTTACATGTTTATAGAAAACTCACTACCCCTCATAGTTCACTAGTAATCACGTGTTTAAATATCATCGCCCACTCCACCGAAGGGAACTAGTCTATTGATTTTTTGGTTTCTCAGGTAATCTCGAAGAGCTCTTGTATGTGTTTTACCAACATTGGATCTCTACCTATAGGCTGTCTTGAAATTTTAAGGGGTGATTCTCTCATGCTTCATCATTTTCGGCCCCCTTGATCATGTTTCTCTCCTTTTCTATTACTTTAATAAAAATTTTAATTTTAATTATAGTAGATTCACCTTTAGTTACACCATAATGGGTGTTTCTTGAATCCCTTATTTCATACAAACAATTATTTCCAATTTAATAATGAATATTTTGGGAAATTCCTTTGAGGTTCAGGTAACTCTATTTATGTTTGCAGAACTCTAATTTTAAAAAATTCTTGTTCAGGAAACACAACCTATTTTTTGTATAAAATTATTATTTACTTAAAATGTTGTCTTTAAGAAATACATTCTCATAAATATTTTATATAAATAGAGAACTTATCCCTTCATTTACTCTTCAACTCTTCTTAATTACATATTAGTAGCCTATTTTTAGATTGGACTGATACTTCACAAAACTACTATATTCCCACAAAACATGTCACCTCTTTTCTCACTATTCATATATAACTCCTCTTGAATGAAATTTTTTCATATTGGGACTTTCATGAGAGTCTACCGACATTCATAATAATTATTCATTTTCTTCAAAATGTAGTGCCTCCATGTCACACATTTTTCCTAACTCCACAATGTTATAATACTTCATTGAATCAATTGTCTACACAAATTCCCAAACAGTATTTAATGATTCAAACCACACTCCTCTATGAATGTTTTAACATCTTCACAATCTTTAAACATTATAAAATTGATTTTTCAATAAACATTGTCAAATATATTTTTCAATAAACACAATGATATAAACACTAAAATAATATCATGACGATTTTTTACGAATAGTATATAAAATAATGATCTTTAAATCATATTATTTAACTATTAGATAACTCCATGAGTGATTACACCTCCTAGTATATACACTTACTACCTTCCCTTATAGAAGACCTTTCCTCATGACATAGGAATATGGAACATATATAAGTATTTAAAATCATATTATATGTTAAGTGTTACAACCAAGATAATAAAAAAGTGTGTATTAGGCTAACCTCACTTGACCTATGCATAATTATTTTTTCTGATGTATCTATTTTCATAGGTCTATTTTGTTAATTTCATGTTTCATGAAACTCTCCCTATTTCCAAATGAGGGTGTAATCAAGTGGGATTAGAAATCCTTTTTTTCAATTGATAATATGGGGGATCTATCCATCCTAAAAGGGGTATTATTAACAAGTATAATAATCTTGTAAATCGTTAATTTGGTTTTATGAAATACTTCTTAGTAACAACACAATTTACCCTTTTGTAAAATTTATTGATAAAAAATACTCATTTATGAAGAAAATATAAATAATAATTATAATATTTCGTAGTTAATATAAATATTTGATTCTCTATATTTTTGTGTCATATAAAAAGTCAATCTAGAATTTATTGCCATCTAGGGAGGTGAAAGGTTTTGTGATGGAGGTATCATGACCATAAATAGGATTTATATTTATCCTTATTAAGTGAATTGGAACCCACATAGTTCAGGGAGATTTAAATAGACCTATCATACCTTTTAAGGTAACGTGACATGGACCATGGTGGTTCTATTTAGTGTCATGAGTCCAAGACTTATTCCAATTAGTTTAAAGTTATGTGAAGTGGACTTCTTTGTGATATGTTCCTAGAAATGGTTTGGTGTGGTAATTATGCATTGGTGATCATTTTTGGTATAACCTGATAGATGAATCATGTAAAGTTATTTCGGGGAACCAAAAAGTGGATGTTTTCTCAAGGTATTTTTGGAAACTAGGAGGATAATCTATACATAAGGTGTATTGGAGAAAAAAAGGCATATCTCATCATACTTTGTTTTTGGAAAGAAAAAGGAGGATATCAACCCAAACTATTTTAATAAATGAAGAGGAAAATATCAAATCAATGCATTTGAATAAACCAAGAAGAGAATCTTGACTAAAGATATTTGACAAAACCAGGAGGAGAATATCGACTTAATGTATTTGAGGAAAAAAAGAGGATTCTCTCAAATCAAGTTATTTGAGGAAACCAAGTGCAATATCTCAAATCAATATATCCTTGTAAAGGCTTGCATAACCATTTCACCAACTTCACACTAAAATTACATGATTCCAATTTCAAACATCATTGAATAAATCATTTATTTATTTGGTAAAACATTTCAATGGAAAAAATAAAGGCTTGTATCACCCTTTCACCAACTGCACATGAAAATTCCATTTTAAAAACCATTTCATATCCAAACCCTTAAAAAAATACTCTCGTACCTCTCAAAACTTAACTCACACCACTCACATAACTATATAAACTATTTGTACAATTAAAGAAATCATTTTCATCATTAAACAAACCACTATGAAAGAATTTTTCAACAATTTAAAGAGTTAACACATGGCTTAAAACACTAAAAAAATACTCAAACCTTATTTTATGACTAAATGAACATCAATTCCACACCAAAACATAGTTTTCCATCCTTGCAAGGTTAAATACACTAAGAGAACAATTCATAAAACACTAGTAAATGACACACTATGGGTTTTCACAAAAGAATGAACTTCTTAACACATAACATGCTACAAAAATAAAAGACACATATTAAACATTCTTAAAAACTAAGTTCACACCAAATAAATCAACTAAATAATATGATAAAATAATTGATAGGCAGAATAATTTATCAATTAATGTTTATACACAAAACTATCGACACATAATTAGGGATGTTTTTTGAAAAACCATTTTTTTTACAATTTTATATAATATAAAAACACTAAAATGAGTTAACTGAAATAATTATGGAGGTTTTAATGATATTTAAAAATTAATTTGAAACATACAAGTGTCATGGATTGTGTGGGAAATAAAAAGTTCAGAAAACACCTACCTCGTCACGTGTGAATGTGATGAAAGCTTCAATGGAAAGAATAACAATGCCTCACAGACCCACTGAACACCCTAATCAATGATAAAAATATGAGAATTAACAACCTTGGTATTAGGGTTTGGTTAAATTGAAGGAAAAATAGATTCCGTAAAAAAAACACACCAGTGAGGAGGGTGGGGGGGTCGCGACTATTGCTGGTCGGCTAGAGGAAGGGGGAACACTGAGTTGGGCCGGTCAGTGTGCACAATGTGGGAACCAGGGGAATGGGTGCGATTCAGGAAGGGGAGGGTGGTAAGGTGAGGTGCACCTCACACATGAGAAGGATAAGTGAAGGTTGGGCTAGGAGGGGTGTTTCAGAGGGAAAACATGAAGGGGGGTGGGTGGGTAGACAGACGGTTAAAAAAATTAAAAATAAATTATGTTAATAATAATAATAGAAGTAGAAATAATGTTAATAATTATAACATAAAAATAATAGTAATAATAATGCCAATAATATAATAATAAAAATTATAAAAATTATCATAATTATTTTTATTAAAAAAATAACAACAACAAAAAAAACAATAATAATATAAGTAGTAAAATAATGTTAATTTTAATAATATTAATAATCACATTGATAATTATTTTTCATTTCTTTGGTAATAATAATATTAATAAAAAATTTCAAAATAATATTGTAAATATCACCTTAGAAATAATATTATTACAACAATTTAATAATAATAATAATAATAATAATAATATCTACAAAATAATAGTATTATCATTATTAAGGTATAAAAATTTATAAATTATTTTTATTTTAAGATTTGGGTAGTCGCACGGTCTTCTGGGCCGACTGTACGGTTACCGCTAACTGTGCGGTGCTCGTGCACCGCCCCAAAACTCATTACAAATAACAATCCTAAAAAAATTTAAACCAAAAATCAACCCAATCCATGATGAGAGTAACCAAAGACAAGATATAATGAAATGAAAATAAATTTTAAAGTTGGGGTGTGACAATTCTCCCCACCACAATCACTTTCAACCCCCAAAAAGTCACCAAACCAAACAATAGAAAGAACTTGAATTTGTTCCCGATTGTAGCCAAAAGAAACCACAACCCAAGAGAACGAGAGAACATGATAGGGTTATCCCCACCATAAAAAGTCAACTAGCATGTAAATTTAACACCCAAACATACCACCCCGAGATGGTGGGGGGGATGCGGCAACTCCAAACTGATCCAAACTAACTTCTATATCACGAGCGTAACAACACCTCCGCCGAAACATGGAACTCTCGACCCAAAAAAAAATCACCAATAGTATAGAAAACTATATGAGAATAACTTAACAAAAGCAGTGAACATAATCATAACTATAAACATCGATTTTTCCATAGAAACTTACATCTCCAAACAAACATATATAAACCAAGATCAACCCTTATAAGGGTCAAAAAAACTTTAAGAAAAACGAACGATTCAGAAAACCATAATCAAACAAACAGAACTATTTTGATTATAATAGAACATGTCCATCATAACTTCATAATGAAATTATGAGGTTACAATGACATCACAACTTTGATAGTAGAGAAACCAAAATGAAAAGACTTCAAATGTTCCAATCCTAACATGGGGAATGAAACCCGGACTGATCCTCCACAACCTCAACAACTCCTGACTGTGCGTGAGATTCTCCTTGAGATATGTGGCTGGGGCTTTGATTACTGAAGTATCTCTTACCACATAGTCAGACACTATAATCCATTAATTATAATGTCATTTTCAGGTGATGATTTCTACAAAACTTCTCCTGATGACCCAGGCAGCCACAATGATGGTACGTCTTCGGAGGGGTGACAAGACATCTTTGAGGGCCCGAACCGGCCACACTGGTGGAACACAAGAGGATGATCCAATGAACGGGAATCCAAAATCGATGAATAATATTTTTCAAAAATAGTTCCTGATAGCACACCCTTCTCGGTAGATGGGGAACCTTCACGAGAAACTGTATATGATGGATTTCTAACCATCTATGCTGCAGAGACCAACTCAGCTAAGAATGCCTCATCCACCATCTTCTCACAATGATTTTCCTTAGAATGGAGGACACACTACTTGATCTCTGGACAAAGACCCTTGAGGAAGAGAGAAGTATTCATCTAATAATATGATTCTACCTCTAGAGAAAAGGGTACATGTTCTTTGAAATGATCAACATATTTCTTCACCTTTCGTTGGCCTTATTGAATATTCATATATTCTTCCATTTTCTTTTCCGTCACCTGATCAGGTATGAACCATCAGACGAAGATGGATT
This sequence comes from Viscum album, assembly GCA_963277665.1. Classification (NCBI taxonomy): domain Eukaryota; kingdom Viridiplantae; phylum Streptophyta; class Magnoliopsida; order Santalales; family Viscaceae; genus Viscum; species Viscum album. The sequence goes on along the minus strand of OY728123.1, from coordinate 2,055,145,341 downwards.
TAAAGACATCCCACATCATCCCAACTTGCATTGACATTTGGGAAAATAACTCCCATTCGTCCATAGCTGGACCTTAAAACAGACCCAAAACGACACACACTCTGGAAACTTCAGGACTTCCCAATACCCTGAAGATGTGCTCAACCTCTTCAAGACACTACGCTGCCTCTAAGGGATCCTGATCATCGGGAAGGACATGCAACATCTGAGATGGAAAAAAAACCAGGCATGACTTATCAGAAGCCTTGGGGACGTTTTGGGAAGCATTTTCTAAAAAACATATAAAACACAGAGCCAAAAAACAATATCAAGACAAAGCAACATCAATGAAAGAGCCTTCATCCAAAAACAACTAGCTCAAAAACCAAACAAATATAAACACAACCAACAATATCCCATTCAAAAACCACATTTAGAAAACAATGTCAAGCCTTTAATTTCAAATAAACTCCCATGTTATCCCATGAATTGTCACATATGTGTCCATCCATTCCATTTCTTTACCAATTTCAAACAATTACCAAATAGTCAAGCCAAAAAAAATTTCCTTTAGAATTATTTATACCAATCCCAAAACCATTTAAAATAAAGTATCATCATTTCAAAAATCCTTTTCATTTTCAAAAACAAACTTAAACTAAAAATAACTAAGACAAAATAATACTTACACCAAACTACCTCAGAGGGGGACTAGTGTCTATGCCCAAATAGGTGACATGGTAGTGAGACATTACCCAGTTAGGCAATAACACTAAGAGAAACTTGAACTAGTCACTTGGATATCACATGGATCACTAATACACATGAAATCACAACATGACACCAGATCACCTCCATTTTCATCCCTCAATAAAAAATAAGATAGAATAATACAAGGAATCAATTCATATACTACCACTAGCGACTCGAGGTTCGGAACAAGTGAGGGTTCATGACTCCCTTCTCGTACCTACCGCCCGAGTCTTGACTGTCCTAATCTACATCTATTGGACACCCCAAAAAAGGATGTGCTATAATACCATTTTGTCACGAAGCAACCCAGGTCAAATAATGAGCAACTAAGTCAAGAGAACTAGAGCAAAGGAACCTACAACTGGAATTATAAAATAGGCGTGAGCACCGAAGTGCTCAGTAGGGATACAGAGAAAAAATCACTGAATCCAAAAGTTTCCTTATCCAAAGTAGTCCATAAACACCAATTTTAAATACAATGATAAAAATAGGGTTTTAAAATTTTAATAAAAACAAAATAATTTCCCCATATTAAAATCCAACACAAAGACCAATCATTTCCAAAACCAACCACCTCTTATAAAAGAAAACCAAGACAAGTGAAACAAAATTCGTGCTAAAATAAAATAGGTAAATAGTTAAATCTAGAAATAAACTAGTACAATGGAAAGTAAACAATAAATGTACATAATTAAGTAACCATGGATAATCCTAAAAATCCCTAGAATACCCTTGGATGTACTATGTTTGGAACCACCTTTCGGCATGTGGTGAAGCCCCTAAGTTAGTAACCAACTAACTGCTCTAATATGGCCTCACTAGTGGCACAACCCGCCTGACCTAACAACAAATCCAGGGGGTGCCAACCTATTAATCAGGGTTGATCAGAAACCATCACTCGATCATCTAAAAGACGTCCAAGAAACCATGGTGTTAGTAATACTATGTAAGTAGAAGGCTCTCACACACATGTCTCACCTTACCTACAATCACCACACTTGCCTACCCTAAACACATACACCTAATAAGATTACTTGTAATGATATATCCATCCTATAGAGGTTCCCACTATATATATATATATGTATATACATTCATACATCATATCATCCAAGGTTCCAACCAAGCAATCAGGTAACATGAACTTTTAAACCATTTCACAAATCACTTTAAGTTGCCAACCAGGCTCACATATTTACCCAAATCACATTCCTTTCTAAACATTTACACAAACATTACCTTTAAGTCGGATGTTCCAAATGTTCCTTTAACTCAACTCACCCCAAATCCATTTACCAATAACATTTCCAAACCCCCATTTTGGAAAAAACATATAACTAGTAAAATATACCAAACAGTCCCTTAAGTCTTTCTTTTACCGAAAACACACAGACCCGAAAGCTGAAAAAGCATTTTACCTAGAGATTCAATTTTAAAACATTTTCAAAAACCACAAAAGGGACCCAATATCATTTAGAAAACAATAAACATCATCACAAAGTTACCATTAATTGTTAACCCAAATCCAAATACACACTGAAACACATTACACCCATGATTCACATTTTAAACATCATTGAATTAATCATTTAATCATCTGGTAAAACATTTCAAAGGAAAAAATAAAGGCTTGGATCACCATTTCACCAACTTCACAAGAAAATTTCCTTTTAAAATCAATTTCATATCTAAACACTTCTAAAACTACTCTCGCACCTTTCAAAACATAACTACCACCACTATATGAACTATTTATACAATTTAATAATATATTTTCTTATTTAAACAAACCACTATTAAAGAATTATTCAATAATTTAAAGAGTTAATGCTTGGATTAAATCAATAAAACATACTTAAACCGTATTTTATTAATAAATTCACACTTAAACCACACCAAAACATAGTTTTTAGTCATTTCATAGTTAAATACACAAAGAGAATAGTTTATAAAACACTAGTAAATGACACACTATGGGTTTTCACAAAAGAACACACTCCCTATCACATAACATTCTACAAAAATAAAACCTGAATATTAAAATTTATTGAAAACAAAGTTTGAACCAAATAAATCAACTAAAGAACACGATAAATTAATTAGATAGGTAGAATAATTTAACAATTAATGTTTATACACAAAACTACCTACACATAATCAGTGAATTTTTTTCCAAAACTATTTTTAACAATTATAACTAATATAAAAACACTACAATGAGTTAACTACAATAATTATGGGGGTTTGAATGATATTTAAAAACTAATTTGAAACATAAATGTGTCATGAATTGTCTGGGAAAGGAAAAGTTCAGAAAAGGCCTACCTCGACATGTGAAAACGCAATGAAACCTTCAACAAAAGGAATACCAATGCCTTATGGACCAATCACGCACCCTAATCAATGAGAAAAACATGAAAATTACCAATATTGGTATAAGGGTTCGGTTAAATTGGAGAAAAAATACATATTCTGGTAGAAAAATGCACTAGCGAGAAGGGGGGGGGGGGTTAAGGCTGCTACTGGTAGACCGGAGGAAGCGGCTGCTGCTGGTCGACCAGAGGAGGGGGTTCGCACTGCTACTGGTCGACCAGAGGAAGTGGGGGTGCTAGGCTAGGATGGTCTGCATGCACAAGGTGTGAATTAGGGGGAGGGGTGCAATTCAAGAAGCAGAGGGGGTAGGGTGCACTGCGCCTCACACAGGAGGAGAGGGCAAGGTTGGGCCAGGAGGGGGGTTGCATATAGAAAACACGATGGGGGGGGGGGTTGTGCAGTGGGTAATGTGGGGTGGCGCTAGGTAGACTTAGGTTACAAAAAAAAAATTAAAAATCAATTATATTAATAAAAATAAAAATAAAAATAAAAAAATTGTTAATAATAATAACAACATAATAATAATAATAATAATAATAATAATAATAATAATAATAATGACAATAATATAATAATAAAAATTCTAATAATTATTATAATAATTTTTTAACAATGACAATAATAACAATAACAATAATAATAATAATAATATCAATAATAAAATAATAGTAATTCTAATAAAAACATTAATAATAATCACATTAATAACAATTTTTTTCATTTCATTAATAATAATAATATTAATAACAAATTTAAAAATAATACTATTAAAATCAATTTTTAAATAATATTATTATTACAATTTAATAATATTAATCATATTATTTTCTATATAATAATAATAATAATAATAAGGTATATACATTTATAAAATCTATTCATTTTAAGATTTGGGTAGTCGCACGGTCATCTAGGCTGAGCGCACGATTACCACTATCTTTTTGGTGCTTGTGCACTAGCCCAAAACCTATAAAAATAACAATACTCAAAAATTTTAAACCAGCACTCAACCCGAGCCTTAACGAGAGTAAACAAAGCCCAAAAAAATTAAATAAATATAAATTTAAATGTCCGGGTGTGAAAAAGGAGCCTTGAGAGGCTCTTCATTATCACTTTCTTTGTAGTAGTTATTCCATGGGAACTTTATATTTATTTAATAATTACATGTTTACCTGTAAAATATTTATCTTATTATATTTCACAGTCAGGAATTGTATAAATCTTTTGGTGGTTACCTACTATAATTGTATCTCACACCCTGTTCGGGCTGCTGTTGGGTACCTGAACAGACTATTTGGATACAAGTAGGTATCGGGGTAGGTTCCATTAGTTATATGCTTGATGCTATTCCATGATTAGAAGCATGAGAGCATGTGACCAAGATGAGGATCATGATGCTATTTAGATATAGTACTTTTTTCCTTTTTGTACTTTTGTTATATGTATTTTATATATTCCTTGTATACATTTTTGGCTACTTTATTAGAAACATATAAAATGTATCATCATTTTGTATGATATACCATATTTCGTCATTATCTATTCATACTTTTCATCTATTTTCTATATGATTTACTGCATCTACTACTTTTATGATACTTTAATTTTTTGTGCTTAACTATGGTGATGAGGGTATAGTATCCCAACCGACACACCTAGGCCCTCACTGCTAGTCAATAGCCTCTTGCGTTTGGGGACATGCACTTGAGGCCTTGTGACCCACCAGGCCTAGGGCACTGTTGAGTCACATCCAGGTCCAGGATGTTACAAAGTCATATCAGAGGTTTATTTACTAGTTTGATTTTACTATTTGGATACAATATAAAGAGATATGAAAAAATTGGTATTTGGTAATGATCTGTTCCTAGGAGCAGCTACCCCACATATAGGAAAAAGCCAAATTTCCTCGAATGAAATTGTTGTTTTCTAGATTTTGGCTATTACAGTTGATTTGATCCCACCATCGGGTGATGAACATAGATTATTATGTTATTTTTGATATGAATATTGGTTCTATTTTGTTTTAACCTGATGAGATGAGGTTATTACATATCATACAACATTTTAGGAACCTTATAAGAATCACATTCCATGTATTATGCCATTCCATTTAGAATTAATTACATGTTTCATGTTGTTATGATAGGTGTTGTGATAGCTATACTTGATTTTGTGATAGATTTATTGGAATGTGTTTTGATTTGAATTAGTTAGATTCAATACTTTTGTTTATGAGGAGTATGGGCCCTCGTAGATTGGAATTTAGAGAACCATTCAATTTAACCTTTAAATTAAATTTAAATATAATGGAAATGAAAATAAATGAAATTGAAAAGGAAAATTGAAATAAAAAATAGATACTTGAACTAGAAAAAAATTTCATGTGGGAAAGAGGCAATGTATCTAGTATTTTATGGTGACTGTTCCTTTTATAGTCTTGGTTTTTGAACCAGGATGTCTAGTATGACCTTGTTTTAGGAAGGTTTTGACATATCCTATGATTTTGAGCTATGAACTTTGCCATTTTTCTTTTTTGAGGTGTGTATTTGGAACTGTAGACGCATGACACCACAAAACCCTCTAGTCATATTCTATGAGGGGTGGTGGTGACCATGCTCTAGAGGCAATGGGCTATGGGATACTGGTGGATCCTACATTAATGATTGCTTCAAAACCAATTTTTTTCAAGATGTAGTTGTTGATATAGAGTTCTGTGAGGGATTCTATTTCTTAATGCATACCTTCTAGGGAGCACCGAAACCTTCCTTGTATTTGACTGAGCTGACGCATGTGTTCTAATAGTAGTAGCCTCCCATTTTTTGGGGGATGTAAGTACACATGATAATTAGATGTGGATCAATACTACACTATCAATCTTCAAGCATATAGAGACACCTCATAAGAGGAGAGTGGAGTTGATGAATTACATTATTTGTGGAGCAGTAAAGTGCTAGTGGGATGTTCTGAACCAGGATGGTAGGATAAGAGATATTTTTTGGGCTGATTTCAAAAGTAGGTTCTATGACTATTTATACATTGAGACTTTGAAGGAAGAATAAGCTAGTGAATTCATGTGTCAGGATAAGGGCTATATGAGAATTATAAAGTAATAGACATGATTTATAGAGTTGTAATATTTTTCATTGACATACCTTACTCATAAGATATCGAGGGAGAGATGCTTTGAGGAAGTTCTCTGACATGATATCATATATCAAGCCAACATGTTAATATTTTTCTATATTAAAAAAATTATGAATCATATGTTGATTACAGAGCATAACTTGATGGAATCTTTGGGGTGCAAAGAAGGGTAGTGGTACCTCTCAACGTAGTATCTTGACCTCAAGTGGAAGGAAGCAGTGTTTTGAGGATTCACATGAGATGAGTACTAGTCAAGCTGTGATTACTAGAAGATCGGTTTTCTATCATCAGTGTGGATTATGGGGCCACATGAATAATTAGTGTGATCGTGACCCAGTAGTGTGATGATCTCGCGGTAGGATGGGCCACACATGGCGTTTTGAAGGACCTTCCCTCTAGTTTTGAGTGGTATGAAGTCAGCTCTGACACCAGGTTCTCAAGTAGGTTTCTCAGATCCGCATCAAATAAGTATTTATAGAAGTGCTAGTCGATTAGGCCTAGGAAGTTATGGTCAGGGCTGAGGTAGCCATGAACTAGTTACACCAATACACATAGTGGTCCTACTCAGGGTAGTGAGGTTGTGTTTTAAGGCTGTGGTTTTGACCAAATCTAGTTGGTAGATCCTACCCCAAGGAGTTGGGTGTTGGAACGTCTATGGTGAGATATATAATCTTAGTAGGTTAAACTATTTTATCTGATCTTTTTTTATATAGGTTAATAACATAGTTTCATATCTTCACCTATAGTGAAAATATTTTCCCTCATTATACAGTTTTATGAGTTCATTATGATTCTTGATACTCTGTTAGGGATTATAAAGGAGGATGTAAGACAGTGCAGGGAGTTCCCCCTTGAGCTTGGTGGGTTTCACTTTGTCTGGAATCATTTCTTCCTCGAGATGACCGGGTTGGCATTATACTCAGGATGGAATGGCTAGTAGCTTATTGAAATTTTGTTGACTGATATCTCCAGAGGGTGTCTTTCACATCACCATAGGGTGAAGTTCATACTCAAAAGGTTGAATGGGATGTCTAGGAGAGCTGATATGGACCACAATATAATGGGATGGGAGGGATGACATCCCAAATTTCTAGTTTGTATCTGGATGATTAGGGAGTGCGTCAGGTGTAATTTCCTATATTGGTTGATCATTTTAGGGATGTTTTACCCAAGGTATTTTCTGGTTTACCTCTTGAGAGAGTGGTTTATTTCTCCATTGATCTAGTTCTTGGAGTTGCACTAGTATCCATTCTTCCTTACATGATGGATATGACGGAGTTGTAGGAGCTGAATAGGTAGCAAGAGGATTTAGAGGCAAAGGGGTTTATTTGAACCAATACTTCTCTATGATGTTCACTATTCATTTTTGTGAAAAGGGTGGATGGTACCCTTAGGCTACATGTGGATTACCAGAAGGTGAACCAACTGATGTTTAAAAACTGGTATCCACTTCCATATATAGATGACATGTTCGATCAGCTTTGACGAACACATGTGTTCTCAAAAATTTATTTTAGGTCAGGATATAACCAGGTACATGTTCAACCTATAGACATTCCTTTTACATATTTTCATAGAAGGTATGGTCTATATGAGTATCTGGTGTAACATCCCGGACCCGGCCAGCCACCCGAACAGTGCTGAACAGGTCGGGTGTTACTACCTTAGGTGCACCTCCCCGAACACCAAAGGCTGCCGACTAGCAGCGAGGGTCTGTTAGGTATAGTGGGGAGGTTATACCCTCTTGGAGGATCATAGTAAGGGTACTGGTCCGAGTATAACAATAAAGATGCAGCGGAAAGAAAGACTCAGCAGACTCGAACCGGACCCGTAGAGCGGAAGCATATCCAATATCAACAAACATCGGAAGCAATAATTATAACAACAACAGCGAAAATAAACACAATAGCATGCTGATAAAATGTAACTACTACTGAATAGTAAAACATGCATCCAAAGAAGGTCAACATACAAAAGGGCACCAATAGCTAACCAACAGTAGCTACAATAAGTAAGCATGATGATACAGAAAAGTAAACACCACAAGTAAACCCCATCTAGGCATGACCTCAAGGTCTGTACCATCTCCATCCCACAACTAATGTAACCTAGCTCCTGAAGCTGGCCCCTTTCCTGCACATAAATCCATGAAGCCTGCACGCGTCCCGAAGGGCCTGTGCAGGGTGTGAGGAAAATCTCAGTAGGATACCACCCAGCGGTGCGTACCAAATATATGTGTTTAAGCAGTCATGCATTTACAAGGAAAACAGTAAACAGTACAGTGCACAAGTAAACACAAACTCCACTGGTGCTCAACAGCCACCAAGGAGTGTCACCTGCTTCGGCCAATGCCGGAATCTCTGTCGTGTAACCCAGAAACACGTGCCACCTGACACCTCATGTCTCATGTACCGACGTCTCGAAGTCACGCCCAAAATAGTAACCCGGCACCATGTGCCTCTTGACACCTCGTGTCTCAAGTACCGATGTTCCGAAGGCATGCCCAAAATAGTAACCCGGCACCATGTGCCTCCTGACACCTCGTGTCTCATGTACCGACGTCCCGAAGGCACCCCAAAATAGTAACCCGACACCATGTGCCTCCTCACACCTCGTGTCTCAAGTACTGACGTCCCTAAGGCACGCCCCAAAATAGTAACCTGACACCATGTGCCTCCTGAAACCTCGTGTCTCAAGTACCGACGTCACGAAGGCACGCCCAAAAATAGTAACCTGACACCATGTGCCTCCTCACACCTCATGTCTCAAGTACCAACGTCCCGAAGGCACGCCCAAAAATAGTAACCCGACACCATGTGCCTCCTGACACCTCGTTTCTCAAGTACCGACGTCCCGAAGGCACGCCCAAAAATAGTAACCTGGCACCATGTGCCTCCTGACACCTCGTGTCTCAAGTACCGACGTCCCGAAGGCACGCCCATTTCCTGAAGGCTCCTCACCTCCCCCGTGGCTTTATACGGAAAGCAACACCAACCAAAATACCTAACCGCAACTACAGGGGCCTCTACCCACACGAGTGGTCAAAACCACCTCATCACGGAGTATCTCTGTGTGCACAGGTAATCACCCAAATAGTCCTAAGCCACCAAAACATCTGACACCTCATGTCCCTGCGACCATGTCGCTCAAATCCGATGGCATCTCCACCCTAGTAACCCGGGCCATGCCCAACCAGATAGTCCTACTGCCTCAAGCCGACATCCATGACGGCCAATCACGTGGTCAAAACCACCCAAAGTATCCCGGGAAAAGCCCCAACCTATGACCAGCATCACTCAAGCGTAACCGGGACAAGCCCAACACAACACAAAGGGTCCAGCAGATGCAATTCAGCAATTGCATATATAACATATGTAAACAGGAAACACAACCAGGCAAAACAAACTAACAGTTGAATTGCATTATGCAAGGTGCTGTCCCATACCAGCACTGAGGTCTTAAATGCCTCTAACAATTTATAACAGGCTTTAACAAATTAAACTAAACAGTTTATAACAATCATATTTCAATTAAAAACATTTTGGAATTCCCCGGCCAAAATGCCCTGATGAGCAACGACCCCTCACCCAGCCCTGCTCACGCAAACTGGTAACCGGGCATACCCGAATGCATCCCAGAGGTCCCATAAGCATTTCAGTATGAAAAAGAAGATAAAACGGGTCCCGCTCAAAATACCCAAAAACGCGCCGAAGGCCGCGTTACCCAAACAACCACGAAAACACAAAATGAAGTATGCACCACCTACCTGAGACTCACACGATGCTACTCCTCCGGTAACACCTGCCAATTTGGTCTAAAACACGGTAAATCTACAAAAGATTCAAAACCGCTCAAAGGGATATAACTCGTCCTATAACGAAAATCAGACAAAACAGACAAAGAGGAATTGAGGCCTTACCGAGGTGGTTCCAACGCATCCAACTGAGATCGGATCGGAGTTCGGACAAAGAACCGGGAAGAAAAAGAAGATCCGGCCGACTTGGTTCGTTAAACCCGACCAAAATATTGAGGTTCTGACTCAATACTAGGCTACTGACCATTTTAAGCAAAAAAAAGAAAGTACACAACATGTACTTTGGGACTGCATGCCGTGTATGGTTTATTTAACTGTTCATAAGACGAAAAGATTCCGGTGACTTACTTTCCGAGCCTGCCGACATGAGTACACGGCGTGTACCTAGGGGTACACGGAGTGTACTTGGTTCCTCTTCCTTTACTCGCCGACGTACTCACACGCCATGTGTATCCCTTATACACGGCTAGACTACACGACGTGTCCAAGGGGATCACGGCGTGTCCTCGGTTCTACCCGGCCAACAGGCCTACACGCCATGTATGGCCTCACACGGTCGGGGGTATACACGGCGTGTTCAAAACTACACGCTGTGTAGTAAGAAAATTCTTCACGATCACTGCACGACATGTAATCGGCGTGCACACGGCCGCTCACTCACCTACACATACACGACATGTACTTAAGGTACACGTCGTGTAGTCTGGAAATTTCCAGAAACTTCCCATTAAATTCAGTTTCCTCAGAAACCTATCAAAAATTTACATAGGGTCAGGATTTTGACCCGTTCCAAAAACCCAGGTTCTTACATCTGGTTATGCTATTTGGTATCATGAATGTGCCAAAAGTTTTCATGGAATTGATGAATCAAGTATTCCATACTTATCTGGATTCGTTTTTGGTGGTTTTTATGGTTGATATATTGGTGTATTCTCACAATTGACACGACCATGCCAAAAATCTTGATATAATTTTGGATAAACTAAGAAAGAAATAGTTACATGCTAAGACCACAAAGTGACACTTTTTGATGGTTCAAATTCACTTCATGGGTCACATAATCTTAGAGACAAGAGCATCAATAGACCCTGATATGGTGAGAGATATAGTTTCTTGGGAGTATCCTAAAAACATTTTTTAAATATGGAGTTATTTAGTATAGATGGTCACTATAGGAGTTTCATACAGGACTTATCATGCTTATTAGTGCCGTTTAGGACATTGAATAAGAAGGATTTGATGTTTTTATGGTTGTATTACTATGATAAATCCTTTTAGGAGATGAAAGGGAGATTGAATTTTGCACCTATACTGATTTTTCTAGAGCTAGGAAGGAGTTACATTGTTTACTATGATGAATTAGGTAGCAGGATAGGAGTAGTTCTTATGCAGGAAGAAATAGTCGTGATGTACGAGTCTTGGCATTTGAGGCCACATGAGAGGAACTACCCAACACATGAACTCAGGTTATATATAGTTGTGTACACATTACATTTTTAGGGACATTACTTACTAGGAGATAATTTTGTAGCGTACATGGACCACAAAAGCCTCAAGTACATATTTACATAGTATGATATGAATCTAAGGTAGTGAATATGGGTTGATTACATATAGTATTTTGACTTTGGTCTTTCCTACACACCTAGTAAGGTAAATTCACTGGGCAATGAACTGAGTAGGAGGAATCAGATACATGCAATTCTGTAAGCTAGTAGTGAGTAGAGGCTCATGGCATTGTTCTATGATATGCGCTTAGAGGTGAACAATAATTAGGGGTAGACTTTTATATCATATTTAGTTGTGACCTCTACCTTACTAGATAGACTGAGGATGAGGCAACTATCGAATTGGGAGGGCCTAGTCGTACGAGAGAGTGTGGTAGGTGAGGTCCCACCTTCTAGTTGCACCATAGGTGAGTATGATATTCTGTGTATCCATGGTTGCATTTGGGTTTCAATTGACATATGTGAGGAGCTTATGCAGGAGTTTCATGCCTCATATTGGATATTTCATCCCAAAGTCACCAAGATATACCATGACTTATGAAATTAGTAATGGTGAAAGGGTATGAAGAAGAGGGTGGCTGGTATTTTAGAAGGTGTTCCATCTATTAGCAGGTGAAGGCGGAATATAATTGACCATTCAAACTTTAAAATAACTTACCTATTCCTGAGTGGGAATGGGATGATGTCACAATGGATTTTGTGATTGGTTTACTGAGTCCACCTTGATGTAATGATGATGTGTGGGTTCTTGTTGATAGGATCATGAATTATTCTCATTTATTACTCATCAAGGAGACCTTCAATGTGGATGATCATGGGAGGTTGTATATCTGTGAGATAGTATAACTTCATGGGGTAGCACACTCTATCATTTTAAAGAGGGAAACCCTCTTTACATCTTGTTTTTGGTATAGTTTTCAGAGGGAATTGGGTATATAGGTGCTTCTGATCACATCATACCATCCTCATACTAATAGATATTTAGGGCATATGATTTAGGTGCTTGAGGACATGCTATGAACATGCATCCATGATTTTTGGGGCTCTTGAGAGAGGCATATACCCCTGGTCGAGTTCTCCTACAATAATATATATCAATAAACTATAAATATGGAACCATATGAGTCTCTGTATGGTAGGCCATTCTGATTTCCCCTTTCCTGGTTAAATAATAGTGAGGTTTCTTTACTGGGACCACATCTTATGTAGAAGAATTATTAGTAGGTCCAGTTTATTTAGAAGAAGATAGACACTATACTATTTTCAAAAAAATCCCATGCCAATTTCCAGAGACGATCTATAGAGTTTGAGGTTAGGAATCAAGTCTTCCAATGTGTTGCACTAAGACCGGGACACAAGAAAATCATGAGATATGTAAAGATTTCACCATTATATGGTAGGCCATTCGAGATTCCTGATAGATTCAGGATGTTATCCTATCAGTTATAGTTACCTCAGAGGTATTGATCCATCCACAATGTCTTCCATGTATCCAAGCTACACCGGTATCATTCATACCTATCACATTAGTTTTATCATGGGGAGGTTGAGTTACAAGTTTATGAGTACTTTGAGGAGTATCCTATTCCTATTTTTGATAGGATTACAAAGGTTATATGAGGTTGGTCAGTTCCTCTAGTATGGGTTCTATCGAAGCACAACCGTTTACAGGATGAGAGTTGGGAGGGGAGGCCGACATATATGCTTAGTGGTCAGAGTATTTCTCAGACGAATCGTAACCACCCTTGAGAAGTCCATTTTGGGATGAATTGATTTAAGGGGGGAATATTTTAAGAACCCAAGTTTTCGTATGACATATATATATCATTTTCATTTGGTTTATATGTTTAAATATGGCATAATGTATGTACCCAATATGATCATGGGTTTTTGTGGGTGTAGGGGGAAATTTAGGATCCCAGAACCCGCCTTTCGGTTCGAAAATTGCCTTGATCATGGTTAGTTCAAACCATGTGGGGTGGACTGCATGGTTTGATAAACTGTGCGAGGCATGTGAAGAGGGAAAGGGGTAACTGCATGGTTAGAGATAACTGTGCGATTTGGACTGCACAACCATGAGGCAATCTCTAAAATTTTACCAGAGGAGTTTTCTTTGATTTCTACATGGTTAGTCAAACAGTGTGAGGAAACCATGCATGTGCCCCTTCTGTACAAAAAACCATTCATGGATGGAATTTTTTTTTCTAACCATGAGACCTGATTATTTTGGGTGAAATTAAAAAAATGATTATAATTTTTTTGATTAAAATAAAATATCATTAATGACGAAGATCAATAGAAGTACATGTGCAAATCCATGAAGGAAAATTGTCCAGCAATAACTGGTTGGTAATGAATGGGCCTGAGGATGAAAGCTGATGGGCCGCGTTGTTTCCTTCCCTTTTGGTGAAGGAGAAGGTGCATACTGAGAATCTTTGGTGAAGTGAAGGAATTTTTCCTAATGATGATGCCAAAATCCTGGAGTCCGCCGTCACTATGATTAATAGCATCAATTACTGTAAAGCAGTTGGACTCCATGATGAAATCACCCCATCCACGTTCTAAAGTGAGCATCATACCAGCAAGGATGTCCGTGGCTTCAGAAACTATTGGTTCCCAGAATGCCTGATGTGGTTCATATTTAGCAGCAACGATTTTCCCTAGATGATTTTGGGCAAGGTGGCCGAGGGCAAGAAGCCCATCCTTTGGAAGAGATGCATCCACATTAATTTTAAGAATCCCTTTTGGTGGGGGATTCTAATGAACGAGATGGGAGGGGGTAACACCCAGCATAGATTTTCCAATGTGGAATTTCCAACCCTCAATCCAAGAAGTGGCCCGATCAATCCATAATTCAGGGGTTCTGTGGGCTTGGTGAAAAATAGCATCATTACGCCGGACCCAAATAATCCATGACAAAGTGAAAAGTGAACCAACATATGCCGAAGAGAGAGAGGAGCACCAACACGTCAGAATATTGGGAAGGTTGGAGGCCAATTCCAGTGAAGCAACTGAAGCTGGGCCCCATTTATTCCAAATTTCATTATCTCCCAGGCAGTGAATGATAGCGCAAAGGAGATTCTGGAATGTTTGGGAAGAAATGGAAAAAAACGGAACTGGCCATATGACGGTAAATGAGAAGGCACATTGTTGGGAGAGTGCCCGAAAAAACCTTCCACCAGAATTGATGGATTTTAGGGGGACATTGAGCATCCAAATCGATTTCCATGGTCCCTCATCTCGGCCGACTAAGTGGGTTCCAAGAGAAAGTCTGTAGCCGGATCTCACCGTGTAGCCGCCTAAGATTTCATTGATCCAGTAGAGATGGCCAGGGATTACATCTGGTACCTAAAGAATACTGAGGATAATTCTTTGATCTCTTTCGTTAAACCAATCAAGGTCTTTTCCAAACACCACCCCTGTCCCTGGTCGGAAAGGAGGCAGCTGACAATGGCATCTTCAAGACCTGGTTGGTCAGGGGATGTAGCCTGTAGACCATCCTCATCAATAAGCCAGGGACCAGTCCAGATTTTAATAGTTGAGCCAGTCCTAATCCTCCAGCACAATCCTTTATCCAGGAGCTTCTGGGCCCCCCAAATGCTTCTCCAGAGGAAGCTAGGACGGGGACCAAGGGATGAAGCATGAAAGTCCGTGTGGGGACAGTACTTAGCTCAGAGAACTCACACACAAAGAAATGGTGGACAGTTAATAAGGTGCCATACTTTATTGTCCATCAACGTGTCATTGAAGAGATGGAGATTCCAGAACCCCTTCCCACCCTCTGATTTGGGTTTTCAATGATTCTCCCAGACCATCTAGTGGGGTCAATTCCTACCATCATTCTTCCCCCACCAAAAATTGGCAATCTGTGTGTGGATATGGTCGACGATGGCCATCGAGAGCTTAAACCGGTACATAATGTAGTTGGGGATAGATTGGATGATAGATTTGATGAGGGTCTCTTTTCCAGCTTTAGAAATTCTTTTTGGGGTCCAGCCTTGAATTTTTTTCTCAATCCTATCCACAAGAGATGCGAAGATTTCTATTTTGGACCAGCCAATCATTGTGGGAAGACCGAGATACTTCTGATGTTTATCAACCATATGGATTCCAACTGATGCGTAAAGTTCATCCCTCTTAGAAAGAGGAACCCCTGCACTGAAGAATATTTTATATTTTCCAAGATTTATTGATTGGACAAACACCCTCTCATACTGGTGGATCGCTTGAAATATCACCTAACATTAATTAATTATTGCTCTGGAAAAAAGGAGGCAGTCGTTAGCGAAGAAGAGATGCGACACTGGAGGGCTAACACAGTAGACCTTTGCCCCATGAATTGACTTAGAAGATGCAGCCCTGTAAATAAGATTATAAAACACATCATCCACCAGAATGAAGAGAAAAGGAGAGAGGGGGTCTCCCTGAGCTAATTCTCTGGTAATCTCCCCATTGACCTTGATTTTGAAAGAGACATTCGAGACACAGTTCATGACCAAATTTGTCTATTTATCGCAAAAACCCATTTTCTGCATAACGACTCTTAAGAAGTTCCATTCTACTCTATCGTAGGCCTTGGTCATGTCCAATTTCCAGGCCATGGTTCTTTTTTTCTCGGTGGTGCATGATTTCATAGAATGGACCACTTCATGGGCCACAATCGCATTATCTGTAATCAGTCTCTTGGCCATGAAGGCGCTCTAGTTTTCAGAGATAATATCATGTAGCCAAGGTCACAACCGATTGACAAGGATCTTTGAGAAGATGTTGTAGGAGACATTGAATAGGCTGATAGGTCGAAAGTCAGGGATCGCCAGAGGTTTCTTGATTTTGGGGATGAGGATGAGGATAGTTTCGTTGATGGCCGCAATGGTGGTATTCCCAGCCCAAATATTTTTAATCATATTGCAGATTTCAGGACTGATAATATGCCAGTATTTCTGAAAAAATACAGCATGGAACCCATCCGGTCCCAGGACCTTAGTGGGATGAAGATGTTTCTGAGCCAGGAGTATCTCATCATCTGTCACATCTTTGGTGAGATGCCTATTGATCCCTTCAGTGATCATAGGTTTGATACATTCTTCCACCTCAGCAAACATGAAAGGGGTTTCTGCAGATAAGATGTTCTGGAAATAGCATGTTAAGGCCTCATGGATACCATTGGTGTCAGAAAATATGCTGCCATCGAGTTGTAAGATGCAATTAATATAGTTTTTCCGACGCATATATGATGATCTTTGGTGAAAATATTGGGTATTGGCGTCCCCTTCTTTTATATGGTTATCCCGCGCCCGTATAGCCCAGTAGATCTTCTTGATACGCAGGGCCGTATCCAGCTCTCTTTGCGTGGCACCTATCTTAGATAGATTTCAATTGGATGTGGGTTGTTTGACGATATTTTTCTGTCTCTTTTCATGGAATCCACAGTGCTGGTTGGGGTGGCGGAATTTCTTATTACTTCAAGACCTCAGATCGGATGCGACCTGTTGGAGATTGATGCAAACATCGTCATGAGTACTTTTCCAGCTTGATCAGATGACCTCTTCTCATTCTTGATCTTTTGACCAGAAGCTCTCAAATCTAAAGGGTCTACTAAATTTTCTATTTTGTTCGCCTTGTGTACAGTCAATGAGGATTGGATAGTGGTCCCCGCAGTTGAGGGCCATGTGGATGATATGAAACATGCTAAACAGATTAATCCAATCATTAGAACCCATAAATCTTTCAAGATGCTCAGTGATGCAGGTGCCTTCTGTATTACCACAGAACCATGTAAAAGGATTACTTGTGTACCCAAGATTGACCAAGTCCGCCCTAGAGACAACATCCTTGATGTATGAAATCGAAGCCGAGGGTCGGGTGGGTTCGCCCCTCTTTTCCTTATGGAACATAATCTCATTGAAGTCTCCTCTGAACAGAATAGGGCTCGGTAAGTCATGTCATAGCTTGCATAGAAGATCCCATGAATTCACATTATCATGATGGGATGGACAGCCATAGAATCCCACAAAGGTCCAGGGTGGGTGATGGCCTTCTTGAATAGTCGCTGCCACATGGTGCGAGGAGAAGGACAAAATCTTGACATCAATACTATCCTTCCAAAGGAGACAGACCCCCCCCCCGAGTGGACTTGTCTGGATACTGGGAGGCAGCCTTGGAAGCCGTATTTCAGGGCTATGCCATTGATGTCCTTGTTTTCTAGTATGGTTTCAGATAGTAAAACCATATCGGGGAGAATTTGAGCACAGTTGCGCTAAAACATACAAACCATTCAAGGTTTTCCAAGCCCACGACAGTTCCCGCTGTCGCCATTGATTCCTCCCGACTTGTTTCACCACTTATCGTTTTCTACCTTTTGGTGAGATTCCTCTCTAACTGGAAAGTTTCATTTTGTCTTTTCCTAACCCTGAGTATGGGTTCTTTCATCTGATCATTACTTTTTCCACATAGCACCCTTTTCCACGTTCGACGGGTATTTGGGCTCAGTGATGGAGTTTCCGTCAGTCCATGTGCCCCCATTGTTAGACTGCTTGATGTGGTCAATTGTGAGTTAGGGTCCAGGCGTGGTGTCATGCGCCCCGTTCCTGGGGTTGGTGGCGCTTTAGCCTATCCAGATGGTCTTTGGAGGCGCATAAGGGCAAGGAGAGCTCCCGCGCGGCGGTTTGGGTTCACCTTCCAGGGCTCCCTCTTCCCTTCCTGAATGTCGGTTTCCTAAAAGCTATTGGCGATTCGCTAGGGGGTTTCCTGTGCACGGATCCCCGGACTAGCGGTTGTGCGGAGGCGTCTGTGGCTCGGATCTGCGTCGAACTGGACCTCTCCCTACCAGCACCGGAGTTGATCGACCTTCGGGTACAGGACTCCTTTTGCTGGTCACAGGCGGTTTGCTACCCGGTGTTCCCGAGCTTCTGTCCCCATTGCCTCCTACAGGGGCACTCCCTCCAGTTGTTCCGCCGCTCCCGTCTGGCCGGGCGGCGTCCTCCATCCCCCCGGCCTCCTCCCTGTGGTGCTCCCTTCCCCGACGCCCGGTCGGAGCTGCATGCGGATCCCTCGCCCCTCGTGTCGCCTGCGACGCCTCCCTTTCAGGTCAGGGAGGGTGGCTCCTCTTCTTCCGTGGAGTCTGGTAGAGGGAAGGAGCTGGATCTGGTGTCGTTCGTCCCGCGGGGCGTCCCCAGTCTCCTTGGTAGCAGCCTCCCTTCTTCGATAGAGCTCCCCTTGGGTTTACCTCCCTGGCCTTCGTCGGCGCGGGGGTCGCGCGGATCTTGGAAGGCAGAATGCTCTCGTGCGGTGGTTCCCGTGGGTTTCAGCATCGTCGAGCTTCCCTCCTCCCCTAGTTCCCCTCCGATTCCTGCAAAAGCTGTCCTCACGGGGGTGCTGACAGACCAGGTGCGGGGTTCCTCCGGTTCAGGCAAAGTCGGTGCTTCAGGAGCCCCGAGCCAGTCTAGTGTTCCCCCTCTCCTCCCTCCTCCGTCTTCAGGCTCTGGAGTTCGCACTCGGTCCCAACTCAGGAAACTCACAGGCGACCCTTCTTCCCATTTTCTACAGGCCATGAAATCTGGGGCCAATCCCAGAGCCATAAGTTTTCAATGACGCGTCTTCTCGTCTGGAATGCCCGTGGTATGGGTGCCCGAGTTAAACAAGACTTCCTGTCCTCTGAGTGTGTCAAACACAAGGTTTCTGTGGCGGCCATCCTTGAGCACAAGCAACATCCGAATAAACTACCGGAGTTTTCCAGGAAACTTAAAATGCATGGGTACATGCATGGTGAACCGCTCAATAAACATATTTGGATTCTCTGGCGGCGCGGCGCTTCGGTTTCACTCTCCCAGGTTGGGGATCAGTGTATCACGGTGAAGGTTACCATCGAACCCCACTCTTTCTTTGTGTCCTTCATATACGGAAGCTGTGACCCCCAGCTTAGGGAGGTTCTGTGGAGTGATCTTAACTCCTTTGATCCTGGTACCCTCCCTTGGTTCGTGGGGGGGGATTTCAACGTAGTCATGGACCCCGAGGAACGTCGGGGCAGAGGCCCTTTTAATAGGAAGGCAGGCCTCGCTTTCTCCCATTTCACGGCGAGCAAGGGGCTCATGGACCTGGGCTTCTCAGGCGATCGCTTCACGTGGTGCAACAACCAGCGGGGTCCCCGGAGATCTTGGAGTCGCCTGGACCGCTGCCTAGCCAACCTGTCTGCTATCTCAGCGTTTGCGAACACCCGGGTTACACACTTGACGCGTGGACTGTCGGATCACTCTCCGCTCCTCATTTCGTTATCGTCTGATCAGGACCTCCGTAACAGCTTCAGGTTCTTTCAGCACTGGACCAATAACGAAAGCTTCAATGATCTGGTTCGAGCTTCTTGGGCACTCCCGGTCCAGGGTCACACATGGTTCGCGCTTCATAACAAACTGAGACGTCTCAAACATAGTCTTCAATCCTGGTCTCGGGATTCTATTGTGTCTGACAGCACCCTTGAAGAGGCCATGAATGAGGTGGATCGTCTGGAAAGATGCCTTGAGGAGGAATGGAATGACCATGCTTTTGAGGAGCTTGCCAGCAAGAAGGAGCTTTTTGCGGATCTGCTTTTAAGACAAGAACGTGAGGCCAGGGAGGAGGCCCGGATTCAGTGGCTCAAAGAGGGGGATAGGAACACTGCTTTTTTCCACGCTTGTATTAAGGAAAGGACAAGGAGGGTTAAGCCGAACATTGAGCTGGGAAATGGATCTTTCTCTGATGACAGGGAAACAGTTGGGGCTCTGGCATATTCCCACTTTCATAGCATGTTGGCCGGTACTGGTAATACCGGGCCAAGCGGGTGTACAGGGGGAGACTTGGGCCTCCTCGACTACATACACCCTTCTTTCACGGCAGGTGACAATGAGTCTCTGAGGGCTATTCCCCAAGAGGGGGAAATTCGTGATGCCATGATGGCCCTGAACCCAGATAGTGCGGCTGGTCCCGATGGTTTCCCGGGAGCTTTCTACAGAGCAGCGTGGGACATTGTGAAAGAAGACGTTATTGGTGCCATTCAAGATTTCTTCAGGGGCGGTCCTCTTCCTAGAGTGGCCTGTGCTACTACAGTGGTCCTCATCCCGAAATCCAAGTCTCCCTCCTCCTTGGAGCAGTATCGCCCGATCAGCATGTGCAATGTGTCGTACAAGATTCTTGCAGGTATTATCAATAATCGGCTGTCCATCTTCCTTCCCAAGTGCATTGCCATGGAACAACATGGCTTCATCAAAGGACGATCCATCCAGGGGGCGATCGGCTTGGCACAGGAAGTGATCAGGGATCTCAACGTCAAAGCACGTGGTTCCAATATGGCGGTGAAGGTGGATATGAGCAAGGCCTACGACCGGGTGGAGTGGAGTTTCTTGATCAAAGTTCTAAAAGGTATGGGTCTCTCACACTGGAATATTGATTTAATCTTTCGGTGCTGTAGTTCAGCATGGATGTCGATTTCCTTCATGGGGAAAAAGTTCGGTTTCTTCAAGACGGTCCGTGGGCTTCGCCAAGGTGATCCCATCTCGCCAAGCCTATTCATCATCACCCAGGACATCCTCAGCCGCATCATGCATAGGAACCTTGAAAGGAATACGATCATGCCCTTTAGACGAAGGATGCGCTTCCCTCCAGTGTCCCATCTCATGTTTGCGGACGACTCCATCTTCTTCATCAACGCAGCCAATAGGTCAGTGCGAGGCCTTAACAGAGCATTAGAGGAGTATTGCCGTATGAGCGGACAGATCATTAACAGAAGTAAGAGTCACTTCTATATCTCTCATACATGTCCCGAAAGGCGTATCAGCAAGGTGGGGAGCATCCTGGGCATGCAGAAAGGCAACCTTCCCTTGCTTTATCTGGGAGCCCCAATCTCGTCTAAGCAACTGCGTATTCGGGACTTTGATTCCATCGTCTGCAAAATCACGGAGAAAGTTCTTAACTGGAAGAACCGTATCCTGTCCTTCGGCGGTAGAATATCCCTGGTTAACAGTGTCCTCACGGCCACCCCGATTCATTCCCTTTCCGCCATTAAGGTTCCCAAGGGTGTTATTCGTTCCATGGATAGGATCTTTTCCGGTTTCATTTGGGATCCTAAGAATGAGGGGCGACGACACTGGGTTTCTTGGGGGAGCATGGCGCGGCCGATCAAGGAGGGTGGCATCAGCATCCGTAATGTCGGGGATGCCCTCTCTTGCATGCAAGCTAAATTGGCATGGGAAGTCCTGGAAAAATGCACGTTATGGGGCTCGAACATGCACGAATGCTATCTCAGTAATGGGGAGGGAGGAGCTGTGCAGGCATCCCCTCTATGGCGTGTACTTCATCCCCTGGTAAACGTTCTCAGAACTCATTCCCGCTGGATCATCGGTACTGGAGACATATCCTTTTGGCATGACAACTGGTGTGGGACGCCCCTTGGTTTTCCGGGATGCCCTGTTACCAATATTTCCTTCCAGGAGGCCAGAAACTTCCCTTCTTTCATCGGTGCTGTCCTTAACAAGAACCAGGAGGAGATGTTTAACCTCATTGCCCTGTCCTCGGCCCCAGATCGATGTGTGTTCACCCCTTCACCGTCTGGTAACTTCTCCTCCAGAGATTACCGTCGGGTTTCTGCCATGCAGACAGCGGAGGTCCCCGGGTCTGTCACACTATGGGATAACGCCATTCCCACAAAATTTAATTTCCTTTCTTGGAGAATCCGACACAGAGGACTTCCTACAAACGAGAATATCAGAAGATGCGGGGTGAGTATGGCTTCCAAGTGTGTTTGTTGTAAGCGGCATAAGGAGGAGACCTCAGAGCACTTGTTTTTTGATAGCGACTGGGCGCGTGAGGTTTGGTCCTTCTTTGGTGCTTTCACGGGTTATGATATTCCAGCCATGGCAGACCAACCCTTCCTTAATCGCTGGTTTCATGGTTCGGGTGATGCGGGCCCGGAGAAAAGAGCACGTACTCTGGTGTTTAACGCTGGTTGTTGGTGTTTGTGGCATGCTCGTAACACGTTTCTGCATGAAGGGGTATCCTCCTCATCTCGCTCCATCATCTCCCGAATCAGGAACCTGCTTCTGGACATGGTTGTTGTGCTCAGTTCCTGGCGGGAGGCACCCACGCTGCAGCGCCTTCTTCCCTCGAGTCATCATCCTCCTCCGGCCCCTGCTCCGAGTACTGGTCACTGGGTCCGTTGGCTTCCCCCGAATCACGACTTCAAACTAAACACTGATGGCTCCTGTCATGCGGGTGACATCAGAGGAGGGGGACTTGTTCGTGATCAAAATGGTTCAGTCTTGTTTGCTTTCTCCATTCGGTTGGGCTCGGGCACTCCGCTACTTGCAGAGGCGAAGAGTATGATGGTTGGCCTCCAGGAATGCACCAAAAGGGGAGTGGTTCTAACGGAAGTGGAAACGGATTCCCTGATACTCTCAAATGCCATTCAGGGAATCGGGAGCATTCCTTGGTCTATCGAGTACATTACCAGGAGGTGACGGGGTATCTTGGGTACTCTAACTAGAGTTTCTCATACCTGGCGGGAGGGCAATAAAGCTGCGGACTACCTAGCTTCTATAGTCTCACCAGGTCTGGAGGACATTTTCTTTCATAACTCCCTCAGTCTGAAAGCAACAGGGATCAATATCATCAGAGGGGATGCTCTCGGCCTCCATTACTTCAGGCCCCCGTAGCCTCTGCTTTCGTTTTTTTCCCCTTTTTTCCCCTTTTATTTTCCTTTTATACTGTCTGATTCTTCCACTTTTTTTCTCTCCCCTCTTCGTGCGGATGTTGTGGTCCTCATCTCTTTGACAAAATTCAAAAATAATAGAATGGATGGATGGATGGGTTAGGGTCCAGATCTAGTGGTCCGATGTGCATCGACCATGACTTTGAGAAATGTGTTGATGGTTCATTTTGATTAATCACCAACCTTTTAGATGTTTGACCATTTTCCTACAGGGGATATGGATGAACTCTATATTCTGGATTGGGGTCGGGAACAGGTGGTTCAAAGTGCATCGGTGTTAGCTTCGGGATTTTTTCTGGTGGGTCATTTAGTGTCTCTAACAGCTCTGTAAATGTTGAGCAAGTTCCATTCAGGGGTTAGGATGTATTTTAGTTTCCCTCTGAGTGGTTGGTCCATATTTAGGGAATTCTGGTGGTCCAAGCATAAAGAATTTTTCATGAATAGTTTCTGCCCGTCTGGTATGAGCCAATCTGAGATAGTCACGGTCCTTTTGTTTCTCCGTCTCAGGGATAAAGGCATATCTAGTCGATTTGGCTCAGAGCCATGGACCATATTGAAGGATGATATTACCAGAATCATTCCTTTTCTTTGAGACACATGCTCTTTCCAGATGGCCGAGGCATCCACAAAATAAACAGAAGATTGGGAGTTTCTCAAAGTCGGATGATATCCAAGTGTTGGCGCCATCGAATTTTGAAAACATGCCCCTCATCAGCGGCTCTGACACTTTTATTATGGCCTAATTCGAACCTTGGGCCCCCATTGGATAGTGTCTGAGTGGTCCCAATCAAGGAATTGGCCAATGTAGTCCCCAATTTCTCTCATAACTTGTTCTGTTCATGTGTGAAATGGGATTCCTTTGATGCATATCTAGAAGGGGGACCAGGTGAGATTAATGTGCTGGATATCGTCCCCCCTTTGTATTCTTCCATGAGGAGGAGTTGATTATCGAAGGACCATGGTCTACCTATCAGGATTTTATCTCTATCTCCCTTATTGAAGAACTCAAAAACAATGTGATTGTTCCCTGCTTTCCGAATAACTACTCCAACTTCCAGTTTCCAAATATTCTGGAGGGTGTTTTTGAGGGCCCCCTGGTTTACTGAGATATTTTCAATGAAATTTCCGACCACCAACAGAGACATGCGTTTTTTCAAGAGTGAATCTTTGTTTCTCCGGGCCTCTATTGCCGACTTCTCTTTGTCAGTCAGGGATAACCTACTACATTGGTTCACTAGATCCGTCTCCATGGATCAATGTTCGTGGGATGGGTTATAGCTATTTAAAACGTGCCCTGTGCTTTGCCCTTCTTGGGGAAACATGCGGTGGTCAGGTTGCCACAGTTGGACTAGTTTCACAGCAGTGTCCACTCTCACTTCTGGGACGTCAAAGATAGGATTCGCGGCCTGCGTCCAACAAGGAATGACCAGGGCTGGCCCAGTCCAAGGGACACACTGTCCAGGCCTGGTCTAAGCAAAGAGCCCTTGGACCGGCTACCCCACTTTGCAGCCTTCTTCTGTGCCCCGACCTGCGCTATCAAATCTTCACGAAGTGGCTTCACGATCCATAGTCAGGGCCTCCACGACCTTATTTACTCCTGGATGGAGCTCACCACAAAGCACACCAGCGACCGAGGGTCGGCTCAACGCAGTGGATGCTTCGCGATCATTCTTCATGGATGAGGCTTCATGGATGATTCTTCGCGAGACAGTCACAACGTAGTGTGGGGATTCACGAATGGGGCTTCATGACCGGATCACTCGTGATGATCCTCACACTCCCATTTCAATCTCTCTGCAAGGAACACCACCTACCGCGATGCATCCCTATGCGGCAGCCTCTTTGCGATCTGGCTTCGTGGCATAAGCTTCTCGAATCAACCTCCACTTCGCGATTAGGGCTTCGTGACCAGATCTTCGTGACAGGAATCTCGTGACTTGTCATTCACAACCAGTCAATTGAGGAATGCATCCGGGGCTTCACACTCAGATCTTCACAGCAGGAATCACACAACATTTCTTTCGTGTCCCGTCAATTACGAAGCCGAAGAGTTAACTCCACAGTGAGGCCTCTGCCGTACCAGGTAATGTACTGCACCGAGGGAATGAAGATAGCGTCTAAGCGGCAATCTGCTTCCTGGTCATCCGAGTTCAAGATCAAAAATCACGGTTCCCTTGAACCAGATCTGGATTCAATACCTGGTAACCAGGAGGATGTGATCTTTGTCATGGTCTCTGATATTTGAAGATGCATTCCAGATCTGAGAGGGGGGGGGGAATCACAGATGTGGATCGAAAGAGGAGGGATGGAATACTAATTTGAGGATGGAGAGAACGCCTATGATTGAACAAGGATTTCAAATTGAAGAAGAAGAAACCCCCAATGAAGGAGGACACCTGCGAAACTCCGACACCGTGAGGACACCGGGGAAACTATGAAACCTAGGAGAATCCCAGTACTGATCGATTAAAAAAATGATTCTAATTAAAAATCTATTTAAAACTAATTTTACCATCCCTTCTACACACAACTTCCCTCCCCTTTGAAGCTCTCCTATGGTGGCTATTCTAGGTTTTGATCTCATGTCTTCGCAGGATCTCTAATACAAGAACCTCTAATCTCATTATATCCACATCTATGAGTACCTATTTTATTTTATACTCTTTATAATTTCTTCTTAGTATCAGTTTCACTAATTAGGTGCAAGATTATATGCCCTAATTTCAAGTTATTCATATTCTCTTAATTTTTATCTCTATTTGAGACAAATAAAGAGTTGAAATTGGATGATCACTCTACTATCGAGCTATGGTAAGGGGTATATAATTTATTTTTTTGGTTTTGGTGCTTTATAGACCTAGCTACCAATGTGATTCCCACTGAAAATTCTGTATTATACCTGAAATTGAAATGATTAATTGAATTAATTGAATTTTAATTGGTTAGGGATACCCTTTAGATTCAATGAGACTTGTTGGAGGTTGTTTCCCTAACCAAAGGCCACCCATGGGGTGTTCCATGTTTTCTCATTGTAATTTCCCTTTGTTGAACCACCCAAGGGGTGTGTTTATAAACAATCCTAGTAATAGGAATCCCATATATAAATGAAATGAATCAAATGGTTTGTTAGGATATTTTTTCCTCCCCTTTCATGTGATTCTTGATATAAGGGTTTAAACTGAACTTGAAATGAATAAATGGATTATTTTAAAAATATGAAATGCGTGGATAAACTCATGTGATATGTTTAAATGTGAATTTTAAACATTGAGTGGGTATAATCATTACTTTCCTTTGAATTTGAATTGTGATACATGAGTGGGCATACTCATGAAATGAATTTGAATCTCAATGCTTATACGAGTGGAAAGAAACATATGGTATGAATTGATTAGTGGTATGAAATGGTGATTGATTTATTAAATTCCTTGGATCATGCTCCTTGGATCTTGAATGCAGTAGTGGATTCTTTGGATAGAGTATTCTCCTTGGGTATTGATTCTGTTAGATTCTTAGGGCCTTACTACCCCTTGGATCTGGCTTATTTGGATTCGCATAGGACATGTTTAGTTAGAATGATCTTAGGACTCCAGCTAGTTCCTAACCGAGTTTCCTTAAATATTATATTAGGACTTGATGAGAATGCCTTGATCTTCTACACATTTGATCTAGCCCTTCGTGGTCAAAGACTTAAGTATATGGAATGGTTGTGAGAAATATGATATGATTGGTTGAACATCTCAGCCATGGATGTTATAGTACTTTGGGTTGCATAGGAATGCCATGATTGATGTGATAGGTGTTGATGTATGGTGAGGCTATGTTATTTACTTATTCTTTGTTCGTAGCTACCTTGTTGGAGGAGTTTGACCATCCATTTGAAGGTAACTTGAGAGGCTCTTTAGTGTCACTTACTAAGAAGCACATATTCCGAGGAAAATTTAAATTTATTTACTTATTACCCATTTACTTACACACTATTTAGCTTGTTATATTACATATCTTGGAATTTTATAGATCTATGGGTGATTATATACTACGATTGTATCTCACACCCATTTTGGGACACCATTGGGTACTCAAACAGACTATTTGGGCGCAACTAGGTATCGAGGCAAGCCCCCTCAGTTTTATTTTTTATTTTGGACCATTCTTAGGAGAAGGGGAGTATGAGACCAAATTGAGGGTCATGATTCTATTTGGAGATAGAAATTTTGGAATTTTTTTACTTTTGTTGCATGTATTGTATATCTACCTTGAAAACTTGTTCTGGATGCTTTATTAGAAACATATGACATGTATCATCATTGTGTATGAGATAAATTATTGAATTGTTTTCTATTCATGTTCTTCATATATTTATTGTATGATTTACTGCTTCTTAAACTTTTATGTTATTATATTTCTAATGTTCTACACTTTGGTAATGAGGGCATAGTCTCTCCACTGATACACCTAGGACTTCGCTGCTAGTCATCAACCTATGACATTTGGGGAGATGTGCTTAGGGCCTTGTGACCCATTGGGTTCAAGGAACTGTTGAGTTTTATCCGGGTCAAGGATGTTACAAGGGTGGAATATAGAATCGTATTTACATATATAAATAATCCTTTAGTGGAAATAAGAAATTACGTTCAAATAAGAAAATTTATTAGTTTTTATGCAGTATTGAAATAAAAAAATAAATTTCTTTTTCAAGGTAGGGAATAAAAAATATATTCCTTTAAAAAATATTTTAAAAATGAATAATGATTATAAAATAAAATATAAATAGTGTTTGAAAAATAATATTTAAAATAATAGAGAGAAAATGAAAGAGAGATCATGAAAAGATTTTTCAAATTTTTTATTAATGTTATCATAAAAAATATAGAGAATCCATATTTAGAAATAATTTAAAAAATGTGTTAAAATGATTTTAAATAATTATTTAAATAATAAAATTTTCCAATATATTTAAAATAGAATAAAATGAAAGAGGAATATAAGAAAACATAAAAGTTCAATTATAAATAATATAGAGTTTGACTTAATGGAAGAATAGAACAGGGATGATAAATACATGAATATACCTAGAATAAGGAAAGATAAGGAAGAATAAAGGACTTAAATAAATAATATGAAAATGGTAAAAATAAAATGGGAAGGAGATAAAGGATAGTAGAGAACACAATCTCCATAATTAAATGTGTGGGTATGATCCCTTATGAACAATGTATGGTATAAACTATAAATCTATAAAGGAGGAAAGGTATAACCAATTCATAAAAAATTAATGGAATATTGATTATAGAAATTTATACTTTCAAT
Organism: Viscum album; assembly: GCA_963277665.1. Taxonomy (NCBI): domain Eukaryota; kingdom Viridiplantae; phylum Streptophyta; class Magnoliopsida; order Santalales; family Viscaceae; genus Viscum; species Viscum album. The sequence continues at coordinate 2,055,116,726 of OY728123.1, read as the reverse complement.
AACTTGAATATGAGAAATAAATATATTATAGGAAATATAAGAACTATAATAAAAAATAATTAATATTTTAAAAGAAACACTTACCTCTATTCCTCAATTACTTTATGTGTTCTATATCCTCTAGAATAATTAAATTTTATTTATCAATTTTTATCTCTTAACCATATTAATTTTTATTTTATCCACATTATTTATTTTAATTCATTAATTATCAAATATTATTCATTTATTAGTTCAAATTTTTTGCATCAACTGCTTTGAGGATGGTTGGTTTATCATTCTAAAATAACTTTGGTGCAATGATAACGATTTTCAATCACTATAAATTAGATTAATAAGATATATAAGTGTTAAGGTATATTTTTCAAGAATTACAACTGTATAAGGGTTAAATATTTCAATATATCCAATAAAAGAGTTATAAATGGACAAGTGTTTTGTGGTATGGTTATTTTAAATGGTTAAATCAAATTTTTTTGTTTTACATTTATTATCATTATAGAACCATAAAAATGTTATTATTTTATTATTAATTTTATATTAAATCATGAAATCATTTTTTAAGAGCATATATAAAATTTATAAGTGAAAAAGATCATTATCATTCACTTATGTATTATAAAATTTCTATGGGTGAGCGGTGTTTATCAAATGATCATAAAAAAAGGGAAAACCAATAAATATTTATTTTTTTAAAAAATAGTATATTAAAATTAAAATACCTTTTTAGGGATAATTTTGATGATAAATTATGTTATTAAATGGATTTATAGGGGAAATAAAATGAAATTCATAGTTTTTAAAACCTGTAATTTGACAAAGTAATGACTTATAAAAAATTATTAAATGAGAGGTAATGAGTTATATATTATAAAAAAATGGTTCACAAAGATGTTAATAATATGGTAATATGACTATGAAATCCAAATTAGAATATTTTTAAAGTATTATAAGGAAAAATAATCTTAAATAATAAAAAAATAGATATTTTGGAACTCATACTTTGATATAGTAACGAACCATAAAAAGAGGTCAAGGAGAGGAAATGGGTGATCGCACATCTATATTATTTATAAAGGATGAGAATAACATATAATTATAATAATTTAAGTATATAAAAATAATTTAAAAATATATTTTAGAAAATGAGTTGTAAAAGAAATGGGGAGGATAAGGAACCCTTACCTTGGTTTTTAAGATGCATCATTTGTATTGAGTCTAAATTCTTTGGAGAAGGGAATTTTGGCTAGATTAGATCTATAATAAAATGTGTAGAAGATCTTTGAGAGGTATTTATGTCAGTTATTGTAAAAATAAAGTGTTTTTTAAGTTAAAAGAAAAGGGTTGAGGATGGGTGTTTAAATAGGAAGTGGGTATCTTTGAATATAATATTTATTTATTTTTATTTAGGAAAATGACTATGAATAGTGTTGATTATTATTGAGGGGATATGGAACCACCTAAGATCTCTCCCTTAAGAGAACAATGAAGAAATAAAGGCACAGATCTTAGATCCTTTATGAATGTTTTTTCCAGGAGAAATCATTAGTCACATGCTCATAAAGGTTTTAAGGATTTGCGCATCGAGTTGAAGAAATATTTCCATAGAGGTTTTGAAAAAAAATCTTTCTTGAAAGAATATGTATAGATTATTTCCTTTGATTTATGATTTATTCTTGTTGGATAATTTCTCAGGAATATATTCTTACTCTATTTCCTTAGAAAAACCCTAGAACAAATTAGATTTATGAATTTTCATGTTGGTTTATTGAACTGTTCACATGTGGATTTTCTATTCCCATATGAAAATAAATACTACTAGATATAGATGAGAGGTTTATGTTTCTTTGATGGATGTTTCATGAAGGTATTAAAATGAACCCATAATTTTTTCACCGACCTTTAGCCTCACATTACCTCTATCTTGTTTGGATCCCTTGGTTTCCACTACATTTGTTCTAAAAGGAGGCAATTTTTTTTGATTACCGGATTAGTTGTGAAACCGATTAAATTATAAAACACCACAAAATTATCTCTTGAAATTCTATTATTAGATTATGAATTTAAATTTATATATTTCAACCTCTTACACCCTACATTTTTATACAAAATGGTGACACTAGATTCCTTTATGATGTTTTCTTTAAAAACCCTCCATTTTATTGAAGTACATTACTTATAATTGGACATTCCCCAATGGAATGTGGAAATAGTTTCAATGATGCACATCCACTTACATGGATTGAGTTAATTAGGGTTGATAAAATTATATCACAAATACATGGATCTTTCTTTCATTGCACATAATAGTAATGTCCTTGATAAAGAAGTTAATTGGATATTGATAGAACCTTATAAATCTCAGAACTATACTATTAATTCCAATATACATGAGGATTATATTCTGAATATTTGGCCTTTAAATAAAGATAAGGAAAATATTTACCAAAATTATCCTTTAGTTTTTAATATTTTAAGTGTTGTTCAAACTTCTCAAGAGGAAGATGATATTATACATTCCAATGATAGTAAATCTTTATATGATGATTAGGAGAAATCATGTCAGATTGAGGATGCCCATTTGATTCCAAGTTCTAGGAAAGGTAAAAAATAAATGCATGATTAAAATCTATACATTACCCCTAATCCCAGAAAAAATCAGAAACCTAAATGTTACTATAATTACAAAATAAAAAATATTACAAGATAATTTGAGGCTTCTAGGTCAAAAAAGTAGATATTATCTCATAACCTATGGATTTTGAGCCTACTTTCTCACTATATGAAGAATATTATTTTAAAATTGTCATTTTTTATAAAATGTTGACTCTAATTTGAGGGATCCATATAGAATTTTTGAGGAATTGGTGGATGGACTAGAAACTTGGTTATAGGAGAAAGATGATTTTTTTATAAAAAATAAAAAGATGGTGAAATTTCAATGGATACTACCGTGAAATTAAAAAGAGAATTATTATTAAAATGGTGGAGTAATTCAAGTGAAATTATTAATTTAATTACATGTATATTACATGGGAATAAATCTTATGCTTTCTTTGTTTGCTCTTTTTCTTCTTTGAGGAACCTCTGCTTTTCACTCTATTTTTAATTTTTTTATGTTATTGGACTATTTATTTTGGTGTTTTATTATGTATGTGATGTTTAATTGTGTTGTCTCTTTTGGAATACTGAGTTTGGAGGATTCTATTTTTTGGTCAGATTTTATGATAATTTATTTTTTTTTTCTGTAGAGTTCCATGAATACACTGGGAAAGACTCCTTGGGTTTTCCCTTGAATTTTGTGACTGCTCAGGTGCAGTTGAGTTGTGTCGTGACCTGATGAAAAATATATTTAACTTGATCTGGATTATTTTTTTGGTTTATAGTTTATAGATATATCTTTTTTAAAGGATAGATTCATTGGGGAAGACGCGACACTCTTTTTTTCTTGGTGTATTCCTTTTTACACCATGTTTTTTCTTGCAGTCAGGGATGCTATGTGACTGTGCTATAAAAAGTCAAAAAATGACAAGAAAGTTGTTCTATTTGAGGGCTATTTTGTTTTTGATCTATATTCAATGTTTTTTGTTTTGAATTTGGCTATATGAATAGTTCATGGATATTATAATGATGGAGGATGGTTTTTTAGAGGGTGAGTAGTGTTTTTCTTGTGAAGAAAAGTTTGTATTTTCTTTTAATATTGTGACTCTACATTTTGGAGTTACCATACAACCTAAAAAATTATGGAATCCTTTTTAAATTTTGATCTATGTACAATGGGTTTTTATTGGTTTTTGATATGACTTATATATTATAGATCAAACAATGCTAAAAGGTAGAAAGCTGTGAAGATGTGATTCGATAATGAAACTAATTTGACTTTATTTGTTCTACTTTTGTGCTCATTGAATCATAGGAAAGAAGTTTATTTATGGTACGATGAATTTGGTGCCTCTAGAATTTGATTTTCCATAAATCGGTTAATAGAAACTTGGAAATGACAAGAATTATGATCACTTTGAGGACAATTGAAATATTTATCTAGAACAAATGGATTTTATTTGGACTTTAGCTAGTCAATCAATGCATGGATCTTCAATTTTTAAAGTATCGACACCTTTGAAGGTGAAATGATTCATTGTTTGTGTTTTGAAAGTATTCAAAATATCTTTAAATATATGATTAGTGTAATATCATTACACCTCATTCATTCCTTATATCTTTTGAATTTTTGAATAAATTTTGTGGAGGATTGGGTTGGGTGACCAACTCATTTCTCAACTCTTTCTAAAAAAATATTGTTTCTTATTGTGAATTTTATTAGTGTATAGTTATAAAATGTAGGTTAATTTTACATTTTAACACACCCAAGAACCAAAAACCATCTTGGAAATATTTTATACAAAGTAAAGAATAAAACATAATTGTTTATTAAAATTAAATATAATATAGGTTTTGAAATAATATTTATAGGTTTGGAAATTAAGTATATTATTTTTAATTATATAATTATAATTTTTAAATAAACATTAAATCATGATTTATTTATCAAAATTTGATTCATATTAATACTATGATAATGTTATGATAGTTATGGTATAAGTAAAAAAATTTAATTTCTTACTATTTACCAAAAAAACAATTTTTTTAGAAAAAATCCAAAAATTTACACTAAGCTAATTTCAATGATTTGATTCAAAAAATGAATTCTATTTTATGTAGTTCAATTCCTAAATTTTTTAAATTTAACTTTTAATCATACAGTACATGGAAAACAATTCCATCTCAAATAAAGACTATTTCTTATTCTAAGAGTCATTTAATTTTTGTTTGTTATTATTTTTAATTATTATATTATTGATAATTAGTTATTTAGACACTTAAAATTAATAAATTTAATAAAATTTATTTTCAATGTAAGAATAATTTAACTTTAAAATACAATATTAGGAAAATAGTTTTCATGTGATGATCTTTACAATGATATATTAATGGCCATTTTTCGTTATAGAAATTATTTTAAATTGTAATAATCATTTTGAGATAATAATACAGTATATATATTAGAAATAAAATTTTAAATTTTAAATAATAAGTAAATTATAATATTATTTTAGTGTAAAACATGTTACTTAACATTTTATAAGGAAATTTCTAGAGTACAAAACAAGCACATAGAATATGATAACAATAATTTTAAAACTAAGTGAATTATTAGGTGAAATAAAAAATAACTAATAATATATTATTTACATGAAAATATGAAATTTAACACCCAATTTTATCATATATCATAAATGAAATTTTCTATGACAATAAATGTTATTACATTAGTTTTGATTATTATATGTTATAATTATATGAACATTAAAACATGCACCATACTTTTCTAATAATTCGTTTCCAATGAAAAAATTATTTTTAAAATGAAAATATGAAAATAATTATATTAATAAGAGTAATATAGTTTTCAAATATAATTATATATGTAAAAATAATAACAAATTAATTAAAATTTATTTTATAAAACCATTTATATTAATTTTATAATTTATCATTAATGATTTCTTAGTAATTTTGTTTATAAATTCTATTTTAATATCTTTCAAAGAAAAATAAAAATAGAATTTAATTTTTATATATTTAATTTAAGGATGATATTTAATAAATATTCATATAAGATCTGGGATGTTACACAATATTAAAAAACCAACATGTAAAACACACATTTTATAAATGCAATTAAAACATTTTATATAAAATAAAAATATATAATTTATTTTCATTAATCATTGAATTAAAAAATTAATAATTATTAACAAACATTTTTTAAGAAATTAGAAAAAAAAAATTATACATCCCCCCTTTAATGATTATATAAATATTCTATATTTTATTCTATTATATTAATTATGGGTTAAAGAATAAATTTGATGCTTGTGTTTTACATGAATTAAGTGATATATGTAATTTTATTTCTCTTTTATCATTTCTTTTACATGTACATTAACTTATTAATTCATGGTATGGAACAACTGTTACCCAAATACCAGATTAAAGGCTTTTATCTCCCTATTTTTTATATAGTTTCTTCTTATGATGAGTAGGTTGTGTATAAAAATATCAATGGAATATTTTGATTAGTTTTGTCTCTTAATTTTCAGTGTGAATTTAATAAACTATGTGTGATTTTATTGGGTATCTACCATTATCAAATTTTAAAGTAATTATTTTATATAAACTCATTATCTATAAATCTCAAACATATTTATTATGTTATAGATTATTGATATTACACATTGAAAATATAATAAAAAAGGAAGATGTTTTTAATTTTTTTCTTGATGAAATTTATTTTTTAATGATTGAATGTAAAAAAATAACATAATAAAAAAGTGATAACATGGGTTAATTTGTGTGTACCTAGTTTCCAAAATGATTATAAGTGTTTTATTATATGTTATAATGGAATTTTGGGATACTATTTTATATTGATATATGACTTTTTTTCCTTGATATATTTAGATGAAAATATGTATTTTTTGATATTGAGAAGTATGGTTTGATATATCTTTTTGTTTTTAAATAATTTCATGATTTTTTAAATTGTATTAAAATAAGAAATATATTTTTCTTTTTTTATATTATTTTATCATTTGGAAGTGATAAACATTGAATTTTGATCTTATTGGAGAAATAAACACAAACATAAAAATTCATATCCACATAAAAAATTTAGTGGTAGCACTAAGTAATTATACTAGTAAATTAATAAAAATAAAAAACATGAATGGACACTTGACCCCACTATAATATATTTTGGTGTTTCCATCAATGGGGATATTTGAATGAATTTTTACCATACAATGGAATAAAATTACTGATTCCCTAAAAGTAATATCTAAATGAGAATTTATTATATAAAAATATTTAAATATTACTTCTTAATGATTCACAATGGAGAGTTTTATTGAAATTCTTAAAAAAAATTAGAAATTTTGTAATTTTTTGATGTTCCACACAAAGTTTAGATGATTTTAAGATGTCATTTATTATTTTATAAATATATGTGGCCATCATTTGATAAACCAGTTAATGTGTTAATAGGTTATGATTTTTTTTATTTTTACAAATTAGTGTTTATAATTTTTGGTATGATTTAAATTAAAAAATAAATCTAAAAAATGGTTTATTAATAAAAATTGATTTTTTTATTTTTGGTAGTTTTTATTACCAAATTCTATTATATCTGGTCAGGATCTGTGGACCGCCTTGATGTTTTTTAGAAGTCTTCATCAAGGTTTAAATACAACATTGAACTTTATCACAAACTATTATCCTTAGATAAATGGAAAGTACAATAGTACTATTAAAAACCTAGAGGTAATGTTGAGATCATTTTTTAGGGAATTCAAAGGTAGTTGGTTTCTTCACATTCATCTATCATATTTTTCTTACAATAATTTATTTCTCTAAAGAAATCAGATGAATCTTTATGAATCCCTATTTGGAAAAAATTTAATAATTCCAATGTGCTATTATGTAGTTTGAGAATAAAATATATTGGGTTTATATATATTTGAGTAAGTGGTTTATAAGGTTAGATTACTTTAGATACACGTTATGGAATACCAAAGTCAATAAAAAATCATGATTACAATCACCGATAAGATCTAGAAGATGAAATTGGTGACGAGGTATTGCAATGATTTTATCTTCTGAATAAGGTTATGATATTTGCAATGAATGGAAAGTTGAGACCTAGATATATCTGTCCCTTTTAAAATCTTTATCATATAAGTAATGTTTATTATATATTGTCTCTTCCTCCTAATCTCTCTCATGTTTACAACATGTTCCATTTATCTCTAATGAGGAAGTACCTACCAGATACATCACATATATTGAAATCAATTTTCATAAAATTGGATAACAATATCTATTATGAAAAAAATACCAGTGTAACTTATTTATTAAATATATATATTGTGATACATAATAAAAGCACTCACCTGGTTAATGTTTTTTGGGTGAAACCTTACATTTAAGGAAGCTACGTGTGAATCGAAGGATGTGATGTGTCATATGAATCCTTAGTTTTTTCAATCAGAGTGGCCAAATTTCAAGGGATAAATTATTATAAAGGGGTAGAATGGGGAATCATAATATTTTAGGATATATTTCTTTGAAAATATATTTTATATATTTGATATATTTCTCTACATGGAATACTGAGTTTAAACAAAATATAATTAAAATATTAATTAAATACTACCTAGTTGTTAAATCATCAGGTAAGAATAGAGATAACCATATTATGAAATATTTGAATAATTATTTTTGTTAATATAATTTTATTGATTTATCCTCCTGATATAATAATTATGTTTTATTGAGATCATTTAACGATAAAAAATGGCCAATTTTTCTACATAATATGTATTTTTATGTGAACAAGATATATTGATCACTATTAGCAAATAATTTTAATGATTTTTTTAATAACATGATTTAATACATGAATAATCAATCATACCTTGATTATTGGTTGGTTATAAATTAATATAAAATCTTTTTGAGGTAAAAGTGATATTTTCCTAAAATATGTTTATGTTTATCTTAATAAACAAAACATATCCCTATTAACTACTGTCTTTAATGAAATTTATATATTATATCTTCTATAAAATATTTTAGCATTCATATAACTAGTTTTAGTTTGAAATTAATATTAATAGATTGATTTTTTTACATAATTTTTTTCTAAAAACAATTTTTTTTTGTGTTTTATGAATTTAATTTAAAAGTTACATTTCCCAGATTAGAAAATTGAATATTAAAAAGTGGATTTTATATTTTTGAATAAAGAGTTTTGAATTTAGTAAATAAATCCCTTTAATTTTTTTCTTTTATGTATTACAAAAACTTTAACATTTATGACCTCAGTGAGGGTAACACATGAAAAACCAGGATAAAACTATGGGGCAAGGCTAACCCATTCTTGAATCGTATGAACATAAATTATATTTTATTAAAATTATAAATTATTTTTGGGTCTTTGAATTTAATTGTATGGTTGAGAGGTTCCATTATATATATTTTTTCCAAAAGTCAAAAAAAACTATCCTTTTTATTATTTAACCTTAAAAATTCCTTGAAAACTACTTCTTACGTGATTTCAAAGAGAAATGATTTCTACCATTAAATCAGTTTATTTACTAAAACTGTATTTCACGAATTTTTCATTCTTATATTAAATTTAATTTACATAACCATTTTTTAATCTAATAATATGGATTAATAAATTTTAATCATAATTTTATTTAAAAATTTGAATAAACAATTTATTTTTGTTCTCAAAATCAACTTATTATGGTTAAAATCTTAGTTATCAAAGGTTAAAGTGAAATTGGATTTAAAGCATGTTTAACCAGTATATCTGGATGAGATCTCTACAAAAAATGTCTAAATGTTATTTTTTTGGCTTTATTTATACTTTTTCACATCTTAATTATGCATTTTGGGTGCCTTGGTGCCACATTATCTTGAATATGACCTCATATTAATTTATAAAATTAAATAATTACAAAAGACTTGCTCCACTAACATATAAAAGGGAACCAATTATCCTCTCTTATTCACAAATCCTGAGCCACATAGGTCAACCATGAACTTATAAAATCTAATTCTATTTTACTTGTTTAGGTCCAAGATCACCTGGTATTATCCTAAGACCATCCTATAAATGGTTGATGTTTTGTCCAATGTATTTCTCTCAAATAAGAGGTATTTGAATTACCCGACTCTTTCAAACTTTATTTATTCTCCCATTTTCTCTAAATAAATTGTATCCATCCTATTATAATTGCCTATTTATATTCCATATACTGATATTTTATTATAGTGATGGTACAACGTTTTTATTCCTACTTCCCTTTCATTAGAAAATAATAATGTCATTCATGTGTATGTGTGGACTAACAACTACACAAAGCAACACGATTCATTTTTCATCTCCTATTTACATGGATGGACATAATGATATATTTAATTATACTATATGATATTTATGATATAAATATATTTTTTTAATGTTTAATTATTATTTACCTTCCCTTTAATCCATTCAAAAACATTAAAACATAACACAATGCGTATGTGTGTACTACCACTTCCCCAGAGTGATGTAATTAATTTTTCATATATTCATTATATGAATGATAATAAAAGTTTATATAGTTAATACAAATTATTCTTATTTAATTATTTATATTATATATTTAATTAAACTATGACGACGGTTCAAGTACCATATCCATCATACATAAAATTATTGGAAAACATACCAAATTTCACATGAATTCCCATTATAATGAAGAAATTTTCGATTAATCGGAAATTTAAAATTATAAGGGAATGATAAATAGTATGTTACATATAAATAATTTTTTTAATATATTTATCATAAATGTATATTTATTATACAAGAGGTCCAAACACGTATGATGCAAGATGAGACTTGAAGTAAGGGTTTTTTTAGAATCTCAATTCATTTTCATATTGTCTATAATAATTTTCTATTGAGAGAATTTATGTGAATATTATCTTTTAAACACCATATTTTATCTTTTAATTTGGTTATTCTATGAATTTTTATGTATTAGTACCATTTTCACTTTATGATACTTAAAAATATCACTATTTATTTTAAAAAAATGGTCAATATTTTCTCTTTGGTCGATGATATTTTCTTCTATGTAAATATTCATTAAATTGTTTTTAAGAATGATTATTTCTATGAATAAATTTTCATTGGAATTAAATTTCAACCATATATTATTTTCCTTTAATTTTTTTTTGAAAATTAATTTTCATAATATTTTTTTGAAGTGGTAATTTGTGACTTTTTACAAAAATTATAGAATAATTGTTTTTCTAGTTCACCACACTTACAAAATTTTCCATCATTAGGAATATTCATTGATTTGAAGATTAATTTATAATATTCCATTATTTTTTTAAATGAATTTATTTTTATCAATATTTTAGTAATTTTTATTCTTTAAATAAACTGAAAGATAATTTTATTTTCCCTATTTCAAATAAATCCTTAAATTATCTTTTGGAGGTAATTTTCATATATGAAAAAATACTTTAAGGATTTTTATGCCTCATTGGGTATATGATTTTATGATAACATAAACATTATTTATCCAGATTATGAAGATGATTATTTAAAGAGGATTCTAGGAAATCCATTTTATTCTCATGGTTAAATTGTGTTATTGTTAAATATTCATGAAACTCATTTATTTTAAATGGGTTATGTAACAATCTGACCCCATAGACACCCTAGTTTCCCTATAAAAATGTTTTTTCCTCTACTTGGAGCACTCCCATATACTCAAATGGGTCATCAGACTAATTAATATCCCTATAGGACAAAATATGTTTTTTTGTCTGTTTCTTCACCTACACACACCCTTGGGAACTTTTAAGGAAGTCACCCATCCTAATCACTACTCTAGGAAAAACCTGTTTAAATTTGGAGTTCTAATCATGTAGGATGTTAAAAATAAAGGTTTACCATGTTAAAATGGGTAGTAAAATTTATCCTTTTAATCCATTCACATTTAACTGTGTTACATTCACCCCCGATTAGAGCACAAAATCCTCATTGAAGACACAATATCTCAACCCAGGTAGTTCCACCATAGTTCCAGCTAGGTTCTGCCTTTGATACCAATTTGACAATTGGGATCCAAAGGCACCCTAGTTGCATGGTATTTTGGTGTTTTCCCCTCATTGGGGCTTAACCATGTGCCTGAACAGATCATCAGACTAATGATTGTCTCCATATGCGAAAAACATTTGTTTCAGTGTGTTTTATCCTCACTTGCACACACTAAGGGAAACAACCTAGAAGGTCACCCATTGTGATCAGTAATGTAGAAAAAAAATCTACAATTATGGAATTTTATTTAGGTAGGTTCTCAAAAAATAATTATACACCATGTTGACATGGGATTTAACATTTAGCCTTTATCCCTTAAAAATTCAAAGGTGTTATAGGTTATGGTATGATGAAATGATGAAATTTTTATGAATCTATTTTTCATTCCATGGGTTATTATATGATGATATAATGAATGATTTATGATCATATGTCACAAATATTTATAATTTTAATTATGTGATGGATGGTATTTGAATTATATATACCACTAATAAAATGGTTGAATATGGGTATCTCATAAGTAAATATAGATTACAATGGGGAGTTAACCTAGTTCAAAAAGGGACTATATCCACTATGATAATCTGGATCGTGAACCATGACTAAAGAAATGAGGTAATGGTGAGTGAAATGAAACCACTATGATTATCTTAGCATTGATCATTAACTATGGAAATTATTTTCATTTCTTATGTGTATGCCAAAAATATATGTATTATGTTATAATATGTTCTCATGGCTTATGATTGATAATTTATGATTCAAAACTCACATGTTGCAGTTTGTACCCTAGAGGAAAATTTTGTGTTCTTTATGAAAACATGTATTCATTATTTTTAATATTAATAAAAACCTTATCACATCATGATTTCTCTTCTCTGTGATATAGTATGTGATAATGTCATAAGAGTAGCTATCACACTAAAAGGTCATATAAGTTCCTCACTATGATGAGTAACATGGAGTTCTTGGACACTATTCTTGAATATATATTCTATATCCAAATGATATCATTTGAGGACTAAAAACTATACATGCTATTATGGGTGAAAACTAATAGGAATTTTCAGCACATTCTCAAGGTGTACGCCCTTGGTATTATTCGATAGGATGAGAACGAGACTCACCAGTAAGAAATCAAAATTTCTATGTGTCATAGAATATTCCTATCTCTAGACGTGTGAATTAATCCATATACTTTAATATTATTATCAATGAGTATTATGAGTCACATACTTAGATGTACTGATGAAAACCATGATGAAAAATGTTTGAGATGAGGTAAGATACATTGGGTGTTTCGTGATTAATATTACATTAATGAATAATATGAGAAAGTATTTGCACCTTTTATTCTTTAATGAAAGTTGATATCTCAGGGCCTTTGATGAAAATGATATAGCCTAAATAAATCCATGCCCATGTTGTTCAATAGGAAAGATCGTTTTTGGGGAATAAAATAAAGATACATTGAGAACTATGGTTAATGGAATCAACATGAAACCTGATTGATTAGAGATATCATGATAAAGAGATTATATTACACATTAAGTGTTCGCATAAGGTTACATGTCATTTTACAATTAACGTATTTCTTTATGGGGGCCTTGGCGTGCTACTAGATGATAACCTTAGACTTTAGGCTTCTTTGCCTAATGCAGAAAGAGGCCTAGATGGTCACACACTAATTGCTTCCATAATCTCAGTTGAATAATATTTTATTATTTATTATTTAATAGGTTGAATAAATATTAATCCGGCATTTGGTTTAATAATTATTCCGGTATTCTTTATCATATATAAATATTCATATTATATTTATTAAATTTAATATTTATTTATTTATTAGTGAATAATTCTGTTATATTTATTTAATAAATAAATAGACATTATTCAAGGTCTGATAAATATTATGGAAGAATGATGGATCTTTTTTTAGGCCCAGTGAGAAAATAATAAATATTGAATATTATTTGATTGAATAATATTTAATTTTAATTCTCAAGTTAAGATCATGTTGTGAAATAATAAAAATAATTATATTTGACATGTGTTTTTTACTTTCATTAAATAAATAATTAAAGGGAACTAGTGAAAATATTTTATTTTAGCCCATGAGATATATAAACCTAGTTAATTTATTTTCTCAATAGGGCAATTAATTTGTTTGGGTTATGAAAAAAGGAATTGGATAATTCTATCAAGCCTTAGAAATATCCCTTCTCCAAGAATGCTCTTAATAATGGAGAGAAATGTTCCTCCCCCAGATCAAGAGGAATGATTTAGAAGTAGTTTTTAAAGCAATCAAAAGCACATGATGCAAGCACAAGGATCTTTCGGGCTAGCACCTTGAGATTCCTTCAGAGATTCAGGGAGATTCGTGGAACATGTGTGGATCAATGATAGAGGGAATATTCACTTGATTCATACAACATAATAAAGTGCACCATAGATCTATGAAAATATCCATCAATGAAAAAAGAATTCCAAAAAATTTAATTCTTTAATTAATTAAATTAATTATAAATAATATGTGATGATCTTCCCTCTAGTTTTGGTGTGATTACCCTCATTTTATTTTCTTGATCCAATTCTATAGATCACAACATTTATCCTCATGTAGATCTCAGATCAGTCATTGATCATGAAAAAAATAAATGTTGGACACTTCCCATCGCTCTCTTCTACTATGCCTAGAACCAAAATATGGTATCATAGGGGTCACATAATTATTTATAATTATTTAAATATAATTAGTGATTTACACATTTTGAATTTATTTTTTAAATTCATGTTTAATGGTTATTTTAATCCAAATAATGAAATATAATTCTTTCACCTTTTTTTATCATAGATCTAATCCATACGATTAATTTAATTAACAAATTAAAATTGTAGTTATCATCCGGTGGTGCCATAGATTTAGGTAGAATAACATAGGAGTGCATACCGTGTAATCAAATTTTCAAACTGTGTACTTGTATTGAATGAGCTGGAAATTAATTCAACAATTAATTTAAAGCATGTGCATTAATGACACAAAATGTATTTAATTCATACACCACATGTTAATCGGGCCAATGTGGCACATGGTAAACTAGATTACACACCGTGAAACCCATATAAATGAAGTATAGTTCCTTTGAGTCATAGACGGGACATGCGTTTCATTCACGACCTACCTGACTGGTGACAATGTAACCAGGAGTCCACATGACATGTAGTCCTTTTTACATATTGTGTGCACGATTTTATGAGGCATGGTATACACGTCAAGTGTAGAGAACCAACCCCATAAGACCCATAGTCAGTGTATACTATCAATTATATTGACATGATTTCATGGAATCTATCCTTGAAGGACCAATCAATTTAGTAGTCTTGGTAAACTATATATATAAATGAGTCTTTTATTACAAATGAATAGACTAAGTACAACATATTTTGTTTTCTTATATCTAAAAAAATAACTTCGAGGATAACTATAATACATCTAGTAATTACTTATATATCTTTTATAGTATGATTCTTGGATTCTTGGGGAAAGAAACATAACAAGGGTGAGCTCAAATTCTTAGTAAGGAAAAAATATAGTGGAAGCAATAATGAATAAATGAGAATAATAATTATGACATGGTAATAACTGAACTAACATTCCATATAAAAAATAAATTTTAAAGTAGTGAATATGAAATATGGAATGGTAATAAATATAAACACATGCCATTCAAATAACTAGATAAGTTATAATAAATATGGAAAGGTAAATAACTGAACACACATACCATGTCATAAGTAAAATAAAATTAAATATATCCATATATATGCCAAAGAAAGTCTTAGGGATGAATAATAACTAAAAATAATATAAAATAAATTCTTTATTATGAGACATCATGTCTGAGGAACATGAAGACCTATTACCATCAAGACCATTCACAAGACAATTTAACTTTCAGATAAAAACCCATCTAAGGTGTCTAGACAACTATTTCATCTTCTAAGACTACCAATGCATCGAGGGGATTTTATTAACTGTTTCGCAACCCATATCTTACCAGTCTATTATACTTAGAAAAAAATTTAAAGAGTTTGTCGACAATTGATTCATCCCATGAGACTATTGATGCATCAAAGGGATTCCATTCACTGATCCCTAACCCATTGATCTTTCATTAACCAGCCTCTAACCTGTAGGGCTTACATTAACCGATCCTGAACCCATATGCTACATGTACAAAGCATTTATATAAACAAATTTCCTTTTAAAATATCTATATTGAATAAATGACATGGGTTTATAAATATTTCCTCAAATAATCAAATAACTTTCAAAGTAAACACTGTATGAAAAATGGTATATGGTTCTGGAAATAATCATATCCCAGAAAAATGATATGGATATTAAGGGTAATTCAAATGTCAAATGATTAAAGGAAATTTAATATTTCATTGGGATTAAATGGAAATAAAGATGTAAATGATAATAAAATCCCCAGAAAAATCAATTATAAATAATCTAAAAGAATATTAAGGATGGTATCAATACAACATACCCTAAGGGGGTTAAAATAAATGGTTTTTGACATTGATGAAATGAAGGAATAACTTTTAAAAATATTCTTGGGTAAAATAGCATTTTCTTTTAAAAATTTTTTGAAATGTTTTTATTTGAAAATACCTTTTGAAAATTTTTTCTTCAAAAATCAACCTTTTAAACATGAAAAGGAGGCCTCATTGAAATTACGGTTGATAAATATGTACAAGTTGTACAATGAAAAAATAACATTCCTTTTGCACGGTAAAAGGTTAACAATATGAATTGTTCAAAAAGCGACAAGAAGATTCCTTTGAAAATAGTGGTAAAGGAAAAGAGAGTAAATTTTTTTACTAAATAACTTTGATAACTTTTTTGAAATCATTTTAATAAAATATGTATTTTATAATAAAATAGGTTCTCTGATTAAAGGGAGAAATAAAGTTGGGTTTTTTAAAAGAAAATTCTAAAATATTTTTTTGTACCAAGGGATGAAAAAATGGCACTAATAATTAAAAATGGATGTTAATAACCGAAGTATAATGAAATTATTTGTTGAATAACGGTCAAATAATTTACTCAAATGGAAATTACATTGAAATATCATTAGTATTGGTGTTGAGGAAAATCAGATTTAATCATTCTAAAGTGTCCCATACCACTTTGAAACATTTTAAATAATAAACCTGAAGAAAGAATAATATTAAAGGAATATTTAAGATACCATAAATATAAAAATATTAATGATATAGTATAAAAAAGGTCATTAGATACACCACACAAAATATGTATGTGGTAGACATGACATTTATCTCACGGATGAAAAAACCGAGATGAAAATCCCTTGCCTTGAATTTCCATTCGGGTGAACATCATTTAAATTCATGTATAATAAGATTATGTTAATTTTATACTTGGTTAATAAATTTTTTCATGTTTATAATTCCGTTTATTTCTCCTATTACCATGTTGTGTATAACTACTTAATCAATTAAGTTTACATTGGGTGTTTTTACCAAATTTAGTTTTATGTCAAAAAACAACTTTTGTAGGTAAAATATGGACAAAGGGGTCATTATATAACTTCTATAAAATTTTAATCAGGATATAATTATCATATTTATACATAAATTTTACTTTTAAAACCAATCATTAAATATGGTTATAAAAAATGAATAAACGTTACAATCATGGGGAAGGTAG
This sequence comes from Viscum album, assembly GCA_963277665.1. Lineage (NCBI taxonomy): Eukaryota > Viridiplantae > Streptophyta > Magnoliopsida > Santalales > Viscaceae > Viscum > Viscum album. Next base: position 2,055,099,249 of record OY728123.1, on the reverse strand, counting down.
ATCGTATGTACGCATGAGTAACATTCCCATTTTTCAATGACTATTATAGAAAGAAGGTAAGTAACACTATATATTTTCAAAATGATAATTATATTATAAATATTATTTTATTTAATAATATATAATTATATATAGTTTTTTTGATGTATAAGGAGTCACATCGTATTGATGATGTGATAGTCCACACATCCATGACTAACGTTATAACTTTTTAAGTGTGTGAAAGGGTAATAAAGAAAATGATATATATGTATATATATATATATATATTTACAGAAATATTATTAATTCATTAATACCATATATATGTCGTCTATGTCTCATATGTTTAATTATAACCATCATTTATACATTCCATATATCCTGGGAACGAATCACATCAATTTGAGGGGGCGGTAGTCCACACTTCCTCAAATGATGTTATCATATTAACATAAAATGAAAAGTATTAAATATATGTGTTATAAAAGGATTAAATAAATATAAATAAATAATAAATGTCTTATATAATTTATATAAACAATTTTTCTATCATAATGGCCTCCTTGATAGGTGGTAAGGTAAAAATGAATAATCATCATTTCGTGAGGTAGTAGTTCACCGTACACAGAAACAATATGTTCATTACCCATTAGATTTAGGTGCACGAAATTGTAGGTATAAATATTAACAAAAAAAATTATATTATATTTATGATACTGATGTTTTTATATAATAATATAATAATAATAGAATAAGTAGTATAAAATTGAAACGAAACTAAAAAATATTGAGAGAAGACATTACCTCTTAATCGAGAAACTTCTTTTGGTTTGAACCAAAATCTTCCTTGGTTTGATTTTTCCCAAGGGGTAATTATATTATGAGGGGCGGGATTTTGGGAATCTATTTGGTAATATCTCATACAAAAATATGTGGTTTGAGAGGTGTGAGGAATGGGGAGAGGTGGTGTCCATTTATAGGTAAGGAAAAGGGCTCACATGGAATTTTTGGAAACAAGTAAGTTGTACACATGTTTTTACCTAAAAAAGTCATAAAAAACAATCCAAAATAAATAATGGGAGTTTAATGGACAAAATATGTACAAAAATGGGTGTTTGAAAAGTGTCTAGGTCAATGGGGCCCTTAAGTTAAAGGTTTAGTCTTTTATTAATCTTAATTGTTCCTTAATAATTGTAATTAATTTTGATCAATTTCACTAATATTTTTGGTCAAAAAATAAGTTGAAATTATTATAAATTATAAATTATTCTGATTAAAAATTTTTAATCCATTTTTTTAAATTAAAATCATAGAAGTGACAGAAATTAATTTAAAATTCACCCCGCAAGCAGGACGACAATGTGGTTTTTTGAAGTAAAAACGTTTGACAGTTTGATAGGTTTTTACATTAAATTTCAAATTGAAATTGATCCCAATCACCTAAATTGTATTAATTGATAAATATATGATCTAATTAAACTTTAATACAAATCCAAAACATAATTTAAAATTGTAAATAAAATATATCAAAAAGCAGTTTTGAACTAAAATTCAGTATTTTTAACTATTCATTAAAAGTGATATGTTTCTGAAAAATATCAAAACATTAACCTACCATAATTTTTATGTTTTAAATTAAAATATTAAGTTTATTTTGACATATTAAATCAATTAATGTGTAAAAATATACACTTAAAATGGGTTCTCTATTTAAAAGAGGAAAAATTGACATTATAAGAAATATATGTTTTTTATGTGTGAAGTTGGGTCAGTTCTTATTTTATGACAATCAAATCCAATGGATGAATATAAAAAAAAATTGTTTGAATATATAAAATGTATATTTAATTAAAATAATTATCAAATTTTAATTAATTATGTATATTAAGACAAAACTCATTTCGAAGAAAATATTAATAATAATAATTTTTATATCCAATTGGTTTATATTTTCATTTATAATTAATTGTTAACCCATAAATTCATTTTTTATTTTTATAAACCATAAATTTTAATAATTTAGTTAATAATATTCATCAATTATAACATAATGGATAGGTTATACTATATTATATTAAATAATAATATTTTAATAATAAAACTCGGTCTTTCATGTAACACAAGCTATCGGGGAAGGTCACTACTGTGGGTAACACAAAATATCTAGGAAGGTCGATTTTGCGTGTAACACAAACTAACTTGGTGTTTCATGTATCAAAATATATATAATATATTTTAAATAGTAAATATATTACAAATTATCTAGATATTATATTACCTTATGCACTTGGGGTTGCGTGTTATACACGCTATCGAATACAAGGTTTTTACTTTAAAGTTTTGTGGAATTACACTCAGTCCCCACCTTAATTAAATCACATCCTCTCAATTTAAACCGGATATTGGTGATATATTATTTTATTTTAACTATGTTGAAGTCCCAAATCATGATAAGGGTTTAAAAAACATCCTATATAAAAGATAGAACGTGATGTATAAAGGTCACATGGACTGGCATGTGACATGGTCTCTATGTAGGAGAACATTTATGGAAATTAGATACACATACTTGGAGTAAAAACGTAAACATTTATAGAGATTGAAAGAGGTCAACCATCACAAATGAGTGAATGATAAATGGAAAGTTTATGGCCTCAAATCCATAAATATTTTATGATTTAGAAGGTCATAGATACAACAAAAATTAAGGTATTGGGACAACATTTTATTTCAAAGTCATTTTAAAAAAGTTGGGAAATTATTTGACTAAACAAAAATATAATAAAATATTATTACAAGATAGGTTTTAATTTCATATTATCAATCCTAACTTTTGGTTGTGCTTTGAAAAAAATTCTAATTCCTCCTGTTACTCTAAATTATTAATTACAAATAATTATTTTTTATGTCTGAAGTAGTAAAGAAACTTTTAAAGGATGGTAAGGCCTATAAAAGAGAGAAAAGTATAACTATTTGTCTTTAACTATCTTCCAAAACTAATATAGTTAATATATTAATCTCTAATCCCAAAAATTGATAATATTGGGTTATTATTAACATTTATTCATCAAATTTATTAACTAAAAAATGAAACATTGACAAGGACATTGCATAGGTCCATGGTTGGCATAAAAACCTTACTCTCCTTTGGTTATGGGTTGAAGTCCCATAACCTTGCAATATTTTTTTGGTTTTCAACCAAATTAGATATTTTTATTTTCTAAAACTATATTAATATATCTTCCAAATATAAATATGGTGGAAATATTTAAAATTATGTTCATCACTAAATAGCCTTTTAACAAAAGTTTTCAATGCAACCTCATTACATAAATACTTCATCCATTTTATTTTTACATAGTTCCTTCGTTGGTATAATTTTTATCCATAATATCATCTACATGATTTTTAAATCATGAAACCTTATCTTAAATATAAAATACCATAGTTTTAACCTTTATTATTCATTTTTATTATCAATTCAAATTATTCATAATGGTTTGTTAATAAAAATTGGATTTCTCTAAGAATTTCCCTTGGGAGTTTCAAAAAAGGTTTGCAGTAAGGCCTATTGTCATGTACAAGGTTACCCCGAGTAAGGCCTGAAACACCTTGTTATAGTTATTAATCATATTTATATATTTTCCAAAACAAAATCCACTTTTAGTATCTTTATAGGGATGTATTTCTAGAAATACCGACATAATCTCTAATTTTCCAAAATTATAGGGTGTTCTTCTATACTTATCCCCAAATTCTACCTTAGGGTTATGTTTTATAATTGATGTTTTCCAAAATATAGTTCCCAAGGTTTCTACTAAACTTCATTTGATACCAACTATATTGAATCAACCCTAGAATCACTCGAGCTAGTGTCTGCTATCAATTATGTTGGCATGATGAAAATAAATAAAGCCTCAAAGGACTGACCGGTCTCACACTATAGGTAAACCATATACATAAATGATTATTTTATTAAATATTAATAGACTAATTACAACATATTTTTTTATTTTATATCAAAAATAAATTCGAGGATAACTATAATCCATCTAGTAAATCCCTACATATCTTTTATATTATGCTTCTTGGATTCCTGGGGAAAGAAACATAATATAGGTGAGGTCAAATTCTTAGTAAGGTAAAAATATATTGATAGAAATAATGAATTAATGAGAATAATAATTATTACACAGTAATAACTGAAATCACATACTATATAAACAATAAATTATGAAGGAAGTGGATAAGAAATATGAAAAGTTAATAACTTGAAAAACATACCATTCAAATAACTAGATAAGGAAAAATAAAAATGGAAAGGTAAATAATTGAACACACATGCCATGTAATCAATAAACTGAAATTAAATGTATCCATAGACATGTCGATGCAAAATTTCATCCATGAATAATAACTAAAACTAATATGAAGGAAATTATTTCTTATGGGATGTCATGTATGAGGCACATGGAAACCTATTACTGTCAAGACCTTTCACAAGATAGTTTATCTATCAGGTAAAAAACCATATTAGGTGGCTAGCCAACTATTTCATCTCATGAAACTACTGACGCATCATAGGGCTTTCATTAACTAGTCCCAAAGCCGTATATTACCAGTCTATTCTACTTAGAAACAAACACAAAAGGTTTTTTTCCAACTGATTAGTCCCATGTGACTACTGATTCATCGAGGGGATTTCATTCACCAGTCCTCACCCTGTAGATCTTGTATTAACCAGTCTCTAACCCACAGGGCTCGCATTAACCGGCCCCCAACCTGTATAGTGCATGACTAAAATATTTAAATAAACACGGTTCCTTATAAAATATCCATATTTAATAAATGATATGGGTTTATCAATATTTCCACAAATAATAAATTAATTTTCAAAGTAAAGACCATATAAAAAATAGTATATGTTTCATGAAAAAATCATATCCATGAACAATTATAAGGATATTTAGGGGAATCTCAATGTAAATGATTATAGGAAATTGAATATTTCAAGGGGATTAAAAGAAATTAAGGAAGTGAATGAGAATGATATTCCTAGAAAAATAAATCATAAACCATCCAAAGGAAGATTAAGGATGGTATGAATACAACTACCCAAAGTGGAGTAAAATAAAGTGTTGTTGATGTTGATGAAATAAAAGAATAAATTTTAAAAATATTTTTTAGGAAAATATCCTTTTATCTTGAAAATCATGTTGAAAGTATTTTTATTTGAAAATACCTTTTTAAAACCTTTCTTCAGAAATAAAACTTTTAAAATTGAAAAGGAGGCATCGATGAAATGACGACGGATAAATCCGTACAATTCCTACAAGGAACAAAGAGTATTTCTTTTGCACGGTTAAAGGATAAAAAGATGCATTGTTCATAAAGCGATAAGAAGATTCCTTTTAAAAATTAGTAAAATATAAAAGGGTAAAATGTCTTTAAAAAATAATTTTGAAAACATTTTTGAAAACATTTTAATAAAGAATGGATTTTAGAGGAAAACTTGTTCTCCGACTAAAGAGAGAGATAAAGTTGGGTTTTATTAAAAACATTTTCTAAAACCTTTTGAGTACCCAAGAGTGAAAAATGGTACTAATAATGGACTTTTTTTTGAATAAATAGAGGAGAATGAAAGGGTTTATTGAATTTTTTTATACAATTTCCTCGAATGGAAATTCCATTGAAATATCACTAGGATTGGTCTTGAGGAAAATAATATTAAAATATTCAAAAGTGTCCCATACCAATTTGAAACATTTTAAATCATAAAACTCAATAAGGAATAATATTAAATGAATGATTAAGATACAATGAAGATAAAATAATTAAACATATAATATAAAAAAGGGGAAGTAGATAGACCATACAAAATATGTAAGTAGTGGACATGACATTTATCTCACGAATGTAAAAAGTGAGATGAGAATCCCTTACCTTGAGTTTTCTTTTAGGTGAAAATCCTTTAACATCCTTTATAATAAACTTATGTTAATTTTAAAATTTCTTAAGAACATTTTTCATGTTTATAATTACTTTTATTTCACTTATTACCATGTTCTGTACAACGACTTAATCAATTAAGTTTACATTAAGTGTTTTGACCAAATTCAGTTTATATATAAAAAACAACTTTCATAGGTCAACTATAATCAAAGGCATGATTATATAACTTATAAAGAATAATAATAATGACATAATTATCATATTTATTAATTTAATATACTTTTAAAACCAATCATTAAATATGGTTATGAAAAATGAATCTTCGTTACAATCATGGAGACAGTAGGTCGTTCGCACGCATTAGTAACATTCCCTTTTTCAATGATCGTTATGGAAAGATGGTAAGTAACACTATATCTTTCTATAATTATCATTATATAATAAATATCATATTATTTAATCATATATACTTATATATATAATTCTTGTGAAGTAAAAGAAATCACATCCTGTTGAGGAGACAATAGTCCACAAGTCCACAACCGACTTTATCACTTTTCAAGTGTGTGAAAGGGTAATAAAGAAAATGATATATATATATATATACTTCCATAAAAATAATTATGTCATGAATATAATATATATATTTTTAAGTATCATATGATTAATTGTAACCATAATTTATACATTCCATGTATCGTGTGAACAAATCACATCGCTTTGAGGGGGCGGTAGTCCACAAATCCTCAAATGATGTTATCATATTAATGTAAAATGGAAAGTATTAAACATATGCTATATAAATTATAAAAAGTATAAAGACATAATAAATATCATATATAACATATATAAATATTGTGTCCATCATAATGGCCCCCATGATAGGTGTTCATGGAAAAATGAACAATCATCATTTCGTGAGCATGTAGTTCACCGTACACAGAAATAATACTTTACTTACACATTGGATGGAGGTGTTTGAAAGTGTAGGATGAAATATTAAAAAACAATCCTAGTATATTTACTATACTGGTGTTTTCATGTAATAATCGAATAATAATATCATAGGGAGTGTAGAATGTAAATGATACTATAAAGCATGAGAGAAGACGTTACCTCTTAATCAGGTAACTTCTTTTGGTTTGAACCAAAAGCTTCCTTGGTTTGATTTTTGAAAAAGGGGAAGATTATAGGACTAGGGGAGGGATTTTTAAAATTTATTTGGGCAGAACTTGTAAAAATATAAGTGGTTTGAGAGGTTTGAGAAATAGGGAGAGGTGGTGTCCTTTTATAGGGAAGGAAAATGACTCACTTGGAATTTTTGGAACACGTTAGGTGTAAAAATTTCATTTCCAACAAAAAGTAATAAAAAAAACATCCAAAATCAAATATGGAAGGTTATTGGCCAATATATTTACATACAATGGGTGGTGGAAAAGTGTCTAGGTAAATTGGGCCCTTAAGTTAAAGGTTTAGTCCTTTATTAATTATACTTTTCTTTAATAATTGTAATTAATTTTAATCAGTTACACTACTATTTTTGGTAAAAAAATATTTTTAACTTATTAGAAATAAGAAATTATCTTTATTACAAATATGGAATCAATTTTATCAAAAACCAATCACTAAATTGGTATAAATTAATTTAAAAGTCATCCTGCAGGCAGGAAAATAGTGTAGTTTAGAAAAAAGGTCTAAAAGTTTGATAAGCTTTTTACCTTCAATTTCAAAGTGAAATTGATCCCAATCACCAAAATTGTATTAAATGATAAAAATATGATCTAATTAAACTTTAAAACTAATATAAGGTATAATTTAACATTATAAAAAAAATATAACAAAAACAATTTTGAGCTAAAATTAAGTATTTTAAACTATTTGTTTAAAAATGATATCTTTCAGAAAAATATCAAAACATTACCCTAACCTAATTTTTATATTTTTATTTCAAATATGAATTTTATTTTTATATACTAAATCAATTAAAGTGTAAAAATGTAGATTTAAAATCGGTTCCCCATTAAAAGGTGGTAAAATTACCTTTAAAAAAATTTAAGTTTTTATGTGTGAAATTGGGTTTGTTCTTATCTTTTCCCTATAAAATCAGATAGATAAATATAAAAAATATTTTATTTAATATATAAAATATATATTCATTGAAATAATTATATAATTTTAATTAATTATATTTATTAAGACAAAACACAATTGGAAGCATAAAAATAATAATATTTCTTTTTTATATCCAATTGGTTCTTATTTTTATTTCTAATTAACTAGTAACCCACAAATTAATTTTATATTTACATAAAACAAAAATTTTCATAAGTTAATTAACACTATTCATAACAGCTAACATAATAGCTAGGTTATATCATATTTTATTAAATAATAATATTTTAATACCACATTGTTATTTGGTGAAACTAGATATTACATATAACACAAGATATCAAGGAAGGTTGTTGTTGAATGTAATGAAAGCTATCAAGAAAGGTAATTATAATAAATAACACAAGATAACTTGATTTTGTGTGTATTGAAATATATAGAATCTTTTTTAAAAAGTAAATATATTATAAATTATCCAAATATTGTACTACCTTACGCGCTTGGTGTCTCATGTCATACATGACATTGAACACAAGGTTTTTACTTTATATTTTCAGGGCATTACACCAAGTCCCTAGGAGTGTGCCTTAGATAGACGATGAGTAATGTATACACCATGTATCTCTTCTGTACATGGCTTGTACTTATACCAAGCTTTACAGATTTAGAATTTATTTATTCTGTGTAAACCGTAAGACTTGTACTTTTGTGTGGTCATAATGATATGGCAAGCCATGTTATAGGTTTTAATATACATAAATATATAAATGATAAATTAATATCTCCATAACATTTATGATTTGTATTACAAGTTTTTACTCTATGTGCATTTAAGCATAACACATGACCAAAACATCATGTAGTTCATATAATCATCCATGAAGTACACGTTGTGAAAGTTAGTGATAAGTCGTGTATTCCATTTGTCACAAGAGTAAAAAATATACATGTATAATACATGTTGTGTAGAATTGTATGGGTATTCACCATGTTTCCTCCAAGGTACATTTTTCTACATAATTAATTTTAACTGAATTTATTTAATTTGTTTAAAATTATAATGTATGAGACTATTAATGAAATTTGGATGAGAATTAAGAGAAACAAATTGATTAATTAAAGATGATAATTAATTTATTCAAGCATGATATGTCATAAATTAGGACGATTAAGAATTTAATGATAGTTTTATTAAATGCGTAATTCATTACATGTATGTGGATGATCACGAGCATAGACCATACCTTTATATGTGATTGGTTTCATTTAATTTATTATTAAATTAAATAGTTAGCTTGCATGCCTTCTCTCCTCTTATTATATAGGGCCTGTATTCCCATGTTTTTATATAAACCCATTGTTTCCCTCACACGCATGTGAGTAAAATCATATGTAATAGATGAGGCCCCATGTTAGTGAAGTTGGTTCAAGTTTGGAGGTGAGGAGAAACCAATCTAAGAAAGATACATTTTTGGATATGTGGAAATCTATAACACAAACCTTAATTAGTTCAAGGTGTTTTTCCCTAGGCCAATGGTTAGTCTATGAACAACTAGATAAACTAGCCATTAGTATAATATCATTATCATACCACTTTATTATTTTATTTTAGTAAAGTTTCATAGTTATTTCATTATGGATGTTTTTTCATGATTACAAAATTTAATGAAATTAACAAGAATACAAGAAATAACTAAAATAAATTGTCTTATGAATAAATATTATCTAACACATGGTTAATCACATAATTAAATTCAATTAATATTGACAGGAATGTGGTAAAGATATTAATTGGAAATTTATTTATAAAAGGATAATATCCATAAATAAAATATTAATTCTCTATATCCTTATGTTACTTCGTTTAAAAAATTAACACAGTTCAAAGTGATTGAACCACCAATGTTGGGGTGATTTCAATTATACGGTAACTCTAACTTGATGTTGTGTATCGAATTAACGTAGTTAACATCAAGGTTTGTCTACAAAATCAGAACGTGGTGTAACTGAGCAGCAAAGGTTGAGAAAATCCAATTAAAGATTTCAGGATTGGGGAGTTCACTCATAAGATTAGGGAACTGTGAGTCAATATAGTTTTCATTTGGAATGACTACCTAAAACCATTAAATTTTCTTTAACAACCAATGTTGGGATCATGATTAAGGGAATATAGATCCTTTACACTTGAATATATAAAAAAAATGATATTCTGAAGCCAATGGTGAGGGCTATTGGGTTTTTATAAAATACTGGGAGACTAATAAATTTAATATTTAATTATTTTCATAAATTGTATTAGATAAAGTAAAAAAATTATTCTTATATTATTTTTTAGAAACAAAATTAAAATTAAATCAAATATATCATTCCAATCCATACTTGAGAAGGATAACCTTCTCACTGGAACAAATTTCCATGAATGGAAAAGGTTTCTATGTTTCATCCTTCCCCATGAAAGGAAATTATATGTGTTAGAAGAACCTTTTTATAAAGTGTATGGAACTGAGGCTAGTGATGAAGAGTTAAAAATACATGATAAATATTTGAATGATTTCACATATGTTCAATTTTTCATACAATCATCTATGTCTAATGAGATTTTGAAGATACATGAGGACATAAATGCATATAGAATGATGTATCACATTCAGGATCTCTATCAAGAGAAGGAGATACAACAGAGGTACAAGATCTCTAATGCATTATTTAAAACTGATCTTGGAGAGTCTTATACATCTCTTCCTCATGTAGTAAATCATATTGGATACATTTAAAGCTTAAGCATCTAAGGGATTAAATTCTTAGGTGAGTTGCATACAAATCTCATAATTTCATTACTGGACAAGAACTTATCTAGTTTTATTATTAATTACAACATGATAAATAATGAGAAGTGTCTTTAAAAGCTTATTACTTTGATTCTCTAAGTGTACAAGGTCATGGTGTGTGATAAAACCTTGGTTATTATGGTGAATAAGAAAATGAAGAACAAGGGGAAGGATCCTAGTAACTATAAATAGTCTAAATCCCCCAAGAATCGTCCTTCCAAGAAGAGAAAGATCACGAGGAATGGTAAGGAAAAGAAGGCAGTATGTTTTGTATGTGTAAATCTAGGACACTAGAAGAGGAACTGCACCCAAAAGCTAGGGGAAGCTAAAGGTGTGTTTTTTATTAAGTGTAATTTTTCAATATCTACATATTGCGTATTAGATTCAGTTTATGGGGTTCATATCTATATTTAAATGAAAGAACCAAGTATATTATAAAGGATTGATAGAGTATAAGTGATTTTGAGAGATTACAATGGTGTAAGTATGTATACTCTATCCATTAGTGACTAGCACCTTTCATTGGAAACGAGAATTATTTCAGTTTTAAATGAATTTTACTATGTACCTATAGTTACCAAGAACATAATTTATCTATCATGCCTAGATACAGATGGGTTTATATTCATGTTGGAAAATAAATGTTATTTTTTTATAAGGACCACATATGTTATGTAATGTGACATTTAAATAATTGTCTTTATGAATTAAATTATGCAAAACAAGTGTTGGAAATTGATAATGAATCATTTTCACATGACTCATATAACACCCAACTTTGGAATCACTGTCTTGGTTATGTAAAAAAGAATATTTTGACAAAGATCTGTCAAAATGGTTATTTATACTTGTTTGAACTAAAACCACTTGATAGATTCCATGCTTGTTTAAAAGGAAAAATTTCCAAACCACCATTTGGTGGATAGGGTGAAAGGGCCATAGAGATTCTAGGATTATCACACACTTATGTGTGTGTACCATTTCTAGTAGAATCTAGGGTTTAAAATTCATACTCAAATAACTTTTAATGATGAATTGAGTTGATATGGATATATATAATTAATAAGGAATAATTTAAATCTTTTAGAAATTAAATGAATTCAATAATTATGTAGAGAATAAACTTAGTAAGAATATAAAGAATATTTGATCAGATTTTGGTGGTGAACATCTAAACCAAGAGTTTATCAACTTTCTACGGGGGTTTGGGGTTCTATCTCAACTCACTCCACCTTATACACCACACTAGAATGATGTTAGTGAAAGGAGGAACTGTACCTTGTTTGATATAGTATGTTTGATAATGATTCATGTAGATTATACCTTATCCTTTTGGGGTTATGCATTATAAATAATGGCATACACATTAAATCAAGTACCAAATAAAGTTGAAAAATGAATTCACTTCGATCTTTGGACTGGAAATAAACCCATTTTTTATACACATGTGTATGGGGTTTCAAGGCATTTGTTAAGGAGTTATCTGATAACCAACTATCACCCTTGGGCACAAAGTGTATCTTTATAGGTTATACCAAGGAAATAAATGGATACTACCTATAAAACCCCTCAGATAAGAATGTGACTATCGGTAGAAAATATTTCTTTCTTGAGAGGGAGCACATACTAAAAAAGGATAGTGGCAGAAATATTGACTTTTATGAAGTTGATGCTGAAGATACACAATAATTGGTAGAGGAAATGATTATATAAGTCCCCATAGAAGAAGTAGTTCCTGAAACATAAGTACTATATAGGAGCATAAGATAGGTAAGAGAACCTGAGAGATATGGTTTTCTAGTCACTGAATATGGTGACTCATTATTGGTTGAAAATGATGAACCTCTATAATAAAATAAGGTAGTAGAGATATGATAATCTATAATATATCAAGAATCCATGAATTCTAAAATTAATTCCATGTATCAGAACCAAGTTTGGGTTCTAGTCGATGCACCAGTTGATGTAAATCTCATTTGATAAAAATGGGTATTCAAGAGGAAACTGGACATGGATGGTAAAGTAAATACCTATAAATCAAGGATAATGGCTAAAGGGTTTAAAAAACATCAAATTATTGACTATGATGAAACATTTTTACTAGTTTCCATGTTTAAATTAATTATAATTATACTTGTTATAGATGCATACCATGACTATGATATTTGGCAGATAGATGTCAAAATTACATTCCATAATGGGAACCTTCATAAAGATGTCTATATGACACAAACATAAGGGTTTTTGAGTCTAGGTGATGCCAAAAAGATTTTCATTTTTTAGAGATCCATATATGGATTGAGGAAAGAATCCAGTTCATGAAACATTAGATTCGATTATTCTATATAAGAATTTGGTTTCATTAAAAAATAATGTGAACCATGTGTTTATAAGAGGTTTGTTGGGAATTCGGTTGTTATCCTAGTAGTATAAGTTGATGAAATATTATTTATTGGAAATGATATAATAGTCCTAATGTTTGTTATGGAATGGTTGAGAAAGTGTTTCTCTAGGATGGACTTAGGTGAAACTGTTGATATTCTAGGGATCAAGATCATTTTTGATAGATCCTAGAGGCTTATTGGAATAAGTCAAAGAACATATGTTGACTAGATACTAAAGATATTTAGTATGGAAGAATCCAAGATGGGATTATTTCTAGTCTCACATTATTTATATCATTCTAAGAAAATATGTACTCATACACAATTGGAGAAAGTGAGAATGAGTAAGATCCCCTATGCTTCAGTGATAAGACCAATCATGTATGTCATGTTATGTAATAGACTTGATATTTCCTATGAATTGATCATGGTGGAAAGATATCATGAAGATCTAGGTGATCATAATTGGGATACTATTAAGGATATCCTTAAGTATTTAAGAAGAACTAAGGATATGTTAATGGTTTATGGAGGAGATGAGGAGCTAGTCATCAGGGGATATACTGATGGTGGTTTTCAGGCAGATCATAATGATTTAAAGTCACAATTAGGATACGTTTTCTATCTCAATAGAGGAGCTGTGAGCTGGAAGAGTTCAAAGTTTCTAGTTGTCACTGATTCTACAATGGAGTCTGAGTATATGGTAGCTTTTGATACATCTAAGGACTCCATTTGGATTCAAAAAAAATTCCAAGAGATTTATGTGGTACTTGGAAGTAAAGATCCCATCACATTTTATTATGATAATACTACATCGGTGGATCTGGTAAAAGAGCCAAGGTCACATGGATAGACAAATCATATACTCCATAAGTATAAAATCTTGAGGGATTTCTATTATAGGGGTGATTTTATAGTAAGAAGAGTACCCATGGAAGATAACATGGTAGACCCATTGACTAAAGTCCTATCTAAGCAGAATCATGAGTATCATGTGATAGATGGAGGGTTAATGGTTGTTAGCAGTTGACTCTAGTGCAAGTGGTATTCTATTGGAGTTGGTGCACTAGAACCAACATCTTTGTACTTTATGATAAAATGCATTCATTTTTTTAAATATTAATAAACTAATTATCATTTCAATATTGTTCTTCTACATGACATAGTACATGATAATATCTTAAGAGTAGCTTTTGCAGAAAAAGGTCATATCGGTTCTCCGTTATGATGAGAAACTAGAAGTGCTAAGACATTATTATTGAATGTAGGTTCTATGGAATAATTATATAATTTGCGGCAAAAAATGATATAGGCTAAGGGGTGGTGACTCATTGTACTTTGATGAACCTTCTCATGCTATACTCCCTTGGTAATATCCTATAGGATATTATTAGAACGAGACCCACTAGTAGGAAGTCCACATTTCTATGTGTCATTGGATATTCTTATATGTGGATGTATGTTTTGATAACTTTAATAATATTATTAATGAGTATTATGAGTCATGTAATTAGATGTATTGATGAAAACAATGACAAAAGATGTTCGTGGAGAGGTAGAATATATTGGGTGTGTCATTATTAATATCACATTAATGAATAATGTGAGAAAGGTTTTGTCCCTTTTATTCTTTAACATAAGTTTATATCTCATTCTCTTTGATGGAAATGATATATCCTAAATAAATCCATGGACATTTTGTTCGATAGGAAAGTTCATTTTTGGGAAATCAAAGAAAGAGACATCGAGCATCATGGTCGACGGCACTGGCATACAACCTGCTTGATTAGAGATATTGTGATAAAGGGATTATATTTCACAGTTAGTGTTCGTATGAGGTGTCATGTCATTGTGGCATGAAATTTTTTCTCTATGGGTTCCTTGGTATGTTTCTAGATGCTAACCTTGGACTTTAGGCTGCTTCTCCTAATGCCATTGAGAAAGTGGACTAGAGGGTCACACACTAAGTGTATCCAGAATCCCAATTAAATAATATAATATTATTTATTATTTAATAATTTGTATAAATATTATTCTCACATGCAGTTTAATAATTATTCAGGTATTCTTGATCGCATATAAATATTTATTTTATATTTAGAAAATATAATATTTTTTTGGAGAATAATGGAGTGATATTTATTTACTAAATAAATAGACATTATTCATGGTATACTAAATATTTTGAAGGAATTATGTACCTAGTTTTTAGATCCCACGAGAAAATTATAAATATTAATTAAATAATTTTTAATTTTAATTATCAAGTTAGCCGCATGTTGATAAATATTAATAATATTATTATTATTTGACATGTGGTTTTCACTAGGATTAAATAAATAATTAAGGGAACTTGTGCAATTCTTTTTTTAACCTTAGTGATATATAATCCCTGTTGTGTTATTTTATCAATAGAGAAATTCATTTTTTGGGTTTTGTACAATGGAATTGGATAATTCTATCAAACCCTATATAGATCCCTTATCCAAGAACACTATGAAAAATAGGGATAAATCATCCTCCAATAGATCAATTAGAATTCTTTGGAAGTGGTTCATGAAGCGATCAAAGGAAGAAGACACAAGCATAAGGATCTATCATTCTAGCACCTAAAGATTCCTTCGGAGACATCTGGAGATTCTTGGAACATGTGTGGATCACCACTATATAGAATCTACACTTGATTACTACAATGCAATGATGATGCACTTCAAATCTGTCACCAAATCCATCAATGTAGAAAGAATCCTAATAAAGTTAATTAATTAATTAATTAATTAATTAATTAATTTCATTATAAATAATATGTGATGATCCTCCCTTTGGTTCTGACATGATTACCCTTGTCTGATTTCATTGATCTTATTCCATAGATCACAACATTTATCATTGTGTTGATCTCATATTGGTCATCAATTATGAAAAAAAGCAATGTTGGGCACCACCCATCGCACGCTTCCACTATGCTCAGAACCTACAATGTGTATGCCAAAAATCTACGTCTTATGTTATAATAGGTTCGCATGGTTGATGATTCAATACTCATATGACTAATGTCTTTGGTTATGACGAATCCTTATTCCATGATTCATAATGAAATATATTTAACTTATTTTGATTTTTTATGTTATGGTCATGTTATCGTAACCTTATGCTTATCTTTTGTTTATTCGTGATCATTGATTTATATATCCTTTGTTTACCCTTACTAAAAGTTTGAGATTACCCATTCTTATGTTTACATTCCAATGATTATGAAGAAATTTTTAATGTAGTGTTTTTCTATGAATCATTCTATATGAGAAGAATATTGTGGGAGAAATTGAAGATATTAAATGAAATAAAATGAATATGTATCTAATATAATAAAAATTAAATCTTTATGGTTTTAGGCCATGTATTTTTATGATATGTATGAAATACTAATCTAATATGATCTAATATATATATATATATATATTCAATCCTTGGGTCACCTCATCTACAATATTCCTACTTCTGATGGTTTAACATCCAGTGCACTTATATTCAAAAGTGTTATATGAATATTTACATTCAACATACTCAATGATTTATTAATAATGAATTGAAAAAAAATAAAATACTTCATCATCCCCATCTTTAGGGAACATAAATAAACCTATGAATTTTAGTTTAATACATAATATTTATTAAATTCAATGATTTATTCTCCCCCTTACTAAAAATAAATTCAATGTATCCTTATTTAATGACCTTTATGTGAGGGGATTCTGAATCATTTTAATTATTATAACCTTTACGTGAAGTGATTTAAAAAATTAGTGTACATACCCTCAATATTTTAATATATTTTTTATTCTAGGATATAATATCATCATACCTCAAAATTGAATATACCTGACTAATTCAAATATTTATTATCTATAATATCATCATCATTTGGAGGCTCTACCTCATGGAACTTCAATAATCATTCCACTAAATCATCAATATTCGATGTTTTAGTTTTTTTTCAGAATTAAAACATTGCATTATAATTATTTTGTTCTCCAGAATCATCTACTTATACTTCAATAAAACTTAAGAGGTTAACACTATCTGCCTTCTTCATCACTGTTGATACCAACAAGAGATAGATTCCTCCATGGTGGATAAATTCTGATATATTTTATGATATAAAAATAAAAATTTACTCACACACTCCTTATGGAATGAATCATAGTCAATTACCTTTTCTAATGAAAATGTATAATATGTGTGGTAATATATTGTGTTTTCCTTTTATATCATTAATAGTTACATTTTTTAGAAGTGTTTCTCAATAAAAACTGTTTTAAATTCAAGAATTAGTTTCTTGATGAAATTACCCTTAAATTCCAATACATAAATTTCCTTAGGTGGAATGGATTTTTTTCTCTTACATTTATATGTCAAATTATGTCAAGACTTATTCATAAATTATACTAGCAAGGAACATACACTCTTAATCTCTTTATATTACAAGGAAAATGTTGTTTTGAGTATTCTAGCAATACTTTTATAGAAACCTTTGGAATATGTTAAACATTTTTTTCCTATTGGGTATTATTTCTCAGAACATCATTTTTAATTTTCAATGCATGCATATTTTTTAGATCTAACATCACCTAACCCAGATAAATCATCATGTATTACCCAAGTGTGTCTTTATCCTCCTTGAATATTCCATAAATTTTATTTCCATTCATTGAGTTTACATTCCCTGGTATCATCTAATAGATTTAAAATTATTTATCAAAGAATAATTCAACATAAAAAATAATTATTTATTTCCTGAACTTATTTCATTTGTTATTATAAAATTATTCCATTAGCATTAACATTTTTTTCCTATAAGAACCTAACTTTGATATGACCCTTCCTCCTATAAGTAATCATTTTTTCTTAATCTTGAAATGTTTTATTACTTTCCTCATAGTTTAACGACACTTTGTAATTTCCATTTCATTATAAAAAAGTATGTATTCCCTTATATCTTCCATTTATATTTCTTCCTCTATGGCGCTATCATATCATTAATTTAAATAGAATGGTAATTGTATATTCTGAACCAAAATTCATCAACATCATGAAAAATAATATCATATTTATCATAGAATATTTCTATATTTTCATATCTTTTATAAGAATTGTGATTTTACTTTATCTAGTTATGTTGGTTTCTTTTAGTAAAACACCTAATAACTTCAGTTCCGCTCCAGATTAAATTTATCCTTTTATATATTTTTAAAGTTGATATATCAGGCATTAAATATCCTAGTGTCCAAACATTCCAAATAACAAAATATAAGAAAAATATCCTTGTCTTATATTGTGTTTAATATTGAAAGGTAGAGGGTTCTTTTTTTTATATTCTCTTATTCCATCCGATTAACTTATGGAGGTTACCTTAATTATTTATTTCTTAAAAAATAATAGAAGTGGTAGGTTTCTCCATATATTTATTCATCCAGGTTGTTTAATCTACATTTTTTCAAATGTATTATAAGGAAAAAGGAAAATGTGTTAGGAAAAAGAGAATTAAAGGACTGGAAAAGTTCAAGGTTTTAAAAATCCCCAATTTATGTTCGTGCAAGCCCATATACAGTAATGTTGGCACGAAAGACACCTGTATGGATCCCCGTGTGACCTAATTGTGTGAAACACCTACATGAAAATAATATTTCCCTCAAGGTCCGATATTTTCCTATAAAGTCCCATGGGGTCTTCATTTGTATTGACAAAATTCCCTAAAGGCCAACCGATGCTTTGATATATGAAGACCATCCTTTATCACATTACTTTGACATCATTTTAATGGTAAAAACATAAAAACATTAAACCAAATGGATCCAAAGGTTCAATGTATTGGGAAAACTTGGACTATAAATAAATTTTACAACCTAAAACATAAAAATTTATTTAATTTCTTCTTCTAAAGCTTCTTATCAGCCCTTGAGTTATCCTTAGTACAAGTAGTCTCCGGTGGATATACATCAAAAGGGGTGAGCTAAAATCCTAGTAATATGATAGATAATAACATGAAAAAATGTAACATGGGGTGATCATAATAGTAACATCATCATCATAATCACAAGAAGAAGCATTAGATAATAGATTGGAATTTGGAAATGCATAAAAATGAAACATCATGTGTTAGTGGTCATATACCACCCATAGTTGTGAAAAAAGATAGAATCATGTTCACACATAATTCACTTTACTCATGAGTTTCATCAAATTAACCAATTCATTAGAGTGCTATATAATTATGGGTGCACCCATCACATCAAAACATTTTCGTTGAGATATATAATTTCAGGAGCACCCATCACATCATAACATTTACATTATCATGCATGAAACATAGAACATATATCAATATTGAAAATTAAAAACCAATGAAAAGGAATGGGTTTCAATTCATAAATCATAAATTTATAATCTTTTGGTTCCCAAATGAAAGAGGGAATACCATACTTGATATGAGGACCATCAACCATGAGTGAGAAGTAAAAGGGGTGTTTTTGAAGGAACATTTCTTTAGGAAAACATTGTGTTTGGAATAAAATACATTTTAAAACATTTATATCCTATAAAAGGTAAGATAATTATGAAAAAAATTATTTTTAAGGAATAACCATGCTGAAAATGAAGTGAAAAAGGGAAAATAGAAAGAATGAAAGTTGGTTTTGAGAATTCCCCTAACCTTGTATCCGAACACTTTATTCACTTTAATGTCATGTATATTCACATTAGATTCATTAATTAAAAAATAAAGAACCTTTAATACATGAGTATGATTCATTATGGTTTCATTATGTTCTTTTATGGGCCTTTTGATGATTTATAGAGTTTAAATTCATTTTTCAGAAGTGTTCTTTTTCATAGTTTTCCTGAACGACTCACTTGTACACATGAATGAAAGATCATGTAGAACATGGATAAACATCCAGAATATCATTTACATACTATTAATGATATTAAATGAGTTTAAATGTTCTTATAATGAATATGGTTATATACCATGAGAATGAATCATTAGTTAAAATTTAACGATGACCATTTTTGGTTAATTTGGGTGGTTTTTGGATCACAATGAACATGTTTTGTTTTATCATTTAGTATTATGTATAAAAGTTGTTTTCAAAACATAAAAGGGTTTAAAACATACATATTAAAAAAAATTATACCATTTAATGGTTTTAATTACATACTTGATGGTGTTGAAATAACATATAAGTGCATCGCCCACGATGTAGGTAAATTAACACATCACAGACAATGATTTCATTTTTATAAACAAAGATAGAGAGAGAGAGAGAGGAAGGAGTATGATGAATAATCTTACATTAACATTATATAATACTAGTATACCAATAATAATGGAGTTATCATGAAATTTTTATAAGATATGTTGAGGATAATAGAATAAAAATAAATAAAATTTGAAAGAAAATTGAAAGAAAAGAGAGAGAAGAATTATCTCTTGAATTATCCTCTTGAGATCCTCCTCAAGGAACATAGTATTGGTCTCTGGATGAGACCAAGAGCTCCTAGACATGGTAGAGGGGATAGTGGAGAGGTTTGTTAAGAATTTGCACAAGTCTTGGAGCTTTAGAGAGGTGTGGAAATGAGGTTGTGAGGGGTGGTATTTATAGTGGAGGGGAGGGGTATTTTATCAATATTTAATTTATTAGATTATAAATTTCCCTAAATACAAGAAATTGTTATGATTTCAGGACTAAATACAGTAATGAGGGCCTATGAGTTCGAAAAAATGGCCATTTACATCAGCCATGCCTCAAACATGATGCATAAATTCATTTATTTAGCATATTTTGTAAATTATCGAATTTCACTATTCAAAAAATTAAAGTATTTCGGAAAAATTTCAAAAATTTACCCTAACCATTTTCGAAATGTATAATATAAAATGAAATCCATTTTATGAAAATATTTTTTAAAATATGAGTAATTTAATTTTAACTTAAAATCATAATTTACTTGAAAGATACAAATTTTAAAATTAAAAATACTTTTATTATACTTTGAAAAAATAATTAAGGTCTCATAAAATTATCATATAATCATAGGACATAAAAATAATTGTTTATTAATACACTTTATGAAAATAAATTTTATTTTAAATTATTAAATAAATCCTTAAATATTCACAAATTACAAAAATACCAACTGTATAATATAATTATGTCATATTATCACTTATAAAATGGTTATATTTTATTTATACTGTCATTGGTAAGGTTCATATTCACTCAGCCAATTTACTATTCATAAGGGTCATATTACTAATCATAAGGGTAACATTACTATTCATAATGGTATGTTATTATTCACCAGAAATTAATTTTGTTCCATGGGACTCCAAACAGCTTACTGATTGCAACCATGTATGTTATATTTTCAAAATTCAAATCACATAAGTGGAAAAATTATGTTTAAAGGACACATAGAATTTAGTAGTTCATTTAAGAATGACATGTAATTGTGTTTCCAAATGTGATTTTATGTGATTATACTACATGGAATTACTACAAGTAGGGAGAAATTTCATTAATAAAAGTTTGGGTCATTACATTCTTCCCCCCTTTTGAAATTTTTCACTAAAAATTTTGTTTTACATAAACAGGTGAGAGTACTTCTGCTTCATCGCATCCTCTAGTTCCCAAGTTGATTATTCATACTTATGGTTTCTCCACAAAACTTTGAATAGGTGGGTTGTTTTGTTGCATAGAATATTATCTCTTTAATCCAGAATCATTACTGGATGCTCCTCATAAAATAGATCATCTTCCAATTGTACCACCTCTGAGTTTAGTACATGTGAGGGATATGGTATATACTTCCTAAAGAATGCTACATGAAACACCTCATGAACTTGATCTAGATTTGGTGGAAGTGCAAGCTGATAGGCCAGGACTCCTATGCGGTCAAGAATATCAAAGGGGCCAATGTACCTTGGGCTTAACTTCCCTTTCTTTCTTAACTAAATGAATATCTTACATGGTGATTTTGAAAGGAATAATTTATCTCCAATGTCGAACTCTAAGTCCCTTTGACAGTTTCCAGCATAGGTCATTTTCTAACTATGACCTGTTTTGATATGTTTCTAGATGAATTGAACATTCTCTATCATCTCTTGCACAATATTAGGTCCAATTAGCTTTCTTTCTCCAACTTCATCCCAACAGGTTGGAGATCTACGTCACTTTCCATACAGAGATTCATATGGAGACATCCGAATAATCTATAGGAACCTATTATTCTATGAGAACTAAATAAATGGGTGATGCTGATCCCATCCACCTTTTAATTATAATGAAAAATATCTTAGTATGTCTTAGATTTTCTAAATAGTCCTTTCAGATTGGCCACCAGTTTGGAGGTGATAGGCCATGCTGAAATTTAATTCAGTACTCAAGGCATGTTGGAGACTCATTTATAATTTAGATGTAAACCTTGGATCATGATTAGAGACAATTGAGAGTGGAACCCCATGAAGTCTCTCCCCATCCTTCACATATATCTTTGTATGCTATTAATGTAAGATATATTATTGAAAATCAATAAAGTGGGCAGTTTTGGTGAGTCATTCCACCACAACCAATATCACATTTTTTTCCTTTGGATTTATTTGGGATATGTGTGACAAAGTCCATAGTGAAATTATCCTATTTCCACATGGGTATAGGAAATGTTTTCATCATCACTATGGACTTTTGTCTCTATTCTTTAACATTATAAAATATTAAGCACTTGAGATATATTCCACAATCTCCTTCTTTATTTCATCCTTCCAGAAGTGTTCTCAGAGATATTGGTACATCTTGGTGAAAATAGGATGGATAGATAAAGTTGAGTTATGTACATTTTAAAATAGATCCTTATTTACCCCTGGTGATGAGGGAACATAAATCCTTGTTCCAAACCGAATCACACCATCATCATCGATATGGTACTCTTTCATCTTCCCTTTCTTTACATCATTCACCTTCCTTTGAAACTCTAGATCACCCCTTTGTATATACTTAATCTTCTCGTAGATAAAAGGTTGGGAAATGATTTGGGCATGGTTGGATGTATTCCCTACCACTATGATTTGAAAATCCATCCTTTTCCTATCCATGAGGATAAGGCCTTTCTCAATCCATGACATGGATAGAGTAGTAGGTTATTTTCTCCTAAGAGAATTAGCTACCTTATTTTTCTTTCTAGGATGATAGGGAATAGAGCAATAATAGTCCTTAATTAGCTCTAACAATCTCATTTGACACATATTGAGATACTTATGTGTGCATATATACTTTAGGCTCTTGTGATTGGTATATATGTCACACTTCTCACCATAGAGGTAGTACCACCATATTTTCAAGGAAAAAATCAAACCTTCTAGATACAGATCACGTGTCAGGTAGTTCTACTCACGGATATTCATAATCCACGATCCATAGACTATAAAATTATTATTTTACATGAGTACACAACCTAATACTTTCTTGGAAGCATCTTCATATATCACAAAAAGTTCTCCACTTTTTGTTAATGTGAGTACATGTGAAGTGATTAACCTTTTCTTTATCTCCTTGAAGCTTTCCCCAAATTATTCTTTCCAGACGTAATTTACCCCTTCCCTTGATAAAATCGTTATTTTTCTTTACAATCACGAGAAATTTATCACAAAACGTCGGTATTACCCTGCTAATCCAAGAAAACTATGGATTTCTGTGACACTAGAGAGTTGATGCCATTCCTCAATATCCTTTGTTTTGGAAGGTCCACATAAATTCCCACACTTGTGATCACATGTCCCAAGAATATGAATTGCTCCATCCAAAATTCACATGTGTTGAACTTGGATTACAACTTCCCCTTTCTCAATGTCTCCAATACAAGTCTTAAATGTTCTAAATTTTCCACCTTTCTCTTAGAGTAGATGAGAATATCATCGATAAACACTACAAAAAATTTGTTGAGGTAATGTATAAAGAATCTATTCATCAAATCCATGAATATTGATGGGGAATTAGTAATTCCAAAGGGAATCACTAGAAACTCATAGTGCTCATAACTTGTATAGAAGGCAGTCTTCTGAATATATTCCTTCTTCATCTCTAGCTGATGATATCCCGAATGAAGATCCACCTTTGCAAAGTACTAAGATCCTTGTAGTTGATTGAACAAGTCATAAATCCCTATTAGAGGTAAATTTTTCTTTATGGTGATCTTGTTGATTTCTCAATAATCAATACACAACCACATTGATCCATACATCTTCTTCACAAAGAGCATAGGCGCTCCCCAAGGTGATGTAGTAGGAAATATGAACCCTTTTTCCAAATTCTATTGCAACTACGTCTTTAAATCCTTAAATTTGGTAGGATCCATTCTATATGGACACTTTTAGATAGGAGTAGCTTAAGGTATGAGTTCTATGGGGAACTCTATCTCACTATTTGGTGGTAGTTTGGGTAACTATTTGGGAAATACATCATTGTATTCCTTCACGATGGGTATTTCCTCTAGGTTGACACTTTCCTTTGAATCAACCATTTTAGCGAGGTATTATTCTTCATAGGGAACCAACACCCACACCATTAAAGGATTTTATAAATGGGATTCATGATCTTCCTTTCATTTTTATATGATCATGGGATGGTTTGGAATATGAAAAGACATTTCCTTTTCCTAGCAGTTGATATAGAGTCAAATTCCACCAAGGGAAGTAGCACGAGATTCGCTGAAAGAATCTTCCCACACGCGTCAATAGGAGAAGAGTCCAACACTTGGGTTTCAATGATTACACCACTTGGTGTTTTTAAAGATATCTCTACTTCAAGGATTAGTGTATTTGATTCTTTAGTTATCAAAAACTTGTAACATATGAAGGAATGTATAGAACCAGAATCAAATAAGAATATTGTCATTCTTAAGTGAATAAGAAGTGTACCATCTATGACTTCATTTTATTTCTCAAATTCCACATTAGTGATGGAATAATACTTCCCTTGATCCTTTGGCTTTGGTGGATGATGGCGTTGATTACCCTTGAGGGCTTGAGGTTTAGTGCATTGGCTTGCATAGTATCCTTGTTTCCCACAGTCATAGGATTGGACCATGGATGGTGCTCTCCTTTCCTCCACCACATTCTCATATATTCTCATGTATTTTTAACAATCTTGATCTCGGCGGACTTATCTCTCACAATTGAATCATATCCTTATCCCTTTGAGGTTGTTCCCATGATGATTCTTCCCAAATTTTTGAAATTTGGGTGGTTGAGTTTTCTTTCCACATTTCTCATTAGATCTTCCAACATAAAACTCCATATTTCATTTCTTATCACTATAGACATGGGGACATTCTCCAAAATCTATAATCACATTGATAGCACATCCAATGACTTGTTCATAACTACCAAATTCTTGAATTTCAAGAGACATTCGAATGTGTGGTTTTAATCCACTAAAGAATCTATCGAATTTTTTTATCATTATTGATGACAAATCTTGATGCTTACCTTGAAAGAATTGTGAAATTCGCTTTGTAGGTCATGAAAGATTCTCCATAATTTTTCTATAGCTCTATAAATTCTCCCTCCATCTTTGTACTAAGAGTTCGTGGGAAATACTTGTTAAGAAACATTATCGTAAAGTCTTCCCACTCCATCTATTCAATTTCATCTCTCATATTGGTGTTCTTAATAAAATTCCACCATTAGTCGGCCTCTCAATCGAGATGACCAATAGATAGAGTCACATTTTTCATCTCAAAACAATGAAGCGTAGAAAATATATTCTCTATTGAGTTTCCCCACTATTCCACAACTAGTGGATCTGAAGAATCACTAAACATCAGTGGTCGTTGCCACATAAAATACTCAAAAACTAGTTTATCCCTCTTAGGTGAAGGATGATGTTCCACATTGTTTAGGTTATTATTCATAAAATGATTTAGCTGGGTAACCATCACCATCAATTTTTTAACTTCACATCCAAAAGCATTGGAGATGTCGTTCGGGCAATCACTACATTGTCCCTCACATGGGTTGTTGGCCCGGTTTCTCCTGGTTCCCACCATTTTCTAAAATAAAAAAGGTTATAAGAAAACATAAGTTAACAAGTAATGAATAAATAGTTTATTCCTATAAGAAATTAATACTAAAATTATATCTTATGGGACCCATATGTTTATCAAATCTTCTTGTGTGATTATATATACTTAGTCTCATATTAGGGTTTTCACTAAGGTTCTCTAATCCTAATTCCTAAATTAACTAAACCATGACTCCGATACCAACTATAGTGACCCTGATTTTATTACATTACATATAAATTATTTTAATGATAAAAAAAATAAAAATACTACACCATGAGGATCCCAAGGTTTAGTTTCTTGGGAAAACATTGACCATACATATGTTTTACAACATAAAACATAAACATTATTTAATTTTCTCTTATCTAGATTCTTATTGGCCCTTGAGTTCTCCTTAGTATAAGTAGTCACCTAAGGATATACATCAAAATGGGTGAGATAAAATCCCAGTAAGATGATATATAATAACATGAAATAATGTAATGTGGGGTGAGCATAATCATAACATCATCATCATAATCACGAGAAGAAGCATTAGATAATAGAATGGAATGTGGAAATGCATAAAACTGAAACATCATGTCTTAGTTTTCATCTAACACTCATAGTTGTAAAAAATCCAAAACCATGTTCAAGAATAATTAACATTACTCAGAAGGTTATTCAAATTACCCAATATATTAGAGCACTATATAATTCTGATTTCACTCATAACATCATAGCATTTTCATTGTGCTATATAATTCTAGGTGCACCCGTCACATCATAACATTTACATTATCATGAAATCCACATAGAACAAATATAAATATTGAACATAAAAAACCAATGTAAAGGAATGGGTTTAAATTCATCAAGGCTACATTCAAAAACTTTGGGTCCCCAAATCAAAGAGGGAATAACATACTTGATAAAAGAACTATCAACCTTGAGTGAGAAGTAAAGGTGTGTTTTTGAAAGAATATTTTTCTGGAAAACATTATGTTTGAATTAAAATATAGTGTTAAACATTTGTATCCTAGAAAAGGAAATATAATTATCAATAGATTATTTTTAAGGAATAACCATACTGAAAACGGAGTGAAAAATGGAAACCTGAAAGAAAGAAATTTGGGTTCGAGAATTCCCCTTACCTTGTATCTGAATGATTTCTTTAATTTAATTTACTATATATTAAAATTAGATTAATTAATTAACAAATAAAGAACCTTTTAAAAATGATTATTAATAATTATGGTTTATTAAGTTCTTTTATGGGATTTTGGATGAGTTATAGTGTTTAAATTCATCATTTTTGAGGGTTCTTTTTCTTAGTTTTCATGAATAGTTCACTTGTACACATGAATAGATGTTTGTGTAAAGCATGGATAAAAATAATGAATTCCTATTACATTATATTAATTATATAATAGTATTTTAAATGATCTTATAATGAATTTATTTATATATTATGAGGGTGAAGAATCAGTTAAAATTTTATGATGATCTTTTTAGGTTAATTTGGGCAGTTTTTGGATCACAACGAACATGTTTTATTTAATCATTTAGTATTATGTATAAAAGTTGTTTAGAAAACAAAAAAGAAGTTAAAAGATAAATATTAAAATATTTTTTCAAACATTTAATTTTTTTATTTACAGCGGTGAAGGTGTAGACGGAAAATTGAAGTGTGTCGCCCACGATGTAGGTAAATTAACACATCACAGGCAATGATTTCATTTTTATAAACAAAGAGAGAGAGAGAGAGAGGAAGGAGAATAATTAATATTAATACATTAACATGATAGAATACTATTATATAAATTATAATGGAGTTATAATTACATTTTTATTAGAGAATTTGAGGATAAGAGAATAAAATAAATGAAATTTGAAAGGAAATTGAAAGAAAAGAGAGAGGAATTGCCTCTTGAATTCTCTTCCTGAGATCCTCCTCAAGGAACCTAGGATTAGTCTTTGGATGAGACCAAAATATAATGAATATGGGGGATGGGATAGGGAATAGGTTTAGGAAGAATTAATACAATTCTTGAATCTTTAGAGGTGTGTGGAAATGAGGTTGTGAGGGGTCGTATTTATAGGGAAGGGGGGGGGGGGTATTTTTATCAATATTTAATTCATTAGTTCATAAATTTCCTTCAAGACAATAAATAGTGATGATTACATGAATAAATATAGTAAATAGGGAATGTGAGCTTAAACCAGTGTCTATTTACATCTTCCATGACTCAAACATGATGTAGAAATCCATTTATTATTTAGCATATTTTGTAAATTATCAAATTTCACTATTCACCAAAAATTAAAGTATTTCAGAAAAATTTCAAAAATTAACCATAACCATTTATTGACATGTATAATTCAAAAATGAAGTCCATTTTATAAAAATAATTTTTATATATGAGTGATTTAATTTTTAATTAATATCAAAATTTACTTAAAGCTACACATTTTAAAATTAAAACTGCTTTTCTAACACTTTGAAAAATTAATTATGGTCTCATAAAATAGTAATATTTTAATAGGATATCAAAATTATTGTTTATTATTAAATTTTATGAAAATAAATTTTCTTTTAAATGATTAAATTAATCATTAAATATTCATGACATTCAAAAATACCAACACTATAATATAATTATATCATATTGTCACTTATAGAATGGATAAATTTAATTTATACTATCATTGGTAAGGTTCCTATTAACTCATCCAATTTACTATTCATAAGTGTCATATTACTATTCATAGGGGTAAAATTACTATTCATAAGGGAATGTTACTAATAACCAAAAATTAAGTTTTTCCTATCGGACTCTATACAACTTACTAATAGAAACATGATCACCCATGTGATTCGATCAAGTCCTCCATAACATTATAGGTAGTTATCTAACACCTAATAAAGATGAAATTAATGGGTAATAGTGAATCTAAATTCCTTATAGGGTTTTAAATAGAAAACATATGCGTGAGGTATTCACCAAACCCCTGATTAATGAAGACAGGCACAAGGTTTTGTTTCTTAATAGGGACTTAAACGACTTAATTATAAGAACACCTGTGGAGACCCTTTAAGGATTGAGAAAGGTATCACCCAAGTGTAGTCACCCAAGTGGTTCATCACCCAAGGTGCTACCAATTCTCCTAGGCCTACTTATGCAGAGCACCCCCGCACACGCCTCCTTGGGTCTCCCTACCTTCCAGCCTACATGATCCATTCATAAGGCCTTATTCAAACCCATACATGGTAGGATCTCTCCTCATTTATCTCTCTTTTATAAGAGGGATTAAATCAAAACCTCCACTAATGACTCCTATCTTAAAAAAACCTAGAAAAATACATTCCATAGTGTCTCCCATCTGGATTTGTATTTATACGGTCAGAGGCTTCCCACACTAGTCCTACCAGATGGTTAGGATCCTCAGGGAACATGTAGATTTGTATATCTATGGTCATGAGGACCCCTACCCTAGGGAAAAGTGTCATGGAGTTCCTAATCTTATAGATTTGGGTTTAGAACATGTGTGACACTTTTCATCTCTAAGACCCAGAGCCTTTAGTTCAAAGTAGGGAGGGTAAGCACCACACTTGATTTTACATTCAACATTTTATTAGATTTTCCTACCGCTGTTGAACAAATCAGGGCATCCCTCTTGGAGTAAGTCCCTGGGTTTTCCTATAGGAGGTTTCTGTATTAATCCTCTCTACCTTCGGTTCCTTCACTTTCATTCACTCTTTAGGGTTATGTGAAGAGAGGGATGTATCATATCCCCAACCTCTTCCACCATCACTCTGTCCTCTTCCACTAGCGAAGGAGGAAAAGTGTGTGGTTTGTCAAAGATTTTTCTTCCTTTTTTTTCTCACACCAAGCATGAATCATGCGAGATTAGAGGTTATTAATGATCTTGACACCTACATAATCCATACAACAAACTAAACAATGAGAAATATGATTACTTCTCTAACCAGGATACGTAGGATGCCTACTAAAGGCCCGAGCTCCAGGGACATCATCCTCAGAATTTTTTCCCAATCATAACCCTCAATTCACCATGGAATCCTCTTTTAGAGTAAGTACCTTAATCCATTATATGGGACTCCTACCTAGGTGTAATCCTCAAGTAACCCCCTAAATAAACATGATATAATACATCACTCATGGCCCCTTATATAGGGAATCCTTTTCAAGAATGTGCCCGAGATTAATTAAATCAAAAGGCCATAATCCCCAGTGAGATTAAAAAAACTACGTGGTCTTTGATTCCCATCCAAATAGAATACATAAGAAGGCTCCCTGAGGTTCAAACACAACACTTAAATCCACCCTGTTCTTTTGGGACATATCCCCAAAATGGTCTAAAACATCTTGGAAAGTCATATCCCTTCCATATTCATTTGAGATGCTTCGACATAAGTCCCACACAAAAATTTAACTAGGTACCTCCCGCCTAGACGTCCTTTCCACATGATGTTAAACTGTATGATTGGGTCCTTATCACATAACCATAAAAGGTATTATGTGCCCTGTTAAGTGGAACCAAACTATGCTGGTTCTGATTCATTTCACAAGGATACCTAGATATCCCATCTATATGTTTTATCCCAACATCAACACAAATTCCATCACCTTGGATGATCATAAAATTTAGAGTGAATCCCATTTTTCTGGATAAAGATAAAATTCATATTGAACTTCATCTCCATGGAAGACAATAAACTCTATAGTTACCCACTGTGTGTCTAGAAAACTAACATCATCGTAACAACGACAAAATAATATCTATGTAGTAAATAAGAGGATACCATTGATGGGGATCCTCAAATACATACAGATATCTCCACTAATGAAGAATATCAAAAACATACCCATGATTCTGAATTTCATACAAGCTAATAATTTATTTTTAAACATGGGATCACACATATCATACTTGCGAATTAATGAAGGATTCATGAACATTTATTAAATCTATAAGAGAGTCCTGGAGTAGGAAATAATTCTCTCCTAAAAGGGTGTGATAATCCCGAACTCCAATCCTCTCAACCAATGTGAGTGATTAAGCATTGTTGGTCAAAACACCTACTGATCACCTGAATTTGGAATGTAGAACCCTTTAGATATAAAACCATTGGGTGTTTCTGATTCCATGAAAACCCCATTGGAAACCATTCGGTAAGATCAAACCGTCATAGGGTGCAAATTTTGGGGGGAACAAAAAATGGTGAACCCAATGTTAATAGATTCATTAGGGGATTTACTTTAATAAAAGGAAAGTATAAATCAGTCTACATCAGACCATTTTGTTTCCCTAACGAATTTAAATTTATTTTAGAAACAATTTTTGTTAACCCAACATGAATACTTAACCAATATGATAGTTTGAACTGTCTGTTAGGGCCCTTCTACTATCAAAATGAAATAAGTATAGACAAAAAAATCAATGAAACATGTGTTCTCTCAAATGAGATGATGATTTGATGGAGTACCCTATTTGTGTTTTTTCAAATATACAAACACATTTTTTCAGAACTTCCTTTCATCTAATGCCCTCTTTCAAATTTTCACCAATGAATGACCCAGATGATATTCAGGCCGGATCCTTGTCCATGTGAAGGATTCCATCACCATCCTAACATCTTAAACATCTAGTCTTAAACTCATCGGTCCGAGAGTACCATCAAAATGGTACAATAATAACCTTAGAGGCCACCCAAAAGGCCCAACATCTCATTCAAAACCATCGATCGTCCGGTCAATGACGATTGATGATCCTAAAGCAGATAGTACTCACTGCCATCTTCAACTATTTTAGGAGATTATCCCTAGAACACAACAACCAGTCCCTACCATATTTTAGTTAGGTAGATAAAGAGCCCACATATGGTCTCATCCAAAATACACAAGGGATCCTTCTCAAGGTATCCTTCTAATAATCATTGCCACCAATGCAGTGTGACAGTTCACCCTCAACATGATGAAGGTGTTGTTCTTATCTAACCGAACCAAGTACTTTATACCCATACACCTAAGATGAACCACCAAGGATAAGAAAATATCAATAGGGAGTACGTTCACACCTTTTCTCCCTCCAGCGAATCCCACCAAACAGTTTTCTAGAAAACAGTGAGCGGGCACATACACCTATCCAAATTCATTCAGCCATCCAGGATAATTGCCTAATTTCATTCAAAGATACCCACCAACCAAATATGATGGATACCTACAAGAAGAAACATACACCTCCCGGAACCCAGTAAGCCTATTGATATAATCATCTGGAAACACCCAATGAAGTCTGCCGACCATTTTTGGAGGAAAAAAGTAAGAAAGTACACACACCTTCCTATATTTATAAAGCCTACTAGAAGACTCATCTGGAAGAACTCGATGAAGTCAGTTGGAAAACCTTGATGAAAAATAGAGGTAAGACTCAACTCTCTTCCCCTACACATTATTAATTTCAGTATCCACTAACTGTAAAAGGAGGATAAGGGCTAGAACATAAACCTACTACAGATACAGAATGGGAATATATCCCTGTTCTAGTCACTAAAGTCACCAAGAATATCTTGGAAATGGTGAATAGGTAGATGAAAATCCCTTCCCACATCCTACAGACTTTCCAAGACATTATAAGGTGACAAAGGTAGTTCCCAAGGGATGGGAACATAACTCTATCCCCACAAAAGGGGTGTCTCATCAACATAAAATCTCAGAGCTGATACACGCCTCTTCTCTTGTCTAGGAGGGTTATGGGAAAGACTCACCCATAATACACAAACAAATGGATAGAGAACATACAACCACTTTAATCAGAGGTAATCAACCTATTATAATGTCGACTCTAAGGTAGGCACCAGAACCCACCCATAACGACCACTTTTTCCAGTATGTGTCCCCAATTGCTCACGAGAAGGAATCAATGATGAATCATCATAAAACATGATTGGTAAATCAGGATATGATCTAAGATAATGTTTCAATCAATGTTGGAGTTCTTTAATCCCTCATAATTTTATCTATTGAAGTTCAAGATCCTACCCTCAAATTACAAAATTATGGGAGAAAGAGCAGTAATTATAATGGTACTCATCATACAATTCACCATGAAGGCTTTATTCATGGAAAAAATTCATTGGATCTAGAGAGCGGTGTCAACACTCCATGTGTCCAGAAGAACAACGGGAGATAGGGTCTTCCCATTACTGTAATCCATAGTGGTGGTCCTCCCCATGATGGAATTAATTTCGAAAGTTCTCTCCATAGTGGTGATTCACATTGTCAAGAGAATTATCCAAGAGGAAATGTAGGGATGAGAAAGGCATGTTATCACGAGGCACTTGAAAAAACATGGACAATAATGTCTGATGCCTTGTCACCAGTAGGTGAAATCCTTTTTCAACTAGAAGATAGCCTGAGGCACAGGTTATTCCTCAAACCACCCTTGGGTCACTTGACTTGCAACATAGCATAGAAAATCCTAATCAATCACACTGATTGTGGAAAAAATATTAGGAAGCATCCACTTTGGTCAGACCAAATCAAGGAATATATAGTAAAAGACAAAGAAGATCTTCTAAAAATAAGGAAAAAACTAGCTAAAGGTGACATACTAGTCTTGTTATCACCTTTATTGACCCCTCAATACAAAATTTCAGAGGTGTTGACAGAATATTATAATCATAAAATCCACCTCAATATATAAAAAACTATTCATCACCTAAATTAAAAGGTATTTCCCTATGACAAGTATCAAAATCATTTTGAGGTAATTAAAGGGTTACAATACAAAATTTAATTGATACCACTCTTAGATTCATGACACCCAAATATCAAGAAACAAAAAGATTCCCTTCGACGTGCATGCCTGTATGCATTAATGAGGTTGTGATAGCTGAGCATAGATACCACATCTAGAGATTGTATCAAAGGATGGTGTGACCATGGAGCATTATATTTCCCTACACTCCCTAACCAAAAATACCCACCAATAGTAGTATCATTCAATGTCATTTACCTAGGTTGGATAAAATAAATGGGATATGTTCATCACCGAAGATATTCTAAAAAAGAATAGGCCCTTACCGACTCTCGTTGAAGTCAAACCAGAAGAGAGAAGGCTCTTGAGATATTCTTGCATCAAGAATATGGGACTATCGAGATGACATCCCACTTAGAGGATGTCAGCCTTCAAATAGAAAAAATGTCATCAATAGAACAAAGGACTTCCAAAATAGCTGATTTAAGTGAGTGTCGAATGATTCACCCAACCCATGCTTGATTTTTTTATAAAATCAGATGAGAAGCTGTAGTAATATCATCCACAATAGTTCGGGAGAAACCACATCCCATAGGGATGGGTTTTTTACCCAACCCCTAGGACCAACATACTAGAACCTAAGGTCCATAAATACAGAACCAGAAAAGTCCCAGCCCTTGGGGCTTTGGGATTATTCACCTCAACATTCCCCTCCCAAATAAGAAAATGTTTTTCACCGATTAGGGAAGATTCTATATAAGGGATTCTATCAGTTCATCCCATCCCATTATCTGGTTTCGTCACTCAAAACATGCATGGATAAATTTTCTGGAGATTCCATTAAGCATACTCTTAACCAAGAAGTTCCCTAAGAATTAGAAAATGAGGTGAAAAGGCCACATGGAGGGTATAAGAAAATACCACCACTAAAATATGGTTTCATATTTCCACCATTAACATATACCGGACTACAATAATTCATTATACCTTCCAAATCATCTAGAATAATACAAAGAAGCTTGTTGTTCAAATCCTATATCACATTACAAGTAAGAACATACACCAACCCACACAAAATCATCCTTCCAACAGACTCATCTGGTAGGATCCAAAGAAACCCATATTTCAAATATGACGACATACTACGAGAAGGAACATACAACCACCTGAACTAATTCATCCTACCAATAGATTCATTTGGAGGCATCCAAAGAATCCCCTCATACAACTCTTTTGGCACATTGTGAACCAAAATGTACACTTTCCCATGCTAATTCATCCCACTAGTAGACTCATCTGGAAGTATCCAAAGAATCCCATTGCTCAAACCTTACTGCACTAATTCAGCCTATCATTAGACTAATTTGGAAATTTCCAAATAATTCCATCATCTAAATCCAATTACACACTGTAAGAAGGAAAATAAACCTACCTGCACTAATTCATCCATTTAGAAGACTCATCCAGTAGCATCTAAAGAAGCCCATTGTTCAAATTTGATGGCACACTATGAGAAAGAACATACACCTTCCTACACAAAAATCAGCTTTCTAGCATGCTAATTTGGTAGCATCCAAATAATATCATTATTAAAATATGACGACACAGTCCGAGCAGGAATATACACATGCCCAAACTAATTTAGTCTTCCAATAGACTCATATAATAGCATACAAATAATCCCATCATTCAAATCTGGCATAACACTGCTAGGAGGAACATACACCTTCCCACACTAATTCATCTTACCAAATGAATCATCTGGAAGCATCCAAATAAT
Organism: Viscum album; assembly: GCA_963277665.1. NCBI lineage: Eukaryota > Viridiplantae > Streptophyta > Magnoliopsida > Santalales > Viscaceae > Viscum > Viscum album. The sequence goes on along the minus strand of OY728123.1, from coordinate 2,055,063,328 downwards.
TTCATCATTCAAATATAGAGGTACACTACGAGTAGGAACATGTAACTACTCGCACTAATTTATTATACCAATAGACTTGTCTGACAACATACAAAGAATCCCATCATTCAAATATGATGGAACATTGCAAAATGGAACATACAATTTCCTACACTAATTTATCCTACTAGAATATTCATTTGGCAGCATCCAATGGATAATTTCATTCAAATACAACGACATAATAAAAGTAGGAATATAAAACTGACCACACAAAATCATCCTTCCATCTTACGCATTTATCCTTATCCAAAGAAGCCCATTGTTCAAATACTATGGAACACTATGAGAAGAAACATATATCAACCTGCACTAACCCATACTACTAGCTGACTCCTCTAACAACATCTAAAGAAACCCATCGTTCAAATTTGACAACACACTATGTGCTGGAACATACACCCATCCACACTAATTCATCCTGCTAGCAGACTCATCTGAAAACATCCATACAAGCCTGACAATTACATTTAGTGAAAAATAGAGAACAAGAGCACCTCCATCCCATAAGACTGATGGATTTTCTAATTTTTTTTAATCATATTAGCTACAAGACATTAAACTACATATAACCATATTTTACAAGACAAAATACTTTAAACTATATAGTGGGTCCTTATTATACGACCCTAATGCACTACACAATGTCCCTTTTGTATAAAAATAAACTAAAAGACACCTATTGTACTTACCACATGTAATTAGACTACATGGTTAAAATGATTTTCATTTGACATTAAGAAACCCAAAGTGTACAATGAGTTGGGATACCCCTTATGGTCCATTAAAAAAAGGGCCTCCATATTGTAGTAGGCCCCAAGTACATTGATCTAACCCCTTAGTGGGTTGAGATGACCAATTGAATAGATATGAGGAAGAAATATGGATTTACCCCATGCATAAGACCCACTTACATCATTTACATTCTATAATGGGTTTTGGGCCCCTTTTCACAGGTATAAGTCCCAACATTTTCATGTCTTCGTTGTATGATAGTAAACTACACGATCTGTCCAGGAACAATGTGTTGCTTGATTCTCATTCCAATTAATATATATAGTAATGCCAAAATTTCCAATATTAGGTCCATCTGCAACCCCAAAGAATATTTTTTCTTTCCCTATGTTTGAACCAGATCTTCATAGGAAACTTTCCCAAAATGCATTTCTTGATTCCCATTTTAATGTGATGCATGGTGATACATAGACTCATGTTTTTGGAACAACCACTAATTTGGAATGTATTTAAAGCCCCTTTCCCCATTTAATAACCTAGTTGGTGTGGGGAACCTTCCTCAAGAACTTTGTGTGTATTGATTCTCATTATATTTAGATATGTATCGATGCTCAGATCCCCTATCTTGGGTCTGACCATGATTCAAAAAAAAACCCTTCAATCACTATGTGAAGAAATCAAACATACAAAGTGAACATTTTAAGAACTATGTTTGGCTTGATTATAATTAAAATGAGATACATAGTGGTCTCCAGATCTCCAATCCTGGTTCTAGCTGCGATTTTGGAAAAGAAACCCCCCTTTGGTTTTCCCCATGCATGAGTTAGATCTGCATAGGAAACCATTCAAAGACTTATGGCTTGATTCAAATTACGATGATATGTATGGTGTAACATCCAAAGTAAGTAATGAATAATAGATATTTTTATCTATGTCTATTAATGAATTAGATAGTGTTTTAGAGGCTTAAAATGAGAATAAATCCAATCTTAAGCATGAAATACACAAATATTTTTAAAAGATTGTTTTACTTCCTTTTGATGACAAACCATTTTTAAATCAAAATTTTGAAAATTTTATAAGCTCTATTTATCTAAATAAACTTATTCTTTATAATTGGGACATTGAAATTTACTTTGGGCAAATTTTTGGTATTTTTCTGATAAAGTTCATTTTTTAATGAATAGTGAAAATGTAGTATTTTAATTCAAAACCTATTTTTAATATAATTTATTTATATGATTAGATTATCTTTTGATTTGGTTTTAAAGTTCAATTAGAATATATTTTTACCATTTAATCCAATAGTGGTTGTTGGAATTAATTTCACTTTAAAATTGGACTTAAACTAGTGTCAATCTTTTGTTACTTATTGTTTCATAAAAACACGCTATTTGCTATGACAGCGGGAATTAATTATTAAACTAATTAATTTAACTTATATGTTTTAAATTTTGTAAAATAGACATCATTTTTGAATCCAGAATATCAAATATAGCTTAGGGTGATGTTTTGGTATTTTTCTGAAAAGCTTCAATTTTTGATGAATAGTGAAACCACTAAGTGGTACTTAAAAAATTGATTTTTCGTTTAAATAATATTTTACCACCTCTGTGTTTTGAATTTCAAAAATCCAACATATATGGTTATCATTAATAAGTAAAATGTGGTTCAATGGGATTAAAATAATTTTTTAGAGAATAGTAAATTTTAAGTTTTTAATCGCGATTATAGGTATTTAGTGTAGTTTAAGGTAAAAATAATGTTTTAATAATATAAAATAACCTAGACACATGACCTACCATTATTAGATGTGTTATGGCCGACCCAGACAACCCATGGGTCTGTTTTGGGGACCCCATGGTGCCACTTGGGTAGGATAATGACATTAATGCCTTTTATTTAAAGTAAAAGTAAAAATGACACAAACATGAGTGATTTTACTAAAAAAAAATTTAAATGGGGTTATACAAGTCAGATTTTTTACTATAAATATTCATTGGAAAGATAAAAAGATTTAATACATCATATTATTTTTTATAATTTTTAGATATTAAATAAATTAAATTATTTATGACACCATGATGATGCAACGATTACCTCATTATTTAACGATTTAAATAAAATGAAAAGATAATGTAAAATCTAAGACCTACACATGTCAAAAACCTATTGTATGAGTATATTTCTAACCCTTATCACCTTACCCTCTAAATACATCAATGTGGGACCTTTAAAATCCGAAAATCATTTGAAAATTACGTAACCTTTTATAACTTTCCAAGAGTTCCCCTCCTCTCCTCTTATAAAATTCCCCCACCTCTACCACCTTACCCACTCCTATCAAGACTTTGGCTTGGCCAAAACCTACCTATTTTGTCTCTACACATCCCTATATTACTCCTAGAAGCCTCACTTTAGGCAGAAGTCTTCCCAAGGAATCATTTGAGCTCAAATCAAAAAGAGTTACCCATTTTAAAGGTAGTGTTTTCTCTTGTGTTCTTATGTTTTATTTTGCTTCTCCAACCCCTAAACTCTTTTTATTATTTTCTTTTGTAACAAAAACAGTATCTTAAATATACTAGGATGTTTTTATAAGAAGGATTCGAGCTACACTTACACACACCTACATCTAATGGTTAAAGAACATACTGTTTCTGTGGATGGTGAATTTCTGCCTCACAAAACGATGATTGTTCAACACTCATATAACACCTTCAAAGGTGGCCATTAAGATGTAACTATATTTATATATGATATATAATATGTTTATGTTTTACTTAATCTTCTTTATTTTTCATTTATGGCATACCTTTATGGTTTCCATTATGGGTAAACCAGATATCTTCATTTTAGGAAGTGCGGACTACCGCCCCCTCAAAGTGATTTGATTTGTTAATACCATATATGGGACGTATAAAGGATGGAATTAATGATATTATATATGATATTATACTGTAATTATAATATACCTTTATATCATTATGATTCCATTCCATAAAATAAGAAATAGAAATGAAAGTAGCGTTCATGCGTACGTACGGCTTACTGTCTCCATGAATGGTGCATTTCATTTCTTACCTCTAAACGGTATTTAATATTATAAATGCATGTATATACTAGATATATATGATATATATGATATCTACATCAGGAGTATAACTCTGGATATAATGGATACATGAACAACTTGTAATTATAAATAATTTATTTTTGACTCAAGTACCAATGATCGTTAAAATGACCGTTATTAACATAAATAATTACATAGTGTTCATGACATGGTAATAAGTGATATAAAAGGAATAATAAACTTGAAAAAGGTTCTTAAGAAAGTATAAATTAACTCATGTTTATTATTCAGGAGGTTAAAGAACGATCGAGTCAAGTCGGACCCGAGGTAAGGGACTTCGTCTCAATCTCCTTTCATTGAGGCATATTTTGTTTTATACACAACTTTCTTTTATATGGTGTATAAAACCCTTTTAATTTTACATTTATTCAAAATGAATCTTTTTTATACAAAGCGTTTACTAAACGACAAAAGGGAATGTCTTTTTGTCGTACGTATGCGATGACAACGACTTCTCCGCCGCCGTGACCATTATTTGAGTTTCAACTTCCTCTACAAGCCATAACTTTTTTTAAAAAATGAAAAATAAATACCATGTATTACATTTCTTTTATTTTGGTATTGAAAATGGTTTTCATAAAGTTTTTATTATATCAATGTGTTGTATTGATATGTTGTGATTGAAATGTGGAAATTCTATGTTTCCTTTATGCATGTTTTATGTGATAAGATTATGTTATGGTTCTTGGGCATTGTTATGAAGATGGGTGGTTCCGTGATAAACTAAGGGCGGGTGAGCCTGATATAGCTCTCCAATGTATTGGGTAACGCGAAAGAGTTAAACGTTAAGGTTTATCCAAAGAGATTTCGGGAATATACTGTGATGGGTATTCCAAACGTAACCAAGAGGGTTACTCCCTATGTAAGAATGTTATGAATGCCTCAAGTTACCTTTATGTATTATGATTTCTATGATTTAATCATGATTTGATGAGGTATATTAAAGTGATTATTTTTTATGGGTAAAGTATGATTTCATTCTTATGTATATATGAACTCATGTTTCCTTTCCATGTTTTTTATAACCCTTACTAATCTTTTTATGCTAATCCCAAGTTTTTGAAATGTTTTTCACAGGTCAAGGGAATGGTACATGATATGATGATAGTGTCAAGGAAATGTAAAGAAAGAATCCATGTTTTGTTTAAAATATGTTTCCATTGATGGGAAAAATGAATACTATCATTTATGTAACCACTTTGTTTAAATGTGGAATGTAATGCAAGTTTTATGATCTAATTCTCTAAAACTCTAAACCTGAAAAGATCCTCAATGTGTAATCTTATAATGAATCAATATTAAGTAAGGTTTAAGGCTAGGGCCTTATAGTTGGTATCAGAGGTCGGTTTAGATAACTTTAGGAGTTAGAATTTTATTAAATGATTATCCAAAAATATTTTTTTTATGGTCAAATTGAAATGATATAGCATTTGAAGATTACTATGTTTCTTCATCTAAGACATGTTTGTTCAGAATGGTTTTCCACAGAGGAAATAGGGAAGTAGTGCTAGGAAGGCATACAGAAGAAAATAGCCTTCCGAATCAAAATCCTGATATGGTCAAAATTGGAACTGTACAGTTTGTTGCAGTAATGGCGCAGTTGACTCAGGCGATAAATGGTGGCGGTATCCATGCATGAGATCAGTCAGATCAACCGCAGAGGAACATATCAGTGGTGGAACATTTCATGAGGCAACATCCCCCATCATTCAGAGGTTCATCTGACCCTGTTCTAGCTGAAGGGTGGATTAAAGCACTGGAGAAGATTTTCGATGTCATGGGGTGTTCAGACAATCAAAAGGTTAGTCTTGCTATTTACCGTTTGGAGGGTGAAGTAGATCAGTGGTGGTCAATGGTTAAAAATATCATGGACACTGATGAGATTGATGCTCTCAACTGGGATGAATTCAAAGGTATGTTTCTTGAGAAGTATTTCCTAAGGCTGTTCGACTTAGGATGGAAAAACAATTCTTGGAATTGAGGTAAGAGGAAGACTCAGTGGCTTCCTATGAAGAAAGGTTCACTCGATTGGCAAGGTATGATCCAAATTTTATCCGAGACCTTGATAGTAAAATCAATCGTTTTTACTCAGGATTAAAGCCAAAATATCGAACTGAATTGAATTATCGTGAGTTCAAAAGTTATGAAAATCTTGTTCGATGTGCTGAGAAGGTGGAAATGGAGTTTGCCGATGATCAAGTGTTCTATAACAACTAGTAGAAGAAGTGACAGAGGTGGCAGGAAAAGGGAAGAATTATTAAAAAAAGTCGGATGGTAAGAAAACTAAGTTTCCAGTTTGTGATAAATGTGGTAAAAGGCATGCTGGGGAATGTCTTCTGAATTCTGGAAAGTGATACCAATGTGGTAAGATGGGACATAAGGCTCGTGATTGCACTGAAAAAGATTAGGGTGATGGTAAGACCAAATTTGATTTACAATTAGTGAAATGTTTTAAGTGCAATGAGATGGGTCACTATGAAAATGAGTGTCCGACAAAGAGCTTGAGTGATGGGAAGTAGTTAGACTACAAGCAGAAAGGGGTGGTGAAATCCTTTGCAACTACTTCAGCAGACGTCGGGCCATCAAATGAAGTTATATCAGGTACTTTGTTTGTTTTTTTAGATTATTCCAGTGTGTTGTTTGATTCGGGGTATACACATTCTTTCATCTCTGAAAACTTTTCTAGTAAAATGGGAATACCATCTCAAGAAATGACCCCTGAACTTGTGGTAAAAACACCTGGGGGAAATGTTGAGGCAAAAAGAATATATAAGAATCTTCCTATCCTTGTTCGTGGAAAGAACCTACTTGCGAACCTTATTATTTTACCTCTAGTAGAGTTTGATGTTATCCTGGGTATGGATTGGATTTATATTTACCATTCTAGGATTGAATATAGATATAAAGAAGTTTTTTTAGAAATAATTTCAGTTTGTGTACAAGAATGAACCCTTACTGTTGATAACTTATCAAGAGGCCGAGAAACTTGTAAAAGATGGAAATGAATGTTACCTTGCACACATTGTTGAAAACAAGGGAACTGTTCAGATTAATGATGTGCCAGTGGTAAATGAGTATCCTGATGTTTTTCCTGATGATTTTCCTGGAATAATACCAGATCGGGAAGTAGAATTTAATGTTGACTTAGTACCTGATGCTAAGCCAATTTCAAAACCCCCTTATCGAATGGCTCAAATTGAACTTTTCGAGTTGAAGGATCAATTGCAAGATTTATTAGAGAAAGTTTTCATTCGACCTAGCACATCACCATAGGGTGATCCTGTTTTATTTGTTAAAAATAAATATGGTTCTATGAGACTTTGCATTGATTATAGAGCCTTGAATAGTATCACTGTTAAGAACAAGTATCCTTTTCCTCATATCGATGATTTGTTTGATCAGCTTCAGCGAGCACAATATTTTTCAAAGATTGACCTGAGATCGGGGTACCATCAGTTGAAGGTAAAGGAAGAAGATATTCTGAAGACCGAGTTTCGTACAAGATATGGCCATTATGAATTTGTAGTAATGCCTTTTGGGCTAACCAATTCACCTACTGTATTCATGGAACTTATGAATAGAATTTTCCATGAGTTCTTGGATAAGTTTGTGGTTGTTTTCATTGATGATATTTTGGTTTTTTCTAAAATTAAAGAGGAACATGAAAGACATTTAAGGTTTATTTTTCAAACCTTAAAATAAAATAAATTGTATGGGAAATTCAGCAAGTGTGAGTTTTGGTTGCAACAAATTTCTTTCCTTGGTCACATTGTTTCAAAACATGGGATAAATGTTGATCCTACAAAAACAAAAATTGTTGAAGAATGGCCAAGACCCACAAATGTAACTGAGATTCGTAGCTTCCTTGGTTTGGCAGGCTATTACTGAAGGTTTGTCAGAAATTTTTCACGGTTATCTAGTCCAATTACTAAGCTAACTCGGAAGGGTGTTATGTTTATCTGGACAAAAGAATGTGATGATTGTTTTCAGGAACTGAAAATAAGATTAGTGAATGCTCCAGTTTTGGCACTACCTTCCAGGAATGGTGAGTTTGTAATCTACAGTGATGCTTCATTGAAAGGACTTGGTTGTGTCCTAATGCAGAATGATCAGGTAATTGCTTATGCTTTACGATAGTTGAAAACTCATGAGGTAAATTACCCTACACATGATTTGGAATTAGCTGCTGTTGTTTTCGCTTAAAAAATTTGGAGGCATCATTTCTATGGAGTAAAGTGTGAAATATATACCGATCACAAAATCTTAAAGTATATATTCACTCAGAAATAATTGAACATGAGACATAGGAGATGTCTAGAATTAATCAAGGATTATGATTGTACAATTCGTTACCATCCAGGAAAATCAAATAAATTGGATGATGCTTTGAGTCAAAAAAGTAATGCTTCATTAACAATGTTGCGTTTGGAACATGATCCTTTGGTTAAGGATTTGATGAACTTTGGCATAGAAGTTGTTGGTGCAGGATGTCCTTCTGTTTTGTTTCAGGTATCAGTGAAATCTTCTCTATCAGACAGAATTAAGCAAGTACAGAAGCAAGACAGTGAGTTGCAGAAAAAGGTAGAGCTGGTTCAGAAGGGTAAGTTTCCTGAATTTAATGTTGATAATGATTGTGTTTTGAGATTTTGGAAGAGATTGTGTGTGCCTTGTGATTCACAGCTGAAGAGAGAGTTGTTATGTGAAGCTCATAGTTCTCCGTTTTCAGTTCATCCAGATAGTACTAAGATGTATAGAGATCTGCAGGAGTATTACTGGTGGGATGGAATGAAAAGGCATATTGCTGATTTTACTGTGAAGTGTTTGGAATGTCAACAGGTTAAAGCAGAGCAGCAGTTGCCGAAAGGGATGATTCGGCCTTTACCAGTACCGGAATGGAAATGGGAGAATATATCCATGGACTTCGTTGTGGGATTGTTGAAGACACCTCGAGGTAATAATGAAATCTGGGTTATTGTTGATTTCTTGACTAAATCTGCTAATTTACTTGCTATACGAGATACTTTTTCCTTAGATCAAATTTACCGTTTGTATCTTAAAGAGATAGTTAGGTTACATGGAGTTCCTCTCTCTATTGTATTTTCCCGTGATCCCAGGTTTACTTCTAACTTTTGGAAGGGCCTTCAGAAGTCGTTGGGTACTGAATTAAATTTTAGTACAACTTTTCATCCTCAATCAGATGGGCAGTCAGAATGATAAATTCAGACTTTGGAGGATATGTTACGTGCTTGTTCGATGGATTATCAAGGAAGTTGGGACCAACATATTTATTTGGTTGAGTTTTCTTATAATAACAGTTTTCATTCCAGTATACAGATGGAACCATTTGAGAAATTATATGGGAAGCGGTGTCGAACTCTATCTTTCTGGAATTAAGTGGGTGAAAGGAAGCTGATGGGACCAGAATTGGTAGAAGAGTTGGCAGAAAAAGTTCAGTTGATTCAGAAACACATGATAATAACTCAGAGCAGATAGAAAAGTTATGCAGACAACAGGAGGAAGGATCAATCTTTCGAGGTAGGTGATCATGTTTTTCTCAAAGTTTCACCGTGGAAAAGTGTGATGCGATTTGGTAAGAAAGGAAAGTTGAGTCCAAGGTTCATTGGACCATATGAAATTCTGTAGAGAGTTGGATTAGTTGCTTACCGAGTGGCTTTACCTCCAAGTTTATCTTAGGTACACAATGTTTTTCATGTTTCAATGTTAAGGAAGTACATGCCAGACCCATCTCATGTTTTGAGTCCAGAGGTAGTTTAGTTGGAAGAGAACCTATATTATGAGGAATAACCGGTCTAGATTCTTGACCATAGGGAGAAAGTGTTACGGAATAAGGTGATTCATCAGGTAAAGGTTTTGTGAAAAAACCATATGATTGAAGAGGCAACAAGGGAATCTGAAAATGCAATGAGGGCTAAATACCCCCACTTATTTGATAAGTAAATAAATTACGGGGACACAATTTTCTAAAGGGGGGAAGGATGTAACATCCCAAGTAAGTAATGAATAATAGATATTTTTATCTATGTCTATTAATGAACTAGATAGTGTTTTAGAGGCTTAAAATGAGAATAAATCCAATCTTAAGCATGGAATACACCAATATTTTTAAGAGATTGTTTTACTGCCTTTTGATGGAAAACCATTTTTAAATCAAACTTTTGACAATTTTATAAGCTCTATTTGTCGAAATAAACTTATTATTTATGATTGGGACATTTAAATTTACTTTGGGTAAATGTTTGGTATTTTTCCGATAACGTTCATTTTTAATGAATAGTGAAAAATGTTGTATTTTAATTAAAAACCTCTTTTTAATCTAATTTATTTATATGATTAGATTATCTTTTTAATTGGTTTTAAAGTTCAATTAGAATATATTTTTACCATTTAATCCAATAGTGGTCGTTGGAATTAATTTCACTATGAAATTGGACTTAAACTAGTGTCAATCTTTTAATAAAATTTTGTTTCATAAAAACACGCTATTTGCTCTGACAGTGGGAATTAATTATTAAATTAATTAATGTAACTTATATGTTTTGAATTTTATAAAATAGACATCATTTTTGAATCCGGAATATGAAATATAGCTTAGGGTGATGTTTTGGTAATTTTCTGAAAAGCTTCAATTTTTGATGAATTGTGAAACCACTAAGTGGTACTTAAAAAATTGATTTTTCATTTAAATGAAATTTTACCACCTATGTGTTTTGAATTTCAAAAATCCGACATAGATGGTTGTCATTAAGAAGTAAAATGTGGTTCAATGGGATTAAAGTAATGTTTTTGTGAATAGTAACTTTTAAGTTTTAATCACGATTAGAGGTAATTAGTGTAGTTTAAGGTAAAAATAATGTTTTAATAATATGAAATGACCTAGAAACATTCCCTAACCTTATTTTATGTGTCATGGCCAACCGATATAACCCATGGGTCGATTTTGGGGACCCCATGGAGCCACTTGGGTAAGATAATGACATTAATGCCTTTTATTTAAAGTAAAAGTAAAAATGACACAAACATGAGTTGTTTTACTGAAACAATTTTTTAAATGGGGTTATACAAGTCATATTTTTGACTATAAATATTCATTGGAAATCTAAAAATATTTCCTACATCATAGTATTTTTTATAATTTTTATATATGAAATAAATTAAATTATTTATGACACCATGATGATGCAGCGATTACCTCATTATTTAACGATTTAAATAAAATGAAAAGATAATGTAAAATCTAAGACCTAAACATGTCAAAAACCTATTGGATGAGTATATTTCGAACCCTTATCACCTTATCATCTAAATAAATCAATGTGGGACCTTTAAAATCCGAAAATCATTTGAAAATTAAGTAACCTTTTATAACTTTCCAAGAGTGCCCCTCCTCTCCTCTTATAAAAGGCCCCGACCTCTACCACCTTAACCACACCTCTCAAGCCTTTGGCTCAGCCAACCCCGACCCATTTTGTCTCTCCACATCCATATATTATTCCTAGAAGCCTCACTTTGGGCATAAGTATTCCCAAGGAAGCCTTTGAGCTCAAATCAAAAAGAGTTACCCGTTTTAAAGGTAGTGTTTTCTCTTGTGTTCTTATGTTTTATTTTTCTTCTCCAACCCCTAAACTCTTTTTATTATTTGCTTTTGTAACAACACCAGTATCTTCAATATACTAGGATGTTTTTATAAGATGGATTCGAGCTACACTTACACACACCTACATCTAATGGTTAAAGAACATATTGTTTCTATGGATGGAGAATTTCTGCCTCACGAAACGATGATTGTTCAACACTCATATAACACCTTCAAAGTTGGCCATTAAGATGTCACTATATTTATATATGATATATAATATGTTTATGTTTTACTTAAGCTTCTTTATTTTTCATTTATTTCATACCTTTATGGTTTCCATTATGGGTAAACACGATATCTTCTTTTTAGGAAGTGCAGACTACCGTCCCCTCAAAGTGATTTGATTCGTTAATACCATATGTGGGACGTATAAAGGATGGAATTAATGATATTATATATTATATTATAATGGAATTATAATATACTTCTATATCATTATGATTCCATTCCATAAAATACAAAATAGAAATGAAAGTAGCATTCATGCGTACGTACGACTTACCATCTCCATGAACGGTGCATTTCATTTCTTACCTCTAAACGGTATGTAATATTATAAATGAATGTATATACTAGATATATATGATATATATTATATCTACATCATGATTATAACTCTATATATAATGTATACATGAACAAATTGTAATTATAAAGTGTTTATTTTTTACTCAAGTACCAATGATCGTTAAAACGACCGTTATTAACATAAATAATTACATAGTGTTCATGAAATGGTAATAAGTGATATAAAAGGAATAATGAACTTGAAAAAGGTTATTAAGAAAGTAGAAATTAACTCAAGTTTATTATTCAGGAGGTTAAAGAACAATCGAGTCAAGTCAGACATGAGGTAATGGACTTCGTCTCAATCTCCTTTCATTGAGGCATATTTTATTTTATACACAACTTTATTTTATACGGTGTATAAACCCCATTGACTTTTACGTTTATTCAAAAGTAATATTTTTTATATGAATCATTTACTAAATGACAAAAGGGAATATTTTTTTTGTCGTACGTATGCGGCGACAACGACTTCTCTGCCACCGTGACCATTATTTGAGTTTCGGCTTCCTCTACAAGCCATACCTTTTTTTTAAAATGAAAAATAATTACCATGTATTAATTTTCTTTTATTTTGGTATTGAAAATGGTTTTCATAAAGTTTTTATTATATCAATGTGTTGTATTGATATGTTGTGATTGAAATGTGGAAATTCTATGTTTCCTTTATGCATTTTTTATGTGATACGATTTTGTTATGGTTCTTGGGCATTGTTATGAAGACGGGTGGTTCCGTGATAAACTAAGGGTGGGTGACCCCGATATAGCTCTCCAATACATTGGGTAATGCGAAAGAGTTAAACGTTAAGGTTTCTCCGAAGAGATTTAGGGAATATACTGTGATCGGTATTCCAAACGTAACCAAGAGGGTTACTCCCTATGTAAGAATGTTATGAATGCCTCAAGTTACCTTTATGTATTATGATTTCTATGATTTAATCATGATTTGATGTGGTATGTTAAAGTGCTTCTGTTTTATGGGTAAAGTATGATTTCATTTTTATGTATATATGAACTCATGTTTCCTTTCCATTTTTTTTATAACCCTTACTGAGCTTTTTATGCTCATCCAGTGTTTTTGAAATGTTTTTCACAGGTCAAGGGAATGGTACATGATATGATGATAGTGTCAAGTAAGTGTCAAGAAAGAATCCGTGTTTTGTTTTAAATATGTTTCCGTTGATGGGAAAAATGAATACTATATTTTATGTAACCACTTTGTTTAAATGTGGAATGTAATGTAAGTTTTATGATCTAATTCTCTAAAACACTAAACCTAAAAAGATCCTCAATGTATAATATTGCAATGACTCAAGATTAAGTAAGTTTTAAGGCCGGGGCCTTATTTATGGTGATACTTATACTTCATGATTTAGGACAAACCATCAGTCTAGAAATTATAAGAAGACCACTTTTTCCCACATCAAAGCTCGATTGATGTGGGAAACAATTGCCAACAACTACGTGTGGCTTTCTTCTTACCCTAACAAGATACATAATGATGCCCAGGCATTATAACTTGGTTCATCCACAACATTTCTTTCCTTTCGTGTCGGTTCAACTTCATCCTTACCACATGATGTTGAACATCATGGGATTCAATGAACTACATGTAGTTTGATTCTCATTCTATTGAGAGATGTATTTACACTCAGATCTTCTATATTGGGTACAACTGCAATTTAAAATCCCCCACTACATATGTTTGGATCAAAACATCATGAGGAACCTTATCAATAACTATATACAACTTTATTCTCACCCATATGAGATACATAACGACAGATGGATCCTATATCCTGGATCAACCACCACATAATCAACATGCCCATATCCTTCACTTGCGTTACCTTTTGCTGTAGAAGAAACTTTTACCTCTCCTTGTATCTCACACTGATCACAAATCACACGGGCTTAAGAGTTTGGTAAAGGATTTACCTGCACGTGTAAGGTATATCTATTCAAACTGGGGTTATCATGATCCTAGTTGAAAGACCTTAAAAGGCACACCAGATGTCCTCATCATATGCCATTAAATTTCATGATAATTATAAATTACTATATGTGGGTTGATTCTTTCCCCAACAAGATATGTAGTAATGACTCTTCAATACACCTTATCAGAGCCACACTATACCTTTTCATATCAAAATCACCCACATCCTTGCCGCATGACAGTAAACTTAATGGTCCTTCAAGAACTATGAGTGGTTTGATTCTCACCCATATGAGATATGTAGTGACATATAGACCTTCAATCCAGGTCCCGTCCACACCACAACATGGAAAATCCCCTACTCTCCCATGTACGATTCAAATATATATGAGGAGATCCAATACGAGTTCTAACATTATGCTTGAACTCGTATATATTAGAACTATGTGTGTCTTGATTATTTCCCTGAAAATATATATAGTGATGCTTGGTCCCTATGCTCTGGTTTAGCCACATTATGCAATTTATCTTCACATAGATATACCTTTGTCCTTACAGCATGACATTAAACTACATGGATAATGTCTTTTCCTCATGACTTTAAACTATAAGGTATCTAGAGAACTATGTATGGATTGATTCTCATCCTATTGAGATACGTAGTGAAGACTAGACCTTTGATCCTAGTATCATCCATGGGATAAATTAAAATTACTCCACTCCTACATACAATAAAAAATCTATTTAGGTGATGTTATTTTGGGTCTTCTCCTTAGAGAGGCCTCCAATGAAACAAGAGATTCCCCCTTCCACATACGAGTCAGATCTATTCAAGGGACTCCAAACTCATGGACAATATTGGTCCAAACACTACATTTGGGGATTGGAAAATACACCTTTCACATTTCTTACTCTTAATATTGTATAATTTCATATCATTATAATATTTCATTAGATTTTGTAGCAAAATTTGTGACACCCGAGAGATACTTTGTCTGACTATGTAGTACGCGCCCCAGCTAGCCATGCATATGTTGCCCCCATAATGGGCCTGTCGTCCAATGGATGCCACTATTTAACTATGTAGTACGTGCCTAAGTCGGACTTCCATAAAAAATACCTCATAATGGGTTTGTTGAAAAGTAGTAATTTTACCCTTGGGAGATGTCTCTTATACCCCTTTAAGCATTGATGACAATATGTTGGAACATGCGATACAAAGTCAGTAGTCATCCCTTGCATATTTTTCCCATATCCTTTCGCTTGCCTGAAAGCCTCTAAGATTGTAGTTTACATTTTCCCCCTACATATGTTCAAATCATATTGTAATGACCTTGGGACATTTGACCACGTATCATCCACTATTTCCATAAAATTATGGACCTAGTTGTATGACCTAAAACTACAGGTGCCATTATTATTACATTTGGGTCAGACCTTCATAGAGAGCCTATTCCACTGATTCTTTGAAAATCATGACTTGAAATACCCCCTCTATATTCAGGATTTTCTTCTCCACAAACCAAACTCTATGCTTAGGGAGGTCGAAATCTCCATCAACTTTTATCGTCTATTAGCAATAGAATGTTATAATTATTGAGAAATCATTTTCCAGACTACGTAGTACATGCCCTATCTTTCCTTTCATAAAATTTCCCCCATAATTGGTTGGTCAGCTAAAGGATGACACTATTTGAAAATGAAGTATGTTCCTCAGTTGGCCTTCCATAAAATATTCCATAATATGGGTTTGTCACCAGTGGTTACTTCATTTTTGAGAGAGACAACCTCTAACAACATAAGTCCTTTTTCCCATACCACAATTTAGTTCTGAAGATCCCTAAATCATAGCTTACAACCTTTTCCTATCATACTTGAATATGGTTTCACATTTCTGGACAGATTACTGAGAACTGGAGAACCTTTAAACCTTCAGTTTAAGATAAAGACCTTAAATTATAGCCCATATAATGTCCTTGTTGCATGACTTTAAACTGCACATCATGATGTCCTTACTACATGACTGTAAATTTTACAACATGATATCCTTGCTACATAACTTTGAACTGCACAAAATGATGTCCTGTCTGTATAATGTTAAACTACACATCATAATTTCCTTTATGCATGACTTTAATCTGCACAACATAATGTCCTTACTGCATCACATTAAACCACAAAATCAATGTCTTAGTCTCACAACATTAAACTACACAATACCTTCATACTTTGTCATAAAGAGACCTTCTCCCCCTAATGTTGGTTATCTAACAAAGTATACCCACCTTCACACATAAAATTTGTATCACAGTGGTTTTTCATTCATGTACTATTCTAATACATATAATCCATGTATTCTCCGATATATTCCATTAGAAAAACCACCCTTGTGGTCTTGATAAATCCAAATCTCCACAAAATTCCTTCAACCATGAACAATAGAATGTCCAAATTCATGAGAACTCCTTTACTTTACTATGAAGTACGCACCACAGATGGCCTTGCATAAATAAGCCACATAACAGATCTGTCCACCTAAGGATACCAATACTTGACTATGCAGTATGTTCCCCAGCTCTCATGGCATAAAATATCCCCCATAACGTGTTTTTCGACCATTAGTAACTTCGTCATCCAAATAGAACTCCTCTATTACCTTATTCCATGTTTTAGATTTAGAAACCACAAAATTGTGTCTCAAGATCCCCCACTAGATATCTATATAATGTCAAAAATATCTTGTCCCACAAGTCTATTTTGGATCATTAATTCCAAATCAACAGTCTAAGCTGTTCGACCTAAAAATCCAGTTTCATGAGTTTTGTTAACATGACTTTAAACTACCCCCAAAGATAAAAGGCATAAAAATTTTTAGGATGAAAACTTGAAAAGGGATGCTTAAGAAAAGTCTTAGTCTCACCCACTTTGTCTCCTCCATATTTATCATAGGAAAAAATTAGGGAGATGACACAAATGACACAATGTTTGTAGAGTTTTCTGTATAACCTTATCAACATTAAATCTATGATCATTAATACCTATGTCTTAGACAAAACAATTAGATCATTTCTCCATCCCATCATTGTAATTATTATTTGATGGTATGAATATTTCATGTTATGAAAATCATATTCCACATTATTTTTACAAGAAAAAGATAGGGTTAAATACATAGATGATTAGAAGAAAAATAATTTTCATTTATAAGAAAAGAAAATCCCCCAAAGGAATATAAAAAAATGGAGTCTCTCTGCCATATATTACAAGAGGAATTCAACATAACTCTTCATCTATTGAACAACCATTGATTCCCCTTCTTTTACTTGGTGAAGCATAGTCAGTCGACCAACTTCAGTCTCCTCAGCCCGATGAAGATATTTTATTGTAGCTGCAATGATTTTTGACCCTTCTATTTGGAATTATCTTATTTAATGGTGAATTTTTTGAGTTATCCATGATTGGCATTTAATTCTTAGTGTATTCGCGAAAATTTAGTTGTCTTCTCCTTGATCTTCGGCTTGAATTCTTATAGCCTTGTGTTATGATTGTCCTCTATTTGGGATAACATTTCTCTAAATTTTTCAATGTTGGTGAGAAGTTTGACCTTTATGAGATATTTCTGAAATTTATGCTCTCAATCCTGCCTATGATCATTATCATTTATAGTATCATGGATTAGACAATAATAAAACCCACCAAATCCCATCAATCTAAATAGAATTGAAAGCTGTTGGATTCAAGAAGGAAGCTCCTCAAGGGGCATCTTAGAAGGAGAGATGTACTTCTAGATTGGTACACACAAAGAAGTTCCCTACTCTGCTCCCTCCTAAATAGTGGATATCTCACCTTTCGATGTTGGTTGAGCTGATGCAGAAGCTTCACCCTCAGACCTAGCCATAGAAGCTGATAATCCAAAATGATTAATTATAATAATTTCTAGATCTAAAATAATAGCATGAATGGGCACAATCAAAATAGTTGGCGACCTTTACCCAACATCAAGTTAGTATCCCAGTAGGATTCCTCCCTAGAATTCCCAACATTTGTAGTTTGAACTGGTATGTCTTGATGAGGGGAACTCTCTAGGATCTTCCTAGGATACACCAGATGAGGATCATGAAGAATTACCATTATAAGGTCCACCTAATATGGCTTCTCCTCAATAATGGTATTGAGATTGAATTTGATGTATTCTCCATGCACCGTTACTATAACATTTTTTGTGGATAGAGGTTCATATTCCAACCATTCATGATTAAGGAACCAGTCATAAAAAGGGTGATTGCATGGAAAATAATGACTCACATCCATTTTATTATTTATATAATTCCCCAAATTATTCTAAATTATTAGGAATATTAATATTTTTAGGTATTCCCTCAAAAGTTATGATAATATTTATCATGGATTCTATTGACATCCCAAGGATCATGTTAATTTTACCCTTGGGAGCACTTGGATATGTTGGTTCATGACCCTACTAAGTTGACTTGAGACCCCGAATATCCTTCTTAGTGATATCCACAGGGCCAAAATCAATCATCGTAGGATTATCTCATTCATGATAGGAACCTAAAATATTACAAAAGTGGAAATCAATCATTATCATGTGACATCTTATGAAATACATTTTACACACCAAATTCCTCCTCCCTCTCTGCAAAAGTGATGGGAATGGGGGTTGGAGAAATGCTAGGAGAAGATAATGCATCCTCTGCCCTCGAAACCTCTTCAACTAAATGTGATGACCAACTAGTAGGGATTTGTGCTTGGTTTACAGCACCCTCCTCAGTTCATTTAGGCTCATTTGTAAGTCCCATAATGGAGGAAATGGAAGGAGTTCCTATAATCCAAGTAATTTTAGACTCTTATCCCGGGAAGAGATGAATGATTTCAAGATAACTTACCACTATAGATAATGTGTTTAGCCAAGTATTTCAAAATTTAGTGTTCCTTCTTCTGCATATTATTTGAAGGAGTTATAAGATCTACCTCCTCAAAAATAGGTATTATAGGTTGGAATTCTCCCTCCATCTCATCTTCTATGTCTTGTCATCCTAAAGATACCTCTCCTAATTCCGGGGTGACCTAGTAACCCTGATTAGAGTACCACCAGAGCTATACTATAGAGATGGAACCTCAAATGATCTCCCTATAACCCATTGAGAATGAAATTTAGGATGGTTTTTCCCCTTAGTAATGACAAATTGACTAAAATATAATGGAAAAGTAAAAAAGGATGTTGAAAATAAGAGAACTTACATCTTTTAGAATGATAAAGTCATTCCATTTCTCAGAAGATGAATGATAAGTCCCTACATCAGTGCTACATTTCATCATATCCTCTGCTCATCTTGTGGAAGTAACCCAACCGTCGATTTCATAGATGAACATCAATATATATCAAATACAAGTGTCCACTTCAATGGGATTATCTGAAAAGCGAATACTAGGCGGGGCTTGGAGATCTCCTATCTCCAAAATCTGCAAACCCGCACATAGGAATACCCACATAATTTCAACATAATAAGATAGGTCTTTCCAAATTTGGACTACCTCTGGTCATATGAATTATGAATACAAACCGGTCTATTGTGGGGACAATCCAATTGCCCTATATTTCTCAAACATCCCACCCCTTTCTTCCTAATATAATAGACAAGAAAATGTAACCCATGACTCCTCTTGGTGGTTCCAATTATACCTCCTTTGTAAAACTTCCTTTGGTGTGGAACTTTTTATTATGACTTATGGGTTATACCTTTCTCAGGTTTATTTCGATAAGATGGGAACCTCTTTATCAACACTCTTTGACACAGATGATGTATCTTCCGAAGGAGATGAAGCACATTATTAATGATGGGAACCATTTCTGCTCTTCCTCTTCATTATAACCTGAGGAACATCTTTGGAAATCACCCCTTCATGGTATTATGAAATCCAATAATTGACATACAAAAAATTTAACTCGATGGTTTCATTTACTGGAGGTAGGTTGATCACCATATCAGTTCACTTAATGGATATGATCATCCATAACTCTATAGATACCATCATATACTTTTATAATCTAGTTTTCAAAGGATGTGATATAGTAATTTTCTACCATAACTTGAATAGGAATGCAAAACTATAAGGATAATAAGCTTCACATATGATCTCACCACCGATCCTGGTCACCAACACACTATCCCTAAAGGCCATCATGTATGAAATGAGCTCAATACTATCCTTACCATCCTTGATAAATATTCACAAGGAAAACATCCAGTGGGGAAAAAATTTGAATTCCATAAATAAAGTCAACCTTGATTGAATTTTATGGGCTTTCAAATGTGGGGGTAGAATACCAGATACATCCTGAACATATGGTCAAAAATAGCTCTCGAGGACCTTGATTCTACTTTGCACAGAATATGTTCTGTAGTGGGATGCAATATATCCCCACAAAACCTACAAAATTCCCGAAATTTGAAAATAATATTTCCCTAGATGAATATGCATCAGAATTCTATGGATTGATTCCATAACATGGGAGACCAACCCCACAAACAGTTTCACCACCATCTTGGCTGCCACAATGAATTTTACTTTCCTTTTCCACCCTTGGAATCACATACATGTGGAAAATAGACACTGGTCCACATGGCCAGAAAGACCACGAGGTGTGTCTTGGAAGGAAAATTGGGTTTGATTTCATATCCCCACTAATCAAACTCTCACTTTTCAAATTTCATCTAGAAGTTTCTAGGTACGAATCTATTCACCACCTTGGGACAGCTCATCAGACGCTTACAAGTGGGGCCTTACCCCCTTTTCCTCAAGAAAATGTCCATCCACATATATGGATGAATATATCCTCTAAAATGGGGATTTTCTTATTAATATCATGAGATATTCTCAGTATCTAACATGCTAATGATGGTATCCAATCAGTGTTACCCCATATTTCCCTTAGAGGGATGAATTCTTCATACATGTCTCTAAGGATCATATCCCCTAATATCTTTTAAATATCCCACAAACTAATTCCAACTTCTCCATGCATCAGAAGGAATGAATTCATTTATGGAATCCATTACTTCTATAGCTCTGGAACAAACTCATATTTTCTATAAAAATTAGTATGCCCTACCCACAAGACCTCATAAATACCAACATCTTCCATATCCTTTTTGAACTCTTCATATGTTTGGTGCACCCAGTGTGCCCACATCCAGGCAGCCTTGACACCCCCTCCTTGGAGAAAGTACCAAAATTTCTTCTATCCCTTAAATTGATCTATCTATTAATATCAAAAGATGGATGAATAGTAATGCATATTTAGTTCAACTATGTGTGGTTTTAGATCTGGAGCATACAGGATGTAATGCACAAAACATGTTGTGGATGATGCCCCGACATTGATGTAAGTTCCCATGATATAAATGTTGGTAATTGAAAATTTATTGTGGTCTTGAAACCAAGATTCCAAGAGGAAGTTATTTTGATTTGGTGTGAGGAATTTAGATAGATGTCCAAGACTATAAAGTGGCTGATAGGTGCTCTCTGAAAACTCACAGTGATATTTTTTCAAATACCCCACTAGATCAGGAATAATTGTATCACAAACATAATAATAGTAATACCCTATGGCTTTAATAACATCCTCAATATGTTTGAAAGATTTTTACTTAGAAAAAAATCTTCCTAGGTTCCATTTAATATGGTAAAAAGCATCCAATTCATTTTAAAGTAGGTTAATTTTGAAGAAAGCCACAAAAATAAGAAAATTTGGAAAAAGGAATGAGTTTGTGCAAGTGGGTTGCTCAAGTGGTTCATGAAAGTTCCACACACAAGAGAATCATTCATGATATAAGATAATTCACTCACCCAAGAATATGCATCGTGTATCTAGATACATACCGTGTATGTGATAATGAGATCTTAAATGAAATAACATGATCGAAGGATTTGTGTGGGAGACTAGCACGGTGAGACCTAAAAATTTGGAGTCATGAGAGTTGTTATTTAAAATGAGGGCCATATATTTAGGTGATAAATCTTCTCTATATGAACTACATACATGCTCTTCCTACATGGTAGAATTGAGAAAATTACAAGCACAAAAGCCTTATGTGAACACCCTGTGCGATTCATTCATCATTTTCATCACTTTAACTCAATATTAGACCCTCTTATTTGAGATTGGATTTAATCATGATGGGTGGATTTTATTCACACTCAATTTTATAACCTAGATGAAAAGGAGATAATGGGAAATGCCTTTGAGAAAAGTGAATTAATGTAATGAATATGCTCAAGGTTTTCAAAATCCCCAAAGGCCATTCACGCAAGCACCTATACAGTACTGCCAGCATGAAAGCTACCTATGCAGAACCTTTCATAACTGACCTGCATAAAACACTTACACAAAAATACTCCTCCACCTAGGGTCAAATATTTTCCTATAAATAGGCCCTAAGAGTCATCATTTGTATGGAAAGAATTCCGCGAAGGCTAGTCGTTCTTATGATTTCCCTAATGCTCCACTAAATTCCTCCGCAACCTTATAGGTAGTTCTCTAACACCTAAAGAATAGACAATTAAATAATAATACTGAAACTAAATTTATCCTAGGGGTTTTAAAAAATACCACATGTTTGAGGCATTCACCCAACCCCAGATTAATGAAGACTAGCACAAGGTTCCCTTTCTTTAACGAGGTACTTACACAACTTACTTCCGGGAACACGTGTGGAGACCCTTGAATGGTTAAGCAAGGTCTCTTAAAAGTGATGTCTCCCAGTTTTTCCATCACCCAATGTGATACCAATTCACCTAGGCCTACCTGCACGGAGCACCCCCTACACGAGCCTCCTTGGCTCACCCAACCTTCCAAATTTCACAATCCATTCATCAGGCCTTCTTGAAAGCCATCCATTCTAGGACCTCTCCTCATTTGGCTTCCATTCTAAGGAGGTATTAAATAAAAATCTCTACCAAGTCTCATTGAATTGAAAACACAAGGGAAAAGGCATGTTGGATAGTCTCACATATGGATTTTTATTTCTACAATCAGAGGTTTCCCATACTAGTCCTACCAGATAGTTATAATCCTTGAGGCATATGTAGATTTGTATATCTATAGTCACAAGGACCCCTAACCCAAGGATAATGTCAAGGAGTTCCTAGTATTAGAGATTGGTGTTTAGACCATGTCTGCCCCTTTTTGTCTCTAAGACCCAGAGCCACCAGTTCCCAACAGGGAGGGTTAAGATCACACTTGATTTTCCATTCAACATGGTATTAGATCCTCCTACTACAACAGAACAAATCAGGGAATTCCTCCTAGAGTAACCCCTATCCTTTCTTGTAGGAGGTTTTAGTATTAATTCCCTCCCCATTCACATCCTTAAATTTCATTCCCTCTTTGTTATGAAGTGAAGAGAGGTATGTGCTATGTCCATGGCCTCTTCCATCATCACCCCATCCTCTTCCTCCAGCAAGGAAGAAAAGTATACGAGTTTTAAAATCTTTTTCTTCCTCTTGTTTCTCACATCGAGCATGAATCACATGGGAATATAGGTTATTAATGATCATGATACATGCATGATCCATGCGACATACTAAACTATGAGAAATCTAATTCCTTCTCTATCCAGGATATGTAGAAAGCCTACCTAAGGCCCAATCTCAAGGGACATCCTCCTCCCAACTTATTTACAATCATAACCCCAACTCATTAGGGAATCCTCATTAGGATTATGTGCCACAATACATTATATAGTCCACCTTCTTAGTTGTAAGACCCAAATAATCCCCCAAAATCATCATATGATAATACAAAACTCATGGCCCCTTATATAGGGATTACTCTCTAGGAATAAGCCCCAAATCAATTCTCAAAATTGGCCATAATCACTCGTGAGACTCACCCAAATATGTGGTATTTGCTTTCTATCCAAATGGGATATGTAGGAAGCCTACCCAAGGTTCAAGAAAAAACTCCTAAATCTACCCTTTTCTTTTGGTCCATATCCCTAGCAGGGTCTAAACCAAATTGGAAACTCATATCCCTTCAAGATTACTTGGGATTATTTAGCGTAAGTTCTGTTGGGCGGAGAAAAAGGGAGTGATGGCAAGAGGGGGGGTGAGTTGCCTTTTAAAAAATGATTAACAAATTAAAATCAAAGTTGAAAGTGCAGCGGAAATAAAGAGGCAAGACACAATAATTGATAACGGAGTTCGGCCAAAAACCCGGCCTACGTCTCCTCTCCCAACTCAACCGTTGAGAGATTCTACCGCTTGCTTTTCAATGGTTGTAGCAAGAAACCCACTAGCCTTTTTACAGGTGAAGGCTAGCTCACCTATTACAGCTTGCTTTTTAATGGTTTGAGCAAGAAACCCACTAGCCTTTTTACGGGTGAAGGCTAGCTCACCTTTGACTCAAGCCTTTTAAAAGGAAAGGCTTGACTAACCTCTTCACACCTTAAAGGTGGTGTGAAAAACCAAAAGAAAGGGAGATGAGAAAGGGATGGGGTTTGTAGGCACAAACCCAATTTTGATGCTCAAAAATGATAAACAAGAAAAACCGTAATTGGAGAGAAGCCTTGGGCGCCAATGGATGATTGGAGTTGAAGACGTGCACTCCCAAGCTTCTATGGTGGTGCTCCTTGGATATGGAAGTTGGTTGGAGCAAGTGGAGTTCCCTTGGAAGAATCCGCCGGATGTTCGCCAAATGATCAAAGATGTGTCCGTTGGCTTCTGTATGGCTTGGTTAAGTTTCCGGGGCTTTCTAGTCCTTTATTTATAGAGGGGGAACCCTCATATGGCCGTTGGAGGTCTTCGGAGCCGTTGGAAAGGGCTTCGGAGCCGTTGGAGGCCAAGTGGACAGGCTGGTCAAAAGCCCAACGACTAGTTTGACTGGCTCCACCGGCTGACCGGTACAAGGCCACCGGTTGGCCGGTGTTTGGAAAATTGGAGAGGGGTCGGGCTCAGGCTCCACCGGCTGGCCGGTGAGGAGGCCACCGGTTGGCCGGTGGAAAGACAGTAGCTTGCCATTCTGTGCAGGACTCCACCGGC
The DNA here is from genome assembly GCA_963277665.1 of Viscum album. Taxonomy (NCBI): domain Eukaryota; kingdom Viridiplantae; phylum Streptophyta; class Magnoliopsida; order Santalales; family Viscaceae; genus Viscum; species Viscum album. The sequence continues at coordinate 2,055,038,197 of OY728123.1, read as the reverse complement.
TGGCCGGTGCTGAGGCCACCGGTTGGCCGGTGCTGAGACAGTGGCTGGACTCTTGGTCTGGGCTCTACCGGCTGGCCGGTGCTGAGGCCACCGGTTGGCCGGTGCTCTGGACAGTGGAGAGCCTTTCTGTCAAAGGTCCATCGGCTGGCCGGTATCATGCCACCGGTTGGCCGGTGGACTGAAAACAGTCCAAGTTAACTTCTTTGCCACTTCTTGCTCCTGAAATCATACCTAACAAAAAAAACACTTGAAAACAAGATTAGATAAATAAGAAGGTGATTGTGATCATGAAAATCAAACCACGAGGGGTACGAGAGGTACAACAATCTCCCCCTATTTTGATGATCACAATCACCAAAACAAACAATGTAGAAAATGAAATGAAAAGCATGCTTTAAAAGATTTCTCCCCCAATCAACCAATAATTTCTCCCCCTTTGTGATTATCAAAATAGCACGGGGCATAAAACTTGATTGAGGGAAAAGTTTGAAAAACAAGATAGAGATTTTAAACCAAATGAAATTTTTGAAATTTGAATTGAAAGTTTTGAATCAAGAAATCAATAACAGTTTTAATTGAATGTTTTGAAAAGAAAAATTGAATTTAAAATTTTGAATTGAAAAAAAATCCGATACCAATTGTTGAAATTGAAAGTTTGAATCGAAAATTTTGAAATTGAAATTAAAAGGGTTTAAACGATCCTAACTCCCCCTAAATAAAAACAACAAAACTCCGGGGAGAGGATTATCAAACCGAGACAAATTTTGGCCCGGTGAGACTCGCTAAGAGGGATTTTTCAATCCATACTTGTCTAGTGGCGGGTCTTCTCTTATAAAATTCATCATTTAAGAAAATAGTTTTAGGCCTACCATACCGGGCATTTTTACAATTGCACTCATAAATTAAGTGCCCGGGTTTTTTGCAATAATTACAAAATTTAAATTGGGAGCTCCCCCTTACAAAAATAGTGGGTGCATGGGAGGAGGAAGCTTTCTTGGAATAGCCAAGCCCTTGGGTGGTCCTAGATATGCGTTGGGAACCTAGGAGTTTGGTCAAATTTTGTTCCCCTTGGGTGAACTTGGCTAAGGATTCCCTTAAATCTTTGATGGTTGATTCCATGGAATCAACATCAGGAAAGTTTTGGATTTTGAGGGTCAACTCTTCCTTCTCTTTGAGAAGTTGTTCTTTTTCGGAAGAGAGTTTTTTGATATTCTTTTTTAAAGCAACAAATTTGGAAGAAAGTTCGTGAAAACCTTCCTCCAATTGATCTCGCGCATGTTGGAGATCCTCGTATGACAAATGATTTAAAGAATTTGAAGAACAAGAGGATGAGGAGTCGGAAGATGTTACCTCATGGAATGCCATTAGGCATTTGTTACCGTTGTCGCTCGAGGAGGAGGAGGAGGATGATGTGGAGCTATCACTCCATGTGGCCTTGAAAGCCTTCTTCTTCTCCTTTTTCTTGGCCTTTTTCTTGTTGAGTGGGCAATCGGGCTTGTAATGGCCCTTCTCGCCACACCCATAACATTTTACCTTGGGCTCGGATTTTTCATTGGGTTGAGCCTTGTGGGATTTCTTCTTCTTGTGATTCTTCATGAACTTGTGCATTTTGCGGGCAAGATTCTCCATTTCGGAATCGCCGCTTGAAGAGGAAGAAGATGAGGAGGAGGAGCTTTCTTCGTTTTGTACCTTGAAGGCGATGTTCTTTGGAACTTTGATCGGTTTGCCTTCCTTTTCAGCTTGCCTCCTCATGGTGATCTCATAGGTCATTAGGGAGCCGATGAGCTCTTCGACCGGCATGTTCTTGATGTCCTTGGCTTCTTGAATTGCCGTGACTTTTGGAGCTCATGTGCTTGGAAGGATCCATAGGATCTTCTTGACCATCGTTTCTGCAGAAATATTATCTCCAAGAGACTTTCTACCATTGCAAACGTCAGTAAATCGAGTAAACATTTCAGAAATAGACTCGGATGGATGCATGGAAAAAGACTCAAAATCTTGACGAAACATGTCCAATCGAGTGTCCTTGACTTTGTTGGTCCCCTCATGGGTAACCTCCAATAGTTTCCAGATTTCGTGTGATGAGGTGCATGTGGAAACTCTATTGAACTCATTTCGGTCAAGGCCGCAATGTAGAGCGTTCTTGGCTTTGCCATCAAGCTCGAAATTTTTAATATCGGCTTGGGTCCATTTGGATTCATCGGGAGAGGAGAGAGTGTAACCATGCATGACAATTTTATAAATGGGATATCCTATGCTTCTAAGAAAAGTAGTCATGCGGGTTTTCCAATATGTATAGTCGGTTCCATCAAAAAATGGAGCATGACCCAAAGAATATCCTTCGGGGGCGAAAGAGGTTGAAGCCATCAAAAAAAGATCTTGAATTTGAAACCGGTGAGGGTATTACTCAATTTTTTCGCTCTGATACCAATTGTTGGGCGGAGAAAAAGGGAGTGATGGCAAGAGGGGGGGTGAATTGCCTTTTAAAAAATGATTAACAAATTAAAATCAAAGTTGAAAGTGCAGCGGAAATAAAGAGGCAAGACACAAGAATTGATAACGGAGTTCGGCCAAAAACCCGGCCTACGTCTCCGCTCCCAACTCAACCGTTGAGAGATTCTACCGCTTGCTTTTCAATGGTTGTAGCAAGAAACCCACTAGCCTTTTTACAGGTGAAGTCTAGCTCACCTATTACAGCTTGCTTTTTAATGGTTTGAGCAAGAAACCCACTAGCCTTTTTACAGGTGAAGGCTAGCTCACCTTTGACTCAAGCCTTTTAAAAGGAAAGGCTTGACTAACCTCTTCACACCTTAAAGGTGGTGTGAAAACCCAAAAGAAAGGGAGATGAGAAAGGGATGGGGTTTGTAGGCACAAACCCAATTTTGATGCTCAAAAATGATAAAAAAGAAAAACCGTAATTGGAGAGAAGCCTTGGGCACCAATGGATGATTGGAGTTGAAGATGTGCACTCCCAAGATTCTATGGTGGTGCTCCTTGGATATGGAAGTTGGTTGGAGCAAGTGGAGTTCCCTTGGAAGAATCCACCGGAGGTTCGCCAAATGATCAAAGATGTGTCCGTTGGCTTCTGTATTGCTTGGTTATGTTTCCGGGGCTTCCTAGTCCTTTATTTATAGAGGGGGAACCCTCATATGGCCGTTGGAGGTCTTCGGAGCCGTTGGGAAGGGCCTTGGAGCCGTTGGAGGCCAAGTGGACAGGCTGGTCAAAAGCCCAACGGCTAGTTTGACTGGCTCCACCAGCTGACCGGTACAAGGCCACCGGTTGGCCGGTGTTTGGAAAATTGGAGAGGGCTCGGGCTCAGGCTCCACCGGCTGGCCGGTGAGGAGGCCACCGGTTGGCCGGTGGCAAGACAGTAGCTTTCCATTCTGTGCAGGACTCCACCGGCTGGCCGGTGCTGAGGCCACCGGTTGGCCGGTGCTGAGACAGTGGCTGGACTCTTGGTCTGGGCTCTACCGGCTGGCCGGTGCTGAGGCCACCGGTTGGCCGGTGCTCTAGACAGTGGAGAGCCTTTCTGTCAAAGGTCCATCGGCTGGCCGGTATCATGCCACCGGTTGGCCGGTGGACTGAAAACAGTCCAAGTTAACTTCTTTGCCACTTCTTGCTCCTGAAATCATGCCTAACAACAAAAACACTTGAAAACAAGATTAGATAAATAAGAAGGTGATTGTGATCATGAAAATCAAACCACGAGGGGTACGAGAGGTACAACAAGTTCCATACCAAACATTTACTAGGAACCTCCCACCTAGATGTTATTACCACATGAAGGTAAACTGTACATTTTTTTCTTTATCACATGACCTTATAAGTTACGATGTTCCCTGTTAAGTTGAACCGAACTATGTGGATTATAATTCCTTTCACAAGGATACGTTGGAAGCCCATATATGGGTTCTATACCAACATAAAAATAAATCCCATATCCCTAGATTACGATAAATTAAAGAGTGACTCCCATCTCTCTGGATAATGATAAACCCCTGAGTTCCCCACTATATGGATAAAAACCCAGCATTTTCTTAACAATGACTCTATAATATCTAAGTATTTCACAACAAGATACCATTGATGTAGTACCTGAAAGACATAAATATATCCCCATTGATGATGAACCTAAGATAAATATAGTTGATTTTAAATTCCACACATTCTAATAATTGATTGCTAATATTGGGATGACCCACATCATACATGGGAATTAATGAAGGATTCATGCCCATTTCATAAATCTATAAGAGAGTCCCAGAGTAGAAAATTTTTCTCCCTAATAGGGTGTGATGAGCCTGAACTCCCATTCTCTCGACCAATGTGAGTTCTTAAGCATCATTGGTCAAAACACCTAATGAGCACCTTCCTTTGGAAAGAAGTCCCCTTTGGATGTTGAACCATTGGTTGTTTTTGGTTCCACGAACAAACACGTTGGAAACTATTCAAAAAGAGAAAGCCATATTGAGGCACAAATTTTAAGGGAAACAAAAAATTTTGAACCTGACATGAATGGATTAACAATGGGATTTCCTTCAATAAAAGGGATGTATAGATTAGTCTCCTTTAGACCATTCCATTTCCCTAATGGAGCCACATTTTCCATTAGAAACACATGTTTATCTAAAACTACAACATTCAATATTTAACGAATTGGAATTAGTGAATATAGATTCATAGAAATCTGGATTTACCTCCTTTATCGATTCATTATAATATTTGACTACTAGTATCGTCATGTTATTACTATCACATAATCATGTCTTCTTAAAGTTAATACTTTCAAGAGGAATTCAAGAAGTGAAAATTTTTACAACATCATTTTATATTTCAACATGATTAATAATAAATTTTATTTATTTGATTTCAAACTCAATGAATATTAAACTTATATATGTTTTTATATAATTAATAAATTTAAACATCCCATCACATTAATCTTTTACTTTATGATAATTTTCAACATGAATCTTACTATCTTCAATATTTTATTTTTAATCTTATTTATCCTTAAATCCTATATTTTCAATTGAGAGTTATTAAGATCAATAATAGCTTTTAAATTAAAAAAATAATTATAGAGGGCAGGATGCGATTTCCTTCTCAGAAACTGAGGTAAGGTCTCTTGCCGAGGATTTGTGCTTTACCCTCATTGGTAAATTCACGAATCGAAAGCCTTCTCTGAAATACCTTCGTTCTGCGCTTGAATCCATGGGATTTTTGGGTTTCAACTTAGGACTCCTAAATTCTACTCATATAATCTTTAGATTCCGGACTGAAGATGAATATTATAGATTATGGGTCTGTAGATCATGGTTTCTTGGTGGTTGTTTTATGAAAGTTTTAAAATGGGATCCAGAGTTTGATCCGCACATTGAATCTCCAGTTGTGCCAATCTGGTTGGGTTTTCCCAAACTGCCATTGCACCTCTTTAATCAAAATGCATTGTTTCCTATTGCTAAGCTCATTGGTAATCCATTAAGACTTGATTCTGCCACAAAGTCACTTTCTAGGCCTTCTATTGCAAGAATTTGTGTTGAAGTGGATGTTTCAAAACACTTGCCTTCACATATTTGGATTCAGAGTGGTAAACTTGGTTTCTCTCAGGAGATTCTATATGAGAGATTGCCTGACTATTGCCATAACTGTCTCAGGCTTGGCCATCCCTCTAATTTCTGTAGCAAGAATCAGGGTTGTCCCAAGGATAAAAAACCCACCTGGGTTGAAAAAGGTCATAAGTCTCCAGTTGATCAAAAAGTTTGCGCGAGTAGATTGGATCATGCTCATAATTCTGAAAATCAACTTTCAGATTTTACTAATGCGGTTATTGAAAATGCGATTACTCCCTCTAGGATTGAACCTATTGGATCCCAGCACTCTAGTGCTTCTAAGAAAACTGAACCTCAGATTCCCCTTCCCCTTTAAGAACAAAAGGATATTGCTGTACCTAACGAAAATTTAGGGGAAGAGGATCATGATGTATTAGACTCCAATGCTGAGGAAGCTGACAAATATGTTCAGATGGAAGAATATTTCTTAAATAATACGGCCAAAAAAGGTAAAAAAACCTTTGGTAGATGAGGATGGCTACATCACTCCACATCCAAGAAAAACTAGAAGACGCAAAGACTACTCAAACATAGAACGTACCATTGTTACTAGATCAGTGGACATCTCTAAAGCTGAGAAAGTAGAAACTTCCCAAGAGAAGCCTCAAGTTGAGACTCCCAAATCAGAACCTGCTAATGATCCTCAGGATAAGCCTCAAGAATCACTTTCTAGTACTGTTCTGTACTAATTTTCGCCACATTTTGATGAACATGATCTTCAGGAGTGGATCAAGCATATAGATAGGCAACAACAGATTGCTCAACAAGAGCTTCAGGAAGGTAAGATTTCAAAGGAGCAATATCTTTATATTAAAAGATCCATCTCCATTGAAAAATCAAGGATGAACAGAAAAGCAAATTGAATCTGACCTGTTTGATTATTTTGTCTTGATTAATCCTGTTTTAGAGTTTTCTATCCCATTCTCCAGAATTATTGACTGTCATCAATTCAAAGGATTTTCAGTAAAAGACTGCTTTCTTTTGGTTTTTTGAGACCACTTACATGGTTCATTCTCTGCTGGATATTTTACTCTGGTCTTCAGATTTCTATTTTAGACTTTTATTTCTAGTTGTCCTGGGCTTCTATTTACTGGTTTGCTGCTGAGCTATTTGGGTTATATTATATATTCTTTCTTGGAACCAGTTCTGATCTGGTCAGTGGTATTCTAATTGAGTATGAGACGAGGCTTTTGGATCAACTCAGTGCAGATCTCACTCATTTCGATTCAGGATCCTATCATGATTTCCTATTTATCTTCTTTTTTGGTTGCTATTTTTATTTGGAGTTCTCTATCTGATTTTCCTTCAAAGAGATCACCTGACTTTTATGGGAGGCTCCCAGTTTTTTTGTTTTTTTGATGAAGAGATCAGTATGATATGGAACACCTTGAAAGATGTCTACAATGTGAACATGCTGAATCATTAGGAAGCGCTTGGGTGATGGATTAGAGTCTCAAATGGAAGTAACACTACTGTGCTCATATAATGAGCAGTTAAACTAGATGCTGTTTGGAAGGACTTTTGATTGATTGATTTCCAGCATGATGTCTCATATTGGAGGCTGCTGTCCTGGTTGTCTTCAAGTTTTTACACTATGTTCTGCTTGTGTTTTACCAGTCTCATTATGATGCTGAAGCCTTGGTGGAGGACAAGTTCTATGGATTTTTTTCTGGCAGGCTACATTTTTTTCTTCGGTACAGTTGAATTCCTTTATCATGTACCCCGGATTACTCCCTGCTGGTGTAAGTACATTACACCTCGAATTTGTAACTCATCTTATTTTGATTTTAATAAATTCCTTCTAGGGCATGGATTGGGACACCAGTTCATGTCACCACTTCTCAAAACAAAATTACAAAGATAATTTTCAAAACATTCCAATCTATATTTTTCTCATAATAATGTTATCATAATTCTTCTAAAACATTTTTTTTAAAATATAAAGTGATGAGTAATTTTCCTTTTACTTCCATGAGTTATTTGAGAGTTATGAACTATTGTAACTTATTGGGAAATGAATCCTCCATCTCATTGCCTTCTGATGATAGCTATTTTATTTCTTCTGGCAGCCACTAAAAAAGAACAAAAATTTATTCAAATGCCTCAATATTGTAGATCCCACTGTGAAAGTGTAAATACCTAAAAATATTAAGGAAAACCCAAAGATGGAACCATGATATCACCGGATTTGTTTACTGAGATTTTTTATAATGTACCAATATTAAAGTAAATAGACAATATGTCACTTTTTAGGAATACTTAAAACATTACACAAAGATATTCCCAAAGACCGTATTAGTTTAGTGCTTTTGGAAACATGGAAATGTAATCATTGGTACATGATTCAGATACATTATCTCCCACTAGGTTCTCTAATACTAAAACCCATATCAGAAACATCATACATAAAATATATCTTCATAATGTGGGGAAGGAAAAATAGAAATAAATGATCTCAGATGCCCAGTAAGGGTAAAAAAGGGAGATATGTAAGCATAAAAATGAGTATAAGGGTATGATAATGTGATTTAAATTAGAATATCAAACCCGATATATTAAAGATCATAAACAAGAATAATGACATAAAGACTACATGTTATTAAGGCATGAATCATAAGGGAATCAAGAGAATAATACACTAAATAATAACATGGGAGTAAGACATGGAATCATGGAATACACATAAATATGTAACATCATTCACTACAAGTCAAGAATCATTTTTTAAACTTGTCAGTACACTTAATGGGGGCTACACCTACTCAGTGAGACACAACACCATCCCCAGTAATAGTCCTTTCCTTGTAATTTATTGGGCTTCCCCATCTTCCCATAGTAGATCGGGGTTTCCCATATTCACATATTTGATCAAGCTTATCGACTTGAATCTCATAATTATATCATGATATACAAATAATTACCCAATGTATTAGAGGGATATATAGGTCCCACCCATCACACAATAAAACTATAAATACATGTGAAAAAAGATAATAAAACATGCATCATATCATGACCCATAAAAATAGATGGGTTTCATAAACATTATATCATAACCCATGAAATGAAAGGGGTATAATAAAAATTTTATCATATCATTACCTTTGAAAAATAGATATCTTTCATAATAATTTTATCAAAGAATAACCTGTGAAAAGAAGCGGGTTTAAGAAGCATATAACCAGTACAATAGTAATGGATTTCATAAAAATCATGACATCAAAATACAAATCATTTAGATACAGAATATGAATGAAACATGTAGATCATTTCCCCATAAAGGAATGAGTAAAATTAGTGGATCTTATCTTAGACGGAAAATAATTATGATTTTTTTAAAAAAAATCTTGATGAAAATATTCATTCTTTTTTGAAAAATTATTTTAAAAAATAAAACATTTTGAAAATAATTTTACTTAAAAACAAACATGAAAACTTGTAAAAAAATCAATATATCTTTTTTATTGAAAAAATATAAAACAATCTTTAAAAAAATTTAAAAACATTTTCCTTGACAACATATAAATGAATCTTGAAAACATTTCAAAAACCAATTTTTTGAAAACATATAAAATTATCTTGAAAACATTTTTAAAAACTATTTCTTTTAAAACATATAATATAATCTTGAAAAAATTTTGAAAACTGTTTTCCTTGAAAATTTATAAAAGAATCTTTAAAACCTTTTGAAAAACTTTTTGTTTGAAAATTCTTTCAAAACTTATAAATAAATTCTGAAAATTTTTCTTAATGAAATTTATTTTAAAATACATTGAAAATGTAAAACAATTTCGAGAAATTTTTTTGAAAACCATTTATTTGAAATTAAAATAAAAACCATATAAATAAATATTGAAAATATTTTGAAAACCATTTATTTGAAAATAATTTAAAAACTTATAAAAGATGCATTGAAATCATTGAAATTCATTTATTTGAAAAACAACTTTTGAACAAATATAAGGGAAGCTTTGAAAATTAATTTAAATTAATTTTTAAACATAAAACACTTTTTTATACATAAAACACTTTTTTTATACATAAAACATTTTTTAAACATAAAATAATTTTTGAAAACCATTTTCCTTTGAATTTTTTTTAAAAAAAATACAGAATAATAGGAAAAAATATTCTTTAAATTTTTTTGTAAATATACAAAGGAATCACCAGGGAAATTATGTTCATGATGGTGGGTAAATCCGTACATACTGAACATTCCATTTCTACCTTAAAATATTAGAAAAGTGTCTTGATCAGAAAATGAAAAGAATATTCATTTTAAAACCATTTTTTAAAAAGGTATTACATTGGTAAAAATTTATTTTAAACATCATATGGTAATAGAAAAATATTTTTAAAAATATTTTTAGAAAACATGGTTTTGAAAGAACACCGATTTCTGACTGAAAGGAGAGTTAAATTCAGTTTTTTATAAAAACATTTCCTTAATTATCGTAAGGACCAAGGAGTGGGAAAATAGTACCATTACATGGATATAATATGAATATCCATAGTTTAATAAAATTAATGATATTTATTAAGATATGGATAATAATATTTCATCAAAGGAATCATAATCATAAATAATTTCTATAAAATACGAGACTAAAGCAGTAAACCGTTTCAATTTAGGTAACCTTGAATTATAAAAAAATGCAATGAATAAAATTAAATGTTGCATAAAAATTAATTAAAATAATAAGATTAATTATATAATATTTCAAATTTAGTATATAAACCTCATGAAAAATATAGGTGTATAACATGAAATGGGTCTCAAGGAAGGAAAATAGAGACAAAATTACTTTACTGATTTGGTAACTTTTGAAACATAAAACCAATGAAAAAATGATAATAAAATGGATATGTAATAACCAAAAATTTAATTATAATAATCCTAGAATATATAAATGTGCATTAGATACACCACAAAAAAGAAAATGGTGGTGAATAAGGCATGTATCTCCCGAAAATAAGAAGTGAGATTAAATTACCATACTTAAAGTATATACTTTTTTGTACATGTTAAAAACTCATGTATAATAGATATAATTTTATTATAAATCTAAAAAATAACCATATTCTTATATAAAATACCATATAATATTTTATTATTTCTTTATTATACCCTTTTATAAACAATTTCATGTTAATATTATGTTTCGGGTAATATCCATGTTGTTTTTAAAATATGTGTTTTGACTTGTTATTCTTGAAAATCATACATATATCATGGTTAAATTATTTAAATAATTTAGATAATGATATAAATATCATATATATTAATTATATAAATATTTATAATAATATATAAAATATTGAAATATGAAATGGAATACAACATTCAAGGAGACAACATGGCATACGTACAGATGAACACTATTTTCATTTTATTGTCATATTTAAAAGAAAAAATGTAAAAGAAATATATATATATATATAATATCAATATATTAGAAATATTATGTTATATATATTATATAGTTTCACTAAACCCATCCTTGTTACATTCCATGTAGAGTGTGAACGATTCACATCACCCTGAGGAGACGATAGTCCACACTCCCCCAAATGAAATTATCGTATTTAAAAAAATGTATAGAATAAAGGTATTGTTATATAATATTTATAGAATAATAAATAAATAATATATATGTATATATCATATAAAAATAGATTTTCCATCATAATTCCCAACCAAGAGAAGTGGTAAAGTAAAAAAGAACAACATCATTTCATGAGGAGGTAGTTATCTGTATACAAGAATGTTATGTTCATTACCCATTAGATGAAAGTGTGTGAGATATCAGGTTTAACCATTAGAATAAAAAACATAAATAAATTGAGGATAATGGCATTAATATATAAGAATATAATAAGGATAATTTTAGGAGTGGAGAAAGAAATAAATCTAAATTGATCGTTGAAGAAGGATACATATTGTTCAAGTAACTTCTTTGGGTTTTCACAAAAGGACTTCATTAGATCCATTTATTTCCAAATTGAGGATTCTAAGATGATGGGAGGAATTTTGGGAGCTTATGTGAGTATATTTGGGGTGAGAAAATGGGCTTGATAGGTGTGAATAAGTGGGGGGTGACTGACATTTTATAGTGGAGGAGTGGAATTCTTGTAAATTTTTGAAAAGGGAATTCCACCCACGTTTTACCTAATTCAAGTGTCTCCAATAATAAATAAAATTAGATATAAGAGAGTATAGGGTATAAATATGTCCATAAAATGGATTTTCTAAAAGTTTCTAGGTCATTTTTTCCATTAAGTATATTTTTTAGTCCAATATTAAGTTAATTTTTCTCTTAATCGCTGTAATTAATTTTAATGACATTCACAAAAAGTTTTTTTCAAAAACTAATTGGAATTTATTATAAATAATAAATTATTATTATACCAAATATGGGATAAATTTATCCAAATTATAATTACAAAATTAGTATAAATTAATTTAAATTTAATCCCATAGATGGGACGTCAAAACGAGTTTTTAAAGTAAAAATGTTAAAAAGTGTGGTACCTTTTTATATCAAACATTAAAGTAAAATTGATTAAAATTAAATAAATTTTATTAAATTGTTAATAATTGATAAAAGTTTACTTCAAAACCAGTATAAAACATAATTTAACCACATAAATATTTTATATAAAGAACAATTTTGAATTAAAATTCCGTATTATTCACTATTCATTGAAAAATGATACTTCACAGAAAAAAATTTAACCTAATCTAATTTTTATGTTAAAATTTCAAATTTAAGCTTATTTTTTTAAAATAAAATTTTTAAAAGTTTAAATAAATTAATTTAAAATGGGTTGTCAATTAAAATACTGTAAAACTACCTTTTAGAAAAAAATACAACTTTTTATTTATAAAATTTTATTTATTCTTATCTTAGATCTATAAAATATATTAGATGGGTATAAAAAATATTTATTTAATATATAATATATAAATTTTATATAAAACATTAAAAAATATTTTTTTCTTTACGTTATTGAGATAAAATTAGGTTTGTACTTAGAAAAATATTTTTCTTAGTGATTTATTTATTTTCAAATAGTTCTTACATTCACTTATACTAATTGATAACCAAAGGATTATTTTTTTATACATGTTTAAATAATATTTTAACAATTTATTTAATTATATTCATACATTTCATTCCAACTGCTCGGTGGTAGCTATATTAATAGTATCTTGTTGTCCGGTAAAACTCAACCTTGTGTGTAAAAAGCTATTGAAGGGACTCAATATTGTGTTTAATACTTGAAATAAATAATATTGTGTCTACTTAAAACAAATATAAGCGTTCCTTGTAGTGAAATATTGACTTGGTTTTTCATATAACACAATCCACACTTAGTATATTCATATAACAAAATCAATATTTTCGGTTCTGGGAAATAAAAAATATATAAAAATATTAAATTAATTCAAAAAAATAATTTCAAAAATCTAGGGGTATAAAACTATACACCCATTAACACTAATTTGTTCCACAACTATTTTCTGTGTTATTAAAGGTTTAATAAATGAAAGAAACCCAAATCTTAAAAATGAATACAAAAAACATCCTTTAATAAAAGGAATGATAAAAACATGATTGTTACCCAAAGTAACTCATAATTAGGTTTCCACATTAGAGAACATTGGTGGAAAGTAAAAACATAGAAATTTAATAGTAATATAACCATCATGTTCTGATGGAAAGTGATAGAGAATAAGGTTAGGATAAAATTAACAATCACACAACCATAAATCTGAGATGATTTAAGGGTTTATCTGATTCATTTAAAATGAAGGTACTAGGATGAAATTTTTTGTTTCAAGATCATTTTTCATTATGTTGAATAATTTTCAGGAGAAGATACACTTACATGATTTAAAGACACCCTAACCTTTTTTTATCCTGATCAATTTCCACTTCATCACTTATTACTAGAAATGAAGGTGAATTTTTCATTCTTATAACATTAATAGATCATGAGATCCATGATAATCCATCTCTTCTATCATCGGTTATCATAATTGTTTTTATTATAATAGGTTATACAATATGCCTTAATCCAAGTGTGGTGAGATAAAAGTTTAATCTCAAAAACACCATCAAAAGTTTAACTTAAAATTTCCATAAAAGTTTAACCTTATAGAACTTATGAAAGATAAAAATCCACAACTTTATAAATATAGTCATGAAATTATCTTAACATTGTTCCCCCATATATCATAAGGTATTTATTTGTTGTCACATTCCAAAAATGGGAATAAATTCATCATTTATTCTATTAAATCATTTTAATAACCTTAATTACCATAAATTCTTATTGAAAACATGCATGTTTTCTTATTCTAAAGTTTATTAGATATATTTCATAATTCCAAAAAATTTTGTAAACTTCATTAATGAGAGAAGAAACCAATTTTCATTAATTCCATAATACGTTCCAAGGTAATCATTTCCATTTAATTTAACTATTAATATCCATATAATCTTTATCTAAAAAACATTATTTTAACATATGGAACATATTAAGGGTTATTTTTTCCTTAATCATGTGTTTTACATGGAAATCACCTTTCCATTAAATCACTTTTCTAGTCCATAAGAACCATTAAAAATATTCTTGTAAATACATAGAAAAAACATAAAATGAACAATCCTAATATATTTCATGATTTATATAACAAAATTCTTTAATCCAAATATATAAAATCTTTGATTATTACAATACATCTATAATGCATAAAATGGACACCCCATAATATTGATTAATACCTCTTTTCATTCACATTTTATCTATACTATCATGATCATCAGAAATATAAGAATTATTGATACCACCTTTCTGATTCTATTCAGGAGCTTTCCCCTTTGGAAATAAATTTTCATAATGACCATTCATTCCACACTTAAGGCATTTAACCTTTGATGATGTCTTTGGGAGGTTAATATTCCCATCCATTTCATTAGTCAAACCCTTCATTTTTTATTCAAAACATCTTCTTGTTCCTATAATACATTCACTTAGGTTATTCTTTACACATTATTCACACAAATGAAACAAAATCTTAGTTCATCCATGGTCTTTATTACTTGAACTCTCAGTGAACTCCTTAATTATCTCCATTGGTGAGTCTGATAGTTGGTTAAGGTACACATTGATAATCATGTTATGTGAAATATGAATAGGAATTATCACAACATCCTTCACAATATTGATCATCCCATTTGACTTTTTATCAGAAAAATTTCCATCCCATTCAATGATAATTCAATTCATTCAGTTTCATTTTATTGACTAAAACTAGAAATCATAGTGTGAGAATCATTTATCATAGTGAAAAAACACATAATCCTAAATAAAAATTACTTATAGGATGTATAAATTATGGATCCTACTTATTTAATATAGGACACCTAAGCTATATCCTAGGTTCTTTACAACTATATCCTATTTATGAATTACCAAATCATATCCTTGGAAGTGTCAGACCTGGTGTGCAACAAGGCCCATTGTCATATACCTGTAGTATGTAGATATATATGAAATTCTAAGAAACCACTCGCTATATCCTTTATTAAAATCCTAGGAGAGTTTGATAAACGTTTCCTTATCCTTTAACCTATCCTTAAAGACATGCCCAGACATATCCTTAGAAATATTCATAGGGATCTCAATAGATGTTTCTCATCCTAGTTTCAAAATATTGACACAAACTTCTCTCTAATACCAACTATAATGAAACATGATTAACGTACAATGATATTATATCATTTTTTTCAGAATACATAATACATTACATAAAATATATGCCCAAAGACCATATTATTTTAGTTCCTTTGGAAACATGTAAACATAAATGTTGGTACATGAGTGAGTTTTATTATCTCCCACTAGGTTGTTAAAGACTATAACCCCTCTAACACATGTCACACATGAAATATATCTTCATAACTTGGGGAAGTAAACATAAAAAGGGGTGATCTCAGATGCCTAGTAAGGGTAAACAAGTGAGATATGTATGCATAAACATAATTATAAGGGTATAAGAACATGATCATATCATTAGAAGATCATACCCCACATATTAAAGATCATAAACATGAATCATTGACTAAATATTAGCAGTCCATAAGACATAAATCATAAGGTAATTAAGATAATAAGCCAAAAAATCATAACATAGGAGTA
Organism: Viscum album; assembly: GCA_963277665.1. NCBI lineage: Eukaryota > Viridiplantae > Streptophyta > Magnoliopsida > Santalales > Viscaceae > Viscum > Viscum album. The sequence goes on along the minus strand of OY728123.1, from coordinate 2,055,022,376 downwards.
AGACATTGAATTATGGAATACACATAAACATGAAACATCCTTACCTATAAGTCAGGACACATTTCTAGAACTTATGTAGGAAGTTCATAGGGACTACACCTATTGGACAAGACATACCACCATCCCCAAGGACCGTTATTTCCTTGTAAGGGATCAGGTATCCCCATTTTTTCATAGTGGACCGGGTTTCCCTATCTTCCCATTGTGGATCAGGTTTCTTGATATTCCCATAGAGGATTAGGTTTCCCCATCCTACCATAGTGGATCGGGTTTCCCCATATTTCTATAGTGGATTGATCTCATTGACTTTAATCACATAAATATCTCATTAGATATAAATGTTTACCCATTACATTAGAGGGAGATATAGGTCCAACTCATCGAACAAGAAAATTTTACATACATGTGAAAAAAGATAATTGTTTTTTCATTATATCATGACCTATAAAGAGATATGAGTTTGATAAAAATCATATCATAACCCCTAAAATGAAATTGGTATCCTAAAAATTTCATCATATCATTACCTATGTAAAATATATATGTTTAATAACCATTTCATTAATGAATAAACTATGAAAAAAGTGGGTTTCAAAATCATATAACCCATGGAAGAGAAACGAGTGTCATAAACTTCGTTCAGTAAAAATATAAACAATTCAGAGAAATAATATGAATGTAAACATTAGATCATTTCCCAATAATTTCATGATAATCATCAATGGCTGTTATATTAGAAGGAAAATAGTTTTGAAACATCTTTTATTAACATTTCTTGAAAAAAATACCCATTATTTTTTGAATAATTATTTTTAAAACATAAAACCATTTAAAAACCATTTCCTTCAAAAAAATAACCTTAATACATGTAAAGGAATCTATAAAACCCTTTAAATTGAAAAATTAAAGAAGAATTTTGAATTTTTTTTGAACACAATTCCATGATAAATTCTAAAAGAATATTTAAAACATTTTGAAAAAATATTTCTCTGAAAATATATAAAATGATCTTGAAAACATTTTGGAAACCTTTTACTTTGAAAAAATATAATAAAACATTGAAAATATTTTAAAGAACCCTTCATCAAAAACTTATAAAGGAATCTATAAATCATTTTGAAAAAAAAATTATTTAAAAAATCATTTAAAACATATAAATAAATCTTTAAAGTGTTTTGAAAACCATTTCTTTGAAAATACTTTGAAAACTTATAAAGATTTCTAGAAAATATTTTGAAACAAAATTCATTGAGAATAACTTTGAAAATATATAAAGAAAGAACGATTTTTTTTGAAAACCATTTCATCTAAAAAAATTTAAAATTAATAAAATAATATTTTAAGTCATTAAAATAGTTTTATTAAAAAAAACATTCCAAAACATATAAAGGTATCTTTAAAAAATCATTTAAAACACTTTTGATTTTTTTGAAAACCATTTATATTTGAAAACCATTTTAAAATCAACTAATCTCCATAATATAAAGAGAAATATTTTCATAATAAAACAACCTTGTAAAATTATAAAGTAATAATCAAGTAAATGATATTCATGATAGTGGGTAAGTCCATACAACCGAACATTCCTTTTTCATCTTAAAATTTTAGAAAAGTGTCTTGATTGAAAAAATAAAATAAGATTAATTTTAAAAACGTTTTGTAAAATGGTAATACATGGGTAAAAATTTCCTTTAAAAATAATTCTACAATAGTAAAAAAATAATTTAAAACATTTTTAGAAAACACGATTTGAAAGAATGCATATTTTTTATCGAAAGGAGGGATAACATCAAATTTTCATAAAAAAAGTTTCTTAATTATATTAAGTACAAAAGTGTATAAAAATGGAACCATTAATGGGATATAACATTAATAAACAGATTTTATGAAAATTAATAATATTTCTTGAGATATGGATCATAATATTTCATCAATGGAAGCATAATCATAAAAAATCTCGATAAACGATGAGATTGTAGCAATAAATTGTTACCACTTTGGTAACTTTGAATCATAATAAAATCAATATAATAACATTAAATTAAGATAAAAATATCATAAGAAGAATTATATTAATGATATAACATGTCAAATGTAGTATATACACCTCATATAAAAATATAGGTGCATAACATTACCTGTTCCCCAAAGAAGGAAAATTGAAACAAAATTACTTTACCTGTTTAGTAACTTTTGTAACAAAAACCCCATGAAATGATTATCATAAAAGGGATATGTAAACACCCATAAATTTAATTATAATAATTTAAAAATACATCCATGTGAATTATACACACTACAAAAAATAAATGAGTGGTTAATATGACATGAATCTTATGGAACTAAAAAGTGAGATGAAATTCTGTTACCTTAAGTCTTGAATTTTTTAATACATGTTAAAAACTACTATATAATATATATAAGTTTCTTATAAATATAAAACCTAACCATATTATTATATATAATACCATATATTATTTTATTTTTACTTTATTATATTTGTTTTTTAACAATTCCATGTTAATGTTATGATTTTGGTAATTTTTACTTTGTTTTTCATATATGTGTTTTGAATTATTATTCTTGTTACTATTACTTAGATAATGATTCAATTATATAAATAATTTATAACATGATATAAATATAATATATATTTATTATATAAATATTTTTAATAATCTATAAAAGATATAAATATGAAATGAAGACACCATTCATGCAGATGGTTGGCTGTACATACCCTTGAACGTTGTTTCCATTTTATTATAGTGTTGAAAGGAAGAAAGTAAATTAAATATATGTATATATATAATATAATTATAGTATCATTATTATTTCATATATATCATATAAATTCACTAAACCCATCTTTAATACATTCCATGTAGAGTGTTAACAAATCACATCTCTTTGAGGAGACAATAGTCCACACTTCCCTAAGTGAAATTGTTATATTTACACAAAATGGAATGAATGAATGTATGTGTTATACAATAATTTAAAAATCTTAAATAAATAATAAATATCACATATATAATATAAAAATATATCTTCCATAATAATTCCTAACCATGATAGGTGGTAAATAAAAAACAAACAACATCGTTTCATGAGGTGGTAGATCTTCGTACATAAGAACAGTAAGTTTGTCACCCATTATAAGGAAGTATGTGTGAGTTCAGGTTTAAAAATTATAATAAAAACATCTTAATATATTTGTGATACAAGTGTTATTATATAAAAATAGAATAAGGATAATTGAAGGAGTGGATAATGAAATAAAACTAAATTGATCATTGAAGAAGGTTACCTCGGGCAACTCCTTTTTGTTTTCACAAAAATACATACTTTGACCTCTTTATACCCAAATTTAGGATTCTAGTATGAGGAGATGGATTTTTTGAGATTTTTTAGATGATTTTGGGAGATAAAAAGTGCTTCAAAGGTGTGAATAATTGGGAGGGGTGAGTTATTTTTTAGTGGAGAAGTGATATTCTTGTAATGTTTTAAAAAGGGAAATCCACCCATGGTTTTCCTATGTAAACTGGATCTCATAATGAAAAAAATTATAAAAGAAATGAGGCTAGTGTCTAAATATTGACATAAAATGTATTTTTTTATGTTTCTAGGTTATTTTTTTTCTTAAGTGTAAGGGTTAGTCCCTTGTTAATATAATTTTTCTCTTAATCACTTTAATTAATTTTAATTACCTTCAGTAATATTTTTTGTCAAAAACTATGTTAACCTTATTAGAAATTATAAATTATTATGATCCAAAATATGGAATCCATTTTTTTAAATTCTTATCATAGAAGTGGTATAAATAAATTTTAATTTAATCATGTATATATGACAACAAAACAGGTTTTTAAAGAAAAAAAGTTCAAAAGTTTGGCAAGTTTGTATTTCCATTTTTAAAGTGAAATTAATTAAAATGATATAAATTGGATTAAATGATTTATAATTTATCTAATTTAACATTAAAAACTAGAAAAAATATAATTCATAATTATAAATTAATTAGACGAAAAGTTAGTTTGAATTAAAATTCAGTATCATTCTATATTCATCAAAAAATGAAACTTCACAGAAAAATTCCAAACATTCACCATAATATAATTTTTATGTTCCAATTAAAAAAAATAAATTCTATTTTGTGAAATAAAAATTATTAATGTGTCAAAAATCATAGTTAAAATGGGGTTTCCATTAGAGGTAGTAAAATTACCTTTTAGAAAAATACATCTTTTTTATTCATAAAATTATATTTATATAATTATCTTATACCTACAAAATATATTGGATGAGTACAAAAAATATTAAATGAATATATAATATATTAATTCAATTGAAAATATTAATGAAAACACTGCTGGAAAGGCAGTCAATACCAACAGTTTCAAACCATTGGTATTAGAAGTAAAACCGTTGTGTAGTATGGCGTTAGGATAGGCCTATACCAATGGTTATTTCCAAAATATTAGTATAGGGAAGTGTAAATTTCAGTATACCAACTGTTACAGAAGAACTATTGGTATATATTTATACCAATGGATAATAAACCATTGGTATATATCATAATTAAACAGTTTCCCAATAGTTGATAAACCATTGGTATAGATTTTTACCAACGGTTTATTAAAACCATTTGTAAAGACATGTTGTTCAACACTATAATAAAGGTTTAAAACCATTGGTATAGGGTATTTCTATAAATCTTTATAGGATCCATCTAGAATACCTCTATTTCATTAAACTACATAAAACACATAAAGGATAAAAAAACACACCTTCAATAGAACATAAAAACATCACATAAAAACAGCAAACTCTTACAACCATGTAATGTACCACATCATAGTATTCCCCATTTCAATCATCATATGACAACCACTATTCTGACTAACCTATTTCAATTTCTTTTGTGTAGACAACTAAAAAATGTTACTTTACTCAAAATGGTCACAAATATTTTTCATGGAGTAGTCAATTTCATTTTTGGTTCCCAAACAGACACTAAAAAATTCACAGTTCTAAGATGAAATCCTTATTATTTTCTACTATGGTGTTTTATCTACTACATAATGACATATTTAAAACTTATATTTTAGAATTTGACATGAAAATTACTTATTTCTTGGGTATAAAATCTATTTTAATTCTGATATGATAATTGTACATCCTTATTGGGTTTCTATTATTGATTTACGAGTTTAGTATTTAAAATAATTGAATGATGTTTTAGAATAGTTTTTTGATGGTAGGTACTTATTTTTATAGATATATTTAAAAGTAGCGTTGTAATAAAATTGAGTAAAATGCTTATTCAAAGAGATATTGAAGAAATAATCCCTGAATTTATAAATGAAGGGAGCTATCATCGTCACCCCGATGGTGAGAGATCACTCACCTTTGGAAAGTGGGAATAAGAATAGATCAAAATGGTGTCCCATGAGACTAGATCAAAATGTTGAGATGAATACCACCTTTTAGAGAGAGGATGATAGTTAGAGTAACATTTTGAACATGTGACTATGTTTTTTTAGTTTCTTATTATGGAAATTGGCATATGAGGGGTATGTTTCATAAGTGTATTAACATTTTTTGGTTAATATATGGGAATCAGGAGTGATTCAAGACTTGTATGAGCATTGAGTGTGATGTGGTATTTTATGGGAATCATGTTTGGTGTGATTTTGAAATGAGAATATTATGGGATGTGGTAAATGATGGTGTATGATGGTTCTAATATGGGTGTTATGGGATGATGGTTGGTGTGGAACCACTGAGATATTGAAACCTTGGGTTGGGAAGTGATTGGGTAGGTAATTTCTATCGAGGGAGTTCCCATAGAAGTGATTGATTAATTATATTGAGTAGTTTAGGTATTCTGGGCATGTGGGAATGATACATCTTCATTCAATGTCATGTCAAAATTTGGGACAATGAAGATCGGGAACTTGATATGGAGGATTATTTTGGAATGTGTATAGCCAAAATAGACTAGGGATGAGATATTATATTTTGGGGATATGGCAAGTCACATGTGTTTTTTAGGGATTTAAAAGCTTTGAGGGTCAGGAGTGTACAAGGAAGAGGTTTGGGAGAATATTGCTGATCTATATCTATTCACTATGTGACACTATATTCCATGGAATGAAATACTTATAAAGAGGTAGGGGTGGTCCTGATGACCCAGGGAATGAACATAGAGTTCAGACTGTGAATTGTTCTAGGAGAAATAAAATTTTTGTTTATTTTGATATTAAAATGAGGTTTTATGGTTGGCCATTCAACGGAGAATGCTACATACTCCTCTTTATCATTCATTTTGATTCCCGAGTGAGGGATCTCAGTCTTTTCTTTCTAGATCTTGGAATCATTAGAATTAAGAGGTATCATAGGGAATGGATAACATTATATATCCATTATTCTAAGATTTTTCTCACTTACTTTAGGTGTTGAAGTATTTATGAATATTATGCCCAATTTTAATATTTTTATAGGCCTTTTCAATTATTCATTTTTGAAATTGAATTAGATTTAAGTCTTCTATGAGTAGGAATGTATTATTATAAGAAAGGTGCTACATATATTTATCCTAAATTTATATGTGTGTTATGTGATGTGTGGTAAATAGGTGTGAGAGGGATGATCTGGGTAAGAAAATTTATAATCATCTTAAGATTATTATGGTTATTAGGAAACACTAGAAGGTAGTATCATGTGTGAAATGTATGGTGGTTCCAATTATGGAATGGTATGTGCGATTTATGACTCTATTTTCATTTCAACATGATGATGTTGGGTATGTAAACTGTTTCATGATGTGATCGCTAAGATCATTCTATGGGAATGTGTTGGGAAATGCCCATGTGACTATTGGTGATGTTAATCACTAGAAGTGAGGTGACATGGTTTTTATAATGAGGTAAATGGTTTTTACCATTTTGTTTGTTGGAAAAAATGTTTCACAGGTGGTGACAAAGGTTTTCCAAAGGTGTAGCCAAGGATTTTTTATGATGCCTCTCATTATGGTTAGCCAATATAACCATCTAACTCATGTAAAAATAGGATACAACCGATTGAGCTGGTGTTGACCACTCATTGTGGGTAGAGACCTCTGTAGATTATGATAAATAGAAGATGGGGTTAACCATGGGTACAAAGAAGGTGTTTTGCATAGAAGGCCATGACTAGCGGTTTGTGAGGCTATTATATGGAGGCTAACTCTCACTACTATATTGTGGTTCATGGGCTATGACATGGAATAATAGATATCATCATGCCTTGGGATTTCGACCATTGAGCCAATGGTGTTTGAGCATGTGGATGTTTGGGGGACATTTGATAAGTCTTCTAGGAATTAATTTTGGGCCTTGGGTTGACTCAAAAATATTATGTTGGAATGATTACATGTGGTTTAATGAATTGTTTTGGTTATGCCTGCTGTGCGACTTCAAGTGATATTAAAATAGTTGTAAGGTTATTCCTTTTGGGCATTGGGTTGACTAAAAAGTATTACGTCCTTGTGACTCGCTGAAGGCTACCTGGGTAGTGTGATGGGCTATTGGGAATCCATTGAGAGTCTAATAGATATCAATGTGATGGAATTGTTTTCCATAATGTTGTAAAATTGTGTGTCTATGTCCACTTCTAGAAGAAATTCCATGAGTAGTGTAATTTTTTACACAACAATTTACTTGAAAATATGTCATGGAACTATGATCTATCATACATAATCAATAGTAGGATCCAAAATAATACACATCTAGAAAATGAAGCTACTGCCACAGACCTATAGACAAGGTTATGTGTCCTATAGTCACTATTTTAAAACCATGGATATAGGACTATTTTCTGTGGCCTATAGCCATGATTTTGTGGCCTATGGCCATAGTTTTCAGAAAACGTGGCTATAGAACAATTTGTTTGAAGCACTATAGCCACGGTTCTCCAAAACTATGGCTATAGTGTTCCCACACTTCTACGAGAATAAAAATTGCCACCAGATAGTTGGTGGGAAGCCCTACCACCATAATTTTGAGGCTATTCCCATGGATTTTATTAATACATATATATATATATATATATCATATATATATATATCATAATATATATACTAATTGTTGTGTGGTGTAGTGGTGAGTACATTGGATTCCAAAGGGGAGGTGCAGGGATTGAAACTCACCGATGAAAATTTTTATTTGGGCTATTTCCATAGTTTACTAAGGCTATTTCCATGGTTTAATGAGGCTATTACCATGGTTTAATAAGGATATTACCACTATTTTAACAATGGAAAAAGTTACCTCTAGCCATAGTTCAAACTGTGGCTGTAGTTCAACCGCCACGGTGGACAATTTCGAGGCCTATTGCAATGGTTTTCAAAACCATGGCAATAAGAAACTATTGCCACGACTAAAACCCTAAAAATAGGCTGAGACCTACTACCATGACAATAGCATCCAAGGTTGGAAAATATGGTTGTCTTTTCATATTCCCACAGTTTTGGGGCCTATTGCCACTGTTTTGAACTATGGTAGTAGGCCTTTTTTCTAGTTGTGATATTGTACTCAAAAAGGCGATTATAGAAATATGATATATTGGTTATGGTTGGACTTTACAAAATACCTATCATAGTGGTGGCTTAATTGGAAGTTATCCTATGAAGAATAGAAAAAAGGGATGATTTACCAACAAATGATAATCGTGGTCCATACAATCATGATTGAAAGAATCCTCCATGCCACTAAAGGATACTAAAATCACTACAAATTGAAATTTTAATGAATAATACATGTTGGTATGGAATAAATGGAAGTCCAAAAAAATTGGTCAGAAGGCGTTTTTAATAGAAATTTTTTAGTCACACATAATAGAGTTAGAGGCTGAGACATCAATAGGGGTGGGAAACTAAGTGAACCCAGTAGGAGGGGAGAGGTTGGTAAAGAGATAGCATGGAAGGGTATACAATAATGGGCCATTGAAATGGGTGGTTTTGGTAGGGAGGGTGGTTCATTGGGGAGGGTGTTTTTGATAAGGATGGGTAGGGTTTTGAAATATCTTTAACACCATGTAAAAATTGAATTCATCGAATCCATTTGTAGATAAGGAAATAAAGATACAAGTAAGACCTCTGACCTAATCAAACCTTTGAACTTTTAATCATATTTTAAATATCCATATACCGTAATTACATAATAAAAAAATATAGACAATACATTGGTAAAAGGTTCTATGATTAAATTTATATAGTATTTAGGCTAACTAAGTCAAGAATAATATGACCTACCTAATCCCAAATATATTTTTTACATCAAATCATCAAACACCAAATGTTAGTAATATCAGTCAAAAATGTTAAAAATAAATATTTCCCTTATAACTGTCACTATCATCACTATCATCATTAGAATCATCCTTTTACTCATCACTATCCCCATCATCATCCCCATCCTCATCCATGACCTCATCCTCACCCTCATCCTCCACCTCAGCCTCGGCCTCGGTCTCGACCTCGGCTTGACATCATCCTCGTCCTCGGCCTCTTTCTCACCATCGTCATCTTCATAAATGAAATCTTCTCAAACACCACTAGGAATTATTCCTGGTGAAATATATAATGAATGCATCGTTGTTGACGCGCCTTTCCGTCACAGAGTCTAACGAACTAAAAAGGGGAATACCTTAGTCCAAAGTGTTCCATCCTTTAAAGAAACATAAAAAAAGTGAATGGGATGAACAAGGAGAACAGTGTCCATAGGTTGCGCAAGTCCAGTATGGTCGCACAAGTATACTTACGCGCCGCCCAAATGGTCATGCAGGTGACCTGGGCGCCCTCTTTGAAAATCGCCCAGGGTCTTCTCCAGCCTATAAATACCCCATGTGGGCCCCCCATTTAGGGAGGATTTTTTCCAGAATTCAGATACAGAGCTCTGAACGCCCAAGTCTCTTCTTCAATTCTTTCGAACACTTCTAAGGTAATTCTTTACCTAGAATGGAAGGTCTAAACAAGAGGAATAATTTCTAAGTGTTATAATTCACTAACACTTGTGCACCTAATTGTTTTACCCTTAAGGGAAATGGACACACTTGCGCGACTTCTTACCTACTCATTGAAACTTGCACGCCACTCTTCTAGAAGTACCTTGGGATAATTCTAAAGGCTTTTGCCAAGGATCACCCAAGTATTAGCCTACTGGTTAACTATCGCCCAAGTATATAGTTGTCACGCAAGTATACTTGCACGACCAAGACTTGCGCGCCCATGCATCACTTGCGTGACCCCCTAGGACTTGCGCGCCATTCCTGCCCATTTCACCTCTCTTATGCCATTCCACCTCTCCTATTCAAGATTCAGTCTTCAAGACACTCTTCAAAGCCATTTATGGCATGTTTTCTTGATTGACTTCTTTATCTGAAAGGAATTTTGTGGAACATCTCTTAAAACCTAGTGATTTACCCATCTTTATGTCACTAATGTAAGATATTTCATTCATTCAACTTCATCCTTTAAGACGAGAGAATCTAAACTTGGGCCTCCTTTTCAGGAGTAAGTCCCATTCCTCATTAATTTGGGCATCCTCTTTAGGAGTAAGCCCCAGTCATAGTTCTCCTAAACTGGTCCTCCTTTTCAAGAGTAAGTCCCTGTCCTCATTAATTTGGGCATCCTTTTTAGGAGTAAGCCCCAAGCTCCTTAATCTGGGCCTCCTTTTCAGGAGTAAGGCCCAATCATAATTCTCCTAACCTGGGCCTCCTTTTCAGGAGTAAGTCCCAGTCCTCATTAATTTGGACATCCTCCTTAGGAGTAAGCCCCACGTTCCTTAATCTGGGCCTCCTTTTAAGGAGTAATCCCCAGTCATAATTCTCCTAACCTGGGCCTCCTTTTCAGAAGTAAGTCCCAGTCCTCATTAATTTGGGCATCCTCGTTAGGAATAAGCCCCAAGTTCCTTACCCTGGGACTCCTTTTCTGGAGTAAACCCTAGTCATAATTCTCTTAAACTGAGCCTCCTTTTCAGGATTAAGCCCCAGTCTTCTAGTTCCCTTAATTTTGGGAATCTTCCTTAGGAGTAAGCCCCAAGTTCCCAAAAACCATAAATTCCCAAAATATGGGCATCCTCTTTAGGAGTAAGCCCCAAGTCCCCTAATTCTGGGCCTCTTTTTCCGGATTATGCCCCAAATTTCCAAATATGGGCATCCTCTTTAGGAGTAATCCCCATCCATAATTCTCTTAACATGGGATTTCTTTTCAGGAGTAAGCCCCATTCTCAAGTATGGGCATCCTTTTTAGGAGTAAGCCCTAAGTCCCTTATTTTTTCAAGTCCCTTAACCTAGGCATTCTTCTTAGGAGTAAGCCCCAATCTTAATTTCCCTTATCCAGTCTTAATTTACTTTTGATTTGGGCTTCCTTCTCAAGAGTAAAACCCCATCATATGTCCCTTCTTAACTTGTGCATTTTCCTTAGGAGTAAATCCCAAGATTAGAGTATCCAAATCTCCATGTAGCACATATACCTTTATGGACCCTGTTCTTGGATTTCTTCCTTGAATTAAATCTTAATCTTTATATATTTGGGCAGTCATACATACATAAGCCCCATATCATTTCTTATGATTGCATCTTTCATGGCACAAATTGTCAGGTTTTACCAATACCTCTTGTTTCTCACACCGAGCATGACTCACATGAGCGTAGAGTGTAAAAGTAATTATGACATCTTTCTTTGAGACATAAATCATAAACATCATACTCTCTTACTCAAACTACATGTGTTCTGGTTCCTTTTCCAAAAAACAAAGGATACTTAGGTAGCCCATCTGCGGGTATGATCCCAACTCTGAAATAATCCATGTCCTTCTGAATGATAATAAACTTCAAGTTCCCCACTGAGTGGCTTTAAAACCAATATGGTCATCATAATGACCAAGAGACTTTTATGTATTGAAGGATACCATTGAACAAGAATATCTAACAAATACAGATGATTCTCTATTGATGAAGAACCTCGAATACATATAAAATATTCTCTAAATTTCATACATATCAATCATTGATTGTCAGATTTAAAGGAAAGCTCATTTTACACTTGGTAATGTAATAAGGATTCATGAAGATAACTTAAATCTATAAATAGAGTCCTAGATTAGACAATAATTCCCCTCAAAAAAGGTGTGATGAGTCCGACCTCCCATCCTCTCGACCAATGCCAATTTCCAAGCCGAATCAGCTCACAACTAATGAGCGCCTACCTTTGGAAAGCAGGTCCAAATGGATACAGAATCATTGTATCTTTCTAGTTCTATGAAAAAACCCATAAGAAACTGATTGGAATGTTTGAACCTTCAATCAACGAGGTCATCCCCAATTCCAGATGGAAACAAAAAATGGTGAACCCGATGTGAATCCTTAACCAAGTTAAAATGATAGTTTACCTACTTGTTAGGCCCCTATTTAAAACTCAATGAGAGGTCCAATAAAACAATCAATAACATATGTGTTTATACAAAAGATGTAGTGGCTGGACTTATCTTGATTACGCCTATTATATCAAACATGCACTCTTTTCTAAGATCTTCTACTTTTCAGAAATGGATTCTCTCAAGTTTACACCCGTGAATACTTCTATTGTGAATTCCTCCACTGCTAGTCCTACTAGATCATCATCTGATCTAAGGATGACATCACCTACTCAGCGTCTTCAAAGATGGGTATCAAATGCACTGGTTAAAGAGTACCATCAACACGGTACCATTCCAACTCTAGAGGCTGCCTGATGAGCCCTCCAAGTGAACAACTCACCCCGGTCATCTGGACAACGACGACCAATGATTAATAAATAGGTGGTGACAACTACCATCTCCAACCGTTTCGGGTCGTTATCCCCAGAATGCAATCACCAGTCCCTCCCATATTCTGTGGAGGTGAATGAGCAGGCCCCTCAGGGTCTTAATTCAAAGAGACAGGAGTCCTTCTCGAGGGATCCCATCAACAATCTCTTCTAGACTCATGCGGTAGTGTTCCCTCAACATGATGAGGGTATCGTTTCTAGGCATTCGGCTTAGGTTTATCAAACTCGAGTAGGAAAGACGAACTGGAAGAGGCGAAATCCGGTCAACAGTGAGCAGGTTCTCATCTGTTCCATCTCTGGAGAAGTCCACCAACCTAACTTGGTGGGAAGCAACGAGCGGGCACATACACCCATCCGTTTTAATCCCGCTGTCCAGCAGACTCGTCTAGCAGCAGCATGCCAATCCCGCCAGGCAATTCTAGTGGAGTATTATAGACAGGAACATACACCTATTTATAAATCATCAACTAGTTAGTAGGCTCGTCTGACTACATACGATGGATCCCTCTAACCCAATGTATTGACCACTGGTAAACATGCACATACACCTGCTTACACTCATCAATCCTACCAGTAGCCTCATCTGTTAGTGTTGAAGGAAGTTTGTCAACCACATTTGGTGGAGTGAAATCAGCAGGCACATACACCCACTAGTATTGATCAAGCCTACCAATAGTCTCGTTTGGTAGCACCAGGAGAGGTCATTCGGAAAGCTCCGATGACAAACAGAAGGCAGACTCAACTCTCTGCCCCCACACTTGAGTACTGTCAGGATTCATTAGTAGGAAAAGGAGTACAGGAGCATGAACACACACCTACTCTAAGCACGGAATGGACATATATCCAAATTCCAGCAGCTGAAGTCACCAAGCATATTCTATCAATGGTGAAAGAGCAGAAGCAAATCTCTTCTCATATTCTGGATGTCTGCCAGGATATTATAACAGCTTCAACAACATCTCAACGAAAGACACATAAATCTATCCCTAATAGTGGAGTGACACATCAACAGTTCACTTCGGAATAGACACACACATATGTTCCAGTCCAAGAGGGTTGTGGGGGAATACTCCCCCATATCATACAGACAACCAATTCAGGAACATAAACCTGATTTGATTAGAGATAATCAGCCTAACCTGATCATTTCTCTTGAGCAGGCAAACACGCCTGCCAAATTGAGTAAGAAGGCGTCTAAGAAGAAGACCCGCCCAGCACAGTCAATAAATCAAGGGCGAATCTATAACAAGGCCTTACTCGATGCTGGAGTTCTTGATGCACTCAGAAAACTATCTGTTGCAACTCAAGATTCTTCTCTCTTAGTTCCCAATAGTGGGAACATTAATCTTGATGGTCTGCATCAGATACTTCCTCATGAAGGCTTTCTTCATGACAATTCGGATGATCTCGAAGTTTCATCTTCTGATGAGATCCACAGGAACCCTTTGTGTAGTCAGAAGACCAAGGGGAAAAATGTTTCATCTTTTGCTGTAACCCACCATAGTGGTCCTCTCCATGATGATGAATTTTGCTGCGAAAGTCATCTCTGCAGTAGTGATTCACATTTCTTGTAAAGTTCTCCAACAGACAATGTAGTTATGAGAAATCCCTCTTATCTTGAGGTACTTGAAAATGTGAAGCCAGTCATGTCTAATGCTTTACCATTAGTAGGTTAAATACTTTCTCAACCAAAAGATAGCCCAGGGTGTAGGTCATTCTCCGAACCACCACTAAGTCATGCATCTTCTAATTTGATTAGTGATTTCTCTACCAATCTTGTTGAATCCGATGAAGCAAAACGGTAGAACCAAATCTGGTCTAATTAGGTAGAAGAATCTTCATTGAATGATAAAGAGGAAGTACTAAATATGAGAAAACAACTGGAAAAAGGTGAAGTGATAGTTATGTTTTTCCCTTTGGCTGATTCTCAGTATGACATTCCAGGGATGTTGACGGAAGATGGAATTCATGATATTCGTCTCAACATATGGAAAACTCTTTGTCAGTTGAAAAAGAAAATATTATCTTATGATGAATATGAAAATCATGTCAAGATAATAGAAGGGTTACAATGCCAAATTGACTTGGAATCTCTCTCAGTCTCTCGATATCCGAAGGATGAAAAGCAGCAGAGAGCCCTTTAGCGTTGATGCCTTAGTGCACTAAGAAGATTGCGTCAGTTAATTTCCAATGCCCCATCTGGTATTCATATTAGAGTATGGGGTGTTCATGGAGCACTACATTTCACTATACTCACCAGTCATCAAATCCCGCCGAAAATGGTCTCATACAATGTTATTGCCCATGGCCGGCCAAAGTCAATGGGCTTTGTTTGTAATCAAAAGCATGCCCAAGAACAGGCTTCAGCTAGTTCCTCTAAAAATAAAGCATACAGAGAAAACGTTTTTGAATTACTCCTGCATCAAGAAAACACGAATATTGAATAGACCTCTCGTATGGAGCAAGCACATCGTCAAGTGACAGAAGTGTCAGAAATCATCCAACGGTCTTTTGAGCCAGGTGATAAAAGTGGATGCAGGTTGATGCATCCAGCTAATTTTAGGACTAAGGTCCACAAGATCAGGAGAGCTTTCAAGAAGGTATCAGATATAGCATCTCAAGAGCCACCCCAGCTTTCCAGACTAGGGACTCTTTTAACCCAACCCTCAGAATCAAAAAATAGGATTCGAGGAGTTGAGCAGGAACAATAATAACAGCCCCAGTCCACTAGACTGGGGACTTTTTCAACTCATCAATACCTCCCTCAGATAAAGTCGGTCTTCTCTCGATTAGGGAAAAAGCATCAAGAGGAACGAAGAGCCAAATTATCAGGAGATTCCCTCCAAATTACGATTCATCAAGAAGTTCCTGAGGGATTGAATCAACAAAAGGCATTGTTTCATCAAGGACATGGAAGAAGACAATATTGCAGAAATGCCGATAGAAAGGATGCGATGCGTTATGCATCAATTAATGTCATCAAGGCCCTTATTGCTGATCCTCCAGAACATGAGGCTCAACCAGGGGACTCTTATGAAGAGGTTCTTTCTTAATAAGTTGTACGCACAGACACAAATGAAGAAGGTGTGCGTACACAAAATCAAAGGTTTACCCAGAATTTGGGTGTTCCTTCAAATAACCCACTTCACCCTCTCCGAAAGAGATCCAAAAAAGGGAGGGGAAAGAATAAGGTTACATATACTTCCTCTAGAGAAGGACAATCGCTCTCACTAGGGAAAAGATTTGCGCAACAAGAGGAAGAAATGAAGGAATTGAGGAGGTTGAATGCAGAACTAATTCAGGGTAGTCTTCCTCCTAAGAATGCTGGAGTCAGTCAGTTAAGGGAATTTGTTGCAGCTGCTGAGATGGATCAAGAATATCCTCCTCTATCAATACACCCTTATAGGTCTAATCCTATGGGTCAAGTGCAACAATAATGAGTGATGATACCATCAGTTGTAGTACCAACCACCATACATGTCCAAGATCCAATCATTTCACCTTCCCAAGTACAAGTTCAACCGAATTTTTCTCAAAATTTAATAACTACCATTGAGTCATTAACAGCTCAGTTAGAGACTATGGAAGGAAAGCGTGCGCAGGTTCAACCAGAAAAGAGATCTTACCCTGAATGGGTAGATTCAATCCCTCTCCCATCAAGTTTTGGGATCCCGATATTCCCTATTTTCAATGGATCAGGCGATCCTGAATAGCATTTTATGCATTACGTGTCTTGTTGCGATCCTATGATGGGAACTCAGGAACAAAAAGAAGCAGTGAAACTCAGATGCTTCATGTGAACTTTACAAGGACCAAATTTGGTTTGGTACACAAGATTGAAATCCCGGTCAATTACCGGATGGGAGGATCTTTGTCAACAATTCCTTCTTCAGTTCAGCTCAACTTTGCCAAAGACAACAGTTTTTTATCTTACAATATGTAACCAAAGGGAGAATGAAAGGGTCTCAGATTTCATTGCTCGCTGGAAGGGATTAACATATTCCCTAAGTTTAGCACTCCCTCAAGAAGAACTGTTGCCAGTCTATGTGGAAAATTTGCGTGACGAATTACACACACCGTTGATCCCTGTGAAATACACATGAGGGTTTCAAGACCTTACTTAGATCACTCAACAGATCGAAGATTCTCTTACGAAGACTAAGGATAAAACTCGTGTAATTCCATCATCTCCAAGAAGGAGAATGGGTAGAGGAGAGACTGCTACAGTTATGCTTAAACAAGCGCCTGTACCTGCTTCTACTTCAAACCTTCATCTTCTCGAAGGGCCCCACCTTCTGAGCGCCAACAATAGAGGCTGTTTTGTTAAGATGATCAAATAGATCAAAGAAAACAATTTGAGGATTTGAAAAGAAAAGTATACTCTTTCCGAAATGAACACGTTCCTGGTTACTTCATTTCATCTCTGGAAAATAATTTGGTTCAATTGATAAGGCCCAAGAGGCCAAACAAGGAAGGAGATGAAGACCATCCCAATTATTTCCCATTTCATCAAATGTTGGGGCATCCCATCCAGGAGTGTTTTGTCTTCAAAGACCTCCTGAAAAAGATGGTCGACTCGGGACATGTCAAACTGAAAGGTTCTTCAGCTCAGGTAGCATGTGTTACCGCTACAGTTCCAGAGGAAGAAGGAGAATGACAAGAATTCAAATGAAAAAATGCCCAGAAATATGATGATTGGATGGTCATGAAAATGATCAACCGAACTCATGCCATTTTGCAAACGCAATTTAAGAAATCAATTGTGTCTTCTGCTATGTATGCCACAACAAAATCCTCTTCAGAGGGAAAATCCTCAAAAGGGAGGCATAGTTCAAAGAAAGAAAATAAATCAAAGGAAGATGAAATTGTGTCAAAGCCTAAGTTGTCTTTAACTATGGAAGATTTCATTCCATCTACTTCGAAGCCACGGGCACCGCCCCACCAAATTGCACAGCCTAAACAGGCAAATCAGGCAGAGTCTTCATCAGACGAAGAGTTGATCTTTGGTTCTGTTAATATGATTAAATTAACAGATTTGTATGCCAGTCATAGTTTTGATTTTGATGAGGCTTAGTTCCCTGTATCAAATAGAGGAATCAGAGGAAGTTCCAGAGGCTCAGGATACAGGGGAAGACGTGGATCTTTCAGAGTCCACTATTCCAATTCTACTCCATCTAGAACTGTGTATGTGGCAGAAACTCGTGGAAGAGCCC
Organism: Viscum album; assembly: GCA_963277665.1. Lineage (NCBI taxonomy): Eukaryota > Viridiplantae > Streptophyta > Magnoliopsida > Santalales > Viscaceae > Viscum > Viscum album. The sequence continues at coordinate 2,055,004,313 of OY728123.1, read as the reverse complement.
TTCAACGAGCTCAACAAGAACAAGCAAGTTCTTCCACACAAGGTAGACTCAGTCCTGGCACAAATATTCTAGAAGATCAGTTGAAGGTTCCATCTTCTTCCTCTCAGCAAGTAAATAGACCAAATCGGTATAATCTTCCAAACCTAGGAGTATTACCAATTCTTATCCTGGTACAAGATGCATCAACTTCCAAAGCATCAACTTCCAAGGCACCTGCTAAACCACATTTTCCTATTGGGAAACACAGACCTTTGGATCAAATGTATGATGTATTGAAACACCTGGATGAAGTACCGACAAAGTTTTCAATTTTGGATGCCTCGAATTTATCAAAGGATCTTTGGGAAGCACTCATTGAGGATTTGTCAAGTCCTCAAGAGTTTGAAACTGAAATTTATGCAGCTGAAGCCTACCATGTTGAAAATAATCTTGTAGAATGCCATGCAGTGATATCTTTCACAGATGAAGATGAATATGATGTCGTGCATAGACACATTAGACCTTTGTATTTATCTAGCAAGGTCAATGGTGTGTACATCTAAAGGGCTTTCATTGATAATGGTTTAGGAGTCAACCTCATCCCCATTCCTACACTTCGTCAATTGAGCCTCAAGGAATCTAATTTATCTCCTTCTACTATGATGTTACAAGGATATGATAAAAATGAACAAGAACCACTGGGCGAGATTACACTCAGAACTCAGTTCGGAGATCTTGTATCCAATTCAGATTTCATGGTTGTTGATCAATACTCAGCCTTCAAAATCTTGCTTGGAAGACCCTAGCTATATCAACATGTGAAAATCCCTTCATTATACCATAAATGTCTCAAATATTGTTTCGATGGTCATGTTGGGACATTTTATGGTGATAAGGCCTCGTTCAAGACATGTGAATCTCAATACATTGAGGCGGAATTCTATCACATGAAGGGAAAAAAGAAATCCACAACAAGGGAGATTACCAAAGTTCATGCACCATATGGTTTGGAGAAGATTCCAGTAAATCCATTTGCACATGTGAGTACAGATTATGTGTTTCCTATCAATCAAATTGACAATATAGACCCAAATCAAAATAATCTTATGGAAAGATCCATAATGTCAATTACGGCAATCGAGCCAGACAACATGGGAGAAATTAGTGAGCCACCAAGCAGTGATGAAAGCCCAAATGTAGATGTCTTTATTTAATTTTCTGGAATCTAGAAAGTGTATAATTCTCCAGATAGGCCAGAAGAAGTGATATCAACGTCATAGGTGAACAATGATGTCTATTCTCAATCCATTATCTCCTCTTTATTATCCATGGAATTCCCTACATCATCAATTGGTTCAGAAATGTAAACTTCTTCTTCAAGATGTTCAAATTTTAACATCTCTTCTGATCATGGAAATTCTGCTTTATCATCTACTATGAAAGTAGAAACAGAGGAAATAAAACATGTTGAAGCAGAAGAGGAAGATCTCAGGGATGATCCTCCAGCATTTGAAGAGGGTATCTCTACTACCGTGGATGAACTCAGAGAAATAAATCTGGGTACAAAAGAAGATCCACACCTCACTTTAATTAGTGCAGCTGTGACTCTTGAAGAGCAAGATATGTATATTTACTTTCTAAAGAAAAATCGGGATATATTTTCTTGGAACTATACAGAGATGCCAGGTCTTGATCTTAATGTTTGCACTCATCATTTGGGTTTTCCAGAAGAACATCGAGGATTCAAACAAGCTGCTAGAAGAACACACCCAACCTATGCTTCCAAAATTGTGGCTGAAGTGGATAATCTCATCAAAGCAAACTTCATTAGAGAAGTTCAGTATCCTAAGTGGTTGGCTAATATTGTCCCTATAAAAAAAATAATGGACAAATTAGAGTTTGCATTGATTTCAGAGATCTTAATCGGCATTGTCCTAAGGATGATTTTCCAGTTCTGATCACATAACTATTAATTGATGCAACAACAAGCTATGAAGCACTTTCCTTCATGGATGGATATTCCAGGTATAATCAAATCTGAATGGCTCCAGAAGATGAAGAATCTATAGCCTTCAAAGCCCCTTAGGGTGTGTTCTTCTACTGGGTAATGCCCTTCGGCCTAAATAATGTAGGCACAACATATCAGCATGCCATGCATCGTATCTTCAAAACTTTTTCAGGGAATTTTGTTGAATGCTATGTAGACGATTTGGTGGTCAAATACAAACAATGTTTGTAACGCCTCGAACCCAGTTACCCAGAGTCGGTGCGTTATTACGTAACATTGGCATGATCACAAAAGATCAAGTCTCAAAAGACCAATTATTTTATTAGCCTTGGAAACACTAGATACATTCATAAATGTTACATTACATCATAAAGTGAAAAATCACAATAAAATAGTCTCCATAGTCCATACTTCTATCCCCTTCAGACTATCCCTGTAGGTCAGTCATAAAATATTTCTTCACATCCTGGGAAAAATAAAACACTGAAAGGGGTGAGATCAGATGCTCAGTAAGGATAACAATGTAGAGGAAGATTTCATAAATAAACATAAACATTTAAGGCAATGTATGACAAAAACAAAATCCTTTTAAACTTGAACTTCAACATAATATGGAAAAAGTGAAATGAGATAATTCCATTTACTTATTCACATTGATATTCTACTGGTCGAATAATCACATGTAATATCAATAACCACTTTCATAATGATGGAATTCATAATGTCAGACTATCATAACCACGTAGCCACGGCCTCATGCCAAGACTACAAATAAGATTTTGTCAAGGCCTCATGCCAAGACACTAGTTTGTCTCATGAGACATGACGATGCATCGAGGAGCTATAGCGGGCTCCACCCATCACTTATTAAGTCCAATGCATTCCTCATATGAATAGGTTTAAACATGTCATAAACCATAACATAATTGTATCACATAAAACATGCATAAATAAAACATAACATTTCCACATTTCAATCACAAGATATCAATACAGCACATTGATATAATAAAAACATTATCAAAACCATTTTCAATACCAAAATAAAAGAAAACTAAAACTTGGTATTTATTTTTCATTTAAAAAAAAGGTATGGCTTGTAGAGGAAGTCGAAACTCAAATAATGGTCACGGCGGAAGAGAAGTCATTGTCTCCGCATACGTATGACAAGAAAACAATTATTTTTTGTCGTTTAGTAAAATTATTCGTATAAAAATATTCTTTTTGAATAAACATAAAAGTCAAAGGGGATTATACACCTTATAAAAGAAATTTGTGTATAAAACAAAATATGCCTCAATGAATGGAGATTAAGACGCAGTCCCTTACAAAGATCATTTTCAAATAAAATAGATTCACTATATGTACACATAAAGAAAGTATAAATACCAGATAGGAAATAATAAAATCATGACATAATTTGAAAATAGGAGATTATCCCAAAGAATAGAAATTGGGTTAAGAAGTTCCCTTACCTCATGTCCGACTTGACTCGATCGTTCTTTAACCTCCTGAATAATAAACTAGAGTTAATTTATACTTTCTTAAGAACCTTTTTCATGTGAATTATTCCTTTTATATCACTTATTACCATGTTATGAACATTATGTAATTATGTATTTTAATAAAGGTCATTTTGTTGATCTTTGGTACTTGAGTCAAAAATAAACTTCTTATAATTACAAGTTGTTCATGTGGTAAAATATACATTATATCCATAATTATATTCATGATGTAGATATCATATATATCATATATATCCAGTATATATATGAATTTATAATATTACATAACATTTAGAGGTAAGAAATGAAATGCACCGTTCATGGAGACGGTAAGCCGTACGTACGCATGAACGCTACTTTCAATTCTATTTCGTATTTAATGGAATGAAATTATAATTATATAAAGGTATAATATAATTACAGTATAATATAATTTATAATACCATTTACTCCATCCTTTATACATCCCACATATGGCATTAACGATTCAAATCACTTTGAGGGGGCGGTAGTCCGCACTTCCTAAAATTAAATTACCGCGTTTACCCATAATGGAAATCATAAAGGTATTTCATAAATGAAAAAAAAGAAGTATAAGGAAAACATAAACATAATATATATCATATATAGAAATAGTTTCATCATAATGGCCACCATGAGAGGTGTTAAAAAAAAGATTGAACAATCATCGTTTCGTGAGGCAGTAATTCGCCACCAACAAAAACAGTATGTTCTTTAACCATTAGACGAAGGTTTGTGTAAGTGTAGCTCGAATACTTATCATAAAAACATCCTAGTATATTGAAGATACTGGTGCTGTTACAAAATAAAGGAATAAAAAGAGTTTAGGGGGTTGGAGAAGCAAAATAAAACAAAAGAACATAAAAGAAGACATTACCTTAAAATCAGGTAACTCTTTTTGATTTGAGCCAAAGGATTCCTTGGGAAGACTTCTGCCCAAATTGAGGCTTCTAGGAGTAAGAGAGGGAAGTTGGGAGAGTATTTGGACAGAGTTTGGCTGAGCCAAATGGCTTGGAAGGAGTGAATAAGGTGGTAGTGGTGGGGGCCATTTATAAGAGGATAAGAGGGGCACTCTTGGAAAGTCATGAAATGTTACATTATTATGAAATGCTTTTCGGATTTTAAAGGTCCCACAATGATATATTTCGAGTATAAGGTGATAAGGGTTATAAATATACTCATCTAATAGGTTTTTGACAAGTGTAGGTCTTAGAGTTTACATTATCATTTCATTTTATTTAAATCGTTAATTAATGAGGTAATCACTGCATCATCATTGTGTCATAAAAAATTTAATTTATTTAATGTCCAAAAATTATAAAAAAAATTACCATGATGTAGTAAATAGTATTATCTTTACAATTAAAATTTATAGTAAAAAACTTAACTTATATAACCCTATGTAATAATTTTTTTAGTAAAACAACACATGTTTGTGACAATTTTATTTTTACTTTAAATAAAACGTTATTAATGTCATTTTCTTACCCAAGTGGCTCCATGGGGTCCCCAAGTTGACCCATGGATTTTTGTGGTCGTCGACGACTCATCCAATAAGGGTAGGACAAGTGTAAGGGTATTTTCATATTTTTATAATATCATTTTTACCTTAACTTTCACTAATTACCTTTAATCGCGATTAATTAAACTTAAAAGTTACTATTCACCAAAATATTATTTTAATCCCATTGAACCAAATTTTAATTCCTAATGACAACCATGTCTGTCAGATTTTTGAAAATCAAATCACAGAAGTGGTAATGATTCATTTAAACTAGAAATCAGCTTTTTAACTACCACTTAGTGGTTTCACTACTCATCAAAAATTGATGTTTTTCAGAACAATGCCAAAATTTCACCCTAAGATATAACTGATATTCTGAATTCAAAAATGATGTCTATTTTAAAAAATTCCAAACATATAAGTTGAATTAATTAATTTTATAATTAATTCACACTGTCACAACAAATAGCGCGTTTTTAAGAAACAATATAGATCAAAAGATTGACAATTGTTTATGTACAATTTCAAAGTGAAATTAATTCTAATGAACACCATTGGATAAAATGGTAAAAATATATTCTAATTATACTTTAAAACCACTCAATATTATAATTTATCACTATAAATTATTTTGATTAAAAAAATTGTTTTTCAGTATTTTTCACTATTCATAAAAAATTGTAAGTTCTCAGAAAAATACCAAAAAATCAACTTAGGATAATTTTGATATTCCAAATCCAAAAATGAAGTCCATTTTGAAATATAAAATATATATAATTTCAAAAAGTGGGTATTACTATTCATAACGGCTACTTTGATTGGTTGTGGTGTGTGTTAGAACTTGAAGTTGCGTACAACACATGCTATTGTATTATTCAAAGAGAAGTGTATCGTGGAAGCTTGGGGTGTTACATTCTACCCTCCTTCAAATAATTTCATCCTCAAAATTTCATATAATATCACTATATAAAAAGACTCAGGTGATTCTTCATCATAGGTTCCTCGGGTTCCCACATTGCCTCCTCCATCTTATGGTTTCTCCATAGAACTTTTACCAGACGAGTCGTCCGGTTTCTCAGCACTTGTTATCTTGTATCAAGAATCCTGACAGGCTCTTCGCAATAAGACAGATTAGGTTCTAGTTATAATTCTTCATAGGTGAGTACATGCGTTGGGTCAGGCATGTATTTTCTCAACAGTGATATGTGGAATACATCATGAACTTTGAAAAGACTTGGCGGCATTTCCAAATGGTAAGCTACAACCCCAATTCATTCTAGAATTTCAAAGGGTCCGATGTACCTGGGACTCAATTTACCCTTCTTACTAAAACGTATAACTCCCTTCCATGGAGATACCTTCAAGAAAACATGATCTCCTACATGAAATTCCAAATCCTTCCTTCGGTTGTCGACATAGCTCTTCTGCCTACTTTGAGCTGCTTTGATGTGGTTTTGGATTACTTTCACCATTTCAATCGTTTCCTCCACCAGTTCTGGGCCTACAAGTTTTCTTTCACCAACATCATCCCAACAGGTTAGTGTGCGACATCTCTTTCTATATAACTCTTCATATGGTGCCATCCGAATACTTTAATGGAAGCTATTGTTATAGGAAAATTCTACCAGAGGTAAATATTGATCCCACATACCCTAAAAGTCAAGTGAGCATGATCTCAACATGTCTTCTAAGGTTTGAATAGTTCGTTCTAATTGTCCATCTGTTTGAGGGTGGTAAGCAGTTCTCAAACTAAGTTCATTATCCAAGGCCTTCCAAAGAAATTTCCATAATCTTGATGTAAAATGAGGATCATGATCCGAGACAATTGACAGTGGTACCCCATGAAGTCTCACAACTTCATTAATATATAGTCTTGCTAGACGTTCAAGTGGTAGATATTCTCTTATAGCAAGAAAATGTGCTGACTTTGTGAGACAATAAACAATGACCCATATTGCGTCATTCGTTCTAGGAGTCTTTGGGAGTCCCATGACAAATTCCATCGTAATATTATCCCATTTCCACTCAGGTATGGGAAGTGGTTTCAATACTCTACCAGGCAGTTGCCTTCCAGCTTTCACTTGTTGAAAAACCATACACCTTGACACAAAATCAGAAATCTCGCTCTTCATGTTGTCCCACAAAAAATGTCCCTTTAAATATCTATACATTTTGGTGCTCCCAAGGTTTATAGAGAAATTGGAACTATGAGAATCATCCAACAATTCCCTCTTTAAATCAGGTATATTGGGAACACAAAGTCTCCTCCCAAATTTCAAAATTCCATCTTCATACACAAAGTCACTCAATCACCCATCATTCACAGCTTTAATCTTCTTTTTTAACTCTTCATCATCTTCATGAGAACACTTTATCATTTTTAGTAAAGATGGTTTTGCAACCATTTGAAAAAGTTTTGATGTTTCACCCTCCATGGTGATTCCCATATCCATCTTTACTAGATCCATGAAAATAGAATCCCTTTCCACTCTCATCATATTCAAAACTCCATGATCTTTTCTACTCAAAGCATCTGCAACCTTATTTGCCTTCCCCAGGTGGTAGTGTATCGTGCAATCATAATCTTTGAGTAGTTCAAGCCATCGCCTTCGCCTCATGTTGAGTTCTTTTTGTGAGAAAATATATTTCAAACTCTTGTGATCTGTATATATCTCAAATTTTTCACCATAGAGATAATGTCTACATATCTTCAAGGGAAAGATTACAATAGATAACTCAAGATCATGAGTAGGATAGTTCTGCTCATGAATTTTTAGCTATCGTGATGCATAGGAAATAACCCTATCATTCTGCATAAGGACACAACCAAGTCCTTTCATGGATGAATCACAATAAATAACGAACCCATCATTCCCCGATGGTAGAGTCAATATATGAGAATTGACTAATATTATTTTCAGTTCTTCAAAACATTCTTCACACTCTTTTTTCCAGAAAAATTTAACCCCTTTACGTGTGAGATTCGTTAAAGGGTTAGCCAATCGGGCAAAATTCAGGACAAAACGTCGATAATAACCTGCCAAACCAATAAAACTGCATACCTCAGTTATAATCCTTGTTGATGGCCATTATTGGATTGCCTTGGTCTTAGAATTATCGACGGAAATTCCATACTTAGAGACAATATGGCCAAGAAAAGAAATCTCCTGAATCCAGAATTCACACTTGCTAAACTTCCCATATAATTCAAGCCTTCTAAGAGTCTTCAAGATAATGCGCAATTTATTTTCATGATCTTCATAGATTTTGGAGTATACCAAGATATAATCAATAAATACCACCACAAAATCATCAAGATATTCCTTGAAAACTCTATTCATTAGATCCATGAATACAGAGGGTGCATTAGTCAATCCAAAAGGCATTACTGTAAACACGTAATGCCCGTACCTTTTTCGAAATGATGTCTTCATAATGTCTTCCATCTTCACACACAACTGATGGTATCCAGATCGAAGGTCAATCTTTGCAAAGTATTGAGCTCCATGCAGTTGGTCAAATAAATCATCAATGCGAGGTAGGGGATACTTGTTCTTTATTGTTATAGCATTGATCTCCCTGTAGTCAATTAACAACCTCATATATCTATCTTTTTTCTTAACAAAAAGGAAAGGGGCTCCCCATGGAGAAACACTAGGGAAAATAAATCCATTATTACTCAATTCCTCTAGTTTTTTCTTTAGTTCAATTAATTCCGTGTTGTTCATTCTATAAGGGGTCTTCGATATAGGCCTAGCTCTAGGAATTAAATCAATGGAAAACTCAACTTCTCATTCTGGAGGATGTCCAGGTGAATAATCCAGAAACACATCTACATATTCTTTCACAATAGGTAAATACTCTATTTGAACATTCCTTTCCTTGCCCTCAGTCATTTCATTCTCTTCCTCTCCAATAATTGAATTTAGTTGAGCTACTAGGGGTGGATCTAAATAAGAATTAGGTGGTGATGATTCTGCTCTAAAGATAAGGTGTTCCTTATCATCATCATCGAAAATCATAAAATCCTTTTTCTTACAATAAATCTTTGAATCATAGTCCGAAACCCAATCCATACCAAGGATTATATCAAACTCAATCATAGGAATGACAATGAGATCAGCGGATAAATAACATTTATGTGCTCTAATAGGGACTGATTCACAAAACTTTGTTGCAATGATACTTCCTTTAGGAGTTTTGACTGATAATTCTCTTGTAAAATCAAATTGGAAATATCTATTTTTCTTAGCAAACTGGGAAGATATGAAACAATGCGATGATCCAAAATCAAATAATGCATTTGCTAAACTTGAGGAAACCATTAAATTACCTGCCACCATGTCTTTCGGAGCTTCAACCTCAGCAGTAGTGATAGCATAAGCTTGACCTTGATCCCTTGGCCTCTTCTGAGGTAAGTTCCCCTGACGCTTAGGAAATTCATTTGCATAATGTCACATATCTCTACAATTATAGCATTCCACATTGACAACAAATTTCTTTTCCTTAAAATCATGATCTTGGTGGCATTTTTCACCACACTTGCAACAGACTCCCATTCCCTTCAAGCAAGTATCGGGGTGTTTCTTCCCACATTTACTGCATGACTGATATTCAAATTTTCCCTTCTTCCCCTAATTTACATTTCTAGATTGATCAGATGATCTCTTCTTCTCTTGCTTTGCTTTAAAGTCATAAGACTTAGAGAATTCCTTTTCCGTCTTGATAGCACACGAGACAATATCTTCGTACGAAGAGAAGGTTTGTGAGACTAATGCTCGATGGAGAAACGGTTTTAACTCATCAAAGAAATGATCGATCTTACTTCTTAGGTTACTTATATAATCTGGAGCATGCCTTGCTAACCTTGTAAAGTTAGCCTCATACTTTGCGACATTCTCATCCTCCTTCTTCCTCAGACTCAGAAATTTCCTTTCCATATCTGCTCTATGGTAAGAAGGGAAGTATTTTTCTAAGAAGATATCTTTGAACTCCCTCCATTCCATATTAGATACTTCTTCATCTTCTTTCATGTTTTTAATTAGCGACCACCATTGATCGGCATCTCCAGTGAGTTGGTAAACTGCCATGACAACCTTCTCCCTTTCTCTACTACCCAAGGCATGGAATATTTTCTCTAAGGATTTTATCCCTTGCTCAGCTACTAATGGATTTGTATCCCCATTAATTGTTGGCGATTTTTGCCTCATGAAACGGTCTAACATTGATCTTCGATGTTGCGGATCAGGGTGCTCCATACGAGTAAGGTTATTATTCATAACTTGAGTGAGTTGTCCCAGTATGGTGATAAGTTGATCAGCACCAGTTGTATCTCCAGCTCCACAATAATTATCTTGAGCAGGATGGAAATCCCTACATGGAGTGCGTGAATTTATATGGTTTCCATTCCTCCCAATAGGCACCATTTCTAAAAAATGGCATAAAGTAGATTAGTTTATGAATCAAAATACATAATTCCATACTTGTAAAACACTTAACATAAATTGAACTATTTATGGATATAATCCATAATCATAACAAGAAATTTTTTCTTTGAGGAAGTATATACTCATAAACCCTTCATAATGGTTTGTAAATAAAATGAGAATTATCCTAATCATATCCCCCGAGAGTGTCGTAACCAAGAGTGAAGCATGACCCGTTGTCGTGCACTAGTTCCCGTTCGAGTCTAGCTCAAAGCGGTGGTTTTGGTATTTACCCCTAGGTGCATCTGTGCCAGAGCCGCCCCTACCTTCTCGTATCTAAACATGGATGTATTTCTCAGAAAACTCACAAAATCTATATAATACCAAAATTCTAGGAAGTTATTATATAATAATCCTCAAAGTCTATCTTTGGGATATGTGCTCTAATCAAAGTTTATCTAAATCTAGATTCCAAGGTTAGTACTAAACTGCCTTTGATACCAACTATAACGCCATGACCCTAGTTTCCCAGATTCGGTGAGTTATTACGTAACATTGGCATGATCACAAAAGATCAAGTCTCAAAAGACCGATTAGTTTAGTAGTCTTGGAAACACTAGATACATTCATAAATGTTACATTACATCATAAAGTGAAAAATCACAATAACATAGTCTCCATAGTCCACACTTCTATCCCCTTCAGACTATCCCTTTAGTTTAGTCATAAAATATTTCTTCACATCCTGGGAAAAATAAAAAATTGAAATGGGTGAGCTCAGATGCTCAGTAAGGATAACAATGTAGCAGAAGCTTTCATAAATAAACATAAACATTTAAGGCAATGTATGACTAAAACAAAAGCCTTTTAAACTTGAACTTCAACATAATATGGAAAAAGTAAAATGAGATAATGCCATTTACTTATTCACATGGATATTTTACTGGTCGAATAATCATATGCAATATCAATAACCACTTTCATAATGATGGAATGCATAATGCCATACTATCATAACCATGCAGCCAAGGCCTCATGCCAAGACTACAAATAAGATTTTGTCAAGACCTCGTGCCAAGACACTAGTTTGTCTCATGAGACCTACCGATGCATCAAGGAGCTATAGCTGGCTCCACCCGTCACTTATTAATTCCAATGCATTCCTCATATGAACAGGTTTAAACATGTCATAAACCATAACATAATCATATCACATATAACATGCATAAAGTAAACATAACATTTCCACATTTCAATCACAAGATATCAATACAACACATTGACATAATAAAAACATTTTCAATACCATTTTCAATACCAAAATAAAAGAAAACTAAAACTTGGTATTTATTTTTCATTTAAAAAAAGGTATGGATTGTAGAGGAAGCCGAAACTCAAATAATGGTCGCGGTGACAGAGAAGTCATTGTCGCCGCATACGTATGACAATAGAAACATTCCTTTTTTTCGTTTAGTAAAACGCTTCGTATAAAAATATTCCTTTTTAATAAACGTAAAAGTCAAAGGGGTTTATACACCGTATAAAAGAAATTTGTGTATAAAACAAAATTTGCCTCAATGAATGGAGATTGAGACGAAGTCCCTTACAAATATCATTTTTAAATAAAATAGATTCACTATATGTACACATAAATAATTTATAAATACTAGATAGGACATAATAAAATCATGACATAATTTTAAAATAGGAGATTAACCCATAGAATAGAAATTGTGTTAAGAAGTTCTCTTACCTCATGTCCGACATGACTCGATCGTTCTTTAACCTCCTGAATAATAAACTAGAGTTAATTTATACTTTCTTAAGAACCTTTTTCATGTTCATTATTACTTTTATATCACTTATTACCATGTTATGAACATTATGTAATTATTTAAGTTAATAATGGTCATTTTGTCGATCTTTGGTACTTGAGTCAAAAATAAAATTCTTATAATTACAAGTTGTTCATGTGGTATAATATACATTATATCCAGAATTATATTCATGATGTAGATATCATATATATCATATATATCTATTATATATATTCATTTATAATATTACATAGCATTTAGAGGTAAGAAATGAAATGCACCGTTCATGGAGACGGTAAGTCGTACGTACGCATGAACGCTACTTTCAATTCTATTTTGTATTTAATGGAATGAAATTATAATTATATAAAGGTATACTATAATTCCAGTATAATATAATGTATTATACCATTTACTCCATCCTTTATACATCCCACATATGGCATTAACGATTCAAATCACTTTGAGGGGGCGGTAGTCCGCACTTCCTAAAATGAAATTATCGTGTTTACACATAATGGAAATCATAAAGGTATTGCATAAATGAAAAATAAAGAAGTATAAGAACAACATAAACATAATATATATCATATATATAAATAGTTTCATCATAATTTCCACCATGAGAGGTGTTAAAATAAGATTGAACAATCATCGTTTTGTGAGGCATTAATTCACCACCCACAGAAACAGTATGTTCTATAACCATTAGACGAAGGTGTGTGTAAGTGTAGCTCGAATCCTTATCATAACAACATCCTGGTATATTTAAGTTACTGGTTTTGTTACAAAATAAAGGAATAAAAAGAGTTTAGGGGGTTGGAGAAGAAAAATATAACAAAAGAACATAAAAGAAGACATTACCTTAAAACCGGGTACCTCTTTTTGATTTGAACCAAAGGCTTCATTGGGAAGAATTCTTCCCAAAGTGAGGCTTATAGGAGTAAGAGAGGGAAGTTGGGAGAGTATTTGGGCAGAGGATGTCCTAGTCAAATGGCTTTTATGGTGTGAATAAGGTGGTAGTGGTGGGGCCCTTTTATAAGAGGAGAGGAGGGGCACTCTTGGAAAGTCATGAAATGATACATTATTATGAAATGATTTTCGGATTTTAAAGGTCCCACAATGATATATATCGATTATAAAGTGATAATGGTTCGAAATATATTCATCTAATAGGTTTTTGACAAGTCTATGTTTTAGATTTTACATTATCTTTTAATTTTATTAAAATCGTTAATTAATGAGGTAATCGCTGCATCATCATTGTGTCATAAAAAATTTAATTTATTCAATGTCCAAAAATTATAAAAAAATTACCATGATGTAGGAATTAGTTTTATCTTTCCAATTAATATTTATAGTAAAAATGTTAACTTATATAACCCTATATAATAATTGTTTTAGTAAACCAACACATGTTTTTGACAATTTTATTTTTACTTTAAATAAAAAGTTATTAATGTCATTTTTTACCCAAGTGGCTCCAGGGGGTCCCCAAGTTGACCATGGATTTTATTGGTAGGCTATGACTCATCAAATAAGGTTAGGACAAGTTTAAGTGTATTTTCATATTTTTATAATATCATTTTTACCTTAAATTTCACTAATTACCTTTAATCGTGATTAATTAAACTTAAAAGTTACTATTCACCAAAAAATTATTTTAACCCCATTGAACCACATTTTACTTCCTAATTAAAAACATGTATGTCGGATTTTTGAAAATCAAATCACAGAAGTGGTAATGTTTCATTTATACGAAAAAGCAGTTTTTTAACTACCACATAGTGGTTTCACTATTCATCAAAAATTGAAGTTTTTCAGAACAATGCCAAAATTTTACCCTAAGATATAATTGATATTATGAATTCAAAAATGATTTCTATTTTCCAAAATTATAAACATATAAGTTTCATTAATTAATTTTTTAATTAATTCCCTCTGTCACAGCAAATAGCGTGTTTTTAAGAAACAATATAGATCAAAAGATTGGCAATTGTTTATGTCCAATTTCAAAGTGAAATTGATTCTAATGAACAAAATAGGAAAAAATTTTAAAAATATATTCTATTTATACTTTAAAATCACTCAATAGTATAATTTATCACTATAAATTATTTTGATTAAAAAAGTTGTTTTTAAGTATTTTTCATAATTCATAAAAAATTGGAAGTTCTCAGAAAAATACCAAAAATTCAACTTAGGATAATTTCGATATTCCAAATCCAAAAATGAAGTCCATTTTTAAATATAAAATATATATAATTTCAAAAAGTGGGTATTACTATTCATAACGGCTATATTGATTGGTTGTGGTGTGTGTTAGAACTCGAAGTTGCGTACAACACATGCTACTGTATTATTCAAAGAGAAGTGTACCATGGAAGTTTGGGGTGTTACAACGTTCTAATCACTTGGCTGATTTGGAAGTCATATTCCACAAGATTCGACAAAATAATTTGAAGATGAACCCCTTAAAATGTGCTTTTGGGGTAACCTCAAGAAAATTTCTTGGCTTTGTTGTATGCCATCGTGGTATTGAAGTCGATCCTGAGAAGACCAAGTCAATCCTTGGTATGTCTCCTCCTTGAAGTTGGAAAAGAATTAAGAGGAATTCAAGGACACTTAGCCTATATTTGGAGTTTCATCGCCAATTTGGCAGGCAAAAGTGTACCCTTCTCCAAATTGATGAGGAAAGGAGTCACTTACCAGTGGACTGAAGAATGTCAAGAGGCATTCGATATTCTCAAGAAATACCTCTTGAGTCCACCAGTACTTATGCCACTTGTTAAAGCAAGACCACTTATCCTATATGTGATAGCTTTAGAGTAATCATTGGGTGCCTTTCTTCCCCAGAAGAATGATGCTAGGAATGAGAACAGCCTCTACTATCTCAGTCGGACTATGCTTGAAGCAGAAACCCGATATTCAAATATTGAGAAGTGCTGCCTAGAATTAATCTTTGCAGTTCAGAAGTTAAGAAACTACCTGCAACATCATGAGGTCCAATTGGTATATCACAATAACCCGCTCAAATTCATCCTTAGCCGTCCAATGCTTACAGGACGTCTGGAAAGGTGGGAAGTTATTTTTCTGCAATTCGACATTCAGTATGTGTCTCAAAAGGCAATAAAGGGCCATGCTCTGGCAGATTTCCTTGCTGAACATCCTTCAGTAGAAGATACATATTCAGATATTGAACTCCCTGATGAGGAAGTCTTCTCTATTCAGGATAGTCCTCAGGTATGGGAAATGTATTTTGATGGTGCTTCCAAAAGTCCAACAGGGAAGAAAATGGAGGATTCTAAATTCAACAAAGTTTGGTTAGGAATTGTACTTATTTCCCCAGAAAAGGCAGTATTACCTTATTCCTTCTCATTGTTGGGAGGTGGTACAAATAATTAAGCAGAGTACTAAGCTCTCATCGCAGGCTTGGAGTTTGAGCTTCAAGCACAAGTGAATCACTTAAAGGTGAAAGGTGATTCAGACCTGGTAATCAAACAAGTCAATGGGGATTGTGAAATCAGAAAAGAACAACTAATCCCTTTACATGATTAGGTCAGAGAGTTAATGGTGGAATTTCCTATGGAATCAAAATTTTCTTATGTCCCGAGATTACAAAATGCCCAAGATGATTCACTGGCTAATATAGCCACAACTCTACAAGATCCAAATCGGGACGAGACAACCATCAGTATTGCCCACCGTCGTACAATTTCACCTTATGTTCAAGCCAGAATAGAGGAGATCAATGAAATTAGTCCCATTCCTGAACCATACAGTCATACTACAGGATGGATGACACCTATCAGGGAATACCTTCAAAATGGAACATTTCCACATGATAGAGCCAGGAAAGAACAAGTCCAGAGACGTGTGGTCAATTTTACTCTTTATGATAGCCCAAATCACCTAGAGAAAATTCTCTACAAGAATGGTTTTTATGGAGTTCTCTTCAGATGAATTTATGGTGAAGAGACTATGGATGTCATGAAAGAAGTGCATGCAGGATTCTGTGGTGCCCATCAGTCTGTACATAGACTATCTGATCAAATTCAAAGGATTGGATACTTCTAGTCTTCAATGATACAAGATTGTGTTGATTTCACAAAGAAGTGTCATTCATGCCAAGTACATGCCAACTTCATTCATCAACCTCCAGAGTTTCTTCATATAGCTAAATACTTGTGGCCATTTTCCACATGGGGAATGGATGTGGTGGGACCTTACCCTTTAGCTACAACCAAGTAGTTTAAGTATATTATTACTGCTACTGACTTCTTTTCCAAATGGGGAGAAGCAATACCTCTCAAAGAAGTTTGTTCTAAAAGTATTGTTAGCTTCATCAAGTCTAAAATCATTACCAGATTTGGTGTCCCTCATACCATATTGACGGAAAATGGCACCAACTTCTGTTCATCCGAGGTAAAGAAGTTTTATCAAGAATACAACATCGAATCCAATCATTCATCTCGGTATCATGCATCGGCCAATGTCCAGATAGAAGCCTTCAACAAGACTCTTTCAAACATACTGCAAAAGATGGTGGATAAAGATAAGAACTCATGGCCTGATAAACTCTTTCATGCTTTATGGTCTTATCGGACCACCACCCGCACTACAACGCGGTCAACTCCATATTCATTGGTATATGGAACAGAAGCAGTCTTTCCAATTGAGGTTCAATTACCCTCGATCAGAGTAGCCATTTGGGATCATTGATCGATAGATGAACAGTCTCAAAAGCGATTGAATGAACTGGAATGGTTAGATGAGAAATGATTGTGCACCTTGTACCACTTGGAAGTCTATTAGAATCGAAAATAATGAGCTTTCAACAAAAAGTTTGTCTTCATTCATTCGTCAGGGAGAATTGGTATTAGTTCTCAGACCTCCAATGATACCAGGAAAGAAACCTCCCAAGCTTGATCCAAAATGGGAAGGACCTTATTCAATACATAAGGTCTATTCCAATGGAGCTTATTCTTTAATCTCAATGGATGGAGAACTCATCACTACTCTAACCAATGCCAGATTGCTGAAGAAGTGTTTTGTATAAACACAAAATACATCATCAATGGTCCATGCATATGACCTTAAACTATTTGCATGTCCCTTACGTCCAGCATGAAGTTAAACTGCACCATCCATGGTCCATGAATATGACCTTAAACTATTGGAACATACGTTCAACATGATGTTAAACTGCATCATCATTCAGGGTCCATGAATATGACTTTAAACTATTGGCACTTACATCCAACATGACGTTAAACTGCATAACCAACGGTCCATGCATACGACCTTAAACTATTTTCACTTTCGTCCAACATGATGCTAAACTATATCATCCTTTTTTTCATCCAACATGACGTTAAACTGTGAAAAAGTCCCTAATACGTCCAACATGATATTAAATTTTGTCCTCTTTTGTCCTTACTGCATGACATTAAACTGCACAGTCCTCTTTTTGTCCAATATGAAATTAAACGGTATTGCCCCCATCGTCCTAACAACATGACTCTAAACTATATAGAAATCCCTTAATACGTCCTACATGACGTTAAACTGTATTTTTTCCCTGCTACATGACACTAAACTGTGCATCACCAATAGTCCTAACTGCAAGACTATAAACTGAATAGTCCCTTCATATGTCCTACATGACATTAAACTGTGCATCGTTAAGGTTGTTGTTACCTCTTGTTTCTCACACCGAGTATGACTCACGTGATCTTAGAGAAAACTTCAACCATAACACCCTCTCTGGGCCGCTAACCGTGCATAAGTCCCAACATCATTTTTTAGGTTGTTGTCCCCAAAAAAAACTTGATCACTAATTCATTCTTTAATTGAACTATGCGGACTTTGATTCTTGCCTTCTAGGTAGGGTACGTAGGCAACCTCCCAAGGTTGAAGCCCAAAACCAATTTCTTCACATCGGTTCACCTTCTTCCTTTCTATACGACGTTAAACTATACAAAATTTCTGTCCTGTAAGACAATAAACTACAATATTCTTTAATACCATCACCTGAGAGAAAATCATTCTTTACATCGATTTCCAATCATATTTTATTCCAAAGACTACGTGCATACATGGCAATGCCCGAACCTTTTATTTTGGGTCAAACCATCATTTCACTAAAGTCCCCTTTCACCCTTCACATGTACGAACCAAATATTTACAGAGGTTATTTCTAGAACTACGTGGGCTTGATTCCCATCCTTATGGGATACATAGGAACATTCGAGTGTTCCTCGAATCCAGCCCCAAGTCTTTGGGCCTAACCCCAAATTTTACTTTCAGTCCCCTGGTTGAAAAGTCCCCATGAAAAATACACACTATGTATTTCTTATAATGGTCTGTGTTCTATGACCCTAAACTAAGATCTATTATACTTTCGTCCCACAAGACGTTAAACTATATTTCAAGAACTACGTACGACTTGATTCCCATCCTTATGGGATACGTAGTGAAGTCCAACATTTCAATTGTAGACCCAGCCACAACATGATTATGGTTAGCATTGATCTGTGTATCTCTGCATACATTGGAAAATACCCATTTTTTATGTGTCACAATCTTGACCTTAAATATTTTCAGATCGTCATAACCCTTTTCTTGACTTCTAGTCACAAAAATGTCAAGTTTCTATGAGTTCTTTTTCCTGACTATGCAGCACGTTCCCTTAGGAGGCCTTGCATAAGTAGTCTACATAACAGACATGTCAGCCAAAAGATATTATTATTTGACTATGCAACCAATGCCCTTAGGCGGCCCTGCATAATTCAACCCCCTAACGGGTTTTTTAAATAATGGTAACTTCATTATTGGGAAGAAAAACCTATTTTGTCTTTATTGGTCTTATCAAAAATATGTAAGGATCCACAAAAAAATAGCCATCCTTAACATATTTGTTTCATGTCCCTTTTCATGATCTGAAAGTATTCAAGGCTATGGTTTATATTTATCTTCCCTAAGTTTGGGTCAGACCTTTGTAGAAGTTACATTCATCTAGTTCTTGGATAATCTTGTTTGGAAATATCTTCTCTATATTCAAGTACCTCTCTCCATACAGCAAACTCTATGCTTTGGAAAATTTGAATCTCCATCAACTTCCACTGGCCTTTAGCAGTAGAAACGTAAATTTCTGAGAGTTCTTTTTCCTGACTATGTTGCACGTGCCCTTAGGCAGCCTTGCAAAAACAGTCCACATAACAGACTTTTCAGCCAAAAGATAGTAATTATTTGACTATGCAGCCAATCCCCTTAGGTGGACCTGCATAATTCAACCCCCTAATGGGTTTGTTAAATAATGGTAACATCATTCTTGGGAACTACGTTTTCTAATGCCTTTTAGCCCTATTTCATATCATTCCTCAGATTCAAAATTTCTTAAGTCATGGTTTACATTTTCCCCTCATACTTGAGTGTGGTAATATGTTTTTAGATAAATTATTAAGTAATTGAGTCAATTTTAATCCGTTCGGTCAAAGCTATTTCGACCTTAAACAATAGACTATATATGTCCGACATTCATGACTTTAAACTGCCAATAACCACAAAGAGCCCTAGTTTATCTTTCTTCCTCAGAGTCAAATCCTCTTTTCTCTCAAGATTGAAATCTGAGGGGGGACTTTTGTTGATGCTCCTTTCCATCACATAGTCTAACGAACTGAAAAAGGGGAATACCTTAGTCCAAAGTGATCCATCCTTTGATGAAACATAAAAAAAAGAGAAAGGGATGAACAAGGAGAACATTTCCCATAGGTCGCGCAAGTTCCAGTATGGTCGTGCAAGTATACTTGTGCGCAACCCAAATGGTCGTGCAGGTGACTTGCGCGCCCTCTTTGAAAATCTACCAGGGTCTTCTCTAGCCTATAAATACCCCTAGTGGGCCCCCCATTTAGGGAGGATTTTTTCCAGAATTCAGATACAGAGCTCTAAATGCCCAAGTCTCTTCTTCGAGTCTCCCGACCACTTCTAAGGTGATTCTTTACCTATAATGGAAGGTCTAAACAAGAGTAATAAGGTATAAGTGTTATAATTCACTAATACTTGCGCACCTAAGTGTTTTAACCTTAAGGGAAATGGACACAATTGCACGCCTTCTTACCTACTCATTAAAACTTGCACGCCACTCTTCTGGTAGTACCTCGGGATAATTCTAAAGTCTTTGGTCAATGATCGCCCAAGTATTACCATACTGGTTAACCTTCAACCAATTATATAGTTTTCGTGCAAGTATACTTGCACGACCAAGACTTGTGTGCCCATGCAACACTTGCACGACCCCCCAGGACTTGCGCGCCCTTCTATTTTTGGGTGCCCTTCCTGCCCATTTCACCTCTCTTATGCCATTCCACCTCTCCTATTCAAGATTCAGTCTTCAAGACACTCTTTAAAGCCATTTATGGCATGTTTTCTTGATTGACTTCTTTATCTGAAATGAATTATATGGAAAATCTCTTAAAACCTAGTGATTTACCCATCTTTATGTCACTAATGTCAGAGATTTAATTCATTCAACCTTATCCATTAAGATGAGAGAATCCTAACTTGGGCCTCCTTTTCAGGAGTAAGTCCCAGTCCTCATTAATTTGGGCATCCTCTTTTGGAGTAAGCCCCAAGTTCCTTAACCTAGGCCTCCTGTTCAGGAGTAAGCCCAAGTCATAATTCTCCTAACCTGTGCCTCTTTTTCAGGAGTAAGTCCGAGTCCTCATTAATTTAGGAATCCTTCTTAAGAGTAAGCCCCAAGTTCCTTATTATGGGACTCCTTCTCAGGAGTAATCCCTAGTCATAATTCTCCTAACATGGGCCTCCTTTTCAAGAGTAAGTCCCAGTCCTCATTAATTTGGGAATCCTCTTTAGGAGTAAGCCCCAAGTTCTTTAATCTGGGACTCCTTTTCAGGAGTAAGCCCTAGTCATAATTCTCCTAACCTAGGCCTCCTTTTCAAGAGTAAGTCCCAGTCCTCATTAATTTGGGAATCCTCCATAGGGGTAAGCCCCAAGTTCCTTAACTTGGGCCTCCTTTTCAGGAGTAATCCCCCGTCATAATTCTCCTAACTTGGGCCTCCTTTTTAGGAGTAAGCCACAGTCTTAATGTTCCCTTAATTTTTGGCATCTTCCTTAGGAGTAAGCCCCAAGTTCCAAAAATCACAAATTCCCAAAATATGGGCATCCTCTTTAAGAGTAAGCCCCAAGTCCCCTAATTCTGTGCCTCCTTTTCAGAAGTAAGCCCCAAATTTCAAAATATGGGCATCCTCCTTAGTAGTAAGCCCCAACCATAATTCTCTTAACATGGGCTTCATTTTCAAGAGTAATCCCCAGTCTCAAATATGGGTATCCTCTTTAGGAGTAAGCCCCAAGTCCCTTTTTTTCAAGTCCCTTAACCTGGGCCTTCTTCTCAAGAGTTAGCCCCAATCTTAATTTCCCTTAACCAGTCTTAATTTAATTTTGATTTGGGCTTCCTTATCAGGAGTAAAACCCAGTCATAAGTCCCTTCCTAACTTGGTAATTTTCCTTAGGAGTAAATCCCAAGATTAGAGTATCCAAATCTCCATGTAGCACATATACCTTCATGGACCCTGTTCCGGGATTTCTTCCTAGAAGTAAATCTTAATCTTTTTCTATTTGGGCAGTCATACATACATAAGCCCCACATTATTTCTTATGATTTCATCTTTCATGGCACAAATTATCTGGTTTTACCAATACCTCTTTTTTCTCACACCAAGCATGACTCACGTGAGCTTATAGTGTAAAAGTAATTATGACATCTTTCTTTGAGCCATCAATAATAAACATCATACTCCCTTACTCGAACTATGTGGGTTCTGATTCCTTTTCAAAAAACAAAGGATACATAAGTAGCCCATCTGAAGGTACGATCCCAACTCTGAAATAATTTATGTTCTTCTGAATGAAAATTAACTTCAAGTTCCCCACTAAGTAGCTTTAAAACCAGTATGGTCATCATAATGACCAAGATACTTTTATGTATTGAAGGATACCATTGAACAAGAATCTCTACAAATAAAGATGATTCTATATTTATTAATAACCTTGAATACATATAAAAGATTCTCTAAATTTCCTACATATCAATAATTGATTGTCAGATTTAAAGGAAAGCTCATTTTACACTTGGTAATGTAATAAGGATTCACGAACATAACTTAAATCTATAAAGAGAGTACCGGAGTAGACAATAATTCCCCTCAAAAAAGGTGTGATGAGTCCGACCTCCCATCCTCTCGACCAATGCCAATTCCCAAGCCTCATCATTCCACAACTAATGAGTGTCTACCTTTGGAATGTAAGTCCAAATGGATACAGAATCATTGGATGTTTCCAGTTCTACGAACAAAACCGTTAGAAACCAATTGGAATATTTGAACCTTTAATCAATGAGGTCATACCCAATTCTAGATGGAAACAATCATGATAAACATAAAACTTCCATTAGTTTCAAAATTTCAATGCTGGCTCTATGAATCCATTATTACACCCATGTGACCCTTTTTTGGGATGTTCTTCCCATGATTTAACATTTTATAACTCAGTGGTACTGCAATTGGTACTTGAAAAGTTACAATACCTCTTAGAGACTATACTCATCCCTGGTCAACAACGTACTCTGCTAGGGTGCTCATCTCCCAACACCTGATGTAAGTGATCATATGGACCAAAAAATTTTGTTTCCTTGGCATAAAGGGCCTCTAATGTAGCATGTTACAGATATAAATTTATTATTAAGTTACAAAATAGATATTAAAATTTGAAATTTACAATGTAAAACTTATAATTTACTGTTGTGTTGGTTCGTTTACTAAACTTCCATCTTTTTTATTTCTACTCGAGCAAAACAGGTTTTCTTGGGGCACATGTCCTACAATATTCAATATATACCTTTGCAATGAAATTTAAGGTAGGAAACCATAAATGAAAATAGTTTACTGATATTTAATTTCATAAGTAAAATTATATCAAAACTTTAGAAATTGAATAAATTATGGAGGAAATAATAGAAAATACAAGTCCTAAAGAAAAATTATAAACAACTATCATACCTACTTCCTCTCATGTCATGACATCGTAGTACGCCCCAATGTGTGAAGGTATTTTTTAGAATCAATTTTTTTTTATTTTTTCTGGTTGATTCCTAAATAAAATTAAATAAAAAAAAGTTGGTTTTAAAGAAAAACATGAAAATTTTCATTTAAAATCCACAAATGTTATTAATACCTTAAACTTGGAGGTCATCCAATGAGTACTAGTTTTCCAATACTATTTTATCAGACAATCATTCTTGACCATTTCCTCTTATAACTCTATTTCAACTCTATCATTCTAGCCAATATAAAACTCGTACTTATAGGATATCCAATTATCACATAATTTTTTCAGGAATGCTGGCTGTGCACCCTCCCCATAGAGAAAATTAAACCGAAGCTGATACCAAAATATTAATTCATATAAATAAAAAATAATATTAAATTAAATTCAAAAGATTTTATTACCTATATCTGTGCCCAAGAATTGACCTTGAATTTGTTTGGAAACTATCTACATGAGAGTGGGATAACAAGAATGATGTCAGAGTATTTGGAAAGGGTTGCCAAAAAATTCCGACATTGATGAAATATTTTTTCAATCATTTGGTTGTCTTTATTATAGTCCACCATCAACTACGTGATGCGGTTCTACACCAAACGTATGCATGTACACTCCCTCCACCTATCAGTAGATATATCTGTTATGAACACTACTGTAAAATGGACCTATCCCCACAGTTTTCCCCAAAACTGTGGGGATAGGTACCCCTATACCCATAGTTTTTGAAAACCGTGACCATATGTCACTTTTTAAGACCTATACCCATGGATTTCCCCAAAACTGTGGGGATAGGTCTGGGCTAAAATGTGTATACCCACGGGTATGAATAACCGTGGGTATAGGTTTCCTATGTGTGGCGGGATTTTTTTCCCGCAGAAAGAAAATTGTTTTTGGCGGGAGTCCTATACCCACGGTTCTTCCCTCTATACCCACAGTTTATATAACTATATTTAACTATATATATATACATAGGTGATGTTAGGGTAGTGGATAGATGCAGTGTTTGTAGCAAAGAGGTTGTGGGATCGAAACCTGATGCATGCATTATTTTAGGATTTATACCCATGGTTTTGAAACAGTGGGTAAAAGCCTTTGACACCATGGCAATTGGGTATGTTTTGTTGACACGGTGGAAGAAAACCTATACCCACAGTTTTGGAAAACCATGGGTATAGGCTGGGGAACTATACCAATGGCTTTCTAGCCCACAGTTCCCAAAACCGTGGGTATAGGCTATACCCACGGTTTTGGGGGCTATACCCACAGTTTTGAACCGTGGGTATAAGTCATTTTTTCAGTAGTGGAAAGAAAATCAAATACTATACCAATACAAATTATAATGAAAATAAATAATAGTAAATTTGTTTTAGGGTTCTAAAATATACCTATGAAAGTCTGCTCAATGGGCACCACTGGATCCGATGGTACTAAAGGAACATCACCCTGTACAGGTGGAGTGGGTCCCATTGTCTGCTCTATAGACACATACTATGTCAGAGCATGAGTCAAAGATGTAATGTAGAATCTCATTGAAAAAGAAGTAGATGGTAAATAAGATGTCACGGATAGATGGCCAATTGCATAATATAGATGAGGAGTGGGTATCTTCATGGGATACAGTAAATATAGGTGAGGAGGATCAGATGTAAAGGATGGTCAAAACATGGGAGGCCTAAATATCCCACGTGTACCTGAAAAAATAGAGGAATCAGAATGTGTGGAAGATAATACATTAGTGGGGGGGGGATGGTCCAAATGGGTATGATTACTGGAGCGCCTAACTCTCTTACGACCCCCCTCATACCATCGACCCAAGTACTTGGAAAACTACTAAGATGCTTGTCAAATAACTAGTGACCAAGTGGTGAATCCTGTATAAAAATTTATAACAAAATTAATCACATGAGATTATATGTTATTGATATATATATATATATATATATTTGAAATAACATACTCACAATAAGCACTAATGGAGTAATTCCCATCTCAGTCATTCGATGATTATTGTTCATTATCCTTTTTCTTCACTTCTCATCAATAGGTTTCATTTTATTCATTTGAAAACAAATATGGAAGTAATTAGAAAAGAATAACTACTATGTAACCCATTAAATGTAAAATATGAGACATTAATTATTTATTTTAGGTCATTTGGTTCATATTTTTGGTTAGGTAATTTAGATATTTTTTTGGTTAGGTTATTATTTTCATTTTTTTATTATAATATAGATTAGTATAATATGTCCAATTAAATTCATCTTGTTTTTTTTACAATTTAACTATTTGAATTTTTTTTGGTTTGGTACGTTTGAATAAAATTCAATTCAATAATATAAAATTCAACCCAAATAAAACTACAACTAGTAAATATTTAAAATGCACATGATGGTCTAGTTGGATACAAAATATTTGTAATCAATAGTAAATCAAATTGTATAGAACATAAATAAAAAACCCAAGTTGAGAAAAACCAAAAGAACCAAGAACATAGACAAATTCTTCTATATATTTCCCACCACAACTTCAGGTTCTCAATAAACTCTAACAATTGATGTATTGGAGTTATCATAAGTAATAAATGGATCAAGTCTAATGGGAGTAGGGATGGTGTCAATTCCATCATTAAAAATATGTCTTGGGATTACTTTTATGATGACACAAAATTTAGGTTGAAGATGATCTTTGACATAAAAACTTGTTTTTCCATTGATGCTAATATATATGGTTTATCAATAGCAAGAGTTCGAGCCATCTTAATAACTCAAAATCCACAATCATCAATAAAGGTTCCCTGACTCATCATCAAATCAAACCACTAGAATTTCATTATAGTGACTCGACCATGAGAGTAATAATCCAATATTATTTTTATTTTTCAATGAATCCATAATAAGATGCATTTTTAAAATGAGGCCTATTATATAATGCACTGGCATAATAGTCAGTAGTGACAGTTAGCATGACACCATCAGGTTGTGTTATCATGTTCTTCTCACCTTCTGTGATAATAAATCTATACCCATTGATCACAATTGATTTAAATTCCCGAACCACTGTATTAGGATCAAAATCCAAAGATCCTATTTTCTCAGATACAGTGTCAGTAGGAAAACTCGATACCTAAAATATAAAAGAATATTAATCATAATTAAATATTTATCTTATTTATTTATTATAGTAATATTTCTACCTTCAATTTCAACCAAGTAGAAAACTCTTGGCTATGAAAAGTCTCTCTCATTATCAAAGATAAATAATGTTACTTTATATTTATAATTTATTTATGTTCTGTATAGATAAAAATAGAAATAGTTTCGCAGATATGTAAAATTACAAGAGTTGAGATAAGATAAACATGTTCACATTACTTACTTTATTTAGTCATTTAATAAATCATAGTTGAACAACACTGTGTGATGTGCAATCTCTCGTTCTTCAAGGATTAATATCATCATTGTATATGATCTAGGAATTCCTTCTATTTGAGGATGTGATGGAAAACTGGGTTAAATTTTCTCATATTGTTCTTCTTAATTTCTCATTGCTATATTATTTATCGTAGTAAAATCAAACAAATACATTGAGTATAAATCCATACATTCTTGAGCCAAGTAACCATTCATGACAGAACATTTGAGATGATTCTTATTCCAGACATAATATTTAAATGTGTACTTATTTATTTTATTTTGATATATACAATGAAAAGAAACATTCCCTATGATAAGTATTTTGATTGGAAGGTGCACAGTCAGATGCAACATGCATGTGAGAAATGATGGTGGAATATTATCTCTTACTCACACAAAAATTAATTATATCTCAACCAAATTTCTTTTCAAGAAATACTTGGAAAACTTCTTGGCACAAATATCTATAAACAAATAGAACAACTAAATAACTAACACCCTTACATTATTGTACAAAAGACGAAGGATTGGTATTAGAATCAAATCATGTAAAATAACATGATAATCATTAGTATTCAAAGATTTAAGATTCAAATCTCTTATATTGACCTGTTTTGATATATTGCATGAATAACCATCATGAACTGTAATAGTCTCTAGTACTTCATGAAATTGATTTCTTTCTATAGGTGTCATCACATAAGAAGCACATGAAAATTTCCATTTATTTTCCCTGATACACACAGAATGCAATTCTGGTCTAATCCCCAATCCATCGAGACATTCTAAGATTGTAAATCATCTTTTTCCTTTTCATTGACATTTAGAAGAATCTAAAGAAAAATTTCCCAAATATTCTTTTCAATGTTCATTAGGTATATGAAATGATGTATCAAATTTTTTGAATAGTAAAGAAACTTGAAGAATATAATCCTCTTCTTCCAATTGTAACAAGTTTCATTGGAAAATTTTTTCCTCTTTCTAGATTTCATTTGACTATTCCTGAATGAAAAAATTAAATCTTTCAATTCATTAATCACATTAGTTAAAGACATACACTGGTGTAGATCATTTCTCTCTATTCTATTTTAAAATCATTGAGGATTATTTCTATATGGATGGTCCATTGGAAAGAATCTCCGATGTCCCATAAAACTAAAACTATAATGATATTTTGGTTTTTTGAATTGAGTATTCTTCATAAAAATAGTAAATGACAGTTTTCCCTTTGTGATCCATCCAAAAATCATTTCATAATAAGTAAAATAATTGATCATCCACATAAGCGCAACATGTATATGAAATATCTCTTTCTAACATGCTTCATATGTGTGCACAACCACATCCCAAATAGGTTTCAACTCTTTTATGAAAGGTTGTATGTGTATGTCTATATAATTGTTGGGATCAAAAGGACCAGATATGAGTATACTCATTAAAGTGAATGGTTTTTTCATACACAATCATGGGGGATGGTTTACATGTGTATGGAAACCATCCATGTGCTCTGTAAACTAAGAATCTTCTCAAATGGATTAAAACCGTCACATGAAAGACACAACCTTACATTAAAAATTTTAGCTATGAAATCAGAATATCAACCATCAAATCTATACCACGAAAATCCATCTACAGGGTGAACCACCTTTTCATTATTCTTCTTTCTCTCAGAATCATGCCATCACATTTTTATTGATATTTCATCAGATATGAAACGATTTTTTAGTATGAGGATTAAGGGAAAGTTCCAAATTACTTTTTGTGGTACACGGGATGGTGTTCCATCAGATTTTTGCTTCTATCAGGATGTTACAAATTTTATACAACAATTTCATTCGCTAGTTTCCTCCTACAATAAGCTATAATATTTTGGGAAAATATGATTATTCTCCTGAAAATCTATGTTCTTCAACTAACTTCCATGACATATAGTGTTTTGAAGGAATATTTTCATGATCTAGAAGTATGTCCTTCAATAAGGTAAGAATGTAATCGCTGGAATTATTAAAAATCTCATAAATGGTTTTCCCATGAAACAATCAGATTAAAAATTCCCTCTTTTTCATTCTACCACAATGCCAATATATTGGTGTAGTGGAATCATCATTCAAAATTTTCACCCTATCAACATCATAATTTTCACTAGACACATCATGTGTGATTATATCAAATTCTTCTTAGGTATGCATCCTTTCATTCTCATGATGAAAAATAAACAGAAACTAGTCATATAACAAATTCTCTAATACAGTCCTCTCATTTGGATAATCATAATATTTATTTTACATTTTCTCCCTATTGTGATACTACAAATAGTAGTTTCTTTGATTACCATATTTGTTTATATGGTAGCTGACTTCTTCATAGCTCAACCAAGGTCTTCCAACAAAAATATAACATGGGAACTATATGTGACCACTATCTGAATCATTTTAAAATGCGAAATCTGAAGGTCCCTCCAAATTTTTTGGAAAATCACTTGAGATCTGATCAGTTTCTTACATCCAACTTCTATCCATTATGTAAAAAATTGTAATAAGTCATTCTGTGAAATCAATTCAATAAAATTGAAGTTAAATTAAAAATATATTTATGTAAATGAGATGTTTTTAGTTTATATAATACCATAAATCACACAATACTCTATATGAGAATCCTAATACCAAAGAAAACAAAATACTATATATATAACAAGATTCTATAAATATTAAACCATGATATTGAATTAAACATGGTGGATGTGATGTAAAATCTTTATATAATGAATGATCCCTCCGGGATAACTATGAGATAACAGTTAACATTAAGTCAAAATTTATTGAGATCACAATATTTTATAATTAATGATATATTTTTAATCAATGGTGTCAACATAGTGTTAGTGATCCATGATATTTTTATAGGGTATTTTATTCAAAAGGTATCCATCATGGTGTCATAAACTAGAAACATGTAGGTGCTCAATGAAAACAATATAAATCCAGAAAGATGAGTTATTTAAGGGTTTACAAACATCAAGGTATACCCTAATGTGTTATATTTACCTCACTCCAATAGATGCCAATATTTTTAAGGGACTCCCCACTTTTGGATGAGAAAATCATTCTAACTTTGTGGTCATGTAATAGTAATTTTTCTTCCTTTGGAGGATAAAAATGGAAATTATTCAAATGCTTCACAGGGTTTAGAAGTGTGGGGTCATATAATAAGAAATATCATGGTAAAAAAATATTCAATATCTCATAGATGCATGCATCAACATATTCATCTAAAATATAAACCATTTTATAATCCATTGGAAGTATGTAAGTAGGCATACAAGATTTTATTAGTACCAATGTAATTATTTTAATGTATCAATGAGTAAAAGATATTGTGGGTCAAGGTTGGGTTAATTCCATCTCAAGTGGGTTTTAGATCCTTGGAAATGAATTTGGAAAAGTCATGAATTATTACAAAGTGCCTCAAATAGGTCACTTCTCCCAAGTTCATCCCACATGTCACTTCACCAATATGCCTAACACAGGTCACTTATCCCATTTGACTCACACATATCACTTCAACCAAATTATTTTTGAAACTCACTTCCAATTATGTAATCAATAATTTGAATTCATATATAAAGGACTCATTGATGAGTTATGAGAATAGTGGATTTAATTCACCCAAAACAGTGCCACTATAGGTGGGGACCATCAGGTAGACATCATAATTTATAAAATTTATAGTGACCCATGTGTCAAACACACATGGATAAACATTAAAAAAAAGTGAAAATACATATTGGAGATGAAATATTAGTAATATGAAACCAAATAAAGGGTATTAATGATATTTGTGAATGTGTGGTTGACAATGAAAATGAAAATGAGAAATGTTTATCAAGAGAGTCCCAAAAGTTTAAGTGGTATTAATATATTAATAAATATTTTCCTTTTAGAATATTTTATACATTTTTATGTCATACATTCCTCATAATATAGAAATAAATACAATAGTATTAGTAAAAAATATATTTTCTTTTTGTATCTATTAAAACTCCCTTTTTGAAGAATGGAATTAGTTTTCAAGGTAAAATGACTCAAAATATGAATGTGAACATGACCAATGAGGAAAAATATAGTTACCTTAAAACACTCATATTGTGTAACATACATGAAAAATTATAGATGGCGCCAGTGGTTCAAGAAGAGAAATTCATTCTCAATGTGTAGGCTAAAGTATTTGGAAAATTCCAATTTCATATTCAATAATAATAAAAGGAAAACCCTAAATGATAGAGATTATATATCGATGGGTAAATAAACTAAATTTGGTATATAAAAATCCAAAATAAATATATCCCAAAGATATAACTCGAACTCACAAATTTGATGTGGAAGAAATTGAATGATTTAAACTAGGCTAGATCATATGTGAGGAGGTGTCATTGCTTACTAGGAGGAGAGCAACATTGTTATAGGAAAAAACCCAATTGAATATGGAATGGGGAGGGGGGATCACTTAATTTTGGGGAAACCTATCCCGCTAATTTTTAAAAACCACTGGGATGTATTTTCTATACCAACAGCTATTAAAAAACATTGGTATAGACTGATTCCAAAAATAATTTGAAATTGTTGGCATTGAACCCATGTATTCCAAAAGATTTCAAAAACCATTGAGAACACCATATTTTTATAGTCCTTTACCAACAGTTTTCAAAAATATTTGGGAAAACATAGTATAAAATACCATTTACCAACAATTTTATGAAACCTTTGGGGTAGAGGCATTGGTATAGATCAAAATTCTAGTAGTTAAAGTTGTTAATTTAATTTATTAATATAAAATTTTGTTTTTTACATAGAAAAATCTTTTTCTTAGTACTTTCATTATTTTCAAATAGTTTATACATTCAATTCTACTAATTGTTAACAAAAGGATTCATTTTGCGTACATGTGTAAATCATATTTTCAAAATATAGTTAATCTTATTATTAACTATAATTCCAATGTCTAAGTGGTATATATATTAATATTTTAATAATAATATTAATAATATCTTTTAGTCTGGTAAAACATGACCATGACTGTAACACAAGATACCAAAGGGGCTAGTTATTGTGTGTGATATAAGGCAAACAAAGTTTCACATGTATTAACATTCATTCCAATGTCTAGGTGGTATCTATATTAATATTTTAAAAATAATATTAATAGTATCTTGTAGTTAGGTAAAACTTGACCATGCCTGTAACACAAGATACCAAAGGGGCTAGTTATTGTGTGTGATAGAAGGCAAACATAGTGTCTCACGTACCAAAAGCTAATATAACTATTGCATGTAGTGAATGCTTGAATTTGTGTTTCATAGAATGTAGGATACACTTAGTGCTTTCATATAACTAAATATATATTTAGTATGGTGTGAAATAAACAAAATTTCATAGAATTAAATTAATTAAAAACTAATAATTTACAAAATATAACGGTGTTACATTTTTTCACCCAAGACACATTGTTAGAAAACAAGTTTTTCAAGCTTCCTAATTGTTCAATTCCAATTCCACCTTATGACTGCACTGATGTTAAATTTCAAAAACATCATACATTTCAATCCCAAATTTTTGTTGGTCCCGATATTTGATTATTTATAAGACCCTTGAGCTCTAAATTTACAAATTTTTGAATATAAAGGGATACCTTGGAGCTCTATTCACCCCAAAATATCCCCTAGTATCAAACTCCCATCAGGTTTCTTAAATGCATAATACCAAAGTAAATTATACCATAATAGGGTTAATTATGTCTCTTTAATATTCAATAAATTAAAACCAAATACAGGTGAAACATTCCTCTTGAGTTCAGTAAGACAAAGTATAAAAACATAGATTATGTTATATAGTAGTGTTTCTATTGAAAAAGGATTCCTTTGGACACCCATGACCACTAAGGAAAATCCATGACCATGTTTCATCATAAGGATGACTACATCACCCCAGTATCACTCAAGCAATGCATATTAACCCTAGTATTCAACTAGGGAACTACTATACTACAACATCCACACTAGGGTGCCACTTCACTTTATCTATCAACTAGTGTGAGCCTCCTAAAACCATCATCACTAGGGGGGACAACATCACTCAGTCCTTATTAGGGAGATATCTCATTTAACATATCCCACACTAGGGTGAAGCTATAACTAGGTCCTCTATTTGATAAAATTATCTACCTCCATTGAAGCCACATGGTTTTATGAACAAGAGAATTTTATTTATAGATCACACTTTCATCCAGGTCTCATACATGGGTACCCCATAATTAAGGATTCCCTAGAAACCACTATATCTGCATGAAATGGGAACAAACACTATAATTCTTCACATATATTGTGTATTCCTATTTGAATAAGAGGATAGAGAATTGATATACTAGATGGGATGAACCATTTGTTGGAAAAAGGTTGTTGTTTTCTGAAAAAGGAGCATGATTTGTGTTTTTTTGTCAATACTATCATGGATGATCAGGGATATTTCAAGGAAAGGATCATATAGTTCAAGCCGAAAGCAGTTTTGAAGGTGACATCGTTTCTAGTGTTTTCCCAATTTTTGGGGTCTATAATTTGGGGAATGGAAAGCATTGTAAAAAGTGGTTTTTATAATGGACTCATAAAAATATAGAAAAGGAATAAGTTTATCAGAGATGGGCTTCATGAAGTGTGTTTTGCGAAGAAAATGAAGATTGTGATGGTGTTATCTGCAATTACGAGAGTTTTATCTCTAATCTTCATGGAAGGTATTCATCTAGAACCAACATTTCATTTATAAGGCAAATGAATGGTTTTCTCAAAGATTGGAATGAGGATTTTGAAAAATGAAGCTCTGCGATTGGAGATGATGTTTCTTTTTAGTTATGATGAGCTCTATGAACTAGTAATTTTAGTGGAGCTTTGGGAGATGGAGGAAGAACCACAGAGATGTTTTGACCGATTTGGATTTCAATCTTGAAGATGTAGAGCTATGCGTTTGACTGTACCTATAAATAAGAGGCTACCTCTCTTCATTCCAAATGAATTTGAAGGAGAAAATTCATGGTCGGTGTAACTTCACGAAGCAAGGTGTGCTCTGTGAAATAGGTTGTTCCAAGTGATCTTGAGCTTTTTGAAGAGACATTTAAAGTATTTAATGATGCCGATAATTCTAAATCATAGGATATTTTAGAATATGGGGAGTTCCAATGAAAATTGGAGATCATACTCTAAGTGATCTTGACCTTATTCGGGCCTTTACCCTCTGGGACGCTCGTCCATCTTGGGTCACAACGGCTTTTCCCCGGCTGGGGAGCTGCCTGTGGGTACTAACCCTTCGTTGGGGAGGGGGGTTTCTCTATGTGGAGGGTTCAAAAAGGCCACACTTAGGAATTCCCTTCTAGTTAAAAAAAATTCCCAATACATTTTCCAAATCAATGGAATCAAATCTATCCTATAGAGGCACACATAATAAGCAAATGAAAAACAAGGTGAAATAATTAGAGTCTTGAACACGTCCAAAACTAATCCCGATTGTGAATTATTTTCTTCCACCATCACTTAGCGTATTGACACCACCTCATCAACTAGAACCCTTATCAGATGAAGAATAATTTTACATCTTAGTTAATATCATTCAATTAGAATATTCCCTATTACAAATAGTAGACCCATATAAACCTAAGTTACTTACATATAATCTATGAGAAAAGGGGATATTATATACAGGTGGGGGAAATTAGGGAATAAATGGTCATGGAAGATTGAAAAATCCAATCCATGCCTAAGTTAAATCCATACATCAAATCAAAAATTGATGGAACCCACTTAAGTAGCCTATAAAAAACTCCGAGATACCTTTCAATCTCTTAGGAGTAATTTAAATCCAATAGTCTTGGAAGAAAATTTGGTTTCTATGAAATTTTCAAATCAATGCAAAGATGTGTCCAGGATAACTCAACCCAACATGTTAGTGATAGATGTTCCCTGGGGATTCTATCACACATAAGAGTCATCAAAACCAAACACCTGATCCTCAAACCTCGTGCTAAGGAACATACCCACATTAGGATGTGTAAGACTATACGTCCTATGTATTATATCTTGAAACATTTGTTCATAGTCTTGGAAAATATTTCATTCCTAGATTTTCTTGTCTTCTTGAAGGAGCGTAATAGAAATTTTTTCGAGGAACTTTGGCCCCCCCAGCTATTCAAGGGAAAAGGTGATATAGATGAGGAGTATCATGTAGAGAAAACTAATGAAAAATTCCATATAGTTACATCATTAATAAAAGTACAAGGAATTATCATATAAGAAAACATAATACAATGATATCTCTTAGGAAGTATTGATAATTTTTATATTCATCGATCCTTGATTAAGAATCATTTTTGGATCAATTGTATCCTAATCTAGACACTATGATTCTTGGTTTATAGAAAGAGTGACCATTTTCTCTCAAAATTAACCTTTCATTTGTATGAAAAAAGAAAACAGAAGCCTCATGAAAGAAAAAAACTCTAATCCAAATCATGAAATATCATATCTTATTATGAATTCATGGTTTTTCATTAAGAATAATTATTTAATTATTTTTTGGGAAAGCAATAGCTATACATGCATTTGGAGGTTCTACTATCATACCATCAAATCCTAATGTTCCCTAAAAATGGAGGGGTCAGGGTAATATACGGAGACTATTCCCCTATTGTGGCTTTTTATTCAAAATACACCATGGATAACTTTTATAAGAGCTAATGAAAATAAGAAATGATAGAAGATGATATTTTGAACTCTATACCCATTAGTTTGGAATATTTTTTAGAAATCACCTATATTATACTTATTTGGATCAGGTGTCACCCTATAATTTGGTCAAGGAAATGAGCCTATTTCTTGGTAGCCACTAGGGTAAATGGAATTCATGCTCACATTTTAATTAGTTAATCACTATTTCTATAGAGGAGATTTTATTGAAGGATGATGTGGATCCATAAAGGGAAAATTTCATTGGATATAATAGATAGCTGATTAAAAATGATCTCACATTTTCATTAAAACCTAATAAGGTCATTTAATCATTATGAGGATCGACTGATAACTCCACATCAGAATAAAAAACTCAGAATGACCTCATATAATCTCTTTAATCCCAAGATATTGATACATCTTCTACTAATGAATATAGTAGGGAAGAGTAAGATATTTTCCAAGATTCCCCTACAAGTGACACACATGTATTGTACACCATAAAATCCAGAGACGTCTCCACATCATTTATCAGGGATGTGAATTTACCCATTTCATCTTATAGACCCAAACAAAACCCTTATTTGTTTATTTATAATAACATTTATGTAGACACAGAGGAAGAGTATGATCTCAATGATGCTATAACTTCATGGATTTTCAAGGTATTATTTTTAAATATTATATGGATTTATTTGAATACCACGCTTTGAGGCGATGTGAGATTCTGAGGCCCGGGGTGCCCAGAATATATTTTTGAAATAAATTAACCATTAAGTAGCCCGTGTGATATGTTTTCCTGAATATGTGGAATAACATCTAAACGTGTGCCTGGATCAGAAATCTGAGAGTAATGTTGCTTCTGGATCAAAAAATTTACCTTAGGCGAGGCGTAACATCGACCAATATGGGTTTTCTATAAAATTTAATTTTTGGACAATTTAATGAAATAAAATAAATTAATAATGTCAGGACCCGTCCTCGGGGCCCGTGCCGTGACTACCCCAAACCCGCCTTCCATAGGCCAGGAGATGGCGACTAGAACCAAGGCGTAAATCCCAGTAAAAAGGGAAGACGTTGGCTTTGTAAAGTAAACAAGCACTATAGAGTAAGCAAGCGGAAAAGTAAACACTAAGTAAAAGCTGGTACAACAGTAAGTGCGGAAAAGTAAATGGGGCCAGAAATACAAGCCCAACTGTAAAGTACAACTGAAAGGGGAAAAACAGCAACTGAAAAGTAAAGTCGCAGCATCGAGCCGTCCTCTGGAAGTCCCACCTGGAGGGTGAGTACAAATAGCCTCCACGGCTCCTCGGTCCAACCATCCGCTCCGAGTACACCCCGCCCAGTGGTCCACCTCTAGGTACCGTCCTGCTCCGCTAGCCTCCACCGCAATCAGCGATGTCCGTCGTCTGCAACCAACACAACGTAGTGCAGGCATAGCCCGTGCAGGGGTGAGTATAAGCTACTCAGTAGGGAACCCGAGACCCCCGAAGGTCTCCCAGAATCCACAAAGGATAAACCACAAATGAAAGATACAATCACGAAGTAACATCCGACACGGCTTAGGTATATGCCCATACATATACCTAAGTCATCAATTCTCGCTCGGCTCCAACATTCGAGCTCAAGTTCAACCCAGTGCACACAGAAAAGAAAAACGTAAAATCCACAGAGGATAGCTCAACACAATCCACAAAGGAAAGTAAAATGTAAATCCACACAGGATAGCTCAACACAATCCACAAAGTAAAGTAAAACGTAAATCCACACAGGATAGCTCAACACAATCCACAAAGGAAAGCAAAACAGAGTTTCAGCTCACACAGGTATACTTCTTCGAATGATGATAGAGATGATCACTGATCCATCTAAGTCGTCAGAACCACAAAGGATCGATAGGTACTAACCCCCGCAATGACCCACAAAGGATCTGACCCACAAAGGATCGATAAGTATCTAACCCCTACAAAGACCCACATGGGATCGGGCCCACACAGGACCTGTAGGCGCTGGCCCACACAGGACCGCTGAGCGCTGACCCACACAGGATCGGACCCACACAGGATCGGTAGCACTGACCCACAAAGGATCGCTGAGTGCTGTAGTCGTTGCCGTAGAATCCACTGAGGATCTCTGTGCAGTCGTCGTCGTCACAGTAGCAGTCGCAGCCAGCACTAGGGTTCCCGCACACAACATGCTCGTTCGGGAGGGTCCGCTCCATGAGCCGAGAGGCTGATACATCAACTGATACATAGTCTAGAGTTGATGTATCCAAAAGTTCCGTATCGTCAACAGGAACTCAACGTCGTAGACAGCGCGTCAATCGGACGCCCGGCCTGAGAGTTATTGGCCTTTTCGTCCCAGGGGCTCAGTTGGTTTTTAAGGAAAAAAAACCCGACCGTACTCCACCTGCATCCAAACCTCGGGCCGAGTATGCCAAAAGATCCACCTTACTTAGAGGAAAACAACAAAGTCGATGACACGTCGATCGGACGTCCGAAGCTCAAGATATGAGCATTTCCGCTTCGAGGGCCCGGTTGGTTTCGTGTACGAACCAACCCGGACGAACCCAAAGTATTCCGAAACCTTGAGTGAGATATACCGAAACGACCGTATCGATCCAAGGATCGTATCGCCGCTGACGGTGCATCGTTCGGAGGCCCGTAGCTTAAGTTATGAGTGAAAGACCAAAAACGTCCGGAGACGGGGGGTCTGGGCCCGGACCGACCCGGCCCAACCCCCCCTGGGTCAGCCCAAACTGGGTCGACCCGACCCGGGTCCGGGTCCAACCCGGTTCGGCACGGCCCGGCCCGGCCAGGGCGCGACCCAGCTGGTCGGATCGGCCCGGCTCGGCTCGGCCGAGCGGCCGAGCGAGGGAGCCGCGAAGCGCTGCCCTCGCGGGATGAAGGTGTCGCGGCCCCACGTGGGGTCATGCTGGATCAGCGGACGCAGCAAAGCCGCGTCCCGTGAGTGCCAGACCTGCGCGGCCGTGGGTCCGCTGGCCGCCGCCGCCGCGGCTTCAGCCGGGGCGGGCCTATCTGGCGGCACGCCGGGGCGCCGCTGGCGACCCGCGCCGCCGGTGGGTTCCGCGGGCCACCGGAGTTATTCCGGTGGTCCGATTTCATTTCCGTCTGCGCCGTAGCTCCTCCCGGGTCCCGTACTTCACTGTGGAAACAAAGAATCACCTCTACGGCATGTTCTGTCCTCGCCCGTCAATCCGCACATCAACGAAGAACTGCGGAGGGTTGTCGGGCCGTGTTTGTTTGGCCCGCACCCTCCGCGTTAGGTGATAACAATCAGGAATAAAATATTCAACACATGAATAATAAGAAAGGCACAATTTTAATAGAATTAAAATTGAACTTGATCCGGATTCTTTGTTTTAAAAGAAACAATCATGGGAATATAAATTATTTCACAACAAACCCCTACCTCGTCAAGTCGCCGCACCCGCGTTCTTCGCGGAATTGATCGCCTCGGAAGGAGGCGATCGTCGCGTCGCGGAAGGGCATCACATCGTCGCAGAAGAGCGTCGCGTCGTTGCGGAAGGGTGTCACGTCGTCGCGGAATACGGTATCGCGTAGACGAACTCCGAGGTTCAAGAACATGTAGATTTAATTATATTAATTAAATCCATATTGTTGTTATAATCGACAAGAATTTAAAAGAAGAAAACCGAAATCTCCTACCTCAAGCAGTTGGTGATCGGAGATCGTTGCGGGGAAGAACGCCTCGGAAGGAGCATCGTCAATCTCTGAGGGTGATAGCGTTCTTCGCGTTCTTCGCGTTTTTCGCATTCTTCGCGAAGGAGGATGAAGGCACAAGATTTCTGTCAAAAGCCTCTCAACGAGCAATCCTCAAGAAGTCGTGCGTTGGTCTTATTTTATTATTACGCCAACAGATTGTAAACAGTTTAAGAAACGATTAAATTAATTCATAGAATTAATTCACGAAGTTAGCCTCCCAATTAATTGGTGCGTTAAGAAATTAATAAAACGCGTCAGTTGACTTTCATAAAGACGGGTTTTCGCGGGGTTGTTACTTAGAGGAAAAGAAACGGTGGGGCTCGTGCGGGCCCCACCTCACAAATATCCTACCAAGAGGGTAGGATATTTTTGGATGGCACCCTATCCGCATCAACTTAGCTTAAACATCTTTAAGTGGCTTTTAAGTGGCTTAAGTGAAATAAAAATAAAGTTGTCACACCACTTTATTTTATTTCTTAACTTAAAGCCCAAAAAATTAAAAACCACACCCTAGAAAACGCAACTCCGGAAGAGGCGTTTCTAAGAAAATATCGGCGCTACGATTCCATCGGTGCCCTCGGAATTCGATTCCGAGCACCGGTTCAAAAGTTAGAAAAACCCGCTTGTCCGTTCATTGAACGTACCTGAGCCAAACTTCGGAAAATGATTCCGGGCACCCCGGGCCTCGGAATCAGGTGCCGTCAGAAACTACGTTCTTGTAAAATTAAGAAAAAAAATTCCTTGAATTTTACGGGTCTTTACATCACTCCCGCCTTAGGGATTTACGTCCCTGTAAAGATACATCACAAAATAGGGAAAACAATGTGGGTACTGAGCACGCATCTGAGCCTCCCGCTCCCAAGTGCTCTCCTGGAGGTTCCCGTGATGCCATCTGATGCGCACTAGAGGAATCGACCATCCACGTAGGACCCGCTCCTATTGATCCTCGATCTCCACCGGGACCTCCGCAAAAGTCTCCCCATCATCCATGTCTAGCTCCCCATGGTCAATTATGTGCATCAGTTCATGCACGTATCTCCTCAGCAGGGATACGTGGAAGACGTCGTGCACCCGGTGCAACTGAGGTGGTAGAGCCAGGTGATAAGCCACCTCGCCGATCCTGCTGAGGACCTGGAATGGTCCGATGAAGCATGGAGACAACTTGCCGCCTCGGCCAAATCTCCATAATCCACATCGAGGTGAGACACGCAAAAAGACGTAGTCACCATCCTCGAACTCTAGTGGCCTCCGCCTCCTGTCAGCATAAGACT
The DNA here is from genome assembly GCA_963277665.1 of Viscum album. Classification (NCBI taxonomy): domain Eukaryota; kingdom Viridiplantae; phylum Streptophyta; class Magnoliopsida; order Santalales; family Viscaceae; genus Viscum; species Viscum album. The sequence goes on along the minus strand of OY728123.1, from coordinate 2,054,963,738 downwards.
TCTGCCGGCTCTGAGCTATCCTCATCCGCTCCTGGAAGACCTGGACCTTCTCTGTCATGGCCTAGACCATCTCTGGTCCCACAAGTGCTGACCTCCCAGGGTATGTCCAGCACAAAGGAGATCTATAAGGTCTGTCGTACAATGCCTCGTATGGTTCCATCCCTATGGTGGAGTGGTAACTGTTGTTGTACGCGAACTCCACCAAGGGTAGGTGGTCCTCCCAACTACGACCAAAGTCGAGGACACATGTGCAGAACATGTCCTCGAGAGTCTGAACGGTCCTCTCCGTCTGAACATCCGTCTGAGGGTGAAAGGCGGTGCTCAGACGTAGCTGTGTCCCGAACGCCTCCTCCAACCCCTTCCAAAGCCGGGAAGTAAAGTGAGAATCTCGATCGGAGACGATAGATGATGGCACACCATGAAGCCGTACAATCTCCTGAACGTAGAGACTCCCCAAGCTCTCCACTGAGCCCTGCTCTCTGATGGGTAAGAAGTGAGCCAACTTGGTGAGTCGGTCGACAATCACCCAGATGGAGTCGTGACCTCTGGAAGTGCGTGGAAGTCCAGTCACGAAGTCCATAGATATCCTGTCCCACTTCCACTCTGGGACCTCCAAGGGTTGTAGCAAGCCTGCTGGTACCTGATGCTCTGCCTTCACCTGCTGGAAGGTGAGACATCGAGAAACAAACTCTGCCATAACCTTCTTCATGCCTGGCCACCAGTGCTGTCGTCTGAGGTCCTGGTACATCTTCTCCACTCCAAGATATACCGCCAAAAGAGAAGTGTGAAACTCTCTCAGCACCTCCTCTCGTAAAGCGACTAGTACCAAGGTACGTCCTCTGAAACGGATGTTGTGCTCTGCTCCAAAGGAGAAGCCATCAGGTGCCTGTCCTGAGGATAACTACACACGCCGCGTCTCACAGTCGGCGTCCCCATGCTGTGCCTCTCTGACCCGCTGCAGTAGTGGAGGAGAGACTGTGAGAGACTGAAGGAAGGATGCTCCATCCCTATCCACAAAGGATATCTGCAAAGTGGCTAGCTACTTTGTCACCTCCTCAAGTAGCTGAATGCCCGTCCTCCTGCTGAGAGCATCAGCTACCACTTTCCCCTTCCCAGGAGTATAGACTTTCTCAAAGTCATAGTCCTGGAGGAACTCAAGCCATCGCCACTGTCTCAGGGTCAGATCCTTCTGCGAGAAGATGTACCTAAGACTCTGATGGTCAGAAAAGATTGTAAAGCGCTCGCCCATCAGGTAGTGTCGCCATGGATTTAGAGCGAATACCACTGTTTCTAACTCCAGGTCATGGGTAGAGTAGTTCTGCTCATGCGACCTCAACTGACGCGATCCATAGGCGATCACGGCCCGCTCCTGCATCAGGACACATCCTAGTCCGGTCTCTGATGCATCGCAGTAGACTACGTACCCTACTCTCTCCGAAGGCAACCTCAAGATAGGTGCACTGTTCAATCTTTGTCTCAGCTTCTGGAAGCTCTAATGACATCTGTCTGATCACACAAAGGGTTTCCCCTTCTTCTTCAAATCTGAGAGTGGTGCCGCAACTCTGGAAAAGTCTGGCACGAATCTCCGATAGTATCCAGCTAGTCCCAAGAAACTCTGCACCTCTGTCACGCTCCTGGGTGGCTCCCAAGATTGCACCGCCTTGATCTTCGCAGGATCCACTGAAACTCCCACCTCAGAGATGATGTGCCCCAAGAAGTGGACCTCACGTATCCAGAACTGACACTTCGAGAGCTTTCCATAAAGCTGGTTCTCTCGGATTGTGTCTAGTACAACCCGTAGGTGGTAGGCGCGCTCCTCCTCAGTCGTCGAGTATATCAAAATGTCGTCGATGAAGACCATGAAAAATTGATCGAGGTATGGTTGAAAGATCCTGTTCATGAGGCCCATGAACACCGTTGGAGCATTGGTTATGCCGAATGGCATAACCAAGAACTCATAGTGGCCATACCAACATCTGAAGGCCGTCTTATGCACGTCCTCGTCTTGAAATCTGAGCTGATGATAGCCTGACCTGAGGTCTATCTCCAAGAACCACCGTGCTCCCTTGAGCTGATCGAAGAGGTCATAAATCCTCGGTAGCAGATACTTGTTCCTCACTGTCACCTGGTTTAGGCGAGGATAGTCAACACACAGTCGCAAGCTCCCGTCTGCCTTCTTGGCGAACAATATCGGGGAAGCCCAGGGTGAAACACTGGGTCGGATGAAACCCTTGCCCTACAAGTCCTCCAACTGTACCCGTAGCTCTCGAAGCTCAGCGGGGGCCATCCGATATGCTGGAGTGGATATCGGGGCTGTCCCGAGGTACAGATCAATGAGAAAGTCTACCTCTATGCGAGGAGGTAGCCCTGGAACGTCGTCGGGAAAGACGTCCGCGTACTGATCCACCATTGCAGGAAAACTAGGACTTTGCACATCAACTTCTCCTTGGATGAGGCTAGCCAACTGATGAGTGATGGGATTTCCTCTCCTCTGCGGAAGTCCATCATATGCTGCGAAGGCTCCCTTCTCGCCGATGAAGGTGAACCTGCTCCCGTCGGTGCGTACACATCGCACCTTGCGCCTAATACAGTCAATCTGTGCATGGACTGTAGATAACCAATCCATGCCCAAGATGACGTCGTAAGGCCTCGACGCTGCTACAAGAAGATCCCAGCCGAAGCTCTCTCATTCTAGAGTAATCTCACACTGCCGGCACCAATGTGTAATCATCGAGTCTTCTCCCGTAGGAGTCCTTAGCCGTAAGGATCGAGCCAACAGCTCTGTCGGAATCTCCGAGCTCCGAACAAGGGCAGCAGCTATGAGAGAGTGACTCGCTCCTGTGTCTATAAGAACTGCAGCAAGGGTGGAATAGACACAGATCGTACCTCGAATCATCTCGGGCACACCATGGTCGTAGGCCTCCGCTGCCTGGAGCTGTGCCTATCTCTGTCCGCCAGATCCCTATGGTCGGGGTGGACCTCCTGGTGGTGGTGTTGGTAGAGCCTCAAAGCGTCGCCCACCACCTGCTGCTCGGCCAGCTCCTCTGCCTCATCCGCCTCCTCCCTAAAGAACTCCATGATCGACCCTCTGCCTCTGCCTGGGTGGCCCCTCAACTGTATGCTGCTCCTTGGCATGGTGGGTCGGGCAGTCACGAGCCATGTGACCCTGTCCGCCGCAAGTGTAGCACTTTCTGCCTCTCAAAAGACTGGCTCCGCACTGTGTGCCCCGCACTACTGAGCCGGTGTCCTGAGGCCGTCTATGTGAGGGTCTGGTCTACATGGACCCCTGAGTCATCCGTCTACTGCCCGCTGCGGAAGACTCTGCTACGTGCTGCCCCGCGGTAGGTCTCTCCGCTGGAGAAGTCTCAGCAAGAAAGCTCTCGATCAAAAGGGCTTGGTCCAGTACTCCTTCCTGGGTAGGGATGCTGAGGGAGATCAGCGATGCCATGATCTCGTGTCTCAATCCCTGCTCAAAGGTCCAGGCCCAGAAGAACAGGTCCCGTACCATTTCGGTCGAGTAGCGTGAGAGATCGGTGAATCTCTCCGAGTATTGGGCGACCGTCAAGCTGCCTTGCCGCAGGTGAAGAATCTCCTGGATGCGCACCGCACGAAGGGTGGCCAGGACGAACTCTGAGCGGAAGAGGCCCTCAAAGTCTGTCTAGATGAGAGAGGCATCATTGTGCACCTGGAGCATCAAGATCCACCATCGTCCTGCTTCTGCGTGTATTAGGCTCGCTGCGAGGATCACCATGTGGTCTGCTGGTGTCCTCACTAGCCTGAAAACTCGTACCACTACCTCCAGCCAGTCCTCAGATGCCTGGGGGTCCATCTCCCCATGGAACCTGGGCGGTCGCTGGCGCTGGAACTCATGCAGTGCACTGAGGTGACGTGCATCATCAGCGGCTGGTGCTGGAAGCATCGGTGGCTCGGCGGGTAGAGGTACCGCCGGTGCCTCTGCTGTCAAAGGGCCCTGTACCGAGGCCTCGTCGCTCGACGGGCTGTCGTCACGCTCAACTCTCGGAACCCTAGCTGGCTGCCGTCGTGGGGCCATCCTGAAAAGAAATAGGAGCGCCACGGTCAGAACAGTATACCTGGTGATCTTATACAAGTAATCACAAAGAAAACTTGAAACACACATGCAATCAATGTTTTCGTGCATTAAGTCGGAAATCAGAAGTCAGGGTCCTATTGTACGGATACGTCGGCCGCCGCACCAACATTGGGCTCCCTAGACTGATAAACACACTCAATACGCTTAACACTATTGCTTCACATAGAAGAAAGATCAGAGTCTGCGGTAGAACTGAACTCCTCTGATACCAATTTGTCACGACCCGTCCTCGGGGCCCGTGCCGTGACTACCCCAAGCCCGCCATCCATAGGCCAGGGGCTGGCGACTAGCACCAAGGCATAAATCCCGGTAAAAAGGGAAGGCACTGCCTTTGTAAAGTAAACAAGCACTACAGAGTATGCAGGCGGAAAAGTAAACACTAAGTAAAAGCTGGTACAACAGTGAGTGCGGAAAAGTAAAGGGGGCCGGAAATACAAGCCCAACTGTAAAGTACAACTGAAAGGGGAAAAACAGCAACTGAAAAGTAAAGCTGCAGCGTCGAGCCATCCTCTGGAAGTCCCACCTGGAGGGTGAGTATAGATAGCCTCCACAGCTCCTTGGTCCAGCCGTCCGCTCCGAGTACACCCCGCCCAGTGGTCCACCTCTAGGTACCGTCCTGCTCCGCAAGCCTCCACCGCGATCAGCGTTGTTCGTCGTCTGCAACCAACACAACGTAGTGCGGGCATAGCTCGTGTAGGGGTGAGTATAAGCTACTCAGTAGGGACCTCGAGACCCCCGAAGGTCTCCCAGAATCCACAAAGGATAAACCATAAAGGAAAGATACAATCACGAAGTAACATCCAACACGGCTTAGGTATATGCCCATACATATACCTAAGTCATCAATTCTCTCCCGGCTCCAACATCCGAGCTCAAGTACAACCCAGTCCACACAGGAAAGCAAAACGTAAAATCCACAGAGGATAGCTCAACACAATCCACAAAGGAAAGTAAAACGTAAATCCACACAGGATAGCTCAACATAATCCACAAAGGAAATTAAAACGTAAATCCACACAGGATAGCTCAACACAATCCACAAAGGAAAGTAAAACAGAGTTTCAGCTCACATAGGTATATTTCTTCGAATGACGATAGAGATGATCACTGATCCATCTAAGTCATCGGACCCACAAAGGATCGATAGATACTAACCCCCGCAATGACCCACAAAGGATCTGACCCACAAAGGATCGATAGGTAACTAACCCCTGCAAAGACCCACACAGGATCGGGCCCACACAGGACCTGTAGGCGCTGGCCCACACAGGACCGCTGAGTGCTGACCCACACAGGATTGGACCCACGCAGGATCGGTAGCACTGACCCACAAAGGATCACTGAGTGTTGTAGTCGTCACCGTCGAATCCAATGAGGATCTCTGTGCAGTCATCGTCGTCACAGTAGCAGTCGCGGCCAACACTAGGGTTCCTGCACACAGCAAGCTCATTCGGGAGGGTCCGCTCCATGAGCTGAGAGGATGATACATAAACTGACCTATAGTCCAGAGTTGATGTTTCCAAAAGTTCCGTATCGTCACTAGGAACTCAACGTCGCAGACGGCGCGTTAATCGGACACCCGGTCTGAGAGTTATTGTCTTTTTCGTCCCAGGGGCCCGATTGGTTTTTAAGGCCAAACCAACCCGACCGTACTTCATCTGCATCCAAACCTCGGGCGTAGTATGTCAAAAGATCAGTCTCACTTAGAGGAAAATAAAAAGGTCGACGGCACGTCGATCGGACGTCCGAAGCTCAAGATATGAGCGTTTCCGCTCCGAGGGCCCGGGTGGTTTCGTGTACGAACCAACCCGGCCGAACCCAAAGAATTATGAAACCTTGAGTGCGATATACCGAAACTACCGTCTCGATCCAAGGATCACATCACCGCTGACGGCGTGTCATTCGGAGGCCCGTAGCTCAAGTTATGAGCGAAAGACCAAAAACTTCCGGAGATGGGGGGTCTGGGCCCGGACCGACCCGGCCCAACCCCCCTGGGTCGGCCCGAACCGGGTCGACCTGACCAGGGTCCGGGTCCGACCCGGTTCGGCGCGGCCCGGCCCGGCCGGGGCGCGACCCGGACGGTCGGATCGGCCCGGCTCGGCTCGGCCGAGCGGCCGAGCGAGGGAGCCGCGGGGCGCTGCCCCCGCGGGATGAAAGTGACGCGGCCCCGCGTGGGGCCGCGCTGGATCAGCATACGTGGCAAAGTCGCGTCCCGTGAGTGCGGACCCGCGCGGCCGCGGGTCCTCTGGCCGCCGCCGCGGCCGCTTCAGCCGCTGCGGGCCTGTTTGGCGGCGAGCCGGGGCGCCGCCGCCTCCGGTGGGTTCCGCGGGCCATCGGAGTTGCTTCGGTGGTCCGATTTCGTTTCCCTCTGCGTCGTAGCTCCTCCCGGGTTCCGTACTTCACTGCGGAAACAACGAATCACCTCTGCGGCATGTTCTGTCATCACCCGTCAATCCGCACATCAACGAAGAACTGCGGAGGGTTGTCGGGCCATGTTTGTTTGGCCCGCACCCTCTGCGTTAGGTGGTAACAATCGGGAATAAAATATTCAACACATGAATAATAAGAAAGACACAATTTTAATAGAATTAAAATTGAACTTGATCCGGGTTCTTTGTTTTAAAAGAAACAACCAAGGTAATATAAATTATTTCACAACAAACCCCTACCTCATCAAGTCGTCGCACGCACGTTCTTCGCGGAATTGATCGCTGCGGAAGGAGGCGATCGTCGCGTCGCAGAAGGGTGTCGCGTCGTCGCGGAAGAGCGTCGCGTCGTCGCGGAAGGGTGTCGCGTCGTCGCAGAATACGGTATCGCGTCGACGAACTCTGAGGTTCAAGAACATGTAGATTTAATTATATTAATTAAATCCATATTGTTGTTATAATCCACAAGAATTTAAAAGAAGAAACCTGAAATCTCCTACCGCAAGCAATTGGTGATCGGAGATCGTTGCGGGGAAGAACGTCTCGAAAGGAGCATCCTCAATCTCCGAGGGTGACAGCGTTCTTCGCATTCTTCACGATCTTCGTGAAGGAGGATGAAGACACAAGATTTCTGTCAAAAGCCTCTCAACGAGCAATCCTCAAGAAGTCGTGCGTTGGTCTTATTTTATTATTACGCCAACGGATTGTAAACAGGTTAAGAAACGACTAAATTAATTCATAGAATTAATTCATGAAGTTAACTGCCCAATTAATTGGTGCCTTATGAAATTAAGAAAACGCGTCAGTTGACTTTCATAAAGACGGGTTTTCGCGGGGGCGTTACTTAGCGGAAAAGAAACGGTGGGGCTCGTGCGGGCCCCACCTCACAAATATCCTACCAAGAAGGTAGGATATTTTTGGATAGCACCCTATCCGCATCAACTCAGCTTAAGCAGCTTTAAATGGCTTTTAAGTGGCTTAAGTGAAATAAAAATAAAGTTGTCGCACCACTTTATTTTATTTCTTAACTTAAAGCCCAAAAAATTAAAAACCACACCCGAGCAAACGCAACTCCGGAAGAGGCATTTCCAAGAAAATACCGGCGCTGCGATTCCATCGGTGCCCTCGGAATTTGATTCCGAGCACCGGTTCAAAAGTTAGAAAAACCCGCTCATCCGTTCACTGAACGTACCCGAGCCAAACTTCGGAAGATGATTCCGGGCACACCGGGTCTCGGAATCAGGTTCTGTTAGAAACTGCGTTCTTGTAAAATTAAGAAAAAAAATTCCATGAATTTTACGGGTATTTACAAATAATTTATTTTATTTGAAATTATAGTGATTTTATGACACATTTTACCTTTTTAATAAGATATGTGGTAGGGAAATGGGGTTATAATTCATAACCCTAGAGGAACCCTTTGAATATTTGGAGAAGAGACCCCTTGGAGAAATCTCTAAATGAATGGTGATGATAGATCAGATCGTGAATCGTTGCACTAACGGGTTGGAGGATCTCATCAATGAAGAAAGAATGATCATACTTCTTAAATGATCAATCCAAACCCAAAGGTAGGGCATGTTATTTTATTTTACTTCTTTCCCATTCTTTGACTCAACAATGAATGTGGATTAACCCATGAACAGGTTGACTTGTGATTCAATCATTCTTGCGGAATGGGTGATTATGGGTTTGATTTGGTGGAATAGTTTTTATTAAGATATAGTTTCTTGATACTTATATTGTGTTCAAATAATGGATGTAACAAACAATGTCCTAGGTTCATTCCTTGAGTTGTTTATGTGATTTCTTCCCCCTTTCTCCCCGCGTGATCTTTAATATTTGTGAGATTATAAACGATGGATCGTTGCACATTTCATTCACCATGAAATTATAACAAATCATAGATCTGGAATCATGATGACCTAGAAGAGCTGCAATGATGGTGGTTAAGGACAGATCAAATTATTTGGGGAGATATCATTCTTAGAGTGTTCTTCGTGCGAATGATCGAAATTGGGTTTCAGAGCTGATCGAAGGCCCGAAACCTATCGAATCTATGTTACAAGGGTGAGAAGACCATGGATCTTTAGTTTTGAGGTGAGTGGACCATCAGATCAAGAACCATAAGATTAATCTAAGCGCTGGAGGAAGAATATAGATTCTAGGAAATCGTGAAGATCACAACATGTATATCAGGAAACACAACGTGTCGGACCAGTTCAGTGGCGGCTAGGGTTTCGAGTTGCTGAGAATTATCACACGGTATGTGACAATTGTTACATGACATGTGGGACATTCAATAAGACTCATAGTGTGTCTTAGAGGATACAAATACAAAGGGTGGAGTACACAACATGTACTCCACTACATGACGAGACCCCGACCACATACACAGGCTACCCTGTGTACTGGTACACTGGTAGGCAGACACAGGTTGACACCGTGTCCCGACACAAGACTGATGTACACAAGTGGGACCTAGATGGATGATAAAGATGTGTAACTCTTTCTATAGGATGTGTATACCTTTTTCTATATGACATGTTCTTATGACACATGACATTGTACCCGAGCAGTTCCTTGGGTCAAGGGACACGATGTGTGACTCTTTTACAAGCCATGTACCCTTTTGTACATGAATTGATCTCCTTTTACACCATATGATGGAAAAGTCTCATTTTGGTTGGTTCCCCCTTTCTCGTTCCAATGAAGGTCAGTGGGTATCATTTCTTATCCATATGAGTATGACCCCCTTTAGTAGGACTTTTTTTACAGAGTCGGGAGTCATCTATGAGAGGCCCAGAGCAAGATCATCTATCCATTCTTGTACCATATGTAGAGTCAGGTTATTGACACTCCCAATCCTATAAGACTTCCATCCTCTACTTAATAGGTGAAACTAGATGATTCTTTGACTACACCACAACCCTAGATGTGATCCTCATCCATGTATCATGATTTTCTCCACTCGTGGAGTTGGTTTTCCCGAAACGAGGTTATTGTTTTCTATCTTTAAATCTATCAAAGTATCTCTATCATGGAGGTTCTCGATGAACAATACTTCCTGGATAGAAATTATCAGGGCTGTGAGACTCTAGAGTTAGTTTTCCTGGATGATTGATTCGTGGAATCGTTAAACTGGGTCCCTAGCGTGGATATGCATGCATTGTGATGTAACTCCAAACTACGGGTTTGGGTTTTGAGTATATCTGGATTTTTTCTTATTATATGTATTGTAGGCATATACTATGTAGAGATAAATGTACCTTTACATTTTTTTTTTGGTTTTTGGGGTGTCCAACTGAGTATTGTTATACTCACCCTTACACATGCTATTCCCACACGTGTCATGTCTTGTGTAGATGAGTGAGCTTTTGACAAAGTCCTGGGAGGATAGGGATTGAGAAGATATTAGTGAGTTCCAAATAGGATGAGGTGTTTCTATATCTTTGAGTAGCAGTCCCAGTACCTATCTTGTTTTCTTATAGGTTTTATTTTATAGTTGGAAGACTCTTTCTTTTTGGCGGGTTAGTGTTCTATCCTAGTATAATTTTCTACACTTGATTTCCATTGTACTCTATGGGTTGATTTTAGTAGCATGGATGAATTTTTATTCCTTGGTAGTTTTTACATTTCATCATTCATGGGTTTGGAGATGTATTCATGTGTACATGTACATAGGAAATGCCTCCCATGTTAGTGACATGCATACTTGGTTCTAGTCACTAGCCCCTGGCCTATGGGAGGTGAGTTTGGGGAGTCACAACATGGGCCCCAATGGATGGGTCATGACAGAGTGATATCAGAGACTGTGAGTTCTACCTTAGGACCACGAGTCTATGAGATTGGTTTAGGGACTCCAGTGTTGGTGCGAGCGACCAACGTATCCATACACCAAGAAATTGATAACATTATTTATGACTCGGTACATTTAAACACTAGTTGTGGGGAAAAAATAATGGCACATGCATCATATAGTAATGAGTTTCAGTTTCCATGTCCTTATTGAGTCAGGTCTCCATATATACTCATTAACCATGGTATATCTTTTTTTTTCTGACATGATTACTCTAAAATGTATACCAACATGGATTCAACAGCTTGATCACAAGGATTATAATGAGGCTTTGATATAGATACTAGTTCCCAAGCGTTACCTCAAGGTGGTGAACAACTATTCCAAAACCAGTGGAGCAGGACATGGTACATGCAGTAGCAGCTAACAAGGAACGCAGAATGAGTGCGTCCCAAGAGTTTCAAAAATAGAGACCCCTCATGTTTCAAGGTGAGGCTGACCCTCAGGTTATTGAGGACTGGATGGCAGTAGTGGGCAGAGATTACAATCTAGTGAGGACACCAACTGACCAGATGGTGATCCTAGTGACGATCCATCTTCCGGGTTCGGCAGATCAATGTTGGATTATGACCATGCAGTCTTACGATTATGAGATCTTTCATGGATGGAGTTTGAGTGTCTCATTAGAGAGGAGTTATCTATGGTAACTCTAATAGTAGTGCGTATACATGAGCTTATTCAGCTCCCGTAGGGTAGCTTGATGGTGAATGACTACTCATCAAGGCTTACCAACCTGTCCGTTCACTCGATGAATATGGTCAGGGATCAGTATTTTAGGGCTCTGACCTTTGATAGAGGTATATGTTGGGATATCCGAGCTAGCTTTATACCTCTGTTAATTCCAAATTATGCTGGATTGATTGAGTTATCTTTGGTGGTCTAGTGATTCTTGGTAGAGAAGAATCATCTAGTTACACTTAGTAGCCAGCATACAGGTGAATAGACCCCAGAAGCAGGATACCAATGTCATATGTAGGGATTGGGACATGGGAGACATCACAAGAGGTCCCAGGATAGGGGATCTATAGTCTATGGATCTTAGGATGGATTCAGTCAGCCTAGGGAGAGGCGATGCTATACATGCGACAACAGAAGATATCTCACTAGAGATTTTCTAACCTATCGAGATACTGACAATGGGGTGGTTGATGGACCATTGAGGAAGAGGCAATGGGTTGAGTAGATAGGCCTTCCTAGAAGAGAAAGTGGAAGAGTAAGTGGGAGATATATGGGAGGTGGAATGCATTTTTACATTTTACCACCACCACCACCCCCAGAGGTCTATGCCAGCTAGAGGATAAGGGTGTGGAAAACTACATGTGGTCGATTCGTATGACCCAGGGAATCTAGATATGATCCAAGTTATGATATGTGTCTTTTCTACCTTAGTTGTCATACTTATAGACATAGGTTCCAGTCATTCCTTCCTCACCGCATACCCTGTACGAGACCTTGAGATTTGGTAGAACCGTTAAATCGACCCTTACGTTTGTATAAACCAATGGGAGGAGACTCTATGACCACACACCTTTTACGATAGTGTGATCTTACCCTTGGAGGTGAGAGTATTGGTTAGAACCTCTTGGTGGAATTTTTGAGTCCTTATGATGTCATTCTCAGTATGGATTTGCAGTCTTCGGTCTATGCCTAGATTAACTATTTTAGGAGAAGGGTGTAGTGTGCCCGCAATGATGGGATGGAGTTTTCATTTATTGGTGAGAAGGAAACCCATTCAACATAATAGGGGATCATTCATAGGAGGGTGTAGGCAATTGACCGTGATTTGGATAACCTTACCCTTAGAGCTGATGATTTTACGAGATTTCAGTTCCCCGTAGTAGAGGAGGAGTACGAGGAAGTCTTTCAAGAAGATGTTCCAGGATTACCTCCCAACCAAGAGATCAACTTATGCATCGACTTACACCCTGGTACGACACCGATATTGGCACTAGTATATCAGATGTATCCCATAGAGAATCATGAGATGAGGTTACAGTAGGAGTATTTTCAAAGGACATGCTTTTTGAGACCTAGTGTTTTACCTTGGGCAGCCCCAGTTTTGTATTCAAAAAAGGCTGACTAGAGATTGAGGTTGTGCATGTATTACTAGTGCCTGAACCAAGTGATGGTAAAAAACAATTATCCACTGTTGAAGATTAATTACCTCTTCAATCAATTGAGAGGGGAACAATGGTTCTCCAAGTTTAACCTTTGATTAGGTTATCACCATCTTTTAGTATGGAATGAGGATATATTGAAGATGGGTTTCAGATGATGACATGGTCATTATGAGTACTTGGTGGTTCCCTTCATCATAAACAACACCCTAGTAGTGTTCATGGGACTCATGAACCATATCTTCCCGCCATACTGAGCCCATTTCATGGTGTTCTTCATCAATGAAATCCTTGTGTACTCGGCATATGAGGAGGAGCACATAAGGACCCTATAGATGGATCTGGACGTACTTCAAGAGAACCAGCTCTATGGTAAGCTCTAAAAGTTTTAATTATGGATTCAGGATGTCCAATTTCTAAGACATGTTATCTCAGCAGATAGAGTAGTAGTGTATCCAACCAAGGTGGAAGCAGTGTTAGCATGTGATCCACCTAGGAGCATGACAGTGGTGTGTAACTTATTTGGGATGGAAGGATATTACCAGAGATTCATACTTTATTTCTCTTGAATATTATCATCATTGACAGCTTTGTCTCAAAATGCGAAGCCTTTCATATGGATGGATAAGTGCCCATAGGATTTCCAGCAGTTGAGGTTGAGTTTGACGAGCACCATCATATTGAGATTTCCAAAGGAGTGTGTCGAGTATATAGTGTTCTTTGATGTATTATGGACCAAACATGGTTGTATCCTAATGAAGATGTGAGCGGTGATTGCTTATAGTTCACACCATTTGAGGCCACATGAGAAGAACTACATGACCCATGATATTGAGTTGGTAGTGGTAGTCTTCAAATTGAAGATGTGGTAACAATACCTGATGGGAGACCAGTTTATCATCTACTCCAATAACAAGAGTCTAAATCATATCAACTCATAGAATTATCTACACTTGATATAGAGGTGATGGATAGAGTTACTCTAGGACTATGACTTTGTGATCATCTATACTCATGGGAAGGGGAACATGGTGGATGATGCCCTTAGCAAGAGAGCTAGTATTCAATTGCTGAAAGAGGCATCAGATCAATTCGCCTCGCTACAGTATATTTCATGGATGGAGATGATACATCTTACCTCTAGTCGATGGTTGTTACCCCTCCGCTCTTACAGTGTCTCAGGGAGGCACATATTAGGGATATCGACTATGAGACCTTATGTGATCAATTTTCCACAAGGCATGCTCCTTATGGATATTCACAAGGTGGGGAGAATGTCATTCCTTTTAGAGGATTCACAGTTGTAGCATCGGTGTTACTGGTGAAGGTTTTTAGGGAGTTTCATACATCCCCTTTGGTGGTACATCCTGGGGGTAGAAAAAACATACCAATATCACCTAAATCAGTTCTGGTGGATATGGATGAAGAAGGAAGTGGCATAATTCATTTCTTGATGCTTTATGTGCCAGTAGGAAAAGGCTGAGCACCAGGTTCTAGAAGGTTTTTCTCATCCCTATAGGTGTTGGAATGGAAGTGGGATGGAATATTAATGGACTTCATCATGGGTTTACCACACACATGTAGGGGACATGATGCCATATAGGTAATTATTGGATGAATCACCAAGTCGGCCCACTTCCTAGCTATACAAAAGTAGATCTCAGTAGAAAGATTCAAATGCATCTATTTTTAGGAGATAGTGTGGATTTATGGAGTCCCACCAATGATTGTTTCAGATCATGGTGCTTGTTTCAAATATTAGTTATGGGAGGGATATAAAGAGGTATTTGGGACTCAGTTACTCTTGATCACAACTTTTCATCCCCATACAGATGGCCAGACAGAGAGGACCATTCTGGTTCTAGAGGGAATGTTGCGAGCTTGCATGTTGGACTTCAGTCATAGCTGGGAGGACCACCTACCACTGGAGGAGTTTGCCTACGACAATATCTACCACTCCACCATTGGTATGGCACTCTTCGAGGATTTTTACTGGTGACCCTGTCAATCACCACTTTGTTGGATTGAACCAGGTTATTCAGGACTCATGGGCTCGGAAATAGTGTGAACAACTAAAGATAAGGTGTATGTCATGTAGTTGTGGATGAAGACTACACAGATTTGGGAGAATGTTTATGATGATAGAAGGTAGAGACCTTTGGAGTTCTAGAAAGGAGACCATGTATTCCTTTGGGTCTCACCTCGATGAGGGTTTTTGAGATTGAGTTCGGGTAGAAATTTATCTCATAGGTTCATCAGCCCTTTTTAGATACTGCATAGATTTGGTGAGGTGGAGTACCACCTAGCTCTACCACTGCAGTTGCACCGGGTACATGATGTACTCTACATGCCGCAACTAAGGAGGTACGTGCATGGCCCATAACATGTAATCAACTCGGGAAAGCTCGACATTGATGATAGAGAGGCATTTTTTGAGTACCCAATGGAGATAAAGGATCACCAATAGATGATTCTTCATGTTTGAGCGATTACCTTAGTGCATTTTTGGTGGCAGAATGGGAATCTCTAGGAGAGAACACAGGAGTAGGAGGCTCAGATTCATGCGCAGTAACCAAAACTTTTTGTTTATCCATTGTTTTTTCTTTTTACAGACATAAATCCCTAATATTGGGAGAATTTATTGTCCCATATTCTTTGTGTATTATTATTAAATATTACATGAAATTAATTCGAGACCAGGAATTGAGGAAACATACGATTCATACGCCTGCGGAGCTCAGAATAAATGTTTGAAATAAATTAAACATTAAATAGAACACTTAATAGATTTTAATAAAAGAGTGGAATAACATTTAAATGGGTTCCCAAATAAAAAATCCAAGAGTACCATTGGGGAGAGAGTTGCAACTCTACCTTTTGTGAGGATTAACATTGGATACCAAATGTCGGTTGTGAAAGTTAATTTTTGGACATTTAAAAAAAAAAAAAAATTAAGAATTTATTTAATTTGATGTTACAACGATGCAACACTGCATTTTACCTTTTTAATAAGTAGCGTAGTAGGGACCCAGGGTTAGAATTCATAACCCTAGAGGAATCCATAGAAACATTGGAGAGGATACCCCTTTCAGAAACCTCTCAATGAATGGTGACGACAGATGGGATCATGGATCATTGCGCATATGGGTTGAAGGATCTCTTTGATGATGGAAGCATGACCATCCTTCATCAATGATTGATATAGACCTACAGGTATGGTGTGTGATATTATATTACTTATTTACCATTATTTGATTCAATGATGAACGCAAATCATCCCATGAACGAGTTCACCCGCAATTCGTTCATTATTACAGGATGGATGATTGTGGGTTTGATTTGGGGAAATATTTCTATTTTGATCTAGTTTCTTAATTCTTATAATGAGTATCGATCAATTATGTAACAAAAAATGGTCAAGGTTTCATCCTTGAGTTGTTTATGTGATTTATTTCCCATTTATCCCCACATGTTTTTCGTTCCTCATGGGTTAATGAATGGAGGATCGTTTCACATTTAATTTGCCGTGCAAGGATCTGTAATCGTAGATCTGGCATCGTGACGAACTAGAGGAGTTGGGATGATGGTGGATATGAACGGATCAACATTTTTTGGGAGATATTTTTCTTCTATAATTCTTCATTTGGATGATTAGAATCAGTTTTTGAAGCTGATTCATGGCCCCAAACATACCGAGTCACTGTTGCAAGGGAGATTTGACCATGGATCTAGTGTTTCAAGGTGAATAGACTATCAGATCAAGCACCATATGATCAACCAAAGTGCTGGAGTAAGAGAACTGATTTTGGAAAATCACAAAGAACACAAAATATATATTTAGATACACAACGCATGGGACTAGTTCAGTGGTGGCTAGGTTTTCAGGCAGCAGAGAATCATCACATAGCATGTGACACCAGTAACATGTAATGTAGGACCTTCCCCAAGACTTGGCGTGTATCTCAGTGGATACATGAACACAAAGGGGAATATAGGACATGTAGTCCACCACATGGCCCAAACTTGACCACATATATGGGCTACCCCATGTACTGGTGCACAGGTAGGCAGACAGAGGTTGACACAGTATACCAGCAAACATCTCAGGTACACGAGTGGACCTAAGATGGATGGGAAGGGAGTGTAATCATTTCTACAAAAAGTGTATATATTTTCCTACATGACATGTTCTTATAACATGGTTCATTGTACACATGCATTTTCGGGGTCAAGGGACATGACATGTGACTGTTCTACACATAATATACTCTTTTCTACATTACATGATCTATTTTTCCGTTGTATCTTGGACAAGTATCATTTGGGTTGGTACCCCCTTGCTCATTTCCCTAAAGGTTAGTGGGTATCATTTCCTATCCATAAGATTACGGCCTCCTTCAGCAAGAATTTATAGATAGACTTGAGAGTCCCCTCCAAGAGGCCAAGATAAGTATCCTATATCCAATCATGTGTCCTAAGTAGATTCAGCTTATTAACATGACCAATACTACCATACATCAGTCATATACTTATAAAGAATATCCATATGAGTTGTGGTATATTCTAGGGCCCTAGAAGTGATCCTCCTATGTGTATCGTGATCTTCCTCACTTGTGTAGTTAGTTTTCCTAGAACGATTGTATCATTTTATCTATTTAGATATATTAGCGTATCTTTCTCATGGCGGTACCTGACCAACAATACATATCGGATGGACATAATTATGGCTATTAGACTCCGGAGTGAGTTCTCCCAGATGAGTGCTTCGTATAATCATTGGATTGAATCCCTAGTGTGGGTATGCAGTCATTGTGACTTACCTCCAGACTAAGGGTCTTAGTTTCAAATATATATGGATATGTTCTTATTAAATGTATTGTAGACATATACTATGTAGAGATAACTGTTCCTTTACTTTGTGGGTTTCTTTTTGGTTTTCAGGATGTCCTACTAGGTATTTTTATACCCACCACTACCTGGGATTTTCCCATACGTGTCATTTCTTGTGTAGATGAGTGACCTTTTGACCTGGTCTAGGGAAGACTAGGATCTGGAAGAGATTAGTGGGTTCTAGACAGGCCGAGGTGTTCCTATATATTTGAGAAATAGTCCCAGTACCTATCTTAGATTTTACAGGTTGGATATTTTAGTTGGAAGACTCTTTATTTTTGTTTGGCTCGTATTCTATCCAAGTTTACTTTTACACACATTACATTCCATTGTACTCTATTGGTTGGGTTTAGTAGCATACATGCATTTTTGTTCCTTGGTGGTTTTCACATTTCATCATTTTTACAATTGAATTTTTCTGCATGTTTACATGTACTTAGTCAATGACTCACATGTTAGTGAAATGCCTACTCAGTTCAAGTCACCAACCCTTGTCCTATTAGAGGTGGGCTCGGGGAGTTATGACATGGGCCCCATTAAGAACAGTCTTGACAGATGCCCCTCTAGAATTTTTGGAAAGTATTTCTACCACCATTGATGAGATCATGTAGGTAAATCTTAGTATTGGGGAGGAATGATAACCTACAATAATATGTGAATATGTTTCCTTATAAGAGATAGATGAATATATATTCTTCTTGAAATAGCATCAATATGTCTTCTCTTAAATATACCTAAAAATATAAGCGTTGAATCATGAGGTGGCCACCCATCACCATGGATTTCTATATGACTAACATAGATACAGTGAAACATAAAATATAATTCATCAAACACATACATAAAAGTATAACATGAGATTTACATAACCATTAATGTAAACTTCATTTTTTATTTCAGTATTCAAAGTGGATAGAAAACATTATACTGGTTAAGTGGAAGAAGGGTCATATAATTGCCTATATCAAGAATAGGTAACCTAATCAACATTTCCAAGAATCTAAATTCCTTT
The DNA here is from genome assembly GCA_963277665.1 of Viscum album. Taxonomy (NCBI): domain Eukaryota; kingdom Viridiplantae; phylum Streptophyta; class Magnoliopsida; order Santalales; family Viscaceae; genus Viscum; species Viscum album. The sequence continues at coordinate 2,054,945,323 of OY728123.1, read as the reverse complement.
TTTAAATTATGAATTTTTAAATCAATGTGGAAACTAGATTTGAGGCCCTATCCTCCATATATGGGTACTCTTGTTACATCCGGATTCAAATGATAAAAAAATTAGGATTCCATTTCTTTGTAGTCACACCGAGGATATATTTATATCATGTAATTACTTTCTCTTAATGATTTATAACACTACATATCAACATGATATGCCTCACATCCTAAACTCTTTCTTATGAGAAACCATGAAATTCTATATAGATGACATTGAATTCAAATCATGGAATCAATTTGATCATCTAGGAGAGTTGATGTAGTTTTAAATTTGATTCACCAAAATAGTTAAAAAAATTAATCACTTGAAGTTAAATTTTAAAGCATAATTAGTAAAATTTGAAAGCTTTTGTGTATGAAATAGAAATATTGAATTCAAACCATTGAATATTAGAGTTATTCTTAATATTCCTTCACCTTGAAATTTTGATGAACAAAGAGAAAAATATTTAAATATTACCTATATCCGGTGTTATATTTCTCATCTCAAAATAAAATGTACACCCCTCAATGGATTAATTAGAAAAGTTGTTTCCTTCCAATGGGATAAATACCATAAGGGGCCCTTTGTTGATCTTAAATTGTATATCCTTAACCCACCTGTTTTGATGCCACCATTCAAAGGAATGTCACTCAACTTGTATGTGACGACTTCAAAGTGTTCATAAGGTGTGTTTATAACTTAGAAGAAAGAAATGGGAAAATAAATAATCTCTCTCAGTCAGATGATGCTGACCATTAAGACTCCATATTAGAACATAAAGAAGAAATTTTTGGCATTGATATTTATAGGTCATAGAAATGGAAACTATCTCATGTAACTTTGGAATTATCTGGTATCTCATGTTTATTTTCTACTATATATATTTTTCCTCCCAATAAACATTGGGTATCTACCATGGTGGGTAGTCATGTTGTAATAATTTAGCATCTTGTTCATACCTCAAAAGCAGGTCAATGTTAAGGAATTAAAACAATTTATTATAGCACATCCTTCTCCTAGGATCATTTAACCAAGTACATATATAATTGATGAGGATTTAATCTCCACACAATATTCATCATTACTATGGGATATATACTTTCACAGTGATTCTCAAAGCTTGAAACATATGTTAATATAAAACCCAAAAGATTATTAAGTTTTCATGGAAATTCAATCCATCTCTATAATAAAAGTAGTATTTCCCTATTAATTACTCACTGTAGAGGGATAAAATAACAATTATGAATACTATTAATAACTCATCTATATTTTGGAGAAATCTCTAAAAATACCAGTGGGAAACCTTAACATTAAATGTTACATATAGATGTTAATTAAGAAAATCAATGGTGAAGATACTATCAATGATGATTTAATCACATTTCAATATTATTTTCATGACTTGGTGGTGGATTTACACTTTGATATGAGTATAATCCATGCTATAAATTCATGGAACTATCCTATAGATGCCTTGGGTAATGCCAATACCACTGTAAAAGACCCTGAACTAGATGATATAGTTTTCTATATTGTGAATTTTTATATGGTCTCAACAATCATCAACATCAATCTAGATGTGATCAATGGATTCAACATTACCCCATACAAGGATGAGAATATAAAATTAGGTACCAAACATAATGTAATAAGACTATTATATAAATTGTGATGATCACTAGTTAGGTACCAAACATAATCATTGAATAAGAATTTAAAATTATTTTGATCCATTAATGATACATGACTAGGAATAATTTACTAGAGGGATCCTTGATTTCATGGTGCATGCAATTTTTATCTATCAAGCCTCAATGTTTATGCATTCCATCAATTTCAGGCCCTTTTTGGTGGAATTTATGTAATAGTATAATATCCTACAACTATAGTTAAGTAGTTCAAGTTTATTTATTTGTCTAAAAATATATTCTTCAAATGGATAGAGGTTATATCCATAATATATGTTTGTACAATTATTTTCATCAATATTTTGAAGAATAATATCATTACTATATTTGGTGTCCCTCACAAAATATTGAATGAGAAGAATAACAATTTTGGAAATTTTATGTTAAAATGGTTATTACAAGAGAAATATATTCAATCTAATCATTCATCCCACTATATCGTGTCCAAAAATAGATGAGGATAAAGTATTTCAATAAGAGTTTACCCCACATTATTTATAATATTCTAGAGAAGATAAGAAGGATTGATCAAATAAACAGTTGTGTGATTTTTTGGATTATCACACAATGACCCACTCTGCTATATAGACAACCCCATATTTTCTTATATATAAGATAGAAATATGTCTACCCATAAAAAATAAATTTTCTTCTTGGTGTGTTTCCATTTGTAGACTATTCACCAAATAAGAACACTAAAATAAGAGACATGATGAAATAAATTTTAATGATGAGAAATGTTTGTGCCAGATATAAAAATCCTGAGAATCATCAAAATCAAATAGATCAACAATTCAACAAAAGTGATGATCTTCATTTTATCTACTATGGAGAATTAGGTTTATCCCATAAAAACACAATGATACATGAAAAAATGACTCTTATTCCAGAAAAAAAATGGGAGAGAAAATATTCTGTATAAATAGATAATTTCAATTGAGATTATTCCTTTATCATGATGGATAGAGAGTGAATCATCCCACCCACAACTGAATGTTTTCAAGAAATGTATGTTTCAAAATTCAATATGGGGTCCTTATATATTGTTCACATGAAGTTAAACTATATTAATTTTTTTTTCTAATCATAGGGCATAAATCTATATGACATTTTCCTTAATAAATAGTTCAAAAGGAATTTTCATAGTCTTTTTTGAATGAAATTATATTATAATATATTGAATCAATACTTTAGGATTTTAACATTCCTGGAATATAAAAAATTATGTGCCCTTGTCCTGTAGCATAAAATTATAAAACCTGCAAGTATTCCTAGTGTATGAATTATTCCACTTACTATCTTTGTCTAAATTAAATTTTTCCTTCCCTACATGAGTGCTTGATCCCAGAAGTGATTCCATACCAATAAGAATGTTTGAATTTATTCAAAATGATTTTAGATATATAGTGATTGCAAAATATTATTTCATAGGACCAAAAAAAATCACCATTACTGTCAATATATTTCTCAAATAATAGGATCCATATACATATGGGAGTCTTGAATGAACCATTTCCCCTCATATTCCTATTTTAATAAAGGAAAAAAGTTCATTCAATGGTCTGTATCGTATGATATTAAACTGTATGAAAATCGTGTGCTCGTTTATTAAGGTTAAACTAACTACATATGACCAATCCTGTAATACATGAATCTATTTATAATAGCCCGCTTCATGAGATGATGTTTTATTTTATATCAACTAGATCTATATTGTGGTCCCAAATATTTATAAAAAAATCCATGATGTTTGATCCTTGAAATTCTTTATGGGTCTTCCCTAAATAGACTCCATGTTATGAACTATATTTGAATATTCACCCTCAAAATACCTTCCATTATAGGTTTTGGGTTTCCCATTAACTATGGAAGCTTCCTTGATAGGTTATAATTTAAATTAATCCTTATATATCTATTGGTAATGAATGAAATATTCACAAAATCCTTTGAATAATTTCAATATTCTTATAAGACCATACACCTCATGGCTCAAACATCATCAATGTATGACATTAATATTCAAATTTCATTAAAACTCATGAAAAGTAATTTTTGGTTATTTTAGTAGTATTACATTCACCTCTTGTTTCTTATATAAATTATGAATCATGTGATCCTATAGGTATTTTGTATTTTCCTAATTAGAACAATTATGATACCTCATGTTCAAAATTTAGGGAGAAATTTTTTCCTTGTTTCATTATATTAAAATGAATAATGTTTTTTCAATCTTCTAAGACTATAAATTTCTAAATATAAAAAACTCTATATGGTGAAACTCCATTACATGATATCCATGTCCAAATAAGATTTTGTTGGCACACAAATTCCATTTGAGAGAAATGGACCAACTTAAAGTAAATACATTTACCTTGATTCATATTATTATAGGATACATAGGGATTCATAAATCTCATATCCTAGTCCCCACTGTCAATTTAATCAATGATAATGACTATTTTTACCATATTGTTCAGGCCTCCCCATCATCAATAAGCTTTCCTAATGTCACCACATCTAGGTGAAATACCAATTTTCTTCTAGTATATAAATTTATAACCTATAAAAAAAGAGGATTAAAAAGAAATAAATTTTTATTAATACCAACTACATCATTCTATGTAGTGACATATAGATCGTATATCCTAAGACCAACCATGAAATACAATAAGAAACCCATAAACTTTGTCCCATTGTTTGGATGCCTTAATTTATTATGGGGTTACCTTTATAGGATCCACACTAGGATGAAGTCATAAAATTATTTTAGACTTGATCTAGATTAATAAAAAGGATCCATATGAAGGTATTATAAATAGGATATTAAACTATATGACAACTAAGTGTTTATCATATGATATTAATCATAATTATATATGGTCCAACTTCTAAGACCTTAATCTACATATATTTTCTAGCTACCCATGACCCCATATACTTAAGGATAAACTATATATAAATACGATATTAATCAACACATTGATACATATACATTATACCATTTTGACATGGAAATTACCCCAAACCATATTAGCTAGTACTAGATAGAATCCTATAGTGAAAAGGTTATTCTAATGCTGCAATGGGAATGAATAACATCATATATTAGATCTCACCACCAATTGAATCCCTCCTTTATTCAAGAACTCTTTAAATATGTTTACACTCAACCATATAAGTGTAATGAAATTTAAAATATATTTTAAAAAAAAAATCCCTCATCCTATTTTTTGAGTCATCTCCATTGACATCGAGCCTTTCTGAGTGGCCTATTACATAAGAACACTATAAGAACTATGTGGGGATTAATTGTTATTTATTTAGAGTATATATTGAATTTAGGATCTCATTTTGTAGGCCCAACAACAAGTTACATTTATCTTCATTTTTTTCTACTCATATCAAGGAATCCATATAATTTTCCTACTATCAAATATTTCCATCCAAGCATTATACCCATTAGTTGAACATGGGGTTCTCCTACACTGGCTTACATATAAAATAAATCTATGTTATTAGAGTCCTTGTCAAATGATGTTAAATAGTAGGACATATGACCTCATCACAAGACCTAAAACAAAATAATTACCAAGTAAATGTCACATTACATTTAACTACATGACATAAGAGTCCTTGTTGTGTTAAATTAAAATACATGACATGTTCCCCACTCTACACAGCCATAAATTTCTCAGTGCGATTCATGACTTACAAACTAGTTGTCCTATGAGAAAGTTATACTCATATAGGGATGAAAAATATATGGTACCAAATCTCATGAAAACTATCCCATTTATTTTTAAAAATCATGGTTAATGGCCACCATATCCATGTATATCTATAGCTCATCTAACATCCGTAATTGAAAATTTGGGATTCCATTGGTCCCATCATTATACCAGGTTGTGAAATTTCCCTCCCTTGTATTTTAGTTAGATCAATGATGTGTATATTCATTATATAATAACAATGTGTGTCTTGAATATTATTCTATTTGGATACATAGTGACATACACACCATATATTCTAGACGCAACCATCATTCATCATTTATCATTTCTCCTTTATAAAGGGAAATAACAACCTAGTCATGATAATCTAAGGATCAAAATTAATCCACTAATTTTACTCAAAATGTTTTTCCCATAAACCAAAAATTATGAGTCAATCATCTTATATTGACTTAAATATTTCATGGATATTGGTGAAAAAATTCCAGGACTTCAAAGTAAAAATCTATTTAGATCTATATACACACACCCCCAATGTGGTATTTCGACTAGAAACATGTTTTTATCAAGAGGGAAAGTCCATATAATATATTTAAACCCCAATAATATCAAATTGGAATCCCCCATTCAAATTTGATTAGTGACAGTCCCTTGTATACCATTCACATATCACTATTATATATTAAGGACCTTAAGTAATTATTTATAGCTTCATCATTCCTAGTTAAATGATGTAATTATACTCATTGAACTTGATCCTCATTTAGGTTAACAATTTATACTCACATGATTAAATAATTATGACCTTAAACTATGTTATCTAACCCATGGTGAAATATATACTATCAATGGACTCCACATTCACGATGAGTCAATAATGCCTCCACCACTATGTAAAATTCATCACATATTGGTAAAATATGTCCAAAAATAAAATTGAACAATATCAGGACAATGATTCATGTAATTTAATACATCCTCTTAGTAGGGAGAGACCAAAGGACTGTCAATTGCAAGTAAAAGAGACAAAATATTAGTCAGAATGAAAACCCTTAATAGGATGTATGAGCCAAAGAAAAGTATCTCATCACTAAGCCTCTAATTTTTCTGGATTTGAAAATAATTATAGTCAAAATAAAAAAGTCACACTGTTCATTACGCTCAATATACATTCCTTTAAAAATTTAAGTTGTGCCAGCTCAACACACTAGTAGAGGAAAAAAGTTAGAGTAGGGAAAATTCATATCTTTCCCCCTAAAGTGTTAGTTCCATACATGGTAAAATAATATTTTGGGTTCTATAAACCTTTCAAAATATTCCTTTTATTTGTAATTCTACTTCGTTTTATAAATATTTGAATCCCCAAAAAACCATACATGGTTTTTAATATTGATAAAATTTAACTCCAAAGGACACTATTATTTGTTTATGCATACATTCCCCCAATATGTCTATTCATATAAACCCCAAATATGACCTTTCAACCATAATAATATTTTTATACTAAGGATAAGGTTCGATAAAATTTTTACACCTTGATTCTATTATAAAAAAACCCATCATTCAAACATGGTCAATTTTCATCCCCAACATAAGTGTCTTATTTCATCATCACAAATTAAATTTTTTGATATATGATTTATAAAACATTCAATCCTACCATTCAAGATTATTATTTGTTTTGGATGATTCATATGTGTGTATGATATCATTTTTAAATAAATACTGTGTGATATATTTCTTGAGACTTCTAATGGTCCTCATCACATGACCTGAAACCACATGAAATGATTACAAGATTAATAACTATAAAATAAATAAACCTATTCATAAAGAAATATATACTATTATCGAGTACCAATTCATGCATCTTTTTTTTATTTTCACTTTCCACATAGTCCATCTTGTTGATTTTTTTTCAAATATATAAGACCATAAACCAAAAAAATACACGGTTAAAGAGGTTCGACCTAAAACATTAGCAACCACAATTTTATGAATCATTTACCTAAACTACATATAACTTATCCTAAGGTTTTATATGATAATAAAATTAGGATCTTTATTTATATTATATTAATCATTTTTATTAGATAGAAATTCTCACATTTTGTTTTATATTAAATTACCTTAAACACCAAAAAGACTTTCATTACCTTAAACTTCCCAAGGAAAGTGGTATAGAAAATGCTAGGTCAAATACTTGAAAAGGGAGACCTTAGAAATATTTAGGTCTCTTCTCATTAAAAATGGAACTTATTTTTCTTATAAAAAACTATTTCTTGAAAAAAAAATGTATAAAACTATTCACGTTAAAAACCCATAAAGTGTGGCCTTTGAAAAATATGATTCCTAGCCCACTATGACTACTCTATTTATGTATTTTGGAAAATTTAGTGTTATAAAGAATAGATATAAATCATGAATATGCTACCATATATCCTTATAATAATCCAATTAATTCTCATACCCCCTTAGTAAGAAATAAAAATAAAATCACACCTCTATTTCTAGAATATTGGTTCTAAAATTCATGGAAAACATATTGAATTTTCAGTTCAGGGTACTTGAACACTCTTGAATAGTTTAATACTCATTGTAATATTCCCCCTTTATGACCATAATCACATTGAGTCAACTCCTTCCATATTTAAATTAAAAAAATATAGTGTTATGGTATTGGTGATTACACCTATACAATCTCATGATCAAGAAATAGGGAAAAATAATTCCACATGGGAAGGGATCAACTATAGTGTTATGGTGATTTTGTTTATTCCATTACTGAAAAATCGAGCTATAGACATGGACCTATAGCCATGTTTTTCCAAAACAATGGGTATAGGTATTTATATGAAGTCTATGGACACAATTTTGACTAAATAATGGCTATATATTACACCTATAGCCACAGGTTTCTTAAACCATGACTATAGGGTATTTCATAAAAGGATATAGACATGGTTATATGAAACTATGGTTATAGAATCCACCAATAGACACCGTTTCATAGAACTGTGGCTATAGGTTTTCCGCCTTAGTGTGGGGAATTTATTTTATTGGGAAATGGAGGGGAGTGCTATAAGAATAATTTTTTCTTCTATTTCAATGGTTATAATGATATATATTTATATACACCAAAAGTTATCTGCAGTCTAGTGGTAAGTTATCTGGTCTAAGGTAGCGAATTTAAGGAGATCAAATCTAATATGGGGCTATTTATTTTTAATCTATACCCACAGTTTACAAGGGATATATTCATGGTTTCCCACCATGGAAATAGACCATATATCTATAGTGGACAACCATGTGACCTATAGACACATTTTTAACCATGTAAATAGCCACTAAAAACCACGGATATAGGTTTTTTCCAATAGCCATGCCAATAGCTGCCCCAGACAACCGAAACCGTGGATATAGCTTATATCCATGGTTTTGGACCATAGATAACCTGATTTTATAGTAGTGTTCCTATATTAATATTTTATCTATGCATATAGGGAGATCATTTCATATATAAATGACTAACACTAGTATTATCATGTTTCTATTTAAGGATACATCGATTCATTATCCATAAATAGGAAGAAAACTTCACAAATCAAATGTTTGATTATAATTATTGACTAAATTCCTTACAAATTTAGTGTTTTGGTTTATTATTGTTATATTTATATTAATATTAATGTTATTATCATGTAAAAATTAAGTGATAGTTGATATAAAATATAAGTGGGAATATAGATAAAAATTGAGGGAAAAATTATTTTCACTAATCATCATAACGTGGACGAGTAATATGAGGAATTAAAGATTATATTTATAGAATATATATATTACAAACTTCCCTAAAGAGTGGACCAATGTGTATCAATGGGTTATTATGAATGAACAATTCATCTGTGAAACATGAAAAATATTTCAGCTTTAGCCCCTTCAGCAATATAATGATTTTCCTCTCTAGTAGCATCATTTCTTACTATATTTTTTTCTTTATATAGAATGTTTTTATCAATCCACCAGTTATTTCTTGGTTCCATCTATCTCTTATTCGAGGTGAAATCTATGAAAATAATAATCACCATAAAAAATACTATTATGAGGCAACAAATAATTAATGTTATTCTCATTGGAGGTTAATGTCCTAAAACCATGGGGATTATGTATTTGATTTATCCTCTATAAGAAATTTATAGGCATACACTTCTTCTATTACACATGATAATAAAATTTATAGAAGCAAGTATATTGTAATAGTAAAAACCCCCACATAAAAAGAACATGAATTGATGATGATTTCAATGTAACTTCCATCCAAGAAATTCTATCAAAGTTTCATAAATTGGAATACATATTTTTATTGAATGATTTTGATGATAAGTGAATAAGAAGCTCAAGGTATTTTGATCTAGTTCAATGTCAATCATGAAAGCTGTGGCTTATTCCAAGATGATTTCACTCAACAAAAGTAGTAGTTTAATCTCTTTAGATCCTAGTGAAACTAGTAAATACCCAACCTATGGATGATATGGGTGGTAGAACATGAGGGTTGATGATTCTATAGTCAAGGTTCCCACTAATGGGAAATATGAATACTCACCCATATCTATCGATATTCAATTCCTTGTAGTTGGATTAACTCTTTTAACATGCCTCCCTTTTTTTGTGGTTGCATTGTAGCTCTATCATCACCCCTTCTAATAGGAGACTCATCATTAGCATCATTGTGAGCATAAATATTCAACGTGGTTATATACATATAAGCCATAAAATCATTTTTACCCACCATTATATCTTTGATACTCATCAGGTGATGAACTAATCTAACAATAGTTTCCTCACTAATATACTATAAAGGGACATATGTATAGGGTAGATTTCTGGAGGAGTCCTCATAGAATTATACATTGATGTTTAGTATGTTTCTGTCACTTATTTATAAGATTATAATTTTTATATTAAAAGAATAAATTTATAAAAAATAAATTATATAGAGGTAATAAGACTATAGGTAGAAATATACATCCTTTTGTTTCCCTGGTGGAGTGTCTATGATCATCCTGGGTAGCATGGGATTCATTATTTTAGAAAAGGTGCTCCATCATTATTACATCCTAGAAAAATTTATCAGTCCCTAAATATGAATGGATGTTAGTAGGATCTTCCTAATAAAAATGACATATTTAGGTGTCGTACCTAAACCATTTATTACTCTATTAATAGTGGTGGGTGGAACAACTATCTCAAATGTTTCCTCCATTATGGACACAGTAACCATTGCTACAAATCTTGATATTTCTTTAGGATTTCTCATTATATGTCATCTAGGCCCTCCCTTATCCATTTAAAAGATGAGGAGGAGGAATGTTCTAAAATTAAGATGCATAATGTTTTGTATCAGAATAAAAATATACATATGAAAAAGAAGCCAATAAATGAATTGAATGATAACCATGAAAGAAAACACTTATAGAGAATACCTTTTTCTTCCATATAAATTTAATTTAAGATGGTGGCATGAAATTACATACCTCTATGTATTCAAATATTAGAGGGAAAAATTGAGAAATGTATTAACTTACTTATTATTTCATTAGTTTCTACCTCGAGGATAAATCATATTTTACTCAAGGGTTCATCCTATAAAAATTGATCCTTGAGCCAATAATGATTCACACTGGGGACATTTTTGGTTTTGGAAATACCTAAACTCTCTAAAAAAAGAAAATGTAGTTGATGTTATGAATGATTTAAATTCATGAATAATTACTTAGTAGAGAATATAAAATCCTTGAGAATGAAAAATTACCCTATAAAATCATCTGAGTCTCAGAATGATGTAACTTCTTTTAACCCCAATGATAATTATGAAATGTGATAACATGAATAAAATTACCTAAAAAATTAAGTCCCCACCTTCACACTCTCTGGATCCAGAAATGATTCGCAATATTTTTTAATGAATAAAGATGCGACTTTATTATCTTCCATCCAAAAGGATAAACCATAATCACACATTTATACCAACATTGAGATGGAAGAATAAGTCAATTACCTTAGATATTAACTTCAAGTATTTGGTGAAGGAATTTATAATAAAATCGAAAATCATAGATAATTAAATATGGGTAGAGAGGATAATTCAATTACAACATTGATAAGTGTCTCCATAAAATTAGAAAAATGGGAAAATTATACCTCCTTATTGATGAACTATAAATATGTGTTATTATAGAATTATACATAGATTCATAAGGTAGATTCTAATATGGCGTCCCATCATCTAGTATTTCAAAAAAATAATTGTGGTTTCAAGTATGTATCAAGAAGTTCATATCCAAGCCAAATTAAAAAAGAGTAAGATGAAGTTGACTAGATTATTAAAGAAAACTTCATCTGATGAGTATATTTATTAAAGTGGATTTCCAAAATCATCATTGTTTATATAAAATATTATACAAATAAGATTCTACATCAATTTCAAGGATCTCAACCAGAACTTTCCAAATAATGACTTCACAATCCCGATCATAGAACTATTGATGGACATGACCATTGGATTCCAATATCATTCTATAATGGAAGTCTACTTAGGCTATAATCAAATCATGATTTCCTTTGAATATAAGGAGGAAACTATATTCACACCACTCAATTAGATAATATACTAGCAATTCATGCCTTTTGTTTTGTGGAATGTCGATTCCATCAATAAATGTTCCTTACACCACTTCATCAAACTATTTATGTAACACCCTGAGTTTTTTTTGATTTTTTTTCAAATATTTTTAATCATTTAATATTTTATATTACATAAAACACTAAATTTAGCTTGAATTATAAAAAAAATTTGTTTTTTATGTTTATACACACAATTCTGATTTTATCTGGATCTACAATAAATATGAATATTAAATCATGCATGAAATTGTATTTAAGTATTATAATTTAATATAATAGTTGTCAAATAGCCATTGTAATGATGTGTTTTAATAATATTAGAAAAATCATGAAAATATGGTTTAAATATGTTTATATAATGGTTTTGTGAAAAAATTATTATAAATTAAAATAAAACCCTTTTGAAAATAAAATGAAATCTTTTCTGAAAACTATTTTATGCGGTTAAGAGTGTTTATATCAATAAATTAACCAAACCACTTTGTGTTAATGATTTTCATTAAATATATATATTAAGTATTAAATAAGTTTTTTTATCAATCATAATATAGTTTTTATAGACAAGAGATAATAAGAAATCCATTTTTTTTATAAAAACCTTACTTTTGTGAAAAACATTTTTGTCACCTTTTTATGGCGTAGTTATTTTAAAACCAAAATATTCCACTATTGGGAATGTAATTTGATTAAATAAACTTCATTTTTGAAATAATAATATAATAATTATATTAGGGTGAAGTTTTGGGATTATTTTATTTCACTTTTTGATGAATAGTGAAAATACTTATTTTTAATTGAAAACTACTTTTCCATTTAAATAAATTATAATGTTAAATTATATTTTAAATTTTATTTAAAGTAAAATTAGTTTAATTTTATATCAATTAATAAAATTTGAGTCATTTTAATCAATTTATTCTTCAAATTAAACAAAAAAACTTTATAAACTTTTGAACATTTTCACATTAAACCTAAACCCGCTTTCTCACCATGCCTGCATGATTTTTTTTATATTGAAATTTCCCAATTTTGTGAATTTAATTTATAAATATGTATTAAATATTTTTAATCATAATAATTTATAATTCATAATACATACAACTTAAATATTGAAAAAATGAATAATGAATGAAATAAAAATTAATTATCATAGTTAAGGTAAAAATGGATTTATGAGAGGGTTAAACTAGAATGATAAGAGTTTAAATGATAGAAAATATCATAATAATTTTACTAAATGAATTTATTTATAAAATTAAATAATTTTATATGGAATAAGTAGATTATGTTCTACTTTCCTTTGTATATGACCCATATAATAAGTTATGTAAAGAAGAAGATAAAAATATACTTTTATTACTTTTAATATCTATAATATTTTGGGATGAGGGAAAACAACATTTTTTAAGATATTCATAATATTTTTAATGATAAATTAGTTATTTAAATAATAATAATTTATAATTAATTTTATAAATGGATTATTTACTAAAAACGCTTAAGAAATGACAATGCGATAATTATTTAGTTAATAAAAAAATAACTGATAAAAAAAATAAAAAAAGAGTAAATTGAATGAATTACTATGTTTAATAATTTTTTTAGATTAATATATCATGTTACACATATTTTAAGATAAAATATTAAAATTCAATTATTGTATTGATATTTTTTAATTTAACTAAATGAATAATGTCAAAATTGACACTAATTCCATTTTATAATAAATGAAATTTTAATAATTGATGAAAAATTATATCTATTATAATTTTTTAAATAAAAAAATATAACATATGTTCCAATCATGGAATTATAGTCTTATTATAATTACTATATTTACCTTCAAATAGTAATAACTTTGTTAGCACACCTACTTTTAAAGCATTGTTTTTTCGTGTTACATGGTCTTTTGTTAAAATTAATTTTCCACTCACATAGGTTTTTTATTTTTTAAATTTAATTTCATTATATAATCCTTTATTAAAATTTATATAATAATTCATGCTCTAATTTAATCTTAATGGATATATTACTAATGATAGAAATCAAGTTATCGTAGTAAAACACTAAAATATTAAAAAAATGGGAAACTTAGATGTTAAGGAATTAAATGTTTAAAACATGTGTATCAATGTGTGAATTAGGTTTTGATCTACAATATAATCCCTATAAACCTTTACTTATCTATTTTTGAGAAACTGTGGGTAATTTTGATCTCCCAATAGTTAATACCATTGAGTATTTATAAGAACACCACTCCACCTCAACTATAAAAGGAACTCACTCTCCCTACTTATTAAAACATGTCAATCCCTTTGGATCATCCATGATCTACCAAAATTAATTTTAAAATTCCTTCCAATAATCATTGAAAACTTATTTTGTTCAAAAATCCATCTTTTGAAGGCTTTAGTGCAAACCTGAGGATACCTAAAAAAGAGGAAATGTTCTTCAACGAGTGCCTTTATTTTATTTCATTATCCGCCTCATTAAATTATTATTATTAAATAATTATGTAATAAAATTTTTATCCTCCATATACTTAGATATTGTTATTTTAATTTTATAAACTACATCTACACACAATTCCATCAAATGGGTTATGAAATCATCATTCGTGTGTACTAGAGACTACCGCCCTGCGAACCGATGTCATTTGTTTTTCCATCAACACCTTTCAATTTTGGGAATAATTATGGTTTTATAGTTTATATATCATATTTATGTTATTTATGATGTTATTATGATTATATATTTTTTATATTACACATACCTTCATGCTTTCCATTTTGTGGTAATATGATAATGTTGTTTGTGTGTACAGCAGGCTGTCGCCTCCTGAAGTGACGTGATTCATTCATTCTATACATGGAATGTATTAAGGATTATTTTAATGGATTTTTTTATAAAAATTAAATAACTATTATTATTAAATTATAATATATGTCACTAAATTTTCTGTCATTATTCCTAGTAATAAAATGGAAGGAAAATAGCATTCATCTGTACGTATGTCCTACCATCTCCATGAACGTTGTACTTCATTTTCTATTAATAAATTTTATACATTAATATAAATAAAAATATGGAGAATATATATGAAATCTATGTCACAGTTTAAATTTTGGATAATATTAAATCATGATCGATGTAAGAGGGATAAAACTAAATAATTCAAAACATATAGGAAAAACAAAGTGGTTATTACTCAAGATGTAACTTTAACATGAAATCATTAATAAGATGGTAATAAAATGTTATAATAAAATCATATATGATATTATATAAATTAATATGGTTATTTTGTAGGTTTATAAGTAAAATATATTAATTATAAAGGATATTTTAATGAGTATGAAAAAAGTCAATACTTATGGTAAGTGATTTCTATCTCACTTTTACTCATTGTGAGAAAAATTCCCTATTCACCACATGTTTCTTTTATATAGCATATATACTGCACATAAATTTATTTTATGATTATTATATATATAACTATTGGTATTTAAACATCCAATTTACTATCTACATTTCATGGGGTTTATAGTTCAAAACTTACCAAATCGGTAAGGTGATTTGTAGTCTCACTTTTATTTATGAGAAACTTATATCATATTCACCACTCATTTGTTTTTTTGTGGTGTATTAAAAAACCTATGATATGATATATCATTAATAAAAATAATTTCATGATAAAAAATGTTTCCATTAATGTTATTATTTCATTGAGATTATGATTGAAATGTTACTGAAGTAGTAAGAGATTTTTGTCTAAATTTTCCTTCTTTGAGATGTCTCTCATGTTGTGAACCTATACACTTTTAAAAATTTTATATATAGACCCTTTGACATTTAATATCACGAATTTATTCATACTAATTATATTTTAATTTTAATTTTATGTTATTCCTCTATAGAGCTTATGAATCAAGGTTAGTAAAGTAGTAAGTGTTCTATATTATTATATCTCCAATTTTAGAGTGTGTTTATAATTTTGCTTCAAATACTGAAATCATATGATATAAATATTAAGAAACTCATGCAGTTTCTTCTCCTATTTTTATTTTATGAGAATACATGTTTCCACCTCATTTTCCTCTCTTAATGTACTAAATATTTTTAAACTAATGTTTTTATGAAAAAACATATTTTTGGTGGAAAATCTAATTTCATTCAAAAACGATGTTTTAAATTTTTTTAATTTTTTAACTATTTTATTAAATTTTTAAAAAGAAATTGTTTACCATTTTTTACTATTTAAATTTTTTTAAATGAATAGTCATGTATTTTTAGAAATAATGCCTGTTTGGATTTTACCAAATGTATGAAAAGAATCTTTATTTTTTAATATGGATAGTATAAACATTATTTACCATTTTCATGAACACTCAATGATTTTATGTTTCCCTTATAATATTCAATTTTTTTCAATGAAAATGATTTTTAAAATGTTTATGTTTTAAAAATATATTTTCCAAGAAAGGTTATCTCCTTTAAGAAATTCTCCAAGTGATCTTTCAAAATTCTTCTCCATCTAAGATGACATCCTATGATATAATTTATGATTTACTGGGTATTTGATCTGAGGGAACCATTATTACAACGCATTTTAATGGTTTATATTTATGATGAAAAGTTATTTATGAATCCCATTTATACTTAATTGGTTATACCATGTCAAAATTCTTATGAAACCCGCTTATTTTAATGGGATATTCTACAATTAAATGATTATGAAACCTGTCTCTTTTCCATAGAAAAAGATATGATGAAATTTTTATGATAAAAATTTCATTTCATGGGTTATGATATGATTAATGTTTATGATCTTGTGAAACATATAAATATGGTTTTCTTTGTATTAAAGGGGGGACTTGTATCTTCCTCTAATGCATTGGGAAAAGATAAATACTCTATGAGCATATAGGGTACACAAGTGGTCATCCAAAGAATATAAAGGAGGATACATGGGTGGGCAACCCAATATTGTAATGGAGGGTATACATGTGGTTAACTAAATCCTAAATCTGGTACATGGGTTTTCAAACCAAGCCTAAAATGTTTTTAATGTATTAGTGGGTATCCATAACATATTATTTTATACACATAGGTCTATGACCCAAATATATCCTTTATTCCTATTTTATTTCCTCACAGAACATGTTTTTTTATTATATTGTGATTATTTTATTATGAAATACCAATATTTATTTAATGATTCAAAACTATGATCTTTAGTATACATGGTATTCTTTTTAAATGTTATGATAATGTTCTCATTCTCTTATTCTTCTATTATGATTGCATATCAACCTTCTTTACCCTTACTGAGTATCTAAGCTCTTCCTTTCTTATGTTTCCTTTAACAGGTTTATGAAGAATACGTTTGAATAGGATTAACTAAATAATAATATATTTGGGAGAAACATTGAAGATATTTCACCAGATTAGATGAATGTGTTTCATGTTTCTAATGGCACTAAACTATTATTGTGTGTAGGCATGTGTTTATTTAATGTAATGAATATTCATTTAAAAAGATTCAATATACATTAATATTAAGCTAGGATATCTATAGTTGGTTTCAAAGGAAATATTTTTTAAACATTAGAAACTATGATGGGAAAATATTAGTGAGATCCATAGGTATATTTCTAAGGATATCTCTAGGGATGTCTATTAGATTAAGTTTATGGATGATTCAATGTATAAGAAAATTTATTGGAATTATAGTAAAGGATAGATCCAATGGTTTTCTATAAATACATCTATATCTAGGTACTACAAGTGTATGTGGTTCTAGGACATATTCACCTCAGGGTAACAACCCCTAAAAAACTATATTGTTATAAAATTGATCAGTAATTAGTGCATGACAATAATATTTTCTACACACCTGATTTGACAATCCTAAGGAATAATATTGGGAAATTCACAAAATCTTTACAAATCATCATGATGGATTTAAATATAGATGACTATGAATGACTTAGGACGAACATAAGGTCCTATAGATTAAATAAGGTTATTTTATTTAGACATAACATAAGTGATTTTTCCGGATTATGTGGCTTTCCACTATGATTAGTTTTTCTCACACTATGATTTATAGTTTTAGACAGTGGCATGAACCTAATGGAATTTTCATAACATTTAATGTGATGCAAAATTTTCTGATGAGAAGTCAAATGGGATGATGAATTGAGTAAAGAAAATTTTGATTATGCCAAATCAATTTTCACATAACATAATTGTCAATATTTACCTTAACCCACTCTCATAATCACCAAAGAAGGGAAGAAGAGAGTATACTGAGGTTTTGGGTGACGGTAACCATATAATAAGTAATATTAAATTTCCCATATGTCAACAATGTGGAAAACAGAACCCATGTGAATGTATCATATGAACACAATGATTTTTTGACTTTGGAAAATAAGGACACAAATAAAGTAACAAAGAAAAACAATGAAGAGTTTGGTTAATGAAATAGATGGGAATATTGGTCTCCCTAAGATATAATGGAATATTTAATGATTTAAATGTGTAAATTTTTGGCATTATGAAAATCAATGTCCATAGGGAAAAAAGAATGAATAGAATTTGAAAGGTGGTTTTAGTAATTCAT
This sequence comes from Viscum album, assembly GCA_963277665.1. NCBI lineage: Eukaryota > Viridiplantae > Streptophyta > Magnoliopsida > Santalales > Viscaceae > Viscum > Viscum album. Next base: position 2,054,926,565 of record OY728123.1, on the reverse strand, counting down.
ATTCTAATGCTGATAGGATGAGGTGGAATGATCCAAGAATTATAAACCCTAGTTCACTAGTACAAAAACTATTTTTAACATCACCTTTTTTCACATTGGGTTTTTATAACCAATGTGAAAATATCTGAAAATAGATTTTTCTTGTTGGTTATTATATAACTGACGTCAAAATACATTTTCACTGATTTTTCAAGTCAATTATATAAGAACTGACGTAAAAAATTCCATTTTCTCTAATTTTTCACGTCGACTATTATATAAACGACATGAAAAATAAATGTACATCACTTTTCCACATCCGATATTAAATAACCGGTGTGAAAAATCCATTTCCAAGAAAAAATATTAAAATTTTCAATTATTTTTTACATCAGTTATTATAAAACCGTCATGAAAAATCGATTTTCATGACTTTTCACATAGGTTATTTAATAACTGACATTAAAAAGTATTTTTCATGTCAATAATTTAATAATATACATGAAAAAAGTTCACAAACATGTAGTTCATTTTCCAAGATTTAATTTGACAGGTCACAAAGTTCAAACAGAGTTATGGATTAAAAGTTATGGCCTTCAGAAGTTGATGATCTCTAAACATTTTCTTAGGGAAGACCAACTTATGAAGGCCATAAATTTTAATCCTTTACTACATTTGAGCTCCTTGACCTGTAAAATTAAATCTTGGTAAATGAAATACATTTTTGTAAACTTTTTTTACATCTTTTATTAAATAAAAGATGTGAAAAATACATTTATAGTTGGTTATTAAATAACGGATGTGAAAAAGTCATGAAAATCAATTTTTCACATCTGTTATTTAATAGCCGATGTGAAAAGGTGATGAATATTTATTTTTAATGTTGGTTTATAATAATATATGTGAATAATAAGTGAAAATTTTAATATCTTTTCACATCGATTATCATAAAACCGATGTGAAATATAATTTTAATATCCTGTGAACGCGAAATTTTAATTTTTTTACATCACGGCATCGAAATTTCAAATTGCCTACTAAAATTTTTAATATTGTGTTTTCTCTTATCTTCTAAATTATATGTTTCCATTAAATACATATCCTAATTTAACAATCATTTATTTCAACCATTATTATTCCCTCAGCTCGAATCGTTTGATCTTCAATGTGGATCAATTATTTATTCTTTCCATGATCTTGTCAAGGTATATTTAATCATTTATACATGATTTGGGGTTTTAATGATTTGTTTTCTTAATTAATATACCATTTTATGATCACTTCATTAAACCATAATCATTCCACCAACTCAACTTGTTTGATCTTCTACGTGAATCTATGATTTATTATTTATGCGATCTTATCAAGGTATTTGTAATTATTTTCCAACGATTTATATTTTCTATGCGTAGTTTTCATAACTGATATACCATTTAAAGATTATTAATTTATTATAATGACAGATAATGATTTATATTCTGGTAAAACTACAAATAATCGTACGGATTCAAAAATTCCTTCTAAGATGAAGCTATGGTTGGCTCATTCAATCTTTCCTCAAAATAAATATCAAACTTATAATAGTCATAACATTTGATCCGTAACTCTGTTTGAGATCTATGACCTGTAAAATCAAAGATTGCGAAATTATCTACAATATGGAAAACATTTTTTATGTTAGTTATTTAAAAACTGACATTACAAATGACTTTTAACATCGGTTTTTTCAAAAACCAACGTAAAATGGCTTCTTAACACAATTTACAGAGGGGTTTTCACATCGGTTTTTTAAAAAACGACATTAAAAACCATGAAAATCCATTTTTAACATCATTTATTAAATAAAATACATAAAAATAATATTATTAATTTCGATCGAAATAACTTCACCTAAAAATTGACAATAAAAAGAAACAAACACGACGTAAAAAAAAGGTTTTTGTACTAGTGGTTAATGGATTAAGGATGAGGTGGAATGATCCAAGAATTAATGTATTTGAATTTTAATATTATTTTATATGAATAATTAAATATATAAGGAATATTTGTAGAAGTTTTGTCTTACATATTTTTAAGAAAATGTTAAATGATATTGGTGGACCAGAAAAAATGATTTAATGGAAATGTTTTATTTTATAGAAAACACAATATTAAGGGATGGTAACATTTAATATGTGCATAATGTAGAGAAATGGTGTTTAGTTTGGATAAAGATATTTTTTATGAGAATAAATTTAATTTAATAATACTGATTACCTTGGAATAGATTAATTGTTTAAAAAAAAAGTGGTTTATGTTATCATGGATGAAATTTACAACATTTTTGGATTTATAAATATATAAAATAATGTGTTTTATTTAAGGATTAAGGGATCAAGCATGTTTCTAATAGTGCTTTATAGTAATTCTAGTTATTACCATGTTTCAAGAGAATGCATGATGAAAGCATTCACATGTTTGGTATGTGATAATAATGAGTTACTTTATTATATGTAGGGGATTCATATTAAGTTTATTTTCAAAAAAATTGTAAGATTATATATAATTTTTTATATTCGTATGTTTATATGTTTAAACATTTATGGAATGGTTTTGGTTAGACATTAGATGAAATGTTATAGGTTAACGTATTACTTCACCACATGAATACTTATCTATATTTGATAACCAGTGAAAAACATTTTGTTGTGATCGTAACTCAAAATATACGGAATGACTTATCATTATATTTATGGATCTTATTATACAATAGTTATCCAAGTGAAATAAATTCACCATCATTTCTTATTTTAAGATATGAAGTGTAAATTGATCAAGACACAAACCAAGGGTTATATTATCCATTTTAAATGGAATTGAATCAAGTAATTATATCTTCTTGTAAAAATTACTCAACTTTAGAAAAAGCATAATGAAATAAAATATTTTCTTATTATCATGATATCAGTTACCTTTTTATGCCTATTTGGGTTTTGGTTTAGTGATTTCTAACTTTCTCTGGATCACTCACTTTCTTATGATCAGTGATCTTTATCACTATATATAATTATTTATGCCTTTTTTCTCATGTCCAAAACATCACATCCCACCCATGTTCTCCCTTGTGGAAACATAGTTGTGAGTTACATTGGGTAATTGTTACGTTTCAAAATTTCTAATTTTAAGGGAAGTTTTATGAATAATTTATTACATTGTGGGTTTCTATGAAGGTGTTTTTTAAATTTTAAACCATTGATGACCGAGATGAATTTCATGGGAAAAATACATTTTAAGAGGGGTAGAATGTAACACTCCAAGATTTTGTGATTTTTTTAAAATATATTTAATATTTTGATAATTTACATTATATAAAACACTATGTTTATCTTTAATTATATGGAATAATATGTTTGTCTTGTTTTGTACATAATTTTAAGTTTAGCTTGTGTTACACGCAATACCAATTGTAAATCAAACGATACATACTATTTAAATAATATTACTAAATATGATAGTTATCAAATTACTAGTAGAATAGAGGGTATGAATAGGATTAACTAAATTATGAAAATATGGTTTTCACATGATTATATAATTCATCAGCGACCAATTAATAATAAATGAATGTAGAATCCTTTTGAAAATAAATAGAATATTTTCTGAAAAACTATTTTTATTCAAACACGTGTGTTTTATATAAATTAATTAACCAAAAAAATTTAGTTAATTATTTAGATGAAATTTATATATTAAAATTTAAATAAAATTATTTACATTCATTTTAAATGCTTTATATATAAGAGATAATAATAAATATAATTGTATGCTTAAAAATAATATTTTTCTAAAAAACTGTTTTATTGTCTTATTATGGAGAACTTATTTTAAAACCATATTTTTAAAATTTTATAAAATTCATTTGATAAAATAAAATTCATTTTGGAAATTATAATTTAAAAATTATTTTTGGGTGAATTTTCTTATTTTTTTGAAGAGTTTTATTTTTTGATGAATAAAGTAAAATATTGAAATTTAATTAAAATATGCCTTTTCATTTAACTAATTAATAATGTAAAATTTTATTTTAAATTGGTTTTAAAGTAAAATTATTTCCATTTTATAATTATTAATACAAAATAGGTCATTGGAATTAATTTCATATTTAAATTGGATATTAATAACTTTATAAGAATTTGAAAATTTTCAATTAAAAACCCTGCTTTTTTCATCTCATCAATGAGATTAATTTTAAATTAAATTTTTTCCACTTATGAAAATTTAATTTGAAAAAATGGATTAAAAATTATTAATCATAATAATTTATAATTTCTAATAAGGTATACTTAATTATTGGAAAAAATGAATAGTGAATGCCAAAAAAATAATTATCACACTTAAGGTAAAAATTAGTTTACCAGGGTTTAAATTAGAATGATATTAGTGGAAATGGCCTAAAATATTATCTTAATTTTACTAAATAAATTTATTCCAAACATAAAAAAATTATCTTGAATATGAAAACTTCTTTCCCCTATCAATTTAATATGACCCATATAATAAGTTACATGAAGAAAAATACAAAAAATATACTTTTCTTACTTTTAATATCTATACTTATTTGGGATGGGGGGGAAATTGGTTAGGTTATAAATATTATTTTTAAATATAAATGATTTATATTTATAATAATAATTTATATTGAATTTTTATAAATTAATTAGTTAGTTAAAATGATTTAGAAATGTCAACACAGTAATTATTTAGCTAATAAATAAAATAAAATAACTGATACTAAAAATAATAATAGTGGAGTAAATTTAATGAATTATTGTGATTAATTATTTTTTATATCAATAAAGCATTTTAAATATGTTTCAAAATAATATATTCTAATTAAAATATAATCTTGATAATTTTTCAATTTAAATTAATTGAATAATGTAAAAATTGACATTAATGTCATTTTATAATAAATGTTATATTATTAATTGATTTAAAATTACTAAAAATCCTATATACAGTAAAGTAATTTTTAAATATTAATAAATATAAAATATGGTCCATTAATGGACCCATTTTTCTATTATAATGACTATACTAATTGTTAAATAGTAAAAACTCGGTTAACACGATTACAATGAAAGTGGTGTTTTTTCAGGTTACACGCATTTGTGTTAAAATTAATTTTCAACATGAAAGGGATTTATATTTTATGAATAAAATTAAATATTAAAAATTATTTCGTACAAATTATCTAATAAGGATCACTATAATTTAATGTGAATAGATAAATTACCAATGTTTAAAATCTTGTTACCATAGTGAAGAACAAAAATGGTAAAAAATGGGGAACCTTAAAATCTAAGGAATGGAATGTTTTAAAAATGTACATAAATGTTTTTTGGAGGTTCTTATAGACTATATACTCCATAAAAACCTTTAATTATTATTTTTTATCCACATTAAGAAATGTTGACCTCCCAATAGAGAATACTTTTGAGTATTTACTAGAATGCCAGTGCTCCTCAACTATAAAAAGGAAATCACTCTCCCCTCTTTTTTACACCAATAAATCCATTTTTATCGACCAATATCTAGAAACATAACATCAAAAATTTCACAAAATAATATTATAAACCTTATTTTTAGGATAAATCCATCATTTGAAGGCTTTAGTGAAAACCTAATGAGGATGCCCGAATAAGAGGTAATGTTCTTCGTTGAACATCTTCATTTTATTTCATTCTCAACATCATTAAATGATTATTATACCACAATTATGTACAACAATAATTATAATCCATATAATTATATTTCTTTATGTTAATATTATGACCATAAACTACACACACTTCCATCAAATGGGTTTCAAAATCATCATTCATGTGTACGACACACTACCGCCTCGCGAACCAATGTCGTTCATTTTTCCATTAACACCTTCAAAGGTTTGGAATAATGATTTATTTATAGTTTATATATGATATAAATTATATGTATTATGTTAATATTATTATGTAATTTTTATATCATGCATACCTTCATGATTTCCATTTTTCGGGAACATGATAACATCTTTCGTGTGTATAACGGACTACCGCCTTGCGAAGCAATGTGATTCATTCATGCTATGAATGAAATGTATTAAGGATGGTTTTGATAAATATTTGTGATATATATGAAATAAATATGATTATTTTATGATAATATATATCATAAAATTTTATTTCTCTCAACCAAACAACAAAATGAAAGAAAAACAATATTCATGAACACGTACGGTTTACCGTCTCCATGTACAATGTACTTCATTCCCTATCAATTTTTTTTATAGATTAATATAAATATAAATATAATGAATATATATCATATAAATATATATCAGGGTTTAAATTATGTATATTATTAAATCATTATCAAAGTAAGAGGACCAAAAATCAAAAAAATCAAAAATATATATGAAAATCAAAGCGGTTATCACCCGAGATGTAAATTTAACAAAATATAATTATTAAGAGAGTAATAAAATGTAATAATAAAATAATATCTGATATGATATATATGAATATGATTCTTTAATATATGTATAATAAACTTATTTTTATTATACTAGACAGTTGAACTAGTATGACAGAAGTTAAGACTTAAGGTAAGGGATTCCCGTATCACTTTATTTCTATGAGACAAATTTCAAATTCAAAAAATGTTTCTTTTATATATTTTATATAATTATAATGAATGTATTTTAAGATGAATTAACATAAAATTATTGGTATTTACATATCCATTTTAGGATCTCTCTTTCATAGGGGTTTTAGTTCAAATGTCACCAAATCTATAAGGGGATTTCTAGTCTAACTTTTATTTCTGAGAGATATATGTTATATTAAACACTCATTTCTTTTTTATGGGGTATATATTGACTTATTACGTGATATAAAATGAATAAAACTAATATCATGATAACTAATTTTTAAATTCATGTAATTATTTCATGGGTCTTACTATTGAATGTTACTCAAGAAGTAATGATTTTTTGTCTCAATTTTATTTATTTGAGATTTACATCTTATAGTGCACTTATACTCTTTAACAAGGTATATATAAAAACCATTTGACATTTAATATAATTTTGTTATTAAAACTCAAGATATTTTATGTTTTATTTTATTTTATTCCTCCATGGGTCTTATAATTCAATTTTACCAAAGTGGTAAGAGTTTTATGATACAATCTCATCGCTTATTGAGATTGTTTATGATTGCAATTAAATAATGAAATATTATAATATATCTATCATTAAACTCATGAATTTTATTCTTCTATGGTTATGACATGAGAATACATATTTCAACCTAATTTTACTTTAATAATTTACTGAATAGTTCTAAAATAATGTTTTTAGAAAAATCATCTTCTAGTTAGAAAATCCATTTTATTTCAAAAACCAGGTTTTACAAAAAAAATGTTTTTGAAAATGTTTTACTATTATCAAATGATTTTTAAAAGGAATTTTTAACCATGTTTTAATTTTTACACATCTTTTTTTAAAATTAATCTTCTTGTTTTTTTTGATAAAAATGAATGTTTGGATTTTACATAAGATTTTAAAATTTATTTGTTTTTAAAATGTACGAGATGAACAATATTTTCTACTGTCATGGTTACATAATGAATTTAAATTTACCTTATATATTTTCAATGTTCTTCTAGATGAAAAATATTTTTAAAATGATATATGTTTTATTTTTTTTTCAAATTGGAAAGAATATTTTCCTAAAGACATTTTGTAAATGATTTTAAAATCATTCTTTATATGTTTTCAAATTTCATCTCAATGAAAATGATTTTGGAAATATTTTGGGTTTTAAAAAGTGATTTTTAAAAAATTATCATTTTCCTTAATAAATTCTGTAATTGATATTTCAAAATCCATCTCTATATAATGTCATATATTATGAAATAAGTTATGCTTTTACTGGGGATATGAACCATGGACACCATTCTTATTTCTTATTTTAATGATTTATGTTTATGATGAAAAGTTGTTTTTGAAACATTTTTCTCTTCCATGGCTTATACCATATAAAATGATTATGAATCCCACTTCTTTTCATGTGTTATTCAATCATTAATAGATTGTGACTCTCGTGTCTTTTCTACAGGTTATGATATGATGAAATGTTTATGATACCCATTTCATTTAATGGGTTATGATATGATGAATGTTTATGATCTAGTATCACATGTAAATATGGATTTGATTATGTGATCGGTGGGACATATATCTCCCTATGATCCATTGGGTAAAATAATGGATTTATGAGCTCATTGGGTACATAAGTGTTCAACACAAGCCTATAAACAAGGGTACATGGGTGGCTAGCCCAAGCCTATAAAGGAGGGTACACAAGTTTTCAACCCAATACCATTGTAGGTTAACAGGTGGTCATACCAAGACTCGTATGTTATTATAATCTTTGTGGATAGAATTTATATAATATTCTTTATGCTTATGTTTATTCCAAAAATATATGTCTCATGCAAATGTTATGATCTTATGGAATATGTCTTTTATTATCTTATTACTCATGTCTTATGAAATTTCAATATTTATTCCATGAATCATGACTATGATCTCTAATATGCAAGGTATGCTTTTCAAATGTTATTCTCATGTTCTCACACCCTTATGCCCATGTTATTCTTATGTATCTCCCTGTTTTACCCTTAATGATCATCTTAGTTTACAATTTATTATGTTTTATTTCCCTAGGTGATGAAGAATGGTTTTATGTTGGATTACTTAATGAGAATATCTTTGTGATAAGCATTGAAAATATTTCACTAATATAGTAGATTGTGTTATATGCTTCCAAAGGCACAGAACTATTATGGTCCCCATGCATGTGTTTATGTAATGTATTGAATATTCATCTAAAAAAATTCAATTTCTATGTATGTTAATCTAGAGTCTATATAAATCCCCATAAATATTATGAAATGATATTTATATGATATAGTGGTTAAATCCTAATATATCCATGATCATATTTCATACCTTCAAAAAATAAGTTTCATATGTTAATATCACATTTAGAATATTGAACCCATAAAGATTTCTTTTTGGGTGATGTCAAGAAAATTATTTGGAATTGATGTATGCCACTATAGGGATCCACATATTTTATACATAAATATTACATATTATTTGATTAATATTAAAGACATAACATTACGATCGAGGATAGAATCCAATAGGTCTAGTGTATTTGGAAATTTGGATACATAAACCACATAATCGTAGGAGATATAGATATTATCTATTTTGTCTATTAAAAACAAGAACCTTTCTTTTACATATCATACATACAAATAATTATTCATTTCCTAGGGAAGGGAAACATAATAAAGGGTTTGCTAGGACACTAAATAAGTGTAAAAGAGAGATATTAATGATCACATAATCATAATATGATAATAATAGTATGATAAAATGATCTTAAAATTTCAAAATCATGCCCATCATATCATATATCATAATCATGAATCATGGAATAATGTTGGCAGTTCATAATACAAGAATGATAAAATAATCAAAGAATATGACCAATGAGGGAATGATATTGTCTCAAGACATAAGTTTTTAGAATATAGAAAAGTATATACATTCATTCCTTTTTTCAAGGATCAAATCTATTACTATCATTTTGTTATGGGATCACTTCATATTGTATTTTATCCTTAGTGAAGGTTCACTCCCAAGACTATCATATTTAATAACTTACCTTACTGAACTGGGTTCACACCCCATTCCAGTTCTTATTATCTCACAACATATCCATATTTAGCCTTTTTATTATACTGATATAAAATTCAAGTACCCCCATTCTCATAATTAAAATGATACATATTTATTCACCAAGATCATAAAATATGCATTTTATCATAACCCATACATATGAAATAGGATTAAAAATAATTCCAACATCTCAATATAGCATAACCTGTGGAAAATAAATGGGTATCATAAACATATTTTCATCATAAACAAAAACAATTAAGGGAAAGAATAATTATGGTATGTAAAATCAATATATGTCATCCTGGATGAAAAATTCCATTAAAAGGTATATGTAATATTTCATGAGGAAAATACCAATTCAATTTGAAATCAAATATTTTAAATAAAAATCTTTCCAAAACATTATATAAAATATTTAATTTTAATAAAACCGTGGAAAATTCAATTATAATTTTAAAAAAAAAATTTGGTATTTATGGTGTGATATTTTGTTCATGGAATGTATATTAAAATAAATAATTCATTTATATTTTGGTAAAAAATATAAAGCAACTTGTTTAGGAAATGAAATCAATATTCCTTTTAATAAATATGTTAAAAATTAAATCATGGGATAACATGACTTTAAAAAATCAAATATTTATATTAATAATATTGTTTTAATCATTTTTAGAAAACATGGATATGGAAGATTTTTTTTTCAAAAAGTGAGAGAAATAAAGTAGATTTCTCATAGAAATATTCTTTTGGTATCTTGAGTATATTAATAGAGGAAAATGAATGGAAAAAATGTAATATATATATAAATAACTAGATAATAATAAAATTTGTGGGATTATTCATAGATATGTCATAAAATTCAATAATTTGAAACTTAATCATAAATAATCTCTATAAATAATGAGATTGTAACCTAAATCCCTTAAGACATTGGTAACATCAAAATAAAAACCTCATGAATGAGATGAACCTAAGTGGATATAAATACCACCATTATTTTCTATATAATCATTAAAAATAAATTCATGGTATATACATACACAATATAATAGAAGCAAGTGGTGAATATGGTATGTGTCTCAAAGAAACAATAACGAGATGGAAATCCTTGACATCATGTACCACTTTCTTTGAAATCACTTTAACATCAAATATTATAAGTTTAAATATATTGTAATTCATTACCTAAATCATTTAAAAACTTATAATAACATATTTTACCCACTTATAAAATTTGAACACCCATTTCTTAATAATTCTTTATTAAAGTCCTTGTTTATAGGTTTCAACTGTTTCATTTTTCATGGATGTTATGGTTTTACAGTTCAAGTACATGTTTTATTATCTTGGTTAAATAATATAGAGGTTTTTATCCATAATATAAATATCATATATATCTTATATCTTATATATATGTATATATTTATATTTTTCCATAAATTTAGAGATAAAAAAATAAATTACATCATTCATGGAGATGGTAGGCCGTAAATACATATAAACACTGTTTCTATTTTTTGACAGATGGTAAAAAAAAAGATAAATAATATTTAACATTTCTAGAATAATAAAAATTTCATAAATGACATATATATTTATTAAATCCATAATTATAACTATCCATGTAAAATGAAGATGAAAAATAAATTACACTGCTACGTGGAGATGATAAGTTGTACATACACACAAGCAATGTTTTCACATTATATAGGATGGAAAAATATAGATAATGGGTTTTAAAAATAATAATACAAATTAAATATATTTAAGATACTAAATTCATTATTCTATAATGGATTCCATGGATTTATAGGGCGTATAAGAAGAAATAAAATTAAAAACACCTAGATAAGTGTTATACCTTTTTATTGAGAAACCACTTTTGGATTACACCTTAAGACTTGAGGGAAAGTATTTTGGAAAGATCATAATCTAAGGGATGTGTTGAATTATGATATGAATATATTATATAAGGTCTGGAATGATATAGAAGTCTAAAAATGCGTTAAAAGTAGAGGAGAAGGGGGACCCTTTTATAAGTGAGGGGAGGGGCTCCCTTGGAATTACTTAAATAATTAATTTAATTGAAATATATTTTTGTAATAAAGTGGCTCCAGTTTGATACATTTTGAATATATTATTAGGATAAGTATAAATAATATCATAAAAAATATTTAAACAAGTTTAAGTGATATTTTAACCATTATCTCTTAGCTTTAACCTCGTTAATCATTTTGAAAGTTAGGACAATATCAATATTGTATGTTATTTAAGTGTAAATAATGTTACAATAAATTTTAATGTGACACATAATTATATCATGGTTAATATTTACAACCATATCTATTTAAAGTTTCTTATTATATGATTTTATGAATTTTAAATCATTTAATAAAATATTTTTCATTATAAAATATCATTACTATTATTTTGGGAACAATTAATTTACTTTGACATTAAAGTTATCATTATATTAATATAATTTAAATAAAAACCTTTAAAACATCTCAAATAATATATATTTATCTATGATATTAATGGAACATAATAATTCATCAAAATAATATTACTTTAAAAAAATTTAAAATGTTTATTTACTTACCTATTAATTTAATTAATATTAGGTCATCATTGCATAAAAATTAGACATAATTATTCAATAAATAAAAAATAAAAATAAATTTTCATAAAAAAAATATTTCTTCATTCATATAAACATTTATAACCAAACATATCCTCGTTTTACAAATTTAGAGATATAAATGTCAAGAGAGTGACATTTTGTATTTATCCTTTTCATAAAACAATATAAAGGTAATAATGAAATAAAGATGAAACTAAGTGGATGTATTTCAATGAAATTGAATATAATGGTATCAATCAACTCATCAAATTGGATAAAATAAATATTTTGGGAAATTTTAAAGACATATCTCAAAGTTAACGAACTATTTTACCCATTTTACACATATAGAGGTCACAAATATTAACCAATGTTACTATTATTAATAAAAGATTACTATTTTAAAAAATTTATTCAGAATAATCCAATTCTATAATCCATTATATAATATTCAATTAATATAAGTGGTAGAATTTTGTTTAAAATTAAACCCAAAAAATGTGATGAAAGGAGTTTTGTACAAAACATTTTCATAAAGTAGAATTGTTTTATCCCATAATAAAATGTATTATTAATTCCAATTAACTTAATTGAATGATTAATAATATAAATTAACTAATTTCAATTTTGAAACAAAATAAAACTTTTCAAATTCTTTAAATAAAAATGAAATTTTCAATAAAAATTAGTATTTTTCTCTATTAAAAAAATAAATCTTTTCAGAAAAATATAAATAAATTCACTCTAAGTTAATTATGACAGAATTATTTGAAAAAGAATATAGTATTTCCAAATATATTTTTTAATATGGTAGAAATTAATAGTATTTATTTCTCACAAAAGCAATGAAATCCCCTTTTTAAGGAAAATTTATTTTTGAAGCATATAAAGATTTTACTAAGAATTGAGTACTAATTTATCAATAATTTTTTTTATCTAAAACATGTGTGTATATTTTTTAAATGTTTTTATTCATATTCACTTTTACAATTTAATAAATAATTTATAATGGTATACTATATAACTATTCATTTATACTTTTGGTTTTTTGAATCACAAGATATTGAAGAAATTATATTTATTTAATGATATATATATCATAAAATGTCAATTTGTTATTGAAACAATTAAATTTATATGGAACCTAAGATTACTAACAATATCATCAAAATTACACCTCATAAATATAAAAAATATTTTAGAGGTATTTAGGTATACCTTTCACACATCAAGAATTTTATTACTTATCTTGATGAAAAATTCCTCCCCATTATGAAGTTTATGAAGAAGGGAATTAGTTTCCACATTGTTTAATAAAATCGAAACCCTTCAAAACCATCAAGAGATATATTATACACCTATTATTTTTTATTCTATAGGAATAATATAATACCCTCATATTATACATAGAAAGAATAGTGTGATCACTCAGTGACCTCATTATATAGAAAATCATGTATAGAAAGATAATGATATCTATTATCTCAATTGAATAATTATATATATCGAGATTTAAAATTTCAATATCAATAATTATTTCATAGAATTTATTTCCTCAGTACCAAATTTGATGCACTACATACATACCCATGAGGTCTGCCTAGTCTATGGCATTGACCTGCTCAATTATATCCTTACCTGTCTGATATTGATAGATAATCAAGAAAAATAGGTATTTATCCTATAACAGTAAGATATTTAATTCATACAATTGAATTTGTTGAAGGGGAATTTTCCAAAAAAATCCTTACAATACATCATCTTCTGAAAAGCAAACAGGTTTATTAAGTTCTCCCGTGACAAGAATTTTTCGAATCCCATGAAACTCCTTACATCCGAGATATGTTTTTCAATGATTCATCCCCAAGTACAAATTGGATAAAGGTGGATGAGATGCAGCTCAATTGAGTTAGTCTAAGGATTTTAGTTATCTACCTATCCAAGGTGGTTCTACCTTATTACATCATACTTTATGATGGTTTCACCAAAAATTAGGTAGAATATGAATCCCTAATTGTAGGCTTGGATTTGTCTTCATAGTTCCAAGTAAGCAATATAAATGTGAAAGGTGTCTTCATGATGGTGATAAAGGAGAATAATATTTATTATTCCATTAAAGATGAATGATTTAATACCCTCCTTTGTTATATGAGGATACTAATAGAAGAAATCTACATTGATCCAATATTAAATCATATCCCTCATTAAAAAACTACCTATGAAGATGTAAAAATCAACAAATCTATGATCTCGGGCAATCTTGATTTATATGAGACACTGCAAACTACAAGGTGGTTTCCCTAGTAATATTCTATAACATACATGCAATAAATAAAATAAATTCTTACATAGAGAATAATGATATGATATCCTTTCTAGGTTATTCCACTACTGGATATATGCTCTTGATAATAGACTATCTAAAATGTGGGATTCTTTTTCCAGACCATGATAAGAAGGATCAGATTTGATGCTGGTCAAAAAAATTTAATCCGTTGTGATAGAATGAATGAATTTAAGGTCCTTAATAAGATAGTTTTTGATTTTTTCATCCTCAAATTCACATAAGGAGGATAAAACCTCACCTTTATATAAGAAATGCATTCAGGGTCATATGGTTCTCATCATCTTTGTACCTAACTACTCTATGAAATGAGAAGAATTGGATATTTCTTGAAAAATATGATTCAATATTTCATATAGTTTCGAATGATTCTATATTCTTGTAAAATATATTCCAAAATCATCCAACAACTCCTAGAGATTTTTTATACTACCAAATAGTCATGGTCATTTTCCTTGTGTGGAATGGATATCATGGAGCCATATCCCCCATCTATACCCTGTCAGTTCATGTCCATCCTAACTTCTATCAATATTAACTATAAATGGGTTATGTCTTAACCCCTCAAGAAAATAAGAATGTGGAACACCATTATAGTCATGAAATCTCATATATTTACTAGATTTAATGTCCTTCACATAATATAGATTGACATCAATACCAATTGTTTCCTCTTTAAGTTGAAAAGTCTATATAAGGAATATAACATTGTGCACATCAAATCTTCCTATAATAATATAGTGGAAAATACAATGATAAATTCACTCAATAGAACTATATAAAACATACTCTTAAATATGGTGGATAATGATAATAAATCATGTTCAAATATTATTCTTCTTGACTTGTGGGATTATCACATAATGAATTGTACTACAATATAGGATTCCCTATATTCATATGTCTTTCTGATAGAGTTTGTTCTACTCATCATTTTTTAAATTACCTCACTCCATATTTAGATCTCTAGGTAGATATCAAAAGGTTTCAATCCGAAAACACATTATATTTTTTAGAGTAACTAGATGAGACAAGGTTGAACTTATTTCACAACAAAGATGTCCATTAGAATCTGATTTTTTAATATTTTAATAAGAATTTTCACCTACACACATTTCTCCCTAGGGAGTTGGTATAGGATAAAAAAACTAACTTATATTAGGGAATAAAATGCCAAATCGAGAACCAAAATAGAGGCCTTATTTCAAATCTATGGTCCATTCCAATGGAGTACACTCCCTAATCCCGATGGATATAGAACACACCAAACCTCATACAAATGTAAGGTTTCTAAAATAAATATATCTCACAGTCCTCATATCCATTCAAAAAACATTGTAGTCACGTGAAATTAAAATCCCTGATAATATCATAATTATATTATGTTGTTAACTCCAATAGTTGTGAATAAAACACTTTTCAATCAATGATTTTAGAGGTGTAAAATCCATGAAAATAAAATTCATATTTTATTTGTATAAAGGACTTAGAGGTGGTATTCTTAAATAATAATGGTTGGGATCAGGTTTTATTTTTTATAATTTTTAAAATTATGGCCCTTATATTTCCCCTTTCTATTTAGATTAGTATTTAAATTTTTTAAGGTAGACCTGACCCGAAACAATAGCCAACCAAGCAGACTAGCTAGCCTACTCATCTAAAGGAATATTCGGGAGTCGGGTCTAATGCACCTTGGGAGATAGAAAATAGATTTTAAAGAGTGTGATTGATCAAATATCACATGGTAGTTTAATTAGACATCCGATTAAGGTTTGCCGATATAGGCCACACAATGGGAGGGTACAACTGGTGTAGGAATGGTTCATTTGTTGCGAGTGTCGACCCCGCTACCAGATCGACTGAGTGTGGCCGTCGAATAGTTTTTTAAGAGATTTCTATTATAATATAGTATCCATTTATAATGGATAATAAATATACACACTATTCCTCCATAAAAAATATTGATAAAAACTTCTCCATTTGATCAAGCCAATCCAAGATGTCTGATCCCACTCCAACGTTGTCTTTAACATCCTGCTGAGCCACCACACTCCAAATACTATAGAGACACATGAAGTCACCGTCTCACCTGACTTCCACCATGTTATCACCCTTAAATGACCGAACTAAGAAAAATGAGACACTTTCAAATTCCCAAATTAATGCATGATACCAATGAAAAATCTATTGTTTTATACCCTATACACTATCAAATTATGCTTTAAACATCATGCGCCCCTATCATAAAAAGATCTAGGACTGGACATCCTCATATAGTCCCTCTATTATAAGAAGCACTCATAAGAACATATTAAATCATACACATTATCATGAATAGAATCCATGAATTGTATATGAACTCATGGGCATGACCTCCAATTTTCCATATAAAACCTAGGAGGTGCATCCTTGACAAGAAACCTCATCCGTGACCCATTCTTTTCAGCCTAATACATAGCCCTGTTTGTTTTTTTAGATACCATCACATGATCCAATGGAGATCATATGATCACATGATGATAATGTGGCCTCTAATATATGATGAACATATGAGGATCTGATGAGTGTCTCTTGGCCAAGAAAAGTTAATAAGAAGGACCATGTTATCTCACAATGCCTCTATTCGGTTGAGTGGTTAAAGCCTTGAAACACATGAGACACCCATTCTGATGTCCACAACGACACACCATTGGACATATATTCCTCCATGAAAATTCCCGGGTGTGTGACAATGATACGAAACGTTGAACACATACCCCATATTCTGTACAAACCATTTTTCATTAATGTAGGACTAATATGCACTTCCCTCATGGTTCTTTATCCATACAATGGAAACACCCCTTCTCATGTATATGACCTCATATAATATACCTAATTTCATCCTAAAAAAAACCTTGGATGTGTGGCCATGATGTGAATGCTTGTCCATGAATTCCACCTCCCATGAAAAATATTTCCCATATAGCTTCAAGGAATGATCCTATTAAAAATTAATCTTTAGAACTTGGATGTGCATGTGATCATGAACATGTCATAGATACCCCATCACATGAGTCCCTTAGAGTCATGTGATCACATGAATCCTCACTAGTTTTATGATTCCATCATGTATCTCTAGACACGGCCACATTGTCATGTGATAATCTATTAACATATCAGTATTTTCATGAGAAAACCCATGAAAAAGTCATGTTGATCATATAGAGATTTCCCAAACATGAAAAAATTAGCATGTGATAGACCATATACATGTCCTATTTTATCATGTTAATATTACCTACACAACTAACTTTGATCATGCAAATACATCCTAGAAAATATATAATTTTAATGTGATGTACCATAGAGATTTACATTTTTAAAATAAATATATTTCATGGAAAAGTAACTTTGATCATGAGAAGAGATCCTATACAAGTAATATAATCATTCAAAATTATTTGTGCATGTTCGATTTCATCATGAAAATACATCTTAGTCAAGTCACTTCGATCACATGAAGACATCCGGGACAAGTTATTTGATCATACGAAGGATCTTGGACATGTTAACATTGATCATGGGAAGCATTTTGGACATGTCATGAAGACACCCTTAGATTTTTATTCCATTTCATACATACACACTAAATAGGATAGTTCTAAAATCCAGACATTTATAGTAGACAATCAAGACATGTTCTATAGACATTCAATACATGTTCAGTAGACAATGAATAAATGAAGAGAAGACCCCCCTTGGACATGTGAACCCTATCTGGAAGACACACTTGAACTTATACCATATGAACCCCCATCTAGGATCCTTCAGCCAAATTTACCCTTTATAAGGGAAGTGAGCTAAATGGGTTTGTGTTACACACTTATATGAATCTATTTGTGTCATGTTCTTCAATAATCCATCTTTTTTGTTCCAAACATATTTAACTGACCTTTCATGGTCTCCAAATTTCCTTATCCATCAAAGGAGGAAGAATTAATATGAAACATTGAATCGTATTATGGTATAATCCCATAGAATTCATAAACCTTAGATAAAAATAATTTCTCCTATCATAATCACCCTTTCTAATATAGATTTTGGTGAGGGTATATTGATATATGATAACTCTGATTCCTATACAAAACATGAAACGTAGGATTCCTTCCTAAGGCCCGAGATCCATTTAGGAATCAAACCTAGAATAAGTCCCTCTATATACCATATATTCTCAACTCATGGGATATAAATTTTCATATTAGAATATCATCTTTACTTTTCTATCAGCGGATAAAAAGTGGGGTTGTACAGGAGTATCATTTTATGTGTAAGCCCTAACCATTACTTCAAGTACCTGGAAACCATTAGTGTAGTAGGGATGAACTGAACTATGAGGAATCTAATTATTATTAGAAAAAGTATATTTAGTAACCTTACTAAGTACCAGGTTTTATAACATATTCTTTATGAGATTGGTAATCAAACCTCTCAAAGGGAAACTTTAATGTGTAATCCCCATATAAATATACTATCATATTATGTGTTCGATCTTATACTATAAATTTTTTCAAAAAACAAGAATGAATTATGTGGGATTAGAGACTGGTTATGATTTTACCAAAAGAATAATGAGGTTTCCCCTAGTGTGGTCCCTTTATTAGGGCATAATCCTGATTATATCTCATCTTTACTCAAAGGGACATGCTCCTATTGATACAATTTAGGGAATACTTATATGAATAAGCCACAGATAAGGCATATTTTTTTCTAATTATATTTCATAGGAACTTATAACATGAACTATGTAGACTCTTATTCCTTTCATAATAGGATACAAAGGATTACTCGAGACTTGAGCGTTATATTTGTGTCATTTCCATGTGATGTTAAAAATCAATTTATAGTCCCGTTATACAACCCTATATTATCTCATAAGAACTCCATGGGATTTGATTCATGTTCTCATGGGATACATAAGATTAATCATAGAGGTTCAATCCCATATTCTAGACACAAAACACATATTTGGATGAAAAAACTAGAGAGAACCTGATCGCAATTTTAAAATAAAGCATCATAAATGAACAAGAGAATGACATAAAACCTGTGATATACACACAATTATTCCCATAAACACTTGGTCTTAACAAATTCATTGAAATAGGGGTAACCAATATTATCTCTATTTATAGTAAATATTTATAAAATATATTTAAAATCTATAAGAGACTATGAAAACATTAGATAATTACCCTAAAAGGGTGAAAAGAGTCTGACCTCCCATCCTCTTGACCAATGTAAGTTACTAAGAATAATTGGGTTTCAAAACCCTAATTGCGTAAATGGATTTTGAAAGAAGTATGTACCCAATTTTAGAAGTGGGAACCGATGGGAGTTTACATTAAAAAAATATGGTAAATAAGATAAAAATGATTGGGCAACAACCCTTTGTCACCCATAAATAAGCATCAGGAAAAACCTTTTTGGATTTTTTGGGAAACAAAATGGTGAACCCAATGTAAAATGTTTTTACTACGTCACCCCTTTCATGGTTTAAAAAGGATAGGATGCATAATTACCATTGGGCCATTTTTTTCAGACCTATCTTGAAATAAAATAGTGAACCCAACATTTTTTAACTTTGGTGAACCATTCATATAATAATGGACCAACTCTTTATAAACTGTGAATGTATTTGATCAAACATATACTATTATATATGATTATGCACTAATAATGTGTCTTGTTTCCTCTCTAAGTCTTATCATATTCCTTATAATAAAAATGGAATCGTTGAATGTGCCAACAAACTCTGAGACCATTGGACAAGTTGCTTTGTACATGAGTCCCCAGTGTACACAGTCACCAACGCAACACCTCCAGTGATAGTCAGTGAACATGTTGGTCTAGGTGTACCACTTAAATGGATCTATCCCAACTTTTGAATCCATTTATGAAATCCTTATTTGGATGAATCCTCAAATGATTTACTTCCCAAAATTGGCCTCCAAAGAGGATGTGGGCCTTTTGCTACGTTCAAATGCATTTAGAGATTATACCTATCACTTAGAAACATATACCTTCCCTTCCTCAAAGAGGTGGGTGAGAAAGATAACCATGTTTAATCAACCAGTCAATATCTTTCTAGTATGGATCCTACCAATTTTAGTAATCAAAACGTGGATGAGATTCCATAAGGAAATGAAGAGGAAGTTTTACCAACCCCAAACATCCAAATTGGATATCAAGTTAGAGATACCCCTCGTGGTATCCAAATTATGTATCTTCTGAGTAGGATTATATACTTATTACTGAAAAAATATCTGAGAAAAATTGTTGTACCATAATAGTGGCCTAGAATCAATTCCAAATCATCCCTATTTGGAAGCCTCTGAATTTATCACATCTAGGCTTGGTGACCGTGGAATCTCATGGAGTACCTCATCCCATAGGATTGGGGTAATTTTTATCATATTTTACCTTAGGATCATAACTAATATGGGAGGAGACCCCCAAATGGTACTTAAATTAATAACCCCCACAACATTACCATGGTCTTTGACCCTCCAAAATATACTACAGGTGTTGAACCACCAAATTATACAATGGCCACCATCCCACCAAATGAATCATCGGGAACCAACAAATCAAATATGATACTCTATTTATGCAGAGTCCCAACCTTTTTATGTCTTTATTAATATTATATCAATAAAATATTAGTGCATATCATCAGATCTAGATGATAAAACGTTGGAAAACATTAATCATACCCTCCAATAGTCATCTAAGTTACAATAGGTTGTCCCACCTCTTGGCTTCAAAAAGGGGAGAGAAGGAATAAATAGTGTCTTAAATGCATTTATAAAAGGTATCATTGACCATGTTGATATTTTAGAGTGAAATATAGATAGATAATACGTCTAGTTAAAGTGATATATTCAGTCACTAGGGTCGATATTGAGACTCCTATAATTAGGCACTCACCCTACCATTGATTGAGGAAGTGGTGTTGTCATGTATAATTCTATTCATACCTTTAAGTATGATAAGGAAATTTATGTGGAAATTTTGATCACTAAACTCAAAGTAGATAATGAAGATATCTGGCGAGTAATTTTGGGTATAATCATAGGGTATCTTCCCTAGAATAACGTAATAGAACCTTCCTATGAAATCATACTTTTTAGTGAAGTTCCCCATCCCATAGGGTTGGGTGAATTTTAATATTTCAATCCCTTAATCAGGTGAAATCTATAAATTTTTTCACATCACCCCAGCCCACTAGCTTGGGGGAATTTTCATATTTTCAAGATCCCAAGCCCATGCGATTGGGGTATTTCTATATTTTCACCACCTTATCGAGTATATTCTGGAATCTACCCAACCTCAGTGTTACAACAAAGCCTCTATGAGAGATAGGTTCTTTTAATTAGTGGGAAAAATATACATCATCCAAGTCCCCCAATGCTTCAACACTATTCTTCAGAATAATAAAGATCGAGAATCTGCACCCCATACTCTAAACTCAGCCATGTTCCAACACAAATAGAGGTATAGGTACCACATGGTAAAAATAACATGGTTTCCCACCTTTTTATGATAGAAAATTAATGGAATATTAATTCTAATAAAAACATACCCCAATGTACTTTGATTATTCCTTGGAGACTAGTTTCATAGAACTCCAAAAAATAAGGAATTTGAGTGAGGTGGTATTGATAGTCTATGAATACCACTTCCCATACCATTGACATATTAGGCACACAATAGGGAGTTACTCAGAATTTAAATATTGGATTTAGAAGAATATATAAATGGGAATGTTAGAACCACTAACACCTAAATCCTCACACCATTCATCTATGCACTCTGAAAAGGACACACAAGTTTTGTATCATAGAATGATCCACATAGCTTCTAATGACAGGTGATTTTCTCTTAGTGTGGGATGAAACATAGTCTATTCCTTCTAGAAAAAATATGTCATGAGGACGTTAGACTACTCTAGGGAGAATAATTTGATAATAATAAAAACAATTATGAGGCCAAGTGAAGTGGGGTAATAGGCCATGACAATAACTTCCCCTACCACTGATGCCTCATGTATACACTAGAGGGTTTCTTTGTCTTTAAATATTAGCCAGTGAAATAGGTAAATAATGGATTAATATAGGTAGATGATCCCAAAACTCATGAAATATGCATAAGAGTAATCCAATCTCCACAAAAATACTCCCTATTGACATCTTGTGTAAAAAAACATCATAATTTCATGATGTTAAACTGCATGACAGCTATCTAGGCACATTTGATTAAACTTCATGCACATTTCATAGTCAAATGACATTAAACTACATGATAACATCCTAGTTTCTTAGCGTTAAATTTCATAATGGCGTCCTAGTTGCATGATATTAAACTCCACAACAACATCCCAGTCTCATTATGTTTTACTTTATGATAGTGTCCATGGATCATGACATTAAACTACATAGAACTCATCCTAGTCACATGATGATAAATTGTGTGACATATCAATCTCTAGGAGACATTTCCAGCTTCAGTTGGAACTTAGAATTTATATAAGTACCACATATAAATTTCAATCCGGATCCTAGAAATATAAAAAATCACCAATTCCACTTAACCACCTGATGAGGGCGTTATATGACATGCCACCACCTTAGACACTCAAATCTGGGAATCTAGGACACCTTTTTGAATATAGAGCTATAGACCAAAGGGAGTAGACTCATGTACCTACTAGCTTGAACAATGTTTGGTATCATATCAAGGTTTCAAGCGTGGGGTAGGAATAGATCCACATCCTCATACATAAATCCCATCAACATATTCCAATTGAATAAGGAGGAAAGGAGTGGAAATACATCCCCACTTCAATCAAAGTCATCAACCAACAAATCATGGAAACTGATAGCATAAAGGAATACATTCCTGTATAAAACCTATTGAAGTTTTGGTACTTTGTGACAATAAAAGATTTTCTCCATAAATATATTATGGTGATGATGCATGGAAAGTCATAAATTCATATCTTAACAGCCAGAGAAGCACACTGACATGTTTAACATGAATAATTATCTTCTTTGGAGAAAGATCACATTATTAATTCCATATAGGGGGTTATTATTATATTCTGAGAAAGGGAGTGACATAGAAATGGGGTCATATTCCTTTTCTAAATAAGTCTCACATTGTTGTTGAAAATGAATAACGACATACTGTAAAGGGAACAAGACCAAGGATTATACCCCCTCTTTAATGAATATTGATTAGCATAGTATTAAAATTAACTTAGGAAATAATCATATACCTATTGATGAAGCTATTTGATATATTCTGATAACCACCAGGAAGGCTCATATTCCTGATGATAATACAAAGGCTCACTGGTATACTCTTGTAGATTCTCAGAAACAAGATTATATCTGCACAAAACTATATGATTACCAAAATATATTTAAAATCATCATGTGATAGGCTCATATCCCCATTCAACCACATATATGGGAATTCCAGAATATTAAATAGTTTCATTTCCCAATGTCTTGGAAACCAACCATAAAAATCCCAAGAGTATGCTTGAAAATGATTATGTTATGCCTATAAACTCAATTATGGTGGAAGACTTAATCCCATATTTCTAAGATCCTCCTGACCCTGATGAAATCCCATGATAAAGAAATCATCTCCAAAATCTTTCTGTGGAATCCTCAACAGTTCAAGATGAAAATATCGATTCCCATGGCCTCTCTCACATCGAAAGTGATATATTATATCACATGTTTAAAAATTACTCCATAGACTCAGAGATAGAAGGTGAAGAA
The DNA here is from genome assembly GCA_963277665.1 of Viscum album. Classification (NCBI taxonomy): domain Eukaryota; kingdom Viridiplantae; phylum Streptophyta; class Magnoliopsida; order Santalales; family Viscaceae; genus Viscum; species Viscum album. Next base: position 2,054,902,002 of record OY728123.1, on the reverse strand, counting down.
GATGAAATCCGGGAGACCCCTCTTGTATTTGAGGAAAGCACTCCTCTACCATCGATGAACTCATGTAGATATGGGAATAGAACCTGTGGCCTATATTGCATAGTGCATCCATTCTCTCGAGGATCAGGAGGTGTAGAATTCATTTATAAAGCTACATCATTATTTTTTTGTGTGGAATTATATAGAATTTCTCAGGATGAACCGTGATGTCACTAAATGTCCCCTAGGATTACCCAATGATAATTGAGGTTTCTAGAAAAAAACTAGACGAATTCACCCCTATAATGATAAAAATTCTCAGTAGTAAGACATTAAACTTCATTACACTCATGGTTATAGTCGTATGACCTAAAACTATAATTAAACCATGGACCTTGTCATATGAACTAAAAATAAAATATTCTATCCATCCTTTCCACAAGATGTTAAATGGTATGGAAAACTTTACATCATAGAAGGCTCATTTCACATGAACTAGATCTATTCAAAAAATGAAATTAACTGTTTCCATCCCTATGTGCGAGTTAGATCCACATAGAGAATTTACACATTTAGGAACTAAAAATGTCTTGATTACTTCCATAATAGGATACACAGTGTCACCTAGATCCAAAATCATGCACTATTGGAATTAGAGGTATTTGCGATGAGCTATTTGCGATTGGATCTCGTTGCAAATAGGCTTTAGCGATGGGGCCCCGTCAAAAAAAAACTAGTATTTGTGATGGGACAAGTCCCCTTCGCAAATAATCCTCCTATTATATACATTATATATAAATAAATCTTTTGTGACGGACCATCGCAAATACTATTTGTGATGGGGAACTGCCCCGTCACAAATAAGCCTCTGATTATATATATTATATATATATATAAACTTTCTGCGACGAGCTCGTCGGCCCATCGTAGATACTAATAATAAAAAATTATATTTAAATTATTTTTGATGTGATACAGTCGCAAAAGGTCCCATCGCAAATACTAAACATAATAAAAAAATATTTAATAAAATTATGATTAATGAAAAAATTATATTAATATTATTAAAATAAAAAAAAATTATTATAAGTAAAATAAATAGACATTAAAAAATATAATACTAAAAAAATATATTTAATAAAATAATGATTAATAATGAATTAATATTAATTTTATTAAAATAATAAAAAAATTAAAAAATATGAAAAATCATAAAATTTTATTATTATTAGTAAAATAAACAAATATTAGAAAATATAATACTAATAATAAATAATAAAATATTAAAAATAAAAAAATGTAATATTTGTACCAATATAAAATGTAGAAACCATAAATAGTTCATATTACAATAAATCATCAATTAAAATGTTGTTATCATAAAAAACAAATCATTGGGGGGTCATCTTCTTGAGGAGGTGGTGGAGCTGTTGGAGTTGGTGAAGGAAACTCCATCCCTAAACTACGAGTCAGACGGTGCATGTACTCCATCTTCTCGTGATACTGTTGTTTTTGATGTTTCCATCGATGCATCTCCTCCTCGTGCTGCTGCTGCTGTTGCCGCCATTGAAACATCTCTTCATGTTGCTTTTGCACACTCTCCATAAGCTCAGACTGTGTTCGCAACTGCTCCTGATACTGTGAGGCAGAAGATGATGCCTCTCCATGAGCTCCTCTCGAGCTAGACGCCAACATCACAGCAGTACCATAATAAGTACCTAGAGTTAAATGAGAGTCAATACCAACTGCTCGGCCCTTCTCAAAGCCATACTACATCACCTGCATCCATGCCGCCTCATCGAAATGGTGGGAACTTGTCTGCTCAAACGTCTTGTCCCAAATCTCAGCCTGTTTCTGAGAGGTCTTAGAATCATATGGCTCCTTTAATTCCAATTTGAAATTAAAATATTGAAAATATTATATGCAGTTATTTGTCAAACTAAAAATAATAATACTAACCACAATCTGACGTTGGCGATCACCTCTAATCTCTCCAGTGGCTGGATCACTATACATCCTCTGATAAACGTCGAACTCCGTAATATCGGGATGATCGACTACCTACAAAAATATAAAATAAAATGTTTATATTTAAAGTTATATAAAATATTTAAAAAATATACTTACCAGATGCTTTCTATGCGCACTGAATATATGACTACCAGCTTGATGTGTCACCTCCTGTCTCCCTCAGTTCTGCCATCCCACTAAATATCTCCTCTAAAATCCACCACCCAACTAGTGTAAACATAATCCATCCCAAACCTGTGATGAAATGTACTCTGGTTGGTCGACTCTACACGACTCCTCAAATTCTGTCACTCCTGCTTTCTTAATGGCTGGTCTTCTTAAATTGTGCAAAAACTGACGGAAACGGTCATGCATAGACACCTGTCATGTCGTATGGATAGAGTCACACATGCTATCGTTGATGGGATACCATAAAACCTAAATATAATTTATAATATCAAGTAATTAATAACATAAATTTCAAAATAAATATTCTTTATTTACGTACCATCCAATGATCAAACATGTCGTGCCACACATCAATGGGAATCTGTTCCCATATTATCCATGGCTGAGAAAAATAATTGCACCAAATAACACTCCTCTGTCCAATAGCTACATGTGAAAAACTATGAAAAAAGAATAAATAATCAAATAATTAGTATATATATAAATACATAAATGAAATATAAATAAAATATACAGGTTACCATGCCTCAGTGTGCGTAGATTGAAGCCAAGGCGTGGATGTCGCTCAGGGATGGGGTCAAGAATCATTAATTGTGCAATACCACACCCCCTCAGCGTACCCCCTAAATACTTAGTAGGCTGATGATCAGATGGTCCACAATCCCCCTCATCTAAAGGTATACCAGCCTCCTTCAACTCGCAAAATAGATCAGGATCCATCTGAAACACAAAATTATTTTTGTTAGCAGATAGTTGAAAATAACTATTATATATAGATATATATTAGTTATGATAATAACCAGTATTTAACTATGTCAATTTCCATATTCATCCTCATCTTCATAGCTATCAATGTCAATGTATTCATTTTCTTCCTCAGTATCATCAATATCCATATGAGTTTCAGTTACATCATCTATTGTCATTTCAAATTCATTTGTAACATCATTAACATCTTCGTCAACATCGATCCTTAACTGTGGAGTATCAACATCGATATTCATGTCTCTTTGTGAAAAAGATGGATTTTGAGCAGTCTCTTGAAAAATTTCAATTCCTTCCACTTCAACGGAACCACATTCAGTTTGAGCAAACTGATTTTCTTAAGATTTTATTTTTATTATGCTCCACCAATCACTCGAGTCTCTTGAAGTAGCACACTAATTTGCATAATAAATTTTTTATGCCTATTGATCTAGTAAAAATGTTTCATTTACTGCAAGAAGACTTTTATATTTAATATCGATGATTCCACAAGTTGGATGAACATGCAAGCCTCTCTCAGTATCCAACCACCGACATTTAAATATCGTTATGTAATTCTATCCAAGATAACACAACTCAATAATTTCATATAGAATTCCATAAAAGTGAACTTCAGTTTCTCTGTGATGTGATCCTTTCAAGAAAACACCATGTTTCATTGTTTTTTTGTTCCCCATAAGCATGTGTATGAAATTGAAAACCATTCACCAAATATGCGTTATAAGATTTAACCATTTTGGATGGTGGGTTACTCAATATACATAGTTGCTTATCAATTTTATCAGCATGTTGAGACACCTGAAATTTTTTAAAAATTTATCAATATGATAAATAATAAAAAGAATTGATATTAAACTATCAATAATTTATGTTATCAGTTTTTAAAACCATTGAGAAAAAATATTTTGTCTATGTTTTTCAAGAGCACATACTATAATTTGTGGAAGTTGTTTCTTGATATGATTATCATATAACCTAAATATAAAATAAGTTTACATACTATAACATAAATTGTAGAATAAGTGATAGAAGCACTCATAGTAAAAATGATGTCATTTCTTCACAGTTGAGCAGAACATATGTAGGAGCTCTGTGATGTTCACCATCTGAAATCTATCGTTCATGAACTCCACCAAAACCAATATTTGGCTAATTAAAAACTGATAATTGATGGTCAATTTCTTCATTAACATTACCCTTTTTTTGGCCCATGCGATTGTGTTTTGAGGGATATTGAGATTCAAAATAATGAGAGCATAAAAAGCAATTTCCTCTTACAAATAAGCTTCAAGAATTGATCCTTCAACTGATGCTTTGTTATGTACATTTTTATCCAATTTCTGCATGCATACCACTAATGGGTACATCCATTGAAACTGTACTGGACCTCCACATTTAGCTTCATGTAGAAAATGTAATATCATATGTTCAATTGAGTCAAATAATGTCGTTAGAAAGATTTTTTCCAGTTTACATATAATTACAAAAACATCTTCTTTCAGTTTTATTATCTCATTGTAGTCCATTATTGCTGCACAAATGTCTCAAAAAAATATGATATGTCTATCATTGAATATAAAATAATAGAATTCAACAATACCTTGAATCCAATCGGCATAATTCTTTACATTATAACATGACAATCATGACTTTTTAATCTGGTAATATAACAATTCTTAATACATCTTTCAAAATTCAAAGCATATCCATCTAGAAGCCTCAAATCTGCAATCTAATGACAAAATAGTAGGCGACTCTCTTTGGATAGTGTATATGCTGCTTTTTGATTCATTAACCTCTGTGATATGACTTTTTTAAATAGTTTAAGTTCTCATCACCTACAAATTTGGGCAAGATCTAATCATGCCTTTACAGTATCTTTGGTCTTAACTGGTGTATCCAAAACTGTATGAAATAAATTATCAAAACAATTCTTCTCAATATGCATGACATCCAATGTGTGGCAGACCAACAAATTAGACCAATATGGAAGATCCCAAAAAATTCATAGTTTTAACCAATTATGTTCTTTCCCAAAGCCATGAATTTTCTGTTGGTTTAATGTTGGCCCAAATGTGATGGGAGGTAATGAAAATAAAACTAATCTTAACTCTGTACCTGAGATCATTTATGGAGGTTCATCCCATTCAATTTTACCTTTTTTGAAATGAGATTTTTTCCTCCAAAAAGGATGATAGGTTGGAAGAAATCTGCGGTGAAAGTCAAAATAGAAATTTTTTTTCCATTTATGCACATAAAAGCTTTGTTGTCTTTAATATAGTAAGGACATGATTTAGGACCATGTTTACTCTAGCTAGATAACATGCCATATGCCAGAAAGTCACTAATCATCCACATCAATGCAACTTTTAATATGAAATTTTGTTTCGCCGCAACATCATATGTACTAACCCCATCACTCCACAATGCATTTAACTCATCAATCAATGGTTTCAAATAAACTTCAATGTTATTTTTCAGATGTCTTGGGATTAATAAGGTCAAAAATATATAAGTCTCCTTCATCAACATCAATGGTGGTAAATTGTACAGAGTTATAAATACATGCCAACATGAATATTGACTACCATAAGAACCAAACGGACAGAAACTGTCAGTAGAAAGACCCAATCACACGTTTCGGGCTTCTAAAGTAAAAGACAGATGCAGACGATCAAAATGTTTCCATGAATCACCATCAGATGGATGATTCAAGCTTTAATCAGTTGAAATCTCAGTTTTCTTCCATGACTGCATTGATGATGTGTTATGAGACATAAATAAACACTACAACCTGGGTGTAAGGGGAGATATCTCAACTATTTTACTAGAATTGATCCAGAATTCCTTGGTTGTGCTTCTTTATACCTCGATTTTCAACATGTGGGACAACTATCCAATGAATCATTTTCACTAGAATATAAGATTCAATCATTTGGACATGCATGAATCTTCTGAAAACTAAGGCCCAGATTATAAACCAGCCTCTTTCTTTTATAGTAATTTATAGGAAACACATTTCCTTTAGGTAATAGTGTTTTAACCAAAGAAAATATCTGATCAAAACAGTTGTTTGATATTGCATTATCTGATTTAATAGCCATAAATTTTGCAACCGCTTATAATTTTCTTATCTTAAAACTAGCATATAATGCATCCTCAGAAGAACTCAATAACTCATAAAATTAGGATGGTGCCTACTCAGGATTTAAATTAATATCATATTGAGTTTCAGTTTTTTGAATAGATAGACCTGTAACATCACGTACTAAATTTTAAAACCATGATGGATCCAGAATCATGTTATTAGTATCTCCTTATAGAACTGCGTTCATCATATTGATACCAAAAAACATAATCTGGTTGAAAACCAAACCACACGAGATGTCCCCTAACCTTTTCCAATGTGTCAAACAATCTCAGAGAACATTTTTTTACAAGGACACTTTATTGTGCCTTCTGAAACATATTCTGGTTATGATGATGCAAATGATAAGAACGCTTCAACACCCTCAATATATACATGATTTAAACCAGACCAGTTTGTATTTTTACGCTGATTAATCCAAGCGCGATCATCTAATAATGACTGTTCTCAAATTCCTTGTTCCATATTTTTCTACAAAATATAAACTCATTACTATTTTTGAATTATTTTAAATTATAACCGCACTATCTGATAAAAAAATATAAATAATTAAAACTGATTCTTAATAATTACCATTACTTACGGGCAACACAATTTTTAGTGGATTGACGACTACTCTTTTGTCTGATGGCTCATTTACTTACAACTTGGTCATTCATAAATCCGAATGAAGAATCTGCTCAGAGGTACGCATATTCATTATTGTATGCACGAGAATGAATATGCGTACCTCCGAGCAGAATCATTATTTTGATTTCTGTATGATAAATTTGTAAGTAAATGAGACATCGAACAAAAGAGCCCCCTTTTCGTCGATGAATCATCTTCTTACAATAGTCACTTCCTGAACACATTATAAAAAATGTGGTCCTATGAATGCATATTTGAACTCTTGCATACAAGATTGGATGTGAATACGTAGAATCATACCTTTCATAATTTTTTGAGTCGTTGAAAGTTTAAAGGAGAAGAGTCATAGAGAAAAAGGAGTGTCGTCAATCCACGGGAAATTATGCCAAGTTATTATAATTTATTACAATTGATTTTCTTCCTAATTGTTCTTATTTTTACTAATTGTTACTAATTGTTACAAATTGTTACTAATTGATACTAATTCTTACTAATAGTTCACAATTCTTTATATTTATTCATATTTATTTCTAATTTTTACTATTTATTTCTAATTCTTAATATTTATTGTTAATTCTTACTATTTATTGCTAATTCTTACTATTTTTTTTCTAATTTTTACTATTTATCGCCAATTCTTACTATTTATTCCTATTTATTACTATTTATTCCAAATTATTACAAATTATTCCAAATTATTACAAATTATTACAAATTCATCCAAATTATTCCAAATTACTTCAAATTATTCCAAATTATTACAAATTTTTTAAAAAATTTACAAATTATTACAAATTATTACTAATTGTTACTAATTGTTACTAATTCTTCATATTTATTCATATTTATTGCCAATTCTCACTATTTGTTGCTAATTCTTATTATTTGTTGCTAATTCATACTATTTGTGGCTAATTCTTACTATTTGTTGCTAATTGTTTCTATTTGTTGCTATTTCTTACTATTTGTTGCTAATTCTTACTATTTGTTTCTAATTCTTGCTATTTGTTGCCATTTCTTTCAATTTGTTGCTATTTCTTACTATTTGTTGCTATTTCTTACTATTTATTGTTATTTCTTACTATTTGTTACTATTTCTTACCATTTGTTGCCATTTCTTACTATTTGTTGCTATTTCTTACTATCTTTTCTCATTTCTTACTATTTGTTACTATTTCTTACTATTTGTTGCTATTTCTTACTATTTGTTGCTATTTCTTACTATTTCTTCCTATTTCTTCCTATTTCTTCCTATTTCTTCCTATTTCTTCTTATTTCTTTCTATTTCTTCCTATTTCTTCATATTTCTTCCAATTTATTACTATTTATTCATATTTATTACTACTTATTACTATTTATTACTATTAATTTCTATTCATTACTATTTATTACTATTTATTACTAATTATTACTAATTATTACTAATTATCACTATTTTTTCTATTTATTACTATTTATTACTAATTATTACTAATTATAACCAATTATTACAAACTATTACTAATTATTACTATTTATTAATATTTATTACTAATTATTACAAATTATTACAAATTATTACTAATTATTACTAATTATTACTAATTATTACTATTTATTACTATTTATTACTATTTCTAACACTTTATTACTAATTATTACTAATTATTACTAATTATTAATAATTATTACTATTTATTACTATTTATTACTAATTATTACTAATTATTACTAATTATTACTAATTATTACTAATTATTAATAATTATTACTATTTATTCTTATTTATTACCATTTATTATTAATTATTACTAATAATTACTAATTATAACTAATTATTACTAATTATTACTATTTATTACTATATTTTACTATATATTACTAATTATTACTAATTATTACTAATTATTACTAATTATTACTAATTATTACTAATTATTACTAATTATTACTAATTGTTACTAATTATTACTAATAATAACTATTTATTACTAATTATTAGTAATTATTACTATTTATTACTACTTATTACTAATTATTACTAATTATTACTAATTATTACTAATTATTACTAATTATTACTAATTATTACTATTTATTACTATTTATTACTATTTATTCCTATTTATTACTATTTATTCCTATTTATTACTATTTATTCATATTTATTACTATTTATTATTTTTTATTACTATTTATTCCTATTTATTACTAATTATTACTAATTATTACTATTTATTACTATTTATTACTAATTATTACTATTTATTACTAATTATTTCTATTTATTACTAATTATTTATATTTATTACTAATTATTCCTATTTATTACTAATTGTTAATATTTATTACTAATTTTTCCTATTTATTACTAATTTTTCAAATTTATTACTAATTCTTCCTATTTATTTCTATTTATTCGTATTTATTCGTATTTATTCCTATTTATTATTATTTATTGCTAATTATTATTATTTATTGGTATTTATTTTTATTTATTGGTATTTATTCAAATTTATTGGTATTTATTACTCTATATTCTTATTTTTTCCTATTTAATAATAATTATTACTATTTATTACTATTTATTATTAATTATTACTAATTGTTATAATTGTTATGAATTATAACTATTTATTATTATTTATTCCTATTTATTACGAATTATACCTATTTATTAAAAATTATATCTATTTATTATGAATTACTCTTATTTATTACGAATTATTACTATTTATTACAAATTATTACAATATATTACCTATTTATTATAGTTTATTACATATTTATTACTCATTACTCCTATTTATTACAAATCATTCCTATTTATTACCAATTATTCGTAATTATTACTAATTATTCCTACTTATTACGAATTATTCCTATTTATTAAGAATTATTCTTATTTATTATGAATTATTTCTATTTATTAATAATTATTCCTATTTATTACGAATTATTCCTCTTTATTATGAATTATTCTTATTTATTACTAGTTATTCATATTTATTACTCATTATTCCTATTTATTTCTAATTATTCATAATTATTTCTATTTATTACTAATTATTACTAATTATTCATAATTATTCCTATTTATTGCTATTTATTTCTAATTATTCCTATTTATTTCTATTTATTGCTAATTATTACTAATTATTACTAATTATAACTAATTATTACGAATTATTACTAATTATTACTAATTATTACTATTTATTACAATTTATTCCTAATTATTACTATTTATTCATATTTATTCATATTTATTTCTAATTATTCTTATTTATTATGAATTATTCTTATTTATTACTAATTATTACTAATTATTACTAATTATTATGAATTATTCCGATTTATTACGAATTATTCCTATTTATTATGAATAATTCATATTTATTACGAATTATTACTATTTATTACGAATTATTACTATTTATTTCAAATTATTACTAATTATTATTATTTATTACTAATTATTCCTATTTATTACTATTTATTCCTATTTATTCCTATTTATTACTATTTATTCCTAATTATTTCTATTTATTACAAATTATTACTAATTGTTACTATTTATTACTATTTATTACTAATTATTACTATTTATTTCTAATTATTACTATTTAAAACTATTTATTACTATTTATTACTAATTATTACTATTTATTACTAATTATTACTAATTATTACTATTTATTACTACTTATTACTATTTATTACTAAAATACAGACAACAAAATAATTGAAATCTAATTTAATTACAACTAATCGACAATAATTAAAATTAACATAAAAAAATTAAATAAATACTAAATTAAATAAAATATAAATACCTTTAAACTTGATCTCTTATTGATGTAAGCACCGTCACAACTTTTCCGTAAAAAAAATTACACAGAGAAATTTTCACTCTAAAATTTCAGTTTAGAGAGAGAGAGGAAGTGAGAAATGAGAGGAAGATAAAGAAAAATGGAGGTGGTATATATAGGTTAGATTTGTTGCGACAGGCCTACTTGCGATGTGCTTACCGTCGCAAAAAGTACATTTTGCGACGGGGCCCGTCGCAAATACATTTGCCCGCATTAATTGATGTCGGTGGTTAAAAGGGTATTTGCGACGGGCCCCGTCGCAAAAAGTGACCTGCCAACGCACCTTTTACGAAGGGACAACATCCCGTCACAAAAACCCATTTACTGCCGCCGGTATTTGCGACGGGACCCGTCACAAATACCCTCTGACCGACAACTATTTGTAACGGGGAGATCCCCCCGTCACAAATAACCTTCACGCGCTTTGGCACGCAACCCACGCTTTGGCGCGTAACCCGCGCCAAAGCGCGCATTACCTATTGCGACGGGACCCGAAATCCCGTCGCAAATAACAAGTTAATTGCGACGGGACAAACCCCCCATCGTAATTAACCTCTGGGCTGGAATATTTGCGACGAGATTAATTCCCGTCGCAAATACCCTATCGCAAAAGACAGTTTTTCCCGTAGTGATGGGTTCAGCTGCAATATATCCATCCCAGTCACAAGACATTAGACTGTGTCACAATGGATTCAGAACATGACAACAAAATATAGAATTACCTTGTGTACCAAACATAGGATGAATCTCATGATACAATTTCCTGATTTCCTTGTTAGCGTTTAAAGGGTTTCATGCCTTCTTTCTTCACATTGGGTAAACTTCATCCTTACCTCATGACATTAAATTGCAAGGATTCAGTCCATTCCACATAACATTAAACTGTATTGTTTTCCAAGAACTATGTATTGCTTGAGTCTCATTCCCATGAGATACATATATATTCCTAGATGCAATATCTTGACAAGCCACCACATAATGAAAATTCCACTATCATGTCTTTAATTGCCTCTGTGTCTTGAGAGAAACCTTTTCCATTCCTTGTTTCTCACTCCAACAATAGATCATGCAATCTTATAAATTTTGTTAAAGGTGTCACCACATGATTGAAACATATCAATTCATGTTAGGGTCAGTATGGTTCTGGATGCAAGACATTAAATGGAATTCCACAAATCCTTAAAACATGATGTTAAAGAACATAGTTGTTGTCTCTTGCATGACCTAAATGTACACAATACCATGGAACTCCCCTAAGAAGACCACTATTCTTGGAGTCAATCCTTCATCAAACCTTCATGAAGGAATTATTTGTGGAATGATTTATTCTATCACATGATATATAATGTTTCCAAAATCTCCAATATTGGGCCCAACCGCAACAATCAATAGGAATAATTCTCCCCTCTATGTATTGGTCAAACATGCATGGAGAGTTTACTATTAAATGACAATGTGTGGATTGATTCTTACCTTAATTATAAATGTAGCGATGAATAGATCTCTAATCTTGGGTAAATCCACAATAATCAATAGGATCAATTACCACCTCTGCGTATGGGTGAGACTTGCGTGGGGAGTTTCCTATTCAATAACTATGTGTGACTTGATTCCTACCATAAAAGGATACATAATAATGCCCAAGTTTTTAATTCTAGGTCTAACTACAATAATAAATTGGAAACAGTGCCCCCACTGTATATGGGTTAGACCTTCAAGGAGAGATTCACATTCAAGAACTATGTGTGGCTTGATCCCTACAATCACATGATACATAGTGATACCTAGATCTCCAATCCTAGGTCTAGCCATAATTACATTAAAATACCCCCTTCCCTATATATGGGTCAGACCTGCGTGGATTGATTCCTACTATTATAAGATACATAGTGATTCCTTGATCTCCAATCCTGGTTGCAATCATAATATCAGTGAAAAAAATGAAAACTTCACGCATATGGGCTGGACCTATGTAAGGATACATTTGAGAACCTCATGTGGCTTGATTATAACTATCATGTGATATGTAGTGACTCCCAATTTCACCATTTCGAGCACATCTATGGGTCACTATCACTCCTCATCATGTCTCCCAATATATAAGACATAACTATGTAGGGGTATCTCACTAAGGGAGCTAATTATGGCATGATTAATTCCATTTAAGTATGTTTAAGGAAACATAGGAAAGACTATCTATAAAAAATGAACATAAGTCCATTTGAAGTGAGATATGTCATACAAGATCATTCTTACTATGCACGAGTAAGAACTATATATGGATTACTTATGTACAATCTAAATCTTTATAAGATGGGATCCAACATTTTCCTACCCTCTAATAATCATTTTAATGGGTAAAAGGTGTTTCTTAAACATAAATGAACCCTAGAAATTGAAAAGTTACCCAAAGGATATCTTTCACAATTTCACATCAGTTTCCACATACTGGTTGTATGATGTTAAAATGTAAAGAGAAAATCCCTAAAGTATGAGGTTAATTAGTAAGAAACAAAATTCCTTGTATCATAATTTTAAACTACTTGATAGATACATCCCCACTATATGACATTAAAATGTGAATTCCATCACCCATCATCATTAATTTTCAAACGTCCCAACGAACATGACCTCGATGAACCAGAGTAAGTGGTGCTTTCTTCATCTTTTAAGAACCTCCACCCCAAAAAATAACACTTCATGCATTGGGATCCTTGAGTTATCAAACACCTTTCACATCCATTGGAAAGGAAAATATATCTCTTTGTTTGACCATAATAGCAACACATAGTGGTATTGACCTACCAACCAGAGACATCTTGGAACTATAAGAAGGGTTTTTGATCCTAATTAGTGAAATGTCACCGTGGTAGAACTCAACAACTTAAGGTCTTATGGTTCATCATTGTAATGGTTTTCCTATATAACTACTCATGACTTGAGAACCTCAATCCATGATTTAAAATATTCTCACATCCTTATCAAAAGGATTGTCGATTACTCTTAACCATAGGTATCTAAATTAGGTTGTTGTGTAGAATTCCCCTCATACCAGGTCCACATGAATCTTGACCTAATGCTTCATCCACTTTGGTCAATGTTTTATGAACCTAAATTTTAAACTTTGATGGTAAAAATCAGAATACACTAAAATACTAGTGAAATATAAAAAAACTTGTCAGGTTAAAAAATTGTAATGGATTTACTGAGAAAAATTCAAGTATCAACTCACTAAACTCTTTATCTCCAGTGATTAAGAAAAAGTTAGAGCATAAATAAATGAGGAATAAAGCTCATAGGCTCCACTTTTATTTCCCTACTAAAATCCAATCCATGATCATTGGACCCCGTAGTCCAGAAAAAAGATAGAGTAATGATTTTTCACATCCCCTCACAATGGTAACATGTTCACTAGATGAAAAAAATTGGGTGCTAAAAGTCTTCTTGAATATTACACTTTTCATAAGACACCTTCATTCTATGAATGTATGAGCTGACACAACTAGTTCCTTGAGTTCATATCCTTCTCTGGGAACCCCATAGACATCAGGATTTCTTTCCGTTGTCTCTCCCTAATAGAAAAGTTGTAATAGGGACATGTTCAACCAAATTAATCGTTGCATCATAGGAAGTCCCCATTAAATTGATTATTTATTGTCATTACTATGTGGACAATTATAGTATCCTTCTATTACTAATGGTGGACCTTTACCCATTGGTTCCCACCTCTAGTTGACTTAGATATTCCTAGACCATGATTTATGATTCCTATAACTAGACTACTCAAGAATACTTGACATTATTGAAGTTACAACTCCATGTTCTGCACCCTTTATCAAAGAATGAATTAAAAATTTTATTCCCAAAACTTTTTATAGACCAAACCATGTGACTCCAAACCACACGACCTAGGGATCGATCCACCTAAATAAAATCTAATCTACCCTAGGGTGCCAGAACCCTCCCTAGAAAATTCTTTTATCCATACTCCACTTCATCATCTAGACATTTGAGTCTTAAAAAAGTATTTATTGAACCTTGGAAAAGAGTGAGGATCCCCTACTTGATCAGAAATGTTGTCCCTAAAGAACCATGCGTAAAGGATTTTGACCCACTAACTAGAGGAATCTCTTCCATGTAGTAAAGGAACTCTAATCCTCATGATCCTCGATAACATTGTGAAGAACTCAGAACCTTATTATGTTTTTCATCATCCCCGATATGTCTTACCCATTCCATATTCCTATATTATAGCTCATGGACATGATTTACACAACCCATATTCCATCTATACTGGTGGATCTGGATTTCCTAATATTTTTACCACTACTAACAGCATATCAATAAAAATATTTTATGGCTCTTGGAAAAGAGTAGGGATGCCTCTACTTGATCATGCATTTAATTCCTAAGGTCACATGCATAAGTGATTTTGACCAAGAAACTAGAGACATATCCTCCACATTGAAAAGTAACATTAATCCTCAAGGGACTCAGTAAGATCGTGGTAGAAATCATCACCTTAGGGTGTTTTAAGTAATCTCGATATGTCTACCCCATTTCATATTCATCGATCAAGTCACAGAGGAAAGAATTTAAAATTCATTGCATCTGAGTGACTAAGATATATGTCCCAAAAATACCTACATTAGAAAGAAGAAGCTAAAATAATCCAAACTACCAGCAATAGAAAGTCCAAGCTAGAAGACTCTATACTACTAACAATATAATGTACAATCTAGAAGACTCTATACTACTAGTAAAAAAACGTACAAGGTAGAAGAATCTAAAATACCAAAAATATAAGGTTAGAAATGGAAGACATTAAACTATAGCACAAAAATGGTCAATTTTTCAAGACCTTAAAATATCCAACTGAAATATACACAATGATCACTATGATGAAAAATCAAAAATGCGAATCCTTGGAAAAAGTTTGGTCTATGCTCGATATACATGAACTTTGTGTGGTCTTATTAATATTGAGTACTCATAAAATAGAAAAATCATAAAATATTTCATGTTTGAAACTTGTATGAAAAAGTCCGAAGAAAAATAAAAGTCCTCACCCACAAATATTTTCCACATGATACTTAATAATAACTTAGGTAAATAAGAAAATAAAATCAAAAGATGAAAATCTTTTAGGGGACATCATTTTTCCTTATCAAAAATCAATATATGGTTGTTGTGTTAATTAACTTAGGTGAAAATTAGAGAATAATCACTTTCGGACATATGTCTTACTGAAATTATCCTTGTCAATTCGATGATAATAATACAATAGTAGAAGGTACGTCAATGGGGAATCACATGTCAGCGGAATTCATTGAGAATTTCTCAAGAAAGTTTTTTGTGAGTTAAGCACTCACATCTAGGAATTTGGGATTATTAGTTATTACACAAAGGGTCGGTATAATTGATTATCCTTGAAACATATCCACCAAAACATGTTACTTTATATGGGATTTCATAAAAAAATAGTGACATTCCCCTTCCAACACATGAGAATTATTTATGTAAGGACATTCATAATAGATTTATTAAACTATAAACCTATGTTCCCAACACATTCATTTTAGTATCTCAGAACTATATATGTCTTGATTCATGTTCCCTTTGGATACATAGTTATATACGATCCTTTTATCTTAGATCTAGACATATGTTCATTTGCATCAAATACCTTTTTCATCTTCAAATTTATATTTATTCTTACCTTAGGATGTTTGTGCCCCAAATCCTCTTATAGGGATCAATATAAAATCCCATTAGATGTTCATATATATATAAAAGTGGTCTGAGTTCACCTTAGGATCTTATTATTTTCATCTAAAATGAATACTATTCTAAGGGGTGGGGGTTGGGTCATTTTTTAACACCTATAATTGTGCATCATTAACTTTTCCATCAAATACTTAAGAGGTGTGAAGCCTGTGGAAATACAATTCAAAATTTCATGAACAAAAGACTTGGAAGTGGGATTCTTGAAGAATAATGATAGGGCTTCAGATTTATTTTCTGTAAGAATAAAAATTATATCCCTTATGTTTCCCATTTATTATTAGATTATTATTTTTATATAGTTAATGTGTCCCTTAGTGAAAACATTGCCAATCCAGGCTAACCAAATGGCCAGATCAACTAAGGGTACATATTGGAGTTTCCTCAACCCTGACCTAGGATTTAGCTATAAAGTTGACCAAGAGGTGAGAGTGTGGGTGGGAATAGATCACGCGGTGTGTGTATAGGGTGCATGGTGAATTTTTTCCTAGGTGGGACTCATAATGGATGGGTGTGACTTGTGATGGTGTGATGCTTGTATTGCAGGTGCTAACCCTGCTGCCGACTCAACCGAGTTCTGTTGAAGAATTTTTTATTAAGAACTCTTCATCCTAATTCAGGATTGATTTGGGATGACATTGTAGTATACACAATATTACTCCACAAAAAATACCGATGAAACCTCTACCATCCGATCAAGATGATCCAAGCTGCCTGATCCCACTCTTGTGTTGTCTTCAACCTCATGCTCGCCTGTATCACTCCAGACACCACTAAGATACCTGACATCACCCAATCACCCGATGTACTTTATGTTAGCCACCTATGATGACCAAACCATGATAAATGATACATTATTGAAGTCCCAAAACTATGTATGTTACTTCATTTCATATACTCCACCATCTTTTATGAAATGAGAGACATTTCACAAGGGAAGCCATGTGAACCACATGAATCCATCACAAGAGTTCCAAAATGTCATGAAATAAATGGGTAATTCCCATTAAAATCTCCATTAAATCTCACATAAGGCCATATTTAACTATCTTCCCCCACAACGTAAGAAGGATAGTCAAGATAAGATGATGCATACCTCATGTACATGCGATGTCCAGAAAACTGAGTGATCAACTGAAGCTAATCATGAAATCAGATGAATCCATCCCAAGATTCCCTATGAGTCATGAAATCATAGAATAATTACCATAATAATCCATTTGGGTGACACAAAATCATCACATAAGATATAATTCAACACCCATAATGAGATCCTCCCATATGTGGATCATGGAAACCTCCACTACTTCAACACCCTACATACTAGGGAAGTATCGCATGAAGTTGATCATGGGAATATCACTTCAATGTTGTCACATGAATACATTATGATGAAAATAGAGGACATAAATAGTAAGTGTGTTCTAAGTAACTATCTCATGAACCCTTAATATGATCACATGAATCATTCATACGATTTAATGAATTTGATATGACACTCATGTGAGGCTCTCCACCACATCAATCCAACATATACAACATGAAAACCATGAAAAGAAGTGATGTAATGTGCCACCTCCACCTATATAAACCCCTGACCACTTTAAAAAACACACACAGATGATAGAGGAAGGTTAATGATAGAGAATAATAATAGAGAATAGAGGAGGATAAACTACTACCTTTATAGATATTTTCCAGGTAATGTCAATCTCCATCGTGTTATACCCTTCACATGATTACATGATGATTTAAACATCCTGAGTCACTATCATGTGACCACCCCACATTGGAAATCATTATATAATCCCCATGTTACATGAGGAACCCATTCAAATGTCTGTAGGAATTCACATTATGTTGGAGACACTACTTGACATGCACAATAACATGCAGACATGACCTCCTCTTTTTCATGAACACTATAGGAGAAGTGGACTCAACAAGAACCTTAAGTCATGTACCATTATTTGCAGCCTAATACTCATCCCCATTATGTGTTTGTAGATCCCATCACATGAACCCTTAGAGATCATGTGATAACATGATTATCATATGACCTATGATATGAGATGAACGTATGAGGCTCGTACAAGTGCCTCTTTTACATGAATAATTAATAGGAATGTCCCTCTGATCTCATGATTCCTCTATTCAAATGAGCGGTGCGAGACCTCAAACACACGAAACAACCACACTGATGTCTATGACCACATGCTTGTGGACATGCATTCCATCTTGCATATCCTAGGTTGTGTTACCATGATATGAACCTCTATCCATGCACTTGGTATATCATGAAATCCGTTGTATATACACGCGACAATAATATGGAGTTCCCTCATGAGTCTTTATCCATGAAATGAAAACAACCATTGGAATGTGTATAAAATCAGGGAAAATACCTCCTTTCACCATACAAGACCGAGTAGGTGTGACCATTACATGTACCCTTGTCTATGCCACTCCTCCTCCCATTAAAAATATTATCCATTCAACCTCATGTAATGATACTTTTAGACATGTAAATTTAGCACTTGGTCATACACGTGATCATGAATATGTTCATGATACCTCACTACATGATTACCTCAAACTCATTTGTTTTCATGAGTTCTCACAAGTTTAAAGAAGCCCTAATACATCCCTAGACATTCTAGTATTGTTATGCAGTAGCCTTTTTACATGTCAACATTATCAGGAGACATAGCATGGAAAATTTAGGTTGATCATGAGAATACATCTCAGACATGGAAGTATTTCCATGTGATAGAAAATTGACAAGTACACTTTGATCATGTGAAGATGTATTGGACAAGTCACTTTGATCATGAAAATATATCCTAGACAAGACAATATTTTATTATGAAAAACCATAGACATATCTTCTTTTATTATATAAATAATTCCTGGTAAATTCAATTTTATTATGTAAATACATCCTAGATATGTTAGCTGATCATGAAAATTGACATAAACATGTCTACTTTGGTGATGAATAGACATCCGAGACTATTTAAGTTTATCAAGAGAGGGAATCCGAGACAAGTCAGTTGGTTGTGAGAAGGATCTTGGACATGATAACTTTGATCATGTGATGTATATTGAAAATGTAAGGAAGACATCCTTGGATGTGTATTCCAGGTCATAACGACACCGTGAACATGTTAGGTGGACAATAAATAAATCTTCATCAGAAAAGCAAGACATGTAAAATAGATAATCACAACTTGTCCAACAGACCATCAAGACATGTTGGGTAGATCCCCTAGAACATGTCAACCTTATCCTAGAGACACACCAGGACTTATACCATGTGAACCAACACCTATAGACCTTCAACTGAATTCACACTTTATAAGTGGAGTTCCCTCAATGGGTTAGGGTTACGTATATATGAGGTCTTATTTGTGGAATGCTCCCGGATGATCCCTCTATGTCATTCCAAGAAAATCCAACTACTCTGTCACAGTCACCATCATTGGTTATCTATATGAGGAGGAATAATGAATATGAAACATGGGAATCCATCCTCATATAATCCCCTATTGTTCCAAAACCTTGGATAACAATAATTTATTAAATAATGACCACCCATTCTAGTATATCAATGGTTGTGGGTATATTGAACTAAGAGAACTATAATTCATATCAAAACAAGATACATATGATTCCTTCCCAAGGACCGAGCTCCAAATGTTCATCCAACCTAGTGTAACTCCTTTAATATTACAAATGTTCTCAACTCATGGGACTAAAGTATTCTAATGAGTCTATCATACACCCTTTTCCATCAATGGATGAGAAGTGGTCTTGTACATGAGAATGATTTTAAGGGTAAATCCTAACCGCACCCTCAAGTAAATCAAACTCATTAGTGGATTAGGGAAAAAATGAACTATGGGGAACATGATTCCTGCAATAAATAGGATAAGTAAGACACCTTATTGAGGCTCTAGCACTATAATATATTCTATATGAGAGTGGTAGTCGAAACTCTCAGATGGAAACTTTAATATGTAATACCTATATGAATATGGTCTCATGAGATGTGTATGATCTTTCACTAAAACTTGTTTGTCACACAAATAATGACTCACATGGGCTTAAGGACAGGTGATGACTGTACCAATATCACGATGAGGATTCCCCTAGTGTTGTACCTTCATTAGGATGTAAGCGTGATTACATATTGAATATTTTTACCTTGTGTCTTATTGATATGACTAAAAACAAGCATATTCATCTTCTCACATTCTCATCAAAAAATTCATAGCCTTCAAATAATTATGTGGTCAATGATCTCACACTCATGAACTGAGACTAGAAATCTTTGACTTCAACAACTTCCATATTCTATAAACATTATCATATTTAATGAAATTGTTAGGATGTTTAGAATGTTAAGACTAAAATAAAATTATATAAATTATATTAAGAAGTAATGTAACTTCCCAACCTTCTAGGAACTTATTTCTTTCTAACCAAACCTCAATATGATTCACAGTACTTATTCTACCGCTTTATTTTATGCACCTTACATCACATGTTTTTGTAATCAACTTATGATTTATGAGAACTCTAAGATGAGAACAACATCATCATATTATCATTAGATACATTAAGAATTTGAAACAACTTCTCATTATGATAAAAAATTATTTCTCAGACTCATGGTGAGTCTGATGAGCCTTTTGTCCCAGAAAATGTGTTTGCAACCTGCTGGAATTTCTTAAGAATTTTTTGTTTGGTCTTCTGGTTATGATTTTCATTCTATTATCCATGATAATGGGCTTGATAGGATTAAAAAAATCTTATATCTGAATTCCCATTACCTTCTCAACATACATACATTCTTCAACATAATCCACTCATTTATCTATTAACAAAAAATATAACTAAAACACAACTAGGTAGTAAAAATATGACTATTGTTGTTTATTTTCAATACCCACTTAAAAAATACCACTTATTGTCTTCTTAACTTTATATTATCACCATTAATTTCATACCCCCTATTTTTTATCACTCACCCTTATTTATAGTTAAATTCATAGGGGTCACTCATGATAAATTTTCTTAATCTCAAAATTTTGAAAAAAAAAATAATGAGAAAATTATAAGTATCACATGATTTTCTTAAGAATTTCCTTTAATTAAACAACTCTAAGTCTATGTGGGAAAACCCAGTGAAGAAAAAAATAGAGTATATTCAAGGTTACCAATGTTTTCCATAACAATATATTAATAAAATAAATATTCATGTTTATTTTCACATTCTCATATCTGGGGAAATCTTGAGGTTATTTGATTATGATAAATTTAACCTTCACCCATATTAACAAACAAATCCTAATGTTAATGTCTATAAACACAACTATTCAAAAAATCAGTTTTTCTTAACCTCATTACATTAATTTTGAAGAATAGAAAGAGACTTAACAACATCATCTTCTTTAGTTCAAACCCTTCAATTCCCTATAAGTTAGTACATGTATAAAAAATTATGGGAATAAGGTGGAAGCTAAGTTATTTTTTAATTTAAATATTTGTATTAAGAGTCCTCTATTGTTCTTTCCATTTTATTATTTTTCATGAATCTTCCACTATACCTTTTTTCTTCCTTCTTTTCATCCTTCTTAGGTTTTGTAACAACTTTCTTCACATCTTTAGAATATTTTGATGATGTTGTCAACATAACCTTCTCTTTAGTAACATCATTATTACAATTAGTTTGTAACAAATTTTCCACAATTTCCTTTTTTTCTGGAAAAATAGTGAACGAAATTTATAATCATTCCCTTATTGATAACATCTCTGACATATTTTCAAAACATTGAAACCATAATACGTTGATATATTTTTATAAAATTTTCTGAAATTTTTAAAAATACCGTTCTTCTCCTTTTATTATGATGATTTTGTACTTATTTTGACATTCAGGCCAAGTCAACTTGTTATTTCTAGATAACAAAGAACTCTTTATTTATGGACTCAACATGTTTACTTTTCCCAACATTCATAGCACTCTTCTCATAATTCTTCCTCGTAGAGGATTGAATCCCCCTCAATCTTTTATTTTTGTATTTTATGGAATAATTGTAATTATTTTTATTAAACCAACACATATTTTTCATGTTCCCCAATCCGCCACAATACTAGTAATATGCATATAAAGAATACTTTCCTCTGTCAGTTTAATATAGTCAAGAATTATTAAAATGTTTCTCAAATATCTTCTTATCATTCTCCGCAGAGCTTTGTTTACCTCATACCTTTCTGTTATCACCCAAAATCTACTATTTTTGAATTGAATTTATTTCTAGACATATAAAAACTAGAAGTAGTAAATTCTTTCCTAGAATTATAATTTTTTGAGACATTTGACTTCACCACATTGTTGGTTCTTGAAAAATATATAATTTTTTATGTTTTATTCTTCTTAGAATAAATTTCTACTTTCTTTTCAACCATTAATGGTAATTTTTGATCTTTATCAGGTTTACTATTTTCATAACTTTCACTAGCTTCTGATATAGTGTCATTTAAACTTGTAACCCTTTAATCATCTCTATTTTTTTGGAAAAGTTTAAACTCTTCTTCTTTTTACTAAAACTTTACTTCCATATGTTAATTATAATTCTTATATTTATCAATGGAATTTTTCTAATAATCAATATCTTTCAGTAGTTTTACTTTATCATTAGGAAAACATTCTTGATTATTTTTTTTGAAGAATTTTTATTTTTCAATTTTAAAATTTATTTTTGAAAACTTCCAATATTTATCATGCATTTTTTAAATTATTATTTCAGATGAAATTCTAATCGAGTTTCATCTTATTCTTTAGAACTGCTGATTATAAATTATTCATTATTAACTATTGCAATGATAGTATTATCTCCAACTTTTTACTAGATTCTTCATATTCATATTCACTTTCATATTATTTAGGAAAACATCCTTCACTGCTATCAAAAAGTTCCTCATTAAATATTGAAATAAACTTGTTTTCTTCATCACTATTTGTAAAATATTCACTATCATAATCTTTAGATTCAAATATTTTCATTTTTGATTTGGATAACTTCTTATCTTTCTCATTGGATTTTTTTTTCTTTATCATCCTCTTTCTTCCAAGATATTATTAGACTTATTTATTTTTAATCACCTTTTTCTTCTTCAATTTCTTCCTTATAGTTACTTTTAGAGAAATTTGAAACAAAGTTCCCAATAGAACCAAATACAAATTTTTTAAGGGAAGTTTATCCTTATACGTTTTTTGTAAATATTTTCATATTTTTAAAAAACAGTGATCATATTTTGTCAAGATTTTTCCATACCTCATTTTCAGAATCAGAATCTCTAGCTTCTTCTTCAAGAATATTCTTAGGCTTTCCTTTATTTTTAGCCTTGAAGGACACTTCATGACCAAATATTGTTTTTCCATTCATAAATTTCTCCCATATAATTTCATAAGTGATGAGAGTACTATGAAAATAATCCAAAGATAATGTATCGTGATCTCTTTATTCAAATAAAAAAACATTGGAATAAACACTTTTTAGGAAGAATTATCAAGATATTTTCAACAATAGTAGAACATTCTCTCTTTTCACTAAGAAATATAATAGTTATAAAAATTTAATTTACATTGGGAAATATTTCTTCAATAGATTCATAATCACCCATCTTGATATCCACATAAATTAATATCTAGATTTATAACTTTTCCTTCTTTACTTTTGTACTTACTTCATAACTGTTCTTCATCATATCCCAGATAACTTTAGCCGTTGAAAATCTATTTACTCTATAAAAAATACTTTCAGATATTGATGAGAGTAAGTAATTTTTATATCTTCCATCACTCTCCATATTCTCCTTATCAGAAGTTGTAAGAGGATATTTCTTAACATGGGGGGATGGATCATCTGTAGATTCATTCAAAACATCATTTTCAAGAGACATAAGATACAGTGGAATTATATCATTCCAGAAATGATAGTTCCTGTCATTTAAGATTATAATCACCTTAATATTTAAAAAAAATCAGATATTCTATAGCAACTTACCCTTTAGACACTTCATTAAAGAGAAACAATAAAGGGAAAATTCTTTCTGATACCAATTTATATCACCTAGACATCATCTAAGTATCCATGATATGGGGAGGGTATGAATTAGTGATAAGTTTTTTCCTTTATGTTTCATTAATTTTGAAACAAAATTCACCACCTATTAAAGAGTTATAACTTTTTCTGAAAACAAAATAAATCAAACACCCATAGGACCCACGGATTTACAAGATTCACAACTCAAAAAGAGTACATATGTCCTTGGTATGGTTTGGAAACAATCTAATACCACACATTCCACTAGAAAAAAATCATTTTGTGTTGATACAAAATTTGGATATTTCCTTACACTTATATAGTAGTGTGATCAATAAAATAATTAATGTGATTCAAGTAGTATGAAATGAAGCAATATAATTTGTGTAAGAGGGTAAGAAACATTTAACAGTTACTTCAAAACATGTTACTTTTCATCATTTTCAACTTACAGAAATATGATCTTAAAAAAATTCTTTACTTTCCTACCTAGAAGTAGGTTAGAACTTCTCTAAACATTATAATGATACTCAGTCTAATACCGAATCCAATTCTCCAATCTAATTTCTCAGTCTGATAATATAATTATTCTAGAATACAACTTAAATAATTCTGTTTTACTTCTATCTCATTCCAGAAACCGCAGTATGATATCACAATTCTATAAACCCGTATTATTTGAGAAGCACATAATATAATCTTTATTATACTTCTTCTTATGTTTGGGAAACATTATAAAAAATTCTATATATGAAAAATACTTCACTATAAAAAAATTTCTTCATTCCTCCATCTCTCATCGCCTATGAAAATTAAACTTTTCATAAAGTAAATAAGTACTTTCACTTAATTATAAGTTCCCCAAATTTTGTTTAATATAGATTCTAAAAAAATTCTCTTAACCAAATTTCTAGAATATTCAAATTTTCTTTAAATTTTGGCTTCATCATATACTTATTCATAGTCTCTTGAATCTTCTAATTTCTTCTCAAACATTCCCCAACCTTCTCATAACTTCAAATCACTTCATATTTTAAAAAAAATGATTAGTATGATTTTTATTATCACTCCTATTTTCCCATTATGATGAATATATATGGGTAGAAGGTTATTCTTCATTAAATTTCCCTACTGTAAATGAATGATATATAAAAAATGTCTTCCAATTATGATTCTCAGAACCAATTGAAAATATATTCTCATTCAAATGCTCTATACCAAACAAATAGACATAATACATTGAAACCTTTCTTACAGAAAACGTTTTTCTGCTCCTTTATAATTTAATTTTATTTATTTTTCAATAAGAATAATAGAAACTTATAAATATTACAAAACATATCAGAAACACTTTAGCATCTTCCTAAAACATTAATATTTCATAGATAACACTTTTAGAACTTCTTTAATGAGTTCTCCATTTCTTATTTTCCTCAGACCAATGAATCTGTATCCGATGAAGTTATTGTTGTCAACCATTGTCTGATTGATTGGTCTCTAATTCACTTTAATAATCAGTTTTAGTGCCAATTTTATGAATTTTGACCCAATTAATTAAAAACTATTAAATTTCTTATTTCATTCATAACATACTTGAAACAAAAAATTCATCCTAATGAAAATGGATGACTAAATTTTTAATTGATCTATGGATGAATTTTGTATTGGTCCAATCAGTTTCACATATTTTATTTTTCACTAGTCCTAAAAAATCCCACTTACTAATATTCTTTAAGAAACATTTATACCTATGATTCCATTTAGAAATCATCACTATTTCTTATAATGGGTGTTAGGATTACTCTGATTATCAATGTCACACCTCTTCTGATTTACCCGTTACAATATCTGTGGCTTTATAATTTTCATTCCTTTTATGATTATGGTACACACAAACATATTTCTTTGAGGATTTATATCATGTGTATTATTTGTATGGATTAAAACTAGCATATTCATCTTTTGAAATTACAATCAAAAACTTCTCAGCCTTCAAAAAAAAAATTGTCTCATGATCTCACACCGATGAAATAAGACCCGAAATCTTTGACTTTAGAAACATCATTCTTCCATAAACTTCATCTTGTATTATGAACTCCTCATTATTTTGAGAACATTTAAGATAAACATAGAATCATATAACTTACATTGATATGTAATGTAACCTTCCAACCTTCCATCAAATTATTTCTTTTAAACCAAACCTCACTAAAATTGGTATCACTTGTTCTCCACATATAATTCATACAACTTTCTTAACAAGTTTTCCTAGACAACTTATGATTTATGGGAACTCCAAGATTAACAAAGTTTATTCAAATTTTCATTGAAAACATGAAGAATACAAAATATCTTCTCATTATGATTGAGAAATATTTCTCAAACTCAAGGTGAGTTTGATGTGTCTTTTCTCCTAGAAAACTTATTCTCAAACAGGTGGAATTTCTTATGAATTTTGTGTGAGATATTCTGATTATGATTTTGTGTCTAATCTTATTTAAAATGGCCTATATATTATTGAAAACTACTTCTATTCATATTTCCATTACCTTTTCAGCATACTTAATTTATTCAATAGGAGCAATATATTAACCTATTGACAACAAACACATCAAACAAACTTGTTTTTAACAATTCAGATGTTTTCATACCCTTAGGCTCACATTATGCTTATATATTTTCATTATTTTACCTTAATGAGAACATGATATCACATTATCTTATGTTTCATTTCCCTATGTTATGAAAAATTTCTTTACATGGGTTTTTTTAAGAGAGTAATAAAGGGGGGATATTTATATCATATGTTGAATATATTTCACCAAATTGGATTATTATATACCTTTTCTCAAAATATACTAAACTATTACAGTCCTTGGGTGTGTGTTGTGCAATGTATTGAATATCCATCTAAAAATATGTAATATCTATTTTTGAAAAGTCCAGGGCTTCAATGGTTGAAAATATAGGAAAAGTTTAGTTAAAATTTGGGAACTAGGATGAGAAAACATTAGTGAGATTACAAGGTATATTTCTATGGATATGTCTAGGGGTAATTCTAAGGATAAGTTAAATAATATTAAAATGTTCAAGAATTATTTTAAAGTATAGGGAAGGTGGTATTAAAGAAATTACATCCATGTATGGGTACTATAAGTGAATGTGGCTTTGGCATAGAGTTATCTAGGGGAAACAAATTCACAAAGGGTGCATTGAGCTGGACTTGGTCGTCACCTGGTGAACAATCAGTGGCCTAGATAAACAAATATTTTGACACTAAATAGGGATATAATTTCAAAATTTAGAAACTCTCTATGAACCATCATGAAATATTTAAATATATTGTAACTATGAATGACCTGGGATAAACCAACGGTTTTGTAGATTAGAAATAACTTTTCTAGATTTAGACATCCTATAAGTTATTTTCATGATTATTTGGATTCCCATTATGATTATCATTGCTCACGCTATGTTTTTTGGGTTTTATTCTGTAGAGGTAACCCAAAAGAACTGGGTTAACAATGAATGCGATGGAAAATTTTATGATAAGTAACTAGATTGGAAAATTAATGGATTTAGGAATATTGTGATTATTCCTAATAAGTTATTAGAAATAATGATTAACAATGTACACCTTAACCAAATCTAGGAATCACCAAATAAGAGAAGGATATAGTTTTCCAAGATTTATGGTAGTGGAGACCATGAAGGAAATAATATTGAGTTTTTTATATGTCGAGAATGTGGAAAGAAGAACTCATGGGAATGTCTTACAGGAAAAAGAATATTTTTTGGGTGTGGAATAGAAGGCCAAAAAAGTAAGTAATTTCAAAGGAATAATTAAATGTTGGTTTAACACAATGGATGAGAATAGTGGTCTCCCTAAGGTATCATTTACTATTGAATGTTTCAAATGTGAAAAATATGGGAATTATGTTAATCGATGTTCCAAGGGGAAAGCTTGTGAAGATTATCTGCCAGGTTTTACAAGTAATAGTTTTTATATTGATAATGGAAAGACTATGAATGACATATTAAAGGAATGAGGTATTA
Organism: Viscum album; assembly: GCA_963277665.1. Lineage (NCBI taxonomy): Eukaryota > Viridiplantae > Streptophyta > Magnoliopsida > Santalales > Viscaceae > Viscum > Viscum album. The sequence goes on along the minus strand of OY728123.1, from coordinate 2,054,873,476 downwards.
AGGAATAAGATTATAAATCATAGTTAATAGTTTAAGAATGAAGTATAATGATTTAAGTGTTAATATATTATAATTCAACAATTATGAAATATATAAGGATTTATCATTATACATTTTTCATCAATGATTTGGAAGAGTATGTTGGATAATCCTAATAACCTAGAAAAGTGATTTAATGGCATGATGGTATTCATGGAAAACACATGATTAATGGAAAGAAAATCCTTAATATATTCTTAATTTTGAGATAATGCTGTTTGGATAAATAGATGATTGATATGAATAAATAAAATATGATAGTACTGATGACCTTCGAGTGGATTAATGATTTCTAGACAAAGCAGTTTATGCTATTATTGATTAATTTTACATAATTTATGGATTTAAGGAATATATCAAATAATCTATACTTTGTTTAATGAATAAGGAAGAATATATTTTTTTCAATGAGGTATTAAGGAAATATAGGGTATTACTATGTTTCAAGAGAATACATGATTAAGGTATTATTACATACAATGTGTGAAAATTAAGAGATGTATCATATTGTTGGGGGGGTAATGATAAGTTCATTTTGAATATTTAGTAATCTTATCTCTAATGTTTTGGATTTAAATCTTTTGGAAGGTTCATATGGATAACAATTTATAAAATGGTTTATGTTTATATTTGGAGTAGGTTTTAGAGATAAATATACTACTTCAACATATGATGATATGTCCATATTGGATAACTAGTGCTAAACATTTTTAGCTGGAGATAAAAAAATGATTTATCACTATTTTATGGATATTGTGATCTTTTATTATTTTATGTATAATAAAAAATCATCTTCGTTTCATGGAGTAAGTGATGAAGAAGAAATTGATCGAAGCACAACCATAGGTTGAAATTTTCTTTATGAAATAATGGAATGTTACACCCAATGTATATTAGTCCCTTCAAAAATATTGATCATACAGGATGTATCTGATCTACTTATGCTTCCACCAAATCTATATTATTTTTTAGTTTTTTTATATTTATCTCTCATATGGAAGTACATAACTAAAAAATCTCATATAATAATCTTATAGGTTGTACTTCTAGAGTGTTATATTCCTTATGAGGAACAAACTTTAGATATTTTTTATCCAATAGAGAAAATTTTAAGAAACAAGACAACTTACCTGGTCATTGATTAGTGATGAAACCACTTACTTGAAGAAGCTTCCTTGGAACATGAGGATTTAATGAGAATAAGTTTACTCAGTTTTTGGTACTAAAGTGATGAATTTATAAGTAAAAATTCATTTTAATTGGAGTAAAATGTTACCAAATTAGATTTCATGAAATAATTTTCAAATAAATTTAATTATTTTGATATATTTTGTTACATAATACAAAATTTTTTATCTTGAGTTAAATGAAACACTATATATATATTTCATTACATGCATCACTAAGTGTATCCTATAATACAAAATACATTTATTTTAAATGAAACTTAACACACTATTAAAATATTAGTATTTAATATGATAGTTATCATCTAACTATTGGAATGGAGGGTATGACAAGTATTAAATAAATTATTAAAATATATGGATTAAACATGTATATAATATGATTTTTTTGTGAAAAATAAATTCAATACAAATATAAATACAATTTGAAAATAAATGAAATCCATTTCTGAAAAAATATTTTTATGAAAGAAAACACACTTTAACTCAATAAATTAAATAGAAAAAGTTCACTAAAAATATTTATTAAATTTAAATTATATATATTCAGTTAACCATTTAAAACTCATCTTACATGTTATATAGGCAAGAGATAAGTATAAATATAATTTTACGCTTAAAAATAGTATTTTTATAAAAAGGAATTCTTTCTCCTTTTTCAATACTTATATTAAAACTAGCTTTTGAAATTTTTTGAAAACTATTTTGAAAAATAACATTCATTTTTAAAATCAAAATTATTAAAATTACGTAAGGGTTAGTTTTTTATAAAAGTTTTATTTTTTTGATGAATAGTGATAAATATAAAATTTTAAATGAAAAAAACCTTTTCATTTAAATTATTTGTAAAGATAAATTATATTTTAAATTAATTTTAATGTATAATTAGTTACAATTTTTTATATATATTTTAATACAATTTAACTCATTGAAATAAAATTTATATTGAAATTGGATATAAAAACATTGTAAACTTTTGAACATTTTTTTTTTCTGAAAACCTGCTTTTTTACGGCGTCAGCTAGATTAATTTGAAATTAAAAATTTCCACTTATGAGAATTTATTTCGAAAAAATGATTACATATTTGTAATTAGAATAATTTATATCACCTAATATTATAAATTTAATTTTTTTCCAAAATTAATAGTGAATCCGATAAAAATTAATTATCACGGTTATGGTAAAAATGGGTTTACTTGGGGTTAATATAAACATATATGGGTTACAATTACCTTAACAAAATATATAATATATATAATATGTAAATATTAGGACCCTATGATGTATTAGTTTCTATAATACTCTATTTTTGACCCTTTTAGCATCTGAAAAGTGCCAGTACACCATTTTATTTTTACAAAATACAAGTGTGCCACTCACCTAAATTATAAAAGGAAACCCCTCCCCTATCTCCATAACAAATTAAAACTATTTTGGATCATCTAATTACTAAAATAATAACTTCAAAATTATATCCAATATTTCTATAATCCATATTGTTCATTTAAAACCAACATAGGAAGGCTGTAGGAGTTAACCTATCTAGGTTACCTGGAGAAGAGGTAACGTTCTTTAATGAGTGTTTTTATTTTATTTAGTCATCCAAATCCTTCAATTAATATTGGAAAATTTTGATATAATAACCTCAATATATTAAATATTTTGAGATGTGGATATATTAAGGTAATTATACACAATATCATTAGTGTGTAGGAAAGATTACCTTCTCATGAACCGATGTCATTCATTTTTCCATTACCACTAATTATAGTTGGGTATGATGATAGATATTAATTATATATATTTATATATTTGATATTTATAAAAAAATTATACATATTTATTCATTATATGATTAAATTATTTTTATATTCTATTTTGTAGGGGATATGATAACTTCGCTTCTATGTACGACAAACCACCGCCTCACAAATTGATGTGATTCGTTTTCACTAACACTTTTCATTAAAGATAATAAGGATATATTTAAAGAATATATGTGATATAAATGAAATAATAAGGATATTAATGAAATAATTATCATTATCTAAGGTTAATATATAATTTTATTTCTTACCTTTCACTCATTTGAAGATGAAAACATCATTTGTGTATGTGTAGAATACCACCTTCACGAAGTAATATGAATCTCTTTTAATCATAACACTAGATAGATTATATGTATAATTATATTTGAAGAAAAAATATTTTATTTATGATATTTTTATCATTTTATAAAGATAATATATTACTAACCTCATTTCTACAATGATCGTTGAAAAATGGAAACATTACTTGTGGGTACGGACGACCTGGCGTTTTCATGTTCATAACATACTTCATTTCTCAAAACAATCATTCATTACTGGTATTAACAGTATAAATGATGAATTTATATGATAATTATTTTATGATTATTATTTGGGATATGATATGAATATGATCAAGGTAAGAGCATAAACAATAACAAATCAAAACATATACAAAAAAGATAATGTGATTATTACCTCAAACATGACATTAACATGTAATTGTTAATAAATGGGAAATAAAATGAAATAGGAAAATCATAGAGGATATGATATATGTAATTTTTTTTATATAATAGATTTTTATTAAATTTATATTTTTATGTCATATGTTTAAATGAGTATGAAGGATGTTTAGACTTATGGTAAGGGAAATCTAGCCTCTCTTTTATTTATGGGAGGTATATCCCAATTCACCAATCATTTCTTTTTTGAGGTGTGTATACTACCCCATTGAAATGATATATAATAAATATAATAATTTTAATGATATTTATTGTATCATTTGATTATATTATTTATTGTAGATTATGATTCAAAATATTACCAAAACAGTATAGGATTTCTGTCTTACTTTTTACTTCTTTTAGACACATGCTATATTCACCACATATTTCTTTTATGTGGTGCATATAACTACCATTAGTTTATTTTATGATTATTATACTTAAAGTAATTTTTATTTTCATATCAATGTAGGATATCTATTTTTTGGGGTTAGTGGTTCAATATTTACCAAATTGTTAAGGTATTTTTGTCACAATTTTCCATCTTTGAGATATATTAATATGTTATGCATATATATATTGTAGTACGAGGTATATATAAATAAACATTGATATGTAAGATCATGAATTTATTTATAATTAGTATATTTTAAGTTTAATTTAAATATATTCAATCATGGGGATTATATTTCAATGTTACCAAAGTGGTAAATATTTTATGTTACAATCTCATCATTTATTAGGATGGTTTATAATAATGTTTTTGATGAGAGAATATTATGATACCACTATCAAGAAACTCATGAATATTATTATCATGTATTTATTTCATTATAATAAATATTTTCTCATAAGTTTCCTGTATATATGTACCCAAGAGTACTAAATAATGTTTTTAGGAAAATCAGAACATATTTCTCTCTTGGGTTGAAAACCCTTTTATTTATAAAACCATGTTATCTATAAATGTTTTCAAAATGTTTTTTAATTTTTTAAATAATTTATTAAAGACATTTTTAACCATATTTAATTTTTTTTGATTTTTTTAAAACAAATCTTGATTTCACTTTCATAAACAATTCCAATTAGATTTTTACTAAACATTTGAAAGGAATCTTTATATACAACATTAACAGAATTTACCATCATCATAACAATTATTTTATTTTGGAAACTAATTTTTAAATTTTCATGGATATTTTCTGTGGAATGGATTAAAAATATAGTTTTAAAAAGTGTTTTTAATTTCAAAATGATATTTTTCTCATGAAATGTTTTAAATGATTTTTAAAGAATCCATTATATGTTTTCATGTTTGTTTTCAAAGAAATGGATTTTAAAAATGTTTATGTTTTAAAAAATGTTTTTCAAATAAACTCTATATCCCTAAAGATATGTTCCATGTGATTTAATTTTCAAAAACATTTCCCATATACGATGTCATCCTTGGATATAAATTATTCTTTAATAAAGATATATACCTAGTATACCATTTTTATTCTGTCTCTAAATGCTTTGTGATGACATTATGTTTATGAAACTAATTTCTCTTCCATGGGTTCTACCATGAAAAAATTATTTAGAAACACATTTCTTTTTTCTTTAGATATACTTTGATGAGATGATGAAATTATTAAAATCCTGTATCTTTTCCCCACATTATTATATAATGAAATTTTTATGAAAACCATATCTATTCTATGGGTTATTTTATGATGAAATTATGAATTTATCATAAATCCCATTTATTTTCCATGGGTTATGATATGATGAAATTATTTATGAAACCCATTAAATTTAATGAGTTCTGATATGTTTAATATTTTATGATCTTATGGAATATAAATGAATGTATTATGTAATAGGTGGGACCTATATCTCCCTCAATTTAATTGGGTATTGATTAATGTAATATGAGCTCAAAGGGTACACAAGAGGTTATCCCAAGCCCGAAAGTGTGTAAATGGGAGTATTTCCCAAGCCTAAAAGAGGATGCACTAGAGGTTATACCAAGACCAAAAGAGGGTACAAGGGAGGTCATCCCAAGGATAAAGCATGTACAAGGGTGGTTAGCCAAATCCTGAAATGTTTTAAATGTATTAGTGGATAGCCTCAAAATAAGATATTCTATACTGGTGTTTACTCCAAAAATTTATATCTTATGCCAATTTTATAATATCACAGATCATGTTATTTTATTTCATTTTCATTCATGTATTATAAAATATCAATATTTATGACATTACTCAAGATTATGATATATGATATGAATGGTATAGTTTTTAATTGTTATTCTCATTTTCTCATACCCTTATACTCACATAATGTTTATGTATTTCCATTGTTTACCATTACTGAGCATATAAGCTATCCTTTTATTATGATTCCATTACCTAGTTTATGAAGTGATGTTTTATGTAGGGTCGGTTTCCCAAGAGTGTAAATTGAAAAGATATTTTGGGGTGATGTTAAAGATATTTCACCAAATAGAAGATTGTGTACAAGTCACCAAATATACTAATCTATTATGATCCTTAGGTTTGTGTTTTGAAATGTATTCAATATTCATCTAAAACAATATAATATATATACATGAAACTCTTTGTTAGCTATAATATGAGTTATGAAAAATATTTATATGAGATTTGAATGCAATTAATTTCTTATTTGAAGTCTATTATTCAAAAATATTCTTTAATTAATGTCTATATTGAATAGTGATCCTATGAGTTAATCCTACGAGTATTAGATGAAATTATTACATTAACTGATTACAAATATCTTTGAATTATATTTTGTGGGTAGTGATATTAGAAATCATTCAATAAGTATGTAGATATGCAATTTTATCATAGTGACGAAATTCTATTCCCAATATTCTTGAATAAGTAAAACATTTGATTGATTCTTTCATCTTCACCCATCATGAAATGTTTAAAATCTACACGATTTTTTCTGATTTTGGTTATAATCATTCTATCCATGATAATGTGACTAACTTATAAAATCATCAAGATATCATGAGCTGTCATATATGCATACACATGATGAACCAACCTTAAATTAACAGATCAAGAAAATTTATTTAGTTATTTTTAATTTAAAAAATATCTAGTAGAATCATTTATTGTAAGAGTATTTGGGTCATTATTTAGTATCATGCACAATTTTCCATGATCAAATAGTATTCTATGTTTAGATATTTGAGGTATGCCACCTTTATAGACTTCTAACAACCATAGTGTACTTTATCAAAGTTTGGTGGTTTCTAAATAACACATCCATCATTTTTATTCATTCCTACTATCTTATAGAAATTTTACTTAGAGTGTGACGAATAGGAAAATTATAGCAAAATAAAATTTAAATAACATGATCTAGATAAGTTTTACCAAAATTTCTAAAGGAAGAACCATTGTTTCCAATTACTGCTGTCATTAAATAGACAATAGAGATAAACCGAAATTTTCTGAAAGAGTAACCTTTAATACCAAATTTTAGGCCATTTAGAGTGAGGCAAGATGGAATATGGGGGGGGGGGTAGAACTAAATATTTCCTAAAGATATAAATTATATATCTAAAACAATTATCATAATTATTTAATGAACTTAATTTATAGAAATTTTTTTAGAGAAATGGCTCAAGGATATTTTTATAGTTGCTCAGTCCAAATTAGACCCATTTTTCTCTTATACCTCAACACTGAAAAATATATATGTTGTGAACTAATATTATTTTTACGGGGAATCATAACCCAATTATAATTTTCATTCGAGATTGGAAGTATAACCAAAAGACACATAACTTTTGTATGGGGTGTCAAAAACCAATTGCAACCCTAGTTTTATATATTGGGAGTACCATCCTAAATGAACCTGAATTTTGAATTTGGGATTCATTACCTAAAAGTGGAGAATTAATATTAATGAAAAATGATAAAGAGAAAGTAAAATCGCATGAGATATGGGAGGTTGTTTTATAGACTCATGAAACCAGAATAAAATAGGTAGAGGATGAATAAAACGCATGTATAGGATGTTGAGTGTTTTATTTGTTTGACTGTATCATAAAGGCTGTGGAATAAGTTGAAGATGTTGTTTTTCATCTAATGAGAGATTTTTATAAAGTATAATGAAATTTCTAACATTGGCATAATGTACACACCACTTCACTATAACACACTACAATACTTGGTACTATATCCCTAAAAACTATAAAGGATCTCATTGTAGAAGTATCCCATGAGTTGTTTAGCACTTTGTCACAAAAAAATATGAATTCCATTTTGAAACAAAACAACATGACACTAATGAGTATTTTGTAGACAATCTAAAATTCACATACAATATTACCAGAATATTGTAGAAAGAGAGATAAAAAGAGAAAAGGATATTATCTTTTCATAAAAATCTCTAAACTCACATATACTTTAAAAAAAAGGAATAATTCGATCCAATTTTAAATCATTAGATCTTATATTTTCTAACACTTCAGTAATACTAGGTTAAATGTATTCCCATGAGAATCACCAGACTCTATTAGAAATTCAAAATTTAAAAATATTCCATTTTTAAATACCCTATTAATATGTAGAGAATATAAAAAGATAATAAAATACATTAAAAATATATAAAAAGTTTTAATTATTTTAATATCAACTAATATTAATTTAAAAACAAAAATTTCAATGAAAAAAACATAGAATAAAAGAAAATATTATTTTGGTTTCATTCTGCAACTTTTATGCATTAATATAAAACACAATTTGATATTTAAAAAAATCTTGTTTAAAATAATGGAAAACAATTTACATAGCTTCTATATAATTAATATGAATTTATAAAGTCATACGAACAATTTATATATCATAAAATAACATACAGTAAAATGAAATAGGAAATAGTATATAGAATTGGAAAAAATTTCTAGGTTTTTTAATAACAGGTATAATTACACTAAACTACATAAAAAAATTTACATAGGTTTTTTTCATAGGCGTTTTTCTCTATGTAGATAAAAGGAACCATGTAAGAAATATTCACAAAGGCATATTGAAATTGGCAATTCACAAAACCAATTATACATAAGAAAATCACGTAGTCAAATATATTAATTCAAATCACATAGGTGATTCATGTATACATATTTATAAAATATATAAAAACATTAACTTTAAAAGATAAAATACTAAAATAAACCATTTAAAAAGAAGATCCAAAGTTTGTTACCGTTGAATTATATTTATAAAATTTTATTATATACCCAAATAATTAAGAATAAACTTAATTAGAAAATTATTTCTCATGTCATTATTAACAAAATTAGTAAAATAGTTTTTGAAAAAATATAGAAATTAGAATGAAAACATATACTGAATTCAATGAACTTATCATACATGATAGTTATTGATTTAAAATTTTATGATTTATAAAAAAATTTGGTGATATTATTACATTTATAAAAAAAATTAATCACTCAATTTGGAGTACTATATCTCATGATATGATCAAAATAAATATGGGGGAAAAAGGAAAAAATAGCAATATGGATTCCAAATCATCTCTGCAGATTATAAATAGGCTTTGTGGAAATAATAGCTTGGATACATTTTAAATAGTGAAAAACATGTAAAAATGATTTATAAAGGTCCAAAATGACTTATTTATCCTATGAACACTTCATTAGTCATATGGAACGTATTATAAAAAATCCAAACTTGAAATCAAAATAAATTTTGAATAATGATATATCATGACATAATAAAAGTTAAACATGATAAATACAACACTTAATAAATATAGGAGAACATTAAATAATATATTATAAATATAAATATTCCTAGGAAATATTTAAAAAAATTATAAAAAATATAGTGTGAAACTTTTTAATTTTAGAATAATTAAAATATAAATACTCTAATATTAGAAAGAAAAATTTCCAATTTCTATCATATTCCTCTTTGGAAAATTTATATTTTTATCTAGAAAAAAATGTTCCCTTATAGTCCTTTATTCCAATTCATTATGGCTACATTCCCAAGGGATTATTATATTTATTGGGCCATGTACTTGATTTATCTCACCCACTTGGAGGGATACATTACCTTTAAGTTTTATTCATATTTTAATTTATTGGGAAATATTCCTTATGATGTTCTTCCTCATAAGGCCACATTTCATCCAAGGTCAATATATTTTGGATTACACTTCATATTTTCTGCACTAACCATATTTCATGTATAACCTTACCTAATGACGTTAAACTAAATGGATCCATCTTTTTCACATGATCTTAAAAATTATTATGTGTACCATTAAGCAACACCAAACTATACGAGTTATTTCAAAGTTAATAAGTATACATAGGAATAACTTCTGAGGGGTATAATCCTACCCTCATAAATACTAACTGTCTCCCTAGAATATTATAAACCCTAGAACACCTTACTATGAAATTTTAAACCATATTATACTAACATAAGAAGCATGAATAAGTATTTTAATTATAAAAATATCTATAATATGTAAATTTTTACCATTATTTAATGCTAACAAGAATAAATTAATATAGAATTAACCAATATCATCATGTGAATTTTAAAATGATTAATTAACATCACTCAATTGTAAAAGGGAGTCCCAAAGTATACAATAATTCCCCCAAAGAGATTGTAATGGGTTCAACCACCCATTCAATCGACTAATGTGAGTAAATAAAAATCATTGGTATGAAACCCCAGTGTTCATCATTATTTATAAATTTGTTCTATAATAACATTGTTTTTCATAGTTATGATAGTAATTTTATGTTTCCATTTCTATGAAAAAACCTCATTGGAGATCATATGAAATAATAAAAATGTGTTTACATGAATATTGTGCATGCACATTCAACCCCCACACATTCAAATTTCAGGCCACACCTTTTTAGATCAAAACAATTGGGAATTTTTATCTCTCATGGGAATCACCATGAATTTGAGATTTCTTTACAAATAATGGAATAAAATCATTCAAATTTAATTTAATTTTAATAAAATATTACTTACCAATAAACTAAAAACTTTCTTTGAAAATAATTTATCTATATATAGTTGATTTAATAAACTATAAATATTTGGTAAGGGATATCAGTTCTTCACAGTAACTTAGTTCAAAAATTTATAATAGAAAGACAAACGTAAAATAAAATTAATGTTCATAAAAAATATAATTGAATCTACCCATTGAGATTCAGTATACTGAATGAAACCCTTATATATTTTAATTTCAATTTAAAATCACATATCAAAAATCCATATAGTTCCATCTAATATGTATACATTGAGAAATGTGAACCAACATTATATAATTATATAAAAAAATTTAAATCTCTTAAATTGTGGTATTGGAACATATTTATAAATAAAAAAATAATAGTTTTTCTCATAATGAAAAGAAACTAATAAATATTTTACTTTTGTATAAACATCATCAAAATGGATTCCTATATCAAGATTACTCCAAAATGATGAATAATCTAATGCTCTTTCCCACTAATGAAAACTTATAGTCTCTATCCATTAGTTTTAAAATAACATAATATAAAACGTAACCTATATAGAAACACATAGAATAAAACCTAGTCTTTCCATTAATGTATTTTAATGGTTATATCTATAGAAAGATACATTCCCAAAACAATCAATATTATACCACCACTAGTTCTCATCCATAATATACTAAATAAAACCTAGTGTAACCTCTTGTAGAATTAGATAATACCTAGGTTCCATGGATTCATTTATCCTTAAGTCACATTCCCCAATATAATGATAGTGTTAAATAGGAATTTAACACACCCATTTATTCTAGTATAAAATCCCTAAAATAATATAGGCTAGTAATAACTTAGAGTACCTTGGTAGATCCATCAGATAAATATTTTTATTTTTTTAATGTGAGTGATTATGAATCGACACCAATCACAAAGTTTGTTGTATTTTAACTTCTATCTTTTCTAAAACAATACAAATAACTCATTATCTAATTAAATAAAGGATTCAATCCCATAAAGGGTAGGTTTTTTCTTTTATATATATAATTTCATGTCTCATTATTGTTGAGGATAGTATTACAGTTTTTTAAAAAACGAGACTGATTTATTTAATAAAAACTAATAAAGAAACACATGTAAGGGTTATAGAATAGCAATAATGTAAAAATATTATGTTGATCTATTTTTTTTTGTATGATTCAAAATTTTGATTATTACTATAGGAAGCCAATATAAATTTTATTATCATGGTAACAAAATAAAATGAAAATTATAAAATCAATTATTACATGGTCCAATATTAATTAAATTCAAAAATTTATTATGGAAATTTGTTATAAAATGGTTAGGATAGAATTATAAAGATCATATAATTTAAAACATAGAAATAATTAGTTTCATTAACACCAACAAAGTTGGACCATCTTATAATTGGATTCATAGAAGGTGCAATAAAATTATAGTAATGAGTTTTAAAAAAATTCTATAGAATATTAAAAATGACTGATAAAAATAAATTCCAATTCTATAAACCTCATACATGAATCCCTGCATTGGAATAATAAGTTTTAAAAAAAGTGGGATAACCTTTAATAAAATACCCCAATGACTTAATGGCGCTTTGAAAAATAATCATGAATACTCAAATAAATTTATACATCATGTATTAGGGAGAGTACACGACATTATAATTGACCCAACTTGTTGATAAACCAATTTTATTGTGTAGAAAAACATGTAACACCATTTCCACAACATATTTTTCAAGATCAGGCACCATGAACACTAGTTTATCTGTCTAATAAAATTATGTCATTCTTAAATCCAAAAAACTATATATTTGGATTAAGTGTGCAATTTAAATAATTCTACATAAAGAAAACATGAAATTTGATAAGGAACCCAATCTCAATAAAAAAGGCTTATAAAAACATATAATACTACAATAATAAGAATCTCAAATCTTGAAATAGCACTATATCATTCCCAGGCTTGAGTACATGAGTGATAAATAAAGAGATCTATGATTTCAACTGCCATCCCAATAGTAAAAGAGCAACCCAATCCCCTAGAGTTATCGATGAATGGAACTCGTGACCCTCTTAATATCCCAATACACAATAGAGGGTATTTAGAGCGTCATAGTATCCATAATCTTAAATGGTTCACCATAAAGTAGGATGTTAATTTTGATCAAAGTCAACCCCTTAAAAGATATTCCACATGTGAATAATTTCTATACAAATATAAGGTGAATTAGGAAATGGTTCATAGTTCATGAAATGCGTTAGTATACAATATTGTCATTAATATTAAAAATAACCCAGAGAACTACCCTAACATAGTAGGATATGATGAAGATAGGTCTACCTAAGACATGGTCAGAACTGATGAAGATTTCATGAACACATGGAACCAGGGTCAAAAAAATATCCTATAACTCAATTAAATAATCAATTCCCATATTATTAGTGTGACTTTTACATGGATATTGGAAATTTTTTGGCCACATAAAAATCTCACCCAACACTCGAGGAAGAAAAATATCTTTTCATTAAGGAATGGATCACTCAATATAAAATTTAGTAAGACGAATGAATTTTTCTCAATGATATATTATATAGAATAAATATTAGTATTGAGTATAATTATATGGAATAGGATAATGTATCTAATAAAATAATTGATAAATGGTAATGAAATACTCTACTGGAAATAGAAGAGTCCAAAAAACTAAAAAAATATGGTTCTAGGAAATGTTTTTATCTAGACCACGTTTGTATAGAGTAAATAGATTGTCCACCACTGGAATAGTGAACTCCATTTCAATAATTCTACCCATAGACTAATAAAACATAATATCGATAGCTGGAACTAGTGATAAAACCATGTTAGGATATTCTTATTATTCCTGTTAAGGTGTCACTCTATGAGATGTTTATAATAGATCTCATTGACTATATCAATTACTTTACTACATGAATGAAGGGTATGGTTGGTGGATGCATTGTTGTAAAAAAAGATAAATAAATATCCTAATTGGATGGATATTAATCCACACCCACCAAATGTTTAGAATCTATCATTACACATATTCAAGGGAATGTTATTCCTAGAAATGAATCTAACTAATTTGGTTTCTTGATGTGTACCTAAGATGGGAACACTGGAAAAAAGAGGAAGTTAAACTCAGATTATTTATAAAAACGTATGAAGGCCCTATATTTTTCTATTATAAAAACTACCAATTGGGTACATTATATATTGGGAATAAATTCATCTATAATTACTCTTCCAATTCATAGATATGATAAGAAATATAATGAACTTAGTTACCTCTATTTGAAAAATGTCGAAGAAAGAGATGGTGTAAAGATCCATTTCCAAATGTAAAGGTTTAACTGACTCTTTGAATATACATCTTCATCAATGGAATCTAATAGAGATAATCATAGAAATTTTCTGTGATGAGATTGATATTTCATTGATTCTCTTGAAGTAACCTCAAGGTTTTATAGTTTTCATCAGCTATATATATTTTATAGGATGCAATATGATGATCTAAATTTATTTCTCTTTTGAGTGGATCCTTTACACTTTTTTAAATTATGTTTTTATATTTATAAAATTATCATTTTATTTCTGATAAAATTTGTACAAAATAGGTTTTATTCCTTTATTTATTATATATGAAAATATTATTATCAATATTTTCTATTGAATTTGTCTGAACATTTTCTATATTTTCCATGAACAAATTTTTGAGAAAATCAACATTTATACGAGTTATATTAAGTATGATACACTAATGTTTTTAAAATTTTATAAGTATAATTTCTCAAAAAATCATTTACTTATTTGATAAATCATATTTGTGTGGTTATTATTATTTATTTAAATTTTATTTATTTTGAAAAATATCATAGCAATATGTGTTATAATTTTAAATAAAAATCAAAGTTTATAAATTATTATTGTTTTTTGGTCATACAAGATTTTTGAAAGGTATTTTATTTTGAAACTCATATATTTTATTAAACTCATAATAAGGAAGAATAATTTTATTTTTAATATCATAACCAATTTATATGTTCTAATAAATGAATGAAAGGGGTCATATATGTTTCCAAAATTTATAAAATAAAAAAATTGGGTATCAAAAATTCATACATGCTATCGAAGGTATTATTAATTATTAATTTCTATAAGTGTACAGTCCTATAGAAAATATAGTTTCATATGGACATACAATGAAAATAAATATAAAAAAGTCATAGGCTATTCTAGAAATTCATACAAAATACATAATGTTTAATAGTTCGATTTTAAATATTAAAAAATATGCATTATTTTACATATAATTCAATATATTGATTTTTCTTTTTTATATTACTTGAATATTTAATTTTCAATGGTTTTTGTGAATGAAATAATTATATATATATATATATATTGTGATAGAACTTATTTAAAAAACAAGGTGGAATTTAATTAAAAATATAATCAGATACACACTTTTTTTATCATCATTTCATTAATTCTAGCTAGAAAACATCATACTTGTATTTTTCTTCCAAATAGAACACTACAACATTGACAATCCATTTCTATTTTTTAAATGGTTATACATTTATATTTTATTTTTATTTTTTCTAAATATTTTATATTTTGTTTAAAAAATTATGTAAAAATTAATGACCTTGGTGTCATGTTAAAATAACCCTATAAATAGTACATATGGTTATGCCTCAAGATTGAATATGGAAAGTAATTGATTGTGCCTTAACTGGTAAGAGGAAGGGCCATTAGTTGTTCGTTGGTCAAGGAAGAGGAATGGTTGGGTTTTTATACATTGAAAAAGGAAGGTTCTTTTATATACCTCTAGGTGTGAAAATATTAAGACTTGGGTTTGTTAACACTCTATTCCATCACATGGATGATAAAGTAACAAAGGGAAATTCATAAATAAAGAGTAGAAAATATATGTAAAATATAAAGTTTCTCAACGGCTTAAGATTTTTTTCACCCAAGGTAGCCCGAATCACCATAGGCACACAAGTACTTGAATGCCCCTCACTTGAATGCCACTTGTAATGAATCGATCATTTATGAATAAAATTATCTTTATTTTAATATCTAAGGGTTATAAAAAACACACTAACTATTTTTTTTATTATTGGGTTTAAATTACTGTTAAGTAACATTACTGTTGATAATATAGTCGTTGAATAGTGATCAAACGACTGATATAAATATAAGGTTTTATTAAAAAATCCTTTCAACAAAGACAAAGGATAAAATGAACTCATATAGTAGACTCGGGCTATAAGAAACTGATTTTTCGAAGATCTCAAAGGAGATAGCATCGCCGAGATTCAATCTTGACCAATCCCAAGTTGAGCTTCAACACGTTCAGCTTTAATGGACACTTAATGTAGATGTTCAAGTTAATTGATATTACCACCCAAACAATGATATCTATGCCACCCCAAGTGTCTGTCACCATCACACACCTTACCCTTACGTAATATGAGGGTGTTATAAGGGGTTATGTAATATGGTATTATTTACTTATTGTTTAATCTCTTTTTATAAATTAAATTCTCATTCCATCAATTCATTTATGAAAATAGTCTTTCTTAAAAAATATTGAATGTGATAAATTGTGATTTCAGGTAAACAATTATTATTTTTAAGAAATATATAAATTATTATATTAAACTATAGTTTTAGTTAATAATTTTATTATAATTAAATAATGTATGATTATATCAATTCCTTTTCCATAAATGATTAAGTAATCAGATTGATAGAAATTATATTTTTATATGATAAAACAGATATTGTAATAAAGAATTTATTTTGAGGAATTAATGAATTTTGGAAATAAATAATATTTTAATAAAATATTATTATCAAATTAATTTTGTTAGTTATAAATGATTATATAATTTTTATGAAGTCAAAAATCATTTTTACTAAGGTTTAAAGACTATTTTTTCCAAAACCCATCAATTTTTAATAAATATCAAATTTTATTTTAAAACTGAAAATTCACATATTTAGAAAATTATTTAGATAAAATGAATATTATTTTTGGAATCCAAAATTTGAAATTAGCCGACATTGATTTTTTCATAACTTTTTGAGACTGTTGAATTTCTAGGTAAAAATTAAATATTGTATAGATAAAATATGTGTCTTATGACATCATAATGACCCCAAAATGATTTAACAAATACTATAATGGGTATTATTGGACCAATATATGTTTTAAAATTAAAATAATTTGATTTTAGATTTGTTTTACTTATTTTATAAATACTTAGTGAGTCCTCCAAAATTTATAATATATTTTATGAATTTAAATTCATTTATTTAATAATGTGACTCACCTCCCCATAAGCAAGGATAATATTTTAATATGTTCATACATTGGCCTTATAAAATATTTTATCCCACTCTAATTTGAAAAATAAACCATGAGAGAAAACCCTGGGATGGTTTGTGTTTTCTAAAATTTAATTATATAGATTCTGAAACATAAGTTTGTGAAATATTAAAGAATTCCACTCTAATTTCCAATATAATCTCACTCAAGATCCCAATTCTCTCCTCTCAGAATCTTTTTAGCACTTCCATAATATACCCTCACCTCTATATAATCATCCCAAGGCACCCTAAGCTGTCAATAATCCCCTCTTAAAGATTTTGAAGTCACACACTCAAGTAATGGATTCACAATTTCCTTCCTTTCTTATTTTTTATCCAAGTTTCCATATATTATAACACCCTTTTATTTAAAATTAAAAATGATAGAGTATGTTTTCCCACATCCCACATACTTTTCTTATTATGTTTTATGATGGGAGACCTCTTTCTCTCTCATTAATCTTTTCATGTATACCCATTACCTTGTTGAAATTTAGTAAGAGTTATTCTATTTCTAATCTTTCTTCATGTTTCTTTATTATGTTACGCCTTCTATTTCCAAATTCCATGTGTTGGGACATGTATATATACGACCATTTAACTTTAAATTTCATTTATATATTATCAAAGGCCCATTTCTCTCTCATCAACCATTTTTAATAATTTTAATGTCACATCATTCGGCTGCCGAAATTGCCCTGTGATTTTCCATGCCAAAATCATCAAATAGTGAATACCATGACCATTTCCCTATCAAGGTTATTCAAATTTATACACATATTATTATTGATTATATACTTTAATGTATTTATTACACATTAATTTTTTGTGTAATAAATGATTATATTGAATGAATCCATGTTATATGATCTATGTGGCACACTTAAGCATGAGATTGAAATTATTATGAAGGTTGTGACCTGATAGTGCTCCAATGCTTTGAATAATTTTTAGTATCATGATATATCATGTTGGGACTAAGGTTTACTAGATTCTTTTTAAGAAATTTTTCCACCATGTTTGGACAGTGGTTTACCCAATTCTTTTAAGTTAATGATGAAATGTTTTAAGTTGTTGCCACATTTCCATGTTATGATGATCATGTTATATCATGCATTTACGTTCATGTTTCTATTATTCTCTACTAATATGTTTATTTCTTAACATGGATTGTATTTTCATGTTATTTCTTGTTTACTCTCTTTCTAGGATTTATAGGTCACCCTTTTTCTTTTGTACTTCCTCAGGTTATCTCTTCCATAGTTAAGTAAAAAGGAATGTTGTGGTCATGTAAAATAATTTCTCAATAAAGATGTTGTATTTTAGGTCTTAAATTGTCATGTAATGTTCTTAAGTCCCAAATACAGAAGAAATATCGATCTTATGAGTTTTATTAAGTGAAATTTTATGTAATAAATCATGTTTACATGTGTAATAAACATCAAGGTTATTATAGTTGTTCTCAAAGGATAGGTTTTTTTATTTTTGGGGTTATGGTTATAAAACTCTATTGAAAGCCTTAGTGATAACAATGAGTATAACAAAATAATACCTAAATTTTTGTTAGTATAGAGTAAGTGGTTTATCAAGAAAATAAATCCTTGTATAGATCCGAACAAATAGAGGTTACTCTGGCACATATGTATCTAGGGTTAAAACCGAAAAACCACACTTTGAGATGGAATTGAACATGAAATTGTGAAAAAAAACAAGCCCTCTTGCACTTTTGGTTCGACACTCCTATGGGATATACTTCAGTAAATTCATAATCATAGTATAAACCATTATTAAGGGAATAAAAAAATTCACCTAAGAATATATGTTATGAAATAGATCACGAATAACTTAGATTTAAAATTAGAAATTCATACATTTAGGAAATAAATATAATTCAAAAGTTATTAATTTTTTTCATTGGATTACTCTTTATGTGTCTAATAGTTTAAAATAATTATTGCTATTTTTTCTTTTATTATATCCAATGGCTAGTAATAGAGGTTCTCGGGCTAACAACTGATGTGAAGATCAATGTGATGAATTTTCTAATGAGATACCCAATCTAATGGGACCAGGAATCACAAACATTATCAGGATACAAAAAACCCTAATTTTAATGGATCTCTTGATCCCTCAATCTCCGAACAATGGATCAACTCCCTTGAGAAGATATTCTCTATCCTTCAATGTTGCGAACAAGTGAAAGTTCTTCTGGAGGCTTATAATATAGAGGGTGAAGCTAATCAATGGTGGACATTGATAAAAAATAAAAATCCCGAGGAATTGACTGAGGGGTTTGAATGGAAGGATTTCTAGAAAATATTTTTTGATAAATATTTTCCTAGAACCCTCTGACTCAAGATGGAAAGGGAATTACTTTCCCTCAAGAAAAAAGTTGATATATCCATCAGAGAATATGGGAAAGAATTCACAAGGTTTCCATGGTACACTTCCGACATCATTGTTACCCCAAAATGCATGGTTGACCACTCCTTTGGTGGGATAAAACCAGGCCTACAAAAATTCCTAGTGATCTGTGACTTCAATAGTTATGTGAAAATTGTTTGATGTGACCTCAAAGTCAAAATGTAGATCATCGAATCTTAGGTGTATCATGGGGATAGGAATTAGAAAGTGGACTTTAATTTTTTTGGTCTGATGGATAAATCCAATGGTTCTAAGAAATTCTAGCACCCATCTTTCCAAAGGTGAAGATAGAAGCACCCCAAAAATTTTCTAAAGTGGATGAGGAAATGATTTAGGTGTGGAAGAGAAGGGAACATGGCCAATGTTTGCTGACAGAAAAAACCCACTACTGTGATAGAGGATTGGAACACTCCGTTCGACCCTCAACACAATGTTTATTTCTACAACTGAGATGAACCAATGAAATTTGAAAACGAGTGCCCTAAGCCAAGGATTTTTAGAGGCAACTGACAACCTCCAGCGTAGCATGGGTGAGACATTTCCATTACTATGACATAAGCGAATCCTGAAAACGAAGTGGTGAAAGGTATGCAAGTTATTCATTCAAGAAAATAGAATGTTCTTTTTGATTCTGGTTTTATGCATTATTTTTCCTTCCCAATGTTTGGTAGTGTAATACAAACATCACTATAATGAATGGAAGTAGAGATGTCGATGAGAACGGAAAATGGGGAAATTATTTCATCCTATGAAAATAATTCCTCCCCTATCATAATTTGTGGATTGAACTTCCTCAATATCCTCATCATAATTCCCATGGTGGAATTTTATGAATTTTTTGGCTTGGATTGGATTTCTTAATATAGATCCAACATAAATTTTTGTGAGAGGTAAATCACACTCCATATGGTGGATCAACCCCTGATTCTATACAAGTGCAAGGAGGAGGATGAATATTCTTTAGAACCATCATCTCAAGCATGGATATTACTTCCATATGAACATTCTATCTTTATTATATGATTGTGTCTAAGGAAGGAACCATCCCCGATGATATGCCTAATGTGAGGTAATTCACAGATGTGTTTCCAGAGGCATTGCCTAGTCTTCCTCAAAAAAGAAATGTAGAATTATCTATTGATCTTATACCTAGGGCATGGGAAATATCCAAGACTCCATATATAATGGTTGTTGTGGATCTTGATGAGCTAAATAAATAACTATAGGAGAATCTGGATAAAGGGTTTATACACACAATTACTTCACCATGGGGTGCCCCAGTCCACTTCGTCGTGAAGAAGGATGGGTCAATGTACCTTTGCATTGATTATCGCATGCTCAATAAAATCATGATAAAGAACAAGTATCATTTTTAAGGAATTTATGAATTTTTCAATCAACTATGTAGAGTAAAATACATTTTTAAGGTGGATTTACGGTTGGGATATTACCAAGTAATGGTGAAAAAGGAGGCTATCCCAAAGACTTAATTTCGTACTATTTACCAGCACTATGAATTCATAGTAATGCCTTTCGGACTCCCTAATGATCCAGAAATATTCATGGACTTAATAAATAGAGTCTTCATAGATTACCTCTACAAAATTATGGTAGTATTCATAGATGATGTTCTAATATCTTCCAAAACCTAGGAGGAGCATGAGGAGAATCTAAGCATTGTACTAGATAACTTGAGAAAGGAGAATCTCGATGCAAAGTACAAAAAGTGTGAGTTCTGGTTTAAGGAAGTCTCATTCATGGGGCATATCATCACAAGCAATGGAATATCTATGTATCCCTCCAATACAAATGAAATTGAGAGATATTCAAGGACAACATCTATGACATATATCAATAGATTCCTTGGGTTAGCTGGATACGATCACCGATTTGTGAGAAATTTCTCATGATTTTCATATCCTCTAACCAAGATAACTAGAAAGGGAGTCACGTTTTCATGGAATAATGAATGTGTATAAATATTCATGGAGTTGAAAAGGATGTTTATCTCTGCACTCGTTCCCACACTACCCACACGTGGAGAAACGTTTTTCATATTCAGCGATGCTTTGAAGAAGGGTCTGGGAAATGTGTTGATGAAAAACGACATAGTCATTGCATATGAATGAAGGAAATTGAATGTTCATGAGCAGAGTT
This sequence comes from Viscum album, assembly GCA_963277665.1. Lineage (NCBI taxonomy): Eukaryota > Viridiplantae > Streptophyta > Magnoliopsida > Santalales > Viscaceae > Viscum > Viscum album. Next base: position 2,054,851,663 of record OY728123.1, on the reverse strand, counting down.
ATCCAACACATGATCTAGAGTTGGCTATAGAGATCTTTACTTTGAAAATTTAGTGAAATTACCTATTTGGGGAAAAGTGTGAAATATATATGGATCACAAAAGCCTCAAGCACATATTCACAAAAAAAGAGTTGAATATGCACCAACAAAGATGGTTAGATCTGATCAAAGACTATGAATGATTAATTAGAAACCATATAGGGAAATAGAATAAAGTGGAAGGATCTCTAAGTAGAAAGGATCCAAAAACTCTTTCATTGATGAGAATTGAAAAGGATCCAATCTTCTTATATTTTATGTAGATGGACATGGAAATCATAAAAAATGTAACATCATAAATAATTTCACAAATGATTTCACAACTGTCTATTTTGGAAAGGTTGAAGGATGATCAACAGGATGATGGAGAAATATATAAGATGGTTGAAACTATTAGAAAAAGGGAAATCCTCGATGTCAAATGTTAATGAAGAAGGAAGTGTGATATATGAGTCAAGACTATGTGTTCCATAAATTCTAGAATTAAAGAATGAAATTTTAGATAATGAAAATAGTTCGAATTTATCCATTCACCCATGAATGAAAAAGCTGTATCGAGATATCTGAGAGCATTATTGGTGGGATAACATAATGAAGGAGATCAATAAGTATACATTAATGTGTCTAGTATGTCAGAATGTAAAGGCTGAGAGGTAGAAGTCTAAGGGTATGATGAAAATGTTACCCATACCAACATGGAAATGGGAGAATATCACCATGTACTTTATCACCAAACATCCAAAGGCATCCCAAGGAAACAATGTTATTTGGGTTTGATTATCCAATAAAAACATATATTTTAATTACATTTTAATGGTATTAAATGTTCATTTTTGATCTTATGGGCCTGAGTTAGTGCATTTTCATTATGAACATCCATTCTCATCATTTGTGCACTTCATGCCTAATATACACCAATTTAGGCCCAATGAGTCATCTGATTCTAAGGAATGTAATTATCAATTTTTTAATTTGATATTTTGAGAACTTTATCTACACTTAAATTTGAACATTTTTAATTCAGGGATCAATGGAGAATTCATGGAAGAAGATGGATATATTTTGTGATGAAAGGAAGCAATTCTAGAGAAGGCATATTGGACACCAGCCCACCGATGAGACTGTGGGGCCCAACATACAGGCCCAATTAATCCCAAATTTCGTGGGATGCTAGAATACACGTATTGGAACAAATCACTCTTCAGGATATAATGCTAATGCGGCCTCTATGGTGGTCATTAAGGCGGCCCAAGTTAGAAATACAATTCTGGGCCAGATTCTGCGGCCCAGAAAAACATCCCACTAATTTGATCATATCTCGGAATCCACAACTCCAAATGGTCCCCCATTTTACAGGAGGTTAGAAGACATCGGGGGATCCACGTTCTTCTTCTATGTCCTACTCTAATTCGGCAATCTAGAAGGTCGTCCAGACGCGTGTGTTCGGTGAAGGAAATCTGGCTGCCACCTCCGGTCAAGGGTGAAAAAATCAACTTTCCCTTACTTTCCACCCACCTATGGCCTACCAAAATTAATTGAGGAGACTTAGACTGTTGGAGGCTCGACCCAAGGGCTAAAAATTACTATTTAAGGTAGTGATGTTGAAGTATTGAAGGATCTTTTGGTGCTTGGTTTCATTGTAGTGATATGTTGCCGCTTTGTGTTTGTAATCACATTTCTTTCTCATGTAAGTTGTTTAATTCACCTTAGTTTCTTAATAAAAGTTCTTCTTATCTTATTATTATGTTCTTATCATTATCAATTTCATACCGTTGGTTTAAGGTGTGAACTTGTTCATACCAAACCTTGTGATATTTATCACACAACGGAGGAGTGATCTTTTTGTTGTTGTTGTTTTTACTTCTTCAATTCCACCTTTGTAAGTCTACTTCACGCTTCCGCTGAAGACATGTCATCAATGGAGGGATAACTCTTTTATGAGTTGATCCAAGGGAGTAGCAAGGGGCTGTATTGGATGTTATTTATCACTCCATTAATGGCTAATCACTTCTTTTAAATGAGACTTTTATTTGATGATTTTAAAACAACTTCATCCTTATTGAATTTAAGGTCACACATTTCAAGTGCTAATACGAACCTCTACCTTAGAGTGCTCAAAACTTTGATCCTTCAAGTGTATAGGTGATTAGTATTAGGGTGTGTAGGCATTAAACCAGTAAGTGATTATTTTGTTTGATCTTCTTAAATGAATCCATCTCAATTATAAGAAATTTAAATCATTAAAAAAGTAATTCATCCAATCCACCCCGAGCGATAACCTAGGATCAACTCATTCTTTTAAATTTAATTCACTTAAATCTGTTAGTTATCCTTTAAAACCATATAAAATCAACCCATGTTGTCCACTTCATATCCAAAAACAGTCCATAGAATGTACGTGTCTATAGGTTTCTTCTTAGGTCCCTGAGGATTTGATAACCTAAGCTAACTACAAGGACCGTTCTACCTTCATCTCTTGGGTAAATTTGAGCGAGAATAAAATTTTGGTGCCGTTTCCGGGGACCCAATTAAGTCATCTAAACACCCATTCTATTCTCCCCCATTTCTTCTTTTCTCATCCAAATTCTCTTATCTTGTCCCTTTCTCGTTTTTTTTTCTTTTGGAGCATGTCCGCCTACACCCGCGATCAATCAAACCGTCTTGTTAGGGTGGATAGTCCTGGAGTTGGGGAGTTAAGTACACCAAGGGAACTCTTTCCATTAGATCCTAATATTTCTATCACCCCAAAGTCAAAAATTGACCCAATTTCAATGGAAGGTCTTCAAAGAAACCAACTCATAAACCCGGGTGGGAACCAAAATGGAAACCCAAATGAGGCAGCCTCAAACTTGGGGAATGCAATTGATCAAACCATGAATGACTACCTCACACCTTCCTAGACCAATGCCCCCTCATGCATTAGACATAATTCCCTAGGAGATGCCAACTACATCTTTAAACCCCATGTCCTAAACCACCTTCCCATATTCCATGGAATGGAGTCTGAGATGCCATACCTGCACATTAAGGAGTTCAATGACATTGTAGAAACCATGTGTCCCCCACATCAACTAGAATCTGCTAAGATGAGGCTATTTCCTTTTTCTTTAAAGGATCGAGCTAAAAATTGGCTAAACAATTTGATACCATCATCTATAAACTCTTGGGACCAACTAGAAAGATAATTCTACAAAAAATACTTTCCCCACCACAAAACAATTGCACTTAAAAAGCGTATCCAAAACTTTTTTGAAAAAGAGGGAGAGTCATTCTATAAAAACATGGGAGAGGTTGAAAGACACTCTAAACATGGTTCCACACCATGGTTTTTCTATTCCTGAAAAAGTGAGAATTTTCTATGAAGGGTTGGGTCCGGGGAACAAACAATTCATTGACATGATGTGTAATGGAACCTTTAAAAACAAAGCCTCAAATGATGCTTACGAGTATCTAGAAAGCCTTTCTGAACAAAACCAAACATGGGGAACTTCACCTTATTCTGAAAAGCCACAAAGAACTAATGGAATTCATACACTTAGAGAAGAAGAAATCCTTAGGGCTAAACTCACAGCACTCTCTAGGAAGGTTGAAGAGATAGACCTTAGGAAAGTCCATGAAATCCAAACTGTTGACCCTGTTTGCACAATTTGTGACAAACATGACCATAAGACAGACAACTGCCCAACCATTCCATCCATCAAGGATGTTCTCTTAGGAGGACCCCCAGTGTAAGTAAATGCAATGAACTTTCAAAATCCTCAATACCAAAACACCTTCAACCCAAGGTATAACGACCACCCAGGATTCCGCTGGAAAGATAACCAACAACCTAGCCAACCACATGGACAAAATACTTACCCCCATCAGAACTACCAAACCCATAACCAGTTCCAAACCCAACCTATCTAATACCAACAGCCACTGGTCCATTTTCAACAAATCATCCCACCTCCAAAATATCCCCCTGGGATGAACCAACCTTCTCAAGCACCCACCCAAACTGTTCCACAAAGCCTACTAGAACAACTATGCAAACAAATGGAGAGGATGAACTCGGAGGTATCTTCCCTAAAACAAGAACTTCAAACCATCAAAACTGGAAAGGCACCCATGTCTACTCAGTCGGTGCCATCCTCAACTTCAAGGGGAGAGTCAAGTTGTGCTCAAACAACTCATGAACAACTAAAGGTTGTGACTATTATAAGAAGTGGGAAATAAATTGAGAAACCTGAACAACTAATTCAGAACCCACCTGAAGATTCAAACTTGGATGAAAATTCAAATGAACCACAAGATAAAACTGAGGAAACTGATAACAATGTGAAGGAAACTGATAACAATGTGAAGGAAACAACTCTTCAACAAACAACCCCACAACCTGCACCATTTCCTCAACACATGAGGGGGAAACCCAAGCCTGAACTGAATGAAACATTGAGGGAAATATTTTCACAAGTCAAGTTGAACATACCCCTTCTCGATGCAATCCAAACCATACCTGCCTACTCAAAGTACCTTAAGGACATTTGCACTTTTAAAAGAAAATTTTCACATAAAAACCAAGTCCTTTTGGCTGCTAATGTGAGTACCACCATTCAAGGGACCATTCCTCCTAAGTTTAAAGACCCAGGTTTCCCTTACATCAATGTTGAACTAGGAGAAAGTAAAGTTTTCAAGGCCTTGTGTGACCTAGGTGCTAGTGTCAATCTCATCCCATATGTTGTGTACTGCCAGTTAGGCCTAGAAGAACTCCAACCCACATCTGTCACACTTTAGCTTGCTGGTCGTAGCATTAGGGTTCCAAAGGGGATTTTAAAGGACGTTCTGGTAAAGGTTGAAAACTTCATCTACCCTGCTGATTTCATTGTCCTTGAAAACCATCCAAATTTAGGAAATAAGGAAAAAACTCCAATCATCCTTGGTCGTCCTTTCCTTACAACAATCAAATCTGTTATCCGAGTCCGAAATGGGAACATTACCATCACCTTTGGGAACATGAGTCTAGACTTGAACATCTATAATGCAAGCTCACAAATAGGGAATGATGAGGACATTCATGAAGTAAACATCATAGGAAGCATTGATAATGAATCCATGGAACATCAAGGAATATTTAATGAATGTTTAAGTCAGGATGAGATTGATTTCCTTTGTTCATATAAAGGAATTTTATCTCCTTGGCTTGAATCATTTTCAAATTACTCTTATGATGAAGTCTTAGGTCCAAAAATCAGTAAAACCTTTCAAGAAACCACTTTCATAGAGACCCCTCTAAATTCCTTCCCTAAATATGATCAAGCCAATCTAGTAGCTGAAACTTCTACATGTGAGGAATCAATCCTATCTGAAACTCTAAAAAAAGAAATTGATCTTGATCCAATGTCCCAATCTTCTGCTAAAATTCTAAACCAAACTGATCTTGAATTGAAGGAACTTCCTGCTACACTCAAGTATGCTTTCCTAGGGGACAATAAAACACATCCTATTGTCATTTATTCTTCTATTTAAGCCAATCATGAGAGTATGCTTCTAGATGTCCTTAGGAAGCATAAGAAATCCATTGGTTGGACCCTTTCTGATATTCCTGGGATTAGCCCACTTATCGGGACTCATAGGATTGTTCTGGAATCTGATTCAAAGCCATGTCCTCAACCTCAACAGAGAATCAATCCTAATCTCATGGAGGTAGTAAGGAAAGAACTTCTGCAATTGTTGAAAGCTGGTATCATATATCCCATAGCTGAGAATGAATGGGTGAGCCCAATCCAAGTGGTTCCAAAAAAGGATGGAATCACAGTGATAACTAATGAGGATGGAGAGATTCTTCCAACAAGGGTGAGTAGTGGATGGAGGGTCTGCATTGACTATAGGAAACTAAACTCATTCACCAAGAAGGACCATTTCCCCTTACCATTCATTGACCAAGTCCTTGAGAGAGTGGCAGGTCAGGCCTTCTACTGTTTCATAGATGGGTACTCGGGGTACAATCAAATTGAGGTCTCCCTAGAGGATCAAGGGAAGACTACATTCACATGTCTTTTCGATACATTTGCCTTCAAACGCATGCCCTTCAGGTTATGCAATTCCCCTGGAACCTTCCAGCGGTGCATGATGGGAATCTTCTCAGACATGGTAGGGGATTTTCTAGAGGTCTTCATGGATGACTTCTCTGTATTTGGGGATACTTTTGAGGGATGTCTACAGAATGTGGAGAGAGTCTTTTCAAGATGTGAAGAAATGAATCTGGTCCTAAACTGGGAAAAATGCCATTTCATGGTTAAATAGGGACTTGTTCTAGGCCATCTGGTCTCGAGTAGGGGGATTGAAGTTGATAAAGAAAAGGTTGACATCATTCATCACCTTGCATCACCCAAAAATGTCAAGGAAGTGAGGTCTTTCTTAGGACATACTGGTTTCTATAGAAGATTCATCAAGGACTTTAGTTCAATATCCCGTCCCCTTTGTGCTCTCTTAGTAAAGGATGCTCCATTTGTTTGGATAGAAAGCTGCGAGGGTTCATTCTCAACCCTCAAATCCTCTCTCACCTCTCCTCCCATTATGAAATCTCCAAATTGGAACCTTCCTTTTGAACTTATGTGTGATGCCAGTGACTTTTCTGTTGGAGCTGTGTTAGGACAACATTGTGATAAAACTACTTATGTCATTGCTTATGCAAGAAAATCCTTAAATGATACCCAAATCAACTACACCACCACTGAAAAGGAGTTACATGCTATTGTGTTTTCCTTAGAGAATTTTAGGTCCTACCTCTTAGGATCACCCATCACTGTGTTCACTGACCATTCTGCACTAAAATACCTCTTCCAAAAACAAGATGCTAAGGATAGACTGATTAGGTGGGTCCTTCTCTTACAAGAATTTGACCTCACAATCAAGGATAAAAAGGGAGTTGAAAATGTTGTAGCTGATCACCTCTCTAGGATGTAATTCAAAGACAACTCAAATCACCATTCTGTGTCTGATTCATTTCCTGATGAACACCTATACTCTGTGAGTGAATACCCTTGGTATGCTGACATAGCAAATTTCTTAGTGACAGGAGTCATTCCAAAATTCTTAGGTACTCAAGCTCGAAGGAAATTCCTTTCTGATGTTAGACACTATGTGTTTGATGATCCATACCTCTATAAGTTCTGCCCTGACCATGTCATTAGGAGGTGTGTTCTAGAATCTGAACAAGAGTCCATCCTTAAATTCTGTCATAGTGAAGCATGTGGAGGTCACTTTTCCTCTAAGAAAACATTTGCTAAGATTCTTCAATGTGGTCTCTTCTGGCCCACCCTCTCAAGGGACTCCTACACATTTTATCAAAGCTGTCCTAGGTGTCAACAAGTAGGGTCCATCACAAAAAGGAATCAAATGCCACTGACTCCCATATTAGTGGTTGAAATCTTTGACTATTGGGGAATTGATTTCATGGGTCCCTTCCTAAACTCTCGGGGATACCTCTACATAATCTTAGCTATTGATTATGTCTCAAAATGGGTTGAGGCTATTCCTACTAAGTCCAATGATCATCAAGTTGTGATTCGATTTCTGAAAGAGAACATATTTTCAAGAGTTGGAATTCCTAGGGCTATCATAAGTGACCATGGAACTCATTTTTACAATCGTCCATTCTCATCACTCATGAAAAAATATGGAATTTCTCACAAAGTGTCCACTGCTTACCACCCTCAAACCAATGGTCAAGCTGAGTTAGCAAATAGGGAGATTAAGCAAATTCTTGAAAAAACTATCAACCCCTCTAGGAAAGATTGGTCTGAGAAACTCTTAGATGCTCTTTGGGCCTATAGAACCAAATATAAAACCATTTTAGGAATGTCCCCATATAGGTTGGTTTATGGAAAAGCATGCCAGTTACCTGTTGAAATTGAGCATAAGGCCTTTTGGGCAATTAAGAAAATGGATTATGACCTCTCATTGGCCGGAACAAAAAGGAAATTAGATCTCAATGAACTGGAGGAATTAAGGATGAAGGCTTATGAAAATTCAAGGATCAATAAAGCTAGAGTTCAAGCCTACTAATCTAGGAATATCAAGGTAAAACATTTTGAACCAGGAAAACATGTGCTCTTGTATAGTTCAAAACTTCATTTACACCCGGAAAAGTTAAGGTCTAGATGGTCAGGTCCTTTCATAGTGCATCATGTATACCCCCATGGGGCAGTAGAGATTCAAGATCCCACAAGTGGTCACATTTTCAAGGTCCATGGTCAAAGGTTAAAAACATTCATTGAATCATTCAATAAACAGGAAATAACTGTTGAGTTAATTGATCCAATCTATGAACCAGGAAAAAATTGATAAATTTGGGATCTATGTCGGGCTAATGACGTTAAACAAAGCGTTGCACGAGAGGAAACCCGTGGTTTTTATGTTTCTAATCCTTCTGAATCATCTTTATTTTTCAAATAATATTACTTAATCATTTTTATATTTAAAAATAAAAAAAATAGACTTTTGACCTGTTCTTCTATTATGAGTATGGATGGGTACGAAAGAGGAGCACCATATTCATCTGTGTCACGTGGTGTGATCCTTGAGTAATACCTTACCCAGAAATTTAAAAAGAAGACAATGTATCATCAGTTTATTTTGTTTTATTTTTATAGGTTAAGATAAAAATAAAAATATAATAATAATAAAAATTCCACGCCATAGGTCGTGGGGCAAACCCCGTCACAACCGGCGAAGCCGCGGGGACTCGAACCCAGGACCGAAGGGCGACAGGGGCGCGCGCTTACCACTGACCTACGGCTTCTTGTGATTCCTTATTCTATAATTTTTATATATATACTTATATTTTACTTCCTTTATTATATAAATATATATATATATATATATTTTTTTGTTTTTTTTTGTTTGTTTTGTTTTTCCTTTTTCCACTAGGAAACTTTGCAAGCGACATGGATATCAAAGGACTATATTCGAGCGGGAAGAACTTTAAACTTCAACCACCAGGTGACTTCATTCCATGATCCTCAAATTTCAATTTCCTTATTGAACTCCCCTTTTTATTCCTCTACCCCATTCTAAATTTTATTTTTACCAAACTAGGGACAGTTTCATTCTATGTTGGGGGGTGTGGAAACAAAATGTTTGTTTAAAAAAACAATAATAAAAAAGAAAAAGTAAAATTCTTTTATCATTCATATAATAACATCTTTTCTCACATTAAAACTACATAGAAAATAACTTTTATTTCCTTGACTCTTAATTTAATTCATGATTAAGTTTAAAAGCATTTATTTTGGATGTTTGGTTGTCCAATGAAAATTTTCATCATTTTTATTTTCATCCATTAAATCAAAATGCCACAATGCACGTCCTCTAGACTGTGGGTTACTAATTTGAATTTTTGGGGTCCCATAATAAATAGCATAGGTTGGTTTTATTTTTATGAATAATATGAGTATTCAAAAAAAATTAAAAATTAAAAAAAAAACAAAAAAAAATTTGCGTGTAGAGAAATGAATTGATAAAATGCGAGGCTTTCGGCACTTGGGGATCGTGACTCCAGAGTTTTCTAGCCCTGAGTTTTTCAATATATCTCTATTTATGGTAATATGACTTTGTTTTTTATTAAGTTAACTCGAAACGATGACCGAGTATGTGGGCTTCACTTGGTGCCCTAAGGCCTTTGAGTCTGGGAGTCATCGGCAAAGTCTTGCTACATGGGTTAATTTGATTAACTATAATCTCAATTACTATGGAAATATTGAAAAAAAATCAAAAAAAAGAATGAATAATACTCATATTAGGATTAAATGTGATTCCAACTAGCGCTTCCATGATTTCCCCCTTGAATGAAAATGAACCCCTGTATCTATTGTGATACACAACACATCATTACACCAAATTGAGTTGGATAAAGTATGATGATGGATTTGATCAATGGAATAGGCTTTGGATTGAGATCTTCTTTTAAATTCATCTTGTTTTAAATTATCTTGATAGGTTATAAAAATATATTTGTGTGCAGTTTACATTGTGAGCATTGTTTGTTATAATGTGTTTGAAGAAAAGAATTCAAATAAAATCATTGAATTATTTGCTCGGGACTAGCAAATCTCAAGTTGGGGGGTGTGATTATCCAATAAAAACATGTATTTTAATTAAATTTTGATGGTATTAAATGTTCATTTTTGATCTTATGGGCCTGAGTTAGTGCAATTTCATTATGAACATCCATTCTCATCATTTGTGCACTTCATGCCTAATATACACCAATTTAGGCCCAATGAGTCATCTGATTCTAAGGAATGTAATTATCAATTTTTGAATTTTATATTTTGGGAACTTTATTTACACTTAAATGTGAACATTTTTCATTCAGGGATCAATGGAGAATTCATGTAATAAGATAGAGATATTTTGTGATGAAAGGAAGCAATTCTAGAGAAGACAGATTGGACACCAGCCCACTGATGAGACTGTGGGGACCAACATACAGGCCCAGTTAATCCCACATTTCGTGGGATGCTAGAAGACATGCATAGGAACAAATCACTCTTCAGGAGATAATGCTAATTCTTCCTCTATGGTGGTCATTAAGGCGGACCAAGTTAGAGATACAGTTCTGGGCCAGATTCTCTGGCCCAGAAAAACATCCCACTAATTTGCTTCTATCTCGGAATCCACAACTCCAAATGGCCCCATATTTTACAGGAGGTTAGAAGACATCGGGATCTCCATTGTATTTTTATATCTCCCACTATGATTCATCCATATAGAAGGTATTTCCGATGAGTTTGTTCGGTGAAGGAAAGCTGGCTGCCACCTCCGGTCAAGGGTGTAAAAATCAACTCTCCCTTACTTTCCACCTACCTATGGCCTACCAAAATTAATTGAGGAGACTTGGACTGTTAGAGGATAGACCCAAGGGCTCAAAAATTCCTATTTAAGTTAGTGGTGCTGAATTATTGAAGGATCTTTTTGTGCTTGGTTTCATTGTAGTGTTATGCTGCCGCTTTGTGTTTGTAATCGCATTTCTTTCTCATGTAAGTTGTTTAATTCACCTTAGTTTCTTAATAAAAGTAATTCTTCTATTATTATTCTGTTATTCTCCTTATCACTTTGATACTGTTGGTTCAAGTTGTGAACTTGTTCATACCAAACCTTGTTATATTTATCACACAAAGGAGGAGTGATCTTTTGTTGTTGTTGTTTTTACTTCTTCAATTCCACCTTTGTAAGTCTACTTCCCGCTTTCGTTGAAGACATGTCATCAATGGAGGGCTAACTCTTTTATGAGTTGATCCAAGGGAGTATCAAGGGTCTGTATTGGATGTTATTTATCACTCCATTAATGACTAATCACTTCTTTTAAATGAGACTTTTATTTGATGATTTTAAAACATCTTCATCCTTATTGAATTTAAGGTCACACATTTCAAGTGCTAATACGAACCTCTACCTTGGAGTGCTCAAAACTTTGATCCTTCAAGTGTATAGGTGATTAGTATTAGGGTGTGTAGGCATTAAACCAATAAGTTATGATTTCGTTTGATCTTCTTAAATGAATCCATCTCAATTATAAGAAATTGAAATCATTAAAAAAGCAATTCATCCAATCCACCCCGAGCGATAACCTAGGATCAACTCATTATTTTAAATTGAATACACTTAAATCTGTTAGTTATCATTTAAACCCATATAAAATCAACCCATGTTGGCCACTTCATATCCAAAAATAGTCCATAGAATGTACGTGTCTATAGGTTTCTTCTTAGGTCCCTGAGGATTCGATAACCCAAGCTAACTACAAGGACCGTTCTACCTTCATCTCTTGGTAAATTTTAGCAAGAATCAGGGTTGTTATAGATCATCTTAAAAATAATACATTCTTACTTGCGATTCAAGAGTATTTATCATTGGATCAACTAGCATGGATATAAATTAGAGAAGTGGTAAGACTGCATTGGGTACCACTATCGATTGTATCTGATCAAGATCCAAGATTCATCTCTATGTTCTATAAGAGTCTCCAATACACTTTGAATACTGAGATGAAATTCAGTATGGATTGTCATCCTCAAAATAATGGCCAATCGGAATGGACTATCCAAACACTTGAGAACATTTTGAGATCTTTCTCAATGGACTTCAAAGGTAGATGATCCAACATCTGTCTTTGGTGGAGTTCTCCTACAACAATAGTTTCCACTCAAGCATATAAATTGATCCTTTTAAATCCCTTTATGGGAAGAGGTGTAGAAAAATGACATGTTGGGATGAATTTGTGGGGAAAAAATTAATAGGTCCAGAAATGGCCGAAAAAATGGTGTAGAATATCAAGGCCATCCATCAATATATTAAAGATGCTCAAAGTCGAAAAAAGAGCTATGCTAAAAATTATTGACGAGACCTAGAGTTTGATTTTGGAGACATGGTATTCCTCTACATATCTCTATGGAAGAGATTGATGATATTTGGGAAGAAGGGAAATCTTAGTCTAAGGTATATCATCCCTTTTGGTATCCTTGATCACATCAGAGTAGTGGCCTATCGACTAGAACTCCCACCAAACCAATCTCAAGTACATGATGTATTCCTAGTATCACTATTGAGTAATTACATACCTGACCCATCACATGTAGTCAATTCAGAGGTGGTACCATTGGAGAATGACCTCTCTTATGAATAGAATCTGATGAAGTTATTAGATCATGGAGAGAAAGTTCTATGAAATAAGACGATGCCCCTCACAAAGGTGTTGTGGTGAAAACAAAGGTTTGAAGAAGCCATATGGGAACCAGAGGAATTTATGAGGCAGAGATACCCTCATCTATTTTAGTGTGTAAAAGAATATTTCGAGGGAGAAATTTCATAATGGGGGAATGTTGTAAGAACATGATTAGTTATTAATAAAATTCCATTTCTGTTAATGTCTTGTGGATATAAAAAACACATGCACTCTTTTATTATTATTATGAGGTTTAAATGACTATTATGTATCATTACTGTTCATAATATAGCCATTAAACAATGATCACATGATTGACATAAATATATGGTTTTAAAAAAAATCCTTTCAACACAAAGGAGAGGATGGAATCATCAAGTAGACCCGAGCCATAAGAAGCTCTTTTTTCCAAGCTCCGAAAGGAGGTAGCATCATTGGGATTCACTCTTGACCAAGCCTAAGAAGAGCCTTAACATGTAAATTTTTAACAGAAGCTCCTATGGGAGAAGTTCAAGTTAATAGCAATTACCACCTATGTGATGTTATCCGAGCTGCGCTAAGAGCCTGTCACCATCTCACACCTTACCCTTAGGTCTTGTATGGGTGTTATAACGGGTTATTTAATATGGTATTAGTTACTTATTTTGTAATCCATTTTTATAAATAAAAGTCTTATAACATCAATTACTTTATAAAAATAGTCTTTCTTAAAAAAATGTTGAATGTGATAAATTCTCTTTTCGGATAAAAAATGGTACTTTGAAGAAATATATAAATAATTATAACAAAATAAGGTTTTAATTAATAATTTTGTTATAATTAAATAATTTATGATTATATCAATTCCTTAGAAAAAAATTATTATGTAACCAGTTTGATAAGAATTATATTTTTATATGATAAAACAGAAATTATATTAAAGAATTTATTTTTAGGAATTAATTATTTTTTTAAAAAAATAATATTTTAGTAAAATATTATTCTCAAATTAAATTTGTTAATAATTAATGATTATATATTTTTTAAAGAGTAAAATGTGATTTTTATTAATGTTAAAAAGCTGTTTTTTCTAAAACAAGTCAATTTTTAATAAATGTTGTTTTTTATTTTAAAAGTAAAAATTCACATATTTATGAAATTATATAGATAAAATTGATATTATTTTTTTAATAATTACATAAAAATTATCCAATGGTGATTTTTTTATAATTTTTTGAGATAGATGAATTTTTGGGTAAAAATCAAATACCGTATAAATAAAATAGGTGTTTTATGACATAATAATGACCACAAATTGTTGTAATAAATACAATAATGGGTATTATCATCCCAATATATGTTCTCAAAATAAATTAATGTGATTTCAGATTTGTTTTACTTATTTTATAAAGCCTTAGTGAATCGTCAAAATTTTATAATATATTTTATGATTTTAAATTCGTTACATTAATAATGGGAATCACATACACAAAAAAAAGCTCTAATTTTAATATGTTCTTCCATAAGCTTTATAAAATACTATTTTCCACTCTTATTTGGAAATAACCATGGGAAAAAAACTAGGGAAGTTTGTGGTTTTGAACATTTAATTAAATAGATTCCAAAACCTACATTTGTGAAATATATTAGAATTCCCCTCTCATTGCCTATATAAAACCACCCATTCTCCCAATTATCGTTTAATAAAAATATTTGGAGAGTGTCCCTACCTTTTCCTCCCCTCTATATAATCCTCCCAATGCACCCCAAGCTCTCAAGAATCCCCTATTCAATCTTTTTAAGTTACACACTCAAGGAAGGGATCATCACCTTCCTTCCTTTCTATTTTTTTCCAAGTTTCCTTTATATTGTTACCCTCTATTATTTTAAATTAAAAATGACGGGGTATGTTTTCAAACATACCAAATAATTCCCTTGTTATTTTTTATTATGAGATACCTATTTCTATCTCATTAATCCCATCCATGTACACCTGTTACCATTCTGATATTTCATAAGAGTTATTCCATTTCTTCAATTTATTAAATATTCATTATTATGTTACACCTTCTATTTACAAATTCATTGTTTTGGGACATGTATATATATGAACCCTTTAATTTCCATTTCATATATATATGATGAGATGCCCCTTTCTCTCTCATCAACCATTTTTTTGGAATTTTTATGTCATGCCGTTAGGCTGCTGTAATTGCACCACGATTTTCAATGCCAAAATCATCGTGTAGTAAATACCATGCTCATTTCTTAATAAAGGGTATTAAAATTTAAACTCATATACTTATTTATTATTGACTTTAATTTATGTATACCAAATTCTTTTTTCAGGGAAAAATGAAGATGTATAACGAATCTATGTTATAGGATACATGTGGCACACTTAAGCATGAGATTGAAATGAATATGAAGGGTGCACCCTGATAGAACTCCAATGCATTGGGTAATGTTTAGTATCATGATACATCATGTTGGGACATGGTTTTACCATATTCCTTTTAGGAAATTTTTCCACCATGTTGGGACAGGGGTTTACCCAATTCCTTTATGTTAATGATGTAATGTTTTAAGTTGTTTCCACATTTAAATGTTATGATGATTATGTTATATCATGACTTTATGTTCATGTTTATATTTTTCTCTATTGATATGTATATTTCCCAAAATTTATTTTATTATTCATTTTATTCCTTTTTTACTCCCTTACTAGGTTTTATTGGTCACCATTTTCTAATATATGTCCTCATGTAATCCCATAAAATGATAAGTACGATGGAATGTTGTGGTCATGTAAAATATGTTTTCAATAAATATGTTGTATATTATGTCATAAGTTATCATGTAATGTTCCTAAGCCCCAAAGACACTAGAACTAATAATCTTCTAGGTTGTATTAAGTGTAATTTTATGAAATAAATCAAGTTTTATTGTGTAATAAAAATCAGGGTTGTTATGCCACCTCATCACTTGCACACCATGTCACTATCGCTCAGGGCACCATATTTGCCTATAAATAGACACTTGGGGTCTTCATTTTTATAGAAAAATTTACTTGAATCCTGATTGCTTCTCTAATCACCCTCGTTCTTTACCCAGGTTCTCCGCAACCATCAAGAGAATTTCATAACCCATAAAGTGAATGAATCAAATTGGAATAATTAGAATTAGGTTATCCAAGTGTTAAAAATTAACAATACTTGTACAAATCATTACCACAACCACCTAATTTGAGAACACTTTCATGAAAACCCTTACCCAAGTAGGAAGTCGAATTCCCAACTTTAGGTAATACCTATGAGGTCTCTTGAAGGATTTAGCCAAGTATCACCCAAGTCTAGTAATCTAGGTTGTTCATTACCTAAGGTGCAACCAATATTCACCAAAGTCCACTTGTGTTCCACATAAATGCACACCACTTACTTGAGCACCCTTTCTTTGTTCTCCTCACCCCTTTAGCATGGTCGGCCCTTTCATGAATCCTCTTTAAAATCCATTCATGGAAGGGGCTTTCATTCATTGCCTCCGTGCCTAAAAGGGATTATATTGAAATCTACACCAAGACCTCATGATTTACCAAATATTAGGGAAAGACACATCTTCATGTCTCCCATTTGGATTTGGATATCTATAGTCAGGGGTTTCCCACACATTTCCTACCATAAGTTAAGGGTCAATGGCGTGTCCATGTATTTGGATATCTATTGTCACATAGATCATTACCCTAGGGATAGTATTGATAAGTTTCTGGTCTTGGATTCTAGGGATAGGACCTTATCCTTCCCTTCTCATCTCTAAGCCTCGATGCCTCTGGTCCCTGCTAAGGAGGATAAGAGTTGCACTTCATTTTGCTTTTAGAAAAAGGAGAAGTCTCCATCCCCATTAAATGACCCATTTTAGGGTACCCATCCTAGTGTAATCCCCTATTCATTCGTATAAGAAGTTGCAGTGTCACTCCTCTCCACTTCCTTCACCTTCACTATTTTTTTATAATGGACCCTTGTCTAATGTAAAGTGAAGGGAGGGAATTTACGTAGCCACATCCTCTTCCATAGTAGCCACATCCTTTTCCTCTGTAGACCCATCATATTCCCTCGGTGGAGAATAAGATGTATGTTGTTTGTTGAGTTGTTCACATCCTCTTGTTTCTCACACCTAGAACAATTCACGTGGGATTATATATTTTTAATGATCAGAACATCCCCTTAAAGTAAGGAACTATGAGAACTCTAATTACCACCATAATTGGGATACATAGGAAGCCTTAACCTTGGGCCTTAGCTTAATAAAAATCATCTTTAAGAGTCTGATAGAAACTAACTTAATCTGGATATCCTCCTTAGGAATACGCCTAGAATTAAACCCCCTAAATCTTCATGAGTTAATAAATCTCTCGTGAACCCTATTATAAGGTAATCCACATTAAGTTTAATCCCCAACCTATTTATATAGAAGTGCTATACTCCCCTATGATACATACCATACTATGTTGGCTTTGATTTCCATCCAAACTTGATACATAAGAATCATCCCTTTGGATCAAACACAACATTCCAAATCTACTATGTTCTCTTCGGTACATGTCACCAACATGGTCTAATTCAATATGGGAGCTAATATTCCTTCCATGTTCCATGGGATTCTAAGAAATAAGTCCCAAACCATTCTTTGACTAGGCACCTTCCTCTTAGATTTTCTTGTCGGATGACATTAATCTATATAGTTGGGTCATTATCACATGTCCTTAAAAGAAATTTTGTGTCATATTAAGAAGCACCAAACTATGTGGGATCTAATTCCTTTGATGAGGTTACATTGGTAGCCCATCTATGAGTTTGATCCCAACATCAATACAAATTTCGTCTCCCTAAATGATGTTAAATTCTAGAGTTCCCCACTGAGTGCTTGAAAACCAGCATCATCGTAACAACAACTAAAGAATAACTAAGTAGTATATAATAGGATACTATTAATAGAGAACCTCGAATACATACAGATGTATCACCTAATGAAGAACCTTGAATACATATGGATGGTTCTAAATTCCACAAATGCTAACAATTGATTGAAAATTTCTTGGGAAACCAACAAAGTTCTTCGTAAATTAATAAGGATTCATGAACATATCTTAAATATATATAAGAGTCCCGAAGTAAGAAATAATTACCCTCAAAAGGGTGTGATGAGCCTAAAATCACATCATCTCAACTAATGTGAGTTCTTAATCCTCATGGGCCAAAATCCTTAATGATTTCTTGCATTTCTAAAGAAGGTATATTCGGAAATAGAACTGTTGGGTGTTCCCAGTTCAATAAACAAATACATTGGAAACCATTTGTAAAAAGTGATTCCAAACCAGAACACACATTCTAAAGGAAACAAACAATAATGGTGACCCAACGTGAATTCTTAACCATCATGATAGTGTTATCTATCTTTTATGTCTTAATTAATTGATAGAAGAGGGATAGGTAAGGAAATTAATCACGCCTGTTTTCATCCAAAAGATACTAGATTTTTGTAGTTCATTGTTTGTATTTGTCCTATATACAAGACACTTTTTTCCAAGAACTCCCTTCATTACAAATGGTTACCTTCTAGTTTAAAACTGTGAATGCCACAGATACTGGTCAAGCATGATCCTTTTCCACTTGAAGGATGCCATCATCAACTTAGTATCTTCAACGATGGGTCACCAATGCACTAGTCTGAGAGTAACATCAACGCAGTATTATCCTAACCTTGGATGCTTCCTTTAATACCCTTAAAGTCAAGAGCAATCCCTGATAATTAGATCAGCGATGATCAGTGGTCTAGAAGAAGATGATGAAAAAAACCATCTTCAACCATTTCGAGAGCTTATACATGGAACAAAACCACCAATACCTCCCATATTTTAGGGCGTTCGACCAAGAGGCTACATACGACCTCATCCATATAACACATGGGTCCTTCCCGATGGCTCCTGCCAACAAGCACCACTGCCAACACCACACGACAACAAACCCTCAACAAGATGAGGGTGTTATATTTGGATTTCTGAGCCAGGTCATCCAGACCCAGGCACGCAAGATGAACCATTGAGGAAAATAGATAGCTAACAGGTTCTTACCTTTTCCCCCTCTGGAGAAGGCCACTAACATAATTTGGCTCAAACAACAACCGAGAACTTACACCTATCTACCTTAATTCCACCAGCCATTAGACTTGTCAGGTGAAAACCAACAAATCCCATTTACCAAATATGGAAGAGTTCTATGAGTAGGCACTTACACCTACATACAATCTTTCATCCATTCAATAGACTCATCTGACTGTATTCAAGGAAGACCGCCAACCAAATGTGGTTTAATTTGAAAGCAGTAACATACAATATCCTACACCCAGGAATCCTGCTAGGATTATTGTCTGGAAGCATTTAAAGAAGTATGCTCTTATTTGGTGGAAATATCCTGCATGCACATACACCTACCATCATTCATCAATCATGACAATTGTCTCATTTGGTAGCACCCAGAGAAGTCATTCGGAAAGATCTGATAACAAACCTGGGGTAGAATTAACTCTCTGCCTCCACACACGTGTACTATTAGTATCAACTAATAATAAAGGGAGGACAAGGGTAGGTATATACACCTACTCCAGATACAGAATGGATTTATATTCATGTTTCGACTTTGTAATTCACCATGCACATTTTGAAAATGGTGAAAGGGAAGACAAAAATTTCTTCCCATCTCCTGGAATCATTCTAGAATACCATAATTTAAAATTCAGAAATACCAAAGGGAAAAACACATAATTATGTCCCCATACCTAGTATTACTCATTAAGATTCCATCCTGATGTAGATACAAACCTATGTTATAGTTCAGGAGGGTTATTAGGAACACTACCCATATCATACGAACAACCAGATCGGGCACATACACCCATTCCAATTGAAGATAATTGGCCTATTCTAATGGACACTTCCGAGAAAGAACATACACCTACTCATGAGAACCACTTCTCCCAATTATTGGCCCCAACTTCTAGTAATAAGGAATCCAATAGGATGTATCCTCAAACATAGTTGAATAATCAAGAGAAAGTTTGTGATTTGGCTCCACTTAATACTGGTGTTTTTTAACCCCTAAGACATTTGTCTATTGCAGCCCAGGATCCTACCCTATAAATAAATAATTATGGGATAACTAGAAGAAAATTTTAAGTTCATCATTAGTCACTTGTTCATGAATTCTTTCTTCATGATAATTTGGTCAATATCGAGAACCAATCTCTAGATAAGAGGCACAACAATCCTCTATGTGGCCAAAAGACCAAGTACAAAGTGGATTTATCCCTTGCTATAATCCACCAAGGTGGTCCTCCCCATTATGGAATTAGATTTAAATATTCCCTCCAAAATAGTGTTTCACATTTTCAAGAGAATTATCCAACTGGAAATGTAGTGATGTGAAAGCCCTCTTATCTTGAGGCACTTGAAAACATAAGGCTATTCATGTCTGATGCTTTGTTACTAAAAGGTGAAATACATTCATACCTAGAAGACAACCCTTGGTGACAGTCATTCTATGAACCTACCTTGGGAAATTTTCCTTCTAATATAGAAGAGAAAACTCCAAATGGCCCCATTTATTATGGTAAAAAATAGGGAAGTGACCAATATACAAATAATAGGTGGAGAAACCTATGGAAAATGATGAAGAGGATATGTTGAAAAGAGGAAACAGTTGGATAGGGGTGAAATACCAGTCATGTTATATCCTTTGGACACCTCTCAATAAAACATTCCTGAGATGTTGGTAGAAGATTATATTCATGATATCTGCCTCCATGTATAGAATAATCTTCATCATCTGAAAGACAAAATATTACTGTATGATGAATATCAAAGTCATTTCAAGGTGATTGAAGGGTTGTAGTGCCAAATTGACATAACATCTCTCAAGGTTTCCTGACATCCAATGATCCAGAAGTAATTGGAGGCCCTTTAACATGCATTCCATAATGAATTAATGAGGTTGTGAAAATTGATCCCAGAAACCTCATTGGTTATTCATTTTAGAGGATGGGGTGAATATAGAGAACTACATTACATTACACTCCAAAACCGGTGAACCTTGTCAAAAGTTGTCTCAAGTAATGTTATTTCTTTAGGCTTGCTACAATAAAAAAATTCTATTCATAACTGAAGATATGATCTGCAATAACATGTTTCAACCAACTTCCACTAAATATAAGCCCAATGAGATAAAGCTATTGTAATAGTTTTTCATCAAGCATATGAAAACATCGAGCTGGACTCCAGATTGGAGGAGTTCAACCATCAAATTGTGAAAATTTTTAAAATAACATGATGGTTTTCTGAAGCATGTGATTGAAGTGAGTGTTGGATAATACACCCAACAAATGATTTTACTAGAATTTGTAAAATCAGAAGAGTAGCTATGTCGATATCATCAATTGCAGTTTATGAGACACCACAACCCATAAGGTTGGGGGATTTTTTATCCCAGACCCCAAAGTCAAAAAAAAGTGTCAGAAGGGTTGACAAAGAAGAATAAGAACATCCTGTTCCCACAGTGCTAGGGGATATTTTACCTTCATAATCCACTCCTCACCAGAAGTCAATTTTCTCCCGATTACGGAAAAATCCACAAAAAGAACACATAACAGAATTATTCGATAATTACCGTTATATTAATGTCAGCAAAATAGTTCTCGAGGAAAAATTAAATATGAGAACACAATCTCTGGAGGAAGAAGAAGGTGATCTCACCAATATACTAGAAGAATACCAACAATGCATTATGCGTTGGTAAATTTCATTAATTCCATTATGGAAGATCCTCCAAGAAATGACTCCAGTTAAGGGGAGTCAAAGGATAAAGTTTTTGTTTATAATACAATCTAAACCAATTAAAATTAAAGAGGTATGCACACTTGGAATCAAAGGCTTTACCAGAATCAAGGTGTCCCCTCAAATAATCCAATCGCACTATTTCAAAAGACATTTATAAAGGAAAAATAAAAAGGTCAAACTACATATCACCTTCTCCCAGAAAAAGGCCAATCCCATTCATTGGAAGAAATATTTACTCAGCAAGGAGAGACATTTAAGGAGTAGAGAAGACTCATGTCGAGTTACGTCGATACAGAATTCATGCCAGACATTCTTCACAAGAATATCTGCAACTTGCACTTCCATTAGGAGCACCATAGAAATGTGGGGTTGTTGAAAATAATAACATGGGTAATGAATTCCATTCAGTGGGTACACAACCAGAGTAGGGTCAAGAACATCATTATAGGTCTACCCCTATGGGTTATCCAAGGAAAATACCAACAGCACCACGACCAATGGTTTTCTCAGTCATCACACATGTTTAGGATCCAATCATCGCACATGTTCAGGATTTATTTGTTGCACCTACCCCAGTCCCATATTAACCAGATATTCCTTGAATGATTATAAAAACCATTGAGTCACTAATGACTTGATTGGAAGCTATGGGAGGATGTAGTTCACCAATATATCTAGAAATGAAGGTTTATCCTGAATGGTTGGATCTGACCCCTCCTCCGCCAAACTTTTGGAATCCCACCTTTCCAATATCGAATGGCTTAGGAGGTCTAGAGAATAACTTGACACATTTTGTCTCTCATTGTGATCACATTATGGGGACCCCTGGGCCTCAAGAGGTAGTAAAGCTCAAATGTGTCGTGCAATCACTACAGGGGCCAGCCTATGTCTGGTATAGAAGCTTGCAGTCTAGATTGATTATTGGATGGGAAGATATCCATCAAAAATTCAATTTCAAATTCAGTTCAATGATAAAGAAGACAAAATTCTTCAATCTCACAAACTCCAATAAAATGGAGAATTAAAGAGTTTCATATTTCATTGCTTGATGGAAAAGATTAACATATTCCTTGAATATAACTCCACCTCAAGAAAGGTTATGCCCATTTGTGTTGGAAATATACATGATGACTTGTGCACACCATTATTCCCTATGAAATATAGATTAGGGTATCGAGATCTGTCCATGAATTCATACAAGGTAGAAAACTCCATAACAGAGAATAGAGCCAAATCCCAAGTGATCCCATTAGCTCCAGGATGAAGATAAGAAAAATCATAGGCTACTATGTTTATACATAAGCATGCCCCTATACCTACACCTACTCCAAATACCTAATCATACCATTGGGCCCTACCTCCCGAGCGTTAGAAACCACTACCACCTCATCAATATGATTACAAAGATCAAAATAGGAGCTAGTTTTAGGGGGTGAAAAATAAGGTCTATTATTTTTGAAATGACCATATCCCCAGATAAACCAGTTCCTATTTGGAAAACAACATTGTTCACTTTCCAAGGCCCAAGAAACCTAACTATGTAAAAGATGATGACCTCCAAAAATATTTCCCCTTCTATAAAATTTTGTGGCACCCCATTCAAGAGTGTTGGGTTTTTAAATACCTCCTACAAAAGATGGTGGACTCTGGGAAGGCGAAGCTGAAAAATTTACCAGCCTACGTAGAATGTGTTACTGTTACTGATCCATAGGAATAAGGCGAATATAAGAAATTCAAAAGTAAGAATTCTCATAAAATTGATGATTGGATGGCTAGGAAAATAATAAATGGAACTCATTCCATTCTACAAACAAAATTAAAAAAACCAACTATGTATCTTGCCACTTCCATTACAACAAATCCATCTTCATCAAAAGCCCAGTCCTCTAAAGAATTATCCTAAAAATATCAGAATGGATGGATGGATAAGGAGGAAACAGAATAATATGGGTTTGTGTCAAGGAAAAATTTATCCTTGACTGTTGTGGATTTCATGCCAACTGTCCCAAAAGCACGAACACCACCCTTCCAAACGACACAACAAGAATCAACCTGTCAGGTCGAATCTTCATCAGACGAGGAGTTGATCATTGGTTCCATTACTGTTATTCATGTAATGGATCCCTATGAAAATGTTTATTTTGATTATGAATCTATGTTCCCTATACTAGATTAAGGAATTGGGAGAAGAGGCCATCATGGTCTAGGATACTAGGGAATACATGGGTATTCTAGAATCCACTACTCCAACCATACCTCTCCTCGAACTCTTTATGTAGTAGAAACTCATTGGAGATACCTCTGGTGGTCTCAGTAAGAACAAGGGATTTATCCAACACATTACAGGGTCTTCCCTGACATGATCATCTTGAAATATTGATTAGAGGCTATACCACTACCTTCTCAGTGAGTGGGAAGACCCAACCAAACTAATCCACTAAGAGAGGATATATTTCTCGCTTCTACCCTAACTAGTGATCCATCCACATTAGAAGCTTCTGCTTCTAAGGAACATGTAAAAGAGAATCTTCATAATGGAAAATTTATTTCTCTAGATAAAAATTATGATGTGTTAAAGTTACTGGTCCAAGTACCCTCCAATCTATCAATCTTGGATGTTCTAAATTAGTCAGAGAAGCTCCAGTGAGCACTTATTCAGGCTTTGTCATACCCTCAAGAGTTTGAAACCGAGGTTGCTACTACAGAGGTTTACCATATAGATAATTACACTACATAATTCCTTGTATTAATTTATTTCATGGACCAAGATGAGGATGTTATCATACATGGACACATAAAACAATTGTAATATTCTAGAAAGATTATTGGTACCGATATTCAATGATCCTTCACTCATAATGGATTTGGGGTCAACCTCATTACCATTTAGACACTTCACAAATTTGGCCTCACTGAATTCCATTTGTCTCCCTTCACTTTAATTTTAAAGGGTTATGACAAGAAGGAGAAAGAACCTTTTAGCAAGATTATGCTTAGAACTCAGTTTGGGGATCTAATATCTAATTCAGAGTTAATGGTTGTTTGGAAGGTAAAAACTTTCAACATCCTATTGGGGAGACCTTGGAAACATCAACATGTGTCCATTCCTTCATCATACAACCAATTTATCAAATATTTTATCAGTGGTCAAATTTGGACATTTTATGTTGATAAGGCTCCATTCAAAACTTATGAATCTTAGTATATTTATGCAGAGTTATATCACACAAAGGGAATATAGTCCATGTAAAATGTTGTTACCAGAATCAATGCTCCGAATAGTCTAAAAAAGATCCCAGCAAACCCACTCAAGAATCTCCATGCATATTATATGTTACCCATTAATCAAATCAAAAGGTTTGGGCCAAAACCAAGAATTAGTTTTGTGGCTTCCATAATGTCAATTGTGGAAATTGAGCCTAGAAACACATTAGAATTCATTGATTCACCAAATAGTGATGAAAGACTAAATTAAGATGTCTTCATTCCATATACCAAAATTCATTAAGTCTCTGCTTCATAAACCAAGCTATAAGAAGTTATCATACTTATAAATAAATATAGGGATTCTGATTCTCATCCCACCATTATCCCTTAAAAACTTCAAAATGACACTTCTTCATTAGTTGGGTTGGATATAGTTGCCTCCTCTTCAGGATGTCCAAATACTAACTCCTACTTAGCTATGAAAGTCTTTATTCATCACCTATCCTTCAAGAACAGGTAGAATAAGCAACACATGGAGATGAGAAAGAAGAGGAAAACCTTAGGGACACCCCTCCATCATTTTAGGATGGTGTTTCCACCACTATAGATGAACTTAGAGAAACAAATTTGTGTAAGAGGAAGATCTACACCCCACTCTGATTAGTTCGTCCATGACTTCTGAAGAGAATGATGTATATAATTTGTTTCTAAAGAAACATCATGATATTCATTCTTGAAACTATCCAGATATACTAGGAATAGAACTTGAGGTGGCCACCCATCATTTGGGTTTTCTAGAAGAGCATCAGAGATTTAAGTAAACAGAAAGAATAACATACCATACTAACTTCTCCAAAAATGAGGCTGAAGTCGAAAAACATATCAAATCCTACCTCATATGAGAGGTGAAATATCTAAAGTTGTTAAAAAATATTGTACTCATGAAAAAGAAGAACAGACAAATCAGAGTGTTCATTGTCTTCAGATATCTCAACCGACATTTTCCCAAAGATGACTTCCCAATTCCAATCACAGAACTTTGATTGATGCAACAACTGGATATGAAGTTCTCTCCATCATGGATAGATACTCTACATATAACCAAATCCAAATGGCCCTAGATGATGAGGAATATATAGCCTTTAGATCCCCTGAAGGCATATTTTTCTATCAAGTAATTCCCTTTTCCTTGAAGAATGTTAGGGCGACATATCAACAAGCAATGCACCACATATTCAAAACCTTCTACGGGAAATTTATTGAATGATATTTTGATGATCTAGTGGTAAAATCCAAAAAAAAACTTTTGATCACTTGACTGACTTAGAGACCATATTCAGCATGTTTTGACATAATAATCTGAAGATGAACCCCCTTAAATGCGATTTCAAGGTTACCTTGGAAATTTTCTCTGTGTTTTTTTTGTATTCCATCATGGCATCGATGTTGATCCTAAGAAGACTATAGCTATACTTAGCATGTCACGTTCTCAAAAAATAAAATATTTGAGAGGAATTCATGGAAAATTGGACTACATCTAATGCTTCATAGCTAATATAGAAGGAATGCGTTTCCCCATCACTAAATTAATGAATAAGGGATTCAAATATCAATGGAACAATTATTTATAAGAGGTATTTGATACCCTCAATAAATACCACTAGGGCCCACCGGTATTGATGCCACCTATTGAAATAAAACCAATCATTATTTATGTAACATCCATGGATCGATCACTGGGTTCCTTTTGCAGAAAAATTATGTTGGGAATGAAAAGAACTTTTATTATCTCAATTTAACCATGATTGATGTAGAGACTCAATATTCAGATATTGAGAAGAGATTCCTAGCGTTAATCATTGCAGTTCTGAATATAATTCACTACATGTAGCATTAAGAGTTCCACTTGGTCTCTCACAATAAACCACTCAAATTTATATTCAATCGTCATATGTCGACAAGAAGTCTGGCATGGTGGGAAGTTATTCTGTGGCAGTTTCATATACAAATTGTGCCATAGAAAGTAGTAAAAGGCCAAGACATGGAAGAATTCCTTGGTGAACACCAATCTACATAAGAAACACTCTTGAATACTGAACATCTAGATAAAAAAATGTTATCTATTCCAGATAGTCCCTGAACATGGTAAATATACTTTAATGGAGGTTACATAAGTCTAATAGGGAAGTGAATAGAAGATCCTAAACTTAATAAAATTGGGCTAGGAATTGCGCTTATCTCCCTATAAATGGAATTGTTTCTATACTCTTTCTTGTTATAAGAATGTGGGACCAAAAATGATGCACAATATTAGGCTATCATTGTAGATTTGGAATTATCACTCCATGTACCATCAGATCACATAGAGGTGAAGGGGGATTCATAATTGGTAATCAAAAAGATCAGTGGGAATTACACCATTAGAAAAGAAGAGTTAATCCCCCTGTGTGATTATGTCTAAGAGTTAATGGAAGAGTTTCCCTTTGATCCCACATTGTATAATGTCTCACGATTGAAAAATGCCCAAGATGATGCATTGACAAATGATTCCACAACCCTATAAAATGAAAAATAGGATGATACAATCATTAAAAGTTCTCATTGTCACGTGGTTTCACCTTTTATTCTAATTAGAATAGAGGAAATCAATGAAATCAGTCCCATTAATGAATCATTTTTTCCTACCATGGGATTAATGACACCCATCATAGGATATCTCCAAGACTGAGTACTTCTACTGGATAGAGACGAAAAAAGCATGTCCGGTGCCGAGAAGTTAATTTCACTCTTTATAATGACCCCAATCACCAGAAGACACTCTATAGATGAGGACTCAAAGAAATTATCCACAAATGCATTGATGGGGACAAAACTATAGTCTTCAGGAAAGATGTACATGTAGGCGAATGTGGTACCCACCAGTCTGGGTATAGGCTTTCTGATCAAAACTGAAGGCTTGGACACTTTTGGCCTTCAATGACGTAGGATTTCATAGATTTTATAAGAAGTATCATCCCTAACAAGTTCATTCCAAATCCATTCATCATCCCCTTTATTTTCAACATATTGAAAAATAATCCTGACTGTTTGCTAAATGTGAAATGGTTGTAGTTGGAGCTTATCATCTAGCTATGACCAAGCAGTTCAAGTACATTCTTACAGCTACAGATTTCATCTCTAAATGGGATGATGCAATACCTCTCAAAGAATTCGGGGCCAAAAGAATTCTTATCTTTTTAAAATATAATATAATTACCTGATTTTGTGCCTCTCAAACCATATTTGCAGAAAACAACACCAATTTATGTTCTACTGAAGTAGGTAATTTATATCATGAACATAATATCAAATCAAACTATACATCCATTATCATGCAACATAAAATGGGAAGATAAAGGCTTTCAACAAAACCTTTTCAAAAATACTATAGAAAATGGGGGATAAATATAAGAAATATTAGCTTGATAAACTCTTGCACGCCTTATGGGATTACCAACCTACTACCCATACAACCACACAATCAACCCTATACTCATTAGTATATGGAATGAACAGGGTCCCTCCCATTGAATTTCACTTTCCATCACTTCGAGTTTTTGTTTTCAATCAAATATCTATAGATGATTAGTCTCAAAAGATACTAGATGAGCTAAAGTGATTGGATGAAATGAGATTTTGTACCTTGCATCACTTAGAGGTATATCAAAACTGAATAACATGATCATTCAATAATAAAGTCCACCTATGTTCATTCATCCAATGATAATTGGTATTGATAATTTGAACTGCAATGATACTATGAAAGAGGCTTCTGAATCTTGATCCATTGTGGGAAGGATCTTATTTTATACATATGGTCTACTCTAATGGAGCTTATTTATTAATCTCAATGGATGGAGAAATCAATACAACTCCAACCAATGCAAGGTTCCTAAAGAAAATATTTGTGTAATAACAAAGTGTACGTCATGGATGCATGATGTGAAACTGCATAATAGCCAACATCCTAGTTGCATGACATTAAAATTTATAACACCATACATCTGTGATGTATGACGATAAACTGAGTAGAATCTTTGTCTATACATGATTATGTTAAAGGGAAAAAACCTATCATAATCTACATGTGGCTTGTTTCTCATTCTGATGAGATATGTAGTGACATCCAGATCTCATATCTTGGTATCATAGATAACTATAAAGGAAGAAATTTCCCCTTTCTTGTATATGAGTTAATTCCATACTAGGAAAAATTCCATAAAATATGGCTTGATTCTCAAATCATCTTGTATTTTGGGCCCGACCATGATTCTGGAAAGTATTAAAGCCCCCATTTCTCACATCAACATTAAATTGGTGTGGGGAACCATCCACAATAACTATGTGTGGATTAATTCTTTATGAAATAAGATATTTAGTGATTCTTGCTTCCAACACCTTTTTTCTTAGCCACAATTTAATCTTAATACCCATATCCTTCACTTATGTTACCTTTGTGTTGCATAATAATTATTTCCATCTACTTGTTTCATACATAGAGAAAAGCTCACTTGGTATTAGAAATTGGATAAAGATATTCTCTGCATAAATAAGGTGTCTCAATTCCTATTGGGGTTATCAATGGTCTCAGTTTTAAGACATTAAAAGGGAAACTATATGTCCTCACCGCATGACAATAAACTACATGGAACTTCATTTAAGAACTATGTGTGGCTTGATTGTCACCCCTCTGAGATATGTAGTGACCTCAAATTTTCCAATCATGGGACCAACTGTATCAAAATATGAAAAATCTTATACTCGTATTTTTATGAGTCAAATCTATATGATGAATTCAAATAAAATTTCTCACTTTACACATGAAATATTATCTATTAGAACTACGTGCGGCTAGATTCTTGATCCGACAATATATGTAGTGACTTTTGAACCTTATGGCATTGTTCAACTGCATTGTATTTTGAAATTTCCTTTCAAGACACCTAATGTCCTTACCTCATGACATAAAACAATAGGGAACCATAATTCCCCTTCCTTTTCACATTGGTAAATTCAACACCCCCATTGTAATATGTTAAACTACATTGGTAAAGTCCTCACCACATGATGTTAAAATGCATGGCATTCATAGAACAATTAATGGATTGATTCTCATCCCATTTGAGATATATAGTGAAAAAAGGCCGCTGATGCTAGTCCCAAAAATTTGATAAATAGAAATTCTCCCTCTCCTACATATGATCAAAATCATTAAATGGTCTTTTACATAGGACCTTCTCCTTGAAGAACCCATTAAGGAAACTAGAGATGTAACCTTTTATACATATGATTCATATCTATTTAAGGGACTCTAAATTCATGGCTAGTATCATTAAAAAATCTTCCTTTATGAATTTGAAAATTCCCCATTAACATTTCGTACACCTAATCTTGATGTAATTTCATATCTTCATATTATTTCTTTAGTTTCTGGTGAAAAAATGTTTGATACCTGAGATGTATTTTTCCATGAATATGCAGTACGTGCCCCAGTTTCCCTTACATAAAAGTTTCCCACATAACGGTCCTGTCATCAAAAGGATTTCACTATTTGGAAATGCAGTACATGACCTAGTTGACCCTTCATAATACAGACCTCACAACGGTTACTTTAAATAGTGATAACTTCATTCTTGAGATATTTCTCTTCTGTACCTTTATGCCTTAATGATGGTATGTAGGAACCCTCAATTTAAAGTTGTAATCCTTGGTGTATTTTTTTCATACCCTTTCTCTTGACCTGAAAGTCTCCAAGAACATGGTTTACATTTTTCATGTTTATATGTTAAAATCATATTTAAGTGACATTGGTCCCTTTGACCACATTTCCTCCATTGTTTACATAATATTATGGTTCAAGTTATATGAACTAAAACCATAGGCACCACACGTTCCAAGTTTGGGTTAGAACTTAATAAAGAGCTCATTTATCTGATTCTTTGGAAATCACATCTAGAAATACCCCTTATATATTGAATTACTATTCTACATAAACCAAATTCTGTATTTGGGAAGATCCAAATCTCTATAAACATTCATCAGCATTTATCAAATACAATGTCGGAATTATTGAGAGCTCTTTTTCATGACTATGTAGTATGTGCCCCAGTTGGCCTTGCATAAAATCTACCTACATAACTGGGCTTTCAGCCTTCAGATGCCACTGTTTAGCTACGCAGAACATGCCTTAGTTGGCCCTACATAATAAATCCCCATAACTGGGTTTTCAAATAGAGGTAACTTCATTTTTAGAATAGATCACCTCTAAATTCCATTATCACTTTTCCCATGTCACTCGTCAGATTAAGAAATCCCCAAACCATAGCTTACAATTATTCCATTCCATACCTGAATATGGTAGAAAATTTCTAGACGAATTATCAAAAATTGGAAAAGAATCAAAAACAATTTCTAAGAGAAAGTCCTTAACTCAAAAACCTTAATGTTCTTGCTACAAAACTTTGAAATACACGGCATAATATCCTTTATACATGACTTAAAACTACACAGCCCCCTAATGTCCTTACTTCATGACTTTAAACTGCATTTCATATTATCAAAAAATTCATTAATGTCATTTTTACATGACTTGAAACTGCAAAGCATAATTCCCTTGGTGACTAAATTGAAAATGAACAACAAAATGTCCTTACTGCATGAAATTAAATAGCATATAAAAATATCATAAATCTCCTTTCTAAAAAATATACCCTCATGAATAAACTGAATTCATGTAGGAGTGGTTTCTCATTCATGACCTATATCTACATAGATGGCCCCATTTATTCTCATGCAGCTTTCCTTGAAAAATCCACCAACATTGTTCTTGAGAAAACCAATATTTAAACCCCTTTGTTTATCCGCAATATAATTTCAGAATTATTGAGAGCTCCTTTACCTGACTATGTAGTATGTGCCCCAGTTGGCCTTGCATAAGTCTCTCGTATAATGATCTTGTCAACTTAAGGATACCAGTACTTGAAAATGCAGTACATTCCCTTCTTGTCCCAACATAATATTTCCCCCATAATGGGTTTTTCAATTTGAGGTAAATTCATTCTTGGAAAAGACCTCCTCTATCCTTATACTTCATGATTTGTATTTGGTGACCAAAAAAATCAGGACTCAAGATTCCCCTTGGAAGTATCTAAAAAATATCAGGACCTTCCCAACCATCAAAGCCTTTTTTGGGTTATAATTGGAAAATTCATGGAGAAAGATATTCAACCTCAAATACCATCCAAATTAGTCCAACATGCATGAATTTAAACTGCTAATAGAAAGAGGCACAATAATCACTAGGCTGAAAACCCGTATTGGGAACTCTGGGAAAAGTTGAGTCTCAACTCATTGAACCTACAATATTTAATTTCAAGGAAATATTGAGTAATTAAAAATTTAAAAGTCACAATGTTTGTAGGGTTTCCCATATGACCCTAGTAATAGTCAATATACTCTCACTAGGCTCATTATCTTTGGTAAAATTTAGAGTGCATTCAAACCTTATCATTGTAATTTTGATTATCCAGTTTAAAAATGTATAGTTATGGAAATCAAATTCCAAATTACAATTAAAAACAATGGATCCATAGATGGTTAGAAAAAAAATTATCTTCATTTATGATTAAAAAAACTGTCCCTAAAGGGACATCCACAAATTGGAGTCTCTCTATTATATGTCCCAAGGTGCCATCAATATAGCTTCTCATTTATTGAATGGCCTCCTGAGCCCTATAAACCACCTATTGAATTTTAATCAGCCGACTAGCCTCAATCTCCTTGTCCCAGTGAAGTGATTCTTTAGCATTGGAAATGTATTTCACCCCTTCTTTGTGGGCTTATTCTATAGAGTAATGATTTTTTTCAGGACCCTTTTTAGAAGTATCCAACTCATGATGATGATGGAACACTTGAAAAAACATTTCTTTCAGCTTTCTGCTAGAATATTTCCCACTTTTCAATATGACTGGTCTCAGTTTGAGATATTGCTACTTGAAATTCATCAATGTTAACATAGAGTCGGGATTTTATTAAGTCCTTCCAAAGTTTGTGGTCTTTATCCCACCTCCAAATGGTATCTTTCACCATAGTATGGATTATAAGATAA
The DNA here is from genome assembly GCA_963277665.1 of Viscum album. Lineage (NCBI taxonomy): Eukaryota > Viridiplantae > Streptophyta > Magnoliopsida > Santalales > Viscaceae > Viscum > Viscum album. The sequence continues at coordinate 2,054,818,699 of OY728123.1, read as the reverse complement.
TCAAAACCTTCGAATCCTAACATACTCAATAGTGATGAGATCCAAAGAATTCACAATGGAAACTCCTCGAATGATGTTTTAGAGATAAGATTTCATATATCTCTCCAAGATTTACAATATTCAAGGTGAAGAGCTTTCTGAAACTATGGATCTAATTCAGAATCACTATTATAAGTAGGGATGCACTTCCAGATTAAAAATCTTAAATAATTTCCCAGTTTTCTGCCTCTGGCATAGTGGTTTCCTGGCCTCCCGATGCTAGTTGGGCCGATGGAGAAGCTTCTACTTTAGACCCATCAATATAAGCTGGTAATACTACATGATAAATAAAGGTCATGGTTAGATTCAAAAGGATGGAAAGATTGGCCATAATCATAATGGTTGGTAACCCTTACCTAGAATCAAGTCAATGGCCTAAGAAAAATACACCCTAATATTCCCAGTCTTAGCAGTTTTTGTTGCCACCTCTTGGTGGGAGATACATTCTGTAACCTGCTCAAGATTTGATGAATGGACCTCAGTAAGATTTTCTATTTCAAGGTTCACTTGACCCAACTCATCCTCAACAATGTTATTGATAGTAATATCAACATCTCATATAGGAACCATCACTCTTGAAGCTTCTATATATATAAATGCACATTCCAACCAATTATGGTTAAAAAATCAGGCATAAAAACATTTTTTGGATAAAAAATAAAAAATCACGTCCATTTGGTTCTATATAAGGAACATCAAATTCTTCTAGAGTAGTAGTTATGTTAATATGTTCTAATAAATATTCAAAATATATTCCTAGATTAATTATAGATTAAAATGAATTATCAATCCCTATGCAAGTATCACATGTTGAAGAAGTTGGAATGGTTGGTTCATAACCCTCCTTCGATGAATTTTTAACCCAAAAACCTCCTCAGGGACAGTCATCGGGCCAACATTCATCGTGATAGTATTTTATAGTGCATGTGATGAACCTGAACAATTATAGAAATTGAAGTCAGTTTTTGTTAAATATAGATACTCATGAATCACTTTTGACATACTAGATGCCTCCTCTCTCATAGAATCAGGTATAAATGTAGTACTGAGAGAAGATTTGGTTTTCTCTGGCCTAGATGCCTCTCTAGTAAAAAGAAGCCACTTCATTGGTAGGAATATTCACTAGATCAAAGGTGCCCCCTATGGTTCCCAGAGGATCACTTGGTACATCCTCAAGGGAATAAATATAATAAGTTCATATAATTTCAAGAAGTTTAAACACTTTCTATGGATTATACTTAAATTAATGCTAACATAAAGAATTACTGCTTCTAATAAAGAGTTTGTCCGAAACATTCTTTATTTGGTGTCATTGTTTCTTTTACCTCTTGGGGGATAAATCATCATCATCCCAAAAAATTGGTATTGGACACCAAACAAATCCTACCATATAATACTCCATAGACTGTCATCGCCAATATATCTCTCCAGATTCACTTGGTGACTCAACAACCCAAATCACAGTACCACTAGGGCTATATCCTGATAATAAAACTTCAGTCGATTTTCCCTAAACCAAATGAAATTTAAGATGGTAATATTCATGAGTAATAATTATTTGACTAAATTCAAATGGGAAAGTGAAGAAAAATTTTATTAGAAGGAAACTTATATCTTTAAGATCAACAAAATCAAGCCATTCCTCAAGAGAGGAAGGGTCAATCCATTCATTAGTCCCACGATCTATCACATCCTTCACTATTTTTATAGCGGGGATATAATTATGAGTTGCATATATAAGCATATCATGCTCTCGGATATGAAATCTTACTTCATACGGATTATTCTCAACATGAATATTAGATGGGGTTCAAAGAACTCCTATTCCAGAAATAAACATCCCCTCACATAAAATCACCCACATGGTTTCAACATCACAATAAAAACTTTTCCAAAATTGAACCACTTATAGTAATACATACTCAGAGTAAATTCTAGTCTATTGTGAAAATGATACCATAATCAGGGATTTTATTGGATTCCAAATTCCTACAATCACCTATGGTTGATGAGAAAAAGTAACTGACTCTCTTCTGGGTGATGACGACTGGACCACCTAGGTGAATCATTAGTTGGTGATTCTGGTGTATCCCTCTTTATTCTGGTAGGTGGATTGTATCTTGCATGAGGTATATTTGGTGATCTAGGAGCCACATCATCCTCACCCTCCGACTATAAATAATCAGCCTCTCAAGGAGAAGAAGCACATTCCAATCAAGAAGATTACTTCATACTCTCTTTACTCTGACCTAAGGGACAAAATTGTTTAGAACACCTTCAAGATATGATGTTATATAGGATTCAACATACTATATAGTCAATATATTCTCTATATCAACTGAAGAAAGATTAATAACTACCCCTATCTTATCCACAGTTGACAACAACCATAGTTGTCGATCCACTATCAGATGTTATTCCAGTCTAACATGCACCATAAGAAATACAATAATTTGATTAAGACACTTGAATTTGAGTGTGAATCTGTAAGGATTAAAGGCCTCACATATGATTTCACTGTCAATCCTTATTATCAGTACACCATATCTACAATCTATCATATACACCCTCATCTCTAAATTGGTTGTCCCATCACCAACCACTCTTCCTATTGGTGGATCCCCATAGGGAAAGAAGTGGAATTCCATGAACATAATCAACATTTAATTAATGTAAATATTTGTGAAGGATTAGGGAGGAATACTAGATAAAGCATGAACAATTGGTCTTAAAAAACTCTCTAGAACCTGAATCCCACTCTGCATAACATAGGTTCTGAAGTGAATCGTGATCCATCCCTACAAAACATGGAATGGTCCTACTACTCTAAAAGGAAACTTCCCTCCATGGATATGCGGGAAGATCCTATGAATATTCTCTATAATATGGGTATCCAACCCCCCCATCGTCCTCTTTTATAGCTTATACGCTATAAAAAATGTTCTAGGCCTTACTCCACTATTGGAATGTTGAACATGAAACATATATACAATGATCCACATGGCCATGAAAACTGCAAGATGCATCTTAGTAGGAATTATAGAGTTGAATTAATACCCCCATGTTTCAAATTCTCATTTATATAGTGTTGGACATAAGGTACCAGATGCACCTCTCTTTTCCACCATGGGACAACTTGTTTGATGCGTGCAGGTGGGTTCTTTATACCTCTTCTTCAACAATAATATTTCCATTTATTCCTTGGATGAATATCCACTCTTGAGTGGAGATTTACAGTCTTGATCTTGTGATATATCTTCAAAAGATCACTTTCCAAGTTTGGTGTATTTTCTACATCATTTCATCTTGCCTTTTTAGGAATGAATTCATTATACATATCCTAAAGGATTGGAGCTCCAAAGATCTTATCAAAAACCCACATGTTGATTCCCACTTATCCTTGCGTTAGATGGAATGAATTAATCTCTAGACTCCATCATATTAGCACTTCTAGCACAAAATCATCATTCCTATATATGTAGGTTTTTCTTAACCACTTGGATTCATAAATTACAGTTCCTTTTAGATAATCATTAAACTCTACACCCATTACGCGCACATCCATACAGGTTTCACAACCCATACAGGGTGAATGTCCCAACCATTTTTCAAGCCCTTCGACTGATCTGTCTGAGAATATCAGAATATTGAAGAATAGTAGTGTGTATTTAGTTCAATTGTGTGTGGTTTCAAATCTAGATCATGTGGGCTGTGATGCATAACATGGGCTTTGGCTACCGTTCCAACATTGATATATGTGCATGCTCAAGAAATTTTGGCAGATGAAAAGATCTTGTAGTCTTGAAACCAAGATATCAAGACATATTTCTTTAGATCCGATATTTTGGATTCACCCAGATGATCATAACCATACAATGGTAGATAATTACTCTTTCCAAAGTCATAGCGATACTTTTTCAAATAAACTACCAATTTTGGAAAAGTGTTGTCAGAGACATTGTAGTAATCATGCCCTATAATCTCCATCATGTATCCATTTTACTGACTAGCCAATTCATTAGTAGTGGTGATTCTCTTGGGATCCTGAAACGCACGGCTGATTGTCGCCTATCGACCGGTCAAAGTTCCGGTGCTCTGCTAATGTGTATTGCAACACTCGGGTCGAATCCACGGTGATGATACTTTGAAATAGTCGTTTGTTTTTAGTTGATTGTATTCTGATTGGGGGGTTTGATTGCAGAGCATAATTGAAATGACTGTTTGATTATGATTGATTTAATAAATTGATAATTATTGGGGTGAGTTCATTATTGGGGAGTTAATCTTTTGATATCCTTGAGCCTTACTTTGTATTTCATTAAATTAACACCCATGTCATAAGTTGACGTTGATTAGAATTCCTAAGTGTTAAGGCTTTAATCCAAGCCTTAACATAACTTAGGGTTCTAAAATCAATCAAATATTATTTATGGTATTGTATTTATGGTTCCAATAATCCATGGAAACCACTCGTTAAACAAAACATATCATTAATCCATGACATATTAAGTTTAACATACACAATATTAATTTAAAGAATACTCATCGAGCAAAACTCTCTATCACTTAGCATCCCCAAATTATAACTCACCGTAATGAGAGATTTACTCATCCATTTGAGTGTTTAATAATCTGGTTATAATTATAATTATTATAAATTAAGAAGAGAAGAAAAAGAAAGGGATAAGAAAAGAGTGGTACGTCGACACACACACATGAACAATGATGATAATTAATAACAAACATTAAATTGAATGAGGAAGCAAAAGAAGGGATGTGGATTCAACTGTATTTAAACTATTTTAAGAACATAAATATTAAACTACAGAAGGTGGATGAGAATAAGAGATATTTAAGAAGTAACTTGCATTAAAACATAATTAAAAATAAAGAGACTTACAAAATTACAAAAACGAAGAACATGAAATTAAGTGAAAACAAAGAGATGAGGAATGATCTCTCAAGTGAAAACATGAGTATGGAAGGTCCTCCAAAGCCTTTGTCAAGGATTTTTTCATTCCAATATGTTCTCCTCTCTTCTGAAATTCCAACCCCTCTCAAGGAGAGAAGTGGAGAGTATTTATAGCCTAAGGAGTGGACTGTTTGCATTCTCAATCTGTCCCTCCACTTGCATCAACAATTTGGCTATTCCTAAAGACGAATCTCCAAATATCTCCTTCTTCAAAGTTGTAGATAATATATTTTTCCGACTAATCTCAAAATGGGAGTCATTTGGACTTAAGGATCAAAAGTTTTGTCCTATTGATTAAACAAAATTAAACTGTCCATTTCAATCCAATCTTTTTAATGTCCAAAATGTGAAAGGGTTTTTTAATAGGAAGATGCCTTAAAATCTGAATGATTTATTCAACAAAGTCGGGCTCCTATATCTTCTCTTTCACACTGCAAAATATCAGCTCGATTGGATTCTTACATAATGAGATATGGCATGCATACTATACTGATTTTAATTCTCATCCAGAATGGTGGTCTGAATTTTAAAGCTTCATTTTGGCCCCTTGTTCTTAGATTTGGGCCCTAATATTTTTATACAAGACTCCTTGCATTGTCCCCCGAACTATGGTGGAGAATAATATAATTTGGACTTCTCCATGTAGCCCAGTAATCAATCTTCATGAATAGTCCAGTTTCTTCACAAATTCTTTGGTCTTGTTTTTGAGGACCATATGACCTTTCAAATGGAAGAATTGGCTCATGGTACCTTCTAATGAAATGTTTTATATTTAAATTAGAATCATAAAAAACAAGAAACAAAAAATTTGGATCAGTACAGTGATAGTTATTATTAAAAAAGTAAACTGACTCAATTGGACTACTTCTAAAAATGCTCAAAAATTATACTTAATATTAAAATGTTAATATTTCACACAAATTATGCACATTTCAAATAAAATAAATAATAGGAGTATATAATAATTCATGAAAATATTAATAACATCAGATCTATTTGAACCTAAAAAGAAATACCAAATTCATTTCTGAGAAGGTTCCTTTTAATTATTTTTTGAAAATCAAGAAAATTTCACAAAAGCATTAGGGCGTACAAGTGAAATTGCGACATTTAAGTATTTTACTAATGTTTGGGAGCTCAAGTATCATAATTAATGTACTTTAAAAAATAAGGCAATATTCAGAAAAATAAAATGTCAGTGATTTATAATTGTGTGTGGAGAGATGAATTTTCTGAATCCTTTGTTATTTTTCACTGAAATTAATCCCTTATATATAGTCGATGAGGAATAATTCACGACACTATCTTGCATGACAAACCTGAAACAAGCGTGTACCATTTCCTTTTTCATCCCATTTTACATCATCATTTGAACCTCTTTTCATTTGGATCCATTCCCGAGGGGGGATTCTGTTGACACTGTGTTCCATCACGTGAATAAAAAAGTAAAAAAGGTAAATGACTTAGAAGAAAGAGGAGAAAATATTTGGAAAATATCAAGTTTTTCAAAGGCTCAATATTTGGTTCTCCCAAGGTAGCCTGAATCAATGGAAGCACGCAAGTACTTTCATAACACTCCCTTACACGCCATCTCATCACTTGAGCGCAATGTCATCATCGCTCCGGGTACCATATTTTCCTATATGTAGACCCTTGGGGTCTTCATTTGTATGTTAGAATTTCCCTGAAGCCTGATTGCTGCTCTGATCACCCTAGTTTTTTCCCATGTACTCATAAACCTTCAAGGTAGTTTCATAACACCTAGATCATGGAAATTTAAGGGGGATAGAGAGAATTATGTTCTCTAAGTGTTAAATTTTAACAACACTTGCACGACTAATTATCCTAACCCCCTAATTTGTGAATACATTCATGACCACCATTCCTCAAGTAGGAAGTTATATACCTCGATTTAGGGAACACCTATGAAGACTCTTGAAGGATTTATGCAAGCCTTTCCAAAGTATAGTAATCCATATTTTTCATCACCTAAGGTGAAACCAATTCAACCAAGTCTACTTGTGAACCACATCCCTGTACGCCTCTTACTTGAGCTCCCTTTCTTGTTTCACCTCACCCCTTCATCCAGCTCGATCCCTTCATGAAGCCTCTTTTAAAGTCGTTCTTGGTAGGGAATCTATTTCATTGGATCCCTTTTATGAAAGGGATTATGCTGAAGACTCCACTAAAATCTACTTATTTACAAAATCATAGGAAAAATAAAATCTGTGTGTCTCTCATTTGGATTTGGATATCTATGGTCAGGGGTTTCCCACACTTCTCTTATGAAAAGGTAAGGGTCCTCAACATGTTCATAAATTTGGATATCTATGGTCACATAGAACCTTACCCTTGGGACAGTGTTGAGGAGTTCCCAGTCATAGATTCTAGGGATTGGACTCTATCCTCCCCTTCTCATCTCTAAGACTCGGAGCATCAGGTCCCTGGTAGGGAGGGTAAGAGTCACACTTCCCTATACTTTTGGACAAAGGAGAAGTCTCCTTCCCCACTACATGACCCATTTTAGGAAATCCATCTTGTTTTAAGACCCTAGTATTTCAAGTAAGAGGTTTTAGTCTGAATCCTCTTTACTTCTTCCACCTTCACTCCTAACTCACATTGGACTCTTGTCTAATGTAAAGTGAAGAGAGGGATGTTTCATAGACATAACCTCTTCCACAGTCACCCAAACCTCTTCCGCTATAGGCCCTTACTCTTCCATCAGTGTAGGATAATGTGTGTGTAGTTTGTTTACTCTTTTATATCCTCAGGTTTATCACACCGATCTTGAATCATGTGGTCTTAGAGTTTTGTATTGATCACAACATCCACCTAATGTAATGAACTACAATAACTTTGATTTCCACCGTAACTGGGATATATAAGAAGCCTTAACCTAGGGTCTGAGCTCAATAGACATCCTCTTCATGAGTCCAACCCTAATTACCTTAATCTAGGCATCCTTATCAGGGGTCCCCATAATAAGATCATAATGAGAGTCAAAATGCATCATGTGCTGCTCCATATTACAAGATCCATTGATGATTAGAAATGTGGAATTCCTAATATTTTGTTGAGAAGGTTAATACCTTTTGCTTGAGTAAATATTTTCTCAGCAAGAGGAGGAGAGGAAGTAATTGAGGAGACTTAATACATAGTTACTCTGAAGAAGTACTCCTACCAGACATGCTCTACAAGATGTTACTCACCTTTCACTTCTAGTAGGATCACTTTTGAAAAGAGGGTTTATTGTATCTAATGATGAAAATATTGAATATTCTCTATTTTTGGTATAAAGAGATCAAGGTCAAGAACATATTTATTGGTCTTCCCCTATTGGTTACCCACTTCAGATATCATCAGCACCACCACTAGTGTTTTTACTAGTCATTGCATGTATATAGGCTCTAGTCGTTGCACATATTCAGGCCCAAGTCGTCGCACCGTCTTAGGTCCCGAATCAACAAGATATTCATAGAATTCTCATGAATACCATTGTGTCACTTATGACTCGATTGGAAGCCATGAATGGATGATGTGCGCCATTATAGCTAAAAAACGGTTTATCCTGAATGAGTCGATCCAAACCCTCCTCCTCAATTCTTTTGGAATCCCAAATTTCCAATATTCAATAGATTAGGAGATCAAGAGAAGTAGTTGACACAGTTTTTCTCTTGCTATGATCTTATTATGGGGAACCTTGATCAACCAGAGGTAGTAAAACTCAGATGTTTTTTTCAGTCACTATGGGGGACAAACTTCTTTTGGTATACAAGATTGATGTATCAATTGATTACTAAATGGGATGATCTATGACAGAAATTACTTTTATGGTTAAGTTCAACACTACAAAAGAAAACCGTCTTTGATCTCACAAAATCCATGCAAAGGGAGAATGAAATAGTTTAATATTTCATTTCATAGTGGAAATGATTAACAAAATCCTTGAATATAATACCCCTCAATAATATTATCTGCCCATTTTTTTGAAAATCATCATGATGAGTTGCGCACAACATTAATCCCTATAAATACACAAGAGGGTTTAGGAATATAGATTTTATTTCTCAACAAGTGAGAAAAACTATAACGGAGACTAGAGACCAATCTGGATTAATCCAATCAGCTTTGGGAAGAAGAGAAGAAAAAATAGAGGCCTCTACAGTCACACATAAGCTGGCCCCTGCACCCGCTCTTACTTCAAATCCCTTATCATACCATAGGTATCCACCTCTAGAGTTTTAGAAGAAATGACCACCTCATCAAGATGACCAATGATATTAAGGGAGAAGATAGTTTTAGGAGTTCAAAAATAAGGTCTATTATTTTTGAAATGACCAAGTCCCCTAATATGTAATATCATTATTGAAAAAAAACTTAGTTCAGTTGACAAGGCTAGTGAAACCTAACAAATAAAGATATGAGGACCTCCCAAATTATTTCACCTTCCATAAAATGCTGGTGCACCCCATCTAAGAGTGTTTTGTTTTTAAATACCTCATACCAAATATGGTGGACTCTGAGAAGGTGAAGATATAAAATTCACAAGACCAGGTAGCATATGTTACTTTGACTGATCCATAGAAATAAGGTGAGTAGCAGGAATTCTAAAGTAAGAATGACCAGAAATTCAACGATTTGATGGTCAAGAAGACCATCAACAAAACTCATTCCATTCAATGAAAATAATTGAAACAACCAACTATGTATCCTTCTACTTCTATTATAGAAAAGGAATCTTCATCAAAATCCAAGTCCTCTATATGCCAATCCTCAAAGAACTAGAATGCATGGATGAATAAGGGTAAAGTGGAAGAAGATGAGTTTTTCTCAAGTAAAAATTTGTTCTTGACCTTAGTGGATTACATTCCAACTGTCCCAAAAGCACGGACACCAACCTTCCAAACGACACAACAATAATTGAGCTGTTAGGAATAATCTTCATCATATGAGGAGCTAATCTTCAGTTCCATTAAAATTATTCCCATTATAGATCCATATGAAAATGATGATCATGATTATGAAACCGTGTTCACCATACTTAATTGGGTAACCAGAAGCACAAGTCATCAAGGTATAGGATACCGAAAAAGACATGGGTAGGCTAGAAGTCACAACTCCAACCATACCTCTGCTCAAACTATTTATGTAGCAGAAAGTCATGAGAGATCCTTCCATTAGGCTCATTAAGAATAAGGATATTCTCCAACACAATACAATGTCTTCCCCGACATTATCTTCTTATAAGATCAATTAGTGGCTATACCACCACCTTCTTAGAAAGTTGGTAGACATATACTACCTAATCCACCAATATTGGAAGTATTTCCAGCTTCTTCCCCGACAAATGATCCATCCACATCAGGAACATCAGCTTCCAAGGCACCTGTAAAAGAGCATATCCAAACTAGAAAACATAGACCTATAGATCAAAAGTAATATATGTTGATGACACTACCCAATGTAACATCCAATGTATCAATCCTGGATGTTATGAATTTATCAAATGATCTTCAGGGAGCACTAATTGAGGTTTTTTAAAACCCTCAAGAGTTTGAAATTGAGGATTATTCCAGAAGGGTTTACTGTATAGAGAATGACACAGCAAAATTCCATGTTGTCATATCTTTCACAGACCTAAATGAGTATGTTGTCGTTCATGGACACATCAAACCCTTATATCTATCTAGAATGATGAATGATACTAAAATCGAATGAGACTTCATTGATAATGGATTTGGGATCATCCTCGTTCCCATATAGAATCTTTACCAACTGGGCCTCACTGAATCCCATTTTTATCCAGCCACTTTAATGTTACAAGGTTACGATTAGAACAAGCAAGAACCTCGAGGTGAGATTAAACTCAGAACTCAGTTTGAGGATCTCATATCTTATTCATAGTTCATATTTCTCTGGTAGGACACAACATTCAACATCATACTGGGGATACCTTGGCTACATCAACATGTGACCATTCCATTATCATACCACCAATGTCTCCAATATTGTATCAATAGTCAAATCAAGACATTTCATGGGGATAAGGCTCTATTAAATAATTTTGAATCTCAGTATATTGATGCGGAGTTCTAGCACACAAAGGGAAAATAGTCCATGGAAAATGATGTTACTAGAATGAATTCTCTGAATGGTCATGAAATTGTCCTAGATAACCCATCCCAGCATCTCAATGCAGATTACATGTTACCAATAAATAAAATTGAAAGGGTTGGTCCAAACACTAGTAATAATTTAACGGCTTCCATAATGTCAGTTGTGGTAATTGACCCTGACAGCATAATAAAAAAGGTTGATTCACTAAATAGTGAATAAATCCAAATTTAGATATATTTATTCCATATACTAAACTTGAATAAGACTTTGCTTCATTATCTAGGATAGAAAAATTTATCACACTCATGAAAAAATACAGGGAGGCTGATTTTTCATCCCATCATCTTACCTTCATAATTTCAAAAAGACCCCTCATCATTATTTGGGTCATTGATGGTTTCTCCTATTCAGGATGTCTAAATACCAACTCATATCATATCTTTGAATGTGTATCTTCATCACCTACCATCCAAGAAAAGGAAAAAGATAAAATACATTAAGAATAGGAAGAAATGAATCAATAAGGATGCCCCTCCGATATTTGAGGAAGGTGCCTCCACCATTGTGGATGAACTCAAAGAAATAAATTTGGGTACAGAGGAAGAACTATACCCAGTCTAATTAGTGGGATCATAATTTATGAAGAGAAAGAGGTATATATTTCTTTTATGTAGAAAAATTGGGATGTGTATGTCTGGAATTATATAGAGATTCTAGGAATTTACCTTGAGGTGGCCACACATCATTTGGGTTTTCTATATGAGCATTAGTGATATAAGTAGGCATTAGGAAGAACACAACCAACACACACCTCCAAAATTGAGGCTGAAGTTGACAATATTATCAAAGACTACTTCATACAGGATGAAAAATATCTAAATTAGTTATCTAATATTGTCAAAGTAAAAAATTAGAGTGGGAAAATTATATTTTTCATTGATTTTAGAGATATCAACCAGAATTTTCCCAATGATGATTTCCTAGTTCCAGTCACAGAACTCTTGATTGATGCAATATATGGATATCAAGATCACTCTTTCAATGTCCTTGATTAATTATCTTAAATTTCATAACATATTATCAAAAACCCCTTGATGTTTTCATTTCATGACTTGTAAATACACAACATAATGTCAACACTGCATGATTTGAAACTCTACAAAATAATTTCCATGCTTCATGACATTAAACTACCTAAAAAAATATCACAATTATCATTTATGAAAAATATACCCTCATTCATATACTGAATTCGTGTAGGATTTGTTCTAAATTCATGTCCTATATCGTCACAGATGACCCCCATTATTCTCAAAAATATTTCCTTCTAAAAGACACACACTATGGTCTTAAGACATCAAAATTTTAAAACCCTTTGTCTATCAATAATAGAATGTCATAATTTTTTATAACTACTTTATCTGACTATGTTGTACGTCCCCTAGTTGATCGTGCATAATTAACCAACATAACAGTTCTATTACCCTAAGGATACAACTGCATGACTATGAAGCACATTCCCTATATAACCTTTCAAATGAAATCCCTCATAATTGGCTTGTCAATTGGAGGTAACTTTGTTCTTTGAAAATACCACCTCAATTATTATACTTCTTATTTTAGATTTGGGAACCATAAAAATCAGGACTTATGATTCCCCTTGGATGTATCCAAAAAATACTAGGACGCTCCCATCTGTCAAATCCATTTTTGCATTCCAATATCAAAATTCACGTTCAAAGATGTTCGACCTAAAATACTAGACTTATTAGTCTGGCATGCAAGAATTTAAACTGACAACAAAAAGTTACAACGTACACAACACGATAAAAACCCAAAAAGGTAACTCTAGAAAAACTTTTAATCTCATCTCGTTGAACCAACAATCTATAGGTTCCAGACAATATTGAGAAATTAAAATGTTAAAATACACAATGTTTGTTGGGTTGTCTATATGACCCTATCAACAATCAATATTTCTCACCAATCCCATTATATTAGGTAAACTTTAGAGTACATTCCATCCTTATTATTGTAATTATGATTATCCAGTAAGAAAATCTCATGTCATGGAAATTAGCTTCAACATTAAAATTAAAAAGAAGAAAAAAATGGGTGAAAATTAAATTATGAATCAAATGTTTCATCGATTTATTAGAATTTTCAATTTAATAAATACATTAAGAAAAACTATAGAAAAATAAAATTTTGTATTGAATGTGTTTTTAGAGATCATCCAAAAATTAAATTCTAGGAAGTTATCCCTATATTAAAGTGAAACATTTATAGAATATATTATTTTTGAGAATATTATCCATTTATAAAATTATGAGTTATATTTGAAACATATAGGTGAAGAAGAAGAAGATATAAATAGAAAAGGGGTTTCCTTGAAGTCATAAATGAATGTTACTACTTAGTCATTAGATTCTATGCTATTTTAAAATGAATGTGATAATTCCATTTGTGTTTTCAAAGGATATTTTGGGAGAATTTGCGGATATTTTAAAAGTAATAAAATGGATTGTTCAAGAGGTGGTCATATAATAAACCAAAAATAATTCTATTTTTAATGTTGTTACAAAATTAAATATTTATAAATATGGGTGGAAAGGTAATATGAAACAAGATTTCATAAATATGAAATCATTTGTCAAGAGGTTAATAGAAAAGAAAATATAGAATTTTTAGTTCGATAGAGTTTGAACAAAGGCTCATATTCAAGTGAAGAATTTGGTTTCAAAAAATAATTAGTAAATATATCATTAATGGAATTTTCAAATCATGTAAGTTATTGAAATAATGAATCATCAAATTATAATTTCATACGAAATATTATTTATTAGTTGATGAATTATATTATAATATTTTAAACTGTTGTTTTAAAATTTCAAATATATACAAATAACACTGGAATAAGTAAATATAATATTATTTTTGGAAAATAGGATCAATCTTGAAGAGAATAAAAATTTATGAAAATTTAATTCTCGATTCAATGAAAAAAAATTTATAGATATTAAATATATAATAAAATAAAATGAAACTCAAGGATTATGTTTTAAAAAATAAGGATAACCTTGAAATAAAACTTAATAACATTCTAGAATAAACTGATAAGATGAAATCTAAACTGATAGACGAAGGTCAAATCTCACATTATTTGTTCAAATAAGAGAAAAATATGATAAAATTTTAAGTATGAAAAATTTAATAAATATAATACTTTCCTTTTTTTTGATAATTAATTACATAAAATGTATAAAATAATTTTTAAAAAAATTTACGATGGAAACATTTATGGGAATACTGGTTTTTGATGTGGAATGAATGGGCGTTATGTAAGAGAGTATTCCTTAAAATTCAAAACAATATCTTCAAAAATTTAAATACAATAGTTATAAAAAATTATCACTAAGTTTTTTTTGTAAATCAGTTTTTAAAATCACTACAGATTCCTAAAAATTCTTTTAATGACCCAATTGGATCCATGTTTTCATGGATGGAAAAGTGTTTTGAAATCCAAAATTATAGTATATGTACCTAAAATGACTAAGAATAGAAACCTAGAACCAAGAAAGTGAATTATATATATATATAATAGGTAATGATAAAATTTTTTAATCATTAAAAAATGTGAAGTTGTTAATTTTATATTTATTGATATTTTAAAGGTATTGTCAATGGTTGGGAAAATATATAATATGAAAATCTATTATTATATCAAAAGTACAATATGTTTATGTGTTAAAACACTATATAATTAGTATCTATAAATTATATGATCATGTAATGATTGTAAAATTTAAAAATAAAATGTGTATAGTATTAAAAGATGAATTTATATAAATTTATACAAAGAAAAAATAAATATTTATTCATCTCATTTTGTAGAATAAAAATTAAAAATTAAAAATTATTATGTGTAATTTAGTTAGAGAACATATTATAAAATATGATAATTAAACATGAATCATCCATATTATTTTGAAAAACATACAAAAATTAAAAATTTATATATATTGTATAATTAATGATGGACATACCATACTTTTCCAATACATGTGCGAAAATTAAACATCATAATGAGTCTTTTAGTACTATCATGGAAGTGAATATGGTAAGTCCTTTAAAAAATTTATATATTTATTTTTTAGACCTATATATATATAAGGTATTGGTGTAAAAATATATTATTTTTTAATTGTTGATGTTTTTACAAATAAACATGGATATAATTTGTAAATCATAAATATTAAAAAAAATTTCAAAATATTATGCATTTGGTATTTTTTTCTTGATAATAAAAATTGATATTTTATTTTCTATTTTAAGTGATAGGGGATAAGATTTTGTATACTGAGAATAAATTTTTTTTGTGAAGTAAGTGTTTATTCTCATTAAAATCTATCCCCTTGGTCACCATATAAAAATAGTGTAATGGAAAGGTAAAGTAGAATACTATTATAAATATCAAGAACCATGAAAAAGTTTATTGAAAACATGGATATTTATTTCCAAAATAATTAAATACATCTTGATATTTTTCAAATAGGGTTATTTTATGACTCATTCAAAATAAAACACATTATAGGATTTGGAATGGAATACAACCCAAATATGGGTACTTTAGAGTTATTTTTTATAATATTTATGTTAATAACACAAAGGATTACTTTTGAAAATTTGATTCAAAATTTTATGAATGAATATTTTAGGATATTACAGTACCATTAAACCATATAGAGTTTATAATTAATGGTCTATGTTACTTGAAGAATATTTATATCTAATATTTTAATAAAATAAATTAAAAAAACAATGATGAATTATATAATCTTGAAGAGGAGTTTAAATATTTTAGGTTTAGTGTGGTTTAACACTAAAATAACAATGAATGTTTTATGGGGGGATTCATCCTCATTAAAATCCATATAAAACACAAAAATGTCACCTTTATGAAAATGAAATTGGGAATTTTAATTAAAAAAAACAAAGAATAAATTCATTACGTATTATTTTTTATTATCATGAATTTTTTATAATTTTTTGTATAAAATTTCTATGAAGTATTTAATTATACAGACATGTTACTAGTTATTGAATATGATCTAAAACAATTTTATAGAATGGTTTTGAATTTCATTAAGTAAACTATATATTCTCAATAAATCAATACTAAATAGATTTTCATAAAATATGATACGAATTTAGAAATATTATTAAAATAAAGACCATGTTAGTAGTATGTTGATATAGTCTACAAAATGGATATGAAGAAACATTTTCCTGATTTATAGGTTAAAATCTATAAGAATTTTTTTAACGTATTTAGTTATTCATTATATTTAATAATTTTAAATGAATGTGAAAAGATATTTCCAAAATAGATTTAATTGAGAAGGTATATATTAATTGATCCACATGTTTAGAATTTTGTTTAATAGTGTTTTAATTCTCCATAAATCTCTTTATGACCAAAGATTCTTCCATGATATTTTTATTAAATATTATAAAATTTTTCTTTGAAAAATAATTTTCAAAGTGGTAATTTAAATCACGGACTACATATTAAGAAATATTCCAAATACACTTTGATTATTCATATCAATATAGATTTAATTGTGTGTGAATCATCGAATGATGTTTTCTGTAATGAATTCTCATAGTTAAGAAGTAATAAATTATATATTAGTATCATGGGATAATTAAAATTTTTACTTTCATTTAAAATTTTTGATAGAGATGATGGATTTATTCTAAATTATTTTTATGTTATGGAATATTATAATTGATTGAGATTGGAGAATTGGAAATGTTAAAAAATTCTTATTACTACTAATTCATGTAAATTTAATGTTAATGCGTGTGGAAAACTTATGTATAATAACCTTTATAAATGTATTATTGGTATAATATTAAATTTTACACCTTCTATGTCAGATTCAAAGTCTTTAGTATGTATTGTTTCATGATTTTAGAGTAACCCTAATGAAATTCATTTAAAAACTACTAAAATAACAATAAAATTAGTCAGTTCTTTTAAACTTCATAATTTTTGATATTATAAAAATGAATTTTGAGTTAAATATTTATATATATATTTATTTTTGTGACTAAAAAATATATAATAAGATAAAATGTTTTATGTGTCATTTTCTTTTAAAATGGTAAAAATATTAGAGTTCAATGAAATGTAATTCTATCTCTTCATATATTATATAAGAACACTAAATTGAATTAAATTTTTTTTATTCTCAATCCCTTTGTATTAATAATTACTTAGCTAAATTTGATGACTATTTTGGAAAATTTACCCGTTTAGGTAATAATTAATCTATTATTATAATATCAAAGAAAAATTTATGTTATACAAAGGAAAATAATATATAAGATGAATATAATTTTTTTAGAGACCATGATAAATATATGAAATTGCATTGTAATATATTATAATTTATGATCAATGAACTGATATAATAAATGAAACATTAGATATTTTTATATTAGAGAGAATAAAATATGAACTTGGAATAACTGATGTTTAAATTATAACATTAACATGAATCTATTTGAATAATCTGTTTATAGAATTCAAATGATTACTCAATGATAAAATCATTAAACCATATGAATACCACCTCATATTAAAAATTTTAGTTTTAAATTCATTATTGTGTGACATGATATTAGATTAGTCAGCAACCATGCATAATATATTTTTATTATATTTTTTATTGACAAGAAGTTAAATATTTTACCATATCTAGTGAGTGGGGGCATAATTTTATTATATACTATGTTTAACTTGTGTGGTCACTAAATATTTATTACTGTTTAGTTCATTTCATTTCATATTATATGCTTCCTTCAACATATTGACTTATTTTAATGTCACCTCAAAGATGTTTTAGTATTATATTTGAAAGAATTATAAATTTATCACCTAGAAGACTTATAGTATGATTTTATTTAAATAAGTGAGAAAAATTATATTATATGGTAGTTTCACTAATTATACATGCCTACATACTATAATCAGTATCTATGTTCGGAATGAATAAATATAAGTTCTTCCTTAAAATGTTTTAATTGAAATTTGGTGTTATAATTCATTAAATTAATCTTGATAATGGTCTAACAATGTAAAAATTATAGTCTTTATATTTATTTTATGTTATTTACCTCAATTGAATATTTCATATAAAAAAGGACAAGATTTTATAGTTAATATAGGAGAAGAAACCATTTATTTTTTATTAAAAAATGAATCTAAAAGGATGGAGATGAATTTTATCTAACATCTATCATTCTTATTATTTCAAAAATGGGGACAAAATTTTTAAATTTTAATTATAATTTTAATTATAAAAAAGTGGATGTTGTTAAGTGGGTTCTTTCTGCTTCACTCAATTAAGTTTTGATAATTATTAATTTATTTTGTTATATATTTTAACAAGTGTGGGGAAGTATATTTTAAAATTACACTACTTGTAGGAAAATATACTATAGTTTATATATTTATATTTCTTATTAAATTGTTCATTATGTTTTTTATGTGTTTCAGAAATTAATTCTATAGTAAAATCAATATTTTTATAACTATAAAATTATAATTTCTCATGGAATTATTTATAAATTGCTTCAATTATTTATTTCTAAGGGTATTATTTATTCATTTAATTTTTGTTTACATTTATTAATAGTGTATAATTTTTGTATTATAATTTCAATGTCATATGTAATTTTATAATTTAGTAATTTGTTATAATGATTATTAATTTGTTTATGTCATATGTTTTTTTAAGTCATATGTTTTTCATAACGTTACAATAATACAGAATTTATATGTATGGAATGATATATCTTTATAATTTTTATTAAATGACTCGTAAATTCCATATGGGTTTCATAACTGTTTATGATGAATGTCATATAGGATTTTTAACATCCATATAAGCCATTAAAATTAATAAAAAATTGAAATATCATTATGTCTAAATTCATATATTATTTGTAAAGTTATTGGATATTAATAAATTTTTATTATTAAAAATTCATTTGAAATTACAAAACTTCAAACATTATTTTAATTACTTAGCTATTGATTTTTCACAATCAAAAAAATAATTTGTTTTACATATATTTTTATAAATTGATATACTATATATTTATTATACATGTTTTTAGTGATATAATATTTACAAAAAAATTAATTATTTCTATTATATTATTATTTTTTTATTTTTCTCAAGTAGAGTTAAATAAAAAATCATGCGATATTGAATGTTTAATTATTCATATTTATTTCTTGAAAATTCGAAAAATTGAAATTGAATTCTTTTTAAATGTGATGAGTTTCTCTCGCATTCTTTTGGTAGTATTAAATTGAATTCTATATTGGATAGTATGTATTATATTAAATTTTATATTTTGTTTTTTATTAATAGGTTTTATTGTTTTTCAAATTATTGAATCTAACCATAACACTGAAATATACCGTTATCATTGTCAGAGAATAACGTGGCTACACAGTAAAAGATAAAATATCAATTGTTATACATGCATATTGTATTTTGGAAGGATCTTTTAATATGAATTAACTCTATATATAGATTCCATTCCAATAAAACTAGTTCAAAACAATTGATGTCAAGGATATTTAAAAATATACTATGTTACCCACTTTTGAAATCATCAATACAATAATACTTTTTACAGTATATCAAAAAAATATTTTTATGACAATGAGATTACTGATACCTCAAAACTCCTTATCTCTTGTCTAACTATTTTATATAATTCTAAATTAATGTTATTTTTCATTGTATTTTATTTTATGTTGAATATTTTTCGTTAAAAAGTAAGAGATATGTGTCATGTTATACAACCACAATGAAGGGAACCTTGGGTTGTGACTCGACATGGAAGATGGAAGGACTTGTTTTGTTTAATATTAGTTATAAGAGAAGTATTTTAGTTTTAATTTTCCATGATAAAGGAAGGTTTTTTCTTTTGACCACTTAAATAAAAAGGTTTTAGGTTTTCCTCTAAGAGTGAAAATGATGGGATTTGTGTTTTTCCTCTTATGAATAGAATGAAATTTTTATAGAGTTATGAAACTCTAAAAAATCATGGTCGCATTTATAGTAGTTCTCATATTATAAATTTGAGAATGTGAATATTATACAAAAGAAAATTTTTTTCTTGTACTAGTATAAAAAGGTACTTTCTTTAATATTTTATTTTCCATCACAATCTAAATTTAATCTAATAAGAATTTAGTTTTTTTAAATTGGTCAATTCACCCCCCCTCTTGTAACACCCCGACCCCTCTAGGCTGGATCTGGTGAATTAATTATGATATTGGCATGGTTAGAAGGAATGAAATTCCTGAAGGAATGATCAGTTTAGTAGTCTTGAAGAAACTAGATACATAGATGTAACTCAAATTACATTTGAAAAGTTTACAAAATACAATACATAATGAAAACTAAAAACTGCATCCACAAGAACTCAATAAATGATCTCCTCTTTGTCACCTATGGAAAGTAAAAAATGAAATGGGTGAGCTCAAACACTTAGTAAGAGATAAAAATAGCGGAAGCATGAGTACAATAATAAGTGAATCACAATCAATCTGACATAATCAATATGGCATAGTGAATAAATGAATAAATGAATAAATAATGCCATTAATAAACTGAGAATGAAACATCATCCATAGATTTTGTCATAGTGAAAACCTCCAGGATAATAATAATAACTAATAATGAATAAAGATAATTCTTATTAATTGGATTTCATGTATCTGGAACATGAAACCATAATACCATAAAAACGGTTTTGTTCTATGGGTAGAAACCCATCTGATTTTTTGGAAACACACTCAAAGGGTTTGTCGCTAACTAATTTGTCTCATAAGACCTACCGATGCATTGAGGGGCTATAGAGGGCCCCACCCACCACTGCATGTCAAAATAATTATTTATATATTGATTCAATACAATATAAATATGCCTTTTATTATACGTATAGAGTATAGTATACAGATTCATCAATACATCCATAATTAAAATAACTTTCCAAATAAACACCGCATGTAAAATAGAGTACAGTTTATACAACAGACATATCCATGGAATCATATTATGGATATTTAATATATATTCAATTTAAAATTAAAATTGATCTCAAATGATCTGTATGTACACCACATACGGATTATTAGGTTCACAATACAAAGTTAGTCGTAACGAAAAGGTAGTTGAGACGAAGTCCCTTACCACAATGTAATCAGTCAAATCATATTACCAGAACATAATGAACATAAAATGAATCATTAAATAACATTAATATAAAGAGAATCATTTTATTATATATCAAATGGTATTACACATATACTACATACAAGAAATATGTGGCGAACAATGAAAATCTCACAGAAATGAATGTGAGATGAGAATCCCCTTACAAACATTTTGGCATGGTAATGAGTGTTCTTGCGAGGGCTTAATGAGAGGTAAAATGTTATCACATTATTTATATATTATAAGGGTAGTATGGGGTAGATGAGAAAACATACCCCATCATTAGGTATTAAAAATAAAAGAGCACAACATAGGGGAGAGTCTTGAACAAAAGTGAGAGAGATGATCCCTTACCAAGATTGTGTCATTAGAATGACAAAAAGGCAATGAAATATTTATGTGTGACAAATAATAATCCAAAAAATATAAGTGGATATACAGTATTATACAATCAGAGTTCATTCACACATATTATTGGAGCAATGTAACCAATGAAATAGATGTTTAACTCAAAGAATGAAAATTGAGTTAAGCAATCCCTTACCTTATGCTTGAAGGTGTTCTTGAATTGTTATTTAAGACCTGAATAAACAAATATGGCTTATTAATTCATAATTCCAAAACCACTTCAATATGTAAATTATATATTACAACCCTTTCTAGTTCATTCAAGGCCTTTTTGATTAGGTATAATGTTCAATTTCATTGTTTGGGATCGTTTGTTTACTTGGGTTTAAATGATCGGTTCACTTATATTCAAGTTCAGATAAATATATAAGATGGTTGTGGTAGTCCAAAAATGATGTTATATTTTATTATTGAACATACAGAAGAATATAGGGTTTTAAATTTAAGTTGGTTACTTAGAGTGAAGTCCAATTATTATATATATTACCTTGGGGACAACCGTTTTGGCTAATCAATGGGTTTGATTACAATGAACATGTTTTCCTTTATAACTTAATACCATTTGTACAAAATTATTACAGAACAAAAAATAAGATATATTACATATATAATAATCTGTTTCAACTATAACAAAAATGGTTTCATGACCATATTTAAAGATTATAATAGAAATTGATAAATCGTTGTCCATGAATGTGCTAAATTAGCACATCTCAAACGGTGCTTTCATTTCTTTCAAATAAATGGTGGGTAAAGGAGAGAAGGTAATGAAATATACCATTAACATGAAAAAATTCCAGTACATTTATGTTACTGGATTATTCATACCAGTATGGTTAAGGGAGGTGTGGAAAGAAACAAAAAAAAGAACATAAAAGAATTTAAGGAATTGGAAAGAGGAATTTACCTCTTGAGATTTCGTCCTTTGAGAACCTCTTAAGGGGGTGGTTTGGTATTTTGAAGAGGCTAATTGATTTTGGACATGGGGGAGGATCTTGGTGAGAAACTTGGGTAGGACATTGAGAATATTTAAGGCTTAGAGGAGTGAAGAGAAGAGGGAGTGGTGAGGGGTTTTTATAGTGAATGAGAGGGGTAAATTTTGAATATTTAATTCATTATTTTATTATTTCCCTCAAGAAAACCAATAGTGTTGTTTCATGTGACCCTTAATAGTAATAAGTGCACGTGAGTTCGAACCAAGTGTCCTTACATCACTTATGATGTCATAAATAGTGTATTTAACTGATAATTTTATATACGTTATTTTATCGTATTTCACTATTCATAAAAAATTCTAGAATTTCATAAAATTCCCAAAACTTTACCCTAACCATTTTTGACGTGTATAATTCAAAAATGAACTCCATTTTTCAAAATTAATTTTCTAAATATTATTAATTTAATTTTTAAATAAAGTCATAATTAATTCGAAAAAAATAATCTTAAAGGTGCAATTAGTTTTATTTCCCATTCAAAAACTAATTAAGATATCGTTATCTTATTGCCTTAAAAAAATAAAATAATATTTTTATTTACTATTCACAAGGGTCATATTACTATTCATAAGGGTATGTTACTATTCACCAAAAATCATGTTTGTTCTATCAAACTCCAAATGACTTACTAATCACAACTCTAGATGACCATTTTTCAAAATTCAAAACATAGAAGTGGAAAATTTATACTTAATGGATAGGTTTGGACTATCTCCTAAATAACCTAGTGTTGTTTCAAAGGAACACAATTATGAATAGAATGTAGAGAAACATACCATAAAATGTTTGGGGTGTTACATTATTCCCTCCTTTGAAGAATTGTGTCTTAACAATTCATTTTATAACCACAAAAGAAAGCTCTGTGATATTCTTACCACATCTCCTATCGTAGAGGATCATCAGGTGCGTTCAACGGAAAACCCAAATTGATGCTCAACTCCTCTAGTAATCTAACCCAGACACACCTCAAACAGAAGGGGTTGAAATCTTTCATCGAACACTCGTGCTTCCAGAGGGAGGGTCGAATGGTAGAAAGTTTGGAAATGTATGAATGAACCAACACACGAAGAACTCGCCGAAGTATGTCTCAACTGAGGACATCTAAGTGGTAGACATTATTGTACAGGATAAAACTGAGAAGTTGGTACATGTAGGCCGCAAAATGGTTTTCCTCTTAAGTAGCCTCTTGAATACATAACCTGGCTGTGTAGTTCCATCCTAGGGTGAAACATAGGAAAAGCCCTTCATGTTATTTTCCTCTTCGCCTATACTCGACCAATTGTGCCATGTCTATGCGGTAGTAAATAGAAGCATTCCCTTGACTGGTGCAGAGAATGTCCAGATTGTTTGTCACTTCATATAGTTGTTTACATGTTTTTTGCAGGTTTGCGAGAGGTAGGTACTCCTCTTCACAGGTTTTGATCGCAATAATCTCTAGTACCTCCATAGGAAAAGATAACATATAGGTTTGTCCTTCCATATGAAAATTTATTATAAAAGATCACTTAGTGATAATCATTAAAAAGTATAACCAATGAAAGGATAAAAAAAAAGGAGAGACAACAAGTTGTATTCTTATATAACCCCTGGTTCCAAAAGTAAAACAGGGAGAATGGTTTCCCCAGTCCCCCAATACACGAATCCCCAAAATGAGTTCAAAGATTTCAATCTCCTAGAACCATATGCAACACTAGACAGACATCACTCCCAAAGTCCCTTTACCGGGAACACCACGGATGCTAGGGTTCTGATGACCTCAGGTGGATTCTTAAGGTAGTATTCAATTGCTCTATTTCCTTAGCCCAGACACACTGCAGACAACTAGGGTCGAATCTGTGCTTAAAGAACTCAGGATTCCATAGAGAGGCACGAGAACTGTGGAGGTCGAAAATTTCAGTGTGGACTAAATCCCTATAATTCCCATGCACCACATCATTAATGAAGATATTGATGTCTTAAATTTCTTCATACATACTAAAACTCATGACCTAGAATTGGTAGGTTGCTCGATGGTCACCATCCAAAGCATCTTCTAGAAATTTACCCACATCTCGGTAGTTATCAGCCAAAGTAAAACATAGAAAAAGAGCATCATGATACATCCATCTTTTTCTATATGCATCAAATTGTGCATATGAAATACGGTAATAAACTAGATTGCTTCCTTGGTAAATATGGAGAATGTTTGGATGATTTGATACCCGATGGAGTAGTTTACAAGTTAGACGTAAGTTGGCATAGGGCTGGTCCTCTTCAGAGCGTGTCTTGACAATAATAGTCTCTAACATCTCGGTAGGTAGTGATAAAATATTGGTTGGTTGACTCATATCTTCTATCTGAAAACTTTTAGTAAATCAACATTCAGTATGGAAAATCAATTTTAAACTATGTTATTTGTTTTATATAAAAACATATCAAAACAGAGAATACAACATCATTCATTTAGACATGATTTATAAAAGTCATGAAATTTTGCAATATCTTGCTCCCTTTCACAAAACAATAGTATTTACTTCATTACTTACTCTAAGATTAATTCTCATAGATTCCATCAATGTTGTGGATTTCCCCATTTTTCAGACAAACGGATCCCCAAAGCGATTCCAAATTACTCTATCTCCTTGGTCCAGATGCAACGCGTGCAACTTGGGTCAACCGCGTATGGACATCTAGAATTCGGATTGAGAGAATAATGTTAGGTATCAAGTTGAGAGACATCATTATGAACTTGATACCGAAAATTAAAATGGGTAGTCTCGTTCTCAAGGGCTTCAAAGTCCACAAATTTACCATGGAGTCCTTAGGTCAAAATCTGACATAGATATGCTGCCCGAAGGTCGCCCCCTTGTGAAACCTCCTCAAAGTCCTCAAGAGAAAAGAAATTATTATCTAGGGTACAACATTTAAAGATACCCTTGAATTATTTCCCTTGTCGTACATAGAACGGGAATTTTGTACTCATCATGAGGAAATAGAAGAAACTTTCTCCATGGTGAAGTTAGAGTACATGAGGAGAGTTGGATACTCGGTAGAGGGTTTTACATGATAAACAAATATTTTCAAAAGTATCGTAGTTTTTAACACATGATTTTCCCACTATGGTCTCTAATACATCTATTGGTAGATACAAAAAACAAGTAATTTCGTTTTCCATCTGAAAATTAATAAAACATCATTCTTAGTATTGTTTAAGTAAGTTTTTCATTGTTCAGTTCTGGTTTTTCAGAGTTATCCAAACCGAATCCTCTAAGGAAAATATACATTAAAATAATTCATAATGGCTTGACAAAAAATATGAATTATCCTAAGCATATCCCTCGAGAGTGTCTTAACCAAGAGTTCAGCAAGGCCCGTTGTCGTGTAACAGTTCCCGTTCAAGTCTAGCTCAAAGCGGTGTTTTCGGGTTTTACCCCTAGATACATATGTGCTAGAGCTGCCTCTACCTGATCTTATCTAGATAGGGATGTATTTTCTAGAAATATTCAAATAATATATTCCTTACCAAAATACCTAGACTTTCTTGCATGTTTATCCTCAAAGGCATATCTTAGGGACTCTTCCATAATCTATGTTTTCTACATCTATTTCCCATGTTTCCTACTAAACTTCCTATGATACCAACTATTACACCCTGACTCCTCTAGGATAGAGGCAGTGCAATACTTGTGATATTGGAATGGTTAGAAGGAATGAAATTCCAGAAGAAACGATCTGTTTAGTATTCTTGAAGAAACTAGATACATAGATGTAACTCAACGTACATTTGAAAAGTTTACAAAATACAATACATAATGAAAACTAAAAACTGCATCCACAAGAACTCAATAAATAACCTCTTCTTTGTCACTTATGGAACGTAAACAATGAAAAGGGTGATATCAAATGCTCAGTAAGGCTTACAAATAGAGGAAGCATGAGTAAAATAATAATTGAATCACAATCAATTTGACATAATCAATATGGCATAGCACATAAATGAATAACTAATGCCATTAATAAACTGAGAATGAAACTGCATCCATAGATTTTATCATAGTGAAAACCTCATGGATAATAATAATAAATGATAATGAATAAAGATAATTCCTATTAATTGGATGTCATGTATCTGGAACATGAAACCATAATACCATAAAAACGGTTTAGTTCTATGGGTAGAAACCCGTCTGATTTTTTAGAAACAAACTCGAAGGGTATGTCGCCAACTGATTTATCTCATGAGACCTTCCGATGCATCGAGGGGATATAGTGGGCCCCACCCGCCACTTCATGTCCAAAGCATTATTTATAAATTGATACAATACAAGATAAATACTCCTTTTCAATATCCGTATAGAGTAGTGTATACGGATTCATCAATACTTCCATAATTAAAATAACTTTCCAAATAAACACCGTTTGTAAAATGGTATACAGTTTAGAAAAAAAAACATATCCATGGCATGAGATTAGGGATATTTAATATAAATTCAATTTAAAATTAAAAGTGATATCAAATGAGCTTTAGGTACACCACATAAGTATTTTTAGGTACACAATACAAAGTTAGTCGCAACAAAAAGGTAGTTGAGACAAAGTCCCTTACAACAATGTAATCAATCGAATCATATGACCAGAAATTAATGAACATAAAACGAATCATTTAATAACTTTAATATAAAGATAATAATTTTATTATATATCAAATATTAGTACACATATACCACATACAATAAATATGTGGTGAACAATGAAAATCTCAGAGAAATGAAAGTGAGATGAGAAACCCCTTACAAACATTTCAGCATGGTAACGAGTGATCTTGAAAGGGCTTAATGAGAGGTAAAAGGTTATCCCATTATTTATATATCATAAGGGTAGTATGAGGAATGTGAGAAAACATACCCCTTCATTAGGTACTAAAAATAAAATAGCACAACATAGGGGAGATTTTTGAACAAAAGTGTGAGAGAGGACCCCTTAGAAAGATTGTGTCATTAGAATGACGATAAATCAATGAAATATTTATGTGTGAAAAATAAAAATCCACAAAATATAAGTGGATATACAGTATATAGCAATCAGAGGTCATTCAGACATATTACTGGAGAAATGAAACCAATTAAATAGATGTTTAACTCAAAGAATGAAAATTTAGTTAAGCAAACCCTTACCTTATGCTTGAAGGTGTTCCTGAATTGTTATTTAAGACCTGAATAAAAAAATCCGGCTTATTAATTCATAAGTCCAGAAAAATTTCTATATGTAAATGATTTATTACAACCCTTTTTAGTTCATTGAAGGCCTTTTTGATTAGTTATAATGTAAAATTTCATTGTTCGGGATCGTTTGTTTACTTGGTTTTAAATGATCGGTTCACTTATATTCAGGTTTGGATAAATATATAATATGGATGTGGTTGTCCAGAAAAAAAGTCATATTATATTAGTGAACATAAAAAATATTACATGGATTTAAATTTAATTTGGTTACTTATATTGAAGTCGAATTATTATATATATAACCCCGGTGACAACCGTTTTGGCTAAATGATGGGTTTGATTACAATGAACATGTTTTCCTTTATAACTTAATAGCATTTGTACAAAAGGATTAAAAAAAATAAAAATAGGATATATTACATATGTAATAATATGGTTCAACCATAACACAAATGGTTTCATGACCAGATTTAAATATTATAATTGAAATTGATAAATTGTTGTCCTTGAATGTGCTAAATTAGCACATCTCAAACGGTGCTTTCTTTTCTTTCAAATAAAAGGTGGAGAAAGGAGAGAAGGTAATGAAATATACCATTATCATGAAAAAATTATAGTACATGTATGTTACTGGATTTTTTATACCATTATGGTGAAGGGAGGTGCAGAAATAAACAAAAACAAAAAAATATAAAATAATTTAAGGAATTGGAAAGAGAAATTTACTTCTTGAGACTTCCTCCTTTGAGAACCTCTTAAGGGGAAAGGTTTTGGTATTTTTAAGAATCTAAGAGCTTTATGATGTGGGGGAGGACCTTGGGGAGAGACTTGGTCTGAACTTTGAGAATCTTTAAGGCTTAGAGGAATGAAGAGAAGAGGGAGTGGTGAGGGGTTTTTATTGTGGAGGATATGGGTAAATTTTGAATATTTAATTCATTATTTTATTATTTTCTTCAAGAAAACAAATAGTGTTGTTTCATGTGACCACTAATATTAATAAGTGCATGTGAGTTATAACCAAGTGTCCTTACATCACTTATGATTTCATAAATAGTGTATTTAACTGATAATTTGTATATATGGTATTTTATCGTATTTCACTATTCATAAAAAAATCTAGAATTTCAGAAAAATCCCAAAAATTTACCCTAAGCATTTTTCGATGTGTAGAATTTAAAAAAGAACTCCAGTTTTTTAAATTAATTTTCTAAATAATATTAATTTAATTTTTAAATAAATTCATAGTTAATTCAAAAAATAACAATCTTAAAGGTGCAAGTAGTTTTATTTCTCATTGAAAAACTAATTAAGATCTCATTATCTTATTTTCATAAGAAAATAAAATAATAATATTTTTTACTATTCACAAGGGTCATATTACTATTCATATTACTATTCATATGGGTATGTTACTATTCACCAAAAATCAAGTTTGTTCTATCAGACTCCAAATGACTTACTGATCACAACTCTAGATGAAAATTTTTCAAAATTCAAAACATATAAGTAGAAACTTTATACTTAATGGATAGGTTTGGACTATCTCCTAAATAAACTAGTGTTGTTTCAAAGGAACACAGTGATGGATAGAATGTAGAGAAACATACCATAAAATACATGGGGTGTTACACCTCTGGTGCAGTAAAAAATCCTCCCATCATGACCTAAACGTCTTCGGAATTTCAATGATAATAAGGAAATAATATGAAATTAATTGATACCATAACCATTATGGTCAATCCATCAACAACACAAAATCTAGAACATATTTTTATAAAATATCATCTAGTGCCTCCCTTTAACTATAATTAGCATCAAAAACAACTTTTTCAAGAATGAAAAAAGGGGTAGAGGAGCTCCATATTTGTTGATAAAAAAAAGAAATCATTATTCCTTCCAAAAATTGGTAGTTATAGGGTAAATCATCCTTACTATAAAGAATAACCTACTCATGCTACTCGAGTTCAATAAGACATATGATTTTTTTCAAAATGATAGTCGTGATTACTTCCCTTCAATTAGATTTAGGGGAAAATATCTATAACTGTACTATTTTCAAGGATATACTCAAAATGATACTAGATCCCATAGTTGGGAAACACCTAGAATAGTTTACCTATATTTATGCCAATACATCATAAGAATAAGTATAGATATAGGATATCATAAAGAGGCATGTATAGAAATTTATCTATTAGATAACTAAGAAATCAATGAACCTGGTGCATGCTATACTCTAAGAAAAACTAAACACATATATTCTCATAATAACCCAAATTACAATTTCAAATATGTTATATTCACCATCTTAGTCTTATAAAAGTTGGAAAAATTATTATTAGAAAAATAAAGATCATGAGGATGAGTTATTACACATACCTAATCCAATTCATACCTTCTTTAACTTATGACCTTCATATCTCATAAAACTGGCACAACCCCACTAAATGATAATTGGGAAACCTCCCCATCAAATGAAATTATTTACAAGACATGAATTTCAATACGATGTGGTTAATTATATTCTCCCAGAAAAACCCTTTACTAGAAATGATGAGAACCCTTATGAACCTGACCTCATCATCTATAACAAGGGAAGAGGTCCCTGATGTTGAGGATATTGCAGAATATTTCATTAAAAAATACCATAACATTAAGGAATCATTTATAGTAACTCTATATATAGAATATAAACATAAATAAAATCACTCCAATGATCCCAGTGGGAGAATCAATCTTCTATCGAATAATATAGGGAAAACTCAGATCCCATTATTTTGGTGGGCTAACTCATAGGTGTGAAATTTTCCAATAAACATAATATTATAGTAAGGTAATAATAACATAACTGAAAAAATATTAGAGTATACCCATTATTTATCAAGTAATTGAGTCACCTATATAATCCTTAGTGACCTTGAAATACAAATCAAAGGAACTACATTGAGATAAGAACTTTATATTTCTTTTCTAAAAATAAAATATCTTATTGAATCTTTGTATCATTCTCAAAATGATCTATATACTATATGCTCTTCACATATACATGGAACTCATGGAATCTTTCATTGAGGCCCGTTTAAGACCTCAAGAGTATGATATTGAATTAATTATAGTATAGTAATATAATACAGAGTTTAGTCATCCAAAATTTAAAACCATCATTCCCTTTAAAGATAAAACCATAAAATAGACATAACTAGGAATATCAGGCACTTTTATACATCTTTTAGGCTATATGATATTTTAACCTATCAAATCCTTATATATAATTCTTCTTAGATGAAAATTATACCACAGAAGGTATTACATGTATTGGTTTATCGTGGTGAAGACCAAACTCCCTTTAACCTAGACATCCAAGGGTTATAAAAAAGTTCAAAAGACTCTATGTATAATTATAGTAAAACCCATGTTAAGAGATATCAACTATGACTCTGGGTTTATGGTCATCCTATAGGATATAGTTTAAAATGATCAGGTTCAAAGTTTGTGGCTAAAAATATTGATGGTTATATTTGTATCAAACCCTTAGTGCCTTAATTATTTAATTGACAGATAATTTTGGTTGTTTCATTGTGATAATGCCCCATTTGAGTATTATCATAGCTTGTATATAGACATGATGGTTAGAAAATAGAGTGTCTTATATAATGGGAAACAGTTCCATATTGATATATTTTTCTAATGGCCTAGAGGCTATACTTTTCACCCCATAGGGGGAACAAATAAAAGACTGTGTTTTACATCAAATAGATAGAGGCAACAAATCCCCATATGGGAAATCATCGAGTCATGTGAATTAAATTTGGAATGATAAAGTAAAAAATAACCTTATTATCATGGGATAGTTTGATATATTCCTCCATTGAGAACTCCCATTAATAGGGAAGGATACCATGTTTCAATCCATAGGGAACAATCATACTTTTACAGATTTTACTCGAAGGATGGTCAAACAAATACTCATAATAAAAAGCTAGAAAACTTTGATAAAATATACTCAACCCTTAGTAAATAAGGTAGTAATTGGTCCATGGTACATTACCCCACATCCTCATGATATACTATTTGGGATTAGGAAGAAACCTTAAAGAAGAGTTATGTTATCTTCTTATATGTGATAATTCCCATGAAAATAATTTCCCTATGTGATATCCAATATATATATATATATAAGAATCATGTACATTACATGAAATATTAGAGGAATGATGAAATATATAATATTCCTATGATAAAGGTACCCCTATATAAATCTCCACAAAATCTAAATAATCCCCTCTTTAATCTCAAAAAAATTAGGATGTTAATCCGTACTCTAACTGAAATAGTAAAGAAGGGGAAGAAGGAGATATTAGAAATTCCCCTCCAGTGTTTGAGAAAGTTTTCTCCACAACCATCTATTAATTAATAAAGGTATATATGGGAATAGAGGAATGTATGAATCCTAGTAAGATTAGAACCACTATGTACCCTTAAGTGTAAGTGATGTATATTACCTTCCACAAACAATATTGACATATCATGAAATGGAAGAATAAAATGATTCCAAGAGGGGATCCAAATATTTATAATAAACATTTTACTTTTACATATGACCATCATGTAATTAAAAATGCATTCTATGAGGATACAGACAGTCTATACTACTATGGTAGATGTCGATGTGTCCAAGCACCTCAAAAACAACTTCATTTGGAATGTTCAATGGATGAAATGGTTAACCAATATTTAACCTGCAATAAAAATAGGAAAAATCCATGTTGATATTTATTTTAGGGAACTCGAGCAACATTTCATAAAAATATAAATTTCTAGTCCAAACAAAATAACAAATTATCAATGCAACAACTGGTTTCCAGGGCCACCCCTTTAGGGATGGGTATTCACGAAATAATGAGATATGGATGGCCCTTGATGGTGGTGAGGTCACTACCTTCTAGGAACCCTAATGGGTGCATTTCTACCAAGTTATTGCCATTAGATTATAGATGTTTCTTTCTATATACCAATTATCTATGAACTATATATTCAATACCCATATTTGGATGACTATAGAGTCCTACATTGATGATTTGGGGCTCATGTACCTACAATTATTTGATCATCATACTAAACATGAGATAGTATTCAAAAACCAATGGAAACCTAGCCTAAATATGGAACATATGGAATACATTTTTCGGATGAAAGGTGGATAAATTATCATCTTCATCGATCTCTAAAATAGCATCGATGTCTCTGTTTATGGGTTTGATAGTGAATGAACTAAATTATTGGGGGGGATGAAAAAACATATATTTATTACAAATTAATTCATGATTTATTACATAACGTTTCACATAATAAAATCCAAAAGACTGAAAGGCCTAGTGTATTTAGGAGATTATGTACATAACATAACATCAAAAAACTAGGATAAAAATAATTTATTAACAACTTTCTTAACATGATCTTAAGTATTCAATTTTATTCTAAAAATTCTTGGGATAACCTGGGGATGTACATAAGAAAATGTTGAGGTATAAATCCTAGTAATGGAATAAAAAATAATGGAATATGGTAAAGTAATACATGTGATTTAAGAGGAATAAAAATTCAACACAATATGTCATAATCATAATCATGAATACTTATTCATGATATTACATGATTGGATAAAGGAACACTTATAAAGTGTAAACTAATAAATACTAGAAATTATAAGCATAAGTCAAGGTTGACAAAAAAATCATTACATAGTTTTCTTAGGATAAAATCTAGTGCAAAATACATGGAATATCATGAGACTAAAACACCACCCAATGCATTGGAGTGCTCTCTAGATACACTTATAATAATCATGTGATTTACATACATAAGTATTCCACAAAGATCATATAAAAAAATAATGTATTTTATATCTATTATCTTCACAATTGAGGAGTGTGGGATACATAAATTTAATTAACTAATAAAATAATTATACGTAAATATAGATTAATACTATAATTTCCTCATATATCTTACCATCAAACTGATAGCCAGACCGGTGGGTAACATGGCCTCAAGCATGCCTCCATGTTATCCAGAGGCTGAATACTATCAATGAGGGTGAAATGGTGGTTTTGTGGAGAGACTCTAACCTCATTATTAGAGTTTCAATGTGGTATAACAAAATATAAATATTATAAAATAGAATAATTAGTAAGGAAATGATAAAAAACAATGGAATATTAATAATACTCAATTGAACAAAAGTGTCCAATTATAGTCTATACAACATAATAATGTGTTACATGGTAATGATACATAACTAAAAGAAATAAAAAACTATACACTTTTCACAATAGTACAAATATAGGACTCAAGAATAGAAAATAACTAAAAATATCTAAGGAAATATCAACAAGAATCTTGATCTCAAGCTCAGTCCTTTTATCTTAACTCTAAGGTACAAGCTCATAGTAAGAACCAAGGTCCAAGGCCCTATGAATAACATGGTCCACTCAGGTACCCCAGTGAAATGGTAGCATAAGTAGGGAATGGTATATAAATCTCAATAATCCAGAACCACCGATTTCTAGCCCAATCCAGATAGTTAATAATAATTATATAGGCTTCCGGTATAGTGAAGTAATAACAGAATTGAATAAAAAATTAACATCCCATCCAGGATCCTAAGGGACACCTAATGAATATACCTACTTCAGATCGTTACCGGAATAAGATTCTATCATGTCACTATATATATATATATATTGTTCATGACTGGTGTGGGGAAAGAATGCCTCATATCCATACCACTATATATATATATATATGGCGGGAATGCGGTAAGAATTCCTCCCATCCAAAATCATTTATATAGCTGGAATGGGGTAATAATTCCCCCCATCCATAATCATTTATATAGCCAGAATGGGGTAAGAATTCCTCCCATACATAATCATTTATATGGCTGGATTAGGGTAATAATTCCTCCCATCTATAATCATTTATATAGGTGGCATGGGGTAATAATGCCTCCCATCCATAAACATTTACATATCTGGCATGTGGTAATAAAGAACCCCATCCTTAATCATTTATATAGATTTACTAGGTTAATAATTCATCCCAACCATAATCATTTATATAGCTGAATTTGGTTATAAATACCACCCATCAACAATAATTTATATTTCTGGAATGGGGTACGAATGCCTCCCATCCACAATCATTTATATTTCTCAATTATACATTATTAACATGTTCACATTTATAGAAGATGAGCATATGGAATTACCTCATATTTCATCTCATCAAGCCTTTCAAAATGACCAGGGCACGATCAAGCACATAATATGACACATGAGGAAGAACCTATCATGTGTTTCATTAACCATGTTCAATTCCATTTAATCATTACACTTCAAAAGAGGCATTTCATAAGACATAAAATAAATGGGCACGGTCTTAGCATCCCAAATGAATATTTCACTATAACAGAAACAACCATTTAGTATAAGTCATCCTATTCAAGATCATCCCACTCAATTTTCCTAAACATTGAAAATTTAATTAAGTTTCAAGTTTCATGGTCATTTCAATTGAAGGTTTCCACTATCCTATTTAGTCTGTCCTAATCAAGTCTGTTTAATCCGATAATATCAAGGGAAATTACATTTAAAGGTTAATTCAGAACTAATTCGATGTTCAAGGAAAAAAGCATTTCCCATTATGGGGAAACTCATTTATGAACATCCATAATGGAAGTGTGTTAAACATGTGTCTAGAATTTTTATAATAATTCCAGAATCATAAAGTAAGACCAATGTGAAAATCAACATGTTCATGAAATAAAGTACTATCACTGTGAGTTTTCACAGACAACACACATCTATTAGAGGGGTTTTATTATAAAACCATGGATTTTTATCAAAAAAAAATCTATCACAACTAAAAAAATCAATCAAGAAAAAAATCACTTTATCAAGGAATATTTTAGCAGGAAACTAAATAATATTTAACTCAAGAAGTAAAATAATTCAATTTAAGTCATTCTTAAATTAAAGGTAAGTGAAAGGGATCCTACCTCACTAAGTAACCAAACCGAACACTTCGGATATTGACACATTCTAATTGGAAGCTTCTTCTACCCTCCTACATGCACATACATTCATATATATATATATATCTGTGTGTGTGTGTGTGTGTGTGTGTGTCTATATATATATATATATATATATCCTTAACCCATTCATGTATTACTTGAACCATCAGAGAATCCGTACATGGAATATATATATAAATATATATTTATATATATAGGTACCTATGTATGTGAGATGTGACATCCATGTAGTAACCAAACCTTCGATAATTGAAACTAGAACCCTTAAACACCCAAAGGGAACAAAAAATGTGTGAAACTAAGTAGTGGGTATAACACTTACCTCATATGGATATAGAGAATAAAATCGACCAAAACCACATAGCAATCAGTAGAGGTTGCTGGAACTCATACAAAGGGGTCCCCAGAGGGGCACCACACACCCTAATTTTAGAATAAACAAAAGAAGATCCACCCTAGGCCTAGGGTTTTCAGCTGAGAAAATGAGAAGATGGGGAGACCTCAAATCATCTAGAAATAGAAGTTGAATATGGGAGATAATGTTACATCATCAGAATGAAGAAGAACTATGAAGAAACAAGGTGAAAACATCATATTTATAGGGAGCTAGGAGGGAGGTTTGAGAACGCATCCAAGGGATCCCCTACAGGGGTGTGTCATGATTCTGAAAGGGATAGGGGTGAGTGTTTGTTTTTTTAATATAATTTAAAATAAATCAAAATATAAAATAGGGTGGCGTGCATGGGTTTTGATGCACGATTTAGAAAACTATGCACTAACTGTGCACCCTCCACTCGACACTTGGAGTACCCCACACGGTTTTCCTAACCCTGAAAAAATGTGTGGTGAAAAGTGATTAGTTACATCCCAATACCACTAAGAAGGTTGGATAGGTACATAGTTTGGAAAATAGTGTGCAACCCGTGTAACAATCTCTGTCCCCTAGAAATAAGACACACAATATCCTTCTATGGGCTGCATGCTTTCAGAAAAGTCATGCACGCTGTGAAAGTACTTTAAAACCTAACGTTTCTAGAAACAATTCTCCCAAACTCTATAAGACACCTAAAAAACTTTTTTAGCCTTTAACCAAGTCCAAAAACATCAATTTTAATGGTTTTAACCCTCATAACGTCATTTCCATGCTTAGTTTTGAAAATGAACCATCAAGTAGACCAAAAAATTCTAATTTTGTAGCTTCTGCATCTTGTTAAAAACCTGAGACATTACAACCTTCCCACCATAGAACTTCTCTTCCCAAATAATCCTTATATAAAAATTTAAACACCACCCTACTTATTAAGTTGTAAATATTTGTTCATATGGCTATGTTG
Organism: Viscum album; assembly: GCA_963277665.1. NCBI lineage: Eukaryota > Viridiplantae > Streptophyta > Magnoliopsida > Santalales > Viscaceae > Viscum > Viscum album. Next base: position 2,054,781,225 of record OY728123.1, on the reverse strand, counting down.
CAATTCCCAAATTCCCAACACACCTCCAAGAATTGTTTTTAAAAAATGGCACTAAATCCACCAACACATGATCCAAAACTCATTTTCCAAGAAAAAAACCAAGACAACTCGTAACAAATCCCATTTACCTAGATACATGTTCACCCATTGTCTCATTAATCAACTGGTTAAAGGTACTTCCCACCTTAGGATTTAAAGTTAATCAGTAAATTCCAAACCACAGTACAACCTACCATTGGAATTGCCTTAAAAACACGTTCTAATATATCTAACGATGCTACAATCACGATTCCTTTAACATGGATATTATAATTAGACTCGAGGCCATAAAAGGGGCCTAATAAAAAGGTATTTTTGTGCCTTGATAAAAAAATCAAAACCAATTGTGCATGCCTTCCATGAAATACATAGCCATATTTATAAACTACACCAACCTTAAATAGGTGTTGTGCTACAAAATGGTTCTATATGTTTTTTTACACCAAAAAAGGAGAGAAAACAATTCGTGTTTCTCTAGATGACTATTCAAGAAGACACAAGGCTTATACATCTAGTGTTTTATAAATGGAAACGAGATAACTTCTTCCATGATAGCCTGCATTTAAAATAGAAACATCCACCGAAATCTATACATGAATTCTAGTGATGTTCCTGACCAAACCATGAAGGAAACTACGCATCTAGTGTGAAAAAACTGAAAGTGAACCACCCAAGAAGCTCAATAGATTTTAATGATTCAGTGCATCGTAAGACCAATGATCTCCCAATGAATAAAGGATGGAGTCAAGATAGGGGACATGCTCAACACTTAAAATAATCGACTAAGAAGATTATAAATGGTTTCCAATCAATCATATCCAGAAACTAGAAAGAGGAATAGTCGAAAAATAACTAATCAACCCCATGGAAGAGTCGCGACATCACCCACCAATGTAACTTCATAAACCGATCACAATTCCATTTCTACACCATAGGTATTCCATGATCATTCACATTGAAACAATAAAGACTATATAAGGACAAAAAAATTTCTTAGAGCTTTCATACACAACAAACCAAAATAACATCGTGTTGATGAGAAGGCACCAAAATGTCCTATACTTCTGACACCAACTATAACATCCCGGTTCTGGGAACCGCCTGAGGTGCCCCGTACCCAATTGTTCACATGGCCTCAAGAAAATTTCCCTGAAATCCAGATGATGCTGACTAGCTGTGAGGGCCTTGGGTGTGATTTTGGGGAAACTATGTCCTCATTGGCAGAGTAACACATCAGAAATAAACAGATAACAGTAGAGGAAGCAGTAATTATACCATGCAACAACAAACAGTGGAAAACTGCAGTAGATAAACCAATGGAGCACATATATAAATGATGCATCATACATATGTCTATGAAATCAGACAAACATGTCACAATGATAGAATACAATACTAAAATAAGTACATGGAAACGAAACAAGTAAACAAATCCAACAACATCACAAGCCTTATCTTGGTCCCATGTTCTCCATCTCCATAGCAATCAAGTACATGAAGTAGAAGGGTGCTTTTCCTTATCTATAACTGCACCAATATAATCCATTTGGTCCCAAAATAATTACCCTAATTGGGTTTGAGAGTAATACCAATAGGAAACCACTCAAATATCTGGGCCTACTAGTCAACAAATTTATATAGATGGAAATATTCAAAATGAAGCAATAACACAGGAAGTACTCAAAAGTAAACAATCCTACAGTTTCAATTACATTAATTTAAATTTATTTAAATAAAATACCAAACAATCACAAGAAACTCTCTAGGATGTACACATAGTCTAACCCCTCTGGTCCAGCTAAAACAAAGACTCTCTGAGGAAGCACCCACCGTCAATTCCCCTTGTGGTCTTGTAATGGTAAACTACATACACTATGGGGAATAACTCAACGTCCAATTTCCCCTATGGTATCGCAACATGGAACTACCGACACTCAAAGGGGGCACTCATGTCCACACCCCTATGGTCTCATAACGTCAAAAGTATAACCGGCACTTTGGGAAATCCCTCAACGTCCATTTCACCTATGGTATGACTACACCAAGTTCCCATAGCCCTATGTAATCCAATCGCGCACAAATGATATCTAGAAACCAATGTAAACCACAATATACTACTTGGATAAACAGCTACAATGTATGGAAAAATTAAGTTAGATAATATCACTCCATCTTAACAGTACTCGGCAGGGAAAATAGGGTGGCCTAATAGGAAAAACTAGACCCAATAGACAATATCAGTTCAAACATGGGAAAACAAATCCAAAGTAAGGTAATTAAACCCTATTCTAAAATAAGATCCCAATCTCAAGAAACTAATGAATAAAAGGCAGTAAAGGGTTAAATTCACCAAACACGCAATACCCTGAACTAGGGTATTGAGAACTTTTTCACATATAATTCAATGTCGATCTACGGAAAGGCACAAACCACCAACCTTGGCATTTGGTGATCGATATAGTTAAAACTAATACTTTGAATCGACCTAGAAATTCATAGCTCAACAAAAACATCAAAAATTTAAACCAATGATATTTCAAGGAAGAGGATAAATAAATAGAAGATTCTCTAGAAGAAGGAAGAAATAACCATATTAATTCCAATGAAATCGAAAACGGTTGATTCAAAGAATGGATGGTGAGTCAGGGGATTGGAGAAGAATCGTCAGCTTTGGTTGCTCCTGGACAAGACCAGTCCAAAAGAAGGGTGTTCTGTAAATGAGATGTGATCCCGGTCTGATTTAACAAATAAAAAGAAAAGTACACGACATGTTCATTTAATTTACACGTCGTGCACATGCCTTAACTGACCTGCACTTTAGGTAGTTTCTAGGTCACCCCACATGGCCGTGTACTTGGCCGTTACACGTCCAATACACAGCTACCTGTGGAAACCAGGTACATGGTGTGTACTCCTAAGTACACGATCTATACTAATTAAATTTATAGAAACTCCTCTATTTCTTGAAAACACCAAAAATCAAGATCCATATCTGAAAAGAAGTTCCAATTTCTTACATACTTCATCACTTAAAGAAATTAATACTTGAATTTCCCTAAGAAGGTTGTGAAGAAGAAACCTTGAACAGATTCGGCCACTGTGATTGCACATCGATCTCCCTCCCCCAAGTCTCATCCTGGACTCACCCATGCTGCCATAACACCTATACCAGAGGAACAGACTGACCACAGAGAACCTTCACGCTAAAATCAATGATCTGAATATGATTCTATTCAAATGAGGCATCCACCTCCAACTCAATCTCCTCAGGTTGTAAAACATGAGATGGGTCTAAGAAGTAACTCTGCAACTAAGAAACATGGAAGAAATCATGCATTTACTAGTACCTCTGAGGTAACTGCAAATGATAGGCAACTGACCCGACTAAATCCGAAACATTAAATGGCCCAACGTACCTCAGTAAAAGCTTTCCCTGTCTCATAATCCTCATATGTCCCAACCTCATTGTGACACATAGAAAAACCTTGTCTTCGACCTCGAACTCTAGAGGTCGTCTCTATTGACCAACATAAGTCTTATGTCCTGACTGAGCATTTTCCATCCTCTTCTGAATTAAATATATCTACTCTGTAGTCTCCTGGAAAAGACAAGGTCCCAACATAGTTTCCTCTCCTACCTATATCCAACATAGGGGTGATTTGCATTGCCTTCCATATAAATCCTCATAATATTACATCTGGATAGTCGCATGAGAACTATTATTTTAGGAAACATCCACCAGAGGTATGTGCTTCTCCCAAGAACCTCCAAAATAAAGGACGCATGCTCGAAGCATGTCCTCTAGAACTTGAATCGTACGCTCGGACTGGCCATCTATCTGGGGATGGTAAGCTGTACTCAAGAGTACCTATCTCAGTGTACTCAAAATGATGTCAAGATGGGTAACATGGTCATGTAGAGTGTGAGAGTACACCAAGATATCATCCAAAAAAACCACTACAAAGGATTCCAAGTATGGATAGAACAATCGGTTCATCAATTCAAAAAAAATTGCAAGCACATTCTTGAGACCAGATGACATAACCACATACTCGTACAGACCATACCTTCTCCAAAAGGCTATAATAGGTATATCTAATGGTCTACCTTGCAAATGATGGCAATCAGATATCAATTCAATCCTTAAGAACACCCTATCTCCTCAAAGATGATCAAAGAGACCGTCAATCCTCAACAATGGATATCATTTCATGACTGTCAACAGGTTTAGATTATGATAATCCACACAAAGTCTGAGGGTACTGTCCACCTTCTTTGCAAATAGGACTTGCAAACCCCAAGGAGAAGTATTGGGTCAGATTAAACCCTTTTCTTGTAACTCCTCTAACTATTTCTTGAGCTCTTGCATCTGTAGTGTATCCATCCTATAAGGAAGAATGGACACCAGTGATGCTCCTAGAATATGTTGAATAGAAAAGTATACCTATCACTCTATAAGAAAACATGAAAATTACTCTATAATGACATCCTTGAAATGATCCACCACTAGAAATAATTCCATCAATGAAGTTCCCTAGTCATCCCAATACAAACTAGGAATCTGGGCTGTAATTCATCCCAACCCATGATGCTCGGGTCCAACTATGATCGCCTATACATCCCATTTACCCTTATGTAGAAAAAACCACTCATTGGTGATATGAAACTCACCCTAGAATGATATAAATCACCAACAGTCTGGAAGGGAAATAACGAGTCCATTCCAAGAATGAAATCATAGCATGTCATCTCTAAGATAAAGAGGTCCCATAAAAAGTGACACCCACCAACCACAAGAGCGAACTTCTTGCACTAACGTACTCTAACCATTCTAGTCCCCAATAAAGTGTCTAGCTTCATGATATTAACAGAAGTAATGATATAGATCCCAAGTCACTCTACAACAGCGACAATTATGAAAATGTTGGAAGCCCCGTTATCAAAAGGTTCATAAGATAGAACTTAGGAAACTAGAATCGTACCTATAACTGCAGAGGGTCCATGACCCACTCTGGTTGGATATGCTCTATCTCAAAAGCTTGACCGACACAATGGTTCTATGAAGCTGAATGAGATCCCTGAACTGATCCACCATGCGGTTGTAGAAAACCCGGTGTCTGACCACTGCGGCCACGACATCCACCTTAGTCTGAACACAATGAAGAACTCCATCCCCAAGTCTAATGTGGGACTGGTGGTCCTGCTCTGGTACGAGGATTTGAAACCGAACCCCTATCGCTAGCTGTTTGTGAGAGTATCTGACAAAAGCATTGAATAAGTCCCATCTTACCGCAAGATCGGCACTCCAATTGGGCTCTCGGGCAATGTGGCCTTGTATTCCCACTCTCACCGCACTGGTAGGACACCAGTTGGCTACCATAAAAAGTATCCTACCTCTTTGGATCTCTATTCATAAAATCCTTATGGAGCTTCCTACTATCAGTCGGAGGGTACCAATTCCAGTTGTCGAGCCTCCCTAGCTTAAAGCTCCAGAATCGCTTAGGTTGCACTATTTGATCATCGCTTGGTTGACTATGGAAGTTATGGAAGTCAACTTGAAGATGTTACCCTGAGATAAGATGTCATTCCTAAGACCATCCTAAAAATTCCTTTCCAGAAATAAACTCATCACCCCTTGGAATGGGTGTGAATCACAATAGATTTATTAAGCGAGAAGAATATTCAATGAGTGAGAGGGTACCTGAAGATGTTCCCCTGAGATCACATCCCACAATCTCTTGGAGGAATCATGAAGCATATAAGTAGAGAGATTTACCCTCCTTTATCGAGGTGTCTCTAGATGCTTGATGATAGACAAAATGGATTCTAACCATGACTCTTCATGATGTAGTCATCCATACCCTAATAAGGTGGGTGGATGCTGCTGCTGAAAGACCTGCGTCAACTCTTACATAGACAAGGAAGGATTCAGTGCTCCCTTGAAGGTCTAGATAAACCTCATGAAGACTTCTCAGAACAATTCATCGACACATATATCCAATATAAAAGTTGGTGCCAAGACAGGCACGATGGGAGGATCTGCTGGTAGTTCCTGATCTATTATGTCAGGTGTCTATTCACTGCCTTGTATCTGGCATACAACCGGAGGACGTCGTGGTGGCATGACTTTGAAAGGTCAAACGCACACCTTAGTTCAAGAATCTCAAGGACTGAAACTTATAAGTGCAAGAGGGGAACATGAGAAAGAAAACCTTCAAGTTCTTCAAAACATGGATACACAATATGTATAACCCCTAAATGGCATGTTCTATTATGTTTTCAAATGGGAGTGTACTGCTTCCAACCCTGGTCATGTAACACCTCCATTCAAATGGCTTCTTCCTCCCTAGGACACAGCATGTGCTTGAATCATCTTCCCCTACCCGAGTTCCCATACATAACTAAACCATGTGGTTCTATCCTAGAACAAAACTACATGTCATGTTTGTGCTAGACACGATGTGTACCACTTCGGTTTCAACTGCCCGTGTCAGTAGTCACATGGTCAGATACACAACTGACTCTACACGGCGTGTTTATTCCTGACACTTCGTGTACGATAAGGATTTCATCCACCCGTGTCGTTAGTCACACAGCCAGACACATGGGCTCTACAACACAGAGTGCACTTTTGATACATGGCTTTTTCCACTAAAGATTTCTCAACCTTGTGTCCCTTCCTACACAAGCAGTCACATGGTCAAGGATTACAATACATGTACATATAGTTCACGACATGTACTTAAGAAACACAGTTCCTTCCTGAATAGAAGGATACATGGCGTGTATTCATCAATACACACTATGTATTATGATTTTTTTCTAGGTAGTAAGCTTCAAAAATGAAGCTAATATCCATAAAAATCCTAAAAAACATTAAAGTGAAAAATTATGATATGTGAGGGCCCATACTCCCCACGAATCAAAGTGTGGCATCATATTCCTGTCACATATCAAGTATAACAGTGTAACTGACATATGATCCCCAAAATTCCAATCCATGAGGGACCATAACACTTTAGGGACCAAAGTTTGGTGCCCATTCAAATGAATCCTCACACAAACCAATACCCTATCAAATAGTAGGAATTCTTTCATGGAATCAATCACAACATCATGCATATCTAACACAACATCTACCATAACAACATGCAATTGGTAATGCACCCTAAATGGCAGGACAAGAATACATGACATGTGACCTCTAGCAAGTTCCTATATGATGCATGAGAGACCATACCCTCATCTCATCAGGTTGAAATAAAAATAGAACCTCGATAATATCAATGATAATAGTCCAAAACATGTGAATCACCAAACGGTGAAATCAAATCAACTATAATAATTTCCAAACTAGAAATATAGAAATAATTGAGGAAATTTTCTTTTCTCGGTATACAGGTTAGCTAATCCTAGGAAAAGCTTATTAACAACTACATTTTCCTTCGTATACCTGGCTATAAGCTCTAAACAGTAAGTCAAAGAAGAAAATAATTCCTCTGATACCACTTTGTAACATCCCAGTTCCAGGTGCTGCCCAAAGGTGCCCCGTACTCGGTTGGTCCCATGGCCTTAAGTGCATTTCCCCAAATTCCAGAGGATGCTGACTAGAAACGAGGGCATTGGGTGTGATAGTGGGGAAACCATTCCTTCATTGGCAGATTCACATATCAGAAATAAATATATAACAGTAGTGGAAGCAGTAATAATACCATGCAATAGTAAACAACATAAAACTAAAAATAGATAAAAAACTGGAGCACATATATAAATGATTCATGATACATATGTCTATGAAAACATCCAAACAAGTCACAATGTTGGAATATGGTACTAAACCATGTAAATGGAAACAAATCAAGTAAACAACTCCAACAACATCACAAGCATTAGCTTGGTCCCATACTCCCCAGCTCCACATCAATCATGTACGTGAAGTAGAAGGGCGCTTTCCCTTATATATACCTACATCAATATAATATTATTGGGCCCAAAATCAAGACCCAAATAGGGTGTGAGTCAAATCCCAGTAGGCAACCACCCAATGATATGTGCCTAATAGTCAGTGAATTTATATAGCAGGAAATATGCAAAATAAGTCAATAAACAAGGAAGTGCTCAAAAGTAAACAATCCTAAAATTTCAATACCATTCATTTACATTTATTTAAATAAACAATCAAACAATTACAAGAAAACCTCTTGTAAGTAAACACAGTCTAACCCCTATGGTCCAGCTTAAAAAAAGACTCTCTGGGGAAGCACTCAATATCAATTCCCCATGTGGTCTCATAACAGAAAACTATAGATACACTAGGGAAGCACTCAATGTCCAATTCCCCCTTGTGGTCTCACAACGTGGAACTATAGACAATATAAGGGAGCACTCACTTACAACCCCCCTATGGCCTTGCAATGTGAAAAGTATAACAAACACTTTGGGAAAGCCCTTAGAATCCATTTCCACTATGGTCTAACTACACCAGGTTACCGTATCCCTAGGTAAGTCAATCATGCACAAACAATATCCACCTACCAAATTAAATCACAATAAAATACTTGGATAAACAACAAAAAATCATGTAAGAAGTAAGTCATATAATATCACTCCATCCTAACAGAACTAGGCATGGAAAATAGAGCATCCTAATAGGAAAAACTATACCCAATAGACAATATCAGTTCAAACATGGGAAACACATCCATGGAAAGGTAATTAAACCCTATTCTCAAACAAGATACCTAAATCAAGAAACTAAGGAATAATAGGCATTTAAGGGTTAAATTACCTAAACACGCAATACCCTAATCTAGGGTACTGATCAATTGTTCACATATAATTCCAAGACGATCTACGGAAAGGAACAAACCACCTATATCGACATATTAAGATTGATATAGTTAAACCCCATCCTTATAATTGACCTAGAATGACATAGATATACCAAAACTTCTAAAACATTCAACCAAGGATATCTCATGAAAGGGGAGAAATCAAGTGAAGAGGCTCTTGAAGAAGGTAGAACCCATCGCAGTGATTCCAACACAATCGATGACGGTTGATTCGGAGAACGGAAAACGAGTTGGGGGCTTGAAGAAGAATTTCCAGCTTCAATCTCTCTTGGATGAGACAAGACCCAAATAAGGGTGTTCTTTAAATGAGACGCAATCTTGGTCCGATTTAAAAAATAAAAAGAAAATTACACGACGTGTTCATTTAATGTACACACCATATACATGCCTTAACCGACCTCCACTTTAGGCGGTCACCAGTTCACCCCACATGACCATGTACTCGGCCGTTACACGGCCAGTACACAACTACCACGACAACCAGGTACACAGTGTGTACTCCTAAGTTTACGACGTGTACTCCTTAAATTTCAAAAAACTCCTATTTTTCTAAAAAACACCAGAAATCAAGATCCATACCTGAAACAAAGATGCGGGTTCTTACACCAACATGAATTTAAGAAAGATCATCCATGTACAAAGGGTCCTCTTTATTGTGTTACTTCTACTTGAAATGATACATATTTACCAGAACAGACATGATGATCCCCTCCTTTGGAGTGTCCCATTCATCAAAAGGAAGAGAATTATTAGTCGTTCATAAGAATGCTAGTCCATATTCACCTTAGATGAATCTGTGATACTCTTTTGAGTCAGGCTTACAATGTCAAAGCATTTGACATGAAAACCAACACCCAAACTGATCAGCATGTCAAAAAAAGCCCGAGTCAAAAGGTTGTCACCCCGAGAATTGTAAAGAACTGATTTTCTTACGTATAGTCCATTGCTTTATCAATAGCATAAGTCTCCACAATTTTACTAAACTCAACCAGTTATTTATACCATTCAACAACATGAAGGGAACCATGTATATGGATGCATAATACGCTGAGGATACATTAGTAAATGATTTATCCTAAATACTACCCACAGGTTTTTCCACCCTATGCATTCAAGTATTGGTTGTCATACACTAGATATTTAGATCTGATTTTTACTTCCCCATATGACCTTTATCCTGGAAGATGTCATACCATGTTGTCGATCACTAAGGAAAATAGGGAGTCAAACAAACAACAAAGCATACGACCATGAACTAAGCATGTATAACCTACTGATACTGAGAATTACTCGATTTTCACTCCCATAATAAATCCATGAAAAGAATGACCACCCATCAGAACAAGGGTTTAGTTGGAAACTAAAATTCCCACTAGGGACAACGACACCCAAACGACACCAAATTCTAGAAAAATCATAGTATTAGAAAGTCATTAAAGATCTAACGGTAGTACCTACCATGGTCTAACCCCATGAAAGAGCCAAAAACCACGACCCAGAATGAGGTCATTCCAAACAAGAGTCACTAGGCACAAAATCCAATCACCAAGACATTGATAAAAAACAATGCCTATGAAAAACACCCACACTTCTATTCTAAGGAAACTCAATGAGAATTATGAACTACCCTTACCTAAGGGTTTTAAATAGAGGACACCACTAAAGGTTCCACTTCAAATCTCTTTATATTTATTCACATATAATCTTTAATCATTAAAATATTTAATCAAAACATAGAGAACATTTTTCAAAACTAAACACACAATACTTTATTTCTAAATAGTTCCCCAAGGGAAAATAGAAAGGTTTATCAAACATCCTTTTCAAACGTTAACCATTTATTAACATTTTGAAATTGTTTTGAAATTTATCAAAAAAATCATTTTTAACAAGTAAGGTGAACTACGAGGGACCCATTGAGCCAATCGGGGTTATCTAAAAAGCATCTTCATAATAGTTCATCAAATATTAATGTTTCAAATACCCAAATGGGTCATCTCATAAGAATCATTCACCAACTGAATAACATGGGTCCTGTTGTGATTTAAAATCTACCCAGTTCATTTCAAATTATAATTGAATTTTATTTACATATAAAACCATTTGAAAACATTACATTATCACAAACCAAAGTTCGAGTTCATGGGTTTCCATTTCAAAATTCATGAAGTTACCAAACACATCATGGATTGAAAATTGGATCCCATTAATTGAAACTAAAATCAATTCAGAATTTAACATGATCATATACAATGGTTCAATCATACGTGTGGCCATCTACCAATCTGTAAAGACACCATACATGATACAGTTTGTAAAATGGCTCCCTTTAGTCAAAATGATGTTCACAATAGTATTTGAACTTAGAATACTAAAAATGTATTTATATATTTGGTTGAAGATGGTTTAAAAAATATGGGTTAATCTTTCTTGTTTTTGAGGCACCCATACAACTCACAATTAGAAAGTGTTTCTTGTTCATTCAGAACCCATATATTTTTAGCACATGAAACCAATTACATATCAACAAAAGACAGAATGTTATGATAATCAAAAAATATGGAAGCATGATAATAAGAAGAAAAACATGATACATAGAGAAAACATGGTAAATAGCCAGGAAACATGGCATATAAATAGAAAAAATGATAAGAATTTCCTACATGTGGTAAAAAAACTAATAATGTAATAGTACTTAAGGCACAGAATCAAAACTAGAAGGAAACCTACTAATGCAAATATATGTAATCACATATGCATGAATTGTTAATTTTTATATGTCTCTAATATGATGCATTAAATGATTTATCCTTGCTGAACTAGGCCAAAGAAAAAATACCATAATTTCCAAAAATTATAAGTTATAGAAAAACACACCAATCACTCTATGTTAAATATCATTCAATTGTAATAGAAAAAACTATACAAAACAATTCCTAACCACAGAAACTTTTTAATCTCTTGTATGTGGGATTATTAGTCCCAAAAATGAATATTATCCATGGGCCAAAAAATTCCTAGTATCCAATTTAGAAAAAAATAATAATAAGACAGCGGAAAATGTTTTTCTCCGATACAACTCTTTAACATCCCGACCCATCATAACATCGAATCGGTACCTAGATTTGTGGGTCACATGGCCTCAAGAACACCTCCACCTATTCCAAAGGCTTCCAAATAATGGTGATAGTGAAATGGTTGTTCAATGGGGAGACAATACCCACATAATCAGAGTTTCAAATTGGTTTAACATAATATAAATAGAAGACAACATAGAACGTAGTAAAGAAATAATAAATAGAAACTGAATAATATTAATGTTAAATTGAACAAAAGTGGCCAACATCGGTCTATAAAAATGATTAATTTATGACATGGTAATAAAACATAACAGAAATAAGTAAATAAACAACATGATTTTCACAATATTACAAAAAAAAGACATAATAAATTAAAAAAACTAAAAATACCTAAGTCGATCACCACGAGTATCCTGATCTCTAACCAAGTCATTTGCTCTTAACTTCTAGGTACAAGCACACATAAATGAGAAAGTTCCAAGGACCAGAGAATAGGTAGGTCTACTCGTGTTCTCCTATGTAATGGAGGACCAAGTTGGGTGTGAGATATAAATTTCAGTAGGCCGGAACCACCAGTTTTTATCCCCATCAAGGTAATTAATAATAATTTTATTGTTAGAAGGTATAGAGAAGTATTAATAAGATTGAATAAATAAATAACTTCCCATCCAGGTTTATAAGGGACACCTGATGATGATACCTTCTTCATCTCGTTTCCATGATAATACCCTATCATATCACTATATATATAGATCATAACATGACTAGGGTAATAATGACTCCCATCCATACCCATATATAAATAGCTTCCATGGGGTAAGAATGCATCTCATACATAATCATTTATATAGCAGGAATAGGGTAATAATCCCTCCCATCCATACCCATATATATGTCTATAGATGACACGAGGTAAGAATGCCTTGTATCCATAATCATTTATATAGTTTTCATAGTTTATGATTTCCTACCATCTATAATCATTTATATAGATGTCATGGGGTAACAATGACTCCCATACATAATCATTTATATAGCTTCCATGGGGTTAGAATACCTCCCATCCATACTCATTTCTATAGATCAAATGGGGTAATAATGATTCCCATCTATAAGAAATTATATAGTTTTATAAAGGTATGAACTCATTTATATAGCTATCATAGGGTAAGAATTCCACCCATCCATAATCATTTACATATATCAATTATACATCATAAGAATGTTAACATTTAAAGAATATGAGCACGAGTAATTACCTCTCATGTCATCTCATCAAGCTTTTAAAATTGATTAGGGCATGGTTAAGCACAGATCATCACACATGGGGAAGAACCTATCATCAGGTTCTTTGACCAAGTTCAAGTCCATTTAAACATTACACTTCAAAAGAGGCCTTTAATAAGGTCTAAAATAAAGAGGTATGGTCTTACCATCCCAAATGACCATTTCATAATATTGGAAACAACCATTTAGTATACGTCATCCTATTCAAGAACATCCAACTCAATTTTCCTAAACATGGAAAATTGATTTTCGGTCCAAGTGTCATGGTCATTTCTATTGAACGGTTACACTATCTCATTTAGTCATTTCTAACCAAGTTCATTTAATCCTTGTATCTCAAGGGAAATTACATTCAAAGGTTAATCCCGGAAAATTATATATTTAGTGAAACAAGTGTTCTCCAATTAGGGGGAAACTCATTTAGGAACATCCATAAGGGTTATGCAATAAACATGGTGCACGAATTTTCATTAAAAGGAAACAATCATAAATTAAGACCAATGTGATAATCCAAACCTTCTTGAAATCATAAACTATCAATATGTGTTTTCACAAACAGGGATCCTTCATTGGATTTGTTTTATTATAAAACATGTATTGTTTATCAAAGCAACCATCTTTCACAACTAAACTAATGATTCAAGGAAAAAAATTCACTTTATCAAGGTATCTTTAAGAAGGAAACTGAATCATATTTAACTCAATAAGTAAACCAATGAAATGTAAGTGATTCTTAAATTAAAGGCAAGGGAAAGTGATCTTACCTTAATGAGGATACAAACTAGATACTTTAAATCTTGAATCATTATAACTAGAAGTTTCTGCTACCCTTCTGCACACACATACCTTTATATATAAATATATATATATATATATACATCCTTAACCCAATGCATATATTCCCCACACCATGAGAGAATACATACATGGAATACATATAAAACTATATCTATACATGCCTATGTATGTGAGTGGGGACCTCTACATAGTCACCAAATATTTTATAATTAAAACTAGAACACTTAAACACCCAAATGGGCACAAAAAATATGAGAAACCATGCATCTAGTATAATACTTATCTCAGATAGTGGCAGTGCATTGAATATACCCATACCGATTTTCCTTTAGTAGTGGTTTCCATAACTCATACACATTGGTCCCAAGAGGGGCACCACACACCCTAATATTGGAATAAATGAAAGACAAGATCAAACCTAATCCTAGGGTTTTAGCTTATAAAATGGTGATGGGGTGATCGCAAATCAGATGAAAATGGAATGAGAAGAATGGATCGAACCTTACCTTCATGATCCGAACTATAATCATGAATAAATGAGGAAAAAAAGCTGGATGAAGAGTAAGTTGAGAGGGGGTTTGAGCGTGGGGCCAAGGTGATCCCCTTAAAGGGTGCATTGTGATTTTAAGGGGGAGATGGGTGAGGGTTTTTTATTTAATTTAAAACAAATCAAATTTTAAAATAGGGTGTCACACATGGTTTAGGCTATATGGTTTGGAGAACTGTACAAAAATCATGCGCCCTCCACTAAAAACTTGGAGCACCCCACATGATCTTTCCTACATGGTTTTTATATCCTTGAAAAACTGTATAGTGACAAGTGATTAGGTACTATCCCATGCCACAAAGCATGCAACTAGGTGCACAGTTTGGAAAAATGTGTGCATCTTATGAGATGACCTCTATCTACCGTATATAATCCACATAGTTTCCTACTATGGGATTCATGATTTCAGAGAATCATTCACCCTATGAAGGTCCTTTAAAAACAAAATTTTATGGGTCTGGAACTCCCAAAACTCCTTGAGACACCCCAGAAAATTCTTTGGTATTTACCCAAATCCAAAAACATCAGTTTGAAATGTTCCAAATCTTGGAGATTTATCCCGAAGTTCAGTTTTGAAACTGACCCATCAAGAAAACCAACAATTTCAAATTATATGGCTTTTTTTCCAGTTCAAAACAAGGGTTGTTAAAAATATCCTTGTGTAAAATGGGTATGTTAATTCACTTCACAATAATTTTGAATAAAAATTTACTATAAATTTTTGGCATCATAATGACAGTACATAAAGAATCACAAAACATTTAAATGAAATATTAAGGGCTATTTCATCATTTTGAAATAAAATGGATAGTATGAGAGATGTTGAAAAACATATAAATATATTTGTAATTGTAAATAAAATGTCATAAAATAAAGAGGGTTCTTAAGTAAATAGGAGAAAGAGATGATCCCTTACTTCAGTATAGTAACAACATAGGTAAGGGTTATACTGAGAGGAGATAAATGATCTTTAATTATAATTAAAACAATTCGATAGTAAATATAAATTTATAAATTCTTGAAAATTTAACTAATTGAGATGAAAAATCCTAAATAGAAATAATATGCTTGAATGGAAAAGAAGAGAAAGAGGTCCCTTGCCTGAAGAGGGCATTTCTAAAATATAGGGAGGAGCTTATTAAGAGATTGGGGCCACATTGGGAGGGATATAGAGAGGTATGGAAAGATAAAGGATGCCATAAAAGGTTTTTTAGTGTAGAGAAATGGGATTTTGGGTTATTTTATAGTGGAAAAATAGGGGATTTCTTTATTATTTCCCCAACATAGCTTTTAGACTGTATACAATAAAGTAATCCAAACCACAAACCTTCCAATAAATTTTTCCCATGGTTTCTACCAAAGTGGAGTTGTTAATATTTTTCATAAGTCCATGAACCAAAATAATACACTTGGTGATTAGTAATTGTGTTATATTTAAAAATAATTGGCTTTTAAACATAAAAATATAATATAGTTTTGGTAGGATTCACATATGATTTATAAAATTAATCAAAGAATCTATAAAAGAACATTATTTAAAAGGGTAAATATATATTGGTTTTTTGATACATTTTATTGAATATATTACATCACATTTCAATAATTTAAATTTCATAATACATAGGTATATTTATACTAAGTTTAATTATTACCTGAAAATTTGACAGTCTCAGAAAATTATGAAAAATTCACCATTAGATTTTTTAGACGAGTTGAATCCAAAAACAACTCTTATTTTATACATATAAAAATATAAATATGAGAATTTATATTTTAAAATTAAAATCTCTATTTATTTAAAAGTACTATTATTTTTATGATGACAATTTTATAACCCTTATAAAAATTATTTCTTACATCAAAAAATTATATTAAAAAGTATATATAATAAATATTTTTTAATAATAATAATTTTTAAAATAAATGATTTTTAAAATTTTTGAATTATTAAAAAGTAATTTCTTAATTCAAATTTCTTACTACTAAAAAATAAAATTCATGTTTGGTGTTATTGAAATCTATTTTTTATCAAATTGATTATTTAATAATTTATAAATTTAAAAAAATATGAAAAAATATTGTAATTATTTTATTGGAAATAAAATAAATATATTCATATAGTTATGTTTATGATAAAAAACCATTTTTACACAATCAAATCCTCTTAGGGTATGGTGTGTGATGATGATATTTTCATTGGGTGGGTCATCAAACATGGTTTGGGCCATGATCTAGATGAGCTTGAACTTCTCATGTAAACAATTTCTCTCGTGATTTAGTTTCTATATATCAGCTTCTTCTTGGTCAAGGTAAAATCCCAAATATTTTATCTCCCTCAAATGTTTTGATAAATGGACATCATAGGGTACAATCCTACTGGTTGAGTCCATCACATCCATTGTCTCTGTCAATTTTATTTGTCATAAACCTTAATGTATACTAATCATAAGTTCACTATTCAAAGGATATATTACAAATTGATATGATTTCTAATGGTCTTTTAAATCAAATAATATATTATTTTCCAAAGAAACCAATTAATATCATGACTTTTCTATGACCAAATAATATAATAGGGTATTTAATTAAATCACTAAGGGAACATTAATTATAAAATTTTGAGTCATTAATTTATGCTTCACTTTAGAAAATTTTCCCCAGAAATGTTCATTTTGTACACTACAATGGATGAAGGTACTTATGATTCACATCTCTTCTTATTCTAAAATTTATTCCTTAAAATTTTTGTTCCTCTATAGTACTTTAACAAGGTGCATTGTATTATTTTATAAATTTTTTTCTCTACGATCTAATATCTTTACCAGTAGCTCCTTGTAAGAAATATAATTCTATAATGGTACTATATCTAGATTCATTACATGTGAGGGGTCTGGTATGTACTTTTTCAAGATGGATATATAGAACACATCATGTTCTTAAGATTGGTAAGGTGGGGGTTCTAGTCAATATCCCCCACTTCGATGTTATAAGGGATCTTAAAGGGGATGATGTATCTTAGATTAAGATTTACCTTCATACCAAAACTCAATATTTTATTCTATGGTGATTTAAAAAGAAACACTTTGTAGTCATACTCAAAATCTTGAAATAATCAACAATTGACTACAAATATTTTCTGTTTACATTGTGTGTATTTCATATGACACTAAATGGTTTGAATATTCACCATCTTCTCTTCGATAAGATCATGTCCCATCAGCTTACACTCTCCTTCTTCAACCCAATACACCAGATTCTAATACCTCTTCCCATATATATCTTCATAAGGTTTCATTTTAATGATTTTATGGAAACTATAATTATATGAGAACTCCACCAGGGGAAGTTGTTGACCCTAAAATCCTCATAAATCCATTGAACATGATCCTAAAACATATTTTAGATTTTGAATGTTTCTTTTAGACTGAACATCCATATATACTGTGTTGATGCACTGTTTTGCATTCAATGCTTTCATAAGGATTCTCCAAAACCTTTAGAAAACCTCAGATATTGATAAAACACAATTTATTTTGGAACTCCATCCATTCTTACCACTTAACATATATATATCATGGTGATTTTGTAAATAGATAAATATTTCTTGATAGTAATGAAAAGTGATAAATTTTTACGTCGATAAACTACCACCCAAATAACATTATTACCATTAGGATTCATAGGGACTCTTATGTTGAAATTCATGGTTATGTTGTTCAATTTTTATACTAGTATAAAAAACGGATGCATTATAGCCTTAGACTTATATCATTCAGCATTGACTTGTTGGCACACCAAGAATCAATGTATATGATTTGAAATCCCCCACTTTATGTTATAATACTAGATGTTTTTCTTCATATCGATATACATCATTGTTTATCCTAGATTAATATAGGTTGATGAGCTATACACATAATCCAAAAGTTACATCTTCAATACTAGCTTTGATGGGACACATATATGTGTTCCAAACCATATAAATCAATATTCCTCAATGTTGAACTTTGGAATATCCACTTCCTTCTTCTGTAAGAACATATAATCTTATTTAGTATCATTGATTCACTAAGGGATAGATGGTTGAACATTTATTTTAGCAAGCATAGATGAAAATATTTTTATTATTCTCATATACATACTTTACAGACCCATGAAGATTAGACCCTTTGTAATCATTTTCATAGATAGAGTTGTGGGATCCTTCCTACTTAGAGAATATACCACTCAGATTTTATTAACTAGGATGATAATTGATTGAAAATTCACAATCCTTTATCAGATATAACCACCATCATAGGTTCATATAAAGATTATTTTTATGAATATATAATTGAGAATTTTATGGTTTGTATACCTATCAAACTTCTCTGTTTAGATATAATGTTTCCAAATTTTTAATGCAAAGATCACTACAACCAATTCTATATCACAATTTGGGAAATTATTCTCATGAATCTTTAGTTGGAAGGATGAATATGATACCATGTTTTAATTTTTAACAAGTACACAACTGAAGAACATTTAAAATGCATCACTATAGATCCAAAATACTTCTCCACAAGAGGCTAACATGAGAATAGGTGCATTGATTACCATCTTCTCCATCTCATTAAAACATTATTCATATTAATCATTCCATAAAAACATGACTCATATTCTGGGTTAGCTTGGTTAGGGGTCTTGGAAATCATGAGAAGTTTCTCAGAAACTGATAATAGTACCCATACAACCTAAGTAAACTACAGATTTTCATCATAGAAGTTATTCTTAGAAAACCTTCAATTGTCTTTATTTTTAAAGGGTACAAAAATATCCCATTATTGGTGATGAAATTCTATAGGAATACTACTTGGTCCTACTAGAACTCACATTTTTTGTACTTTTACATATATTTTCTTTCCCCAAGTCTCTTAGTATAATATTTAAGTACTCCACATGTTCAAACATTATTTTGATTATATGTGAATATAATCAAAAAATAATACCATTATTTTTTTAATTAATCCATAATTACTCTATTCATTGGATCCCTGGTGATTTCTAAAGCATTCGTGAGTCCGAATGAAATCATTATGAAATCATCCTGCCCATAAAATTTATCAAAACTGTAATACCCGAATATTCCATGGAATGTTTCTTTTAAAATAAATTCAATAGCTTCTATTGTACTCTACACCAAGATAAGCATGCGCTATACACAACACCATCTTAGCTTGCGCAACACAGAACACCGAGTTAGGGTGTACTATAAACTATCAAAATATCCATTTGAAAAAATGTTATGAATATTATTAACAAAATTTTGAATTTTATATTTATCCCATATATATTTAACATCTATATCATGTGGTTTTTATACATAATATAAGGATAAATTAATTTTTTCAGAAAATAGAATTATTTTAAAAAATGTAGTTTTCCACCTTTTCTTGGCAAACCATTTTAAAATACAATATTTGACACTTAAATTTATTAAAGGTGAAAAAATGGAATTTTTATTTAGAATCGAGATATAAAAATTTAGTCTGTATAATGTTTTGGTATTTTTCTGGTAAAATCTATATTTTAACTAATAGTTGGAAATACTCCATTTTAATTCAAAAACCACCTTTTCATCTAGTCTATCTATAAAATAATATTGTCCTTTTAATTTATTTTAAAGTTTAATTGGATTAGGTGTTTATAATTTAATCCAATTTTGGTCATTTTATGTAATTTCAAAATGAAATTGGACATAAACACGTGTCAATATTTTGATAGTTTTTACTTCTTAAAAACCCGCTTTCTAGTTTTAACAGTAAGAACTAATTTTAAATTAATTTCTAAAAATTATGTGTTTTGAATTTGAGAAAAAATATTCCATATTTTGAATCAAATGATGCAAATTCTGTAAATGGGTCCTTCTTATTTTTGGACATTATGAATAGTAACTTCAGTAATTATTTTTATTTACCCTAGTTAAAGGGTAAATCTGGGAAAATAAGCATTATCAAAATAATATTATAATAATATAAAACTAACATAAAATGTATAATAATAATATTTTATGATATATGTCCAACCATGAGCATCCTTTGGTAGATTTTAGGAACCCATGGAGCCACTTGGGTGTGATAATGACCTTTTTTAATGTTTAATTTAACGGAAAAAGAAATATAAAATAAACATGTATATCATAACTAAAAGAATTTTAATTTAGTTTATGTAAATTAACTATTCAACAATAAATAGTCATTATAAATATGATAATATTTCCTATATCATGGTATTTTATTTACAAATTTCATACATTAAATAAATTTATTTATTTATGACACAATGATGATGCAATGATTGGCTTATTAATGAATGATTAAAATAAATGATATTATAATTATTAAAGTAAATTTAATTTGATCTTTTTGAGTATATAAAATTTTTTTGATAACATTTAAATTTTAGGAATGAGTTAATAATGTTTTTTCTGAAGGAATCAAGTTTATATGACTTTAACAAAAATCAAATACTAAATAGTGTCAAAATTGACATAAAAGAATTTTTAAAACAAAAACTATTTTATTAAATGATATAATAGACATAAAATTAAATGATTCGGCCTAATAACTTATATAGTGTAAATAATTTCATTAATTATCCACTTTAGGTTCACTTTCTATTTTATATTACATATATTAAACATATAGTATACAAATAAAAGAAGACATGGTAAGAGTTAACTTATTTAACCATGTGTTAAATCCATAAGATAAGGTTAAATTGATGGCCTAATCTTGTAAAAAACTATTTTTTGAGAGTATTTAGACCCATAATCGTCTTATCCTTGAAAAAAATCATATTTAAGACATTTTATATCGAAAATCAATTCATAATTAATTAATATTTCAATACTTTCCTAAAGTTCCCTTTACCTCTCCTATAAAAGGGTACTTTTCCTTCTCTTTTAATCACAATTCCAAAGGCATTTTTATTATAGAAAATCAAACCAAAACTCATCCAAAATTCACCAAATACATCCTATAAGACACCCATTGGTCATAAAACCAACTTAACTAGTCCTTTCGTTCAAATCAAAAGGAGACACATGATGAAGAGGTAATCGTTTAATCATTTCTTTCAAAGTTATTTTATTATTATACTTCCTTTTCATAAGTTGTTACCATACTAAAATAATAAATCCATGATATAATATATTCTAATATGTTTTTATTATTATGGTGAAACCTTATTGATCCATTTATCCATCCTATGAAAAACAATATCACCATGCGTGCGTATGTACGACTTACCGTCTCCACGCAGTGGTGTAAACTATTTTTCATCTATACATTAATTCAACGTGTATAATGATGAATATAAATGAATTAAATAATAATTATAAAATTATATTATTTATTTATAATTCATATTCTATCCAATTTCATACCATTTAACTATTAATGAAATAATATTGTCGCTCGTGCGTATACACGGCTTACCGTCTCCACGATGCGATGAGACTAATTTCCAGGTTCACCATCCAAGAATAATTATAAAAAATATATATATTATGAATAATTATTAAATAGATTAAATAATAATGATAATGTAATATATATATATATATATATTTATATATTTCATTCACATACTTCCATTCAATGTGATAAGAAAACGGAAACAATGTTCATGCGTACAAACAACCAACCCTCTCCATAAACGTTGTATTCCATTACATATATCAATCTATTAAATGTATTTATATTATGAATATATATGATATATATATCATATTATACATTATGTAAGTATGTAAATAATGATTTATATATTATGATCAAGAATAAAAAGTTAAAACACGTATGAGAAACAAAGTGATTATTACCGGAAATGTTGCATTAACTTGAAATTGTTAATAAATAGCTAATATAAAGTCATAAAATAATCATATATGATATCATAAATATTATTTTGGTTAATATATAAGTTAATAATATATTTAGAAACATTATACAAGAGTTTCGGACACCTACAGGGAATATCAGACCTAAAGTAAGGGTTAATTTCACAATCTCATTGTTTTTCGATGTTGTTGAGGTGTAAGTATATACTAGGAAATATTTATCATCCAAGTACATGTTTTTAAAAATGTTTTCATAAAATGTTTATTATTATCTTATATATGTTTAAATTAATTTTTACCCATGTTTTACTTTTTATAAAATGTTTTGAAATGAATATTTCGGTCGTTTTCCAAATGAGGTACATTATGACCTTTTCGAAAATTTAAGGAAAGAATATTATTTTTAAATTATAATGTGTACATGAATATTTTTCACCATTATGTATCCTTAATTTTTTGAATCTTTCCTTAAAATATTACAATTTTATTTTTAAAAGAATTGTTTTATTTTAAAATTTCATAGGTTTTAAATGATTTAAAGTAAAACTAGGATATTCCCTCAAAGAGTTTTCATGAATTATTTTCATCTATGTTGACATTATTTAATGTATTTTATGATTGTTTGAGTTTGGTTTATTATAATAAAATATTCCATATTTTATTTAAGGTTTTGTGATATTTTTGACTATAGATATGCTATTTTTATGGCATTCATGGTTTATGGTTAAAGTATTAACTTTTTGTATGATAGTTTTAAATACAAATGTTTATGTTATATTTCAAAATTTTCATATGAGGAATGCATTAGACTTAGTAATTTATGGGAAAGGCCTGCTATATCCCCTCTATGCATTGGTACATCTCATAAGACAAACTAGTGTCTTGGCACAAGGCCTTAATAAAATATTTTTGTATGGTCTTGGCTTAAGGCCATGACGTAGGGGGTAAGATATCCAACATTATGTATTCTCTAGTTATGAGATTACATATTCATTTTACATGTGAATATTAGACTATTAAAAAACCCATGTGAGTGTTTAAATATAATTATTTGATATATTCTTCCATGTTTTATTAAGGATAATGTTTTAAAAGTCACGTGTTTTAGTTTTGTACATTTCCTTAAATGTTTATGCTTATTTTTTATACCTTCCACTATATAGTTTATCCTTACTGAGCTTCTGATATCACCCATTTCTTATGTTCCATTTTCCTAGGATGATAATAAGTGAATTATGATTGATATTTAGGGTTAATACAGGGGAATAATGGAATTTTCAAAGGCTTATATATGTTGTCTTTTATGTTAGAAATTGTAATGTAAAGTTCATGTGTGTAATATATTTTCAAAGACTCCATAATAGATCAGTAGTTCATTATTTTATTCCTTATAATCATGCTAATTTATTTAAATAATGCACCAAATCCAGGCTTCTATGTTTTCGGTATTACAAAAACATTATTGGGGATATCTGCTTTCTTCACCTTTACTTGATAATATCTCAATAGAATATTTGTCTTAGAGAATTAATAAGCTCTAAATTGCTGATCAAAAAAGTCCTAAAATACTAGAAAAATATATATTTTTATTATCACGATCTTATTGAGATCATGATAATCGGTGTAGAGATTTATTTTCCCACCATTATTCTAAACTAATGTGTTTGGTGCACCCCATGATAAAGCACTCAGGAATATATACCCTTGATCCAAATTTTCTTATAGTTGTTTCTTTAGTTCCAAAAGTTCTATTACAACCAATCTATTTCGAGTCTAGGATTTTATTAAAAATATTGGTATATGATGTATTTAAAATTAATCCTTTCATATATAAGGAATACCAGATGTTTTTTTATGAAACACATCTACGTATTCCCTAACAATGGGAATGTATTCAAGGATGATCATTTCCATGGTCTCAATTATTTGAGAAAGATATGATAGATCATAGGGAAATAATATACATTCTTGAGAATTTTTTATTAAATAATATTCACCTTATCCCTTTCACTTGTATATAATAGAATGTTGATTCGTGATATAGAAGGTGATTTCGTTCTATTGGAAAATTATGTTGGATTCATATAAGGAAATCCAATCCATGACTAGAATGACATCGAATTCTACTAAATAGAGTATTAAAAGGTTCAATGGTAAGGTCAAACCACATATGTGGATAGGGGAGGAGTCATATACTTGGGATTAAATAATTTCCCCATTTTCTATTTTCATCAACAGATCTTCTTCAAATATTTTTGGGGGTGCTTGATTAGTTATACTAAACTTGTAAGATATGAAATAATTCATATAACTAAGGATGGAATCCATAATTTATTCTACTTGATAAAAGTTTAATCCTTTATATCTTCCAAAATAGACTTATAGATGATAATTTTGAAACATATAAATGAGAAACCATGAACATTAAATAAAGAACTCATTAAAAAAAATATTTTTTAACCTATGAATTTATAGGATTCAATCTATGTTATCCATGATATCTCTATTAATGTAAAAAAATATAGCCATTTTTGTTCCCTTAATAAAGGATTATAATGATAATTTTAATTTACCAAATAATATCCCCTAGGAGTTTCAAAACAAGTGTGTAACAGGACATGGTTTCATGCACCAGTTCCCGATCCAGTCTAACTCAATACATTTTTTGAGGTTTTACCACTAGGTACATATGTTCCAAAGATACATTCAATTGTAGTATACAATCATGGATTTTTTTTGTATCCCATATACATTATTAATTACCAAAATTTATGGATGTTTTCTTATGTTAAGTCTTATAAATAAGGCTTTCGGTAGTGTTTTGTAATTATGATAACCTAAATAGGTAGAACGTACTATAATACCCACTATGAAAAACCTTATCATTATTAGACATTAATTCACGACTTATTATATACATTTTCACTTAATACAACCCAAAATATTGAGATGTTGATAGACCTTTAGAGATTAGGTACAAAACATATCATCATAAAACTGGGATACAAAGAAATTATGGAAACTTTCCTTAACATTCTCTTAAATTATCCCCGATCTTCTAAACTTTTATAGGATAACCTAGGTATGTTCATAAGAAATGAGTGGGAAATAAAGACATGTAAGGGAATAAACAAATAATGGAATAGTTTAAAGAAATTAATATGAGTCAAGAGGCTTAAAATTTTAAAATAAGAGGTGATAATAAGAATCATGAACAATGAGGCATGATATAACATGATAGTAAAAATTAAACATGGGAATGTGGAAACAATTTAAGACATGGAATAATAAGAATAATTCTAGGTTAACCCCTATGAAATAAAAACATAGTAATCTTAGGATAACCTCTCATGAACCTTATATGAAATCTCATGAGACAAAAACATTAACAAATGTATTGGTGAGCTATCTGGGTGTATCTATCATAATGATATCATGGACAAGCATATATTACACATAAATCATAAAACATAAGAGAGTATCTAATCTATATTAAACCCATAATTTAGTATTGTGGGTTATATAAATTTAGTCAACCAAGAAAATAAGTATATTTATATATAGGTGAATACTCGTGATTATAAATTGGTTCATGAATTCACTTAATAATCCTTTAACAAGAAAAATCATTGTTAAATTTCAGCAGTATAACGATAGTACTTAATGATTAATAAAATGGTTTAATTACAGATAAATGGTTCCCTAATCATTTAGAAATAAAAATTAATGTATGATTGATATGTAAAAACATTTCCCAAAATTTGGAATTGGAAATCAAATGGCATAAAATAAAATAGGTTGTTGATTAAAGAGTAGTATAAGTGAAACCATTACTTAAGCATAATAAAACCTTAGGAAAAGGTTATAAGAGTAGGTGATAAATGATATCTCATTATAAAAAAGAAACATTGATTGAAAATGGACATTTATTAAGTCATAAAAACATAAACATTTTGATATTAAAATATCAAATACAAAGACTATTTCTGAATGTAAAAAAGATATAGAGGTCAGTTATCTTGAGAGGGTGTTTCCCAAATCATGGGAGGAGCTTCGTGAGTGATTGGGGAAAACATGTGAGGGATCTAGATATTGAATAGTATATTAAGGATGCAATTCGAAGTTTTTTATAGAATATAAATGGGATATTGGATGGGTTTATATAGGGAAAAATAGTGGAGTTCTTTATTATTCCCCAAACATAGGTTTTCAATTATAAATAATAAATTAATTAAAAAAAATTAAATTCCATGTTTTTTCCCCTGATTTATTTCAAAATAGGATTCATTTTCATAATTTTCTAATAGCATGAAATTAACTCAATAAAATAATACCCTTGTTGAAGTGGAAGCGAGTCATGTTTATAAAGAATGGATTTTGAAATTATAAAATAAAATATAAGTTTTGTTGGATTCATAAAGTCTTTGCAAAATTAATCAAATAAAATCAGAATTCCTTAAGTTAAAGTTATATATTTATTTTGTTTTGGATATATTTTAAGACATATAATACATCACTTTTTTGTGTCATTATGTTGTCATGTACATACATTATATTTATACCATATTTAATTTGTACTAACAAATTTGACTATATCGTTAAATTATGAACAATTTAATGTTAAATAATTTAGAAATATTGAGTCAAAAATTAATATTTATTTTATCGAAATAAAAATAAAAATATGTGGATTATCATTTGTAAATCAAAATCCACATTAATCAATTTTTTTCCAATAATAGTTTTTTAATATTTAGAAGAGAATATTTTTGATTTACTAAAATTGTATTATCAACAATATTTAATAAATATTATAAAAAAATTATATTTTACTAAAATATATTTTATTTTTAAAACAAATGAATTCTTCCTAAGTAATGTGTTGATTGAAATTGATTACTACTTAAAAATAAAATTCTAGTTTTGTCGTATTGGAAGGTAAATTTCATCAAATTCAATATTTAATCACCATGAAATAAAAAATATAAGGAATAAATATAATAATTATTTTATTGGAATGAAAATAAACATATTCATACTATTATGGTCAATATATATATATATCCCTTTATTACACTATAGAATGATCAATGAGTAAGGTGTGCGATAATGAGATTTGTTGGGGTATTTTAGTAAACATGGTTTGGGCCATGATATCTATGAGCTTGAACATATACTATAAATGGATTATATCATACATTAATTATGGAATATTGGATTTGTATTTTTTAATGGTTAATCATATAGATTCTGTCTCCCTTAGAATATTTGATAAATGGGATTCATAGGGCACAATCATGTTAGTCGAGATTATCGCATCCTTTGTCCATGTCAATCAGATTTTTTATAACCCTTAATATATATTAATCATAAGTTCAATAATAAACAAATATATTATCAATGGATATGAATATTAATGGTATTTTGAAATATATATGATATAAAATTCTAAAAAAATGTGAATGTGTTTTCTATAACCATAATACATAATAAGGAATTTAATTAAATCACAAATAGAATTTTATTTATAAAATTTCACATCATTATAGGGTGAATTTTATTTAAAAAAACAAAAAAATTTATTCATCTTCATGTTTTATCATAATAATATTTACATATTATAGTTGGAATAAAAATTAAATAGTTTTCAAATTTCTTTTGAAATGAAAAGTCATAAATCATTGAAACTGAAATATGTAGTATATAAAACCCGGTATTCATAGTAGAAATTTAAATATTGGTATTCAATGTTACGAATGAAGGATGAAAAAAATAAAATTTAAGATATATGAATTATGGAAACTAAAATTAACAAAATAATAAAATATATTAAAATAAAAACAAAACATAGAGTACATGTTAGAAAATGAAATTCTTTAAAGTATATTTAAAAAAAATCCACTTTTAATCCAAAGAGTAAGGTAGAATTGAAAACATGGTCTGAGATATCCATGAATTTCAACCTATTATAAGGTATCCTAGATTATATACCTATCAGATAGTCTATCTTCCTTTACTTGAAATCCCAAAACTATAAATGTATATAGCATCTCATAGATGATCTTTGAAGAACATATAGTTTTTAATCCCTATGATGTGAGACTCAAAATCCATCAATCAGATGATCATATTTTCCTCTATCATCCAATTAATACAATTACTCAATCACATTGGTTCAAAATATAGAGTTATTACAATATAAAAACTAATATATTTATAATGAAAACTACAGATAGTGGTAGTTCTTAACTTAAATACTCAAAAAGATAAATCACAATGATCAGAAGGCTCAAATATGAAATAAATTGAAATTCATTGATGGGTGAAAAAACATTTAAAATACATTATTCTCATATATTTTTATAATATTTATGATGCTTGAGGTATGGCTCTATTTTTTGAAAACTTTGTAAAATGATCCAATTGATGGATTTTTTAAAACATGGGATCAGTTACAATGACATTATTAGATGGTCATAGTAGGTTACATAATATTCCATGCATTGGTTTAGAACCGCTAAAGTTATTATAGAACCTATGTATGTAATATGAAATTTTAACTTTAGATTATCATATTTTCATAAATTAGATGACCTTTTGGTATTCCAAAAATCTGTTTAACCAAAATCCATTATGTTAAAACCATATATCCTAAAAATAAACATATGTTAGAACTTTTTCATGTGAAGTGTATTATAATTTCCAAAATAATGAAAGTGGCTGGTATAAGACCTCAACAATCTACCCATCATTATAAAGAAAAAACAAGAAAGGAAAATCGATTGATAATATATATTTTTTAAAAAACTTATCGTGTTCTTCATGATATAAAATTTATAATCCTTTTTTTCTTTCCATTAATTTTTAAATAGAGAATAATAAATATTTATTAGAAAAATAAAATAATATCTAAAAATTTCTCAAAACATGTTAAGAATGTAAATATATTTATTTTTTAAAATTGAAAAACAATTTCTCATAATTTTATGATAATTAGATAAAAAGTCTAATACTCGCCCCCTTTTAATATTTTTTTGCACCTCTTAAAATTAAATCGAGTAAATAATATAATAACAAGAAAAATGTTTTCTATAAAATTATAAACAAAAAATCATCTTAACAAATTTTCATAAAATTATAACCTTTTTTGGTTTTATAAAATAAATATATAATAAATAATAAAATCAAATATAATGAAAAGAAAAAATTATATATATAATTTTTATTGAGAATTTTTCTGATTATGTTTTGGATATCTGTAGATCTTATAAATCTCTTTATATCTTTACGAACACTCTTTTTAGGAAAAATTATATAATAAAATTGTCTACATCAATTTTATTTCAACTATGATTTCATAAATGAAAATATATTATTATAATGTGATTTCATGTTGAACTTCACTTTTTCAACCTTTATAATTGATCTTATCAAGAATCTCCTTGTAAAAAAAGATTCCAGTATTTATTATCAGACTTTTATCTTCACATTATTAAATAATAATCATAGAAGATAATATATAAACATCCGATACTTTTATTGTGTCAAGGGAGGCTCTAATATTCATGGATGGTTCTACGATTTTCCTCCAAATAATATTATCAATGATGAACATTTCAAAGGTAGAAGGCTATTTTAGATAACTTTCTTGAGATAACAATCCCTTATATATGTATTTTATATTGAAATCATCCAAATAATGTCCTTTATTATATGATACGTTCAATTTATTCCCAAAAAATGAAAAACCGTAAAACATATGTTGTATAGATTCTCATTGACAGTGAATATAAGATTTGAGAAAAAAAATTTACATTTTGAAATATAAAATAAACTCCCCCTAAAATAACTATCTATACAATTATAAATTTTAAATAACAATTCCCCCAAAATTATATAATTATTTATAGGGAATGGTAAAATATATATGTAAGAAAATTAAAATTTTGATTAATTATATTCCAATAATGAAGGATGATCATCCTTTATCTTGGATAATTTGAAAAAAATATTATAAAAATATATATCTCTATTTTATATAAGAGTAATCCGAAAGCCATAATTTGAAAAATAGTTATGTTTTAAATGAAATTATTTTTAAAAAAAAATCGTTAGAATTTAAAATTATGAAAAGTTATGAAATTCAGAATAATTTTGGAATTCTAAAAAATTTTAAAATCCAAAGAACACATAAATTTCTAATTAATATATTTTTTGGAATTTTTTACCAATTTTCTAGAAACATTTTTAATGTAATGAGTTTTATGAAACATGAAGTGGATTATAGATCACTTGAATTTAATCATTCCTAATATATTTTAAATAAATTTGAATCTATTAAGAGTAATAGGATTGGTAAAAAATATAATTATTTTGATTTTACATTCCAATAATTTCATTAAAGATACCTATTTTTGTGTAATATTCTTATGGAAGGGGTGTCATGCATATCTATGATTATCCTGTGAGTAATGTTCTGGGTTTCTAGAATGTAAAATGGAACTTATATTATTATAAAGGATTATATATTGAGTTAAAAGCAATCTAAAATATTCGAGTGTGTGTTGAATCAACAACACTTTAGTAAAATAACAACTAGTTGCAACATATTGTACTTCAGTAGTAGAAAGTACTACAAAATATTGCTTCTTACTAGACCAAGAAACTAAATATTATCCTAGGAAATGATATGTTATACAAGTATACTTTATATCTAATCTAAAGAATTCAATTTCATCATTTGTTTAAATTTTTAAAAATAAATATCTTTATAAGATTATATTAATCAATGTTCTAAAGTAATTTTATTTTATGTGAAAGTGAATTTAATAATATTCATGTTATATTCATTTGGATTATCATTAATCCACACAAATACCAATACTGAGAACATTATGTGTGGTTGACTTGTAGAAGGATATATTAATATTCTAATTATAATTCTATAATTTTTTTGATCTACTTATTTATTTGATTTATTAGGATCCAGATCAATAGTTGTTGTAATTAGAATACTAATATTTGATTAATTTACAATAAAAAAATTAATTAAAAATTTCATAAATTTATGATCAGTTTGAATTAATCATTTTTGTTTTTGATGAATTTGAAAACATAATGAAATGTAACTTTCCCTTATCATGACTATTTCAAAATTTGTATTCAAATGTTATAAAATATTTTCTTAATGAGATTTATGATTTGAACAAAAAAATTATGCCACCAACATAAATTTGGTCATAATTTTCATGTTTAAATTTTTTTCATTGTGGAAAGGGTTTGTTTAGAACTATCTTTAATGAAATTATTTTAAATTAGATAACATGAATTTCTTTTATGCCAATCCATTAGGGCTCATTTATGTTCATAAATTTCTTTAGTATGTTTTAATACTATGCTTGAAAAATTTATATCTCCAAAACAAATAATTATTTCAACAAAATATACATGTTTATGATTTCTATTAATGAAATCACTTTTCACATCTATTTGAAACAATCTAAAACTCTGATGTGCTATAGTGGCTAGTAATATTATCATAGATTATAATCCACCTACCAATGAAAATGTTTCACTATAACCTATTCCTTATTCTTAAAAACCCTTTTCCAAAATACTTTATTTATTTATAATTATTATTCCATTTTCATCAAACTTGTTTTAAAAATCCCATATTAATCTAATTGTAAGTATATTTCTAGGATGTTAATGTAAGGACCTAACATTGTTCCATTCAAACCGATTGATATATTATTGCATATAAATTATAAAAAATTAATCAACTTAATCATCATTTATAGTTTTTGGTCAAACTTGTGGCAGTAAATATTGATGATAACATTGATTTTTAAGGAAAATATTTTTTTACCAGGTTGAAATACATCTCTAATTATATAATTGTAAGGATGAATCCTTATGAACAATATATTTTCTGGTAATGTTTTATGATGATCTTAAGATATTAGATACACAAATTTAGTTATAGTAGGATCTGAATAGTGAAATCATTTATAATAACTTCTGTATGATTTAAAATCATTATTTTGGGATTATACTTTGTTAAGAAAACATAAGAACATTTAAAAACATCATCAACATTTTATAATTCAGATGGTTTTGAAAAATCAAAAGAATAAGATTTATCAAATATTAAATGAACTGTTTCATCAAAAATATTAGTTATTTAATTATGAACTAGATAACCATTACTAGCTATAGAATAACCCATAATGATTCCTTCATCAATTTTCAAATCTAATTTATGTAACTAATATGTATAATTCCGGATGAATAATTTACATAGAAAAAACTAAAGTATGATTTATTTGTATTTAATCATTAAAAAAACTCATAAGGATTGTTATTAAGAAAACCTCTATGTACAACTATATTTATATTATAATATAATGTAGTCATGAATTTAATCAAGAAGAGTAATAGATCAAAATCAGCACTTCCAGATCCACGTGTAATGACATAAATAGTTCAAATGTGACACAATTTTTTCTATAAAAAACTTAATTTTCCAAAATAAAATATTAGATCACTTACATACCGAATTAAATTTTAGTTTAAGAGTTTTTTATAATTAAAAAAAAACTCTATAAAATTTGGATTTATAAAAAACTAGGTCATAAAGATTGAAATTATCTCCCACTATACCCATCTTTTTTTATTTCACAATTGGTCATCAACGTCAAACATGGGAAATATATCTAGAAAAAATTCATTTAAGTTATCTCCTTATAACTTGATCAAAATAAGCATATGAAAATTGTAATATTAGATACACAATAATGGTAAAAATGGAAGATATGTAAGAATAAAATATGGGTATGAGAAAAAAAACATAAATTTTGGAGATCATAACCTTCATGTTAAAGATCTAATACATGATTCATTCTATAGTGATTGGAAGTTCTTAAGACATGAATCAGAAGGTAATCAAAATAGCATAATCTATGAGATCCACAAATTGTCATAATACATGAAATTTGTTTATACACATAATCATATAAAATCATTCACTACATGTCAAGGATAATTTCCAAAACATATTAGGGAACTTCATGGGGCAGCAGCTACTAGGTGGGATACACCACCATCTTGAGACATAGTCCATTAATTATAGTGTAATAGGTTTTTCTTTATTCCCATAGTAAATCAATCCCATCAACTTGTTTCATATTATTTCATCATAGGATAAAAATATTTACCCAATTAATTGGAGGGGGATATAGGTCTCACCCATAAAATAATGAAAACCAAACATATTTATGTCGTAATAACATAAATCATTCAACATATCAGAACCAATAAAAATAAATATGTTTCATAAAAATTTTATCCTAGAATAACCCATGAAAAAATGGGTTTCATAAATATAATCTAAACTAACCATAAAATATTAATGAGAGTTTCTTTGAATAATATCCCTATTAAAGCATAATTAACATCAAATAATGTTATCTTATATGGAAAATAATTTTGAGAGATCACGTGAAATAATTTTCAAGGAAAAATCCTTTCTGTTTTGGAATATAATTTTTATATCACAAAACATTTAGAAAACCATTTTAATTTAAAATATGCTTGTAATATTATAAATTATATTTTATAACCCATTTAAAACAAAATTGATATCAATTTCCTTGAAATTTCATAAAATATGATTTAAAATAATTTATAAACATTTTTAGAAAAAACTATTTTGGAGGAACATTGTTTTCTGAACAAAAAGAGAATAAAATTACATGAATATTATAATATCATGAAAATAATGAGATTCATGATACCACATGTAAAATGGACGTATACACACCTCATGTAATAAGTTAGGTTCATAACATAACATGTGTCTTAAAAAAGGAAAATTGAGAGAAAGTCTCTTACCGATTTTATAAATTTTTAACTATAAACCCCCTGAAAGAGAGACCCTTAAATGGATATGTAAATATCCATAAATTTAAAGATATTTTTCATATATTAAATTAATGGTAATTATATACACCACATATTATAAACCAATGATGAATATAGAAAAAGTATCGTAGAAATAAAAGTGATACTAGAACTTCGCTTACTACTAGAGTAGATTTTGAATTGTGAGCCTCATGAAAGAGTAATATCAATTTAAATTTTGAATTAAATTAATTAAATTCATGATATATAATTTCATAAGTCAGTATGTATAACACACAATAATAATAAGTAGTTAATACAGAGTATATGTAAATGAAATAAAAAATTAGACGAGAAAACCCTTACATTCAGTCTTGACTTACATCATACACATTCTACCCTCCTATTTAATAAGTATAAGTTTAGTATAAATCTACCAAAAAAAATATTCTTATATATATAACCATATATGGTTTGATTAGGAATTTATATTTACTATATATCAATAATTTCATGGTAATGGTATGTTTCAGGTAATAACTACATTGTTTTTCATATATGTTTTGAATTGTTATATTTTTTGAACACTTATTAATATCATGATATAAATAATTTAAAAAGGATATAAATATCACATGTATTAATTATACATGTATTTATAATAATCTATAAAAGATAAAAATATGAAATGAAATACACCATTCATATAGATGGTAGGTTGTACGTATGGATGAACGATGTTTTCATTTTTAAATTGAGGGGATGAGGGAATGGTAAATAAGAATTCACATTTTCAAGATTCATAATTATATATCATATATATATATATATTCCTTAAACTCATTATAATACACATCCATAAAATATGGTGATGAAAAAAGAATTGTATTACTACGTGGGGATGGTAAGCCGTATGTACGCACAGAAGTTAGTTTCACTTCTTGTTTGATGAAAAAGAGGGTGTATGATGGTGTTTTAATAATCATAATAAAATTTAAGAATATTAAGTATAATTATGTTTTTTTAAAACATCATATATTTACCGGAGGTAAGAACAATTATAAAAAGAAATTGACAGGTTAGAGTGATTTCACCTTTTTTTAAACTTCTTTTTTTTATATCCGCTAAAGGGCCCTAGCTTTGGTATTATGAGAAGACCAGTACCTATATAATGTTTCTAGGGAAACTACGAAGATAATATGGAATATTATTTCGGTCTATAAAGCTCAATGTGATGTGAATATGTGAGGTAAGATGCTCCCTTTTATAATTATGGTTGGGGGATTTTTAAATTTATAATAATATTGATTTATAATAAATTAAATATCAATTGAAATACCTAAAAAATTATATGTATTGGAAGATAAGATGATATAATTTTGTAATATCATCCTCCAACATATTTAAGATAAAATTATGTATTATTGTAAACCTTATCATTTTGATTAACCCTTAGTTAGCCCATTTTACATCAAACTACGACAACAAATTCTTTAATATTAAAATATTTTAATTTTTATTATATGGTTTCAATTTCCTATAAATATTTAAATTATGAAATTATAGATTTTTATCATTATAATTTTTTATTTTTAATGATTTTTAAATAATTTAATAAAATATTATTTTCATATAATATCGGTAGTGCTAATTTGGACACTATTTATTACATTAAATTCATTAAAATTTAAAAAACAAGATTAGTTTAAAATAAAAATTTCAATATAAAATTAATATGATATAAGAACCTATAAAATTTTTGGTGAACATTAATTAATTAAAATTACGTTTCTGCTAATATTTTTAATATCATTTATTTGATTTATCTATTATTCGAATAATTACTGCATCGTCATTGTGTTATTATTATTGGTTAATATTTAATTTTTAAAAAATAAAAATAATTTTACATGACTTAGTAAAATATGTTATATTTACAAATAATATTTATTGTCATTAATACCTTTGGTTTGTCCCCATATTACAACTATTGTACTTATTAAAAATAAGTGTGTGACTAGTTTGACATTTCATTAAATTAATTTTTGTTAGGGTCATAATCACATTCAAGTGGCTCCAAATTGTCATTAATTCAAACGTTGGATGACTAATGTTGGTTTATACTCATAAAAGAATATTTATTCAAAATTTAAAATCTTTTAATGGTTCTAATAATTTAAATTAAAACCATTTTATTGATATGTTATATGCTTGAACAAGAATTGCATCAGTGATGCATAAAAAATAAAGGTATTTATTTTCAAATAAAAACTGAAAATAAATTACTTTCATAAAAATAAACAAATTAATCTTAATATATCTATTTTATTCATATGATATTTTCTTCCCTATGTGGACACATGATAAATATTTAAGACAAAGAAAGTGACATTTTGTTTCTTCTATTTATGTAAATACTATGTATGTCATTTTAATGGAACAGAGTCCATTAATCAACTAAATTTACATAATTAGTTGTTATGGGTCGAATTATATTCATCCAATAAAATTTGGGAAATAGTTGGGTTCATTTTTTAGTTTTTATCATTGTATTATAACCCAAAATTCCCAATTTACCCTATACCATAGTAACAAAATTTTCCAAGGTTACTATTAATTTTGACCAAAAATAAAAGGTAACAATTTAAAAAATATACACCTTATGAATACAAATATTTAATACATTTTTCAGAATTAAAATCACAGAAGGTCGAGAATTTAATTTAAAATAAAACTGAAAAAATGCAACAAAACGGTGTTTTTCAGAAAAAATACAATTTGTTAATTTATAATTTGTTTATACTAAATTCTAGAATAAAATCAATTTCAAAAACAATAATTTGAATTATTTTTTAAAAAATTAACTAATTAAATTTTAAAACTAGTATAAACCATAATTTTAATGTTAACTTCTTTAAATAAAATACTGTTTTCAATTAAAAAGAGTGTTCTTTTGCTATTCATTGAAAAATAAAATTGTTTTGAAAATTATCAAAATTTCAAAATAGAAATTTTTTATTTGAAGATTTAAAATTTTAATTTAATTTTTTAAAATAAATTTTATTAAAATTTCAATTATTAATTATATTTCATGTAGATATAAAATAAATAAATAAAATTGAAGAAATTTTTTTTATAAAAAAATGACTATATAGTAATTATTTAAAAATTATAAACATATTAAAAATGAGTATGACCATTATATATATAGATATATTTAATAATACTATTAATTCCCACTTATTTAACAGATAGGTTATAATAGTCACCTTTAAATTATAATATTTAGTTGTTTATTTAAGTTTGGTGTTGTGTATCTTGTACACCATAAAAAAAAGTTTTCTTAAAATATCGAGATATTAAATTCTACCCCGTTAATAAATTTTTACTTCACAATTTTAAATTGTTCTCTATAACCAAGTGGTGGAATTTTTAAAATACCATTGTTGAAATACCACTTCATAAAAAGGGTCAATACAACTTCAATTTGAAAAGAGAGGAAGGAAAGTATGAAGGTCACATGAGAAAACACATATTAGGATTCCATGTAGGAAAACATAGACTCAGAAGAGAAATATAACTATAATGTTCTGATGGAGAGTAATATATAACACATTCATTTTAATGTTAACCATCAAAAAACCATAAATATGTGATTTGTTAAAAGGCCATTGATTTCTTAGTAAGAAAATTAAATATATATTACATTTTTTTATGTTTTTATTTAATATTATAAGATTACATTCATATAGTTTATGAATTACTTTAACATATATAAAATTAACATAATGATACATACTTGAAAATTATATTTTCATCCTTTAATCAATTTCCATTAGAAACTCATTTTTTTTCTCCAAATGATGAGTATTCAAGTTGATTTTTTCATACGTGACGCATCAAAATCATGTACTACTAATAAAAAAATATAAAAATAATATAACAAACTATTATACCTACCATTAAACAATTATAAAATATAAATAATTAATATAATAGGAGATAATTCCCAAAAAAATAATCCATTATATCAGTAATACCAAAATTTTAACATTGATCAATTAGAAAAACCAACATTAAAATGTCCCACAAATATTATAAAATAATATTAAAATAACAAATCAGACAGATTTGATCACCTAGTCTACCATGATAAATTTTTTAATTTACCTCCAAATAACATCTGTTGCTCTTAATATCTCATACCAAAATGTAATTTCCTTTATAAACATCAAGGTATGTTAAAAATTTTCATAAATAAGAAGAATAACCATAAATACAAAATAAAATCATATACGGTTCCAAAATATAATTCAATATTTTTTGCTCAAATAAAATCCCATAGTTTTATATTTACCATAAAGATATAGGGTTTCCAAAATAGTAAATAAATACTAAAATAACATTAATCGCATAACACCAAATCAATTTTGAA
Source organism: Viscum album (assembly GCA_963277665.1). Taxonomy (NCBI): domain Eukaryota; kingdom Viridiplantae; phylum Streptophyta; class Magnoliopsida; order Santalales; family Viscaceae; genus Viscum; species Viscum album. Next base: position 2,054,742,404 of record OY728123.1, on the reverse strand, counting down.
TCTATGGTTATCTCTATGATTAAAATTGTGATACCAAAATTAATATAACCTTTATCAATATGATAGTTTAACTTAAAATAAAATGATATACTAAACATGTCTTTATGTAGGATAGTGGATTTAGATACACCCCATTCATGCTTTGGGTGTGGTGTAAATCCTCATTGCCTTTTCGGATATCAGGGGTTTTCCCCATCTCATTGGTTTTCACCCATCTAATGGGTTTTCACCCATGTCATGGGTTTTCACCCATATCATGGTTTTTCACCCATCTCATGGGTTGTCCTTTTTCTAATACTATGTTAATATAATCCTTATAAATCTCTAGTAACATGATAAACATCCTAAAAATACATTAATAGAAAAAACATTTAAGAAATGTTTTTACCTCAATGGTTATCTCATACCTTTCTTTTCTCTGTCCCAAAATTTAATAACCCTTAATGACCTCCAAAAATAAATGTCTCCAAGAATATAATTAGTCACCTTAAAATTTTAGAACATAAAGCCTCAAAAAAGGTTTCAAAAACTCTGAACATATTGTTTTATATACCCATGAGGGAGTCTATATCTATTAAGAAGAATTATATTTAAATCATTATAATATCCAAATTTATGTAACCCCTACTCTAACCCCAAAGGCAGTAGCCTAAAATCAGCACTTCAGATCCACTCAAAAAGATATAAAATTTAAAAATGTGGCACAAATTTTTCCATAAACAAATTTCAATTTAATAATATAATATTGGGTCACTTACATACACAAGTAACTTTTAGGTTTATAATTTAGAGAATTAAGAAAAAGTATTAAAAATTTGGATTCCTTAACAATTGATTCATAAATATCAACATTATATGCCATTATACCCATCTTTTATTATTCAATAATAGGTCATCAACATAATCAATGTGGAATGCTTCTAGAGGAAATTCATCTTAAATATTTTCTCATATCTTGGGAAAATAAACATTATAAAAACATTATATTAGATTCTTGTTAAGGATAAATATAACAGATATGTAAGAAAAATATAGGTGTATTAGAAAATAAGAATAAATTGTATACATCATACCATGCTTGTCAAAAATCATAAACATGATTCATGGCCCAAATATTTGTAGTTAATAAGACATGAATCATAAGCTAATCAAATCAAATAATCCATGAGAGAAAAACATTGACATATGATAAGAAAATTTGGCCTACAAATAATCATATAACATTATTGTAGAGACCCGTAGCTTGACGTACATGGACATTACATTACTTTTGCGGAATACTTAATACATAACAAAAACAGACACACAAGGATCGTAATAGTTTAGTGTCTTTGGAAACTCGGAATAAAATCTTCTAATCGTGGTGAAAGATCTTCAACATCTCCCAATAAAGATCTTCCCCAATTTTTTTCTTACCTAAAACCTTTCTTTATATCCTGGGGAAAAGAAAACATAAAAGGGGTGAGCTTAAATGCTCAGTAAGGGTATGCATGGATAAAATAAAACACACCACATACATTTGAACTTAAAAACATGAACATAAAGATTAAACATCAAAATCTTGAGCAACGACATAAAAGATGGAAGTACATAAGGTATAGATCATAATGGAACATAAATCATGATAAAAGAGCATGGGAATAAAACATTTAATTGTGGAAACCATTAATCACATGATATGATTTCCATAGTAGCCAAGGCATTGCTGCCAAGACCATCTTAGTGGACAAAGTCCCTTTCTGAATCGAGTTCACTCCTCGTTCCAGTCCTGTATTACTGAACAAGTTTAACTTGCCGTTCCAGCCATGTCTATCTCACGAGATATAAATATTTACCCAATGCATTGGAGGGAGATATAGGTCCCACCCATCTCATAATGAAATCATTATTACTTGTGCCACAAAATAAACATACATCATTCATAAAAACCCAATAAATAAAATGGGTTTCATAAACATCATCCCATCATCACATAATCCATATAAAATAAATGGATATCATTTCATAAAAAGTAAAACCATGTCAATCATAGAGACATTATACTTGAAACATACACATATGAAATAATGTTATCTTAGATGAAAAATGGTTTTTGATAAAACACTTGAAATGAATTCTTGAGGAAAATATCCTTTCTTCTTCAAAATCATTTTCTTTTCACAAAATGCCATGCAATTTTAAAAGAATAGGATTTTGTTTAAAATATTCATGAAATAATTTGGAGGAAGCTTCATGAAAATAATTCTTTATAAAATCGTAAAAATCCTTTCATGTCGTATACGTTAAAAAGAACAATTTTCTCGTACTTTTGTCGGAAAAGTCAAAAAGTACCTCGTAACGTAAACAAAAGAAAGATTCCTTACATACCATGTAGTAAAAGTAAAAAATGGGTAAAAATGACTTTAAACATAAATTAATACACTTTTATAAAACATGGACGTGGATGATAGCAATAAGCCCAGTAAATAATTACGAATAAGCAATCTCGGATAAAAATGAGATTTGCAAAATTATCCCTTACCTTAGGTCCGATATGCTTTGTACGTATCCAAACCTCCTGTATAATGATTTAAATAATGTCATTGACTTATTACAGAATCATATTAATTGTTATGATATCATGTATGGTACATTTATGACTTTATATTACCCATTCTTTTGTAAATTAATGTTAAAGTAGCGTTTTGGGTAAAATCATCTTATTTATCATACGTGTTTGGACTTGTTGTTATTGATGTTATTATTACTTATATCATGATTTAATTACTTCAAAAATGTAAATCATGATTTATATATCATATACATTCATTATATATCCAGAATATACAAGCATTTATAATAGTACATAACATATGGAGGTAAGAAATGAAACGCACCGTTCATGGAGACGGTAAGCTGTACGTACGCATGAACGCTACTTTCATTTCTATTTCTTATTTTAATGGAATTAAAACATAATGATACATAGGTATATTATAATTACAGTATAATATCATATATAATATCATTAACCACATCCTTTATACATCCCACATAAGGTATTAACGAATCACATCACTTTGAGGGGGCGGTAGTCCACACTTCCTCAAATGAGATTATCGTATTTACCGACTATGGAAACCGTAAAGGCTTGATATAATTGGGAATTAAAGAAGCATAAGTAAATAATTAACATAATATATATTATATATAAATACAGTGCCATCATAATGGCCACCATGAGAGGCGGTAGGAGAAAATCGAACAATCATCGTTTCGTGAGGCGTTAGTTTTCCATCACAGAAACATTATGTTCTTCATCCATTATATGGAGGTGTGTGTAAGTGTAGTTCCAATACATCTCATATAAACATCCTAGTATATTTATTATATTTTTTTTGTTACAAAATAAAGGATTAAAAACAATTTAGGGGTTGGAGAAGTAGAATAAAAGAAAACAACTTAAGAGAAACTTTTACCTTTAATTTTAGTAACTTCCTTTGGTTTGAACCAAACGGACTTCTTGTAAAGTTTTCTTCCTAATGTAAGGCTTCAAGGGGGAGGATAGGGATGTAGGGAGATTAGTTGGGTAGAGTTTTGACGATCCAAATGGCTTGAGAGGTGTGAGTAATTACATATAAGTGGTCTCCTTTTATAAGGGAGAGGAGGGGCTCTTTAGGAAAGTCTGAAAACATTATTTTATTATAAACTTATCTTCAGTTTCAAGAGGTCCAAAACACATTAATGTCAAAGATAAGATGACTCATATTCGAAATAAAATTATCCAATTGGAATTGGATAGGTTTTGGATGATATTTTAATCATTATAATCTTATTTATTTAAATCATTTATTAATGAGGTAAACACTACATCATTATTGTGTCATAAATAATTTAATTCCTTTGATGTATAAAAATTATGAAAAAAATACCATGATTTAGGGAATACTTTTATCTTTACAAATAATATTTCTAGTCGAAAATATAACTTATATAACCCCTTTTAAAATTAATTACTAAAAGATTTTTGTTAAAGTCAATTTTGTCTTTACATTAAATTAATTAATCCAAATTGTCATTTTCACTACCAAGTGGCTCATTGGGGTTCCAAAATCGGCCCAAGGATGCCCATGGTCAGCCACTACTCATCCAATAAGGTTAGGACAAGTGTCAAGGTAATTTTGAATTATTATAATATTATTTTAACCTTGAATTACCCTATTTACCTTTAACCGCAGTAAATAAAAATTACCGTAGTTACTATTCATAATGCCCAAAAATAAAAATTAGCTTATTAACATAATTTGAACCCACTGATTCCAAATATGGAATCCATTTTTCCAAATTCAATACAAAAAAGTTGCAGAAATTAAATTAAAATTAATCCCATTGTCGAAAGAAAACGGGTTTTTGTTTAAAATATTGCAAAAGATTGAATTGATTTAACCTACAAATTCAAGGTAAAATCAATGCTAATGACATAAATTATATTAAATGGTAAAAATATATTATATTTATACTTTAAAACCATTCAATATTATAATTTAACCACATAAATTATTATTATGAAAAAGGTTGTTTTTAATTAAAATATAGCATGTTTTTACTATTCATTAAAATATGAAAGTTATCAGAAAAATATCAAAACTTTATCCAATGTAAATTTTTATATCCTGATTCAAAAGAAGAATTTTATTCTGTCAAATTAAACTTATAAACATGTCAAAAACTAGATTTAATGTGGGTGCGCCATCAAAAGGCGGCAAAACTGCATTTTTTGAAAAATACTTATTTTACCCGAAAAATTTATTTTGTTCTCATACCATGTTCTAGAAAATATGTAAGATTAATAATAATGTTATAAAATTCAAAATTTATTTAATACTATTCATAACGGCTAGTTCATAATAATAATATATCGTTGTTTAGTAAAACTCGGTATTGCGTACAACACACGCTATCGAGGAAGGTCGTGATTGCGTGTAATGCAAGCCAAGTCAGGGTTGCGTGTTGCGCAAGAATAATTCGTTGTTTCATATAACATAATCCAACCATATTTTATTTATACATTGAATATATTTATATATAAACACACTCAATGTTGCGTAGAATGAGTATTATAAAACGAACTTGAAATTGTGTGTAACACGATCCAAGAATAGAATTGTGTATACTACAAGCTAATACGGTGTTGCGTATAGTACAAGCTAAAATTTGTATAGTGTATAATAGAAGACATAAATGAAATTAAAAGAATTTTTTTCATAAAATCTAGGGGTGTTACATTCTACCCGCCTTAAAATGAATTTCTCCCTCAAAATTCGTCGGGGTTATAAATGGTTTACTACTTGAAAATTTCTTTAATAGAAACCCACATCGAAAAAAGGAATACCAAAACTTGGATTTTAAAACTAAATTATGAAACGTAATGGTTACCTAAATTAACTCATCACTGGGTTTCCACATAAGAGAACATAGGTGAAAATATGGATATGGAAGAAAAATCTAACCATGAAGTTCTGATAGAGAGTGGTAGAGAACATGGCTATGAAAAATCCAACAATCACAAAGCCATAAATTTTTGATGATCTAGGGTACCATCTGGTTCATCGGATATAAGAGCACTAGGACAACATTTTTGGTTTTCAAGATCATTTCCCTAAAGTTGATGAATTAAAAGAAATACTTACATGATTTTGGTTCAATCTCACTTTTGTTCGTGAATTGAACAATTTCCACTTCATATCTTAAAGAAATGAAGTTGAATTTGTTATTCGTGAAGCATTAGCAGATCATGTGATAGAATGATGGGTCATTCCATCTGTTTCAAACAAAAGGTTAGAAAAAGTTATAAGTCCATCTTATGGTGAGATTAATCGTATATGGTTCCAAAAATGGACTTATACTTTATTTATCATACCGCTTAATAAAATAAAACAACTTTCCACTAAACAGGGACTTCTTGTAGGCCAGTGGTAGGTGATAAAGGCCTGTTGCACTTCAGTTGTGGGTTCGATTCCCACAGCCTTGTCCGACGTGATGGGTTGTCGCCCGTCCTGCAGGTTTTCCTTTTTCTAAAATTACATTACTATAACATCCCATCAATAAAATTGAAAAAAGTTTTATCCTTAAACAATACTAAATTATGTCCAACATAATACATTCCAATCTTTAGGCTTATCTAAAATACTTCGGTCCAAACTCATAGTATAAAGAAAATGATTATTGAAATGTCACATAACAATCACATGAATGCCATCATTTATCCCCCATATATCATAAGATATATCTTGTTGAATACCATAATCATGTATTCTCTTGAAGAATGAATACCCATTGAACCTTAGTGAAAACATGAATGCAGTTAAAATGTAACACTTTCCACATACCAAAATCCTAAAAATTCTATCTACTCAAACCATGATATCACTTAGTCCTTATATCAATCATGAGCTCATGAATACTGTCAAACATTTCATTTTCTATTTATCCCTTCATTATGCGCATATCATCTACTTTCCAAAAATATTTCAATCACCTTTTCATGGTTACCAGTACCATATAATTATTGAAAACCAATACATAGATATTCCAAAATTCCACAATACCATACATGAGATTCCATGATACTATTTTGAAATCCAATTACATAAACACTTAATCACTACACAACATCATTTTTATACTCAACATCACAAATAGTGATCGCATGAGACTTCCCTTTATCCTTTTCCTTAAGAGGTTGCTCACGTTGATCATCATTAACCCGTGGATTAGGGAATTTATTAGCATAATTCCCCATTTCCTTGCACTTGAAGCATTGAAGTGTTGGTGGAGAGTTCTCTGTAGTCTTTTCTCTATTCACATCATTAGAAACCTTTTTCCCATTCGACAATCAACTGCTCAATGACCTTTTTTTCCCAACTTAAAACATTTTCTAGTACCTTTTAGGCAATCTCCACCATGCTTCTTTCCACTCTTTGAGCATAAAGAAACATTCATATTCTTTTCACTATTGTTCTGAGATTTCTCCTTGAACTCCATATTCTGTTTCTTGTCAAAACCATGAGATGGATATGTTACACCAACTTCCAGTTCTACCTTTATAGCACAACGCACAATTTCTTCATAGATACTGAATTCTCTTATAGATAATGCCCTTCTAAGACTTGGTTTTAAGCCACTTAAAAATTGATCAACTTTACTTTCAGGTTGGATGATAAAGCCAGATGCATACCTTGCAAGTCTTGTAAAATTCGCTTCGTATATACCAACAGATTCATCATCCTTCTGTTTAAGCTCAAGAAACTCCTTTTCCATCTTTGTTCGAAGAATACGAGGGAAGTACTTACTAAAAAACAAGTTCTTGAACTCGTCCCATTCCATGGACTCAATTTCATCTCTTTGCCTCGTATTCTTGATAAGATTCCACCATTGATCAGCATCATCTTCAAAATGATATACTGCTAAGATTACTTTATCATGCTCAGAACATTGTAGAACTGAAAATATCTTTTCAGTAGTAATGATCCATTGTTCAGCCACTAAGGGATCAGAAGACCCGCTGAATGAAGGTGGATGCTGCCTCATGAAGGATTCAACAGAATGTTGATCCTTTCTCTGCTCATTTTGAAATCCAGAATGATTCATAGCTTGTGTAAGTATAGAAATAAGATTGTGCACTCCATCTCCCATGACATTGGTTTGGTTAGGAGTAAAATCATTGCATTTTCCATTACATTGATCAACACGGTTCCTTCGGGTTCCAGCCATCGTCTAAAACCCAAAAATAATAGTGTGAGAGGAAAATACCATACTAGGGAAAACAATATAATAAAGGGGGAGTACCTTCAATATCTAACATCTTAGGTTTAATTCTAAGATTGTTAGCACAATTCTAAGACTATAACCTATATGTATACTTAACCTTAGGGACATCCCTAGACATACCTTAGAAATATCTCTAGGGATCTCACTAAAGTTTTCCCATCCTAGTTTACAAAGGTTAACTAAACCTTTCCTCTGATACCAACTGTAGAGACCCGTAGCTTGACGTACATGGACATTACATTACTTTTTCGGAATACTTAATACATAACAAAAAATAGACACACAAGGATCGTAATAGTTTAGTGTCTTTGGAAACTCGGAAAAAAATCTTCCAATCGTGGTGAAAGATCTTCAACATCTCCCAATAAAGATCTTCCCTGATTTTTTTTCTTACCTAAAACCTTTCTTTATATCCTGGGGAAAAGAAAACATAAAAGGGGTGAGCTAAAATTCTCAGTAAGGTTATGCATGGATAAAAAAAACATACCACATACATTTGAACTTAAAAACATGAACATAAAGTTTAAACATCAAAATCTTGAGCAACGACATAAAACATGGAAGTACATAAGGCATAGATCATAATGGAACATAAATCATGATAAAAGAGCATGGGAATAAAACATGTAATTTTGGAAACCATTAAGCATATGATATGATTTCCATAGTAGCCAAGGCATTGCTGTCAAGACCATCTTAGTGGACAAAGTCCCTTTTTGAATCGAGTTCACTCCTCGTTCCAGTCCTATATTACTGAACCAGTTTAACTTGCCGTTCCAGCCATGTCTATCTCACGAGATATAAATATTTACCCAATGCATTGGAGGGAGATATAGGTCCCACCCATCTCATAATGAAATCATTCTTACTTGTGCCACAAAATAAACATACATTATTCATAAAAACCCAATAAATAAAATGGGTTTCATAAACATCATCCCATCTTCACATAATCCATATAAAAGAAATGGATATCATTTCATAAAAAGTGAAACCGTGTAAATCATAGATACATTATACATGAAACATACACATATGAAATAATGTTATCTTAGATGAAAAATGGTTTTTGATAAAACACTTGAAATGAATTCTTGAGGAAAATATCCTTTCTTCTTCATAATCATTTTCTTTTCACAAAATGCCATGAAATTTTAAAAGAATAGAATTTTGTTTAAAATAGTCATGAAATATTTTGGAGGAAGCTTCATGAAAATAATTCTTTATAAAAACATAAAAATCCATTCATGTCGTATATGTTAAAAAGAACATTTTTCTCGTACTTTTGTCGGAAAAGTCAAAAAGTACCTCGTAACGTAAACAAAAGAAAGATTCCTTACATACCATGTAGTAAAAGTCAAAAATGGTTAAAAAGGACTTTAAACATAAATGAATACACTTTTATAAAACATGGATTTGGATGATAGCAATAACCCCAGTAAATACTTACGAATAAGCAATCTCGGATAAAAATGAGATTTGCAAAATTATCCCTTAACTTAGGTCTGATATGCTTTGTATGTATCCAAACCTCATGTATAATGATTTAAATAATGTCATAGACTTATTACAGAATCATATTCATTGTTATTATATCATATATGGTTCACTTATGACTTTATATTACCCATTCTTTTGTAAATTAATGTTAAAGTAGCGTTTTGGGTAAAATCATCTTATTTATCATACGTGTTTGGACTTGTTGTTCTTGATGTTATTATTACTTATATCATGCTTTACTTACTTCCAAAATGTAAATCATGATTTATATATCATATACATTCATTATATTTACCGAATATACAAGCATTTATAATAGTACATAACAAATGGAGGTAGGAAATGAAACGCACCGTTCATGGAGACGGTAAGCCGTACATACGCATGAACGCTACTTTCATTTCTATTTCTTATTTTAATGGAATTAAAACATAATTATACATATGTATATTATAATTCCAGTATAATATCATATATAATATCATTAACCACATCCTTTATACATCCCACAGAAGGTATTAACGAATCACATCACTTTGAGGGGGCGGTAGTCCACACTTCCTCAAATGAGATTATCGTATTTACCAACTATGGAAACCGTAAAGGCTTGATATAATTGGGAAGTAAAGAAGTATAAGGAAATCATAAACATAATATATATTATATATAAATACAGGTCCATCATAATGGCCACCATGAGAGGCGGTAGGAGAAAATCGAATAATCATCGTTTCGTGAGGTATTAGTTTTCCATCACAGAAACATTATGTTATTCATCCATTATATGGAGGTGTGTGTAAGTGTAGTTCCAATAAATCTCATAACAACATCCTAGTATATTTAGGATATTTTTTTTGTTACAAAATAAAGGATTAAAAAGAGTTTAGGGGTTGGAGAAGTAGAATAAAAGAAACCAACTTAATAGAAACTCTTACCTTTAATTTTGGTAACTTCCTTTGGTTTGAACCAAAAGGACTTCTTGGGGAGTCTTCTGACTAATTTAAGGCTTCAAGGGGGAGGATAGGGATATAGGAAGCTTAGTTGGGCAGAGTTTGGACGAGCCAAAAGGCTTGAGAGGTGTGAGAAATTGCATATAATTTGTCTCCTTTTATAAGGGAGAGGAGGGGCTCTTTAGGAAAGTGTGAAAACATTATTTTATTATAAACTTATCTTCGGTTTCAAGAGGTCCAAAACACATTAATGTTGAAGATAAGATGACTCATATTCGAAATAAAATCATCCAATTGGAATTGGAAAGGTTTTGGATGATATTTTAATCATTATAATCTTATTTATTTAAATCATTTATTAATGAGGTAAACACTACATCATTATTGTGTCATAAATAATTTAATTCATTTGATGTCTAAAAATTATGAACAAAATAGAATGATGTAGGGAATCATTTTATCTTTCTAAAGAATATTTTTAGTCGAAAATATAACTTATATAACCCCTTATAAAAATTAATTACTAAAATATGTTTGTTAAAGTGAATTTTCTCTTTACATTAAATTAACTAATCCAAATTGTCATTTTCACTACCAAGTGGCTCATTGGGGTCCCAAAATCGGCCCAAGGATGACCATGGTCGGCAACTACTCATCCAGTAAGGTTAGGACAAATTTCAAGGTAATTTTGAATTATTATAATATTATTTCAACCTTGAATTACCCTATTTACCTTTAACCGCAGTAAATAAAAATTATCGTAGTTACTATTCATAATGCCCAAAAATAAAAAGTAGCTCATTAACATAATTTGAACCCACTGATTCCAAATATGGAATCCATTTATCCAAATTCAATACACAAAATTTTCAGAAATTAAATTAAAATTAATCCAGTTGTCGAAAGAAAACGGGTGTTTGTTTAAAACATTGCAAAAGATTGAATTGATTTAACCTACGAATTCAAGGTAAAATCAATGCTAATGACATAAATTATATTAAATGGTAAAAATTTATTCTATTTATACTTTAAAACCATTCAATATTATAATTTAACCACATAAATTATTATGAAGAAAAAAGTTGTTTTTAATTAAAATATAGCGTGTTTTTACTATTCATTAAAATATGAAAGTTATCAGAAAAATATCAAAACTTTATCCAATGTAAATTTTTATATCCTTATTCAAAAGAAGAATTTTATTCTATCAAATTGAACTTATAAACATGTCAAAAACTAGATTTAATGTGGGTACGCCATCAAAAGGTGGCAAAACTGCATTTTTTGAAAAATACTTATTTTACCCAAAACTTTTATTTTGTTCTCATACCATGTTCTAGAAAATATGTAAGATTAATAATAATGTTATAAAATTCAAAATTTAGTTAATACTATTCATAACGGCTAGTTCATAATAATAATATATCATTGTTTAGTAAAACTCGGTATTGCGTACAACACACGCTATCGAGGAAGGTCGCGATTGCGTGTAATGCAAGCCAAGTCAGGGTTGCATGTTGCGCAAGAATCCTTCGTTGTTTCGTATAGCAGAATCCAACCATATTTTATTTTTACATTGAATATATATATATATATAAACACTCAATGTTGAGTAGAATGACTATTATAAAATGAACTTGAAATTGTGTGTAACACGATCCAAGAATAGCATTGCGTATACTGCATGCTAATACGGTGTTGCGTATAGTACAAGATAAACTTGGTGTGGTGTATAATAGAAGACATCAATGAAATTAAAAGAATTTTTTTCATAAAATCTAGGGGTGTTACAATTATTCTCTATAATTCATGGCTAATTACAAAAAAATTATCCAAACACTTCATGGATGCTTTACCTACTATGTAGGACACACCACTATCCCCAATCACATTCCTTTTCCTAGAGTGGATCCGGTTTCCCATTATTCTCATAGTGGTTGAATCCCATTGACATTTTTCTCATTATTATATCATGAGAGATAAATTTTTACCCAAAGTATTTGAGGTAGATATAGGTCCCACCCATTAAATAATGAAAATCATACATATGTGTTCCACAAAAACATAAATCAACCATTATATAAAAAACCATAAAAATAAAAAGGTTTCATAAAAATGTCATCCTAGTATAACCCATGTAAAATAAATTAGTTTCATAAATAAACAACAAACAAAACATAAAATAATATGGAAAATTTACTTTAATAATATCCCTTTTAAAGCATGAGTAACATCAATTAATGTTATCTTATATGGAAAATTATTTTGAGAGATAACTTGAAATAATTATTGATGAAAATATCATTTTTGTTACGAAATAATTCCAAAAAACAATAAAAAAACCTTTTATTTTAAAATAAACTTTAATACATATAATTTATTATTATAAAAACCATTTTAAACATCCTTGAAACCGTTTTCCTAGAAAATAGTGAAAAGATTGTTTAAAAAACATTTAAATTTTTTTTAACGGAACAAATATTTCCGACCAAAGAGAGAATAAAATAAAATAAAACTTATAATATCATTAATATAATTAGATTCATGACACAACATGTCAATGTGACTTATAAACACATCATAAAATAATTTAGGTGCATAACATAACATGTGTCTCAAAGAAGGCTAATTGAGACCAAATTCCCTTACCGATTTGGGCACTTTTGAACTATAAACCCCATGAAAGAGAGATAATAAAATGAATATGTAAATAAATATAAATTTAACTATATGCATGAAATATTACATTTATTGTAATATATACACCATACAAAAAAATTGTTGATGAATATGGCATAATCTCACAGAAAAAAGTGAGACTAGAAATCCTTTTACTACTAGAGTAGATTTTGAATCGTGAGCCATGTGGAAGAGTGAAATCAGTTGAAATATTTAATAAAATAAATTATACTCATGATAAAACATTTCATATGTCTTTATATACACCACACAATAAGAACAAGTAGTTAATATAACATATATCTCATAGAAATAAAATTGAGATGAGAAAGCCATTACCTTATGTATTGAATTTCATTGTACACATTCAAAAATCATGTATAATAAGTATAATTTTATTATACATATTAAAAATCACCATATTATTATATATCAAACCATATATTATTTCATTATGAATTTATATTACCCTTTTATTAACAATTTAATGTTAATGTTATGTTCTGGAAATAACTGCTTTGTTTTTTGTATATAATTTGATTTGTTATGTTTTTGGTCTTGTTAATTATATCATGTTATCCAGAATGTAAAATATTATAAAAATATCATATATATTCTATATAAATTTATATATACTTATTAATTTATAATAATCTATATAATATTGAAATATATAACATAATATATTGTTCATGGAGACAGTAGGCCGTACGTACTCATGAACGCTTTTTTCATTTTTTGATTGATAGAATGATAGAAAGGAAAATAATAATTATTATTTTAAATAATAATAACTATATGACACACACACACACAAACATATATATATATATTTCCTTAAACCCATTATATTACCCATCCATAACATATGGTGATGAAAATGAATTGTATTGCTATGTGGAGACGATTAGTTGTACGTATGCATGAGCGATACATTCAATTAATTTTTTATAAGAAAGAGGGTGTATGATGGTGTTTTCATAATAATAAAAAAAATCAGAGTATTTAGGATATTTATGTTATTTTTAAGAAAAACATCACATATTAAGAGGATTTAAGCAACAATAGGAAAATAAATTGATCAGTTAGAGCAAATGCCTCTTCTTTAAATGTCTCCTTTTTATCTCCTTTAATGAGATATAGTATTTTTCTTTCTAGATAAAAGTATCTAAATAATTTGGATATTAAATTGTGGAATATAATTTTTCATATTTTGGTTGAGCTAGAATCCTCAATGTTTTGTGAATAAGTGAGTGAGGAGGTTCCCTTTTATAATTGTGGTGAGTGGAACTTTTGGTGAATTTATAATAAATTAAATATCAATGTAAAATACCTAAACAGGATATATATTCAAATATAATATGATATAAAGTAATAATATCACCAAATAATATATTTTATACATGTTTCTTTATTATTATAAACCATATCATTTTCATTAACGCGTACATAACCCATTTTAATTATAACTGTGGTAACAAATTCATTAATATTGAGATACTATATTTTTTTACTTATATGGTGTCGATTGTACATAAATATACCATTTATGTAATTTTATAACATATCTTAATATTTATTTAATTTTTAATGATTTTAATGATTTTTTAATTTTTTAATAAAATATCATTTTCATAAAATATCATTGGTGTCAATTTTGACAATACTCGTTACATTGAATTTAAGTAAATATAAAATGAAATATAAATTTAAAAAATATATTTATATACCCCAAATATGTCATAGTAACCTATATAATTCATGGAGAATATTAACTAATTAAGATTATATTTCTTGTAATATTTGTAATATCATTTATTTAATTATTTCTATTTGTTGAAAATTATTACATCATCATTATGTAATTATTTAAGGTAACTATATAATTTCTAAAAATTATAAATAAATTACCATGATGTGTATAAATAGATTATATTTCAAAATAATATTTATAGTCAAAAAATATTATATTTTTACTTATATTAAAATTATTATTTTTATTAACAATTAGAGTGTTAAATGTTTTACTTTTCATTAAATATAATACTATAAAGGTCATAATCACATTCATGTGGCTCAAAATGGTTATTAATTTGACCCTTTGATTATTATGATCAATATATACGGATATAATAACATGCAATAATTTTTTTTTGTTCTTTTATTGGTTCATTTCATTTTAATTAAAATAATTTTATTAATTTTTCATCTACTTGCACAAGCTCTTATTTAGTGTCTCATAAGCATTAAAGGTAATTATTTGAATTATAAAAATTAAAAATAAATCAATATCATAAAATAAAATAAATTAATCATAATTTAACCCTTTATATTCATTAACAACGTAATTTAGTCCCTATGTGGACACATTAGAGACATTTAGGACAAGAAAAAAGACATTTTGTGACCTTCTTGTATTAAAATATTATATAAGTCATTTTCATGAATGAGTTTCCACTAAACAAAAAAAATATATTTTTAGGTGTTAATGGTTTTATTATTTTTATCCAATAAAATTTCAATAATTTTTAGGGTCATTTTATAGTCCATATCATTTTATTTTTAACCTAAATTACCCAAATTACCCTTTACCGTGGTAATAAAATTTACCATGGTTAAAACTCATACTCACAAAAAATAAAAGGGATCTATTTAAAATAATTTAAAATTATAAATCCAAATATGGAATACATTTTTCAAAATTAAAATCTTAGTGTTTCATAATTTAGTTCAAAATAAAACTGAAAAAACGCAGGAAAAGACAATTTTTTTTAAATGTTCTGTTTAAATTCAAAATGTTTTTATACTAAATTTTCCATTAAATACATTCTATAAAACATAATTTTATTAATTTAAATAAAATTTAACTAATTAATTTTCAACACGAAAAAAATAATTTTACTTTTAAATACGTTTAATAGAACACAATTTTCTAAAAAAATCAGTAATATTTTACTATTCCCAAATAAATGAAACTCTTTAGAAAATTATCAAAATTTCACTATAGAAGTTTTTTGATATGTTTATCTAAAAAATAAAATTTAATTTTATCAAATATATTTTTTAATAGTGCTAAATAATAGTTATACTTCTGGTAAATAAAAAAGAAAAAAATCATTTTTAATAAAATTATGTTTTTGATGAATAAAATGACATTACTAACAATATAGTAATTATTTATAATGAATTAATATATTAGAAATGAGTATAAACACTATATATATATTTAATAATACTATTCATTCCCCCAATTTAACTATTAGGTTATAATGGTCAAATTTAAAAAATAAAATTTAGATTTTTGTTTAAGTTCGGTGTTGCGTATCTGATACCCCGTCAAGTCTTTCCTTTTTAAAATCTCATGATTTTACCTGAAATTTCTTCCAATAAAAGACCCAATTAGAAAATTAAGATTAATTTTCTAAATAATACTATTTCTTATTTTGACTAAAATATTTTTGTATTGTATTCATGTTGTAGAAAAATTATGAGTAATACCATTTCTACTAAAATATTTTCAACATTAGAAATTAAAAACTCATCACCAGGGATGTCAGATGATAAAAATAAATTACCTTCCATTCTTTAAATATTATATTTTTTATTCTTGATGTTCTTAGGATATTCCTTATAAAATAACTGACATATAATGACAAATTTGTACTTATTACCAAAAACAGATAAAACAATTTAAATAAGATATTTTCTAAGAAAATAAATATCACTGATTCTGAATACTTTTCCCTTTGTATTATCCCCAAAAATATAATTTTATCCATTTAATTTTTTAAAATTTATGATGGTTTACTTATATCTAATATTATATCAATAACATCTACTATCCTTGTACCATTTTTTATACTTATAGTAGTTTTTTTAAAATATATTATTATATGCTATTATTGGCTAGATATGTTTGGGTGTAGTTGCGCTAGAATATACAATTTGTGGAACTCAAATATATCGAACTCATTAATGTTTTACAAATTATTGTTCATGTAAAATAATGTATTTATGAAGATTAATAGATTTAAAGTCATTTAAAGAATGATATTTTATCCAGTGGTCCACTCTTTAAAATTTAGAATAGAAAGGTTCACTTATAACTATAAAAAATATTGATTGAATATAAGGTTTATAAAAAAGTAAAATCTATTCAACTTGATGTTTATGGGGTATTATTTTATTATAAAAATTATCAAGAAAATAATTTACTAGAATTAATATTAGCCAAAATATTTATTATAAAAAAAATTCATATTTATATTAAACATCCAAATTCTGATTGTCTTTATCATTCACCTGATTATCAAAATTCTAATCAATAATATTTTGATCATCTAAATTTTTATTATCTAAATCTCATTTATCTAAATTATGATCAATATAATTATTTTTGAATCTAATTCAATTTTTTTTTCAAATTTCTAATGTTAATTAAAAATTTATTTAATGAAATTTAATAATCTCAGAATTGGTAAAATTTTAATTATTTTTCAGTTTCATATTTTTTTAATTCATAACAGTAACATATCAAGACATTTATTCTTTAAAATATAAATTTTATTCATCATCCAATGAATCATTCCTTTCAACATTATATGGATTTTATTTTTAATCTATCCATGAGGTTTAATAATTAACTTTAGTATTATAAGAAAATATTGAATAAAGTCGCTAATTTTAAACTTAATCTATAGTTCCATTTTCCATGAATCGTTTTAATTCCATGGAGTCTTTGAATAAAATAGAAACATAATCTGATATTTTCCCCCAAAATCACTCAGTAAATTATCTAAAAATGTAACACTTTTAGTAGAACTCCAACAATATAACTCTTTCAAACTCTTCATTCTATTTCTTTTAGAAAACCTTATCAATTTTATATTTTATATTATTTGGTTTTGGATTTTTTAGTCTTATATATCCATTATTCTTATATTTTTAATATATAATTTATGAATAATCATAGTCATTCATCTATTTCATATATCTCCATTATTATTAATGATAATTTTGGTTTTTTTACTTTCCACAATGTTTATTTATCCTTCTTAAAATATTACTAAGTTCACTAGTATTATATTCTAAATCACATTTATATTAATTATTAAATGTTTTCTTTGAAATAATTGATTTATATTTGTTTGAAAAAATTAAAATTAATAGAATGAAGTTTACAGAATCTAAAGGATTGTACTATTATATTATATATATTTTCATTTACAATATCTATTTTATATCTTCTCGTTAATTGCGTTATAGTTTCAATTAATTCATCCGTATGTAACAATATCAAATGTTTAATATCATCAATTAATTCCATCTTGGATTCAAATTAATTTGGAATAATATTTATAAATTGTTAAATTAATTTAACTTTCAATAACTATTTATTATCCAAGTATTTTATGTTGTTAAAAATTTTAATGAACTGTTGTTGAATCCAAGATAAGGGTTTCATAGGTATAAGTTCAAATTCTAGATGAACAGATCTAAAAATATATCAACAATTTTCTAAAACATTAGTAGTTCCAAAAAATATTATTTATTTATTATTCCAAACTTCATTTTCTATTTTACATGAAAATATTTGGCTGTATATCTTACTGGTCATAGAACATTGGGAACAATTACATACTTTTCGTTGCACTTAATATTATTATTTTTATTCATGTAAAATTTATATATATACTTCTATGTAATTTTATAATTCAATTGAGCATGATTCTATTATAATATATATATGTATGATATATTATTTCATAAAACCACACTAATAGTCATAACCAGCTACATAAAAAATAGGTAGTCGGGTCAGATTTTAGTTTCCATGTGTTCCAATTGATACTTCTACCATGAAAAAATATCTTTCCTCTACGAACATGGTTATTTTAGGGAAATTGAATTGAAATTATGATGAACTAATTGAAATAGAAAATAAATTTTCTAAAAGATAAATTTTGAATAAGGGTAAATACTTCTCTGATAGAAATTGTATGTTAGTGTGATAGTGAAAAAAATATATGAAGTAGGGGTGAATTTTAGTTCTAAAATAAACATAAATTATGAACCTATGCTAGTATTATAATAATAATATTTTTTGTTTCTAATGAAATCAATTATTATATAGTTTTCTCAATTATCAATGATATTATAGATAAAACATATGAGTAATTGAAATAAGAACCATATGAAATATAGTTTTCTCAAAAAAAATAAAAAATCAATATTTATTATCTCTAATTAAAGAGTTAAAAATGGAATAACATTAATATATATACATTAAAGAAAATAAAATTCAAAAAATAATACAAAATGTGTATTTAAATACAAAACATAGAGTATAGGTCAGAAAACCCAAAAATATTTTAAAGAATAATTAACAAAATCACTATTGTAAAACAATGTGGAATTTATATACGTAAATATGATTTGAGGTATCCAAAACTATCATCATTTAATATAGGATCCATTATTTAATACCAATATAATGGTCTATCTTCATATCCACAAAAACTATGGAGTGTAACTTTTGGTAGGATCTCTAAACTGATCATTTAAGCTCCTAATGTTCCCAAAATCTTTATTCATAGCATTATAAACCCTTAATCAAATTATTAGACTTTACAATCTCATTTTATCTCTATAATAACTCAATCACATTGGATCAGATGATAGAATTATTAATACTAAAAAACTAGGAGATTTACAATGATAAACCCACCTTTCAGCATCAATTAGCTAAAACTATCAGAAATAAAAACATTAGTTATCAAAATCACTCAAAGAAATAATAAATTTAATTACATAAATATAAAAAAACAAGTTTTTAAATACATTACTCTCAAAGATTCATAATATACATTTGATGATTTATGAAAGACCAAATTTATAGTAAAAATTATAAAATAATCTAATGGATGAATTCAAAAAAAAACTCAGGATCTGTTGTTATGACATCTTCATCATCTTCTTTAGATGGAAATAGTCCATTTCTTTATTTCAGATGGTCTAGTTCAACATTGATTCAATGATTTTATAATATATTTATATAATGTGTCATTGTAACATCAGATAATTGGTTTTCATAAATTAATCAACGATTTCATATATTTAAAAACGTTTTACCAGATATCTATTCGGTCAAAACATATATACATTAAATGCAAAATAATTTTGAAAATTTTTATATGAAGTGTATTGGTATTTCAAAAAATAAGGAAATATGTGAGTATAAAACCTCAATTTTCACTATAATGTAATTGATTTTGCAATCAACTCTTTATAATATCAATTAAATGAGGGTTATCTAGAGGCTTCTAGCCCATATCTCATAAATCAACTCCAATAATAAAGGAAAATTATTCTTTATAATTAATTAATAATGAGTGGAGTCACCTTCGAAGGGGATGGATGATTTTAGAAATATTTAAACCATATAACATTGTATCTTATTTTCCCACCAATATTGATATTTTTAGTAAAATGGAAGCCTCTCATCATTTATATTATGACTCTAGATCAATCATTTGATGAAATCAATTCCTATAAAAATCATTCTATAAATAGAAATAATATTTTTTTTAGTAATACACTTTTGGAATAAAAACTTGTTACCCCAATATCATGAAGAGAATCCTAGAATTAATTTTAATAGTGTAAATGACGAGTAATTAAATGTTTTATCACGAGTTCCATCTTTTATATCATATAGAAACTCTAAAAAATATCCATAGTCTCATAATTTTAATAATACATCTAGCATATTGTGAAACAGTTTTGAATTATCATTGCATTTAATTCATGTTTCAAATAATGAAAAAAAATGGTAGGCACAATTTGATTACTTTGAAACAATTATTATACCATAAGAGACACTAAAAAATATAGATATCAAAAATAAAGAGTTTTTTCCAATCCATAACATTCCCTATATATTGAATATGTACATTAATGGTTCTCTTAGAAGACCAATTAGAAGGAAGATAGAAAAACCAAAAAAAAGAAGGTTGAAATAGGAATTAGCCTTGTCTCCCCAACAGAACATGATCGTACCTACCAATTTCTTCTACCATAAGTGTGTACCAGTAATGAGGATGAGTACCAATTACTCATTATAGGCATGTATCATGCTCTAAAAAAATTGTTTCATCATTGAACTTGAACGGTGGCCAAGAGTTTGTAATTAACCAGATTAATGGTGTATGTACTATTTAAAAGGTATAAATGTTTCTAATTTTTATTATCTAATTTTTTTATGGTGGAATTCCCTAGTAAACCAATTTGGGTTGGCATCACATATTAAAAGAATAATTTTTCCGATTTTTTGGATAATTTTAAAATCCAAAAATGTCTCTCTATTATTTGTACATTAAATCATGTTTTATAATCAGAATTTTTATTACGTCTTACAATTGAAGAAAATATAAATACTATTAATTTTAATTAGAGCCTAAAACACCATATAATAATGTTGATAATAATTTATAGAAATGGTATAGGGATATGAACAACAAATAATAGAGAACACAAAATAGTAAATTCCATAATCTCAAATTCTCCATGGAAAAATACTCCATCCTTAAAAAGAAGAAAAAGAATGATATGTTTCACCAATTTTTTAAATATTATAAATTGAAATTTAAAACCATTGTCAGTGAAGTAGTGAATCCTGAATTATGAGAATAGTAGACTGTATAAATAGTATAAATTATAATGTGACAGTTATAATCAGATCGTTACATGACTATTACCTAACCATTAGAATGCTTCTATAATATGGATATTGGACAAGTAAAAAATAAACAATGTAATAGTTAGATAGAAGGTTAAAAAGTAATTAAATGGTGTTTTATATAATTATTTTCATCTAAATAAGTTATTATGTATCTAAATACTCTTTAAGAATCAATTAGTGTAGTATTATGAAATATATAATTTTTTAATGTGAATAAATAATTTTTCCCAATAAAAATAATATATTATAAAAAATATATTGTATTTTATTTGAAATATATATTTCTATTAAAATGTAATTTATTTCCATACAAGGATTAATTTTTTAAAATAATCATATAGATATTAGGTTAGTTGTTATTATTGAGAATTTTTTAAAATTCATTATTTTTCATGAAATAAGAAAAATAATGTTTTGTGCTCATGGTATATTTTATGACATCATAAATAAATAATAATTATATGATAAGATATATAACATTTTTTAAAACGTTAAATATTTTTTTAAAAATTATTTTATTTTTTTAAGAAATAAAACTATTTTTTGTAAGCTATAAAGAAATTCAAAAGTATAAAAGGAAGATTTTTTATTTTTTAAGCATTCATTTATTGATGGATTCTACATAGTGTAAAATTAATAAATAGAATATTAATTATTTATATAAATTTCAATATATCAAAATCCATATTCTTGATTTTTATAACATTAAGAAAAAACATAGTTTGCCCAAAGAAAATGTATTTTCAAAATCTTACACTTATAATGGTATTATTTGAAAATTAATAAAAATTATTCCTTAAATTTCTATAACTACTAACATCTAAACCCCATTTCATTAACACCTGACCTCATTAGCGCATACCCTCTTAGTATCTCATTCTTTCATTTGGAAACCCCCATTTTCTAAAGTAATCAACCCTCTAGGATGAGGAAGATGAATTTAATGTAAGGGTTTCTCCTCCACTTTCCATTTTTTCATTCAATTATATTCTTTATAATAAATATTTTAATATTTAATTGATAGTGTTTTCATGTACATATAATCATTAAATTATTTTCCCATTTATGTTCTATGAATAGGATACTACAATTACATCTCATTAATGCCATTTTATATTCCATTCTCTTTACCCATTATGTTACTAATATAATTATTTTATATTCCATCCCATACATGTATGTTTTGAATTAAGAATATATATTCATTACTATAATTAAATTAGATAAAATTAAACATACTTTTTTGTTGATTTCCAAATATGATGCCCACATTGAATAATCATGAGTTAAAGGTATTGAAAATGTTATTTCTTTATACTCATATTAAAGAAAATATTTTATATAAACCCCATTTTTTATTTACTATGTGATTAATCTAGTATTAATTTATTATAATATGTAATAAAAGTGTATTATATAAATTTCCAATAGCTTTCCTTATATGAAAACATGATTCTATATAAAGTGTGATATAACAAACCGTTATAACATAGTAGTTAAATTTGTATGTATGAATAGTAATAACAATTTTATGATAAATATTTATAATATTTTAAATAGTGTAATTGTATTGAATAATTCAAAATAAATATATACCCAATTTGGAGTAATGTAATTTTAAGCATAAACTGTTTTTTTAAAATGGTTTTATCATATTTTACACATATACTTTCTGATTAATTTCTAACATTTATATAAATTTTATTTGATAAAGTGAATATAATTTTTTAAATCATCATGTCAACAATTTATTAGGGGGAAGTTTTATGACTGTTCTAAAAATAACTATTTTTTTATCAATAATTGAAAATACAATTTTTTATAAAAGATTTCATTACATTTCTAGTAAAAGTACAATATTTTTTTTAAATTTGGACATATAATTACATATTCCATATATATTTTGAAATTATATAATTAATTATATATGAACCATCAATATACTATATTTTGGTATAAGTTCCATTTTGGGGTTAAAAACAAATTTGTGTAAAAAATATATTTATTCATGTAACATGTTTCTATATTAATTAACTAAATTAATATATATTAATTTAATATTTTAATGAAATATATATATATATATATATTTATTTACATTCATTTTATGCATTTTATATGTATAATAATTTAAGATAATTATGTTTTATGCTTAATGATTATGTTTTATATAGATGGTTTTTATTACAGGTTGCACACTTATTCAAAATTAAAATTTTCAACTTGTATAAATTGATTCTGAAAAAATGAATTAAATATTAAGAATAATCATAACTAAAATAATATAATAGGTTCAACATAATTTATTTCCATGTAAATAGTAAAAAAATTAAAATATTGCTACCATAGTTCAGTTTAAAATAATGTTATTGTGGGTTTAAACCAATATTTAAGGGGAGTATTTCCCCCAACACTAGAGAAATTATTATTGCTTGAAGATATTAAAACCATATATTATTATAATATTGAATCCTTTTCTATTTGGAGACACTTTACGATGAAAGTGATCCTATATCATTGAAATCATTTTAAAAAATCCATGTGTTCCCCTCACCAAACCTATTATTGGGCACCTAACCTCCGTTATTCACCCCATTTGAGACTTATATGTCTTCCTAAAACTTATTAATGAATATAACACCTTTTTATATGTTTTTTTTCAATGGATTTAATTGGTAGTAAATGGATGTCAATGAAATAGAACGATTTCATTGATTTAAATATGTTGAAGAAGTTATGAAGAACAAGATGCAATAACATTTCAATGAACCATCCATGATTGAAAAAATGTTGATGTAACATGGATAAATGAATTTATATGTAATAAGGGTTTTCATCTATTTTAATCTTGAGTAGTTTTCATAAGAAAACATTTAAACAAATTGTTTCCATACAAATAGAGTTAGGAAAAAAAGATAGAGTTGATCATACTACATTCACTAGATGAAGTCAATCATGCTAATGAAATAAGACAATGGTCTCCAACATTCTCCATAAAATTGAGTTTTCCTAAATATTCCATTAGAAAAGTTACCATCTTACATACTAAGATATAAATAAAATTTAGATAGATAATTTTTTATTAAACCATAGAAGGAATGTTCATAGTCATATAAGACTAATGTAAATTGATGGAGTCAATCTTATGAATTAGGGAAGAATATGCTTGACAGATGAATTTATGGATATATAGGAAAAATAATTATTTAATAAACTATATCTGTGGATTGTAAGTAAAAATATCTTCATTGTTAAAATATCACAAGGCGTTATTAATTCCTTTAAAGATAAAGATAAAGTATGAACTATACTAAGCTCATTGGATGAACTTGTAGCAATATAAAGATGCGATGTTAATAGGATTAAAATAATTTTTTTTGAAGTTGTAATTAAATATATAATTATTCTATAAAAATTCGTTAAACTCTATGATAATGTAATACACAATCAAATACTCAAGTGAAATGGGAAGAGGAATATTTTCTAGGTAGAAATCTGGTATAGAAATATTATTTTACTTTATATATAGAGTATGAAGTTGGAATGTGAATGAGTATATGAAGTATACCATATTAACTTGGTAAGTAATTATACACACTCCACTAGACAGAGTTTCTAAAATCATTAATGACAGGTTTCCAAACTCATTCAACTGACAAAGAAAATTTGTGGAGATCATCGAAAAAAGATATTACAAAATTATCAAAGGGGATTTTATGAATAATCATAAAAATAGGAATGTTTTAAAGTAGGTTATAAGACTAAGTAATGGTTGTGAATCCTATAGATATACATATACAAATGATCTGGTTAATTTCTCAAAATAAAATTAGAGTAAACATAAGAAGATCATCAAATTGAGGTGGAAGAAGTTTACCATGATAAGGTATCAGATATATGTTTCTACAAGATGTTATCAGATTGAGGTTTATATGTAATTATCATTAGAATAAAGTTTCCTTAAATTATAATTGAATAGAGGTTACTGAGGATTCTAATTGATTGCATTATAAATTTGTTTCTAGATTATTTTAACAAATAATTGTTTTTTTGGAAAATACATCATGAAGAGTTGTAAAATTTCACTCCCATACATTTAAAATTCTTTTATTTTATTTTCTTCTGGGCCTTGGATCTTTTTATTATGGTTTGGGTTGACATAGAGGTTTCAAATTATCTATTTTTGATGTTTTTTGGTAATTAATTGGTGGAAAGTGGTGTTTTTGGGATTAACATTATGTAGAACATAGTTGGTGCATGATTTGGGGAGTGTAAGCACCCTTGCCCAGGAAACCATGTAAAAAATGTCCATTTTGTAACGTTGTGACCTCATGGTAGGCACATGCTTTGAAAACATATATAGAATAACCATGTAGTATGTGCCTCTTTGAAAGTATGTGGAACATGGTTGTTACATAGTCTGTAAAATTATGATGTCGAACCATGAAAGTTTCCCAGATCATTAAAATTTTGAAATTATTATTTTCCCCTCTACTTTTAAACCCTATTTTAGGTTCATCCTCCCTTTTTGACCTAGGATCACTACGGGGATATTTAATACCTTTCTCCCTTTATCTACATCCATTATTAAAGCTCTCTAAAAGTTACTATGTAATATCCTTTTAGTTTTTTGGTCAATTTTTTATTTTACTCTTCCTCATATCTTTGTTTCATGGTTTCCCTTTTTTGGGATTTCCTTTTGGATGAATCCTCAGAGTTAGGGTTAATGTGTGGCTAAATTTCATTGATTTTAGGATGTGTGGATAATTTATCGGTCTTAGTTATTCTTTCTCCTGATATTTGTTTTATTTTGATGTCACTAAGGTAGGTGTTTCCATCCATTCCCTTTCCAGTACATTATTTTGATTCTTGATATTTTCTTTAATGATTTCAAAATATTATAATTATGCTTGTGATGGGAAGTTTTGAACTTATGATTTTATGATGGTAAATGATGTGAAATGGTTTTAAATGGTATTTCTAATCTATTCATATATTAACATGTATACATGGTCTTTTATGAAATGCCTCTTGTTTCATAAAAATGAAATTTGTTACTTTTAGTGTTGTTTTACCTTGGTTGTATTTTTATAGTTTGGTTGAAATGATGAATTAGGAATGATATATAGTTCGGGTGCCTCTTCAAGGAAAAATGATTTGTTTTAAAATATTTTGGAATGGTTCTCCTGAGATTTAAATTCTTATTGGTGATATTTTTATTATTGGACTTGTTGTGTTTGTTTAAGGTAAAGTGTTATTTCTTGAATAAGGTTTTTGGAAGATTTCATAGACACTTGAGATGTGTAATTAGATGTTGTCGCATCCATGGTTTCATGGGTTGAATATATGGCTGTGTATTCAAATGATGATGGAATTTAAATATGATGGTTTCCCTGAGCCTTGGTTTTTCAAAAGGTTTCTAATTTCCTCCCTCTTCCCATTTTTACTAAAATGGTTCCTTGATTTCCAATTGTTGATGTGTTTCTTCAAGTGAATAAAAAATTTGACTTCAAATGTGTTCTTGAATCTATGGCCCATTCAAAACATTGAAATATTGCTAATTTCTAAAGGCCCATTTAGAAACATGTGTATGTTGTGCATTTTCATCTTGGTTTTGAAATGTTGTTGGAATTGGAATTTGTTTTATTAATGTGTTTCTTGGTTGGCACTGAGAAATTTTTTGTTTTTTTATTTAAAACTCATATGATGTGAAATACCATTTTTTACACCGTGTTTACTTGGAAAAGTGGATTTTAATGTGACGTGATGTGAAGGTTCGATTGGAACCTTGTAATATTTTAGATTTTTTTGGAACTCATTTGATGTGTGGACCCGATGGGCATGTTGGAATGTTTTGGAAGATGGATTGAAAATTTTGGTAGCATGATGGCCGAGTTGGTATTTTAAAATGATTTGGAAAATGGTTTTGATTACAAAAAAATAGTCGTTTCCATGTATTCGTTAATTATTGGATATGTATTCTCATGAATGAAATCTATTTTCATGTATGTTAATGTTGACATGGATTATGTTTGGAATGAACTATGTTTTTGGGATCTAGTACATGAAAAATTGTTAGTGTTAAGTCCTCTAGACCATAGGATGTGTTACCCTCTAGCAGATCATGCATGAGAATGCTCTACGTTATTTATTTTATAATATGTTTTTATAAGTATTATTTTTATTATCATGGGATAATGGGGTGTCATGAAGATGGTCAAGTGAAAGTTTCTTGTTGAACCCGATTATATGGGTTAGTGCCCCTGAACATGATGGGGTTCTGTGGAGAATTCCACTGGATTGGAAAGTTTAGATAGGCCAGTTGGTTATTAACTATAAAGATGCACCATATGTTGCAAGTTGAATCCCAATTGAGTCAGTCCAAGTATTTCATCTTGATATTTTCAATAAATTATCAAGATATATTATATATATGTTCTGTTTATTTCTATTCCATAATGGTTATAATATTTTTTAGTTTTCCTTACATATTATATTTCCTTTACTTTCAACAGAACCTCTTTTTGGTCTCTTTGTATGGATTTATATTTTGGATTTGGTTTTGAACTGGGTTGTGGAAACGAAAACCACTTTTTAAAAGGAAATTTACATGTGTTGAATTAAAAGTTGAATTGGTGGAAATCTATTTTTGGTTGTTTAAAAATGATTAAAATCCTATTTTTTGGTTTTATTTTCAAAATAGTGTTTAAGGATTTCTTCAGTAAAGGAAATTCTTGGACACTATGGTGATTACTTCCATAGTTGTTTAACCTCACACCCTACTTGTACCACTCATCATCAGTAGATTCGATCAATTTTTCAAGTTCATGTTTCTGGTTTAGTTTTCACTTTGGATAAGGTTGGTATTGTTGTTGGTGGTGACCAAGAGGTTATACAGATATCATTTCAGCATGGTTGAGTCTTAGTTTCTTATTTAGTTCAGATTTATCCAATAGTTTTTGTATCTAGATCATTTTGGTATTTATTTATAATCAGTTATTATTGGTTATGCTATGTGATCATTTTATTTATTTATTTTATCATTGTTTTGTTTGGGAAACAAATCATTCCAATTGTGATTTCTTTGATGATCGACACTAGTTTCCAACCCGTGGGTACCAAGAATACCTTTCTAGAAATATCCCAGACAGGGTTAGGTGTCGGGTCGGATGCATGTCATCTTGGTTCATGGAAAAATTATATTAGAGCATGACCTTGTTATTTTGGGTGTTAGGTAGATCAGATATTAGGATAATAATGACTTAGGATGTAGGTACAAGAAGGAATTCATGACCTCTTTCTTGTTCTCATCCTCAAGTTATTAAGGGTAGTCAAGGATTTGAGTCATTTTTATGTTGTGGTTTGTGTGGATGAGGAATGACAATGGAGGTGAGATGATGTTATATTGTGATCTCACAAGCTGTAGTGACCCACGGGGAGTCTGAGTACACGGTTCAAGGTCCTCTTTGTTGTTAATTCTTACTTGGGGAATGTACCGCAAACCATTCCATTAAGATATTCATAAACCATACTTCCTCAATCTAATAATTTTGTGTGAGTTGTATTTATTTTGAGTTGGTGTGAGTTGGATTTTAAATGGAAATGATTTTTTAAATAGAAATTATCTCTTCTAAGTGGTTGCAAATTGAAAATGGATGTGAGTTTTTAATTGAGAATTTGATTCCAAATATTGTAATTTCTTGGGGGACATTCAAAGAAACATGAATTGAAAATTTGGTAAATTCTTGTGTTTGATGATGAAATTGTATATCTAACCCTTGTTTCTTCTTACGGACATTCACATGTGTGTGGTTTTTCATAGAAATTTCATGATGGTATGTGTGCATGGATGGTATAAGCAGATATGGGATGGATATATATGTGATGGTTCATCAGATTCTATGGGTGGGGGTATTTGAGACCAATGGTTTGTATTTGTTTTTACAAAATTATTCTTATAAGAGAAAATGAATTTGAGGTTGGTTTCTCTTTAAAATAAGGGCTCAAATTTTGTGAAAACTGAGTTTTTTTGTACTTGGATAGTAGCCTTGGAAGAAGGTGGTTTTGGAATTGTGAAAAAATAGTACTTTTGAAAAGTGGTTTTTTGTTGTTCTTGTAGTGTTTGGATTGTGATCCTATTATTTGAGATTTAAATGTTATTTTCAATAATGTTTCAGGCTCATACTGATTTTGGTTTTTTATTCCTTTTATTGTTCATAAAATTCAACCTAGAAAGGTTCTAAATGCATCTAGTGGGTCTTGTGAATTTTATGGTAGTTTTTGACCATTTTCTGTGGTGATTGAGGCCTATTAAAGGTAGTGGAATAGATTGTGGATATTGATTTTATTTTCAGATAATTGGAAGCCCCTAATGTTTTGAGAGGTGGTGCTGTTCTTGGTTAGTTTGAGGGTCTAACTTTGGATCAGTGGAAGGTAGTTTCTCCATGATCGATTCTATTTGGAATGATGTGGGAGGTGTTCAAGACACCTTGCGTCCAATGGTTTTTACCTGAGGAGTTTAATATGAAGAAAGTGGAGGAGCTCATGAGTTGTTAGAAAGGCCAGCAAATTGTGAAGGCCTATGCTGACCACTTCAAGGAGATGGATTCCTTTTCTCCTGAGGTAGCATCACAGGATCTACTAAAAGATCCTCTTTTCATTTTTGGACTCCATCTATAGATCAAAGAGCAACCCCTCCTCCAAGGATATTCATTTTGAGAAGTTGGTGGACAAAGAGTTCTTATTTGAGTTATTTTTCAGAGTGCATGCAATTAGAAATCCGGTATCCATTTCAACTCATAATGTTTTACCATATAGTTTGAGGTGTGTACTAGAGGAACCTATTTCTGAAAATCCACATTAATTGTCTCTGACTTATAATTCTTCAGACCGTTCACTAATTGTTTTCATTGTGCTCAGTTTGGGAATTCAAAATCATCTTATCATAATCATACAAATACCTATCTTCATTGTAGAAGTGTGGGCCATCTAGTGATGTTTTGTAAGATCTATTTCATGAAGAAGAAGTCTTGATCAGAGGATGAAAGCTCTTAAATGCGAGGAAGTGGATGCTTCAGATATGAGAACTCCATCCGAAGGCCCTAGAGTAAAGCTTAGGCACCGTTAGGAATCACCATGTGTGTGGGGATACTTGGAACAATTCTTTTCATCATTGTTGGAGTGGATAAAGTTTATGTTTTCTATTGTATTTTACAACTTTATGGGAGTTATTTGTGAAGGACTCAGTGGTCTTTCTTTCCTATAGTCAAATATTTATTCCATTTATGTGGATATTTAAATAGTTTTCATTTCATGAATTGGTTTTAGTTTTCTATTTCACTTTTTTGGAGATATCTATGCTTGTGGAAATCAGTGATTGTAGCTTGTGTTCAGGTTTTGTATTTGGTTTGAGTTTATTACATGGGTTCCCCCCTTGTGTCAGGGGTTTGACATTTCATGGGGAATTCTCTGTCCTGGTAGTAGTGATTTCTAGATTATGCGGAGATGTTTGGGTTAGCTAGTGTTAGGAGTTACCACGCTACTCTCCCTAAGGTTGTGTCACAAGGAAATCCTGCATTGGGCCAATCTGAAGTCATTCTATCATGTTAATCTGGTTCTTGTGATGAGGAGAACCCTTTCACGTTCTCCTAATATTCTTCATGTTGTGGGTTCCTCTAGAAATGGTTAGGTGTGACTTGTGAAGAAAACGTTTCCCCTAAGTTTTATGGTTTTGTTTGTATTTATTCTTTTTGGGGATCAAATTTTGTTATCATCCAACTAGGTGACTATATTGGGGAAAAAGTGCTGGTGGTGGGGAGAATTGTCATACCCCAACCTTAGAAATTTTTTTATTGGCCTTGGATATTTTTATTGAGGTTCAGATTGAGTTCTCAATTGTAAATTTTGTGTTTTTTATTTTTTCAGGTAAGTATACAGTAGAAGGTTGATTTTTTAAGATTAATTTTAAGTGGCATAAGTTTGGCACATTATTAGGGGAATCCATGCGCCTTCTGCTAGGAAAACATTTGAAAAATGTCTATTTTGGAGAGTAGTGACCATAAAATTTTAAAAACCACGCAACATAACCATGAGGCATGTCCCTATTGAACAGTAAAGGGTGAACAGTTGGAACATGGTTTTGAAAACTGTGGGACCAAACCATGTGAGTTTCCTCTATCATTAAAATATTGAAATTACTCTCTTTACAACTTCTAATTTAACCATATTTTAGGTTTCTCCCCCAATTTTAACCTAGGCACATCAGGGGGCTCTAGAAGACCCTTTTTCCATTATTCTACATCAACCATTGAATCTCCCCAAAGGTTCCTAGGTAAGATATTTAGTATTTAGTCAATTTTCTGTTCTCCACTTCCTTTACCCTAGGTTTCTGGTTTCTCTTGGTGGGGTTTCCATTTTCGTCAAACCCTAGGAGTTTGGTTTGATTTGTGGATTGAATTATTTGATTTTAGGGTGTGTAGATCATATCGCAGCCTTGGTTATTCCTTCATCCAATGTTTGGTTCCATTCTCACATCATTAAGGTAGGTGTTTCCATCCATTTCCTTTTGAAAAAATTCAATTGATTATTGAGACTTCATTTAATTCTTTCAATATTTTATAATCATTCTTATTATGTGATGGTATGAACTACATTGGTGATTTTATGATGAAAATTTGATGTGAAATGGTTTTAAAAGGGGTTATTTAACTATTCCTATATTAAAATTCATGTATGTTGTTTGATGAAATGCCTTTTGTTTTCTAAAAATAAAATTGGGAAATTGTGGTGTTATTTTTCCTTGGTTGTATTTGGGTTCTTCAGTTGAAATGATTAATTGGGAATGATGTGTGGTCTGGGTTCCTCTTCATGGCCTAATAATTTGTGTTAAATAAATTTGAAATGTTCTATTGGTTTATAAATGATTATTGGTTATCTTGTCATAGTGTGTCTTGTTGTGGTTGTTTAAAAAAAGTGTTATTTCTTGAAAATAGTTTTTGGATGATTTTATAGAAACTATGTATTTCATTGGATGTAGGAACATCCATGGGTTCATGGGGTAAACACATATATGTGCATTAAAATGATGATGGCATTCAAAAATGACCTTTTCATTAAGCTTCAGTTTCTTACAAGGTTTCACCTTTCTTCCATGTTACCTTTTTCCTAAAATGGTCCCTTGATTTAAAAACGGCGATCTATTTCATCAAGTGACTTAAAAATAAGACTTCAAATGTGTTATTGAAACTATGTACCATTTAAAAAATTGAATTATGGTTTATTTCCAATGGACCATTTGGAACATGTGTATAATTTGTGTTATCAACTTGGTTTTGAAATGGTGTTGGAATTGGAATTGGTTTTGGAAATGTGTTGCACAGTTGGAACTTGAGATATTTTTGGAGTTTTTATTTAAAACCCATTTTATATGATAGACTGTTTAGTACTTTTTGTTTCCCTATAAAAGTGTATTTCAATATGATTTTATGTAAATACCAGATTGGAACAATGTAATGTATTATAAATTGTTTTGGAAACTCATGTAATTTATTGGCCCTATGGGCATGTTGGAATTTTTTGGAAAATATTTTAAAAAAAGGGGTTGCATGAATACCCTATTGGTATTTTAAAATGATTTATAAAATGGTTTTGATAATATAATTTTTTTTCCATGTATGTATTTATTTGGATGTGGATTCTCATGAAAGAAATGTATTTTCATGTATGTTTATGTTGACATGGATTATGTTTGTAAACCACTAGAATTTTAAGATGGGATCCTCTCTAGTGGCTCATTAATGAGAATAGTGTTGGTGTTAATCCCACTATAACTTGGGATGTGTATTTCTATAGGGTCTCACGTATGAGAATATTGTGAGTTATATTTTTTATAACATGTTTCGCTGAGTATTATTATCATAATAGGATTCATAGGAATCATCTAAAGGTTTGAGTGAAAGTTTCATGTCAAACCCAATTAGATGGGTTGGTACCCTCATTGACATGATGTGGATATGTGGTACATTTCTTGTTATTGGATAGTTTATATTTTCCAGTTGGTTATAGAATATGGAGATGCACCATATGATGGAAGGTGAGTAAAAACTGATTATGTCTAGGGATTCCCTCAAAAGATGTTCAGGAAATGATCATGATCTAATATCTGTATGTTCTCTTTATTTCTGAGGCATGTTTGTTGTTGGATTTTCTTGTTTTTTCCTGCATATCAGAATTCCTTTAATTTCTTAGAAAGATATTTTTGGTCACTTGGTATATATTTGTATTAGGGATTTGGTTTTGAACTGAGGTATGGATATGAAAACCATTTTTTAAAAGGAAATTTGCGTGTATTTTTCTAAAACAGGAATTGTAGAAAGCTATTTTTTATTCTTTAAAAATTATTAAAAGGCTATTTTCTAAAGGTATTTATTAGTAGTGTTTATGAATTGTTTTGGAAAAGTAAATACAAGGAATCTGTGGTGATTACCTATAGAGATATATAATCTCACACCCTACTCATTCCACTCTGCATCGATAGACCCATGTTGTTTAGCTAGTTTAGGTTTCCTGTTCCATTGTACATTTTGAGTAGGTTTTTCATGTCTTTCATAGTGATCAAGATGTCATGAGAAGATATTGTCAGTATGGTTCTATAATGACACCCCAATTATCATTGGATTTAGAGTACAATGAGTCATTACATGGAATTAAGAGACAACCCAAGATGCCAAAGGCTAGTAATAAATGCCTAAGGGTTTCAAATATAAGTAGAGGATGATTTACCATTTAACAAATAAACCAATAAACCAACCAACCAAAATAAAACATTCACTATATGATGCATGAATGAATTAAAGACAACTCAATAACTTCATGTTTCTCAAAACCACATCAAAGTAAGAAACAACAGATGAATAACCAAGTATCAAAGTACACATTACATAAACTACTCAAGACTCACTAAAGACCTCAAGACTCCACGGTCCACAAGCTTCAAATAGAACAATCTCTGAACATCCGCAACATCAAAAGGTAGTTCTAAACACGTGTGAAATATTACATTTTCCCTTGTCTCGGAATATAACATATGCAAAAGAACCAAAATACCAAAGAAAGGGTGAGTATAAAACTCAGCAGGTTTTCCCCAATTAATTCAATACTCATGACACTAGGACATAAGAGTTATCGACAATTATATAAAATAGTTTATAATTTTTTTCTCTCAAAAATAGTTTATAACTAAATAAAAAGAACTTACCAAAACCATTCATTAACAAAAGCATACAAGTGCAATTGAATCCAATTTTCCCAGCAAGATATTTTTCTAGAAAAATAGCTAAACAAGATTTAAAATCATTTCACAATATCAATTTCTTGGCATACCCAACCACTCCAAAAATCCATGCAATGAACCATACATGCTACATTATGATAGTTCCTCACTCATGAGCAGTTTCTCATCGATATACCAAGTCGTCATAGAGGTAATTGTTTCCCAAGTGTAATTAACCCTTTCTCACCAAGAACAAGGCCATATTTCAACCAAACCTTGTATATGAAATATGAAATTTATATCCCATGTGCCATTTATCCTTTGACACTGAGAACAAGGTCATATTTCAACCAAGCCTCATAAATTCAATATAAACTCACACACAAATATGCCCAAGGATTATGCCAAAACACCTTTTCAATAAAAACACCCTTTTTACTGAAAACCAAATTTTCATTAAACTGTTTGAAAATTTCATAATATCAATAATTTAAAATTATAATTTAAAATTAAAGGGGCTAAATGACATTGCACAACAATTCACCAAGATTTCACAATTTCAATAAAACCATAAATCATCACTAAAAAAGATTTATTCCATGTTTTTCACAATCAATACAATTCAAATAAAACAATTTAAAACTGGGACATTCAATTATAACAAGAAGAGATGAGAGTGAAGCCACCTACCTTGATGGTTTCGACAAAACTCGATAACAGACAAAGAACATACAAGAAGGTGGGTCGACTCTCTAAGAACGACCTTAGTTATCTTATCCAAGCTATATCATGACTCAAAATTG
Organism: Viscum album; assembly: GCA_963277665.1. Lineage (NCBI taxonomy): Eukaryota > Viridiplantae > Streptophyta > Magnoliopsida > Santalales > Viscaceae > Viscum > Viscum album. The sequence continues at coordinate 2,054,706,653 of OY728123.1, read as the reverse complement.
AATTATTTGGAATCCAAAAATATATATATTCCCACTATAGGTTCATATCTAAGAAATAATGGAGATCAGGGAAGTAAATCTAAGCAGATCTATGAAAACATAACAAATCATGAAGGAATGGTGACATACATCAAGAATCAGATCAAGATTCAAAACAAAGCTTAGATATATTCCATTATCATTAAAAACACCATATTTATCCTTAATAGAAAATAAAAGACAAATATCTACCAAAAAGATGTGTAGATCTAAGAAAACAAGAAGGAGAGAAGGAGGAGTTTGCAGAAAATGGAAAAGAACTAAGAAGATCGGCACTTACCCCAAAAACCAGGCTTGAAATCTTCAAGGTAAGGCTCTTGGTTGGCTCTAACTCTTGTGGGGAGGGTTATCCAGCCTTCTTGGGAGAGTAATATCAAAATAGTGGTGTTTTTAATCCAAAAATAAATATATAGAGAAAAAACAGGTAAGCTCCTAGAAAATAGGATCTAGATTTGAGCTCTGTGCTTGGTTTGACCACAAGGTTTGGGCCAACCATGTATAGATCGTGTGACCATACATTTGGTCCCAAAACTCCTTATAAAACCTCCAAACACTCCCATTATTCACCTTTAAAGTTTTTATGGAAACACATTTTTTATGGAAACATCGCACTTTATGGAAACACCCCACTTTATGGAAACAACCCACTTTATAGAAACAACCAACATTATGAAAACACCCAACATTAGGGAAACTCTCTATATTATGGAAACATAGTATTTTATAGAAACTCTCTATTTTATGGAAACTCTCTATTTTATGGAAACTCTCTATTTTTTGAAAACCCAATCAAAGACATACCATTTAAAAAAATGAGTAAAGGGGTTATGTACCCGAAACTGGGGGTACTACATTCTCCCCACCATTGGTTTTTTCATCCTCAAAAAGTAGAAAAACCTCACTGGCCCAAAAGTGTTCCGGCCACTGCTCTTTTATTTCTTTCTCACGTTCCCAAGTCAAATCCTAAATCTTTCCATGTTGCCCTAAAACCCACACTAGGATGATTCTTTTCCCACGCAAGACTTTATCTTGTCTATCTATGATCCGCACTAGGATATATACCAATGATGCATCCAATTATAGGTCAACATGATCCCATCTGATAACATGGTATGGATCAGGGCGATACTTTTTCAACTCGGATACATGGAACCCATTATGCACCAAGAAAAACTATGGTGGTAATGCCAACTGATATTCCACATCTCCAACCTGTTCTAGTATCTCAAAAGGGACAATGTATCTAAGAGATAACTTTCACTGCTTCCCAAAATGACGATGTACAGGCCTTGGACAGATCCTCAGGAAGACATGATCACCCACAACGAATGACAATGGTCTTCGATGGTGATCTACATAAAATTTCTGATGACTCTGAGTTGTCTCCATCCACATTCTAATCAACTGAATCATCTCCATTGATTCTTGGACAAGGCTTGGACCAACTAGTGATGTTTTTCCCATTTCCACCTTGCATAGTGAATAACGATAAGGAATCCTTTACAATGATTCAAACGGTTCCATGTTTGTCGAGGATTGGAAGATGTTATTGTATGAGAACTCCACTAAGGGTATATGATCCTCCAATGAGGCACTAACATCCATTACACAATCCAACAACATGTTTACCAACATTTGTATCATCTGCTCAGATTTCCCATCCGTCTAAGGATGATACGTTGTTCTCATAGTCAACTAATTCCCAAGGGACTGCAGTAAGGATTTCCAAAAACAAGAAGTGAACCTCAGATCTTAATCTAAAACTATTGAAATGGGTACACAATTCCTTTTTACAACTTCTCATATATATATTTTTGAAAGATCCTCCATCGTATGAGTTTCACTAATAGGGATGAAATAGGTCGACTTGGTTAGACGATCCACTATCACACAAATGGAATCGTGTTTCTAGACCATTCATTGAAGACCTGTAATAGAATCCATTGATATCTGATCCCATTTCCATACTGGGATGGGCAAATATTATAACATACCAATCGGTCTTTGATTCTCTACATTAACCTGCTAATTAGTTTTTCACCACAAGACGAACTCAACAACCTTCCTTTTCATGATGCTCCACCAAAAATGCACGTTTAATGCCTTATACATCTTTTGGGTACCTATATGTATAACCCATCTGGAATGGTTGTAAGCATTGAGGAGTTGTTCCTATAAAACCATATGTTTAACCATCTGATCTCTGAAACAAAAAAAATGAACCCCCATCAAGTTTCCATCCCTCAATGGTCTCCCCACCATTGAGTTTTGAACTTACAAATAGACATTCTATGTCAGATGATTGTGCCTCTTTGATCAATTTTACTAAATCAAGAATAAAAATAGTTGGAAATAAACCCACAACCTCACCTTGATCTTCACATTCCACATCCATGTTAGCTAAGACTGACATCAACTACCATTTATCAGAAGCTCCATTCACCAACTGATAATATGACTTTCTACTCAATGAATTTGCCACCAAATTTCGTTTCCCTAGTGCATACATCAAGTCAAAGTCAGACATTTAGAGACAATCCATCTATCTTCTTTGCTACAGATTCAAATATTGCTGTGAGAAAATGTTTTTAAAGATTTTGTGATCCATAAACACTGTAAATTTCTCACCAAGGATATAATGTCTTCATGTTTTCAAAGAATGAACGACTGCAACTAACTCCAAATCAGGTGTTGGGTAATTCCTCTCATGCACCCTCAACTTCCTTGAACCATAAGAAAACACATGGTATCTTTTCATGAGAACATATCCCATCCTTGATCACAAAGAATCACAATACACCATATACCATTATCCTGATTCTAGAAAGATCTAGATATGTGCTGATGTAAGCTGAACATTATGTTCCTAGAAATTCTTCTACATTCATCTGTCCATTGGAATAGAGAATTATTCCTTTTCAGATCTATCATTAGTGATGCTAGCCATGAGAAATCACACAAAAAGTGTTGGTAGTAACTGGATAGACCTCAAAAACTTTGTGTATTGAAAATATTCCTTAGTTGTTGCCCCAGGATAATAGCTCCTATATTTTTAGGATCAACAGAAACACCTTTCTCAGAAATAAAATGGCCAAGAAAACTTACTTCCGGTATCCAAAAATCACACTTTGATAATTTGGCATACAAACTATGATATCTCAAGATTTATAACACTGTTTCTAGGTTCCCTAAATGGTCATCCCTTGACATTTAATAGACCAAAATGTCATCTACAAACAAAACAAAAATGAATCGAGATATTGTTGAAATATCTGATTAATCAATTCCATGATGACCACTAGCACATTCGTTAGACCGAAAGGAATGACTACATATTAATAGTGGCCATATCTACTTCTGAAAGTTGTCTTTGGAATATCCTCTTTCCGAACATTCAATTGGTGATATCTTGATCACCAGTCAATCATGGAGAACCACTGAGCTCCCATTAATTGATCAAATAGATCATCAATTCGTGGAAGTGGATATCTATTATTTATAGTAACTTGGTGAAGCATACAATAATCAAAACACATCGCAAGAGTTCCATCTTCCTTCTTCATGAACAATACCGGTGCTACCCACAGAGAAGTACTTTGTCAAATGAAACCCTTTCTTTCTAGCTCCTCAAACTGGACATTCAATTCCCATAACTCTGTTGGTGTTATCCTATACGACGAAAGGGAAATAGGACTAGTCCCCAGAATGAGATCAATTGTAAAATCCACTTCTCTTAGAGGTGGTAACCCTGAGAAGTTCTTGGGAAATACATTTGGAAATTGATCCTCAATAGCTGGAAAAATATTTTCCTCAATCTGCTCCATTAATGCCAAAGTCAATGCTTCCAACTGGTAAGAGATCATTCACACCATTGGTGCCAACAAGATCTTTTCACCCTTCTTTACAATCCTCTCTCGTCTAAAAAGATGCTTGATGTCATCCTCATTCACGAAACTAATTATTCTCCTATAATGGTCAATTTGATCCTTGAACATTGTCAGCTAATCTAAACCAAGGATTACATCATAGAAATCCATATCCAATACCGAGAAGTCTTATTTTAGCTTAGTTTCATCAACAGTTATAACACATTATCTACACATAAAGGCTTGACATTCTCTTTCACCGAGAGGAGTTTGTAGTTTCAAAATAGAAGGCATCATTTCAAGTTTTGAACATAGAAAGTCCACATCATGAGAATAAATTAAATAATGTGATTCAACAGTATCAAACAACACTTGAAAAATGATTGAATTCAAAATAATCGTACCTCTCAATGTAGATAGCCTAGCCTGATCATCGAAAATCATCTGCTCAACTCCATACAATTTCTTCTGCACTACACTATTCTCCTTGTTTCCTTGATGATATTTCCCTGGTTGAGGAGTCACTTAATTTTTAGAATCACCATGGCTAGATCTTCTAAGCTGATGAGACTGATTCTGCTATCCTCATCTAGTTGAAGCATATGATCCTTGAAACTCCTGAGAAGTGTCTCAAACACCTAACCTTGGAGCGATGCGGCAATAAAACTGAAGTTGTCCCATATTGTTGCAACTATGAAATTATCTAGGTTGTGACATATAATATCACATTATGTGGTCCATATAACCACAATGAAAACAACCTTCTTTTCCCTAGGGTCGTGGAGAAAGGTTTACTGATCCAGTTGTCTAGTTCTGAATTCTAATTTCACGTTGGAAATAAGTGTCCCTTTTCCGGTTGTTCCCAGCGGTTGAGTTCCCATCATTTCCTATAGGTATCATAATTTATCCTCCCATATATCCCAAGATATCACATTCAACCACAGTCACTCTGTTCACCATCTCTGTATAACCTGTAATACAATTTACTGCAATCTTTGATCGAATCTCCTGTCATAGCCCTGATTCGAAGATGCGTGCCTTCATAGAGGCACTTGCCACAACTTCTGGTGAAAATCACACTAAGTTCATGAACTTATCTACATACTCTATGACAAAGAGACTCTACTATTTCAGGATGAAGAATTCTGTCATTTTCTGGATCTTGAACGTGTGAGGATAGAAGTTTTTGTTGAACAATTCCTCAAAATCCTCCCATGTAAGGCCTTTATCCAATTTTTCCAACACCGCTAAATCCCACCACTGACATGAAATAACCTCAATAATATACATCCCCATTATGATCATTAGCTCTATTGGTGTGCTAATGAAGTTAAAGATATGATTCATCCAACATAGCCACACCTCCACCTTCCCTGGTTCGGAATCACCCCAGAAATTAGGTTGATTCTGCTTTATGAACTAGATCATATAATCCACATGTCGTGGCTCATTCCTCTAGTTTTTGGTGTCCATATCTTGAAAGTCTTGGAAAATACTCTGAACCATCTCTTGGATCACACGTGCTTAATGTGCAACCACATTTTTCACAGCTTATTCAGGTCGGTTTCGATGACGCCTACCGGGTGCCATTTTCTAAACTAACAACAAACTCTTTCTATCTCACTCTCTAGAAACTATTGTCTTAGCATTTCAAATTCTATCACATCAACTATGAAAACATTTTTTTCCAAAACAACCTTTTCCCCATGTTCAACCATTTTTTAAAACACTTCTCATTCTTTTGAAAATTAAACCATTTTCAAAATATGATAAGAATTATCTTTTTCAAAATCTTTCATTTGAAAACAAATTCCATAATTTTTAAAAAAATAACACTTTTTTCACAACATGAATCATTATTCAAAATTATGTTTGCACTCTAAGTGGGAGGTCATTCCTCTAAAATGCATGTCATACTCATCTCATTTTCTAAACCTATGACAATGAGATTTTAAAATCCTTGAAGTGTCTCTAAACACTTATTTACCCAACTCTCAGGTAACTTGAAGTTCATCATAAAAGGGTTTTCTACATTATTTTATGCTATACATTTCTAGTTATGAAAATCCCATAACTTTATAAGATTCACACCCAAGTAATTTAAAATAAGGAATTTCATCTTCAAAACAATGAACATCGATGACTACATGTTAGGCAAGGACCGAACAAGATAATACCATTTGTAATGACCTGCCAATTCTAATTTGCTTGAGAGTACAATGAGTCATTACTAGGCCTTAAGAGACATACCCAAGATGCCAAAGGATGGAAAAAAATTCTGAAGGGTTTCAAATACAAGTGGTGAACGATTTACCCTTTATGAAATAAACCAATAAACCAACCAACCATAACCGAATATTCACTATATGATGCATGAACGAATGGAAGACAACTCAACAACATTATGTATCTCAAAACCACATCAAATAAGAAACATTGAAAGAATAACCAAGTATCAAAGTACATAGTGTATAAACTAAACAAGAATCTCCAATGACCTCAAGACTCCATGCACCACAAGCTCCAAGATCCACAATACCCGAACAGACCAAACACCATGACGTAGTGCTAAATATTTGTGAAACGCTACCTTTTCCCATGACCCGGAAGATATCATCAGAAAAAGCACCAAAGTGCTGAAGAAAGTGTGAGTAAAAAACTCAGAAGGTTTTCCCCAATAACTTCCATACTAACACCACTAGGATAGAAGATTTAGCAAAAATTATATAAAACAATTTATATAATACAATTTCTAAAAAATAGTTTATAACTAAATATAAACATGTTTGCAAAACCATTCATTACCAAAAGAAAAAAAAGTGCTATTGAAACCAATTTTCACGAAAAATAACTAAACAATCTTTTAAATCATTTCACAATATCCCTTTCTTGGCATTCCGAACCACTCCACAAACCCATGAAAACAACCATTCATGCTATGTTATGATAGTTGAATACTGATGAGTGGTTTCTCATCGATCTAACAAGTCTTCACAAGGTAATTTTTTCCCATTTTCCATTAACCCTTTGGCACCGAGCACAATGTCATATTTCAACCAAGCCCCGTATATGCAATATGAAATTTATATCATGCATGCCATTTAAACTTTTTCACTGAGCATAAGGCCATATTTCAACCAAGCCCTAGAAATGAAATATGAACTCACACACCTATATGCCCAAGGATCATGCCAAATCACTTTTTCAATAAAAATACCCTTTTATTGATTTTTTTCATCAAAACATTTAAAAATTCAGTCAAATCGATAATTTAAAATCACCATTTTAAATTCAAGAGGCTAAATAACATTTCTCAACAATTCACCAATATTTCACAATTTCACTAAAAGCATAAATCATCACTGAAAGATATTTATTACATGATTTTCACAATCAATATAATTATAATAAACAAATTTTAATCTATAAAAATCAATTATAATAAGATTATTTGAGAGTGAAGAAACATACTTTGACTAGTTTAATGAAACTCAACAAAAGAAAAAGAACACACAAGAATGCGGGTCGATTCTCCAAGAATGAACTTTGTTCACTTATCATAGAATGATCACAACTCAAAATTAAATTATTTGGCATCCAAAAACGTAGATCTACCCACTATAGGTTCATATCTAAGAAATAATGGATACCGTAGAAGTATATTTAAGCAGATATAAGAAAACGTGACAAATCAGGAAGGAATAGTGACATACCTCATGTATCGGATCTAGATTACAAGAAAGTTGCTTATATCTATTCTACTATCATGAAAACACCATATTTATCCTTACTTGATGTTTAAAACCTTATATATACCCAAAGGATGTGTATATCTAATAAAATGTGAAGGAGATAAGGAGGTGTTTAAAGAAAAAGGGTAGAACCAAGAAGATCAACACTTATCCCCAGAATTGGGCATGAAATCTGTAAGGCATGGCTCTAGGATGGCTCTAACTAGTGTAGGGGGGGTTCCCTAGCCTTCTAGGGAGAGTAATATTTAATTAAGGTCGTTTCCATGCCAAAACAAATATAGAGAAAAAACTAGTATGCTCATAGAAAATAGGATCTAGATTTTACCTCTGCGGAAGCTTTGACCACACGGTTTAGGTCACCGTGTATGGATCGTGTGACCTTACTTTTGGTCCCAAAACTAATTATAAAACCCCGTAAAATCTCCCATCCTTCAACATTACCCTTTTTATGGAAACAAATATTTTATGGAGACATCCCACTTTATGGAAACACCCCACTTTATGAAAACAACCCACTTTATCGAATTAACCAACATTATAGAAATATCCAACATTATGGAAACTATCTATATTAGGGGAACTATCTATTATATGAAAACTATATATTTTATGGAAACTCTCTATTTTATAGAAACCCTCTATTTTATGGAAACTCTCTATTTTAGGGAAACCCAATCAAAGGCACACCATATAAAAAACATAAGGAAAGGGGTTATGTAACCAAAACTGTGGTCACTAAAGATCAGTCTTAGTTTTGTATTTTTTTTCTATTTAGTCATGTAGTTGTTGTATCTAGATCAGTTATGTATTAATTTATAATCCTTTATTATTGGTTATTAAACATACTTAGTTTATTTATATGATCTTAGTTTTTTGGGAAAAAATCATTCCCATTGTAATTACATTGATTCCCTACACTGGCTATCTACCCGTGGGGATTGAGAAAAACCTTCTAGCCTTATCTCAGAGTGGGCCAGGTGTCAGGTTGAATGGAATCCGAGATTGGTTTGTGAGATAAATATTTATCTAAAAAAATTATATGAAACCATCATATGGAAGAACTAGAGTATATTAACAAGGATTAATTTTTGGATAAAATTAAAAAACACTTATGAGCCCAACATATGGAATAATATCCCTCATAAAGTATGATAAATATAATTTATAAGGGAATATTAAAACACAATGATTCTTAAATATTTTTTTGAATCTTGTAATCGGTCAGAGTAATTATATTACCAATGAATTCCTTTGTGTTTCTATGATGTTTCAAATGAAAAATGGAAAAAAAAAATTATAGGACTAATGATATGTCATGAATTTGTACCAAAATGAATGTTCGATGATATTTTTATAGATTTTGTAAAGTCATAATATTGTACTGATGATGAGATGATTATTTAATGTTTAATAATCATGAACGGATTTATTGATTATTGAATGGTTATGGAATATCAAGGAAGTTTTTTAATTTCTAAAATATTCTGAAATATTTGTGAAGTTTTGTAGTGAAATAAAAATAATTTGGATGTTCGAAATTTAATTTTGAGTAGGGAAATAAAAAATATTTGTGTTATTGAAATTTCCCATGATATTGAGCCTATATCAAGGGTTCCAAAAACATAGATAAGGTTTGTAACATTATTCATGTTTAGAGGAGTGTACTTATTGATGAATTTTCACTAAGAAAAGTTTCTATCATCAAGCACGATAGATATTCTCACATGAATTGATGATTTGAGATTTGAAATTACATATAGAGAAGGTGGTATTAGATTATTCTAAAGAACCGAATAAAACTAAATATTTATACATATAATATATTAATAGTAGGGGAAAAAAATTTATAAGTTTAATATTTGTTTATTTGTTCGGATCATATAAATCTATTAGACAAAAAATATCTTAATGAAGTAAAAAGAAGGAAAAATAAAAAGGAATTATAGAATCTTCCATAGGAAAAAAATAAAATGTATAGAGTGTTATGGATGAACAAGTATATAGAAAGAATAAATATGGAGATTTGTTGTAACCAAGAAAACCCATCCGAAAAGAAACATTATATTGACATGAACACATGAAAAGAATTATAAAGAAGAATTATAAATTCTAGTTTGTAAATAATGATAGATGAAATAAGAAATTTACTTTCCTTCTACTATGAATGTAACAAATTCAATATGAAGGATGTAAATAAGAAATAATAAATTTGTAATATAAAATAATTCTAATATTGTGGAATAAATTAACGGTGTTACAAATTATAATAATAATAAGGTGATGTTTTTCTTAAGAGGCAATATAATGAACTAGTATGGAGCTGAATGTTGGACAAGGAAATAACCAATCTAGGGATAATGTTTTTTACTATCTCACTCTAAATTTATAGTTACTGAAACATGTGTATAGATTATATTCTATACATAATAATTTATTTGGTGTCTGATTATAGTGTAAATTTTATGTATATGTCATCCTTATGTACTAAGGACTATATACTCTTATTGGGTAGTGATCTCTATAAAAATATCAATTTTTCATCTTCAATTTCATTCACATATTTACATATGATAAGGAAAAGGAAACATAAAAATCATGATCAAAGTATTTCTAAGAGGGAAAAGGATAACTAGTAATAATTGAGTAAAAATTTCCCAATAAGATTCACCCCCTCTCTAAAAGAGTTATATTTCAACCAAGAACATGATGAACATTGCAAATAAATATATATTAATTTTAATTAAGTTATACCTCTTTCTTAAAGGAAAATAAATATTTGTTTCTCTATGATATGATAACAAATAAAATATATCATTATTAGAATATAAAGAATATGTGGTGATGATGATACATCTTTAACACTTAAAGGCATATTTTTTGATTTATTATGAGATATTTTTACTATGTTCCCAAAGAAATGGTCTCCATTTTTGTAGAGTTTTTCAGAGTATGTAGGAATAAATCAATCAATTAGAAGAGAAAAAATAACATGGATAAGGATTTCCAAGGAAAAGTTTAGGAATTTGAAAATATATTTCAGATGTTTGGAACCTTTGAGATAAGAATGATGTATCATTAAATAAATACTCCACAGTTTGAAATAAAATCACTCATGAAATTTGAAGATGAAGATATATTCCATAAGGATCTAGAAGAAAATATCAACTCATTTTAAGAGAATTTGAAAATAAAATTGATTTCAAGGATATTGAAATGGATGTTAAATCCCTGAATATCAAGGAATACAACTCTTTATTAAAACAATATATGCTCCAAGATGAAGAAGTTTAAAAATTAATTAATGATTATGAAGATAAGGTTATTATTTTTGAAGTTTGGACAACACTATCAATATTAATTTTATATAATTGGAACTTCAGTTCAAATATATTAATAATAATCTTATAGAGATATCAAAACTGAAATGAAAAATATTACTATAGATACACAGTTCCCATTGTATGATTCTAATTTTAAAATTCCTAATTATGATAAAAATATATGGACATCATTCAATGAACTATCCATACCATCTTTTAATAATGTTTCTAAATATGTCTAAATGAATAGTGAAGGTAGATAAACAACTATATAATTATTGTTGACTAAGATGGATAAAAAAAGTAGTTTGTATTACGGTTCCCCTCAAAGAGTGAAAAAGATCAAAATGAAAACAAAAAAAATATTAAAATATATACAAGAAGATCAATATTTGTGTGTTAATGATGGATTTATGATATAATTTGGAATTAATAATTAGATTATTGGTAAAATCCTCTAAATGGAAGAGAATAATGTAATAAAATGACAAGGGAGAGAAATTTACAGAAAAAATAAGAAAAATTAACATTGAATGAAACATACAACTAACTCTAGATATTTTAGAACTGTTGATAAAACTATGATGTTTGAGATGTGGTGATTAAAGGATTGGTACATTATCATCCTGGAATATATCTAAATATGACAAGAAAAAGAGGCCATGGAATATTTTTACGAAATAATAAGAACCATAGAGGATAATGAAAATTAATGTTGTAAACAAGAGTTCTCCAAAAAATAATTTTTTCAATTTATTGGATTCAAAATCAATGAATTTGATTAAATTTTTCACATATAAAATAATAAAAAAGGGAAGGTACTCAAAAGAAGTTACATGAAAAATAAAAAAATGCTTCCAATGTTCTAAATGATTTGATAGTAATACAGATATAAAATTAGGTCAAGATATGAAAAATAGATGTATAACAAGAAAATGATAGTGAAATAGTGAACTAAAGATTTCTAAATAGAAATAATGAAATTTTATGAATGAGATAAATTATAACTACAAAAATCTCAAAATTATTATTGTATAATAACACTAACACCAAAATATTTATTATAGAAGATGAATGGTTCACCAGGTGATACAAGTGTTGTAAAAGATATTGAGAAAAGAAATATCTTTAACAAAGAAACTAAAAAATTAATAAGATCAACATAGACTCTACCAAAATTAAATTTTATAATTGTAAGTGTTAATAATCGAGAAAATTGAAAAACTTTGTTGAGAAAAAATCTAAATGTTACTATTCTCATTGGGAATAAATAATGATCCACATTATTTATATAACCATTTTTTTAGTAATTATTAATAAAATCGGAATTTAAGGTTTGGTATGTACTCATGAGGAGAACCTAAGCAGGAGGAATGGATTCCAATGTTTAGCTAGCCAATCCAAAAATGTTTCCATATTTTAAAGGTTCCTTTTTTAGTTCACTAAAATAATTTGTGAAAGGATCATTTTTGTGAGTATAGAGAAATTATAATGTCCAGAGGCCCTCATATGAAATGATTCATTTGGATGGTTTGAAAATATAATTTTCTGTAGAATATTTATTGAAGAGATGCATTATTATGGATATTGTAAGTAATGTCTCCTTGATGAGATATATTTAGAAAGAGTAGATATTGCTTTTAGAATTTTTATGTCATACACATCTGATTATTATGGATATTGCATGAAGATCATGTCATTGGAAAAAGTAAAAAAAAATAATCATGAAACCATTTTTATATATTAATAATCATTAAAAATAATAAAAAATTTATTCATCAATGAAATATGAGATGTGGAAGTATGAAGGTTCCCCAAAGACACAAACCCTTTTTGTTTCACATTAATAGTTATGATATGTATATTGAAGTGATTAATTTATTTTTTGTTAATATTTTTTATAAAAGATACATATATCATTTTAGTATCTTTATCATTCAATAAAAATGTAAAACCCTTAATGATAATCTTTTGAGTTTTCATTCATGTGGTATCAAAAACATTTTTTATTGGAAATTATTGCTGTCTAAATAAAATCCGCTATTTTTCAACAGAAAGCATGGATCACATAGACATTGAGTGAAATGATGGATTCCACATTGATTATGTGTAAATTAATACCTTTTTACTATACACATTATATTTATATTAAATATAGAATAGATAAGTGGAAAGGCATATGGGAAAATAATGGGGGAGATATAGGTGGATAAAAAAGGGAGAGAAATGCATAAATATTGATATATTCTTTTAGAAAGAACATTGAAGGTATTTCCAACAAAAAAGGTGGAGATTGAAGATCCTACCTATTTTATGAGGTTTTTTTTCAATGGATGTTTTAGTTTGTAAATTAATTTCTATAAAATAGTGATATTTCATTGATATCAATATGTTAAAGAATTTATGAAGAAAAATCCAAAAGAATGTTTGGATGAAGCATACCAGCCTGATAACAAAGTTGAGGTAGATTGGACGAATCAATGTAGAAGAAAAAATTATATAAAGAATAATTATTACAAGGCTATTCATTAATAAAAAATTTAAACATATTATTTCTTGATATAGATAGTAAAGATTATTGGACATAGTCTATCGTACTTCCTCACTTGGACAAAATTGATTACACTGAGAATATCTAATGATTTTTTCCAACATTCAATACTAGATAGAGGGTTTAGAAATATGAAATTTGATGGATTTCCCATTTGATTTACCAAGATATAATTTCAAATCCATAATATAAACGTTTTTTAAACTAATTATGGAATAATAATGTTCGTATCATACTGATGTGAATAGATTAAATTTATCAGAAGAATGGGGGGAGACATGTTTGACTAATTACATTCATTAATAATTTGGATAAAAAAATATTAGTAAAATGTTATCAATTTATGTTAATTGAAGTTATATTAATTGGCCAAATATCACAAGGCTTTATCACATTTATTTAAGATGAATTTAACAGAATAACTATATAGATCCCATCATAAGGACTTGTATAAAGACCAAAATTTGTTGTTAAAAAGTTTAACTGAATTATTGAATAATTTGTAAAAAAATGGATAGGTATTATATGATAAAATTATTTATATTTCCAAAAATTATATAAAATATAAATGGATAATGTGTAATGGATAGAGTAATATTATGGACATAGAGTCGGTACATAAATATTATGTTACTCATCGTGTTATGTTTGAAGTCATAAAGGAAATTTTTGTATGAAGTATGACCTAAAACATGGTATGACACCAAAAAGACTCAACTAGAGGGATGTTAAAAAAATTTCAAGAATAGGTTTCCAAAAACAATCAAACTTCAGTGAAAATGTAAGAATACCATTAAAAAAATATATTTCCTAATGATAATTGTCACGAACCAGCGCGAGTCGACCCTAAACCGGTCACCCAGGCCAGCCCGCGACAAGTCCCGAGAGGCATTCCCGATCCTCCCGGGATGGTGACAAGCACCAAGGGCATCAATAGAGTACACAAGGGAACGATTTCGCCCATATATAAACAATCAAACAAACAGCAGAAATAAACGGACAGCCCAAAATGAATTTATATAAAAATTGAACTAAATATTATTTGTACAAGAAACTAAAATTAGAACAAAACCAACAACTCAACTGAACAATCCTGATAAAAAAATAACTCCATGTGACACTTCTGGTCACTCTCCAACACAATGATAAAAAGTCGCCCAAGGTGATCGAACTAAAGATGAAACATGCACAAGGGCTAAAAAAAGAAGAAGACTATAGGCGTGAGTATTAAAACTCAGTAGGTTAGCACGATATTCTATTCCCAATGCACATTACTTTAAAATAAAAGAAACATCAATTTATAGTTTTAAATTCATGATTTGAAAGTATGGTTTTCAAATGAGGTTCCATGCTATAATAATTATCAGACAAAAACTTGCATGTTTAATAAACAAAAATGCAAGTAACTATTTTTTTCAAAGAGGTGCAACTTCAAAATGAACATAGTTTTCAAGAGGCCTGCTTTAAAGAATTTTAACATTCAAATAAATAACACATACTACTGAATTTACAAACCAAACACACCGTATACCGACGGTGAGTACAAAATAGCCAATGAGCACTAGTCACAGGAATACCCCTAGGCACTAGTTAGTTGTGAGCCCCAGGTACCTCGTATCTCGGTGAAAGTAACCATAATAAATATTCATTCTCGTGCATGAGCCACTAGTAGGGAACATACCCATAACCTAGTGGTCCCCAATCATCATCATCATCATAGTTTAGTTAGTGTTGTCATCGTCAAACTTGCTACGTGAAACAGGGGCCAACCCCCACAGAATCACTAGCATACTAGTACACGTCCGCCCACCTAGATACCCGGGATTCCCTTTAGTGCTAAATCAAGTTACACATATTATCAAATACACATTTCACATCCCCATTCCATTCCAAAACCATAAAAACACAAACATCCCATAATCATTCTTCACATTTCTTACACTAATCAACAAACCGCTAAATATTTCGGTAAAACAATTTCATGAAGTGTATTGAGGATTTGCACATAAAACTCTTTCAAAAACACTCTTTAAATTATAAAAACACATTATAACCAATTAAAATAATATTTGGAATCCCAATAAACATTTAATAAAATCATTTAATGGACCATAAAACAATCCCAATTGCACAAATTGTTATATACAAGTAAAACACTCCTTCATTTCTAGGAAATTCCAAACGGGCCTTTAATTATTTTCTCAAAACTATCCTTTGACGAAGGTATGAATTTTAATTCTATTAAGGATCTGTATAAACACAATTTACATAAGAAAACCACATTCATAAATATCTTATAATACTCAGGTTACATATTCAAAACACAACCATTTTCATAAAGATGTGAAACAGTCCATTTTTGGGCAACTCGGGCCAAAATATGTTGTAAATCAAAACCCACTTGATTGTAAAAACAAATTCAAATAGGAAATCCATATAAGTACCCAAAAATACCATTTATCATTATTCCAATTCCTTTATAAATCCAAACAAATAACTTTTAAATCACACATCACACCTAAAAGCCAACCGGGCAATTTACCGAACACATGACATGCCCTTTTTAAACAAAACAATTTATTTTAAGTACATGAAAAGGAATAAAACACCAATTGAAAGCCATATTTTCATTCAAGATACTGTAACATGTTAAAAATACCATAGACCAGATTATAAACCTCACAAAATATTTTCAAAAGATAATGGAACATTTAAACAAACACTTGTTGAGAACTTTCATGACAAAACAACACTACCGTTCACAAACCAATGATTAAAAAACCACTTTGAACACCAATAAAATTATCCAAAGGATGAAAAACAATAGTAAACATATATATCTGGTGTTAAATATAATAAAATGATGAAACTTAAATAATAATGTCATGTGCAAGGGGTATTCTACCTCAAATCTTTGGCGTAATTGAAACGCACACCCGAAATCACCCGCCGCGGGTTTATAAACCATAAAACTATAAAGATCAGACCTAAACAAACAGAAACCCCATCAAAAAACATGGTATAACAAAACCCTAGGTATATCAAGTCTAGGGTACAATATAAAACCAAGAAATAATGAAAGGAGGGGGAAGAGGAAGAAGAAAGGAGAAGGAATCTCACCTTTCATCCTAGAAAACTCTTCATCTTCCATTAGATATAATGCCCTAGAGAAAAGGAAATGGCTTTAAAATTCTTGGAGAGACTCCTAAGGTCTGGAAGAACCAGGGGAAGAATATTGGTGGCTAAAGGAGTACGAATTGATTGATTTATGAATGATAAAATTTACCTTGGAAATTCTGGGCGATTTGAGGTTTCCTGAGAAGTTTCGCCCTAATCCGCGACCCACATGAGCTCCAAAGAGGTAAAATAGATTATGAGGGTTAGTATAGGGTTTTTGGATTCAAGGGGGAGGTGGAATCACCGAAAAATAGTAAAAATGGAAAAAGATATAAATGAAACAAATTATTTGTTTTAAACAGAAAATGGGCCCATGGGCTTGCCCAATACCTAAATGAGTAACCCAAATTCACCCGGCCTATGAATTTATAATGGGTCCAAAAGGATAAATAAGTTTTAATATATCAGTATAGGACAAGTGGGAAGTTTAATGGGTGAAAAAGGATGAATAAAAAAGAGTTATAAAAGAAACAAATTCGGTTTTTAAAACTGGGAATGGGCTCACGGTTGCCCCAAATCATGAAGTAACCACCCTTTCTTCAAAAACTACTAAAAAAACAATGGGGATCCCAAATTAGGGTGGTTAGAAATATATGAAACTTCAAAACTCAAGATTTATCTCATCAAATACCCATGAAAAGGATCGGTATTTCTAATGGGACGGATCAATACAATGACAGAAAAGAAAAAAAAACCGTGTGTGACAATTCTCCCCACCATTAAAGCTTTCCGCCCCCGGAAAGCCATAACACTTTCCGGCTGAAAAAAAAACAACACCTAAGTATTCCAGAATGTACTCCCCACCATTAATAATCAACTATAACTAGAAATGTTCTTAGGATGAAAATCCAGGAGACCCATGGTGGGTCTCCCCAACATTAGAAACCAACTAGCAATGAATAGACAAGAATTAAACATGAGCTAGAGTTGGGACTCACTCACACAAGCCCAAAAAAACCCTCCTACAAAAAACTACTATACCAAGTTAATAGAGTTACAACATGAACATATAAACCACCCACTCCCGAATGGAGGGGACAATAACTTGGTTGACACATTCAGCACAATTCTGGACCCCCGTCACTTGGGGATGGGAGGGAAGGGGACCCAATAATTTGGCCACTTAAACAACAAAAGAAACAAAGAAACTACCCAAAACTCTCCCCCTATGAATAGGTAAGACCAAGAATGCACCTGATTTTTACAGGCGGTCCACACAGGGACATTGATTGAAACCCCACATCCATGAAGGAATAACTATAGACACTGTGTGAGGGGTTAAGTCCACCACGCTTGTTGCGACAAAGGGAAATTAATAGAAATGAGGAACCAAAACATTGACATAGTAACTAACTTACCAAAACAGAGGAGTAAGGATCTTAATCTAGCACTCCACACCTCTGTTGATTTCCTGACTACGTGAAAAGCTTCACTCCGAGGCCTATGGCTGGAGCCCTGATTCTTGAAGCATTTGCTGCACCGCTGTCAGGTGATAAGTATCACACCACTCAAAAAAAAACCACACTTGATCACTAAACAAAAACCTTCATCTAAATAGGAACTCATAGATACATATCAAAATTCTATCTCACTCCAAACGAGGGGAAGAATGGAAAAGGAATACAATGAAACACATCAACATCACCGAACACAACTGCTCTATCCAAAAGAATTATCATGACCTAGAAGCACTTTTAATAGATCCCAAACAACTCTCTATTCCAACAAACAAGTTGAGGCATCATCAAAAGAGGTGGATTTAAAATTTGAAAGGAATCCTTAGGTTGATCAGCAGGAAAGATTTCCAACGCATAACTATCCATGGCCACATCACAACATCAAACACATTTTTAGAAACCCAATGAAAATTACTCCAAAACAGAGCCACCAACAAGATCTCATCACTAGATAGAACAAGAGTATGAATTCTAAATCACATGGAAGCTAACCAAATAAACAACTCTTCTAAGACATAGAAAAATCAAGCCACATAACCATTGGTTTTACAAAAAGGCCACAATTTTCAGCTCAAAACAATTTTGAAAAATCAAACTAACTTGGTGGGTTTCCACATTCACCAATGGTGTTTCATCAAGTCTCACCCACATGCACATTTCCATGCCACCCCTGGCACCCAACCACCATACCATATAGGCCATACTTCCATATATAAATAAAACCATGTATGTGAGCACCCATGAAAACACCAAAGGCTAAAATTAAGCATCATAATTCAAAAAAACAATTTACCTTCAAAAGGAACACCAACCACCAAGTCAAAAAACATTTTCATATTTCACAAAAAAAAACACAATTAATTAAGAACCATTTTCTTGAAAACCTACCCCTTTTTATTTTTAAAAAAATTTTAAATAACCAAGCCACTCCAAACAACCCCTTCACATTATTTTTAAAAAAAAATCTGCAATGTATATTTTCATAATTCGAGGTCCATTGAGACCAATAACGTTTCTAGTAAAACACCAACCGATCAAAACTAATTTCCAAAACTAATTTATCCGATTCAAAAACTTTTTAACATACTAAAATACCCCATTTAAAAAAAAGATCCAAAATCACTTTAAAATGATTCACAATTTCAAAACATTTTATTTCAACAAACCACAAGTTTAGATTATGGATAATCCAATCCCTTTAAATCATTTCTGCTTCCCTCCATTTTTTTTCACAAAAACAGAACCTTCCAAAACCATTATTATATTTAATTATTGAAAACCCCATTTCTTCACTTTTCAAAATCTAATCCTTACATTAAAACCCATTTTCACAATTCTCACACAAGGATTTTAAAAACAAAAATTCAGAATTCAAGAAAGGTTCAAGAGACCCAAGAAAAAGGGAACTAGTGTCGGTGGGTGACTTGACCATATGGTTGGCGGCCATATGCCAAACACAACACCAACACAGAGAGACATATTAGGACCATTCCCCAGCTCCACATGGATTGCCAGGACCTGTGAGCTCATGAAGGCCATTGGTCAGACTCCCCTTGTCATATCCCAATACCAAACAATCTACTAGAACAAAGGACACTAATAAAACCGGACTTCCATGGAAACCTGAGGATTAGAACAAGAAAGAGTTCGCGACGCTCTTCTTTCACTTACCCCTAAAGTCCCAACAATCCTACTCCATCTACCTTGACATCCCCAAAATAACAAGGGCGCTCTAAAAAGAAAGGTCTGCTAATAGCCGACCTCCTCTGATACCATTTTTTCACGAACCAGCCCGAGTCGACCCTAAACCGGTCACCCAGGCCAGCCCGCGACAAGTCCCGAGAGGCGTTCCCGATCCTCCCAGGATGGTGACAAGCACCAAGGGAATCAATAGAGTACACAAGGGAACGATTTCACCCATATATAAACAATCAAACAAACATCGGAAATAAACGGACAACCCAAAATGAATTTATATAAAAATTGAACTAAATATTATTTGTACAAGAAACTAAAATTAGAACAAAACCAACAACTCAACTGAACAATCCCGATAAAAAAATAACTCCATGTGAAACTTCTGGTCACTCTCCAACACAATGATAAAAAGTCTCCCAAGGTGATCGAACTAAAGATGAAACCTGCACAAGGGCTAAAAAAAGAAGAAGACTATAGGCGTGAGTATTAAAACTCAGTAGGTTAGCCCGATATTCTATTCCCAATGCACATTACTTTAAAATAAAAGAAACATCAATTTATATTTTTAAATTCATGATTTAAAAGTATGGTTTTCAAATTAGGTTCCATGCTATAATAATTATCAGACAAAAAATTGAATGTTTAATAAACAAAAATGCAAGTAACTATTTTTTTCAAAGAGGTGCAACTTCAAAGTGAACATAGTTTTCAAGAGGTCTGATTTAAAGAATTTTAACATTAAAATAAATAACACATACTACTGAATTTACCAACCAAACACACAGTATGCCGACGGTGAGTACAAAATAGCCAATGAGCACTAGTCACAGGAATACCCCTAGGCACTAGTTAGTTGTGAGCCCCAGGTACCTCATATCTCGGTGAAAGTAACCATAATAAATATTTGTTCTCGTGTACGAGCCACTAGTAGGGAAAATACCCATAACCTAGTGGTCCCCAATCATCATCATCATCATAGTTTAGTTAGTGTTGTCATCGTCAAACTTGCTACGTGAAACAGGGGCCAACCCCCACAGAATCACTAGCATACTAGTACACGTCCGCCCACCTAGATACCTGGGATTCCCTTTAGTGCTAAATCAAGTTACACATATTATCAAATACACATTTCACATCCCCATTACATTCCAAAACCATAAAAACACAAACATCCCATAATCATTCTTCACATTTCTTACACTAATCAACAAACCGCTAAATATTTCGGTAAAACAATTTCATGAAGTGTATTGAGGCTTTGCACATAAAACTCTTTCAAAAACACTCTTTAAATTATAAACACACATTATAACCAATCCAAATCATATTTGGAAGCCCAATAAACATTTAATAAAATCATTTAATGGACCATAAAACAATCCCAATTTCACAAATTGTTATATACAAGTAAAACACTCCTTCATTTCTTGGAAATGCCAAACGGGCCTTTAATTATTTTCTCAAAACTATCCTTTGACGAAGGTATGAATTTTAATTCTATTAAGGATCTGTATAAACACAATTTACAGCAGAAAACCACATTCATAAATCTCTTATAATACTCAGGTTACATATTCAAAACACAACCATTTTCATAAAGATGTGAAACAGTCCATTTTTGGGCAACTCGGGCAAAAATATGTTGTAAATCAAAACCCACTTGATTGTAAAAACAAATTCAAATAGGAAATCCATATAAGTACCCAAAAATACCATTTATCATTATTCCAATTCCTTTATAAATCCAAACAAATAACTTTTAAATCACACATCACACATAAAAGACAACCGGGCAATTTACCGAACACATGACATGCCCTTTTTAAACAAAACAATTTATTTTAAGTATATGAAAAGGAATAAAACACCAATTGAAAGCCATATTTTCATTCAAGATACTGTAACATGTTAAAAATACCATAGACCAGATTATAAACCTCACAAAATATTTTCAAAATATAATGGAACATTTAAACAAACACTTGTTGAGAACTTTCATGACAAAACAACACTACCGTTCACAAACCAATGATTAAACAACCACTTTGAACAGCAATAAAATTATCCAAAGGATGAAAAACAATAATAAACATATATATCTGGTGTTAAATATAATAAAATGATGAAACTTAAATAATAATGTCATGTGCAAGGGGTATCCTACCTCAAATCTTTGGCGTAATTGAAACGCACACCCGAAATCACCCGCCGCGGGTTTATAAACCATAAAACTGTAAAGATCAGACCTAAAAAAACAGAAACCCCATCAAAAAACATGGTATAAAAAACCCTAGGTCAATCAAGACTAGGGTACAATATAAAACCAATAAATAAAGAAAGGAGGGGGAAGAGGAAGAAGAAAGGAGAAGGAATCTCACCTTTCATCCTAGAAAACTCTTCATCTTCCATTAGATCTGATGCCCTAGAGAAAAGGGAATGGCCTTAAAATTCTTGGAGAGACTCCTATGGTCTGGACGAACCAGAGGAAGAATATTGGTGGCTAAAGGAGTACGAATTGATTGATTTATGAATGATAAAATTTACCTTGGAAATTCTGGGCGATTTGAGGTTTCCTGAGAAGTTTCACCCTAATCCGCGACCCACATGAGCTCCAAAGAGGTAAAATCGATTATTAGGGTTATTCTAGGGATTGTGGATTCGAGGGAGAGGTGGAATAACTGAAAAATAGTAAAAATGGAAAAATATATAAACGAAACAAATTATTTTTTTTAAACAGAAAATGGTCCCATGGGCTTGCCCAATACCTAAATGAGTAACCCAAATTCACCCGGCCTATGAATTTATAATGGGTCCAAAAGGATAAATAAGTTTTAATATATCAGTATAGGACAAGTGGGAAGTTGAATTGGTGAAAAAGGATGAAAAAAAAAGAGTTATAAAAGGAACAAATTCGGTTTTTAAAACTGGGAATGGGCTCACGGTTGGCCCAAATCATGAAGTAACCACCCTTTCTTCAAAAACTACTAAACAAACAATGGGGATCCCAAATTAGGGTGGTTAGACATATATGAAACTTCAAAACTCAAGATTTATCTCATCAAATACCCATGAAAAGGATCGGTATTTCTAATGGGCCGGATCAATACAATGACAGAAAAGAAAAAAAAACCGTGTGTGACAATAATAGAATACTTTAAGAATCATTGGATAAAGAAAACGTTATTGAAGTATGTTATCATATATATGAATTTTTTTAATATTTTTAGATACAAGTTTACAAATTATTTAAATTTTCATTATTATAAATGTAATAGGAAACATATGAAGATCATATGTTAAAGGTTTCATAATGTTTCTAAGAGAAGGATCCATAACAAATTTTCTACATCAATTTATCAAATGTATAATTCCATGTATTGATTGTCAAGATGATTTTTCCATATAGGATGATCATATATAGGTTTATATGGTATCCATAATGCTTAAATTGATTTTTGTTTTTGGATGATTTCATAAGATAAAAAATGTTTCAAATACATTTGGATGAGTATTAGAAATTAATATAATGGAGTTATATGAAGCTATCAGATAGAAGAAGCAAGAAGATATCTATGGATTCAATAGTAAGAGTGAAAAAACATTATTCAACCTAATGGAAAAATATTTCTTCCATGAATGTATTCTAATTATAATTTTAAGGGAATATCATTAAATAATGTTGTTAGAATGACGTTTTCAGAATCCTTTCACCCGTCATATGAAGTATCTTGATAAAAAATTCTTTTAATTTTCAAAAAAGTTTCAATGAAAAAATGAACAATTTTTCACAAGATTGAAGGCATTTTATGTTGTTTTGTCATATTTAATGATTGAAGAAATTTTAAAATATTTTATAAAGTAAAATAACTATGAAGTTACAAATTTGTTCATTAAATTGTTCAACAAACCTAATGGGTGATTGGGATTCTTGAAAGTATAAAAAATAGTAAGTAGTTTTATTAAAATATAAAACGTTTTAGAATGTTTGAGAAGTATTATAATGAGATTAAAATAATAATAAGTTGGAAATAAACATTGATATTGGTGTGGAAACATATATGGGTTCCCACACATTCATATGAAATTGTACCTATATAAATGTTTGAAATAGTGTGAAGATGGTGTGTAACACTATTAATGTGAGTAAAAGTAAAATTGGGGAAGGAATTTCATCATAAAAATGTTTCATCCATCAAAAGTGACATATATTCTCATTTGGGTTGATATTTTGTGAGAATATGTCCTGGAAGGAGGTGGGTTTCATATGGAGCTAATGAAATGAATTAAACTAAAGAACCAGATAAAGAAAGGAATAATGTAAGATCAAAAAAATGTCATTGGAGGAATCTATATTAGTTAGAATGGATTGAACAAAGCTATCATATATACAATATATGAAAAAATCAAGACAAAGGAAAAGATAAATTAGAAATTAGATGATATAACACTAGAAAAACATAAAATTGATGGATTATTCCAGATAGGTAGGGGTTTAGGAATAAGAATAAGAAGGATTTTTTAAACTTTAATTGAATAAAAACATTAGTTAAACAATAATAGATAGGAATGTAATGATTTAAATAATCAAACGTACTAGTTCCTGAATGATTAAGGAAGAAGATAAAATGTTTCTTTACTACTATATGCAATTGAAAAAGTGAAGAAGATGGAAGTGAAGAAAAATTATTAGTGTGATATCAAACATAAGTTTCATCAAGTGGAAGAGTTTCGAGATATTAAAAAGTACCATATAACGAAGGTGAAAACTATACATAGAGGTAGTATATTAAACAATTGATAAGTAAAATTTTATAGAAGGCTATTACAAGTCCATGAAATAAGATTGATTCCACCACCCTCCAATAGTTCATGAACTCACACTTGGAAAGGGATTTTTTAAAAACCCATTGTATTTGGTATCCGATTATAGTGTAGAGTCTTTTTATAGATAATCACCACACATAGAAAGAATTATCTAATCTTATTATTTATTTTTCCATGTAAAAATATCTTCAAACATATTTACTTTATTTAATATAATTTAATATTATAAGGAAAAATAATAAGAGAATAAATAATACAATTTCCCAATATTATCATACATATATATTACATATTTTCAAGAAAATATTCCTTATATCACACAAACACATGCCTGAGGTTCATAAAGGTATAGTGGCATTGGAAACTTTAACACAAAATAAATTGGTCTGTAAGTGTGTTATTCCATCTCTCATTATGTACTTCATAATCAAAACCCTTATTATACATGTCATACATAATAACATTCACCATAACCTTGGTTAAATAAACATAATAATGTGAGAGATCTGATTCTCACTAAGGTTAAACAAGGAATATTTCAACATATCATGTGCATAAGGGTATGAGAACATGAGAATAACATTTTAAAACCATAACTGGCATACCATAGATCATAAAAATCTGTCATGGAATAAATCATTTAAGTTCATAATATATGGATTTTATCAAATTACATGAACCATGAGATCATAACATTGTCATAAGAAAAATATTTTTTCAATACATAGAAACATAGAACATCATCTCATTAGTAGTTCAAGGATCATTGGAAATACAATCACATTGTATTTGTTTCACTCCCCAAACCAGCATAGTAGTCAATGGTCACTCCCAGTACTATCATAGTGTACAAAGTACCTTATTGAATAGTGTTCACTCCCCATTCTAGTCATTGTTATCTCATGAGATATCAATATCTACCCAATGCGTTGGAGGGAGATATAGGTCCCACTTATTAGATGTTGAAAATCATATATATATGTTCCACAACATCATAAACCATCGATCATATCAAAACCCATGAAATGAAATGGGTTTCATAAGAATTTCATCATAATAAAACCTATGGAAAATAAATAGTTTTCACAATAATTTCATCATTTTATCAAATCATAACCCATAGAAAAGATGTGTGTTTTATAAGAATTTTATCATGGTATACCCATGGAAAAAGAAGGTTTTAAAAATATATTTCCACCATAAAAATAAACCATTTAGATAATGAATATAAATGGTTCAAATGGATCATATCCTTATAAAATCATAAGTAATATCAAATAATGTTATCTTATATAGAGAATTATTTTTAATAAAAAATCACGTGGAACATTTCTTGAGGAAAATATACATTCTCTAAAAATAAAATTTTTAAATATTAAAAATTAATAAAATATTACTTAAATACTTTACATTGAAACTAAAATTGATAACATAAAAATGAATATATAATTAAAATAATGGTTATGATTTCTAGAAATTTACATTCTTGTCATATGTGTTAAAAAATATTCCTTTCACATTTTTGGTAAAATCCAAATGCACCTTCTTTGGAAAATGATAAAAATATTCGATTAAAAAATTTAAAAAAATCCAAAAATGGAAATAATTGAGTTAAATAATTAATTTTTAGAATGATAACAAAAAATTTAAATATTTTTAGAAAACATGGTTTTGGATAAAAAAAATGTTTTTAACTAGAGAGTGAAATAAAGATGGCTTTTTCTTAGAAACAAAATTTTGAACTCTTGAGTACAAAAAGAGAGTAAAATGAACGAGAAACTTGAATTATCTATAATTAAATATATTAGAATAAAATACCTGATATTTTAAGAGATATATTATAATATTTCATCTTTAGAAGCATAATCATTTGAAATCCAGATAAATGATGAGATTGCAACATAAAAATCATACCACTTTAGTAACATTGAATAATAAGACAAATGGAAGAATAAAATAAAATTCAAAATATAATATCCTGAGGATATATAAACTTCCGAAACTAAATGTCAAATGGGATGTATATACACATCATTAAATAATCAGCATGTCCAGTTAGAGGAAAAGGCACCTGAACAATTATCAAAGAGAAAAGAAAAGTACAACATAAACAAGATAGGGAGACAACTTTTCCCACCTCCAACATAAATAATGTTACATATGATAATATATAGAGTAATTTTCCAAAACATATTAATCAGTATCCCTTTTAGATGGAGAAATACCTATATTGATGTACTTGTATGCTTTAGCATCAATCTTCTTGTACATTGCAGATCTAGTCATTATTTTACTTGGTGCACTCGAGTAGTCCTTCCTCAACATTATCTTCAAGTCAGTTTCTAAGCCTTCAAAATTTGTGAAAATATCTTTAAAAGAAACCTTACTAGGAATCCAGGCCTTTAGATTTATCATCTCCATTCCATAATTCTCATCTTGTAGATCCCGAACAGACATTTCAAAAATAATCGGCTGTATAAAACCACTTTCCATAAATTGTGGCCAGGTATTCATATCCACAAAATCCATAACTTGAGATTCAACCACATTGTTATGACCTTTATAAGATTTTTCTTTCATATTCTTGATGGATCCAGTTTCAATTAGAAGAGGAAAATAAGTGCAGTCCTTCCCCCCTTTCTTTTTTTCCTTTCTGATTTCGTTTTTTCATTGGAACGAGAATCCTACTATCATGTATGTCATCATAAGCCTCAAAAGATGGATGACTAGGATACTACCCATCATCAGAGACTCCCATCCCATCCAAGAGAACACCTTAATCATACTTAAAACCGGTTCATCATTCAAAAATCCTGTAAATCTATTACCAATCTCAATAATTGGAATCTCTTTCCCAAAAAATCATCTTGTTCTAGTTGAAAAATCGATCCACTCAACATTTTATCCATTGAAAAACCTTCCAAATACTTTTCATGTTCATATACCAGCTCTTTATTGAAACCAGAATGTTGAAAATAGTCACAAAGTATCATAACTCCTTAAATTTATGGACCCAAGTCCGCTACACTATCTAGGGCTCCCATTTCCCTTGTATTGTACACCCACAGGTCAAATTTTAGTCTTCCAAACACATCAACAAATTTCAGATTCAAAGGAATCTCCATTGTCTTCCTCAAGGAGCCTTATGCTACACCATCAAGAGAACGACCCGAACCTATTAACTCCCCACCAACCGAACCCCAATCCATAATTTTATCCATGAAATATAAGTCATATATATATTTTTTATTTATTTTTATAGTAATCTATAAAATATAGAGTTCAAAATAAAATACACTATTCCTAAAGATAATTGGTCGTACGTACACATGAACGTTTCATCCATTTTCTTGACATATTGAAATAAATAATGGTAAATAATATATTAAAAATATAAAATAACATTCTATAACATGTATCACATATTTACATTAAAATCATTTTAATTACTTTCTGGGTAAAATATGAATGAATCACATCACTTTTCAAGGTGGTAGTCCTCCGTACACATGAGCTACATTATCATATTTCCAAAGAATGGAAAGTAAGATGGTATATATGATATAATAATTCAATAAGTATAATAATATCATAAATATCATATATAAATAGTTAATAAATGATGATATCCATCCATAAGAGGTGGTGATGGAAAATGAATAACATCGGTTCGTGAGGTGATAGTTCACTGTATACACAGATGATGATTTTGTATCCCATTTGAGGGAAGTGGAGAAGATTTTTGATCATTAAATTAACAAAAAAATTATATAATTATTTTTATTGTACTGAGTTTATTATTTTATCATGATATAGTAATAATTTATGGAGATGGAGGAATAAATAAAATAAAAATGCTCATCCAAGAACATTACCTCTTCTTTGGGTAACCTAATTAGCTTTCCCAAAAAATCCTTCCTTGATTGGATTTATGAAAAAAAAGATTCTAGGTTTAGAGGATGTAATTAATGAAGATATGTATCTATTTATTGTCTTTTAAAAATAATTTTTGAAGTGTTATAGGTAGTAGAGAAGGGGTGGCCTTTTATAAGTGTGGTGTGTGACACACTTGTAAAATTTGAAAAGTAAATGATGCACCCATGTTTTTCAAATAAAAAAGGATAAAAAATATACCATTAATGAAAAATATAAATAATAAGGTATAAATGTGTTCCTAAAATTGATTCTGCATAATTATATTGTAATTTTCAACCAATATGTTTTTATTTTCGCCATTGATAAACTCATTTTTACCATAACCGTGGTAAATAAGTTTTTCCATTTTTACTATTCATTATGGAAAAAATTAATTTTACGTCATTAAATAATTTAAATGATACTTATTATAAATATGTAATTAATTTTTTCAAATTCCATTCTCATAAGTGAAAAAGTAAATTTAACATTAAACACGCAGATGTGATGATAAATATGTTTTCAAAGAGAAATTTTTCAAAAGCTTAAAACATTTATATACCAAAATTCACAATTTAAAAGATTCCAATGACCTAAATTAGATTATTTGTTATATAATTTAACTAATTTTACTTTCAAACTCATTTTAAAATTAATATAACCTTATAAACTCTTTAAATGAAAAGGATGTTTTCAATAAAAACCTATATTGTCGCTATTTTTCAAAAAATTACTCTATTCAAGAAAAATCATGAAAATTCACGATAAGATTATATTGACATGATGATTTCAAAAATTATTTTTATTTTATAAACTTAATTTAATAAAATTATAAAAAAATAATTTTATTTTTTTTTTTGAAAAATAATCAAAAATCATTTTTTTTGAGAAAATAGTAATTTTGAATCATTTAAAGTCTTCATTGAAAATTAATAATTTTAATATAAATATGTGTTATTTAAATAAAAAAATTATATTTCATATTTAAAATTTGGTTATTCATATTACATACATTAATTTTAATGACTATGTGAAAAAAATATTTCTTAAATAATAATATTTATAGTTTCTCATCACTCGTTAAAACACGGTGTTGCATGAAACACAAGCTACAAAAGAAATTTTAATTATTCAAAATAAATCATCAAATCTAAGTGTGTTACATTATACCCCCATTAAATATAAATTTATCCTTAAAAATTCTATAGTTTTAATTAAAACAGAGTAGGATACATTTGCATCATCATATCCTTTAGTTCCAACACAACTTCCTCAAACTTGTGGTTTCACCGCTAAAACATTGACAAGGTGAGTGGTATTTTTTTGTAAACCATTCTCAATAAGATAAATAATTTCCACTAGTTTATCATCATAAGAAACACATTTCTCTAGTTGTATTACCTGCTAGTTCAGTACATGTGAAGGATCATGTTTGTTATTCCTTAAGAGATACATATGGAACACATCATGAATTTGAGGGAGATTTGGTAGAAGCACCAACTGATAGGCTACCATCCAAATATGATCAATAATTTCAAAGGGAATGATATACCAAGAGATTATTTTTACCTTCCTTCCAAAAATCAATACCATATTCCATGGATAAATTATTGGAAACAATTGGTCACAAACATCAAATTTTAGTTCATGTAAATGATTATCAGTATAACATTTCTATCAAATTTGTGACACACTTAGGTGTTGTTGAATATCACTGACCTTTTCAACCATTTATACATATATTTTAGGTTTCAATATATTTATTTCTCTAAACTCATTCAAAAAAATTTGAGATCTACCATTTTTTCCACATAAGGATCCATAATTATTTAACTAAATTCTTGAGAGACATATATTATTGTTAGAATACAAAACAAGTGGAAGGTGTTGATACCAACTACCTTTAAAATCTAGAACATATGATCTAAATATATCATATAAAGTTTTAATTATTCTCTTATATTGATCATCTATTTGAGTATGATATCTTGTATTAAAATAAAACACTAAATAAAAATATTACCAAATACTTATCCTAAAAATCGAGATAAACCTTACATCCCAATCAGAAACTATTGAATGTAATACTCCATGCACTATTACCACTTACTTAATATAAATTATCGAAATTTGATTCAGAGAGAAATATTCTATTATAGTGATGAAAAATGATGAATTTTTATTTAGATTGACTAAAATCTATATAGAATTATTCCATTTATATATTTTGGTGATTCTATTGACCAAATCAATGGTCATGTTTTTCAATTTCAATTATATTATGGGAAATAGATGTAATATCCCCTTAAAATTTTGTCTCACAACCTTAATATGCTGACATACCAAGCACCATGATACAAATTATGTGAAATCTCACTTCATGACTACCCAATATAAATAATCATTCAAATATCTACACATATGTATACTTTTATGATGAATAGAGAATGAATAACTATAGTCTTCCTCTAAAAAATCCTTCTTTAAATCTTGTATGGAAGAAATGAAAACAATATTCCTAAACATTATCATTCCATCATAGTAAATATTAAACATATGAAAATTTCTAACATTATTTTTTAGATCTGTATTTTGTTTATATTCCTATTTAATCTTAACTTGGATAAATGGTTTAACATTCAATTGACAAAGATACGATTTCTACCCTTTATTCATGTTTTATAGATCTATCCATTTAAAATACATCAATATTGGATATTTTTTTATACTCATCATAGATAATCTAGAATGATATTTTTTACTCAAGGCATCATCCAACCTATTATCTTCACCATGGTGGTAATGTATTGAGTAATATTTATATTTAATTAGTTCTAACTATCTTCTATAGAACATATTTAACACTATCTGGGTAAATTTATATTTAAAATATTTGTAATTTCTATATATATGAAAATTTTATTTTTAAAGCCAATACCACCATATATTTAATGAAAAACATATTGTATCTAACTCTAAATCATGTTTTGTGTAATTTATCTCTCAAACCTTCAATTTTCAAGATGCATAAGCTATAAAGATGTTATTATTCATAATAAAACATCCCAATCCCTTATTTCCTACATCACTATAGATTAAAAACCCTTCTCCACTATAGGTTATTGTGAGTACATGTTGGATTAATAATCATCTCTTTACTTCCTTGAAAGTTTCCTCACATTAATATGCACATAAGAACTTGGATCCCTTCTAAGTTAAATTAGTGACTAGATTAGATAATCATGATAAATTATCCACAAATAATTGATAATATCATGATAAACCATGAAAAATATGGATCTTAGTCTCCATGGTTGGTTTAATCCAACAATCAATAGCCTATGTCTTTGATGGATCTACTGATATACCCTATCTTGAGATTATTTGATCTGAAATGGAACCTTCTTCAGCCAAAATTCACATTTTTAAAAAATATCATATAATTTCTCCTTCTATAGGGTCTTTATCATATTTATCAAGTGTTATTCGTGAATTTAATTTCTTTTAGAATAGATAAGAAGATGATCTATATTGTCTAACACAAAATAATAAATGTAATCTCAATAGAAATTATTCATTAAGTCAATGATGATAACATGGACAATAGAAATACTGAATGAAATCACCATGTATTCATAGTTTCCATACCATGTATGTAATGATTTCATTAGTATATTCTCATTCTTGACCCCTATTTGATGATATATATAATGAATTTCAATCATAGAAAAGTTTTTATCTCCACACAGTTGATCAAATAGGTCATTAATATAGGGTAAGTGATTCTTGTTCTCAATTGTGATCTTTTTCATCTCTTGAAAATCAATATAAAGTCACATCGATCCAACATTAATTTTAACAAAAATAATAGGTTCACCCAAAGGTGACCAAGTTGGTCAAATTAATCCCCTATCATTGTTATCCTAGAGTTTCTTCTTTAATTCCAACAACTCAATCGAGGTAATTCTATAAGGAGTCTTTAAAATTTGTTTGGCAAACAACATGAGCTATATTGAAAAATAAACATCATGAATCAATGGAATACAATAAAATTATTCTAAATAGAAAAATATCCTAAAAAATAAGCATACCATTGATTTCATATTTATGCCCAACCATCTAATATAAACACCCCTTCTAAATGGGAATTACGTCCCATATAATGGATGTGACCTAAATCTGATGTTCATACTTATAAAAAAATTTATAGATGGTAATAAGTAGGTTTGAAATATCAGACATGAATTCCCATCAACAAAAATTGATGTGGAATTTATGTAGAGAAATCCACTCTATGCATTAGATAACATCAAATTCATCCATAAGAAGAATGTTATGATTTTATGCAAACACATTCCCACAAATATCAGCTGGAGAGGAATAATATAATTGAGATGCAATCATCTTACCATTAACGGTTTTAAATTAAAATATATATTAATTTTGGTGGTATATTGATACCCTTATAAAATTATTCATATACAAAATAATGAGTAGATATAGAGTTAAATAAAAAAAGTTGTTCTAGAGTGGATGATAAGTGTACCTTTCAGGATTTCAATATCGCACCCCTCATCTAAATAATTATCAAATGATATTTTACCTTATCCCTTTCTTTAATTGGTTGCAGATGTCAATAATCATCATTATCCTTTGTATTTGGTCACTAGTTAGTATATCATTAATACTTTTTGTATTTGAAAAACTAGAGTGTGGGTGGTTCATTCTATACATATTTCCTTATATTCTTATCATTTTCTAACTTCTACAAATAACTTTAGAAATAAGTTTCTCAATGACCTTTCTTCCCACACTTAAAACATTTACAATTCCCATTATTAGAATGTTCTTCCATATTTCCTTACATAATTTGAGCATAAAGGAAAGATCACATTTTATTCTCTATTGTTATTATTGTTTCCTTTGAACTCAATCTTCTTTTTCTTTTCAAACCAAGAGATTAATGGGTAACTCCCATATACTTTACCACCTTTAAAGAATATCAAAAGATTTATTCATAACTAATATAATAAACTTTGGATAACAACCTTTAGAGACTTAATTTTAAGACAATAAAAAATCAATCAACCTTACATTCTTGTTGGATTAGAATACTAGAAGCATACTCTACATGTATTGAAGAATTTTCCTCACAGGCACCACTCTATTCATCACCCTTCTACTTTATCTCAAGGAATTCATTCTCTATGTTTTTAATAAGGATAATAATTAAATAATGATTTGAAAAATAATATCCTAAAATCATCTTATGCCATGGAGAAAATTTTTTCATGTTCCATTGTATTCTTGATGATAGTCCAATATTTATCCACTTCACCTAACAAGGATAGACATCTAAAATGACTTTTTTATGTTCAAATTAAGTTGGGAATAGAACGAAAATTTTTAGTGGTACTAATCAATTTTTCAAAAATTAGAATATCATCAAAACCACTGAAATAAGGAAGAAATTTTCTCATTAAGTACTCAATAGAACACTGTTAACTCATTTTCCAGTTTGGAAGGTCCATATTATTCATAAGTTTAGAATGATTTATGAGCATAAAAAAAGATTTTTAATTCCATCTCTCATAATGTTTGGAATATTTTGAAGAAAATAATTTCATTATTCATCACACTTTTTATTAACATGGTTCCTTTATGTTATATAAATTTATAAAAACCAAATATCCTAGTGTAAGAATTAATAATAATAATGGGGAACCCCATAATCATAAAACATAACTTATAGAATGTATTAATCATGGAATATTATTTTTAATCTATGACACTTTAGAATTATCCTAGGGAATTAATAGTTAAGATCTATTTATAACCATCATTATGGATCTTAATTATGTTGTTATTATCAAAAAAATATCCCCTAGGAGTGTCAAACTAGGTGCTATAAAAAGTGTTGTAGTCTTGCACTTGGTGACTATTGAGTTCATCTCAATGCACTATTTTTATAGTTGTTATGCCTAGATACCTCTATGCTATATCCATAGAAAACTATAATATCTATTCAGGGATGTAATTTATTTTAAACCACTCACTCTATCCTTTACCAAAATTCTAGTATATTTTCCTATACTTTGACTCATCCTTATACTTATTCTCAAACATATACTTAGACCTATCCTTAGAGTTATCAAAAATGTCTTCATATCATTATTTGAAATTTTTTAGAAAACATGTCCTTTATTATAAACTATAAATACCTAAACATATGAAATATAGACAATACCTATTTTTAGATGAATATTCATTACATTACAAAAACACTTTCTTGAGTATCATAATGGTACTATGCATTTAGAAACATAGACACATAAATGGCTAGTTCACAAGTGAGCAACATCATCTCCCACTATTTTATTCAGAAATAGAACCATTATTATTCATATCATACATAATATCTCTTATCACAACCTAGGGATAAGAAATATAAAAAAGGGTGATATCAAGTTCATATTAAGGGTAAACAAGAAAGATATGAACATATTATTTGTGCAAGGGTTTTAAAACATGAGAACAACATTTTAAAACCATACCCTTAATATCATAGGTTATAAACATGGGTCATGGAATAAATATGGGATGTTAATAAGACATTAATCATAATGCAATCAAGTAAAATGAATCATGGGAGCATAAGAATGACATATTAATGATTTTTATTCATACACATAAAAAATATAAAATCATTTCCCTAGTAGTTAAAGTCTTATTGACAAGACTATCATAGTGGACTGTGTTCACTCCCCAAAACATCATAATAGTCATTTTTTAGTCCCAATACTATAATTTGCGATAGAATACCTTAAAAAAATAGGTTGAATCCCAATTAATGTTCAATTTATCTCATGAGAAATCAATATTTGTCCAATTCACTGGGGGAAGATATAGGTCCCACCGATCACATAATGAAAATCCAACATATATATGCCACAAGATCAACACATTCATCATATTAGAACCCATTAAATGAAATGGGTTTCAAAACAACTTCATAATATCATAACTTATGGTCAATAAGTAGGTTTCATTATCATTTCACCATTTCATACAAGAAAAACCCATGAAAAAATCATGATTCATAAGCATTGTATCCTGGTATAACTTTTGGATGAGAAAAGGGTTTCATAAAAACATTTCATCATATACATAAACCATTTATAAAATGAATTATAATAGAACCATTTTATTATGTCACAACTAAACCATAATTATAATCAATGGATTTCATCCTATATGGAAAATGATTTTGAAAGAAAAATCACCTAGCGCGTTTCTTGAGGAAAATACCATTTCTTTGAAAATATTTTTTTAAATTAAAAATTAATAAAATATTATTTAAATCCTTATTTATGAAAATAACCTCTAGAAATTATAAATTAATATTCAAATAAAATAATGGTCATATGTTTGAGAAATTTCAATTCATTCTATACACATGAAAACAAAGATTCCTTTTACATTTATAGTGAAAGCCAAATGAGACATGTTAGAAAAAATACTGGAAGTTTAATTTATTTTTTTTGTTAAAAATGGGTAAATATTTATTTAATAAATAATTTTTATAAGGTTAAAAATATTTTTTGAAAATATTTTTAGAAAACATGGTTTTGAAATAGAAAGGGTTTTCAATCAAACATAGAAATAATGATGTTTTTTCTTCGAAACATAATTTTAAACTCTTGAGCACATAATGACTAGAAAACCAAGGGAAAACCAATACTATAAAGAAAAAACGTGAAGAATATAATAAATTTGATTCCAAATACATATATTATATAATTTCATCAATTGAAGAATAATTATGAGTAATCTTGATAATCGATGAGACTATAACATAAAAACCATATCACATTAGTGACATTGAATCGAAAGACCCATGGGCGAATAATATTAAAATAAACTTATAATATATTGATAATCTATAAAATGATGATATTACAAGTCAATGGGGATGTATTTACACATCATAAAAGAAGAAAGGCTCATAATATAATAAATGTTTCAACGAAAACAAATTGAGATAAAAATCCATTACATTAAGTCTCGACTTCCTTGAAACTTGTTCAATCCTCCTATATAATAAATATAATATTATTAAACATATAATAGTTAAAATACAAATATATATTTAAAATACCATATATTATTTACTTATGATATTTTATTACCTGTTTATTAATAATTCCATATTAAAGTCGCATTACACGCAATAACTAATTGGTTTTTTGTGTATGTTTTTATTTGTTAATGTTTAGGTCCTATTAATTTGATCACAATTATATAATATCCAGAATAATAATATTTAAATAACTATAATTAATATTAATAATCTATGTATTTATATTAATCTATAAAAGTTAGATGTATAAAATGAAATACATCGTTCAGGGAGATGGTTGGTCATATGCACACATAAACATTCTTTACATTTTATCAAAAAATTAAAATAAATAAAGTAAAGTAATATTTTACCATTAAAAATTCATTTATATTTCATATTTGTCACTTATTTTCATTAAACCTTTCTTTATTACCATCTATGTAAATCATGGATGAATCACAATGCTTTATGAGGAGGTAGTCTATTGTACACAAGAGTAACATTATTGTATTCCCACAACATGGAAACAAAGAAGGTATATTCTATAAAATAATTAAAGAAGAATATTAATATCATAAATATAATATATAAACATTTAATCCATAATTTTATCCAATCTTGAATTGTGATCAAGGAAATAAATAACATTGGTTCACGAGGAGATAGTCTTCCGTGCA
This sequence comes from Viscum album, assembly GCA_963277665.1. NCBI lineage: Eukaryota > Viridiplantae > Streptophyta > Magnoliopsida > Santalales > Viscaceae > Viscum > Viscum album. Next base: position 2,054,669,255 of record OY728123.1, on the reverse strand, counting down.
CATGAATAATGATTTTGTATCCTATTTGATAGAAGTGGAGATTGTTTTAGGTCCTGAACATAACATAGAAACATATCCATATATTAATGATACTAAGGGTATTATATAGGAATGCTTCAATAATAATTTTACAAGGTAATGGAAGATATAAAAAAATGTTCACTATAGAACTTTACTTATTCTTAGGGTTATCTACTTTGGTTTAAACCAAAATCATTACTAAGTTTGATTTATCAAAAAGATCAGGCTTCATGGACGAGATGAGTTTATTAAGGAATATATTTATATAGGTATATTCTGAACAATTAGAGGGGAAGGGTTGGCCTTTTATAAGTGTGGTTAGTGGAACACTTTCAATTTTTTGAAATAAAAAGTTGTACACGCATTTTTCACATAAAAAAAGGATCCATAATGGTCTATTATCAATCCATAGACATTATAAGGTCACAATATGTCCATAAAATGGGAACTGGACAAGTTTTTAGTCATTTTTAACCCATATGTTTTAATTTCAACCCCATGTAAAGCAATTTTTACATTTACCATGATATATAATATATATGTTTTTACATTAACTTATGGAAAAAATAAGTTGACATTATTATATAATATAAATTATTAGAATTTCATATAAGAAATCCATTTTACAAAATTACACTAAAATATTTGGAAATATTTAATTATAAATTAAACCCGCAGGTGTGAAGAGTAAAGAGGTTTTCAAAATAGAAAATGCTCAAAATTCTAAAAGGTTTTTTAATGATTAAATATGAAAATGATTCTAATGAAATATATTTGATTAATTAAGAAATAATTAAACTAATTTTTTCTTTAAAAACCATTCTAAAAAAGAAACATTGAATATTATTTAATATAAAATTAATATTTCAATAAAAAGTAGTTTTTTCACTATTCATCAAAAAATTATTCATTTTTGAAAAATACCAGAAACTAACACAAAGATAATTTTTACATGAAGATATAAAAATGAATTTTTTTTCTTAAATTAATTTCCTAAAATTTTCACAAATTAATTTTATTATTATTGACAAAAATTAATTTTTTTGAAATAGTTTTTCTAAAACATATAAATACTTTTCCAAAAAATTATTATTATTATTTTAATAATTTTTTCTTTGTAAAAACAATATAGTAAATATTTTTAATTTTGTTATTCATATTCATTCATCCGTGTTTAATAGCTAGGTAATAACTATATTGTTTAAATAATAATATTAATATAATTTCATGGTTTGTTAAAACTCTGTGGTGCATATAACGTAATATATTAATAAAATTTAATTTATTAAAAAAATATTACCAAAAATATCAGGGTGTAACAAATATCCAAAATTATCTTGGACGAAAAGTTATAAAAAGATACAATTGAGTAAAACATTCTCAACACAAATTCACTCCACCACTCAGTGTTGAGTATATCTCGATGTGGTCTTCTCAGTCAAATTATTTTTAGATTCCTTCCCATCATCCTAGAGATTATGGTATTGTTATAAGTCCAATCATTCAAGTCTTATGTAGTAACTAAAATGTTGTATCTCCAAGAAGAGCTGTAGATATTAACTGAACTATTTTGATTTTATTTTTACTTCCACTTCCTCTAAAATTTATGTATCCATAAAACCATGATGAATATAATATCGTCAATAAAATATGATGTTTTTATGATTATTTAGCAGCCATGTTTATCTCCTTCACTATTACACAAGAAATAGAAGTATCACTCTTCTGTACATAGGTACTTCTCTCACCATGTAGTGATACAATCCATTTACCGTCAAAATATTTTATGTATGGTTTTATGATAAATTTAATATTTATATATGGTGTTTTTTGAATAATTATGTATATATAATTATAATATCTTTTCTAACTTTATTCCTTATGATCCATTAGAAAATTATTATGCCACTCGTACAAACATGTGGACTCCAACCTTCATTAAGCGATGTGATTTGTTTTTCATTTATGTTTTAATATGATGGTAAAAAGGATATATTTAATGAATATATATGGTATTTGTGACATAATACTTTATTTTTAAAGGTGAAATATTTTTTTTTCATTTTGTCAAAATGTGTAATACATCACTCCTACATCTACGTGAACTACCATTTCCATATAGTGATTCCATTCATTTTACATCAAAAAATTATATAATTTGATATTAATATCTATATAATTAATATATACAATACTTATATATTTATTCAAATTCTAGATATGAAGGAATTAAGATCAATGTTGTAAGACTATAACTGTCAAACTAAAACATACATGAAAAATAAAGCAGTTAACACGAGGAATGAAAAATATAATGAAGGATTTATAATTTATGGGTGATGAGATGGTATAATTATACCTGATATGGTGATATAGGTATTATTATAGTTACATTATATAATTATAATATATTTAAGTTTATTATATAAGTTTTCACAGTGCTTGCGAAGAAAGATAAACTTGAGGTAAGGGTTTTATGTCACAACATCATTTTCAATGGGATTATGTCTGATTTAATTTTTTATGATGAAATTATATTATATATCTATCCAAAACCATGTAACTATTTTTATTCTATATTTATTTATTTATGCTAATATTTTTCATTTTTATGTTCTAAAAAGACTGAATGGTTGTTTTTACAGAATAATAACTTCATTTAACTCATTGATCAAAAATATATTCTTCCAAAGCTATATTTTATTTAAAAAAATTCAAGAATTTTTTTACTATTCTATAATGATTATATAATTTAATTTATCACTATATTTTACTTTATTTAACATGTTTGAAAATTAATTTTCTTATCATTTTCCATTCATTGTACTTTTGTACTTTTATCAAAACTATTGATGAAATTTTATTTTAAAGTACATTACATGAAAATATTTCCATACAATCTTGAATATTCTTTTCTTTGAAGATAATTTTATATGTTTTCTAAATTATTTTAAATGAATTTTTTTTCAATATTTTTGAAATTTTAATATTTTAAAAATGTGATTCTTGAAAGAAAGTAGATTCATTATAATTTTTTTCCATGTAATATTTTTAAGGATTGGTCATCTATAACAACATAAATTAATTTTTTTCTCAATTGAATAGGGATATAATATAATTTTACCTTATTTTTTAAGTCTCTAGATATTTAATTATTATGTTTATGAAATGTTTGTTAAACCATTATCATTTCACTGTTTTATAATATGGTGATATGATTATTGTTTTATGATATTTTTTTATACATATGTATGGTTTTCATTATGTAGTGGGTGATTCTATTATAAAAAATAGATATGTGGTAAATTTATAAATCATGGTTAGATGGTTCCATTAAAACACTTAAAATAATTGGGTAAATATGCATATATCATTATATAAAATGGACAAGAATGGGGAGTGAACCCAGTTCATAAGATAAATTGTTTTGAATAATAGTTTCATGGGGGTAAAGTTCGACTAAGGAAATAAGGGAATTGGGGGTGAACCTAATCCACTCAGATATTATTAGTACTGAGACGTGAAAGAATGAAATGATTTTATTTACTTACATGTATGTTACAAACATATCTCTCATGATTATAATAAATTCCCATGGCTCAAGATTCATTTTTGAATATTCCACACTTTTATGTATTGTGTATTTTGATTAATAATATCTTATTCTATGTTTCATGATTAAATATCTTTGACTGATTGAGTATAATTAATATATGTTTTGATCATGTACATACAAACTTAGGTTTTTTTATGGAGACCCCAATGGCAGGGGGAGGGGGGTCTTCGTCTCCTGCTCTTAAATCTGGATCTGTGAATCTAAGGGATTCCTCTTTCATCCCATCTTCGTATGATGCAGGATTCTTCATCCCCAGAATCTGTGTTGCTCCGAAGGTCCCAGGTTGTATCTCTAGTCAACCTATCATTCCAGTAATGGTCCAAGAGTTTTCTGAAGCCTCGTCGATGCTCTCCACGGCCTTGATTTCAAGATTCGTGCGGCGGCAACCCCTGGTGGAAGGTTTTGGTAAGATTGTTAATAAAAATTTGGGTTTGAAGCGTCATGCGTGAGTGGGGATTCTGGGGCCGCGTCAACTATTTATCCTCTTCGCTGATGAGGATGAATTGTGTAGGGAGTGGTCCAAAAATGGGAAAGCCTCTTCTGGGTCTCCTTTTCATCTTCTCCAGTGGTCCTTTGAGTACCACATGAACCGCGACTCTCCCAACATTGCGATCTGGCTGCAGTTTCCCGGTCTTCCTCTTATGTTCCAAAATCCTGGGTTGCTCAGGTCAATGGGTAACTCAATTGGCCGGTTCATATGTTGTGATCAAAGAACGGCTTCCATGACAAATCCTTCAACCGCGAGGATCTATGTTGATATGGATCTCTCAAGGATCCCACCTGAGATCGTGTGGATTGTGGTTGAAGGTGAATATAGGTATGCCCAGAATTTTTTTTTATGATTCCTGGAACCCTTGTTTCTCTAGTTGTCACGGGTTGGGACATGATACTGCTAAGTGTCGAACGAGAGCCCTGGATGACCGGTCGGGTCCTGCCCCAAATGTGGCATTTTCTGCAGCAACATCAGGTGACGTTGATGCCCCAGGTGGGAACCGGCATGGTGGCACTAGCCTGAAGGAGACTAGCTACCCAGCGGATGTTCAGTCTCCATTAGTAGTGGAAGAATTGAGTTAGGCAACTGAGAATTTTTTGCGTTCAGCAGCCATGGGAATATAGGACAGCTTGGATGAGACTGGAAATTGGGATCCCTCTTGTGAAGTTGGTGATGATAATCATTTAGATGACTCTAATGTGCACATTTCTGCGAATGATCATTCTGAAAAATTGTGTCTTGATGCTGGTGGTTTTGGCATGGATGCTACAAATTCTGACTTTCAATTTATTGGTAGGGTATTAGAGCCGAAATAGATTTGTAATGATCCTATAGATCCACATCAAACCACACCTTCTATTCTGGTGCAGGTAAGTTCTGATGACTTGATAACTTGCTCCATAAATCATTATGCAGCACTGGAAAATGCAGAGTTGAAGGAGGTTAAAGAGATGGAAGAGGATGAGATTCACTTCCCTCCAACTCATGATAGCACTCTGGATTTTGGCACAACCCTTGCTGGACATGATGCTGGACAACAAGGTGGTGTGAGGGTGGACAGGTCTTGTGATGAAGGGAAGAGTCCAATGGAATGTGTTTCTAGCAGGATAACTCAACTGGAAAATGTGCAGATGCACCACATGCCCTCTTTCAGCGACATTGATATGAATGGGAACAAAGAGACACCGGGCAAGGAGATAAATGGGAAAACACAAGGCAGGAGAAAGCCGCGGAGGGACTATACGGATCTTCCCAAGCCAATGGAGACAAAATTTTCCTATAAGAAGGGTGGAGGAGTGGACCCTGACTTGGCAACAGGAAATGGTGGAAATCGAACATACAAGGAGAAACTAACTAGGGAACAACTTGTCCACAGGAAGCAGTACATTGAACACTTCAATAAATATGAGTCTTCAGAATGGGAATTAGCTACACTAGATGATGAGGGATCTGATTATGGGGATGGGGATGGGAATGGTTTTGAGGTGATGTATTTGCTTATGTTTGTTTCTCTGTCTTGCACTTTACATTCTTTTTATAATAAATTTTGGATATCAGACTTTCGTCTAAACTGAATCTTCCTGTTGTGTTTTTTTTATTCTCAATTATGATCCTTGATTAATATCACTTAATTTTATCCTTGCTGAGAATATAAGCACAACCTTTGTTATATTCCCCTTCCCTAAGTTATGAATAATGGTTTTAAGTAGAATATGTCTTGAAATGTTGTTAGTTATATATAACATAATAGGAAATTATTTAGATCATTTATGAAGCCATTTTCTATATATAAATGTTTCCAAATACACTAAGTTTTTCGGTTCTCGTGTGGATCATATTAATATGTAGTGAATATTAAGAAAATAAGATATAGAATTTATGTATGAACAGAATGGATAATTAAAGTTCGTATCAGTGAAATGTTTACTTATTTTTTTTTTAAATTAGAATGATGAAAATTTAGTGAGAACCCTTAGGATAAGTATAATTATATAGAAATATCCTATGTCATTGTAAAATAAGTAGTCTTGTTCTCCAAGAAATACATCTTTATCTAGATAATAATTGTGGATGTGGTTTTGGACATGATACATAATGGGTTAATAAACGTAAAAGGAGTTTTTCGAGTATATGTGGACCATCATTATGATGCATGGTGAATTGGCCCTTACTACGCACATGGTATAACACACTTGGAGAATATTATTAGGTTAATTCACATTTTCTTAATAAACCATTATAAAGGATTGGTAATTAACATGAATGACCTAGGTCAAACCTAAGGTTTCATGTATTAAAAATAATTTTTCACGATTTAGAAATCATAAAAATGATTTTCATGATTGAAAACTATGATTAATGTTGATTGCTGGAAATTCTAACGATTTATGTTTTATTAAGGGAATAAGGATATAATGATAATGTTTAGGGGTAATAGGTATGATCAATTGCTGAAGTACCCAATTTTTTCTTAGTTGTATGAATTAATGTATATAATTAAATTACATGTAGAATATTAATTCATATCCTTAATGATTAAATGTTTATTTAGATGTAACAAATCATAATGGTAAGATTATTGTGTCTAATTTCTATAAAGCATCCCCAGTTTAAGTATTTGTGAATGTTCCCATTTAATTACTATTATTTACATTTAATTCAATTTTATATGAATTTGGGAATGGATTATCATTTATTATATAAATATCATATCAATCACTATGGAAGGTAACATATATTTTATATTCAGAACCATCTGTTGATTTTATATCATTGAAAATATAAATGTGAACTTATATTGGAAATGAAATGCATTTCATTGGTACTGATTTTGATTTAGGGTGGTTGTCTATTATAGATAAGAAAAAAACTCTTTATCAATGACATACTTATTGTATGGGGGTTTGTTGTTTTATTTAAAAAAGAGTTACTGAGTATTACTTTGAATCATGAAGTTGAGTTTTCAATAAATCTCAAATACCATCATACAATTATTTCAAAGACCGCATATTGAATAGAACTGATTGATTTTCAAGAATTGAATAAGCAGCTCTTGGGGAATCATTATTAGGGGTTCATTCAGCAAAGTGTTTAATTTTGGGGTTATATTATATTTTTTTAAATAAATTATAGATCAATGTGACTCTTTATTTATTATTGAGAACATAAAAATATCATGACGAAGAATAAATAGCATCTGGAACATATTAATGATTTAATCAATCAATTACCAGGAGGTCAATATTTTTGCATGACTGATCTTTGATCTGGATACTATTAATTGAAGTTCAAAAGTAAATAGAAACCTAATATTTCATTTTGATCAATGTAAAATAACTATAAATTTATAGTCATTCAATTTGGTATTCCTAATTCGCTGAATATTCTCACAGATTTAATGAATGGTGTTAAAAATTACCATGATTAGTTTGTAATAGTATTTATTAATGATAATAATATATATTCTATGAAATACTCATAAAATTCGAATTTAATTGTATTTATATAAGGTAATATTATAAATAGATACATATACATATTATTTAGAGATTACCATGAACAATTTCTTGAGGGATAATATGGGAAAATATAATTTTGGATTTCATCTTTAAACTTTCCAAAATATTTAAAGGCCATAATAATATGTAGTTTGTAATAAATATACATAAAAAGTCATCAATCATAATTTATCAAAGATAATATTTTCCTATTGATTATATTTCTTGAATATACATTATATAAGTGGTAATGTTATATGGTGAAAGACATTCTATTATATTGGATCAAGATCCTAGTTTTACTTTAATGTTTTGAATCATTATTCAAAAATATCTTGCTATAGAGTTTATTTATAACCTCTTATCATCCTCAGGCATATGATTAGTCTGATAGGGCCATTAAAACCCTAGAAATTCATTTTAAAATTGTTTCTCTATATTCCAAATATTTTTTTGGATAAATACCAATATCTATTATAGTTTTATTATATTAATTTCTTTCAATATAACATTCAATGGCTCCACATGAAGCCCACTATGGGATAAAGTGTGTAAATAAAATATATTTGGATGAATTTATAGAAATAAAGATATTGGTATCTGAGATAGCATTGGAAGTGGTAGATAAGGTTAGATATATATAGTAGCATAAAAATAATCCAAGAGTAGACAAAGTAGTTGTGCTAATAATCATAAAAAGATTTAGAATTTTATGTTTCAAAGAATGTTTTCCTAAAAAGTTATCTATATAATAAGTTTATGGGATTCAATAATAAGAGAAGGGTAATCCATAGGTATATTTTTCACTTATAGATTCTTGACTTATTACAGACTCCATCTTATCCCTTAACATTCTAACTAAACCTTTCTCAAGTTTAGTACGTGTTCCATGAGTCTCTCATGTGGAAGTATATAGATGAATCATTAAATGTATTAAAATCCAAGGTAATATCAGAAATCATGATATTTCTTATTATGAACAATTGGTAGATATATTGGATCATAGATATAAAGTTATACAGAATAGGTTAACTCGATTGTTCAATGTTTTATGGTGGACTCAAAAATTGGTGGAATCAACATGGGAACCCAAGGATACGATAAAGAAAATATATACTCATTTTTTGTTCCAATAAAATTGATTTTAATGAAAAAATCATTTTATGGGGGATATATTTTATCAACCCAAGATTTTATATATTTTTTCTTTGAAATTAAACATGAATTACTTGATATATTACCTTACAACTGACTTCGAGTCTATATGAACTATGATATAGTAAACCATTATAATCATCCAAAATAAATTTTTGTCACAATTTTTTTTTTAAATTTATAATTTGAAAATTATAGTAAATAGAAAGTTTATTTATAAATGTTATTTTATGAACAATCCTTGAACATAGAGTACTTTTTTTAGGCAACTTCAGGATCTCCAACAGTTCCAATGCTAATAATTTTACCTGTGACATTCTCACCAAATGTGACTAGAACACCATCCTTTTGAGTTAATGTTTTAATGTTTGATGAATTTCCACTCATATGCCTGAAGCATCCACTATCCATATACCATATTTTAGTTTGGATTTTGTTACCTGCTTCTTGAAAAGGAATTTAAACAAAGGTTTGTTTTGGTAACCATATTTTGTTAGGTCCAGTAGTGTTAGCTACCAAATACCAGGGAATCCAGACATGCTTTATTTTTATATTATTAATAGAATCAGATAAACTACTTGCAACAAAGGCTTTCTTAATCCCACTTATTTGCGATTTCCTTGAATAAATTTTTTAATATTTGTGACCTTTTTTTCACAGTAGTTGAAAATTTTACCTTTTTTACATGGGAAAAAATAGTTCTTATACAGTTTAAGTTTCTCACCATTACTGCTTAATCCATATCTTTTATTTAATCACATTCTATCCAAGTATTACATTTAGTGTATTTTCTCCTTTTGTATAAATAAGAGCTGCAATTTTGTATGTTTCTACTTCTATTTAAAGTGTTTTTATTTTAGTTTCATTATGTGTACAATTTGTGTTTGATGATTTATATTTTTCAATTAACTCTTGATGTCGTTTTAGCAAAGTGTCTCTTTCTCCTAAAATAGTAGTGTGAATATTTTTTAGTGATTTATGTTTCTTAAATAAGGAATCATATTTCTATTCCAGCATATTGCATTAGGTTGTATGTTTATCCTGTGAACAACTAGAACTAGAATATGAATCAGATTATAATAGGTTTGTACCTCATTAGCTTCTACCATAAAGCATATTTTTGCTTTCATATTTGATTCTTTCTTTTCTGTGTCAGACTTTGATGGCCTGTTGGAGTCTTCAGAAACACTCTAAGTGGATTTCATTGCTCTTTTTTCTTTCTGCTCATAATCATTTTTAAAAAAAATTCGTCTCCTTTTGTCTGTTTAATTGAGGATAGTCAGCTCTAATGTGACCCATATTTTTTACATTCATAGCATTTGACTTCCCTTGGTTATTTTTCATCTTTTTTAACAGATTTTCTGGATCCTTTCTTATTTCTGTATAATTTACTAAACTTTCTAGCCAGCTGAGCATGTTCCACATCTGAATCAAATGAATCAGATTTTTGGACTCCTAATATATTAATCATGTTTTAATGATAAAAAATATCTTTAATTATCACAAATCTCGTAATTATCACAAATCTCTTTAATTATCACAAATCTCTTTAACAATCCCAAATCTCATTAATGATCACACATCTTATTCAATTATGTGTATTTATGTTTCAAATTCACTCTTTCTTTATAATGGTTACGCTCAATCCAATTTATGCATATTTTTGTTTAAGTCTGAATATTGTTATTTGCCTATGTACAAGACAATGTGAGTCAGAAACCGTGAGCCTGACACTGTGAAGCCAGACACAGTTAGCCAGACACCGTAAAGATTAGACACCGTAAGCCAAGACACTGTGAAGACAAGACACAGTGATCGAGACACCGTAAGCCAAGACACCATGTAGACAAGACACCGTAACCGAGACACTGTGACCAAGACACCGTGAAGACAAGACACCGTGACACTAAGACCGTGACTCTCAGACACCATGGCACTGAGACACTGTGACACCGTTTCTTAAACTATTTTGTCATATTTCAATTTCAATATTAACGGTCATATTTGTTTCCCTTAATGCACTGACATAATTAATGTTTCTTTGTAGACATAGTACGAGGTACGAGTCATGAAACACATGGAACCTTTAGGATAAATCTCATTAATTCTAAGATAAAGAGTAGAAAGTTCCCAACGACAATAGAGCGCGATACTGAACAGAAAAAAGTGCGCGAGCATGACCATGAAGAACATTTTTGCATGATTTTCAAAGAAAGCATTTCCACATGCATGCAATATGACTGTGCTGAAGAACATAAGAAGTACACTAGAACCCAGAGAAAATATTCACATTATAAAAGCTTGTGGAGAACACAAGCTGAATTGCGACACTCTGTTTTTCAAGACAGAAACCAAAGATGGACTCAGAATCATTTCTTCTAAATCGAAGGAATCCAGAGCTGCAATTCAAATCACTAGAGAATTGTAGACTCACATCTACTCTCTCTTAGTGATTCTTTTACTTATATTTTGAGCAGTGTGTGTACTCTATATATTCCACACACACATGGACTCCTGTTCTAAACTAAAGGATTTCTAAATCCTTACACCAAACTCTATATTTCTTTTTACCCACGACAACTGTGGAAGAGGTCCCTGTGTGGCCTGGTTATTTTATATACCCATGAGAACTGTGGAAGAGGTCCCTGTGTGACCTTGAGAGTCTGTGTAATGTTGTTAACCCCGATTCAGGGAGTGGATCAATTTTTATTTATATAAACTTCTTGTTGGCAGGTGATCACCAAGTGGAGTGGATTAGTTCTCGGATTGAGACTAAACCACTTGTTTTATATCCTCTATGCCATTTAAATTTAGTCTTCTCTGTTTTACTACTTTATTGCATAATCCATAAAACTCTAATTTCACTTTGATAGTTAGTCTTGGAAAGAAGTTATAACTTATTTTTCTTAGTAGGATAACTTCAAAAGTAATATTAATAATTCATATTAAGATTATAGAGAATTAATCAATCTTCTATGAAGTTGTTTAAACAATCAAACTCTTATAACAGTATAACCTTGATTAACTGGGCTGTATCTAAATCTGGGTAAAACCAATTCTTTTAAATAATTTTTTTGTAACAGAAATTTTTATAGTCACTCAATTCACCCCTCCCCTCTTGTGTGAAATACTCCTACCGAAATTTGGTATCAGATCTTTCTTTACTAGGACTCTGTGTAATCTTACTCAACTGTGATTGTAGTTGTAATTTAAAGATCTGTAAATTTCTGTTAATTTTAAATTTCTAGCTCTTTTAAAGTAATTGGTTAATATGGATAATAGATTGGAAGGTGTTTCAACCAATAGACCACCATTATTTAATGGAACCAACTATGCTCAATGGGAAATTCAAATGAAAATGCATTTAGAGAGTATGAGCTTTGAAATTTGGTCATCCATTATAGATGAATACAAACTTCCCGTGACTGATAGAATTACATGGGATGAACCTAAAAAACATGCCTACAATAACAATTGCAAATCCACGAATGCTCTGTACTCTTCCTTAGGAGATGAATAATTTAATAGGATTTCTGCTTGTAGAACTGCCCATGAAATTTGGGATACCATGTCTGTCTCACATGAAGGAACATCTAGTGTAAAGAAAATGAGACTTAATACTTATACTATAAAATACGATAATTTCAAGATGAAACCTGATGAGCCTATTTCTGACATGTATCTTAGGTTCAATGAGATTTTCAACACAATTATGTCTCTTAGAAGATAAGTAACTTCAAAAGAAAAGATCATGAGAATTCTTTAGTGTTTACCTGATAGATGGAGGGGAACCTCTGTCTCAATTAGAGAATCGTGTGACATCATAAAGCTACCTGTAAATGAACTCATTGGGAAAATGATGATATATGAGGAAGAGTTGAAAGTTAACAAAGAAGAGGAGGATAAACCGAAGAGAAAATTTGTAGCATTCAAGACCACCTTCTCAAAGAACAAAGACAAAGGGAAACTGGAAGCTTCTGTAGAAAGTTCCACCACTGAACAATCATCACCTGACAGTGATGAGGAGATGGCTCAACTGGCCAGAAGATTCAAGTGTTTTTAAAAAAAGAAGAACATTTTCAGAAAGCCTAACTTCAAGGGAAAGTATGATCAAAAAGGAATTGAAAAAAGGACTGGAAAAGAAATAACAAAACTGATGAAATTGTATGCTATGAATGTAAGTACAAATGACATATAAAGGCTGACTATCGAAAGCTCAAATATAAGACAAAGTATGAGGATAAGGACAAGAAGTACAAAAAGGAAATGAAAGCAGCCTGGAGTGCCTCTGAGGATAGTTCAAGCGACTCAGAGACATCACATGATGAACAGGATAAAAAATCCAATATGTGTTTTATGACAAACACATCTAAGGTAACACTAAAATATTCTATGCATAATTCATACTATACTAAAGAGGAAAGTGAATCTAAAAATATGACTAATGAATAAATGTTTGAATACTGTAACATGCTTGAAGAGAAATTTAATGAATTAAAATATAAATATAAATCACGGGAGAAACAACATGCTCTCACTGCAAATGTTAAATCTGAACTTACTACTGAAAAGGATAAAAATGCTCAACTACTCAAAGAAAACAATGAATTAAAAATGTCTAATGAGGAACTAAAAAGTGACTTAGAAAAGTTTAATAATGATAAAAATACCCCTATAAAAATGCTAGGAAAATAAATTGCCCCCAAATACAATACTGGCATTGGTTATCAACCTGGTAAAATAAACCTTAGTAGAACAAATTTTATTTCCATGTCTAGGACATATAGTTTTGTTCCCAGTTCTGGACACAACTCAACTTGATCAATTCATGATGCATACTCTACTGTTTCATGTTTTTTTGGACCAAATGTAGTTTATTTTTAAAAAACTTTACATAATGCTTATAGGAAACCTATGAGAAAAATATGGGTTCCAAAAGCACTTATTACTAATGTTACTGGACCCAAAAAAGTATGGGTACCAAAATCTATCTTTACTCGATCATGTTATAGGAAAGATGCTTAAAGATCTCCTGCAAGAATCTATAGTACTTGGACAGTGGATGTTTAAGGCACATGATAGGAGACTACTGATGTTTCAAGAATCTGATAAAATTAGATGGAGGACATGTCACATTTGGTGACAATTCCAAAGGGAAGATCATTGGCTTAGGCCAAATTGGTAACTCTGATTCGATTTTAATTTCTAAAGTACTATTTGTTAATGTCTTAAAATATAATCTGCTTAGTATCTTACAATTATGTGATGATGGATATCAGGTTAAATTTGAAAATTATTCCTGTAATGTATTTAATTCTAGAGATGAATTAGTATTTTCTGCATCAAGGAATGAGAACGTTTATTCTGTTAATTTAGATTCCTTAACTTCTAAAAATGTTTCTTTCTTAAGTGTATTTCATAAAGAATCCTGACACTGGCATAGGTATAGAGACCCAGCCTTTTATTACATTACTATTACATCATTTAAAAGATAAAAAACATAATAGTATTACACATAGAGGATCCAAAGGTTTAGTGTCTTGGGAAAACTAGGACCACACATAACAAATACAACATCAACCACAAACATTTATTTAATTTCTTCTTCACTAGATTCTTAGTGGCAGTTGTCCTGTCCTTAGTACATGTAGCCTCCTGAGGATATACATCAAAAGGGGTGAGCTAAAAGCCCAGTAAGAGGATAGATAAGAACAACATAGCTTGGGGTGAACATAATCATGACATAGGAAAAAGATCATGAACATGATAGGAGTATAAATAAAAGACTTGAAATGTGGCAATGCATAAAAATGAAACATCATGTCTTAGTGGTTAAATAACACACAAACTTGTGAACCAAGATAGAATCTTGTTCACACATAATTTTAGATTTACTCATGAGATTCATCACTTTACCCAATGCATTGGAGCACTATATAATTCCGGGTGCACCCGTCACATCATAACATTATCATTATCATTCTTTCCACATAGAACACATATCAAACATGTACATAAATAACCCATGGAAAGGAATGTGTTTCATCTCATAATAACACATTCATAATCTATGGGTTCCCAATATAAAGAGGGAACAACATACTTGATGCAAGAACCATCAACCTTGAATGAGAGGTAAAAGGTGAGATCTTGAAAGAAGAGTTCTTTTGGAAAAAATTTTGATGGACATAAAAACCAGTGAAAAACATGTATATCCTAGAAACGTAAAGGCATTGATGAACAAATTATCTTTGAGGAGTAACCATATAAAAAATGGAGTGAAAGAGTGAGAACCCGAAGGAAGAAAGTTGGGTTCGAGAATTTCTCCTTACCTTGTACCTGAATGCTTCCTTCTCTTCAATGTCCTATATAATGACATTATATTCATTAATTAGAAATTCCAGAACCTTTTATACATTAATATGGTTCATTCTGGTTTCATTATTTTATATTATGTTCCTTTGGATGACTTATAGAGGTTAAAAACATTGTTCGGGGATGTTCGTTTTCATGGTTTTCTTGAGTGGTTCACTTGTATTCTTAAATTGATGTTTGGGTAGATCATGGGTAAACATCCAGAACTGATATTACCTGTTATTAATGATATTACAGGAGAATTATTGATTTTATAATGAATTATATTAGATCCATGTGGACGAATCATTAGATAAGAATTTAATGATGGTTATTTAGGTTAATTTGAGCGGTTTTTTTTGGATCACAACGAACTTGTTTTAGCTTTTCAATTAGTAATATAGACATAGGTTATTTCCAGAACTTAAAATAGAACATAATAAATATAAAATATTCTGGTTCAACCATAAAAATGGATTCATGACCATATCTGAAGGTAGAAATGGAAGAAGAGGGCATGTCGTTTTTGAAGGAGATAAATTAACACCTCATGAACAACGTTCTCTTTAATAAAATAAAAGGAAGAGGTAAAGAGGGTGGGGTGAAATAATATCCAATTAGAATCATAAAATTACATTATATGTATAATAATGGAGTTACAAAACAATTTGGATGAATATAGGTGGGGAGACATCAAGAAAGGAACTTGAACTTGAAAGGAAATTAAAGGAGAAGAGGGAGAGAAATTACCTCTAGAATCTTCTTCTTGAGAACCCTCTTAAGGGCCTAGGCTTGGTATTTTGGTGAGACCAGAAGCTCTTGAACGTGGGGGGGGGGGGGGTCTAGAGAAGGTTTTTGGGCAGAGTTTAGAGAAGTCTTGGAGCTTGAGAGGTGTGAGAAAAAGAGGGAGTGAAAGGTGACTTTTATAGTGGAGGGGAGAGGGGTTTCCTTAATATAAAATTTATTACTTTATTAATTTTACCTAAGACAATGAATGGTGAGTCTTGAATGACCAATAATAGTAATTGTATAATGTGATCTCGAACCAAGTTGGCTTACATCAGTAGAACATCATCGATGACTCAATTAATACATTATTTAGCTTTTATTGTGAATTATCAGATTCTACCATTCATCAAAAATTCAAGTATCTCAGAAAAATCCCAATAATTTACCCCAACCATTTTTCAACGTTTAGAATCCAAAAATGAATTACATTTTTCAAAAATAATTTTTTAAATATTATTAATTTACTATTTAATTAAAATCATAATTTACTTAAAAAACAGTTTTTATGATTAAAACTGATTTTATAGTTCTTTCAAAAATTACGTAGGGTCTTATAAAATTATCTAAAAACTATTAGACATTGATTAAATAATTTATGAATACATTTCAGGGAAATAAATATTCTTTTAAATTAATTAATTAATTATAATTAATTATTTATGACTTATAAAATACCAAAAATGTTTACTAAGGTCAAATTGTCACTTTCTAAGATGTCTAAATTTTATTTTTTTATTCATAGGCAATGTTCCTATTCCTTACTATTCATAAGGTTCATATTACTATTCAAAAGGTTAGGTTACTATTCATAAGGGTAGGTTACTATTCACTAAAAATTATTTTTGTTTCATTAGAATCTAAAAACTATCTTGAACACAACCGTGTATGTCGGATTTTCAAAATTCCAAACATAGGGGTGACAAATTTATGTTTAAAGGTCATTTATCACTTAGTAGTTCATTATTTTGTGTTTTTATGACATAAATATAAGAAGGGAATTTTCCATTGAAAAATTTTGGGTCGTTACATTCTTCCCCCCTTAAGAAATTTCACCCCCGAAATTTCACTTTACACAAACAGGTGAGAGTACTTCTCCTTCATTACCTCACCTCGTTCCCACCATTTTCTAAAATAGAAAAGGTTAGAACAAAACATAAGTAAAAAAGTCATGAATAAATTATTCATTTAAACAATTATACCAAAAACATAACATATAGGATCCCTAGGTAAATATTCTTGTGTGCATTTTTGTACTTAATCTCACACTATAAGTTTTCTCTAGGGTTCACTAATCCTAATTCCCAAATTAGCTAAACCTTTCTTCTAATACCAACTATAGCGACCTGGCCTTTTCTTACATTACTATTACATCATTTAAAAGATAAACAATATAATAGTATTACACATATATGATCCAAAGGTTTAGTGTCTTGGGAATACTAGGACCACACATAACAAATACAACATCAACCATAAACATTTATTTAATTTCTTCTTCACTAGCTTCTTAGTGGCACTTGTCCTCTCCTTAGTACATGTAGCCGCCTGAGGATATACATAAAAATGGGCGAGATAAAATCCCCATAAGAGGATATATAAGAAAAATATAGCATGGGGTGAGAATAATCATGACATAGGAAAAAGATCATGAAAATGAGATGAGCATAAATAAAAGACTTGAAATGTGGCAATGCATAAAAATGAAACATCATGTATTAGTGGTTAACTACCACACATACTTGTGAACCAAGCTAGAATCTTGTTCACACATAATTTCACATTTACTCATGAGATTCATCACTTTACCCAATGCATTGGAGCGCTATATAATTCCAGGCGCACCCATCACATTTAAACATTCGTATTGCGCTATATAATTCTGGGCGCACCCGTCACATCATAACATTGTCATTATCAGGCATGACACATAGAACACATATCAAACATGTACATAAATAACCCATGGAAAGGAATGGGTTTCATATCATAATAACACATTCATAAGCTTTGGGTTCCCAAAAGAAAGAGGGAACAACATACTTGATGCAAGAACCATCAACCTTGAATGAGAGGTAAAAGGTGAGATCTTGAAAGAAGAGTTCTTTTGGAAAACATTTTGATGAACATAAAAACCAGTGACAAACATTTATATCCCAGAAAAGTAATGTAAATAATGAAAAAATGATCTTTGAGAAGTAACCATATCAAAAATGGAGTGAAAGAGGGAGAACCCGAAGAAAGAAAGTTGGGTTCGAGAATTTCCCCTTACCTTGTACCCGAATGCTTCCTTCTCTTCAATGTCCTGTATAATGACATTATATTCATTAATTATAAATTAAAGAACCTTTTATACATTAATAAGGTTCATTATGGTTTCATTATTTCATATTATGTTCATTTGGATGACTTATAGAGTTAAAAAACATTGTTCGGGGATGTTCGTTTTCATGGTTTTTTTGAGTGGTTGACTTGTATTCTTAAATTGATGTTTGGGTAGATCATGGATAAACATCCAGAACTGGTATTACATTTTATTAATGATATTACAGGAGATTTAATTATTTTATAATTAATTATATTAGATCCATGTGGACGAATCATTAGATAAGAATTTAATGATGGTTATTTGGGTTAATTTGAGGGGTTTTTTTGGATCATGACGAACTTGTTTTAGCTTTTCACTTAGTAATATAGCCATAGTTTATTTACAGAACTTAAAATAGAACATAATACATATACAATATTCTGGTTCAACCATTAAAATGGTTTCATGACCATATCTGAAGGTAGAAATGGAAGAAGAGGGCATGTCGTTTTTGAAGGTGATAAATTAACACCTCATGAACAACGTTCTCTTTAATAAAATAAAAGGAAGAGGGAAAGGGGGTGTGGTGACATAATATACCCTTAGAATCATAAAATTACTGTATATGTATAATATTGGAGTTAAAAAACAATTTGGATGAATATAGGTGGAGAGAGATCAAGAAAGGAACTTGAACTTGAAAGGAAATTAAAGGAGAAGAGGGAGAGAAATTACCTCTAGAATCTTCCTCTTGAGAACCTCCTTAAGGGCTTAGTCTTGGTATTTTGATGAGACAAGAAGATTTTGGACGTGGGGGAGGGTCTAGAGAAGGATTTTGGGTAGATTTTAGAGAAGTCTTGGAGCTTGAGAGGTGTGAGGAAAAGAGGGAGTGAAAGGTGGCTTTTATAGTGGAGGGGAGAGGGGTTTCCTTAATATAAAATTGATTAGTTTATTAATTTCACCTAAGACAAAGAATAGTGAGTCTTGAACGACCAATAATAGTAATTTTATAATGTAATCCCGAACCAAGTGGGCTTACATCATCATAACATCATCGACGACTCAATTAATACATTATTTAGCTTTTATTGCGAATTATCGGATTCTACCATTCCTCAAAAATTCATGTTTCTCCGAAAGATCCCAAAAATTTACCCCAAAAATTTTTCAACATGTAGAATCCAAAAATAATGTCCATTTTTCAAAAATAATTTTCTAAATATTATTAATTTAATATTTAATTAAAATCATAATTTACATTAAAAAGAAGTTTTTAAGATTAAAACTGATTTTATAGTTCTTTCAAAAATTACGTAGGGTCTTATAAAATTATCTAAAAACTATTAGATATTGATTCAATAATTTATGAATACATTTCAGGGAAATAAATATTCTTTTATATTAATTAATCTATTATAATTAATTATTTATGACTTATAAAATACCAAAAACGTTTACTAAGGTCAAATTGTCACTTTCTAAGATGTCTAAATTTTATTTTATTGTTCATAGGTAATGTTCCTCTTATTTAATATTCAAAAGGGTCATATTAATATTCATAAGGCTAGGTTACTATTCATAAGGGTAGGCTACTTTTCACCATTTTTTTTGTTTCATTAGACTCCAAAAACCATCTTTAACACAACCGTGTATGTTAGATTTTCAAAATTCCAAACATAGGAGTGAAAAAATTATGTTTAAAGGTCACTTATCACTTAGTAGTTCATTATTTTCTGTTTTTATGACATAAATATAAGAAGGGAATTTTCCATTGAAAAGCTTTGGGTCGTTACAATAGGAGACTAGGACACTATAATGTTCACTCCCTTAGAAAGCTAACTAGAAAATGCCTAGTTAAACACTTACCCAAACTTGAGTTTCCAAATGAAAAAGTGTGTAATCCTTTTCAAAAGGGAAAACAACACAAAATATCTTTCAAATCAAAGAAAGAATATTCTACTTCTCATCCTCTCAAATTGGTTCACATGGATTTGTTTGGACCATCTAGAGTTTCTAGTTTAAATGGGAAGCACTATGTTAATGTTATAGTAGATGATTTCTCTAGATATACTAGGACCTTTATCATGGATAAAAAATGTGAAGCCTGCTCCTATTTTAATAAGTATACCATGTATGTAGAAAACATTAGTGACCTTAAAATTCAATCTTTAATAGATGATCATGGTTGTGAGTTTGAGAATCAAGAGTTTGAATCCTTTTGCTCACAAAATGGTTATAGTCACAATTTATCTACCCCTAGAACACCTCAGCAAAATGGTGTGGTAGAAAGAAGAAATATAACCTTGAATGAAATTGCTAGAACAATGCTGAGTGAATATGACTTACCTATTTACTTTTGGGCTGAAGCTGTTAATACAACATGCTACATAATCAATAGAGTCTTGATTAGAACAATTCTAAATAAGACCCCATATGAACTCTAGAATAATTGGAATCCAACGTTTAATTACTTTAGAGTTTTTGGTTGCAAAGTATTTATTCTCAATACTAAGGATAATCTTGAAAAAAATTCATCCAAAAGTTATGAAGGAATTTTCCTAGGTTACTCAATATTAAGTAAATCTTATAGAGTATTCAATAAAAGAACTAAATGTATGGAATAATCTGTTCATATCAAGTATGATGAAATAGATCCACATGATCCTAGAACCATCCTAGAAAACTAGGAGGATGATGTATCAAATCTGAACATCAACTCAAAATCCTCAAATTCCTCTGTGAAAGAATCTGTGAAAACTTCCAATTCTAGAAATTCTCTTCAATCGAGTCATAATGAACCAGGATCTGTTGATGAACCTGAAATCTCAAGTCCCTCTTTTTCTAGAAAGGTTAGAACCCTTAGAAACCATCTCTTAGATGCTGTTGTAGGAGACTAAGATAAAGGAACACAAACTAGAGCTTCTCATAGAAATCAGGTTGAACTTAAAGCCTTCTTGTCACAACTTGAACCTAAAAATATTGATGATTCCATCAATGATGAATTTTGGGTCATGTCTATGCAAGAAGAACTTAATCAGTTTGAAAGAAACAAAGTTTGTAAACTTGTTGAAATACCCAAGGACACTTTCATCATAGACACTAAAGGGTTATTTATAAATAAATTAGATGAATCTGGAATCATAGTTAGGAACAATGCTATATTAGTTTCTCAAGGCTACAGTCATGAAGAAGGAATTGACTATGACGAGACCTTTTCTCCAGTAGCTAGACTTGAAGCCATCAAAATCTTACTTACATATGCCGCACATCTGAATTTCAAACTATATCAAATGGATGTTAAGAGTGCATTCTTAAATGCGTATATAGCTGAGGATGTCTTTGTTTAAAAACCCCTTGGATTTACAAATCCTCATTTTCCCAATCATATTTTCAAACTATCAAAAGCTTTATATGGTTTAAAATAAGCTCCAAGAGCTCGGTATGACAGATTAAGTACTTTTCTTATTTCCAAAGGTTTTACAAAAGGAATAGTTGATCCTACCCTCTTTATAAAAAGAATTTATAATGATGTATTAGTTGTTCAAATCTATGTAGATGATATTATTTTTGGATCTTCAAAAAATTCATTATGTATTGATTTTTCTAAAATGATGAAAAACGAATTTGAAATGAGCTTAATGGGTGAACTAAAATTCTTTCTTGGATTTCAAATCTTTTAAAAAATGATGGAATTGTTTTAACTCAAAGTAAATACACTAAAGACATTATAAAACATTTTGGATTGGATAACACTAAAAGTAGTGACACTCCCATGAGTACCACCTGTAAGTTGGATCTTGATGCAGAAAGAAAATTGGTTGATCAAACCACTTATAGAGGAATGATTAGAAGTTTACTCTACTTAACTGCTAGTCGTCCTGAAATTATGCTTAGTGTGTGTATATGTGCTCATTTTCAAGAAAATACTAAAGAATATTATTTAAATGCTGTAAAGAGAATTTACAAATACCTCAAGCATACACCCAATCTAGTACTGTTCTATCCTAAACGATAATCATTTGAACTAGTTAGTTATTCTGATGCTGACTACGATGGCTGTAAGTTAGATAGAAAGAGCACCTCTGGAACATGTCTCCTTTTAGGCCAGTCACTAGTATCATGGTGTAGTATGAAAGAAAACTTTGTTGCATTATCTACTGCAGAAGCTGAATACATAGCTGCTGGCAGTTGTTGTGCACAAATTTTGTAGATTAAACACACATTAATAGATTACGGATATCAATTCAGACATGTACCAATAAATTGTGACAACACAAGTGCTATTAAAATCTCAAAAAATCATGTTTCACATTCTAGGACAAAACACATTGATTTAAGAGCTCACCTTTTGAGATATCATTATCAAGATGGTGATATTAACTTGGAATGCATTGGTACTGAATATCAACTTGCTAATATATTCACTAAAACATTAAATTCTGAGAGAATAGAATACATCATACATAACCATGGCATGATAAATCTTAAAGAGATGTCTTACTTGTATTACTGTTCAATAATTTACTATGTTTTACTTTACTGTTTAATGATTAGGGTTTATAAGTTAATGTCTCTCATGTTTTGGGTCTCTCCAATAGCACTTTGTACTCACGGTCTGACATTTACTTTCTCACCATAACGTGCACTGAAAAGTTCACTCACTGTCGCACAGTGACGACCGGTCATTGTCTCACCGTAATGACCATTTACTATCGCACCGTGAAGACCGATCACTATATCACCGTAACAACCCTTCACTGTATCACCATGAAAATTATTTATGATATTCATTAAACTCGTATCGCGGTAATTGTTATTTCACCTCTTTTACTTTCCTGCGTTTTTATTTTTGTGATGTTTGACATTCCCAGATGATAAAACAAAGAGTTTCACTCGGTTCTTCACCCAAATGTTTCCATACTCACTCGATTAAAACCCTTTCAACCTTGAAACCCTCTATCTCTCTCGCGACCTTCAGTGGATTCCAAGAATGAAGCGACCATCTTCATCCACACCTGAGAATTGTTGGTTGAAGAAAACAAATATAGAACCCAAGAAGACACCCGAAGGGCCTCTAAATCCGAACCTGGTAAATATAAGTGTTGTTCTTAAGAAAGAAATTTTCCTCGAATGGCTCTTTTCTAGAAAATATCTAGTCCTGAATGTGTTAAGAGAACAAGGTTGTTTATAATGGTTCTCAAAGAAGAATAGACCCATTTATCTGAGGTTAGTTGCTCTGTTCTACCAGTACGCACAGTTTTCTTTTGACTCTGGTGAAAGCATTGTTGTGAGGAGCTGTATTAATGGCCAAAGATGTTCCTTCTAATCGATGTTATGGGATACATGCCTTACGATACCTCACAAATGAATTTGTGATGATTATCAGAGAGAATGCCCACCTACAACTGATTTCTTTGACCTCGAAGATGCTATGAAAACCCTAACTGAGAATGGCACCAAGAGAAGGGTCATAACTGCTGAACTTGATGGAGAAACAAGGATGTTGTTTAAGTTTGTTCAAAATTTGGTAAGTCCAAGTAAAGGTGATTTTGCTCTATTAATGTACCAAGATGTGTTCTTGATTCGTCTTATAAAGAATGGATACAAAATCAACCTATGTAAGTACATCATTCACCATATGCGTGAATTTATCAAGGTTACATCCACATCCACCACTTTATTCTACTCTCGGCTAATTTCAGCCATGCTTGTTGCCAAAGGAGTAGTTGGACCCAATGAAGAAGTGCTTGTGGATTGTGAGTACTTTCTCTCTAAACCCATCATCAGAATAATTAAAATAAACAGGAATCCTTGGAAAAAGGAGTGGGTGGAAGACAACAATAAGATTTATGAGTAGTTTAATCCTATGGATTATCCATGAAGCCCAAGGACCTTACTGATCCTGGTTTGGAACCAGATGAACTTGGTGAGTATTCAGAAGAAGAGGAATAAGAATCTAAAGTACCTCATAGGGAAGAAGTTTTTGTTGAGGAAGAAAGGCCTATTATTCCTCATGTTGTTCTTGACGAAGAAGCTCCTCCCCCTAGAGATGATGTAAATCTGGAAATCTAATCCGAGGCTGAAAGAGAAGCAGATGTCACAGAATCACAGAAGCATTCCATGTAATATGTAGTAGTAGAAGAACTCCCTGCTGTGCAAGAAACAAATCTGGAACAACTCCCTATTATGGAAAGAGAAAATCTATAATCTCTCCCAGAGGAACAACTTGTTCCTAAGATAATACCCTATACTGAAGAGAGGATGGAGATATAGTTTCAGTTGGATAGACAGGAGATGAATGAGGAATTAAGAGATGAAACTGTGAATTTCGACCAAGCTCCCGAGCCTCTGAATCCTGAAAAGGAAGTATCTGTTGAGGGGGAGGAAACCCAAAATCTTGATACTGATGAAGCATCACATCCGGCTGAGTCTAGTCCCATGGACACTCAGTAAAAATTCCCTTGATTTTATGATGTGAGTGAATCTCAGAAAGTTACTGCCACTGGGCTTGATCTTTCCTCACTATTTCAGTTAAATTTGGTTTCTATCTTTATCCCTAAGAAGGATCCATAACATGAACCTACCCCTGTACTAATTCCTTCACCTGAATCTACACCTGAACCTCTACCTGCATAGCTGTCCTTTGTCAGTAAGGACGATTTGAAGGATTTCAGAGACACTATCTTGTCTGGAGTTGAGAAGATTTTGAATTCCCAACCTCGTACTGTGACACATCTAAGTGAGAGAGATTTCGCACTGATTTTGGAGAATATTATTTAGAAGATCCAAACCAAAATACTCCATTAAATTCAGGAAGTTCGAGTTGAAAATAAATTGCTCAGTAGTGAAGTCTCAACCCTAAGAAGCATGGTTGAAGATATGCAAAATAAACTGCATTCCAGATTAGAACCTGTTGCTACCTCTCTAGAACCTTCTGTGTCTCAAATCTCTCGAGATGTCATGTCTCAGATTCACCCTTACCTATTATCCATTGATGAAAAGATTGCAGAAAGGAACAAACAGTTGTTGAAAGAAATGATAGAGATTGTGGTGAACCTGAATAAACTCACTGATGAGTACACTAGCTGTCTTAAAAAGGTATTGAATCAGATGAAGTCTCTGACCACAGCCATCAAAGCTTCTCATACCTCTGGTGAATCCTCTACACCTGCCTTGGATAGTTATTTGCTCAGATCTATAGTCCAAGAAGATATTTAGAATGCTTTAAGTGGATTTAATGTGACTTTTTTATCTGAAGTTGTCAAGAACAGTGATAGAGTTCTTGACCTCGTGCAAATTCATTACAAGATTTCCAATGATGCCCAGCAGAAGCTTTCTAAGAAAGTGGATTTCAATTTCAACCAGATTTTCTCAAAGACTGATATGAATAATCACTTCAAATATCTTGTAGAGAATATGATAATTCATGATGTAACCCAAGCCTTCAAAAACCAAGTCCAGAAGCTAACCGAGTTTACCAGATTGTTGAACAAGTTCATGGAAAACAAAGATGACTTTGAAAAGGCCATGCAATATGATGAAGAAGTCATTACAGACTTCATCAAACTTATGAGACCATATCTCCATGTCCAGAGTACAATAATTGTTGCTCTAGTGGCTGCTCCTATCAGACCATGACTACCTACTTTTACCTCTACCTTACCATCAACTACCATGTCTATTGGCCAAGCTCTTAGTCAGATCAGGCCTTTAATTCTTGACCAGCAACTGCCAAGATCTTCCAATGCTCCTACATTGGCTCCCTCAGTTTTCGAAGGTCTCCATGTACCCTATCTATCTACCACCTCTCTGCCTTCTTCTACATCAACCACTGCCCATATGGCTTCCTCTTCTGCAGTTGATAAAGGCCAAGAGAAGGCCAATCCCTGAAGAAGAGCAGTGCTTACTAATTTTTAATGGGGATGTCATTCATTTATGTATTTATACTTTCTGATGTACTACACTCTGCTTATTTTTAATGGAATGTGCACTGTTTTCCCTCTCTTATTTTAACTTTTTGATAATCCCAAAATGGGGAGAAGTTATATGTTTTTCAATATGTTATTTTCTCTATCGCTACATCTAATTTCCACTTTAACTGTGTATGATTTGTGATCTTCAAAAAGGGGTAGATTGTTGGACTCCTCATATATTAATCATGTTTTAATGATCACAAGTCTCTTTAATTATCAAAAATATCTTTAATTATCACAAATATCTTTAACAGTCCCAAATCTCATTAATGATCACACATATTTGTCAATTATGTGTATTTATGTTTTGAATTCACTCATTCTTTATAATGGTTATGCTCAATCCAATTTATGCTTATTTTTGTTTAAGTATGAATACTGTTATTTGCCTAAGTACAAGACATAGTGAGTTGGACACCATGAACCTGACACCGTGAAGCCAGATGAAGTTATCCAGACCCCGTAAAGATCAGACACCGTAAGCCAAGACACCGTGAAGACAAGACACCGTAACCGATACGCCATAAGCCAAGACACCATGAAGTCAAGACACCGTGACTGAGACACTGTGACCAAGACACCGTGAAGATAAGACACCATGACACTCAGACCATGACTCTCAGACACTGTGACATTTAGACACTATGACACCATTTCTTAAACTATTTTTTCGTCTTTCAATTTAAATCTCAACGGTCATATTTGATGCCTTTAATGAACTGACATAATTAATGTCTCTTTGCAGACATAGTACAAGGTACGAGGCACGAAACACATGGAACCTGTCGGATAAATCTCATGCATTCTAAGATAATGAGTAAAAAGTGCCCAATGACAATAGAGCACGATACTGAACAGGAAACACGCGTGCGAGCATGACCACGAAGAACATTTTTACAAGATTTTCAAAGAAAGAATTTTCACATGCATGCAATCCGTCTCTACTAAAGAATATAAGAAGTACACAGGAATCCATAGAACATCTTAACATTGTCAAAGCTCGTGGAGAACACAAGATGAATCACGAAACTCTGTTATTCAAGACAAATACCAGAGAAGGACTCAGAATCATTTTTTCTAAATTGAATGATTCCAGAGCTGCAATTCAAATCACTAAATCATTCTAAACTCATATCCACTATATCGTAGTGAATATTTTACTTATCTTTTGAGCATTGTGTGTACTCTATATATTCCATACACACACTGACTACTATTCTAAACTAAAGGATTTATAAATCCTTACACCAAACTCTTTATTTCTTTTTCCCACGACAACTATGGAAGAGGTCTCTGTGTGGACTGGTTATTATTTTTTTTTTACCCATGAGAACTGTGGAAGAGGTCCCTGTGTGACCTGGAAAGTCTGGGTACTATTGTTAACCTCGATTCAGGGTGTGGATCAATGTTTATTTATATAAACTACTTGGTGGTAGGTGATCACCAAGTTGAGTGGATTAGGTCTCGTCTTGAGACTGAACCACATGTTTTATATCCGCTGTGCCATTTAAATTTAGTCATCTATTTTTTACTGCATTATTGCATAATCCAGAAAACTCTAATTTCACTTTGATAGTTTGTCTTGGAAAGAAGTTATAACTAATTTTTCTTAGTAGGATAACTTCAAAAGTAATATTAATAATACATATTAAGATTAATAACAATTAATCAACCTTCTAAGAATTTGTTTAAATAGTCAAACTCTTATAACAGTATAACCTTGATTAACTGGGATGTATCTAAATCTGGGGAAAACCAATTCTTTTAAATAATATTTTTGTAACAGAAATTTTTATAGTCACTCAATTCACCCCTTACCTCTTGAGTGAACTACTTCAACCAACACATATTTCCTTCATTTCACATTGATTTCATTCTTCATTTTTATGATTTTCTTTTGAGATGTTACCTTCAAAGTAGTATTTTCCTTCTGGATTAAAACATTATGCTTATTTGATTCATCTTCCATCTTATCTTCATACATCATAAGAGTTCCAATTAACTCTCTCATTGTAAGATCTTTGACTGGTTAGGATTGCCTAATAGCAGCCGAAATTCCATTCCACTTAGATGGTAGTACTCTTAGAATATTCAGGGCCTGATCTGCTTGTTTGATTGGATCTCCCATAACATTGATGTTATTAAAAATCTCTATAAGCATTCCATTCATATGGGTGGTTCTTTCTCCATCAAACATTCTTAATGTGTCAAATTTAAATTTAGTTGTGTCATACCTCATCTATCTGATATTGTTAGTTCCTTCATAGGAAAATGCAATTGTCTACCACAATTCATAAGCCGTCAATAATTTAAATACTCTGTTGAATTATACTGGTACAAGACCATAGATGATGGCATTCGTAGATTTCGAGATTTTGTTGTACTCTCCTTCTGTATCATCTCTCCATGTTTCAGGTTTCAATGGAATCAAATAGGGATTTAGAATTTTCTATTAGACTCTGTATCCATGGTTTTTTAAATATATGATCATCCTTGATTTCCGACATCCATAATTTTTACCATTGAAGTAGGGATCTTTTACCACTGACATACCCTATCGTGTATCATCCATTGGGCTCTGTATAATCTAAAAACATTAATCTTGTTATATCTTTACCAAAATAACCACATCTGATACCAATTGTTGGATCAGGTTATACCAAATACACAAAACGGGGGGGGGGGGGATTTGTCTTTTAAAAATTCTCCACAAATCTAGATGATGACCAAATCTGTCCTTTTATATTAATCAAATTATTTATGCTGTGGAAAATAAACAGTTATAGAACTCAAGGATGTATAATGGTATGAGGAATGGAAGGCCCCTAGTCCACTCCACTAACGCTCTCCTCCTCGAGCTTGGTGATTTCCACTATCTGGTCCTCTTATCAATAGACTGCCCAAAAATGAGTTCATTTAGTTGACACCTTTACAAGTTAAGGAAAAAAATAGATCCATCTGGTTCACACATAGAAACAAATATACACCATAGTACAAGAATCCAATTACTCAAAATAAAGAGTATTGGTCTGAAAATACTTTCCAATTGTTCATCACAATTGCAACAACACACAACTAACAATCAACATATCTTCCTCTTTAGAAATAATGATCTTTAGGTAGAAGTAGTTCTAAGCCGATTCGGTTATAATATATATAGAAATAAATTCAGAAACTCTAACAAAAATTTATTCACAATATATCTTTGATGTAGAAATGATGAATCTTTAATGTGTTTTTTCTTCTTTAGAAAATATATTTCGATGGATCATGGTAGCTGAAGATCTATGTGACTCGTATATCTCGGTAAAACTGTAGTGAAAAAACTCAAGGAATTGATCTTCTACTCTTTTCACAATGATCCATCATGTACACTGTAATTCAAAATAACATAAATATATATAATAAAGACAATACTTTTCCTTTCAAATTTAGATCCATAAAAGTTTCCTTTAGAATCGTGATATTCAAAAGTTTTAATAACAGAGCCATCACAACTCCCCATAATATTCTACATAAAATGATCCTCTTAAATTGATCTTTTGAATCACAAATAAACAGCCTTTAATGATTCAAGACTTGTTTTAAAATCGGTCTTTTAATCTAGCTTAAAATCAGCATAATAATCTGCATAATGACCGTTTCTCAATAATGTCATATTTTAAATATCTGATGCCAAACGTATGGTTGAACTGCATAGCACACATTCTATGAATGTAATGTTCACAACATAAGGTGGATCAGGAAATTAAGATTTTATGATCCATTATTCAAATGCAAGGTTTATCTCAAATGTAAGGTTGATCATCCCTACTTTTCTCTTCAACTTTCAAACGTACGGTACATGATCCAATGTATGGTTTTCTACAAAACAAAGGTTAGTGAAAAATACTTTTGAGAAACAAACATGAAGTTCCATTCTAACATATGGTTCTTCTTCCATAATATTCCAAACGTAAGGTTCCTTCCATACGTTTCCAAATATGAAGTCGCTTCCATACTTTTCTGATGACGTATAGTTGCTTAACCACACTTTTCTGATAAAGCATAAGCAACAGATGCCATCCTTATCTACACTCCTCAATGTAGGGTATGAACAGTGTTTCCTAAACATGATAAAGTGATTTTCGAACATGTAGAGCATAGAAAGTGTTTCCAGAATACATTAATGCGCTAAAACAATTTTTGAATACTTTATCAAATATTCCACATAGATTAAATTTTTAAATACTATTCCAAAATATAAAAATAAATTATATTAATTTACTGAAATATACACAAAGTAAATTCATTAGAATAACAAATAAGGGTATTTTTGAACATGAAAATTATCACAAAGAGATTGACTATTCTTCTCAATGATCTCCGCTTTATAAAATAGAGTGTTGTTGAAAGCAACTCTTTCTCAACATCTAACTGTGCTCTTGAATTTTTTCAATTATACCTTGGTCATGTATGTGTACATAACATGTCCTTCTACATAGGTTCATTCTCCGTTATCTTCTACATAACCTATATATCTGGGGAGGGTCACACAAAATGTGAACCAGTCACATTGAATGTGATACATAACTATTTCAAATACATTAGCTCCATTGTAATCAGGCTACTATATAGAATTATTTCATCTTGTTACATGTATTGAATCCATTATCATCACAGAAAGTTATATTTTCTTCATGATTCTTAATCGATATTCATCTCCTTGAATCTCTCCTTTAGGCCCCCTAAAACCAATGGAAAAGGACCCAATTCATTTTTTCGGGAAATCCAGTGGCTAAAAATGTAGTTCTATTGATCCATAGGGTTTATCCATATGCGTTATATGCCATATGTGGGGTGCTATCATGGTCTTAGATTCTAAACTCATTAAATTATCATCCTCGTATAATTCTTCATCACATTTCATCCTTTATTTTTCAAAATGTTTATGACATGGGAATTTTCCACAATTTTGGTAATCTAGTTGCACTCGATCCCACCCAAAAACATTAAAATGAGACCCCATAGGTGAATCTAAAAATAACAAGAAGATCAAGTGGTCGAAAAGAACCCAAACAAAGGTGTAACCTACAGTGGGTCATGCGTTCGTGGATGAAAAGTACAGACTAAGATACTTGTTTTGAGAAAAAATGGAAATCACTTAAAAAAATCAAAACCCATTCACAATCTCATGAAAATGCCAATTTGAACACCAATTAAAGAACAAAATATAATCATGCTCAGTATATTTAATCAATGGAAATATAATTGAGAATTTGATGAGTTGTAACTTAGAGTTGATTATTATTTGATGATGTTAATTCTCGGCAATGAATAAATGTAGTAATTTTAGTCTCCACGCCTCGATATTCTTGGATTCAGACATTCATCATTGTCTAATTACGATCTTCCAATGAGATGTGGATGAAGGATCCACTAAAACCTCTAGGGTTATGAGGTAATACTTTGAGATCTGCCATAAAATGGATTATAAATAGAAAATTAGGTTCTTTGGGATTTAATATAAATAAACAGATTAATTATTTGTATAATTAAATGTATCCATCAAAACATTATTTTGTCCAAATGCCAATTACAGACCCATTTTAGGGTACAGATAGGGTCAAAATCACATTTTAGACTAAACAATTGTCTTAAATATTCTTTCCAATAATCTATTTAAGTGTTATAAATTTTTATTTAAGAAACCATGTGATCATAATATAATATAAAGTTAATATTTTAATAAAATTAAAATTTGGAACAGCTAGCCCTAGAATCACACACCGTCTAAGAACCTCTCTTTGATGATATTCTAGGTAAATATCAATTTATAAAAAAATAGCACATCTACAATATTGCTTCTTTTAAAATTATCATCTTAAAAAAGAAAAACCTAAACAAAAATATAGGGATACTGAGCCTTCATCTTTCTCTCCTATTTATAGGAGCTCACTTCCATAATCCCACATTTTCATATCACATGAACCAATGGAATGGTCCATCCATGCAGGTTCCTCTTTTTATAATCCTCTATCACTGCCGATTGATCCAAAAAAGTGTCTCTATAATCTATGTACAACTCTCTCCAATCAATGATGTTCTTAGATTCATGCATATATATCCTCATATGGGACACATATGTGATGTCATGGACCTGCTCAAACTATGGGGGTTGGGAGAGGTAATAAGAAAACCTCAAAAATCCTCTACATGATCTAGAATATCCTAATAAACCTTGAAGATAGAATTCATGACCTACTTAATCTATTAAATCCACAATGTGTGGAGACTCTTAGGAAAATGTGGTCTCATTGATTGAACATCGAAGTCCTGCCATGTCAATCTGAGTAAGACATCCACCTACCTCATGTTGTCCTCATTTTCCTGTGTATTACCATTACATTTTCAACATCAAATACACCATTTTTGAAAAAAAAGTGATTCTAAACTGATCCCATTCCATCGTAGGGGTTACTTTTAGGGGCCCACATATAGGACCTCAAAATGATCCATGTTGGTAGTAGAGTGGTAGCCACTATTATATAAAAAAGCTTCCAATGGAAAGTGATTCTCTAATATCTGACCAAAGTCTGACTTGAAACCCCTAAAAATATCCTACAACTCCTAGAACATGTTCTCTATAGGAACATATTTATAGGGGGAAGGTTGTAATTATCCTCATCTACATCCTGGATTCCTTATATATGCCTATCAATAACTGTGACATGAACCACACTTCACCATCAAAGATAATAGTCATAGGAATACCATTATTTTTAATTATTTCCCATAAATAAAACATCCCTATACCCTCCAACAAACCCTATTTCATAATAGAAAATAAGTGTGCCGAATCCATAAGTTGGTCAAAAGTAACCATGATGGATTCATGGCCTCTCTCTATTCCTAGTATCAATGTCAAAATTTATGTAGATATTACATAACATTTCCACTCCATTATATCAAGAGGATAAAAAAAACATAGTAGAACATGACGCTCATCCTTCACCTAATGATATTTTACGCATCAGGAGATGAACTCAGCCACACTCTATTTCATGACAGCCCATAAAAACACCTAAAGAAGGACTCTATAGATCATCCCCACACTATGATGTACAACCAAAGGTGGAGCATAAAACTCTCTCATCACCTCCTCCTGTATCAGGTTTGAGTCCACCTTCTATCCTTGGATACAGATGATGTGATTTTAACCTTCCTAAAACTCATCTAGTGAATCTACTTAGGATATTTGGTAATGTGAGATCTCATATTCAATATCATTCATGTGGGTTTTTTTCACAAGATGAGGGAGTAGAGGAGTCAAAACCATCAATTAGAGAAAATATACAGCCTCCTAATCATCCAGGGTCAGTTATAATGAAGAAAACTACTCTGATTTCACCTAACCCAAATGATAATGGTATAACCTATGAAGGGAATATTCATACACATTGCCCTTCCACAAATAAAATACTGCCTCGGATTAATTTTCCTATAAGAAATCCTACCAAATTCTTTATATCAGGCTCAATTATTACATTTTGAATAATTTCATAATACACTTATTGTCTAAGTGAACAAAAAATTCTCCCCCAGAAGATAGAGCCACCACATCCATAGATAAAACACTACCTCTTCGATATTTAGAACCTAATTCACATAGTTCTACTAACGGAGTCTCAAATTACTCGACCCAAATGTAATAAATTCTATGCTATACATCCACATCCATATGAGGATAGATCTAGATGCATCACTATACATTATATACTCTATACACTTCGCTAGTAGTCTCAAAATTAAATCACTCATCAACCATATCATCAAATCCTAAAATTCCTTCTAGAACAAATCAGTCAAAGACGAAAAGATTAAATTTCCACTATAGGGTGGTAAAATGGGGTAAAATCATAGATTTTACTACCAAAAACCTCCTATAGTACCCCATCAAGTTAAGAAAACTCTGAAACTATGATGTGATCATGGGTGAATCCCATGAAAGTACCAATATAATATTTTCTAGGTCCACAACTATTTCATTCTCAAAGATGAAATGACCTAGAAAGTGAACCTCATGAATCAGGAAGTAGAACATCATGATCTAACCATTTAGATGGTTCCCCTGATGAAAATCAAGGAATAAACGCAATTTATCTGCATGATGCTCATCTGATGCAGTATATGAGTGTATCACCTATAAATAAAACAATAAAATGGTCCATGTTTGTATGAAGTATCCATTTAGTATATTCAATAAACATAAAAGGGGAATTCATCACACCTAAATGAAACACCAATAATTCATAATGTCTTTTGAAACATTGAATGCTATTTTAGGAATTTCAGCCTTATGAACTATCAACTTGTGGTAGCCAAAACTATGATCAATCTTTAAGAACCATATCACGCCTCACAATTGATCAAAGAGGTCATTAATACATGAAAATGGGTAATTTTTCATTATCATGGCATAGTTCATCTGATGATATTACACCCAAGGTCATAAGATCCCATATGCAATTCTGAAGAACGACGCTGGGATTGCCCTGGGGGACATACTAGGTCTAATAAAACCCATATCTCAATTGTCTTCTAATAGATATCACTGCTCCCAGAACTCGGCAGGAGCCATTCGATATGCTAAAAATTTTATTAGAGTTTTATAAGGATTAAGGATGATACAAAACTCCACCTCTAATACTAGAGGTAGTCTTAGGATGTCCTTGGGGAGTAAATCCACAAAACCCTCCCTGGATGAAGGACACATGATGCCTAAAGAGCCTACTAGGCCAAGGGTTAAACTCTCCAACTGAGGTGTAATGGGTAGAATCCACATGGTTACAATACCCACTCATCCTTCCATGAGATGTAACTAGACAAAAATGATATTCCCATCCCTTAGTGTGAAGGCATATTACTAAGAGATTTTTTTTTGGATTAATGATGACTTCAAAAACTCCCATGTAATAAATTTTTTAGGCTTTCTTTGAGACACCAACTTCCACCATTTCCATGTTGGACCTTCATTCATAATGGTAGAAAACAATACCTTTAATGAATCAAGTAGCATGAAGAAACTGAAGTCCTTCTCAATCATCCAAATCCACACCTTCACTTTAAGAGGATCTGCTTGACCATAAAAGAGAGGAGGGTTAAACTTCTCAAATTATAGAACATAGTCTATAGGTTAATGAGTTGGAGTCTCTTCCAAAGATGAACCACTCAATGCTAAACCTTGGGGATCCTTTGAATCTTCATGGGGGAGGAAAATAAGAACATGTAAGAAAGGATCTTGATTAAAAAAAATACATTAAGATTTTAAATTAATCATTCCACAATTCAAGACAAGACCATTTAAAACTATTTTATAGAGTTAATGAAAACCCAAAACAGTTCAAGAGGGAGAATGAGAAAGGGTTCATGATGTCATTCTTGTTCGGAAACCCCGAGTCCGAAAACCCTACCCCTTTTACCATGAAATCCCAAAAGAGAAATGATAGGTATAAAAGAATGTCCCACAAAGATCATACCTTTTCTAATACCATTTTATCAGAAACCAATCCAGGTCAACCCTGAACCAGTCAGTCGAGCCGATCCATGGAAAGGCCCTACATGTGTTCCCTATCATCCCATGTTGGAAACAAGTGTCTGGTCATTAATAGTGTAAAAATGGAAACATTTTTTCCTAATTAAAATAAACTAAGAATCAAAAATAAATAGAAAAAAATAAATAAATATATGATAGGAACAAGAAAGAATGAACAATAACAAGACTAACCAGACCATGAACAAGACTCCGTGTATCCTCATGGGTTACTCTCTAATACCAAAAAAAAATGCCACCTAAGGAGATCCAAACCAATGATGGATCATACAAGTGAATCTAAAAACAAAACAAAAACAAAATAGGAATGAGTATTAATACTCAGAAGGTGGGACTTGAATATTAAACCCCCAATGAAAATCCTTTAAAAAAAGAAACTCCTATTTCATGTTTGAACAAAAAAAATAAACATTGGTTTTTCACACATTTAATTTTAAAACAAACTATGATAATCTATTTTTTCACGAATTTAAAACAAGGAACAAGAGGATCAGGGAGGAGGAAAACAAAATAAAGATTCATCATTTTTCATAAAAGTGAAAAAGAAAATAATGATTTCCCAATTAAAGAATCTACCCCAAAAACTATATTTTTTATAAAAGTGAGAAAAAGAATAATTCTTAATGAATTAAATCATGTACCCAAATATTTGTCTAAAAAAAACACAAATTTAAAATTTTCTAGATAAATTAAAAAACCACGTACAAAAAATTTGATCCTACAAAATGAGGGAAATTGAACTAACCATACTAGTATCAGAGGAACATGAGTAATCCTAGTAACTCATATGAGAACTAGAACATACTATACATGTGACTCATCCTGAAGGCATTCCCTACTTGATGAAATCATAACACTCAAACGACTGACCATTGCCCCACCTAGACTGAACGAGGGGCCAAATCCCATAGTAATAATATAAAAACATCCCCTTATATGGGCCACTAGATAGTGCGTAATCTAAACTAGTGCATCAAACTTTCATAGTAGTCCTCATAGTTATCCTTGGTCGCCATAAATATTTTAAAAGGGGGTGTGCCATACCATACCAACAAAAATTCACACATATATAACCAAAGATACCAAACAATCTGAAACCAGCCCAATCACCTCAATGTTAGTCCTCTGACTTAAAATAATTACCATATTAGGGAATTCCCATAGCGTGGACCCTTCCTAATCATGGTCTACCAACAAGGTAGGAGACCCTACACAAGAGGGGCTTTAAAAATGACTAATTTAATGTCTTAAATGAGCCTAATTACACTTTTACAAAACAAAAATTTTATGAGAAACCAAACATGAAAACAACATTAGTCAATCCAAATTACCATTTAGATCTAAAACATTTTCTAGAATTCCAAATGGGTAATACCATCGTGATCTTAATGAGAAAAAATCTATTTAAAAACCCCAACCATGATTTTGAACAAAACAGTGCATTTAAAAAAACATACCATTAATTTGAAAATAATTAGGGTCTTAAAAGAGTTAACATGTACATTTATAAAAACACACAACATACACAACTGAAAAAAACAAAAAACACGTTAAAATATTTTTTAAAATCACGCCCAACTCAAAACATATCTCAAACATGTTTCACATTTTTTTATAGTTTAGTAAACCAATAATAAATATTCTAAAACCTTTTCAAGAACCAACCCAAGGATTTACTGTCAAAAACACACCTGAAACCCTCTCTTTAAGTCCAATTACATATCAAGACTATTTAAAATTAAGATTCCCATAATTTTCACAATTTAATCAATTGTTCAAACAACTTATAAACTATTTGTAAGAAATACAACATTTTCACACAAAATATACCATTTTTCCCATGTAAAACTCATTTCCAACCTATTTCAAATAAATAAAATTATTCTAAAAATTTAGAGTTACAAATTTAATATCATAGACTATGAAAAAAATGAAATAATTGAATCATAAAATAAAAAGGTATGTGCAAGGGGAACCTACATTAATCATCGAAAGACATCTTGAAACAGGTGCGAACCTTCGTTCGCACCTCAATTGCACTATTGTAGGTCATGAATAAACCCTAATCATGAAAATAAAATAACAATTCTAGGAATCAACCCTTAAATTTAAACACTTTCCCAATAACCATAAACATAAAAGAGATAGAAGAAGATATTACTGTAGGGAAAAGGGTGAATGCTGAGGCCATAGTGGGGTGCACTCGTGAGGGCACAGCTGCCGGAGAAGGGGTTTCACAGACATGGGTGGCCAGAAAAGAACTGCGAGCACTGGAGGGGTCACGTCGGAAGGAGAGATATGCATGCTGGTGAGGCTAGCTAGATACGGGGGTCGCAAGTCAGTTTAGCAAGAGAGGAGGGATGCAACACCGATGGAGGTGGTGTGATGCAGCGTTAGGCAGAAAGAGGAGCATCCGGTTGATCTATGGGGGGATCATGCAGGCAAGGGATGTAAACCGCCGCAATTTTGTTTTAATATTTTTTAATTTTTGTAAAATATATTCTAAAAAAAAGTTCGATTTTTTAGCAGCTGTTTTTTTAAAAAACCGCTGCGAATTAACGACAGTTTTGAAAAAAATGCCATAATAATTTAGAATTTTTTTAAAAAAAATTATTATATATTATATATTATATATTATATATTTATTATTTAAAATAAAATATATTTTATTATTTATAATTTTATATATTTTTATCGTGTCAATTAATTAATATTTATAATTATTAGTTAATAATGTTTTTAAACTGAAAACAAACCTTCAATAAGTAGAAGAACAGACTTCAGCATCAAATAACCATAACTTCAGTTCTGAAAGTCCATTTCAGCTTTACAACCAGTCAAATCAATGTTTATCAAATGAGAAAAAACCAAGTGAGATTTAAATCATATGATAATCCAAGGAAAAATATATTCAAAATTCAAAAGTCGAAAATCGAACTCAAACTTCAAACGACCATAAATTTTAATCTGGGTGTCTGTCTGTGCTCTACCACATATCAACTCAAATCCTATGACTAGATCTATGATTCTTAGTTCTGGTACCAAATCTAGGATTATTGTACCCCTTTTTATTGTGCCAGAAAGGCCGATAAGGCCTCCAAAATAGTGGTTTTATTTGTAAACACCGATTTTGTAAAATTCAAACCGTTATAACATTCAATACAGGTGTTTGTTCGGCCAATACCACATATCACATCGAAGCACATTTCATGATCTTCGATTTGACTGGTTGTGACACAAAAAGGGAGTCTCAAGTCATATTTTATGGCAATTTCAGTGTTTTTAGGGTTTTTAGAAGTTCTTAACGTTTTATGATTATTTATTTATTTATTTAATTATATAATATTTATTTATTTATAAATTATTTATTAGTTATTAATTAATTTATTATTTTTTATATATTTTTATTTATTTATTTAATATTTAATATTTATTTATTTATTCTTTAGTTATTATGTCTGCATTAATTATTAATTAAATTTTAATTTATTAATTTATTAATTATTAATTAATAATTATTAGATTATTAGTAATTTATTTATTTATTTATTATTTATTCATTATTTATTTATTAATTATTAGTTATTAATTAATTATTATATATTTATTAATTATTGATTAGATATTAAATATTGAATGTTAAAAATTAGATATTAATTATTAATTATTAATTATTAATAATCAATTATTAATCATTAGTTATTACTTATTAATAATTAATAATTAATAATATTTTATTTATCTATTTATTTATTTATGTATTTATGTATTTATGATTTATGATTTATGATTTAGGATTTATTCATTGTTATTTATTTTTATTCTTTATTTTTTATTCTTTATTCTTTATTAGTTATTAATTTATTTTAAATTTACTAAATATTAATTTTTTAGTAGTTTATTATTCATTTATAATTTATTTATTAATTATTAATTATTAATTATTTATTTATTATTTATTAAGTAAATATTAATTATTTATTAAATATTAAATATTGACTATTGAAAATTTATAATTAATTATTATTAATTATTAATTACTTAATAATAATTATTTATTTATCTATTTATTAATTTATTTATTATTTAGTCTTTAGCCTTTATTATTTATTATCTATTATTTATTTGTTTATTTTTAACTTAATATATATTAATTTATTGTTTTTTTATTATTCATTTATTATTTATTTATTTATTAAATATTCATTATTTATTAATTTTTGATTAATTAATTATTAATTAATTATTAAAAATTAATTAATTAATAATTATTTATTTATAAATTTTCAACTAATAAATAATAAATAATAAATAATAAATATCAATTATCAATTATTAATTATTGGTTATGAATTATGAATTATGAATTATTTATTATTTGTAATTTATGATTTATGATTTATAATTTATAATTTATTATTTATTATTTAAGATGTATGATTTATTATTTATTATTTATCATTTCTTTATTATTTCTTTATTTATCTATTATTTATTAATTTATTATTTATTTGTTATTTATTTATAATATATTAAATTACTTTTTAATTAATTTATTATTAATACATAACTTATATATTATATGTTATATATTATATATTATATGTTATGTATTATCAATTATATGTAATATATTATGCAATATACAATATATATTATATATTATATATTATATATTATATATTATATATTATATATTATATATTATATATTATATATTATATATTATGTATTATATATTATATGTTAAATATTAAATATTAAATATTAAATATTATATATTATGTATTATGTGTTATATATTATGTATTATATATTGTAACATATATATTATTTGTTATACATTATAAATTATATATTATAAATTATAAATTATATATTATATATTATATATTATATATTATTAAATGTTAATTATTAATTATTGATTATTGATTAATCATTATTGATCAATAAATATTTAGTGTGTATCTATTTGTTATGTATTACTTGTTTTTAAAATTAATATATATGTGTATTAGTATATTATATTCGATTTATTGACCACACGAAGAGCTTGCTGGAGTGGTAATGTTTTTGGAAAATATGCATGAGGTAAGGGGTTCAAATCTCATCCAACGTAGAATTTCTATATATTGCATGGGCATGTGCATTGACACGGACTTATGCATAGAGACAGACATAAGCGCGGTAATAATAATAAAAATAAAAAATAAATAAAAATAAATAATAAAATAAATAAAATAAATAAATAACTAAATAAATAAATAAATAAATAAATAAATTACGAAATTAAAAAAAAAAAAAAAAATTAAGAATGATTTAGCGACAATTTACACCGCCGCTAAAAAACCGCCGCTGAATCGCTCTACGATGGTTTTAAAAAAACTGCTGCTAATTTTTTCCCGGCACACGATTTAGCGGCGGTTTTCCAAAACCAATGTAGAATGATTTAGTTGTGGTTTAAACTGCCGCTAAATGAAAAAAACCACTGTGAAATACAAATTTTGGTGTAGTGTGACAACAATAATAATAATGTAACCAAAATAATCAAAATGATATAACATTAAAATCAATAAGTATAATAATAATTATCAAAATAATA
The DNA here is from genome assembly GCA_963277665.1 of Viscum album. Taxonomy (NCBI): domain Eukaryota; kingdom Viridiplantae; phylum Streptophyta; class Magnoliopsida; order Santalales; family Viscaceae; genus Viscum; species Viscum album. The sequence goes on along the minus strand of OY728123.1, from coordinate 2,054,627,855 downwards.
ATAATAATACAACATAGTGATGAAAATATTAATTACAATTGTTTTCCATTTCTTTAATAATAATAACAACATTAATTACAATTTTTTATAATAATGATAACAATATAAATTTCAAATTAATCACGATATTCCCTTCATTTTAATAATAACAATAAAAATAACAATTTTAATAATAATAATAATAATTTATGAAATTTAATAATAATAATATTATTATTATTATTCTTAATATTATTCTTTTCATTTTTAATAACAATTGTAACTAAATTGATCTTAATAATGATAATAATATTATTTACTACAACATTAATAATAACAATGATAATAATATCACTAATAATATTCTTTCCTTATTGTAATGTAATCATTCATCTTATTGTTCTTTAATTATTATTTTATTTTCACCTTTTCATTTAACTTCATTTTATTAAGAATTTACTTTTTTAATTTATCATGCGTACCAGGCAGGCCGCGTGGTGACCTGGGCATAGCAGCACGGTCTCCCAATCGTGCTCTACCCATGCGTCATACACCACCAATGATGAAACACTTATATTTCAATAAAAATTCCAAAAAATTTAAACATGGAATCCCCAAAACCCTGAACTGATCTGGAACCAAGGCAAAAATTAGACCTGAGTGTGACAATTCTCCCCACTGTAACGCTTTCTGCCCTCGGAAAGCAATAACAAAGCTGAACCTCCAAAATAGAAATTGTACCCCTTTTCAGTTCAAGGAGATTCCCAAAGGATGACAACAAATAGATCATAATATCTCTATAAATGAGTGAATGGATATCAAGATGAACTCATGAGGCTGAAACGGACTCCCCACTATGTGCTACCTGCCCCCAAATGCTTAAACACCCATAATTGATCAGTCCAAAAGATATTGAACTTGCACAACACCCAAACCAGCCTTAAAATATGAACATCCTAAAAATCAAAAAGTGGAACACATAAGAACAACCACCACCAAATCGATGCCAAGGAATAGACTAAGATATTGACACTGGGAGACTCAGAAGGACTCCCCACTATAAGAACAAGAAAAAAATGAATTCAGTAGGACCCGTGTGGGTCGCTCCACCATAAGGATTAAAGAGATTGATTAAAACTTGAAGCCTTTACACACGGACCCAAAAAACCTACTAAAAGGGGGAGGGAAGTTCCAAACTAACTGGGCATAAAAACTATAGTCTTTGGTATACTAATAACTTCACACCCCAAAAGAAAAAAAACCAAGCCACAGCAAGGGAAGAAATTAAACCAAGGCCCATTTTTTACACCGCTGCGGTTCTCCTAACTATGTGCCAGCTTCACTCTTGGACCTATGGCTAGATCACTAATGATTGAAGCATCCCCTTCCCTGTATTTAGGATTTTGAAACCCCTGAATAAAAAAGCACATATAAAAATTTCACAAAACACACTTCCATTTAGATAAATTTTTCAAAGGGTTTAACAAAAATCATTCATAAAGACGAAGGAAAAGAATTACCACAAAACACCACAAAAAACGACTATCACATAGAAAAAACATTATAGAGAGAAAATCCCAAACTGATACCAACCATCTCCCTACTCATGAGGATGAGATGGGTTGACCATTGAAGAGTTGGGTCTAGCTTCACGGTGCCTCTAGGAATCACATAGACATAACCACTATAGGTGACCCAATAATCTACATGTATGGCATGTTTATGGAGCACTCATGCATGATGGATCTTTTTGACCCTACTAACCATACTGATGAAAGATCACAACATTGCACTCTAAAGAAGTTAACTAGAGGTCTGAAGGCTTCTTAATTCCCCTACCAACACCACCAACATTAGTACTCTTCCCATTCTTCTTATTGGCATCCCCTAAAATTCATCCAAAGGTTAGATGAGGATTCACCATCACAAATCCTCTTTCTACTTCATCATTCCCATGAATGGATTGTCTCAGTACATCAGAGAATGTGGTTATATTATATTTTTCAAACATCGCTTACAGTTCAAGTCAGAGCGCAAATTCAAAATGATGACCCTTCTTGAGATCATTTTCAACCTACCATGGGTCAAATGGAACTAGGTCCACGAACAATCAATAAAATTTTAATATCAATTTGACACCCTGCTAAAGACCACACAAATCCATCCTCTTTCTCATCTTCGTCATCTCAGAGAATTTTTTTGGATGAATGGTGACATGAAGACCTCTTATGTAATATCTTTCTCTGTCATTATTTGAGACACATAACTCCACCATTTCCAGGTCATACCTACAAGAATAATGGAATAAAAAATTACCTTTAAAGTCTCAGGTAGCACGAGGAAACTGAATTACTTCTCAATATTCCACATCCACTCCTCCTCTTTGATAGCATCTGCTTGACCATAAAATATAGGAAGTTTAAAATTAATGAATTCCATAATTTAGTATATTGATTGATCAACTGGAGTGTTTTCCAATGATGAACCACCCAAATCTGCACCTTGTGGATCCATTGACACTTTAGGGGGGCATACACTAAGAACAAGGAATCAATGAGCTTGATTAAAACAAACCCATTACCATTTTAAATTAAAAACTTCATAATTAAAAACAAGACATTTTAAAATATTTTTACAGAATAAATGAAAACACAAAATGGTTCACAAGGGAGAAACTAGCATCAATGGGTGACTTGACCATATGGTTAGTAGCTATATTCCTGTCACGCCACCATCATTGAGAGAATTTCTGGGTAATATCTCCAGCTCCCCATGGCTTTCTAGGCTGCGCGAGCTCAAGGAGTCCACTACCCAACTCCAATTACTTATCCTAATACAAATCAATCCATGAGAGTAAAATACATTGACTACCCAAACATACCATGGTAACCTGGGGTTTGGAACAAACCAGGGTTCATAACTTTCTTCCCGTTCCTATCCCCCGAGCACAAAAATCCTACCCCTTCTACCATGACAATCCCAAATCGTAATGGGCAATCTAAAATCAAGGTCCACTAAGATCCTCCCTCCTCTGGTACCATTTTTTCACGAATGATCCTGGGTCGACCCAGAACCGATCACCTGAACTGATTCGGGGCAAGGCCCGAGAGGCATTCCCTATCCTCTTAGGCTGGTGACCAGTTCCTGGATATCAACAGAGAAAAAATGGGAACAGTTTTTCCTAATTAAAACAAACTATCTAGAAGATATAAATATTAAATCACAAAATAAATAGAATATAGGAAAAAGAAAGAACAAACAATAAAACAACTAACTTGACTATGAACAAGAGAGCACATAACCCCATGAGCAACTATCCGATACCAAAACAAAACATCACCCAAGGAGATCCGAACCAAATATGGAACCTACAAGAGAAACTAAAAATAATAAAACACTATAGTCATGAGTATTAAAACATGTTAGGTGGGACCTGATTATTCTATCCCCAATGCACATCCTTTAAAATAAAAGAAACACCAATTTCAAGATTTACCTACAAAATATAAACATCGGTTTTATACAATTTTCATTTTCAATCCAACAATGATAATCCATTTACCACATAAATTTAAAACCAAGAACATAGGGAGAATGGAGGGGGAACAAAATAGAGAGTGGTCATTTTTCATAAATGTGAAAAGGGGAAGATTATTTTCACAATTAAAGCATCTACTCCAAAATCCATATTATTTATAAAAGTGAAAAAGGGAAGAATTATTTCTCAATTAAAGCAACTATCCTAAAATCTATTTCAATACAACAGACATTTACAATCATCTAGATAAATACCAGAACCATGTACAAGAAATGTGATCCTACACAATAAGGGCAATGACACTAACCAAAAATGTATCATAGGAACAGGGGAAATCCTAGGAACTCGTAGAAGAACCAGAACATACTATACATGTGACTCATCCTGAAGGCATGCCCTAATCGATGAGATAACAATTCCTAAACATCTGATCATTTCCCAAATTGGATTGATCAAGGGGCCCAATCCCATAGTAATAATAACAAAATATCCACTAGGTTATGGGCCACTTTCTAGTGGATAATCAAAACTAGTGCAACAGACGTTTATAGTAGTCATTGATCTATTCTAGGTTCTCATGCATATTTCACAAGGGGGTGTTCAATACCTTTCAATCAACATGTGACATATATATAACCACATAGAACACAAAATCTAGAACCACCTCGGACACCTCATGGTCAATTCCCATATTTAAATTAATTACCATATGAGGGACGTCCCATACCAATGACACTACCAACTCAAGATCAACCAACTAGATAGGAGACCCAACACAAGAGGGGTTTTCCAAAATGACTAATTTAATGATCCAAACAAGCCTTGTGACATTTTTAAAAACCACACTTTTATGAGTAGCCACATATTCTAATCACATTAGTCAATTCAAATTACCCGTCAGGTCTAAACATTTTTTACAAATTAAAAAGGTTTATGTTATCATGTTCTTAAAGTGAAAAATTATAATTAAGAACTCAAACAACCATTTGGAACATCAAAATTCTTTTAAAGAAATAAAAAATGATTTTTAAAATCAATATCCACAAAAAAGAGTTAACTTATCCATTTAACAAAACACATGGAATGCACAACTACCAAAAACACACAACACATCAAAATATATTTTTAAAATCATGCACACCAAAAAAATATTTCAAACATGATTCAATTTTTTTATATTTTAGTAAACCGATAAATATTTGTATTAAACCCTGGACCAGCGGGCTGTGGCGCCATCTTCAGAAATCATTTGGACCAGACGCTTGGTTGCTTCTATGGCTCTTGTGGCTCCTCTACTTCTCTTGAAGCTGAGATGATGGTCGTCATTCTTGCCATTTATTTTTCCAAGCTTCACAATTGGAACTACATCTGGATCGAGAGCGACTCCACTACCATCATACAAGCTATTTGGAACGGCACCATCCCCCTTGCTTGGACTCTCACTTCTCATTGGACGGATTGCTTGAACTCTCTGGCTGGTTTCAGCTTCATCGCCACCCACACTTATTGTGAGGCTAACAGGATTGTTGATGGGCTTTCCAATTTAGGTGTTACAAATGATCTGAATTGGAGGGATGATCTTCCTCCTGAGTTACTCCCACTTTATGTTAGTGATGTTAACAAAATCCCAAATTTCAGACTCATGTAACCCGCTTTTTTTTATAGTATTTGGTGTTTTGGCCTTTGGACAAAACACTACCTTTTAAAAAAATGTTAAAAAAATACCTAAAACCATCTATTTAGGTACAACCGCATTTTAAAACGATTTCAAATTATGATTCGTAGAATATTCATAATTTAATTAATTTTTCTAATAATGTTTAAACCTTTTTTTTAAAATATGATAACCTTCTCACAAACAGTATACCAAATATTGACACAGAAAACTCATTTAAAAAAAATCACATATATAAAATTATTCCAAACATTGAAAGTCGTTGATTAAATATCACAGACAGTGAGAAATAGATGAAATAATTTAATGATAAATTAAAAAGTTATGTGCAAGGGGGAACATACCTCAATCATTAAAATACATCCTGAAATAGGTGTAAAGCTTTGTTTACATATCAACTACACCTTTTCGGGTCAAGAACAACCCCTAATAATGAAAATAAAACACACATTCATGGAATCAACCCAAAAAATTGAAACCCTAGCCGAAGAACCCTAAACATAGAAGAGATAGAAGAGGAGAATACTAGAGGGGAAAAGTGGAAGGCCTCTGTTGGAGTGGGGTGTATTTGTGAGGCCACAGCTATAGGAGTAGGGGTCACGCCGACATGAGTGGAAGGAGGGGAGTTGCACGCATCAGAGGGGTCCCATTGGAAGGAGTGCTATGTGTGCCGGTGAGGTTGGTCAGAGATGGGAGTCGTGGGTTAGATCGGCCGAAGAGGAGGGAGGCAGTACCGATGGAGGTGGCACGATGCGGCTCTGAGTAGGGAGAGGAATGACTGATGGATAAATGTGGGGCTCACATGGACAAGGGATGTGTAGGCGGTGTGAGTCATGTAGGAAGGGAGAGGGAGAGGAGATGGGGAAAATCATAAAAATAAAATGAAACTAATAACCTATTAATAATACTTATAACAAAAATAATAATAATATAACCATAATAATTAAAATGATATAACATTAAAATTCATAATTATAATAATATTTATCATAATATTAATAATATTAATATAACATAGTGATAAAAATAAAAATAAAAAATGATTCAGTTTTTTAGTAATAATACCATTAATAACAATTTTTAATAATAATTATAATAATATAATATTTAAATTAATCATAATATTTCTTTCACTTTAATAAAAATAATAACGTGAAAATTTTAAATAATAATATTACTAAATAATGAAATTTAATAATAATAATAATAAAAATAACAATAATAATAATAATATTTTCATTTTTGATAATAATAATAATAACTACAATGATCTTAATAATGATAATGATATTATTAACCACAACATTAATAATAATAATAATAATAATACTAGTAATAATATTATTTTCTTTATTATAAATTTAACATTAATTGTATTGATCGATAAATACTTATTTTATTTTGAACTTTTCATTTAACTACATTTTATTAATAATTTAATTTTTTAAATTATCCTGTGAACTAGTTAGGCTATGTGGTGACCTAGGCATAGCCACACGGTCTCTGAACCATGATCTACCCATACGCCAGGCACCGCCAAGCCCGAAACACTTATATTTCAATAAAAATTCAAAAAATTTAAACAAGGACTCCCTCAAACCCCGACCAGAGCTGGAACCAAGGAAAATCATACTTTGGTGTTACATTTCACTTCTAGAAGATAAGAGATAAAGAAAAAGTGATCCCCATAGGAACCTCAAGACAAAGCATCTAGGCAAGAGCCTTAAATTGGAGCTCCACCAATCAATCCTTTAGTAAGGAGATGAAGGAATGAATTACACATCTCTATTATAATACTTAATCAATATTATAAAAAATATAGATCCCACCGCTAATATTGTCATGCACCATGAGGTTATATGCCTCCACAACCTATAGTTATCCATTACCTTGACCACTAGCTCCTAGAGATTGATAGCAGCTGGATGGTGGTGGTGGTGAAATGATATCAAAGAATTTCCCACCACCCATATATCATCCTCGTAAATCCCCACATACTTAATATCTAGCTCTGTCTCTATGGTGGACACCCTATCCTCTCATAGGTGATTTTTTTATCACAGTGTTGCCTCTTCTATAGTGGTCCATATGCTATCTTCCTACTCTCCTTAACACGTTGTCTTGGGAATTCATGTTCCAAAATACCTCACCCATAACATGAATACATCCAACATTTAGTGGGATACCATGGTCCCATTTTCTACCCATAACAACATTCATGAGCCTAATCTTGGGAATATATCATGTGTAGGGATCTTACCAATAAGCACCCGCTAGTTACTATAGACGAATCATCCCAAAAATACTGATTGCATGTTATATCTACCTGGAATCCCATTGGAATGAATATTTCTATTACCAGTGCCCTCTTCAACATCCCAAAATATTTAGAAATGAACAAGGGTATGAAACTAGAACAAATTTATCTGTGGAGACCCAGTTCAAACATCCATTATTGGTAGTAGACATCCCCAATCATTTCGATAGAGTAGGTCATTAGGTCTATGAACTTCCCAGCATAATAAATAACTATCACCCCTTGAAGTTGATCCAAAAGACTCTGAATATGAACCAAGCCCAAATAAGAGTGGTCATACTCCTCATAGAAAAACTGTTCAATGTTAGAACATGGGAGTGTCAACCCATCATGCATATGTATAACAAGACTCCACCAGTGCCAATATACTCCATGGAAAAGGAAACCTGATCTAATAACCACATTATTAGATAGTTTATTGATAAGACATAAAAAATGAATCAAACAAATCTATCCAATCCACTAAAACTGAGGGATATATCTCACTGTGGACCCTCAGTGGCCTCTAGCACTGTAACTCACAATGTATGCTGATTCTATGAGCATACACATCCCATTATGATAATACAGTTTGTTGCTCAATGGGGGGGGGTGTAACCTATCGACAAGGTGGAATAATCTCTCATTATGTATCCTGAGATGAGGCCTCATCACTCATTAGATTTCTATCACGTTCCAGAACTAGAAACCTGGATGGATTTCATCATGAAGGCATCCTGAAAATTTAATCAAGTTGTACCACTATCAGTTACGAATATATATATAATGTGTATCTAAACCCAGAAGTCAATTCAATGAATCAATCTTATATGATTCATTTACCAATGTACCCTATGAACAAAATATTGATATACCTAGTTGATAATATGGTAGTCATTATAACAATTAATAGATACATTGGCTGCCACACCAACATTGGGTTCCATAGAATGAAATATGTACTCAAGAAACATTGAATGCGTTTCCCTAAATCCAAACCAAATCCTCATAAATTGACTACTATAAACACCATCCCAAGGATAAAACCAGCTCTGATACAGATCTTCCATGACCCGATATAATGGTGCTTGAGTCACAACTACCCCTAGCCCGCCTACATATGCAAGGTGATGGAAAAAATCACAAAAAATAAATTAATAGAATGGGAAGCCTTCACCAATTTTACCTATATTCACACACCAAACCATCACAATACAAAATTTAAAATGAATAAAATTAAAATATTTAGAATCTAGAATTGTAATCATACATGAATAACTTGAAGGGATAACAAAACACAAAAAATTGTAAACTAAAAATTAAGAGAAAAAAATAAACACCCAACTAGAGATATTTCCAGACACTAAAATAATAGGAAAGTAAAAGTCTAAGAGGTACTATCTCTGAATCTACAATCTTCAACCACCATACACGATCAAACACATTATGTATCATTATGGTCCTCTATAATCACTGAAGACCTCTCCATCATCTATATAACACTTGAAACATGTGAGAAATACCCATGTATCGATGAGTATATACAAACCTAGTAGGATTCCCCCAAATGTGAAGGGGTATAAAAAATAGACACAATAGGAATAGAAAACCCAACCCAATATAAGAGAGTAAAAAAATCCAATGACTTCAATTTAGATATATATATATATACTCAAACACATCTAATAGAAGAGAGAAGTGGGATATCCATCTCACAGACCAACCATTGTAAGGGTTCCATCAGTTACAAAGGTCTAACAATGATTCCAATAATCTCATCCGTTATTTTGAAGAAACATCCCTGTAAAACCACACCTCACCAATGTGAATCACAATTGAGGGGCACAAACTCTAGGTAGAGGACCCATACCCTGATATAACAGGATTGTACCACTCAATGGATAATGGACCATACCCAGTCTCTATAGCATGGTTCCACTCAGAAGAGAGCTATAGGACCCATACACAATCCCAGTAAGAGGGTTCCATTATGATAGTTGGGGGGCCATTCCATAACACCGTAATAGGGATCCACTCACTAGTCGAGAAGAAAAATTTCTTCATCCTATCATGAGGTTTCCATTCTTGTAATCAGTCAAGGACCCATACCCTTATACCATTTGTAGTTGCCACTGAGATAGAAGATAGAGTACCAATTCTCTACCTTGTAGGGGGTGTCTTTCTAGTGGTAGAGAGAGGACACATGCCCTATCCAACGGGAGGGTTCCACTATAATTCTCGATCGAGGGCCCATTCTCTACCAAACAGGAGGGTTCCACTCTAATGATATATAGAGGTCATATTTCCTTATTATAAGGAGAGTTCCCTTCTGATATATCAGGTGTTCCTTCCCAATAAATGCGAACATCTAGTGCCAATTAAAAAAGAGTCCCACTAAGAAACTCTCTCATTGTATCTCAAAATACACCATGAAAGATACCACTAAATTACATGTGGATATACAATCAGGTTAGGTTACTCATGGTAATAAATCCGATTCCAAACAAATTGTTAGTTAGTGGTATAAGGTTAATAGGAAAGAAAGTAGGGGTAGAAAGTGTGTAAGGGGACCCACACAACATGTGGTCCCACTCTGTTGTCTAGATGTGTTCCATAATGTACATGAATCACTAACCATGAATCTCTATATGATAGGTAGAGGGACTATATGGCGTTCTTCATCCACTCGGGATCCATCCCATGATCCTAGTAATGTCCATTTTTACCTTGGCCTTGTCTGTGAACTCTATTAAATGAAATTACTTCCTGGATGAAGTCCTAACCATGTTCCCTTCCACACAACCTATGAACCTAGTGAGTGAAAAATAGAGTGTGACTAAATCACACTCAATGTACTAATTTACTTTTTCTCAAACCCTAAAACTACAACCATAGGGGTACTATACAACATGTCTTCATCCAAGTACATGCCATGTGTAACGTCCCGACCCCAGTTACCCAGAGTCAGTGAATTATTACATAACATTGGCATGATCACAAGAGATCAAGTCCCGAAATACCAATTGGTTTAGTTTTCTTGGAATTACAAGATACATACATAAGTTTAACATTACATTATGAAATGAAAAAGAAACATTGTGTCTCTATAGAACACACTCATATCTCCTATCCTATCCATGCAGGTCAGTCATAATATAATACTTCACGACCTGGGAAATATAAACCATAAGAATGTGGTGAGCTCAGATGCTAAGTAAGGATAACAATATAGTGGAAACTTTCATAAATAAGTACAAACATTTAATGCAATGTATAAGAATTAAACACAAGCCTTTTAAACTTCAATTTTAGCATAATATAGAAAATAGAAATAAAATAATGAAATTTACTTATTCAATGGATATTCTACTAGTCAAATAATCACATGTAATATCAATAGATAATTTCGTAATGATGTAATGCATAATGTAGGACATCATAACCACATATTCAAGACCTCATGCCAAGAATAAAAATAAATTATTTGTCAAAGACTTGTGCAAAGGCACTAAATTTTTTCATGAGACCTACCAATGCATCAAGGGGCTATAGCGGGACCCACCCATCAATTACTATGTCCAATGCATTCCTCTTATGAAATGTTTGAGACATAACATAAATATTCGTATTAAAAATAGCTTACAAAATGTTAACAATTTAACCATTAACCCTGAATGGTATAAAAATAACACTTCCATAGTTAAAAATATCACTAAACCTTCAATAAAATATGGAAGATTGTTTCATAATGAATCAATTAAAAACAAACATAAAGTCCAACAATGGATGTCGACATAGATGAAATTAATCCAAAAACTATATGAGTGAACTATACCTTTCTAAATTGAAATCATTTAAAAATAAATGAAGAATTTATTTTTAAAATATTCTTATAATGTTTTAAGGGAAGTTTTGAAGGTGTTATAAAGGAGGAAAATAGCTTCACCCACTGTATAAGTTAAAAAAACATTCATTCCTTAATTTACTGAAAAGGTTATAAAGTACCTTCTTTTGAAAATGACGAAAATATTCCATTGATAACATTTTATAAAAAGTAAAAAAAGGGTATAAATGAATTTAACCCATATTCTATAAAATATTAAAAATGTTTTGAAATACATTTTTTAGAAACATGGATGTGGATGAGAAAGAATTCTCAGTAGATTATTATGTATAAAAAACCTCGGATAATGAAGAGATTGTAAAATTAACCCTTATGTTGTAAATTTCATTAAAAAAGGGTAAATTAACCTCATTTATATTAGATAAATCATATTTATTAAATTATACTAGAACCACATACATAAATATGATATCATATATGATTCTCTAATATTTTATTGGTAATAATATTTCAGTAGTATCATTGTTTCGGGTGTTAACTGATTTATTTTTCTTTATATGTTTAGTTACATAAGTAATATTTGTTATGAATAGGATGTATTTTGTTTATATAAAGAATTATATTATGTTCTTAAATATTATTTTTTATTCATTAAATGAATTTTTTTGAATGGTTGCGATGGGGAACTAAATCCCATCGCGTCGTAGATACAATAATACATACATAGCACAAGGGAAAAATCATTCTATTGATGGTGAAATCGTATGTGGTTGGATGATATATTACATATACAGAATAATTAACATGTTATATTTATTATTTACTTCAATTAAACATCATTATTTTACCCATCCAAATAATAATGTTTTGAATAACAAACTAAACCACAGCGCAGAGACGGTGAGTTGTGCGTACGCACGTATGGTGATATTGTCATTCATAGGATGGATAGTATAATTAATATGATTTTAACATATTTATAATAAAATACCAGTATGTAGAAGGTATTTGGGTTATTATTTAGGTATGAAAAAAAAGGAAGTGGAAGAACAAAAGATCATTGAAAGAGGTGATGAAATAATTACCTATTCTTCGGATTCTTCATTCTGATTTGAACAAAAGGGCTTCTTTATGATGGTTTTCAGATCAAATTAAGGCCCTTAGGTTGAAGTGATGGTAGTTGGGAGGAGAATTTATCCATTTTTGGCCGATCCAAATGGCTTTGGAGGTGTAAATTTAAGAGAAAGGGATGTACCCTTTTTATAAGAGCGGTGAGGGGAACATTAGGAAGGGCTTGAAATATCAATTTATTATAAAATAAATAACGGTTTATAATATCTAAAAATTTATTTATTTTGATACTAAGGTGGTTATGGGTCGAAATATTTTCTAACAATGGGTTATAGACATGTTTAGGTCACCATATTAACCTTATCTTTTAGATTTGACTCTTAGTTAAATTGTTTAATATTTATCTTGTCTTCTTGTTTTTATATACTACATGGTTATTAAACATACAATAAAATGACAAGGGAAACTCAAGTGGTTAATTAATGAAATATATAACCTTATATAATTACTTTGGTAGAATATTATATTTTTAGGATTGTATATCATTTAATAATATAGTATTTTTTTAAATACACATTTATGTAAATTTTGACATTATTTAGTATTTGTTTTTCTTGAAAGTCATAATAACATAATTACTTAAAAACAATACATTGAATCATCCCTAACATTTCATATGCACTTTGAAAATTCTTGGATGGAATCAAAACGTTCAATTTATATTTATTGTAATATTTATAATATCAATTATTTTAACCTCTCACTAAGAAGGTAATTACTGCATCATCATTCTGTCCTAAATAAATTTAATTATTTAGTGTCTGAAAATTATAAATAAAATACCATGTTGTTGGAAATAGTTTTATATTTATAATGAATATTTATATTAGAATTTTTTTATTTATAATGCTATATTAAAAATGGTTTAGTTAACAAAATTTAAATTTAACACTTTAACACTTCTTTAAATAACTTATTATAAATGTCCTTATCTTACCAAAATGGATTGAAATGATCCTATTTTTGTACAAAGGTTTATTTTGGTCGAAAAAAACTCATCCAATACAATTAAGACATGTGTTGGGGTAATTATAACATTAATTGTACCTTTAATTACCATATTTACTTTTTACCGTGGTAAATAAAATTCCAAAGTTACTATCCACCAAAAATTATTTTCATCCAATTGAATCATCTTTTACTAACCAATGTCAACCTTCTCTCTCGAATTTTGGAAATTCAATTCATAGAAGTGGTAAAATTATGTGTTATGCATATTTGTAAATGTGCTTAGAAGGTGGGTAAAATATGTTAAAAAGTTCAATAAAATTTTATATATATAATATTATAATAAAATGAATCCAATGAATTAAATTAGATTAATATAGGTATTATTAATATATTTGACTTTAAAATAAATTTAAATTTAAAATTAATTTTTCATATAAAAAGTCAGTTTTACATAAAAATGTGGTGTTTTTCACTATTTATCCTAAATTCTATGTTTTCAGAAAAATACCAAAAATATACCCTAAGATAATTTTAATATTAAGAATCCAAAAATGAATTCCATTTTGAAAAATAAAATTTATATAATTTCCAAAAGTTTCTATTACTATTCATAATGAATTTTTAAATGGCTAGTTTGATTGGTCGTGGTGTGCTAGAACTTGAAGTTGCATACATCCCAAGTTATTATATTATTCAAAAAATAATCATACCCTAGATGTTTTGAGTGTTTCATTCTTCAATACTTAAAATAATTTCATCCTGGAAATTTCTATAATATTACTACATAAAAATATTCGGATGGTTCTTCATCCTATATTCCTCAAATTCCCACGTTTCCTCTTCCATTTTGTGGTTTCTCCAAATAACATTTACTAGACGATTCATCCCATTTCTCAAAACGTGTTCTCTGGTATCAGGAATATTATTAGGCTCTTTACAATAAGAAAAATCAGGTTCCAATTCTATTTCATCATATATGTGTGTATGCATTGGGTCAAGAACTTATTTTCTTAACAGTGATACGTGGAACAAATCCTGAAATTTTTAGAGACTTGGCGAAATTTTCAAACGGTAAGCTACAACTCCAATTCATTCAAGAATTTGAAAGGTTCGATGTACCTATGACTTAAATTACACTTCTTAACGAATCATATTACACCATTCCATGGAGATACATTCAATAAAACATGATATCCTTCTTCAAATTCCAAATCCTTCATTTAGTTATCGACATATCTCCTTTTCCTACTTTGACCTGCTTTGATGCGAGTTTGGATAATCTTCACATTTCCATTGTTTCCTCAACACGTTTTTAGCCTATGAGTTCTTTTTCACCAGCATCATCCCAAAAATATGGTTTTCAAAATCTCTTTCCATATAACACTTCATTTAGTTCCATCCGAATACATGAATGTAAGGTATTGTTATAGGAAAATTCTACTATAGGTTAATACTAATCCCATATGTAGGATCAAAATATGATTGTAGACACTCAATTACAAGAGGGGGTTAATTTTATGTTTTAAATATTTCATTTTTAACCTTAAGAAAAACTATATTAAACAAAGTTAAACAAGGTAAATTCACAAGACCTCTTTTAGTTATACTTAAACAAACATTCTAGGTTCTGGAAATATGGTTTTAGAAATGAAACTTAAAGAAAGTTTGCAAGAAATAGACTCTACATTAATGTGTATAGAATCCTACTTATCAGAGCATATAAAGGTGATACGAATGTATAAGAAGGTTATACATTCCTAATTTATCAAAATACAGTGGAAATAAAATTGAATAAAAAATAAGTAACAAGTATGAAATCTTTTAAACCAAAGAGTAGGGTATCGAACAACCTTGGATAAAGGCCCCTTGATTTATAATTTCAAGAAAGTTTGTCCTACACACACCAGGGTATGTCCTTGATAGGAATATTATAATACGTCTTTCTATCCCCATAAGTCCTCAATCGTTAAGGTAGTTGACACCTATGTCTTCCTATCCCCGGAATCTCTCAAACATTAAGTTAGTCGGCACCTCTGTCTTCCTATCCTCGGAATCCCTCTGTTGTACTCAGCAACAATCAGAGTTGCACAAAGTAGGACGAACAAGATGACCAGTACATAGAAATCATGAGAGTATTTCTCTCTAGAAATCTCTTAAAAACATGCTATCTCTAGAGTGATCAACATATATGAGCTCATTCAAATGAGATCTTATTTATAGGAACTACACAAATGGTCGAATCCCTCCTCTAAGGGTCATATTTTTCCTTGAATCTTAGAGGGGCCAATACACATGTCACTCAAACAATGGTTTGTTTGAATCTAATTTTATAAATCGTTTCATAACAAGTATAAGGAAAATGAAATTGATTAACCAAATCAATTTTTCAGTGTCAATGAAAAATGGAATTCAGAATCTAATACACATTCATGGTCTATAAGAGATGGAAATTCCGAATCTATTTTAAAAATAATTGAGAATCTGAAATTCGATGATTTTGGAGTCTGAATTCCAATGAATTCAGAATTCGGAGTCTGAACTTTGAAGAATTCGGAGTCTAAATTTCAGGCAATTCTGAATCTGAATTTTAGAGAATTCGGAGTCTGAATTTTGAGGAATTCAGAGTCCGAATTATAAGGAATTCAGAGTCTGAATTATGAGGAATTTGGAGTCTGAAGTCAAAAGAATTCAGAGTCATAATTATAAGGAATTTTGAGTCTGAATTAAAATGAATTTAGAGTCTGAATTCTGAGGTATTTAGAGTCTGGATTTTAAAGAATTCAGAACCTGAATTTCAATGAATGTGGAACCTGAATTTCAAAAAATTCGGAACCTAATTTTTAGAGAATTTGGAACATGAATTTCAGAAAATGAAAAAACTAAAAACAGAATACTCTATATCCAAGGAATGAAAATATTCAGGGGTTTTAGATATTAAATAAAATTTTAGACATAGGAATAAAATGAGTTAGATATATAGAGACTAAAAAACGAGCAATGAAAACATATTTATGGATAAATATTTCCTTAGGGATAGAAAATTTTCCTTATAAAGTTAATCCTTAGGGAAAATATAAATTTCCTTAAGATATAGTTTTTGTGATTTTCAAAACATACAGAAATAGAAAATTCTTAAGTAATCCTTATTGACTCAACAATGACCCCTTATGGAAAGAATAAACATCTAACAAGAAAGAATATAAAGACTTAATGTTTTTCTTTATAAAAATAATAAAAAAATTATTTCCCTTCACTTATGGATCACGGTGAATATGAATAACCCCCCCTTAGGTTTTGAAATCCCTAACGATCATATTCTTGACTTCCTAAAATAGATTTTTCTTTTTCTTGAATAAGGAAATATTTTCTGATAAAACCCCCCCTTAGATAGACTGTCCCTTTCTTAGGCAATTGTATTTTTTACTAAGTATTCATTTTATCATTCATTTATACCCTTTGTGATTTTCAATATGGAATGAACGGAAAATAATATAGTACCTAAAATATTAGTACTATGCAACAAAACACACGAAGAACAACAAAAATTTTCATTATGATTGGAAAAATTATACAAGAATGTTAATCCAAAAAAAGATCAGAGTTAAGGAAAAATAATCCTTCTTTTTTCCTTCAGAATAAGATTCTTGAAACTTTTCTTCATATTTTTGAGGTCATTATGATCCTCTTAAAAATGTTTGAGTAGCTGATTCGGATCTTCATTTTTCTTCTACAGAGTGTTGATTTTTTCTTATTGAGCCTTAAGAATTTTGGCCTGAGTCTTTAAAAGATCTACATTCTTAATAAGCTTTTCTTAAAACTCAATTCAGAGATCTCTTAACCTTTTCAGATTCAATGCATTTAATTTATGTTTCCCATCCAGATCCTTTACTTCTTTCTTCCAAACTATTTGTTCAAGATTGAGCTTCTCATAAAAAACATGAACTGTTGTTTTTGATCATCACATATTTGATATCAAATGCATCCTTCACATTATATTGAAATTCATCAAGGATTCTCTGCTCTTAAATTGTCTTCTAATATCACTTTTAAATTTATGTACATTTTACCTGATAAAGACTAATTTTAAATCGGCATCAAGCATGACAAATTTTTCCATAAGAATTGAAACAAAATCCGACTTCTGATTAAAATAATGTTGAAGCATCTGACATCTTGAGTCAATATTTGGAAATAATGGAATTATATCAACCAATTTCTTTTGGGATTGAACTAAAATATCATGATCCATGGAGGAAGACTCTGAATCAGATTCTATTGATGTTTATGATTCTATCTCTATCTCAACATCTTTTTTTGAAGATCAACTGATGCCTTTCTTAACCACCTATTCCTTTTTAGGTGTATCATCTAACACATGGATTCCTTTATCAGCTCTTGGAATGATCTTAGTAGCCTTTGGTGATTCATTTTCACTATCTTATAGTTGAACTATATTATCTTTCTTAGGCTATTCCCCTTCAACATCTATCTCCATGTCCTCTGATTGAAAAAGATCATGGTTTCTACTCTCATCTATTAATGGTTTGTTTACTTTTTCCTAACCTTCATCACCTTTTCCTAGGGTAGAAAGTTTAGTTGATTTGGTCTTGGATGTCCAGATTGATAATTTCTCAAAAAGACTCCCATTCTCATGATATTCATCTACTTGTATTATCATTCAATCTATATCATCACTTCCTTATTCTTCTTCTCCTTCCACTTCCTCTTCCATAAAAATTTCTTCCTCTTCATCAGCTTCCAGAATAACCATTTTCTTTCTTGAAGTCACTGGAAGATACTCTTATAGAAATGATTTCGGTATGTAAATCTACTCAGAATCTTTTTATTAGCCTTGAGAAGAAATTGTACTATCTCAGCTTCAGTAATTTTCTTATTTTGCTTCTTATCTTTTTCTTTCTTCTCAAATTCCTCAACAACCTTAATCTTCAAGGATATTGCCTCAGTAGGACCCAATCTAAAACTAGGCTCTCTTTCTTTCTTTTTCTTCTAATATTATCTCTTCTTAGCAACAACTTCATCCATATAGGTATTTTTCTTCTTAGATTTTGTAGGACTAAATTGGGATTCCTAAACTGTAGGAGTTTTTTCTTTCTCTTCTGGTGCCTTAAAAATTCTCTTTTTCCCACATTTATTGGAAGTCTAAAATACATTATTCTTCTTGGATAAGTCTTAGATCATGCTATCCGACAAGTTATAAAATTATCCAGACTTGCTATTAAATCCAACCTTTATCTTTATGAGCGTATTATCACTCAACAACATAACCTTGAAATTTCTTGGCATTTAACTACATAGGATTTTGAAAGAATATATACAAAGGAATATAATCATGGAAATAATAACCAAATAAGTAATGATCTGAGATTTTAGAGTGTCATTATTGATATTCATAATTTTAGGGAAGATATACTTCACCAGATTAATCTTTCTGAGATTCACCAGAAAATCCAAAACATATATATCACTCTTCTTTAGGGTATCCATATCACCTTTTCATATAATGATAAGTTCTTGAACCCATAACTCTAGGATCGTAAGGTTCATAAAAATATGATTGATTTCTGGGGTCTTCACTTCTGATAAAACAAAGCACTCTATATCCTTACCCTTATCAAAACATCCTGATATATTTGGTATCTTATGGGTTTAGAATTATGTTTCCCCCTCATATGGAATTTCAATTACTTTGGATTCCATAATATAGGAAAGGGAATAGGTTTTTCCATAACTCTTAATAGAAAACTTATCCCTCCCTTATTTATTGAAAAATCTTGCAGACTCATAAAATTCTATTAGAAAATCCAGATTCACTGGATCCCGTGCCTTTGGTTTGGATACACACATACTCTCCTATCCATTCAACTTGATGTTCTTCAAAATAATAGAATCATACATAGCGTAATACATTGGATCTACAAACCATTCTTCGTAGATCTACTATTCATAAATTTCCTTAACTGACGACATTTTCCTCCATAGAGATTATTTTAATGACATTTGGATTTTAGAAAACAAGAAAAGCATAACGACCTTTATATAGAGAGGCAGATCTTTGACATGCAAGAGCTTGATAACTGACATGGGACCACCATTAGGGGGCCTTTATATAGGTGTTTGAAGCAACAATTAAACATCCCAGATTGATCCAACTGTTGAAACAAGCACGATTTGATCTGGTGATTGAGATGAAAACTGAAGAATTGGTAAGTTCTGATCTTTTGAGATTTTGAAGGTAAAACATTCGGATTTATGGAAAATTAAATCTGAAAATTTTTCTTAAAACAAGTGGAATATACCAACACGTGCAATTTGATTATGAAAATTTATGTAAGGAAATGAACTATCAATATTTCTAGGAAAAATTTTTGTAAGGAACAATATTCTTCATTATAATGTTTAGATTCTGGAAAACTTTATTTAGAAAGGAAACACAAATTTTGATTTCTGGATTTTGAAAGGAAAAAAAACCGATTAAGAAAAATTTTGATTAAGAAAAATATTGGATAAAAAGAAAATGGACCCCTTTATGAAAGAGAGTTTACTATTATAAGGAGACTGGTTTCAACAAAAAGTTAATATGTTAGACTACCTTATGGTTACCATTCCTAATTTCTGTTTAGTGTATTTAAATCTATCAGATTGTAAAGATTTTATAAAAATATAAGCAAGTTGATCTTTTATTCTGATAAATTGAAAAATAATATCTCCTTTTTCTGTGTGATCCCTAAGAAAGTGATGCCTAATATCTATGTGTTTTTCACGAGAGTTATGTTTAGGGTTTTTTATTAGGCAAATGGCACTAGTGTTATCACACGATATCTGTATTTTAGTAAAACTCATGCCATAGTCTATAAGTGTGAGTTACATCCACAACACTTCATCACAACAACTTCAACTGCTACATATTCAACTTCATTAGTGGAAAGTGATTCTCAGGTTTTCTTTTTGCATGACCAAGAAACTAAATAATCCCCTATGAAATGAAAATTTCTGGATGTAACTTTCTTTTCAATTCTATATAGAGTAAAAGATGAATTCGAAAAAATATTTAAAAGAAAATCATTTCCATAAGTATAAAAGATTCATAAATCCATGGTTCATAAAAAAATTATTTTCACTGATGTTAAATGAGATTACATTGGATTAGATTGACATATTTCATATAATCATACTAAAAATATTAAATTTTGATGACTAGCTATCTAATATAGTAAACTTCCAATCATACAACTAAATGATGTTTGATCTACTAGTTTCCAAAAATCCTCAAGATCAAGAAAATTTTAGGTATGAATGGGTGATTTATACTCTTAATGTTTTCATATCGATACTTTTTAATAATATATTTAATATACTTATGTTGAGATATATTAGTTCCTTCTAGTTTTAGAGAAATTGAAAAACCTAGGAAAAATGATAACTCACCCATCATACTCATTTCAATCTAAGATTTCATTAGATTAGAAAACAAATCAGTTAAAAATTACTGAGTTGAACAAAATATAATGTCATCATCATAAATTTGAACAATCAAAACATTTTTCTTATCATTCTTTATAAAAAGGGTTGGATCAGCAGTTCCTCTAACACAATTGTTTTGTAATAAAAATCGTGTATGTCTATCATACTAGGATCTAGGGGATTTTTAAGTCCATATAAATCTTTGGAAAGTTTGAAAAAACCTCAGGATGTTTTGTGTCTTCAAAACTACCTGATTTTTGAACATAAACATCCTCTTGAACATATCCATTAACGAAAGAACACTTTACATCCATTTGAAAAAGTTTGAATTAACGAATGCTGGAAAGGAAAGTAAAATATGAATAAATTTAAGTATTGATACTAAAGCATAGGTTTCTTCATAGTCTATTCCTTCTTTTTGATTATGTCCATTAGCAACTAATATAGATTTATTTCATACAATGATTTCATTTTCATCACACTTATTACTGAAGACTCATTTTACTCCAACAATAGAAGTTGACATAGGTATTTCCACCATGTTCCAGACTTTATTCATTTGGAATTCATTTAGCTCATCTTGAATTGATATAATCCAATAATAAACACTTAAAGATTCATCAGTTCTTTTTTGTTCTCACTGTAAAAGGAATTCTAGATGATATACTTCATTTCATAAGGAAGTTCTAGTCCTTATAGTTTGATTTACATCACAAATGATACTATCATTGGGATGATTCTTAAGAAACAATTGATTTGGGTTTTTTAAAACATGCTCATTAACATATCATAGGAAATATTATGGAGTAAATGATTCAAAAATATTTTATTTAATATTTTCATTACAATAAATGTCACTTATTAGTGGTTGATAATAAGGTTTTGAAAGCACATTTGAGGATCTAGGTTGGGATTGTTTAAAAATAAATGACTAGTTTAGTCAAATTTAATATGAATTGTTTCTTCAACAGTACACATGTTTTTATTAAAAACTCTATAAGCCATGGAAGTTGTGTATTAGCCTAGGAAAATTCCTTCATCAGATTTGGGTGTGAATTTATGTAAATTATCATTAGTATTCTGAATGAATACTTTTAAAACAAATACCTTGAAGTATGATAGTCTTGGTTTTCTACCATTACACAATTACAAAGGGGTTTTGTTATGAAATGGTCTAATTAAAACTCGATATATAGTATAACAAGAAATACTTACAGCTTCAGCCCAAAAGTGATTAGCTATAGAATATTTAGTCAACATGGTTCTAGTTATTTCTTGAAGAATAATATTTATTCTTTCAATATCACCATTCTGTTGAAATAAGATAATGCTTCTGATTTCATTACTAGAAAATAATCCCACATAAATCTAGTGTAATCATCAACTAAGACAAATATATAATATTTTCCTCCAATGCATCTAGTTTGCGTTGGACCGAAAATATCCATATGCACTAATTATAATGCATTAGAAGTTCAGACTTCACCGATTGGTTTAACTCTTGATTTATGTTGCCTTCCAAATTGACAACAATCACATTCTTTTGAAGAATAAAATCTATGATATGGTAGATCTTTAACTAGTCTTTTATTTGAGAGTTTACATAGGTTCCTAAGGTTATAATGTCATAATCATCTATTCCATAACCAATATTGATCTTCTATTTCACTAAGGAAAGGTAGATCTTTGCTTCAAAGGAATTCTATATTTAGTGTGTATACATACTGTTGCCTATGGGAAGAAAGAATAAACTCTTCCTTGGAATTATATAATTGTAATTTATCATTCCTAAAATTAACAAGGAAGCCTTCATCATATACTTGACTTATAATAATGAGGTTGTTCATAATACCCTTGACAAATAAAACATTTGAAATTAATGTTTTTCCAAGAATAATGATGTTACTTATACAAATAATTTCTCCTTGAACATTATCTCTAAAAGTTACTTTTCCTCATTTCATCTTAATAATCTTTTTAAAGAAGTTTTTTTTACCATTTGTATGAAGAGAATAATCACTATCCATGTACAATGAATTTCTAGTGGTACATTCTTTTTTCCATGAAAATATAAGAATTAGACTTTCAGAATCCAATCATTATTGGATCCAGAAATTTCAGAAATCAAAATTTTAGGTATCCAAATTTTCATATAAAAATGTTCTTTAAGAAAACCTAATGATTGAGTTCTGTTTAAAGAAAAATCCCCCCCAATGTCCACATCACTGACATTTAGTACAAAATTTATCACTTTGGGGAACACAATAGTTATTACTAAACATTGGTTTAGAATAGGTTTAACGAAATCCAGAACTATTCCTTAAAGAATGAATTTGAGAATACATCTTATCAAAATTTTCCTTACCAGAGGTAAAGTTTGACAGACATTTTCTTAAGGAAACTATTTCTTACTTTAGTTTAATAAATATATTTTATCCTAAAAACATTAGTTTTAGCACTAGAGTTATCCTCTAAAATATTTTTCTTACAAATTACATTTTCAAGATCTTCAGAAAGATTATCCTTCTCAAGAATTAACTTCCTCAAGATTTTTGGAAATACATTTAAAATACAAAGTTTTTTTTATCAAGATCATTAGAAAGATCTAATACTTATTTGGTCAAAAAAGATTATCTAGAATTTTCCTTATGAAGCCTTTTCTTGAGTTTAGAATTATCATTCTCAAGATGTTTAAAAAACCTAGACACTTATTCATAAGAAGGTGAAGTATTATCTTATGATGAGGAAGATTATTTATCTAAATATTTATAATATTTATCATTAGTATAATTTGTAATCAAGGATATATTGGTGATAGATTCAGCATTGTGTACCTTATCCATTAGACACAAATTTTTAATGGGTAGTATTTCTAGAAGACCACGACTATTATGATTAGAAGATTCATACTCTAAGGATTCATTTGAAGAGTAACAACCACTAACACTCTAGGTGTCATTTGCTTTCAAAAAATTCTTATCTTTACCCTTGTAGTACTTCTTTCTGTTTCTCTTATAATTCTTTTCCTTTCTATCCTTTTTATTAATCATAGGACAATTTGGCCTTATATGCCCTGCTCATTTGAATTCATAGTATGTTACTTCTGTGTCTTTCTTGTCTTTTAATTATTTTTTCATATATCTATACTGAAAGCCTTTATTTCCAACTAACTTGTTCATCCTTCAAGAATGATTTTCTAGCTCATTATCAGAATGTTCACATTCAATAGATTCAAATTAAATAGTATCTTTTTTAGACTTGGATCTTCTAACCCTTTCAGGATTCTTTGATTTAGTATTAGTAAATTCTACACTTCCATTTCCATTCTTCTTTATATTCATATCAACATATCTTTTCATTATTATCTCATGTTGAAGAATGGTTCCTGTCACGACCCGCCCTCGGGGTCCGTGCCGTGACTACCCCAAGCCCGCCTTCCAAAGGCCAGGGGCTGGCGACTAGCACCAAGGCGTAAATCCCGGTAAAAAGGGAAGGCATTGCCTTTGTAAAGTAAACAAACACCACAGAGTAAACAAGCGGAAAGTAAACACTAAACAAAAGCAGAGTACAACTGAAAGTGCGGAAAAGTAAATGGGCCAGAATACAAACCCAAACTGAAAGTAAAGTACAACTCGAAAGGGAAAACAGCAATTGAAAAGTAAAAGCCGCTACTCTGAGCTGTCCACTGGAAATCCCACCTGAAGGGTGGGTACAGATAGCTCCTCTGCTCCACGGGTCCCGCCGTCTGCTCCGAGCACGTCCCGCCCAGTGGTCCACCTCCGGGTACCGTTCCGCTCTGCAAGCCTCAGCTAAGGTCAACGTTGTCCGTCGTCTGCAACCAACACAACGTAGTGCGGGCAAAGCCCGTGCAGGGGTGAGTATAAGCTACTCAGTAGGGACCCCGAGACCCCCGAAGGTCTCTCAAATCCACAAAGGATAAACCACGAAGAAAGGTATAATCACGAAGTAAACAACCGACACTGCTTAGGTATATGCCCATACATATACCTAAGTCATCAATTTCAAATACGCTCCAACCTCCGAGCCCAAGTACAACTCAGTCCACACAGGAAAGTAAACGTATTCCACACAGGAAAGCAAAACGTAATCCACACAGGATTGCACAACACAATCCACACAGGAAAGCAACAGGATTCAGCTCACACAGGTATACTTCTTCGAAAGACGATAAAGATGATCTCTGATCCATCTAAGTCGTCGGACCCACGAAGGATCGATAGGTAACTAACCCCCGCAAAAGACCCACACAGGATCGGGCCCACACAGGACCTGTAGGCGCTGGTTCACACAGGACCGCTGAGCGCAAGGACCCACACAGGATCGGACCCACACAGGATTGGGCCCACATAGGACCTGTAGCACTGATCCACGTAGGATCGCTGAGTGCTGTAGTCATCGTCGTCGAATCCACACAGGATCTCTGCACTGTCGTCGTCGCAGTCACAGTAGCAGTAGCAGTCGCAGCCAGCACTAGGGTTCCCGCACACAGCAAGCTCGTTCGGAGGGTCCGCTCCACGAGCCGAGAGGCTGTTACATCAACTATCACAAAGTCCATAGTTGATGTATCCAAAAGTTCTGTATCATCAACAGGAACTCAACGCAACAGACGGCGCGTCGATCGGACGCCCGGTCTGAGAGTTATTGGCATTTTCGTCCCCGGGGCCCGGTTGGTTTTTAAGGAAAAACCAACCCGAACGTACTCCACCTGCGTCCAAACCTCGGGCGGAGTATGCCAAAAGATCCGTCTCACTAAGAGGAACACAACACAGCTGACGGCACGTCAATCGGACGTCCGTAGCTCAAGATATGAGTGTTTCCGCTCCGAAGGCCCGGTTGGTTTCGTGAACGAATCAACACGGCCGAACTCAAAGTAATCCGAATCTTTGAGTGCGATATACCGAAACGACCGTCTCGATCCAAGGATCGCGTTTCTGCAGACGGTTCGTCAATCGGAGGTCCGAGGCTCAAGTTATGGCCCAAAGACCGAAACTGATTCGAAACGGGGGGTCCGGGTCCGGGCCGACCCGGCCCGGCCGGCCGGCCGGCCGGCGGCGCGGCTAATGCCGCGCCCTTTGCAAAATAAACGGCCCCCACGTGGGGGCCGGCTTGAGGAAAAACCGAGGGGCTGCTGCCCCCCCCCCCTTCATGGAAACCGCCCCCCTCATAATGAGGGGGGTTTTGTGTGCTGGCCGGGGAATTAATTTTCCCCGGTTTATTACCATCCGGCCGGCCAGCTGGCCGGCCAGTTTTCTCCAACGGGACCGGAAAATCCGGTCCCCTCTTCGGCTTCCGACGCCGGCGGCCCGGCCGCCGGTCTTCTCATTCCGCCGCGGCCCAGAACCGGCCGCGGTGTTCTTCGTCCGGCGCGGTGCGACGGCACCGCGCCCCTCCGCCGCGCCTTCGATTCCCCTTGATGCGGCGCGACGGCGTCGCGTTCTTGAAGATTCTTCCATGGCGCGCGCACGACGGCGTCGCGCAAGATAAACATTCAATTATCCGCGTGGTGCGACGGCACCACGCCACCTTGCTTCCACCCGCAAGATAAAACAACATGAACGATGGAGGGGGTTTGGCCGTGTTCATGCGGTCCGGCCCCCCTCACGTTAAATAATAACACTTTTATAAAATCCATACGTCAGTTATGCATGAACCACGAACAAGGATAAAATAATTAAACAATAAATCAACAACCCCTACCTCGGGTATAGGTTCAAAGATTTGACAACGTCCCGCGGAAGACAATGTCGCGGAGGTCGGGCGTCGCGGTCGTCGTTCGTCAAATCCGTTGACGAAGAGATACGCCCGAAGAGATACGTCGTTGGCGAATCTTCGTATGTCGACGAAGAAGGTCCGAGGAGGAAGCGGCGTTCCCTCTCGTTGACACGGAAGACGAAGAAGAGAGGCGGCGTTCTTCGTCGGAGCTTGAGCGTTCTTCGTCGGAGCTTGAGCGTTCTTCGTGTTCTTCGTCAGAGCTTGAAGAAGAAGAAGAAGCTCTCAAAAGATCTCAAGTTGGCTAAGAGTTCTAACCCAACAAAAAGAGAGAAGAGCTTAATTTAATCAAAAACTTAACACAAGAATTTCAAAGGTTTGAAATTCAAAAAGATTAACTCCAAAATTAAATAACTCATGTCATTTAATGAGGGGTTAAGGAAGTTGGGAGAAGATGAAAGGTTTAGGATTCGTGTGGGCCCCACCACACTTAATCCTCTCAAGGGAGGTTAAGTGGGGGTGAGTCCCACCCCTAACTTCCTTTGAGAGAAGTTAACTAATAAGTTTAAATAAAAATATGTAATACACAATTTTTATTTAACTTATTCTAATCTCCCAAAAACTAACTCTCATCCCGCAACAAACGCAACTTCCGAAAAGGTCTCTTTAAGATAATATCGGCGCTGCGAGTTCATCGGTGCCCTCAGATTTCAATTCCGAGCACCGGATCAAAAGTTAGAAATTCCCGCTCGTTCGTTCACTGAACGTACCCGAGTCAAACTTCGGAAATTGATTCCGGGCACTCCAGGCCTCGGAATCAGGTGCCGTCTGAAACCGCGCTCTTGTAAAATTCTAAAGAAAATAAAGAAAAAATTTCCCTTTAATTTTACGGGTCTTTACATTACTCCCACCTCAGGGATTTACGTCCCCGTAAAGATACAACAAAAACTAGGGAAACAAATGGGGGTACTGAGCACGCATCTGAGCCTCCCGCTCCCATGTGCTCTCCTGGAGATTCCCGTGCTGCCATCTGATGTGCACAAGAGAAATCGATCGCCCACGCAGGACCCGCTCCTGTCGATCCTCTATCTCCACCGGGACCTCCGTAAAAGTCGCCCCATCGTCAACGTCAAGCTCCCCATGGTCAAAGATGTGCGTCGGTTCGTGCACGTATCTCCTCAGCTGAGATACGTGGAAGACGTCGTGCACCCGGTGCAACTGAGGTGGCAGAGCCAGGCGATAAGCCACCTCACCAATCCTGTTGAGGACCTGGAAGGGTCCGATGAAGCGCGGAGAAAACTTGCCGCCTCGGCCAAATCTCTGAATACCACGTCGAGGTGAGACCCGCAAGAAGACGTGGTCGCCATCCTCGAACTCTAGTGGCCTCCGCCTCCTGTCAGCATATGACTTCTGCCGGCTCTGAGCTGTCCTCATCCGCTCCTGGATGACCTGGACCTTCTCTGTCGTGGCCTGGACCATCTCCGGTCCCACAAGTGCTGACTCACCAGGGTCTGTCCAGCACAAAGGGGATCTACAAGGTCGGCCGTACAACGCCTCGTATGGTTCCATCCCGATGGTGGAGTGGTAGCTGTTGTTGTACGCAAACTCCACCAAGGGTAGGTGGTCCTCCCAGCTACGACCAAAGTCGAGGACACATGCACGGAGCATGTCCTCGAGAGTCTGAATGGTCCTCTCCGTCTGACCATCCGTCTGAGGGTGAAAGGCTGTGCTCAGACGTAGCTGCGTCCCGAACGCCTCCTGTAACCCCTTCCAAAGCCGGGAAGTAAAGCGAGCATCTCGATCGGAGACGATAGATGATGGCACGCCGTGGAGCCGCACAATATCCTGAACGTAGAGACGTCCCAAGCTCTCTACTGAGCCCTGCTCTCTGATGGGTAAGAAATGTGCCGACTTGGTGAGTCGGTCAACAATCACTCAGATGGAGTCGTGACCTATGGTAGTACGTGGAAGTCCATTCACGAAGTCCATAGATATGCCGTCCCACTTCCACTCCGGAACCTCCAAGGGCTATACCAAGCCCGCTGGTACCTGATGCTCTGCCTTCACCTGCTGGCAGGTGAGGCATCGAGAAACGAACTCTGCTACTGCCTTCTTCATGCCCGGCCACCAGTGCTGTCGTCTAAGGTCCTGATACATCTTCTCCACTCCAGGATGCACCGCCAAAGGAGAAGTGTGAAACTCCCTCAGCACTTCCTCTCGCAAAGTGACTGGTACCATGGTACGTCTGTGAACACTGCTGGAGCATTGGTTACACCGAATGGCATAACCAAGAACTCATAGTGGCCATACCGACATCTGAAGGTCGTCTTCTTCACATCCTCGTCTCTGACTCTGAGCTGATGATAGCCTGACTTGAGGTCTATCTTCGAGAACCACCATGCTCCCTTGAGCTGAACAAAGAGGTCATCAATCCTCGGTAGCGGATACTTGTTCCTCAATGTCACCTGGTTCAGGCGACTATAGTCAACAAAAAGTCTCAAGCTCCTGTCCGCCTTCTTGGCGAACAATATCGGGGAAGCCCAGGGTGAAACACTGGGTCGGATGAACCCCTTGCCCTGCAAGTCCTCCAACTATACCCGTAGCTCTCGAAGCTCAGCGGGGGCCATCCGATATGCTGGAGTGGATATCGGGGCTATCCCGGGGTACAAGTCAATATAAAAGTCTACCTCTCTGCGAGGAGGTAGCCCTGGAACATCGTCGGGGAAAACGTCCGCAAACTGATCCACCACTGTAGGAAAACCAGGACTCCGCACGTCAACTGCTCCAAGGATAAGGCTATCCAACTGATGAGTGATGGGTTGTCCTCTCCTCCGCGGAAGTCCATCCTGTGCTGCTAAGGCTCCCTTCTCGCCGGTGAAGGTGAACCTGCTCCCGTCGGTGCGTACACATCACACCTTGCGCCTAAAACAGTCAATCTGTGCATGGACCGTAGATATCCAATCCATGCCCAAGATGACGTTGTAAGGCCTCGACGCTGCTACTAGAAGATCCCAGCCGAAGCTCTCGCCTCCTAGAGTAAGCTCACACTGCCGGCACCAGTGCGTAATCGTCGATTCTGCTCCCGTAGGAGTCTCTAGCCGTAAGGATCGAGCCAACGGCTCTGTCGGAATCTCCGAGCTCCGAACAAGGGCAGCAGCTATGAAAGAGTGACTCGCTCCTGTGTCTATAAGTACTGTAGCAAGGGTGGAATAGACACAGATAGTACCTCGAATCATCTCGGGTGCGCCGTGGTCGTAGGCCTCTGCTGCCTGGAACTGTGCCTGTCTCTGCCCGCCAGCTCCCTGTGGTCGGGGTGGACCTCCTGGTGGTGGTGGTGGCAGAGCCTCAAAGCGTCGCCCACCACCGGATGCTCTTCCAGCTCCTCTGCCTCGTCCGCCTCCTCCCTGCGGACCGCCACGGTCGACCCTCTGCCTCTGCCTCGGTGGTCCCTCAACCGTCTGCTGCTCCTCGGCACGGCGGGTCGGGCAGTCATGAGCCATGTGGCCCTGCCCGCCGCACGAGTAGCACTGTCTGCCTCTCGAAAGACTGGCTCCGCGCTGTGTGCCCCGCATTGCTGAGCCAGTGTCCTGAGGTCGTCTGCCCGAAGGTCTGGTCTGCCTGGACCCCTGAGTCATCCGCCGACTGCCTGCTGCAGATGACTCTGCCACGTGCCGCCCTGCGGTGGGTCTCTGTGCTGGTGTAGACTCAGCAAGGAAGCTCTCGATCAGAAGGGCCCGCTCCAGTACTCCTGTCTGATTCGGTATGCTGAGGGAGATCAGCGATGCCCTGATCTCGTGTCTCAAACCCTTCTCGAAGGTCCGGTCCCGGAAGAATGGGTCTCGTACCATGTCGGTCGAGTAGCGCGAGAGATCGGTAAATCTCGCCGAGTACTGAGTGACTGTCATGCTGCCCTGCCGCAGCTGTAGAAGCTCCTGGATACGCACCGCACGAAGGGTGGCTCAGACGAACTCCGAGCGGAAGAGGCTCTCAAAGTCCGTCCAAAGAATAGATGCCTCATCATGCACCTGGAGCATCAAGCTCCACCATCGTCCTGCTGCTGCGTGTAGTAGGCTCGCAGCGAGGATCACCATGAGGTCTGCTGGTGTCCTCACTAGCCTAAACACTCGTACCATGGTACCAGTCGCTTTGCGAGAGGAAGTGCTGAGGGAGTTTCACACTTCTCCTTTGGCGGTGCATCCTGGAGTGGCGAAGATGTATCAGGACCTCAGACGACAGCACTGGTGGCCGGGCATGAAGAAGGCAGTAGCAGAGTTCGTTTCTCGATGCCTCACATGCCAGCAGGTGAAGGCAGAGCATCAGGTACCAGCGGGCTTGGTACAGCCCTTGGAGGTTCCAGAGTGGAAGTGGGACGGCATATCTATGGACTTCGTGACTGGACTTCCACGTACTACCAGAGGTCACTACTCCATCTGGGTGATTGTTGACCGACTCACCAAGTCGGCACATTTCTTACCAATCAGAGAGCAGGGCTCAGAAGAGAGCTTGGGACGTCTCTACGTTCAGGAGATTGTGCGGCTCCATGGCGTGCCATCATCTATCGTCTCCGATCGAGATGCTCGCTTTACTTCCCGGCTTTGGAAGGGTTTAAAGGAGGCATTCGGGACGCAGCTACGTTTGAGCACAGCCTTTCACCCTCAGACGGATGGTCAGACGGAGAGGACCATTCAGACTCTCAAGGACATGCTCCGCGCATGTGTCCTCGACTTTGGTCGTAGCTGGGAGGACCACCTACCCTTGGTGGAGTTTGAGTACAACAACAGCTACCACTCCACCATCGGGATGGCACCATACGAGGCGTTGTACGGCCGACCTTGTAGATCCCCTTTGTGCTGGACAGACCCTGGTGAGTCAGCACTTGTGGGACCGGAGATGGTCCAGGCCACGACAGAGAAGGTCCAGGTCATCCAGGAGCGGATGAGGACAGCTCAGAGCCGGCAGAAGTCATATGCTGACAGGAGGCGGAGGCCACTAGAGTTCGAGGATGGCGACCACGTCTTCTTGCGGGTCTCACCTCGACGTGGTATTCGGAGATTTGGCCGAGGCGGCAAGTTATCTCCACGCTTCATCGGACCCTTCCAGATTCTCAGTAGGATTGGTGAGGTGGCTTATCGCCTGGCTCTACCACCTCAGTTGCACCGGGTGCAC
Source organism: Viscum album (assembly GCA_963277665.1). NCBI lineage: Eukaryota > Viridiplantae > Streptophyta > Magnoliopsida > Santalales > Viscaceae > Viscum > Viscum album. The sequence goes on along the minus strand of OY728123.1, from coordinate 2,054,596,063 downwards.
GACGTCTTCCACGTGTCTCAGCTGAGGAGATACGTGCACGACCCGACCCACATCATTGACCATGGGGAGCTTGACGTTGACGATGGGGTGACTTTTACGGAGGTCCCGGTGGAGATAGAGGATCGACAGGAGCGGGACCTGCGTGGGCGATCGATTCCTCTTGTGCGCATCAGATGGCAGCACGGGAATCTCCAGGAGAGCACATGGGAGCGGGAGGCTCAGATGCGTGCTCAGTACCCTCATTTGTTTCCCTAGTTTTTGATGTATCTTTATGGGGACGTAAAGCCCTGAGGTGGGAGTAATGTAAAGACCCGTAAAATTCAAGGGAATTTTTTTCTTAATTTTCTTTAGAATTTTACAAGAGCGCGGTTTCAGACGGCACCTGATTCCGAGGCCCGGAGTGCCCGGAATCATTTTCCGAAGTTTGGCTCGGGTACGTTCAGTGAACGAATGAGCGGAAATTTCTAACTTTTGATCTGGTGCTTGGAATTGAAATCCGAGGGCACCGATGAACTCGCAGCGCCGATATTCGCTTAAAGAGACCTTTTCAGAAGTTGCGTTTGTTGCGGGATGAGAGTTAGTTTTTGGGAGATTAGAATAAGTTAAATAAAAATTGTGTATTACATATTTTTATTTAAACTTATTAGTTAACTTCTCTCAAAGGAAGTTAGGGGTGGGACTCACCCCCACTTAACCTCCCTTGAGAGGATTAAGTGTGGTGGGGCCCACACGAATCCTAAACCTTTCATCTTCTCCCAACTTCCTTAACCCCTCATTAAATGACATGAGTTATTTAATTTTGGAGTTAATATTTTTGAATTTCAAACCTTTGAAATTCTTGTGTTAAGTTTTTGATTAAATTAAGCTCTTCTCTATTTTTGTTGGGTTAGAACTCTTAGCCAACTTGAGAGATTTTGAGAGCTTCTTCTTCTTATTCAAGCTCTGACGAAGAACACGAAGAACGCTCAAGCTCCGACGAAGAACGCTCAAGCTCCGACGAAGAACGCCGCCTCTCTTCTTCGTCTTCCGTGTCAACGAGAGGGAACGCCGCTTCCTCCTCGGACCTTCTTCGTCGGCATATGAAGATTCGCCAACGACGTATCTCTTCGGGCGTATCTCTTCGTCAACGGATTTGACGAACGACGACCGCGACGCCTGACCTCCGCGACGTTGTCTTCCGCGGGACGTTGTCAAATCTTTGAACCTATACCCGAGGTAGGGGTTGTTGATTTATTGTTTAATTATTTCATTCTTGATCGTGGATCTAGCATGTCTAACGTGAGGCATTTGAATATTTTAAGTTGTGTTATTATTTAACGTGAGGGGGGCGGACCGCATGAACACGGCCGAACCCCCTGCATCGTTCATGTTGTTTATCTTGCGGGTGGAAGCAAGGTGGCGTGGTGCCGTCACACCACGCGGATAATTGTATGTTTATCTTGCGCGCGCGCGCCATGGAAGAATCTTCAAGAACGCGACGCCGCCGCGCCGCATCAAGGGGAATCGAAGGCGCGGCGGAGGGGCGCGGTGTCGTCGCACCGCGCTGGACGAAGAACACCGCGGCCGGTTCCGGGCCGCGGCGGAAAGAGAAGACTGGCGGCCGGGCCGCCGGCGTCGGAAGCCGAAGAGGGGACCGGATTTTCCGGTCCCGTTGGAGAAAACCGGCCGGCCAGCTGGCCGGCCGGATGGTAATAAACCGGGGAAAATTAATTCCCCGGCCAGCACACAAAACCCCCCTCATTATGAGGGGGGCGGTTTCCATGAAGGGGGGGGGGGCAGCAGCCCCCCGGTTTTTCCTCAAGCCGGCCCCCACGTGGGGGCCGTTTATTTTGCAAAGGGCGCGACATTAGCCGCGCCGCCCCTTCCAATCAGCGGGGGAATTGATTTCCCCCGCGCTGCCTCCGTGCGGCGCCAGGCCGCCGCGGCCGCCGCGCCGCCGGCCGGCCGGCCGGCCGGGCCGGGTCGGACCCGGGTCGGGTCGACCTGGTTCGGGTCGACCCGGTTCGGGCCGACCCAGGGGGGGTCGGGCCGGGTCGGCCCGGACCCGGACCCCCCGTTTCGAATTAGTTTCGGTCTTTTGGCCATAACTTGAGCCTCGGACCTCCGATTGACGAACCGTCTGCGGCAACGCGATCCTTGGATCGAGATGGTCGTTTCGGTATATTGCACACAAATATTCGGATTACTTTGAGTTCGGCCGGGTTGATTCGTTCACGAAACCAACCGGGCCTTCGGAGCGGAAACGCTCATATCTTGAGCTACGGACATCCGATTGATGTGCCGTCAGCTGTGTTGTGTTCCTCTTAGTGAGACGGATCTTTTGGCATACTCCGCCCGAGGTTTGGACGCAGGTGGAGTACGGTCGGGTTGGTTTTTCCTTAAAAACCAACCGGGCCCCGGGGACGAAAATGCCAATAACTCTCAAACCGGGCGTCCGATCGACGCGCCGTCTGTTGCGTTGAGTTCCTGTTGACGATACGGAACTTTTGGATACATCAACTCTGGACTTTGTGACAGTTGATGTATCAGCCTCTCGGCTCGTGGAGCGGACCCTCCGAACGAGCTTGCTGTGTGCGGGAACCCTAGTGCTGGCTGCGACTGCTACTACTACTGTGACTGCGACGACGACAGTGCAAAGATCCTGTGTGGATTCAACGACGACGACTACAGCACTCAGCGATCCTACGTGGATCAGTTCTACAGGTCCTATGTGGGCCCGATCCTGTGTGGGTCCTTGCGCTCAGCGGTCCTGTGTGAACCAGCGCCTACAGGTCCTGTGTGGGCCCGATCCTGTGTGGGTCATTTGCGGGGGTTAGTTACCTATCGATCCTTCGTGGGTTCGACAACTTAGATGGATCAGAGATCATCTTTATCGTCCTTTGAAGAAGTATTAATGTGTGAGCTGAATCCTGTTGCTTTCCTGTGTGGATTGTGTTGTGCAATCCTGTGTGGATTACGTTTTCCTTTCCTGTGTGGAATACGTTTACTTTCCTGTGTGGACTGAGTTGTACTTGGGCTCGGAGGTTGGAGCGTATTTGAAATTGATAACTTAGGTATATGTATGGGCATATACCTAAGCAGTGTCGGTTGTTAATTCGTGATTGTACCTTTCTTCGTGGTTTATCCTTTGTGGATTTGAGAGATCTTCAGGGGTCTCGGGGTCCCTACTGAGTAGCTTATACTCACTCCTGCACGGGCTTTGCCCGCACTACGTTGTGTTGGTTGCAGACGACGGACAGCGTTGACCTTAGCTGAGGATTGCAGAGCGGGACGGTACCCAGAGGTGGACCACTAGGCAGGACGTGCTCGAAGCGGACGGTGGGACCCGTGGAGCAGAGGAGCTATCTGTACCCACCCTTCAGGTGGGATTTCCAGTGGACAGCTCGGAGTAGCGGCTTTTACTTTTCAATTGTTGTTTTCCCTTTCGAGTTGTACTTTACTTTCAGTTTGGGTTTGTATTCTGGCCCATTTACTTTTCCGCACTTTCAGTTGTACTCTGCTTTTGTTTAGTGTTTACTTTCCGCTAGTTTACTCTGTGGTGTTTGTTTACTTTACAAAGGCAATGCCTTCCCTTTTTACCGGGATTTACGCCTTGGTGCTAGTCGCCAGCCCCTGGCCTTTGGAAGGCGGGCTTGGGGTAGTCACGGCAAAGCCCCCCCGCTTGATTTGGTTGGCGGCGCGGCTAAATGCCGCGCCCTTTTCAAAATAAACGGCCCCCACGTGGGGGCCGGCTTGAGGAAAAACCGGGGGGCTGCTGCCCCCCCCCCCCTTCTTCCGGGCCCGGACCTTCGAGCAGGGTTTGAGACACGAGATCAGGGCATCGCTGATCTCCCTCAGCATACCGACTCAGACAGGAGTACTGGAGCGGTCCCTTCTGATCGAGAGCTTCCTTGCTGAGTCTACACCAGCACAGAGACCCACCGCAGGGCGGCACGTGGCAGAGTCATCTGCAGCAGGCAGTCGACGGATGACTCAGGGGTCCAGACAGACCAGACCTTCGGGTAGATGACCTCAGGACACTGTCTCAGCAGTGCGGGGCACACAGCGAGGAGCCAGTCTTTCGAGAGGCAGACAGTGCTACTCGTGCGGCGGGCAGGGCCACATGGCTCGTGACTGCCCGACCCGCCGTGCCGAGGAGCAGTAGACGGTTGAGGGACCACCGAGGCAGAGGCAGAGGGTCGACCGTGGCGGTCCGCAGGGAGGAGGCGGACGAGGCAGAGGAGCTGGACGAGCAGCCGGTGGTGGGCGACGCTTTGAGGCTCTGCCACCACCACCACCAGGAGGTCCACCCCGACCACAGGGAGCTGGCGGGCAGAGACAGGCACAGCTCCAGGCAGCAGAGGCCTACGACCACGGCGCACCCGAGATGATTCGAGGTACTATCTGTGTCTATTCCACCCTTACTGCAGTACTTATAGACACAGGAGCGAGTCACTCTTTCATAGCCGCTGCCCTTGTTCGGAGCTCGGAGATTCCGACAGAGCCGTTGGCTCGATCCTTACGGCTAGAGACTCCTACGGGAGCAGACTCGACAATTACGCACTGGTGCCGGCAGTGTGAGCTTACTCTAGGAGGTGAGAGCTTCGGCTGGGATCTTCTTGTAGCAGCGTTGAGGCCTTACGACGTCATCTTGGGCATGGATTGGCTACCTACGGTCCATGCACAGATTGACTGTTTTAGGCGCAAGGTGCGATGTGTACGCACCGACGGGAGCAGGTTCACCTTCACCGGCGAGAAGGGAGCCTTAGCAGCACAGGATGGACTTCCGCGGAGGAGAGGACAGCCCATCACTCATCAGTTGGCTAGCCTTATCCTTGGAGCAGTTGACGTGCGGAGTCCTGGTTTTCCTGCAGTGGTGGATCAGTTTGCGGACGTTTTTCCCGACGATGTTCCAGGGCTACCTCCTCGCAGAGGGGTAGACTTTTATATTGATTTGTACCCCGGGACAGCCCCGATATCTACTCCAGCATATCGGATGGCCCCAGCCGAGCTACGAGAGCTGCGGGTACAGTTGGAGGACTTGCAGGGCAAGGGGTTCATCCGACCCAATGTTTCACCCTGGGCTTCCCCGATTTTGTTCGCCAAGAAGGCGGACGGGAGCTTGCGACTTTGTGTTGACTATCGTCGCCTGAACCAGGTGACAATAAGGAACAAGTATCCGCTACCGAGGATTGATGACCTCTTTGATCAGCTCAAGGGAGCACGGTGGTTCTCGAAGATAGACCTCAGGTCAGGCTATCATCAGCTCAGAGTCAGAGACGAGGATGTGCAGAAGACGGCCTTCAGATGTCGGTATGGCCACTATGAGTTCTTGGTTATTCCTTTCGGTGTAAACAATGCTCCAGCAGTGTTCATGGATCTCATGAACAGGATCTTCCAGCCATACCTCGATCGGTTTGTCGTGGTCTTCATCGACGACATTTTGGTGTACTCGACGACGGAGGAGGAGCACGCCTACCACTTGCGAGTTGTACTATACACACTCCGAGAGCACCAGCTTTATGGTAAGCTCTCGAAGTGCCAGTTCTGGATACGTGAGGTCCACTTCTTGGGACACGTTATCTCTGAGGCGGGAGTTGCAGTGGATCCCGCGAAGATTGAGGCTGTGTTGGCATGGGAGCCACCCAGGAGCGTGACTGAGGTTCGGAGTTTCTTGGGACTAGCTGGATACTATCGGAGATTCGTGCCAGATTTCTCTAGAGTTGCGGCATCACTCACAGCTTTGACGAAGAAGGGGAAACCCTTCATGTGGTCAGACAGATGTCAGCAGAGCTTCCAGGAGCTGAGACAGAGATTGACTAGCGCACCTATTTTGAGGTTGCCTGAGGAGGGAGTAGGGTACGTAGTCTACTGCGATGCATCAGGGACCGGACTCGGGTGTGTCCTGATGCAGGAGCGGGCCTTGATTGCCTACGGATCACGTCAGTTGAGGCTTCATGAGCAGAACTACGCTACCCACGACTTAGAGTTGGCAGCAGTGGTCTTTTCCCTGAAGTCATGGTGACACTATCTGATGGGCGAGCGCTTCACAGTCTTTTCTGACCACCAGAGTCTCAGGTACATCTTCTCTCAGAAGGACCTGAACCTGAGACAGCGGCGATGGCTCGAGTTCCTCCAGGACTATGACTTTGAGATAGTCTATACTCCTGGGAAGGGGAATGTGGTGGCTGATGCCCTCAGCAGGAGGACGGGCATCCAGCTACTTGAGGAGGCGACAGAGCATCTAGCCGCTTTGCAGATATCCTTCGTGGATAGAGACGGAGCAGCCTTCCTTCAGTCTCTCACAGTCTCTCCTCCACTTCTTCAGCGGGTCAGAGAGGCACAGCGCAGAGACATTGACTGTGAGACACGGCGTGCACAGATATCCTCGGGACAGACACCTGATGGTTTCTCCCTTGGAGCAGAGCACGATGTACTTTTCAGAGGACGTACCATGGTACCAGTAGCTTTGCGAGAGGAAGTGCTGAGAGAGTTTCACACTTCTCCTTTGGCGGTACATCCTAGAGTGGCGAAGATGTACCAGGACCTCAGACGACAACACTGGTGGCCGGGCATGAAGAAGGCAGTAGAAGAGTTCGTTTCTCGATGCCCCACCTGCCAGCAGGTGAAGGCAGAGCATCAGGTACCAGCAGGCTTGGTACATCCCTTGGAGGTTCCAGAGTGGAAGTGGGATGGCATATCTATGGACTTCGTGACTGGACTTCCACGCACTTCCAGAGGTCACGACTCCATCTGGGTGATTGTTGACCGACTCACCAAGTCGGCACACTTCTTACCTATCAGAGAGCAGGGCTCAGTAGAGAGCTTGGGACGTCTTTACGTTCAGGAGATTGTGCGGCTCCACGGCGTGCCATCATCTATCGTCTCTGATCGAGATGCTCGCTTTACTTCCCGACTTTGGAAGGGGTTACAGGAGGCGTTTGGGACGCAGCTACGTCTGAGCACATCCTTTCACCCTCAGACGGATGGACAGACGGAGAGGACCATTCAGACTCTCGAGGACATGCTCCGCGCATGTGTCCTCGACTTTGGTTGTAGCTGGGAGGACCACCTACCCTTGGTGGAGTTTGCGTACAACAACAGCTACCACTCCACTATCGGGATGGCACCGTACGAGGCGTTGTACGACCGACCTTGTAGATCTCCTTTGTGCTGGACAGACCCGGGAGAGTCAGCACTCATGGGACCGGAGATGGTTCAGGCCACGACAGAGAAGGTCCAGGTCATCCAGGAGCGGATGAGGACAGCACAGAGCCAGCAGAAGTCATGTGCTGACAGGAGGCGGAGGCCACTAGAGTTCGAGGATGGCGACCACGTCTTCTTGCGGGTCTCACCTCGACGTGGTATTCAGAGATTTGGCCGAGGCGGCAAGTTATCTCCGCGCTTCATCGGACCCTTCCAGATTCTCAGCAGGATTGGTGAGGTGGCTTATCGCCTGGCTCTACCACCTCAGTTGCACCTGGTGCACGACGTCTTCCACGTATCCCAGCTGAGGAGATACGTGCACGACCCGACACACATCATTGACCATGGGGAGCTTGACGTTGACGATGGGGCGACTTTTACGGAGGTCCCGGTGGAGATAGAGGATCGACAAGAGCGGGTCCTGCGTGGGCGATCGATTCCTCTTGTGCACATCAGATGGCAGCACGGGAATCTCCAGGAGAGCACATGGGAGCGGGAGGCTCAGATGCGTGCTCAGTACCCTCATTTGTTTCCCTAGTTTTTGATGTATCTTTACGGGGACGTAAAGCCCTGAGGTGGGAGTAATGTAAAGACCCGTAAAATTCAAGGGAAATTTTTTCTTAATTTTCTTTAGAATTTTACAAGAGCGCGGTTTCAGACGGCACCTGATTCCGAGGCCCGGAGTGCCCGGAATTATTTTCCGAAGTTTGGCTCGGGTACGTTCAGTGAACGAACGAGCGAGAATTCCTAACTTTTGATCCGGTGCTCGGAATTGAAATTCGAGGGCACCGATGAACTCGCAGCGCCGATATTCGCTTAAAGAGACCTTTTCGGAAGTTGCGTTTGTTGCGGGTTGAAAGTTAGTTTTTGGGTTTTTAGTTTAAGTTAAATAAAATTTGTGAAGAACAAATTTTATTTTAACTAGATAAATCCTACCAAAGGGAGTTGGGAGTGGGACCCACATCCACTTAACCTCCCTTGGGAGGATTAAGTGTGGTGGGGCCCACACGAACCCCAACTCCTCAAATTCTCTCAAAACCTCCCCTTTAACCCATTTCAATTAATGTTGACAACTTGGCTTAATTAATTGAAGAGGGTTAATTTAAATTTCACTCCTTTGAAATTCTAATAGGAGGGTTGTGTAATAAAATAAGATTAAGCTTATTTTATTTGGTTGGGTTGGTTTCCTTTGTTCCTGAGAGGATTTTGAGAGCTTCTCCTTCATCTTCAAGCCTTGACGAAGAACGCTCAACTTGACGAAGAACGCTCAAGTTCCGACGAAGAACGCCGCTTCTTCCTCGGACAACCTTCGTCGGCGTACAGGGTTTCGTCAACGACGTACTTCTTCGGACGTACCTCTTCGTCATCGGATTTGACGAACGACTACCGCGACGCCCGACCTCCGCGACGTCGACTTCCGCGGAACGTTGAAAAATCTTCGAACCTTATACCTGAGGTAGGGGTTGTTGATTATTGTTTAATTATTTTATCCTTGTTCGTGGTTCATGCATAACTGACGTATGGATTTTAAGTTGTGTTATTATTTAACGTGAGGGGGGCCGGACCGCATGAACACGGCCGAACCCCCTCCATCGTTCATGTTGTTTATCTTGCGGGTGGAAGCAAGGTGGCGTGGTGCCGTCGCACCACGCGGATAATTGAATGTTTATCTTGCGCGACGCCGTCGCGCGCGCGCCATGGAAGAATCTTCAAGAACGCGACGCCGCCGCGCCACATCAAGGGGAATCGAAGGCGCGGCGGAGGGGCGCGGTGCCGTCACACCGCGCCGGACGACGAACACCACGGCCGGTTCCGGGCCGCGGCGGAATGAGAAGACCGGCGGCCGGGCCGCCGGCGTCGGAAGCCGAAGAGGGGACCGGATTTTCCGGTCCCGTTGGAGAAAACCGGCCGGCCAGCTGGCCGGCCGGATGGTAATGAACCGGGGGAAATTAATCCCCCGGCCAGCTAAAAAAACCCCCCTCATAAAGAGGGGGGCGGTTTCCATGAAGGGGGGGGGGCAGCAGCCCCCCGGTTTTTCCTCAAGCCGGCCCCCACGTGGGGGCCATTTATTTTGCAAAGGGCGCGGCATTTAGCCGCGCCGCCAACCAAATCAAGCGGGGGCTTTGCCCCCCCGCGTGCAGCCTCCGTGCGGCGCCAGGCCGCCGCGGCCCCCGCGCCGCCGCGCCGCCGCGCTGCCGGCCGGCCGGCAAACCGGGCCGGGTCGGACCCGGGTCGGGGCGACCCGGTTCGGGTCGACCCAGGGGGGGTCGGGCCGGGTCGGCCCGGACCCGGACCCCCCGTTTCGAATCAGTTTTGGTCTTTGGGCCATAACTTGAGCCTCAGACCTCTGATTGACGAACCGTCTGCGGCAACGCGATCCTTGGATCGAGACGGTCGTTTCGGTATATCGCACTCAAAGATTCGGATTACTTTGATTTCGGTCGGGTTGATTCGTTCACGAAACCAACCGGGCCTTCGGAGCGGAAACGCTCATATCTTGAGCTACGAACGTCCGATTGACGTGCCGTCAGCTGTGTTGTGTTCCTCTTAGTGAGACGGATCTTTTGGCATACTCCACCCGAGGTTTGGACGCAGGTGGAGTATGGTCGGGTTGGTTTTGCCTTAAAAACCAACCGGGCCCCGGGGACGAAAATGCCAATAACTCTCAGACCGGGCGTCCGATCGACGCGCCGTCTGTTGCGTTGAGTTCCTGTTGACGATACGGAACTTTTGGATACATCAACTCTGGACTTTGTGACAGTTGATGTATCAGCCTCTCGGCTCGTGGAGCGGACCCTCCGAACGAGCTTGCTGTGTGCGGGAACCCTAGTGGTGGTTGCGACTGCTACTGCTACTGTGACTGCGACGACGACAGTGCAGAGATCCTGTGTGGATTCGACGACGACAACTACAGCACTCAGCGATCCTATGTGGATCAGTGCTACAGGTCCTGTGTGGGCCCGATCCTGTGTGGGTCCGATCCTGTGTGGGTCCTTGCGCTCAGCGGTCCTGTGTGAACCAGCGCCTAGAGGTCCTGTGTGGGCCCGATCCTGTGTGGGTCTTTGCGGGGGTTAGTTACCTATCGATCCTTCGTGGGTCCGATGACTTAAATGGATTGGAGATCATCTTTATCGTCCTTTGAAGAAGTATACCTGTGTGAGCTGAATCCTGTTGCTTTCCTGTGTGGATTGTGTTGTGCAATCCTGTGTGGATTACGTTTTGCTTTCCTGTGTGGAATACGTTTACTTTCCTGTGTGGACTGAGTTGTACTTGGGCTCGGAGGTTGGAGCGTATTTGAAATTGATGACTTAGGTATATGTATGGGCATATACCTAAGCAGTGTCGGTTGTTACTTCGTGATTGTACCTTTCTTCGTGGTTTATCCTTTGTGGATTTGAGAGACCTTCAGGGGTCTCGGGGTCCCTACTGAGTAGCTTATACTCACCCCTGCACGGGCTTTGCCCGCACTACGTTGTGTTGGTTGCAGACGACGGACAGCGTTGACCTTAGCTGAGGCTTGCAGAGCGGAACGGTACCCAAGCCCGCCTTCCATAGGCCAGGGGCTGGCGACTAGCACCAAGGCGTAAATCCCGGTAAAAGGGAAGGCATTGCCTTTGTAAAGTAAACAAACACTACAGAGTAAACAAGCGGAAAGTAAACACTAAGCAAAAGTAGAGTACAACTGAAAGTGCGGAAAAGTAAATGGGCCAGTATACAAACCCAAACTGAAAGTAAAGTAGAACTCGAAAGGGAAAACAGCAACTGAAAAGTAAAAGCCGCTACACCGAGCTGTCCACCGGAAATCCCACCTAAAGGGTGGGTACAGATAGCTCCACAGCTCCACGGTTCCGCCGTCCGCTCCGAGCACGTCCCGCCCAGTGGTCCACCTCCGGGTACCGTCCCGCTCTGCAAGCCTCAGCTAAGGTCAACGCTGTCCGTCGTCTGCAACCAACACAACGTAGTGCGGGCAAAGCCCGTGCAGGGGTGAGTATAAGCTACTCAGTAGGGACCCCGAGACCCCTGAAGGTCTCTCAAATCCACAAAGGATAAACCACGAAGAAAGGTACAATCACGAAGTAACAACCGACACTGCTTAGGTATATGCCCATACATATACCTAAGACATCAATTTAAAATACGCTCCAACCTCCGAGCCCAAGTACAACTCAGTCCACACAGGAAAGTAAACGTATTCCACACAGGAAAGCATATTGTAATCCACACAGGATAGCACAACACAATCCACACAGGAAGCAACAGGATTCAGCTCACACAGGTATACATCTTCAAAGGACGATAAAGATGATCTATGTTCCATCTAAGTCGTCGGACCCACGAAGGATCGATAGGTAACTAACCCCCGCAAAAGACCCACACAGGATCGGGCCCACACAGTACCTGTAGGCGCTGGTTCACACAGGACCGCTGAGCGCAAGGACCCACACAGGATCGGACCCACACAGGATCGGGCCCACACAGGACCTGTAGCACTGATTCACATAGGATCGCTGAGTGCTGAAGTCGTCGTCGTCGAATCCACACAGGATCTCTGTACTGTCGTCGTCGCAGTCACAGTAGCAGTAGCAGCAGTAGTAGTCACAGTAACAGTCGCAACCAGCACTAGGGTTCCCGCACACAGCAAGCTCGTTCGGAGGGTCCGCTCCACGAGCCGAGAGGCTGATACATCAACTGACATAAAGTCCAGATTTGATGTATCCAAAAGTTCCGTATCGTCAACAGGAACTCAACGCAACAGACGGCGCGTCGATCGGACGCCCGGTCTGAGAGTTATTGACATTTTCGTCCCCGGGGCCCGGTTGGTTTTTAAGGCAAAACCAACCCGACCGTACTCCACCTACGTCCAAACCTCGGGCGGAGTATGCCAAAAGATCCGTCTCACTAAGAGGAACACAACACAGCTGACGGCACGTCAATCGGACGTCCGTAGCTCAAGATATGAGCGTTTCCGCTCCGAAGGCCCAGTTGGTTTCGTGAACGAACCAACCCGGCCGAACTCAAAGTAATCTGAAACCTTGAGTGCAATATACCGAAACGACCGTCTCGATCCAAGGATCGTGTTGCCGCAGATGGTTCGTCGATCGGAGGTCCGTGGCTGAAGTTATGGCCAAAAGACCGAATCTGATCCGAAACGGGGGGTCCGGGTCCGGACCGACCCGGCCCGACCCCCCCCCCCCCCCCGGGTCGACCCGGCCCGGCCGGACGGCCGGCCGGCGGCGCGGTGGCGCGGCGGCCTGGCGCCGCACGGAGGCGGCACGTGGGGGGAATCAATCCCCCGCTGATTGAATGGGCGGCGCGGCTATATGCCGCGCCCTTTGAAAAAAAACGGCCCCCACGTGGGGGCCGGCTTGGAGAAAAACCGGGGGGCCTCCTGCCCCCCCCCCCTTTCAAGGACCCTCCCCCCTCTTAAATGAGGGGGGGTTTTAGAGCTGTCCGGGGGAATTTATTCCCCCGGCCTTTGACCTTCCGGCCGGCCAGCTGCCGGCCGGTTTTCTCCAACGGGACCGTAAAATCCGGTCCCCTCTTCGGCTTCCGACGCCGGCGGCCCGGCCGCCGGTCTTCTCGTTCCGCCGCGGCCCGGAACCGGCCGCGGTGTTCGTCGTCCGGCGCGGTGCGACTGCACCGCGCCCCTCCGCCGCACCTTGATTTCTTCAACGCGGCGCGACGACGTCGCGTTCTTGATGATTCTTCCATGGCGCGCGCACGACGGCGTCGCGTAAAAAAGATTCGGCGAATATCCGCGTGGTGCGACGGCACCACGCCACCTTGATTCATCCGCAAAATAAAACACCAAGAACGAAGGAGGGGGTTCGGCCGTGTTCATGCGGTCCGGCCCCCTCACGTTAAAACACAACTTAAATATTCAATATCCTCACGTTAGTCATGCGAACCACGAGCAAGAATTAAATAATTAAACAATAATCAACAACCCCTACCTTGGGTATAGGTTCGAAGATTTGTCAACGTCCCGTGGAAGACAACGTCGCGGAGGTCGGGCGTCGCGGTAGTCGTTCGTCAAATCCGATGACGAAGAGGTGCGTCCGATGAGACACGTCGTTGGCGAATCCTTGTACGCCGGCGAAGGTTGTCCGAGGAAGAAGTGGCGTTCCCTTTCGTTGACACGGTAGACGAAGAAGGGAGGTGCGGCGTTCTTCGTCGGAGCTTGAGCGTTCTTCGTCGGAACTTGAGTGTTCTTCGTCAAAGCTTGAAGAAGGAAGAAGAGCTCTCAACCTCTCCAAGATGGCTAAAGAGTTCTAACCCAACAAAATAAGATAAAGTCTTATTTTATTCACAAAAGAATTTCAAAGGTTTGAAATTCAAATAAGAGATAACTCCACACTAATTAACAAGTTGTCATGTTAATTAAAGAGGGGTTAAGGGAGTTTGAGGGAAGATGAGAGGTTTAGGTTCGTGTGGGTCCCACCACACTTAATCCTCTCAAGGGAGGTTAAGTGGGTGTGGGTCCCAACCCAAACTCCATTTGAGAGGAGTTAACCTACAAAAGTGAAATAAAAAGAATTCCACATTTTTTTATTCAACTTTTTATAATTCTCCCAAAAACTAACTTTCGTCCCGCAACAAAAGCAACTTCCGAAAAGGTCTCATTAAGCGAATATCGGCGCTGCGAGTTTATCGGTGCCCTCGGATTTCAATTCCGAGCACCGGATCAAAAGTTAGAAATTCCCGCTCGTTCGTTCACTGAACGTACCCGAGCCAAACTTCGGAAATTGATTCCGGGCACTCCGGGCCTCGGAATCAGGTGCCGTCTGAAACCGCGCTCTTGTAAAATTCTAAAGAAAAATTTAGAAAAAAATTTCCCTTGAATTTTACGGGTCTTTACATTACTCCCACCTCAGGGATTTACGTCCCCGTAAAGATACATCAAAAACTAGGGAAACAAATGAGGGTACTGAGCACGCATCTGAGCCTCCCGCTCCCATGTGCTCTCCTGGAGATTCCCGTGCTGACATCTGATGCGCACAAGAGGAATCGTTCGCCCACGCAGAACCCGCTCCTGTCGATCCTCTATCTCCACCGGGACCTCCGTAAAAGTCGCCCCATCGTCAACGTCAAGCTCCCCATGATCAATGATGTGCGTCGGGTCGTGCACGTATCTCCTCAGCTGAGACACGTGGAAGACGTCGTGCACCCGGTGCAACTGAGGTGGCAGAGCCACGTGATAAGCCACCTCGCCAACCCTGCTGAGGACCTGGAAGGGTCCGATGAAGCGCGGAGATAACTTGCCGCCTCGGCCAAATCTCTGAATACCACGTCGAGGTGAGACCCGCAAGAAGACGTGGTCGCCATCCTCGAACTCCAGTGGCCTCCACCTCCTGTCAGCGTAAGACTTCTGCCGGCTCTGTGCTGTTCTCATCCGCTCCTGGATGACCTGGACCTTCTCTGTCGTGGCCTGGACCATCTCCGGTCCCACCAGTGCTGACTCTCCGAAGTCTGTCCAGCACAAAGGAGATCTACATGGTCGGCCGTACAATGCCTCGTACGGTGCCATCCCGATGGTGGAGTGGTAGCTGTTGTTGTACGCAAACTCCACCAAGGGTAGGTGGTCCTCCCAGCTACGACCAAAGTCGAGGACACATGCGTGGAGCTTGTCCTCGAGAGTCTGAATGGTCCTCTCCGTCTGACCATCCGTCTGAGGGTGAAAGGCTGTGCTCAGACGTAGCTGCGTCCCGAACGCCTCCTGTAACCCCTTCCAAAGCCGGGAAGTAATGCGAGCATCTCGATCGAAGACGATAGATGATGTCACGCTGTGGAGCCTCACAATATCCTGAACGTAGAGACGTCCCAATCTCTCCACTGAGCCCTGCTCTCTAATGGGTAAGAAGTGTGCCGACTTGGTGAGTCGGTCAACAATCAACCATATGGAGTCGTGACCTCTGGAAGTGCGTGGAAGTCCAGTCACGAAGTCCATAGATATGCCGTCCCACTTCCACTCCGGAACCTCCAAGGGCTGTACCAAGCCTGCTGGTACCTGATGCTCTGCCTTCACCTGCTGGCAGGTGAGGCATCGAGAAACGAACTCTGCTACTGCCTTCTTCATGCCCGACCACCAGTGCTGTCGTCTGAGGTCCTGGTACATCTTCGCCACTCCAGGATGTACCGCCAAAGGAGAAGTGTGAAACTCTCTCAGCACTTCCTCTCGCAAAGCGACTGGTACCATGGTACGTCCTCTGAAAAGGATGTCATGCTCTGCTCCAAGGGAGAAACCATCAGGTGCCTGTCCCGAGGATATCTGTGCACGCCGTGTCTCACAGTCAGCGTCCTCACGCTGTGCCTCTCTGACCTGCTGCAGTAGTGGAGGAGTGACTGTGAGAGACTGAAGGAAGGCTGCTCCATCTCTATCCACGAAGGATATCTGCAAAGAGGCTAGCTGATCCGTCGCCTCCTCAAGTAGCTGAATGCCCGTCCTCCTACTGAGGGCATCGGCTACTACGTTCCCCTTCCCAGGAGTATAGACTATCTCAAAGTCATAGTCCTGGAGGAACTCGAGCCATCTTCGCTGTCTCAGGTTCAGGTCCTTCTGAGAGAAGATATACCTGAGACTCTGATGGTCAGAAAAGACTGTAAAGCGCACGCCCATCAGATAGTGTCGCCATGTCTTCAGAGCGAAGACCACTGCTGCTAACTCCAGGTCATGGGTAGCGTAGTTCTGCTCATGCGGCCTCAACTGACGTGATCCATAGGCGATCACTGCCCGCTCCTGCATCAGAACACATTCGAGTCCGGTCCCTGATGCATCGCAGTAGACTACGTACCCTACTCCCTCCTCGGGCAACCTCAAGATAGGTGCGCTAGTCAATCTCTGTCTCAGCTCCTGGAAGCTCTGCAGACATCTGTCTGACCACACGAAGGGTTTCCCCTTCTTCGTCAAAGCTGTGAGTGATGCTGCAACTCTAGAGAAGTCTGGCATGAATCTCCGATAGTATCCAGCTAGTCCCAAGAAACTCCGAACCTCAGTCACGCTCCTGGGTGGCTCCCATGCTAACACAGCCTCAATCTTCGCGGGATCCACTGCAACTACCGCCTCAGAGATAACATGTCCCAAGAAGTGGACCTCACGTATACAGAACTGGCACTTCAAGACCTTACCATAAAGCTGGTGCTCTCGAAGTGTGTCAAGTACAACTCGCAAGTGATAGGCGTGCTCCTCCTCTGTCGTAGAGTAAATCAGAATGTCGTCGATGAAGACCACGACAAACCGATCGAGGTATGGCTGAAAGATCCTGTTCATGAGATCCATGAACACTGCTGGAGCATTGGTTACACCGAATGGCATAACCAAGAACTCATAGTGGCCATACCGACATCTGAAGGCTGTCTTCTGCACATCCTCATCTCTGACTCTGAGCTGATGATAGCCTGACCTGAGGTCTATCTTCGAGAACCACCGTGCTCCCTTGAGCTGATCAAATAGGTCATCAATTCTCGGTAGCGGATACTTGTTCCTCACTGTCACCTGGTTCAGGCGATGATAGTCAACACAAAGACGCAAGCTCCCGTCCGCCTTCCTGGCGAACAAAATCGGGGAAGCCCAGGGTGAAACACTGGGTCGGATGAACCCCTTGCCCTGCAAGTCCTCCAACTGTACCCGTAGCTCTCGAAGCTCGGCGGGGGCCATCCGATATGCTGGAGTGGATATCGGGGATGTCCTGGGGTACAAGTCAATATAAAAGTCTACCTCTCTGTGAGGAGGTAGCCCTGGAACGTCGTCGGGAAAAACGTCCGCAAACTGATCCACCACTGCAGGAAAACCAGGACTCCGCACGTCAACTTCTCCAAGGATAAGGCTAGCCAACTGATGAGTAATGGGCTGTCCTCTCCTCCGCGGAAGTCCATCTTGTGCTTCTAAGGCTCCCTTCTCGCCGGTGAAGGTGAACTTGCTCCCGTCGGTGCGTACACATCGCACCTTGCGCCTAAAACAGTCAATCTGTGCATGGAACGTAGATAGTCAATCCATGCCCAAGATGACGTTGTAAGGCCTCGATGCTGCTACAAGAAGATCCCAGCCGAAGCTCTCGCCTCCTAGAGTAAGCTCACACTGCCGGCACCAGTGCTTAATCATCGAGTCTGCTCCCGTAGGAGTCTCTAGCCGTAAGGATCGAGCCAACGGCTCTGTCGGAATCTCCGAGCTCCGAACAAGGGCAGCGGCTATGAAAGAGTGACTCGCTCCTGTGTCTATAAGAACTGCAGCAAGGGTGGAATAGACACAGATAGTACCTCAAATCATCTCGGGTGCGCCGTGGTCGTAGGCCTCTGCTTCCTGGAGCTGTGCCTGTCTCTGCCCGCCAGCTCCCTGTGGTCAGGGTGGACCTCCTGGTGGTGGTGGTGGCAGAGCCTCAAAGCATCGCCCACCACTGGCTGCTCGTCCAGCTCCTCTGCCTCATCCGCCTCCTCCCTGCGGACCGCCACGGTCGACCCTCTGCCTCTGCCTCGGTGGTCCCTCAACCGTCTGCTGCTCCTCGGCATGGCAGGTCGGGCAGTCACGAGCCATGTGGCCCTGCCCGCCGCACGAGTAGCACTGTCTGCCTCTCGAAAGACTGGCTCCGCGCTGTGTGCCCCGCACTGCTGAGCCAGTGTCCTGAGGTCGTCTGCCTGAAGGTCTGGTCTGTCTGGACCCCTGAGTCATCCGTCGACTGCCTGCTGCAGATGACTCTGCCACGTGCCGCCCTGCGGTGGGTCGCTGCGCTGGTGTAGACTCAGCAAGGAAGCTCTCGATCAGAAGGGCCCGCTCCAGTACTCCTGTCTGAGTCGGTATGCTGAGGGAGATCAGCGATGCCCTGATCTCGTGTCTCAAACCCTGCTCGAAGGTCCGGGCCCGAAAGAATGGGTCTCGTACCATGTCGGTCGAGTAGCGCGAGAGATCGGTAAATCTCACCGAGTACTGAGTGACCGTCATGCTGCCCTGCCGCAGCTGAAGAAGCTCCTGGATACGCACCGCACGAAGGGTGGCTAGGACGAACTCCGAGCGGAAGAGGATCTCAAAGTCCGTCCAAAGTAGAGATGCCTCATCGTGCACCTGGAGCATCAAGCTCCACCATCGTCCTGCTACTGCGTGTAGTAGGCTCGCAGCGAGGATCACCATGAGGTCTACTGGTGTCCTCACTATCCTAAACACACGTACCACGGCCTCCAGCCAGTCCTCTGCTGCCTGGGGATCTGTCTCCCCGCGAAACCTGGGTGGTCGCTGGCGCTGAAACTCATGCAGTGCGCTGAGGCGACGCGCATCATCAGCGGCTGGTGCTGGAAGCATCGGGGGCTCGGCGGGCAGAACTACCGCCGGTGCCACTGCTGACAAAGGGCCCTGCACCGAAGCCTCGTCGCTCGGTGGGCTGTCGTCACACTCGACTCTCGGAACCCTAGCTGGCTGCCGTCGTGGGGCCATCCTGAAATGGAAACAGGTGCGCCACGGTCAGAACAGTATACCTGGTGAGCTGATATAAGTAATCACAAAGAAAACTTTGAAACACACACGCAATCAATGTTTTCGTGCATTAAGTCGGAAATCAGAATTCAGGATCCTGTTGTACGGATATGTCGGCCGCCGCACCAACACTGGACTCCCTGGACTGATAACCACACTCAATATGCTAAACATTATTGCTTCACATATAAAAGATCAGAGTTCGCGGTAGAACCAACCTCCCTCTGATACCAATTTGTCACGACCCGCCCTCGGGGTCCGTGTCGTGACTACCCCAAGCCCGCCTTCCATAGGCCAGGGGCTGGCGACTAGCACCAAGGCGTAAATCCTGGTAAAAGGGAAGGCATTGCCTTTGTAAAGTAAACAAACACCACAGAGTAAACAAGCGGAAAGTAAACACTAAGAAAAAGTAGAGTACAATTGAAAGTGCGGAAAAGTAAATGGGACAGTATACAAACCCAAACTGAAAGTAAAGTACAACTCGAAAGGGAAAACAACAACTGAAAAGTAAAAGCCGCTACACCGAGCTGTCCACCGGAAATCCCACCTAAAGGGTGGGTACAGATAGCTCCACAGCTCCACGGTTCCGCCGTCCGCTCCGAGAACATCCCGCCCAGTGGTCCACCTCCGGGTACCGTCCCGCTCTGCAAGCCTCAGCTAAGGTCAACGCTGTCCGTCGTCTGCAACCAACACAACGTAGTGCGGGAAAAGCCCGTGCAGGGGTGAGTATAAGCTACTCAGTAGGGACCCCGAGACCCCTGAAGGTCTCTCAAATCCACAAAGGATAAACCACGAAGAAAGGTACAATCACGAAGTAACAACCGACACTGCTTAGGTATATGCCCATACATATACCTAAGACATCAATTTCAAATACGCTCCAACCTCCGAGCCCAAGTACAACTCAGTCCACACAGGAAAGTAAACGTATTCCACACAAATATCCTCGGGACAGGCACCTGATGGTTTCTCCCTTGGAGCAGAGCACGACATCCTTTTCAGAGGACGTACCATGGTGCCAGTAGCTTTGCGAGAGGAAGTGATGAGAGAGTTTCACAATTCTCCTTTGGCGGTACATCCTGGAATGGCGAAGATGTACCAGGACCTCAGACGACAGCACTGGTGGCCGGGCATGAAGAAGGCAGTAGCAGAGTTCGTTTCTCGATGCCTCACCTGCCAGCAGGTGAAGGCAGAGCATCAGGTACTAGCAGGCTTGGTACAGCCCTTGGAGGTTCCAGAGTGGAAGTGGGACGGCATATCTATGGACTTCGTGACTGGACTTCCACGTACTTCCAGAGGTCACGACTCCATCTGGGTGATTGTTGACCGACTCACCAAGTCGGCACACTTCTTACCCATCAGAGAGCAGGGCTCAGTAGAGAGCTTGGGACATCTTTACGTTCAGAAGATTGTGCGGCTCCACGGCGTGCCATCATCTATCGTCTCCGATCGAGATGCTCGCTTTACTTCCCGACTTTGGAAGGGGTTACAGGAGGCGTTCGGGACGCAGCTACGTCTGAGCACAGCCTTTCACCCTCAGACGGATGGACAGACGGAGAGGACCATTCAGACTCTCGAGGACATGCTCCGCGCATGTGTCCTCGACTTTGGTCGTAGCTAGGAGGACCACCTACTTTTGGTGGAGTTTGCGTACAACAACAGCTACCACTCCACTATCGGGATGACACCGTACGAGGCGTTGTACGGCCGACCTTGTAGATCTCCTTTATGCTGGACAGACCCGGGAGAGTCAGCACTCGTGGGACCGGAGATGGTCCAGGCCACGACAGAGAAGGTCCAGGTCATCCAGGAGCGGATGAGGACAGCACAGAGCCGGCAGAAGTCATATGCTGACAGGAGGCGGAGGCCACTAGAGTTCGAGGATGGAGACCACGTCTTCTTGCAGGTCTCACCTCGACGTGGTATTCGGAGATTTGGCCGAGGCGGCAAGTTATCTCCGCGCTTCATCGGACCCTTCCAGATTCTTAGCAGGATTGGTGAGGTGGCTTATCGCCTGGCTCTACCACCTCAGTTGCACCTGGTGCACGACGTCTTCCACGTATCCCAGCTGAGGAGATACGTGCACGACCCGACGCACATCATTGACCGTGGGGAGCTTGACGTTGACGATGGGGTGACTTTTACGGAGGTCTCGATGGAGATAGAGGATCGACAGGAGCGGGTCCTGCGTGGGCGATCGATTCCTCTTGTGCGCATCAGATGGCAGCACGGGAATCTCCAGGAGAGCACATGGGAGCGGGAGGCTCAGATGCGTGCTCAGTACCCTCATTTGTTTCCCTAGTTTTTGATGTATCTTTACGGGGACGTAAAGCCCTGAGGTGGGATTAATGTAAAGACCCGTAAAATTCAAGGGAAATTTTTTCTTAATTTTCTTAAGAATTTTACAAGAGCGCGGTTTCAGACGGCACCTGATTCTGAGGCCCGGAGTGCCCGGAATCAATTTCCGAAGTTTGGCTCGGGTACGTTCAGTGAACGAACGAGCGGGAATTTCTAACTTTTGATCCGGTGCTCGGAATTGAAATCTGAGGGCACCGATGAACTCGCAGCGCTGATTTTCGCTTAAAGAGACCTTTTCGGAAGTTGCGTTTGTTGCGGGTTGAAAGTTAGTTTTTGGGTTTTTAGTTTAAGTTAAATAAAATTTGTGAAGAACAAATTTTATTTTAACTAGATAAATCCTACCAAAGGGAGTTGGGAGTGGGACCCACATCCACTTAACCTACCTTGGGAGGATTAAGTGTGGTGGGGCCCACACGAACCCCAACTCCTCAAATTCTCTCAAAACCTCCCCTTTAACCCATTTCAATTAATGTTGACAACTTGGCTTAATTAATTGAAGAGGGTTAATTTAAATTTCAAACCTTTGAAATTCTAAGAGGAGGGTTGTGTAATAAAATAAGCTTAAGCTTATTTTATTTTGTTGGGTTGGTTTCCTTTGTTCTTGAGAGGATTTTGAGAGCTTCTCCTTCATCTTCAAGCCTTGACGAAGAACGCTCAACTTGACGAAGAACGCTCAAGTTCCGACGAAGAACGCCGTTTCTTCCTCGGACAACCTTCGTCGGCGTACAAGGTTTCGTCAACGATGTACTTCTTCGGACGTACCTCTTCGTCATCAGATTTGATGAACGACTACCGCGACGCCCAACCTCCGCGACGTCGACTTCCGCGGAACGTTGACAAATCTTCGAACCTTATACCCGAGGTAGGGGTTGTTGATTATTGTTTAATTATTTTATTCTTGATCGTGGATCTAGCATGTCTAACGTGACGCATTTGAATTTTTTAAGTTGTGTTATTATTTAACGTGAGGGGGGCCGGACCGCATGAACACGGCCGAACCCCCTCCATCGTTCATGTTGTTTTATCTTGCGGGTGGAAGCAAGGTGGCGTGGTGCCGTCGCACCACGCGCATAATTGAATGTTTATCTTGCGCGACGCCGTCGCGCGCGCGCCATGGAAGAATCTTCAAGAACGCGACGCCGCCGCGCCACATCAAGGGGAATCGAAGGCACCGCGCCGGACGACGAACACCGCGGCCGGTTCCGGGCCGCGGCGGAATGAGAAGACCGGCGGCCGGGCCGCCGGCGTCGGAAGCCGAAGAGGGGACCGGATTTTCCGGTCCCGTTGGAGAAAACTGGCCGGCCAGCTGGCCGGTCGGATGGTAATAAACCGGGGAAAATTAATTCCCCGGCCAGCACACAAAACCCCCCTCATTATGAGGGGGGCGGTTTCCATGAAGGGGGGGGGGGGGGGGGGGGCAGCAGCCCCCCGGTTTTTCCTCAATCCGGCCCCCACGTGGGGGCCGTTGTTTTTGCAAAGGGCGCGGAATTTAGCCGCGCCGCCAACCAAATCAAGCGGGGGGCTTTGCCCCCCCCCCCCCCCCCCCGCGTGCAGTCTCCGTGCGGCGCCAGGCCGCCGCGGCCCCCGCGCCGCCACGCCGGCCGGGTCGGACCCGGGTCGGGTCGACCCGGTTCGGGCCGACCCAGGGGGGGTCGGGCCGGGTCGGCCCGGACCCGGACCCCCCGTTTCGGTTCAGATTCGGTCTTTTGGCCATAACTTGAGCCACGGACCTCCGATCGACGAACCGTCTGCGGCAACGCGATACTTGGATCGAGACGGTCGTTTCGGTATATCGTACTCAAGGTTTCGGATTACTTTGAGTTCGGCCGGGTTGGTTCGTTCACGAAACCAACCGGGCCTTCGGAGCGGAAACGCTCATATCTTGAGCTACGGACGTCCGATTGACGTACCGTCAGCTTTTTTTGTGTTCCTCTTAGTGAGACGGATCTTTTGGAATACTCCGCCTGAGGTTTGGACCCAGGTGGAGTACGGTCGGGTTGGTTTTGCCTTAAAAACCAACCGGGCCCCGGGGACGAAAATGCCAATAACTCTCAGACCGGGCGTCCGATCGACGCGCCGTCTGTTGCGTTGAGTTCCTGTTGACGATACGAAACTTTTGGATACATCAACTCTGGACTTTGTGTCAGTTGATGTGTCAGCCTCTCGGCTCGTGGGGCGGACCCTCCGAACGAGCTTGCTGTGTGCGGGAACCCTAGTGCTGGCTGCGACGGTTACTGTGACTTCTACTGCTACTACTGCTACTGTGACTGCGACGACGACAGTACAGAGATCCTGTGTGGATTCGACGACGACGACTACAACACTCAGCGATCCTACGTGGATCAGTGCTACAGGTCCTGTGTGGGCCCGATCTTGTGTGGGTCCGATCCTGTGTGGGTCCTTGCGCTCAGCGGTCCTGTGTGAACCAGCGCCTACAGGTCCTGTGTGGGCCCGATCCTGTGTGGGTCTTTGCGGGGGTTAGTTACCTTTCGATCCTTCGTGGGTCCGACGACTTAGATGGATCAGAGATCATCTTTATCGTCCTTTGAAGAAGTATACCTGTGTGAGCTGAATCCTGTTGCTTTCCTGTGTGGATTGTGTTGTGCAATCCGGTGTGGATTACGTTTTGCTTTCCTGTGTGGAATACGTTTACTTTCCTATGTGGACTGAGTTGTACTTGGGCTCGGAGGTTGGAGCGTATTTGAAATTGATGACTTAGGTATATGTATGGGAATATACCTAAGCAGTGTCGGTTATTACTTCGTGATTGCTCCTTTCTTCGTGGTTTATCCTTTGTGGATTTGAGAGACCTTCAGGGGTCTCGGGGTCCCTACTGAGTAGCTTATACTCACCCCTGCACGGGCTTTGCCCGCACTACGTTGTGTTGGTTGCAGACGACGGACAGCGTTGACCTTAGCTGTGGCTTGCAGAGCGGGACGGTACCCGGAGGTGGACCACTGGGCAGGACGTGCTCGAAGCGGACGGCGGGACCCGTGGAGCAGAGGAGCTATCTGTACCCACCCTTCAGGTGGGATTTCCAGTGGACAGCTCGGAGTAGCGGATTTTACTTTTCAATTGCTATTTTCCCTTTCGAACCGGTTCGGGCCGACCCAGGGGGGGTCGGGCCGGGTCGGCCCGGACCCGGACCCCCCGTTTCGGTTCAGATTTGTTCTTTTGGCCATAACTTGAGCCACGAACCTCCGATCGACGAACCGTCTGCGGCAACGCGATCCTTGGATCGAGATGGTCGTTTCGGTATATTTCACTCAAGGTTTCGGATTACTTTGAGTTCGGCCGGGTTGGTTCGTTCACGAAACCAACCGGGCCTTCGAAGCGGAAACGCTCATATCTTGAGCTACGGACGTCCGATTGACGTACCGTCAGCTTTTTTGTGTTCCTCTTAGTGAGACGGATCTTTTGACATACTCCGCCCGAAGGGGGGGGGGGGGGGCAGAAGCCCCCCGGTTTTTCCTCAAGTCGGCCCCCACGTGGGTACAGATAGCTCCTCTGCTCCACGGGTCCCGCCGTCCGCTCCGAGCACGTCCCGCCCAGTGGTCCACCTCCGGGTACCGTTCCGCTCTGCAAGCCTCAGCTAAGGTCAACGCTGTCCGTCGTCTGCAACCAACACAACGTAGTGCGGGCAAAGACCGTGCAGGGGTGAGTATAAGCTACTCTGTAGGGACCCTGAGACCCCTGAAGGTCTCTCAAATCCACAAAGGATAAACCACGAAGAAAGGTACAATCACGAAGTAAACAACCGACACTTCTTAGGTATATGCCCATACATATACCTAAGTAATCAATTTCAAATACGCTCCAACCTCCGAGCCCAAGTACAACTCAGTCCACACAGGAAAGTAAACTTATTCCACACAGGAAAGCAAAACGTAATCCACACAGGATTGCACAACACAATCCACACAGGAAAGTAACATGATTCAGCTCACACAGGTATACTTCTTCGAAAGACAATAAAGATGATCTCTGATCCATCTAAGTCGTCGGACCCACGAAGGATCGATAGGTAACTAACCCCCGCAAAAGACCTACACAGGATCGGGCCCACACAGGACCTGTAGGCGCTGGTTCACACAGGACCGCTGAGCGCAAGGACCCACACAGGATCAGACCCACACAGGATCGGGCCCACATAGGACCTGTAGCACTGATCCACGTAGGATCGCTGAGTGCTGTAGTCGTCGTCGTCGAATCCACACGGGATCTCTGCACTGTCGTCGTCGCAGTCACAGTAGCAGTAGCAGTCGCAGCCAGCACTAGGGTTCCCGCACACAGCAAGCTCGTTCGGAGGGTCCGCTCCACGAGCCGAGAGGCTGATACATCAACTGTCACAAAGTCGAGAGTTGATGTATCCAAAAGTTCCGTATCGTCAACAGGAACTCAACGCAAAAGACGGCGCGTCGATCGGACGCCCGATCTGAGAGTTATTGGCATTTTCGTCCCCGGGGCCCGGTTGGTTTTTAAGGAAAAACCAACCCGAACGTACTCCACCTGCGTCCAAACATCGGGCGGAGTATGCCAAAAGATCTGTCTCACTAAGAGGAACACAACACAGCTGACGGCACGTCAATCGGACGTCCGTTGCTCAAGATATGAGCGTTTCCGCTCCGAAGGCCCGGTTGGTTTCGTGAACGAATCAACCCGGCCGAACACAAAGTAATCTGAATCTTTGAGTGTGATATACCGAAACGACCGTCTCGATCCAAGGATCGCGTTGCCGCAGACGGTTCGTCAATCGGAGGTCCGAGGCTCAAGTTATGGCCCAAAGACCGAAATTGATTCGAAACGGGGGGTCCGGGTCCGGGCCGACCCGGCCCGACCCCCCCTGGGTCGGCCCGAACCGGGTCGACTTTACCCGGGTCCGACCCGGCCCGGCCGGCCGGCCGGCCGGCGGCGCGGCGGCGTGGCGGCGCGACGGCCGCGGCGGCCTGGCGCCGCACGGAGGCAGCGCGGGGGAAATCAATTCCCCCGCTGATTGGAAGGGGCGGCGCGACTAATGCCGCGCCCTTTGCAAAATAAACGGCCCCCACATGGGGGCCGACTTGAGGAAAAACCGGGAGGGCTGCTGCCCCCCCCCTTCATGGAAACCGCCCCCCTCATAATGAGGGGGGTTTTGTGTGCTGGCCGGGGAATTAATTTTCCCCGATTTATTACCATCCGGCCGGCCAGCTGGCCGGCCGATTTTCTCCAACGGGACCGGAAAATCCGGTCCCCTCTTCGGCTTCCGACGCCGGCGGCCCGGCCGCCGGTCTTCTCATTCCGCCGCGGCCCGGAACCGGCCGCGGTGCGACGGCACCGCGCCCCTCCGCCGCGCCTTCGATTCCCCTTGATGCGGCGCGACGACGTCGCGTTCTTGAAGATTCTTCCATGGCGCGCGCGCGACGGCGTCGCGCAAGATAAACATTCAATTATCCACGTGGTGCGACCGCACCACGCCACCTTGCTTCCACCCGCAAGATAAAACAACATGAACGATGGAGGGGTTTCGGCCGTGTTCATGCGGTCCGGGCCCCCTCACGTTAAATAATAACACTTTTATAAAATCCATACGTCAGTTATGCATGAACCACGAACAAGGATAAAATAATTAAACAATAAATCAACAACCCCTACCTCGGGTATAGGTTCAAAGATTTGACAACGTCCCGCGGAAGACAACGTCGCGGAGGTCGGGCGTCGCGGTCGTCGTTCGTCAAATCCGTTGACGAAGAGATACGCCCGAAGAGATACGTCGTTGGCGAATCTTCGTATGCCGACGAAGAAGGTCCGAGGAGGAAGCGGCGTTCCCTCTCGTTGACACGGAAGACGAAGAAGAGAGGCGGAGTTCTTCGTCGGAGCTTGAGCGTTCTTCGTCGGAGCTTGAGCGTTCTTCGTGTTCTTCGTCAGAGCTTGAAGAAGAAGAAGAAGCTCTCAAAAGCTCTCAAGTTGGCTAAGAGTTCTAACCCAACAAAAAGAGAGAATAGATTAATTTAATCAAAAACTTAACACAAGAATTTCAAAGGTTTGAAATTCAAAAAGATTAACTCCAAAATTAAATAACTCATGTCATTTAATGAGGGGTTAAGGAAGTTGGGAGAAGATGAAAGGTTTAGGATTCGTGTGGGCCCCACCACACTTAATCCTCTCAAGGGAGGTTAAGTGGGGGTGAGTCCCACCCCTAACTTCCTTTGAGAGAAGTTAACTAATAAGTTTAAATAAAAATATGTAATACACAATTTTTATTTAACTTATTCTAATCTCCCAAAAACTAACTCTCATCCCGCAACAAACGCAACTTCCGAAAAGGTCTCTTTAAGCGAATATCGGCGCTGCGAGTTCATCGGTGCCCTCAGATTTCAATTCCGAGCACCGGATAAAAAGTTAGGAATTCCCGCTCGTTCGTTCACTGAACGTACCCGAGCCAAACATCGGAAAAATGATTCCGGGCACTCCGGGCCTCGGAATCAGGTGCCGTCTGAAACCGCGCTCTTGTAAAATTCTAAAGAAAATTAAGAAAAAAATTCCCTGGAATTTTACGGGTCTTTACATTACTCCCACCTCAGGGATTTACGTCCCCGTAAAGATACATCAAAAACTAGGGAAACAAATGAGGGTACTGAGCACGCATCTGAGCCTCCCACTCCCATGTGCTCTCCTGGAGATTCCCGTGCTGCCATCTGATGCGCACAAGAGGAATCGATCGCCCACGCAGGTCCCGCTCCTGTCGATCCTCTATCGCCACCGGGACCTCCATAAAAGTCGCCCCATCGTCAACGTCAAGCTCCCCATGGTCAATGATGTGGGTCGGGTCGTGCACGTATCTCCTCAGTTGAGACACGTGGAAGACGTCGTGCACCCGGTGCAACTGAGGTGGTAGAGCCAGGCGATAAGCCACCTCACCAATCCTGCTGAGAATCTGGAAGGGTCCGATGAACCGCGGAGATAACTTGTCGCCTCGGCCAAATCTCTGAATACCACGTCGAGGTGAGACCCGTAAGAAGACGTGGTCGCCATCCTCGAACTCTAGTGGCCTCCGCCTCCTGTCAGCATATGACTTCTGCCGGCTCTGAGCTGTCCTCATCCGCTCCTGGATGACCTGGACCTTCTCTGTCGTGGCCTGGACCATCTCCGGTCCCACAAGTGCTGACTCACCAGGGTCTGTCCAGCACAAAGGGGATCTACAAGGTCGGCCGTACAACGCCTCGTATGGTGCCATCCCGATGGTGGAGTGGTAGCTGTTTTTGTACGCAAACTCCACCAAGGGTAGGTGGTCCTCCCAGCTACGACCAAAGTCGAGGACACATGCGCGGAGCATGTCCTCGAGAGTCTGAATGGTCCTCTCCGTCTGACCATCCGTCTGAGGGTGAAAGGCTGTGCTCAGACGTAGCTGCGTCCCGAACGCCTCCTGTAACCCCTTCCAAAGCCGGGAAGTAAAGCGAGCATCTCGATCGGAGACGATAGATGATGGCACGCCGTGGAGCCGCACAATCTCCTGAACGTAGAGACGTCCCAAGCTCTCTACTGAGCCCTGCTCTCTGATGGATAAGAAATGTGCCGACTTGGTGAGTCGGTCAACAATCACCCAGATGGAGTCGTGACCTCTGGTAGTACGTGGAAGTCCAGTCACGAAGTCCATAGATATGTCGTCCCACTTCCACTCCGGAACCTCCAAGGGCTGTACCAAGCCCGCTGGTACCTGATGCTCTGCCTTCACCTGCTGGCAGGTGAGGCATCGAGAAACGAACTCTGCTACTGCCTTCTTCATGCCCGACCACCAGTGTTGTCGTCTGAGGTCCTGATACATCTTCGCCACTCCAGGATGCACCGCCAAATGAGAAGTGTGAAACTCCCTCATCACTTCCTCTCGCAAAGCGACTGGTACCATGGTACTTCCTCTGAAAAGGATGTCGTGCTCTGCTCCAAGGGAGAAACCATCAGGTGCCTGTCCCGAGGATATCTGTGCACGCCGTGTCTCACAGTCAGCGTCCTCACGCTGTGCCTCCCTGACCCGCTGCAGTAGTGGAGGGGTGACTGTGAGAGACTGGAGGAAGGCTGCTCCATCTCTATCCACGAAGGATATCTGCAAAGAGGCTACCTGCTCCGTCGCCTCCTCAAGTAGCTGAATGCCCATCCTCCTGCTGAGGGCATCGGCTACTACATTCCCCTTCCTAGGAGTATAGACTATCTCAAAGTCATAGTCCTGGAGGAACTCGAGCCATCGCCGCTGTCTCAGGTTCAGGTACTTCTGCGAGAAGATATACCTGAGACTCTGAGGATCAGAAAAGACTCTAAAGCGCTCGCCCATCAGATAGTGTCACCATGTATTCAGAGCGAAGACCACTGCTGCTAACTCCAGGTCATGGGTAGCGTAGTTCTGCTCATGCGGCCTCAACTGTCGTGATCCATAGGCGATCACTGCCCGCTCCTGCATCAGAACACATCCAAGTCCGGTCCCTGATGCATCGCAGTAGACTACGTACCCTACTCCCTCCTCAGGCAACCTCAAGATAGGTGCGCAGGTCAATCTCTGTCTCAGCTCCTGGAAGCTCTGCTGACATCTGTCTGTCCATACGAAGGATTTCCCCTTCTTCGTCAAAGCTGTGAGTGATGCCGCAACTCTAGAGAAGTCTGGCACAAATCTCCGATAGTATCCAGCTAGTCCCAAGAAACTCCGAACCTCAGTCACGCTCCTGGGTGGCTCCCAAGCTAACACAGCCTCAATCTTCGCGGGATCCACTGCAACTCCCGCCTCAGAGATAACGTGTCCCAAGAAGTGGACCTCACGTATCTAGAACTGGAACTTCGAGATCTTACCATAAAGCTGGTGCTCTCGGAGTGTGTATAGTACAACTCGCAAGTGATAGGTGTGCTCCTCCTCTGTCGTAGAGTAAATCAGAATGTCGTCGATGAAGACCACGACAAAACGATCGAGGTATGGCTGAAAGATCCTGTTCATGAGAGCCATGAACACTGCTGGAGCATTGGTTACACCGAATGGCATAACCAAGAACTCATAGTGGCCATACCGACATCTGAAGGCTATCTTCTGCACATCCTCGTCTCTGACTCTGAGCTGATGATAGCCTGACCTGAGGTCTATTTTCGAGAACCACTGTGCTCCCTTGAGCTGATCAAAGAGGTCATCAATCCTCGGTAGCAGATACTTGTTCCTCACTGTCACCTGGTTCAGGCGACAATAGTCAACACAAAGTCGCAAGCTCTCGTCCGCCTTCTTGGCGAACAAAATCGGGGAAGCCCAGGGTGAAACACTGGGTCGGATGAACCCCTTGCCCTGCAAGTCCTCCAACTGTACCCGTAGCTCTCGAAGCTCGGAGGGGGCCATCCGATATGCTGGAGTGGATATCAGGGCTGTCCCGGGGTACAAGTCAATATAAAAGTCTACCTCTCTGTGAGGAGGTAGCCCTGGAACATCATCGGGAAAAACGTCCGCAAACTGATCCACCACTGCAGGAAAACCAGGACTCCGCACGTCAACTACTCCAAGGATAAGGCTAGCCAACTGATGGGTGATGGGCTGTCCTCTCCTCCACGGAAGTCCATCCTGTGCTGCTAAGGCTCCCTTCTCGCCGGTGAAGGTGAAACTGCTCCCGTCGGTGCGTACACATCGCACCTTGCGCCTAAAACAGTCAATCTGTGCATGGACCGTAGATAGCCAATCCATGCCCAAGATGACGTCGTAAGGCCTCGACGCTGCTACAAGAAGATCCCAGCCGAAGCTCTCGCCTCCTAGAGTAAGCTCACACTGCCGGCACCAGTGCGTAATCGTCGAGTCTGCTCCCGTAGGAGTCTCTAGCCGTAAGGATCGAGCCAACGGCTCTGTCGGAATCTCCGAGCTCCGAACAAGGGCAGCGGCTATGAAAGAGTGACTCGCTCCTGTGTCTATAAGAACTGCAGCAAGGGTGGAGTAGACACAGATAGTACCTCGAATCATCTCGGGTGCACCGTGGTCGTAGGCCTCTGCTGCCTGGAGCTATTCCTGTCTCTGCCCGCCAGCTCCCTGTGGTCGGGGTGGACCTCCTGGTGGTGGTGGTGGCAGAGCCTCAAAGCGTCGCCCACCACCGGCTGCTTGTCCAGCTCCTCTGCCTCGTGGTCCATCAACTGACTGCTGCTCCTCGGCACGGCGGGTCGGGCAGTCACGAGCCATGTGGCCCTGCTCGCCGCACGAGTAGCACTGTCTGCCTCTCGAAAGACTGGCTCCTCGCTGTGTGCCCCGCACTGCTGAGCCAGTGTCCTGAGGTCGTCTGCCCGAAGGTCTGGTCTGTCTGGACCCCTGAGTCATCCATCGACTGCCTGCTGCAGATGACTCTGCCACGTGCCGCCCTGCGGTGGGTCGCTGTGCTGGTGTAGACTCAGCAAGGAAGCTCTCGATCAGAAGGGCCCGCTCCAGTACTCCTGTCTGAGTCGGTATGCTGAGGGAGATCAGCGATGCCCTGATCTCGTGTCTCAAACCTTGCTCGAAGGTCCGGGCCCGGAAGAATGGGTCCCGTACCATGTCAGTCGAGTAGCGCGAGAGATCGGTAAATCTCACCGAGTACTGAGCGACTGTCATGCTGCCCTGCCGCAGCTGAAGTAGCTCCTGGATACGCACCGCACGAAGGGTGGCTGGGATGAACTCCGAGCGGAAGAGGCTCTCAAAGTCCGTCCAAAGTAGAGATGCCTCATCGTGCACCTGGAGCATCAAGCTCCACCATCGTCCTGCTGCTGCGTGTAGTAGGCTCGCAGCGAGGATCACCATGAGGTCTGCTGGTGTCCTCACTAGCCTAAACACTCATACCACTGCCTCCAGCCAGTCCTCTGCTGCCTGGGGATCCGTCTCCCCGCGAAACCTGGGCGGTCGCTGGCGCTTAAACTCATGCAGTGCGCTGAGGCGACGTGCATCGTCAGCGGCTCTCAAGATATGAGCGTTTCCGCTCCGAAGGCCCGGTTGGTTTCGTGAATGAACCAACCCGGCTGAACTCAAAGTAATCTGAAACCTTGAGTGCGTTAAAGTAAATGGGCCAGAATACAAACCCAAACTGAAAGTAAAGTACAACTCAAAAGGGAAAACAACAATTGAAAAGTAAAAGCCGCTACTCCGAGCTGTCCACTGGAAATCCCACCTGAAGGGTGGGTACAGATAGCTCCTCTGCTCCACGGGTCCCGCCGTCCGCTCCGAGCACGTCCCGCCCAGTGGTCCACCTCAGGGTACCGTTCCGCTCTGCAAGCCTCAGCTAAGGTCAACGCTGTCCGTCGTCTGCAACCAATACAACGTAGTGCGGGCAAAGCCCGTACAGGGGTGAGTATAAGCTACTCAGTAGGGACCCCGAGACCCCTGAAGGTCTCTCAAATCCACAAAGGATAAACCACGAAGAAAGGTACAATCACGAAGTAACAACCGACACTGCTTAGGTATATGCCCATACATATACCTAAGTCATCAATTTCAAATACGCTCCAACCTCCGAGCCCAAGTACAACTCAGTACACACAGGAAAGTAAACGTATTCCACACAGGAAAGCAAAACGTAATCCACACAGGATTGCACAACACAATCCACACAGGAAAGCAACAGGATTCAGCTCACACAGGTATACTTCTTCAAAGGACGATAAAGATGATCTTTGATCCATCTAAGTCGTCGGACCCACAAAGGATCGATAGGTAACTAACCCCCGCAAAGACCCACACAGGATCGGGCCCACACAGGACCTGTAGGCGCTGGTTCACACAGGACCGCTGAGCGCAAGGACCCACACAGGATCGGGCCCACACAGGACCTGTAGCACTGATCCACGTAGGATCGCTGAGTGCTGTAGTCGTCGTCGTCGAATCCACACAGGATCTCTGTACTGTCGTCATCACAGTCACAGTAGCAGTAGTAGCAGTAGAAGTCACAGTAACCGTCGCAGCCAGCACTAGGGTTCCCGCACACAGCAAGCTCGTTCGGAGGGTCCGCTCCACGAGCCGAGAGGATGATACATCAACTGACAATAGTCCAGAGTTGATGTATCCAAAAGTTCCGTATCGTCAACAGGAACTCAACGCAACAGACGGCGCGTCGATCGGACGCCCGGTCTGAGAGTTATTGGCATTTTCGTCCCCGGGGCCCGGTTGGTTTTTAAGGCAAAACCAATCCCGACCGTACTCCACCTGCGTCCAAACCTCGGGCGGAGTATGCCAAAAGATCCGTCTCACTAAGAGGAACACAACAAAGCTGACGGTACGTCAATCGGACGTCCGTAGCTCAAGATATGAGTGTTTCCGCTCCGAAGGCCCGGTTGGTTTCGTGAACGAACCAACCCGGCCGAACTCAAAGTAATCCAAAACCTTGAGTGCGATATACCGAAACGACCGCCTCTATCCAAGGATCGCGTTGTCGCAGATGGTTCGTCGATCGGAGGTCCGTGGCTCAAGTTATGGCCAAAAGACCGAATCTGAACCGAAACGGGGGGTCTGGGTTCGGGCCGACCCGGCCCGACCCCCCCTGGGTCGGCCCGAACCGGGTCGACCTGACCCGGGTCCGACCCGGCCCGGCCGGCCGGCGGCGCGGCGGCGCGGGGGCCGCGGCGGCCTGGCGCCGCACGGAGGCTGCACGCGGTGGGGGCAAAGCCCCCCGCTTGATTTGGTTGGCGGCGCGGCTAAATGCCGCGCCCTTTGCAAAATAAACGGCCCCCACGTGGGGGCCGGCTTGAGGAAAAACCGGGGGGCTGCTGCCCCCCCCCCTTCATGGAAACCGCCCCCCTCTTTATGAGGGGGGTTTTTTGAGATGGCCGGGGGATTAATTTCCCCCGGTTCATTACCATCCGGCCGGCCAGCTGGCCGGCCGGTTTTCTCCAACGGGACCGGAAAATCTGGTCCCCTCTTCGGCTTCCGACGCCGGCGGCCCGACCGCCGGTCTTCTCATTCCGCCGCATCCCGGAACCGGCCGCGGTGTTCATCGTCCGGCGCGGTGCGACGGCACCACGCCCCTCCGCCGCGCCTTCGATTCCCCTTGATGTGGCGCGGCGGCGTCGCGTTCTTGAAGATTCTTCCATGGCGCGCGCGCGACGGCGTCGCGCAAGATAAAATTTCAATTATCCGCGTGGTGCGACGGCACCACGCCACCTTTCTTCCACCCGCAAGATAAAACAACATGAACGATGGAGGGGGTTCGGCCGTGTTCATGCGGTCCGGCCCCCCTCACGTTAAATAATAACACTTTTATAAAATCCATACGTCAGTTATGCATGAACCACGAACAAGGATAAAATAATTAAACAATAATC
Source organism: Viscum album (assembly GCA_963277665.1). Taxonomy (NCBI): domain Eukaryota; kingdom Viridiplantae; phylum Streptophyta; class Magnoliopsida; order Santalales; family Viscaceae; genus Viscum; species Viscum album. Next base: position 2,054,561,799 of record OY728123.1, on the reverse strand, counting down.
AACAACCCCTACCTCGGGTATAAGGTTCGAAGATTTGTCAACGTTCCGCGGAAGTCGACGTCGCGGAGGTCGGGCGTCGCGGTAGTCGTTCGTCAAATCCGATGACGAAGAGGTACGTCCGAAGAAGTACGTCGTTGATGAAACCTTGTACGCCGACGAAGGTTGTCCGAGGAAGAAGCGGCGTTCTTCGTCGGAACTTGAGCGTTCTTCGTCAAGTTGAGCGTTCTTCGTCAAGGCTTGAAGATGAAGGAGAAGCTCTCAAAATCCTCTCAAGAACAAAGGAAACCAACCCAACAAAATAAAATAAGCTTAAGCTTATTTTATTACACAACCCTCCTCTTAGAATTTCAAAGGTTTGAAATTTAAATTAACCCTCTTCAATTAATTAAGCCAAGTTGTCAACATTAATTGAAATGGGTTAAAGGGGAGGTTTTGAGAGAATTTGAGGAGTTGGGGTTCGTGTGGGCCCCACCACACTTAATCCTCCCAAGGTAGGTTAAGTGGATGTGGGTCCCACTCCCAACTCCCTTTGGTAGGATTTATCTAGTTAAAATAAAATTTGTTCTTCACAAATTTTATTTAACTTAAACTAAAAACCCAAAAACTAACTTTCAACCCGCAACAAACGCAACTTCCAAAAAGGTCTCTTTAAGCGAAAATCGGTGCTGCGAGTTCATCGGTGCCCTCGGATTTCAATTCCGAGCACCGGATCAAAAGTTAGGAATTTTCGCTCGTTCGTTCACTGAACGTACCTGAGCCAAACTTTGGAAATTGATTCCGGGCACTCCGGGCCTCAGAATCAGGTGCCGTCTGAAACCACGCTCTTGTAAAATTCTAAAGAAAATTAAGAAAAAATTTCCCTTGAATTTTACGGGTCTTTAAATCACCAAGGCGTAATTCCCGGTAAAAAAGAAAGGCATTTCCTTTATAAAGTAAACAAACACCACAGAGCAAGCAAGCAGAAGTAAACACAAAGTAAAAACTGGGTACAACAGTAAGTGCGGAAAAATAAGTGGGCCAGAATACAAACCCAAACTGAAAGTAAAGTACAACTGGAAAGGGAAAACAACAACTGAAAGTAAAGCCGCAGCCTCGAGCCGTCCACTGGAAGTCCCACCTGAAGGGTGGGTACAGATAGCCTCCACAGTTCCTCGGGTCCAGCCGTCCGCTCCGTGTACGTCCCGCCCAGTGATCCACCTCCGGGTACCGACCTGCTCCTCGTACCTCAACCACGATCAGCGTTGTCCGTCATCTACAACCAACACAACGTAGTACGGGCATAACCCGTGCAGGGGTGAGTATAAGCTACTCAGTAGGGACCCCGAGACCCCCGAAGGTCTCCCACAATCCACAAAGGATAATCCACAAAGGAAAGATACAAACACGAAGTAACATCCGACACTACTTAGGTATATGCCCATACATATACCTAAGTCATCAATTCTCGTTCGGCTCCAACATCCGAGCTCAAGTACAACCCAGTCCACACAGGAAACCACAACTCAATCCACACAGGAAAGCATAACGTAATCCACACAGGATATCAAGTCAATCATATTGAAGATAAGGATTGAAAGTCAAGATACAGCTCACACAGGTATACTTCTTCGTATGACGATAGAGATGATCAGATATAGCCACTGATTCATCTAAGCCGTCAGACCCACAAAGGATCGATAGGTACTAACCCCCGCAATGACCCACAAAGGATCTGACCCACACAGGATCGATAGGTAACTAACCCCCACAATGACCCACACAGGATCGGACCCACACAGGATCGATAGGTAACTAACCCCCGCAATGACCCACACAGGATCAGACCCACACAGGATCTGTAGGCGCTGGCCCACACAGGACCGCTGAGCGCTGACCCACACAGGATATGAACCACACAGGATCGGTAGCACTGATCCACGTAGGATCGCTGAGTGCTGTATTCGTCGTCATTGAATCCATGGAGGATTTCTGCACAGTCGTCATCGTCGTCGCAGTCGCAGTCAGCTCTAGGGTTCCTGCAAACAGCAAGCTCGTTCGGGAGGGTCCGCTCCACGAGCCGAGGGCTGATACATCAACTGACACAAAGTACAGAGTTGATGTATCCAAAAGTTCTGTATCGCCAACATGCACTCAACATCACAGACGGCGCGTCAATCGGACGCCCGGTCTGAGAGTTAATGACTTTTTCATCCCAGTGGCCCGGTTGATTTTTAAGTCAAAACCAACCCGACCATACTCCAACTGCGTCCAAACCTCGAGCGGAGTAATAAAAAATGTCTGTCTCACTAAGAGGAATCCATCAAAGTCGACGGCATGTCAATCGGACATCCAGAGCTTAAGTTATAAGCGTTTCCGCTCCGAGGGCCCGGTTGGTTTCGTGTACGAACCAACCCGGCCGAACCCAAAGTTCTCTGAAACCCTGAGTGTAATATACCGAAAATACCGTCTTGATCCAAGGATCGCATCGCAGCTGACGGTGCGTCGATCTGAGGTCCGCATCCCAAGATATGGGCAGAAGACCGATGGAGGTTCGGTATTAGGGGGTTCGGGCCCGGTCCGACTCGGCCCGATACCCCCAGGGTCGGCCCGAACCGGGTGCGGGTCCGGCCCGGCCTGGGCGCGGCCCGGCCTGGCGGATGGGAGCTTGCGACTTTGTGTCGACTATCGTCGCCTGAACCAGGTGACAGTGAGGAACAAGTATCCGCTATCGAGGATTGATGACATCTTCGATCAGCTCAAGGGAGTGTGGTGGTTCTCAAAGATAGACCTCAGGTCAGGCTATCATCAGCTCAGAGTTCGGGACGAGGACGTGCAGAAGACGACATTCAGATGTCGGTATGACAACTATGAGTTCTTGGTTATGCCATTCGGCGTAACCAATGCTCCAGTAGTGTTCATGGGCCTCATGAACAGGATCTTTCAGCCATACCTCGATCGATTTGTTGTGGTCTTCATCGACGACATTTTGATATACTTGACGACTGAGGAGGAGTATGCCTACCACTTACGGGTTGTACTAGACACACTCCGAGAGTACCAGCTTTATGAAAAGCCCTCGAAGTGTCAGTTCTGGATACGTGAGGTCCACTTCTTGGGACACGTCATCTCTGAGGTGAGAGTTGTGGTGGATCCTGCGAAGATCGAGGCAGTGCTAGCTTGAGAGCCACCCAGGAGCGTGACGGAGGTGCGGAGTTTCTTGGGACTAGCTGGATACTACCAGAGATTTGTGCCAGACTTCTCCAGAGTTGCGGCACCACTCTCAGCTTTGACGAAGAAGGGGAAACCCTTTGTGTGGTCAGACAGATATCAACAGAGCTTCTAGGAGCTGAGACAAAGATTGACCAGCACACCTATCTTGAGGTTGCCGGAGGAGGGAGTAGGGTACGTAGTCTACTGCGATGCATCAGGGACCGAACTCGGATGTGTCCTGATGCAGGAGCGGGCAGTGATCTCCTATGTATCACGTCAGTTGAGGCCGCATGAGCAGAACTACGCTACCCATGACCTGGAGTTAGCAGCAGTAGTCTTCGCTCTGAAGTCGGCCCAGCCCGGCCCGGCGCGGCGCGGCGCGGCCCGGCGCGGCCCGGCCCGGCGTGGCCCGGCGCGGCGAACTGGCCAGGCGCGCCGGTTCAGCGCAAGGCAGCGCGCTGGGCGCACTGCCAGCTTGGCCGAAGGCCGACCTTGCTGGAAACGGGGGGCTGCCTGCCCCCCCTTTGTGAAACCGGCCCCCCCTCATAATGGGGGGCCAAATAACTGCCCAGGGGAATTAAATTCCCCCGGTTTCCACCAACCCGGCCGGCCCGACCTGGCCGGCCGGCTTCTTGGTGAGGTGGCTTATCGCCTGGCTCTACCACCTCAGTTGCACCGGGTGCACGACGTCTTCCACGTATCCCAGCTGAGGAGATACGTGCACGACCCGACGCACATCATTGACCATGGATAGCTTGACGTTGACGATGGGGCGACATTTACGGAGGTCCCGGTGGAGATAGAGGATCGACAGGAGCGGGTCCTACGTGGGCGATCGATTCCTCTTGTGCGCATCAGATGGCAGCACGAGAATCTCTAGGAGAGCACATGGGAGCGGGAGGCTCAGATGCGTGCTCAGTACCCTCATTTGTTTCCCTAGTTTTTGATGTATCTTTACGGGGACGTAAATCCCTGAGGTGGGAGTAATGTAAAGACCCGTAAAATTCAAGGGAAATTTTTTCTTAATTTTATTTAGAATTTTAAAAGAGCGCGGTTTCAGACGGCACCTGATTCCGAGGCCCGGAGTGCCCGGAATCAATTTCTGAAGTTTGGCTCGGGTACGTTCAGTGAACGAACGAGCGGGAATTCCTAACTTTTGATCCGGTTCTCGGAATTGAAATCCGAGGGCACCGATGAACTCGCAGCGCCGATTTTCGCTTTAAGAGACCTTTTCGGAAGTTGCGTTTGTTGCGGGTTGAAAGTTAGTTTTTGGATTTTTAGTTTAAGTGAAATAAAATTTGTGAAGAACAAATTTTATTTTAACTAGATAAATCCTACCAAAGGGAGTTGGGAGTGGGACCCACATCCACTTAACCTCCCTTTGGAGGATTAAGTGTGGTGGGGCCCACACGAACCCCAACTCCTCAAATTCTCTCAAAACCTCCCCTTTAACCCATTTCAATTAATGTTGACAACTTGGCTTAATTAATTGAAGAGGGTTAATTTAAATTTCAAACCTTTGAAATTCTAAGAGGAGGGTTGTGTAATAAAATAAGCTTAAGCTTATTTTATTTTGTTGGGTTGGTTTCCTTTGTTCTTGAGAGGATTTTGAGAGATTCTCCTTCATCTTCAAGCCTTGACGAAGAACGCTCAACTTGACGAAGAATGCTCAAGTTCCGACGAAGAACGCTGCTCCTCTCTTCTTCGTCTTCTGTGTCAACGAGAGGGAACGCTGCTTCCTCCTCGGACTCCCTTCGTCGGCATACGAAGATTCGCCAACGACGTATCACATCGGACGCACCTCTTCGTCATCGGATTTGACGAACGACGACCGCGACGCCCGACCTCCGCGACGTTGTCTTCCGCGGGTCGTTGTCAAATCTTCGAACCTATACCCGAGGTAGGGGTTGTTGATTTATTGTTTAATTATTTCGTTCTTGATCGTGGATCTAGCATGTCTAACGTGAGGCAATTGAATATTTTAAGTTGTGTTATTATTTAACGTGAGGGGGGCCGGACCGCATGAACACGGCCGAACCCCCTCCATCGTTCATGTTGTTTTATCTTGCGGGTGGAAGCAAGGTGGCGTGGTGCCGTCGCACCACGCGGATAATTGAATGTTTATCTTGCGCGACGCCGTCGCGCGCGCGCCATGGAAGAATCTTCAAGAACGCGACGCCGCCGCGCCACATCAAGGGGAATCGAAGGCGCGGCGGAGGGGCGCGGTGTCGTCGCACCGCGCCGGACGACGAACACCGCGGCCGGTTCCGGGCCGCGGCGGAATGAGAAGACTGGCGGCCGGGCCGCCGGCGTCGGAAGCCGAAGAGGGGACCGGATTTTCTGGTCCCGTTGGAGAAAACCGGCCGGCCAGCTGGCCGGACGGATGGTAATGAACCGGGGGAAATTAATCCCCCGGCCAGCTCAAAAAACCCCCCTCATAAAGAGGGGGGGTGGTTTCCATGAAGAGGGGGGCAGCAGCCCCCCGGTTTTTCCTCAATCCGGCCCCCACGTGGGGGCCGTTTTTTTTTGCAAAGGGCGCGGCATTTAGCCACGCCGCCAACCAAATCAAGCGGGGGGATTTGCCCCCCCCCCCCCGCGTGCAGCCTTCGTGCGGCGCCAGGCCGCCGTGGCCCCCGCGCCGCCGGCCGGCCGGGACGGGTTCAGCGGACCGGGTCGGTCCGACCCGGTTAGGTTCGGATCTGGGTCGGGTTGACCCGGTTCGGGTCAGACCAGGGGGGGGGGGGGGGTCGGGCCGGGTCGGCCCGGACCCGGACCCCCCCGTTTCGAATCATTTACGGTCTTTGGGCCATAACTTGAGACACGGACCTCCGATGGACGAACCGTCTGTGGCAACGCGATCCTTGGATCGAGATGGTCGTTTTGGTATATCGCACTCAAGGTTTAGGATTACTTTGAGTTCGCCCAGGTTGGTTCGTTCACGAAACCAACCGGGCCTTCGGAGCGGAAACGCTCATATCTTGAGTTACGGACGTCCGATTGACGTGCCGTCAGCTGTGTTGTGTTCCTCTTAGTGATACGGATCTTTTGGCATACTCCGCCCGAGGTTTGGACGCAGGTGGAGTACGGTCGGGTTGGTTTTGCCTTAAAAACTAACCGGGCCCCGGGGACGAAAATGCCAATAACTCTCAGACCGGGCATCCGATCGACGCGCCGTCTGTTGCGTTGAGTTCCTGTTGACGATACGGAACTTTTAGATACATCAACTCTGGTCTTTGTGACAGTTGATGTATCAGCCTCTCGGCTCGTGGAGCGGACCCTCCGAACGAGCTTGCTGTGTGCGGGAACCCTAGTGCTGGCTGCGACTGACTGTGACTGCTACTACTGCTACTACTGCTACTACTGCTACTGTGACTGCGACGACGACAGTACAGAGATCCTGTGTGGATTCGACGACGACGACTACAGCACTCAGCGATCCTACGTGGATCAGTGCTACAGGTCCTGTGTGGGCCCGATCCTGTGTGGGTCTGATCCTGTGTGGGTCCTTGCGCTCAGCGGTCCTGTGTGAACCAGCGCCTACAGGTCCTACGTGGGCCCGATCCTGTGTGGGTCTTTTGCGGGGGTTAGTTACCTATCGATCCTTCGTGGGTCCGACGACTTAGATGGATCAGAGATCATCTTTATCGTCTATCGAAGAAGTATACCTGTGTGAGATGAATCCTTTTTCTTTCCTGTGTGGATTGTGTTGTGCAATCCTGTGTGGATTACGTTTTGCTTTCCTGTGTTGAATACGTATACTTTCCTGTGTGGACTGAGTTGTACTTGGGCTCGGAGGTTGGAGCGTATTTGAATTGATGACTTAGGTATATGTATGGGCATATACTGAAGCAGTGTCTGTTGTTACTTCGTGATTGTACCTTTCTTCGTGGTTTATCCTTTGTGGATTTGAGAGACCTTCAGGGGTCTCGGGGTCCCTACTGAGTAGCTTATACTCACCCCTGCACGGGCTTTGCCCGCACTACATTGTGTTGGTTGCAGACGACGGACAGCGTTGACCTTAGCTGAGGCTTGCAGAGCGGGACGGTACCTGGAGGTGGACCACTGGGCGGGACGTGCACGGAGCGGACGGCGGGACCCGTGGAGCAGAGGAGCTATCTGTACCCACCCTTCAGGTGGGATTTCCAGTGGACAGCTCGGTGTAGCGGCTTTTACTTTTCAGTTGCTGTTTTCCCTTTCGAGTTGTACTTTACTTTCAGTTTGGGTTTGTATACTGGCCCATTTACTTTTCCGCACTATCAGTTGTACTCTGATTTTGTTTAGTGTTTACTTTCCGCTTGCTTACTCTGTGGTGTTTGTTTACTTTTTAAAGGCAATGCCTTCCCTTTTTACCAGGATTTACGCCTTGGTGCTAGTCGCCAGCCCCTGGCCTATGGAAGGTGGGGTTGGGGTAGTCACGGCACGGACCCCGAGGGCGGGTCGTGACAAATTGAATGTGACAACCGGGTCCCGGTGACAGCACAGCCACCCCACCTTAACATGGTCGTCGGGTCCTGGCCCACCAGGTACACCCAGTTGCCCCGCAGACACGTGGGGCTCACCCCAGGGTCCACCCACATGCCTGAACGGGTCATCTGACTAATGATAGTCCCCACAGGCCAACACATGTCCTTTCCAGTGTGCTTTGTCCTCACTCACACACACCCTGGGAAACTTCCCAGGAGGTCACCCATCCTGATCACTACTCCAGGCCAAGCACGCTTAACTGTGGAGTTCTAATCAGACAGACTCTCGAAAAGGAAGGTGCACCTTGTTGACATGAGTCATATCATTTAGTCATTTAATCCTTTATCATTTGAGGATGTTACAATCACCCCCCCTTTAGAGCACAATGCCCTCGTTGTGGGGCCTACATCTCAACCCAGGCAGTGCACCACGCTTAAGGCTGGGTTCCTCCTCTGATACCAAATGTGACAACCGGGTCCCGGTGACAGCACAGCCACCCCGCCTTAACATGGTCGTCGGGTCCTGGCCCACCAGGTACACCCAGTTGCCCCGCAGACACGTGGGGCTCACCCCAGGGTCCACCCACATGCCTGAACGGGTCATCTGACTAATGATAGTCCCCACAGGCCAACACATGTCCTTTCCAGTGTGCTTTGTCCTCACTCACACACACCCTGGGAAACTTCCCAGGAGGTACTTTCAACCCGGTGGACCAGGTGTTTTCGGGCGAACTCTGATCTTTTCTATGTGAAGCAATAATGTTTAGCGTATTGAGTGTGGTTATCAGTCCAGGGAGTCCAGTGTTGGTGCGGCGGCCGACGTATCCGTACACCAGGACCCTGACTTCTAATTTCCGACTTAATGCACGAAAACATTGATTGCGTGTGTGTTTCAAAGTTTTCTTTGTGATTACTTATATCAGCTCACCAGGTATACTGTTCTGACCGTGGCACACCTGTTTCCTTTTCAGGATGGCCCCACGACGGCAGCCAGCTAGGGTTCCGAGAGTCGAGTGTGACGACAGCCCACCGAGCGACGAGGCTTCGGTGCAGGGCCCTTTGTCAGCAGTGGCACCGGCGGTAGTTCTACCCACCGAGCCCCCGATGCTTCCAGCACCAGCCGCTGACGATGCGCGTCGCCTCAGCGCACTGCATGAGTTTCAGTGCCAGCGACCACCCAGGTTTCGCGGGGAGATGGATCCCCAGGCAGCAGAGGACTGGCTGGAGGCCGTGGTACGTGTGTTTAGGCTAGTGAGGACACCAGCAGACCTCATGGTGATCCTCGCTGCGAGCCTACTACACGCAGCAGCAGGACGATGGTGGAGCTTGATGCTCCAGGTGCACGATGAGACATCTCTACTTTGGACGGACTTTGAGAGCCTCTTCCGCTCGGAGTTCGTCCCAGCCACCCTTCGTGCGGTGCGTATCCAGGAGCTTCTTCATCTGCGGCAGGGCAGCATGACGGTGGCTCAGTACTCGGCGAGATTTACCGATCTCTCGCGCTACTCGACCGACATGGTACGGGACCCATTCTTCCGGGCCCGGACCTTCGAGCAGGGTTTGAGACACGAGATCAGGGCATCGCTGATCTCCCTCAGCATACCGACTCAGATAGGAGTACTGGAGCGGGCCCTTCTGATCGAGAGCTTCCTTGCTGAGTCTACACCAGCACAGCGACCCATCGCAGGGCGGCACGTGGCAGAGTCATCTGCAGCAGGCAGTCGACGGATGACTCAGGGGTCCAGACAGACCAGACCTTCGGGCAGACGACCTCAGGACACTGGCTCAGCAGTGCGGGGCACACAGCGCGGAGCCAGTCTTTCGAGAGGCAGACAGTGCTACTCGTGCGGCGGGCAGGGCCACATGGCTCGTGACTGCCCGACCCGCCGTGCCGAGGAGCCGCAGACGGTTGAGGGACCACCGAGGCAGAGGTAGAGGGTCGACCGTGGTGGTCCGCAGGGAGGAGGCAGACGAGGCAGAGGAGCTGGACGAGCAGCCAGTGGTGGGCGACGCTTTGAGGCTCTGCCACCACCACCACTAAGAGGTCCACCCCGACCACAGGGAGCTGGAGGGCAGAGACAGGCACAGCTCCAGGCAGCAGAGGCCTACGACCATGACGCACCCGAGATGATTCGAGGTACTATCTGTGTCTAGTCCACCCTTGCTGCAGTTCTTATAGACACAGGAGCGAGTCACTCTTTCATAGCCGCTGCCCTTGTTCGGAGCTCGGAGATTCCGACAGAGCCGTTGGCTCGATCCTTACGGCTAGAGACTCCTACGGGAGCAGACTCGACGATTACGCACTGGTGCCGGTAGTGTGAGCTTACTCTAGGAGGTGAGAGCTTCAGCTGGGATCTTCTTGTAGCAGCGTCGAGGCCTTACGACGTCATCTTGGGCATGGATTGGATATCTACGGTCCATGCACAAACTGACTGTTTTAGGCGCAAGGTGCGATGTGTACGCACCGACGGGAGCAGGTTCACCTTCATCGGCGAGAAGGGATCCTTAGAAGCACAGGATGGACTTCCGCAGAGGAGAGGACAGCCCATTACGCATCAGTTGGCTAGCCTTATCCTTGGAGCAGTTGACGTGCGGAGTCCTGGTTTTCCTGCAGTGGTGGATCAGTTTGCGGACGTTTTTCCCGACGACGTTCCAGGGCTACCTCCTCGCAGAGAGGTAGACTTTTATATTGACTTGTACCCCGGGCAGCCCCGATATCCACTCCAGCATATCGGATGGCCCCCGCCGAGCTTCGAGAGCTACGGGTACAGTTGGAGGACTTGCAGGGCAAGGGGTTCATCCGACCCAGTGTTTCACCCTGGGCTTCCCCGATTTTGTTCTCCAGGAAGGCGGACGAGAGCTTGCGTCTTTGTGTTGACTATCATTGCCTGAACCAGGTGACAGTGAGGAACAAGTATCCGCTACCGAGAATTGATGACCTCTTTGATCATCTCAAGGGAGCACGGTGGTTCTCGAAGATAGACCTCAGGTCAGGCTATCATCAGCTCAGAGTCAGAGACGAGGATGTGCAGAAGACAGCCTTCAGATGTCGGTATGGCCACTATGAGTTCTTGGTTATGCCATTCGGTGTAACCAATGCTCCAGCAGTGTTCATGGATCTCATGAACAGGATCTTTCAGCCATACCTCGATCGGTTTGTCGTGGTCTTCATCGACGACATTCTGATTTACTCTACGATAGAGGAGGAGCACGCCTATCACTTGCGAGTTGTACTTGACACACTCCGAGAGCACCAGCTTTATGGTAAGCTATCGAAGTGCCAGTTCTGGATACGTGAGGTCCACTTCGTGGGACACGTTATCTCTGAGGAGGGAGTTGCAGTGGATCCCGCGGTCGACCCGGTTCGGGCCGACCCAGGGGGGGTCGGGCCGGGTCCGGGCCCGGAAGAATGGGTCCCATACCATGTCGGTCGAGTAGCGCGAGAGATCGGTAAATCTCGCCGAGTACTGAGTGACCGTCATGCTGCCCTGCCGCAGCTGAAGAAGCTCCTGGATACGCACCGCACGAAGGGTGGCTGGGACGAACTCCGAGCGGAAGAGGCTCTCAAAGTCCGTCCAAAGTAGGGATGCCTCATCGTGCACCTGGAGCATCAAGCTCCACCATCGTCCTGCTGCTGCGTGTAGTAGGCTCGCAGCGAGGATCGCCATGAGGTCTGCTGGTGTCCTCACTAGCCTAAACACTCGTACCACTGCCTCCAGCCAGTCCTCTGCTGCCTGGGGATCCGTCTCCCCGCGAAACCTGGGTGGTCGCTGGCGCTGAAACTCATGCAGTGCGCTGAGGCGACGTGCATCGTCAGCGGCTGCTGTTGGAAGCATCGGGGGCTCGGCGGGTAGAGCTACCGCCGGTGCCACTGCTGGAAAAGGGCCCTGCACCGAAGCCTCGTCGCTCGGTGGGCTGTCGTCACGCACGAATCTCGGAACCCTAGCTGGCTGACGTCGTAGGGCCATCCTGAAAAGGAAACAGGTGCGCCACGGTCAGAACAGTATACCTGGTGAGCTGATATAAGTAATCACAAAGAAAACTTTGAAACACACACGCAATCAATGTTTTTGTGCATTAAGTCGGAAATCAGAAGTCAGGGTCCTGGTGTACGGATACGTCGGCCGCCGCACCAACACTGGACTCCCTGGACTGATAACCACACTCAATACGCTAAACATTATTGCTTCACATAGAAAAGATCAGAGTTCGTGGTAGAACCGAACTCCTCTGATACCAATTTGTCACGACCCTCCCTCGGGGTCCGTGCCGTGACTACCCCAAGCCCGCCTTCCAAAGGCCAGGGGCTGGCGACTAGCACCAAGGCGTAAATCCCGGTAAAAAGGGAAGGCATTGCCTTTGTAAAGTAAACAAACACCACAGAGTAAACAAGCGGAAAGTAAACACTAAACAAAAGCAGAGTACAACTGAAAGTGCGGAAAAGTAAATGGGCCAGAATACAAACCCAAACTGAAAGTAAAGTACAACTCGAAAGGGAAAACAACAATTGAAAAGTAAAAGCCACTACTCCGAGCTGTCCACTGGAAATCCCACCTGAAGGGTGGGTACAGATAGCTCCTCTGCTCCACGGGTCCCGCCGTCCGCTTCGAGCACGTCCCGCCCAGTGGTCCACCTCCGGGTACCGTCCTGCTCTGCAAGCCTCAGCTAAGGTCAACGCTGTCCGTCGTCTGCAACCAACACAACGTAGTGCGGGCAAAGCCCGTGCAGGGGTGAGTATAAGCTACTCAGTAGGGACCCCGAGACCCCTGAAGGTCTCTCAAATCCACAAAGGATAAACCACGAAGAAAGAAGCAATCACGAAGTAATAACCGACACTGCTTAGGTATATGCCCATACATATACCTAAGTCATCAATTTCAAATACGCTCCAACCTCCGAGCCCAAGTACAACTCAGTCCACACAGGAAAGTAAACATATTCCACACAGGAAAGCAAAACGTAATCCACACAGGATTGCACAACACAATCCACACAGGAAAGCAACAGGATTCAGCTCACACAGGTATACTTTTTCAAAGGATGATAAAGATGATCTCTGATCCATCTAAGTCGTCGGACCCACGAAGGATCGATAGGTAACTAACCCCCGCAAAGACCCACACAGGATCGGGCCCACACAGGACCTGTAGGCGCTGGTTCACACAGGACCGCTGAGCGCAAGGACCCACACAGGATCGGACCCACACAGGATCGGGCCCACACAGGACCTGTAGCACTGATCCACGTAGGATCGCTGAGTGCTGTAGTCGTCGTCGTCGAATCCACATAGGATCTCTGTACTGTCGTCGTCGCAGTCACAGTAGCAGTAGTAGCAGTAGAAGTCACAGTAACCGTCGCAGCCAGCACTAGGGTTCCCGCACACAGCAAGCTCGTTCGGAGGGTCCGCTCCACGAGCCGAGAGGCTGATACATCAACTGACACAAAGTCCAGAGTTGATGTATCCAAAAGTTCTGTATCGTCAACAGGAACTCAACGCAACAGACGGCGCGTCGATCGGACGCCCGGTCTGAGAGTTATTGGCATTTTCGTCCCCGGGGCCCGGTTGGTTTTTAAGGCAAAACCAACCCGACCGTACTCCACCTGCGTCCAAACCTCGGGCGGAGTATGCCAAAAGATCCGTCTCACTAATAGGAACACAAAAAAAGCTGACGGTACGTCAATCGGACGTCCGTAGCTCAAGATATGAGCGTTTCCGCTCCGAAGGCCCGGTTGGTTTCGTGAACGAACCAACCTGGCCGAACTCAAAGTAATTTGAAACCTTGAGTGCGATATACCGAAACGACCGTCTCGATCCAAGGATCGCGTCGCCGCAGACGGTTCGTCGATCGGAGGTCCGTGGCTCAAGTTATGGCCAAAAGACCGAATCTGAACCGAAACGGGGGGTCCGGGTCCGGGCCGACCCGGCCCGACCCCCCCTGGGTCTGCCCGAACCGGGTCGACCCGACCAGGCCCGGCCGGCCGGCTGGCCGGAAGCGCGGCGGCGCGGGGGCCGCGACGGCCTGGCGCCGCACGGAGGCTGCACGCGCGGGGGGGTGGGGGGGGGGGGGGGCAAAGCCCCCCGCTTGATTTGGTTGGCGGCGTGGCTAAATGCCGCGCCCTTTGCAAAAAAAAACGGCCCCCACGTGGGGGCCGGCTTGAGGAAAAACCGGGGGGCTGCTGCCCCCCCTTCATGGAAACCGCCCCCCTCATAATGAGGGGGGTTTTGTGTGCTGGCCGGGGAATTAATTTTCCCCGGTTTATTACCATCCGGCCGGCCAGCTGGCCGGCCGGTTTTCTCCAACGGGACCGGAAAATCCGGTCCCCTCTTCGGCTTCCGACGCCGGCGGCCCGGCCGCCGGTCTTCTCATTCCGCCGCGGCCCGGAACCGGCCGCGGTGTTCGTCGTCCGGCGTGGTGCGACGGCACTGCGCCCCTCCGCCGCGCCTTCGATTCCCCTTGATGTGGCGCGGCGGCGTCGCGTTCTTGAAGATTCTTCCATGGCGCGCGCGCGACGGCGTCGCGCAAGATAAACATTCAATTATCCGCGTGGTGCGACGGAACCACGCCACCTTGCTTCCACCCGCAAGATAAAACAACATGAACGATGGAGGGGGTTCGGCCGTGTTCATGCGGTCCGGCCCCCCTCACATTAAATAATAACACAACTTAAAAAATTCAAATGCCTCACGTTAGACATGCTAGATCCACGACCCGCCCTCGGGGTCCGTGCCGTGACTACCCCAAGCCCGCCTTCCAAAGGCCAGGGGCTGGCGACTAGCACCAAGGCGTAAATCCCAGTAAAAAGGGAAGACATTTCCTTTGTAAAGTAAACAAACACCACAGAGTAAACAAGCGGAAAGTAAACACTAAACAAAAGCAGAGTACAACTGAAAGTGCGGAAAAGTAAATGGGCCAGAATACAAACCCAAACTGAAAGTAAAGTACAACTCGAAAGGGAAAACAACAATTGAAAAGTAAAAGCCGCTTCTCCGAGCTGTCCACTGGAAATCCAACCTGAAGGGTGGGTACAGATAGCTCCTCTGCTCCACGGGTCCCGCCGTCCGCTCCGAGCACGTCCCGCCCAGTGGTCCACCTCCGGGTACCGTTCCGCTCTGCAAGCCTCAGCTAAGGTCAACGCTGTCCGTCGTCTGCAACCAACACAACGTAGTGCGGGCAAAGACCGTGCAGGGGTGAGTATAAGCTACTCAGTAGGGACCCCGAGACCCCTGAAGGTCTCTCAAATCCACAAAGGATAAACCACGAAGAAAGGTACAATCACGAAGTAACAACCGACACTGCTTAGGTATATGCCCATACATATACCTAAGTCATCAATTTCAAATACGCTCCAACCTCCGAGCCCATGTACAACTCATTCCACACAGGAAAGTAAACGTATTCCACACAGGAAAGCAAAACGTAATCCACACAGGATTGCACAACACAATCCACACAGGAAAGCAACAAGATTCAGCTCATACAGGTATACTTCTTCGAAAGACGATAAAGATGATCTCTGATCCATCTAAGTCGTCAGACCCACGAAGGATCGATAGGTAACTAACCCCCGCAAAAGACCCACACAGGATCGGGCCCACACAGGACCTGTAGGCGCTGGTTCACACAGGACCGCTGAGCGCAAGGACCCACACAGGATCGAACCCACACAGGATCGGGCCCACACAGGACCTGTAGCATTGATCCACGTAGGATCGCTGAGTGTTGTAGTCGTTGTCGTCGAATCCACACAGGATCTCTGTACTGTCGTCGTCGCAGTCACAGTAGCAGTAGTAGCAGTAGAAGTCACAGTAACCGTCGCAACCAGCACTAGGGTTCCCGCACACAGCAAGCTCGTTCGGAGGGTCCGCTCCACGAGCCGAGAGGCTGATACATCAACTGACACAAAGTCCAGAGTTGATGTATCCAAAAGTTCCGTATCGTCAACAGGAACTCAACGCAACAGACGGCGCGTCGATCGGACGCCCGGTCTGAGAGTTATTGGCATTTTCGTCCCCGGGGCCCGGTTGGTTTTTAAGGCACAACCAACCCGACCGTACTCCACATGCGTCCAAACCTCGGGCGGAGTATGCCAAAAGATCCGTCTCAATAATAGGAACACAAAAAAGCTGATGGTACGTCAATCGGACGTCCGTAGCTCAAGATATGAGCGTTTCCGCTCCGAAGGCCCGGTTGGTTTCGTGAACGAACCAACCCGGCCGAACTCAAAGTAATCCGAAACCTTGAGTGCGATATACCGAAACGACCGTCTCGATCCAAGGATCGCGTTTCCACAGACGGTTCGTCGATCGGAGGTCCGTGGCTCAAGTTATGGCCAAAAGACCGAATCTGAACCGAAACGGGGGGTCCGGGTCCGGGCCGACCCGGCCCGGCCGGCAGCGCGGCGGCTTTGCGGCGCGGCGGCACGGAGGCGCGGCGGCGCGGTGGTGCGGGGGCCGCGGCGGCCTGGCGCCGCACGGAGGCTGCACGCGGGGGGGCAAAGCCCCCCGCTTGATTTGGTTGGCGGCGCGGCTAAATGCCGCGCCCTTTGCAAAATAAACGGCCCCCACGTGGGGGCCGCCTTGAGGAAAAACCGGGGGGCTGCTGCCCCCCCCCTTCGGGCGAAGTATGCCAAAAGATCCGTCTCACTAAGAGGAACACAAAAAAGCTGACGGTACGTCAATCGGACGTTCGTAGCTCAAGATATGAGCGTTTCCGCTCCGAAGGCCCGGTTGGTTTCGTGAACGAACCAACCCGGACGAACTCAAAGTAATCCGAAACCTTGAGTGCAATATACCAAAACGACCGTCTCGATCCAAGGATCGCGTTTCCATAGACGGTTCGTCGATCGGAGGTCCGTGGCTCAAGTTATGGCCAAAAGACCGAATCTAAACCGAAACGGGGGGTCCGGGTCCGGGCCGACCCGGCCCGGCCGGCAGCGCGGCGGCGCGGGGGCCGCGGCGGCCCGGCGCCGCACGGAGGCTGCACGCGGGGGGGGGGGGGGGGCAAAGCCCCCCGCTTGATTTGGTTGGCGGCGCGGCTAATGCCGCGCCCTTTGCAAAAAAAAACGGCCCCCACGTGGGGGCCGGCTTGAGGAAAAACCGGGGGGCTGCTGCCCCCCCCTTCATGGAAACCGCCCCCCTCATAATGAGGGGGGTTTTGTTTGCTGGTCGGGGAATTAATTTTCCCCGGTTTATTACCATCCGGCCGGCCAGCTGGCCGACCGGTTTTCTCCAACGGGACCGGAAAATCCGGTCCCCTCTTCGGCTTCCGACGCCGGCGGCCCGGCCGCCGGTCTTCTCATTCCGCCGCGGCCCGGAACCGACCGCGGTGTTCGTCGTCCGGCGCGGTGCGACGGCACCGCGCCCCTCCGCCGCGCCTTCGATTCCCCTTGATGTGGCGCGGCGGCGTCGCGTTCTTGAAGATTCTTCCATGGCGCGCGCGCGACGGCGTCGCGCAAGATAAACATTCAATTATCCGCGTGGTGCGACGGCACCACGCCACCTTGCTTCCACCCGCAAGATAAAACAACATGAACGATGGAGGGGGTTCGGCCGTGTTCATGCGGTCCGGCCCCCCTCACGTTAAATAATAACACAACTTAAAATATTCAAATGCCTCACGTTAGACATGCTAGATCCACGATCAAGAATAAAATAATTAAACAATAATCAACAACCCCTACCTCGGGTATAAGGTTCGAAGATTTGTCAACGTTCCGCGGAAGTCGACGTCGCGGAGGTCGGGCGTCGCGGTAGTCGTTCTTCAAATCCGATGACGAATAGGTACGTCCGAAGAAGTACGTCGTTGACGAAACCTTGTACGCCGACGAAGGTTGTCCGAGGAAGAAGCGGCGTTCTTCGTCGGAACTTGAGCGTTCTTCGTCAAGTTGAGCGTTCTTCGTCAAGGCTTGAAGATGAAGGAGAAGCTCTCAAAATCCTCTCAAGAACAAAGGAAACCAACCCAACAAAATAAAATAAGCTTAAGCTTATTTTATTACACAACCCTCCTCTTAGAATTTCAAATGTTTGAAATTTAAATTAACCCTCTTCAATTAATTAAGCCAAGTTGTCAACATTAATTGAAATGGGTTAAAGGGGAGGTTTTGAGAGAATTTGAGGAGTTGGGGTTCGTGTGGGCCCCACCACACTTAATCCTCCCAAGGGAGGTTAAGTGGATGTGGGTCCCACTCCCAACTCCCTTTGGTAGGATTTATCTAGTTAAAATAAAATTTGTTCTTCACAAAATTTTATTTAACTTAAACTAAAAACCCAAAAACTAACTTTCAACCCGCAACAAACGCAACTTCCGAAAAGGTCTCTTAAAGCGAAAATCGGCGCTGCGAGTTCATCGGTGCCCTCGGATTTCAATTCCGAGCACCAGATCAAAATTTAGGAATTCCCGCTCGTTCGTTCACTGAACGTACCCGAGCCAAACTTCGGAAATTGATTCCGGGCACTCCGGGCCTCGGAATCATGTGCCGTCTGAAACCGCGCTCTTGTAAAATTCTAAAGAAAATTAAGAAAAAATTTCCCTTGAATTTTAAGGGTCTTTACATTACTCCCACCTCAGGGATTTACGTCCCTGTAAAGATACATCAAAAACTAGGTAAACAAATGAGGGTACTGAGCACGCATCTGAGCCTCCCGCTCCCATGTGCTCTCCTGGAGATTCCCGTGCTGCCATCTGATGCGCACAAGAGGAATCGATCGCCCACGCAGGACCCGCTCCTGTCGATCCTCTATCTCCACCGGAACCTCCGTAAAAGTCGCCCCATCGTCAACGTCAAGCTCCCCATGGTCAATGATGTGTGTCGGGTCGTGCACGTATCTCCTCAGCTGGGATACGTGGAAGACGTCGTGCACCAGGTGCAACTGAGGTGGTAGAGCCAGGCGATAAGCCACCTCACCAATCCTGCTGAGAATCTGGAAGGGTCCGATGAAGCGCGGAGATAACTTGCCGGCTCGGCCAAATCTCCGAATACCACGTCGAGGTGAGACCCGCAAGAAGACGTGGTCGCCATCCTCGAACTCTAGTGGCCTCCGCCTCCTGTCAGAATATGACTTCTTCCGGCTCTGTGCTGTCTTCATCCGCTCCTGGATGACCTGGACCTTCTCTGTCGTGGCCTGGACCATCTCCGGTCCCACGAGTGCTGACTCTCCCGGGTCTGTCCAGTACAAAGGAGATCTACAAGGTCGTCCGTACAACGCCTCGTACGGTGCCATCCCGATAGTGGAGTGGTAGCTGTTGTTGTACGCAAACTCCACCAAGGGTAGGTGGTCCTCCCAGCTACGACCAAAGTCGAGGACACATGCGCGGAGCATGTCCTCGAGAGTCTGAATGGTCCTCTCCGTCTGTCCATCCGTCTGAGGGTGAAAGGCTGTGCTCAGACGTAGCTGCGTCCCGAACGCCTCCTGTAACCCCTTCCAAAGCCGGGAAGTAAAGCGAGCATCTTGATCGGAGATGATAGATGATGGCATGCCGTGGAGCCGCACAATCTCCTGAACGTAAAGACGTCCCAAGATCTCTACTGAGCCATGCTCTCTGATGGGTAAGAAGTGTGCCGACTTGGTGAGTCGGTCAACAATCACCCAGATGGAGTCGTGACCTCTGGAAGTGCGTGGAAGTTCAGTCACGAAGTCCATAGATATGCCGTCCCACTTCCACTCTGGAACCTCCAAGGGCTGTACCAAGCCTGCTGGTACCTGATGCTCTGCCTTCACCTGCTGGCAGGTGAGGCATCGAGAAACGAACTCTGCTACTGCCTTCTTCATGCCTGGCCACCAGTGCGGTTGTCTGAGGTCCTGGTACATCTTCGCCACTCCAGGATGTACCGCCAAAGTAGAAGTGTGAAACTCTCTCAGCACTTCCTCTCGCAAAGCTACTGGTACCATGGTACGTCCTCTGAAAAGGATGTCGTGCTCTGCTCCAAGGGAGAAACCATCAGGTGCCTGTCCCGAGGATATCTGTGCACGCCGTGTCTCACAGTCAGCGTCCTCACGCTGTGCCTCCCTGACCTGCTGCGGTAGTGGAGGAGTGACTGTGAGAGACTGAAGGAAGGCTGCTCCATCTCTCTCCACGAAGGATATCTGCAAAGAGGTTAGCTGCTCCGTCGCCTCCTCAAGTAGCTGAATGCCCGTCCTCCTGCTAAGGGCATCGGCTACTACGTTCCCCTTCCCAGGAGTATAGACTATCTCAAAGTCATAGTCCTGGAGGAACTCGAGCCATCGCCGCTGTCTCAGGTTCAGGTCCTTCTGCGAGAAGATAAACCTGAGACTCTGATGATCAGAAAAGACTGTAAAGCGCTCGCCCATCAGGTAGTGTCGCCATGTCTTCAGAGCGAAGACCACTGCTGCTAACTCCAGGTCATGGGTAGCGTAGTTCTGCTCATGCGGCCTCAACTGACGTGATCCATAGGCGATCACTGCCCGCTCCTACATCAGAACACATCCGAGTCCGGTCCCTGATGCATCGCAGTAGACTACGTACCCTACTCCCTCCTCGGACAACCTCAAAATAGGTGCGCTAGTCAATCTCTGTCTCAGCTCCTGGAAGCTCTGCTGACATCTGTCAGACCATACGAAGGGTTTCCCCTTCTTCGTCAAAGCTGTGAGTGATGCCGCAACTCTAGATAAGTCTGGAATGAATCTTCGATAGTATCCAGCTAGTCCCAAGAAACTCCGAACCTCAGTCACGCTCCTGGGTGGCTCCCATGCTAACACAGCCTCAATCTTCGCGGGATCCACTGCAACTCCCGCCTCAGAGATAATGTGTCCCAAGAAGTGGACCTCACGTATCCAGAACTGGCACTTCGAGAGCTTACCATAAAGATGGTGCTCTCGGAGTGTGTCAAGAACAACTCGCAAGTGATAGGCGTGCTCCTCCTCTGTCGTAGAGTAAATCAGAATGTCGTCGATGAAGACCACGACAAACCGATCGAGGTATGGCTGAAAGATCCTGTTCATGAGAGCCATGAACACTACTGGAGCATTGGTTACACCGAAAGTCATAACCAAGAACTCATAGTGGCCATACCGACATCTGAAGGCCGTCTTCTGCACATCCTCGTCTCTGACTCTGAGCTGATGATAGCCTGACCTGAGGTTTATCTTCGAGAACCACCGTGCTCCATTGAGCTGATCAAAGAGGTCATCAATCCTCGGTAGCGGATACTTGTTCCTTACTGTCACCTGGTTCAGGCGACGATAGTCAACACAAAGTCGCAAGCTCCCATCCGCCTTCTTGGCGAACAAAATCGGGGAAGCCCAGGGTGAAACACTGGGTCGGATGAACCCCTTGCCCTGCAAGTCCTCCAACTGTACCCGCAGCTCTCGTAGCTCGGCTGGGGCCATCCGATATGCTGGAGTAGATATCGGGGCTGTCCCGGGGTACAAATCAATATAAAAGTCTACCTCTCTGCGAGGAGGTAGCCCTGGAACATCATCGGGAAAAACGTCCTCAAACTGATCCACCACTACAGGAAAACCAGGACTCCGCACGTCAACTGCTCCAAGGATAAGGCTAGCCAACTGATGAGTGATGGGCTGTCCTCTCCTCCGCGGAAGTCCATCCTGTGCTGCTAAGTCTCCCTTCTCGCTGGTGAAGGTGAACCTTCTCCCGTCGGTGCGTACACATCGCACCTTGCGCCTAAAACAGTCAATCTGTGCATGGACCATAGGTAGCCAATCCATGCCCAAGATGACGTCGTAAGGCCTCGACGCTGCTACAAGAAGATCCCAGCCGAAGATCTCGCCTCCTAGAGTAAGCTCACACTACCGGCACCAGTGCGTAATCATCGAGTCTGCTCCCATAGGAGTCTCTAGCCGTAAGGATCGAGCCAACGGCTCTGTCGGAATCTCCGAGATCCGAACAAGGGTAGCAGCTATGAAAGAGTGACTCGCTCCTGTGTCTATAAGTACTGCAACAAGGGTGGAATAGACACAGATAGTACCTCGAATCATCTCGGGTGCGCCGTGGTCGTAGGCCTCTGCTGCCTGGAGCTGTGCCTGTCTCTGCCCGCCAGCTCCCTGTGGTCGGGGTGGACCTCCTGGTGGTGGTGGTGGCAGAGCCTCAAAGCGTCGCCCACCACCGGCTGCTCGTCCAGCTCCTCTGCCTCGTCCGACTCCTCCCTGCGGACCGCCACGGTCGACCCTCTGCCTCTGCCTCGGTGGTCCCTCAACCGTCTGCTGCTCCTCGGCACGGCGGGTCGGGCAGTCACGAGCCATGTGGCCCTGCCCGCCGCACGAGTAGCACTGTCTGCCTCTCGAAAGACTGGCTCCTCGCTGTGTGCCCCGCACTGCTGAGCCAGTGTCCTGAGGTCATCTGCCCGAAGGTCTGGTCTGTCTGGACCCCTGAGTCATCCGTCGACTGCCTGCTGCAGATGACTCTGCCACGTGCCGCCCTGCGGTGGGTCTCTGTGCTGGTGTAGACTCAGCAAGGAAGCTCTCGATCAGAAGGGCCCGCTCCAGTACTCCTGTCTGAGTCGGTATGCTGAGGGAGATCAGCATTGCCCTGATCTCGTGTCTCAATCCCTGCTCGAAGGTCCGGGCCCGGAAGAATGGGTCCCGTACCATGTCGGTCGAGTAGCGCGAGAGATCGGTAAATCTCGCCGAGTACTGAGCGACCGTCATGCTGCCCTGCCGCAGCTGAAGAAGCTCCTGGATACGCACCGCACGAAGGGTGGCTGGGACGAACTCCGAGCGGAAGAGGCTCTCAAAGTCCGTCCAAAGTAGGGATGCCTCATCATGCACCTGGAGCATCAAGCTCTACCATCGTCCTGCTGCTGCGTGTAGTAGGCTCGCAGCGAGGATCACCATGAGGTCTGCTGGTGTCCTCACTAGCCTAAACACTCGTACCACTGCCTCCAGCCAGTCCTCTGCTGCCTGGGGATCCGTCTCCCCGCGAAACCTGGGTGGTCGCTGGCGCTGAAACTCATGCAGTGCGCTGAGGCAACGTGCATCGTCAGCGGCTGCTGCTGGAAGCATCGGGGGCTCGGCGGGTAGAGCTACCACCGATGCCACTGCTGGCAAAGGGCCCTGCACCGAAGCCTCGTCGCTCGGTGGGCTGTCATCACACACGACTCTCGGAACCCTAGCTGGCTGCCGTCGTGGGGCCATCCTGAAAAGGAAACAGGTGCGCCACGGTCAGAACAGTATACCTGGTGAGCTGATATAAGTAATCACAAAGAAAACTTTGAAACACACATGCAATCAATGTTTTCGTGCATTAAGTCGGAAATCAGAAGTCAGGGTCCTGGTGTACGGATACGTCGGCTGCCGCACCAACACTGGACTCCCTGGACTGATAACCACACTCAATACGCTAAACATTATTGCTTCACATAGAAAAGATCAGAGTTCGCGGTAGAACGGAACTCCTCTGATACCAATTTGTCACGACCCGCCCTCGGGGTCCGTGCCGTGACTACCCCAAGCCCGCCTTCCAAAGGCCAGGGGCTGGCGACTAGCACCAAGGCGTAAATCCCGGTAAAAAGGGAATGCATTGCCTTTGTAAAGTAAACAAACACCACAGAGTAAACAAGCGGAAAGTAAACACTAAACAAAAGCAGAGTACAACTGAAAGTGCGGAAAAGTAAATGGGCCAGAATACAAACCCAAACTGAAAGTAAAGTACAACTCGAAAGGGAAAACAGCAATTGAAAAGTAAAAGCCGCTACTCCGAGCTGTCCACTGGAAATCCCACCTAAAGGGTGGGTACAGATAGCTCCTCTGCTCCACGGGTCCCGCCGTCCGCTTCGAGCACGTCCCGCCCAGTGGTCCACCTCCGGGTACCGTCCCGCTCTGCAAGCCTTAGCTAAGGTCAACGCTGTCCGTCGTCTGCAACCAACACAACGTAGTGCGGGCAAAGCCCGTGCAGGGGTGAGTATAAGCTACTCAGTAGGGACCCCGAGACCCCTGAAGGTCTCTCAAATCCACAAAGGATAAACCACGAAGAAAGGAGCAATCACGAAGTAATAACTGACACTGCTTAGGTATATGCCCATACATATACCTAAGTCATCAATTTCAAATACGCTCCAACCTCCGAGCCCAAGTACAACTCAGTCCACACAGGAAAGTAAACGTATTCCACACAGGAAAGCAAAACGTAATCCACACAGGATTGCACAACACAATCCACACAGGAAAGAAACAGGATTCAGCTCACACAGGTATACTTCTTCAAAGGACGATAAAGATGATCTCTGATCCATCTAAGTCGTCGGACCCACGAAGGATCGATAGGTAACTAACCCCCGCAAAGACCCACACAGGATCAGCCCCACACAGAACCTGTAGGCGCTGGTTCACACAGGACCGCTGAGCGCAAGGACCCACACAGGATCGGACCCACACAGGATCGGGCCCACACAGGACCTGTAGCACTGATCCACGTAGGATCGCTGAGTGCTGTAGTCATCATCGTCGAATCCACACAGGATCTCTGTACTGTCGTCGTCGCAGTCATAGTAGCAGTAGCAGTCGCAACCAGCACTAGGGTTCCCGCACACAGCAAGCTCGTTCGGAGGGTCCGCTCCACTAGCTGAGAGGCTGATACATCAACTATCACAAAGTCCAGAGTTGATGTATCCAAAAGTTCTGTATCGTCAACAGGAACTCAACGCAACAGACGGCGCGTCGATCAGACGCCCGGTCTGAGAGTTATTGGCATTTTCGTCCCCGGGGCCCGGTTGGTTTTTAAGGCAAAACCAACCCGACCGTACTCCACCTGCGTCCAAACCTCGGGCGGAGTATTCCAAAAGATCTGTCTCACTAAGAGGAACACAACACAGCTGACGACACGTCAATCGGACGTCCGTAGCTCAAGATATGAGCGTTTCCGCTCCGAAGGCCCGGTTGGTTTCGTGAACGAATCAACCCGGCCGAACTCAAAGTAATCCGAATCTTTTAGTGCGATATACCGAAACGACCGTCTCGATCCAAGGATCGCGTTGCCGCAGACGGTTCGTCAATCGGAGGTCCGAGGCTCAAGTTATGGTCCAAAGACCGAAACTGATTCGAAACGGGGGGTCCGGGTCCGGGCCGACCCGGCCCGACCCCCCTGGGTCGGCCTGAACCGGGTCGACCCGAACCGGGTCCGACCCGGCCCGGCCGGCCGGCCGGCCGGCGGCGCGGCGGCCGCGGCGGCCTGGCGCCGCACGGAGGCAGCGCGGGGGAAATCAATTCCCCCGCTGATTGGAAGGGGCGGCGCGACTAATGCCGCGCCCTTTGCAAAATAAACGGCCCCCACGTGGGGGACAGCTTGAGGAAAAACCGGGGGGCTGCTGCCCCCCCCTCATAATGAGGGGGGTTTTGTGTGCTGGCCGGGGAATTAATTTTCCCCGGTTTATTACCATCCGGCCGGCCAGCTGGCCGGCCGGTTTTCTCCAACGGGACCGGAAAATCCGGTCCCCTCTTCGGCTTCCGACGCCGGCGGCCCGGCCGCCGGTCTTCTCATTCCGCCGCGGCCCGGAACCGGCCGCGGTGTTCGTCGTCCGGCGTGGTGCGACGGCACTGCGCCCCTCCGCCGCGCCTTCGATTCCCCTTGATGTGGCGCGGCGGCGTCGCGTTCTTGAAGATTCTTCCATGGCGCGCGCGCGACGGCGTCGCGCAAGATAAACATTCAATTATCCGCGTGGTGCGACGGAACCACGCCACCTTGCTTCCACCCGCAAGATAAAACAACATGAACGATGGAGGGGGTTCGGCCGTGTTCATGCGGTCCGGCCCCCCTCACATTAAATAATAACACTTTTATAAAATCCATACGTCAGTTATGCATGAACCACGAACAAGGATAAAATAATTAAACAATAAATCAACAACCCCTACCTCGGGTATAGGTTCAAAGATTTGACAACGTCCCGCGGAAGACAACGTCGCGGAGGTCGGGCGTCGCGGTCGTCGTTCGTCAAATCCGTTGATGAAGAGATACACCCGAAGAGATACGTCGTTGGCGAATCTTCGTATGCCGACGAAGAAGGTCCGAGGAGGAAGCGGCGTTCCCTCTCGTTGACACGGAAGACGAAGAAGAGAGGCGGCGTTCTTCGTCGGAGCTTCAGCGTTCTTCGTCGGAGCTTGAGCGTTCTTCGTGTTCTTCATCAGAGCTTGAAGAAGAAGAAGAAGCTCTCAAAAGCTCTCAAGTTGGCTAAGAGTTCTAACCCAACAAAAAGAGATAAGAGCTTAATTTAATCAAAAACTTAACACAAGAATTTCAAAGGTTTGAAATTCAAAAAGATTAACTCCAAAATTAAATAACTCATGTCATTTAATGAGGGGTTAAGGAAGTTGGGAGAAGATGAAAGGTTTAGGATTCGTGTGGGCCCCACCACACTTAATCCTCTCAAGGGAGGTTAAGTGGGGGTGAGTCCCACCCCTAACTTCCTTTGAGAGAAGTTAACTAATAAGTTTAAATAAAAATATGTAATACACAATTTTTATTTAACTTATTCTAATCTCCCAAAAACTAACTCTCATCCCGCAACAAACGCAACTTCCGAAAAGGTCTCTTTAAGCGAATATCGGCGCTGCGAGTTCATCGGTTCCCTCAGATTTCAATTCCGAGCACCGGATCAAAAGTTAGAAATTCCCGCTCATTCGTTCACTGAACGTACCTGAGTCAAACTTAGGAAATTGATTCCGGGCACTCCGGGCCTCGGAATCAGGTGCCGTCTGAAACCGCGCTCTTGTAAAATTATAAAGAAAATTAAGAAAAAAATTCCCTTTAATTTTACGGGTCTTTACAGTTCCAAATTGTTCCTCAAGAGTAATTTCAGATACTTTCTTATTCTCATAAATATCTATTCTTTTGGATTCCCACTCATTAGGCATAATGTCAATAATCTTGTCGATAAGATATTCATCATCAAAACGTTTCCCTCCCATAAATTGTAAACTGCTGACAATAGTCATAAACATTTATTTCTCTTTGCAAACTAGTTCTCCATTGGGAAATAAAAATCCATGATATTCTACAATAAGAATAACTCTTTTTGTTTCTATAACTTTGGATGTACCAAAATGTGTAACATTTAATTTCTTCATATGCAGTTAGCAGCTTCAAGAGAAGAAATTTGACTATATATATTTCTAGTCACAGAACACAACAAAACATTGCGTACCTTATAATTTAGTTGATATTCTGAATTTTCATGGTTGGTGAAGGTTTTGACTTCCTTATCAAGAATTTTGTAATCTACAGTAAGCATTACAAAATTTTCTACACCAGTATTAATAAGAAATTTATTCTTTCAATTTATCCAATATTCATAATATTTTCCAACAAATATATGTGGTCTGGTAGGATTTATATTTTCATTCGAACCAACATTCATTCCCACCATTCTATAAAAATATATCTTTCCACAAAAACATGTTAATTAAAAATGTTTATAAAAAAAGATCAAAATCTCTAAGAAAAACATAAGAAAGAAAATTTAAAAAAGAATATTTAGAATTAGGAAAACATGATAAAGAAAACTAATATGTGAATATAAGTAATTCATTGACCTCCTATTATACCAATTGTAGGATCAAAATTTAAATTTATATTCTCAATTACAAGAGGGTGGGTGAATTGTAGGTTTAAAAACCATCATTTTTAACATTAAGGAAATCTATGTTTAATAATCTTACCCAAAATAAATTCAGAAGACGAATTTTAGTTCTACATAAACAAAGATCATAGGTTCTGGAAATATTGTTCAAAAAATGAAACATTAAGAAATTTTACAAGAAAAATATTCTACCTTAATGTATATATAATCTTACTTATCAGAGTATATAAAAGTGATAATAAAGTATATTAAGGTTTTACATTATTAAATAATCAAAATACAATGGAAATAAACGTGAAAGATAAAAAGTTACAAGAATGAAATATATTAACCCAAATAGTCGGGTATCCAACAACCCTGGATAAAGGTCCCTTGATTTATACATTCAATGATGTCTATCATACCCACACTAGGGTAATACCTCTATAAGAATATCAGAATATGTCTTTCTATCCCTACAAGTCGTTGAACATTTAGGTAGTTGACACCTCTATCTTCCAAACCCTAGAAGCCCTAAAACTTTAAGGTAGTCGACACCACTTTTTTCCTATCCCTAGAATCCCTTGATTGTACTCAGCAATAATCAGAGTTGCACGAAGCAGGCTGAACAAGATGTTCAGTACGCACAAAGCTTGAGAGTCTCTCTCTCTTTAAATCGCATCACAACATGCAATCTCTTGAGTGATCAACATATATGATATTGTTCAGTTGAGATCCTATTTATAGGAACTTCTCCAACAGTTGGTTCCCTCCTCCAACAATCATATTTTTTCTTAAATCTCAGAGGGACCTATAGACATTTCACTCAAACAAAAGTTATTTAGAAAAAGATTTTACCACATTGTTTCATAAAAAGTATAAGGAAAATGAAATTGCATAAGCAAATAAATTTTTCGAAGTCTAATAAAAAATGGAATTCAGAATCTAATAAACATTCAGAGTCCATAAGAAACAGATATTCATAATCTATTTTTCAAAGAATTTTGATTCTGAAATCTAAATATTTCAGAGTCTAAATTCCAATGAATTTGGAATATGAATTCAGAGGAATTTGGAGTCTGAATTTTGAGGAATTTAGAGTATGAATTTTAGGGAATTCAGAATCCAAATTACAAATAATTCATAGTATAAAATCTGAGGAATTCAAAGTCAGAATTCAAAGGAATTCAGAGTTTTAATTTTGAGGAATTTTTAGTTGGTATTCTATGAAATTAAAAACCTAAATTTTATAGAATTAAGAACATAATTATTAGAGAATTTGGAACCTATATTTCATAGAATTCGAAACTTGAATTTCAGAGAATTCAGAAAATGAAAACATAATACTCTATATCCAAGGAACTATATGATTCTTAAGGTTTAGATATGAAACGAAATTTTATACATAGGAATGAAATGAATTAGATTTATAGAGACTAAAAAATGGACAATGAAAACATGGGTAAGGATAAATATTTCCTTAGAGAATGAAAATTGTCTTTATAAAGATAATCCTTAGGGAAAATATAATTTTCATTAAGATAGAGTGTTTGTGATATTAAAAACATAAATAAATGGAAAAGTCATAATGAAACCTTATTAACTCAAGACCACATACCTTGAAATTCCCATGAGAAAGATCTCAAGATTTATTATTTTGTTTGAATAGTTCGTTCTGATTTTCCACAAGTCTGAGGGTGGTAGCCAGTGCTCAAATGAAGTTTAGTACTTAAGGATTTCAGAATACTTTTCTAGTATCTTGATGTAAAACATGGGTCATGATCAGAAACAATCGATTGGGGTACACCATGGTCTCTTGCAACTTCATTAATATATAGTCTTTCTAAATGTTTATGTTGAAAATAATCTCATATTTCATGAACATTTTCTCACTTAGTATGATGATCGACAATGACCCATATTACATCATTCCTTCTAGGAGTATTTTCTATCCCTATGAAAAATTCCATCGTAATATTAGCACATTTCCACTAGGGTATGGGAAGAGGTTTCATGACTCCTCTAGGATGTTTTCTTCCAACCTTTACTTATTGAAAAACTATAAATCATGGAACATAATCAACAATCTCCCTCTTAATGTTGTCTCAAAAAAATGTTCCTTCAAATATCTATACATCTTACCAGTACAATGGTGTATAGAGAAATTTGAGCTATGATCATCATCCAACAATTCCCTTTTTAGATCAGGTATATCAGGAACACAAATCCTTTTCCCAAATTTTAAAATTCAATCTTCATATACAATGTCAATCAATCTCCCATCATTCACATATTTAATTTTTTTGACACTCCTCATCACCAGTCTGAGAACTTTATATCCTTTCTAGTAAAGAGGTTTTGGAATACATTTTAAAATGTATTGATGTTTCCTCTTCCATGATTATTCCCATATCTATATATACTATATCCATGAACATAGGATACCATTTAACTCTGATCTTGTTTAGAACTCCAGGATACTTTCTCCTCAAACCATATTTTAGGTTATTTTCCTTCCTCGAGTGGTAGTGTACTATACAATCACAATCCTTGAGTAGTTCAAGCCACCCCCTTTGCATAATGTTGACTTCTTTCTATGATAAAATATACTTCAAACTCTTGTGATCAGTACATATCTCACATTTTTTACCATATAGATAGTGGATCTATATCTTAAGAGAAAATATTACAATTAATAACTCAAGATAATGAGTAGGATATTTTTGTTCATGATTTTTTAGCTGCCATGATGTATAGGCAATAACTCTATCATTCTACATAAAAACACAACCAAGTCCTTTTTTTAAGCATCACTATAAATAACAAACACGTCATTCCCCGAAGGTAAATTCCAGATAAGAGCAGTAACTAATCATCTATGGAATTCGTCAAAACATTCTTCACACTCTTTGGTCCAAAAAAATTTAACCCTTTATGTATGATCTTGTTTAATGGGTTAGCCAATTAGGAAAAATTTAGGATGAAATGTCGATAATAACCTACTAAACTAATAAAACTATCTACCTCAGTTATACTTGACGGTGCTGGACATATGTGGATCTCTTTGGTCTTTGAAGGATCAATAGATATTACATCCATAGAGAAAATATGGACAAGAAAATAAATCTCATAAAGCTAGAATTCACAATTGCTGAACTTCCCATATAATTCATTTCTTCTAAGAGTCTTTTAAATAGTGCACAAGTGGTTTTTATGATCTTCATATCTATTGTAGTATACCAAGATATCATCAATAAATACCACAAAAAATTCATCACGTTATTCCTTGAAAACTATATTCATTAGATCTATAAAAACATAGGGTGAATTAGTTAGTCCAAAAGGCATTACATTCAACTCAAAATTCCGATACCTGGTTTGAAATGCTGTCATTGGACTTTCTTCCTTTTTCATGAACTACTGATGGTATACAGATTTAAGTGTAATCTTTGAAAAATATTGGGATCTAGGAAGTTGATAAAATAAATCATCAATGCGAGGTAGGGGATACATGTTCTTTATTGTTATAACATTGATCTTAATGTATTCAATTCACAACCTCATAGATTCATCTTTCTTCTTATCAAAAAAATATGGGCTCCCTATTTAGAAACACTAGGAAGAATAAATCCTTTATTTCTCAATTACCCTAGTTGTTTATTTAGTTCCACTAATTCCATAGTGTCCATTCTATAACGGGTCTTCTATATGGGTCTTGAACTAGGAATTAAGTTGATGGAGAATGCAATTTCTCTAGAGGATGTCCAGGTAAATCTTCTGGAAACACATCAACATATTCTCTTACAATAGGTACATCCTCTATATGAACATTAATTTCGTCACCTAGATTTCTTTCACTCCCTTACACTATAATAATTGAATTTAGTATAAATACTATGGGTGGATCAAGATGAGAATCATATGGTGATGTTTCTTATCTAAAGATTATTTATTCATTTTCATCATCAAAAATTGTAACCTCATTCTTCTTAAAATAATGTTTTTCATCATGGTATGAAATCCAATCCATACTGAGGATTATATAAAATTAAATCATGGGTATGACAATAATATTATTAGATAAAGCACATTTATATTCCATAATGGTAACTGATTGAAAAAACATTTTTTCAATGATACATCCTTTAAGAGTTTGGACTGGAAACTCTCTTGTTAAGACAAATTGGAAATTTCTAATTATCTTGGAAAACTGGGAAGATATGAAAGAATTTAATGATCTAGAATCAAATAAATCATTTCCTAATATTGATAAATGATTAAATTACCTACCACCACATCATTAAGAATTTCAACCTTAGTAGTAGTGATCACATAAGCTTGGCCATTCTCCCTTATCTATTTCTGAGGTATGTTTCCTCAACTGCTTAGGACCTTCATTTTCATAATGCCCCATTTCTCTACAATTGTAGAATTCAACATTGACATCCTCTTTTTTCCTTTATAATCACGAGCTTGGTGACCTTTTTCTCCAAACTTGTAAGAAGCTCTCATCACCTTTAGGCATGTACTGAGGTGTTTCTTCCCACATTTACTGCAGGGTGGAATGTCCACTTTTCCCTTCTTCTCTTTATTTTATTTATCATAGTGTTCAACATATCTCTTCTTCTCTTTCTCTGCATTAAATTCATAAGTCAAAGAACATACCTTTTCTGTCTTGATAGCACATGAGTCTATATCTTCGTATGATGAGAAGGATTGTGAGACTAATGCTCGACAGAGAAATGGTTTTAACCCCTCAAAGAATCGATATATCTTATTTCTGGGATTATGTATATAATCTGCAGCATGCATTGCTAACCCTGTAATGTTATCCTCATACTTTTCGATATTCTTATCCTTCTTTTTCTTTGGAATCAGAAATTTCCTTTCCATATCTACTAAATGTTCATAATGAAAGTATTTTTATATGAATATATCTTTAAACTCTCTCTATTTGTTATTTTATAATTATTCACCCTCCTTTGTGTTTTGAATTAATGACCACCATTGATCTTCATTTCCTGTGAGGTGATAAACAACCATGAAAACGTTTTCCCTTTCGATACTTCCCAAAGCTTGAAATATTTTCTCAAAGGAACTTATCCATTTCTCAACTACAAATGGATTTGTGGTCCCATTAAATTTTGGTTCTTTATTCCACATTAAGTGGTCTAACATTTATCCCCCCATGTTGTGGATTTTGGTTCTCTATATGTGTAAGGTTATTATTTATAACCTAAGTGAGATGTCCCAGTATGGTTATAAGCTATTCAAAACCAATTACATCACTGGTTTCACTATAATTTTCGTGAGTAGGATGAAAATCTTTACATGTATTATGTGTGTTGATAAAATTTTCATTCCTTCCACAAGGCTCCATTTCTAATCAATGGAATATACTAGATTAGTTTCTTAATCGAAATGCATAATTACAAACTTGTAGAATACATAATATAAATTGAACAATTTATGCATCAAATCCATAATCATAAAAATGTATTCATTGGGGAAGTAATCCCTTATAAATCCTTCATAATGGTTTGTAAATAAAATTTAAATTATCTTATGCATATCCCCCAGAAGTGTCAAGGTAGGTGCAATGTATGGCCCATTGTCGTGAACCAGGATACCCCAGTTCAAGACTAAAACTCCTTGTCTATGTTTTCACTCCTAGGTACATCTATTCCAGAACCACATCCACTTTTTTTTATCCAAACAGGTATGTATTTCTTGGAAAACCCACATAATGTCTTCATTACCAATTTTTTGGATGTTATTTTATACTAATCCTTAATGTTTATCTTAGGGTAATGTTATCTAATCAGAGTTTTTATGAATCTAGTTTAGAAGGTTTTTAATAAATTTCATCAGATACCAAATGTAACACCCTGACCCAAGTTACCCAGAGTTGGTGAATTATTACATAACATTAGCATGATCATAGCAGATCAAGTCCTGAAAGACTGATCATTTTATCATCCATGGATGTACTAGATACATACATAAGTTTTACATTACATTATGAAATCAAAAAGAAACATTGTGTCTCCATAGAACACACTCATATCCCCTAGCCTATCCATGAAGGTCAGTCATAATATACTTCTTCATATCCCAGAAAAATAAAACATAAGAAAGGGGGAGCTCATACACACAATAAGGATAAAAATATAGCAGAAAATTTCATAAATAATCATAAATATTGAAGGAAAAGTGTGAGCCTAAAATAAAATATTTTTAAACATAAAATTCAGCATAACATGGAAAAGATAAATAAAATAATTCCATTTAATTATTTACATGGATAGTCTACCAGTAGAATAATCACATGTAATATCAATAGATAATTTCATAATGATGGAATTCATAATGCCAGATATCATAACCACATAGTCAAGGCCTCGTGCCATGACTACATATAAATTTTTTATTAAGGCCGTGTTCCAATACACTAAGTTGTATCATGAGACCTATCGATGCATCGAGGGGCTATAGCGGGCCCCGCCTGTCACTTACTACGTCCAATGCATTCTTCATATGAAAAGGTTTAAACATAACATAAACATTCATATAGAAACTATAATATAAAATGTTAATACTTTATCCATTAGCCATGAATTTTATAATAATAGCACATCCATAGTCAAACATATAAAAATCCGTCAATACAATATGGATGATAGTATTATAATAAATCAACTTCAATCAAGTGGGAAATCCATCGAAGGTTGTTGAAATTGTTGAAATAAATTCAAAAACATTTTGAGTAAAATATATACTTCTAATTTGAAATAATTTAAAAGTAAAGAAAACATTTATTTTGAAAATATTGTTATAATCTTGTATGGGTAGCTTCGAAGGAGTTATAACGGCGGAAAATAGCCACACCCACCGTATAAGTAAAAAAATTCTTTCTTTAATTTTATAAAAATGTTATAAAGTTACAAGTTTAGAAAAAGACTCAAAGATTCCTTTAAAAAAATTATAAATTGTCAAACAAGGGTATACATTAATTTTACCCATAGTCTAGAAAATATGAATTTTTTTTGAAAAACTTTTTTTAATAAGAAAACATGTGGATGATAAATAAGTCTCAGTAGATACTTATGTATAAACAACCATGGATAACGAAGAGATTGTAAAATTAATCCTTACCTTATATTATTCCTTAGTTGAGGGTACATTATCCTCATATATAATAGTTAAATAATTGTTATTAAATTATACAAGAACCAAATACATAAATATGATATCATATGTGATCATCTAATATAGCTTTGTTAATAATATTTCAGTAGTATTATTGTTTCGGGTTTTAACTGTTTTATTTTACCATTATATGTTTTGTTACGTAAGTCATGTTTGTTATGGATAGTATGTATTTGATTAATATATAAAATTATAATTAGTTCTTTAACAATATTTTTTCATCATCAAATAAAAATTATTCTTGAATTATTATGATGAGGAACGAAATCTCATCACGTCATGGAGACGGTAAGCTGTACGTACGCACGAGTGACAATATAATTCTATTGATGGTGAAATCGTATGTGATTGGATAGTATATTACATATGGAGAATAATTATAATTTTATATTTTTTATTTAAATCAATTATACATCATTATTATACCCATCTAAATAAATCATGTGTTGAATAACAAACTACACCACAACGTGGAGACAGTAAGTCGTACATATGCACCTATGGTGACATTGTCATTCATAGGATGGATAGAATAATGAATATGGTTTTACCATATATATATATATATATAATTATTTAAAAGGTACTAGAATTATTATTTTGGTATGGAAACAACAATGAATGATTAAGTGGAATAAGAAAAGAACATTAAAAGAGGTGATAAAATAATTACCTCTTCTTCGGGTGTTTCATTTTGATTTGAACAATAAAGATACTTAGGTTGTATTTATGATCAAATTAAGTACTTTAGGTTGAATTAATGGTATTTTGGAGGAGATTTTAACATGGTTTGGCCGATACAAATGGATTTGGAGGAGTGAATTTAAGATAAAGTGACGTACCCTTTTTTAAGAGAGGTGAGGGGCACTTTAGGAAGGGCATAAAATATTACTTTATTATAAAATAATTTTTAGTTTATAATAGTTCAAAATAGATTTATTTATCTGATTAGGTGAGAATGGGTATAAATATTTTCAACCAATAGGTTTTAGAAAAGTTTAGGTTACATATTGACCTTATCTTTTAGACTTAACTCTTAGTTAAATAGTTTAACATTTATCACGTCTTCGTGTATTTTTATATTAAATGGTTAATAAACTCAATATAAAATGACAAGTGAACCAAAAGGGGTTAATTAAAGATATATTTATCCTTATTTTAGTCCTTTTTATGAATCTTAAATTTTTAGGGCATTATATCATTTAATAAAATAAAATTTGTTTTCAAAATGCATTTATGTCAATTTTGACATTATTTACTATTTTTTTTGAAAGTCATAAAAATATTATTAATTAAAAAAATGAATTTAATAATAATTAAAATTTCATATAAACATATATAATATTTTATTACATAAAAAATTTCAATTTATATTTATTTTAATATTTATAATATCAATTATTATAATATTTTTCTAAGAAGGTAATTAATGCATCATCATTGTGTCATATATAAATTTTAGTATTTAATTTCTAAAAATTATAAATAAAATACCATGTTGTAAGAAATATTTTTATATTTATAATGAATATTTATAGTGTAATTTATCTTATGTATAACTATGTATTAAAAATTTATTAGTTAATAAAATTTGAATTTAACACATTTAACACTTCTTTAAATTAAATATAATAAACTTCCAAATCTTATCCAAATAGATCAAAAGGATCTTATGTTTTTTCCTAAGTCTTATTTTTGTAGAAAAACACTTATCCAATATAATTAGGGCAAGTTTTGGGGTTATTATAACATTAATTTTACATTTAATTACACATGTTACTTTTAACTGTGGTAAATAATATTCAAAAGTTACTATTTAGCAACAAATATTTTCATCCTATTGAACGAAAGTTTACTTAATGATTTCAACCTTGTCTAATGGATTTTGGAAATTCAATTCACAGATGCGGTAAAATTACGTTTTAGGTAGATTTGCAAATGTTCCTAGAAGGTGGGTAAAAGACGTTAAAAAGTTAAACAAAATTTTATATATATAATATTATTATAAAATTAATATAATTTATTAAATTGGATTAATATTTTAAGTATGTATATATGTGAATTTATAATAAATTTTATTTTAAAAATAATTATTTAAATAAAAAGTTGGTTTTAAACAATAACGCAGTGTTTTTCACTATTCATAAAAAAATGAATGTTTTCAGAAAAATACAAAAACATTACCCTAATCTAATATTGATTTTCCAAATAAAAAAATGAAGTAATTTTTGAAAAAAAATATTTATAAAATTTCAAAAAGTGCGTATTACTATTCATAAATTCTTTTAAAATGGCTAGTTTTATTGGCCATGGTGTCCTAGAACTCAAAATTGCGTACAATGCAATATATTATATTATTCAAAGAGAAATGTACAATGGAAGCTTGGGGTGTTACACCATGTATTCATATTTTTTTAACAAAATGATATATCTTATTTAGATATTCTATATTAGGACTTATCTTCATATTTGTTTCCTCTAGGTGACCTAAAACTAATGTAAAATTTATGATTTCTTCATTTACAGCCATCTAGTGGTCAGAAATTTTGTTATGCTGATCCATGGTGGTTATCTATATGATAAATATGACTCATGTGATACACCATTATTTTGTCAGCTTTTTTACATAATAAATAGTCACCCATATCCCACAATTCATATTCTTTCGTTCTTGATTCTCTAAACCATTCATCACTGGGGATTCTGCCATTCTTTTGGGGGTCTGATCAGATTGGATCCTACTCAATACCATTGATCTCAGATCCCATAGGCTAATCAGAAAAAACACAAAGATTGGGGGGGGGGACAAATGGAAAGGTTTAATAATCATTGGACAACTATTCATTGTGGAAAATACATATTGGTATTCCTAGTGTGAGAAAACATGGATAAATTCAATTGAAATTTAAACTGATTCACGAGCTCATCAAAAGGCTCTATTTAAATATATATCAATGAAAAAATATGATCATGATCAGTATATTAAATAAATTGGTGATGAATCCAAAATATTATGATACATTCCTCAAATTGAATTGTTCTTTTATGAAGAAAATGGTTGGTAATGAATAAAAGATGTCAATTTGTTTTCTAAACCATGATCTTCCTGAATGCGATGATTCATCGTCCATTGATTTTGAACCAACAACAAGAGGTGGATGAAGGGTCCTCTCAGTTATACCATGGTTAGGTGTCCAACCCATTAAATCTTCAACAATATAGTTTATGATGAGGTACTAAGGGTTTTTATGGATTAATTTAAATAAATAATTAAATTATTTATTTAACTAAATGCACTCTCCAACGATTGCATTTATCTAAACACCATGTGCTGACCAACATTATTATTCACCTAGATAAACCTCACATTCAATACTCATGAAAGGTCTCTTATTTTCAATTATGTAATCCAATTATATGTTTTCTCATTTTCTGTACGAAACTATCCACTCGTAACATGAAATATATATAATATTTTTATAAAATTAATTTTGGACACACCGTGCCATAGAATCACATGTAATGTCAGCTTATTGAACCAAAAATATTTCTAGATATAATTCATATTCTTAATAGGAAATATAAGATCTCAACAATGATTTTTCAAATGTCATTCATAATTGTTTGAGACCTTATCATTGAAAATTATGTCAATAATAAGCATATTTTTTTGATTTTTGAAAAATATATGGTGTTTCCATAATTGATGAATTAGTTTTTTTCATAATATATCCTAGAAATAAAAATAAAAATTTACACATCAAAATAATATTATCCCAAAAATTTTGTTCCCATATTAATCTATGGTATAAATTCAATTTATTGTTCAAATATGTGGTTAAACCGACTCAAACATGAACACGCTTTTTCTAATAAATGTGTATGTGGTGGTTTTTAAGTATTATAATTGTAAAATAATAATAATTATATTATTTAATTTTTATTAATTATATAAACACTAATTTTAATGATTTATATTAGGAATTAATGGATTTAAAATCATGAAAAATTTGAATAAAAGTGCTTACACTCGGTATACTTATCTTTAATGATTGAATTCACAATAATAATTATCTGATAAAACAATTAACAGGTCATCTAATTTTTCATATCATAACCTCAATGAAACTATATAATTAATATTTATTCACCATTCTAATACATATATCAATCATTGTTAGAAAGTGATGGAAAACGATGAAAAAAACACGGTGGAGGTGGTAGTCTACACAACACATGAACGAAAATTGTGTATTTATTAATGGATGTGGAATATGAATAATCAATGATAAAACAATTAATATAGTAATTCTATGGTATATAATTGATAGTAATACCATTATATTAGTTTGTTGAGAATAAATGTTAATGAATATTAATATGAAGAAATGTTATATAATTGACAATACTAAGCCGAGGTCTTGAATTTTTCTTGGATGTATCCATAGAAATCATGGTCTTATGAAAAATATTGTTTTAAATCCTCATTTTATAGTGGTTAGTGTTTCTATGTGAAGTATAAATTGTAGGTATTTAGGATGAAATTAGTTTTTTAGTCTTAAGTTAATGGGCATTAAGAGGCCCCTTTTATAAGTTGTTAGAAAGATTTTTTGTAAATATTATAGTTTAATATAAATTAATAACATATTAATAATGTAATGTGTCTCCAAAATTTTTAAATAATGTTGTGGGGAAAAGAAATTTTTTATCCACAACTAATATAATCAATTAATGATATTTTGCTATGTTACATCATGTCCTTTTCCCCTAGAATTATTAAGTTTACCATTTTAGCTTTTACCATGGTAACATGTTTTTATATAAGGTTACATAACATTTATTCATAAAAATAAACTGATCCATATTAGATAATATTGAGCCTATGATTCCAATTAAGGAATAAATTTTATTTGATTTAATTTCAATAAGTTGTAAATATTTATTTTAATATATTATAATTATTTAGAGAAAAATATTAAATGATTTTAAAAATATAAATATTGGGTTTGTAAAATAAAATTAATATTTTGAAATATATAATTTAAATAATAAAATCTATGTTTTTTTAATTAATGGTTTTAATAAATTTTTTATTAAAATAAAAATTGTATAATAGTTATAGTATTAGTAAAATCAGTATATTCACCATTATACAAAAAATTTATTTTTTGTAGAAAATTTAAAACAAATAATCTTAAGAAAAATTCACATTTGAAGAATTCACAAATGAAATATATTAGGTTCAAATAAAATTAAAAAATTAAAAAATTAAATAGTAAAATATATTTATGAATAATGTATCTTTAGAGGGTGAATTACATAATAGTTCATGATATATTATTTATCTACCATATCATTTTCATGTTTATTACATCCCCTAGATAATTTTATCCTAGAAAATCATGCTATATATCATGTTTTAATAAATCATTTATATATCTTCCTCATAGATTCATAAGTATACATAGTGACCATTTCAACTTTTTAATTACTCTAAAGAAAATTCAAAAAATATAGATATCCCATTAAATTGTAGATACTATAGAGTTTCATGAATTTTTATAGGTTCTTAACTATAAGAGAAGTTATTCTCTAACTATATTCCATCATATGTAAAAAATTCTTATATTCATTATATATTTCCCCCATAATGGATCATTGGAAAAATAATGTATGTTTAAAAGGGGAGGTAACATATCCAAGCGGTAAAATATATCTTTAATTGTTTTTAGTATTTAAAAATTACAAATTTTCCTTAGAATTAACTTCCCAATTAACAAAATCATACATGTTTATTCCATGGTGAAACATTCAATAATACCTGAACTGAAGAATTAAATTCAAATTATTTGATTTGATTATCTTTACAACTATTTTTTAATCTTTGGTTTGGTTTAATTTGTTCATTAATATATCAAACTTTAATAGTTGTATCCTCTACAAAATCAAGGCCACTAAACATTCTCTCTCCAACTTCTTCCCAATAGGTCAGTATAT
The DNA here is from genome assembly GCA_963277665.1 of Viscum album. Taxonomy (NCBI): domain Eukaryota; kingdom Viridiplantae; phylum Streptophyta; class Magnoliopsida; order Santalales; family Viscaceae; genus Viscum; species Viscum album. Next base: position 2,054,521,411 of record OY728123.1, on the reverse strand, counting down.
GACACCTCTTCCCAAACCATTATTTATATAATTCAATCCTAATACTTGAATAGAATCTATTATTTTATATAAAGTTAACAAAATATAGATACTGGTGCAATATACCATTGAAGTGAATAGAACATGATCTCATAATGACTTCCAATGTATGGATTATCCTTTCCAATAATTAATTCATTTGGGGAAGATAGGTAGTTCTCAGATTTGTCTCAGTGTTGGGAGCCCATAGAAGAATATTCTAGACTTTTGATGTGAACCAAGGGTCATGGTAAAATAAAACATATAGTGGTTCTACATGAAGAATTATTATTTCATTAATATAGTTCTAATTATGACACTCAAGTTTAAGATAATCTCTTATTTCCGTAAAATGAAAAGACTTATTAAGGAGATAAATGTTTTCCCATATAATAATGTTACTCCTTTAAATATTTTTATGTTGAAAGAAAACTCACATAGTAACATTTCCCCACATACCTATAGATATAGGTAGTGATGTAATGACTCCCTAAGGATGTTGTATTTCAACTATCACCTATAGGTATACACATCATCTGAAAACATAGTCTAAAATGTTCCACTCCATACCATCTCTAAAAAAATGTTTTCTTCATTCCTTTTCTTAACACAGTCTATGGATAAATTTGATCTTTGTTTTTCATCTTCCATTTGTCTCTTTAATTATAATATATATGAAAAATATAACCTCTTCCTACACATCAACACTCTATCTCTATAATTGATAATTTTAATATCCCATAATTCACTACATTATTATTCCTTTGTACATTATTATCATGATACTGTAACATCTCTCTTTCTCTCTTCTTGTAAGTATAGTTTATAATATTTTTTGAAAATTAAAATATGGCATAACATACTTGAAAATAAACATACCAATAATTAGTATGTCTCTATATATAGTATGATTTCTAATCATCATTATAGTAAAAAATCCTTAGTCTATAAACCTTTTTTCTACTCTAGCATTAAGTGAATTGTGAAATTATAGTACTTGAGTACTTATAACAATATTTTATACATCATATTCATCTCCCTCATACAGAAGATATACATAAATATATTGTGATCTATATATATATGTATATATGAAATTTCACTATATAGTAAGTATATCCATATTTTTTATAGAAAATGTTATGGCTTTCATCCCTACATCATGTGAGAGATAGTTTCATGGGTTTTCTATTACATATATTCATAGGAAATCACAATATCATTCTTTATAAAGACACAACCAATCCCTTTTTTCTACACATCAATATTTATAAAAAAAATTCTTAACCTAAGGGTAGAGTTAATATTAGTTTCTTAATCATTCAAATATTCAGATATTCATTTATTTACTCACATTATGATAACCATATTAACTTCAACACTTTATGCATTAACATTGATATGGGTTACCTAACTAGGAAATGTTTTTACAAAACTAGGGATAATAACATACTAAACCTAGGAAACAATGGATATCAGTTATGTTAATCGATGTAGGACATTATTTCAATACATTCTATTTTAAAGGGTCAAAATATATCCCATTATTTTAGATAATATGACCACAAAATGAAACTTTATTGATCCAAAATTCACATTTTCAAAAAATCCCAGATAATGTTTTTTGATATGGGTATATAGAATTATTTTCAGTTAAATCAAATGCTCTTAATAGTTATTAGTGTGTAACAAGATATAATTAATGAAGAATTCCACGATGTTGTCATTATAATCCATGAATTATTTTTTTCCATAAATATTTAAGGGAAGAAGGTATATTATTTAATCTTTAAGGAATGACTGTAAACTCATAATATCTAGACAATGTTCAAAATTTCATCTTCAAAACATCCTCTTTCTTCACCCATAGATAATGATAAAAATAAGGAATATAATTCATTGAAATGTATTGGTCACCTTGAAGTCATTTACATGAGTTATTTATGTGTGTAATTCGGAACTTATTCATTATAGTGATTAATTTCCCTATAATAACTCTAGAATATCATGGAACCTTCCCTATTTTTAACACATATATTTGGTATCTCTGAGGAGAAATCCTAGGGTGTGTCAATACCCTATCACTCAACTCACATAATATTTTCTTCATCTCCAAAAACTATATTTGTTAAATTATATATGGTTTTTTAGATATAATCCTTGAATTTGGAATGAAATTTAGGGAGAACTAAACATGACGATTTGTTGAATGATTAAGTAATTATTCAAAAACAAAATCAATGAATTTTTATAATATACATAAAAACCATATTCTTGGGATATATTTTACATATAATAATAACAATTTACCTTTCTTTATATGTATAATTTCATTAAGGAAAGCTACTAGTGGAGGATATTTTCATTATTTCGATGAAAATATTTCCCCTATACGGAAAACAATTCCACTTCACCTAGAAAAAACAATAATAGTCATATCCTAGAAACAATTTTTTTAATCAAAATTTGAAATTAAATCCATAAAAAACATTAATGTCTAAAATAGGCATGATAAAAAAATTCTCTAATATGGTAAGACCATGATCATAATTTGAATTTACGGACACATAATTATTGCAATAAGACTCCCACTTGGTGTATTAATTGTTAACTTCCTTACAAGGTTAACAGATAAGAATCCAATGATTTTGGAAAACATATAATATATATAAGATCTCAAATATATAGAATTATATAAAACATTCACTAACATTGATGCAATGTTCAAAGTACCTACCACTATTTCATTAGTAAAATTGAATTAATTTGTGGTAATCATATAATCTTGGCCTTGGTCCCTTAGCCTTTTTTTGATAAAAAATTCCTAGAATTTTTCTTCATTAGTTCAAATAATTTCCCTTATCCCAGAACATAGAATTTCTTACATAAACAACATAAAAAATTCACTTATATTGGTAATGTTTATGGGATTTTTCTCCACAACTATGTTAAAATATTTTTCACTTACTATAAGTCCAAGGGTGCTTCTTCAAAAAGTTTTCACATTTAAAAAATCAAATAATTCATTTCTTATACGTAGTTACATTATTATTCCCATGATTCTGAGTTGGCCTCTTATTATCTTTATTTACTTTGAATGAATTATTCTAATAGAACTAAATTTTTGTCTTAATGGAACTTGAGAATATATCCTCAAATTATGAAAAGTCCTAAGACAAAATTTCGATTCTAAATTGAAATTTTAATCCATTAAATAAATGATGATTATTAATTTTCACTCAATGTAAATAGTCCACACCATTCCTAGATAACTTTTTAATTTTAGAATCATGTTAATAAATATTTCTTATTCATTTTGTCTAATATTGAGGAACTAAATTTATTTTTCCACTCTTTATTCACAAGTGAATATTTGTTTCTACTATAACTCCTTAATAGTTAACCAATTAATGAAATTTATCCCACCACCCCCTTCATTGTTTTTACTTATTGACCAAAAATCATATGAATATCCCTTCGAACAATAGACCTAAATGATAACAATTTCTTTTTCAATTCTTCTTAAAGAGAGAAATATTTTATCTTGGGACATGATTAATTTTTTAGCTACCAATGGATTAGATGTTTCATCGAATTTCTGAGGGTTTTTCCCAAGAAGTGATCTATAATAGTAACATCATGATGTGGATAAGTAGTTTAATCTTTATGGGAGATATTATTTCCAGAAATATTGTTAATTTACCTAATATGGTAACGAACTATTTAGCCTCAACTCAAACATCATTAAATTATTTAGGTGGAATATCTATGCATTAACATTATGAATGATACAATTCCTTTTTCTCCCATTAGTCACTATATTTGAACAATTACATTATCAAAATTTTGATAAAACATTTAATTTTAAAATAAAATTCCTATTAATATTTCTATATTATCCCCTTAAAATAGTTAATATCATTCATATTACATATGTTATCTAACTAGGTTCCTCTAAATCTATTCCTCATGGATTTGACTAAACATTGTTTGATTCAAATTGTAATATCCCCAACTCTTATAAATCAGTGTCGACATTTACATTACATATTGGTTAAAATACAATATATCCCACATAACTCAAAAAATCTGTAGGCTTGGAATACAATAAACATAATTACATTACAACAGAAAATGTAAGATACAACTTATGAACATTTCCAGAAAATTATTTTCCCTTCTATCAATTCTATGAAAATTATACAATTTCCTACATTATATTTCATAAGGAATGGTAGAAAAATAAAGGATATGTAAGATGTAGAGTATAGAGTAGAATAAAATATAATCCAATATAAAATAAATATGAAATAATTAACATGTAAATAATTAAAGAACAACATGAAGCCATAATGATCTCAAAATGATTGAATATACAATAAATCGGAATAAATGAAAACATGTATAATACTAATCATTGATCTCATAATGATGTAATTAATAATTGTGAACATGAAAACATACTACTGAGGAATGCATCCAAGGCATGTATCCTATTATATGTAGTGGTACACACCAAAACCCAAAATTGTTTGTCTCAGGAGACCTTTTAATGCATCAAGGGGTATATAATTCCATTCACCACCAATCACAAAATAATTTTAAATGAATTAAAAAAAGTTTCATAAAGTAATTTCATACCATTTTAGGAGGTTAAAATCACCAAATATAGGTTTTTTATCATTATATTGAGAAATACATACTTAAAATGATTCTGAATTCAATTTAATATTTTTGATGTTTAGGAAAACATCACTTAATCAACAAAGAAGCTATGAGATATCATCAATGTAATAGGATGTTCCATTATCAAAGAAATATAATGGTAAGGTTACCTACAATGTTTTTGTATGATATATTTCCTTATTATGATATCATGGAAATGGTATGAAAAATGTTTCATCATAGTTCATTAATAAATTTTTAATATTCCCAATCATATCCCCCATGAGTGTCTCACAAGTAGCATTATCTTAGGATGACTCGTCATTAATCAAGATGATGATCCAGTCAATTCAAAACCACACATTTTTGACATGACTAAACCAATGTGAAAATATTTAACACACATTTCCTATTTCCATTATCCAGATAGTGTAATATTTTATAGTAAATTACACACATTTTTAATTTAAAAAAACATTGAATTGATTTTCCACCATGGAAAAAATTGAGTTTTACAATGATTTTAGAAAATCATGAATAAAAATAATACGAGAGAGGGATTACTATATAGATTTTCATATCCCTTAAATTTATTCATTAATATGGTAAAGAACCTTCCATTTTAATTTATTTACCTCACGAACGAAAATAGATGGTGATTATAATAGGAGTCTCGAAGAGTGAAGATTGAGATAGATAATCCACACAAATGAATTGGATAGAAATTCAATCATAACCTCTTGAAACATAGGGATTAAAAATGCTCTTAAACTACCATAAATATTATAATTTCATGATATAATAACTAAAATTATTTGTATAAATACAACATAAATGATATTGAATGAAAAAAGAAAACTTGTCTCAAATAAAGGAATTTGAGATAGAAAATCCTTACCTCTTATCCATGAATCCACGAAACATTTTTAACCACTTAAATCATAAAAATATATATAATAATAAATTAATTATGAACCTTATTCATAAAACTTTTTACCAATAATATTTTATATTAGTCATTTTATACATGAATTCTTTAAATTTTTTTATATTAGTTATTATAGTTTCGCTCATTTATACAAGTTTCATAGTTGTGGTTTTTATATTAATATTTCCTTTATTATTATGTTTTATTAGATAATTATAGTGATTATTATAGATTATTTAAAATAGTTTATTATTTTTATAATTCAATTTATAATTGTTTTTTAAATAATACTTGTAGATGAAGTCACTAATAAACATGCTTTTTTAATTTCTAATGAAAAATGTGTGTTTCCATAACTGATGAATTAGATATTGATATAATATATATATATAATAACTTATTTAGAAATATATATAAATTTATAATATTATTTATTTTATCCCTTTCATTAACAGTACTTATTCAATTTATTGTTCATAAAGGTGGTCAAAGTGAGAAAAACATGAACTTACTCTGATTTAATAAATGATTATGAGGTGGGTTTGTGTAATATCATAACAAAAGAAGCATACAAAATTATTTGGTTTTGATAAATCTTATATATTATAATTTTATATTTTCAAAATATCAATAAATTTAAATGAAGATATTACATAATTTGAATAAATGGTTATCTCCTTTCATGTTTATTTTAAATGATTAAATTAATGATGATCATTTTATCGATCGTATCATTAATATGATGTAAATGTTTTTATGATATAACCATAATGATGTCATAACCATCTTATATATTTTTTAATACCATCCTTATATCTAACCTAATTGAGTGGTTAAGGAAAAAAACATGTTATGTCCTGGAGGCGGTAGTCTGCAGGACCCACAAACAACAATTGATTTCATAATTGATGTGGTATAAAATTAAAAACTGTTAATAATAGTAATATAATAAAATCATATTACATTAATGATACTAATATCATTATATTATTTTTTATAGTAAAATTTTATAGATGATAATTAATTGTAAATTCTTAGTGGATGATAACAAAAACGTCAGGGATATGAATAGTTTTTGGAAGTCTCCATCGAAATAATCTTTTAATGCTAACTAACGTTAAAAAAAATATTATGAGAGTGTAAGATTATTTTATGGTATGAAAAAATATAATGTTTTATGAATGAAACAAAATATTTATATGTTCATTAATGTGGTGGTGAGAGTCCCCTTTTATAATTGTTTATAATGATAGTTTTTGAAATATTTAAAATTAACATAAAGGTAGAACATGTTAAACATGTCATGTAGCTCTAAAAAATAGGATGTAATGAAGTTGGGTTGTAATAATATCATTCCACACATCATCAAAAAAATAGTAGAATTTTTTTATATAATTCAAATTTCATTACCCCTTGAATTATAACATCTACCATTTTATCTTTTACGATGGTTACTATTTTTTAGTTATTGTAACATAAATGTTAAAAAATAAATAAAAAGTCATTATTAAAAATTTATAAATAATTATTTGAACTTCAAAACATTTTCTTTAGATTCAATTTCTATAATTTTTTATAATTAAATTTTAAAAATATTACTTGATTTAAAAATAAAAATCATGAGTTTGAAAAGAATAATTAATATATTAAAATGTATAATTTTAGTTATAAAATAGATATATTTTTTAAATTTAAAGTGTTTTATAAAATTAAGATATAAAAATAAGGTTATAAAATATTTGGTATTAATAGAATCAACATCTTTCAATATTCACCATAAATTGTTTTTTTTAAAAAATTTCCAAAAATTAATCCTTAGGTAAAATCATTATGATTAATTTATTTTATTATTATATTGAAAAATTATTATATTCATAAAACAAAAATTTATATATGCTTATCAATAAAAATTTTTAGAGTACACATTTTGAGATAATTTAGAAGACAGTGTTTACTGGGTATAGTAGGGTCTCATGTATTACATAGACCTCCCCAAGAGGGATATGTTATGAAGAAAATATTCACACTTTTATAAATAGAATAAAATATTTTCCTTTATTGTTTCTTTTGTATAATAATAAAATTTCATTCATGCTCTTCATTTATATTTGATAATAAGAGAATATCCTTGATAATGACTACCATGAATTAGTTATGGTAACCCATAGGGATTATATTCATTATTTCTATAAATATTTATAGATAATTTTTGGATTCCAAATGGAATTGTTATGAACAAATATTTCCCATAAATTATGTGGAAACTTATATTTTGTATATATAGTATCTTTATCCTTAGTTGATGATATAAGGATTAATATTACACTTTATAGAACTACTGATCCTTTTAAAATTGATAAAATCTCATCAATATGGGGCATAAGATACTTGTTATTAATCATGATCTATCTAAGATTATGGTAATATATACAATGGTATATCAATACTACCTTAATATTGAAAATATTTCATGTTCAACCCATGGTGAAGAACTAGAGTGTATAAATCTATTTCTCAGATTCTCATAACCGTTCTTCCTTAATTATTAAAATTCAATTAGTGATATTTTTGAGGACTCTTTGATACAGGCATTGAACTAGATATAATGTTCAATTAAAAACAAAACCAAACATTTTAGAGGAGATCTAGGTAATTTATATGGAATTATATAATTATACTGCCAATATTATTTATATATTCAATTTGTTAATTTTCTCAGATCATTTTAACTATATATCCATCTCTGTATATGATATCAATAACTAAATTAAAGGTTTTTCTTCCTAAGAGTGTTCATAATCTTCCTTACATGTGTACTTGATAATGGGATTATTTTGAATATGAAATAAGATTTTACTATTTTAAAAATTTATTAGAGATACAAGAATATAAACCAATGACATTTCTCTTATTACAAACAATTAAACCATGGGAGGTTAAATATATATAAGAAGTATTTTCCCACAAAATATGAATTGAGAAAGATTATATAACTAGGCTGAAATCATCATACCACACGATGTGTTTACTAAAAAAAATCTAAAAGTGTTGATTTAGTGTGTCAACATTCTTACTAAACATTAGTGATATTAATGAATATGATGATATAGAAAAAAAATGTATATGTATATAGTAGATAATAAGTGTACCTTGCATCACTTTTTAATCATGGTGCACCTCAATAGTTGTGATTTTATAGGTCATTCCATCCTCTCACGTTCTGAGTGGTTCTATATGGCTATTAACCTTGTTATGCCATGGGATGGGGAATTGATTTTTATAATTATTCCAAAATAGATAATAGTAAATCAAGTCCATGTTTTATTAATATTCATGAAGTATATTTATATATCCATTATAAGAATATTATCTAATTTTTCAATAAAAATTAATTTATAAGGATTCATTTAAAATTATAATTTATAAATCATAGAAATTTAATTTTATTGGATGTACATTATTTTTTTAATATGTATATTAGACATAAATTCGGGTGAAAATATGATTTTTTCATGGAAATGTATGATTATTCCTTGAAATGTGAAAATACCAATTCTAGTAAAACATTCATTTCAATTAATTAAATAATTAATTTAAAAATATTATTTGATATTAAATTAATATATTTAACATTTAATTAAAAAATAATTTATTTACTTACATGGTAATCTTTATTATACATGAATTTGGACTAAGTTCGATTTTGTCTTAAAAATACATTTTTCTAAAAAATAGTTTTTAAATTCATTTAATAAATTTTTTATTAAATTTTATTTCTAAAAACTATAGAAATTATATTTTTAAAAATTTATTCGATATTTAGAATCAATATGTTATAATTTAGTAATTAGTTTCCATTTATCTTTTGCCATTTTGAATATTAAATTTAGTAAGTATTTATATCCTCATTATGTTTTAATTTGATAAATAATTTTAAAAGTATTGTGATAAGGCATATAAATAATTGTAAGACATAGATTTATTTTATTAGATACGTTTTTTAACTATAACCATAAAAGTTATTAAAATATAAAATTTATTGATACTTTCCTTGAATAATTACCTTAACATATATTTTGGTAATGAATAAAAAGAAAATACCACTCTCTTAGTATCATTAATATTTGTTTCATATAAACAAAAAGAATTTATGATAAATTGTAAATGATTTTTTTTTATTATTTAAAATTATTATGAATTTAAAGTGATGTAATAGTTACCTTAAATCATTACACAATAGTGACGTAATACTTCTGCAAGTAGTAGAAAAATCATTAAATGATATTAAAAATGATAAATGAAATAATTATTTGCTGAATAATAGTGTATCATATATTTTTTTAGAAATATGTAACATAATTGGGATGTGTTAAATGTTAATATTCAACTTCCATTACAATATTCATGTCATTAAATTCAAACAATTAGTATAGTCATGAAAATGAATAGAATGGTATATAATATATAATATAATAATTTAAAATCCATTAAAATATTATATTCGAAAAAGTTAATGGGATATGGTTTAGAATATCAACTATGATCTATTTACATGTCACATTTATATTTATAGAATCTTTATTCAACCCTAAAGAGTAAATAACCTGGAACATTCAATAATCATCAAATGGGTTAAATGATAGTTAATTTTAAGATATAAGGGTGAAAACATCACCTAAAACTGACTAATTTTTATTGGATTAAATTATTTCTAAACATCATAATAAAAAACTATAATATTCCAAATTTTACCACTTATGAATGAAAACCAATTTATATTAAATCAATAATTAAATATACTCTAATATTTTCCCTCCTCTAAAATATAAAAATGAACCTCCTATCCTCTCTTCTTAACACATTTTGAGTACTCTAGTTTAGAATATCCAAAGTAAAGCCTCTCCTCAAAACTAAATCCAACATCATGGAGGAAATATTTTCAACAAATGACCATCCTAGAAGGATTCAAGTTTAATCCAAAGAGGTTATCTTAGTATAAGCTATAAGTTCAATCCAATCAATTTTATTATTATTTATTATTACACCTCATTAAAATATTCAGTAACCACGGTGAATCATGTGATCATTTTATTATGGAATTTCTTATAAATTTATTATTAATTTTTAATTTATTTAATATTTTTTTTAAAATTTATTTTTATATAAAGATATGAGAAATTATAATTGAGGAATTAAAATGGATTTAGTTAATGAAATTGGGGATTTTTAATGATTAATATTTTTTGAGAATTTTTAATTCAATATTCCCTATGAGTTTAATAATGTTTTTATATTAAATAGATATGGAAATATATGATATCTATCATCCATGGGGTCTACATGCCACATAGCCAGCCCAAGGTTTTCTAGTTTTCCACATAGCCACGTGGGAGATCCCTTATAGTGGAATGAAAGTGTGGTCCAGAAACATGTGAGTGTTTTCATTGGTTGGACCGCGGTCTATAATGGCCCCATGTTTGTCGGCACAAAACCATGTGTTTATGGATTTTGTTTTTGAGTATTAATCCCCCAATTACATAGCATAACAACTATGAAACATGGGATTTAATATATGTGAGAGTGATACTATAGTGATCTTTTCTGTGGGGAATATTCACTACTTATCTAAAAATGTTCCATACCTCTTAATTTATACTCCACCTACCTCAGGCGCACATATTCACCACATTAACACTATCTAACAATGTTAGATATCCCTAAAATAATACGAAACTAACTGTAGATTCCATTAAAACTTATATGATGGATGAGATAAATCATAGGACTACTTAAATGGATCAAAACCACCATAGAACAACTCTGGATCCTCTAATGATGCCAATGACGCACATTTTAAAAAAGTACAGGCCTTGTAGGGTAAAAGAATCTTCATATAGGAACTTTAAAAGGATATATCGAATGTAGGAGGATTCCAACATGATTTATACCACCCTTTATAACATGGACTTGTGAAGATGAAATGGTGAATCATGAATGGATGTTTCAATAACAAGATTTTATAAATGACTATGGGGCTCACAATAAATGAAATGAGTCCATGACATACTAAAAAATTATATGTTGATAATTATATAAATGACTATGTCTCACCTATAGAGAAAAACATTAGATAACACTACAAAGATACAATGCACATTGCGATCTACCAACAGATGTGCTACCATCACACAAGATACCATTATAGAACTACCATCCTTCAGGGTCATTCCACCATTCCTAATGGAAGAATGTTTTATTGTGAAAGTAAGGGGAGTATTATAACAACATATAATTGTGAATTCTATAATCACGATGATTAGTGATTATGATATCAATGTAGATATTTAGATAACAATGATAATGATATTTTTCTTGTCATGATTATATACCATTGACCCATGCTGAAAATTTAATCAGTGGGTGATATTCACTTTCTAAATGGAACTAGGGATACAATTGGTGGAAATATACCATAATAACAATGATCTTATAATGTTACTGTGTAATATGTTCTTTTTGGTGATACCATTATGAACCGATTTACCAGTAATGCTATTATTTCATACACTGTGGAGATAAAACATGTATTCTTGAATGATTACTACCTTTGTGGAGATGAGAATCAAGTGTGTTCAATCATGAATAATCAATATCCTTAAGAATTCATAAATACAAAAGGGGAATTAGGAAAAAATTATGTAATTAAATTAAGAGGGCCTATTTCACATTATAAAAGTCCAAATCACTCATATATACAAGGATCAATCACTAACAAAGAGATTAATGTATTGAAGAGGGGAAATTTTTACTAAAAATTACACACTAAAAATAACGATTCAAGAGATTACAAATAATTATTTTTCCAATTTAAAAGACAACGCTTCTCCCCAGAAAGGAGTTTCCTCTTACAGATGAGAAAATACCTACTACAACTCTAACAACTCTTACATCCACTATTTTCATACTCATTTGTTAATCATTATGTTATCTACCCCTCGTAATCAGATTATTTATTCATTAATAGAGGGATATAAACCATTGGTTTCCATTTGAAGGGGTGTTGAAAAAGATTATAATTCACGAGTTTAGTTTCATTTTAATTCATGAATCAATTTTCATTGTAAATAAGTTTTAATCTATAATTTCAGAGTTTAAAAGGGTCCAATGATCCTCTATTAGGAAAAATATCTCACATATTTTTTTGAAAACAGTTAGATGATTTCCTTATGAAGTAGGATCATCCTACTATGTAAATTTTTGTTAATTTCCCTGAGCTTACACTCACTTTCTAAAATCCCTCTATTATCCAAATGCTAAGTAATTTATTAGATATATTTTTGTGCTTTGATAGTAGACCAAGGATAATTTCCCACCCGGTTTCTCCATGAATATACATTGATGTTGATGTTTCAAAAGTTCAAGTTGACTTCATGTGGATTTTTGTTTGTGAAGAATATCGTTATAATAAACCCATGTTATTTGAGACATGGGTTGATTTATTCTCTTCGTGTAACAAAATCGGTCATTGGAAGGCAGTGTGCAGGAGTGGGATTGGACACCACATCCAGCTGAAGGAGGCTGAGGGGTCATGTTCTCTTGATTTGAATCCCCTCTTTATTTGATCTAGTGTGAATCCGTGTACTAAAAACCATGATATGAGAATTTATGACATTTTATCAAGATTCATTCATGTTTTAGGTTTTCCCATGTTGATAGAGCTGAACTTATGAGGCCCTTTCTCTATGAATTTTTCCTCCTTTGTTCAGATAGTAAAGGCAGCATGGGTGGTTCTAGGATAGGTGACCGTGAAACAATTAGATAATTATGGGGATGGTATTAAAGCTGATGAAAGTGTGTTTGAAGAGATGCAGAACATTACTGAGAATGTGGTAGTGTCTCCATCCCACTGGGTTCCTGTTAAATGTCGAGATTATAAGTCACTCTTGATTAAAAATTGTTTCTTTGCATTGAATGAGGGTAGAAAAAATAATGAGGATACTAATGGATAGAAAACCATCTTTCTAAAATGGAAGTGAAAATATGTCGGTTATAAACGTTCAAAAAATGAGGAACCATGTGAAAAAGATGGGTATTCCCATCCATACATGAACTATGAACAAGACACATTGTTTGGTACTAGTTCAAGGAAATGGAAACAAGGGAATATCAAGACCGAGAATTTTCCAGTTCTCAAGTGGGGAAAAAATCAAGACTCCATATGTATTATTCAAACACCCCAAAGGCAATAGTAATCAGATCATTAGGAAAAAAACATTTAAGGGTACATAATTTATACTGGGGGGAATCTTCATTGACTAAATGTGTAAAATTGGCCCATGAAAAGATGTTCAAGATGAATACCCTAGAGGATCGCATAACTCCTATATGCGTAGATGATGTTCAGGGGTGTTTAGTGTTGGATGGAGTATCTGGAAGGGAGGGAGGATAATTAGGAGTTGGGAGGGAGAATATTTTGGAACTGGTTCTAAATTCCATGGAGGGAATGTTGGGGCTATTAAGAAAGAAGGATGTAATTGGTAAAGCCTCATTAATGATCATTTCAAGATCACATCGGGTAACAGATGAATTGGTCATAGATAAATCATGGGACCTCCTTCTACGCTCTAATAGAGAGATGCTAGAGAAATTCTTGACTATGCATGCATCTAGTGAGGATGCAGAAAGGATGAATGAGAGACCGATTAATGTAGACACAAACATTGAGCACGGTGATTTGATTTTCAATCAACATTTATTTATGACCAGAGGTTTCAATGATAAGAATATAACGGTGGAGGAGTTCTTGTAATCATGGGATAAATTGTCCAACCAATTCGATTATATTATCAAATATGACCATAATAAAGTGGTAATGGATCATGACTAGAAATTATATAGAGAGGTCACCTTTAATAGGTTTAAGTTGGCCTTTAATAATTTTGTTATCTACTATTAGGTTTGATGCTCCAGGTTGAGCTTAATGGTTTCACAGTCTTCCAAAAAAATATAATAAAAATATAAACATAGATGAATATTAATGCGACTTTGTTTTTGATTAATTATTAATTTTAACTATTTCATTAAATTAGAAATATTTTATCCCTCCAAATAATTTATTACCATATAAATGGACTGGATTTGAGTTAAATAGATATTGTTTTGTAAATATTTTACATGTGAGGAATAAATAATCATTCATTCTAGGATTCATGGGAATTTTAATAATTGATTTAATATTTAAGAGGTTATTCAACTGACAATTTTTACAGATATCAATTATTGGTCTGATAATCGTCCATAAAAATAAATTGTGATGAATTTTAACTTATAATCAAACTTGATAATGGGTGAAAATGGAAAATATATTTTTAATCATTTCATGAATTCATTTAAAAACATTTTACTATTAATATCAAAAGAACCATGATAGAATTGTAAAAATTGAAGTGAATCCCTTAACAAAGTTTTTTATCACTCTTCCTCAATTTTTAATTTATTTACATCATTTTATTAATATTCCAAGTGATCTTATTTTTTTAATCTACCATGACAAAAAATTAAAGAAACTATCATTAGATAAGACTTTGGATACTAATAATATTTTTTACATTAGTAAAAATAAATAGCATTTTCCACACCCCTTGACTGGTTTTTGTAAAAAACTAGAATATTTGTCCGGGAGTGAGTGGAAATATAATTGAAAGATGTCATGTATAGAATATCCGATGAAGAACTATTTAACATAAATCATCATATAGAGAGTAAATTTTTAATAATAAATATTAACATAAATCTAGATAATAACATTTAAAATGTCAATATTGGGGACTTGAGTGAATATTTAAGTGATCGCATTGATCCCACCATAATTGAATTAAACCCATAATATACATTAGGAGTATTATGTTCCCCCAAAAGTTTCCAAAAAAAAAAATATCAATGTGAAATTCCCGTGAAATAAAATGATGTTTAATTGAATGTCAACCTGATTATCATAATTCATAAATTCCATATACATGTAGGTGATGATACCAAATGAAAAATTAAATAATTTATATATATTTTTTCAAGATTCAAGTCGAGGGGAGTTGTAGAGGACCAAGTCAAGTGGTTGTAATTCAACTTCTCACTTCAGGGACCCACTAAGGAGTGGTTTTATAGTTTAAAACTTGGTGAGATCCATGAATGGTGTGATATTCATAGAAGATTCATAAAAATATTGTTCATAACACCCTAAAACTATAAGTAGGGGAGTCTATGACATCCAAAATCTATTAGTGGGACCCTCTATGAGTACAAGGAATGATTCGAGAATCATTATGCATGTTACAATCACTATGAAGTGTATAACCGCTACTTATAATAATTTTTCTACAAATTAATACTTGATAATAAGTGTAACAATTTATTTTAATCATCTTAGGGATATTTTATTGAATAATCACCCATAGATGTTGGGGGATAGATTGAGTAGATATCACAGAATTCATAACAATTCAATAGTAGTCTCATAATCAGAAGAGGAATTTATAAGGAAAAACATGATACTCATCAACACGTTTTGGGAAGTATGTTGAATAACACACAAAAAATGTGAGAGAAATATGATTAAATCATGTATGTTGAGAAAATCACTCACTTTAGGTATATGGTTTATGTTTATCACCCCATAATTACACTAACTAGTGTGCTAAAGTATAGGGTATGAAGAGTTGTGAATCCACATTCTAACCAAGGATGTTTCCATATAATTATCCATATAGGTAAATTCACATTACTATGAATATTTGTGAGGTCAATAAAACCAATACAAATCTCTTTTCTAATAGTTTTTCATGATCCCACATCCCTTAAAATAACATTATAAAAAACCATTCCAATAACAATATTATTAACCACCTCACATCTAACAAAATAACTATGTGCTTCTTTAAATATGTGAACCATAAAAATAATTAAAACAATTGTGATCTAAGGTTGTAGGATATAAAGATAAGTTAGATAATCTAAAAAAACCAAGTTTGATGTATTATGATCATATTACCCAATAACCCATGAAAACATCTAACTCAAAAAGTCCCAATAACAAATGGGAGTGTTAGAATTATCCTAACAAGTCGTTTAAAAGATATTAATCCATTATAACCGAATAAGTTCAGGATAAACCTGAGGAATGATCTTTCATAATTCTAGATAGAATATTGAAATGTTAACTAAACAAAAAAAATAATAAGTGAATACAAGGTTTAGAAATTAAAGTAACAATAACTATTTCCAAGGTTTAAAAGGGAAAAAGTATATTCCCATTTTATTCATTTATTTTGTTTTCACAAATATTATAATATATAGGAATAGAAATAACAATGATTGATTTAAAATATATTTTGACTGGATGAGATTGACATACCTCTTTTGTAATCCATAAGAAAAATTTTCATATATGATAAATTTATCAATGATATTTATATTTAAATAAATCAGCTTAAATAGAATTAGATAATCATCATATGTATGAGGGACATATCTATGATCACACTACCATTTCCAAAAAAAGGTTAAGATCTAGGTTAATATTATTTTCTTGGAAGTATATGTTCTTTAAAATTTTATAGTTATTGTCAAATTATAGTGCCTCCATAAGTTTAATTTCTCATTATTTTTTCATATTTTAAAATAGGTGAATTGATGACCAAATGAGTAGTTATACAGATAAAAAATAGGGAAAACTGTTTTTTCAAGGAGTGTTAGAGGATGTATTTTTGGTTGCAGAAAGACTAATATTTCTTGTATAAGTTTATGTGCTCTCTATGGATGAAGATAAAGAACCATGAATTTCACCTAACCTATTTGGAATTCCATTCCTAAATATATCCATGATGACCATCAATGTTAAATCATGAACCCTTAGAATATATCTTAGGGATATCAACTTTCACTTCAGTATTATTGAATCCAAGAGGAAGCCTTCAAAAAAACCCCCCACTTTGCAATAACTCAAGAAGTAGGTATTGAACCCATTGTATATTTGGGTGTGATAAGATAATTCCAAGAATTATTATCTCCCTTTTCTATAGAAAAAATCAATTAAAAAATTAAATTCTTAATAATTTGATAATTCATTTTTCAAATTTCATGAATAAATAACCACTGATTTCATTGGAAATTTATAGGAAGCGACTAATATGATTCCCTTTACATTCAGATTCCATATGTGAAATTAGGGAATCTGAAATCATTATAGAATCTATAAAAACCCACAAATATTGAATTAAAATGACACCGATGGGATGAAAAATAAATATCTTATAGTAGTGAACTTTTTAGTAATCATCTATAAGGACCAATCCAAATACCCACAGAACATGGTAGATTTTCTTTTTAAAATAAGCATCCAATCCACAAGATGGAACCTTTAATAAATTCCATTATTTATCAAATATTTAACTCATATATAATATTTTTATTGGTAGATTACAAACCTCTTATCTATCCCAATGAGAGGTTCAAATACCACCATCATGGAGGTTGTAAAAAATGAAATTGAGAAGTTATCGGTAGGAAAATCTTTGAACAAATCACTAATTCACAGTGAGTGATCCCAATACATATTTCCCCAAAGAAAAATGGCCATTACATTATAAAGAATAAAAAAATTAACTACCTTCAATTATGATAAAAAGAGTCGGAGGATTTTTATATAATAAAGAATGTAGAATTGGGTTTTGTAGAATGACCAATTTCTCAACCATTCATTGATCAAATGCTATAATCTTTAGTAGGTAAAACACATTATTTTTTTGATGGATTATCACGATAATTTCAGTTACTAATTACTCTAGAATACCAAGATAATGTTACTATTATGTTAAGTGTTGGGAAGTTTTATTATAAGAGGATTGTATTTGGGAAATTCCAAGCCCAAGGTATATTTTAATGATTCAGGGTAAGCATATTTTTAAATAACTTTGCAGACTAACTGAGGGTATTTTGTGAAAAAATCTACTTTTTATTCGTCTATTAATCAATTCGTAGGGATCCTAGAAAACATTTTAAAAAATTAATTGAAAAATATACAATTTTAAACATTGAAACATTTCATTTCAGGGAAAAAAAGAAATAGTTTTATGGTATATAATTTCGTAGAAAGGATTTAAGGTGGATGAATCAATGGTTAAAGTAATATTATATTCCTTATCCATCTTTTGTAAAACATATTATTTCCTTATTTGGAAATGTGTGATACTATATAATTTTCATCCAATATCTCTATATGATTGTAGATTCCATTTCCAGATTACTTTTAAAAGAATATGAATTTAGTTATCTTTTTATTTTATGAAAAAAATAAATAAAGAACTTATTAACCAAAAAAATTATGAAACCCCAAAATTTTGCATCCCCAATTTGAACCACTTTTTAATTCATTGAACCTTGATGGGGGTGAATCCTCCACCCAACAGATTTAAGGAAGACCAAAAGTCATAACATAGGTCTCAATAACCATGTATTCCACTCAGATAAATTACACACTAATTAAAAACATGTTTCTTAATGTTTTATTTTTTCTGGATAAATTAATATTATATTTACATTAATATAACATGGTTATATTATTTTTATCATTAACCAATACGACATTCAATGTAGAATGTTGAGGCTAATACAAGGATTATTATATGGAAAACACTCTTACAAAGTTAAACCAAGAATTCTAAGATAAAAAATAATCTAAAATTAAAGTTGAAGATCACCTTAAAAGACTTCCCAACACTTTTGAAACTGAAATTATTGAACTAAAAACACTTAATAAGCACCTAATTGGAGTAAAAATCAATATTATAGTTGGTGAATTAACTCTGTATGGGGATATAGTAAATTATTTTTCCACATCCAATGTATTATCTCAACCTAACTATCATGAAAATAATTTACTAATATAAGAATCTATATTTTATATTTCGGAATAGAATTGTATATATAATATTTTTAATGATCATGTCAGAAGACTGTTCCTACCAAAAAGTGAAATTGTGTTTGTATTCAAATTCGTTCAAATGCTCACATGTGGAGGCCACATTAAACCCTAAATAATGGCAAACAATGTTTAGGAATCTATAATTTTATTTCCAAATATGTTCATAAGTGCTTATAAATATTTCATGAAGAATGAAAAGTTTCACTTTTCGGTAAATATTTTAGAAAGGGATAAAAAAAATACTAAATAAACTATCATAATTTAGTGAAATATATGATGTGTGTTTATTTTATTTCAAGGTACTTTTTCCAATGAATTTTTAAAAATCTTAAAATCATAAAGCTGTCAATTATGTCTCGAAATGGGTGGAATCTGAGGCCACTAAGAATAATAATTCCAAATATATATGTAATTTTGATTGGTAAAACATATTAATTAGGTTTAAAGTTCCTAGAATTATCATTAGTTACCAATGGATAAATTATTTTAATTGTATAATTGAGGATATGCTAAATATTTATTGGTTTCATCACAATATATATACACCCAACTATCCCCAAACATATGGCCAAGATGAAATGTCTAATGTAGAGTCAAAATGTATTTTGGGGAAAATGGTCCAACCCAAATTGATGGATTAAAGCAACATTATTCTTGAAGCATTATGGGAATACTATACATAAAACAAGACTTCAATAAGAATGAGTCCCCACCTCTTGATTCTGGAGAGAATATAACATCTATTATTGAAGTTAGAAAACTACACATATTTGGTTGTAAAAATGTTGAATTTGGATTTGGTATGTCCTATAAAATAGAGGAAACTCTAGTTACATGATATGGAAGAAATAATAAAAGAGTATTTTAAAAATTCGTGATTTTTTAGAAAACAGTCCCGAGTAAAACATGAGAAAATGATTCAATTAAAACCAATTCCTGTAGAAGATCATGCTATTATATACAATTATATTTTAAAGTTATTGATGGATGATCTTCATTATAGGTTTAAAAGATAATTTATTGCAACTCATATAAATTTCATTAGTTATATTTCAATCATGGATGAAGAATAAGTAAACCCATTTACTATCAATGATGAAAGCATGATGAATTTTCATGGGAATATACCACATGAATCAGTGGAGAATGTAAAACTTATCCAACCAATTTTTTGATTATTGTCATGGGGTTAGGTCAATCAAACAATGTTATCCAACGTCACTTTTGTGAGGAAACCAAAGTTTTAATTTTTTTCTTATGGATATAAGAATTTCACATAAAGTCAATTCTCCCCTCTCTCTCTTTAAGCTTAAACGAATGTGTTATGACACTTTTATTAGTTGTTTTTATTCTAAAAGATCATCCTAGAATGATATTCATGAACAAACCATAAACAAATTGAAGAAGAGGGGACTGCATCTATATGATAATACAGAGATTATAATTACATTTTTTATCTTTTAAGCTCCTAAAAATGTTTTGAAAAATCTATACTAAAAAAATTGAGGGTCATTGTTAGTGATGAAAATTGAATAACTATGCATAGAATTTTTTATTTACCATACTTATCAATGATAAAAGAGTATTATAGGAACCATTTTTGTTCCATGATATAGATTTAAATGATAATGTGATTTAATGAGCTAAATAGGAAAATTAATTATTAGATTAATGGATGGATATGAAAATTAGGACTCATGATTTGAGGGAATGTTTTGATTCATGTAAATGAAATATACATACTATTCATCATGTGTTAAATTTATAAATTTCATTTTCATTGATTTTTTGTTATAAATCATTCCATGATTAATTTTACCATATAATATGTTCCATTTAAGAGAGTATTTCTAGACCAAATTCCATCTATGTAATACTGAGTATAATTCTTCAGTGATCTAGGGACCTGACCCCTAATATAACATTCATGAGACCTTATAAAAACATTGACTACAAAAATCTAATTTTTTATGATTGATGAATTTTTATTGACAAACCCTTATCCTTGATACCAAATTTTAGATAAATATTATTTTAATTTATAAAGACCTTTAATGTCATAGTAAAGACTGAGCCACATTTCAAGCCATTTATATCCATTAATATTCCCCTGATAGTATTTCTCATTATATTTTAATGTTAATGTGTGGGGGTGATTGAATTCATGTTGGAATGATACACTATATTTTGAAAAAGTATATTGGGGTGACATTTTTGGTATTGAGAAATGTTTTTGACTCATTCATTATATATAATTGTTTTTCCTTCATGAAAAAATGGGTTCTTCCATGGGAAATTTAAAATACACCATTATCATACCTTTGGTTTTTATCATATTTTTGTGTGTGTTATATTTGATGTTTTTTTCTAAAAATTGATTTCAGAAAAGAAAAAAATATGAAAAATAATTCTTCAAAAATATAAAAATACAGAAAAAATAGTGAAAAGTTTAACAGGGTGAAATTCATTCATTATTCTATCATTGAACAAAAAATTACTTTGAGCTTCATAATTGTATGTTTTTTTACTTCTATGTGGGTATTTTAGTTAAGATTTTATATTTTAAAATTATTTTTATAATTTATAGGTGACCACTTATTTCATAGTTAATATTTTTTCAAATAAATTCCTAACAACTATAATCCTATGAATATTAAGAACCATGATTGAAACCCCTAGTTTATTTAACTTAATTTTTTTCATTACAAGTGGAAAATGTTTTTCAATTTCATGCTTATAGAGATAGAGAATTTACTCAAGATATGATTATAACTATACATAAATATGTGTCCTAAGGGATGAAGGGAAAAATAAAAAAGTTTGGTTGATCATGATTTTCCAGGTTTAATAATATTAAATTTAGAAATAGGAAAAAATAAAATAAGGTTAACCCATATTTTTTGAATTTCTAAATATAAATTGTTTGGATAAATTGTTTCATGAAATATATGAGAAGTTATATTGATGTTTTATATAGAAATATATGATCTTGTTTAACATAAAAACTTATTATATATTATTTCTTTGAGATTTAAATATTTGTAACATAGTACTTCTATTTAATTCAATGTTGATATTTTATTCTTGAGGACATTCATAGTTCATGTTTTGGTGTATTTTAAGCACTCATTTTATCATGAAATTTTGTAAGAAGTAATTTATAATTTAAATAAATATTTTTTAAATTTGACCCTAAAATTCATTATTTCTCTAAAATTTTGTAATATAT
Source organism: Viscum album (assembly GCA_963277665.1). NCBI lineage: Eukaryota > Viridiplantae > Streptophyta > Magnoliopsida > Santalales > Viscaceae > Viscum > Viscum album. Next base: position 2,054,498,596 of record OY728123.1, on the reverse strand, counting down.
AATTGAACATTGAAAATGGATTAAAATGAATTATATTTTTAAATTTTAATGACTAAATATATTTGAGCATATATTTTTTAAATTGTGAATAAGTGTTTAAAAATATTTCATGTAAAAAAATATAGACTATTGGGCATTCCCTAATCAAAGGGATACATTAACCATATAGGTAACACATGAAAGGTCAGCCATCCAATTATCCCCATGGGAGATTCTTACCTATAGTAGGAGATTTGTTGGCCATGATTATGTGATCACGAACAAAGGCTGGTCCAAGTACATGACATGCCTTTGCGTGTTAGCACGAGCCTATGTGTGGGTGGGTTTTTGTGAAGCTTCCAATCCCTTAAAACCATCACCTAAACATTGTGATCTAGTTATTATAATATATTTTCTATTTTTCATATGATCATATATGATGTAGTAAATTATCGACATGGGGACTACTCACCACTTCTGAAAATGGTGCCACAACACCAAATTTTCACTCATCCTTCCATAGACACACCTCACTCCCACATCGACACTGCATGTTTCTTCTTGATGTCCCTACTATCATCTACAACTAATTGAAAAAACCTTGTATGCTAATGGGAAATCCAATCTTGATCATTGGTCCAATTTTAGAACTCAAACCCACTATAGAGGCACTATAGAACCTTAGACGATGATGAAGAATACCAATTTGAAGGAGGGATTTCCCTATATACCAATTATAAGATTCATCATGAAACTATTACTATAGTAATCAAATTAGTATATTAAGAAAAAATAAATTTTATTTCGATTACGTTATAACCATTTTTATCTTAATTTCCATCATATAAGAAATCAAATCATTATTAGTGTGTATGTGTGGATTAAACCCTCCATAAATATATGTCTTTATTTTTAATCACATCCTATCATGGATGTCTATAATGATGGGATTAATTAATATATATTTTATTAATGTCAAAACTATCAGTTTTAATTATAAGATATCATTTATTTTTATTCCCCCATCATATTAAAAATGATAACATTGTTCGTGTGTATGAGTGCACTAACACCTCTATAAGGTGATATTATTCATTTTTCATATAAGTGTTTAAAAAATTATTATAAAATTATATTATTTATAAAGATATTATAATAATTTTATGATTAAAATTATGGTGATGATGGAAAAATTACACCTTTGACCATGGTTATCCTATCCAAACTGGTTTAGGTGATTAAACCATATTTACTCAAAACATCCAACATAAACTTAATTCATTATGTAATTAATGTTTAATCCATTATAAATTTAAAATAAATTTTATATTTATAATGTATTAAACATTACTTTTTTTATCAGGTAAATAACTAATATGTTTTTATTATTTAGTATTTAGTTAAAGTACAATGTTATACATTATTTAGGGAAATGGACATTATTTAAAAAATCAACTTTAAAAGTCCCCCATAAAACTCTTTTTATTCAATGAATAAATAATTAAAAATGATTCACTAATTTTATTAGATAAAAAAATAATGAAATTAAATTTAACTTCCAACAATGATTTAGTTTCATTACATGGTTCAAAAAATGAATATTTTTTCCCTTTACCAAACAAGGTATTCTTACCTAAGGTTTATAATGAATCATTATTTGAAATTTTATGGGATTTATGAAATTTCATTCCATTATGACTTTTTATTTATTTTAAAACACCTTTATTGTTTTCCCATTTTTATTTTCAAATTAATTCATTTCTAACATATTATCAGAATGTCTCATTTAGAATTGTTTTCATATGAAATAGTTATTTATCCCTTTTTTATATAAGAAGGTAAAGTTATTTTCTTATTGTTTTATAATTTTTTTTCATGGGTTTTAGGAGGAAAAGATGAAATAATAGAGATTATTTATTTGAGTTTTGGTAATTGAGAATTATAGACTATGAAAGGTGAGGTCAATATATATTATATGATGGGCGAGCCTAATATATCTTATATAATGGGTGAGCTTGAAACAACTTACACCACGTCTAATACTGATACATATAATACATTAGGTTTTCTTGATATATATTTATATGTATTGAGTAATGTTTCTTGTGTTAAAAAGAAATCATGTTGTAGTTAATTTGTACGGTTTCAACTATGTATTTTTGTGGGATCTAGTTATTTCAAAAAAAATGTTAACATAAGTTACCATGAGTTATTAATATGATGCTCTGCGATTCCTAAATGGGGTAATTTTTTTTCCTATTAGTATTAAATGATTTATTTTAGGAACAAGGGCTTTTTCCATGTTGATATAGATAATATTATACACTCAATGAGTATAATGAAAATTTAAGAGAATTTATGGGGTTACATGTTTTTCAATGGAAAAATAGATTTATTTTTTTATATCACAAACAAATATTTTTTTCACATTTTATTGTTTTAAATAATTTTCATAGGGTTGAATTCATATTTACTATAAGGATTATTTTTCATAAAAAATAATTTACCACATATTTAATGTTTTATATAGTGGGAAATGTCGACACTGATTGGAAGTGTCCACTGTATAATATATTGGATTATTATGTAAGAGTTTTTAGGTAATTAAATAAAAAATCAAACCTAATACAGGAATGAAATTTTTTTATTTTTATACTAAAGGCACTTGATTATATGTTTTTTATGATTGGATCCTTATACATGGTATCAGGGGAATTAGAAAGATGACTTTAGATGTCAATAAAATATTACCAGAATAACCATTAAAAATTATAATTTATAGTTATATCATGTAATGTATACCATATATATATATATATATATTCATCTAATAAATTACAATTTAGAATGATTTTCCATATATTAAATAGGGAAGATGATGTAATAAGGTGTCAAGAGAAAAATATCCCACCAAATTAATAACGTAGAATATTTTGAATAGTTACTCAGTAGTTTTTTTTTTGTGATGGACCAGTTGACATAGGATTTAAATGGTCATGGAATCCATGTTTATGAACAACCAAATTTTCCATAGAATAACATATCAATAGTAGAAAATTTTATAAGATAGACCCCTCCTGAGTCTCGTGTAACCATAGTTCCAATAGTATCCATATGATGGATTAATACTCAGGAATATATACTCAACGTATTGGGATTATTTGAATAAATAAACATAAACCTCTTTATTTATTATTTTTAAGGTGAAGTTGACTAATGGTAGTATTTGGTTAGGAATATTATAAAGAGAGAGAGAAGAGATTTATTCCGTGAACTAGGATTAATTTATGAATAAAGAATTATTTAATTAAGGTTGTTAGACGTAGAATATAGAATCAATTATTGAAATTAATACATGTGTTTTAGGATTCAATAGTTGTGTATGAATTAAATGTTTCATTATATTATAGAAACCCACCTAATTTTCTTCAAGGAAAAAAGTGTTATATTTAAATTATTTAAATAGGATTGAAAATAATATTATGATGACAATTATCCACATGAGAATATAAATTTTATGATAATATTTTATATTGTTCCAGCAATGTTGAAATGGTGTTTTAGGACACATGTGTTCTTTGTGATGAAAAGTGTAAGAAGTAGTTAAGGTGGGCAGAAATAGAGAAGCAGTCAACTAATAAATCTTGAGGTTAGCCTCCAATATGTTCCATGTGTTCTTAACCAATTTCAAGGACTGATTTATAGGATTGAGAATGTGATATATTTGTGTTATGTTTTATCATATAGATCATGAATGGTGAGAAAATATTCCTAAATAATCCAAAAATAGGGTAATAGACAGACATCTAATGGTTAGTTTTTTTAAATTAAATGTGTTCAGAAAATATGCTAATGTGTGTCCCAAGACAGTATCATAGTTTGAAAATCATGATGTTTTAAGAACTATATTTTAGTTTGGTCAATCTAATTATGCTGTGATAGGTACATTACTTGTTTATTTGAATTATGATGATGCCTAGTTTTAGTCCAGGTCATCTAATTCCTTTATTTCAGAGATCTTTTCTACTATAATCAGAATACCACCCCATGAAAATAATATTGGACATTTGGTGAAAATTAATTGTGGAACAATTAAGGAAAAAATTATTTATAAGAATCAATATATTATTTTTAATAAAATAATTATTCAAAAATATTGATGGAATTCTTATTAGAGAGTTTTATATTATTCAAGGTATAGATTTTATTTTAGTTTAACATTAAATTATAGATTACACAGATATGAAATTTATATTGAAATACATCATATCATTTATAACATATTATGAATATGAGAAATTGGATAAAAATAGAAGTGATTTTTACTATGGTCATATTCTATAAAGAAAATCACTTGGTCTGATTAATGATGTTCTAGTTAAATATAATCATTTTGGTTTATTTATTAATAATTTTCTATGTTTTATTTCTGACCTAGAGGTTGAATTTAGTAATCATTAAAATCAAATTTTAAAACCCCTTATCAAATGGATTCAGTGGAACACTCATAATTGAAAAATGGTTTGAAGAGTTATTAAATAATGGTTTCATTATTCTGAGTACTTCAAGATGGAGTGCCCTAATTTTTTTTATTAAAATGAAATATAGTTAAATGAGTATTTCAATTTATTATAAATTTTATAATGAAATCACTATTAATAAAATGTATCATTTTCCTCATATAGATGAATTTTTTATTAGTTACAGGGAATACAAGGTTTATTTGATGATTGATCTCATGTAATGGTTCCATCAAATGGAGGTAAAAGAATATGGTATTTTAAATATGGATCCTCAGAATAGAATTACGGGTTATGTCACACCCCGACCGCGGATGTACGTATTTTTTTTCTTTCTTGGTCCCGGTTTAAATTTTTCGAAGTTTAATTGCGTTGGCGGTGTCGCGCCGGTGCGCGGTCACCGCATCATTAGAAGTGACCGTGCGTTCATCCCGGGTGACAGTATGTTCACCCGACGTTTTAAATATTATAATTTTTATGTTGATATTTTATTACTTTTTAAAATTTTTGTTGTTATTTTTGAAGTTATTTTTTTTGTTTATTGTACATATGTCTACATAAATGTTTATATATGTGTATATATATATATGTGTGTATATATATATGTTTAGATGCAGTTATATAGAAGTGTACATGATATATGTGTATAGATATATATATATATGTTGTATATGTTTTAATATATGTATATATGTTTATATATATATGCGGGTGTGCACGCGCGCGCACGCGCGCGCACATTTATTTTCAAATGGTTTTAATATTTTAAATCTTTTGATTAAAAATAATTATTACTATAAATTTTCTAATTATTATTATTATTATTATTATTTTTATAATGTTTTATTCAAATGATGTTTTATTTTTATTATTAAGATTTGACTATTTATTTAATTATTTTATTGTTATTATTATTATCATCATTAGTATTATTATTATTATTATTATTATTATTATTATTATTATTATTATTATATCTTTGTTATTATTATTATTATTATTATTATTATTATTATTATTATTATTATTATTATTATTATCATATATATATATATAAAAACCCTAACCCTATTTTTCCCCCCTCTCTCCCGCAGCCGCCACTCTCCCCTCTCCCCTCTCTCTCTCTTCCCCGTTTTTTTTTCTTTTCTTTTCTCCCCGCTGGTTAGGCCGGCCGCGCCGCCTCCAGCTCCCCTCCTGCGCGCACCGTCCGCCTGCTCCGGCCTCTACCTCAGCCTCCTACCGGCGCCCGACTCCCCTCCCGCTCTGGTGCTCCTCCGCCGGTGCGGCCTCCGGCATCGGCAACCGGTACCTCCAGCGAACTCCCCGACCTCCGGCGCCCAACTTCCTTCCGCACCCCCTATCCGGCGGCGACCCCTCCACGGTCCCGGCCCTGCTCCCGCCACCTCCGGTGACTCCACCCCCATCCGGCCTCGCCCTGCTGCTCCGCGACCCCTCCCCTGGGCGCGACCCCCTGTCTTACCCCGCTCCTGCTCAGCCCCGGCGTGCTCCCTCTCCGGCGGCCAGCACCGCCGGCCTCACCCCCTCTAAACCCAGGCCTGCCTTACCCCTCCCGCTCGGCCATCAGCGCACCGGCCGAACCCCGCCTAGCCTCTGCCCCGCTTCCGGCCTACCGACCTCCTCCGTCACCCTGCTCCCACGCCCCGCTCAGCCCATCCCCATCCATATTCCGCCTCAGTCGCACCCCACTGCACCACCGGCCTCGCGCAGCACCCCGCGGCCTGCCGACCTCCATCCGGCATCCGCGCCCCCCTCTGCTGTAAGTTGTTGTTTTTATTTTTATAACTTTTTGATATTTTCTTTTATTAGGATAATAATAATATTATTATTACATTATTATATTATTATTATTATTATTATTATTATAATTATTGACATTATTAGTATTATCATTATTATTAATAATATTATTATTATTATAATTATTATTATCATTATTGTTATAATTATTATTATTAATATTTTAATTATCATATTATTATTGTTGTTGTTATTATATTGTTACATTATGTTATTATCATTATTATATTATGTTATTCTTCTTATTATTATTACATTATGTTATTCTTATTCTTATTATTATATTATTATTATTATTATTCTATTTTTATTATATTATTATTAATATTATTATGTTATTAATATTGTTGAGACCATTTAACGGTCTACTGTTATAGGTCCGGTTTGACGGCGCAGTATGGTGCGCCCTTTTACGCAACGGGAGTTTTGCGCCGTGTCGTTTTTCGTTCCGAGCTGCGTCTTGAGGTAGGTCTCCCTTTGCACTCGCCTTTAAATTAAGAATTTATTTATTCCTTGTCTTTTTTATTGAATTTCAGTAAATTTAAAAGTACTATTAAGTAGTTATTTATAGTGTGGTGATCTGCTGATAAAGGCTATTTAAATTCTAGCGTTTCGTTGAAAGTTTTTTCTTTGTTTCAATTGTGGGCTTCCTTGGTAATATTGCTAAATGGTTCTTTATGAAATGTGAAATTGTGTTTTGAAATGTTTTTGATGTGTAAAATTAGTAGGTGTATTGTTTAGGGAAAATGGTGTTTTTCATAGAACCTTGATTAGAGGAAATGTATTATGACCTTTAAACTTGTTTTTGGAAACTTTATGTGTGGTTCTTGGTTGTTGAAAAATGTTTCCTTTTGACGCGTGATTAAAGGTTGGATTTCATTTGAGAAATAATATCCCTTAGAAAGGTGGTTAAAGGCCCATTTGGCTCTTGATAAAAGTGGGGTGTGTTTTTATATTGGAAAATAATTCTACTTGTGAAACCAATGTGTTCCAGGTTTAATACGCTGATTTGGGTTTTCTTAAATAAAGTTCTAAGCGCGTTTCTGTTTTTCAATGGAATGGCGTGTGTCATGTCTCTTTAAAAATTCTTTAGTATTAAATGATCAAAATGTAAGTGATATGACGGCCCGGTTGGCACTTTAATAAATGTGAAGTGATTATACACATATATATATATACACGTACTTGTGAGGGCATCTCTACAGGGGGACTTCCCTTCGAGGGTTGTCGTGTAGCGATGTCCGTGTAAGGGGTTGGCAAGTGCGGTGAGATGAGTCACGCGTGCGTGGGCCTCCCACTTACACATTGTTACTAAAACCACCATGGGTTTCTAGGCGTCTTGTTGATTATCGAGTAACGGTTGCTTGCTAACCCTGATTAAACGGGTTAGTACCCCCTGGAGTTGTGGACAGGCCAGGAGGGATGTGCCACTGGTCGGCTATTAGGGCGGCCAGTTGGTTATTGACTATGGAGTACCACGCCGGCAGGTAGTCTGAACCCGAGTATGTCCAGGGGTTTTCTAGGGATGTTTAGGATCACCCATGGTTATTGCTGATAACTTCTGGTTTAATTTTTTTTTACTTGCACTTGGTTTTCCTTGTTTGTTTACCTTTACTTGCACTTGTTTTCCCTGCTTGTTTACTTTCAGTCATCCTTCACATCCTATACTGTTAGACTTTGGGAAAATGGTTTTCAAATGAAAATACTTTATTCTCTTTGTGTAAAACTTGAAAATGTAGCACTTTGTTTTTTTATGAGTTTAAAACTAATGGCAGGGAACCAACTTTCGAAAAAGAATAAGGGAAAAGTCTTGTGTTATGATTTTCAAGTAAAACACTATGAAAGCTTACTTTTATACACTGTAGTTCAAACCCGGAATAAGTAGATTCTTTATTTATTGGATGTGTTTTGGGATTTTTTGTTGGGCTCACCTACTGAGTACTTTTGTGCTCACGCCTATCTTTTACCATTTCAGTTGCAGGTTCCTTGTGTTCAGGTCTTCCTGGCTTGAGTCGCTCAGTGAGAGAGCGATGTTGGTTGTAGTTGGGTGGTGACCCGCGAGGTCACGTGGACGTATGTCGTGGTGTAGTTTTGTTTATGTCTTTAGTGTTGGTCTGTTGGTTTAGTTTATATTTGTTCTTTTGATCCTGTTTTTAGTTTGGGCTGAAATCATTCCCAACGATTGAATTTTTTTTAATGCCCGACACTTGTTGCCATCCCGGGGGGATCAGGAACGCCCCTCGGGACTTGCCGCGGACCGGCTCGGCTGACCGGTTCAGGGTCAACCCGGGCTGGTTCGTGACAGGTTATGATTTTGTGGTTATTCCCTTTGGGTTCTCTAATACCCCGTATATATTACTGTATATTATGAATGAAATTTTCCATTCTCATTTATGTATGTTTGTGGTGATGTTTATTGATCATATTTTTGTATAATCTAAATTTCATACAGATTACTGAAAATATCTAAGGATCTATTTCAAACCCTAAAAGAAAAAATTTTGTATTCTATCTATGGGTTGTTTTTTTATAACGTTGACATGGTTATGAACCCTTCTAAAACTATTGTTTTTTATTATTCGAAATGACCATAAAATGTCTCAATGATTTTTAGTTTCCTTTGATTAGTGGGATACTAACTTTTTTTTTCAAATATTTTCGTGGTAATCTATCCCACAAACTATGTTAACATGAAAAAGAGTTAGATTTAGTAGTATAAAATATTTTAAGGATTATTTATATAAAATAAAATTATGACCATTGAATTATTTTATTTTGGACTTACTCTTTTGAAATGGTGATTTCTTAATACAATAATTGTTTTTAAGGGATATGGTTAGATTTAGTTACCAAATGATCATTATATTGTTTATTTATCACATATATTGAAACCTCAAAAGCATAATTATCCTATATATGATTTTAAAATTTTTACTATGAGTTTTTATTTTATAACATAGAGGCATCATTTATATAGTGTAAAGTGTGAATATATACTAATAAAAATGGTTTCAAGTATATATTCACTTAGAAATATTTGAATATGATCTATATAAGATGGATGTAACATATAAAGGATTAAGATGACATTATTCATTACTATATAAGAAAAACATAAATTTAGGATAATATTTTATTTGTAATGATAATACATCCTTAAGCATGATATATTTAGAACATTATTCCTTCATAAATTATTTAATAAATGATTTTTTTTGAAATTATGCATGTAGGAAAATCATTTTTTTTGTTTCAAGTTGTAGTAAAGTAATCATTATCAAATAGATTGAATAAATTTTAAATGTAAGAACACAATATAAAATATATGTTTAGTGTGTTAATGAATGATATGTTATAGTAATTTAACAATAAAAAATAAGGTGCTTTATAATTTGGAAAAAGGATGTGTGTGTCAAATATCTCGTACTTGAAAAAGGAATTGTTTAGTGAATATTACATATATCCCATTTCTATTTATTCCAATGGTACAAATATGTATAGTTACCTTTTGGGTAAATGCAATTAAAATGGAATAAAGATAACTATTTCCTAGTTAACAAGAAATTTTTAACTTGAGAAAAATATAATTCCAAACGATAGTTATAAAAATTTATACTTTAACCTTTTCCAACACCATAGTGAAAATTGTCAAATATATACCTATATTTCATGGTGATATTTCCAAATATATATTGAGATAATAATGGGATTTGAGTTATTTTAGATATATTAAATTATTCTACACATTTATTTCCAATTGGAGATCACATGTATTTTGATCATAATTTTTAATTATATATAATAAATACAATCAGGTTTTATGAACTTCTTATACCCATTATATAATATAACGATCCTAGAATTATTTATAATTTATTAAAATTCTATCATAATTCATTGTTTTATAATATAATTTTCATTATAAAACATCATCTTTTGACTATTGGGAAATGAAAGAAAATGATTCAAAATTTTGATTCCATGATACATGATTATTCAATAGAATACATGGTAAGTTGGGATAATCACATTTTTATTTCTGTTTTACTATAAAAATACTTTTCATTACGATATTCATATGTATCATTTTGAGGAATTATAAAGTGTGTGGTGTTGGACTCTAGCTTCATGGGATGATATCGGTGAAAGGATGTTTTTGGGACTAGAGTTGTTTAAGGAAACAGTGGAGAATATAAATATTATTCAACATTGCATGAGTATTACTAATAATTGAAAGAATGTTTATATAGATAACCCATTGAAATATATTTTATTTATAGTAAAATTTCTTGTTTTTATAAAGTATTTCCATGTATAAGTGTATTTAATTTTGGTAAAAAGAAAATGTCAAACAAAATATTCATTGTACCAAATGAAATTATGTATAATATTGGAATAGTTTTTTTTACAATGTCGCATTACCTCCAAGTTTATCCAAGGTACATAATATGATTCATGTTTCATTATTAAGGAACAATATGGAATATATAACTCATTTTTAGTGGGCCAAAATTAGCTTTTTTGGAATAGAATTCCTCATCTGCAGACCAACCAATTTTTATTCTCGATGGCAGAGAGTACGTGTTGTGGAATATGTTAATTCACCAAGGTATGGATTATTTGGAAAAACCCATCTGAGTGAAGAAGAAACATGTGAATTAAATATATCTATGAAAAAAAATATCCCCATTAGTTTAATATTTGACAATAACTAAGACAAAGATATTTCAAAAAAGGGGAATAATGTTATAACAAAGGTAATGGTAATCAATTTCTGGAATCATTAATATTCAATAAATATATATTTATATTTATTTTTGGAATATTATTTAAATTTTCAATCAAATTATGTTTATGAGAATTTATTTAGATGTTAAATTTATAAATTTTATAAATTTTAATTATAAATAATAAATAAATTTTTTTAAATCATTATATAAAACTGATATTATGAGGGGATTTTCATATTTTTCTAAAAACATTTATTTTTAATTTTGTTGTAAAATTAGATATTTTTGAAAAAGTTTCATTAATAATCATTAAATTAAGTAATTTAAAACATTATTTTGATGTTTAATTAAAATAAGTCTTCTCTAATTAGAAATAATATTATTAATTACAAATTAATCATCATTATACCTTGGTATAAGTTCGTTTTATGCTTAAAATGCATTAAAAAAACTATTTTCATTATGTTTTATGAATATTTATTAAATTCTTTTATTAATCTTAGAAAAACTATATCATAAAAAATGGGTTCTATAATTGAAATATGGAGGTTCAAACATATAAATTTTTTCTAATTGATTTTTAAAATATTAATTGAAACTGAAATTAATATTTCTCACATCGATAAGGCTAAATTGTGGATTTTATGTTAAAAATGATCTGATAAGGCATAAAAATCCCTATAAAACATATCATTATTTTATTTGATATGTTTTTATGAAATGACAATTATATGTTTTAAATAGTGGAGATTATTTTCACTTAAAATTGACAATGAAATTATTATAATTTAAAATAAATAAAAAAATGTCACTCTCTTTGTTTTAATTTGATCAATATTTTATCATATGGATTACAACAGGTTATGTGAAATTATATGTGTTCTTTTTAAATATTAAATAATTTATTTTTTCAAGGAATATTTTTTAATTTTATATATGGAATAATTTCATTAAATGATTACATAACACCAACATAGTGCTTGTCAAAGAAGTAGTAAAATAAAGTAAATGGTTTTAAAAACTCTAACAATCACAAATTTTTTGGTGATTTATAGTGTCCCATAAATGTTTTAATTAAATATAAAATATTGAGGATGTTTTAAAATTTTATATATGAATTATATTACTATCATGATTTCATAAATATCAATCTATGTGAATATTCTCAAAAAAGAATATATTGGTGTTTTATCTTAAATAATAATTTTTAACGGTTTTTAAAATTATTAAAAATATTTTATTGTTAAAATATAATGGGATATAGTTTATAATATTAAAAAATTTCCATTTATTGGTCACATTTACTTTGATAATATCTTTCTTGACCAAAAAAATGGAAAACATATTTCACATCAATGAAATCACGAAAAAGAATAACGCGTGGGGGGGGGGGGGGGTGGTTAAAAATATGATATAAGGGAGAATAAATAGACTAAACTTATCATATGTTTATTGTATTATATTTTTTAAACTATTAATAATTCTAAATTAAATATATATATAAGTTGAAACCTTTTAATGAAAACTAAATTATTTTAATTTAATAATTTGAGCAATTTGAAGAGAGACCCTCCCCTGTCACGTAAAAGTGAACCACATCTACTCTCTTACTTACGCATTTTGAGAAATATAGTTTATTCAATACCTACCAAAGTCTATCACTGATATAAAATACAATTTATTATATGGGATGGCCTTATTAAAAGTACAATCCTAAAAGGATTAAGTTGTAACTCATAGAGTTTTTTTTGGAGTAAGTTATAAGTTTTAACAAAAATATTTTAAATTTATTTCGTCATCCACCTCAAAAAATACTATTACCATATATAAATTGAAACTAAAATATGTTAAATATAATTAAATTTTATTGTGATTATTTTACAAGCATATTTAATATCCTTTTCCCTCCTATATAAAATTAAAACATCACTCATCTGTATGTTTAGATTACAACCTCTATGAAGAGAAGTGTTTCATTTTCCATCACTTCCAATAATGGAAATTTATAATGATGGATTCAATATTATATTTGATATTAATGAAATTATAATAATTCATTGATGATATGATATAATATATATTCTAACACTTCTATCCATTGAAAAAATGGTAACATTATTCATGCTTATGTAAATAATACCACCTCTATTAAGTGTTTTGATTTATTTTTCAGGTATGTCATTTATGGATGGTTAAAAATGTATTTTATTTCTAAAATTCATAGTAATGTCTTGAGTATTTTTTTAGAGATAATAAAAAGAAGACACCTTTTCAAAGGGACAAGAAACCAAATCTCTTTTGGGATGATGAACTGAATATCCACAAATAGTTTGATGTAAAGTTAACCGATAAAGTGAGTAAATAAAACATGCTAATAAATTACATAATTGATATAATGATATTATTATGAACATGAATATTATTAATAATATTAAAAATAACTAATATTGTTTTTATTTTGTAGATAAAGTATTTACGATGTTATACTATATTTTAATTAACAGATAATTTTAAAAAATTATTTTCTAAAGTTTCCCATAAAACACTTTTTATTTTCTTTCTATGTTCTTTAAAATATTTCAGGAATTTTATATTTATACATTTAATTAATATAAATATCCATTAAAATTTTATATGAATTTATTTTATGAAAATTAAAAATAAATCCAAATATCTTATTTCGAAAGAAGTATTTTAACAAATGGTGTTAATGAAATCATTTTTTATCTTTTACATCATGAACATAATTTCACACCTACGTGAATTTTAATTTATTTGAATATTAATTTACAATATTATGTAGTTATGTTGAAATAATATAGATTATATAATATTATAGGAATTTTTTAATTTGTTTTCCAATGTAAGAGACATTGGTCTATATTTTTATTCAAAAATATAAGTACTTTTCTCATTGTTTAAAAATATTTTTATGATTAAAAATTTAATTATTAATTTTTTTAAATATGATATGATATTTCATAATTATAAATAATGATAGGTGATCCTAAAACTACTTTTACGATGGATGGTCCTATAAGATATTTTACAAAGATTGTGACAAATAAACCTTATACAATAGGTGGGCCCAATATAGATCGGCAATGTATGTTAAAATATTTTTTATTTAACAATGTAATAAATTAGGGTGTCCACCATTGCTGTTTCTCCTATTTATTTAAATTCTTTCCATTTTATTATGACATGATAGAAAATAGGTTATGAATATGACATTTGAAGATGGCTATAAGAGGTTCAAATTAGTTTGTTATAGGTTTTAATATTTTTATATATGAAGAAAGTTTTCTTCAACATGGATATGATATATTTTATGTGGTTAAATGATAAAATGGTAAATATAAACATTTTATGGTATTTCATGATTTTTTAGTATATTAACAAATTTTTGTCTTATAAATATTTTACTGAGTTTTTTTGTGCTCAAACCAAATTTATAAATCATTATCACAAGTTTCATGGATGAGTATAGAGAATGAAAAAGATAAGATGGAATTGAGGATTAATTTAATGAAAATCAAATATTTTATATTTTATATTTTTATATTTTTAAAAAAATTGATAGTGGGAGGAACTGCCAAAATTGAAATATATGGGTTTTTTATTTTAGAGTTTTTATATAATCTAAAAAACCCCTAAACTAATAAATTCATTATGAATTAAAAAAAGTGATGTACAATAAAAAACACTAGATTATTTAATATTTTAACACTGGTTCCTTATAAAAATTTCAAAAAATACATTCAATTAATGCATGGATGTGTGGGTGGATCATTATTTAGGAGCTTCTGTTTCTTTTTTCTAATAAATGTACCTTTGAAATATTTTCAACATTCATGAGATCAATTTCCATCTCATTGAAAAATAATTTTTTCCCTATTCCTTAAGGTCATTCTCTGTGGTTTCCTATACCTAATGTTTGGAAGCATAAATGTTTAAATTTCTCACCTACATTTTATTTATCATTAATAATTCCATTATACACTATTTTTTTCTAGTCTTCATAATAATAAGAGTTTATATTTTACATTTCTATATTAATAACACATTGAAGAATAGTATTGTACCTAAAATAGTACTTTCTAACTAAAAATTTTAAATACCTGATTTTAGGCTGCTAAAGATACAATAAAATTTCTTTTTTATGTTAGTAATGTTACCAATGAGTTACCTTAGTGTCTTGTGATGTTTTCTTTATATGTACTAATGGATTCATACTTCTTTTTTCAAATCTAGGAATTCTCTATCTATTTTTTATTTGAATAGTTTGAGGGAAATATTTAGTGAATAATATTTTGCAGAACACCTCTAGTTATAAATATCCAACTTCTTCCTATTGTTAATTTATTTAATGATGGTGTACCATTTTTCATCTAAAATATTAGATAATACACAACTAAAATGATCTTCTCAAGGTATGACATTTAAAATGGAAAGTAATTTCACTGTTATTATGATTCACTATTGTACAATTAGTGGGTTATAATAACCATTAAAAGAAAGTGGAAATTGAGGTACAAAATACTTTATAAATTTTTATCCTTCTATGGAACATTTGGGAAATCAACATGTTTTACATTATTGTTCATTTAATTGGAGAGTTGGGTTAGAATTGCTATGATATTTATTAGTCCATACCTATATTTTGTAGGCTTCTTATTATGACAACCACTTAATTATGAAACAAATCTATTATAATTTTTTTATTGTTTTAATTATCAATTACATGAAAAAATAAATGTTAATATGAAATATTAAATTAATAGACGTGTGAATGGAAAATGTATAACTTGAGAGAAATAACTCACACATGATTTTCATTACCAAGGGTATGAATCTCTATGTTTTAATCCCAATTATCTATGGCCAATTTCTAATTAGGTTCTCTAGATTGAATAATTATATATGTCATCCTTAAATTTGGTATAATTATTTCATAATGGGTCACAAATATAATTACACAATTCACTATGTTGGTAGATTAATTATATAAATATATTATTTAACAAAATTGTTACGATTTCTCTATAACATCACTATAATAGATGTCCTTATAACCATACCCTGTGTAATACTTATATTTTTTACATGGGGAATGGAAAATAGAATAAGGGTTGAGATCAAATGCGTAATAAGGAGAAAACATATCATTGATTTATATCTCATGATAAGATCTTATTTAGTCTCGAATAACCAAACATACAACATTTTATAAGAGTGTGAAATCATGATACATTATCCATGATCTATTAAGAACTACAAAATATATAATATAGTAATATATAATGAGATTAAGCCTGGGAAATTATAACATTGTGAATATTGACTAATTATAATTATTTCTATACATAGTATTGTGAACATAGATTAAAAACTATTACATCCACATAAGTTATTTTTTACAAAACTTGAAAGAAATTATGTCCATGAGTAGTCCTATTAACATAGATTAACTATTCTTATGTATTCAAAAAAATAATTTCTAAATAAGATATAAAATTTAACAAATGAAATGAATATAGGTATAAAATACCATTGGTTATATAATAATCTTCCATACATTTTTATACGCCATACGATCAATCTTGTATCATATCATAATGAAAACATACAAGGAATGTGGGTTCCATAACATTTAAAATTGTATCCTATAAAAAGGAAATAATTATTTATATTATATCATATAAAAAATTAAATCACATAAAAGGATTATTTATTAAATAAATTTTAAAGTTATTTCATGAATCATAAATTCAAATGAGATTGATCATTTTTATCTAATTAGGAAAATGAAATTGAAAACATAATAAATTATTTTTAGAATAAATTTCATAATAATTTCATCATGATGTGACGTTATGAACCACTTCCCAAAAATATTAACATTAAGAGAAATTTGTTTTTCTAAAAATAATTTAGGAGAAATTAAAATAATTAACCTATGAAAAAATAATGGTTATGATTTCTATTAGACAAATGATACAAGATATGCTTGTTAAAAAATGTGTTTCTTATAATTAAATTTATCATTATTTAAACCCACATTATTTCCAAGAGTTATAAATATTATTTTAAAAAATAGTAAATGATAATTATGAATATTAAAATATAAAATAAATATTTTGGATTATAAATATTTAACAAAAACTATGTTAAAAGAAATAATATTGACAAGGAAGAGGGAGATCTTATTAGAGATGTTGAAAATTATTCCTAACAAAAACAATTATTAAATAAATAAATTCATAAAAGAAGATTTTTTTTGAAGTGATAATTTAAATTAAAATGATAATAATAAAATTTAACATATTAAGTAATTAAATAGAATTGAATAAGAGACATAGAACAACATATTAAATGGAGAGAAACTATAACTCATTGGAAATGGCATTGAGTCAAAAAACCCAACTAATAATTCATTGCCTTTTGAATCAAATTCCCATGAATATTAAAATATGGGATTTATATTTAAATCCACTTAATTTAATGAAAAATATGACACAAAATTCCTAATATATTGTATAAAACAAATAAAATAAATCAAGTGGTGAATATGGAGTATGTGTAAAATAATTAAGCCAATGATGAGAAAACCCATACTCTGGATTCCAACATGGCAAAAAATACTCTAAAATCCAATAAGAAAAACATAACCATATTTATTAATTATTAAAAACCACAATTAAAATATATTTTCATTTATACTATTTAATTATTATCATTCATTATACATTTATACAGTGTAAAAGTATTATTTTCATAACGAGATGTTGATGATTTTTATTGCTTCATACACATTATATTATGTTGATGTTGATCCCCAAAAATTGACTAAAATTTCAACATTAATATATTAATTAAGGTGATATAATAGATAATACTGAATGATTTATAATTTTATAATTTCATTCAATGAGTGGTTTAGATATGATATTTGAAGATGAAATCAAATAGAATTATTTCGCATTATATTTTAATGAACACAAATTTGTTTTTTAATAAACTATTCAATTATTAACATTACCCTAAAAACTTTATAATGAAATAAATATATTTTTTATCCATTAAATACAATCATATATCCACACATGTAATATGGTAATGAAAAATTAAATATTACTTTCAGAAGTGTTGTAGTCCTCAAATAACATGAATGACATTTTCTATTTTAAAATCAATAAAAGGGAGATATATAATGGTTGTTAAAATAATATATTATCATTTCAATATAATTATTATACAATTTTTATAATGGTTTCGATATATTTTTATGAGGGAGGATGATAATTATATAGGATAAAATGTAATGTAGTGAAAAATAATCAGATTGAACACAAGAATAATCTACTGAAAGACCCATAAGAAATGGATAAATTATGTATTTTTATTTAGACCACGAATTTTAAAAAATGGAGGAGTCTTATATAATTCATAATATAGGTTGTAGTTTACTGTATTTTTTGAAGAGGAGTGTGCATTGAAGATGGTGGATGTTAGTTCCATATATATATGAAGAAATAGACATTTCGAGTGAAATTAATGTTAGGTGTGGGGTAAATATAGAATCATATGGTAGTTAGGTCAATTGTGTGGTAATATATTGGTGATATATTTATGATTCTCTTTACTACATAAAAATAAATATTTAAATCCTTTTTTATATTAATTGTGAAAATTTCAAGCCATTTTAACTAACCCTATTTTACAATTATTAACCTTGATTAACATTTTACCATGGTAATTATTTTTAATTAAAAATATAAACTGACCCTTCCATCCAAAAATAAATATGATGACTATGAATTTTGAACAAATTTAATATAATTTTATTTAAAAATATGATAAAATTATATTTCAAACAAAATAAATATATATATAGTGAAATAATTTTTGAAGAAAGATGAATTTTTAAATATTATTTATTCATATTATTGTTCACTAGAAGTTATGAACCAAAGGGGGTTAAATATATTATTTATATATAAAAATTATTTTTATTAAAATCCTCATTTAAACATATCATCATTTGAAAAAAATAATATCCATAGTCCAAAAAATGAATTTGTATTTAAAAAAACATTTCAACATGAAATAGATTTTTATTCTTAATTGATTACATTTATATTTAAAATCACCTCTCATTTTCAATAAATTATAAAATTTTAGTCTATGAAAAATAAATGTGATATATAAATAATTATTTGAATTGATTATTAAATGAAAATATATTCCAATATTATGGAAAAAAATCATTCATAATCAATACGTAATTGATTTGGATATGATAACTAAAGGGGGTTATCACCTGTGGAAAATACGATAACATAGATCTTATAGTGATATCTATATTCTGCATCATTTCCCATGTATGATTTCTACAAATCGATATTTTCTTAGTTTTTTTGGATTGGTATTTTTAATACCTTAAATAAAATACCTCTCTTCTATGATTAAAAAAATGAGCATCATATAGAAGTATTGTACATCTTGATGTAATTTCTTTGATTTTCAGTAATTATTTCACAATATTGTTACATATAGTTATAATGGAAAAATCAATAGATATGGTAAAATGGTAATATTTTAATTATAACAAGGGTCATAATTTATTCAATGATGTAAGTAAAAAAATATACCATAAAAATAATGTATCATAATATTTTGGGTGTTAAATTCATGAAGAGAGAAAATTCCTCAAATATAAAATCAATGTGATGAATTTTTAAGGTGATAAAATACAACATATATTGAATCATTTACATTATAATCTTGATATTAGGTATAATAAAATACACGGGTTGTTCTCCCATGTATATATAGATATAGGAAATAGTTTCATCTTCCAATTTTACTTTTTTCATTAATACATAACTTGTTAGAAAACCATTCCTTGTGATATATTCAATATAATATCCTTCTTCATGATTTCCCTATAGATTTGATTCATGATATGAAAATAAGATTTTTTGTTTAATTATTGATAATCAATGATGATATACGTACATCACTCAATAAATCCATCATATACTGAATTAATCTAACACATATTAATTTCTTGAATCCTATAATTCCTTTATTTATATGGTTAATCTCAAAGACATTCATTACCTTATTCTATAATACCACATCCACATTCTCTGATTCTTGGATAACAACATGGTCATATGATTGTGTTGTAATTTTGAAAAATCAGAATTCTCCCCTAATTATATTAATGGGAAACCTTTGAAAATCTATAAGTATTGGTTCAAAATTAATCCCCATCATACACAAGGTAGGATGATCGTTCTTCCATAGAGAATAAAAAATATATTATAATTTAAAAAATGCTACTATATTGAATATTTAATTCCCTTGATGAACACTAAATATCTCATTTAATTCATGTTCAACTCATTTTGTGTGAATATATACATAATGATATTTTCATAATTGTATATATCATACTTTTCACCATAGAGATAATTCATACCAATAATTAACAAATATAACACTTATAAAATTTTCAAATCAAGAATTTGTTAATTTTTATCATGATCATTTAATTAATATAAATAATTTTATACTACTATGTCATTTTTCATGAGATCACATCCCAATCACATATTTTATGCATCAAATGTCTTTTACAAACCCATATCCACTAAATGGTAATGTGAGTGTAGGTGAACAAAACAACCATTTCTAAATATAAGTAAAATTTTCATTATATGAATATATCTAGTTGAAGTTATCCCCATTTGAGTTAATATGGTTATTAAATTTGATAACATTAAGAAATTTCCCAAAATGAATTTATATAATACATGAAAACCATGTAAAATATTGGTTATTGTTATAATGGTTAGTCAAGGATAATCCATAATTACATTTGAAACTATTGGATCTATATATATACCTTTACATGTATATATATGACCCAAGAATGATAAATTAAATTGATAGAATCCTCACATGGGAAATTTGGAATATAGTTTCACACTTCTCAAGGATTCTCACGAACCATCAATTCACCTTTATAGACTCCCTTTCTCTTAGAATATTTGGGGATATAATCTATATATACTATCCATAATTGGTCAAGGTAATATAAGAATACTCTATCCAATAATTCTATAAAGATAGGGAAGTCGTTTCTAAATCAAAATTTAGAGTGTCTGATTTCATAGTGTCCATATAATTTATGAAAATACATATTAGACACATCCACTCTCTTAAAAATTATGTAATGATATCAACATGGAGGTTCAAGCATTAAGAAGTATTAATTTCATCATAGTTGATTTAACATGTCATTAATATTGAGTCGAATATTTCTATTCATAACTGTGATCATGAAAAGTTCATGATAGTAAATGAAAAGACACATTAAAACATAATTATATTTAAATAATAGTATAATTTTACTCCATATTGAAGTAATTGGGAATAAAACACTCAAATTTATAATATTATTTGTTTTCTTAATTAATACATATAGTTTATAAGGGGATATATTATAATAATAAATTGATATAGTCCTTGAAAAAGGTATGAGTTCTTCATGAAAATCAACCACACTATCTAGGTTAAGGTAAGGAAAATCCTTTAGAAAATGATGAACATATTAACAAAAAAGAGGCATGTCTTAAATATTGGATTTTCCCCCAACTATTTTACCTCTTTATACTTAATTTTAGGAATATAAAATCCACAAAAGGGGAGTACAATCAATAGGGAGTTCATAGTCAGCCTCCAAATGATACATAATCATGGGATTATTTGTAAATTTTTATGTGAATTAACATTAATAGAAATTGATATGGGATCCACATAGTGGGATACAATCAAATACTGAAATAAATTCAAATTTGATGAAAGGGGGAATCATAGGATTTTAAGAATGCTTATTCCCAAAAAATTCAATCATATAAGAGTTGTATATTTGGGATGCCAAAATAAAAAAATTGTGACATTTAACATATAATTCAAAATCTACCAATGAGGGTGGTAATTTGGTTATCATTTAAAACATCATATGAAAAACGGAGTGGGTAAAATCAAATTCAAATAATTTTTTTATTTCTATAGTACATGAGGAATACACCATTTGCAACTTTTTTTCTATACCTAATATCAAAATTATTGATTATATAGTCATTCCACTTCACTATTAGCTTTATATTTTTTTGATATAAATTTTCATCATTTAAACATTTATTTATCCACTAGATTTATTAATCACATTAATCTCTATAATTGTATCATTTATGAGTGGCTTGTGAAATGGGCTTCGAATTATTTTTAACCACCTAATTTGGTGGCCTCTTAATATATCTTCAATATTCAGGTGCCTAATTACCTTCTCTTCTACTCATAAATCTTGTAAATAAATATGTACCATTATTGTTTAGAAATTTTAATCATGTACTATGACTGCCTTTCTTTCCTCTAGTAGTTATAACATTTGTGTTTCTTTGAAAGTCAATATCACCCTTCCTTACCAAAAAATATTGAGTGTAATGGGAGTCTATAATTTCCATTTCTCTCTGAGAGAATACATAACAATTTATTCATAGAAATCAAAGTCCCTTATATATAATTTTTTTATAAATTATATTATAATCCACTCATGAAATGATAAATTTTTTTATAGTATCAATGATACAATAAAAAGAGTAGCTTGAAACTATTGCGAAGTTGTCTTGAAAGGTACCAATGGATTTATACTCTCTTTATTTTACCAAGATGATTTACCTTTAAAATTTGGTTGGAAGATTCTAATAAAAAAATTTATAAAAAAATTAAATCATAAACCCCACTAATTCCATAGAGTTTATTTCCTCATCTTAACCCATATTCTTAATGGGATTCCACTATTGATCATCTTCACTCTCCAAAGGATAAATCATAAAAATAACCATTTCAAGATCATTGCATTGGAAAATGAATAATATATTTTGCATTATATAAATATATTTTTTGGAAATATGTGGACAAGAAGTCCCGCAAAAAGATTATGGATGAAACTGCATATAATAATCAATAAATATTTAATCTTTCTAATGAGAGTTATGTTTTTTTAATAATACATGATATTATTTATATCATAAGGGGGATGTGTTGGTGTAGCCACATTATTTTTCTTTCCAAACCCCATTACATTGGGTTCCTCATTAGTACTATCATTATATTACCATTATCCTTCACTGTTAAAATGATTCATCTCAATTACATCCATTGACTAAAATAATAACGGTCATTTTCAGTATCTTTAAATAATAAATGTAAGAAATTATATGATAAGAAAATTAATACTAGGATGTTTTAAATTAAGAAGCATTCATTTTATCCTATGATAGTTTAGGTTAAACCTATATCTCTTTTGGTTCGACATCTGAAGATTTAACTTAATTCAACATTATTTTTTTAACTTAAAATCCATGAATTATAAATCTCCACATCAAAATAATTGAGATAACTCATTGTTACATCATGACCATGGTGACAATAATCTAGTTCCCCTATCCAGTTTTCCACATGACCACAGGTGCAACTACATGTATGCCATAGGCTTCCATCTAGCAGTAAGGGTATCTTAGAACATATGGGGATATTATATTGTCTTTATCAGAGTAAGCTACCATGGATAAAAGATGAATTAAAGGAACCGATAAATAAAAAATGTATCATGATTACATCCCCCCAAAATGGGTACAAGCCCATAAAAAATCTAAATATCCAATGTCTTTTCATATAGTTCCTAGTGTAAGAAAACAAAAAAAAATGAAAAATATAAGAATACCAAAATGGATCCTAAATCCACTTCTAGATCCCTCATCCATGAATAGACCACACCCAAATTAACCATCTATTATTGGTCCATTTATTTTTTCTAGATCTAACCATGAAATCTTCTTGGATACCCAATGAAGTCCAAAAATGGGTTTCTATACAACTAAGTAGTCCACCACCAATTGTGTCTATAAAATATCTAGTCAAAATATATAGTGTATGAAGGTACAAAAAGAATTATAAGATAAAAAGAAAGTAAAATCATGTTACATTAGTTTATATTATTCACTTGAGCCACACTCATTATTTGTTACATCTGTTCGCCATTTTTGTCATATACACATCAGCCTATGTAATTCATATAAACTATGAATATGGGGGAGGAATCATGTTCCCTACATCAAAAGTGAAAAAATTATACAGAATAAAAAATTTCACTTACTTGGGATCCTTATTCTAGGTATTCACCTCACTTATATTTATTAGGGGAATAGAGCCTCAATATGACCCTCTAACCCATGAATAATTGGGGATAGGCTTAGATAATCATCCAAACCTAAACTATGTGAATAGATCATAAAGTATAATACCAACTCTTACCACTAATCGATGTGAAAATTTTTCATTAACCTTTTAAGAAATATATCCTTTATATACTATAACTAAATAAACAATGATATCACTTAAAATCCATCATTAATTCAATACATTTATCATTTTCATTACTTAACCCATTAAAACATATTCCATTTAAAATTAATAACCCATTAATATAATTATACACACCAAACACTCCTTATTCAATTTTATCGACTAAATAAAATTATCATGAACTTTATTTCACAGTCTGTGTTAACAAACAAAAAAACTATAATCATTGGTCTCCTTTTAATAACTCATGTTAATATGGTGAAAAAAATTAACATATATTATATATCATAAACCATTCCATTTCATATGTAATAACCATTTACCATGTTCATGAATGTATCACGCCCCATGGGTAGACTCTTTCCATGTCTAACAAACTCATTGCAACCCTTGGGGATCTTGAGGTATAGAATTATTTATTTATCCAACCAATCTATCAATTCATACTATGGAAATAAAATTAGCAATAAAAAATTACTATTGCACAACCACATAAATATAAAACACACATACATAATATGATATATAACTTATATACCACCTACCTCATATCCATTGATATACGTTCTATCAACCCTAACCTTTGATCTAAACATAATCACATTTCAAATCCCCAACCTAGGATCTATTAGAAAAAGAGGGTTTTAGGGATTATTCAGAAGAATAAAAATTCCAAAAAAACAAATATAGAAGATAAGGAAAAATGAGTGTTACAGTCACCCAGAGATTAGATCAGCATATAACAACACTCTAAATAGACTTGAAACAGGTGAAATCAATCCTGGATATTTTTGGGAGGAAGATTTCATCACACATGGATGCTTTCAGAGTAATGAGGAGGAAAATAAAAATATGAAAAGTTATATCCAAATGTGATGAACGTTAAATTCCTAATCATTGTGGTGGCTCACGATTTGGCAATAAGGTTGGCCAAATTGTGTGCCAACCATGCACCACTCTTTATCCAAGAGGGGGGTGGGTTGGCATGGTTTCCTGGGGAGCCTCAAGGCTGGAAAAAACATGTGATATCTACGATAGAAGGATCTGTCAAAGCTCGCATGGGTTTCCCCTACCATAGATGGTTTGGTAAACCATGCACCACCCATCAATAGTGCAAATGGTTCTAGTGCACCATTAGCACTAACTATGTTACAACTATGCCACAGGAACATGAAAGCCAATTCTCCCCTTCTTTGACATCGTGAACCTCCAAGACACCCAAGAGTGCCTCCATAATCTTAAAAAAAATAGTCTTTAACCATTTTAAGGGTGTTATACAAAAACATGAAAAATGGCATTCCTCATTAGATATAATGAATCTTACAACTTCCCACTTTATAACTACTGGTCCATGAGACAAACTCCCATATATAGATTAGTATATATGGTAAAAATATTATACCACTTGGACAATACATTGGGTTCCCTTTTCTAGGTTTCCTCTAGAACATTATCTTATTTCCATAATAGTTAAGTCAATGTAAAAACCATAGCCCAAATGACATTCTCACTCTGATACACAATACGAACATGATGCTCCTCAAAAGAGGCATCATCCCTATGATCAACATCATGAATATAAATTACATAGGAAGGGTTGGGGTGATACTGTTGAAATAGTGACACATGAATGACTTTATGCAATATAATATATTGATATGCGAGAACCAATCGACATTCGATCAGTCTGATCCTCTCTAAGATCTAAAATAGCCTCATGTACATAGGTTCTAACATACCTAGTTTTGAAATGCGATGGTGACCCAAACTAAGAGACACCAAAAGAAGCATATGATCACCCACCATTAATTCAAGGGGTCTTTGATTCAAATCAGCAGATGGATTTTTATTACTCTAAGATGTATCGATACAGTTATGAAACAACTAAACCTGCTTCAACATCTCCTACACCATTCTTAGTCACAACAAATATGATTCACTAGCCTCTATCCAATAAAAAAGGGAACTATAAAGACTAATATAGAGCTCCTCATATGATTCCATCTGAATGTTGATCGGGTAACTATTGTTATAAGTGAACTCAGTGAGTTCCATGTGATTCTAATGAGATCCACCAAAGCCCTTGACACATGCCCTCAACATTTCCTCTAGTACTGAGATAATAGGCTATGACATTCCTAATTTCAGTGGGTGGAAATCCAAATTCAAAACACCTGGGTACCAAGTTAATTTCTTAACCACTACCAAAAGAATAGATTAATACGAAGATCATGATCTGAAACAATAGTCTACAGTACCCGGTGTATTTACATTATCCCTTGAACAAAAAAAATCACCCAATTGGTCAACGTTGATGGTCTCTTGAGTTAGTAATAAATATTCAACAATATTCAATTGATCTATATCTACCAACATCATATCATTATTCCAAGGAATATATTAGATACATACACTACAAGAATTTGGACTATTTTCAATGGGCAATTTGCGATGGGAGCCCATTGCAAAAACTATATTGTGATGAGGTCCTGTCGTAAATAGCCCGTTTCAGAAAATGACATCCCAACTAGTATTTTTTACGATGGGTCAATCACAAAACAGTACTACTTGTGATGGGAAGTCGTCCCATTGCAAATAAATCTTCGATTAAATATATTATATGTATATAAATCTGTTGCGAGGTGCCAATCACAAAAAGTACTTGTGATGGACCCGTTGTCCCATCACAAATAGTTCTCCGTTTATATACGTTATATATACCTAAATCTCTTATGACTGTCCCATCACAAAAATATAATAAAATAAATAACAATTAATAAAATTATGATTAATAAAATAATAATATAAATATTATTATAATAAAATAATATTAAAATTCTCAATATTAGTAAAAAATATGAAAAATCATAAAATATTATTATTATTAGTAAAATAAACAAAGATTAAAAATATAATACTAATAATAAGTAATAAAATAACTAAGTATTTAAAAAAAATAAACAAAAAATTAAATTATGCAATATTCACACAAATATAAAAAAACTATAAATAGTTCATATTATAACAAATGAAGAATTCATATGTTTTTAACATGAAAAATAAATCAGAGGGGGGGATAGTCTTCTAGAAGAGATGGAAGAGCTGTAGAAGATGGTGGAGGAAAATCTATCTCTAAACTATGAGTCAGACGACCCATGTACTCCATCTGCTCGTGCTGCTACTACTGTTGCAATCGATGCTTCACCTCCTTATGTTGTTCCTATCTTCGACACATATTCTCCTCATCCTAATGCTACTACTTTTATTGACACATCTCTTCCACCATCTACTGCAGCTGTTGACGCATCTCTTAATGCTACCTCTACAAACTCTCTATAATCATAGTCTGAGCTCACAAATTCTCCTGATACTGTGATCCTTAAGATGATGCCTCCCCATGATCTCCTCTCGTTATGGACACCGACATCACAACAGTACCATAATAAGTCTTAGGAGTCAAATGAGAGCTGATACCAACAACTTAGCCCTTCTCAAAGGCATACTGGATCTCATGCATCCATGCCACCTCATCGAAATGGTGGGCACTGGTCTGATCAACCGTCTCGACCGGACTCTCTGCCCATGTCTCTAAGATCGCTGCCACATATGACTCCTTTAGTTCCAATTTGAAATTAAAATAGTGAAAATATTATATACAATTAATTTTCAAAATAAAAAATAAATTACACTGACCACCATCTGACATTGGAGTTCACCTATAGTTATAGCTAATTATTGAAAATTATTTCTAATTATTTCTAATTATTCCTAATTATTACTAATTAGTAATATTTATTAATATTTATTAAATTCATTCTCTAAGGTTTCCTATACCTAATGTTTGGAAGCATAAATGTTTAAATTTATCACCTACAATTGATTTATCCTTAGTGATTCCAATATACACTATTTTTTAAAAGTCTTCATAATAATAAGAGTTTATATTTTATATTTCTATATGAATAACAAATTGAACAATATTATTGTACCTAACATAGTCTTTTATAACTAATAATTTTAAATACATAATTTCAGGCCGCTAAATACACAATCGAATTTATTTTTTATGTTAGTAATGTTACCAATGAGTTACCTTTGTGTCCTGTAATGTTTTCATTATATGTACTAATGGATTCATACTCCTTTTTTCAAATCTAAGAATTCCCTCTTGATTTTTATTTGAATAGTTTGAGGGAAATATTTAGTGAATAATATTATCCTGAACACCTCTAGATATAAATATCCAAATTCATCCAATTGTTAATTTTTTTAATGAGGCTGAAACATTTTTCATTTAAAATATTAGATAATACACAACTAAAATGATCTTCTCATGGTATGACATTAAATAATGGAAAATAATTTCACTATTGTTATGATTCATTATTCTATAATTAGTGGGTTAGAATAACCATTAAAGGAAAGTGGAAATTGATGTGCTATATACTTTATAACATTTTTCTCCTTCTATATAACATTTTGGAGATCAACATGTTTTACATTATTGTTCATTTAATTGGATAGTTGAGTGATAATTGCTATGATATTTATTAGTCCATACCTGTATTTTGTAGGATTCTTTTTTTGACAACCACTTCATTATGAAACATATCTATTATAATTTTTTTATTGTTTAAATTATCCATTACTTTAAAAAAGAAAAGATAATATGAAATATTAAATTAATAGACATGTGAATGGAAAATAAATAACTTGGGAGAAATAAATCACACATGATTATCATTACAAAGGTTATGAATCTCTGTGTATTAATCCCAATTATCTACAGTCAATTTCAAATTAGGTTCTCTAGATTGAATAATTATATATTTCACCCTTAAATTTTGTATAATTATTTCATAATGGGTTTCAAATATAATTCCACAATTCACTATGTTGGTAGATTAGTTATATAAATATATTATTTAACTAAATTGTTATGATTTCTCCATAACATAACTATAATAAATGTCCTTATAAACATACCCTATGTTATAATGATATTTATTACATGGGGAATGGAAAATAGATGAAGTGGTGAGATCAAATGCGTAATAAGGGGAAAACATATCATTGATCTATATATCATGATAGAAGCTTATTTAGTCTCGAATAATCAAACATATAACATCTTATAAGAGTGTGGAATCATGATACATTACCCATGATCTATTAAGAACAAAATAAAATATATAATATAGTAATATGTAATGAGATTAAGCCAAGGAAATTATATCATTGTGAATATTGGCTAACTATAATTATTTTCATACGTAGTATTGTGAACATAGATTAACAACTATTACATCCACATAAGTTATTTTTTACATAACTTGACAGAAATTATATCCATGAATAGACCTGTTAATATAGATTAACTATACTTATGTATTCAAAAAAATCATTTCAAAGTAAGATTTAAAATTTAACAAATGAAATTATTGTAGGTATAAAATACCATTTGTTATATAATAATATCCCATACATGTGTATACGTCATACGATCAATATTGTATCATATCATAATGAAAACATACAAGGAATCTGGGTTTAATAATATTTCAAATTGTATCCTGTAAAAATAAAATAATGATTTATATTATATCAAAAAAAATCACCAAAAGGATTATTTATTAAATAAATTTAGAAGTTATTTCATGAATCATTAATTCAAATGAGATTGATCTTTTTTATTTAATTAGGAAAATAAAATTGAAAACATAATAAATTATTTTTATAATACATTTCATAACAATGTCATCGTGAGGTGATGTTATAAACCCCTTCCCAAAAAAATTTACATTAAGAGAAATTGATTTTACTAAAAAAACATTAGGAGAAATTAAAATAATGATTCTATGAAAAAATAATGGTTATGACTTTTTTTTTGAAAAATGATAAAAGATATGTTTGTTAAAAAAATGTGTTTCTCATATTTAAATTTATCCTTATTTAAACCCAAATTATTTCAAAGAGTTATAAAAATTATTTTTAAAAATATTTAATTATAATTATGAATATTAAAATATATAAAAAATATTTTTTATTATAATTTTTTTAAAAAAAAAAATGGTAAATGAAATAATATTGATAAGGAAGAGGGAGATCTTATTAGAGATGTTGAAAATTATTCTTAACAAAAAAATTATTAAATAAATAAATTCCTAAAAGAATAATATTTTTGAAGTGATGATTTAAATTAAAAATATAACAATAAAATTTTACATATGAAGTAATTAAATGTAATTTAATAAGAAACATAGAATAACATAGTCAATGGAGAGAAACTATAACTCAATGGAAATGGCCTTGAGTCAAAAAACCCAACTAAAAATTCATTACCTATTGAATCAAATTCCAATTAATTTTAGAACATGTTTTTTTAATTAAATCCACTTAATTTCATGAAAAATATGACAAAAAATTCATTATATATTGTATTAAACACATGAAATAAAAAAAGTGTGGAAGAACCTCGGTCGAAGCTTTCTGAGCCCTAAGGTTTCAGGTCTACACGATGGATGACCTAATATTCCGATTTCGGTTGTAGAGTTTAACGAAGCCTCGACTTTGCATAGTCGGATGATGGTTGCTCGATTTTCAAAGAGAAGACCCTCGGTCGATCTGTTCTATAGATTTGTCTTCGGTTCCAGGGATTTGCAGGAGAAGGAAACTATAGGATTGTTAGACTATAGGAATATTTTGATTCGGTTTGCGTTGGAGGAAGACTTGATAAGGGCCTGGTCGAAATCCCCTCACAATTGCAACAGATCGCGGTTCTATCTTTATCAATGGTCATAAGATTTCCATATGCGGTGTGATTCACCTTCCATGGAGATTTCGGTTAGTTTTCCGAATCTCCCTTTAACATTTCAAAACCCATCGATTGTTAAAATGCTTGGCAATATACTGGGGAGATATCTTTGCTCCGATAGCCAGACCATGGCTGTCTGCCATCCGATTAACCCTAGAGTGTGTGTGGAGGTGGATGCCTCAAGGGCTCTGTTGGACTTCATTTGGTTCACCATCAGTGAAGAGTTCTGGTGTAAACATTCAGTTGTTTATGAATCATGGGTTCATTATTATTCTGATTGCAAATGGATGGGACATTCACTAGAGAAATGTAGGCGGAGGGAAAGGGATGATGGATCCCAGAGGAATGCGAGCAATGACGATTGTAGCATTTCAAGGAATGAGAGGAATGGTGATCGTAGGATCTCAGAGAATCACATGGTGGTGAATTAGTTGGTGGAAGAACCTGGTGAATAGGCCCTCAATAGACCCCCTGAAGGCAGTGATCTGGCAGGCCTTGCTCGGTTTGTCCATAATGATGGTGCGGTTCAAGATGAACAAGAGGAAGGTGTTATTTCAGTTGGCTCGGGCTCAATGATTGTAGGTGATGGAATTCTAGAGAGGTCGGAGAAACCACCTGCTCTGCCTCCTAGGATGAAAGTCCAAGACGTCTTTTGTAGGCTGTTAGGTGACCTCAACGGAGTGAGAAGGACAAAAATTGTTCCGATTGATAATGCAAATGGAAAGTCTGGACAGGATAGACTTTCAGGTTTTTCTCAACTGGATCCCAACAAGGGAAGGTCTATGGAGCAAGCTGCTTGTGAAAACCGTGAGGTGACTTTAGAGGGAACTAATAGACAGAACCAGTTCACGGGGCGCGGCCTCTTACAAGACAACCAGTCTGAGGCAGATGGTCGAATAATGATTGTTGAGGAGGATGAATTGGGTACTCTGAATAAGCATTCGGGTGGAAGTGGTTCTACACCTGGAAGGGATCTACAAATGGTGGATGAGAGCAGGGGTCCGGGCTTGGTTCGGACATCATCCCCCCTATGTAACAGATTTTATGGTTTATCAGAGGATAAAGTGAATTTGGAACACATTACACCTGGTGAGGAGGATGAGGTTGGCATGGAGGAATCCAATCTGGATGAACTAGACCATTCGGCTAAAGAGGTCCCAATTCCAAAGAACAACATGAGTTTTAAAAATAAGAAGGGGAAGAAGGATTACTCCTCTCTCCCCCCACCTTTGGAGACCCGATCTACGAAGATGTTACCGGTGTTATTTCTCAACACGGTGGAGGAGGATTCTCAGGTTTTAATCAAGGAGATCAACAATAAAATGGGAAGATCTACTGAAAAGGTAATGAACATAAAGGAAACTATCCTTTTATTTGAGGAGGACATGGTAGAATAATTTCTATATGTTGATATCCCACAGGAAGAGGGTGATATGATGGGAAGAGCTGTAAGAGTGGAGGTCAACAACGAGCAGTATAAGTGGATTGACAAACAGGATTTGATCCTGATGAGAGGCTTCAATGATCGGAAAATCAGCAAAGAAGAATATATTCGAACATGGTACAAAATGGCAGACCGTTTGAAGACGTTATTGGGGAAGATCCTGATGCTAAGGTATGGCTAATGAATTAGAATATTTAGTGGGAGGAAAGCACTAATATGATAAGGCTATGTTTTGGTAACATTTCCTTTTCTTATGAGGTTTCTCCTCCGGAATGATTTGGTTTGTCTCTCACTTTTCCATTTAAGTTGTTTGGTGGGGTTTTTTGGGTTGCCTATGGTCAGGGTGCTAATGGTATCAGAAGATGGTCATACTCATTCTATATTTCTTTGATGTCCTTAGGGGTGGATGTTGGGGGTCCATTCCATCACTTGAAGGCTGGGTGAATTCCTCTGAAATTTTCCAACGGGATGATTTGGGTCGGTGTCGATGGTCGCACTGGAGGACGCTTAAGGTAATACTGGGTGGATTTGACTATCTTCTATGATGTTCTTATGCCCTGGTTCGTGGTTTCTTGTGCATGGTTAGTGGTCTTTGGTGTTTGTATGTTTTGGTTAATGTGGTTTTTTGGACTCATGTAGCGGGGTACCGGGAACCCATAAACCGGATTTTGAAAATGGAAAAAAATGATTGGAAGTGATTAATTATTCAAAACCATAATTAAAAATAATTCATTTATACTATTTAATTACCACCATTCATTATAAATTTATTAATTATAAATGTTTTGTTTTCATTACCAGATGTTAGTGATTTTGATTGCTTAATACACATTATATTGTGTTGATGTTGATCCCCATAAATTACCTAAAATTTCAACATTAATAGATTAATTAAAGTAATATAATAGATAATACTGAATGATTTGTAATTTTCTAATTCCATTCAATGAGTGGTTTAGATATGATATTTGAAGATGAAATCAAATAAAATTTTTTTAGTATATTTTAATGAACACAAATTTGTTTTTTAATAAACTATTTAAAGATTAAAATTACCCTAAACACATAATAATGAAATATATATATATTTTATCCATTAAATACAATCATATATCCACCCATGTAATATGGTAATGAAAAATTAAATATGACATTCAGGAGTGTTGTAGTCCTCAATTAACATGAGTGACATTTTCTATTTTAAAATCGATAAAAGAGAGATATTTAACAGTTGTTAAAATAATATATTATCATTTAAATATACTTATTATAAAATTTTTAGTATGGTTTTGATATATTTTTATAAGGGAGTATGATAATTATATAGTATAAAATGTGATGTAGTGAAAAATAATCAGATTGAGGACTTGAATAATCTACTGAAAGACCTCTAAGAAATGGATAAATTAGGTATTTTTATTTAGACCACAAATTTTCGAACATGGATGAGTCTTATAAGAGCTGTAATATAGGTAGTGGTTTACTGAAATTTTTGAAGAGGAGTGCACATTGAAGATGGTGGATGTTAGCTCCATTAATATATGAAGAAATGGACATTTCTAGTGAAATTAATGTTAGGTATGGGGTAAAGATAGAATTATATGATAGTTAGGTTAATTGTGTGGTAAAATATTGGTGATAGATTTAGGATTATATTTTCTACATAAAAATAAATATTTAATTCATTTTTTATATTAATTGTGAAAAATTCAAGCCATTTTATCTAACCCCGTTTTACACTTATTAACCTTGACTAATATTTTACCATGGGAATTATTTTTAATTAAAAATATAAAGTAAACCTTCCATCCAAAAATAAATGTGATGACTATGAATTTTGAAATAATATAATATAATTTTATTTAAAAATATGATAAAATTATATTTCAAACAAAAGAAATATACATAATGAAATATTTTTTGAAGAAATATGAATTTTAAAATATTATTAATTCATATTATTATTCACTAGAATTTATGAACTAAAGGGGATTAAATATATTATTTATATATAAAATTTATTTTATTAAAATCTTCATTTAAACATATCATCATTTAAAAAACAAAATAAGAATCATAGTGCAAAAAATGAATTTTTATTTTTAAAATAAACATTTCAACATGAAATGGATTTTTTTTCTTAATTGATTACATTATATTAAAAATCACATCCCATATTTAATAAATTATAAATTTTTAGTCTATGAAAAATATATGTGATATATAAATAATTAATTCAATTGATTATTTAATGACAATATATTCTAATATTATGGAGAAAAAATCCTTCATAATAAATACATAAATGATTTGGATAAGGTAACCAAAGGTGGTTTTCACATGTGGAATATAAGATATCATAGATCTTATAGTGATATCTATATTCTTCATCATCTCCCATGTATGATTTCTCCCAATCGATAATTTTTTTTGTTTTTTTGGATTGGTATTTGTAATACAATAAATAAAATACCTCTCTTCTAAGATTTAAACAATGAGCATCATATAGAAGTATAGTACATCTTGATGTCATTTCATCCATTTTCATTAATTATTTCTCAATATTCATACATCTAGTTATAATGAAAAAATCAATAGATATGTTAAAATGGTAATATTTTAATTATAACAATGGTCATTTTTTATTCAATGATGTAAGTAACAAAAATATACCATAAAATTAATGTATTATAATATTTTGGGTGTTATATTCACGAAGAGAGAAAATTCCTCAAATATAAATGAAATGTGAAGAATTTTTAAATTGATACAATACAATATATTTTGAATTATTTACATTATAATCATTATATTATATATAATAAAATCCATGGGTAGTTCTCCCATGTACATATAGATATTAGAAATTGCTTCATCTTCCAATTATACCTTTTTTATTAATCCTTAACTTGTTAGAAAACCATTCCTTGTGTTATAATCTATATAATATCCCTCTTCATGATTTCCCTATTGAGTTGATTCATGATATGAAAATATGATTTTTTTTGAAGTATTAATAATCAATGTTGATATATGTGTATCACTCAACAAATCCATCATTTATTTAATTAATGTAACACATATTAATTTTTTGAATCCTATAATTCCTTTGTTTCTATGGTTAATCTCAAATATATGCATTACCTTATTATATAATACCACATCTTACTTCTATGATTCCTTAATAACAACATGGTAATATGATTGTGTTGTAATTTTGAAAAATCAGAATTCTCCCATAATTATATTAATGGGAATCCTTTTAAAATCTAGGAGTATTGAGTCACAATTACTCCCCATCATACATAAGGTAGCATGATCATTCATCCATATGGAATCAAAAACAATATTCTAATTTCTATAATGATAATATATTGAGTATTTAATTCTCTTGATCAACAATAATTATCTCCTTTAATTCATGTTCAACTCATTTTGTGTGAATATATACATAATTATATTTTGATAATTGTATATATCATACTTTTCACCATATAGATAAATCCAAACAATAATTAACAAACATAACACTTATACAATTTTCAAATCATGAATTTGCTAATTTTTATCATTATCATTTAATTAATATAAATCATTTTATACTACTATGTCATTTTTCTTTACATCACATCCTAATCCATTATTTTAGGAATCAAATGTATTTTACAAACCGTTATCCACTAAATGGTAATGTGAGTATAGGTGAACAAACCAACCATTTCTAAATATAATAAAAAATTTATTATATTAATATATCCAGTTGAACATATCCCCATTTGAGTTAATATGGTTATTAAATTTGATAACATTAAGAAATTTCCCACAATGAATTTATATTATCCATGAAAACAATGTGAAATTTTGGTTATTGTTATAATGGTTAGTCAAGAGATATTTCATAATTACATTTGAAGCTATTGGATCTACAAATATACCTTTACATGTATATATTTGACCCATGAATGATACTTTTCATAGATAGAATCCTCACATGAGAAATTTGAAATATAGTTTCACACTTCTCAAGGATTCTCCAAAACCA
Organism: Viscum album; assembly: GCA_963277665.1. Classification (NCBI taxonomy): domain Eukaryota; kingdom Viridiplantae; phylum Streptophyta; class Magnoliopsida; order Santalales; family Viscaceae; genus Viscum; species Viscum album. Next base: position 2,054,461,806 of record OY728123.1, on the reverse strand, counting down.
TCAATTGACCATTATAGAATCACTTTCTCTTAGAATATTTGGGGATATCATCTATATATACTATCAATAATTGGTCAACGTAATATATAAATACTCTATCCAATAATTCTATAAAGATAGGGAAGTCTCTTCTAAATCAAAATTGAGAGTGTATGATTTCATAGTGTCCATATAATTTATAAAAATACATATTAGAAACATCCTCTCTCTTAAAAAATAATTAATGATATCAACATATACATTCAATCATTAATAATGATTAATTTCATCATAGTTGATAGAACATGTCATTAATATTGGGTCGAATATTTTTATTCATAATTGTGATCATGAAAAGATCATAATAGTTAATGTAAAGACAAATTGAACCATAATTATATTTAACTAATAGTATCATTTTACCCCATATTTAAGTAAGTGGGAATAAAAAACTCAAATTTATAATATCATTTGTTTTCGTAATTAATACATATAGATTATAAGGGGACATATTATAAGAATACATTGATATAGTCCTGGTAAAAGGTATGAGTTCTTTAAGAAAATCAACCACACTATCTAGGTTATGGCAAGGAAACTCCTATAGAAATTGATGAATATATTCACAAAAATAGGAATGTCCTAAATATTGTATTTCCCCCAACCATTTTACCTATTTATACCTAATTTTAGGAATATAAAACCTATACAAGGGGAGTAAAATCCATAGGTAGTTCATATTCAGACTCCCATCAATATATAATCATGGGATTATTTATAATTTGATATGTGAATTAACATTACTAGAAATTGATATGGGATCCACATAGAGGGAGACAATCAAATACTGAAATAAAATCAAATTTTATGAAAAGAGGAATAATAGGATTTTATGAATGGACATTCCAAAAAAATTCAATCATAGAAGAGTTGAATATTTGGGATTCCAAAACCAAAAAATTGTGAGATTTAACATGTAGTTTAATATCTAACAATGAGGGTGGTAATTTTTTTATCATCAAAAACATCATATGCATAAAGTAGTGGGTAAAATCAAATCCAAATAATTTTTTTATTTCTATAGTAAATGAGGAATACACCATTTACAACTTTTTTTCTATACCAAATATCAAAATTATTGATTATATAATCATTCCTCCTCACTATTAGATTAAGATTTTGTTGATATAAATTTTCATCATTTAAACTTTTATTGATCCACTAGATATATTAATCACATTAATCTTTATAATTGTATCATTGATTACTGTCTTGTGAAATGGGCTTCGAATTCTTTTCATCCACCTCATTTGGTGGCCTATTAATATATCTTCAACATTAATGTGACTAATTACCTTCTATTCCACTTCTAAATATTGTAAATAATTTTGTACAATTATTGTTTAGAAATTTTAAGCATGTAATATGATTTTATTTCTTTCCTTTAGTAGTAATAACATTTTTGTTTCTTGGAAAGTAAATATCACCCTTCCTTACCAAAAAAATATTGAGTGTAATGGGAGTCTCTAATTTTCATTTCCCTCTGAGAGAATACATAACAATTTATTAAAAGAAATCAAAGTCCCTTATATATAATTATTTTTTGAAATTATATTATAATCCACTAATGAAATGATAAATTTTGATTATAGTATCAATGACACAACAAGGAGAGTAGCTTGAAAATATTGAAAAGTTATCTTGAAAGGTACCAATGGATTCATCCTCTCATTATTTCACCTCAATGATTTACCATTAAAATTTGGTTAGAAGATTCCAATAAAAAAATTATAAAGAAATAAATTCATAAACCCCATTAATTCTATATAGTTTATTTCCTCATCTTACCCCATATTCTTAATGGGATTAGACTTTTGATCATCTTCACTCTCAAAAGTATTAATCATAAAAATAACCATTTCATGATCTTTGAATAGGAAAATGAAAAATATATTTTTCATTATATAAATATATTTTTTAGAAATATGTGGAAAAGAATACCCCCAAGATGATGGTGGATGAAACTGCATATAATAATCAATAAATATTTAATCTTTCTAGTGATTGTTCGGTTTTTTTGAATAATACATGATATTATTTATAGAATAAGAGGGTTTTGTTGGTGCAGACACATTATTTTTCTTTCAAAATCCCATTACATTGGGTTACCCATTTTTATTACCATTAAATTATCATTATCCTTCACTGTTAACATGATTCATACTAATTACATCCATTGACTAAAATAATAACTTCCATTTTGAGTGTCTTTAAATAATAAATGTAAGAAATCATATGATAAGAAAATTAATCCTATGATTTCCTAAATTAAGATACATTCATTTTACCCTATGATAGTTTAGGTTCAACCTATATCTCTTTTAATTTGACATATGAGGATTTAACTTAATTCCACAATCTTTTTATAACTTAAACTCCATGAATTATAAATCTCCCACATTAAAATAATTGAGATAACTCAATGTTATATCATGACCTGGGTGATAATAATCTAGTCCCCCTATCCAGTTTTCCAAATGACAATAGGTGCACCTACATGTATGCCATAGGCTTCTATCTATCAGTATGGGTATCGTAGAACACATGGGCATATTAAATTGTCTCTATCAGAGTAAGCCACCATAGATGGAAAATGAAATAAAGGAACCAATTAATAAAAAATGTATCTTGATTATATCCTCCAAAAATGGGAACAAGCCCATAAAAACTTGAAATATCTGATGTCTTGTCATATAGTTCCATGTGTAAGAAATAAAAAAAAATTAAAAATATAAGAATCCCCAAATGGATCCTGACTCCACGTCCAGATCCCTCATCCATGAATAACCCACCCCAAAATAAACCATCTATTATTGGTCCATTTCTATTTTCTAGATCTAACCATGATGTCTTCTTGAGTAACCAATGGAGTCCAAAAATGGGTGTCTGTACAACTCATTAATCCACCACCAATGGTGTCTACTAAATATCTAGTCCAAATATATAGTGTATGAAGGTACTAAATGAATAATAAGATCAGAAGAAAGTAAAATCATGTTACATTAGTTTATATTATTCACTTGAGCCATGCTCATTATTTGTTACATGTGTTCGACATTTTTTATCATATACAATTCGACCAATGTAATTCATATAAACAATGAAAATGGGGGAGGAATCAAGTCCCCAACATCAAAAGTTAAAATATTATATAGAATAATAAATTTCACTTACTTGGGATCCTTAGCCTAGGTATTCACATCACTTATATTAATTAGGGGAATAGAGCGTCAATATGACCCTCTAACCCATGAATAATTGGGGATGGGATTAGATACTCATCCAAACGTAAAATATGTGAATAGATCATCAAGTCTAATACCCACTCTTACCACTAATCTATGTGTACATTTTACATTAACTTTTTAAGACATATATCCTTTACAATATATAACTAATTGAACAAAGATATCATTTAAAAGACATCATTCATTAACACATTTATCATTTTCATTACTTGATCCATTAACACATATTCCATTTAAAATTAATAACCCATTAACATATTTATATTACACCAAACACTCTTTATTTAATGTTATAAACTAAATAAAATTAACATCAACTTCATTTCATAGTCCGTGTTAGCTAACAAAAAAAATATAAGCATTGGTCTCTTTTTAATAACTCATTGTAATATTCTGAACAAATTTATCATATATTTTATATCATAAACCCTTGAATTTCATATATAATAACCCAATACCATGTTTATAAATGTATCACGCCCCATGGGTAGACTCTTTCCAGGTCTAACAACCTCATTGCATCCCATGGGGATCTTGAGGTATACAATTCTTCATTTAGCCAAACAATATATCAATTCATACTATGGAAATAAAATTAACAATAAGAAATTAATATTACACAACCACATATATATAAAACACACATCAATAATATGATATATAACTTATATACCACATACCTCATATCCATTGATGTACATTCTCTCAACCCTGGCCTTTGATCTAAACATAAGATCCTTTCAAAACCCCAACCTAGGATCCATTAGAAAAAGAGGGGTTTTAGGGATTATTAAGAAGAATACAAATTCCAAAAAAACTAATATAGAAGATAAAGAAAGAAGGGTTTTACACTCACCCAGAGATTAGATCAACATATAACAGCACTCCAAATAGCCTTGAAATAGGGGAGATCGATCCCAGACATGTTTGGGAGGAAGGTTTCATCACACGTGGATGTTTTTGGAGTAATGGGGAGGAAAATAAAAATATGAAAAGTTAAATCCAAAGGTGATGAATCTTAAATTTCCAATCATTGTGGTGGCTCACGATTTGTACATAAGGTTGGCCAAATTGTGTGCCAACTATACAACAATCTTTATCCAAGAGGGGGATGGGTTGGCATGGTTTCTTGGAGAGACTCAAGGTTGGAAAAACATGTGATATCTAAGATAGATGGATCTGTCAAAGATCGCATGGGGTTTCCCCTACCATGCATGGTTTGATGAACCATGCACCACCCATCTATAGGGAACATGGTTCTAGTGCACCATTAGCACTAAATATGTTCTAACTATGCCATAGGAACTCAAAAGCCTATTCTACCCTTCTTTGACATTGCTAACCTCCAAGACACCCATGAGTCCCTCCATATTCTTTAAAAAATACTCCTTAACCATTTTATGGGTATTATACCAAAACCTGAAAAATAAAATTCCTAATTAGATATAACGAATCTTACAACATCCCCTATTTATAACTACTGATCCTGGAGAAAAACTCCCTTATATAAATGAGTATATAAGGTAACAATATAATACCACTAGTCCAATACATTGGGTTCCCTTTTCTAGGTTTCCTCTAGAACATTACCTTGTTTCCATAACAGTCAAGCCAATGTCACAACCTTAGCCCAAAATACATTCTCACTCTAATACACAATAAAAATAGGATGCTCCTCAAAAGAGGCATCATCCCTTAGGTCAAAATCATGAATATCAATTACATTGGAAGGGTTTGGGTGATACTATTGAATAAGTGACACATGTACTACTTCATGAAATATACTATACTGATATGCGAGAACCAATCGAAATTTGATCAGTCTGATCCTCTCCAAAATTTAAAATAATCTCATATACCTAGGTTCGAACATACCTAGTTTTTGAATCTTGTGGTGAACCAACCTTGGAGACACATGAAGAAACTTATGATCACCCACCATAAATTCAAGGGGTCTTTGATTTTAATCATCAGATGGATTTTTATTAGTCTAAGAAATATCAATACAGTTATGAAGCAACAAAACCTGCTTCGACATCTCCTACACCATGCTTAGTCAACAAAAAATATGATTCACTAGCCACTATCCAATAATACAGGGATCTACAAAGACTAATATAGATCTTCTCATATGATTCCATCTATATATTCACTAGGAAACTATTGTTATAAGTGAACTCAGTGATTTCTATGTGATTCTCATAAGATCCACCAAATCCCGTGAAACATGCCCTCAACATTCCCTCTAGTACCGAGATAATACTCCATGAAATTACTTCATTCGATGGGTGGAGATCCTTATTCAAAACAACTGGGCAGCAAGTGTATTTCTTAACCACTACCAAAAGATTATATTAAAACTGAGATCATGATCTGAAACATTAGTCTGCAGTACCCAGTGTATTTACATTATCCCCTGAACCAAAAAATCACCCAACTGGTCAACGTTGATGGTCTCTTAAATTAGTAAGAAATCTTCCACGTTATTCAATTGATCTATATCGACCAACATCATACCATTCTTCAAAGTAATCGATTAGATACATACACTACTAGAATTTTGACTATTTGCAACGAGCTATTTGGGATAGGAGCTCGTCGCAAAAAATATTTTGCAACGAGGTCCAGTCGTAAATAGCCTGTTGTAGAAAACGGTGTCCCAACTAGTATTTTTTAGGACGATCCCATCGCAAACCAGTACTACTTGTGATGGAAAGTCATCCCGTCGCAAATATATTTCTGATTAAATATATTATATGTATATAAACCTGTTGCAAGGGTCCTGTTGAAAAAAGTACTTACGATGGGCCCGTCGTCCCTTTTCAAATAGTTCTCTGTTTATATATGTTATATATACCTAAATATTTTGTGACGGTCCCGTCACAAAAACCTTATTTGTGATAGTTCACAAACCCGTCACAAATAAGTTTTCAAATATATATATATATATATATAGTTTATTTGCGATGGGGTCCCGTCATAAAAGACCACATCACAAAAAAATAAGAAAATAAAAAACAATTGATAAAATTATGATTAATGAAAATAAATATTAATATTAATAAAATAATAAAAAAATTATTAAAATTCTCAATATTTGAAAAAAAATATAAAAAATCATAAATTATTATTATTATTATTACTAAAATAAACAAACAATAAATAATATAATACTAATAATATGTAGTAAAATAATAAAATATTCAAAATAAAAAAAATAAAAAAAATTAAATTATATAATGTTTTTACCAATATAAAAAACTATAAATAGTTCATATTACAAAAATTGTGGAATTCATATGTTTTTAACATGATAACAAAATTACAGGGTTTATAGTCTTCTAGAGGAGATGGAGGAGCTGTAGGAGATGTTGGAGGAAACTCTATCTCTAAACTATGAGTCAGACGGCCCATGTACTCCATCTGCTCATGCTATTGTTGTTGCTTCCATCGATGCTTCTCCTCCTCGTGTTGCTACTTCCATCGACACATATTCTCCTCATCCTGCTGCTACTACTGCTATTGACGCATTTCTTCCACCATCAACTACTGCTGCGGACGCATCTCTTCAGGTTGCTTCTACAAACTCCCAATCAGCTTAGTCTTTACTCACAAGTTCTCCTGATACTGTGAGCTAGAAGATTATGCCTCTCCACAAGCTCCACTTGAGCTGGATGCCGACATCACAACGGTACCATAATAATTACTAGGAGTCAAATGAGAGCCGATACCTACAACTCAACCCTTCTCAAAGGCATACTGGATCTTCTACATCCATGCCGCCTCATCAAAATGGTGGACATTAGTGTGATCAACTTTCTCAACCGGACTCTCTGCCCGTACCTGAGATATCACGACCACATATGACTCCTTTAGTTCCAATTTGAAATTAAAATAGTGAGAATATTATATACATATAATTTTCAAACTGAAAAAAATAATACTGACCACTATCTGACACTAGTGATCACCTATAGTTATAGCTAATTATTGGTAATTATTTCTATTTATTGCTAATTGTTCTTAATTATTACCAATTAGTACAATTTATTAATATTTATTACTATTTATTACTATATATTGCTATATATTACTATATATTACTATTTATTACTATTTATTACTATTTATTACTATTTATTACTTATTATTACAAATTATTACAAATTATTATTAATTATTACTAATTATTACTAATTATTAGGAATTATTACTAGTTTTTAGTACTTATTACTAATTATTACAAATTATTACTATTTATTAGTATTTATTACTAATTAATACTAATTATTACTAATTATTAGTATTTATTACTAATTATTAGTTTTTATCACTAATTTTTTGTATTTATTACTAATTATTAGTATTTATTAGTATTTATTAGTATTTGTTACTAAGTATTAGTATTTCTTGCTATTTATTACTAATTATTACTATTTATTACTAATTATTAGTATTCCTTACTATTTATTTCTATTTATTACTATTTATTTCTATTTATTATTATTTATTACTATTTGTTACTATTTATTACAATTTATTACAAATTAATTATATTTATTACAAATTATTAGTATTAATTACCAATTATTAGTATTTATTACTAATTATTACTAATTATTACTATTTATTAAAAATTATTTGTATTTATTACTCTTAATTACTCATAATTAGTATTTATTACTAATTATTAGTATTTATTACTAATTATAACAATTTATTACTAATTGATAGTATTTATTACTAATTATTAGTATTTTTTTCTAATTATTACTATTTCTTTCAATTTATTACTATTTATTTCTAATTATTTCTAATTATTTGTAGTTATTACTAATTATTAGTATTTATTATTAATTATTAGTATTTATTACTAATTATTAGTATTTATTACTAATTATTACTAATTATTAATAGTTATTTCTAATTTGTAATAATTATTACTAATTATTAATATTAATTACCATTTATTACAATTTATTACAATTTATTAGTATTTACTACTAATTATTACTATTTATTACTAATTATTACTAATTATTACTAATTATTATTATTTATTACTAATTATTAGTACTTATTACTAATTGTAAATATTTATTATTATTTTTTCCTAATTATTACTATTTTTTCTTAATTATTACTAATTAGAAGTATTTTCTATTAATTACTATAAAATAGAACTACTAATTACTAACTACCTCTAATTATTTATATACATTACTAATTATTGTTAATAATTAGTAATTATTACTAATTACTAAGAATTAGTACTAATAATTTCATTTTATTATTACAAATAAATACTGATGACAAAACAATTTAAATATAACTTAATTAGGACTAATCAACAATAATTAAAATTAATACAATGAAATCAAATAAATACTAAATTAAATTAAACATAAATACCTTTAAACCTGATCTCTTATAATTTTAGACGGCTTCCCAACTTCTTCGTAAAAAAACTAACTCTGAAAAATTTTCACTCTAAAACTAGACTTTAGGGAAGTAGAGAATGTAAGAATTGAGAAGAAGGAAGAAAAAACAGATGGTGGTATATATTGGTTAGATTAGTTACAACAGAACTATATGAGATGGGATTCTAATCGCAAATTGTACTTTTAGTGACGAGACCCGTCACAAATACCTTCGGCCGCATTAATTACTGTAAGTGGTTAAAAAGTTATTTGCGATAGGTCTCATCGCTAAAATAAAATGTCGACACTCTATTTCCGATCGGACAACATCCCGTCGCAAATACCCTATGGTGGAAGAAGTAGTTGCGATAAGGGATCCCCGTCGCAACAAGTGTTTACCGCCTCCTGGTATTTGCGACGGGAGGTGCCAACCCATCAAAAATAACTAATTATTTGTGACGGGTTGATTTTCTCGTCAAAATAACCTCTTGGTTGGGCAATTTTCTACAAGATTTATTCCCATCGCAAATAACCCATCGTAAAAATCAGTTTTCCCCGTAGTGCTACCATAAAATCCATCACAACATTATCCAACTTCCATTTTAGAATGAGAAATGATCGTAACAATCCACCTGGATTATAACAACCCTTGTCTTTATTACACACGTAAACACGCTTTACTACATAAACATGCACTTAAGACAACTCTAATGATTGAGAGGTCTAATGTATTTGGAAATAAGAAACATTACATAAAAACCAAAGACATAAAATACAACATCTTTATTGAAAACTTCTTTTACATGACCATAAGATTCCTTCGTACTTAGCATTGCGTTGGATAACCTGAGAACATACATAAAAAAGGGTGAGCTATAAAGTCCAGTAAGGGAGTAAACAAGGCATAACATGAATAATAAAACACATGTTAGGAAATAGGCATATCAATGGATCATAAGAGAAACATGAACATTAAGGCATGATATTACATGATTATCAAAACATGAAAATGTGACAACAACATTTAACATTATATTAGCATGAGACAAGGATCATTGCACATGGATTATGAGTAATCCCTCATTGCACATGATTTATCATGAGTAACACCTCATTTCACAAGACGTATCATGATATTAATCTTTACCAAAGGAATTGGAGTACTATTAGGGCTCACCATTCTTAATCATTTCATTTAATGCATATTTGTGCCACATAGATCATACAACATGGATTAATTAAACATCATTATTTATTACGAAAATAATATATGGGGAATAATTAAATGTATGTCCTAAAACAAAATGTACATTTTCATAATGGTGAGTACCCTTAATAGAGAAATGTGTATGGTATTCACTTACACGATGAATTTGGCATGGGAAATGTTGGTGTAACTTCGGCAGCATAACGTCGTCAAATAGAAATCATAAAATGGGTTGATGAGAGAGAAAGGGGTTTCTCATAATTTATACATGAATTAGAAAGTAAGGGGGTCATGTAACATTATATCCCAACATATGTAATTTAATTTAGATACATAATATAAAAGAATTGTTTCAATGAAAATGAGGAGAGAGAAACCCCTTACGAAATTTTAGCATGGTAACAGGTGTACATTGAAGGACTTAATGAGAGAGAATTGGGTCTATCATCATTAAAACATAAGGAGGAAAGTATTGGGGAGGTGGGAAATCATACCCCAATATTTTTATTTGAAAACAAAAGGGGCATAACAATATAAGTAATCTTAGACATAAATAAGGAAAGAAGGAATGTGAGGATACCTTACATGATTGTGTGACTTCATGAGCTTGAGGAGGGGCTTTTGTAAAGATTGGGTCACCTTATGAGGATTCTAGAGATATTAGGGCATAGTAGGTATGTACTCTAAGGGTTTTGAGTTAATAGAAGTGAGATCTTGGGTGAGTTTATATAGGAAAAGAGAGGGGAATTATTTAATATTTCACTAACTTAGGTTTTTGGAATCTATATAATTAAATATTAAAAAACACAAACTAAACCATTGTTTTTACCATTTTTTTTTAAAAATGGGGAGTGTAAACCATTATTTTAAAAGGCCAGTGGCAAACTTATTAAAATATTAGTCTTTCTTATGTGGAGGTGAGTCACATTCTCAAGGAAGCCATTTTAAAAAGTTAAAATATTTTATATGTATGGGAAGGTCCACTAAAGCACCATAAAATTAATCAAACACATATAAAATCAAATTATTTTAAACTTAATAGATATATTGGAAAAATAACCCTTTTATATTATTTTATTAAATCACTATTGGGTAATTACGATGTCATAAAACACATTATATATTTAAACATTATTTAATTTTTACCCAACAATTAAAATGTCTTAGAAAATTTTAAAAAAATCCACTATTAGAGAATTTCGACATCCTCAATCCAAAAATAATATTCGTTTTATCTAAATAATTTTCAAAAATAATTGAATTTTTTATTTTCAAATAAAAAAAACATTTATAAAAAAATTATGGGTTTTGACAAAAAAACATTCAAAGCATTACAAAAACTACAATTGTATATAAATTATATGATTATTTATATTCCAGAAAATTAATTTAGTAATAATATTTTATTAAAATATTATTTAATTCAAAAATCAATTAATTCTGAAAAAATATATTTCTTAATTGAATATTAACTAAAAAATAATTTTTTTCATTAAAACCCATTAATAATGTAATAATTCAAAAATGATTGTATATTGTTTATAAAACAATAATGCACATAATCATAGTTCTAGGGTCTTATTTCATATCCCCTTTTAACGACATAAGACCTATGGTAAGGTGTGTAATTGTGACATACTCTTTGGGTGTCTCAGATAACATCACTCGGGTAGTAATCTCTATGAACTTCCACTTCTTTCGTAGGAAGTTTCATTCAAGTTTAGCATGTTGAAGCTCGGATTTGGATTGGTCATGAGTGAAGTTTGGTGACGGTACCTCCATTCCGAGCACCGAAAAATGGTCTTGTATTGAGCAATTCTACAATATGAGGTCATCAATTCCTTTTTCTATGTAAATTGATTTTGTTAAAGCCTTATATTTATAAAAATCATGTGATCACTATTTAGTGACTATATTAGCAATAGTAAAAATTATTAATTATATTTTAAAATCCAAAAATATAAAACAAAGTACGTTCATATATTTTATATAACCATTTTACATAATAATACAATTAATTAGATCTAGAGGAATTTTCATTAATAAATGTTTGGGGTGTTACAATATCCCCCCTTAAAAAATTTCACCCTTGAAATTTCCATTTCTCATACTAAAATAGTTGAACATTACTCTACTTCATCACTTCCTCCAATTACATCGTTGCCTCTTCAAACATGTGGTTTCACCACAACACCTTGATTAGGATAATTGTCTTATTTCGTAGAACTTTTTCACTACGATCTAAGATCTTCACTACTTTATCTTCATAGGGGAGGTTATACTCCAAGGGTACCACCTTTAGATTGAGTACATGTGATTGGTCAGGTATGTACTTCCTCTTGAGTGATTCATGGAATACATCATGTACTTGAGATTGGCTCGGTGGGAGTGCTAGTCGATAAGCCACTGCTCCAATGCGATCAAAGATCACAAAAGGGCCGATGTACCTTGGACTACAATTTATATTCTTCCCAAATATCATAACTCTCTTCCATGGTGATATATAGAGGAATACCATATCTCTGACATCAAACTCCAGGTCTCATCAAAGATTACTATCATAGCTCTTTTTTCAACTCTGAGCAGATTTATTATGACGTTGAATGGAATTAACCATATCTACCATTTCTTTTATCATTTCTAGACCTAGAAGTTTTTTCTCCCCAACATCATCCCAACATGTAGGTGTTCTGCATCTATTCTTATAAAGGGATTCATAAGTAGCCATTTGGATGCTTGAATATAAACCCATTATTGTATGAGAACCCAAACCGAGAAAGATGTTGATACCATCCTCCATTGAAATCCATTGAGCATGGTCTCAACTTGTTCTCAATTGTTTGGATAGTCTGCTTAGATTGGAAATCAATTTGAGGATAATAATCCATACTGATGTTCATCTCAGTATTCAGAGTTTGTTGGATGCTCTACCAGAACATAGAGAAGAATATTGACCATCGATAAGATACAATCAATAGTGGTACTCCAGTCTACCTTATAACCTCTCTGATGTATATTTGTGCTAGTTGATCCAATGAGAAATCCTCTCAAATTAAAATGAAGTGTGCAGTATCTGTAAGATGATCCACAACAACTTAGATATAATTGTTTACTTTGGATGTCTTCGTAAGTCTGATGATAATGTACATGGTAATGTTCTACCATTTCCATGTTGGTATGGGTAATGGTTGGATAATCCCCTTAGACTTCTTCCTCTCATTATTAACTTGTGTGCATACTAGACACTTTCATGAATACTCAGCAATCTCCTTCTCTATGTTATCCCACCAATAATTCTCTCAGATATCTCGATACATCATTTTCTTTCCAGGGTGAATAGATAAATTATAACTATGTGCATCATCGAAAAGTAATTTCTTTATCTGTAGAATTGATGGAACACATAGTCTTGACCCAAATATTACAATTCTTTATTGAATAACAATGAACTCTGAGGATTTCCCTTTTTTGATGGTTTCAACTTTCTTCTGAATTTCCACATAATCCTTTTGAGAATCCTTTAACCTTTCCAAAATATATCATTGAACAATAATTTGTGAAAAGATTGATGATGTTCCCTTTTTTATGATTCCCATGTCCATCTTCATCAAATCTAACAAGATTTTATCCTTTTTAAATATCATCAATGAAAGAGTTACTAGATCCTTTCAACATAGAGCATCCTCTGCCTTGTTTTCTTTCCCAGGTTGGTAATGGATTGAGCAGTCAGAGTCATTTATCATCTCTATCCAAATTCATTGGCACATATTAAACTCTTTCTATGTGAATATATAGTTGAGGATTTTGTGATCTGTATATATTTCACACTTCTCCCTAAAGAGAAAATGGATCCCAATTATTAAAGAGAAGATTACTGCAACCCACTCCTTATCATGTGTTAGATATTTTTTCTCATGAAAATTCAATTACCTTGAAACATAGGCAATGGCATTGTCATTTTTCATCAAAACACAACCCAAGCTCTTCTTCAAAGCGTCACTTCATACCACAAAAAGTTCTCCAATTGTGGGTAGTGTGAGAACGTGAAAAATTATAATCCTGCATTTCAACTCCATAAATCTCTCTCCTCATTCATCATTCCAAGTAAAATTTACTCCCTTCCATGTTATCTTGGTAATAGGGTTTGAAAATATTGAGAAATGTCTCTCAAATACCTGATAATATCAAGCTAACCCTAGGAGGCTATAGATATTTGTCATGGATGCTGGCCTCAGAAATCCCTCATTTAAATTTTTCATGGAGGGCTCCATAAATATCTCATTTATTGTGATGATATGAACCAATAATTTGACTTCATTCAAACAAAACTCACACTTTGTGTTCTTAACATAGAGATTATCCATTCATCAGGTCTTTGGTACAGTGATTAGGTTCTCCTCATGCCCCTCCTTTGTTTTAGAGTTTATTACAATATCATCTATAATGAATATCAAAAATTTGTCAAGGTAATATCTAAAGAATCTATTCATCAATTACATGAAAATTGTGGGAGAATTAGTGAGTATTAAAGGTGTTACTATGAATTCCTAGTGCCCATACCTTTTATGAAAAGTATTCTTGGTGATATCCTCCTTATCCACCCTTACTTGGTAATATCCCAACCACAAATCCACCTTGGATACGTATTGGGATCCATATGGCTGATAGAACAAGTCATCAATTCATGGTCAAGGATAGTTGTTCATTATCTAGATATTGTTGAGCTCACGATAATCAATGAAAAGGCACATTGACCCATCCATATTCTTGAAGAAGAGGACTGGTACACCCCATGGTGAAGCACATGGGTTTATAAATCCTTTTTCCATATTCTCCGGTTGTTGTTTCTTTAGATACTCAACTCCACAACAATAATTCTATATAGAGTCTTGGATATTGGAAATGACCCAAGTTTATCATCAATTGAGAATTAAACATCTATTCTAGGTGGCAGACCATGAAATTAATCAAAAAACACATTACTGAATTCCCTCACAATAGGAATGTCTTCTAGGATGGTTTCTTCAGGATGTTCAATAAACAAATTGTGATAGGGTATAATTTTTATTCATGGGATGCAATTATTTTCCCATTTTCTATTTTCATCGACATATCTACTTCCTTGATTTGTGGTGGTGTTGGAATTTTTATACTAAACATTTAGAATATAAAATAATGTGTAGAACTAGACTCAAAAAGTACGTTCATTATTCTTGAATGAATAACTAGCATACCTTTCACTGCTTTGTTGTCGGTGTAACACCCCGACCCTATTTACCTAGAGTCAGTGAATTATTACATAACATTAACTACGAGAAATTTAAGCTATAGCCACAGTCCTATAGCCACAGTTTTATAGGTCTATGGATATAGCTTTTTTATTTCCACGGTTTAATTCAACATCCATGGATAAATCAATATTACAACACATGGGTGTCATTTTTTTTCCAATATGTATCGGGCTCCTGCTCCTCCCCAGATTCACATCCCTCCTCCTTCTCCCCATATTCGCAACCATCCTCCCCCCCCCCCCCCCGATTCGCAGCACTATCACCGCACAACCCTCCTACCCGATGATGTCTCCTCCTCCCCGCAGCCCTCCTCCTCCTCCCCTAATTCGTAGCCCTATCACCGCACAACCCTCCTCCCCAACGATGTCTCCTCCTCCCGAAAATCTCCCTGATGATATCACCGCGCAAACCTCTCTCATAGTGGCACCCTCCTCCGCGATGAACTCTCCCACAACATCGCTCTCCTCCCTGATGACCTCTCTCACAGTGGCACCCTCCTCCCTGAAGACCTCTCTCACCGTAGCGCCCTCCTCCCCGAAGACCTCTGTCACTGCAGAGCTCTAATCCCCGATGCTTTCAATGGAAACACAGGTCGCAAAACATTCATCTGTATCTACAACATGATCATTTTTATTGATCTAATATGATTATGTAAGGATAACACCACTTCCACTTCTGTGAGACCAGTTATCAAAGTCACTCATAGCTCCATCAGTGCAGGTAGTGCAAATATGGGCAGATGGATCAAATGGCTTCTTCAGAGTTCATGTTTAAAGATATACATAGATGGTTAATGTATTTTGATTTACATGAGAGGGGAGGGTGTATCATCAAGAATCCTTGGGGATCAGTTATGTTGTAATTATCAATTCAGTTAGGAACTCGTGATTCACTACAATCCAAGGCTTGTGCTCTGCTCAGCGGTCTCACCATTTGTAGGTAGAAGCATATTTCTCTTCATGAAATTGAGACTGATTCTATAATGGTCTCCAATTATCTTCTTGGATGTAGTCTTAGAGCATGGACTACTGAATACACCATATGAAAAATCAAATTTTTTATGAAAAACAGCCTGGAGGTTCTTCATGCTTGGGAAGAAAGAAACACAGTGGTGGAATTTCTAGGTTCAAAGGTGATTTATGAATAAGAAGTTACTCTGTTCGCAGGTCTCAGATCACTTCCATGGGAGGGGGAAAGTTGGTCATCAAAGATGATTTTGATCTTCCCCACTACAGGCCAGCATAATTCTAGGTGAGAGTTTTTTGTCTTCCCCTTTGTTTGATTCTTTTCTAAACTTGGTTTGTACCTTCTTAGATCAATTTGATTTATTTTAAAAAGTATTTTTTGGATCATGATTTATTCATCACTAGAAAATAGAACCAATACACCTTTATTATATTTGATATATGTAACAATATTTTTATTTCAGGTCTTGTGTGAGGTACATCTTTTATCAAAAAACCAAAAATTGGGAATGTATATATCATTCAAAGAAACATTAGATACATTTTAATTATGATTCCCTTTCATCTTCTTCTATGACCATTTAGGAACTTATTTTGATGTTTGATACTTATGAGGTTATTTTTTTCAGAACACTCCATTTCAACATGAAAATCTCAAAAACATTTTTTTATATGTGTTGGAAGTTGTTTTAAGCTACTGATATCCCCGTTTATGGGTCTCGGGAGTCACCTCTCATTGTACCCTAGTGGCATAGTAGGCATCATTGTGTCTACATCAAATCCAATCTTTTCGATATAAATTATAAGAATATTTTTTAAACATATATTGAAAATTAATTATCAATTTTCATTATTGATATTAGATATATAAAACATTTAAATGGCTATCGAACCCATTCCCACTTAGGTTTACCCTTCCTCAATATCTTAGAAGAATCTTGTTACACACAAACCTCTTATGAACAACTAAAAGTTATGACTATTCCCAAGAGTGGGAAAACTATTTTAATACCTAAAGCATTGATTCCTAAACCATTAGAGTCTTCAAAATCATATGAAAAAACTGAATAACATACATTAGAAGCTAAAAAATTAGAGCTGGATAATGAGTGAAATCGTTAGGGAATATTGAAATTCAATGAGATGAACATGGGGAAATTGTTGATGGGTGTTAAAATCTGTAGAAAAGTGATTTTCTATATTTAAAATAGAGAAAATTGACATCTTGGAAAGATTTTCCAAAATATTATTGTATTATTTATGGGAGAGTGTCAAGAAAATATAGGAGATTCTTGAGTTTAGATAAAGACATAAAAACCCTTAAAGACAGACACATGTAGCCCATCCAATGAATAATGATATTGATCAATCAACACTGAAATAATAGGTGGAAGATGGCCTTGATGTGGCCATTAGATAAATAACCTCATTCCCACTTATAAATAGATTGATCTCACACAAAATTATAATATGTCATAATGGTTTTTGATTTGTTAATTGTTTTATATGGTGATGATGTTTAGACTATTATGCTGTGATTGAAGAGACATCCCCCCATCAAAATCCATGGATTTAAATGAATTTGTATTTTTATTTCTCTAGTGTGATTTTCATGAAATTAGATTGTTTCCATATGAGTAGTAGATTATTATCCATGCGCCTTTAATTTTTATCATGGTTTTATCTATTAATTTCATTTACACATAATACTACCAAAATTTTCATTCTTTTATAATATGATTTAGGGGAGTGAGGGGTGATAAA
This sequence comes from Viscum album, assembly GCA_963277665.1. Classification (NCBI taxonomy): domain Eukaryota; kingdom Viridiplantae; phylum Streptophyta; class Magnoliopsida; order Santalales; family Viscaceae; genus Viscum; species Viscum album. The sequence goes on along the minus strand of OY728123.1, from coordinate 2,054,443,872 downwards.
GGAGTGATTAAACATTCTCAATTACCATGGGCAGGATAACGTAGCATATCAAAAATCGTTTTTTTTTTCACTACATAACCTAACACACTAAAGAGAGAGTGAATGGATTGAGATCTTGGGTCATTACAGGGTATTATTTAGGGGGTGAATTTATTTTTTAAGAGATTATTATATAATTAATGAGAGAATTATATAAGGTCACCCTTCATTATATTCATCATTTTACACTTTTATTTTATTTCTTCCATGCACTTGTGGTTCCACTCCTTCATTATTTCATTATTTTAAAATTAATAGTGTTATATTAGTATAGGTGTGAGGAGAATGAATGATTATATCCTTCCATGAATTTGTGGTTCCCAATATATTTTCACCTTAAAATATAGTATTTTTAATTTTCTATTGTATTACATTTCCAGGTTAGAGTTGAAAATTAGTGACAATCATGTTTTGGTTCCCTATTTATTTACACCATAAAATGTAGTATTTTTAATTTTCTATTGTATTACATTTCCATATTGGAGTTTCAAATTAGTGTCAATCATGTTCTGAGTTCTTAATCATATATATCTATTGAATTAGAAACCACTGGTGTTTCGAATGGTGCACTTTGATCATCCTTTTGGAATCATCTTTTTTTTAAGGAAATTATTATTGAAGAATATCTGTTAATGCCTATATGATAGAATGATTTAAATTTATGTTTCATATAATCATGCTTAGTTGAATATTCATTTGATTAACTTGGACAACGGTCTGTAAAATGCTTATTTACTTGATTTTCAGGTTGGTTTGAGAGGAATTAAAGACTTTTTGCTGATGAAGTAAAACACTTCAAATAATGGAAGAGTGGAAAAGTGGATGTTACCACAAGATTTTCTATTTGGAGTTTTTCTGTGCCTTCTAGCTCATATGGTGACTCATTTTTCTCATTATATGAAGTGTTATTATAATTCATGTTTAAATCCTCTTTCAATTACTTAATGGTGCATGCTCATTGCAACTCTTGTTTTCACTGTATCTTGAACCTTCAATTTTCTTCCAAGGGTATGGGTTGGAAAACCAAATAATTCATTTTTTCACTTTTCTAGTTCATTCATTTTGAATTGAATATTTACCTATTAGAAATAGTGAGCTTAAAATGGTTTTTTGTGCCCTTTGGTCTACGGTTTTCATTGCTGGCTTCAAAATGGAAATTTCAACTTCTGATTGTCTACTTGTACAAGTTCATCTTTTTAATTGACATGTTTTTAAACCTAAACTAGGTTTGATGTAAAATAATGAGTTAGCAATGATGAAAAATAGGTGAAGAATCATAACTACAACACCACTGAGTCTTATGAGGTTAACATATTTTCTACAACTGTGTTTGAGAAAACCTGGTTATGGTGATTCTTTCTTTCCAATTTTGTGACGCACATAAAAATATCAGTATCATTATTATGATTTCTTTACTGATTTTTATTGATTATTGGTGTTTGAGATCACTTATATTTGATATTTTTTTCTCATACTAATCATGTTTTTTTATTTCGTGTTAATAAAAATGGTTATTTCAGTTTCGGTTCAACATGTTAAGCTGTTATAATTTTTATATGAATCTATTCCATGTAATGTCTTGTTCTTGTGAGTTTATATTTCTGAATCAATATGTATAGATTTCATTTTATTGTAATACATTTCTGAATTGGTGTTTTTCAAGTATTTATGATTGTATCCTCTATTTACATAATAATACATGTGTTGAACTGTTGTTTTGAAACTTTTAGGGGGGATGGTGTAGGCTAGGGGAGTTGGGGGTGTTGCAGGGGGTGGGGGTAGGAGATGATTATGGGGGAGGGGACTAGTTTAAAGGGGGGGGGGGAAGGGCTAGTTTTGGGGGAGGCTAGTACAAGGGATGGGGTGGGGGTGGTGTAGGGGGCTGGTGCAGGCTAGGGGTTTGGGGGTTGGTGCAGGTTAAGGGGATGTAAGTGGTGTGGGGGGTGTAGGGGACTGGTTTTGGAGGGAGGGTACTAGTTTGGGGGGAGGCTAATATAGGGGAAGGGTGGAGTGGTACAAGGGGTTAAGGGGGATGGTTCAGGGGTGGGGGTGTTGGGGGTGTTGGGGGGGCTGGTGAATTCTATGCAGAGAACTAGAAACAAAACATAGCCCATGCTTATGCATGTGAGCATATATATAAGGATCCTCTTGTGTGTGGCTTGACACCTTTGAGGTAGAGTCCGTCTCCCAGCCTCTTTAATTCACGAATTATTTAAATTGCATTTATATGCCTTCTTGATTTCTTATTGTTTATATTAAATTTCAATTCTTGATCATGTGTTAGTTAAAATAATTATTTCGTTTATAAATAAGTCATGGTTTTGTAATAAAACCCCTCCAATAGAGGTGTGCTGTCTGCGAAAACTCACCGTGGTAGTTTATGCTTATATATCTTGTCTGATATTATTTCATTCATGTTTTCCATTTTAATCCTTAATCCTCTCATTTGAGACATCATGACTATCTCTAAATATTTTTTTGACTCACAGGGGGGCTGGTGCAGGCTAGGGGACTGGGGGGTATAGGGGGCATGGGTTAGGGGGCAGGGGGTAGGGGAAGGGGGGTAGGGGGCAGAGGGAAGGGGCAAGGGGCATGTGGCAGGGGGTAGGGGGCAGGGGTAGGGGACTGGGGGGCTACACCAATCCAACATTAGTTTTAAGATTTTGAGATTTGAGGTTAAACCTCCAGCCTTATTGATTTTTAGATTTTATGATTTATATTCTTGGATTTTTAGTTTTAGAAGTTATGGTTTCAAGGGGTAGGGGCAAGGGGAAAGGGGCAGGTGGAAGGGGTCATGGGGGCTACACCAATCCAACATTAGTTTTAAGATTTTGAGATTTGGGGTTCAACCTCTATAATTATTTATTTTTAGATTCTATTATTTATATTCTTGGATTTTTAGTTTTAGAAGTTATGGTTTCGAGTTTAGGGTTTTATGTTTTAGAATTTTAGGGTTTGGGGTTTTATGATTTATTCCTGCATTGGTGAGCCACCACATAAAATAAAAATCTTTCACTTAATGTGAGACTCAATCTCTCTCTCATCTCACTTCAAGTTAAACCTATAAAAGTTTTATTTAATTATTCTAAATTGAAATAAAAAACACTGTTGTTTTTCATGACTAAAAGGGCCTTAGCATTTAAATTTGAAATATTCATTGTTTTTTCTTTTGAATGTATGTTAAGTATGGTGCAGAAATTGATCGCATATTGGGAGAAATTGTTCACAACAACTCGAAAGAACTCACCGATTGACTATGTCTTTTGCATTGGGAATTTCCTTGAGAAGGTATAACTTTTCCTTTATCACAGCTATAATTAGTTATGCACCTACAAATAAAGTCAGCTATAATTAGTCATGGCAGTGATTATGCACATTTGGGGCTATGTGTGCCCATGTATATATATATAAATGCATACGCGGGTGAGTGGAAACTGGTATATGAATATAAGCATCTATGCAAGGATCCCCTTGCACATGCTCATGGCCATACGGGTGTGTGCATAGGGGCTAGGTGTCCTTGCATGTGTGTGAAGGTGCGTATACCCAGTGGGGGAGCAACAACCTTTAGTTAGAAATCTCCAAGATCCGAAGTGGACGGTTTGGTTCCACCTTGAGGTAGGATCCCTCTTCTAGCCTCTTTAATTCAAGAATGAATTAAATTGAATTTATCTTCATTCTTAATTCTGCTTAATTATATTGAATTTCATATCTTGAATAAGTGTTATTTAATATAATTGATTCATTTGATAAATAAATCCATTTTTTATAAATAAATTCATGTTTTTATAATAAATAAATGCCATGATTTTATAATAAAATCCCTCCAACAGAGGTGCACTGTCTTCTAAACCAAAGAGTAGTGATAGTTATTTGTATCATGTTTAGATTTGGTTTTCATATTTCATATGCCCCTTGTTGGTGTTTGGTTTGTGGCTAGATAGTTTTTTTCTTTGAATAATATAAATTGGGTTATCATACTTGTTTAAATCAAATGACATTGCCCGAGTAGGCATATGCCTTGACCATGACATTTTCTTTTTCACGCTTTGAATATTATAAAAAAAATTCCATGTTTAGGCAAAGTGAATTAATTTGTAAATAGATTGTGTAGGGTGTATGATTTTTTTCTGTCATTTTGTTTTCCTTTAGATGTTGCGTCATTGTGCCCCTCGCTACAACCTTCTCTTATGATCCCTTGTAATAGCATATTAAATAGTTGATCTGTTCTATCATCTGCCAGTGGGGCGACGGTTGGAATGTTTCCCAGCCTCCTCCCGCTCCCACTACTACAAAAATGGGCAAGAGAAGTTCCACCTTATATCTGCGCTAAGGAAAAACCACTGATAAAGAAATCATGTATCAGTGCTGATACTGGTAATCTTTATCAGCGTTAGAAAAACACTGATAAAGCTTCCCAGTATCAACGCTAAAATTTTAGTGCTGATACAAGGTAACATTTATCAACTCTAAAAAAACGCTGATAACAAGACCCTTTATCAGAACTAGAAAAGCACTGATAAAGAAGGCATATATCAGCGCTAAAATGATAGAGATCATACAGGAAGGATTTATCAGTGCTTTTTTAGCGCTGATAAAGAGGCCCTTTATTAGCACTAAAAAAGTTCTCATAACGGCTACCTTTATCAGCCCTAATATTTTAGCACTGATATAGGTAGCCTTTATCAGTGGTTTTTTAGCGCTGATAAAACCATAGACCTATATTTTATAAAATCGGTCACACAGTGTTCTCAGTTTATCGCAACCTAAAGCTCTCGTGGTACTGTAACCCTGGGACTCCCCTCTGCTGCCCCCCAATCATCCTGTTGTCGGACTTCCGCCACCCCCGATCATTGCGTTGACAGACATCCACCGACCCGGATCTTCATGTTGCCGAACCTATGTCGCTAGCCCTTCTCCTAATCCTCCCACTTGAACCCCTTCGACGGATCCTCCTCCCCACAAACCCTACTTATCCTCCTCTTCGCTCGACCCTAATCCTCCATTTCTCTTCGGTTGGTGGCTCCTCCTATAAACCTCCTCTTGTGGACCTCCAACTTTGGAAGTTTCCAAGTGTATGATAAGTGATTCAATGGTTTTACATTATTAGATGATTTATATATGATTTCATAGTTTCATGAATGTGTTGTATGGATTAATTTTTTGGTGAGAAATATGTTTTGGAAAGGTTTTGAGATCCACATGTGAATAATTTTTCTTCTAAAGGAATGTTTTTATGTTTCATGTTATAATTGTTGAGGTGTTTTTTAAATATATTTTATGTCTTCTGTGAAATGTGTGAAATGAAATGATTTTTCAAAGAGAATTAATGGTTTGAATGTGATGAATGTGGATTTTATAATAGAAATTCATTTTTTTTGCATGTTGTATTGTTTTTGAACCTGATACGTGTCTTTGAATTGTGAATGTGATTTGAAACATGTTATAAAATGGATTATATGCGAGTTTGAATTTGAAAGGGAATTTTTGCATGGAAATGGTTGGATTCCATATGTTTTCTTCTTGTTGTGTTTCCAAATGTGTTTCATAAATTTAGAAAGTGGTGTGAAATGTGTTTCTAAATGGTTTTAGTGTGCATGTGAAATGGAAATTGGATTTTCTGTAAAATAGTGGTATTGGTGTGAGATTTTGATCATTAGATCCATGTGAAAATGTGAAAATGTGAAATTGGTGATATCCTTATGTTATTATAATGCTTGGAATGTGTATGTGAAGGTGGTGATATAGTTATAGTAAAGCTAAATGGGGTCTTAGACTGAAAATACTTCAAGAAATTTTTCACAGGGAAATTATATCTATATTTGATGGTATCGAGTATGTTCATGAAGATTCTCAACCTCATCTATGGTTATTAGATATTGGCACAATATACTAATAATTTTTCTAAACTTGCTCAGTTTTCACTTGAAGTGGTGTCAAACAAGAATCTTAAGTCCCAAAGGGTTTATATGGGACTTCGATCAGATATCCAATATCAAGTATTTATGCTAAAGTCTACCTAATATTTTGATGTTCTAAATAGTGATGCGATGGAATAAATTGGCATGACTATTATGTCAGGGTTAACTAGAGTTACTTATATTCCCAGTGGTAGTTTTAGTGGTTGCTATATGTGTAATAGAAAGTATAATGATACTCATAGTGAAAATAGTGGTGGTTGTATTTTATATAAAACTTCCTCCATATCATCTGTACTGTCTTGCAAAGGCCAAATGACTTTTTCTAATGTGGAAATATTGAATACTCAAAGCATTATTTCATAAAAGCATTGAATATTTATATCTCGTACAGACATTAAACCCACTTGAAGAGGGTTTTACATGTTTTTACTACCCTATGTAGTGGAATTGAATCATAAATATTGAGAGGTACCATATCATAATAATATTATTCAATAACAATGGGATCCTAGAAACTTGTATTAGGAACCAAACAACTTCATGCATGGGATTAATCTCCAGTAGGAACTGTTGTGTGTCATGCGATAGTGAGAGGTACAATTTCCATTTCTTTTTCTTTAGTGTATGTTTTATATGATATTGGTTCCCATAATTATTTCATATCAAACCTCAATATATAACTATTGAAACTTATAATAGAGCTCATGGCTTATGTGATAGAGATTTTAACATATCTCTGGATAAAGAAGGAGTATGGTCTTTGATTCCCCTCTCATGATTTCTCTTTTTCATAGATTTAGATCATATGATATTTTTTTGGTTCTTAAAATGAATCCGCTACATGTTATTCTCTGAATTTAATGACTAGTTTCTAATAAATCTTGGATTTACTATTATCATCAGTGGGTGTCCTTCACTTCCCCTGATGGGGAATTCAATGTTTTCCATAGAGAATCGGACCTGAGGTCTAGTCGAGTTAGACCTCTTATTCTAGAGTTGAGTGGCATAATATCCTTTTATGCTATTTAACTAGAGTATGAAGCCTATTATAGTGAACTTCCCCTAGTAGCTATTGAATTTCCAAAAGTGTTTCCTTTAGTCTTTTTTGGTCTACAACTAGAGAGGGAGGAGGAGTTCTCTATCAACTTGGCGATGGGTAAAAAACCAATATCTATTCTATCTTACCATATAGAACTAGTTAAATTGAATGAATTAAATAATCAGTGGGATGAATTGGTTTCCAAATTCTTTATATAACCTAGTGTGTTGCCTTGGGAAGAACTGGTGCTTTTCCCAAAGAAGGTCATTAGAACCCCTCACTTGTGTGTTGATTACTAGAATCTGAATCGGGTTATGATCAATAAAAAGTATCTTTTGACCTATATTTATGATTTATTAGATCTTATAAAGGGGAGGGGGGGGGGGTGGTTCTCTATGATCAGTCTTTAGTTTTGTTAACACCAGCTCAGGATCAAGGAGTTTGAGATTTATGTGTGACTGTATACTTATTATATTTTCTTATTATTTATTACACACCACCACTTGAGTCGAGTAACCTGATTGAAATCCATATGGGTACATTGGTTATGATGTGGACATGGTTTTTATGTGTTTGTGACATGTGTATGTGTGGATATATGGGTATTTCGGCATGATGATATTGAATGTATGGCAGAGACCAAGGAGTGGTAGATGTATCATTCTTGATTATTCTTGTGTTTGGAATAGGGTGATTTGAGGAAACTATAATGAATCTTAAGTATTTATATTTAATGAATTCCATATTTTAGAGATTATGAGAATCCATTATTTACTTATAGATTTGGCTACTGGTTTTCATTCATATGTATTTTAGGTTGGCAAGGAATAAAAGGATGGACTAGTTGACCATAGAAGGGTTGACCCGATAGAGGAGTATGATCCATATAGGATGATGTCGTGTGAGTTTTACCATCTATGAAACAAGTGATTATCCCCACGAACCCATTTTTGTTTGGAAATTGTGTTGATTTTGATGGGGGGTCTATCCTGGTTCTGTGGATTTCCAAATCTTAATTGGAAATGGATAGGCTATATTAATCTCTAATTTTATAAGGAAGTGGTTCTCTTCTACTATATTTGGAAGTATTTTGTTGTGTACTTGAACCATAAATACTAATATTTTAGATTCAAATAGGATGGAGATGAATAAATATTGGATGGATGCTAATCATTTGACAATAGAGTATGATAACAGAGTGAAAGAGTTCATCAAGTTTTCAAAGGATTACGCAAAGGACCCTTCTCAAATCCCATGTCCGTGTTTATGTTGTTGTAATTCTAGACTATATAATCCAGAGGAGTTGGAAGAACATTTGATATGTCACAGAATAGATCGGAGTTATAAATATTGGAATAAACACAGAGAAAAAGCGAATAAGGCTACTAGTTGGGATAAAACTTCATTTTATGGATCATCAGATATGAATACAAATATGGACAATGAAGAAGATCTTATGGAGGATGTGATTTCAAATGTCAATGATGATGAAGATCGTATTGAGTAAATGACAAAGATAATTGAAGATGAACCCCGTGATTGCCCAAAATTGTTTGAGAAGTTAAAGAGTTGTGCAAAGATGCCATTGTTTGCTGGTTGCACTAAATATACAACATTTTCAGCTATACTGATGTTGAATAAATTGAAAGCAGGCAATGGATAGAGTGATTTCAGTTTTACGAAACTACTTGATCTCTTGAATGACATGCTTCTAGAAAATAATCAGCTCCCAAGCCAGAGATATGAAGATAAATGAATTCTACGCTCGATGGGTATGATTTCTGAAAGAATACATGCTTTCCCAAAAGAATGTATATTGTTTCTCAAGGAGACTAAATCACTAACAGAATTCCCAAAGTGTGGTGCTTCTCGATACAAGAAAGATAAACCCAATCCGAGTAATGTTGTATGGTACTTTCCAATCATTCCAAGGTTTAAGCGTCTATGTGGAAGTGAATAAACTGCAAGACAATTGTCGTGGCATGCGGATAAAAGAAATAAAGATGGGAAATTACGTCATCTGGATGACTCTCTTCAATGGAAGAAAATTGATCATGAGTATCCTGAATTTGGAAAAGAGCCAAGAAACCTTTGTCTTGCGTTATCTACAGATGGAGTGAATCCTTTTGGTTTTCAAACTAGAACTCATAGTACATAGCCTGTTATGTTGGTAAATTACCACTTACCACCCTAGTTATGTATGAACCAGAAATTAATCATGTTATCTATGCTTATATCAGGACCAAAACAACCAGGTAACGATATTGATGTTTATCTTCATCCTTTGATCGAGGATTTGAAGTTATTGTGGGATTCAGGTGTTGTGTTGTATGATGCTTATAAAAGTTAATACTTCACGTTGAGAGCGATGTTGAATGTGACAATAAATTATTTCCCTACTTATGGAAATTTTTCAGGCTATAGAATTAAAAGAAATCAAGGTTGTCTCATGTGCGAAGAAGATACAAAATCAATTAGGTTGAAACATTCATCAAAATCTGTGTTTCTAGGAAATCGTAGATTTCTACCTCATCGGCATAAGTACCAATCTTGGACGACACCATTTAATGGAAGATTAGAACAATGTGCAGCACCATCTCCACTAACAGGTGATCAACTGTTTGAGAAATTAAAAGATGTAAAACTTTTTTTTGGTAAACCATTTTTGAAAAACCTTACGAAAATCTGTTGGGAAAAGAGATCAGTTTTTTTGAATTACCATATTGGAATTGTTTGTACATCAGAAATTTTCTTGATGTGATGCACATGAAAAAAAAATGTATGGGACAATTTTATCAGAACATTTCTAAATTCCCTTGGAAAAACAAAGGATGGAATGAAGGAAAATTTGGACATGGTTGACATGGGAATATGAGAAGAGTTGGCTCCCGTGAAGGGTGAAAATAGAATTTTTCTTCCTCCAGCTGCTTATACTCTTTCTAGGGAGGAGAGGTATCTGTTTTTCAACTTGTTCAATGATGTAAAGGTTCCAGAGGGGAATTCATCAACTATCAATAACATTGTGTCAATGAATGATTTTAAGTTAAAATGTTTTAAATCACATGACTATCATGTTTTGATGAAATATCTAATTCCTATAGCTTTATGTTTCATTTTGTCCAAGAATTTTCATCATATGTTAACCAAACATTGTTTCTTTTTCAAAGCTATATGTATCAAAGTTTTAGAACTGACGAAATTTCCATCTATGGAAAAAGAAATTATCATCATATTATGTGAATTAGAAATGTTCTTCCCGCCAACATTATTTGATATGATGGTTCATTTGGTGATTCACTTGGTGAGAGAGATTCAACTTTGTGGGTCTGTTCACAATAAATGGATGTATCCTGTTGAACGGTATATGAAGATTTTGAAAGGGTATGTCAAAAATCAAAGTCATCCAGAGGGTTGTATAGTGGAGAGATATTTTTTGAGGAAGCCATTGAATTTTTTACCAAATAACTATCTAACGTGGAAATCATTGGTCTTCCGAAATCTCGTTACACTGGACGCATTGATGGTGAGGGAATTTCTAGAAGAGATGTTGTGAAAATCAGTATTACAGATTGGGAGCAGACCCACCTTTATGTTTTGCATAACACTTGGGAGGTTTCTCCATATATTGAAACTCACAAAGAAATTCATAGGGAGTTGAATCCATCAAGGGCGAAAAAATGGTTTTCAAATACACATAATCACCAGTTTATTGGATGGTTTCAGGACCATATTTTTAAGAAGTTGGATGAAAATCCATATAAAATTTCAGAACAACTTCTGTGGTAAGCCACCAGACCAAGTGTGTATGTATTATCTTACAGTGGTTATGTAATTGATGGTTATACATTCTATATAGATGAACATGAAGTAGATAGTACCATGAAAAATAGTGGATTTACACTAGTGGCTAAAGCGATTCTTGTTTCTGGTAGTAACGACATAAATCCAATTTATGCAAGTATGTCATACTTTTGCATTATCAAACAAATATGGGAGTTGGATTATAAGACATTCTAATTGCCGATTTTTCAATGCAAATGGATTGATAACAACAAGGGTGTTAAAATAGATGAATAGGGATTTGTGAAAGGTGATTTTTGTAAATAAGTGTACAAAGATGAACCGTTTATAATGGAAACACAAGAGGTACATGTTTTTTATGTTCCAGATCCTGCAAACCAAAAGTTGTCGATTGATCTGTTATTATCCAAAACTACTGAAGGGTCCGATGAAAATTCAGTTGAGGATGATCCATTCCATGGTATGTCTCAATAATTTCACAGTGGTTTGAATGTAGATGATGTTTTGTATGTTAGAAGAGACCACAATGAAGGGATTCAGATAATCGATTGAGGTGTAAAATCCCTTCATCCTCTGAAAAAAAGAAAGAGAGTTCAATAAACAGGTTATATTTAGTTTTTAATATAGATCTTGTTATCTCATGTTATTATCTTATCATTAATGAATTTATGTAATCTAAATTAACTGTTCAACCACTTTTTCAGATAATGACTTTTTCACATTCTAGTGCTCCTAACCTTGAGCCTAAACAAGTCCCTCAAGCTGTTGTTTCTACGGCTGCTGCTGCTGCTCCTACTGTGGCTGCTCATAGTGTAGATCAACAACAAGTTTCTGAACCTTTTGTTCCTCCTAGTGTTGAGGTCCAATAACCATCAGCACGTACCATTTCTACCATTTCAAATGAACATATATATGATGTTGATATCGATGAAATGGTCAGGAATGAAGGACCGACGTCATAGAAAACATAGGTGTGTCGTAGTTTGACAGTGTTAGAAAAAGTTCTTAAGGTGAAAAGCAAAGGCATAAAATTTGATGTTGGATGGAATGCACGAGGCCAACATGTGAATCCAAACAAGGCTATGTTTAGTAGTTACATTGGAGTTTTCACTCGTCAACGACTGCCGATTGACATAGATTCATGGAACCATGTTGTGTCCGGGATGAAGGCTATGATCTGGGAAAAAATTATGGTAACATTATTAATTTTTATCTTTAATTTACTAGAAAATAAAATAATGAAGCAATTTCTTACTCTTCTCAATCTTTTTCAGAGTACATTTATAGAAGACGATTCATAGAAGGATTGTATACTAAGGCTTGCAAGATGGATTCATCGTGGTTTTCGCACTATCTTAACAAGATGCCACCTGAATGATTCCAAAGGTAAAATAAACCCGCACCCACCCATTGTCTATGATCACCTGATATCCCAAGAAGCATGGGATTCATTTATTGGCGTCTATGTGGATGAGAAGTTTTAGGTACATTGTGGGTGAGAATACGTTGTTTGAGGACACCTGTATTCATCACTTTGATTGTCAATATTTCATTTATGAAATAGCAACTCTGTACTGATAATAAGGAATGTGCATCAAAACCAACATACCCCTATCATAAAGCAAGGATGGGGTATACTTCACTAGAAAAGAAAATGGTACGTATTTTAAATTTATAATAATTTTGTGAGGTGCCAATAAACAACATCATAATTATCTTTCTACGTTTATATGTAGATTGATGAGTCTAAAACCAAAGACACTTCCATCCCATGTCATGTGCAATGGAAGGAGGCACGTGTGAATAAAGAAGGGAAACTAGTAAATGAGAAGACACAAAAAGTGTGGAAAATATGTGTATGTATGACATGTTGATAAAAAGATTTGTTTTAAATTGCTATTACATAAAACTAATCAATTATTTTCCTATATCTGATAGTCACAGGAATCAACTACTCTTGTAGTGGAGGAAGACCTATTATCAATAACTTTGAAGAAGCGAGAACAATACAGTCATGTCAGAGGTGTGGGGTTTGGGGTGACACCCCAAGTATATTTTGAGTAGAAAAAAATGGATGATAGAGACGGAAAATTGAAACAAATGAGCGAAAGACTAGCAACCCTTGAAGAATGATTTCCATGGCAGGGAGAGTTGCTAGCAACTTTTATGGGTGGGAAGCAAGGAGAAGACACAACTCAGGAAAAACCAGCACTTGAAGATCCCCCATCCCCACCCCCACCAACATTGAGATGAGCCATTCCCCTCAAAGAGCTATCTTAGCCGTGGTAATCAATATTCTAATAATTGTTCTAATGAAATGTGAATCGGACAAACACTGATACTTTTTATGTACTGATATTCTACAAGGTGATAATGATTGTGATTTATATCTTTCAACACCCACCTATCACTTTGTAGTGAGGGCTACAGTTTTCAACATCCCAGATGACACGTTGCATAATAGACCACTTCCGAAAGATCATCTGAAAGTGATGAATACTGTAAATCATTATCCAAATACAGAGCTACCTATTCCACTTGATGACGATGATATTCATATAGTTAAAAAGGATATTTGGACATTCATTGCATGGCCTTTACAACTTGTAAGAGTACATGTGGAAAAAGAGGTATTTATTTCATTTTTTTCAAGCTAAACCTTTAACATTTAATGAAAAAAGGGTCTGGACCAATTAATGTTATTATAGATGGAGAAAGGGAAGGGGTGACAAACGTCAGCTCAAAACAATCTAAAGGATCGACCAACTGATCCCAAGGAGCTACTAAAATGAAAATAACACCACTTTTTCTCTATCCACATTTACTAGCATTGAATACTCATGTGGATATGAATCTAAGAGGTGGTATTAGTCATATAGTGGTTTTCGAAAAGAATATATACAGAGAGGAAAATCAAGATTTCATTGCTGCTAAAAATTTAAATGAGATCCTTGAAAACAGTTGGATAGGAGTCAAAGAAATAAATATATATATGATGTATATTTCATGAATTGATTTTCTAAAAGCAGATCTAATGTGAAAATTATGACTAAATTCATTTTATATTGTTGACAGACGTATATATGAAAAACAGATAAATGAATTTTATCATTAGCCCAAATTCAGACTCGTTAGTCCTCATACCACATCAACACATATAATGAAGTTAGAGCCATAAAAAAAGAATGAAATAGTGAACGACTTGCTAAAAAAATTTTAAAGTAAGATTACAGATGATAGACTCTTCCTAATACCAACCATGTAGGGGTAAACCTCTACGATTAATGCATATCAATTATATTTTCACTTATTTTATTACTTATTCCTTTTTGTGTTTTTGAGAAACATTGGATGCCAATTGCGGTGAACATGGATACTCCAAAGATTTATTTTCTGGATTCAAAGAAATGATATCCATCAAACTAACCACACACGATGAAGTTTGTGAATCTATAAGACACTAAATCCTACATTTTAAGACTAAACATCAAGTAATATAATTTATTTTATATTTTACTGAAGATTCTGTTATTATAGGGTGGTGTATCATTATCATCTAAAAAAAGGAATGAGGACAGGGGAAAAGTATAAAAAGGAGAGCAAGTACTACATCTGGACAAATATCACTGTATATATAATAAAATTTCACTATCCAATCACATCTCAATACAAGTTACTTATTCACCTAATGAATAATTTTTTTGCAGTGTTGTTTCCAATGCTTTTTCCGGGGTGCGCACGCAATTTCCATCACGCATGGGAGAACACGCGGCTTGGTTCCCCACATTCTTGCTTTCCAATGGCGGGAGGCATCCGTTCCTTATTCAGGGACGTCTGCTCCTTGATCGAAACCGGGATGATGGGATGTCAGTTCTTCCTTTCGTGGATTCCTCCTCGGAACTCGTCACCTAGTCCGGGTCTCCCTCATAGATTTAAGATGGGTTCGTGAAGCTCATTCCCGACGCCATATCTACATGGATGCCAGTTAATTACACTGCTTCTGTCGAGATGATCCAAGGGGTCTTGTTGGGGCAGCAACCTTTGGTGAGGAGAATGGTCACGTTGGGGTGTCGTTGGCATGTATTGACGCTGTGGATCGACATGTCTGTCTTCTGTCCCTTATCACAGGGCTTCTCGAGGGCGCGGAAGCCCAAGGAATCCCACATCGAACGTGGGGACTGTGTACCATCTCAGGCTTTACTCAGATTCCCATGTTTAACATGGGGTATACCGCGAGTTTAACATCTTGCAGAGATGGATCGTGCTGAAGGACCCCCTAGGGGGAACACCGATGTTGGGGCCAGCACCTGGGCGGCTTCCCAGGTACCATGGAGTGGGATGGGGTAGCATGATCTCACTGTGATGTGGCGGCCCGGGTAAGGATCCGGATGGATGGTGGAGTGACAGGCTTGAATCTCGTGGAGGCTTCCTACGTATCCCTATGGCAGGGAATCAAAGTCCGTGTAGTTCAGTGGTATGGTGGGACACCTGAAGAGGCGACCCGTGAGAATGAACGGATGGATTGGAGCCTGGAGGAAGTAAGACCCCCGGGCAAGTGCATGAGCTTCCCAAGGCACGTGGGCTCAAGGGGGAAGTTAGGATGAGACATGGGTGTGAGGCATGGGGCTTACGCTCTTAGACGGCCCAAAAGGGGAATATAGTTTAACGTCATGTGGGACGAGATACAGTTTAACGTCATGTGGTATGAGATATAGTTTAACGTCATGAGGGATGAGGTCCTTTGGGTTATACGCTCTGAGGCAGCCCAGAGTGGTCGAGGAACCGATGTGGAGAGGTTGGAGCGACCGGGCGGTGGGTTTGAACCTCATGGAGGCTTCCTACGTACCGTGCATTAGCACGGATCAAAGTCCACGTAGTTCGCTGGGATGGGGCTTACGCTCTGAGGCAGACCATAGAGGATGTCATGGTCGATGCATGCTCTAAGCCCACGTGAGTCATGATCGATGTGAGAAACAAGAGGCAGAAGGGACTATACGATCACGTTGCAAAGGGTGCATCCGTGAGAAGCGCAAAGGGGCTTACGCGTTGAGCGGCCCAAAGAGGAAACAAGGGCTTACGCGTGGTTAGCGGCCCTTGGTGTTGGGGCTTACTCCAGGGTGGAGGCCTGTGGTTCGACAAAGCGTAGTGGGAAAGGGACTCCACTGGCCTTGGCAGGGGGAAGTACAAAGATGCACGGATGCATCCTTCCGCAAGAGAGGCTAGGGGATTACGCTCTGAAACAGCCCTTCCCCCGTGCACAAACGCCACTCCAACAAGGAGGATCTCATTCCATGCAAGGAAGAGTCCATTCCCATGGAGATGAGTGGGCGTAAAGAATGCCCGAGCTGGGGGGACCATACGTGCAAAGCATGGGGTCAGACCACAGTTCAATGTCATGTGTTAAGGACGAGATGCTTAGAAGTTTAATGTCCTACAACTTGGACGAGGTGGGTTCACTCCACACCCCTAGGGCTTACATGCCCAATTCCCTCCACTCCTTCTGGGAGGGACGGCATCAACAAGGCCGTAGTGAAGGGGAGTTGCAGGGCGAACCATTGAGGGGTCCACGTTAGCGTGGTTATGCGAAGAAGAAATAGCCATTAGTGTGCCTATGCGGAGAAGCATAAGGCAGAGAAACGCAACGGGAAACACCGCCCAAGGGACCTTGAGGTTACCTAGTACGAGCCTGGAAGGCCGGACGGGAAAACAACGCATGGAGCACATGCCCGGTAGGGGAGACATCAGGTGCCGGCGTAGAGAGGCAGCCAAGGGGCGTCAAGGTGAAGGGTCCTGGGTTTTGCACGCAAAGAGAAGGTTTGCGCGCAAAACACCGGGATGGCGCGTAATTGGAGCCAGGGGATTGCGTGCGGATAGGGAATTGCGTTCAAGGTATTTCATGCATTGAAGGGGATTGTACGCACGGTACAAGGATTGAGCGCAAGGAAGGAACCCGGAGGATGGGGAAAATTTACTTAAGCCAGTGGAGTTGCGCGCAAAGGCGAACCCCGGGGCAAGGTTGCGTGAAAAGGGGAATTACCTGGAAGTCATATTGCGCGCGGGGGGAGTCGAATTGTGCGCATGAGAGCCGATCCGAATTCTGCAACCCCCAAACCGTTTGGGGTCACCTTCTATTTATAGGCCTCGAGTGGCGTGGAATCCAGGCGGCGCGCGAAATATTCCGCACCGGGAATTGTCGGCGCGCAAAACCTCACCACGCGGAACCGGGGCGCGCAAAAAATGTGCGCCTCACCGACTCGATTGCGCGCATCCTGGGGATACTTCGCGTGAACGATTTTATTTTACGCAAGTCCTCCTTTATTTCACGCACCACTTCCTAGGCCTCCGGACCGGGCCTCTGATTCCGAATATGACTTCGCTTTGCCATTTCGAAACATCCTCTAGGAGTTACGGACTTTTTCGTCATCTATAAATGCCCCCCCTCAGAATTGGATCGGCGAGAGGTCGCAACGGTCGGATTCCGGGGGAAACGTCGAAACGCCGAAGCAGGGTCACTCCCGGGTGCTTAGCGCGCAAACAACCCATGCAGCGTGCAAAATGACAGGTCTCCATGGAATTCACCTTCCACGCGGCGCAAAACCGGGGGCTCGCCTATAAGAAGGGGTGCTGGGTCCCAAATTTGTACCTCATCATTTTTCCGCGCGATAGGCTTATCGCTCTCGTGCGTGAAATTGCTCCCGCGGCTGTGCGTAAAAACGCTCTGGCAGCGTGGAATTCCTTTCAAATTTTGGTCGTCTTTGCGTGCCTACTCGGGATACTCTGTGCTTAGCGTGCCGATTGCGCGCCCATCTCCTAGATTTCGCACCGCCACTTCAGATTTCGCGTAGTGCTCACCGATTCCGCGCGCAACATCCTGATTTCGTGCAACTCCTGAGATATTCGAGATGGCCGCAAACCGAGTTGATGAGGGGGAAGCCACCGCTCATAGGACAGAAATGGCGGCGAACAAGGAGGTTTATAGCGCCAAGGTGATTGTCTCCATCAACCTGACCTTGTTCAATCTGATGACTCCGGCCCAGAAGACGTATCCCCTGTCTGACAACCTCCCGCTCTGGAACTTTGGCATCCTGGAAGAGGTGCCCCTGCCGGGCTTCGAGGTGGACACGCCGCGGTCATGGGTAACCCTGGAAAATGAGCTTCCTCGCTACAACATCACCAACAACGGTCGTCCTGCCTGGGAAACCAGACATATGGACGTATATGTTCTGAACCAGAGGACCAGGACCATTACCAGGGATGAGCTTGTCGCAGAGAATTCTCCGGCCCTCTACGTGAGTATATTCCGTCAGAGCATCACGAATGACACGAAGGGCTGGCTGAAGGATTGGGAACTGCGGTCTGGGGGAAACTTCACTAGCGAGTGGGCCTGGGCGTTCTGGGTTCACCATACCTGCGACCAATTCAGGGATGAACTGCGGTATATCGACCTGTTTGAGGTGGTATGGACATCGCAGTTCCACTTCCACCGTCAACCTGAGCTCAGGCCGGAGCTATTCACCTGGTGGTCTCTTGACACCAATACATTCCACCTTCATCATGATGAAGTTGGCATCAGTCTATGGGACGTTCACTACATCGGAGGTATCCCACTATAGGGATACCAATACGACGAGTTCGTTCCTCTAAAGAACACATGAGAAGACAGGTCACGAACGCCTATGCTGACGTCGCACCTGCTGGAGCTAGCCAAAGAGAGGTTGGGGGTCAAGGACTTCCTGAAGGACATTGCCTACAAGGGCTGGTTCAGCCTGTTCCTTGAGAAGGATCCGTCCATCAAGATTTTGGGACGGGGTAAACGGTGCCCAACCGCGGCTTAGAGGAACAGGGATGAGTCATATTGGAGGACCCTGGAGCCGGGGCAATACCAATCATGGGGCTACCGCGTCATCGAGGCCCGGGACCCGAACGTCCAGTATGCCAGGTTTCTTGATGACTTCCTGAGTGGGTGGCTCCTGCTGGTGCGGGACGTGAGGATAGGCATCCGTCCAGCAACACTAGTGATGGAGGGTACCATGGCCGCCAATAAACGGTTCAACTAGGGCGTCCCCGTACTGGCCAAGCTGTATGCCATCCTGGGACGCATCTCATGAGGGGGTCGCCTTGGAGAGTATGTGGCCCCTTCCAAATATTCAATGGCTGGGTGGCAACTCATCTCGGTGGGTACACTTTCCCAAAAGCCATCCGTCCTCTAGGCAATGGACTGCGACCGTCCTTGCTGAACATCGAAGGGGTGGCGTCGATGATGCTCAATGAGGAGGGTGTGAGAATCTGCATTGGAAACCACAACAAATTCCACTTCAGCCCGTTCCCCACCCCGGTCGGCTAGGTGGTGGACAACGAGCGAGGCTCTCTAGAACAACAGCAGTACTTCCAGAGCATTCGGGGTGGGGTGCTCGTGGCTCGGATCGACAGGAAAGTGATCTGCGAGCCTTACGTGCCATCCCGATTCGCTAGGCAGTTCAGGTGCCTCCAACGAATGACAAAGAAGGTATTCACGGCTGTCTGGTAGGAGAAGAATCCCGAAATTATGCGCCATATGTGGTTGATATTTACCACCTTCGGCTCTGGAGATGTCGTTACACTTCCTCCCACTGGGGTTGATGCTGGCCTAGCAACCGAGTATACCAAACACTAGAGCATCGCGTACCCTGAGGAGCTTTTATGCAAGTGAGTCTGGAAAATCGAGGTTACCAGTGCGGAAACCGGGCGATGGGAAATAAGTGAAGGTGCTGCCGTAAGGGGGGAACTAAGGGTGCATCAGGCAGCGAGGCCTGCGTAGGCCGGGACTTCAGCAGCGGGAACATCACATAGCGCCGCCGCAACCTCGTTGCCCGTGGGGGGTCAGATGAGGTGGCCAGGGAACTGCCCAGGAATCAGATAAGATACCTGCTCGAACCTTCCCAAGATGCAATTTTCCTGGAACTGTGGTCGGCCTGGATAACCTTGCGGCAATCGCTGAGCGTTGAAGTCATCTGGCAGAAGATCATGAAAAACGGGATCCAACTGCCAGAGGTTGGGCTCGTTCGAGTTACCGACCGGGTGAACTTCCATCGGCGGCATGCTTATCTGACGGCCATGGACACATACGCGCACCAATGGGGTCGGTGTGTGGAGCCACCTTTCCTAGTGAAGGTGATGCTCGGCCAGGATCATGATCCGGAAGTGATGCCGTCGGGAGAAGGTGATAGTGACGAGGAGTCGGAGGGGGGGGGGGAGACCGGAGAAGACGAAGGCGAAGGAGAAGATGAAGAAAAAAGAGAACCCGAAGATGAGGGGTCGCAAGGGGCGACCTACCAAGGGAGTATCCGAGAGAGCGGTGAGATTGTCGGCTCTGATCTCAACATAACTGAGATACTCGAGGTCTGTCTCTATCTTCATTCAATTTCCTTCTTCATCCATTCTCCTTTCCAATTTCCCAACCATCTCTTTGCCTCACTCAGGAGCGGCTGAGTGTTATACGGGCTTCCCCACTAGAGTAAGGAGGAGAGGAACTGGTGGGACATGATGGGGATCTGACACCCATCATTGAATTAACAAGTGCAGAGGGGTCTCCCATTACGACGGCTCCTGCAGTGGCCAGAACACTGGAGACCGATGCTTTGGACTCCTGTAAGTCTCATGATTCACTAATGGCACTTTGTATCAAAAGTTCCCAAATAATCGGTATACGCCTTGCGCAGTGATCTCAACATTGGAGGCTCGTCAGGCTGTGGAGCCTGGGCCATCCGTGAGTGGACCAGTGGCAGACATACCACCTCATTCGGAACACGCTCCCTATACTGAGTCGGCCCTGGCAATTGGTGAGAAGGGGGTAGAGGACATCAATGACGCCGTTCTTGAGGCGAGGTCGGAAGCTGATGGAGGCATCGTCGCTGCTGGGGCGAGAGAGGAAGGTCACCCAGACGTCGAGGATCTTATTCCTCATGAAAGCGTCCCTGGGGCAGATCCTGCTGCCGATCTGTTGGCTGCCTTCCCTATGTACCGACCCACTGACCTGGAGGAGATAGATGACTCAGACTCAGAGGCAGCCGAGGAGAGCCGGATGACACGGCTCAAAGGGTGGAAGTGTATCCATCGCATTCTCATACATCCCCAGTTGGATTGGCTAAGGTGGATGGGATCACTCCAGACCTAGTTGCGCTTTCTGTGCACCGGAGGGGATGACCCTCATCGCCTTCATCTGATGGTCCGTGATTACATGGACGAGAAGATATTCGAGAGAAGCCGGCGCACCGATGTTGCCTAGTGTCGGGAAAGTTCTACGAGCACCCAAGCATTGCTGAGGGTGGAGCGGGAAGTCCGGCACCTCGAAGGGTAGGCATAAGATAAGGAGGCCTTCATTGCGACATGCTCTGAGCTTGTGGAGCAACTGACGGCCCAACTGGCTGACACGTAGGAACAACGGATGGAGGCGAATCACCAGATGATCGTACTTTGAACCGAGCAGGCGCAGGCACAAGCTAGGGTTAGCGAGCTATGCTCTACGGTGGCTGATGAGGAGAGAGTCTTCAAGGAGTGAGAAGAGGTCCTGGAGGCTACCATCCAGAGGGTAGCAGCGCTGGAAAATCGATTCAGCACGCTGATCCCTAAGGGATTTTTTTGGCCATCTCATGAACTTCTTGCTTGTACTGCTCATCATCTCAATCCAATACATGGCGAAATCCATTCATTTGTACCCTTGGTTTAATATTCTCAACCATAATTCCGAAACGAATAACAACTCATCCCTAAGATCCTGTGGGTCACACCCAACGTGAGAAGAAAAGGATACTCGTGCTGTCATTTCGTCCAACTGTGGGTCATTGAACAAGCTTCAAGCATCCGAAATTGGGCCTAGATTTCTAAGGAGACCTCAGACCGATTGATATATCACCTTCTCAATGTGCTCTGACACACGAGCGGGGCAATTCCGGGGGCACTGAAATCCATCCGAACATAGGGATATGGAGAGGAAAGGTGAATCACTCTGCCCAAATTCAGAACACCATAGGGCGTGATGATGATGGATAACTGTTAACCGTGACAGAAACACATCATTAATATCGTGTTGGCCTGGAATGGGGGCAATAAATGAGGGATGACCGCTGACCATGTTCATAACACGGGGCCTATCTCAAACATCGTCTGTCAGTTTTCTGGAACGTTGGCCCAGGACAGCAGGCGGACCATAGGTCTATCATCCATATTTCTATAATAGGTGGACCAAAGTCTATCATCCATGCTGTTAGGGGGTCCCGTCAAACATGACAAGTCCTCAGGAACGTTGGCCAAGGATAGCAGGCAGTCCATACGTCTATCATCCGTACTGTTAGGGGGTCCCATTGAACATGAAAGAGAATGAGGATCCGAATAAAGGGGCACGCAAAGCGTGAAAAGTGGAGTGGTGGTTTGTTCGAACAGAGTCCAACACTCCCGAAATTGTGCCACCGTGGCGGAGGCACATTAGGCGGATGTACCAACCTAATCACGGGTCATCCCAATTTTCAGGCAGGACCTCCTTGGTGAGAGAACTGCCGCTTCCCATTATTACTTATGAGGCATCCCGAACTTATTCGGGGTAGATGTCACGATTACACCACTTCCTAAAACGTCAGGCCGAGGGGCCGACAATAATGAGGGATGGGGTTTGGTAATCCCTGGGGCTGGACCCAAGACAAAATTTTCGGGCATTCCTACGTATCTAATTAGGATGAGAATCAAGCTACACGTAGTTCTTGAAAGGCAGCATGGCGCGATATGGTGCTTGCGCAAAGGACGAAGGAGTCTTGCCGGTCTAGCCCTCACAATAAAAGAAGAAGCATTTGATATAACTTGTTTGTTCATGAAGGTAAATGGTTTTTCTTTTGTGGGGAGACTGGCCTAGGGTAGAAATTCCTGGCGTCTCCACAATAATCAAGCCATACATGGCGTTGACAAGCGGCATGGTAATCAACTAATACCTGGCGTGATGTCCCCCATGGGGAGGTCATCACAATGCAATGCCATTTTTCTTCATGCGTCCAGGACAATATCATCACAGTTTAAGGTCATATGGCTGGGACCAACAACATAGTTTAGGGTCATATGGCTTGGACCAACAACACAGTTTAAGGTCGTATGGCTTGGACCTACAGCACAGTTTAAGGTCGTATGGCTTCGATTTAGCAGCAGAGTTTAAGGTCGTATGGCTTGGACCTAGCAGCACAGTTTAAGGTCCTATAGCTTGGACCGACAGCACAGTTTAAGTTCGTATGGCTTGGACCTACAGCATAGTTTAAGGTCGTATGGCTTGGACCTAGCAGCATAGTTTAAGGTCGTATGGCTTGGAACTACAGTACAGTTTAAGGTCATATGTCTTGGACCTGGGGGAACACGCACGATGTGATAAAGCATACCTTATTCGGGTGAGGGCGTCATCACATACCATCATTGCACATGATTCCAAGAGAGGAGCGTCATGCCAAGGGGCCGGAGAGGGTCCAATCATCAGGAGGGGGACATGAGATGATAGCTCCCACCTGAGCTGGGCCTGAAACGCAATGCCCGGGTGACTCCTCGTTTCCCATGGGGATGAGGGTCAAGCTGCACACAACCTGTAAAGAAGAAACCCAAGCACATACTCTAGCACTCGGATTGCAGGATCCCCAAGAGACACCATTATGCAGCTTGGTCTGTCTGACGTGTGGGGGTGTACCGAGGGTTAGTACAAGGAGTGTCGAGATTCCACCTTGACATGGTGGGGTCGGAACATAGTGTGAATCATGCAACCAACATTCCGGGCCTGGGGAAGCCGGTGTGACGACTGAGGATTACTGCTGACCACGTTCGCAACACAGCATCCTATCGTGTTAGCCATGGGGACAAACAAATGAGCATCAACCGCTGAACATATTCTCAACGTGGTATTTGTATCAATTTTTTGTCTGAAACCCTCAAGGGAGTTGGCCCGTGACGGTAGGAGAGCCCTTAGGCGTTGTATCCAGGCCGTTCTTGGGGCCCCCTCTGGGTGTGAAGGATGATGGGGGATTGAATGAAGGGTAAACGAATCTTGGAAAGTGGATGGAACTTGCCTAAGTAGAATCTGACACTCCAGGTCCTAGAACAGAGTACTCTGAACACATTAGAAGACCACTAGAAATGGTCAAAGGGCTCAGTCTGAGAGCATCCAAAAGATGGTGGATCCCCGGGAAAAAGGGGGGCATAATTCCAAACACCCTGGCAACCGAGAGATCGTGGGATCTCCTAAGAGATGGGGCTGGACCTGACATCGAGGTGTCCATGCGGTCCTACATATCCCATAAGGATGGGAATCAATCCGCACGTAGTTCTATAAGAACAGTTTAACCTCATGTAGGAAGAAATACATTTTAACATCATGTGGGACGAGGGACACATCTCATCTGGGGATAGGCACGGTACGATGAGTAACCTGAAATGAATAAGGAAATAATCCCATATCACACCGTACAATCACACAAGAGATACTGAGTTGTGGAAGTCCAAGAGGCCTGAGGCTGTGCCTCAGTCAGGGAGGCCTGACAGGCTTGCAGTTTAGCTTCTTGCAGTGAGGATGAACATGCAGTTTAAAGTCATGCTGGACAACAAGGATCCTAGTTTTAGGACTTAGAACTCGGGCCAAAGGGGCATCAGATGTGGGGCCAAGCGTAGTTTAAGGTCGTACAGGACCAGGGGTAGTTTATGGTCTTGCAGGACAGCAATCCAGTTTAAGGTCATGGGGGACCACAATCCATTTTAAGGTCATGGGGGATCAACAAAAGGATTAGGCAAAGTACTGCTTGAGGAACCTAGCGTTGGTGGGAGGATTTATGCGCTCACCATCCATAGTTAACAGGGAATACATGCCATTGGGATAGACCTTATGGAAAATAAAAGGCCCCTCCCATTTGGGCTCCAACTTGGGTGGTTTCCTATCGGGAATCATTGGCGCTCTGAGAGCCAGCAACAGGTCACCTTGCC
The DNA here is from genome assembly GCA_963277665.1 of Viscum album. NCBI lineage: Eukaryota > Viridiplantae > Streptophyta > Magnoliopsida > Santalales > Viscaceae > Viscum > Viscum album. The sequence goes on along the minus strand of OY728123.1, from coordinate 2,054,419,098 downwards.
GGAAGGAGCGGAGGTGAACCTTCTTATTGAAAGCTCGATCCATCCTGCTCTGATGCCTTTCCAAGTTATGTAATGTGTGAAGCCTACTTCCATCCAGTGCTTCCAATTTGGCTAGACGGATTTCGGAAACTCTATCTGGTGCTTGCTGGTCGTAGACCACTATGCGCAATGAGGGAAACTGGATCTCGATGGGCAGGATGGCCTCAGCTCCATATACTAGGGAATACGGAGTCCCCTGGGTGGAGTTGCAAGTCGTCGTCCTATAAGCCCAGAGGGCGTTGGGAAGCTTTTCCGACAAACTTTTCTTGTTCTGACCAACCATATTTTGCAAAATGTTAGAGAGGGTTTTGTTGAACGCCTCAATCTTTCCATTCGCCTGTGCATGGTAGCGGGAGGTGTGGTTAGAGAGAATGGTGTACTTAGAGTACAATTTCTTCATCTCGGCTGCTCGGAAGTTGGTTCCGTTATCTGTGAGGATAGTTTGAGGTACTCCAAACCGATAGATGATATTGGAGCTCACAAAGTCAGCGATAGAATAGGCCTTGACTTCCCTAAGTGGGATTTCCTCTGCCCACTTCGAGAAGAAATCCGTAGCGGTTAAGATGAACCGGCACTGGCGGGCTGTCACCGGCGGGTAAGGCCCTACGACATCCAACCCCCAGACTGCAAAGGGCCAAGAATACTTGGTAGTATGGAGAGGCTCCGGTGGCCGATGCACAAAATTATCATGAACTTGGCACGCATGACACCTCTTGGCATACTCGATGCAGTCGTAGATCATGGAGGTCCAGAAGTATCCCAGCCTCCGAATCTAGTGAGACAACTGTGACCTGGCCTGGTGGGTGCCACAGGAACCAGCGTGCACTTCTTGCATGACCTGTGTAATCTCAACACCTTGAAGACAATGGAGGAGAACAACATCAAAGCCGCGCCTGTAAAGGAGCTACTCAAGGCTGGGACCGCTTTGAAGGGTGAACTGCGGCGCACGACGTCAGATTCGTTCTCGCTCGGCTCAGTCCAGTGGAAGATTGTTGTGCTGGAGATATTCAACCAAGGGCGTCCTCCAGTCAGGAACTGTCTCGATCACCACGCTTGAAGCCCCCGAGGATCCTGACGTAGGGGCACCAGCGGTGAGATGGTTCACTCGCGGACCAGGATCTCCCTCCAGAATAATAGGAGCAATGAATCTCCGGTGTGCCATGTGGATTATTAGGTCATCCTGTTTGGGCTCCGCAAGTGATGCGGCCAGGCTGGCCAAAGCATCCACTCGACTGTTCTGCGACCGAGGAATGTGAACGACCTCTAGCCGGGAGGGGAACTTAGGCATTAGATGGAGGGTGCACTACAGAAATGGCACGAGTTCTGGATTTCTGACAGAATAGTCACCATTGACCTGCTTGATGACTAGCTCAGAGTCCCCTTTTACATACAGATGGGGTACGTCAACCTCGAGATCCAACTCGAGGCCAGTGATGAGGGCATGATATTCTGCCTTCTTTTTGGTGCATCCTTCTGACAACAGGAATGAATATGGAAGAACAGCTTGCTCCGGGGTGATGAAGACGATACCCAAGCCCACTCTGTTAAGCCTAGGATCGTTGAGCCTTCTACCGGTGGAGCTCTGAGAGGCACCATCAAAGTGCATCTGCCAGCATGGGATAGCGTGATCGACTGAGAGGATTTCCTCATCAGGAAAGCCTAGATCTAGTGGCTGGTCTGCAGAGGTTGGGTGGGAAGCTAAGAAGTATGCCAACGCCTATCCTTTGACGAACTTCTAGGGTACGAACCTGATGTCGAACTGCTGGAGGATCACCGCCTAGCGCGCCAATCAGCCGATCAACATAGGTCGGTTCAGGATGTATTTCAATGGGTCTACCCGAGAGACCAGCTGTACCTCGTGGTGCTGTAAGTAGTTCCGCAATTTCTGCACGGAAAATATGAGCACCAGGAAGCTCTTCTCGATGGGAGAATATCAAATTTCCACATCTTGGAGCATCCGGCTGAGGTAGTAGAGGCTATTCTCTGTTCCCTCATTGTTCTTCTAGGTGAGAAGTGTGCCGAGGGATCCCTCCAGGGCGGTCACGTAAAGGACCAGCGGCTTTCCGGGAACGAGTGGCATCAGGACCAGAGGTTGAAGTAGATACTGCTTGATTTCCTCAAAATCGATCTGACACTCTTCGTTCCATCCATAGGCGGCACCTTTCTTCATGAGCTGAGAAAAGGTATTACACTTGCCAGCCAAATTCGCAATGAATCGGCGTATACAGTCTAAGTGGCCTTGGAGGCCTCGAGGCTCCCGAATATTATTCAAGGGAGGAATCTGGATGATGGCCTTGATCTTCTCTAGGTCGATCTCGATGCCTCGATACCTACCAATGAATCCAATAAACTTTCTGGTGGTGATCCCGAAGGCGCACTTCAACGGGTTCATCTTCAAGTGGCGAGAACGGAGGAAGCCAAAAACTTTATCAATGTCTTTGAGGTGGTCCTGGAGCTGACGAGATTTAACCACCAGGTCGTCTACATGCATTCCACCAGTGTCCCGAGGATTTTCTTGAATATGCGGTGCATAGCCTGTTGATAGGTGGAACCCACATTCTTCAGGCCGAATGGCATAACCTGGTAGCAGAAAGTACCCTGGGGGCCCTGAAGGCAGTGAACTCTTCATCCTCAGGGGCCATCCATATCTAGTTGTACCTAGAGTACCCATCCATGAAGGAGAGGGCTTGGAACCCGGCCGTGGCATCTATAACCAAATCTGTCATAGGAAGGGGAAAATCATCCTTCAGACAGTGGCGATTAAGATCGCGGTAGTCGATGTAGACCCTGATCTTCCCATTCTTCTTTCTGACTGGCACAATGTTGGCTAGCCATCTGGGGTACTGGACTTCCTTGATGAAGTTGGCCTTGATGAGATTATCAACTTCGGCCTCACCCATGGCACCATGAGAGGGGTGCATCTTTCTGGGAGGCTGCTTGAACCCGCGATGGTTTGCTGGGAGGCCAAGGCGGTGGACGGCTACCTGGGGATCTAGTCCCAACATCTCGTCATAACTCCATCCAACACATCACGGTGCTGTCTGAGGAAGTCTATGTACCATTGCCGTTACTCGGGGGGCATAGCGGTGCTGACCAATGTGGGTCTCAGGTCCGCCTCTCTACCGAGGTTCACCTACACAAACTCGTCGACCATGGTGGAGACGCCCTCCTCAAAGGAAAGAGGAGCATCTCCCATGTCCTCCTCTCCAATTTTGGAAGGATCGTCTATTGGGGGAGCCGTTTCGGGGCTGCCAGACCCTGATGGGAAGCTGGCGCTGGCTTGGGCGGCAGAGGTCGTCATGTTAGAAGACTCATGAACCACAGAGACCATGGCGACGAAGGCGGTTGATCCAATCCAATTTGACCTTCGGCCCAAGGGGCCACGCTTTACGATATCAAAGCAGTAGTGGCGCGTTGGCTTGAGCCGGTCGATTCCGGCCTAGCGAAACAGACACGTATGACGTACTGCCGTTGCCATGAGCCCAACGTCCCGATATCATACAGGGGTAGGAGGCTCGGGGATCACCTGAGCCTGGTTGGTGTAAGAGTACGAGGTGATTTCCCGCTGTCACTTAGACCCGGAAATATGCCTTCCTCTGGTACCTGAGACAACCAAGCATTGCCCCATGTCGGGGGTCGTGGCCTCCAACCGATGGATTGGGAAGACATATGCGTCATCCAAACCTGCCCAGGGATCACTCATGACAGTGGCGAGCTCGACCTCACCTTCCAGGATCTGCTTGTCCTTGCTCTTATAATAGTCAGCGTCCAGGTAACGGGCTTCACAAGAGGCAAACAGAGACACATCTCTTTGGAGCACGCCCACTCGACCCTTAAGGGAGTATTTGAGGCACTGGTGATACAATGAGGGACCGTTGCGTGAAGGTGGAGCCATGACCTTCCCATCAACGCGTTGTAGGTGGTGTCTTGAGAGACAACCATGAATTCGGTATTGGCAATTAGGCTGCCGAACTGGCTCTTCAGACGAATCTTGCCGAGTGGAGTTTGCTCTGTCCTGTCATACCCCTGGATCCTGAGGTCAGAGGGAGTTAAATCATCCTCAGACAACCCCAGTTTCCGTAGTGTCCGAGTTGGGATTAGTTTAATCCCAGAACCCGTGTCGACAAGACAGCGGCGGACATCCACACCATTGAACTGGTCGATGATGTACCATGGGTGGATGTGCCCATGTATGGGAAGGTATTCATATTCACCGGAAAACCGGATAACCGCCGGACATTTGGCGTCCTCAATCACCTCGGTGTGGAAGGCTTCTGCAGCTGCTACCTCCGTTTCAAACTGGAGGGGGCTCCTTAGAGCCTCGACGAGCACCTCACGCATTTCATATGACAGGAGAAGGGCATCAAGGATAGAAAGGCTTGTCGGAATGCCGACCAGGTGCTTCAGAAAATCATAATTTCGAGCCAAACGTGAGCTTATGCTTACAGGAGGCCGCTCTGCGATTGGAGGCATGAAGGGCCCTGCCAGCGGGACTGGTGACTGACTGGTACTAGGCACGTCTCGTTGTTCACTAGCCGAATCCCGGGAGGTGACTGCCGCATTAGGATCGAAAGGCTGTAGTCGGCCGGTGGAAGGGTAGGGCTTGTTACGACACGAACGAGGTGGTTCCACCTGATCCAGCAACACAAACGGTGGTTGAGGCGAACCTGTTGACACTGGGTGAGGGAGCTGCGTGTGTTGCTCTCTATTCCGGGCCTGCTGCCTAGTCTCGGTAGCATGCACGGCCTGACTGGAGGTGACGACTGCCATGCCCCGGTGATCCACGTAGCCACAGCTCCGCCAACGTTGGCGACGACTGGGGACATTGGGGAGGTCCACCTAGCGTTCCTCATCGTCGGGAGTCAAAAAGGGATTTACCAACTCTATAGTGTTAACCGAAGCATACCCTGGTCCTTCACTCGAGGAGTCATCCACTACCGAACGGAGTCTCGAAGGGATCCCCATCTCTAGGGGCATAAAATCGCCAAGCGTGCGGGAAGATAAAGGCACTGGCAGGGCATGTTCTTTCTTCTTGCGCCGCCGCTTGCTCTTCTGGGAAGAGGTAGGCTGAGACGACGATGCCAAAGCGGCGCTCGCAGACTCTGAGGGCTCTGGCTGACTCAGGCGGGCACAGATGATTCTAGGGACACGAGCGACCGTCCTGCGGGACATACAGTCATTATACATGCGGGACCCACGGTCGGAAACCTGTTCCCACTCATCCCCGTTGTCACTGCTGCCATATGATCTCACGAAGACACCTGCCACCTGTGCCGGGGCTGGGCCCAACCTGACTATGTTGTTGTCAATCTGGTCTTGGATCCAGTCTTTGAACACATAGCATTGCTGGATGGTGTGTCCTAGGATCCGATGATAAGGGAAGTAGTTAGGGTGGTCAGTGAGACACGCATCTTCTGGCTTCCGGCACTCAGGTAGCCGCACGATCCTCTGCTCCAAGGTGCTACGGAAATAACCGGGGACCTGGGCCTCGCCAAACAAGTAAGTATGATTCCTTCTGTCCGGAAAGGGGGCTCTTGGATGCTGACCATGACCAGGGGATGGAGGAGTAGGCCGAGGAGGCGAACCCTGATTATCTCTCCTAGGTGGTGGCGGTGCATTACGCAGAGGCGGCTGCCGATTTTGAGGCGATCGCTGCTGGGCCGGAGGCTGTGCCCGCGGGGGTGGACCCCTATGAGGCGGCTGAGATGGCCTTAATAGTAGTAACTCTAGCTGTATGTGGGCCTCTATCTAGGCTACAATAGTGGGCTCAGCTCTAGAATCTCTCCTTGCAGAGATTACAGGAGGCAGCGGGCGTGCCTGACTGGCCTATTGTAGGGCTTCTTCGAGGCGCTGAGCCTTGTCTGAGAAGTCCCGGAACCCTCCAAGGTAATTCTGAGTGATCAGAGAAGGAACCAGCTCTGCCTTGACATTCCCTACACACATTGTCAGTAATTTATCTTGAGTTAGTGTCATGTCAAGGGAGTAAGTGATCCCCTTCCACCAGGCGACGAAGTCCGCGACTCGCTCATCAGGCCTTTGTTTGCAACTAAATAGGTCTGCGATGTTCATCTTCCGGGTTGTGGAACTGAACTGGTAGAGGAATTTCCGGTGAAGGTCCTCCCAGCTAGTCACAGATCCAACAGGGAGATGGCTGTACCAGACGAATGCTGGACCTTCCAGTGTCTGAACGAATCAACGAAGCTTGGTAGCCTCCAGCTGCGCCGGAGTCCCTAACATAGGCCCGCACCTCGTGTTGAAGTGAGCCAGGTGTTGTGGCGGGTCTCTGGTCCCGTTAAAGGGGGAGAAATTGGGGTTCCCAAATCCCGTTGGGGATGGAATATCATCCACCCATGCTGGGTATGGCTTGCCGTCCAGTGGGATTTCCACCTGCCTAGTTCTTAGGGCCTCCAAGCGGGCGATGAGTACTTCCATCAGATCATCTGGACGCGGATTCCTGTCCTGACGGGGATCTATAACCACAAGCACGTTGCCAGGCTCTTTAATACAGTAGTCAAGCTCAGCAGTTCACGGGGCGGTTGGCGGAGCGACTCTCGGGGCGGCGGGAGGAAACCGAGCAGGGTCCCCCAGGTTATCCCGCCGCTCGGGAGGGTTCGGTGAAACATATCGCACCCTCTTTCCATGGGCTCCGGCCTCTCCCCTGTCGGCGAACACAACATGGTTGTGGGTGCCCGGGGGAATCTCAGCAAGGGGTGGGTGCTCCTACCCCTGCTGTCCTGGTCTAGGGTTACCATAGTCAGGCCGCCGCTCTGCAATGCATTCGGCCAAGAGCTCATCAACCAGCCTCTTTTCCTCAACAAGCTATTGGCGTAGCGTGTCCTTCTTAGGATCTTCCTCTGCATTCTGCATCGAGGCAGATGGGTCAGTGAGTATGACAGACCCGACGGGCTCTTTACCCTTGCCGATGTTTCGGCTCAGTGTAAGTGCATCCATGGGTGCAGCGAGACCTAGGAGGCTCCTCTGTTGGCGAGTAATCCTCCGAGATGGGTCCTGTAGCGGCTTGTCCTCAGGGGGTGAGTCCCTGTCGAGGGGATCCACACCATTTACCTCATCTGAAAGGTCAACCATGTTGACTGCCACTGCCCTTGGCGACGTTCCCTTAGGGCCACCCAGTGAATCGGGCTGTCGGCGGATCGCACAGAAAAGAAGGGCAGCGTACTGCCCCCATCCGCGGACATGCGCGTGGGGGTGGCTTCCTCAATAATTTTGCGGAGTACTTGAAAACTCTGGATGCATTGTTGCTGGAGGGCTCCTTGGTGGCCTGGTGACTCGGGGTGCCGAACCGCAGGGAGCGCTGCCAGGTCGACCTGATGGCACTGCTCACCGATATCCTCGAGATGTGCCTGGTTCCCGAGATAAGGCGCTAGCTGATGGAGAAGACGGGAGTGAGTCACCCGAAGAGTCTGGATGAAGCATTCAAACTCTCCCGGGGTGAGTGAATCTGGCATATCAAAATCCGATCCTGCGACTGGCCAAAACTTCTCGGGGAAGTGGCCCGCTGCGAGGACGGTCCAGAAGCTCCATGAATCTGGTTCGGGGTCCGGACTTTGTTGCCCCTTCTCATCAACCGAGAATAGTCGGGGAACTGGAAATGGCACCGAGGCAGGCCGCCAGGCCAGTGGGCTGGCCAGCGGGGAATACGGCGAAACGGACGATTGGCCTCCGATCCCTGAGTCGTCCTCCAGGGGTTTTAATTCCCTGGCTGCCACATCGCGATAGGATGGGCCGACAAATGGGCCTCCTGTCATAGCGTTGGTGCTTTCCAAGGGTGTGTCACCTTGTGACTCTTCCGTCGATCCCTAGAAAAGTTCCCCACCCTCCCTGACTGAGGCAGAAGGTGCTTCCGAGGAGCCCAGTGACAACTGCAGGTTTGAACCCTGGGGGTACGCCAAGTCCTTGTCCTCCTAGATATACATTCGGAGGGAGGATGGAATCATACAGATCTCTCATTCGGGGAGTACGAGACTGATGCGCCGTGTCCCCATCCTTGCCTTCAGCTCAAAGGGTTGGGGGGAGGTTCTATCGTTGAGTCGTATTCCGCCTCAGAGTCCGAGAAACGGAATGGTCTAATTTCCGTCCAGACTCCCCTGACATTCCTCTTACGGTGAAGTCGCCTCGCCTTCCTGCCCCTAGGTGGCTCCTCAGGGTAAGGATGATTTCCATCAAGGAGTCCCCTAGACGCAATAGCGCTGGGGTAGAGGGGAATGAAGGTCGGGGTGCGGGAAGCACCAGGACAGATGTCGAAAGGGACATGGGGAGGACCCCCATGTGAGTGGGTGACTGGATACGTAACGACTCCACACTCGCGACCAGCAGTAGGGGGAGTGACCTCATACTCGGCGTAGTGGGTGCTGGAAAGAGTCATACTCGGAGCATAGCTATCGCGAAGAAGCCTTCGGCTTTCCAGATTAGCGGCACAGAATGAGCCTTCATGGTGGGTGGCACTACCGCGGATTGGTCCGCGGTGGACATTGCCTATGCCCGCGACCGGGAGAGTCGACCCAACTTGCCTGCAGGGCGGTCGGGGCCTCGATCCCAGTCGGGCATGTGACTTCCCATGCTCAATGGGTGCGGGGGTTAGGTAACAGGAGTCAGCAGTGGCTCGGGCCACAGTGGTTGCTTACGTTGGTGCCCTAGGATGAGCATTCTCTTTCGCTCGCGCCCGACGCTGGAATCAGGTCAGATGGGTCGGAGCCGATGGTGCGGGCACGAAGATTTCCTGCTCCTCGGCCCGGGGAGTTGGGCGGCGGCGTCGACACAGCCTGGCGGGGGTTCTTGCCGTTAATCCCTGGGACGGGTCTCCGATCGGGTGGACCCGGACATCCCCCACCTCATTGGCATAGGGGATGGATGTGTCAAGGAACTTCGGGGATAGACTCCAGAAGCGGTTGAATGTCAGAGTGGGGAGCAATGGATCCCTGCGCGGCCCTCGGGGGCGGCGATGGTGGTGAGGCGCTGCCGCCTCTAGATCCAAACGGGCCATGCCCCTGGTGGGGATGATCCCTTCTTTGTAGTACCTACGAACCAAGTCATTGATCACCCTTCGCTGGATGATTTCTGACGGGGAGAGGGGGTGTGAGCACTCTGTAGTGACGATGGTTAGAGTTGGAGCGACTGTGGAAAAGGCGGGACCACGCGGGGTGGCCGCGTCGGTACTGCCCCTGCCCCTACGCCGGTGGGCAGGTGGCGATCGAGCTCCGGATGTAGTGATCTGATTCCTTGAAGCAAGGAGATGAACCTATTAGTACTAATAGGAAAAGAAATCGACAACCATAGCCCAGCGTCATTTCGTCTTCCGTGGTCGGCAAGAGGGATCCACGCTGACGAAGTCATAGAATGGAGCGGTCAACATCCTGATGGCCTCGAACCCTGGTGGGTTTCACGTCCCGATGGTAGGTACCCGGACCTGGTGACATGCTAATCTTCCGACACCCCGACCGCTACCATTATCCGTATTGAGGAGAAGATATTCACGTCGGTTTCACCATTTTCTGTTTCCGATTATTTTTCCGGGGCGCATGCGCAATGTCCGTCATGCATGGGAGGATGCGCGGCTTGTTGCCCCACATTCCTGCTTTCCAAAGGCGGGCGACATCCATTCCTTATTCAGGGACGTCTGCTCCTTGATCAAAACTGGGATGATGGGATGTCGGTTCTTCCTTCTATGGATTCCTCCTTGGAACTCGTCACCTAGTCTGGGTCTCCTTCATAGATTTAAGACGGGTTCGTGAAGCTTGTTCCTGGCACCATATCTACATGGATGCCAGTTAATTATGCTGCTTCCGTCGAGATACTCCAAGGGGTATTTTCGGGGCAGCAACCTTCAGTGAGGAGAATGGTCACCTTGGGAAGTCGTTGGCATGTCTTGACGCTAGGGATCGGCATGTCTATTTTCTGTCTCTTATCATAGGGCTTCTCGAGGGCACGGAAGCCCGAGGCATCCCACATCGAACGCGGGGACTGTGTACCATATGAGGTTTTCCTTAGCTTCCAATGTTTAACACGGGGTATGCCGCAAGTTTAACATCTTGCGAAGACGAATCGGGCTGAAGGACCCCCTAGGGGGAACACCGATGTTGGGGCCATCACGTGGGCGGCTTCCCAGCTACCATGGAGTAAGATGGTGTGGCATGATCTCACCAGGATGTGGCGGCCCAGTTAAGGATCAGGATGGATGGTGGACTGACGGGATTGGATCTCGTGGAGGCTTCCTACGTATCCCTATAGCAGGGAATCAAAGTCCGCGTTGTTCGGTGGTACGATGGGACACCTGAAAAGGAGAACCGTGAGAATGAATGCATGGATTAGAGCCTGGAGGAAGTAAGAACCCTAGGCTAGGGCATGAGCTTCCTAAGGCACGTGGGCTCAAGGGGGAAGTCAGGATGAGACGTGGGAGTGAGGCATGGGGCTTACGCTCCGAGATGGCCCAAGAGGGGAATACAGTTTAACATCATGCGGGACGAGATATAGTTTAACGTCATGCAGGATGAGATACAGTTTAACATCATGTGGGACAAGGGCCTTTGGATCTTACGCTCTGAGGTGGCCCAGAGTGGTCGAGGAACCGATGTGGAGAGGTCGGAACGACCGAGCGGTGGGCTTGAACCTCGTGGAGGCTTCCTACGTACCGTGCGTTAGCAAAGATCAAAGTCCACATAGTTTTTTGGGATGGGGCTTACACTCTGAGGCATCCCATAGAGGATTTCATGGTCGATGCGTGCTCTAAGCCCACGTGAGTCAAGCTTGATGTGAGAAACAAGAGGTAGTAGGGACCATATGATCATGTTGCAAAGGGTGCGTCCGTGAGAAGTGGAAAGGGGCTTACGCGTTGAGCGGCCCAAAGAGGAAACAGGGGCTTACACGTGGTTAGCGGCCCTTGGTGCTGGGGATTACTCCAGGGTGGAGGCTCGTGGTGCGACAAAGCACGGTGGGAAAGGGACTCCACTGGCCTTGGCAGGGGGAAGTACAGAGATGCACGGGTGCAACCTTCCGCAAGAGAGGCTAGGGGATTACGCTTTGAAGCAGCCCTTCCCCCGTAGACAAACGCCACTCCGACAAGGAGGATCTCATTCCATGCGAGGAAGAGTCCATTCCTGTGGAGATGAGTGGGCGTAAAAAATTCCCGAGCCGGGGGGACCCTGTGTGCGAAGCACGAGGTCGGACCACAGTTTAACGTCATGTGTTAAGGACGAGATGCTTAGCAGTTTAACGTCCTACAGCTTGGACGAGGTGGGTTCTCTCCACACCCCTATGGCTTACATGCCAAATTCCCTCTACCCCTTGTGGGAGGGAAGGCATCATCATGACCCTAGTGAAAGAGGGCCGCAGAGAAAACCATTGAGGGGTCCACGTTAGCGTGGCTATGCGAAGAAGAAATAGCCGTTAGCGTGCCTATGCGGAGAAGCATAAGGAATAGAAACACAACGGGAAACACTGCCCAAGGGACGTTTAGGTTACCTCGTACGAGCCTGGAAGGCTGGACGAGAAAACAACGCATGGCGTGCATGCCCGAAAGTGGAGACATCAAGTGCCGGCGCAGAGAGGCAGCCAAGGGGTGTCAAGGTGAAGGGTCCTGGGTTTTGCGCGCAAAGAGAAGGTTTGCGCGCAAAGCACCGGGATGGCGAGTAATTGGAGCCAGGGGATTGTGTGCGGATAGAGAATTGCACGCAAGGTATTGCGTGCACGGAAGGGGATTGCGTGCATGGTACACGGATTGCGCACAAGGAAGGAAACCGAAGGAGGGGGAAAATTCACTTAAGCCAGTGGAGTTGCGCGCAAAGGAGAACCCTTGCGTGAAAAGGGAAATTACCTGGAAGTCATATTGCACGCGGGGGGAGTCGAATTGCATGCACGAGATTCGATCTGAATTCCGAAAATCCCAAACAATTTGGGGTCGCCTTCTCTTTATAGGCCTCAAGCGGCGTGGAATCCAGGCAGCGCGCGAAATCCTCCACACTGGGAATTGTCGGCGCGCAAAACCTCGCCATGCGGAACCGGGGTGCGCAAAAAATGCGTGCCTCATCAGTTCGATTGCGTGCATCCCAGGGATACTTTGGGCGAACCATTTTATTTCGCGCAAGTCCTCCTTTATTTCGTGCACCACTTCCTGGGCCTCCGGACCGAGCCTCTGATTCCGAATATGACTTCGCTTTTCCATTTCGAAACATTCTCTATAAGATACGGACCTTTTCGGCATCTACAAGTGTCCAAAACAAACAAACGATAATGATTGCAGTTATTATGTTTATAAATTTATGAAATAGATCATTTTCATCAACAAAATAGCATCCTTAAAGAGGTATTTTCAAAAACAGCTACTAGTTCATTTAATTTATTTATTAATTCTTTATTTTTATATTTTGAAGTACTAATCTGATTGTCGAAAATCCTTATACTCACAAGATGATATAGATTTGTTCAGAAACGAGTGGGCCACATACCTGATGGAAGATTGTACACAAATAACATGAAGATCTGACTTAGGGACGTGTACAATTGGCGGTCATTTTTGAAAGGGGTTAAGGGGATCAAAAAATGAAACATTGTTGTATGTAAATGTTTGTAGGAAAATTGTAATTGTTATTAAATAAAACATCCTTTATCCAATGATTAATTTTCCCATTTTAACAGATGATATGCACTTGCAACATGCAAGAATGTTGAACCACTCAAAGTGTCTCTCTTTTGTTTTAAATGGACACAATTTTAAGTGAAAACAACAACTGACCTACAAAAATCCAACCAAACGCATTCAAGTTGTGTTTATACTTTATGAGAACGATGCATGGGTGCATTGGGGACATGTATGTGTCAACCCCGCCTCAATATGAGGCATAGTGTGGCCAGTATCACTCAAAGTGTCTCTCTTTTGTTTAAAATGGACACAATTTTAACTGAAATCAATAAATGAACTAGGAAAGTCTGACCAAATGCATTCAGATTGTCTTGATCCTTTATGATAATTATCCTTGGGTCCTTTGTGAGATGTACGAGTCAACCCGGTCTCAATCTGAGGCATGGTGTGACCGTTATCACTTATAGGGCCTCTCATGTGTTTAAAATAGACACAATTTTAAGTGAAAACAACAACTGACCTATGAAAATCTGAGGAAACGCATTCGTATTGTCTTTATCCTTTAGGAGAACTATCCATAGGTTCGTTGGGGACATGTAAGATTCAACCCTTCCTCAATCCGAGGCACGGTATAGTCGGTATCACTCAAAGTGTCTCTCTTTTGTTTAAAATGGACACAATTTTAAGTGAAAACAACAACTGACCTATGAAAATCTGACCAAACGAATTCTTATTGCCTTGATCATATAGGATAATGATACATGGGTCTTTTAAAATGTGTATGAGTAAACCCTGTCACAATCTGAGGCACAGTGTGGCCGGTATCACTCAGAGTGTGTCTCATTTGTTTAAAATGGACACAATTTTAAGTGAAATCAACAACTAACCTATAGAAATTTAACCAAACGCATTTAAAATGCATTTATCTTCTAGGAGAACGATCCATGGGTCATTTTAAATGTGTAAGAGTCAACCTATCCTCAATAGGAGGCCCGGTGTGGCCAGTATCACTCAAAGGGTCTCTCTTTTGTTTAAAATGGAAAGAATTTAAGTGAAAACAACAACTGACATACGAAACTCTGACCAAACTATTTCATATTGTATTGATCATTTAGGAGAACGATACATGGGTACTTTGAGACATGGAAAAGTCAACCCTGTCTCAATCCAAGGCATGGTGTTGCAGGTATCACTCAAAGTGTCTCTCTTTTGTTTTAAATGGACACAATTTAAGTGAAAACAACAACCGACCTAGGAAAATCTGACCAAACTCTTTCAGATTGTCTTGATTCTATAGGAGAACGATCCATTGGTCCTTTGAGACAATTACGAGTCAATATAGTCTCAATCCAAAGCACGGTGATACTCGTATCACTAAAAGTGTCTCTCTTTTGTTTAAAATAGACACAATTTTAAGTGAAAACAACAACCGACCTAATAAAATATGACCAAATGAATTCATATTGTCTTGATCATATATTATAATGATCCATGGGTCCTTTGAGATGTGTACGAGTCAACCTCGCCTCAATCCAAGGCCTGATGTGGCCGGTATCACTCAAAGTGTCACTCAATTTTTTAAAATGGACCCAATTTTAAGTGAAAACAACAACTAACCTTCGGAAATCCAACCAAATGCATTCGGATTGTCTTAATACTTTTTCATAACGATCCATGGGTCTATTTGGACGTGCAAGAGTAAACCTTGCATCAATCTGAGGCACGGTATAGCCGGTATCACTCAAAGTGTCTCTCTTTTGTTTAAAATGGACACAATTTTAAGTGAAAACCACAACTGACCTACAGAAATCCGACCAAACACATTTTTGTTGTCTTTATCCTTTAGGAGAACAATCCATTGGTCCTTTGCGACATTTATGAGTCAACCCCACCTCAATATAAGGTACAGTGTGACCAGTATCACTTAAAGGGTCTCTCGTTTGTTTAAAATGGACACAATTTTAAGTGAAAACAACAACTGACCTACGGAAATATGGCCAAATGCATTTGGATTGTGTTGATCCTATAGTAGAGTGATCCATGGGTCCATTTAGACATGTAAAAGTCAACTCCGCCTCAATCGGTGGCCTGGTGTGGCCGGTATCACTCAAAGTGTATCTCTTTTTTTAAATGGACACAATTTTAAGTGAAAATTAAAAATGACCTATGAAAATCCAACCAAACGCATTAGGATTGTCTTGATCCTTTATAAGAACGATCCATGGGTGCATTGGGGATGTGTACGAGTCAACTCGGCCTCAATCGGAGGCACAATATAGCCGGTATCACTCAAAGTGTCTTTCTTTTATTAAAAATGGAGACAATTTTAATTGAAAACAACAACTGACAAACAAAAATCCAAACAAACGAATTTTAATTGACCTGATAATTTTTTATAACAATCCTTGGGTGTGTTGGGGATGTGTATGAGTGAACCGCGCCTCAATCCGAGGCACGGTATAGCCAGTATCACTCAAAGTGTCTCTCTTTTGTTTAAAATGAACACAATTTTAAGTGAAAACAAAAACTAACCTATTAAAATATGACTAAAAACAATCGGATTGCCTTGATCCTATAGTAGAATGATCCATGGATTATTTGTGATGTGGAAGAGTCAACCCCACCTCAATCCGAGGCACGGTGTGGCCGGTATCACTAAAAGTGTCTCTCTTTTGTTTAAAATGGACACAATTTTAAGTGAAAACCACAACTGACCTATGGAAATCTGACCAAACACATTATGATTATGTTGATCCTTTAGGAGAATGATCCATGGGCCCTTTGAGATATGTACGAGTCAACCTTGGCTCAATCCGAAGCATGGTATAGGAGGTATCACTCAAAGTGTCTCTCTTTTGTTTAAAATGGACACAATTTTAAGTGAAAACAACAACTAACCTTCGAAAATCCGACAAAATGAATTAGGATTGGGGTTATACTTTAGGAGAACTATATATGTGTCCTTTGTGACATGTAAGAGTCAACCCCATTCCAATTAGAGTCACGGTTTACCGGTATCACTCAAAGTGTCTCTCTTTTGTTTAAAATGGACACAATTTTAATTGAAAACAACAACTGACCTAACGAAATCTGACCAAACGCATTCAGATTGTGTTTATCCTTTAGGATAACAATCCATGGGTTCTTTTGAACGTGTAAAAGTCAACGTTTCCTCAATCTGAGGCATGGTTTAGCCGGTATCACTCAAAGTGTCTCTCTTTTGTTTAAAATGGACACAATTTTAAGTGAAAACAAAAAATGACCTATGAAAATATGACCAAACACATTCGGATTGTCTTGATAATATACGAGAATGATTCATGGGTCCTTTTTGTTGTGTATAAGTCAACCCCACCTCAATCCAAGGCACGATGTGGTCGGTATCACTCAAATTATCTCTCTTTTGTTTATAATAGACACAATTTTAAGTGAAAACAACAACTGACCTATGGAAATCTGACCAAATGCATTTGGACTATATTGATCTTTTAGAAGAATGATCCATGGGCCCTTTGGAACATGTATGAGTCATCTCTTCCTCAATATGAGGCCCGGTGTGTCCGGTATCACTCAAAGGGTCTCTCTTTTGTTTAAAATGGGCAGATTTTTAATTGAAAACAACAACTGATGTACGGAAATCCAACCAAGCGCTTTTGGATTGCATTGATCCTTTAGGATAAGGATCCATTGGTCCCTTGAGATGTTTAAGAGTCAACCCCATCTGAATTTGAGGCACGATGTTTCCGGTATCACTCAAAGTGTCTCTCTTTTGTTTAAAATGGACACAATTTTAAGTGAAAACAACTACTGACCTACAGAAATCTGACCAAACACATCTTGGACACCCCCCTACTTGGACAAACTCCTCCTTGGACACCACCCCATCCCCCTTGGACAACCCCCAACCTCTTGGACCACCACCACCCCCTAGAAACTTCCACCCCCTGGACACCCCTATCCCCCCAGACACCCCAGTCCCACCCTCCTAGACACCACCCCACCCTCCTTGGATAGACCCACTAACCCCCTTAACTGCCCCCACCCCCTAGACACCCCCACCCCTGGAAATCCCCCCGACACCCGAGACACCAGCCCTCCCCCCATGGACAGCCCCCCCCTCACTCGGACACCCCCACCCCCATGGACACCCCCACCCTCCTTGGACAACCCCAACCTCATAGACCGCCCCCACCCACTGGACACCCCTTTCCCCCCAGAAACCTCCATCCCCCCGGACACCCCCTACCACCCCTTGGATAGCCACCCCAAACCCCTGAACAACCCCCAACCCCCTGAATTCTGAATTGAATTCTTTAGGTACTTAATTAGCTTATGAATTATGTGTTAATGGTGTACGAGTATAATTTTTGTATGGGTATACTTGGTCTAATTAGATTATGATTTATTTGTTAATTTTGTGTGGGTATACTTGGTCTAATTATCTTGTTGAGATGCTGAATTTTTTGCACGTGTTTGGGTGTCCTGCTGCAGATTTTTTTGTAGCAGTAGACAGGGCATTTATCCACACTTTTTTAGCACTGATAAAAGATCAGTTTATTAGCTCTAAAAGAGCACTGATTAAATGCACATTTATCCGCAGTTTTTTAGCGCTGATAAAGGGGTTTTTTATCAGTGCATTTTTAGCGCGGATAATGTGCCACTTTATCAGCGTGTTTATAGGGCTGATAAAGTTTTCCTTTATCAGTTCTTTTTTAGCGCTGATAAAGTACCCCTTAATGAGTTCTCAATAAGCGCTGATAAAGGGGACCCCTCATTTATCAGTTCTGAGCTTTACACCACTTTTTTAGCTCTGATAAAGCCCATTTTGAGAACTGATAATGACCGTTTTTTTAAAAGTGGATCCCTTATCTCCTGGCTAGAAGATGCTACCCCATGAATGTCGCTAGACTGGGCCAACATGTCACGGTCACGCCGCAGTCACGCCGCGGCCACGCCATGGTAATGTCGTGATTTGGATCTGCTCCAGGATGACACCCTGTGGTGGTTGGAAATGATTGTATTCTATGAGTCTTGTGATTAATGTTGAGACTGACTAGTCACATTTTTTGCAGGCGGGGTGATGACCGGAATGTTGCCCCTTCTCCTCCCGCTCCCTTCGCTTTTGGCCAGAAGATGCTGCCCAGCGGATGTCACTAGACCATGCCAACACGCCGTGGCCACACCGCAGTCATGCCATGGTCGCGCCGCAGTAATGCCGTAATTTGGCCCTGCTATAGGACGACACCCCACAACTGTTTGCAGTGATAGTATTATATTAGTCTTGCGATCAATGTTGAGACCGACTAATCACAATTACTTCCGGCGGTGTGACGAACGGAATGTTGTCCCACCTCCTCCTGCTCCCTTCGCTCCTGGCTGGATGATGCTGCCCCGTAGATGTCGCTGGACCGGGCCAACACGCCGCGGTCAAGTCGCGGTCATTCCACGGTCACACCATGATTTGGCCCTGCACCAAGATGACACCCCATGATGGTTCGCAGTGATAGTATTATATGAGTCTTGTCATCAATGTTGAGACTGAATAATCACAATTTCTATCAGAAGGGTGATGACTGGAATGTTTCCCCGCCTCCTCCCAGTCACTTCACTCCTGGCCAGAGGATGCTGCCCCACGGATGTCGCTGGACTGGGCCAACATGCCGCAGTCATGCCACGGTCCCGCTGCGGTCACACCGTGGTCCCACCGTAGTCATGTCTCAGTCATGTCGCGGTCATGCCTCAGTCACATCGCTGTCATGTAGTGGTCATGCCGCGGTCACGCCATGGTCATACGGTGGTCACACCATGGTAATGCCATGATTTTCCCCTGCTCCAGAACGACACCCCACAGTGGTTCATAGTGATAGTATTCCATGAGTCTTGTGATCAATGTTGAGACAGACTAATCACAATTTCTGCTGGCGGGGCGATGTCCAGAATGTTGCCCCGCCTCCTCCCGCCCCCTTTGCTCCTAGCGGGAATATGCTGCCCTGCGGATGTCGTTGGACTGGGCCAACACGTCGCGGTCATGCCGTGGTAATGCCATGATTAGGCCCTGCTCCAGCCACTTCTAGCCCACACCATCCCTCTTACACCTTCATTTCAGCCCGATGCCACTAGCATTCCAACCCGCAATAGCCCCCCCTCCACCTTCAAATCATCCTGCACCATCCCCCCAACACCTGCAACCAGCCCCCTTCCACCAACATTCCATCCCCCTTCCAATTAGATCGTTGTGTTCTTGTTGTTTTTATTTCTTCTCCATTATTTTTCTGTTTCTTGTTTCTATCGTTGCGACTCCCAATGATTCCATAATAATAATAACTTAAAACATATCCACTCATACAAACAACATAGGATGAGAACCAATATTTTTTTCTTCAGACCAAATGCTGGAAGCTTTAATCATAAAAACAGACACTAGTGAGTCTTGTCATACTTGTTCGGAAGCCGGAACAACCATGAAAAATATGATTTCATTTGCAGAACTTTCTGAATTATAATTAACCATAAGGATGTAAACTGAATCAAATCTCCAATCACTACTAGAAAAGCAGGTATTTGCGACGGGCTATTTGCGACGGGGTCCCGTCGCAAATAGCCCGTTGCTGAAAACGCCGTCGCAACTAAACTTATTTGCGACGGGACCGTCGCTAAAGCCTTTTTTTGCGACGGGCATTCTCCCCGTCGCAAATAGTATTCCGTATTTTTGTAAAAAACTTTTTAAACAGTTATTGCGACGGTTCCGTCACAAAAACTCTTTTTTAAAAAAATAAAAAAAATTAATAATACTAGTATTTGCGACGGGACCCGTCGCAAATACTCTTTTAAAAAAAAATAAAAAACTATTAATAATACTAGTATTTGCGACGGGCATAGTATCCCGTCGCAAATACTATAAAAAAAATAAAAAAAATAAATTATTAATAAATTATTTTAATTAATATAATAATAGAATTATAATTTACAAATGAAAATAATAAATTATTTTAATTACTATAATAATAGTAGAATTATAATTCAAAAATAAAAATAATAGAATATTAATAAATAATTTAATTAATATAATAATATTATAATTATAATTCATAAATAAAAAAAATATTAATAAGTTATTTTAATTAATATAAAAATAATAGAATTATTTTACATTCAAATATTAAAATAATTCAAGTATTACAAAAAAATAATTAAATTATAATATTATAAAATTTTAATATATATATAAAATTTTATTATATAAATAAAATTTTAATATATATATAAAATTTAATATTATAAAATATAAATATTATTATTATTCATATTAATATTGTTATTTAAAAATATAATATTATTAATATTTTATAATGAGACAGAAACTACGAATAGAAAAAAAAAATATTTTGATTTCACAAATTTTATAACAGAAATACAAACTCTAATCTGTAGGAGGGGGGGGGGAGGTGGGGAGGTGGGGGATCTGCAGATGGTGGTGGAGGAAACTCCATCCCTAAAGCATGAGTGAGTCGGCGCATGTACTCCATCTGCTCCTGATGCTGCTGCTGCCACCGACTCGTCTGCTCCTCGTACAGCTGCTGCAGGCGTCGACGCTCCTCCTCATGCTGCTGACGCATCTGCTCCTGCTCCTGTCGGAGACTCTCTATCTGTGTAGTCTGAGATCGCAACTGCTCCTCATACTGTGTAGAAGAAGATGCACGAGCTCCTTTCGAGCTGGACGCCGACATCGCAGCACTGCCATAATAATCTCCGGGAGTCAGTCGAGAGCTGATACCAACTACCCGGCCCTTCTCGAAGGCATACTGGGTGGCCTGCATCCATGCCGCCTCATCAAACTGACGGGCAGTGGTCTGATCTGATGACTCGGCCTGACTCTCAGGCCGGGCCTGTGCCGCTGCAGCCTCATATGACTCCTATAGTTGCAATTTAAAATTAAAATTGTGAATATATGCAAATTTGGGCAAGATCTAAACGTTCATTTACATTGTCTTTGCTCTTTCCTGGCGTATCCAAAACTGTATGAAACAAATTATCAAAACAGTTCTTCTCAATATGCATGACATCTAACATGTGTCGGACCAACAAATCAGACCAATATGGCAAATCCCAAAATATGCTACGTTTAATCCAATTGTGTTCTTTCCCAAAACCAGAAATTTTCTGTTGGTTTATTGTGGGACCAAAAGTGATGGGAGGTAATGAAAATACAACCGATTTTAACTCCAAACCTGATAGCATTTTTGGAGGTCCATCCCTTTCAGCTGTTCCTTTTCTGAAATGAGATCTGTTTCTGCGAAAAGGATGATCAGCTGGAAGAAATCTGCGATGACAGTCAAAATAACAAGGTTTCTTTCCATGAATGAGCATAAATGCTTTGTTCTCTCCCATACAGTAAGGGAATGATTTCTGACCATGTGTACTCCAGCCAGATAACATCCCATAAGCCGGGAAGTCACTTATTGTCCACATCAATGCTGCTCTCAGTATGAAATTCTGTTTCGTTGCAACATCATATGTACTGACACCAGTACTCCACAATAAATTTAATTCATCAATCAATGGATTCAAATAAACATCAATATTTTTCTTCGGATGTCCTGGAATTAGTAAAGTCAAAAAGATATATGGCTCCTTCATCAACATCCATGGAGGTAAATTATACGGAGTTAAAAAAACAGGCCAACATGAATATTGACTACCATAAGATCCAAACGGACAGAAACCATCAGTGGAAAGGCCCAGTCGAACATTTCTAGCTTCTAAAGCAAATGATGGATGCACTCTATCAAAATGTTTCCATGAATCACCATCAGCTGGATGATTCAAGCTTTTATCGGTTGAAATATTCTCTTTATGCCATGACATCATTGTCGCTGTATTCTTAGACATGAATAAACGCTGAAGTCTGGATGTAAGCGGAAAATATCTCAACTGTTTTACAGGAATCAAACCAGACTTCCCGTGTTGTCCTTCTTTATATCTCAGTTGCCCACATGTGGGAAAACTATCCAACGACTCATTTTCCCCTGAATATAAAATGCAGTCATTTGAACATGCATGAATCTTCTGACAAGTAAGTCCCAAATTTCGAACCAACCTCTTACTTTCATAGTAATTTGTAGGTAAAACATTTCCTTCGGGTAACAATGTTTTCAGCAATGAAAATATCTGGTCAAAACATGTGTTTGACATTCCGTTATCTGATTTGATAGCCATAAATTTTGCAACTGCTTCTAATTTGCTCATCTTGCAGCCAGGATATAATGCATCCTCAGCAGACTTCAACAACTCATAAAATTCAGACGGTCCCAACTCAGGATTTGAAGCTATATCAGCCGGAGTTTCTGTATGTTGAACAGATGAACCTGCAACATCATGTACTAAATCTTGAAACCGGGATGGATCTGGAATCAAGTTGGTATCACCTGCTCTGGAACTGCGTTCACCATGTTGATACCAAAAAACATAATCTGCTTGAAAACCAAAACGCAAGAGATGTTCCCCCACTTTGTCAAACGTGTCAAACGTTCTCAATGCACATTTTCTACAAGGGCATTTTATCTTTCCTTCTGAAACAAATTCTGAATTTGATGCCGTAAATGATAAAAAAATCTCCACACCCTCTATATATACTGGATTTAAACCAGAACCATTTGGATTTCTACGTTGATTTATCCATATGCGGTCATCTAATAATGACTGTTGACGACCTCGTTGTTCCATATTTTTCTATAAAATATAAAAGCATTACTGGTTTTGAATAATTTGTTAGAAAAAACACTCAAGCAAGGATTGAATATATTGAGAATAAAGCAAAACCTGTTACAAATATTGATAATTTTAATATTATATTGATTTTTTATTTTTTTTAATAATACTAATATAATTTTTTTATAAATATTAATTATATAATAATAACATCATTACATTATTAGTATATTTTATTATTAATATTAAAATAATATAATTTTTTATATTATATACAATTCTCCTTTCATCTGTGTGTTTCACATTCTGTCTCCACATGTAATATTGACATTCACTTTCACCTCCCCATTGGCGAGTAGGTTGATAATTTTGAAAAAGAATGCCAATATTACATGTGGAGACAAAAAAAACACAGAAGAAAAGAGAATTGTATATAATATAGAAAATTATATTATTTTAATATTAATAATAAAATATACAAATAATGTAATAAGGTAATTATTCCTAATTATTCCTAATTATTCCTAATTATTACAATCTATTACAATTTATTACTAATTGTTACTAATTATTACAATTTATTACTAATTATTACAATTTATTGCTAATTATTACTATTTATTACTAATTTAGCAATACTTAGCAATACTTAACAAAAGGAAAACTGCTTGAATAATGAAAGGAAATTTGGTAATCATCGTTGTGGAGATGATTATAAATTTTCCCTTCATTATCCAAGTAGATTTCGTTTACTAATTATTAGTAATAAAAAAAATATTATCAATATTTACGAAAAAACAATATTAATATTATTAAAATAATAACAAAAATTAAAAAATATTAAAATTATCAATATTCATAACAGACTTTGTTCTATTATTAACATGTTCAAATCTTAAAGGGTCTCCAATTGTCAGGTCATGCGCAATAAAAAGTTTGTGTCAGCCATGTCTAATGTAAACTGTATAATTGTCCTTGCATGGTTGATCACTTCGCAAGTAATGTTGCAATCAGACAAACCAAGTCATTCCCTTCTTATCTATAAGAATTATCTCACATGAACCTTTACATAGATCATTCTTCCTTAAAAATTTGAGGGGATATCATTATTTTTCCCTTAAATTTTCAAGGAAGAATGGTCTATGTAAAGGTTCATGTGAGATGATTCTTATAGATAAGAAGGGAATGACTTGGTTTGTCTGATTGCAACATTACTTTTGGCAATTATTGGTAATTATTGGTAATTATTCCTAATTATTACAAATTATTGGTAATTATTGGTAATTATTCCTAATTATTACTAATTATTCCTAATTATTACTAATTATTCCTAATTATTACTAATTATTCCTAATTATTCCTAATTATTGGTAATTATTACAAATTATTACTAATTATTGTTAATTATTGGTAATTATTCCAAATTATTGGTAATTATTCCAAATTATTGGTAATTATTCCAAATTATAGGTAATTATTCCTAATTATTCCTAATTATTCTTAATTATTGCTAATTATTCCTAATTATTGCTAATTATTACTAATTATTGCTAATTATTGCTAATTATTGGTAATTATTACTAATTATTGGTAATTATTGCTAATTATTGATAATTATTCTAATTATTCCTAATTATTACTAATTATTGATAATTATTGCTAATTATTCCTAATTATTACTAATTATTCCTAATTATTACTAATTATTACTAATTATTCCTAATTATTTGCAATTATTTGCAATTATTGGTAATTATTGCCAATTATTCCTAATTATTACTAATTATTACTAATTATTACTAATTATTCCTAATTATTCCTAATTATTACTAATTATTCCTAATTATTTGCAATTATTCCTAATTATTTGCAATTATTCCTAATTATTTGCAATTATTGATAATTATTACTAATTATTGGCAATTATTGGTAATTATTGGTAATTATTCCTAATTATTACTAATTATTCCTAATTATTACTAATTATTACTAATTATTACTAATTATTCCTAATTATTACAAATTATTGGTAATTATTACAAATTATTACTAATTATTGTTAATTATTGGTAATTATTCCAAATTATTGGTAATTATTCCAAATTATTGGTAATTATTCCAAATTATAGGTAATTATTCCTAATTATTGGTAATTATTCCTAATTATTGCTAATTATTCCTAATTATTGCTAATTATTACTAATTATTGCTAATTATTGCTAATTATTGGTAATTATTGCTAATTATTGGTAATTATTACTAATTATTGGTAATTATTACTAATTATTCCTAATTATTACTAATTATTCCTAATTATTACTAATTATTCCTAATTATTACTAATTATTCCTAATTATTACTAATTATTCCTAATTATTACTAATTATTACTAATTATTCCTAATTATTCCTAATTATTCCTAATTATTCCTAATTATTTGCAATTATTGGTAATTATTGGCAATTATTGGCAATTATTACTAATTATTACTAATTATTGTTAATTATTGGTAATTATTCCAAATTATAGGTAATTATTACTATTTATTGTTAATTATTACTAATTATTACTATTTATTGTTAATTATTACTAATTATTACTAATTATTCCTAATTATTACTAATTATTGGTAATTATTACTAATTATTACTAATTATTACTAATTATTACTAATTATTGGTAATTATTACTAATTATTAATATTTATTCTTAATTATTAAAAATTATTACAAATTATTCCTAATTACCATTAACTATGAACAATACTAATAATTTAAATTTATTAAGTAAGAAAACAATATAAACATAATTAAATTACAACTAATCAAAAATAATTGAAATTAATACAAAATTAAAAATAAATATTAAATTAAAATGAACATAAATACCTTGAAAATTGATGAGCTCTGATCGTTCTTCAAAACTTTAATAACAGCTCCGAAGAAAAAAATTAAACTGAACAAAAACTCAAATTTAGAAATAGAAATTTTAGAGCAGAAGAAGGTGGAGAATGAGAATGATTTGAGAAAAACGGATGGGGGTATTTATAGGTTAGATTATTAGCGACGGGTCCATTTGCGACGGGATTCCCGTCGCAAATAGTATTATTTGCGACGGGCACCGTCGCAAATACCTTCGCCCGCATTTATTACGGTCAACCGGTAAATAGTTATTTGCGACGGGACCCGTCGCAAATAACATACTATTTGTGACGAGAATACTTTCCCGTCGCAAATACCTTTTACCGCCGCCGGTTATTTGCGACGGGAATACTTTCCCATCGCAAATACCTTTTACCGCCGCCGGTTATTTACGACGGGAATACTTTCCCGTCGCAAATACCTTTTACCGCCGCCGGTTATTTGCGACGGGGAAGCCTATCCCGTCGCAAAAGACTACTTATTTGCGACGGGTAAAGACCCCCGTCGCAAATAAGTTTTTAACGGGACTATTTGCGACGGGATTTATTCCCGTCGCAAATAACCCGTCGCAAATACCCATTTTTCCCGTAGTGAATAGGTATACCAAACTATCAACTCTCCCACACAGACTCTAAGTAAGTGACTGAATCCCTTTAAAAAATGATCTCAACTTCCCAATGTTTGTGCCTCCATCAGAGTTGGGTTTTTAGCAGCAATTTTTCCAAAGTTTGTGTCCAATATAAAAATAGATACTAGAGAGAGAAATAAACTAAAATTAATTAATTAATTTAATCTATTTTTCAATGAAAAATGCCTCCATGAAAGAGTCACACATACCTTCTGATCACAATCATGCCTAACAGAAACTATTCACATAAACCATTTCCTTAGTGTGAGATGCATCTTAAATTTTTACCACCTGTGTTACATTTCCCAAATCCTTACTCTCTATCCAGCTATTGAAAATCTTTGATCAGCTTCCCTCCTTGAGTGATTTCCCCATTGAAGTATTCAAAAGTTAGCTATCAAACCCAACAGAAATAACAGTAGTTGAAAATATTTAAAAAAGCATTGAACAAATAGACATGGATCACTTGAGATTTCTAGGATGAGAACAAATGGAGATTCATAAGGAGTGAGGAGAAGAATCTCAAAGAAGAATACTACCTCTCCGAGAGATAAGTTCAACACCTCCCAAGGCCCATACCTCTCAACATTAACTAGCTGAACCAAGCCAATTAATTTGTACCCCCTTCCCGCTATTCTCTCCCCAATTCAATATCTAAAACAAATGCTAACAACCCATCCAACAACTCCCTAACTACTATAGTTGGCCAAAATAGAAAACTATCGAGAAAGACATCATCGCCCCTAATTATTCACTACTTCCAATACACACCCCATCCAGCCCCACAACAAACTAACCCCCATATATTACTAATATTTTGTACCCATTAAAAACTCATATTTTCCACTAGGTGGACTATGAATAGCTTTGGTTGACTGCTTACGTACTAAAATGACAACCTATTCTCAAGCACTGTAATGGAAACTCATAGAGGCGGATTTGAGGGCAGCCTAAGCGTTAATGTAACTTTTTCAAATCTTTTATTTAGAGCATAAGTCCTATAAATCTCACTAACCTTACTTTGTTGGACCTTTTTTAGTATCCCATCACAAATAAACCAAACACATGGAAAGACCAGTTTAAATAATATAACATCATGACCCTGAATAAGAACTTAAAACAACTCATCTTGTACAAAAAACACAGGCTAAAAATCAATATTTTTCGCTTCATACCAAATTTTGGAAGCATTAATCATAAGCACAGTCACCGGTGGGTATCAGTATGCTTTTTCAGAAGCAGAAACAACAATAGAAAAATATTATTTTATTCCAAAAACATTCAAATTTATTCTCAACCAGAAATATGTAAACTTTCGAAAACCTCCAAAAGGTATAAAAAATTCTTTTACTCTCTCCAAACAGCTCTAAGTAAGTGAATGATTCCCTTTTATTAGGCTTCAAAACTTTTGTACTTCTAGAATCCAGTGCAGGTACCAATTTCTATAGCATCCCGCCTCTTTACAACATAGACTTTCATTACATTTTACAAAACCGAGGATCTTTAAGGTTTAGTGTCTTGGAAACCAGGAACTTTAAACATGAAAACATAAAACATTCTTCTAAAACACTTGAAAGGCTTCTCCTCATGTTCATCCTAGGTTCATTACTGCATCACATAACCTGGGAGCATACATCAAAAGAAAGGGTGAGCAAAAATCCCAGTAAGGAAAACAAGACAAACATTTTACATGTGAACTTGAGATACTTCAATAAGGTCATGAAAAAGAACTTTAAGGAATGAGAATGAAATAAAGAGGCATATCAGAATAACATTTTTCATAACTTGAAAATGTGGCTACATCATTTAACATAGACAATCATGAACATATCACCAAGGTCCATCCCCAAGGTGTCATTTGAAAATTACCAAGGTTATTCACCAAGGTATCATGAAAATTGTAATCTCTAGTGGTTACATCATTACCCAATGCATTGGAGCGCTATCAGGGCGCACCCTTAAATTTTCCTTTATTATCATGTGAGACACATATATCATCATCAAACATTTCATAAATAACCCATATAGCATAAAATAAATGGGTTTCATTTCATAATCACAACGTTTTAAAAACTGCTTTAAAGACATGATCTTTACGTCACTTTAAAACCCACAGAAAAGGAAGGTGGGTCTCATGTATGTAAATACCAGAATTTAAAATAGAACATTTTGGTATATATGTGAATACCTCTTTAGAAGAAAGAGTTTTAAGTATTCACTTAATAATATAAAAGAACTTTAGAAAAAGAGAGAGGCATTTTGAGACGGAAATTCTGCAGCATAACGCCTATGTTACGAGGTTTTAGAAGGCATTAAAAAGAGAGGGAAAATGGGTCAAACATTCATAAATGACTCATAAAATAGTATATGGACAGAATAAGAAGGATACATGATCATGGTAATGAAATTTCAAGGACATACCATTTGAAATGAAAAATATGGAAGGAAGACAAAAATTAGATTTCTCTTATGAAAGTTCGGCAGCCTAACGGCGCCACTTAAAACTTCATAATACTGAATTGAAGAGATAAAATGGGGTATATAATCATATTAATATAAGAGTCCAGTATGATAGATATAGAGATCATACCCAAACATAACAAAAAGGAACTTGAAAGACTTGACATGAAAGTAGAACTTTGAAAAGAATGAGAAAGGTGAAAGAATCCCCTAAAAAATTCGGCAACCTAACGACGCCACTTAAAACTTCAAAATACTGAATTGAAGAGATCAAATGGGGTCTCTCATCATATGAACATAAGATTCCAGTATGATAGATATAGATATAATACCCCAACATAATAAAAAGGAACTTGAAAGAATTGACATGAAAGTAGAACTTCAAAACGAGAAGGGTGAAGAACCACTTAAAAATTCGGCATTCTAACGGCGTCACTTAAAACTTCAAAATACTGAATTGAAGAGATCAAATGGAGTCTCTAATCATATGAACATAAGAGTCCAGTATGATAGATATAGAGATCATACCCCAACATAACAAAAAGTAACTTGAAAGAATTGACATGAAAGTAGAACTTCAAAACAAGAAGGGTGAAGAACCACTTAAAAATTCGGCAGCCTAACGGTGCCAATTAAAACTTCAAAATACTGAATTGAAGAGATAAAATTGGGTCTCTCATAATATGATCATAAAAGATCAGTATGATAAATTTAGAGATCATACCCCAACATAATAAAAAGGAACTTGAAATACTTTACATGAAAAAAGATCTTGAAAAATGAGAAGGGAGAAAGAATCCGTTACAAAAATTTCGGCAGCCTAACGGCGCCACTTAAAACTTCATAAAACGAAATAATGAGAGCAAGAGGGGATCTCTCATTATATGAACATAAAAAGGGCAGTAAGAGGAGTATAAAAGAACTTCCTCCAACATAAGAACATGGAGCATAAAAGGAATGACACAAAAGAGATTACTTGAAATAAAAGAGAGAGGTCAGATCCCTTACCTTAAAACATAACTCTTAAAACTCAATGGTTGGGACCTTGAGGGCTTGGGGGCACCATGGGAGGACTCCTTGGGAGGTAATGAGACCATAACGTCGTTGGGGGAGAGTGGGGAGTCGAATGGATGATAGGATGGCTTGGTATTTATAGGGAAAGTGAGGGGACAAGGCATTAATGGCAAAGGGACACCTCATTAGTGGTTTTGGCAAAACCATGGGCTTTCCCATGGTATTTGCCCATGGTATTGGCCACTTTGGACACCTCATACCTTATCTCACTATTCATAATTCGAACATATTGATTACAAACTTAATACATCATTTAATGATGCCATTAAACACCCGTAACTTAAAAACTGTATTTTCACTATTCATAGAAAATCCAACTTTCTCAGAATAATCCCAAAATTTCACCATAACCAAATATAAACGCTCTGATTACAAATATTAACTCCATTGTATAAAAATAATTTTCTAAATATTTTTAATTTAATTTTTAAATAAAAACACTATTCACCGAAAATTCATTTTTTTCAGAAAAAACCCCAAAAATTACCATAGCATAATATCGGTGCTCTGAGTTCAAAAATGAAATCCGTTTTATAAAAATAATTATCTAAATATTTTTAATTAAATTTTTAAATAAAAAACACTATTCACCCGAAAAAAACTAATACTTGAATAATAATTTATGAAACCGTTATTTAACCATTTTATTGAATCACATTACTTAATCAAGGTGCCTAGATTATATTAATACTTTCTTTAAGTAAGATTACTAATCCATTTGGACACATTACTAATCCTAATCATAAAATCACTATTCATAATTTACTATTCATCAAAAATTAAGTTGATCTTATTAGACTCTAAATTTCGTACTAAACATAATTGTAGAAGACCATTTTTCGAAAATCATTACACATTTTTAATTATTTAAGGTTTACACAACCATTTTTAAAATATCCTTTTTCTAAAATTCATCAAAAATATGCATAATATATTTATCTGGTCATTTGAAAATTCATAAAATTCATCATAAGAAGAAATCCCAATTTTTATTTAAAACAAAGGATTACACAAGGCAGTTACGGTCTCCTTACATAGCCCCTTATCACACCAGCATAGGACCTATGTGTAAGGTGTGCTAAGGTGAGAGAATCTGAGGGAGGCTCGGCCAACATCGCACGAGTAGTAATTTCTATCAGTTTGAACTTCTCGCGAAGGCGATCCCGTTCTAACTTTATACGATGAAGTTCAGCTTGGGTTTGGTCCAGAGCGAAGCCCAGTGGTGCTACCTCCTTCCCAAGTTCTGTTAGATGGGCTTCGATTGGTCCAAGACTACTGGGTGAGGCCATCGAATCTTCTTTCTATATTAATTAACCAAGATTACTTGTATTTAGAGACAATAATCAAAACGTTTAGTTTCCAGTGGTCATATTGACCAATGGTCATATAACAGTCAAAAACCAACAGTATCATTTTAATTATACTCATGTTATCAAATGAAATATTTTTGTTGAGTATAAAAATAAAATAACACATAAAATTAGGAAACAAGATTTATTCAAAATTTCGGGTTGTTACAATCTTCCCCCCTTAAGAAATTGCATCCTCGCAATTTTTTTAAATTAGGTTTTGAAATTTTGTTGAAAGTACCACATCAGAAAAGGAGTCAGTAAAACTATTACTTTAAAAGAAAGAAAGGGAAGTACGAAGGTCACCCAAGTTAGCCCACACTATGATTCCATGTAGGAAAACATGGACATGGAGGAGAAAACAAAGGGTCATGTTCTGAGGGAGAGTGACAAAGAACATGATGAGGAGAAAGTTAACCATGAGAAAATCCCAAACTTATGATGTGTGTAAACGATCTTTGATTACTTAGTAGGAAACGTAAACCAACAACGTTTTTGTTTTATGTTCCTTTTCATAATTTGGAGGAATTCATTTACAACATAGAACAAAAACATAAGGAAATATATCTACCTTCATGTAGAGTTTCACCCTTTAATAAGTTTCTACCAAAACTAATATTTTCTCCCAAATGATGAGAATTCAAAACTACTTGGTCTCATCAAAACACAAGAATCATCTTCTAGAGAATCATATAATCCACAAAAGATTAACTATATATTTCTTCTTTCTTTAAACATTGTCCCAAAAACAGAAAGGGTAAGGTTAAAAAACTCTTCAAAAAGGAAGAATCCCATAGGAATGGAAACAAATTTTAAATCTTCAATGTTCCATGGTAATACCCAAAGTTCATCATAGACCATCCCATAAATAACGGTCCTTAAAATTCTTAAAAATAAACCAAACTAAGATTGAAACCCAAATACAAGAAGGATTTGATAACATAGTCTTCCAAAATATACTTCATTGTTCATCTCCAAACAACATCAACCACTCCTAACATCTTATAACAAATTTATCTAAACTAAACATATTTTACCCAAGATAGGTTAATCATTCCCATAAGTAACCTAAATTACTATAAGTCCACCATAAATTCATCGATTCTTCAAAATATAAGTCAACCTTACTCCTCAATGAAAATACCATAGTAACCTATTTACCTCGATCATATAGGGTCCCTAAAATAGTGAACGTATTCCAAAATAACAATCATATTTTAATCCCCTAATCACCCCTGTCATATTAATACGACAATCGTCGCATTTCCTATCACATTGGTTTTTGGGACATGTTCTTCCATTTCCCGCCATTAACTAAGAAAAGAAACTATAATTAGGGGCTTATTTACTTAGCTAATAATCATGAAAAGGAAACATTAAGCATAAAAGGATAAACATGTAGAATAAAAGTATATCCTAACTTGTGATCCCCTAGGTTCCAATCTAGGTTATCCATGATCATATATTCTTATGTGAATCTTTATTTTGTTTTATCCTTGCTCCTTTAATAATGGTTCATACTAAGATTATGAATTTACCAAAGCATATCCCTCGGGAGTGTCGTAACCAAGAGTGCAGCAAGGCCCGTTGTCGTGTACCAGTTCCCGTTCGAGTCTAGCTCAAAGCGGTGTTTTCAGGTTTTACCCCTATGTACATCTGTGCCAGAGCCACCTCTACCTGCTCATTTCCAGATAGGGATGTATTTTCTTGGAAACCCCTTACTCAATACTCACCAAAATACCAGGAAGATTTCTTATATTTAAACTTTTCTATAGGGTTATTCCTAGATTTTTCATATCCTAATTTCCAAAAATAACTAAACTATCCTTTGATACCAACTATAGCATCCTGCCTCTTTATCACATAAACTTTCATTACATTTTACAAAACCGAGGATCTTTAAGGTTTAGTGTCTTCGAAACCAGGAACTTTAAACATGAAAACATAAAAAATTCTTCTAAAACACTTGAAAGGCTTATCCTCATGTTCATCCTAGGTTCATTACTGCTTCACATAACCTGGGAGCATACATCAAAAGAAAGGGTGAGCAAAAAGCCCAGTAAGGAAAACAAGACAAACATTTTACATGTGAACTTGAGATACTTCAATAAGGTCATGAAAAATAACTTTAAGGCATGAGAATGAAATAAAGAGGCATATCAGAATAACATTTTTCATAACTTGAAAATGTGGCTACATCATTTAACATAGACAATCATGAACATATCACCAAGGTCCATCCCCAAGGTTTCATTTGAAAATTACCAAGGTTATTCACCAAGGTATCGTGAAAATTGTAATCTCTAGTGGTTACATCATTACCAAATGCATTGGAGCGCTATCAGGGCGCACCCTTAAATTTGACTTTATTATCATGTGAGCCACATATATCATCATAAAAAATTTCATAAATAACCCATATAGCATAAAATAAATGGGTTTCATTTCATAATCACAACGTTTTAAAAACTGCTTTAAAGACATGATCTTTACATCACTTTAAAACCCACAGAAAAGGAAGGTGGGTCTCATGTATGTAAATCACAGAATTTAAAATTGCAAATTTTGGTATATATGTGAATAACCCTTTATAAGAAAGAGTTTTAAGTATTAACTTAATAATATAAAAGAACTTTAGAAAAAGAGAGAGGCATTTTGAGACGGAAATTCTGTAGCATAACGACTATGTTACGAGGTTTTAGAAGACATTAAAAAGAGAGGGAAAATGGGTCAAATATTCATAAATGACCCATAAAACAGTATATGGATAGAATAAGAAGGATACATGATCATGGTAATGTAATTTCAAGGACATACCATTTTAAATGAAAAACATGGAAGGAAGACAAAAATTAGATTTCTCTTATGAAAGTTCGGCAGCCTAATGGCGCCACTTAAAACATCAAAATACTGAATTGAAGAGATAAAATGGGGAATCTAATCATATGAATATAAGAGTCCAGTATGATAGATATAGATATCATACCACAACATAACAAAAAGGAACTTGAAAGACTTGACATGAAAGTAGAACTTTGAAAAGAATGAGAAAGGTGAAAGAATCCCCTAAAACATTCGGCAGCCTAACGGCGCCACTTAAAACTTCAAAATACTGAATTGAAGAGATCAAATGGGGTCTATAATCATATGAACATAAGATTCAAGTATGATAGATATAGATATCATACCCCAACATAATAAAAAGGAACTTGAAAGAATTGACATGAAAGTAGAACTTCAAAACGAGAAGGGTGAAGAACCACTTAAAAATTCGGCAGCCTAACGGCGTCACTTAAAACTTCAAAATACTGAATTGAAGAGATCAAATGGGGTATCTAATCATATGAAAATAAGAGTCCAGTATGATATATATAGATATCATACCCCAACATAAAAAAAGTAACTTGAAAGAATTGACATGAAAGTAGAACTTCAAAACGAGAAGGGTGAAGAACCACTTAAAAATTCGGCAGCCTAACGGTGCCACTTAAAACTTCAAAATACTGAATTGAAGAGATAAAATGGGGTCTCTAATCATATGATCATAAAAGATCAGTATGATAAATTTAGATATCATACCCCAACATAATAAAAAGGAACTTGAAATACTTTACATGGAAAAAGATCTTGAAAAATGAGAAGGGAGAAAGAATCCATTACCAAAATTTCGGCAGCCTAACGGCGCCACTTAAAACTTCATAAAACGAAATAATGAGAAAAAAAGGGGATCTCTAATTATATGAAAATAAAAAGGGTAGTAAGAGGAGTATAAAAGAACTTCCTCCAACATAAGAACATGGAGCATAAAAGGAATGACATAAAAGAGATTACTTGAAATAAAAGAGAGAGGTCAGATCCCTTACCTTAAAACATAACTCTTAAAACTCAAAGGTTGGGACCTTGAGGGCTTGGGGGCACCATGGGAGGACTCCTTGGGAGGTAATGAGACCAGAACTTCGTTGGGGGAGAGTGGGGAGTCGAATGGATGAGAGGATGGCTTGGTATTTATAGGGAAAGTGAGGGGACAATGCATTAATGGCAAAGGGACACCTCATTAGTGGTTTTGGAAAAACCATGGGCTTGCCCATGGTATTTGCCCATGGTATTGGCCACTTGGGACACCTCATACCTTATCTCACTATTCATAATTTTAACATATTGATTACAAACTTAATACATCATTTAATGATGTCATTAAACACCTGTAACTTAAAAACTGTATTTTCACTATTCATAGAAAATTCAACTTTCTCAGAATAATCCCAAAATTTCACCATAACCAAATATCAACGCTCTGATTACAAATACGAACTCCATTTTATAAAAATAATTTTTTAAATATTTTTAATTTAATTTTTAAATAAAAACACTATTCACCGAAAATTCATTTTTTTCAGAAAAAACCCCAAAAATTACCATAGCATAATATCGGTGCTCTGAGTTCAAAAATGAAATCCGTTTTATAAAAATAATTATCTAAATATTTTTAATTAAATTTTTAAATAAAAAACACTATTCACCTGAAAAAAAACTAATACTTGAATAATAATTTATGAAACCGTTATTTAACCATTTTATTGAATCACATTACTTAATCAAGGTGCCTAGATTATATTAATACTTTCTTTAAGTGAGATTACTAATCCATTTGGACACATTACTAATCCTAATCATAAAATCACTATACATAATTTACTATTTATCAAAAATTAAGTTGATCTTATTAGACTCTAAATTTCGTACTGAACATAATTGTAGAAGACCATTTTTCGAAAATCATTACACATTTTTAATTATTTAAGGTTTACACAACCATTTTTAAAATATCCTTTTTCTAAAATTCATCAAAAATATGCATACTATATTTATCCGGTCATTTGAAAATTCATAAACTTCATCATAAGAAGAAATCCCAATTTTTATTTAAAACAAAGGATTACACAAGGCAGTTATGGTCTCCTTAAATAGCCCCTTATCACACCAGCATAGGACCTATGTGTAAGGTGTGCTAAGGTGAGAGAATCCGAGGGAGGCTCGACCAACATCGCACGAGTAGTAATTTCTATCAGTTTGAACTTCTCGTGAAGGCGATCTCGTTCTAGCTTTATACGATGAAGTTCAACTTGGGTTTGGTCCAGAGCAAAGCCCAGTGGTGCTACCTCCTTCCCAAGTTCTGTTAGATGGCCTTCGATTGGTCCAAGACTACTGGGTGAGGCCATCGAATCTTCTTTCTATATTAATTAACCAAGATTACTTGTATTTAGAGACAATAATCAAAACGTTTAGTTTCCAGTGGTCATATTGACCAATGGTCATATAATAGTCAAAAACCAACAGTATCATTTTAATTATACTCATGTTATCAAATGAAACATTTTTGTTGAATATAAAAATAAAATAACACATAAAATTAGGAAACAAGATTTATTCAAAATTTCGGGTTGTTACAATTTCCATGAGAAAAGAAAAAACTATAATTTAGCCTTATTTTCTTTGTCCCCCATGGATTCCAGAAAGAAAAGTTTCAAGTGAGTCACAAAATAATGTTATACTTTCTCTCGCAAGAATCATTCAACATGGCCACTCACACGAAGTGTGTGTAATCTAACAAACCTGTATCCCCTTGTCTCGTAACTCATCCATCCAACCTCAATCTTCTTATCAGTAGATAAAGTGTATCCCACAATGGGTATGAAATCTAGAGAAATATTATTGTCTAATTTACAAAATCCATAAGTACCCAGTGATGGTAATATGTAAGGTGAAGTATTCAACACTTAATTGGTTATCTCTCATTCCTTTACACAATAAACAACAAAACTAAATTCCTTAGTCGTAATTATATCCTTTGATGCATTTATAACAAGAATAATTTTGCAAGAAATAGAAGAGGTATTCCAAAATATGAGTTTCAATTATGATGTATCCAAAGAAGCATAACATGAAAGTAGTAACACCATCCTATTGGGATCTCCCAAAAGTGGATGAACTCTAAATTTTTCTTATAAAGAAACATACATTTTCTCGACCAGACCTAAATACCAACACCCGAACCTTTCTTCTGAAAATTATTTCAGAACACTAATTTAATGAAATTGTAATATATGAATTTAGGTTTCCAACTAGATAAAAAATTTCATGTACTAGCACTGTAATTAAAAAATCTTGAAATTTCAATGGCATCCTCTGGAACGGAAGCAATTTGGCATGTTTGTTTCCTTGCCAATTTTTTCTTCAGCATCCTTGACAATTCTAGATGCACTTGTGTTTTCCACATTATAATATTTTGAAATTAATCAACTTCATCAAAGGTAAATAACATGTATCTAGTTATTTCAAAAAATTATTCATGGACATGTGTCTTCATGGAATACATAAAACTCCGAAACCACCAGAAAAGACTTGCTATATTAGAAATATAAAAAAAAATACTCTTTTGTTGTTCTAATTTGTATATCACCATGATTTTTTGGGGAAGAACTCTCAAAACTCTTTTTTCCTCAGCTAGAGGTTCCATTAGAACAAGAACATTATTCCCCTACTCAATATTCATTTCACATTTATCCTTTAAAGAAATCGGATCAAAATCTACCAAATTAGGCCATTCAAGAAAGAATTCAAGATCCTCCTCTAGCTCTTCACTATTGATCCCTTTCTATTCGGACTAAAAAATCCTCAAGATTTCTGCCACTCTATTAACATCCATTTGATCCACTTCCATGATAAAATAAAAATTATATATTACCTCTTCAGGACATACTGGTTTGGTTTCAACATGTTTCTCCTTAGCATAGCCTCTACCAAACATATATACGGTAGCTTCATCACCTCTCTTTATAGAATCTAGTCAATGAGTCTCCTGCATATCCAATTCCCATGCTTATTCTCACAAAAATTATAACTATTAATTTATAGTGTTTTGTAGTTCTTGAATCACAACCATCCGAGCTTTCATAAATCGTACCATTGTAGAAATTTCTGACTCCATCCTAAACTGTACATAAGATAACACAGCTCGTGCATTTTCTCTAGCCTTTCTGACATGTCTTTAGCAGTAGTCGCAACATCCCAATATTCATGCCTCTAGCAGAGATTGAGTTCTCACCAGTGATTTTCCCAGAAGTTGTATACAAGAGAAAAATAGGTGGTAGAGAGATAAATAATCTACAAGGACTTTGTTTCTTTATTATTCTTTTTCAACCAACAAAACCGCCACAAAA
Source organism: Viscum album (assembly GCA_963277665.1). NCBI lineage: Eukaryota > Viridiplantae > Streptophyta > Magnoliopsida > Santalales > Viscaceae > Viscum > Viscum album. The sequence goes on along the minus strand of OY728123.1, from coordinate 2,054,381,107 downwards.
TATTCTCACGTACCTACCGATCATGATCTCACCAAACAAAAGCTAGTCAAAGAAAATAGTTCCTCAATTTGAGATGCCTTTTTTATCTTCCCCAGTTGTGTTTCATTTCCCAAATACATACTCTCTCTCCACCAACTAGTAAGCTCAGATCTTCTTTCAACCTCAAGTGATTTCCCTAGTGGAGTCTTCAAATGTTAGGTAAAAAACCTAATAGTAGGGAGATTAGTTGAAAAAAGGTATACAACTATTGAAAAAAGAGTAGTGTATCAGATGATATTTCCAAAAAGATAAAAAATAGAGATACATAAAGAGGGAGAAGAAGAATCTCAAGTAAGAAGACCACTTTGACCACTGTAGCAGTGCAAACTTTAGAGTCCACTTTACTGTTGCACTTTTGACTTCTAGACGGCGGGAACTAGAGTATTGGATACATATAAAAAAGGATTCATAGTATTGAAAAAGTATATAACAATATTTCTCTATCTCTCCATACCACTAAAGAAAGTGTCTCTTCCATGAATAGCTTGAGTAGAGTTGTCATCACATTCAACTAGTCAACCTATTCCTTGAAAACCCATTCTACATAATCTGAATCACTTAATCCTGATGAGATTAATTCACATCACCTATAACAACATGGAGATACTATTTGACTATAGACTAGATCGAATCACCATCAACTAATGTCGAGGGAGGTGGAGCACTAGATGTAGATGCAACAATAGGAGGTTCCTGATAACTCAAAATTTCACTGAAATCTAAAAGAAGTATTTCTATGAAATATTATAAATATACAGTGGATAAAAAATATGAAGGCACTAGGGAAACAAATCTCTCAACACTAGGTATAGAAGCCTCTACAGGTTATGATTTGGTAGGTACATCTAAGGAAAACGCTTGAATCTCACCTGCTTGGTCAATCTTCTTAACTAAGGATCCCTTAGGATATGTGAAAGGGATGTGTAGGGGGGTTGATGTCCAGCAAGGGGGCTGTTCAAGGGGGTTCAGCAGGGGGGCTTCTGTCTAGGGGGGTCCAGTAGGGGGGGCTGCTGTCCAGGGGGCTGGGGCTTCTGTCCAGGGGGATCCAGAAGGGGGTGGGTGGCTGCTGTCCAAGGGGTCCAGCAGGGGGGCTGCTATCCAGGGGGGTTGGGCCTGCTGTCCAGGGGGTCCAACAGGGGGGCATGGAGGGGGGAGAAGTGTGGTTACATGGGATGAGAACTATTGGGTTCTACCTTGTTTTGTAGGCAGTTTTGAGCTGGTTCCAAACTTCTTTGATAGTTTGTATTATAGGGAGACTCATGTAAGTGCAGTTATGTGTTTTTTATATTTGGATTTCTTTAATTCTTATTGTGTAAGTATATTTCGTGTATAATTTAATTTGGAGGGAACTGGCAGGGGGTAGGGGGAAACTGGCAGGGGTGCCAGTGGGGGATGGCAGGGGTAGGGGGAGGGGAAACAGGCAGGGTGGGGGGGGGGGGGCAGGACTTGCAGGGGGGGAAATGGGCAGGGTGGGTGGGGGGGCAGGACTGGCAGGGTGAGGGGAAATAGGCAGGGTGGGGGGAGGACTTGTAGGGGGAGTGGGAACTGGCAGGGGGAGGGGGGGAAACTAGCAGGGGGACTAGTAGGGGGAGGGAACTGGTAGGGAGGGGACTGGCAGGGGGTGGGGGGTAACTGGAAGGGGGTGCAAGGGGTGGGGTATCTAGGTTCTGGGGGGGGGGGGTCCGGGGGGTCTGGGGGTGTCCAGGTTTGGGGGGCATGACTGGAAGGGGGAGGGGGAACTAGAAGGGGGAGGGGGGAACTAGAAGGGGGAGGGGACTGGTAGGGGGGACTGGTAGGGGGAGGGGGGTAACTGGCAGTGGGGGTGCAAGGGGCGGGGTGTCCAAGTTTTGGGGGGTGTCCAGGGGGATCCTTCCAATGACTGGGGGGTGTTTATGTTCTGGGGGGTCTAGGGTCTATCTAGAAGGGTGGGAGGGGTTCTGTCCAGGGGAGTGGGGGGGGGGGGTCTGTGGGGGTGTCCAAGTTCTAGGAGGTCGGTCTAGGAGGGTGGGGGTGGCTGTCCAAGAGAGTGGAGGTCTGGGATGTCAATGGGGATCTGTCCAGGGTCTGGGGGGGTGTCCATGGTCTGTCCAAGAGGGGGGATTTGCAGGGGGGCTGTCCAGGGGGGCTTTGCAGGGGGATGGGGCTGCCCAGTGGAGGGGGGGTTTATATAAGGTGGGGGAGTCCAAGAGGGAGGGGGCTGCAGGGGGTGGTCTACTACATGGGGGATGTGGAAGGGGGTGGGGGGATATTTTTTAGGGGTTTTCAGACACTATAGCGACAGTTTTTTACCATGTCTATAGGTCTATTGCCACAGTTTTTTACCATGGTTATTGTTCTAATGTTATGGTTCCGAATCTTGGCAATAAATTGTGTCCCTCTTCTAGTATAGCTAGGGTTCTAAACCATGGATATAATGATATTACCACAGTTTGAACCGTTACTTTATCCATATAGCCATGGTTTGAAATGTGGATCTACAACTATAGCCGCAGTTCCAAACCATTGCTATACGTCTAGTCCTATAGCCATGCCAAACTTAGCCACGGTTTGATGATGTATAGCCACGGATTTAAACCATGGATATAGCCAAAAATTCCAGTAATGATTGTCATGATCTCAAGAGATAAAATCTCAAAATACCAATTAGTTTAATGGCCTTGGAACAAATAGATATATATATAAATTTTACATTACATCATGAAATAAATTAAACAACATTGTGCCCCCTTTGAACACACTCATATCCGTTGGACTATCCCTACAGGTTAAACATAATATACTTCTTCAAATCCTGGAAATAAAAACATAAGAAATGGGTGAGCTCATATGCTCAATAGGGATTACAATATAGCGGGAACTATCATAAATAATCATAAAAATTTAAGGCAATGTATAAGACTAAAACAAAAACCTTTTAAAAAAAAACTTCCACATAATATGGAAAAGATAAATCAAAAATGACATTTACTTATTCACATGGATATTCTACTAGTATAATAATCAAATTCAATATCAATAGTCAATTTAATAATGATGGAATACCTAATTCTAGAAATCATAACCACATAGTCAAGGCCTCATGCCAAGAGTACAAATAAGTTTTTGTTAATGCCTTGTGCTAAGAAACTAGTTTGTCTCATGACACCTACTGATGCCTCAAGGAGCTATAGAGAGATCCACCCATCACTTACTAAGTCCAATTAATTCCTCATATAAAAATGTTGAAACATAATCTAAACATTAAATTTAAAACTAGCATAAGAAATGTATATATTTTAACCAGGAACCATGAATAGAATAAAAATAGCACATCCACAGTCAAACATAACTCATTCAATACAATATGGAAGATTGTATTATAATAAATCAACCTCAATCAATAATAATGAAGGATATTGACATAGACAACAGTAATCATCAAAACTATATGAGATAAATATCCCCCCTTTTCTTGAAAACATTTGAAAGTCTCACTATTTATCAGGAATCCTTTTAAAATTGATTTTTTAATCATATTGTCCCGTACCAATTTGGAAATTTTAAAAAGAATTTTATTTTCAAAACATTAATTTACATATAAATACATCCTTGAAACCCATTTTTAAAACATGGACACTAATTAGAAAGATTTAGAAGATTTTTTTTAAAACATTTTAAATCATATTTTAGTTAGAGTTTATAACCAAATGAGAGATGATTGAATACAAATAATTGAGGTAATCAAAACTTCATAATATCCTATGAATAAAGGGATTCTTGATAGACTATGTCAAAGTACAGTATATACACCTTATAAAAGTGAATTGGTACATAAAAAAAAGAAGTCTCAATGGAATGTATGTTGAGATGAAATCCCTTATAAAGACCATATCCTTAGATTAAGGATAAATCAATGACATAATTATGTGTGAAAAATATAAATACAGTCAATATTATTGGATATTTAAGGTAAATAGATCATTGTAAATTCACATAAATTCTTCTAAAAACAACACCATTGACTTGGATGTTTAACTCAATGAATATAAATTGAGTTAAAATTACTCTTATCAAGTTCATATAGATTACTTAAGAATTTGTAAATGAAGTGATTATGTGTATTAAAAGTATATCCAGAGAAAGGGGAGTGTAAATTACTACATAAGTAAACAAATAGTTATTTCACACATAATCTTTTTGTAAAATAATCAATGAAGTTTGTGTAAAACTGAATTAGTAGAAATTGACATTTCAAATTCCCTTGTTGATTTGGTAACATACTAAACATACACCACATGAAATAAGGATCATACAATGATGAAATAAATACCCACAAATTAAAGTATATTACATAAATAATACAATCATGGGCAGTACATACACCACACAAAAGGTAATAGTGTCAAATATAGCATGAATCTCACGAGAATAAAATTGGGATGAAAACTCCTTACCTTGTACTTTTCCATAGTATAGGGTTGTTTAAACTCCAGTATAATGGTTAAATGATTGTTATTAAATTATGAAAGAACCTAATACATAAATATGATATCATATATGATCTTCTAATATTTCATTGTTAATGATATTTTAGTAGTATCATTGTTTTGGGTATTAAATGATTTTTTCTTTTATATGTTTTGTTACGTAAGTCATGTTTGTTATGTATAATATGAATTTGATTCATTTACATAAAGAAATTATGTTCTTAAACATTATTTCTAAATCATAAAATGAATATTATTCTTGAATGGTTACGATGGGGAATGAATCTTATTACGTTTGTGGAGATGGAAATCCGTACGTACACACGAGCGAGAATATCATTCAATTGATGGTAAAATATTATGTAATTGTATGTTATATCATATATAACAAATAATTAAAATGTTTTATTTATTATTTACATCAATTTTATTCATTATTATACCCATCCAAATAATGAAGTGATGAATAACAAGCTACACCACGACGTGGGGATGGTAAGTCGTACGTACACATGTATAGAGACTTTGTCATTCATTGGATGGATAGAATAATGAATATGGTTGTACCATATTTATAATAACATCATAGTATTTATAAGGTAATTAATTTGTTAGTTTGGTATGGAAATAATAGACAAAGAGGAAGTGGAAGATGAAAAGAAATTTGAAAGTAGTTGTGAAATTATTACCTCTTATTTGAGTGCTTCCTTTTGATTTGATCAAAAGGGCGCCTTATGTTGGCTTTATGATATAATTAAGGACTCTAAGTTGAATTTAGGGTATTTTCAAGGATATTTTATCAGGTTTTGGCCAATCCAAATGGATTTGGAGGTGTGAAATTAAGATAAGGGGAAGTACCATTTTATAAGAGATGTGAGGGTCACTTTAGGAAAAGCTTGAAATAATATTTTAATATATAATAATTTTTTGTTAATAATTCCTTAAAATGAATTTATTTCAATGATAAGGTGGGTATGGGTCGAAATAGATTCATCCAATAGGATTTACACATGTTTAGGTCACCATATTGCCCTTATCTTTTATATTTAACTCTTAGTTAATTAGTTTAACTTTTAATGTGTCTTCTTGTATTCTTACACTACATGGTTAATAAACATACTATAAACTACAAAAATAACCAAAAGAGGTTACTTAATGACATATATATCATTATATAAGCCTTTTTTACCAAGCCTTATATTTTTATAAATATTATATCATTTAATGATATAATATTTGTTTCAAAAACTCATTTTTGTCAATTTTGAAACTATTTAGTATTTGGCTTTTGTGAAATTCATAACAGCATGATTAATTCAAAAAAAAAATCTTTTAATCAACCCTAAAATGTTATAGTGATCTATAAAATTCTTTTAATGAATCAAAATTATTAATTTACATTTATTTGGATATTTATAATATCAATTATTTTAATCCTTCATTAATATGGTAATTACTGTATCATCATTGTGTCATAAATAAATTTAATTATTTAATGTATAAAAATTATAAATAAAATACCATGATGTAGGAAATAATTTTATATTTATAATTAATATTTATAGTCTAATTTATTTTATGTATAACCCTACATTAAAAATGTTATAGTTATGAAAATGTGAATTTAACAATTTTAACTCTTATTTAAATAAAATTAAATTAAATGTTATAATCTAGTCCATGTGGACCAAAAAGGATAATATATTTTTCCTAAGGTAGATTTGGGCCGAAATAAACTTATCCAATTGAATTAGGACATGTGTTAGGGTAATTATAATATCATTTTTACCTCTAATTACCCTATTTACTTTTAACCGTGGTAAATAAATGTCAAAAGATAATATTTAAAAAATTATTTTCATCTTATTAAACCAAATTTTACTTACTTATGCCAAAAATATCTCTAATATTTTTTAAATTAAATTCATAGAAGCGATAAAATTATGTTTTATACAAATTTGCTAATGTTCCTAGAAGGTGGGTAAAAAACGTTAAAAAATCAATAAAAGTTTATACATCTAATTTTATTATAAAATGAATCCAATGAATTACATTGAACATATATAGGTATTACGTATCTATATTGACTTAAAATTAATTTAAATAAAATAAATAATTATTCAAATAAAAAATTTGGATTTTAAATAATACTGTAGTGTTTTTAACTATTCATCAAAAACTGAATGTTTTCAGAAAAATAACAAAAATTCACCCTAAGATAATTTTGATATTCCGAATGAAACAAATTAAATATATTTTACAAAATTAAAAACATTTTAGGTTCATTAATTAATTTAAAATTAATTCCCATTGTCAATACCACAAAGTGGGTTTTTGGGAAGTAAAAATTATCAAAAGATAGATATGTGTTCATGTTTTATTTAATAGTGAAATTACTTACAATGACCAAAATTTGATTAAATAATAAGAATTTAATCTAATTATACTTCAAAACCATTCAAATTTATAGTTTAAGACTTTAAATTATTTTGATTAAATTTTTTTTTTCAATTAAAATTTAGTATCTTTAATATTCATCAAAATATGAAAGTTATCAGAAAAACATCAAATCTTTATCCAAATTTTTTTATGTCACACTTATAAATAAGAATTTAAATACATAAAATTTAATATATAAAATTGTTAAACATTTTATTACAAAGGGTTCTCTATTAAAATGTGGAAAACTGGATTTTTTTGAAAGATACTTCTTTTATCTAAAAAATTGAATTTGTCTTTATATTATGTCTAAGAAACATAAAACATGAATGTTAAAATTATATGGGACATATATATAAAATAACAAATTTGGTTATAAATATTCCTCAAATATTTTTAAATGTCTTGTTTGATAGGTCATGGTACGCTTGAACTCAGTGTTGCATACATCATACAAAATTGTATTATTCAAAGAGAAGTATACTATGGAAGCTTGAGGTTTTACATTTTCCCCCTTAAAGAAATTTCCTCCTCAAAATTTGAAATTGTTCTTCAAAAATAAATAATAAAAAAAATAAAAAATACTTTTGTGGAAAATCCATATCATAAAATGGGTTAATAAAATTTATTCCTAATAAGAGGGAAAGAAAAACTAATAGGTCACCATCAAATTAGGATTTCGAATAGGAGAAGATTGGTGGTAATTATAATTGGAGGAAGACGTAAATATTTATAAGGAGTAATTGAGGTCATCTATCACAAATAAGTGAATGGAAAATTGAGGGCCTCAAATCCATAAATCTATGATGAATAACATAAGGTATTAGGATAACACATTTTTGGGTTTAAGATCCTTTCCTTAAAGTTTAATAATTAATTTATTCATATAATAACAAAATACATTATATGTATAGTTTCATACATTAACTAATTTCTATAAAAAACTCATATTTCACTCCGAATGATGAGTATTCAAGATGACGTGGTCACACCTGAAGTGCTAGAATCAACGTACAGAGAATCAAAAATTCCACAAAGGATGATATATTTATTTCCCATGTCTTTAGAGATTAACCGGATCCAAAATGGTTAGTACCAGATCAGATGATCCCCAAAAGGATAATCCATTAGAGAAATAAATTCTTATCTTAATTTCTATAATTAAACCAAAAATACCCAAAGTTCAAAAAATACCATTCAATAAACAATTTCCTTTAAAATCATTCAATATAATCCAAACTAATATTAAAACCCAAAACTCATAAGAAGTTGATTACATAGTATTCCACGTTAAATTGTATCTCAAAATAACATCGATTACTCTTAAAGTCACATACTTAAAAGTAATTAACCTAATCACATATTTTCTATGATAGGATAATAATTTCAATAAACATCCTAAATCACTATAAGTCCATAATAAAAAAATATATAAAAATCCACCATTACTCCTCAAATTAAATCCCACAGTATTCTTTTTTACATAGGCATATAGTTTTCCCATCACAGTGAACGTCTCCCAAAATAACATTTACAACGTAATCACCAAATCATTTTCCAATACTATAGATATCCATTTGATAAACATAAGATCCCAAATAAACTTATTATTGATCAATACAATTATTTAACTAAAAATAATTTGTCACACTAATTAGGGACTTCACTTAGACCAGCGGTAGTTAATACATTCCAGTCACACTTTGGTTGTGGGTTCGAATCCCACAGCTTTGTCCGATGTGACGGGTTTTCACACGGTCAATGTGTTTTCATTTTTCAAAAAATATATTTTATAACATTTTTCAATTGAGATAAATTCCTCAAAGTTACCATAACATAATTTTACTACAAATGTTATCTCATACCTCTCATTTCCATCCCAAAATTTAATAACTTGTAATTGCCTGAAATTCAAGGATCATATAAACCCAAATGGTTATTTATAACTATATCTAAAATAAAAATATATATTTATACCTCAAATAGAATTTTCAAATAACAAACTATAAGGTTACACATATAAGAGAAAATACATCCAAAGTAATCCCATCAACAAAGAGTACTAATACCTTTAAAATTTTCTCCATCCATTTATTTCCACATAGGTTCTCCCTTGACCAAGAGGTTGTCCTATTGAATAGGGAATTCACTCGGGTAATGCCTGGGTCCCCTACATTTAAAGAAAATTATTGTAAATGGATTCTTGTAATCATTTTTATTTTATTCCATTGTACTTATCATTTTTACTTGTCAATTCTTTACTTTATGTCCTTATTTCCAACACATAAAGAACTTCTTTAATCTATTCAGATACTTTCCTAGGTTCCTTTTTTAACATTTCCTGCATGATGGAAATATAGCTTTCTTTTCTCCACAGTCTTCACTACTGGAGATCTTATCATTCACTTCATTTATCTTCTTTGTTGAGTCCGGGAGTTTGTTAATATATATGTTGTTGATCATAATTTTAGAAAACTGATTCGGCTTGAACACGATATCTTTTATGCCTGTCAACATTCCATTTCGTTGCTCATTTCCACCACCTATCCCATAGTATACATCATGTTCAATGTTACTATGACTTCCTTGGAACCCTACTATTGACTAAAACCAGAAAGAATTGTGTGAGTAAAAATAGTCATAAAATGATTTAGATAATATCATGACACCTTATTTTAAATCTAAAACACCTTAGGATTAACCAAGGTTATTTATTCTCATCTTATATTTAATTCCAAAAAAAATTTTTGTAAGGAAAATGTGAATTATCCTAAGAATATCCCCTAGGAGTTTTGTAACCAAAAGTGGATCAAGGACCGTTGTCGTGCACCAGTTCCCGTTGGAGTATAGCTCAAAGCGGTGTTTTTGGGTTTTACCCCTAGGTACATATGTGCCGAAGATGCATCTACCAACTCATATCCAAATATGGATGTATTTTTTTTTGGAAAACTCACATAATATTTACATTAATTTTTTTTGGATTTTCTTCTATACTAATATTCAATTTCTATCTTATGGTAATGTTCTCTAATCAGATTGTTTACTATATCTAGTTCCCAAGGATAGCACAAATCATCCTCTGATACCAACTGTAACGCCCCGAACCTAGTTACACAGAGTTGGTGCATTATTACATAACATTGTCATGATCTCAAGATATCATGTCTCGAAAGACCGATTAGTTTAGTAGCCTTGGATGTACTAGATATATACATAAATTTTACATTACATCATGAAATAAATTAAAACTACACTGGCCCCCTTTGAACACACTCAAATCCATTGACCTATCACTGTAGTTTAAAAAAACATACTACTTCATATCCTAAGAAAAGAAAACATAATAAAGGGGTGAGATCAGATGCTCAGTAGGGATACCAATATATTGCGAACTATTATAAATAATCATAAACATTTAAGGCAATGTATAAGGAAACAAAACCAGACTTTTAAACGTAAAATTTAGCATAATATGGTAAAGATAAATCGAATGATTCCATTTACTTATTCACATGGATATTCTACTAGCCTAATAATCACAAAAAATATAAATAGTCAATTTCATAATGATGGAATGAATAATGTCGGCCATCATAACCACATAGTCAAGGCCTCGTGCCAAGACTACAAACAAGATTTTTCCAAGACCTTGTTCCAAGACACTAGTTTGTCCCATGAGACATACCAATGCAACAAAGAGCTACAGCGGGCTCCACCCGTCACATACTAAGTCCAATTCATTCCTCATATGAAATTTTTGAAACATAATATAAACATTCATATTAAAACTAGCATAATAAATTTCAGTATTTTAACCACAAACCATGAATGGTATAAAAATAGCACATCCACAGTCAAACATATCTCATTCAATACAATATAGAACATTGTACTATAATAAATTAACCTTAGTCTAGAATAATGAAGGATATTGACATAGATGAAAAGAATCATGAAAACTATTTGATAGAAATATCCACTTTTATCTTGAAAACATTTAAAAGTCTCACTATTTTTCAATAATCCGTTTAAAAATGATTTTTGAATAAACGTTTCCAATACCACTTTGAATCTTTTAAGAGGAATTTTAATTTTAAAACATTATTGTCCATATAAATAAATCGTTAAAACCTTTTTTTAAACATGGACATTAATTAGAAATATTTAGAAGAATAAATTTTTAAAACATTTAAAATGATATTTTAGTTAAAGTTCCTAACCAAATGATAGACGCTTGAATAAAAATAATTGAGGTAATAAAAAATTTATAACATCATGAGGATAAAGGGATTTATGATATACTATGTCAAAGTATATTATATAAACTATATAAAAGTGAATTAGAGCATAATAACAAAGAAGTTTCAATGGAATGTATGTTGAGATGAAATATCTTATAAAGACCGTATCCTTAGGTTAAGGATAAATCAATGACATAATTATGTGTGAAAAATATAAATACACTCAATATGATTGGATATTTATTTTAAATAAATCAGAGGTCATTCACACATATTCTTTGAAAAACAACACCAATGACTTGGATGTTTAACTCAATGAATATAACCTGAGTTAAAATTACACTTACAAAGTTCATATCGATGACTTGAGAATTTATCAATGGAGTGATTATGTGTATAAAAATTATATCCACACAAAGGGGAGTGGAAATAACTACATAAGTAAATAAATAGTGATTTTACACATAATCTTGGAGAAAAATATTCAATGAAGTTCACCTAAAACCGAATGAGTGGAAATTGAAATTAGAAATTCCCTTACCGATTGGGTAATATACAAAACAAAAAACCCATGAATGAAAAATCATAAATTGATGATGTAAATACCCCAAATTTAATTATATTACACAAAGAATACAATCATGGGTAGTACATACACCACACAAAAGGTAATAGTGGAAAATATAGCATGAATCTCACATGAATAAAAGTGAGATGAAAACCCATTACCTTGTACTTATCCTTAGTATAGGGTAGGTTAACCTCATGTATAATAGTGAAATAATTGGTTTTAAATTATTCATGAACCAAATACATAAATATGATATCATATATAATCTTCTAATATTTCATTGTTAATGATATTTCAGTAGCATCATTGTTTTTGGTGTTAACTGATTCATTTTTCTTTAAATGTTTTGTTATGTAAGTAATGTTTGATATGTATAGGATGTATTTGATTCATATCCATAATTAAATTATGTTATTAAAAATTATTTTTTAAGCATAAAATGAAAATATTCTTGAATGGTTACAATGGGGAATGAATATTATCGCCTTTGTGGAGACGGTAATCCGTACATATGCACAAGCGACAATATCATTCAATTGATATAAAAATTCAATGTAATTGGATGTTATATCATATATTCAGAATAATTAAAATGTTTTATTTATTATTTAAATCAATTGTACTAATTATTATACCCATCCAAATAATGAAGTGTTGAATAACAAATTACACCATGATGTGGAGACGGTAAGTCGTACGTACGCACGTATGATGACTTTTTCATTCATAGGATAGATAGAATAATTAATATGGTTGTACCATATTTATAATAACATTACAGTATATAAAAGGTACTGGGGTTATTATTTTGTAATGGAAAAAACAAAGAAAAAGGAAGTGGAAGAAGAAAAGAACTTCTAAATAGGTGGTGTGATTATTACCTCTTCTTCGGGTGCTTCCTTTTTATTTGATCAAAAGGTCTCCATAGCTTGGATTTATGATCAAATTAAGACCTCTAGGTTGAATTGAGGGTATTTGGGAGGATATTGGATTAGGTTTTTTTGATCCAAATGGATTTTGAGGTGTGAAATTAAGATTAGGGGAACTACCATTTTATAAGAGAGGTGAGTGTCACTTTAGGAAAATCTTGAACTATTATTTTATTATACAATAATTTTTTGTTTATAATGAATGAAAATGGATTTATTTCGAGGATATGGTGTGGATGGGTCAAAATAACTTCAACCAATAGGTTTTAGGGAAGTTCATGTCACCATATTAACCTTATCTTTTAGATTTAACTCGTAGTTAATCAGTGTATCTTTTGTCGTGTCTTCGTGTATTCATAAACTATATTTTTCATAAACATACTATAAACTACCAAGAGAACCCAAAGTGGTTAATTAATGATATATATATCATTATATAAGTCCTTTGAACTAACTTTATATTTTTGTAATATTATATCATTTAATTATACAATGTTTTTTTAAAAACTCATTTATATCAATTTGGACACTATTTAGTATTTAGTTTTTGTGAAAGTTATAGCTACATGATTACTTAGAAAAATAAACATTACATCAACCATAACATGTCATATTAATCTATAAAATTCGTGTAATTAATCAAAAGTAGTAATTAACATTTATTTGTATATTTATAATAGTAATTATTTTAATCTTTCATTAATAAGGTAATTACTACATCATCATTGTGTTAAAAATAAATTTAATTATTTAGTCTCTAAAAATATAAATAAAATACCATGATGTAGGAAAGTTTTTTAGATTTATGATTTATATTTATAGTCGAATGTTTCTTATTTATAACCCTATATTAAAAATGATTTAGTTATGAAAATTTGGATTTAACACTTTTATTTCTTCTTTAATAATAATAATAATAAATGTCATAATCTAGTCCAAGTGAACCAAAGAAAATCATATTTTATTCATAAGGTTTATTTTTTTCTAGAAACAATTATCCAATAGAATTAGGACAAATGATAGGGTAATTATAATATCATTTTAAAGATTAATTACCCAATTTACTTTTAACCGTGGTAAATAAAATTCAAAAGTTACTATTCACCAAAAATTATTTTCATCTTATTGAACCAAATTTTACATACTTTTCTCAACCATGTCTTGTGTATTTTTGAAATTAAATTCATAGATGTGGTAAAATTAAGCTTATTCAAATTTGCTAACGTGCCTAGAAGGTGGGTTAAAAACATTAAGAAATTAAATAAAATTTTATACAAATGATTTATTATAAAAAAAATCCAATGAATTAAATTAAACTAATATAGGTATTATATATCTATTTTTACTTAAAATTAATTTAAATAAAATATATAATTATTTAAATAAAAAGTCGGTTTTTAAATAATAACGCTGTGTTTTTTCACTATTCTTCAAAAATTGAATGTTTTCATAAAAATACAGGAAATTCACCCAATGATAATTTTGATATCATGAATCCAAAAATTATGTCTATTTTACCAAATTAAAAACATAGAAGGTTCATTAATTGATTTATAATTAATTTCCATTGTCAGAACTAGAAAGCAGGTTCTTGAGAAGTAAAAACTATAAAAAGATTGATATGTGATTATTTCCAATTTAAAGATGTAATTACATCCAATCACCCACATTGGATTAAATTATAAATATATAATCTAATTATACTTAAAAACCATTAAAATTTATAATTTAACACTTCAAATTATTTTGATTAAAAAAGTTGTTTTCAATTACAATTTAGTATCATTCACTATTCATCAAATATATGAAAGTTTTCATAAAAACAACAAAAATTTAAAAAAACTAATTTTTTATGTCCCTATTCTAAAGAAAAATTATATTTAATCAAATTGAATATATAAAAGTGAAAAATATTGGATTATATAGGGTTCTTTATTAAAAGGCATAAAAACTAAATTTTTTTAAAAATACTTCCTTTATTTGAAAAATTGAATTTTTCATTATATTATGTCTAAGAAACAAAAAATATGAATGTTAAAATTATGTGGGATATATATATAATTCAATATGTGGTTATTACTATTCATAAACGCTTTCTAAATGGCTAGTTTGATAGGTCGTGGTGCGCTTGAACTCAGTGTTGCGTATATTGCATGTTATTGTATTATTCAAAGAGAAGCATACAATTAAACCATGGGGTGTTAAAATTGGGGTTTGCTTTAGAGAAAGTGATAGAAAAAGATATCCCATTATACCTTGGAGGTTATTGGTTTCCTATGAAAACCCTTGGCTAAGGGACGTGGTTTTCAAAGTTCCCAAGTTCTTTGTAGTTGAAGCAATAAACAATGCGTTAAAGGTCAAAAGGATTGTTCCTATCCTCTATTACAGTAGTATGTTTTTCTAGTCAGCAATTAATGTCCAAGTTTAATTTTAGTGGACACCTAAATCAATTCCTCATCCCCTTCTGGAAATTTTTTGCGTGATTCTTCTTGAAATTTTGTCAAGTGGGTCCTGGAATTTATTATCACTATTGGATTTATTCATCGGACTGCCAGAATTAATGTCCATATTTTTTCTTCATAACCCCATGATACTATTGATATTTATTGATCTATATTTCAAATTTGATGGAACATCGAAAAATTTAATCATACATATCAATGTCACAGATCTCTAGGGATTTTATTAGGCTAGGTTTTAGACCACCAAAGAAGTTTTCATCCCTGCATTCAAGGGTAATGAAAAAGAAGTTAGAATATTATGAAATCCTTTTTATGTTTTCCTCATACACTCTAAGGGATTCGTTGTCTTTCTCATTGAGGGAAGGAATGTCCCCATCAATCTTATGTCAGAGGGTGGGAGGAAAATATTTATCAAATTTTTTTCTGGAAATATCTCTATTGCAACACCTCGATCTCTTCCTCATGCTTCATATTTCTGATCAATAACCACCATTGATCAGCTTCACCGTTCATACGATAATAAAAAAGATGAACCTTCTCTTGTTCAGAACATTGAAGGATGGAGAAAAACATCTCAATGGAGTTGATCCATAGTTTGGTGATTGAGGGATCTGATGATCCATTAAATGTATGAGTCATTTGTCTCATCATGCTCTCGATTGTGACTTGTCCTTTCTGGGGGGGGGGGGGGGGTGGAAGATCGTCTTGAACAATGTTTCTATTCAAAACAAGAGTCAAACAATAGAGTATCATGAAAACGTTTGTGATTCCCACTCCCATCAGATTGGGCATCTCATTAGAACAATCATCACATTGATATTGAAGTCAGTTGTTAGCTCGAGTCCTCATATTACTGACCATTGGTTGGAATAAAATGAAATTTAGGAGTAACACATAAAGGGTAATCCAATGAAAAAATGGATTACATATAAATTACATTTATTTCCTTAACATAGGAATTTATAGGCTTTAATCTATGTTATCTAAGATCTAATTCCAAACGTATATTCTTAAGGGAATTCTTTCATTCCCTTAATAATGGTTCATACTAATCATATGAATTTACCAAAAACATATCCCCTGGGTGTAATGAACTAAGAGTGCTTCAAGTCCCATTGTTGTCCACCAGTTCTTGTTTGAGTCTATCTCAAAGTGGTATTTTCGGGTTTTACCCCGAGATACATCTGTACCAGAGCCACCTATACTTGTTTGTATCCAGACAGAGATGTATTTTCATGATAAACCACTTAATTTATACTCATTATAATTTAGGGATGTTTTTATTATACTTAGTCTTATATCTAAGGCAATCACTAGGGTTTTCTAGTCCAAATGCCAAAAATAATGAAACCACCCTCTTATACCAACTATAACAACCATTCTCTTTATTACACACAAAAACATGATTTATTTTATTAATATTCACTTCAGACAACTATATGTATAGACAGGTCCATTTTATTGGGAAATTAATAACATTATATACAAATAAAGACATAAAATCAAACCTCTTTTTTGAAAAAAAATCTTTTACATGACCAAAACATTTCTTCTTACATATCATTGCATGGGATAGCCTGAGGACATACATAAAAAAGAGAGAGATATAAAGCCCAATGAGGGAGAAAAAAATTCATAACATGAATAATAAAATAAATGTTTGGAAATAGTCATATCAATGAAGGATAAGAGAAACTTTAACTTAAAGGCATGATATAACTTGATTATCATAACATTGATATGTAGAAACAACATTTAACATGATATTAGCATTAGATAAGGCTCATTGCACATGGAGAACTTCTAAACCCTTATTGAAAATGAATTAAAATGAGAAGACCCTCAATTCACATGATGTATCATGATACTAATCTTTACCCAAAGCATTAGAGAGATGTCAGGGCACACCCTTCTTAGTCATTTCATTCCATGCATAACAGTTCCACATCGGTCATATAACCTAGATTCATTGAACACAATAATTTATTCCACGAATAAGAGATGTGGAATACATAAATTTAATTACTATATAAGCAAGTACAAGTGAATAATGTTGAATTCCATTGATAGATAAATGGGTATGGTATTCACATACATGATGATTTTGGCATGGAATATTTTGGTGTAACTTTGGCAGCATAATGATGTCAAATATAAATTTTAAAATGAGTTGATGAGAGAGAAATTGATCAATAATCATTTATACATGAAATGTATAGTAAGGGGTCATGAAAACTAATATACAAAAATATTTAATGGAATTTAGATGCATAGTTTAAAATAACTACATGAATGTAAATGAGAGTAGATAAATCCCTTACCGAATTTTAGCATGGTAACATGTGGACATGGGAGGCATTAATGATAGATAAAGGGGACTGTAATCATTCCAACATAACGAGGAAAGTATATGTGATGTTAAAAATTATACCACATAATTTTTAATAGAAAATAAATGGGGCAGAACAAAATAAGGAAACATGGAGACCAATAAGGAAGGAAGGAAGGTAAAGATCGCTTACTTGAGTGTGTGACTTGAAGAGCTTGAGTATGGGATTCGTGATAGATCAATGTTCCTTTTGATGATTCTAGATAGAGAATAAAAGATTAGGGACGTGCTAAAATGGTTTTTAGCGGATTTAATTTGGATCATTGGTGGGTTTATATAGAAAACGTGAGGGGAATTCATTAACATTTCACAAACATAGGATTTAGAGTGAATATGATTAATTATTCAAACCAAAAATACAATCCATGGTTTTTTCCCATGGTTTTTGATAAATTATTTTGGAAAAAAATATTTTATATTTCAAATGGATGACCTTATTAAAATATTAGGACTTCTTAGGTGTAGGTGAGTCACACTCCCATGGAAATCATTTTAAAAAGTTAAAATATTTTATAAGTCTTTGAGGGTCCACTAAGGCACCATAAAATTAATCAAAAAATATAAAATAAATTAAATTAAAGGTAAAACATATATTGGTGGAATATACATTTTATATTATTTTATTACATCACTATTGGGTCATTATAATGTCATAAAATACATTATATATTTAAATGGTATTTAATTTTTACCGAAAAATTAGACTGTCTCAGAGAATTATGAAAAAATAAATGCTAGATAATTTTGATGTCTTAAATAGAAAAATAATATTCATTTTATCTGAATAATTTTCTAAACTTTTTAATTTTTACTTTTAAAAAAATTTACATTTATCAAAAATTCAGGGGTTTTTACAAAATCATCTTTCAAACCATAATAAAAAGTAAAGATGAATAAAAATTATATGATAATTTATAATTAATAAAATATAATCTAGTAATAATATTTTATTAAAATATTATTTATTTCAAAAATCCATTAATTCATCTAAAATAGATTTCTTAATTAAAGATTAACTAAAAACACTATTTTTTCTTTGAAAACCATTTACAAAGTAACAATAATAAAATGAATGTAAATTATTTATAAAAAAATAATTTACATATTCATAATTCTATGGTCATGTTATATAACCTCGTATAAAACCCGCATAAGACCTAATGGTAAGGAGTGGGATGGTGATTGACTCTTGGGGTAGCTGAGATAACATCGCTTGGGTGGTAATCTCTATTAACTTGCACTTATCCTGTAGGTGGTTTCATTAAAGAATAACATGTTGAAGCTCAGTTTGGAATTGGTCAAGTGAAATTACCAGTGACGCTACCTCCTTTTTCGAGCTACGACATATGGGCTTTGTATGGAAAAATTCTGCTGGATGAGGCCATTTCTTCGTTTTTCAGAGAAAACTGGATTTGTTAAAGCCTTATATTTATACAAATAACATGATCACTGTTCAATGGATATATTAGTAACAATAACCATTAATAATGATAATTTAAAATAAAAAACATAAAACTAAGGAAGTAAATATGTTTTATATAACCATTTTACATAATGAAATATTTAATTAGATAAATATGAATTTTCATTAATAAAATTTGGGGTTATTACAGGGATGCTAATTCTAAACCTTTACCTGTGGATAGGTGTACCATTGCATCATGAAAACCTCAACCAATTTTTTTATCCCCGACCACCAATATTGTCTATGTGGGTCACAATAAATATTTTTCAAAATATGGTTCACCGCCCACTTCAAGGAACGAAACTCACACATCAAATCTTTCTACATAAATGTTTGAAAGAAAACACATCCAAAAAATAAACGATCTCATTATCATTAATAATCCTACTGAATGGTGACTCCCTATCTTAATGACTTTCCATTAGAGCTTAAAAATCTAGATCCTAAATCATCCTTTCCTCGACCAGGTTCTAAATAGTGGAATCAACATCCAAGTATGAAAGGGTCGTCAAACCAAGTCAATCATAAATATAAAGATGAATGTCAATAAATAATGGCATAAACCTCTACTATGAGTTTTATTTATGAACCTATTGAGTCTGAGACATACGAATCAAATCATGTTTAATACTATTTAAAATTCCTATAATATATACCAAATCAAAATAAAATTAATTCATGTACTCAACCCATATTCGATGATGGAGATTCAAATCATGATAGAAGAATATGTATTTATTTTTTAAGATTGGTATACATAATAAAAATTTATACACATAAGTATTTACTCTAGAAATTTTTATCATAAACCACCATGGCCAACTCAATATCATTCATTGGGGAAATTTCATCATGAGAAATCTTTTTCATTAAACCATAAACCACAACCTATTAATCATAAATCAACACTTCCTCAATCTCAACACCAGATGCATCACAAAACAAGGAATAATTTTTACATACCTCAGGTAGGATCAAAATTAGTGCAGTAGTCAACCACTTCATTAATTTCTAAAAATAATCATCACATGCATTTGAACATCCAATATTGATTTCATTTTTTCTCAAGGCCAAAATCGTTGTTATCATATAAGAAGTGTATTTGATAAACATTCGATAACATCCATCTAAACCCAAAAAATAATAAAACTTAAAAATCATTTATGGGATGATCCCAATATAAAATTTATTTCACATTATCTTGGTACACTGACACACCTTCCACATAGATGATTAAACCTAGAAAATGTAACATCTCCATCTAGAAATGAAACATTGATATCTTGGTATATAGACTATAATTTCTTAGGGAAATCAACAAAATATCTAGATGTTGGACAGGATAATCATGTGTCTTGAAGTAAACCAAGATTTCATCCCAAAATAAAACAAGAATCTATTCCATGTATGGGTGGAATATTTTATGTATAAGGGAAATTTTTTTTTATCACATCTACCAATCCAAACAGAATCGCTAATATATCATAAAAATTATAAATACTTCTTAAAGGATTATATAGTATACCAAAATATCTAACACTTAGTTTATGATAACCAATTCCCATGTCAGTTTCAGAAAACACTGAATCAACTCTCAGCTGGATAAAAATATCATTGATTCCCACCAACCATCTTAGAAAAAAAACTAGATATCTTAAAATTGAATTGTTTGGGTGAAAAGAATGTATTTTCCAATTCCCAAAAATGATTTTTATTTTCCTGAATATTATTTAGTTTCATTCTATATTGAGAGGAAGAAACTCATTTTTATCTAGGAAATAACTCAATCCAAAATAGAACCTCTCTCCAGTGAAGTAGACCCAAGAAGTCCTCATTAGAAATATATTATAATGGATCCACCACATAAGTAATGATACCCTTATACACACCCCCTTTATGAATCATAAGACATGACACTGAGATTTTGATTTTACCTAACCAATGATGAATGGGCACTACATGACCTGCATAGATATCCCATTCACCATAGTGAACATGAGAACCCCCATACATGGATGTGAAATTTACCCTACAATGGTAACAATAAATATGGAATTGATATGATACCATCCAATATATCCCCAATATCTGATCAAAACATGTCATCACATGAAAAAACAAGTCCCATAGAAAAGAGTACAAGTAAGCCTTAAGGTACACACCATAAATTTCTAAATATTTTCTTCTCATATATCTAATGGTGTATCAGTAAACATAACCCCACAGAAATCTTCCAACACTAGACCCATGAAATTAACTAAATGGTTAGAAACATAAATGTTAGAGGCACCACTATCATATAATGAAGTAGAAAATATGTATGTAAGAAATATTATACCTCAAACTGTTGATGGTCTAACCCCGCCAACTCCTAGTGTAGGCTAAACTACATGGAGTTGAACTATAATTTATCATGTGTTCTAGTATTTTACATGTCACTACACTACCATACAGAAAATAAATCCCCAATATCAAAGTACCATGTCTACTACCCATACAAGTATGTCTGATAGATGTCCAACTACCATCATGGTATGGTATAACTAACCCCATTTCTGCACTCTCCATTGGACTTGATCATTCATCATTTATCATCTAATGATGGATTCTACATAACCTATACACATGAATCTTCTTTTAACTATCTCTTAACTCAATTCTTGGTTAGGGTAACTAGACACACATGTTTCCCAACCATCTGTACTAATAATAGAACACCTATTTACCACCAAGAGAGTCAAAACCGCTACTCGAGGTACTATTTCTACCACCCCCGAGGTGAAAAATCTCAAAACGTTGTTACATAACCTTATAATTATCACCAATTTATCACCTAACTAGAACCACATATCCACCACTATAAACCTCATTGAGATTACCTTATTAAATTAGTGTATGATCTGCCACTTCAAAAAATCTATTGAAATGGAATATATTTTCCTAGGACTTGTTCTCATGTATAATTTCATCCTGAAAACATCTCCCCATATTTCATCTTCCCCTACCATTGCACGAATAAAGCATTTCAAGTCGGTGGAGCGGTCAACATGATTAACCATTGTCATAGTACCCTATGTCATCCTCATAAAATACATGATATATTCATACCTCATAGTCTCTAGATATAAATGTTCCAAAACCATTTTGTAGGAATTGTACCATTACTTACCTTATGTATTATTATTCTGAACAAGAATACCCCACAAGAACTATGTCATACACCATAACATAGAAACCTCCAACATGACTATCTTTTTAGGAGGAGACACTATGTGAAGAAAAATCATCTAGATGAACTCTATCAAAAAACCAAAAACATTAGGTCCACACTTCCTAGTAAACATTAGTGGGTGAGGTAACTTGTACTCCCTAATAAAGTCATACATACTCAAAACAACCTTCCATGGGTGCCTTTACATCATTTGTATAAAATGATAAATGTTATCCTAAAAATACTCATCTCCTATACTACCCAGGAATAAATAATTCTCTAGTGGATTAGAATTATTGGTGATGTACACTTATCACCAAACCATCTCATGCAATCATAGTGTCATTTTTCTATAATTCCAAATTGACATCTCAAACACATAACGTAAGGCTTCCATAGTTTTCACAAAATAAGGATATCTACTAGCCATAAACAACCAATTCTTCATACACTATCACTATATATATAGTCACATCCCTATTACTACCATCATATATTCCTGTAATAGGTCATGGTAAACATGGGGTAAACCAACATACATTGTCACAATTTTTTCATTAGACAACCTTTTAACCCATTTTTATTCACAAAATAAATATTTCTCAATTACGAACCATCCAATCATTATAACTCATCAAAGAAATTAATTAACCAATTTATTATTCTTCATTATGAAATATCGTTTAACCATTACATTACATTATCTCACTTTTACTAGATTTAGTCATCTTTATTAGACACCACTTATTTAAAATTTTAAGGAAAACAAAAAGAATTATATACCTCGCAATTCATACATCCTTCCATCATGTACCTACCATGATGTGTGTCTCATATATCAATAGGTTCGTAAAATTATTCATGAATTACCAACGTTAGACCATTTGAGTTATGATAACATTACCATTATATAGTCAAATCATACAACAAGAGTATCAACAAATGTTAAATATTATCCAACCGTAACAACACACATCAAGAACAATGATCCCTCTCTGGTTACGTGGGCATTCTATAATGAATTGGTTAGGTATTAAAATAACCGAGCTTATTTTCATGTCCCAACCCATCCTAGTATCTCATATAAAATTCCAAATAGTAAGACAATTTAAAATAAAAATCCCTCTAATGCAACTTTGTAATGTCGCGACCCAAGTATGACAAATAGTTTTCCTGAAGACGGTACACCACATGACCTTAGGTGTTCATCCTCACATGTGAGATGCTTCAAACTAGACACTAGGGTCTTATATAAAAAGTGTTGAAACTATATCCTCTTTATCAGAGTTATACATAGTATATGAAATAAAAAATAAAGGAAACAAATAAACAAAAAACATTCATAATTATTTTATTCCTTACTCCTGGGTATAATACCACAACCAAACCATAAATATAAACTTTAATGTCATACAATGCCATGTATAATCAAACATAAAATAATAAAAAACTAATGAATCATTAAAATGGGTCCTAACACCGTTTCATAATCCCTCATCCATGCACATACCATGAAAAAAATAAACAATCTATCATTGGTCACTTTCCCATTTCATAACATGTATCCAAGAATTCTGCTCAGGTATCTAATGATTCATCGAGTATGGTGTGAGTAAAACTCAATCGTCCACCCCCAAAAGTGTCTACAAAATATCAAGACTAAATAGGTAGTTTTTAAAGGTAAAAAATTAATAAAAAGATAGGGAGAAATTAAAACTAGGATTCAGTTGTTAACAAGATTCCCTTTAGCCTCTTTTATTATTTGTTCCATCTGTTATCTAGTTTCTTCAAATACACATCAGACTATGATAGAAATATAAACCAATCATATTGGAGAGGAACTCAATTCCCTACATTATAATGTAAAAAATAATAGAAAACAATACTTACTAGTTACTTTGGATCCCCAGTCTAAGTATTCATGTCAGATGCTTTCAGTAGGGTCATAGAGCCTCAACCTGACTCCATAACCCATTCATTATAATTTTTTGGACAATATACTCTATCAAACATAACCCAAGGTGTTAAATCCTCATACACAATACCACACTCATACTACTAATCCACAATCACATACCTTTTTTAACTATTTAATATATATATCATTTAAAAACCATAACTCATTGAACACATCTACCATTGATAATCCATTGTTCATTAAACACACGTACTGTCTTCATTCCTTAACCAAATAAATCATATACCATATAAAATTTATAACTCATTAAAACATTAAGATTACAAGAAATTATCCCTTGTTCCATGTTATAAACTAATCAAAATTAACATCAACTTCATTTCAAAATCCGTCATAAAAAACTAAAACATTATTCATTGGTTTCTGTTCAATAAACCATTTTAAGATTCTAAAAAACTATCATATGTTATATCAAATAATAATTTAAATTTCATATTTAATAACCCAATACCATGATCACCAATGTGACATAATTCACCATTAGCCTCTTTCCCATTATAACAACCTCAATGCGACCCATAGAGATCATGAGGGGCTCAATTAATCATTTTAACAAGAAATTTATCAATTTATAATAAGGAAATATAATTTACAATAAGAAGGTACCTATTCACAAAAAATAACCCATAAATCAAACATCATGACTATGGGATAAACCTTTTATAACACACAACCCAAATCCATAGATTAATTCCCGCTCAACCATGGCCTTTATCAAAACATAAACACCATTTGATTTCAAAACCTAGTTCCTACTATAAAAATATGATTTTTTGTACTTAGAAGAAGAATAAAAATCTAAAAAAACCTTAATACCTAAAAATAATGAATGAGGATTGTCATAATCACCTGAACACTTGATCTACACCCAATGGTTCTCCAAATGACTTAGAATGGAAGGAGTTCGATCATTGAAATGTCTAAGAGGAAGTGTTCATCACCCTTGGATACTATAGAAGGATTGATGAGTCTAGTAGGGTAAGAAATACTAAATAGATTGGGGTAAAATTTGTAAATTTCCCATCATTAATGATATATATTATTTTTCAACCTGGTTGGCCAAACTATGCCCCAACCGTGCACCACCATCTATCCAAGAGGGGGATGAGAATGCATGGTTTTCAGGGGAGACACATTTCATGAAAAACCTAGTGGTCACTATGTGGGATGACTATATCCAATCCCTAATGTTGTGGTCTACCACTATGCACAATTTTACCTACCAAGAACCACCCCACTCTAGGTCACATATATCTGGTGCAATGTTAATACAAACCATGAACCAAATCTATAACCTTTAATGAATAGACTCTTTTTCGATTCATTCATTTTATAAACACTCATTAAACCCATGAGTCCATAAAAACTAGTGAAAAAATTTCATTAACCATTTTATGGGTGTCAAAACAAAACATAAACAAGAAAAAACCTCATGATAATTTTAGGATGTTACATCCAACCATAACATAGATGCTTATTAAATTACATTAGATGAATATTCAATACATCAATGAATAATAAACACATCATATACTATAATTTTATTGAAATTAGATATTATATATAATAAAAAATTACTTTAAACTATTATCAACATCTCCAACAAGTATTCTATACATGTGAAAACCATCATGACATATCATTCACAATAGTATTCTACATAACCAAAGAAATGAAAAAAATAAATAGAATGATCAAATTCACAGTAAGGATAAATATAGGATATTTCAATCAATGATAATAAGTGAGAATAAGATGAGAATTTCGGTATGATAATAGAATCAAATATATTGGACAACATATAAGATAATCATAACCAATTTAACAAATATCACAAAAAAATGACCTATGGAATATGTCCAAGACATGATAGAGAGCATCTGTTTTTTGGGTGGGGAGATAGATGTCAATAATAAAAAACCATGAAAACATAAAAGAGTCATAAGAATATTCCATAAGAATATGGAACAAGTATAATGATAGATAATAATTTCCTTTTTGAATTTCAACTTCCATTACAATCATCACTTTATTGAGAAAATCCTTTTGTGGTTTGGGTTCAATACTTATTCCCATAAACATAGTGAAGATCATTCCGTAGTGGGTTTTATTCACTCATCAATACCTTATATGTAATATCATAATATATATGGTCTTTCACAATACATCAATGGGATATAAGGGACCCATCGATTTTCATGACCTGTCCCTCGGGGCCCGTAGCGTGACTACCCCAATCCCACCTCTCATGTGGTAGGGGATGGTGACTAGGGATGAGTATGTGATCCAACAAAGAGAATAAATTTACCTAAGAACCATACACATGCACCTGTCTCCAAGCAATTGTACCGAAACTAAATGTAGTGAGTAAATAGATATGCACCACACTAAGACAACCACTGAGAGTAAGTTTCCAAAACTAAATGTAAAGGGACCAGAATACAAGACCAAAAGAAATAGAAAAGTACATGATCTTGGATCATGTCCACAAAAAACCCTACATGAGTTGTAGGTATAGTAAGGTATCATAATGTCACTGAAACATACCACGTCCATCGAGTCTCCCTGATGCAACAGTTGTCTCCGGCCCATAAAGGGCTCTGTCAAAGTTTTTGATCATCAGCATAAGACATGACACGTATCGACAAAGCCCATGCATGGGAGAGTAAAACAATACTATGTTAGGACCTCAATCTATATAGATAAACCAAAACGAAAGAGACAAGGTAAACTACAAAAGATTCACATGATGTGTATCCTCTTAGAAGTATAGTTTAGCGAGTCACTAAATTATGTTCACACTAGGATGCACATACTAAGAATATATAGGCATATCCAAATCAAACTTGACAAACAATATTCGTAGGAGTCCTACTCTAAATCTTCATAGGAGACCTACTCTTCACCATTACAGGAGACCTACTCCACACCCCCGCAAGATACCAACTCCTCGTCTTCAAAGGAGACCTAATCTTCATCTTCGAAAGAGACCAACTTCACATTTTCCCAAGTGACCAACTCCAACTCTTTTCATGAGACCAACTCAGGTTGTTTTAGTAGACCAACTCCATGTCTTCGCAGGAGACCAACTCCAAATATTTTCCACAACTAGTCAC
Organism: Viscum album; assembly: GCA_963277665.1. Classification (NCBI taxonomy): domain Eukaryota; kingdom Viridiplantae; phylum Streptophyta; class Magnoliopsida; order Santalales; family Viscaceae; genus Viscum; species Viscum album. The sequence continues at coordinate 2,054,353,801 of OY728123.1, read as the reverse complement.
AAGATTCCACAATTAGTGTTCTCTTTCGGGATGCAACTACACCTCAAGACAATATGGATTAAATCAACCTTCAAAAAAGGCCACATAGAGTATCCAGAAAGGAACACCTCTTCACGAGGGTCCCTATGCTGCAAAAAGCTCATCAAAAGGACTTATGATTTGAGAGTTATGGGAATATTTGTTCAAAGGGGATGGTTGTCTCTGAGTTCGGTGGGACTCGGTCAGTCCAACCTAACCCAACAGAACACATCAGTTTTAACCCAAACCACCGTGTTGACCCATCCCACCTAGGCATGGCCTATCCTGTTCTACAGGCCTGGCCTACCAGTTCCAGCCCAACCTACTTGAGTGGTCCATTTTGGTCCACCCAAACGCGGGGTCTACTAAGTCCCTACCTAGTCTATGTGGTTGGTCGTTGAGCCGTATTCTACTCCGTTATGCGATCTATGGGACCCCATACCAATTGGTGGACAAGGATCTCGTCCACATCATTGGACCACACTGCCACTGCCCGCTCATGACGCATCTCTCGTCACCACCGACGGTCGTGCCACCGTGGGCTCCTCTGATACCGGTTGCTGAGTTGATGGTTTCCTGTTCCCATGTGGTTGTGCCATTTCACACCCCAACTGCATGACATCGACGACGTACCCCCTACTACAGGCTGCCATCTTCCACCTGCTACTCGGTTTATTGAGACAGAAGCATTGTTTTTATTCTCAGGTGGAAACCTTCATTTCTTTGTCCTTCTAACATACTCGCTGGAACTTTGGGGGTATGAGAATGTTCAGAACATAATGGAAAAGTGTTTCATAACCACAGATGTTCTTCGTTGATAAACAGAAGAATGGGGATAGACGAAATCACAAAGAATGCCCCAAATTTTTTTTCCTTGTTCATTTTCCCTTCATTCATCCTGTTAGAAAGAGGGGAACAAAATAAAGTATTCACACAGATTTTTCTCCCCTTAAAACCCCGCAATAGAATTCCTATCATGGTAGAACTATCAACCCAAAAATCAATATTTATGTGGGTTTATTCGCTTTCATCATTTGAAATAAAAAATGGAAAATAAAATAACATAGAAATAACCCCCCTACATGGAAAGAGGTTCACTCAAAGGAGAGAATTCGTTATTGATGTAGATACATCCCCAAACATCCTCGATCCATCGGTCATTGGCATTTATCATTCTTCGATGATTGATTTTGAGCTCCAATATCCAACCCATCATCACAGTGAAAAAGATTCATTCTTCTTGCCTCATAGAAACATCCGTGCACCAAGGGAAATTCTACAGCATTATGAATTATAATTCTGGTCACTACCTCTATTTTTAGAGGAAATTTTTTAATGACTTTTAGCATTTTAAATGTTTTCAGTGTTACCACAATGTTGCATTGTATTTTCTCTTAGTCACTTAATCGTAGTGGTACTGAACCTTTGCATAACGTTGAAGAAATAAAATAAAATAAAATTTAAAGTATATTTAATTTTTATCTTAAAACCTCCATAAATTATATTTTTTAGCCGACCTACACCAGATGATGTTAGGGACTTCCTAAAGTAAGATCGTTGTTCTAAGCTCAATGGTTCCATCAAATTATTGATTCAGAAACCCAATATGATGTTATTTAAACTGCAAAAATGTGATATTTTTTAATGAACTTATTAATAGTTCAAACATTTATTCTGGGATCCACAAGCCTCAAAATCATATACCGTTTCATCACTTGGTCATGAAATAATACCATATAATTTTCAAAACTATTTACATAGAAAATGCGGGAAATTATATTATCCTTAATTTAGGTCATTACTTCCCAGAAACCCAAAACAATTGATAAAAAAACAAATGGGGATACTGAGCATCAAAATGAACCTTTCACTCCCATGTTCTCTATTATATATTCATGTTCTACCACCGAATGTGTACTAGAGGAATTGATCGCTGATAGAGTGTCCTCTCATATTGATACTCGATCTCCAATAAGAACACCTCAAATGTCACCCTATCATCAATGTCCCACTCACCCCAGTCAATGACATGTGATGGGTCATGTATGTATCTCATCAGCTAGAAAAAATTAAAAGCATCGTGGAATCTCTCTAAGTTTGGAGGTAGATACTATTAGTATTCCACCTTTCCCTCTCTACATAGTATTAGAAAAGGCATGATGAAACTCATAGATAACTTACCGCCTTAGTGAAATCTATGTATCCCACTTCAAGAAGTGACCTGAAATAACACATGGTGTCCCTCCTCAAACTACAATAGAGTTCATATGCAATCATCATAAGACATACAATGGATAGGTTAAGTCTTCATATGCTCCTAGATAACCTACACATCCTCTATCATAGCCTTCACCAACTCCATCCCCAATAGTGTGGACTCTCCGGGTTCCGTCCAATAAAGTGGCGACCTAGAGGGTCACCGGTACAAGGCCCCAAATGGTGCTACACTTATAGTGGATTGGTAGATATTGTTGTATAAAACTCCCCCAAATGTTGGAGATACCCACCAACTATATCCTAAATTGATGATGCATGCACATAGAATGACCTCTAGGACCTGATTGGTCTGCTCTGTCTATACATCTATCTGCGGGTGTAATGTTGTGCTCAAATGCAGTTGTGTCTGCAATTCCTCCTGCAATACCAACCACAACCCGGATGTGAAATGGGAATCATTATATGAGAATATCGTCGATGGGACTCCATGGAGTCTAACTATATCCGATACATAGAGGCGTCAAAATCTCTCTTCAAAACCTAATTTCTGAATCACTTGAATGTTGGCCGACTTGGTGATTTAGTCAATGATCACCCAAATGATAACAATTCCACTAGTTATACATGATCGAACAATCAAAAATGTCAAAGATATTCCATCCCACTTCCACTCTATCACTTCAAGGGGTTATGTATAACCCATTGGAAGCTGGTGCTCGGCCTTCACTTACTAATAAGTGAAAAAACTAGAGATAAACTCGACCACTTAATTATTCATCCCCATCCTCCAAAACTGATGTTGGATGTCATGTTACATCTTTAACACACATGGATCTAATGCCAAATGGTATGTATGGAACTACCTCAATCCCTCCTCCCATAACGTCTCCACTAAAAGTGTGTTTCCTCTAAACATAACGACATGCTCCCCACCTTTTTAATATCCATCAGTGGCATAACCTATGGAAATCTGAGAATGTGCAGTCTCACAGCTAGTTTCTCTGAGTTGTGGCTCCTTAAATCATTGTAAGAGCGAAATGGTAACTTAAATCATCCTAGGATAACTTTCTCCATCTCCATCCACAAAGGATGTCTGCAATGAGGCCAACTGCACAGATTCCTCATCCAGTAGTCATGAACTTGATTTTTAGATGAGAGTATTATCCATGACATTCGCCCTCCTATGAGTATAGACAATATCAATGTCACTTCCCTAGAGGAACTCAAGAAAACAACTCTTTCTCATGTTCATATTGTTCTGAGAGAAGATATACTTGAGACTTTTGTGGTCTGAGTTGCTGATAAACCACTCACCCATAATGTAGTGTCACAACATCTTCAATGTGAAGACTACCAATTCCAAATCCATTTCATGGGTCATGTTGTTCCGATCGGGTGGAATCAAATTCCATGAACTATAGTAAATCACCACATGACTTTATGTTGGGACACAACTGTCCCTGGTCCCTGATACGTCTCAGAACACTATATACTCAACACCATCCTCTTGTAATCTCAGTATGGGGGTGATCATCAGAACTCTGCCTTAGCTTCTAAAAGATCTCTTGGAACATCTATGTCTATATTAAAGGTCACCCCTTTCTTTTAAAGTTTTCATGTATGCTGTTACTCTAGAAAATTTGGGCACGAACATACTATAGTACCCAACAAACTGAAGGAATATCCGCACCTCAGTAATGTTATTGGGTGGATCCCAAAAAATATCTACCTCAATACTCACTGGATCTACTGTAACTCGAGCCTTCAAAATGACATGTAATAGAAAGTGGTCCTCTAGTATCCAAAACTGACACTTCGAGAGCTTCTTGTAAAGCTGGTACTCATGGAGTATGTCTAGGACTATGCTCATGTTTATCACATGCTCCTCGTTGGACACTGAGTATACTATGATGTAATAAATAATGACCAATACAAACTTATATAGGTAAGGCTAAAAGATCCTATTTAGGAGTCCCATGAACACATATGAGGAGTTTGTTACTCCAAAAAACATCACTGTTTAATTAGAGTGGCCATAATGACATTTGAAATCTATCTTTGGAATGTCCTCATCCCGCACTAGAAGTTGCTTATAGCATGATCTGAGGACTATCTTCGAGAACCATCTCACTCCATTTAAATTATCAAAGATTTCATCAATCCACTGTAGTGGAAACATATTCTTCATTGTCACCTGAATTAGGTGCTGGAAGTCCACACATAACCTCAAGATTCTGTTTTCTTTATTGGAAAACAAAACTGGGGCTGCACACCATGAAACTTTAGGACTCATGAATCCCTTCCTCTGTAAGTCCTCCAAATGTACCATCATCTCACGAAGACCAGTGAGAGTCATATAATATTCTAGTGTAGATATCAGTGTTGTTCTGAGGTACAAGTCAATATAGAATTCTACCTCCCTACAAGAAGGTTGTTTGGGAATATATTCTGAAAAGATGTCTTCGTACACATCCACCAAAGCCGGAATCTGAGGACTCATCTCATCTACTACACTAAGGGTCATCCAATCCTATTGATGTGTGATTGGACACACCCCCTCCTACGTGCGAGTCCATCTTATGCTTCTTGTGTTTCCATTTTTCCAAAAAAGTAAAACCTAGTCCCATATCCATGGACATACCACAATTTTCACCTAAAATAGTCGATCTGAGCATAAATTGTGGATAAACAGTCCAAATAAAGAATGTAATCATATGACATTTATTTTTCCACCAAGATATCCCAACCAAAACTCTCATGACCAAGTGTAAAGAAACACTATCTGCACCAATGTGTGATCATCAAATCTCCACCCATATGATTTTCTAAGCATTGGGTCGAGAAAATTGTTCCACTTGAATCCCCATATCACAAAAAAGGGTTATGGAAAGGAAAGAGTGACTGGAACCCACATCTATCAAAAATTAATCTATGGTGGAAAATACATAGATCATACCTCTAATAATACTAGGAGTCTAGGGATTGTAAGCCTCCATTGCCTAGAGCTAGCCACTCCTTTATTCACAAGCTCCCTAAGCTCATGGTGGACCACATGGGGTAATGGTGGTAGTGCCTTAAATCTCCATCAACCATCTGCCACTTATACTACTCCTCTTCCATGTCTGCCGCCTAGTGGGATGCCCTGTTCTTGTCTTCTCCACGAACTCGGTGGTCTCTTGTCTGAATATTGGTTGGTCCTATGACTAGTTGGAAAATATCTATCCATATGACCCTGATCGTCGCTTGTTTAGAACAACCCTTAATTCACCCAAGCAACTCATCCCTTGAAGGCCCATACAACTTATCCTATTTCCTAGGGTCATATCCTGGACAATTTGGTCCTCTTGGACCACTGCATCGGCTATTGCTACCTTCTTCCAAAGACTCATCTACCTAATGCACATTGGTACCTCCCACCACAGGTGCCCAATCCATAAGAAATATCTCTACCAGTAGAGCTCACTTCTACACCCCAGCATGTATAATGACGCTTAGGGATATTATCAACACCTTGATCTCTCTGTGTAGTGCCTATTTTAAGTTATGGTCCCTAAAGAATGGGTCCCACACCATGTATGTAGATTAGGTACAGTGATTCATGAATCCTGTTGTGTATTCTACTTCTATTTCACTACCCTACTATAGATGGAGGATCTTTTTTATATGCACAGAGGATAAGGTCACTGGAAAGAACACCTCTCTGAAGATAGGATCAATGTCTATTTAAGAGACGGACATCACCTCATTTGACTAGATCATCCTACTCCACAATCTCCATATGGATACCTATAGAAGACTTGTGGATAGGACTACCATATGGTCAAAAGGCATCCTCACTAGGATTAAAACTCAATCAACAGCCTCTATCTAATCCTAAGCTACCTAAGGATCTAGCTCACCTTGGAACCAAGGAGGTCACTGTATCCAGAACTCATGCAATGCACTATTCCTACATGAATCCTCTATCAAAAACTTGAGATTGAACTATAGCTCTCTAGGTGGTGGTATCACTGGTACTCTACTAGGAGGTTCTTTGTCGAGAAACGATCCCTACCTCGATGAATCATCGCTATGATGAACATCCTCATGGTCATGCGTCAAGAATCCTGGTTGGATGGATTTGTAGATGAATCATGAAATAGAACAATATGTACTGATGTCAATAGAGTATACTTCCTGAGCTGACATTGACTCAATAAGGACATGAGAACACACTCAATTACAATATAAATCATGAACCATTGATTTCCCTTGGAACAAGTTTTTTAATGTACCATGTCGAAATGTATAATTCAAGGTCCTGGTATATGGATACATTGTCCTCCACACAAAAATTGGGTTCACTAGCTAGATTTCCAAATTTGAAGCACTTGAAACTTTTTACCAAAAACAAATGTAAAACTAACCTCCCTTTGATACCACTCTATCACGACCTATCCCCCAAGGCCTATGTCATGATTACCCCATTCCTTCATCCCATAGGACATGGGATGGATACTAGCACCATTTTGGAATATCCCACAAAGGGGATGAATTTTCCTAAGAACCAATACACACACACCCATCTCCAAGAAAAAGTACTAAAAATTAAAACACGTGGTAAACAGAAATTCACCCCACTAAGAAAACCACTGATAGTAACAATACATAACTGAAAAGTAAACTGTCTAGAATATAAGCCCAACTAAAATAGAAAGGTATACGATCCTAGATCTCATCTGCAAAAAACTCTACCTGAAGGTTAGGTATAGTATGTTTTTTGAATGACGTTGAAGCATACCATGTCCGTCGGGTCACCATAAAGCACCACCTCTCTCTGGACCAAAAAAGACTCTATCAAATCTGTCGATCATATATAGAAGACATGAAACGTGAGAGATAATCACACATTGTGGTGAGTAAAACAGTACTCGTAAGGGACACGAAACCACAAAGTTAAACCACAATGAAAGACATAAGGAATAATACAAAAGTGGTTCGAAATGTGTAACCTCCAATAATTACAGAAAAGAGTATCACTAGAGTTGGTTCACACTAGGATAAATATACTAAGAATGTCTAGGTTTATCCAAATCCAACAATACATATAGTAATCACATGAAACATACTCCACATCTCCTCAAGAGACCTAATCTGTGCCCTCATAGGAGACCTAATCCATGCCCTCATAGGTGACCAACTCAGTGTCTTCACAAGAGAACAACTCTATGTCTTCATAGGAGACCAACTCCACCATTTTGTGTAATAACAACTATGCATCTTTGTAGAAGTCCAATTCCACATCTTTGTAGTAGAAAACTCCACATCTTCATAGGAGACCAACTCCCTGTCTTTTCCACTGTCAGTTATAGGATTTCCCTATTAGCATGCTCATTCCAAAATCACCTACTCCTCATTCCAATAGGTCATACACCAACCTCTACAAAAGGCTGCGTACAATATCTCAAAAGGAAATTCATGTGGGTACCAATTCCACACATGGATAATCAAATATACTTACGGTTTGAGATTTATGGGTAATTAAGTTGAAGAGGATGGTTGGGTCTCAGTTCGGGTCGGGTGGGACCCTGTCAGACTGACTTGAACCGACCAGGTACCCACTGACCCGACTCGACGAGTCCATCCTTACCTGATGGGTTTGACCCAACATAATAGGTCTAACCCCACCCACTAGGATGGCTTGACCTGCCAACTCTAGCTCGACCCTCTTGTGTGGGCCGATTCGGTCCACCTATTTGTGGAAGCTGTCGTGTCCCCACCTAGTCAACATAGCTGACCATTAAGCCAACCCCTAATCACAATAATGATCTATAGGACCGTGTGCCATCCAGTTGACACGAAACTCTTGATTCTCGCTCAAATTTACCCAAGAGAAGAAGGTAAGACGGTCCTTGTAGTTTAGCTTGGGTTATCGAATCCACAGAGACCTAAGAAGAAACCTATAGACACGTACATTCTATGGACTGTTTTTTCGGCTATGAAGTGGCCAACTTGGATTGATTTTGGATGGGTTTTTAAGATATATAACAGATTTAAGTGAATTCAATTTAAAATAATGAGTTGATCCTAGGTTATTGCTCGGGGTGGATTGGACGTATTTTCTTTTTAATGATTTCAATTTCGTAAATTTGAGATGGGTTAATTTAAGGAGATAAAACAATATCATCACTTACTGGTTTAATGACTACACCCTTTAATACTAATCACCTATACACTTGAAGGATCAAAGTTTTGAGCACTTCAAGGTAAAGGTTCGTATTAGTACTTGAAGTGTGTGGCCTTAAATTCAACAAGGACGATCGAGTTTAAAAATCATCAAATAAAAATCTCAATTAAAGAAGTGATTATACATTAATTAGGTGATAAATAACATCCAATCCAGCACCTTTCTACTCCCTTGGATCAACCCATAAATGGGTTATCCCTCCATTGATCCCATGGTTTCAATGGAAGTGGAAAGTAGACTCATGAGGGAGGAAATGGAGAAGTAAAGAAAACAACAAAAATAAAATGATCACTCCACCGTTGTGTGAATAATTTCACAAGAGTTGATGTGAATAAATTCACACCTTGATCCAACGGTATCAAAGTGATATGAAGAACAACAGAATAAGAGTAGAAGAAGAACTTTTATTAAGAAACAAAAGTGAATTGAACAACTTACATGTGAAAGACAAATTTGAGGCAACAGAAATGCAGCATAACATTACAATTGAACAAAGCATCCAAGATCCTCAACTCCTTCACCACCACTGCCTTAAATAGGCATTTTGGGAGCCTTGGGTCGAGCCTCCAACAGTAAAAAGCATCTCAATTAATTTTGGTAGGCCATAGGTGGTGGAAAGTTTGTGGAATTTGAACTTTTCCACATTTGACCCGAGGTGGAAGCCAGATTTCCTTCACCGAACCGACGCGTCTAGAATACCTTCTAGAAGGCTGCATTAGAGTGGTCCATAGAAGAAGAAAATGGAGCTCCGGATTTCCTCTAACCGCCTGTAAAATTTGGGACCATTTGGAGTTACTAATTCCGAGATATGATAAAATTAGGGGACTGTTTTTCTGGGCCGAAGAATCTGGCCCAGAATTGTATCTCTAACTTGGACCGCTTTAATGACCACCATAGAGGCCGAATTAGCATTGGATCATGAAGAGGTATTTGTTCCTATGAATGTCTTCCAGAATCTCACAAATGTTGGGATTAATTGGGCCTGTAAGTTGGGCCTCACAGTCTCATCAGTGGGATGGTGTCCAATCTGTCTTCTCCAGAATTGCTTCTTTTCATTGCCAAATATCTCCATCTTCTTCCATGAATTCTACATTGATCCCTGAATGAAAAATGTTCACATTTAAGTGTAGATAATGTTCCCAAAATATCAAATTAAAAAATTGATAATTACATTCCTTAGAATCAGATGACTCATTGGGCCTAAATTGGTGTATATTAGGCATGAAGTGCACAAATGATGAGAATGGATGTTCATAATGAAAATGCACTAACTCAGGCCCATAAGATCAAAAATGAACATTTAATACCATTAAAATGTAATTAAAATATATGTTTTTATTGGATAATCACACCCCCAACTTGAGATTTTCTAGTCCCGAGCAAATAATTCAATGATTTTATTTGAATTCCTTTCTTCAAACACATTATAACAAACAGTGCTCACAATGTAAACTACACACAAATATATTTTTATAACCTATCAAGATAATTTAAAACAATATGAATTTAAAAGCAGATCCCAAGCCCAAGCCCATTCCTTTGATCAAATCCATCATCATACTTCATCCAACTCAATTAAGTGTAATGATGTGTTGTGTATCACAATAGATATGGGGGTTCATTTTCATTCAAGGGGGAAATCATGGAAGCGCTAGGTGGAATCACATTTAATCCTAATATGAGTATTCTTCATTATTTTTTTTGTTATTTTTTTTTGCAATATTGCCATAGTAATTGAGATTGCAGTTAATCAAATTAACCCATGTAGCAAGACTTTGCCGATGACTCCCAGACTCAAAGGCCTTAGGGCACCAAGTGAAGCCCACATACTCGGGCATCGTCTCGAGTTAACATAATAAAAAACAAAGTCATATTACCATAAATAGAGATATATTGAAAAACTTAGGGCTAGAAAACTCTGGAGTCATGATCCCCAAGTGCCGAAAGCCTCACATTTTATCAATCCATTTCTCTACATGCAATTTTTGTTGTTGTTTTTTTTAATTTTTTTTTGAATTATCATATTATTCATAAAAATAAAACCAGCCTATTCTATTTATTATGGGACCCCAAAAATTTAAATTATTACCCCACAGTCTAAAGGACGTGCATTGTGGCATTTTGATTTAATGGATGAAAATAAAAATGATGAAAATTTTCATTGGACAGCCAAACTTCCAAAATCAATGCTTTTAAACTTAATCATGAATTAAATTAAGAGTCAAGGAAATAATAATTATTTGATATGTAGTTTTTATGTGAGAAAAGATGTTATTATATGAATGATAAAGTAATTTTACTTCTTTTTGTTATCATTGTTTTTTTAAACAAACATTTTGTTTCCACACCCCCCAACTTAGAATGAAACTGTCCCTAGTTTCATAAAAACAAAATTTATAATGGGGTAGAGGAATAAAAAGGGGAGTTCAATAAGGAAATTGAAATATGAGGATCATGGAATGAAGTCACCTGGTGGTTGAAGTTTGAAGTTCTTGCCGCTTGAATTTATTCCTTTGATATCCATGTCGCTTGCAAAGTTCCCTAGTGGAAAAAGGAAAAACAAAACAAACAAAAAAAACAAAAACAAACAATATATATATATATATAATAAAGGAAGTAAAATATAAGAATATATATAAAAATTATAGAATAATGAAGCACAAGAAGCCGCAGGTCAGTGGTAAGCGCGCACCCCTTTCTCCCTTCGGTCCCGGGTTCGAGTCCCCGCGGCTTCGCCGGTTGTGACGGGGTCTGCCCCACGGCCTATGGCGTGGACTTTTTTTATTATTATTATATTTTTATTTTTATCTTAACCTATAAAATAATAAAAATAAAACAAAATAAACTGATGATACATTGTCTTCTTTTTAAATTTCTGGGTAAGGTATTACTCAAGGATCACACCACGTGACATGGATGAATATGGTGCTCCTATTTCGTACCCATCCATACTCATAATAGAAGAACAATTCAAAAGTCTATTTTTTATTTTTAAATATAAAAATGATTAAGTAATCTTATTTTAAAAGTAAAGATGATTCAGAAAGATTAGAAACATAAAAACCACGGGTTGCCTCCCGTGCAGCGCTTTGTTTAACGTCGTTAGCCCGACATAGATCCTAAATTTATCAATTTTTTCCTAGTTCATAGATTGGCTCAATTAACTCAACATCTATTTCCGGTTTATTGAATGATTCAATGAATGTTTTTAACCTTTGACCATTTACCTTGAAAATGTGACCACTAGTGGGATCTTGAATCTCTACTGCCCCATGGGGGTATACATGATGCACTATGAAAGGACCTGACCATCTAGACCTTAAATTTCCCGGGTGTAAATGAAGTTTTGAACTATACAAGAGTACAAGTTTTCCTAGTTCAAAATGTTTGAACTTGATATTCCTAGATTGGTAGGCTTGAACTCTAGCTTTATTGATCCTTGAATTTTCATAAGCCTCCATCCTTAGTTCCTCCAGTTCATTGAGATCTAATTTCCTTTTTGTTCTGGCCAATGAGAGATCATAATACATTTTCTTAATTGCCCAAAAGGCCTTATGTTCAATCTCCACTGGAAAATGGCATTCTTTACCATAAACCAACTTATATGGGGACATTCCTAAAATGGTTTTATATGCGGTTCTATAGGCCCAAAGAGCATCTAAGAGTTTCTCAGACCAATCTTTCCTAGAGGGGTTGACAGTTTTTTCAAGAATTTTCTTAATCTCCCTATTCGCTAACTCAGCTTGACAATTGGTTTGAGGATGGTATGCAGTGGACACTTTATGAGAAATACCATACTTAGACATGAGTGAAGATAATGGGCGGTTACAGAAATGGGTTCCTCGATCACTGATTATAGCCCTAGGAATTCCAAATCTTGAAAATATGTTCTCTTTTAGAAATCAAATCACAAATTGATGATCATTGGACTTAGTGGGAATGGACTCAACCCATTTTGAGACATAATCAACAGCTAAGAGTATGTAGAGGTATCCCCGAGAGTTTGGGAAGGGACCCATGAAGTCAATTCCCCAACAGTCAAATATTTCAACCACTAAGATGGGAGTGAGTGGCATTTGATTCCTTTTTGTGATGGACCCTACTTTTTGACACCTAGGACAACTTTGACAAAATGTGTAGGAGTCCCTTGAGAGGGTGGGCCAGAAAAGACCACATTGAAGAATCTTAGTAGATGTTTTCTTAGAGGAAAAGTGACCTCCACATGCCTCACTGTGACAAAATTTAAGGATGGACTCTTGTTCAGATTCTGGAACACACCTCCTAATGACTTGATCAGGGCAGAACTTATAGAGGTATGGATCATCAAACACATAGTGTCTAACATCAGAAAGGAATTTCCTTCGAGCTTGAGTCCCTAAGAATTTTGGAATGACTCCTGTCACTAAGAAATTTTCTATGTCAGCATACCAAGGGCAGTCACTCACAGAGTATAGGTGTTCATCAAGAAATGAATTAGACACAGAAAGATGATTTGAGTTGTCTTTGAATTACATCCTATAGAGGTGATCATTTACAAAATTTTCAACTCCCTTTTTATCATTGATTGTGAGGTCAAATTCTTGTAAGAGAAGGACCCACCTAATCAGTCTAGCCTTAGCATCTTGTTTTTGGAAGAGGTATTTTAGTGCAGAATGGTCAGTGAACACAGTGATGGGTGATCCTAAGAGGTAGGACCTAAAATTCTCTAAGGCAAACACAATAGCAAGTAACTCCTTTTCAGTAGTGGTGTAGTTGATTTGGGAATCATTTAAGGATTTTCTTGCATAAGCAATGACATAAGGAGTTTTATCACAACGTTGTCCTAACACAGCTCCAACAGCAAAGTCACTGGCATCACACATAAGTTCAAAAGGAAGGTTCCAATTTGGAGATTTCATAAAGGGAGGAGAGGTGAGAGAGGATTTGAGGGTTGAGAATGAACCCTCACAGCTTTCTATCCAAACAAATGGAGCATCCTTTACTAAGAAAGCACAAAGGGGACGAGATATTGAACTAAAGTCCTTGATGAATCTTCTATAGAAACCAGCATGTCCTAAGAAAGACCTCACTTCCTTGACAGTTTTGGGTGATGGAAGGTGACGAATGATGTCAACCTTTGCTTTATCAACTTAAATCCCCCTACTCGAGACTAGATGGCCTAGAACAAGTCCCTCTTTAACCATGAAATGGCATTTTTCCCAGTTTAGGACCAGATTTTTTTCTTCACATCTTTACAAGACTCTCTCCACATTCTGCAGACATCCCTCAAAAGTATCCCCAAACATAGAGAAGTCATCCATGAAGACCTCTAGAAAATCCCCTACCATGTCTGAGAAGATTCCCATCATACACCGTTGGAAGGTTCTAGGGGCATTGCATAACCCGAAGGGCATGCATTTGAAAGAAAAGGTTCCGAAAAGACATGTGAATGTAGTCTTGCCTTGATCCTCTAGGGAGACCTCAATTTGATTGTACCCTGAGTACCCATCTAAGAAACAGTAGAAGGCATGACCTGCCACTCTCTCAAGGACTAGGTCAATGAATGGTAAGGGGAAATGATCCTTATTGGTGAATGAGTTTAGATTCCTATAGTCAATACAGACCCTCCATCCACTACTCACCCTTGTTGGAAGAATCTCTCCATCCTCATTGGTTATCACTGTGATTCCAGCCTTTTTTGGAACCACTTGGATTGGGCTCACCCATTCACTCTCAGCTATGGGATATATGATACCAGCTTTCAACAATTTCAGAAGTTCTTTCCTTACTACCTCCATGAGATTAGGATTGAGTCGTCGTTGAGGTTGACGACATGGATTTGAATCAGATTCCAGAACAATCCTATGAGTCCCGATAAGTGGGATAATCCCAGGAATATCAGAAAGGGTCCAACCAATGGCTTTATTATGCTTCCTAAGGACATCTAGAAGCATCCTCTCATGATTGGCTTCAAGAGAAGAAGAAATGAAAATAGGATGTGTTTGATTGTCCCCTAGGAAAGCATACTTTAGTGCAGCAGGAAGTTCCTTCAATTCAAGATCAGGTTGGTTCAGAATTTCAGCAGAAGATTGGGACATTGGATCAAGATCAATTTCTTTTTTTAGAGTTTCAGATAGGATTGATTCCTCACATGTAGAAGTTTCAGCTACTAGATTGGCTTGATTAGATTTAGGGAAGGAATTTAGAGGGGTCTCTATGAAAGTGGTTTCTTGAAAGGTTTCACTGATTATTGGACCTAAGACTTCATCATAAGAGTAATTTGAAAATGATTCAATCCAAGGAGATAAACTTCCTTCATATGAACAAAGGAAATCAATCTCATCCTGACTTAAACATCCATCAAATATTCCTTGATGTTCCATGGATTCATTATCAATGCTTCCTATCATGTTTAGTTCATGAATGTCCTCGTCATCCCCTATTTGTGAGATTGCATTATAGATGTTCAAGTCTAGACTCATGTTCCCAAAGGTGATCGTCATGTTCCCATTTCGGACTCGGATAACAGAGTTGATTGTTGCAAGGAAAGGATGACCAAGGATGATTGAGGTTTGTTCCTTATTTCCTAAGTTTGGATGGTTGTCAAGGATAATGAAATCAGCAGGGTAGATGAAGTTTTCAACCTTTACCAGAACGTACTTTAAAATCCCCTTTGGAACCCTAATGCTATGATCATCAAGTTGAAGTGTGACAGATGTGGGTTGGAGTTCTTCTAGTCCTAACTGGCAGTACACAGCATGTGGGATGAGATTGACACTAGCACCTAGGTCACACAAGGCTTTGACTACTTTGCTTTCTCCTAGTTCAACATTGATGTAAGGGAAACCCGGGTCTTTCAACTTAGGAGGAATGGTCCCTTGAATGGTGGTACTCACATTAGCAGCCAAAAGGACTTGGTTTTTATGTGAAAATTTTCTTTTAAAAGTGCACATGTGCTTAAGGTACTTTGAGTAGGCAGGTATGGTTTGTATGGCATCGAGAAGAGGAATGTTCAACTTGACTTGTGAGAAGATTTCCCTCAATGTTTCACTCAGTTCAGGCTTGGTTTTCCCCCTCATGCGTTGAGGAAATGGTGCAGGTTGTGGGGTTGTTTATTGAAGAGTTGTTTCCTTGAAAATGTTATCAGTTTCCTCAGTTTGATCTTGTGGTTTATTTTAATTTTCATCCAAGTTTGAATCTTCAGGTGGGTTCTGAATTAGTTGTTCAGGTTTCTCAATTGATTTCCCACTTCTTAAAACAGTCATAGCCTTTAGTTGTTCATGAGTTGTTTGAGCAAAACTTGACTCTCCCCTTGAATTTGAGGATGTCACCGCCTGAGTAGGCATGGGTTCCTTTCCAGTTTTGATGGTTTGAAGTTCTTATTTTAGGGAAGAGACTTCTGAGTTCATCCTCTCCATTTGTTTGCACAGTTGTGCTAGTAGGCTTTGTGGAACAGTTTGGGTTGGTGCTTGAGTAGATTGGTTTATCTGAGGGGGATATTTTGGAGGTGGGATGGTTTGTTGAAAATGGACCGGTGGCTGTTGGTATTGGATAGGTTGGGTTTGGAACTGGTTATGGGTTTGGTAGTTCTGATGGGGGTAAGGATTTTGTCCCTGTGGTTGGATAGTTTGTTGGTTATCTTTCCAGCGGAAGCCTGGGTGGTCGTTATACCTTGGGTTGAAGGTGTTTTGGTATTAAGGATTTTGAAAGTTCAAAGCATTTACTTCCGCTGGGGGTCCTCCTAAGAGAACATCCTTAATGGATGGAATGGTTGAGCAGTTTTCTGTCTTATGGTCATGTTTGTCACAAATTGTGCAAACAGGGTCAATAGTTTAGATTTCATGGACTTTCCTAAGGTCTATCTCTTCAACCTTCCTAGAGAGTGCTGCGAGTTTAGCCCTAAGGCTTTCCTCTTCTCTAAGTGTATGAATTCCAATATTTCTTTGTGGCTTTTCAGAATAAGGTGAAGTTCCCCATGTTTGGTTTTGTTCATAAAGGCTTTCTAGATACTCGTAAGCATCATTGGGGCTTTGTTTTTAAAGGTTCCATTACACATCATGTCAATGAATTGTTTGTTCCCCGGACCCAAACCTTCATAGAAAATTCTCACTTGTTCAGGAATAGAAAAACCATGGTGTGGAACCATGTTTAGAGTGTCTTTGAACCTCTCCCATGTTTCATAGAATGACTCTCCCTCTTTTTCAAAAAAGTTTTGGATACTCTTTTTAAGTGCAATTGTTTTGTGGTGGGGAAAGTATTTTTTGTAGAATTCTCTTTGTAGTTGGTCCCAAGAGTTGATGGATGATGGTCTCAAATTGTTTATCTAATTTTTAGCTCGATCCTTTAAAGAAAAAGGAAATAGCCTCATCTTAGCATATTCTAGTTGATGTGGGGGACACATGGTTTCTACAATGTCATTGAACTCCTTAATGTGCAGGTATGGCATCTCGGACTCCATTCCATGGAATGTGGGAAGGTGTTTTAGGAGATGGGGTTTAAAGATGTAGTTGGCATCTCCTAGGGAATTGTGTCTAATGCATGAGGGGGCATTGGTCCAGGAAGGTGTGAGGTAGTCATTCATGGTTTGATCAATTGCATTCCCCAAGTTTGGGGCTGCCTCATTTGGGTTTCCATTTTGGTTCCCACCCGGGTTTATGAGTTGGTTTCTTTGAATACCTTCCATTGAAATGGGCTCAATTTTTGAATCGGGGGCGATAGAAAGATTAGGATCTAATGGACAGAGTTCCCTTGGTGTACTTGACTCCCCAACCCCAGGACTATCCACCCTAACAAGACAGTTTGATTGATCGCGGGTGTAGGCGGACATGCACCAAAAGAAAAAAAACGAGAAAGGGACAAGATAAGAGAATTTGGATGAGAAAAGAAGAAATGGGGGAGAATAGAATGGGTGTTTATATGACTTACTTGGATCCCCGGAAATGGCGCCAAAATTTGATTCCCGCTCAAATTTACCCAAGAGAAGAAGGTAAGACGGTCCTTGTAGTTTAGCTTGGGTGATCGAATCCACAGAGACCTAAGAAGAAACCTATAGACACGTACATTCTATGGACTGTTTTCAGATATGAAGTGGCCAAATTGGATTGATTTTGGATGGGTTTTAAAGATATATAACAGATTTAAGTGAATTCAATTTAAACTAATGAGTTGATCCTAGGTTATTGCTCGGGGTGGATTGGACGTATTTTCTTTTTAATGATTTCAATTTCTTAAATTTGAGATGGGTTCATTTAAGGAGATAAAAAATATCAACACTTACTGGTTTAATGCCTACACCCTTTAATACTAATCACCTTTACACTTGAAGGATCAAAGTTTTGAGCACTTCAAGGTAAAGGTTCGTATTAGTACTTGAAGTGTGTGGCCTTAAATTCAACAAGGACGATCGAGTTTAAAAATCATCAAATAAAAATCTCAATTAAAGAAGTGATTATACATTAATTAGGTGATAAATAACATCCAATACAGCCACTTTCTACTCCCTTGGATCAACCCATAAGTGGGTTAGCTCTCCATTGATCCCATGGTTTCAATGGAAGCGGAAAGTAGACTCATGAGGGAGGAAATGGAGAAGTAAAGAAAACAACAAAAATAAAATGATCACTCCACCGTTGTGTGAATAATTTCACAAGAGTTGATGTGAATAAATTCACACCTTGATCCAACGGTATCAAAGTGATATGAAGAACAACAGAATAAGAGTAGAAGAAGAACTTTTATTAAGAAACTAAAGTGAATTGAACAACTTACATGTGAAAGACAAATTTGAGGCAACAAAAATGCAGCATAACATTACAATTGAACAAAGCATCCAAGATCCTCAACTCCTTCACCACCACTGCCTTAAATAGGAATTTTGGGAGACTTGGGTCGAGCCTCCAACAGTAAAAAGCATCTCAATTAATTTTCGTAGGCCATAGGTGGTAGAAAGCTTGTGGAATTTGAACTTTTCCACATTTGACCCGAGGTGGCAGCCAGCTTTCCTTCACCAAAAAGACGCGTCAAGAAGACCTTCTAGACGGCCGAATCAGAGTGTTCCATGGGAGAAGAACATGGAGATATGGATGTACTCTAACTTCCTGTAAAATTTGGGCCCATTTGGAGTTACTAATTCCGAGATATGATAAAATTAGTGGACTGTTTTTCTGGGCCACAGAATCTGGCCCAGAATTGTATCTCTAACTTGGGCCGATTTAATGACTACCATAGAGGCCGAATTAGCATTGTCTCATAAAGAGGTATTTGTTTCTATGAAGGTATTCTAGAATCTCACAAAAGTTGGGATTCATTGGCCCTGTATGTTGGGCCCCACAGGCTCATCAGTGGGCTGGTGTCCAATCTGTCTTCTCCAGAATTGCTTCCTTTCATTGCCAAATATTTCCATCTTCTTCCATGAATTCTCCATTGATCCCTGAATGAAAAATGTTCACATTTAAGTGTAGATAAAGTTCCCAAAATATAAAATTACAAAATTGATAATTACATTCCTTAGAATCAGATGACTCATTGGGCCTAAATTGGTGTATATTAGGCATGAAGTGCACAAATGATGAGAATGGGTGTTCATAATGAAAATGCACTAACTCAGGCCCATAAGATCAAAAATGAAAATTTAATACCATTAAAATGTAATTAAAATTTATGTTTTTATTGGATAATCAACTCTACCATATCACCAGTCCACACCGCCAAGGCCTTCCCTTGTCATGCCTCCCATCACCGCCCACAACCATGCCACTGTGGGATCCTCCACCGATGGTCGTCTTCTACCAGGTATTCACGCCTTAGGGGGAGGCTCCCCTTCTATATGCTTCCATCATCACCCTACTACTCATTTCTTCATGGTAAAAGAACAATTTTGATCTCTAGGTCACAACATTGACATCTTTGATCTTGAATACTTCTCATCGCCACTCCAAGGGTCTGACCATGTTTGAAACCTCCCAAAACAATGCACCATGACCACAGAGGTTCGGCAAAGAAGAACACAAGAATGAAGATATAATAAATCACCAAGAATGACTGAAGAACGAATATTGTCCATTTTCATTTTTTATTCATTCGTACATTTAGAAAAACATTAACGAAACAAAAGTATTCAAATAGACTATTCTACATTCAAAACCACACAACAAAAGACCCCACCTCTCAAGAACTATCTACCCGAAGATGAACATATTTGTGGGTTGACCCAATTTCATCATTTTGAAGAAAGAACATGAAATAAAATCAGAAACAAATAATCCCCCTACCTATAAAGAAGAACAATCTTAGTAGATAATTCATTTTAGATTGAGATCCATCCGCAAACATCCTCGAAATGTCGTTCATCGAAGTTTATCTTTCATCAATACATGATCCAAACATAGATATCCAAAATGGAATTTCTCATGAGAGAGCTTCTATATCAATTCCTCTTGTCATAATTATGTCTCCTTGGAAAATTCTCCTACATTATGAATTTTAACACTAGTCCATGCCTATATTTTTCAAAGGAAACATTTCAACATGTTTCAGTGTTTTAAATATGTTTCAAGATATCCACGACACTGTGTTGTCATTTCGCAAAGTCACCACGTCACATTTGTTCTCATCTGTTGTGTAACGTTGATGAAATAAAATTAAATAACATTTTAAGTATATTTTATTTTTCTCTTAAAATTTCCTTAAATTAACTTTTCCAGCTGACCCACGCTGGGCAATGTGTGGCCCCAACTAATGTATACTCACTGTTATGAGTTAAATGGTTCCCATATAATTCTGATCTGGACACCCTTTTAGAAGATACTAAAAATACACAAGTGATCTATTTTTTAATAAATATAATAATAGTTTGAACATTTCTCCCCGGCACCCAGGCCCTTTGAATCGCATGTCGTCTCAGTGTCTAGTCTCTAAATAATCCCATATAGTTTTCAAAACAACTTACATGGAAAATCTAGGACATTACACCCATCAATTAATAAATAACCATACATATATTTGACACATAAAAATGAAAACATCCATAATTCCATCATAGGCTAATTAACCCCTGAGGATGAAATGGGTTTCCTTTAAAAATAAAGATAACCTGATCCTAAGCCTTCCATAGATAATTTTTTTGAGTTAATATTATATAATATCCACAGAGAATCATAATAATCATTAAATTTTGTAGACAAAGATAGAAATAACATTAATAATAACATAAGTAAATTCCAATGAAAAGGAAGAATAATTTTTTTGATAACATTGGTTTTCAAAATGAATTTTTTATAAAATAATGTGGATATAAGTTACATTAGAAAAATAAGAAAAAATGGAAAGGAAGTTTCATAATGAAGAACAAACATAATGATGTAAAATTGTGTCCACGAGGTATGTGTTTTTATGTAGATTCACATCCATCATTTCTAAAGGTAATTAAAAAAATGAGATATATTGAATACATTAAAATTATTCCTTTTAGAATAATGTATATAAAGTCAATTAATATAGAAAATAAAATTAATAAATTATTGGATTATATATAATTACATTAACTTAAAATATATAAAGAATATAGACATGGAGGAAATATATTCTCAAGAGTAAAATTGAGAAATAGTCATTTCCATTCGGAATAGTTGTTTCAGTTAAATTATTGACCAAATTTAAGTGAAATATTTATAATATATTTAAACCACATAAATATTGAGTGGGAAAATTTTATATGTCTTTATAGAGAGTAGAAATACCAATCATGAATTCAGTGTGGGATTTAAAAATAAATCATTACCTCAAACTACCTCTTCGATAGACGTTCTCTAAATCCATGTATAATATATTTGGGTTTATTATTATTTTTATATAAGAATAATATTCAATTTTTTACAAGATAATTTATTATAAAAACTTATTTCATATACATTAATTTATTATTTTCCACATTGATCATTGGGTGAGACTATACAGTATTCCCATGCATGATTCCATTCGATGAATCATGTTCTTTATTGTTATTCATGGGGTATCATCTCTAGGGTGTTCAATAATATTAAACATGTGTGGTTTACATATTTTTAAAGTTCCATGGTAATTTTTTGGAAATCATTGTAATGGTTATCATTTAATGATTAAAAATTCTATTTTAAGTGAACTTTAATTCAATTAAAATAATTAATTTAATATTTGAATATAA
Organism: Viscum album; assembly: GCA_963277665.1. Classification (NCBI taxonomy): domain Eukaryota; kingdom Viridiplantae; phylum Streptophyta; class Magnoliopsida; order Santalales; family Viscaceae; genus Viscum; species Viscum album. Next base: position 2,054,332,181 of record OY728123.1, on the reverse strand, counting down.
TAATATATTACTATTAAAATATATTAATAAATTAATATCAATAATTTATACATAATACTAATTTTTTTCTATTTTCATTAGTGATGTAGACATTATGACATCACTCATGTAGTTAAAAAACAGACGAAAAGAAGAAAAATTAATACTGAATGAGAAATTCCATGTTATTGTATACTATAAATTTCATTGAAACATAATTATATCAATTTTTAATTAATGTGATAAATTATATTCATAATGTGGTTAATGATGGATATATATGGAATTGATTTCATAAAAGATAATGGTTACATTGAATATGTGAATCTCTTATAAGAGGGTCTCATTTAAATGATGGATTTGGGACTCCATCATAGGAGAATAGATTTCTTAAAAATGCGATAGGATTCCGAAGAAGATAATATATTATAGGAATCGTGAAAATATCGATGGAAAGTTTTGTGATTTGGTGGAGAGGAGAGGTTTCCATTTTTTGATAAACAGGGTGGAATTTTGGTAAATAATAATGTATTAATTTAATTTAATTTCCAACTTAAGGAATGTGAAACAAGGATTGAAAATTTCTAATGATAATATGTGGAAAGTCTCACCAAACCCCCATAATCTAGTTTAATCATAAGGTTTAATGATATGTTCTAACATTATCACATAATTGTTTTTGTTGTTTTTTATCCTTTATCACAATGACTGACTATTTACCCATGTAAAACAATTTTATCCATACTGATGAAAATGAACTCATTAAAAAATATGCATTTTGATTCCAAATATGAAAACATAATTAAAAAAACATTATACTAATGATAATAATTAATTCTAAAATAAGGACACAAAATATATTTATGTTTTAGAAATAATGATTTTTTAATCCAAAAAATGAAATTATAGGTATTCCATTATATAAATAATAATTTATTGATTAATAGATTATTTAAATATAAATATAAGAAATTCATTTTATAAAACTCCATACTTAAAATATTATAAATTCAATATTATATATAAATATTTAAAATGTTCATTAAAATAATTTTTTCTATGAAAACATTTTTGTTTACCCATGAATAGTTAATGTAGTACTCCTTATATTTATTAAATTACTTAATTTATATTTGTAATTAGTTTTACTATTAAATTAAAAATTTTCAATAATTTATTTTCTTGATACCATTCTTGAAAAGAATTAAATATATGAAAAATGTGAAATTCAAAAAAATGGTCTCGTTTAAACCAATGGTATATTAGTATGTTAATTAGAAACCATTTCTTTTACAAAAACATTAATTTTTTCAATCATTATTAATTTAAATATCTTGAAATGTGTTTCATTTTTTATTATAATTAATAATTATTTATTTAGTCTGGTATTGTGTGAATCAAATTCTATTTAATGTCCCATATTTAGTTAATGGGGAATACATACTATAATCATTTTTGATTTATTGGTACATCCTTAATTCTTTTTAAAATCAATTTAAAGGTGTCCAATTCCACTAAAACTGATGTAATATTATTGGGATTGTACATTTTTATTTACCATTTTAATTTATGTAATTAGTTTAAATAAGATACAATATTCACTTAATCGCTTCATATCTTTTTTCATCACATTGATATTCATTAGGGTTTCAATCATACTTTTCCATTATATCAAACCATTTCATGGGTTTTAATGGCCTTTTATTCTCATAATTATTCTTTATAAAAATATTGTTATTTTTCATTTAAAAATAGAAAAGTACTGTTGACCACATCAAGAGATTATTAATCACTATATTTTAATGAAAAACGTTATAAATCCAATTCGATTAGCTTTTTTCTCATAAATTACCTAGAAATGGTATAATAATCCAAAAAATCATCAAATCAATTATATTTCTCTTAATATCCTTCAGTTGTAAAAAATCATCAGTAGTTTTCTATCATCCATTCTGACATCTTTGAATTTTTATATTCAGATTGTCATTTTGATTTTCATTACTATAACATTAAAATTAATGATATTTTCTTGTTTATTGTTGATTTCATTAGAATTGTGAAGTCACATGATTTTTTAATTATATGATTGATGTGTAAATTATGATTTCATACCTTTTCTAGGAATTAGCATCCAAATTTCTCATAAAAATATTTGTACAGGGAAAAATAGACATGACCAATTTAAAACCAAAAATGGATACATTGTTAACATATAGGAAAATTTATAGAAGATATAAAATTAACTTAATCTTCCATAGATGATAATTCTTGTAAAGGACAGTAGACATGAATCTATTATAGAATAAATTAATATTCGTCCTCATTTCCTCATCTAATATTACATATTTTTGAAGAAACATATATTTCATGAATACCAAATGAACTTTGTATTTGATTTATAGTATAAAAATGACAAGTGAGGGTTGTATTAGAATTAAAATTTTAAAATTGTATTTTGAAAATAAACTTTGTGGCCTGTGGGGTCAACATCTAATCAACCATTAATTATCACCCTCAACCATTTATGAAAAAAATAAATGTATGCCCAAAATCACATGATATATTTGGAGTATTACATATAACACTAGAGATAAAATCCTTTACATGTTGGTTTTTAGTTTGATACATATATGAATTAGTAATTTTATGTGATTATAATAAGGGAAGGTATGAAAAATTAACCAACATTGTCTCGCAAAGAAAAATGACTCCAAAATGTTCTCAATATTTGATTCGTACAATTTAAAAAGTTTAACTCATAACAATTTTAAATGATCCCTATAATACATCAATATACATTATATTTAATAAAAATATCCTCTCTTTAGCCTTCATAATATCAATTATGATGTTAGGATTCATCCTTTTCAAGAATAACGATATATAAAATATCCAAATATTGCAGTAGATAATTATCCTTCTATCCGATCAATTTTACTCCATTTTTCATACCCTTTATATTATTTATACATGTCATCATTTCTATTTTAACACATTATAAAAATAAAAAAAATTCTAATTTTAGTAATTGGATTCTGGAAACCTCCCAGAAATGTTGGAAATCATGATCATTATTTAGAATATCCCAGATAACAGTAAAATGATTATCCAACTCTCATACCAAAGATAAGGGAAAAATATTTTTATTCAAACATATTCTAATATAATTAAAGTATATTTTTATATCTCTATAATAATCTCCTTTAAAGCTATGAAAATGTTATACTCTCCCATTATTTAAATTTCAATGAAACAATTATATTGTATTCTATATATGCTTAATGACCTAAAAAATATAAATATGGTGTGAGGATTCTTCTCGTAGTGAAATATTATTATATAAATATTATCTCAAATATGATCTTAAACCATCCCTTAATTCATTAAGTATAATTATATTTAAAATTGATAATCAGTATATAATCATCTCAATTAAATATCACTTATATTATAAAAAACATGATTCATATTACACGACCTATAGTGAGATCATTCATATTATTTGAAACCATAAGACATAGTTCTATATCCTTAGTTTTATTCATCCATATGAAATTTAAAATCAATTTTAATCATGTAAAATAGTATAGTACTCATTTTTTCTCTATATTACTCTTATGTATCACAGTTTGATTCAACTTAATGATTATGAATTCTACCACTCATCCACATCTTTTATTAATGTTATTATGGATCATCTATAATAGATTACACATAATTTAAAAATAATGAGTTTGAATTTTGTATGCTAATGAAAATATTACCTAAACATTCTAGGTGTTACATTTCAAAAAAATAATCTCATATTTCAATGAAAATTTCCAATTAATTTTTGAAACATATTTCATGATATATGTTAAAAATTACATTTACATTTTTCATTGATATTATATTTTATATAAAAAAATATTTAAATGAACTTAGAGACAACATAATTATTCTCCCAACTTCAAAAAATTTATAAAACTCTTTCTGAATTATTTTTATTCCTTATAATATGATGAAAATAAATTTGACACACCCAAAATAAATTTATTGGTATTTAATTTTCCCAATATATATTTATCGTCGACATTCACACCTCATAATTTTTTTTGATCCATTGTATTTCTAACATGAAATAATTATAAAAAATTTCTTTTGATAATAAAATGTTTTTAGTGAACTAATTCGCTTTGGGATATGTTATTTTTTCTATTAGACAGTACTTACTCCTGATAATCCTAGTCATGAATATCAGATACATTAAAAATAAACTATCCTTGGATTTATCAAAATGTTTATTCATGTAAATTTCTCTAAATATGAAAATAGAATAAAATCATTATTAGGATATCTCAAAAAAATTTAGTTAAGAAGGAAATTCTAAACATGTTACATTAACATTAACACTAAAAATATAACCCTTGGTATAACATTCATGAAAATAACATTTGTTTGATAAATTATTGAAAGGTATTTGAGACTCAATTATATATTTAAAATTAACTTAGGGATAAAATTATATTTTATATCTATCAATTTGTATATATTTTGTTACATTGTATTATTATAAAAATAAATTTCACTCTTACAATCAAAATTAATTTTTAATTTCTTCTCAACCATCATATTCATATGTTCTTAAAAATATTTCACCCAAATAATTTATGTGAATAGATTTTCAAATTCTAAATAATTATTATTAATATTATAAAAATTTATATTAATTTATTTATTTTAATGAAATATGATGAAACCTCTTCTATGAAAAATTTATCTCTTTCTGTTTATTTTCTATTATCCCTATCTCTAGCCGTGTCAACATTTGTTTACCCTTGTAAGTTTAAATCAATCCTAATTATTTACAATAGGCCATATCATAACATAATAGTGACGTATCTAAGTACTTTCATTGTATATAATTGGACAATGAACACTATTCAGTGGGTGGGGAAGGGCATGTATTAGTAGATCATGTTTTATTATATCATAAAAAATAAACCAATATGACAAAGTAATATTTTGATCAACCCTCTCAAAAATTTATCTTAACTGATATTATAAAATAATAAATGGAAAGAAGAAAAAAACACATTATTACACGGTTTGGAAACAGGGTAAGATACTACTTCTTACCATGTACAACTCATATTGAGTCAAATATTTAATTACCACTATTGAATTTTTGTTGATAAAAACGAATTTTGAGACACATATAATGGTTTTATAGGTATCAACAACTTCTAGATTGTACATGTGATTCTAATTTTTTTAAATGATTATGTTTAGACTAAAACATATATTTCATTAATATTCTCAATGCTACTGATTATAGAAAATATCTTATGAATTATTCCAGATGCATTTGTAACAAATATTAGATATTTTAATTTAATTTATTCATCTTCCATACATGATTTATAGGTACATTATATTATAATACCTCCCTTATCAACTATTTAGAATAACCTCTACTGTAATGTGAGAATCAATTCATGATATGAATTTCGTTATCCTCAATAATAAGAATTTATATCATCACCGACAAAATCTTCTTAGATGTGCCTCTTCATAATTAATATATTTAGTATGTTTTGATCTACTTTAACTATTTTTTCTCTTCAATATAGATAATATTTAATTTTATAGAGTTTTATCTTAGTTGGATATCAATTCTAGAACACTCATTTCTTCATGAATTTATCCTCTATAATTAAAAGATCATTGAATAATTTTTCTATAATGATTTATGGAAACCCTCATATATTAAAATTTTTCTATATTTTTATAAAATATTTTAGTAATAACTATGAATAATTATATCAAATATTTTAATTTCAAATCCCCTTGAAAGATACAGAGTAATATCATTTAATCTCATTCAATATTTTATTTTAATTCACTCTGTATATTTGGATAGTTCCCTCAGTAAGAGGACTACAAGAATATAAATTCCATCCCTGATGACATTATTTTTACATTTATACGTGTCACCTTCTATAGTGGTGTGGAGTTTTTAATATTTTTCAAATTTAATCACAAACTATATGATTTATAATTATTTTTAATTCAATATAGAGAAGATAATTCCTCATTTGGTTTAATTTTAAAAAATGTTAAAAAATTCATATATTCTATTTTCTCAAAGAACTATATACTAATATTAACTATACCTTAAAATCTCCATAGAATACTTCCCTTTATTCATTTTATTCTTTTATATTGAAAATATATTATGTAATATATATATCATATATAGTGGTTAGTATCATATTATAATGTTAAAATATTATGTTAAGAAAATTTTGAAAAAAAAGTTCTTATGAGATCAAAAACAATAAATTATAATGATGGGATACCAACAAAAGTGGATTCAGTGTCATACAAAGAACAATATATAATGAAAAAAATTTAATTCTTATGAAAATAAAAAAATTATATTATGATTTACACAGTTATTTAAAATTCATTAAATTTGAAACACCCTAATCACATTATGTACCCATAAAACCATCTCAAATAAATATAAACCATCTAAAAACAAATATTACTATTTTGAATCATCCTTATCATCCATTAATTAATGGCTTATAAAAAATACCAATACCTCAACTCTTCAAAAGATTACATCACTCTTGATGTCCATTATATATTATTATTTTGGAAAACACTGATTTATTCTATGTAATGTTATTGAATAAGTAATATATTTTCTTGATTAAGTAATATAAATAATTATATAATTTTTTTAAGACCTCTTAATTCACACTTTATTCAGCTTTATCAATACACAACTTTATTCCAACATCCTTTGTTATAAATCATATTCAGATTCATTAATACAGAATTTTTCTAATTATTAAATTGCATAAATCTAGTTATATTAAAAAATACATTTATCTTTATAGACATCCTGTAATACTAGAAATAATATCATCTCCCCAAGAATATAAATTTCATAATGAATCTTCACATGATTTCAATATTCCTCACAATCATACTCTATATAACTTGAAAAAAATATATCATCAATATAAAAAATAATAATGAGAGTTCCTAGGCTCATATCATTGACATAAATGTTGTTACCAACAATATTATTAGTGAAATCCATTGTTTATAAAAAATTTCAAGATTTGAATAGTAGGCTCTAGGTGTTCTTAACACATTATAGGATTTCATGGAAAAATAATAATTTTCCACAACATTATCATAGGTAAATCCTTCAGTAGTTAATAAATAATTCCAATATATGATATCTATTAAAGAAGGATGAGTTAGCATCCGTTCAGTTGACATTATATTCCTTATTTAAAAAAAACAATAATCATTACTATAGATTCTGGTAATGAAATAGTTGAAAATGTTTATTCAAAATTAAACCCTATATTTTTTAAATAGCCTTTAGACATGAATCTAGTATTGTTTTATAAAATTATACCTTTTTCATTGACATTGTATTTTATGTTATTATCACTGATGGTCTAGAAACAAAATACAAAGAAATATTATTTTTAGTATTATAATACTCAAAATACATAAAATTTACCACTATTTTTTCTTGATAAACTCATTAAAAGAGTGTGGAACATTTAGTAAAATACTATCTATTTTATTTTAAAGACTTATTGTTTCCATGATTGAACTATTTCCTCTAGAACTCTAATAAAATTTACAGGTGCATCATTATCTTCAACTTCTGATACTTTTGTTTCCACATAATGTAAAATCAACTTCATTATCACTAAAATTATAAGTTTTTATCAATATGACTATGTTAAAACCCATATTCCATTTCACCAATTTTTTTTATCATTCAACGTGTTTCCTTATTTACAAATATCAAAATTTTCAACATGGACCTCAAAAAAATTTATCGTATTCTCAATGATATTTACATCATAACAATATAATATATTATTATGTAACTTGTTACCAAACATATATCCTAATCCATTTGATAAAAAATAGATGAAAATTTATTCATCATCATTTTCATAAAATATTCCTAAGTATGAATATTTAATTTTTATAAACTATGGACTACATAAATCATTGAAACACATATAGTGGGATTATTCTTATACAACATTTTATAGGAAAAAATTTTCAATTAAGTCCACATATATATATATATATTGAATATAAAAACTCATAAAAGTAACATCCCTTCTAAATAATATTGAGACATTTAATTCAACAAGCAAGATTCATTGAATTTCAACTAAGGTTTTGTTACATTCCATTGTAGAACTTCATTTTATTAGGGATTATATGATGTAATATATTGATGATTGATCCCATATTGATTTATATAGGATTTAAAATACTTAATATTGAACACTAATTAATTATTTTTTCTCAAAATTTTGATATAAACTCATAACTCCTTCTCATTTAATCTTTTAAATAATTTTTGAATCATTACATCGATATAATTATGCATCTTGAATAACATTCCATCCATACTTTTGAAATCCTCAATGAATGTAATGGAATAGAGGTACCTTTAGTGTAATTATGTATCATTTGAAAACATGAATTACAATATATTAGTCCCAATACCCTAATTAATTCAACTTCATCTCCTCATTGATTTATTTAAACTATTTTCCAATACCAACATTAAAAAAAAGAATCTATTTGATTAAAAAATTATGAAAATAATCCAAAAAAATCTATAATTGGGGTACTGATCAAGATCATTTAACCATGATGACCTAATATTCCATGTAAAATATTATTCTCATATTTTGGACTCTAACAACAAGACCCATTAAAATTGTTATTTTTCAACAAATTACAAATTTTTTTCTCCACAATTGAGAAAATTATTCATATATTTCAATTCCATGGTTATAAAATTATTCTTTATAAAAACTAATTAACTAAAATCATAAAAAAATTGGGTAACTCTTTATATATATTTTTATTCCATCCATAAATTGAAAATTATAGAAATTTAATTTATAGGATTCAATATTATTTTTACTAACTCTATTTATTTTAAAAGAGTTGCAATTAAAAATAGTCATTAAAACTTAATCATAACATATTATATTTTTTAATAATTTAGTTTCTCATATATTATTGAATGAGAATTACGTTCTCATGAGTCCATGGGTTTTCTATTTTTTGTGATTTATGGATCACCTCCATGTGATGCAATTGCCCGATCGATTATTCTCTATGAAATATATCAAATACAATATCTTTTAGTGTATATCCTATAATAGTATTATTAAATTAATAATAAATTAAAATGTTGGGCCAATCATCCCTAAGTTGTTTCTGAATAATTGAGTTTATTTTGAGTGTACCCATTAATGGATGCGTTCTCATTTTTCTCATAATTACTTCCCATCTTGCCATGATTTATCACCCCCATTTCATTCCATATTTTATTCCATTTAAAATTAATGTTGCTCCTAAAAAATATTATTTATGATCAAAATCAAACAAAACCATGAATAAAATTTAAATATTTTTTGTTTATTAAAAAATAATGATATTATAGAAAATATCTTGTTATTGTTTATGTGTATATCCAATCCATTTTAGTGTCTTTTATTTGTGGTATTCTACCTTATCACTTCATCTTCAACATCCATTAACAATGATATGGATTTTCAATTAGTTTTCATAACCCAAACTAATATAGATATTTATTTCGAACCAAAAATGTTATAAATAAAATATTTAACATATTTTTTATACACTAGTTAGACATCACATGAATTTTTGGGATAACACTCCTAGAGGGTTAAAAGGATTTTTCCTTTACTCATTAAAATTTATTGTAACAATATCTCATATTATATTTAGTATTTAATACATGATTCCACATTTATTAAAACATATTATATTATTATTACTTGTATTAATATCTTATTAGGTAATTTTTATATCATATCATGTTTTATAATTCTTACCTTTAGAATATTGTGTTCTAAATTGAAATCATATTCAATTTTGAATAATTAATTTTCCCATTTGTTTTTCTTTGTGACCTCATTTCATAGTAGTTTACCCTATTTTATTATGATTGATATTTTTATCTAGAAGGATTTTAGATCACCATTCTACATATTTTTAGTCTTTTCAATTTAAATAATTCACTGTTTCTTAAATTATGTTTATTGATTTATAGATGATCCATAAATTTTAAGTACCTTTCATTTTACACCTTCTGGTTTTGTAAATTATGTTTTTAAAATAAATTTAACAATATTTATAATTGAATTTCATCAAACACTGAATATTTTTTATTTTATTAACGAACAATGTTGGGATTTAGTTATATAGAACACCCATCTAATCATGACATACATGCAATATAAACATTACCTTTAATGTAAATGTGTTAAAGTAGATGTGTATTTGTTTTTTAGAATGGACTTGAATCATTAACAGGAGTTTAAGGTTGTTCCAATTGAAAGGAAACATAAAAGAAAAAGAGTATCACTAATTCACCCCTCCACCTATTAGAGACACAATACACTGACTGGGAACTTACAACCTGATTTCCAAAATGATTTATGGTCATTAATGTTTTTACCATGTTTCAAGGGAATATAGGATGAGGGTATTAACATGTTTCGAATGTGAATACCAAGTGGTACATCATGTAATTTGGGGGAAAAATGTGGATCATACTTCATGACATTCTTTATATTGAACATGATGTAAATATTTCAAAAGGGTTATAAGTTTAACTGTTCCTGAAATATTTATTTTACACTTTGGAGGGGGTATTTATGAATTTCAATTGTATTAAAACCCATAGAAAAATGGTTATGTGGTGATTATCCATATTTCAATGATGCCAATAATATTTATTTTAGAATTTATATTAGTGTGGTTTTGGAAAAGTACATCATGAGTGTCAGGTGACAACCAATCATGTCTGGAAAGGTTGGGGGGTCTTCAACCCTTGATCTAAGGATGATAAAGGTTTCATGTCTACCACTGGTATACATGATGTCCTGGTTTATGTATAAATATTTTTCGATGAATAACAATTAATGAAGAAATGGTAGTGTTACTTTTATGTTTAGAGATTAATGAATTAACTATATTGATTTTTAATAACAGTTATAGATAAATATTAATAGTCTTCATTATTTAATGGTCCTTAATATCTGTTAAAAGTGTAGTTTAGTGCTTTGGGTATCAAATATAATTTATGAACATCCATTTAATGTTGTAATGGATAAATTGGAAATTTATGAAATCATAAAGAAATAATGTTTTTTGTATTCATTTTCAATAAAATAATTACCCAATGATAAGATAATGATCAAAAAGGGAAATTTGTTTTTCCAATTACCATATTTTTTTTTGAACTGATGATATTTCGAATCATCAAAAATTTATGACTTTATGACACTTAAAATTTCATTGATCATTCAAATGTTTTTGATTATTGACCTAAATCAATCCTTATTAATATTTATGCTTTTACTCCATGTACAATTATCATTCCCAGCCTATGTTTTCCTTTGTGGAAACCTAGTTATATGTTACATTGGGTAACCGTTATGGTTCTAACTTTCCTTTTTTTAAAGAAAGTGTTAATATTCATTTGTAATATGTGGGTTTCCATGAATTAAAAATTCATGTTTTAAGGCATTGATAATCTAGGTAAATTTAGATGGTGAAATTCATCACAGGGGGGTAGAATATAAAACATTGAGATTTTTTGAATTATTTTTTAATTAATTTATATTTTTTGATATTTTATATTTTGTGATGAAATTATTATAATTGATTTTATTAGAGAACTATGTTTTTCATGGGTTATATTAAACACCAAGTTAATCATCATTTACATGAAACATAAAATTTGTCAATGTCTATATGAAACATTATAGATAGATTTCATTATATGTAATAATGACATTGCTTGATGACTTGCATAACACAAAAGACCGATGTCTATAGAACAATAATATAGTATTAAAATATAGTTATTTAGTAAAATATGGTAAAACCTTGACATTAAATTAGAGGTTCTGAATAATATTTTATAATATATGAAAATATATAGTTTAAAAAATATAATATGAATTCACTATTTACTAATTAGATATAAAATAATATAATAATTGATTGAATTTAAAAAGACATATTATTACAGCCACAATGATGTTTTACCCTAATAAATTACATTTTCATTTATGTATAGAAATTTCATATGTAAAACATGCATTTCTCATCAAACTGACTTGGTTTATGTTACACAAAACACCAAACTTGGTGTCTGACTTGTCATACATTGCATGGAACACTGACTTGGTGTACGATGCACACAACACTAAGTTTCTACATATCATATTTATTATATAATTATTTAAATGTGATAATTATAACAAATACATTAAAAATAGTTATAAGAATTATAATAACTAAATTATAAATATTTTTTATAACTTAAATATATATTACATATTGGTAGTGAAGGATATTATTTTTGGTAAACTCATTTTATGTTAAAAATATATTTTTCATGAAAGACCCTCTTTTATAATAAAATTAATTTTTTAAAAATATATAAATTTAATTTTATAAAAATGAAATTATATTCAAATTTAATTTTTTTAAATTAATCTAGGGAGAATTTTTGGGATTTTTCTAAAAAATATCATTTTTATGAATTATTAAAAATTTTAACGACATGTTAAAAATTTAGTTTTTGTTTAATTAATTATTAATGTTAAATGATATTATTATTTTTTTATTGTAAAATTAGATATATATTATAAATTTTAATACAATTTAATTTATTATAGTAAATTTCTCTTCAAAATTGAATATAAAATCATATTAAACATTGGAATATTTTTCGACTTTAAAAACCTGTTATTTTTTCCTGTTTACGAGATGAGTATTAATTTTAATTATTCCAAATATATTATTTTAATTTTTTAAGACATACATAAAACATTATATTCATTATAAAATTTATAATCTAATAATTCCAAGTTAATTGTTTACCAAAATTATTAGAAAAAAGTGATTAAAAATAATCATAGCGATTAAGGCCAAATTAAGCGTGATTAGGGACTAAACATTATTATTAAGGGCCCCAATTATCTATCCAGTGGTACAACACTGATTATATGTCCATATATAGTCCATAAAACATTAATTATTTATTGTTATTGTTTATTTTGACTTATTTTAGGTAATAAAAGGTTAATACTTAACGTGTATCTGAAAATTTTAAGCTAGTGCTTTTCGTTCCCTATAAAAAGCCACCAAATCTCTGACTTCCTCAATCCTCTAAAACCTATTAAGTTTGGAAAATACATCCCAAATAAACTTTCCAAAAATATTCCTTTAAACCTTGAATATTTCCCTTGTACATAAGGCAATATAATGAATCCTTTTGGCAAAAAAATGTGTTACCCGATTAAGAGGTAGCGTCTTCTCTCAAGTCCTTTCTTTTATTTTCCATATACACCCCTTACAACTATTTTAACTAAATAGTTATATAACATAAAAATATCCTAAATATACAAGGATTGTTTATGTATATTATTCTACCTAATCTTACAAACATTTCCATGTAATGGTCAAGGAACATACTATTTCTGTGAATGAGAAACTACTACCTCATGAAATGATGATTGTTCATTTTTCAATTACCACCTATCATGGTTGAATTATTAAGTTGAAAAATATATTAATATATGATATAAATTATATTTATAATTTCTTTATGTTTTTTTATATTTTATTTGTAACATACCATTATGATTTCCATCTTATGTAAATAAGATAATTTCATTTAAGGAAGTGTCGACTATCGCCCCGTCAAAATGATATCATTCGTTCATACACAAAATTGATTGTATTATGGATGTTTTTAGTGAATATATATATTATAAATATGATATAATAAATATAATTATATATATATATATATATATATTACTTTCTTTCTCTCAACATGTTAATTAAACAGAAATAACATTCATGTGTACGTATGACCTACCGTCTCCATGAACTGTGTATTCTGTTCCATACAAATATTATATATATATAATAAAAAAAATATTTTATAGACATGATATTTATATCTTATTTACCATATAGGATCATTATATATGTATTAGAATCAACAATATGTGAAATTAAGACATATTCGAAAAACCTAGAGAATATTACCCGATGTGAAACCTTAACATAGGATGGATAAAAATATGGTAATATACGGTCATAATAAAAATATATGTGGTTTTATATATATGAATATATTTATGTGAAATATGTATAATAAAATTATCTTTACTATATATGTAGCTTTAATGAGTACGATGAGAGTCAAGACACAATGTAAAAGAATTTCATCTCACTTTTTATTCTTGTGAGATATGTGCTATATTCCCCAGAAATTCCTTTTATGTGGTGTATGTAATGACCATTATTGTATTATAAATATCTTATAAATGAATTTATGGGTATTTATGTATTCATTTTATGAACTTTTATTCATGGTGTTTATGTTACAAAAGTTACCAAATTTGTAAAAATATTTTTTCTCAATTTTCCTTTTTTGAGACTCATGTTTTATTATGCAACTAAATATTTTTTGAGGTGTATATACATACATTTTACTTGTTATATATGGAATATACTTATTTTACTGAAAATTTATTCTTCATTTAATTTCCTTTTCTTACACGGATAGTATGATCCCATGTTACTATGTTGTAATCGTTTATTGATACAATATCGGTGCATTTAGAGATTGTTTATATTTATGTTTCTTGTGATGAAATATTTTGATCCATCCCTCAAGAATACTCATGAGTTTCCACATAAATGTTAATTCAATATATTATCATGTTTTATTACAAATTCTTCCACTATTTGGTACATAAAACAATTTATAAAGTGTTTTTAATAAAATAAGACCATATTTATCTATTTTGCCATAAATATATTTTATTTCAAAAACAGTGATTTAAAAAATTATTTAAAAAATGTTTCCAAATGATCCTTAAAGATCATTCTGAAGTAAAAAAGTATTTTAAAAATGTTTTCTTATTTTTCATATATTTTATTACATTATATAAATGATATTTTTAAAGAACAATGTTTTCAAAATGTAATCAATATTCATTCATTTTTTTTTCATGTAAAAAGGTTTTCAAAACATTTTTATGCTTTCATTATATATTATTAAATTGTTTCTGTGGAAAAAAAAATTTATAATTTTTTCAATATTTTTTTATAATTATTTCAAGGAAAATGGTTTTCAAAATAATTTCTAGTATTCTTTATAAGATTTAAATGAATTTCTTATGAAAATTATTTTCAAATGGTGTTAGGTATTAAACATAAATTTCTCAATTATTAAATTATATTTTTCTCAAGATATTTTTTGAAAGATATTTCAAAATTATTTTCCATATAAGACGACATTTTTCAATGATACTCATACCTTTATAAGAAATAATATTAAGGTTTAATTCATATCTTTTATATGAATGGGTTATTCTTAATGTCATGGTATTTATAAAACCTCTTTCTCTTTAATGAGATATATGTTTATGAAATATTTTTCTCTTTCACCGGTTTTATTTTTATGATTTTTTATTTATTTACACATGTTATATGTTTAGGCTGTCAATTTCTCTTTCACTGGTTATATGTTTATGAAATCCATTTTTCATTCATGAGTTATTCTTTTGATGTAATTATTATCAAACCTAAAACTTTTCCACAGGTTATGATATGTTCACATGTCTATAATATACATTTCATTTTTAATGGGGTACAATATTATTATTTATGATCTCATGGAACATGTATGTATGATTTCAAAATGAGATTGGTGGGACTTATATATCATTCAAATGCATTGTTTGAAGATTTATATCTAATAAGATAGACTAAGGTGGTATAGGGAATGAACCTTGACTACTAAGAAGGCCATGGGTGTTTACCTTGACTACCAAGACGGAATGAGGAGTGACCTCATGCTACTAAGATGCTCGTGGGAGTGAACCATGACTACCAAGATGGTATGAGTAGTGAATTTAGGATACTAATATAAACATGGGATTGAACTATGACATCTATAATTGTATTGGGAGTGAACCCATATTACCAAGATAGTCTTGGAAGAAATTTCTTATCTACTATGGAAATAATAGTATATGCTTATGTGTCTTTCGCAATTCCACATTCTATTTCTATTTTATTTTTCATATATTATGTTATTTATTTCTTTATGACTCATGTATTATGATCTAAGAGTATTTATTCAATGATTCGTGTATATATTCTTTGAAATATAGGGAATGATCCTATATTTTCATGATAATGTTCTCATTCCCTTATTCGAATGATTATTCTTACATATCTCCCTTGTTTACCCTTACTGATAATTTGAGCACAACCATTTCATTTGATTGCATTTCTCAGGTTATGAAGAAAAGTTTTAGGTCTATATAATGGTGGATATCATTGTGGGATATATTGTAGATCTTTACCCATGATAGAATATTCTTTCCATGTTTCCAAAGACTCTAAACTATTTTGGTCCCCAGACATGTATTTTGGTAATATATGGAATATTTATCTAAAGTTTTGTAATTTACATGTATAATAAGCCTCGGTTTTAATATTTCATCCGTATATTCATCTAAATAACTAATTTTATTGGACCAATATTCCCATTAGTTTTTTAGTTAGCTTCTTATATTTTTTTCAGCCATTTATTAATATTAGTATGTTTTTTTAATTAATTTAATTATTTTACTCCATATTATTTTGTGAAAACATTATTAATATTCATAATAATCATTATTACAACCATTATTCTATAAAATATGTATTTCAAAGTTTCTAATCTAACCAAAGATGAAATATTTTAGAGATTATTTTAATTTTTTTTTACCCGTAATTTTTTAAATGGCCTAAGAGATAAGAAATATTTTTCATTAATTCAAATCATACCTTTATTACTCAAATTAAGATTTATCAATGTACACATCTTATTATTCCTCTATTTTAATATTTTTTTTTGGATTTTAATGCATTCTTATTCAATTCATAAACTTATTCCCAAAGAAATGTTTCTTTCCAATTTTATAAGAAACAAGAATATTGGGTAACTCATTAGGACATAATTTTTATTCATTATTAAGATTAAAAAATTTCATATGAAACCTTTTATGAAACCCAATAATACATTTTTTGGAATTTTGATAATAATTATAATTATCTATAATATATATGATATTCCCAACAATAAAATATCCCCTTGTTAAAATGTAATTTATAATTATTTCATCATCCATTTTAAAATCTCAAAATTTACCATACATAATTTCTATTTTTTCTTTAATTTAATATTATATTCAATGTTTTTTGAATGTATATCAACAATTTAATTGAAATCATATGAAACTATGACTCTTGGTCATACATTTTTAGCTTGAAATATTATGATATAATTCATTTTAATAAACTAAATGATTTCTTTTACTAACATGTTTGATGAGATTATCATTCATGAATGATGTAAAAAATAATGGAATAATCAATGACCTCATTCAAAAGTGAGAGAATATGTGAAATATTATTTTTCATCCATATATGATTATTCATTCTATCAAAAATTATTATAGATCTATAATTGACTTAATTGTTATTCTCAATCAGTTCTTGACCCTAGATAGGATCATTCAATGAGAACCTACACTGAACTAATACCACTTGAAGTTCCTAAGTGAATGATGTTATAATATATATAAAGAGTTCATTGAGGGGGGGGGTGAATAAATGATAAATATATTTAATTTAATTTGATAATTAACCTCTATGAATTGTTAGATTAAAAAATATATAAACCATTAAATCTTAGTGTCACATTTCTTGTATTAAATTTTTTAATTAATTTGAACCTGATTTTACAAATTTCTCATAGTATCATG
Organism: Viscum album; assembly: GCA_963277665.1. Lineage (NCBI taxonomy): Eukaryota > Viridiplantae > Streptophyta > Magnoliopsida > Santalales > Viscaceae > Viscum > Viscum album. The sequence continues at coordinate 2,054,314,269 of OY728123.1, read as the reverse complement.
GAAGATTTAGACTTTCCATGTTGAGTTTGAATTTGAGACATATATGTATCCATAATATCATATCTTGATCATAAAAATTAAGGGTAAAATATTTTCTCAAATATATTTCCCAATTATAGATGTCTATTGAATGTTATTTATATGGGGTCCCTCTAGTTTAAAAAATAATAATCTAACTAGATGGAAAGGATATACTTATATTAATTGACTTCTTCAGAGTAAATAAAATGTTATTATTTATAAAATTCACTATCATCATCACAAAATTATTATTTCACATGTTCATTAATATTGATATTCAAAATATGTAGTAGTAATAGTAGATAGTTATTTAAATTTCAAATCAAGTTTACCATCGATTTCATCATCTCCACTACTTTAGAATCTCAACATTATTCTCTTTAATAATTTTTTAAATCCTATGTATACCATTTCTATATTTTTATATGGGAAATATACATTTATATACAGAAATTGAGATATTTATTTAATTATAATTAAATAGAGTTTATAAAATTATCCATCTCTGGTCATCAAAATAAGGAATTAAATTTATTTATTAAAAAATCATCAAAAAATATTTAAGGATATTATTATATATTTGTGATATCTTCAAATGAGGATATAATAACTATAATGTAATTGGAAATTCCTAAAAGGATAAATTATGGGAAATAATTCATGCCATCAAGCATGACATCCATCCTGGACGAAGATACCTCTAGATTGAATATGAGTCACAAATTGTTAATGATTCCTCCAATGTTTGAACCCGGAGTGTCCCTTGTAATATACTTCAGCAATGAATTTAATGTCTTGAGTCCAATAGTCAACTAGGTCTTGTTATTTCACATGTGTACAGGGAGGCCAACGATGTTTCGGATCCCCTTCCAAAGGGAGCAGTCATAGATATTTTCTTGATGTGGTCCTTTCAGACCAAATATTGTTTCACAACATAGGTTTATATAGACATATAGGGTAATATTCACACTTACCGTTTTAAAAAACCTTTGTAATGCATGAAATATTTACTCTTTTTTAATAAATTCTAGTATTGGGTTCTCACATTGATCCTGATCCTTTTGGAATATATATCAATACGAAAATAATAATTATAATTTAATAATTAGTAATAATATAACATCCACATAATTAAATATAATGTATCATAAAAAGTTCAATTTAATCATATTTTCTCTCCAGGGATATCTTACATACATTTTAAATCAAATGGTTATGCGTAAGGATTCTCAAGTATAATATTCTATTTGAAATATAACATCAATGTTAATATTATGCACAACCAAATTACGTTTATATATTCTCATAGTAACTCATAAATTCCATGATGGGATTTATAGTTATTGTTATATCTTATATTACATATTCAGATATTCCCTACAAATTATTATGTATCATTTGTGAGAAGTTACATGTACTTTAAAAACATATATTTTTTCTCACACATGATCAGATTAATCTTAGACACTTATTTAGTTACATTAATCTTACATATAATTGAAAATTAAACAACACTTTTCCAATATTATAATCCCATATATCATATGAATCCCATTTCCACTTTCCACTATATTATATATGAACTCAAAATTTCATCAAATAAATTAAAAATATTCATAATTCATATATAGTAATTTTATAACAACTCAAACCCATTATCAACACATCATATTAATCTAAATTAATGTTAAAAAAATACAACCCAAATGTTTCTAGGTGTCTCCTAACATGATTGATATTAATTTTTTTCAACATAAATATAGTTTAAGAACAGTAAAAATAAACATTTTTTCATTGGTTTTGTGGTTTAATAAACTTTATATTTTGTATTTTGATGTGACTAGTATATTAAGTTGTTCCATTCAGGAAATTTGATGATTATTTAATGTTGAATTTAATATCCGTATGGCCATGGGTGAGAGAGAGGATGATTGGAGTGCTGAAAAAGTAATGTACTAAATAATTGTGTAGGATGTGAATATAATGTTTCAATATAAACCTGTTATACTTTAATTAATTCGTAAGGTAGTATTTATTTAGAAACACATAGGTGTAACACCAGAACTATAGAAATGGGGTTTCTTATGTTTGAGGGAAAATTTTAAATTCAATATAATTAATTACCATGATATGTTCTATTCAATGTTTCAAAGGTTATATTATTAGGTATAAAATCATGTTACAATCATAATGAAATTGACTACTATATTTTTTTATAAGGGTTAATGTATTAATAATAATGAGAATTATTTAAAAAAATATACTAGGAATGTATTAGTGAAATGAGGATAAAAATTATAACATGATATGAGGAAAATGATCACAGAACAGAGAAGTGAATGTTAGTGAATATGTTTTTTATAATTGTAAAAATTTAATGAAGGTTACAATAATATTTTATTAGGAATTTTTTAATGAAAAATTATAAAACATATTACAAAAACATACATATCATAACTCCATGAATTTTGAATTCTATCAATAAGGTTGATATTTTCAAGTAAATTGGTATAGAAACATGGATATAATCAATAAAAAAATCTTTGTAGAAATATATATTCATTTTGACCAAGTATATAGAGATGAATAAAATATCACACTTTACCTATCCTTGATTCCACCATAAAGGTACTACAAAATTCTATTCATCTTGTTGATGATTATTTTTATCATTATTGTAATTGAGTATAGAACCATCCTAATGAATCATTCCTATATTATATTTTATTATAATATAATTATGTGGGTATTTAGCACAAAAAAATGAACAATAATTATTTTCTATCTAACAAAAAATACAAGTTGAAATCCTAATAAACATTTTTTAACTCTTCTTTTATTTATTACTATTTTTCAATCATCGTTTCCACCAAGCTTCATTAATTAATACTCTTTTTTAAACTACATAGAAATAATTTTGGTTAAATGATTTTTTGTGGCTTCTTATTCACCACAAATTAGTGGGTTTGTATCATTACCCAGGCTTAACAATTGGTATCAAATAATGTTACTGTTTTATCAATTTATCAAAATTATATTATATATATCATTAAATATTACGAAACACATGAATCTGTAATAGAATATTTTTTATTTTTTCTCATGTATATGTTTAGATACTCTTAAGGATATATAGAGTTTTATATAGAGTGAAAATTTTGAATGATTGTTTCAGTAAGTTGTTAGAATTTTTAATCTAATAATGATATTTTCATGTTTGATGGATTAATTATTCTTCTATGAAAATATTTGATGGATTCATATTATTATTTAATTATCAAATAAAATATTCACATAATAAATAATAGTGTTCAATTTTCAAAATTTAAACAAATATTTATAATACAACTCATATTGAATATTGAAGTTCATGGGAGAGTGTGTAATGATAAGCACTTATCCCCATTTGAGAATTATTTTACATGATTAGTTTACTCTAAAAATATTCATATAATTTAGATAAATAATCCTAATATTCATAAATATGATAATAAAAACAAGTAATATTGATTATAAACATGACATAAAATATTTAATGATATTTTGGTAGAGAAAGAAAAAAAAATTCCAATAATAGTTCATTCAAGTGAATAAAAACTTATGATTGATTTTATGTTAAAATGATAATTTTAAAGATTATACCATTGTAAATAAATAGATTATAATCATACAATTTTTTTAATGTAAATATTTTTTACTTAGGGGATTTAGATATGGGTAAGAACACTGTTGATAATGTCTATACAATTTTGATTGATTTTACATAATGAGGTATCCATCCATGAATATGAAATAAATATATGAAAATAAGATAGTTTTTAATGTATAAAAATGTTTAAATAGTCATAAAAATAGAATGACTCATTTGTAAAAAAATTAACATGAAGTGATTTACATGAATATTAATTAATTCATACAATTACTTTGTCAAATAAATGAATTGAGTCACTAGAATGTATAAAATAAATATAAATTTATAGTTTTTAATTATGTTAAATGTAAAAACTTTTCAGATAGTTTCCCCATTAAGTATCGAAAAGATAAAAAATATGATCAACACAAAATATCATTAAAGGGAAATGATTTGGACATTAGTAGTAGAGTAAAATTAATTGAAGGAAAGAGAATGAATAATTGTATATATGAAAGTAAAATTTCTCTCAAAACAATATTTTTTATTTTATAATGTTTATAGAGGAGAAGGATAAGGATTCTCTATAGATTAGGTTATTCATGATTTAAATGAACAATAAATGTACTCCAATTGAACTTATATCAATTAATAAATTATTATTAAAGATAAATGTAGTGATGAGGTGATATTAAATGTGTTTAGATTTAAATTTAATATCAATTTTGATTGGAATAAATTTGTTTAATTTTAAAGGATAAGATATAATTTATAAATGAGAATTATTAACTAATAAATCAACAGTTTCAATAAAAGAGAAGGATTTTATAATGAAATAATAGTCAAGAAAATAAATAGTGATGTTGTTGTAATAATTAAATTAAGAGACAAGATAATTGAGATTACTATTATAAATATACAATATATGAATGAAAAGAGTAAGGATGTTAAAAAATTGGTTGAGGATAAAAATTTATAGAGAAAATTCGATTTGATGCAAACTATTTATTAAAAGTGGTTTATATTATTCTTAAACTATTAATAAAGTAATTAAAATCAAAAATAAATCTTGTACATTATCCTCTTATATTATTTAAATTTATATTAGACACTTTATATTTTATTAATTGAGTGGAAGTAGGGGAAAACATTTATATAAGATAAGTATTTCATCGAATAATGGTGATTCACCCATTATTAATTCTAATAATTTTAGTAAAAAAAATCATTTCTGTGGTATTGAAGTATATGTTTGGTGATACTAAGACTAATAATATAGAATAATTAAAGGATAAATTTATTATTAAATATGAAATTGAATAAATTTATTAATTCTAGAATATAAATAAAAATTAATAAGTAAATGTTTAGGAAATGTTGTAAAATCGTATGTTTTTAAAAGGACATTATGTTTGATAATACATACAACATATAAACCCGAGCTTAAATGAACCCCAAATTATTATTATTTAAATATGAATATTATATCATATACATTGAACTGGAGGGTAAAAATAGTATTAAATAAATTATGATATATATATATATATAAAGTGAGTACTTACTAAAAATGCATTTCTTATTTCTTTGGTGATAAGTATACACTTTTCAGTAGAATAATTGTTTTTTTTTGAAATTTATTTTATTTGAAAATGATTTTTATTTTATTTTTTGAGAAACAATACTAACTAATTTCTAGAAATTTGATAAATTTATTTTTTTAAAAAATATCATTTTCTCTATAAGTATATCAAAAAATTCTTATTGAAATATTTGGTATTTTTATGAAAATAAAAATTTATCAATGAATAGCAAAAATTACCCATTTTTACTGAAAAAATTGTTTTTTTAGAATTTACATAATTAATTTTTTAAAAATTATTTCAGGATATAAATAGTTTTAATATATTATTAATAATTTAATTATGTTTATTGGAATAAATTTAATTATTTTATTTGGTATGCAAACATTTTTATTACATAAAATAATATTTTTGGAAATCCAATTTTTATTAAAATTTGAGTTTTCATTTTAAATTAAATTATTCCACTAATAGGAGCAAAATTTAATGAAATCAGTTTCATATTTTGAATAATTTGGTTTAAATTTGTTTTTATGCTACCATAATTGTTTTTTCAATTTAAATAACAACCATAGTAAGACATTTCACCAGAGTAAATTGTAAATCTATGTAATTGAGGATAAGGATATATAATAAGGACTTATGTTAACGTCCTTATTATTATTGGATAAAGCTAATTCTACCCAAATAACCTTATGATATAAAAATTATATTTTTATTGTACACTTTTTCACGAAAATGAAAAATATAATATTTAAATCAAAGAAAATCACAAATTGTGACTCCCTTAGTTTTGAATATATTTTACGTTCCCACATAGTGGAAAAATAATGTTAAAAAAAATATAATTATATATTTTGTTCAAAATGAATTTATATTTATTATGATAATTTATTTATAATTTTAATTTTTTATATAAATTCATTTAATTCTTTCATAATGCTAATACAATATTTATTCAATTAATATAAAAGTAAAATAAAAGATATTAAAAATATTTAAAGTTATATTATTTTTGTGATTTACTATGTTCCATGAATTTTTTAGATTAATTTGACATATGAAAAATGTTGAATTTTTCTTATTTGAAATAAAACTTTTTACTGATGTATTTGTGTTCAAATTAAATGAATAGTGCCAGAATTGGCAGTGATAAATTTTTTTAAAATTAATAAAAATTTAAATTATTAAAAAATAATTAAAATATTTTATGTGAGATAGTGGATAATATATGATATAAAATATTATATCTTGGCCATTTATGAATTTTTTTATCTTATATGTATAATTATAGACTTTTATGTGTGAAAAAAGAATTACATTGATTAATGATAAAATAGGATAACTAAGGGTTAAACTAAAATTTGTGGTTTAAAACACCACATTAACCTCTCCATATTATATTGTTTGGTTATAGATCAAGAATATATTACTATATGTTTTAATCTATATGAATTTCAATACATATCACTTGGGAATGAATTAATTATAATTTAATTTTTTATGAAATTTTTAAATGATCCCCTAACCTCAATTATAAAAGGGGACCTCCTATATCCAACAAATACACTCCATTGTTTATTCTAGGTTGATAAAAACCAACCAAAATACCTCATAAAAGTCCTTATATTGATTTTACATGTGATGTTCTTCTAACAACACCAACCCTAAGACCATTATGAGGATATTTGATGGATTTCACTCAATGAAGAGATAATGAACATAAATGATCATATTATTTTTAATTATTCTTTTACTCATATGAATATATATTATTTAAAATATAATAATAAATTCAATATACACAATTTAATTAATAATAATAATTATTATAATAATAATATCACCATTATAAAACCTCATTCCCATCAAATAGGAATTGAATGTATCACTTGATCATATGTAATACTTACCGTATCCATAAAGCGATATAACTCATTTAACACTATATTTAATGTTTGGTTTTTCAGATGGGATTAATGTCTATATATGATACATATGACATAATTATACCCCTGTATCGATAATATCACATCTATCTTCAAGTCATCAATTCAGTTGGAATACAATAGTGCCGAACGTGCTTATATGCAGACAATAACCACTTCGAATTGATGTTATTTTTTTGTTTTATATTTTACATGGATGTTAATAAGAATTTATTTGATTAATATATATTAATTTAAATTAAATAATTATTAATTTTTAAATATAAAATATAATCTATCATTTTCTTCATCGTTTGAAAAATGAAAACATTGTTGATGCGTACATACGACATACCATCTCTATAAACAATGTAATTCATTTTTATGACTATAAATTCCAAGGATCAATCTGAGTATGTTTATAATGAATATAAATTAAATTTATATCATTATTAATATTAAATATATGCAATAATCTAGTTTAAATTTCAATGTTCTGAAATAACGAAGCAGAACATACCTGAAAAAAAAACAGTTATCAACCGTAATAGTGATTTTAATAATAAATTCTTAATAAATGGGTGATAAAAGATCATATGTAAATGATATATGGTATGATATATTTTAATATAGTTTTATAATATATTTATAACCAATATAGATTTATTATACATTATTTTTTAATTAATTTATAGGATTTCCAACTTAAAGAAATTGTTTCTCGTTTCACTTTTAAAAATTTGAGAAATATTCTATATTCACCACTAATTTAGTTTTTGTGGTGTGTATAATAAATCTTTGATATGTTATATAATTAATATAATTATATTCATTTTATTTAATGTTTCATTCAAATTTATTAATTTTATGTGGTTAACGATTCTAATGTTTCTAAAGTGGTATGGGTTTATTTCAGAATCCCAGAACTATTTTGGATTATCCCCATTAGGGGATTCTATTCTTCCATATCCATATTTTGTAAGTGTTTTCTGAATAAAAATCTTAATTTCCACAAATTATTTATTAATAATACCACTATATATATTTTAGTATATTATGAAATTATTTTTTAAACGAACATTCTAGTAGTTTCTTAAATGAGGTACTTTTTTGAAATTTTGGAAATTTTTAAAATGAATGTTTTCATAATTTACACACTATAAATAGAATTTATAACAATCATTATAATTAAAAATAATTAAAATCACTTTATAATTTAGATGGTTTTTTGAAATGAAATTTCTTTAATATGTTTGATGTTTTTATATTTTTTAAAAATCTTTTCAAAGTGAAAAGGTTATTTTCCTCAAGAATTTTTCATATAATTTTATTAAAAATATTTCTTCTATATAACCATAATTTTTTGAATATTATGGTTAAAATATACTCTAATTATATGATACCACATATTTATCTTAATGGTTTATTATTATCTTGACTGGAGAAGTATTGATATATTGTATTCTTGTTCTCCTAACATGGAAAATTATTGATTTTTAGGTTGGATTTATTTTGTGGTATTATTTATTCTTATAATTATAGTGTTGGACATAGAATGTGATGTATAGGTCCCACTATATCCCGAAGATTCATTGGAATGACTCATGAGACAACATATATTGGGGTTTGGAAGAGGCCTAACACATTTCTTTCCTAATGTTTTGGCCAAGGCCATATGGTATGTTTTATATATCTGACATTTTTCATTCCATTATTAAGAAAGTTTCTATTAAGTTAAATGTGATAACATGATTTTTTATGATATCCATGTATGATTTTATAATATATTTAATTATTTATAGGGAATTTTTTTGAAAATTATTTATCATTAACATGTTATTTATCCCTTATTTTCTTCTATATTATGCATATAGTCACTGATCATTTGGGATCACAACATTATTTATATTATTTTCCCCTGATATGAAGAAGGGTATTATAAATAAAATAAACTTTTAATGAAAAAAATTATTCTAGATATTTAATATTTTCACTATAATGTGGGAATCATGTTTATAATTAGTTTTTCAAAAATACAATAATATTCAGTCCTTTGCGATGTGATTTCATATATCTAGTGATACTATAATCGCATAACCATAGAATATAGGATTCTAGGGTGATGTCCTTTACATTTAGTTTCAGATAATGTTTAATATAATCCTTTGAAATTATATATAGGAAAACATGGATTAGGGAATGAAACCCTACCATTAATTTGGATATATTCCCAACGAAACTAAGAATTTTTTTATAGATTTTAATTTAACATAAATATTAAATTAATTTTAACTATTTTAATACTTCCAAGATTATAAATTAGGGTTAATAATGTTTTGATCCATTATAGTGTATACCAATATTTATAAATTTATAATATTGATGGAAATTTAAAATATAAAATAAAAGTAATCCTTGTAAGAATTTCCCTCCTAGGAAGGATAATAATGAAAGAGATGGAGATTATCTAACTATAATTATACTAGGCAGGCTGAATCATGTGATAAACAAAAAAAATGACTATATCTAGAATCCTGGTAATAGAAAATGCAATATACCATTGTTAGACTATGTTATGTTTTAGAAGCCTCAATTATTCAGTGGGACTAAAAATCTATTTTTAGTTAAGAAATGGGATGATATTTCTTTCTTTGGGATGTAATGAAAGGGAGACATATATCATGATAATGAATAATCTCTATGGTGATATAGATAAATATTGTTCACTGATTTGAAACACTATGTAATGAATTGGAAATAAAAATCCTGGAATAAAATTATTTTAGGGAATATTTATTTGAAAAAAAAATCACCACGAACGATAAGACAATATGGAGAGAAAATACATGAGTCTAAGAGAAAAGGAAGAGGAAAATGGTCCTATATATGAATAAAAGTTTAAAATTTTTCAAATTAATATATATACTAAATGCATAATCTAAATAATATGATTCGTAATTTATTTTATTGGGAAAAGATAACACATCAAAGGGAAATAGTCTCACAAGAATTATCATTAAATAAAGATAAAGACTAATGTGCTCAATATTATAAAAAACAATTCTATAACTCTAATGGAATACATGGAATGAAATAGATTAAAATGATGGAATAGAAAATATCTAATGGGACGATGGGAAAGAATTATTTTCCCATATATGATAATTATAGAAAGAATCACCCTTGTACTTTCTTATTAGAATGATAATTTATTATAATTGTTGAGGGAAATTCCCATAGGCTCAATATTTCATGGGAATGAAATAAACCAATGATGTGGAATTTATAAACAATAATGTGATAGAGATCTATCAAAAAATTACCCAAAAATGAAAAGGATATAACTTATAAGAATAAAATGGATCAAAGACTATATCTAGTATTGTATGAATAAATTTATTTTGTATTTTTATTCATAAATTATATTATATAAAATTTTATTAAGTGATATTGAGGTTATAAGAATCATAAAAATTATAAGCATTGTTCTGATATAGCATTTCATTAGGTATTTAAAAGAATATATTGAATGGTAAATATAACAAAGAAAATTTATTTAGTGATAATGTAATATTCATAATGGAAATTATTAAGGGAATGGTAACACATAAGAGTTGATTGAAATTGAAAACATTAATAATTTAGTATTTATATCATTGAAAATAGTTAGTGATTTGAAATAAAAATAAATTTGTGATGATGTTTAGAAATTTTTTAGATTTATGTGATATGTGGAATACCGATAATGTTAATGGTGATTTAGGATTTTAGTATAAATGAAAAAGGGATTATGGTGTTTGGAATGTGAAATTATGAACATCATTATGTTATCTAGTGATAAATATTTGATAAAATTTTTGGGTTATGAATATGGTAAGAAATATTGTGTAGGATACATATGATTAACTAATTATAGATTAAATAATGTTAAAATTTGGATATTATTATTTATATTTTAAGAATAAATTATCATATTTGATAAAAATGATAACTATTTTTGTTTTAATAAATATTCATATAATGATAGAATGACATATGGATCATTTGATTTATTAAAATATATTTTTAATTCATATCGTATAAAAATTCATCTCAAATATCCATTACCTAGTGTATGAGGGGAAGTGAAAATGGATCACATCACAAAAATAGGGAGAGATTATTATTATGACTTGAAGGTACATAATGTAGTAATATTTTGATAAGTGATTTATCTATATAGTAAAATAATACCATGAATTTATGAAATGTAATTTGAAGTAAAAATGTTATCTTTTTTACATTAAAAAATGAGAAATTAATGATTATTTATCCCTTCATATATTTTCTATCTTTTAATGTAAAACATTTACATGAATGTATTTTATATTACTCTGTATTGATCATTGGGAGTTATATTTCTCTTAAATGAATATATTTTCCATTCCAACCCATATTCTACTATTTCAAAACATTCTTCTTGGTGACCATCATACATCACTTTCCCTCTTTCAAGAGGTTGTTTAATTGAAATGTTTTATAATTTACCTTATCTATAAATGAATTTTATAATTAAAACCCATTGAATATCGATGACACATTAAAATTGTGATGGATAAATTTATTTATAGTGGGATAATGTAAGACCACAATATTTTAAATGAGCACTTTGTTCGACAGAGTATACGACACACAACACCATGGGTAAACGAAATAGAAAATTTTATTTTTTAAAATGACCATTATAACATATATGGTAAATTTTCACGTACAAATTTCATTATCCAAATTATAAAAAATATATAGAGGACTTAATAAATATTAATTCATTGATTAATTCTTACTAAAAAATTATACAATTTTCAGCAATGTTATTTTAGGCTTTAGAGATAGTTTTCTTCAAAAATGATTTCTAATTATTTTCTCATAAAAAATTATAATTAGTATCCTAAATCTATTTAAATATTATTATATAAAAACAATACTGTTTTTTAAATCATCATTTCAGTGTTATCGTATGGTGACATTTTGGCACCTTTATGAAAAGATAGATTTTTCAGTGAGTGGTAAAATATAATACTATTTATAGATATTAATATTTTTTTCCTTGAATCATTACCAATGTTATTTTATTTTAAAATTATTTATAGGTAAAATTAGTTCAATTAAATTATTAATTATTAATTTATCTTCACTAGAATAAATTTTATGACAGAATTTTGTTATATAAACATTTTTATACATGTAAAATAATTTTTTATAAAAACATATTTTAATTTATTTTTTTATTATCTATTATACATTAATTTAATCTAATTTTAGTTATTGAATTTAATAATATAGATTCAATATTTTTTATTAGGATTCATTAATTTGTTAAATTAGAGGATACTATTTTTGACCAATATTAATTTTTTCCGTGATAAAATATATAACCTTGGTAAAAGGAAAATCTTATTAATGTATGTTAAAACTAAGTAATAAAGTCATAATATTTAATATAATCTCTTAAAATATGAATTAAATTACACCTCCAGAACCTTAGGCTCAAAATTTTGGTATTTTAGGGAAACATGTCAATGAAAAGGACCAATATAATATTAAAATATATGAAATATACAAAATGTCAATCTCATAGTTGAAAATATCTATTATGTTCCCATATAGTGGAAAAGTTATGTAATAAAATAATATAAAAAATATTTTTTCATAATGAATTTATCTTTTTAAAGATTATTTATTTATAATTTTTAATGATTATATGAATTTCATTAATTCTTTAAAAATACTAGAATAATATTTATTCAATAAATATAAAAATAAAATAAATGACATCAAAAACATTTAATGTCATATAATATAAATGTTTTACTATGTTCCATTATATTTTATAAGAATAAAAAAAATATTTATTTTTAAATGAATTATATTCAAAATTAAACATTTTATTTTTGTACCTGTAGTCAAATTAAATAATTACTGATGAAATTGACATTAATGAAAAAAAAATTTAAAAAAATTTATTAACTTTTTTAAAAATAAAAAAATATATAAAATTTTCAAGGTTTATTATATATGTTCTAAAATGTTATCCCTTGTCCATTTGTGATCCATTTTACACATTTTATATATAATTATATACTTTTAAGTGTGAAAACGATGGTGCTTACTGTTATAATAGGATAACAAAGGGGTTAAAGTAAATGATTAGGTTCCAAAAAAGAATTAACCTATCTAAATTTAATTAATTTAGGATATTTTAACCATATCCTATAATATGATATAATACCTATCCATTTGGATGCATCTGTCTTTGGAGTGACATTACTATAATTTACAGTTTTATGAAATTCAAAAAGTGGCCCTCTTCTTAATTAAAAATGGTACCTCCTGCCTCCCTTAATAAAACCACATTGATCCCAATAGATTGAAAAAATCCTACGAAAACCATTTATTTGTCCCTTATACTCATTTAATAGGTTTTGGTAATCCAAAAAGACAAACCATATGAACTTTAAGATGACATTGAAAGAAGGTCTTCTAAATAAGAGGTAATCACCTTAACCATTCACTGTTTTGACTTGTTCTTTAACTCATAATAATATATGCCACTTATAATTACTGCTAAAACTCAGGATAAAAAATACTCTTAATTATTAATATTATTTTTAAATCTCCAATATGCACCTTCTTTCCCATAAAATCGGATGTGATGGCATCGCTTGTGCGTACATACAACTTACAATCTCCATAGAAAGAAAACATTAATTATCAACCAAAAAATTATATGGATGGTTACTATGATTGATTTAATATTTACATATTATAAATGTTAAAAAAGAATACCTCAATAGTATTAATTTTTCATATATATTGTCACCATTCAATCACTTGGATTATAATTACATTTCTATGGTGTAAGTGTAGACTACCGAGTCCACAAATCGAGACAATTTTTATTTCTATTTTAACTAAATTGTAAAAAAGGATGAATTTGATAAATACGTATCATTCATATTATATAAAAAATGTTCTTAAATAATAATAATTATTTTACTTTCATTCACTCTATCTATTGAAAAGTAGAAACTAGTTCATACGTTTGTGTGACATACTGTCTCCATAAATGACATAATTCATTTTTCTATTTATAAATATTTTTTAATGTATTTTTATATTTATATAATGAATATAAAGGATAATTATTTAAGGATTTTTATTATGGCGATTATAGACCATGATCAATGTACATGGACCAAAACTGTCGAACCAAAACATACATGAAAAATGAAGCAGTTATAACATATAAGAATAATTTTAATAAAGATTATTTAATAAGTGAGTGATTAATGGTTATAAATAAAAAAATATTGGAATATATATATGTATATAAATTATATTTATAATAAAACTATATTTATTATATAGTTGATTGAATTCATATGAATTAAGTCAAACATTATGTAACAGTTTCTTATCTCACTTTTATGTTTGTGTGATATATTCAATAATAACCACTAATTTCATTCATATATAATTTACCTTTAATATTATATATCATTAATATATTTATCTTCATGGTATGTAAATTTTCACATAATGTCATTTCTTTAATGGGGATAATGATTCAAAATATACCAAAATGGAAATGTTTTATTTCAAAATATCATCATTAGTCATGATTTTCTCCACTAGGGGAGTCTTTTCAATGATATCCATATATTCTAAAAATATTTTAAAAAATAATTTTACTTTTATATAATGATTATTTAAAGTCATTTTTATATATGTATGAATTTTTTAAATTTTTTAAAGTAATATTTTTTTGGTTTTCTGGACAATGTATGTTTTGACTTTTACCTAATGTTTAAATAGAATATTTTTACAACAGATACAACCTAAAAACATTTCCCACCATAATGACCAATAAATGATTTCATTATAATTTATAAATATTCAAGGTGTTTTTAAAGGATATGGTTTCATTAATCTTCATTATGTTTTTAGAAAAAAAATATTTTCAAATATAAAAGTTTATTTTCCAAATGAAATATTCCAAAATCTCTTTATTGTATTTTCATATATGTCAACATCCTCTGTTGAGAATTATTATTATTATTTTATATAATTATATCGTCCACCATATTTATTTTATGTTTTATGATCATCTTGACATGGTATAATAACGATATTCTGTATGCTATTAATTCCAATACATATATTTATTTTTTTGACGGCATGTTATTTAAGGTGTATAGTTTTTTCATATGATTAATTTATTGGATATAGTAAGTGATGAGAGGGAAAGGATATAGACCCTTGACCCCACTGTTGGTATCAAGAGGAAAACTAGATTTGGTTTTAGCTAAGGCCTTACACGTTTAGTTTCATATATCTAGGATAAGGCCTTGATGGTCTGTTATAGATGTCTCGAATTATGTATTAATCCATAATGAAATAATTTATTGATATCCATGTAATTAATTAATTTTTTATGATATCCATGGATGAGTTTCTATTTAGTGAGATTATTTTTATTGAATTATAATAAATATCATTTATTCTTTCCATTCTATTGTACATATACCCTTACGTAGCATCTGAGATCACCATTTTATTATTATTCTATTATATAGGATATGAAAAGGGTATTATGAATATCGTAGAAGATGATAAGAGTATTATATTCTATTTATTTAATATTTACAATGTAATTAGAGAATCATGATTTTATAAAATGTGTTAAGTCTACTAAACCATCAATATTTTGGGATGTGGTCTATTCTATCTTGTTCAAAAGTAACAAAGTAACCACTGGATATTGGCTATGGTGTTGGGTTTTTTATAAAATGTTTTTCAACCAAAACTATATCAGTTTAAAGAAATATTTTTTTGAGAGTTTATTAAGAAAAAGCAATATGTTTTTCAGTATAATATTTAAATCCTTCAATCTAATAGTGTCGTTGAATATTAGTATAGGTACGTAGAATATATGTGTAACGTCCCAATTAAGTAATGAATAATATAAATTTTTATCTATGTCTATTTATGAATTAGACAGTGTTTTAGAGGATTAAAATGAGAATAAATCCAATCTTAAGCATGAAATACACGAATATTTTTAAAAGATTGTTTTACTACCTTTTGATTTCAAACCATTTTTAAATAAAACTTTTAACAATTTTATAAGCCTTGTTTTTCAAAATAAACATATTCTTTATGATTGGGACATTGAAATTTACATTGGAAATTTTTTTGGTATTTTTCTGACAATGTTCATTTTTTTATGAATAGTGAAAAATAAGGCATGTTACATCAAAAATACTTTTTCATCTAATTTAATTATATGGTTAGATTATCTTTTTAATTAGTCTTAAAGTGTAATTAGAATATATTTTTACCATTTAATCCAATGGTGGTCATTAGGATTAATTTCACTTTGGAATTGGGCATAAACTAATGCCAAACTTTTCATAGATATTGTTTCAAAAAAACCCGCTATTTGTTTTGACAACGGGAATTATTTTTAAATTAATTATTGCAATTTATGTGTTTGGAATTTGGTAAAATGGATTAAATATTTGGAATCAGAAGGTCCAAATTATGTAATCAAGACTCTTTTTTTTTGGATATTATGAATAGTAACGACGGTAATTATCTTTAATTATCTTGATTAATGAGTAATCAGGTAGTTAAGGATAATAAAATAATATCATAATAATAAAAAATGACACCAACATGTGTCCTAATGCAACTTTTTGTCTCATGTCTGACCATGGGATGCCTTGTTCCAATCTTGGTGACCCCATGGAATCACTTTTGTGGGAAAGTGACTTTTTATCTTTTTTATTTTTTAAAGAAAGTAAATTTAACAAAGCATGTATAACCTGTGTAAAACATTTTTACTTTTGTCTAAATAGATGATATTTTAGACTATAAATATTTATTGGAAAGCTAAAACGATTTCCTACATCATGGTATTTTTTTAATAATTTTTATACATTAAATAAATTAAATTATTTATGACATCATGATGATGCAGCGATTACCTCATTATTTAACGATTTAAATAAAATAAAACGATAATGTAACATATAATACCTACACTTTTCAAAGACCTATTTGATGAGTATATTTCTAACCCTTATCACCTTATCCTAGAAATACATCAATTTGGGGCCTTTAAAATCCGAAACGCATTTGAAAATAAAGTAACATTTTGTAACATTCCAAGAGTGCCCCTTCTCTCCTCTTATAAAAGGCCCCCACCTCTACCACCTTACCCACACATCTCAAGAATTTGGCTCGGCCAAACCCTACTCATTTTGTCTATCCACATCCCTCTATTACTCCTAGAAGCCTCACTTTGGGCAGAAGTCTTACTAAGGAAGCCTTTGAGCTCAAATCATAGAGAGTTACCCGATTTTAAGGTAATGTCTTCACTCGTGTTCTTTTGTTTTATTTTTCTTCTCCAACCACATAAACTCTTTTTATTAATTTATTTTGTAACAACTACAGTATCTTAAATATACTAGTATGTTCTTATAAGAATCATTGGAGCTACACTTACACACACCTACATCTAATGGCTAAAGAACATACTGTTTCTGTGGATGGCGAATTTCTGCCTCACGAAACGATGATTGTTAAATATTATTCTAACACCTTCAAATTTGGCCATTAAGATGTCACTATATTTATATATGATATATAATATATTTATGGTTTCCTTAATCTTCTGTATTTTTCATTTATGGCATACCTTTTTGGCTTCCATTATGGGTATACGCGATATCTTCATTTTAGGAAGTGGGGACTGTTGCCCCCTCAAAGTGATTTGATTCATTAATACCATATGGGGTATGTATAAAGGATAGATTTAATGATATTATATATGATACCATAATGGAATTAAAATACTATTATGTATAATATGTTTTAATTCCATTAAATATGAAATAGAAATGGAAGTAGCGTTCATGCGTACATACGGCTTACCATCTACATGAACGGTGCATTTCATTTATTACCTCTAAATGTTATATAATATTATAAATGCATGAATATACTGGATATATATGATATATATGATATCTACATCATGAATATAATTCGGGATATAATGGATATCTTACCACATAACAACTTTTAATTATAAAGAGTTTATTTTTGACTCAAGTACCAATGATCGTTAAAACGACCGTTATTAACTTAAATAATAACATGGTGTTCATGACATGGTAATGAGTGATATAAAAAGAATAATGAAATTGAAAAACGTTCTTAAGAAAGTATAAATTAACTCAAGTTTATTATTCAGGATATTAAAGAACGATTGAGTCAAGTCGGACCCAAGGTAAGGGAACATCTTAACTCAATTTCCGTTCATTGGGTTAATCTCCAACTTTCAAATTATGTCATGATATTATTATGTCCTATCTTGTATTTTTAATTTCTTTATGTGTAATTATATTGAATACACATAATAGATCTATTTTATTTAAAAAATGATCTTTGTAAGGACTTCGCCTCAATCTCTATTTATTGAGGCATATTTTTTTTATACACAACTTTCTTTTATACGGTGTATAAACCCCTTTGACTTTTATACTTATTTAGAAGGAATCTTTTTTTATACGAATTTTTTCACTAAACAAAAAAAGGAATGTTTTTTTGTCGTACGTATGCGGAGACAACAACTTCTCCGCCGCCGTGACCATTATTTGAGTTTTCGCTTCATCTACAAGCCATACATTTTTTTAAAATGAAAAATAAATACCATGTTTTACTTTTATTTTATTTTGGTATTGAAAATGGTTTTCATAATGTTTTTTTATATCAATGTGTTGTATTGATATCTTGTGATTGAAATGTGGAAATGTTATGTTTTCTCTATGCATGTATTATGTGATACGATTATGTTATGGTTCTTGGGCATTATTATGAAGATGTGTGGTTCCATGATAAACTAAGGGAGGGTGAGCCCGATATAGCCCTCCAATGCATTGGGTAATGCGAAGGAGTTAAACGTTATGGTTTCTCTGAAGAGATTTAGGGAATATACTATAATGGATATTCCAAACGTAAATAAGAGGGTTACTCCCTCCATAAGAATGTTTTGAATGCCTCAAGTTACCTTTATGTCTTATGATTTCTATGATTTATTCATGATTTGATGAGGTATGTTAAATTTATTATGTTTTATGGGAAAAGTATGATTTCATTCTTATGTATATATGTACTCATGTTTCCTTTCCATATATTTTTTATATCCCTTACTGAGCTTTTTATGCTCATCCCATGTTTTTGAAATGTTTTTTCATAGGTCAAGGGAAAGGTAAATGATATGATGATAGTTTCAAGGAAGTGTCAAGAAAGAATCCATGTTTTATTTTAAATATGTTTCCATTTATGGAAAAAATGAATACTATCTTTTATGTAACCACTTTGTTTAAATGTGGAATGTAATGCAAGTTTTATGATCTAATTCTCTAAAACTCTAAACCTGAAAAGATCCTCAATGTGTAATCTTGAAATAACTCAAGATTAAGTAAGGTTTAAGGCTGGGGCCTTATAGTTGGTATCAAAGGTCGGTTTAGATAACTTTAGGAGTTAGAATTCAATTAAATGATTATCCAATTTTTTTTATGGTTAAATTGAAAAGATATAGCATTTTAAGATTACCATGTTGCTTCGCCTAAGATATTTCTGTGTTAAGAATGGTTTTTCATAGAGGAAATAGAACATATTTTCTGGGAAGGCATACAGAGGGAAATGACCTTTCAAATAAGTATCCTGAGATGGTCAGAATCAGAACTAAACAGTTTGTTGTAGTGATGGCTCAGTTGACTCTGGGGAAAAATGTTGGTTGTTTTTATTGATGATATTTTGGTGTGTTCTAAAAGTATAGAAGAGCATGAAAGTCATTTAAGGGTTATCTTACAAACCATAAAAGAAAATAAACTGTATAGAAAATTCAGCAAGTGTGAGTTTTGGTTGCAAAAAATATCTTTCCTTGGTCACATTGTTTCTAAAGATGGGATATCTGTTGATCATGAAAAAACAAAGGTTGTGGAAGAATGGCCAAGACCCACAAATGTAACTGAGATTTGTAGTTTTCTTGGTTTGGTAGGTTATTATCGAAGGTTTATTAGAAATTTTTCACGGTTATCTAGTCCAATGACAATGCTTACTCGAAAAGGTGTTAAGTTTATCTGGACAAAAGAATGTGATGATTGTTTTCAGGAATTCAAAAGAAGATTGGTGAATGCTCCAGTTTTGGCTCTACCTTCCAGGAATGGTGAGTTTGTTATCTACAGTGATGATTCATTGAAAGGACTTGGTTTAATCCTAATGAATAATGATCAGATAATTGCTTATGCTTCACGACAGTTGAAAACTAATGAGGTAAATTATCCTACACATCATTTGGAATTAGCTGCTGTCGTTTTCCCTTTAAAAATTTGTAGGCATCATTTGTATGTAGTAAAGTGTGAAATATATACCGATTAGAAAAGAATAATGTATATATTCACTCAAAAATAATTGAACATGAGACAGAGGATATGGCTAGAATTAATCAAGGATTATGATTGTACAATTCATTACCACCCGGGAAAAGAAAATAAAGTGGCTGATTCTTTGAGTCAAAAAATTAATGCTTCATTAACAATGTTGTGTTTGGAATGTGATCCTTTGATTAAGGATTTTATGAAATTTGGAATAGAAGTTGTTGGTGGAGGATGTTATTCTGTTTTGTTTCAGGTATCAGTGAAATCTTCTCTATCAGAAAAAATTAAGCAAGCACAAAAGCAAGACAGTGAGTTGCAGAAAAAGGTAGAGCTGGTTCAGAAAGGTAAGTTGCCTGAATTCAACATTGATAATGATTGTGTTTTGAGATTTGGGAAGAGATTGTGTGTGCCTTGTGATTCACTGTTGAAGATAGATTTGTTATGTGATGCTCATAGTTCTCCCTTTTCAGTTCATCCAGGTAGTACTAAGATGTATAGAGATCTTCGGGAGTATTACTGGTGGGGTGGAATCAAAAGAGATATTGCTGATTTTACTGTGAACTGTTTGACTTGTAAACAGGTAAAAGAAGAGCGGCAGTTACCGAAATGGATGCTTCATCCTTTACCTGTACCAGAGTGGAAATGGGAGAATATATCCATGGACTTTATTATGGGATTTCCGAAGACACCTCGAGGTAATAATGCAATTTGGGTTATTGTTGATCTCTTGACTAAATCTGCACATTTCCTCGCTATATGAGATACTTTTTCCCTAGATCAACTTTCTCTATTGTATGTTAAAGAGATAGTGAGGTTTCATGGAGTTCCCCTATCCATTCTATCTGATCGTGATCCCAGGTTTACTTCTAACTTTTGGAAAGGCCTTCAGAAGTCGTTGGGTACTGAATTAAATTTTAGTACACTTTTCATCCTCAATCAGATGGGTAGTAAGAAAGAAAGATTCAGACATTGGAGGATATGCTACATGATTGTTTGATGGATTATTAGGGAAGTTGGGACCAACATCTTTCTTTGGTTGAGTTTTCATATAATAACAATTTTCATTTCAGTATACAGATGGCACCGTTTGAGGCATTATATGGGAAGCGGTGTCGAACTCCAACTTTCTGGGATGAAGTGGGTGAAAGGAAGTTGATGGGACCATAATTTGTATAAGAGTTGATATAAAAAGTTAAGATAATACAAAAACACATGAGAACAGCTCAAATAAGGAAAAAGAGTTATCCGGACAACAGGAGGACAGATCTCTCTTTTGAGGTAGGTGATCATGTTTTTCGCAAAGTTTTCACCATAGAAAAGTGTGATGCGATTTTATAAGATAGGGAAGCTGAGTCCAAGGTTCATTGGACCATATGAAATTCTGTAGAGAGTTGTATCAGTTAATTACTGAGTGGCTTTACCCCCGAGTTTATCTCAAGTACACAATGTTTTTCATGTTTCAATGTTAAGGAAGTACATGCCAGATCCATCTCATGTTTTGAGTCCAGAGGTGGTTCAGCTGGAAGAGAATCTATCTTATGAGGAACAACTAGTCCATATTCTTGATCACAGGGAGAAAGTGTTGTGGAATAAGGTGATTAATCAAGTAAAGATTTTCTGGAAAAACCAGATGAGTGAAGAGGCAATATGGGAATCTGAAAATTCTATAAGGGATAAATACCCCCACTTATTTGATATGTAAATAAATTGCGAGGACACAATTTTCTAAAGGGTAGGAGGATGTAACATCCCAAGTAAGTAATGAATAGTCGATATTTTTATCTATGTCTATTTATGAATTAGATAGTGTTTTAGAGGCTTACAATGAGAATAAATCCAATCTTAAGCATGAAATACACTAATATTTTTAAAAGATTATTTTACTACCTTTTGATGGAAAACCATTTTAAAATAAACCTTTTGAAAATTTTATATGCCCTATTTGTCAAAATAAACATATTATTTATGATTGGGACATTTAAATTTAAATTGGATAAATTTTTGGTATTTTTCTGACAATGTTCATTTTTTTATGAAAATTGAAAAATACTGCATTTTACATCAAAACTGCTTTTTCATCAAATTTAATTATATGGTTAGATTATCTTTTTAATTTTTATTAAAGTTTAATTAGAATATATTTTTACCATTTAATCCAATGGTGGAAATTAGGATTAATTTCACCTTGGAATTGGGCATAAACTAATGCCAAGCTTTTCATAGATATTGTTTCAAAAAAACCCGCTATTTGTTTTGACAACGGGAATTATTTTTAAATTAATTATTTCAATTTATGTGTTTGGAATTTGGTAAAATGGATTAACTATTTGGAATTAGAAGGTCCAAATTATGTAATCAAGACTCTTTTGTTTTTGGACATTATGAATAGTAACGACGGTAATTATATTTAATTATCTTGATTAATGAGTAATCGGGTAGTTAAGGATAATAAAATAATATCATAATAATAAAAAATGACACCAAAATGTGTCATAATGCTACTGGTTGTCTCATGGACGACCATGGGATGCCTTGTACCAATCTTGGGGACCCCATGGAATCACTTTTGTGGGAAAGTGACTTTTTATCTTTTTATTTTATAAAGAAAGTAAATATAATAAAGAATGTATCACCTGTATAAATTTTTTTTAATTTTGTCTACATAGATGATATTTTGGAATATAAATATTAATTGGAAATATAAAAATATTTCCTACATCATGGTATTTTTTTCATAATTTTTATACATTAAATAAATTAAATTATTTATGACATCATGATGATGCAGCAATTACCTCATTATTTAACGATTTAAATAAAATAAAAAGATAATGTAAAATATAAGACCTACACTTGTCAAAGTCCTATTGTATGAGTATATTTCTAACCCTTATCACCTTATCCTAAAAATACATCAATTTGGGACCTTTAAAATATGAAACTCATTTGAAAATAAAGTAACATTTTGTAACTTTCCAAGAGTGCCCCTCCTCTCCTCTTATAAAAGGCCCCCACCTCTACCACCTTACCCACACATCTAAAGCCTTTGACTCGGCCAACCCCTGCTCATTTTGTCTCTAAAAATCCCTCTATTACTCCTGGAATCCTCACTTTGGGCAGAAGTCTTCCCTAGGAAGCCTTTGAGCTCAAATCAAAGAGAGTTACCCAATTTTAAGGTAATGTCTTCACTCGTGGTCTTTTGTTTTATTTTGCTTCTACAACCCCCTAAAATATTTTTATTAATTTATTTTGTAACAACTCCAGTATCTTCAATATACTAGGCTGTTGTTATAAGAATCATTCAAGCTACACTTACACACACCAACATCTAATGGTTAAAGAACATACTGTTTCTGTGGATGGTGAATTTCTGCCTCACGAAACGATGATTGTTCAATATTCTTCTAACACCTTAAAAGGTGGCCATTAAGATGTCACTATATTTATATATGATATATAAAATTTTTATGTTTTCCTTAATCTTCTGTATTTTTTGTAACACCCGAGACTTTTATGTTATATAAATCATCAAAGGAATCTTTTTCTACACAACACTTGCTTGGCTTGCTTTACACGCAATCGCAACCTCCCTCGATAGCTTGCGTCGTACGCAATACCGAGTTTCACTAAACAACAATATGCTATTAAAACTAGTCGTTATGAATAGTAATAACCACTTTTTGAAATTTTATAAATTTTATTTTTCAAAATGGACTTCATTTTCGGACTCAGAATATCGAAATTAGCCTAGGGTGAAATTTTGGTATTTTTCTGAAAACTTTCAATTTTTGATGAATAGTGAAACCACTAAGTGGTAGGTTAAAAACTGAATTTTGCATAAAACATAATTTTACCGCTTCTGTGAATGGAATTTCAAAAATCCGAGAGACACGGTTAATATCAAGGACTAAAATGTGGTTCAATGAGATAAAAATAATTTTTTTGGTGAATAGTAACTTTTTACTTTTTTTACCGCGGTTAATAGTAAATAGGGTAACTAAGGGTAAATATGATATTAATATTACCCTAACACATGTCCTAATTCTATTGGACAAGTTTAATTCGACCAAAAACAAACTTAGGAATAAAATATGACCATTTAGGCCCACTTGTATTAGATTAGGACATTTATTATTAATTTATTTAAAGAAGGGTTAAAATAGTTAAAATCAAAGTTTAATAAGTAAATCATTTTTACTATGGGGTTATACATAAGATAAATTCGACTATAAATATTCATTAGAAAGATAAAAAGATTTCCTACATGATGGTATTTTATTTGTAATTTTTAGACATCAAATAATTTAATTTATTTATGACACAAAGATGATGCAGTAATTATCTTATTAATGAAATATTGACATAATTGATGTTATAAACACAAAAATAAATGTAATTTGAGACTTTTTATGAATTCCAATAATTTTCTAGGTTACTTTGATATATGAATGTTGATTTAATCAACTTGGTTCGAACATATAATTCTGTTATGACTTTCACAAAAATCATATATCAAATAGTGTCAAAATTGACACAGAATAGTTTTTAAATCAAATATTATATTATTAATTGTTATTGTATTCCTAAAAATCTAAGGTTCGGCCAAATGACTTAGATAAGGATATATATATTAATAATAAACAATTTGGGGTTCTTTTGGCATGTTATAGTAAGTTTATTAACCATATAGTGAAAGAAAACAAAAAGACATGGTAAAAGTTAAATTATTTAACTTAGTGTTAAATATAATTGATAAGGTTAAAATAATATCCTAAACTTGTCTAAATTCTATTGGTTGATAGGATTTCGACCCATCCCCACTTTATCTTCGAAATAAGACCCTTTGGAACCATTATAAACCGATTTTGACTTTAATATAAAATAATATTTTGAGATATTCCTAAGGTGCCCCTCTCCTCCCTTATAAAAGGGCACCTCCTCCCCCTCCTCCTCACACCAATTTGAGCACTCAAGCTCGGCCAACCCCTGCCATTTTCCATTCTCCACTTCCCTAGAATAATCCTAGAGGTCCTGGTCTTCTCCAAAGACCAATCTTAGTTCCTTAAGTGGAGGATTCAAAAAGACGTTCCAAAGAAGAGGTAATATCCATTACCGATCTTTTCAATTTCTTTCTTCTTCAACTTCTTCTTCTTTAGTTGTTTCATGATAAAGTAATAACATCAGTATTACTTACATACTGATATGTTATTATAAATATGAAACAACCCTAATTCACCTTCTATCCATCCTACGGAAAAAATGAAATCACCGCGCGTGCGTACGTACGGAATACCGTCTCCACGCCGTGGTGTAATCTATTTTCCACCATCACCTTACAAGGATGGGTATAATGGTGTAATGAGTAACTATATATGATTATTATTAAGTAATATTGATACTGAAATAATATATATATATATACTCCAATACAATTCCACGATCATAGGAACGATATCATCACTCGTGCGTACGTACGGAATACCGTCTCCACGATGTGATGCGACTCGTTCTACATGATCTTCATTTCATAATGATTGTATAAATGAATTGAATGAATGAATATGGTATATACTACACTAATACCATTCTGGAAATGAATTATCTATAACCTAAATATAAGAATAAGAATTTATTCGACAAAACACGCATAAGAACAAAAAGTTATAAAGACCCGAGTAACAAGTAACAATGAAATATTACTAACAAGAAGCTATTAATATGACCATATATGATCTCATATAAATATGTATGATTCTGGAATAAGTCAATAACATTATTTAAACCATTATACAGGAGCTTCGGACACGTACAAAGCTAATCGGACCTAAGGTAAGGGAAATATCACAATCTCATTTTTTTCTGAGATTGTTTATTCGTAAGTATTTACTGGGGTGTATTTTATCATTCACATCCATGTTGCATCAATATGTAATATTATTTCCATCCACCTACAATTTTTTAAATCCATTTTTACCCTTCGGTGAGTTTTTAGTAATATCTATGAAAGGAATTTTTTTTTCGTACGAGGTACTTTTTGACTTTTCCGACAAAAGTACGAAGAATGTTTTTTTAACTTATACGGCATGAATGGATTTTTAAAACATTACTTCAAAGAAGATTCCTTTACAAGTTTTCAAGTTTATTTTTAATCAACTTCTTTTATTTTAAAGTCGTATGACATGTTATGAAAGGAAAAATGTTTTTGAAGAAGAAAGGATATTTTCCTCAAGAATGGAGTTCAAGTGTTTTATCAAATTTATTTTCCATCTAAGATAATAAAGGGTTCTGTTTCTATCCATATTTTTACATTGGTTTGACTATGTTGTGATGGAATTATGTTTATGAATTCCTTTATCATATATGAATTGATTTATGATATCATGATGTTTCAAGAATCCCATTTTTGTTACATGTGTTATGCGATGATGCATGTTTTATGATTATGTGGCACACATAAGAAAGGATTCATTATAAGATGGGTGGGACCTATATCTCCCTCCAATGCATTGGGTAATGATTTTATATCTCATGAGATAGACATGGCTGGAACGGAAGGTTATTTCGGTTCAGTGATACAGGACTGAAACGAGGAGTGAACTCGGTTCAGAAAGGGACTTTGTCCACTAAGATAGTCTTGGCGATGAGTCATGACTAACAAGAAATGATTTTCCATGATTATGTGTGCATGCCACAAAGTTTCAAGTTTTATGTTATGATTATGGGGATCTCATTTTCACTTCTATGATTTATTCCATGTTAAGATATTATGATCTCTTTTGCAGGTTTTAATTTTCAAAAAGATATGATAAGATTTTTATTTCCATTATTTGCCCTT
Organism: Viscum album; assembly: GCA_963277665.1. Taxonomy (NCBI): domain Eukaryota; kingdom Viridiplantae; phylum Streptophyta; class Magnoliopsida; order Santalales; family Viscaceae; genus Viscum; species Viscum album. Next base: position 2,054,286,781 of record OY728123.1, on the reverse strand, counting down.
GCTGGGCATTTGAGCTCACCCTTTTATGTTTTCTTTTCCCCAGGTCAGGAAGATGGATATTAAGTAGAATATGCTAAAAAGGGACCCTAGATATGATGAAATAAATGGGAGACACTGTAGAAGATTTATGAACCAGTTGTTTATGTTTCCCCAGTTTCTAAAGACACTATACCTATACGATCCTTTGTGGTTTTGTCATATGTTGTAATAAGTGTGCTTCAATTTTGAAGTATTAACAATGTATGTAAAGTATGGGTCGTTATAGTTGGTATCAGAGGAAAGGTATAGTCAACCTTTGGAAACTAGGATGTGAAAGCCTTAGTAAGAACCCTAAGAATAAGTCTAAGCATAGAACACAATCTTAGAAATGGCCATGAATAACCTAGGATAAGACCATAAGCATGAAAATTTTATTCTTGAATTATGTGGTTTCCTATTATAATTAGTGTTGCTCACACTATTCTTCTTGGTTTTAGTCAATGGCTGGAACCCGAAGGAACCGTGTTAATGCGGAATGCGATGGGCAATGCAATGATTGTCCCCCTGAGCAACCAAACGATATGGGAGCTGGAATGCAAAATCTTGTAGCCATGCTCACGCAACTTCCTCAAGCTATGAATCATGCAGGATTTCCAAACGAACAAAGGAGGGAGCAACATTCTGTTGAATCCTTCATGAGGCAGCGTCCACCATCTTTCAGCGGGTCTACTGATCCATTAGTTGCTGAACAATGGATTAGTACTACTGAAAAGATATTTTCAGTTCTTCAATGTTCTGAGCATGATAAAGTCATCCTAGCAGTGTATCGTTTGGAAGGAGATGCGGATCAATGGTGAAATCTTGTTAAGAATACGAGGCAAAGGGATGAAATTGATTCTATGGAATGGGACGAGTTCAAGAACTTATTTTTCAATAAGTACTTCCCTTGTATTCTCCAAACAAAGATGGAGAAAGAGTTCCTTGAACTGAAGCAAAGGGATGATGAATCTGTTAGTACCTATGAAGCAAATTTTACAAGACTTGCAAGGTACGCTTCTGGTATTATTATCCAACCTGAGAGTAAGATCGATCGATTCTTTAGTGGCTTAAAACCAAGTCTTCGAAGGGCGTTAGCCATAAGGGACTTCAATAGCTACGAGGAAATCGTTCGATGTGCTCTCAAAGTCGAGATGGAGATTGGAGTAACCCATCAGTCACATGGGTTTGATAAGAAGAGGAAGATGGAATTCAAAGAAAAATCTAAAGAGCACACGGAAAAGAAGATGAACTTTCCCTTATGCTCAAAGTGTGGAAAGAAACATGGAGGGAGTTGTCTTAAAGGGACAAGTAAATGTTTTAAATGTGGAAAGGAAGGTCATCGGGCATTTGAATGACGTGATAATGGGAAGAAGATGTCTAATGATGCAAACAAAGGAAGAGATACACAGAATGAACCTACTACACTTCAATGTTTCAAGTGCAAGGAGATGGGGCATTATTCCAATCAATGCCCAAATCCAAGGGTTGATGATGATGGTCGACGTCAACAAAATCTTAAGGCTAAAGACAAAGGAAAGTCACATGCAATTTCTATCAGCGATGTGGAGTACGATAACGATGTGGTGAAAGGTACACTTACCATCCATTCTAAAGTAGCAAATGTTTTATTTGATTCTGGATCCACCCACTCTTTTATTTCTGAAGACTTTTCTAAGGGTATCACCGTATTACCTCAACAATTAGATGTTGAGTTAGCCGTGACAACACCTAATGGCACATCAATCGCATCAAAAGTTTATAATTCTTCTCCGATCGAAGTTTGTGGGAAAGTGCTTCCTGCAAATCTTGTGATCCTTCCTTTAGTGGAATTTGATGTGATTCTTGGCATGGATTGGCTTTCTCTACATGGAGCTCATATCAATTGCCAAAGAAGGGAAGTCACATTTCATATTCCAGATCAATCTACGATCGTCTATCAATGCAAGGATGAACATAACCTTCCAGTGGAAATTTCTTCCATCTTATGGGTATTGATTCCACTAAATGAAGGTTATTTATCTCAAATGGTTGGTGAGAAACTCACGATTAAGAATATGCCCATTGTACGGGAGTTTGATGATGTCTTTCCGGAGGAATTGCCGGGTCTTCCACCAAATCGTGAAGTTGAGTTTTCAATAGAACTCGTACCGGGTGCTTTGCCTATTTCAAAGACACCTTATAGAATGGCCCCAATTGAGTTGCAGGAATTGAAGAAGCAACTCCAAGAGAATCTTGATAAGGGATTCATACGCCCTAGTGCGTCACCTTGGGGAGCACCTGTTCTATTTGTTAAGAAGAAAGATGGATCAATGAGACTCTGCATTGATTATCGAGAACTTAACAAGATCACTATCAAGAACAAATATCCTCTCCCACGCATTGATGACTTATTTGACCAACTACGCGGAGCTCAATACTTTTCCAAGATTGATCTTCATTCAGGGTATCATCAATTAAGGGTCAAAAGGGAGGATATACCAAAGACGGCTTTCCGTACAAGGTATGGACACTATGAATTTATAGTGATGCCATTTGGTCTTACTAATGCCCCTGCTATCTTCATGGATCTAATGAATATAGTCTTTAGAGACTATCTTGATCAATTTGTGGTAGTCTTTATAGACGATATTCTTGTCTATTCAAAGAGCAAGGAAGAGCATGAAGATCACTTGAGAATTATATTGAAGACCCTGAGAAAAGAGAAGCTTTATTCCAAATTTACCAAGTGTGAATTTTGGCTTCAAAAAGTTGCATTTTTGGGTCATATAATCTCAAAAGAGGGGATATCTGTGGATCCAGCAAAAACAGAGGTTATCGAAAGATGGTCGAGACCAACCACAGTAACTGAGATCCGAAGTTTTCTTGGTTTGGCTGGATATTATCGACGTTTTGTAAAAGATTTTTCACGATTATCTAATCCACTCACCAAGTTGACTCGGAAAGGAGTTAAGTTTGTCTGGACAGAGGAATGTGAAGAGAATTTCAAGGAGTTGAAAAGAAGGTTATCCAGTGCACCTGTGCTCACACTGCCTTGTTGTGGAGAAAGGTTTGTGATCTACAGTGATGCATCCAAGAAGGGATTGGGGTGTGTTCTTATGCAAAATGATATGGTGATAGCTTATGCCTCACGACAGTTGAAAATCCATGAGCAAAATTACCCAACACATGATTTGGAGTTGGCTGCGGTAATCTTTGCATTAAAGATTTGGAGGCATTACCTTTATGGTGAAAGGTGTGATATTTATACTGATCATAAAAGTTTAAAGTATATTTTCACACAAAAGGAGTTGAATATGCGTCAAAGAAGATGGTTGGAGCTGATTAAGGATTATGACTGCTCAATCCATTACCACCCTGGGAAAGCAAACAAGGTGGCAGATGCATTAAGTCGACAAGACCATGCTAGTTTATCCATGATGAGGATCACAAAAGATCCAATATTTATGGATTTACAAAGGATGGATCTTGGAATTATAATGGAAGGGGAAAAATCTTATCTTTCTCAAATGAATGTTCAACCATCTATACATGTGAAGATTAAAGAGGCACAGAAAGAAGATGTCGAGTTACAAAAGAAGGTGAGAAATGTTCCTGAATTCAACCTTGATTGTGATGGGATAATAAAGTTCAGGAATCGGGTTTGTGTTCCTCCCATCCCCGAATTAAAGAAAGAGCTGCTGGATGAGGCTCATAGTTCTTCATTCTCTATTCATCCTGGAAGCACGAAGATGTATAGGGACCTGAAAGAGTACTTCTGGTGGGATGGCATGAAAAGAGATGTTGCTGAATATGTCTCTCGATGCTTGGTTTGTCAACAAGTTAAAGCTGAGAGACAGAAGTCTAAGGGGATGTTACAACCATTACCCATACCCGAATGGAAATGGGAAAACATCACTATGGACTTTGTCACATGACTTCCTAAAACATCCAAAGGCAATAATGCTATCTGGGTCATAGTTGATCGTCTTACAAAGTCTGCACACTTCATTGCTATTAGAGAGGATTTCTCTCTAGATCAGCTTGCCAGGATATATGTAAAGGAAGTGGTAAGATTGCATGGAGTACCACTTTCTATTATATCTGATCGGGATCCGAGATTTACCTCGAAGTTCTGGCGAAGTCTTCAGCATACTCTGGATACAGAGTTGAGTTTCAGCACTGCTTATCATCCCCAGACAGACGGTCAGTCTGAGAGAACAATTCAAACCCTAGAAGATATGTTGAGAGCTTGCTCTATGGATTTCAAAGGAGGTTGGGATCAACACCTACCTTTGGTGGAATTTTCTTATAATAATAGCTTTCACTCCAGTATTCAAATGGCTCCTTATGAAGCTCTCTATGGAAAGAAATGCAGGACTCCAACTTGCTGGGATGAAGTTGGGGAAAGAAAGCTATTAGGACCTGATCTCGTTGATGAAATGGCAGAAAAGGTCAGATCTATTCAACAACACATAAGAGCAGCTCAAAGTCGACAGAAAAGTTATGCCGAAAATCGAAGAAGAGACCTAGAGTTTGAAGTGGGTGATAAAGTGTTCTTACGAATATCTCCCTGGAAGAGGGTTATGAGATTTGGAAAGAAGGGGAAGTTGAGCCCTAGATATATCGGTCCTTTTGAAATACTGGATCGTGTTGGGAAGGTAGCTTACCGATTGGCGCTTCCACCGAATCTCTCTCAAGTTCACGATGTGTTCCATGTATCTCTCCTGAGAAAGTACATACCAGATCCTTCACATGTACTCAGCTCAGAAGTTGTACCGCTGGAGCAAGATCTTTCTTATGAAGAACAGCCGATAGAGATTCTGGATCGTAGCGAAAAAGTCCTACGAAACAAGACCACTCTCTTGGTGAAAGTTTTATGGAGAAACCACCAACTTGAAGAAGCTACATGGGAGCTTGAGGATATGATGAGGGAGAAGTATCCTCATTTGTTTGTTGCAAAGTGACGAATTTCGAGGGAGAAATTCTTTTTAAGGGGGGTAGAATGTAACACCCGAGACTTTTATGTTATATAAATCATCAAAGGAATCTTTTTCTACACAACACTTGCTTGGCTTGCTTTACACGCAATCGCAACCTTCCTCGATAGCTTGCGTCGTACGCAATACCGAGTTTCACTAAACAACAATATGCTATTAAAACTAGTCGTTATGAATAGTAATAACCACTTTTTGAAATTTTATAAATTTTATTTTTCAAAATGGACTTCATTTTCGGACTCAGAATATCGAAATTAGCCTAGGGTGAAATTTTGGTATTTTTCTGAAAACTTTCAATTTTTGATGAATAGTGAAACCACTAAGTGGTAGGTTAAAAACTGAATTTTGCATAAAACTTAATTTTACCGCTTCTGTGAATGGAATTTCAAAAATCCGAGAGACACGGTTAATATCAAGGACTAAAATGTGGTTCAATGAGATAAAAATAATTTTTTGGTGAATAGTAACTTTTTACTTTTTTTACCGCGGTTAATAGTAAATAGGGTAACTAAGGGTAAATATGATATTAATATTACCCTAACACATGTCCTAATTCTATTGGACAAGTGTAATTCGACCAAAAACAAACTTAGGAATAAAATATGACCATTTAGGCCCACTTGTATTAGATTAGGACATTTATTATTAATTTATTTAAAGAAGGGTTAAAATAGTTAAAATCAAAGTTTAATAAGTAAATCATTTTTACTATGGGGTTATACATAAGATAAATTCGACTATAAATATTCATTAGAAAGCTAAACAGATTTCCTACATGATGGTATTTTATTTGTAATTTTTAGACATCAAATAATTTAATTTATTTATGACACAAAGATGATGCAGTAATTATCTTATTAATGAAATATTGACATAATTGATGTTATAAACACAAAAATAAATGTAATTTGAGACTTTTTATGAATTCCACTAATTTTCTAGGTTACTTTGATATATTAATGTTGATTTAATCAACTTGGTTCGAACATATAATTCTGTTATGACTTTCACAAAAATCATATATCAAATAGTGTCAAAATTGACACAAAATAGTTTTTAAATCAAATATTATATTATTAATTGTTATTGTATTCCTAAAAATCTAAGGTTCGGCCAAATGACTTATATAAGGATATATATATTAATAATAAACAATTTGGGGTTCTTTTGGCATGTTATAGTAAGTTTATTAACCATATAGTGAAAGAAAACAAAAAGACATGGTAAAAGTTAAATTATTTAACTTAGTGTTAAATCTAATTGATAAGGTTAAAATAATATCCTAAACTTGTCTAAATTCTATTGGTTGATAGGATTTCGACCCATCCCCACTTTATCTTCGAAATAAGACCCTTTGGAACCATTATAAACCGATTTTGACTTTAATATAAAATAATATTTTGAGATATTCCTAAGGTGCCCCTCTCCTCCCTTATAAAAGGGCACCTCCTCCCCCTCCTCCTCACACCAATTTGAGCACTCAAGCTCGGCCAACCCCTGCCATTTTCCATTCTCCACTTCCCTAGAATAATCCTAGAGGTCCTGGTCTTCTCCAAAGACCAATCTTAGTTCCTTAAGTGGAGGATTCAAAAAGACGTTCCAAAGAAGAGGTAATATCCATTACCGATCTTTTCAATTTCTTTCTTCTTCAACTTCTTCTTCTTTAGTTGTTTCATGATAAAGTAATAACATCAGTATTACTTACATACTGATATGTTATTATAAATATGAAACAACCCTAATTCACCTTCTATCCATCCTACGGAAAAAATGAAATCACCGCGCGTGCGTACGTACGGAATACCGTCTCCACGCCGTGGTGTAATCTATTTTCCACCATCACCTTACAAGGATGGGTATAATGGTGTAATGAGTAACTATATATGATTATTATTAAGTAATATTGATACTGAAATAATATATATATATATACTCCAATACAATTCCACGATCATAGGAACGATATCATCACTCGTGCGTACGTACGGAATACCGTCTCCACGATGTGATGCGACTCGTTCTACATGATCTTCATTTCATAATGATTGTATAAATGAATTGAATGAATGAATATGGTATATACTACACTAATACCATTCTGGAAATGAATTATCTATAACCTAAATATAAGAATAAGAATTTATTCGACAAAACACGCATAAGAACAAAAAGTTATAAAGACCCGAGTAACAAGTAACAATGAAATATTACTAACAAGAAGCTAATAATATGACCATATATGATCTCATATCAATATGTATGATTCTGGAATAAGTCAATAACATTATTTAAACCATTATACAGGAGTTTCGGACACGTACAAAGCTAATCGGACCTAAGGTAAGGGAAATATCACAATCTCATTTTTATCTGAGATTGTTTATTCGTAAGTATTTACTGGGGTGTATTTTATCATTCACATCCATGTTTCATCAATATGTAATATTATTTCCATCCACCTACAATTTTTTAAATCCATTTTTACCCTTCGGTGAGTTTTTAGTAATATCTATGAAAGGATTTTTTTTTTCGTACGAGGTACTTTTTGACTTTTCCGACAAAAGTACGAAGAATGTTTTTTTAACTTATACGACATGAATGGATTTTTAAAACATTACTTCAAAGAAGCTTCCTTTACAAGTTTTCAAGTTTATTTTTAATCAACTTCTTTTATTTTAAAGTCGTATGACATGTTATGAAAGGAAAAATGTTTTTGAAGAAGAAAGGATATTTTCCTCAAGAATGGAGTTCAAGTGTTTTATCAAATTTATTTTCCATCTAAGATAATAAAGGGTTCTGTTTCTATCCATATTTTTACATTGGTTTGACTATGTTGTGATGGAATTATGTTTATGAATTCCTTTATCATATATGAATTGATTTATGATGTCATGATGTTTCAAGAATCCCATTTTTGTTACATGTGTTATGCGATGATGCATGTTTTATGATTATGTGGCACACATAAGAAAGGATTCATTATAAGATGGGTGGGACCTATATCTCCCTCCAATGCATTGGGTAATGATTTTATATCCCATGAGATAGACATGGCTGGAACGGAAGGTTATTTCGGTTCAGTGATACAGGACTGAAACGAGGAGTGAACTCGGTTCAGAAAGGGACTTTGTCCACTAAGATAGTCTTGGCGATGAGTCATGACTAACAAGAAATGATTTTCCATGATTATGTGTGCATGCCACAAAGTTTCAAGTTTTATGTTATGATTATGGGGATCTCATTTTCACTTCTATGATTTATTCCATGTTAAGATATTATGATCTCTTTTGAAGGTTTTAATTTTCAAAAAGATATGATAAGATTTTTATTTCCATTATTTGCCCTTGCTGGGCATTTGAGCTCACCCTTTTATGTTTTCTTTTCCCCAGGTCAGGAAGATGGATATTAAGTAGAATATGCTAAAAAGGGACCCTAGATATGATGAAATAAATGGGAGACACTGTAGAAGATTTATGAACCAGTTGTTTATGTTTCCCCAGTTTCTAAAGACACTATACCTATACGATCCTTTGTGGTTTTGTCATATGTTGTAATAAGTGTGCTTCAATTTTGAAGTATTAACAATGTATGTAAAGTATGGGTCGTTATATTTTTCATTTATGGAATACCTTTTTGGCTTCCGTTATGGGTATACGCGATATCTACATTTTAGGAAGTGCGGACTACCGCCCCCTCAAAGTGATTTGATTCGTTAATACCATATGTGGTACGTATAAAGGATAGATTTAATGATATTATATATGATACCACAATGGAATTAAAATAAAATTATGTATCATTATATTTTAATTCCATTAAATATGAAAAAGAAATGGAAGTAGCGTTCATGCGTACGTACGGCTTACCGTCTCCATGAACGGTGCACTTCATTTCTTACCTATAAATGTTATGTAATATTATATATGCATGCATATACTGGACATATATGATATATATGATATCTACATAATGAATATAATTCTGGATATAATGGATATCTTACCACATGAACAACTTGTAATAAAAAGAGTTTTTTTGGACTCAAGTACCAATGATCGTTAAAACGACCGTTATTAACTTAAATAATAACATAGTGTTCATGACATGGTAATAAGTGATATAAAAGGAATAATGAACTTGAAAAAGGTTCTTAAGCAAGTAGAAATTAACTAAAGTTTATTATTCATGAGAATAAAGAATGATCGAGTCAAGTCAGACCCGAGGTAAGGGAACTTCTTAACCAAATTTCCATTCTTTGGGTTAATCTCCAACTTTCAAATTATGTCATGATATTATTATGTCCTATCTTGTATTTTTAATTTCTTTATGTGTACTTATAGTGAATACACATTATAGTTCTATTTTATTTAAAAAATGATCTTTATAAGGACATCGTCTTAATCTCCATTTATTGAGACATATTTTGTTTTAAACACATCATTCTTTTATACAGTGTATAAAACCCTTTGACTTTTATGCTTATTCAAAAGGAATCTTTTTTTATACGAAGCGTTTTACTAAACGACAAAAGGAATTTTTTTGTCATATGTATGCGGCGAAAACAACTTCTCCACCACCGTGACCATTATTTGAGTTTCGGCTTCCTCTACAAGCCATACCTTTTTTTTTAAAATGAAAAATAAATACCATGTCATACTTTTCTTTTATTTTGGTATTTAAAATGGTTTTCATAATGTTTTTTATATCAATGTGTTATACAGATGGTTCAATAATAAACCAAGGGTGGGTGAGCCCAAGATAGCTCTCCAATGAATTGGGTAAAGTGAAAGAGGTAAACATTAATGTTTCTCATAAGACATTTAGGTCATATGATGTGGTGGATATACCTATTGTAACTATTTATATAGCTATAAAAGCTATAATTTAAGTATGTTGTATATTCCATAAGTTACCTTTATGATTTATTATTTCTATATGTTATGAATAAATCATATGATTGCATGCGGTATGTTAAAGAGATATGTTTTATAATTTAAATGTTTGATTTTGTGATTTGTAAGTATTTATGGACTAATGTTTTCTTCCATTTTTATATAACCCTTATTGATCTTTTTATTCTTATCCCATGTTTTTGAAATGTTTTTCACATGATATAAAGAAGGGAAAGAGAATGGAAGAATTCAAGAATATTTTTATCATGAGAATTATTCTTTTTTAAGGAGTTTTATTGTTGTGAATAAATTTTACAAAGTATAAGTTTCTATTTTATAATAATTGAGATGCAATATTAAATTTATGGCATAATTCTCTAAAACTATAAACCTGAAAATATTCTCAATGTGAAAAAAGTAAAATTATTTACTTAACTCAATATTAATCAATGTTTAATGTCGAGCCCTTAAATTTGGAATTAATGTTTGGTTTAGATTACTTTACTGATTAGGGTGTTACATAGGTGTAGCTAAAGGACCCATATAACCAAGACAATTATTATCAGATGGAAACTTTGGGATGGTTATGCTAAAATTAGTTGATTGGATAAAAACATAAACAATGGAGATATGAAAAGGTTGATGGATTAGTGTAATATAAAAGTTTTTATGTTATATTTATCCTCTATATGATTTTTTTATTAACAATTACAATTCATTTCATGTTTATGTGTTGATCCTTTTATGCATATTAAGGATCATTTGTAGAGATGGAAGGAAAGAGATCTTTCACAGCCTTCTTTTCCCTCACTAATGATATGATCATCACTATTATGGAAAAATTATGTTCGAATGATTTTGATAGATTCCTAAGTATTCAAATCACCTACAAGAAATTATTTGAGTTATCCAAAACCTACTCATTTCTAAAAACAATTTATGGGTTTGGTAACTTTTTCATATGATTTCAAGATATCAACATTTCCAACTCTATTAAAAAGTGAAATTATGGATTTGGAGAGAACATTTACTTTTTAAAATTAAGACAACATGCCAAAAGAGAAAGGGAACATCCTAATGATCATGATATCTAGATTAAATGTATTATTTATTTTCTTATCGATAAAGAATGAAGCATATTTGTATTCATATTTATAAATGATGAGGATATTAGATCTTTAGGAATTGTGTATTAATATATAAGGTGGGAATTCATATTTAATTGATTGTGATGAATTATAAATGATTAAGAAGTCTACAAATAAATGATTCAAGAGTTATAGTAGATTGTAGGATGATAAAATGTTTAAAAGTATTAATTCTCATTGGATTATTTGACTAATTTGAAAGGTTTTATCTAGTATGTGTAACCCTGATGATTGATATGTGAAAATTTTATTGAAGGAAGAATTATATTTTCTTGTGTGGACATAATTTATAACATAGGGGTTCATATGATCTTTTATTGAGGTGATTAATGGTTATTACCTTTTTGGATGAAAAATGAAAGGTATTAGATAACCATTAAGGATAAAGAAGGTTATGGTTATTTTTGAGGAAATTATATTATTTTTGAGAATGTTATAAGAATGATATGGCTCTAGAAAATGAACAACCTACAGGATGGGTGGAAACCCATCATGTCTTACAAGGCCATGAGAATCGAATCCACAACTAAAGGGCCACAACAGTACATTGCTTACCAATGGTCTACACGAAGTCCCTCGTTAGTATGAATTATTATATTTAGTTAAATGATATTATGGATCAAGAATATATGGATTTCTGGAACTTATGTTTTATCAAATATATATCATTAGTAGAGGAAAATGATTTGGTGATTTGGTGATAAATGTTATTTTGGAAGACGTTTCATCTTTTGGAAACACTATATGCCTATGGAAAATAGAATACTATAAGATATCATTTGAGGAGTAATTGTTGAATTATATTTTGGAAAAAATCATTATTTTAATTGTGGACTTATAATTATTTGGGTTATTTATGGAAATTATTAACCTATCATAGATAATATTTGATTTGGTTAATTACTTTTTAGTATGAGACTTTAAGTGTAGTCGATGTTATTTGGAGATAAATGTTAAGATTTATTATGGAAGACTATGTGATAAAATCCTTATTTATTTTGGTTTTCAATATTATTTTCGATTATATTAATGAATTTCAAGGACAATTGGGTATTGAATGGTCTTTGTTTATATTTGGGTATTATTTGTCTAATTTTGCAGATTAAGAGTAATATTTATTTTTATAATGGATTATCCTTTTTGGGTATTATCTGATCTAATAATAAACCTTTTTGGTTTTGGTTAATTTATAATGATATGAGAAATATATAGTTCATATTTTGTGGACTATGTGATTCTATAAAAGTTCATTCTATTGCATTAGGTGTGACCATGTCATCTTAATACTCATCGTTTGAATAAAAGATGAGTTTGTTATAGATAATGATTAAAAAATGAAACTCTAATTGATATCTATGTATGCTTATTTATGTTCATAAGAATAATCTCAAATAAATTCCTCAAATTTATTAAAAATTGCTTGAAATAATTCTCTTTACTTTTCCTACCGAGAAATAAAAGACGGTTTATCCCATTATAAGTTTATGGTTTGCTGGTAGTTAACATTCTCCTTATCAGGTTTTTATCACTCTCTATCAGCACATAATGGTTAGTTTCTCTTCTATATATATGTTTTCTTAATTGGAACCTTATTATGTGTTATCTTGGGTGACCTTTTTTAATTCACTTTCATTATTTAAATGTGATAGTTTTATTGAGTCATATTTTGATGTGGGATTTTCAATGAAGTTTCAGAACCTAATTTCAAAATTGTGAGGATGCAATTTTCAAAAGAGAGAATGATGTAATAACCCAGGTATTTATTGAATAAAACCTTTTCATTTATTTTAATATTTATGAATTTTATATATAATTTTACGTTAAAGGGGATACTTTTTCCAAAAATTTACTCGGCAGAAAACAACGAGTTTCTCCAAAATCATGCATTGCACAGAACATTGAGTTATACTGAAATATAATACTATAATAATATTATTATATTAAATAGTAGTTAATGCCAATTTGTTGGAATTTCAGGAATGAGTAGTGTCAATTGAATTTGAAAATATGGTTTAAAATGTTAAAATAATGATTCATTGTTTACAAAATTTATTATAAATTAAAATAAAAACCATATGAATATAATTGATGTGTTTTAATGAAAACTTATTTAAAATAGAATAATTTTGTTTATACAATCATATCACCATTTAAAATTTTTTAATGAAAAATATATGTTATATATTAAATGTTACATTTTAAATTCATCTGATATATTTTCTAGATACGATATATGAACAAATTCATTTGTTCGTATAAAAAAAGTATTTTTCTAAAAAATGATGTTTTACCACCTTTTGATTGAGAAACATTTTTAAATTTAATTTTTACACATTTATATGTTATATTTTACAAAATAAAAATATTCTATAGAATCCGGACATCAAAATTTACCTTGGATATATATTTGGTAATTTTCTGATAAATTTCATTTTTAATGAATAGTGATACATACTCCATTTTTAGTCAAAACTTCATTTTCATCTAATTTATTTATATAGATAGTTTATCATTTAAATTGGTTTTAAAATTTAATTATATTATTTTTTTACCATTTAATAAAAATTTGGTCACTGGAAGTAATTTCACATTTAAATTGTACATAAATATATGCAATTCTTTTGGTAGTTTTTACTTCTTAAAAAACAATTTTTTGTTTTGACAACAAGAATTAATTTTAAATTAATTACTAAAAATTATGTGTTTTAATTTTAGAAAAATGGATTCAATATTTTGAATCATAATTTTCAAACTGTGTGACTGGGTTCCTTTTATTTTGAGACACTATGAATAGTAACATCAATAATAATAATTATTTTTCCATGGTTAAAAGATATATCTGGTAAATAAAGGTAAAAGTTAATATAATAACAATATTAAACTACCATAAAACATGTCTAAATTCTATTGTATATAATATTTGCGACCATGGGTATACTTGGATTTATTGTGGGACTCCATAGACCCAATTTTATGTGAAAAAGAAATTTTATAATAATTAATTTAGCTTAAAAAGAAATATAACACAAACAAGTATCTCTTCCTAAAAAAATTTAATATGGGGGTATATAACTAATAACTTTAACTATAAATATTCATTTTAAATATAAAAATGTATTCTACATCATGATATTTTAGTTATAATTTTTTGACCTTAAATTTAAAAATTTAATTATGACAAAATGGTGAAGAATGTTTGATTCATTAATAGTGGATTAAAATAAATGATATTATAAATGTTATAATAAATGTAATTTGGTTATTTTAATGTCATAAAATAATTTTATGGATGATATTGAGTTATTATATTTGATTTAATCAATTTTTTGATGTAATCAGTTAGTTATGAATTTCTAAAAAATTTCATGTATGAAAAGTGTCAAAAATTGACATAATAGATAACTTATAATATAAAATAGTTTATTGAATGATATTAAATTTCATAAAAACTAATATTAGGAAAAATGGTTAATAAAATTATAAATTTGTCATAAATTACTTTTTTTGGGTCTTTTTACCAGATATGGTAATTAAATTTACCCACAACGTCTAAATAACATGACATCACAGTTAGAATAAAAAGGGTAAAATAAGGGATAAACCAAAAAGAAAAGGATACAAAAATATTAAATAAAATTCTAAAACTTATTAAATTAAGGGTATTAGAACCTAAATCATCTTATATTATAATTAAATTTGTTTTCAACTATTTTTAATCGAAATTTTATTTATAATAAAATTATATTTCTAGAAATTCCCGAAGTGCCCCTCCTCCCTCTTATAAAAGGAAGCCACCTCTACCCACATAACTGACACCTCTCAAGCCCCCTGGCACGTCCCAATTCTGTCCACATAAGCTCCAATCATCCCTCTATTCCTTATATAATCATTACCATGTGCATAAGGCAATTCAATAAATTCCTCTTGCTTAAATCAAAGGAAGTTACACGATTTAGAGGCAATGTCTTCTTTCAAGTTTCATTCCATTATTTTCCTTATACACTCGCTATTATATTATTATTATTTTATTAAATAACAAAACAAATATGTTAAATATACTTTGATTTTTTTATGATATTTATTTGAACTAAACTTACACAAACCTCCATCTAATGGATACAAAAATTCTGTTTCTATGTGTGACGAACTGCTACCTCTTGAAACAATGATTGTTAAATTTTCTCCTAGCTCCTATCATTGTGGCCATTATGATGGAACTATATTTTTATATAATATATATTATATTTATATTGTCTCTATAATTAATTATTTTTCATTTACATTATACATTTATGATTTCCATAATGTGTAAATATGATAATTTCATTTGGGGAAGTGAGGACTACTTCCCTCTCAAAGTGATTGGACTCATTCATACCATTCATGGAACATATAAAGTATGGAATTAATGAAAATATGTAATGTTTATAAAATTGAAGTGCAATGTGTTGCATTTGTTGTCAATGAGGCATGAAGTTGTCTTGGATTGAATGGATGTCAAGGAGTCAAGATGTGAATGTCAAAGGATGTGATGGTGATGGTGATGAAGGAGAATGGCCATGGTACTAAGATGCATGTCACTTAGGAGATTCACTAAGTGGCATAGGAGATGTGGTTGAAACATTCTCCATGAAAATCAGACGATTGTTGAGCTGTTCTTAGAGTTCCAAGAACTTGTATCAAGATGATACAAAGTCACAACATGATTAGAAGACCATGCATTGTAGTGACAATGCATGAGGAGTTGGAGATGAAAGGAGATCCATCCACACCTCCTAAGTGGATGAAGTGAGCTGAAGAAGTCCATGCACTAACACTTAGTGCATGTGAATCTGAAGAAGTCCCAATTTGATCTCTGATTAGATCAACAAAGAGAATTGAAGAAGTTATTTGATTCAGGAGCTTCGGTTGATGGTGAACCTTTTGAATTCTCTCCTAAGTTGAAAATGAGATGATGAAGAAGAATTATAGGAGTTGTTTCTAATCAAGAAGAATAATGTTCGAATTCTCAAGAAGAAGGTGAAGGAGAAGAATGGATTGAAGGGCATGTGGCTTGGCATATTACATTTGGTTAACATTGTTTTTATACAAAGTCCTAGCTATTTACTTAAGCAAAAAAATATGCCAACCTCAAGGGCCAGCCTTAAGGGTTCAACCCAAGGCACATGTGGGAACCAGTCACCACGCCCAAGGGGATCCCATGGGGCCAGCCCAAGAGAGGCCGGGGGCCGTGTGTAAGCCCCCGAGGACACGCGGTGGTGAAACCCGCGCGCCGGAGGAGCATAGTGGGCGCTAGGAGCGCGCCCGCAGGAGCAGAGATTGGGCGCAGAGCGCGCCCGCAGGGAGAACACGGTGCGGGGCGGCACCGTGGAGGGAGAGGTTCAATTGCGGTGAAGTGGGCAGCGCTTGTTTGTTAAACCGTGAGAAAATCCCGCGGCGTTTCGATGTGGGATGGCAAAATTTCACCCGAGAGCGATCCTGGCCGCACGATCCATCGCGCGCCCGATCCGAGCCGCTCATCTAATCCGTGACGAGATGATTTAATCCAGGCCGTTGAAGATCTGATCCGACGGCTCCCGGCTTATCTTCATCCTCGAGCTCGAACGAAGACCACCCGCGAGCAGCCGCTGAACCAGAGCCTCCCCGAAGACAAAATTTGAGTATCCGGCCACCTCTGATGAAACTGAAGGCTCCCTCGTGCTCGTCTGGCCAAACCGAACCCATTCATGTATAAAAATATGCATGCATGCAACAAATGGAGATCTTCGATGTTCGGCCGAGGCAAGCAAAGCTGCCGAGGCCACGTGGTTCGTGTCTTGCATGGGATAGAAGAAACGAAGGCCATGCATGCGTTATAAATCGCATGCACGAGGAGGAAAGAAAATTAAGGGAACCCGCGTGGAAACAGAGTAAAGAAATCAAGATTTGGAAAATCTTGATAACCCGAAACTTTCGGGAGTTCAAAGATTTATCACGCGGATGTTTAAATGCTCTCCTCGCCTATAAAAGGATAGCCCGAGGCTCTCTGATTGCTGGCTGATGCGCTGATCCTTTGTTGAAGATCCGGAGTCCCGTGAGAGCATCTTTGCCTCGCGAAGAAGAGCCTGCGCGCACCCCTGCGCGGCAGTGAAGCCCGGAGCCATCAGAGGCTCTGTGAGATCCTTTTGCGCATACTTGCGCGAAAGAAGAGGTCCCCTGCGCGCCTCCCTTGCGCGACAGGAAGACCCGTGGCCGCAACATCTTGCGCGCCCACGGTTGAAGCCCGAGGTGCCTTGCACCCGAGGCCTTGCGCGGCCCTTGTGCCCGAGACATAGGTTACTCAGGCACCCTGCGCGCTGCCTTGCACCAAGCATCCTTGCGCGGCTACCCCTTGCACCAAGACACCGTGTGTGCCTCCTTGTAGAAAGGGTTCAAGTGAGAACACCCTACGACTTGTGTGTGTGTGCACAAAAGAAACAACAAGGCCGAGACACTTGTGCTTGTGTGCCAAGTGAAGGAAGAATACCTACGGGTTGGTTGCATGCAAAAGAAAACAAAGAGGCCGTAGCCCTTGTGTTGGTATTCGGGTGTGTGCAAGAGGAGGCCGAGGCATGAACTTGTGTATGTGCCAAAATCGAAGACCACACTTTGTGTGTGTGAGAGGTGAAGAAGGAAGGCCGAGGCCTTAGTGCCTTTGTGTGCAAAAAGAACAAGAGAAGGCCGTAGCCCTTGTGTGTGAAAAATGAAGAACCAAGTGTGTGCATAAGTGAAGTGCACACTTTGAAGAAGATTAAAAGAACAAGGAAGTGAGTGTGCTTTGCAAGAGAAATAGGCCAAGCTCAAGT
Source organism: Viscum album (assembly GCA_963277665.1). Lineage (NCBI taxonomy): Eukaryota > Viridiplantae > Streptophyta > Magnoliopsida > Santalales > Viscaceae > Viscum > Viscum album. Next base: position 2,054,268,923 of record OY728123.1, on the reverse strand, counting down.
GTTTGCCAAAGTGAAGAAGTTTTGTGTGCAATGAGATAAGGAGGCCGAACCTAATGTGTGTGCACTAAGTGAAGTGAACACACTTAGAAGAAGGAAGAAAGAGGAGACTCACACACTAAAGTATAACACACATTTATGTGTGTAGACAAATTGCATAAAGTGTGTGAAGTTTGAGAAGTAAGTGTGTGCTGAAAAGAATTACACCCTCTAAGGGTTTACTGCACTAAGAAGAGTAGAAGGGGAGTGCATGCATGCATGCATGCACGTGCACACGTGAACAGTGCTAAATCAGTGGTGTGCAAGTGAGACTGGACCATACCGAAGATAAATATATTATTTGTCTGAGCATTCAGTAATTGGAGAGAAGCCGGGGCATCCTTAGAAGAAGGTGATAAAGCCCGAGCAAGATGAGAAGACCTGTTCACCACAAGTGATCAGAGGTACAGAGCAAGGCCAGCAGTCTTTATCCCAGACTGCTGAAGATACTTGAAGACCTTAAAGTGAAGAAGAGCTACTCGTGCGACTCGAGGAGCCAGGAGAAGACCCTGTGGGACTCAGGGAGAAGAAGTCTTCAGTGGGATTCTGGAGCAGGCCAGTGGGACTCTGGTAACACTGTGGGACGCAGTATAAAGACCCTCCTGTGGGACTCAGGAGAGATACGGTGGGAAGCTGTATCGACCATTGTAATACTAACAGATTATAATGGGAGAATCCATGCTTGGAGAGCATGGCAAGGATGTAGGCCTTTGGTGCCGAACCTTGTAAATCCTTGTGTCCTGTGCCTTTTCATTACTGCATTATCCGGGAAAGGTTGAGAGATACAAGAAGAGTGGATCGAGGCTTTAACCAGCCATAGAGGTTTAATTGATTAAGAATCAATTAGTAAAAAGTTTTAAAGGATCACTGATTCACCCCCTCCCCCTCTCAGTGATTCACACTGATCTGGGCATTTCAATTGGTATCAGAGAGAGGTTACCTCTAAAAGATCCAAGGGAGTCTATATGGAGTGCAGATTTGAGGAAATGAAAGAACAGCCTCAAATGGAGATATCTGCCAAGACTCTGAAAAACAGAATGAAGAAACAGGCAAAGAAGATGAGGAAGAAGGTTGCTGCAATCAGAGAAACTCCTTCTATGGAAAGAAATGTGAAAGTCACATCAGATGACAATTCCTTTTATCATTCTTCTGATGAAGCCTGCTCTAGCTGTGATGAAGATGGAAGGAACAATGATCTTCTAAATGCAATCAAATATCTTCAGAAGCGAGTCCCCAAGGAAATTGCAATGTGTATAGCTACAGGCCTCCTTGATCTTCAAGAAGAAAAATTACAGCTAGAAGATGAAGCCAATTCTCTGGAAGTCCAATTGGCTAAAAGGGTTGGCATAACCAACACTCTCAGAAAGCTGGTAAATGCCAAAGATGAAACCGTATCTCTTTGCAATGAAAGATATGAAGACACTGCTGAAGAATTGCAAGGAAGCCTTTCTGAGAAAGAAATCTTTAAAGTATTGGTCAAAGAAGTTTTCCATGCACTGGAAAAGAGGCACAAAGTGTCAATGGTTGTCAGAGATGCTCAACTAGAAGACAAAGTCGAAAGGGTGAAGGAGCTGGACAACTCATTGCTTGAAATGAAGCAAGTGCATGAAGACCAGATGAAACAGCTGGAAGAGAAATGAGAAGGAAGGCTAAGAACAGTTAAGGATGAGAAGAACTCCCTTAACATGAAATGCCTAGAACTAGAGGTGATATTGAAAAATCTGCAATCACCCAAAGCTAAAGCCTCCCAGTCAGCTGAAAGGAGAAATGTTGCTACTCAAGTATGCCTTGAGAAGGATGATTCTAAAAGAAAGACATCCTCTAGTGAAAGAGCAACAACTTCTAACAAGAAGGTACCATCCATACCATCTTGTACTCATGTTTCTAAAAGTGTTTCTACTAAAAGTGAAGGATGGAAGAATGATTCCAAACAAGTATGGATGAAGAAAATGAAGAAGCAGAGCTCTTCTGAAGCAGCACAACAATTCAAGACAAGAACCCAACAATCAGAAGGACTGAAGAGGTCAAGATTTGTGGATCAGTGTTGGTGTTGTAACAGGTATGGGCATTGTGCAAAGGATTGTTGGTACAATCCACTGAATGCCAAAGCACAGAGGAAGCCCATGCCAAGGGGGAGCAAGCCAGAAGGAAAGAAGCAGCATCCACAGGTCCAGAGACATCTGTTTACTGTTAACAGATTTGGATTACTTGACAACATCTGGGATGATTGCAAAAGTGGTCAAAAGAATGATACATGTCAATCTCCAACTGTATCCAAAGCTGGAATGAAGAGAAGATCACTGAACCTGGATAAAAGAGATTCCTTGGGAAGCAAGCAGAAGAAAGTAGAAAATGCTCCCAAGAAGTGTTTGAAAAAGGAAGAGAAGACCTTGGAGTCTAAGTCCAAGAAGGGTGAGTCATCCAGTAGGACCACCAAGAAGACATGCTTCTACTGTGGAAAGAAAGGTCATACCATGGATCTTTGCAAACAAGCCATGGAAATCAATAGATGCCAACTGAACTCAAACAGACAATCAATCCAGAAGAAGAAGAAGGGATTGATTGAAAACAAGTTGCCTAAGAAAGGTAGCTTGACAGCATCAAAAGAACCATGTGGAATTTCCAAAACTGAGGCCACACTTCCAAATGATTTACTTGTCATATGGCCACATCAGTTGCAACTTGCCAGAGAACTACAAAGAGTTGAAGATGAAGCTCTGGAAATTGCTAAAGCAAAAGGGAAGAAGAAGGTTTCACATGAAGATGTTTTGAGAACCACACCAGCACAATCATCAATGAAGATCAAATGTGCAAGTGTGAAGACTGGTGAAAATGGGACATCTCGGTTGAGAGAATCTTCTCAACCTTGTTGTTCACATTGATGAACCAAGGAGGTTCCATCTTATTCCCTAATCACTTGTATATACATGTGCTAACATTGCAGGGAATTGAAGATGATGGTCATTCTTAGCTGGAGGATGGTTTGGACAGAACGGAGTGCACCCCTTGAGGGGGAGCAAATATGAAGAATATGATGTTCTAAAATTAATATCATCTTGAGAAAGTGAAGGTATTCCAATCATGCTTTCATCCCTTGTTTCTTAATTGAGTTTATCTTGTCAATTAAGGGGGAGTATGGATTGAAGACGAATGGATGAAAGGGGGAGCTTTATCATTGCACTGAACTTTCTAATGAGTTTTGTGAAGTTGTGCAGGATTTAGCAATTCATTGATATATCTGAAAAATTTCAAACCCCTAAGCATGATCTCACATGTATAGTGAATGTTGGACAACATTGAGTTCCTTGGTTACATCACTCTTGTTTTCTACACCGGGTTAGCCCAAGTAGACTTAGAGTTGATCAACTAAAGGTTCTTTGCTAAAGAAGAACATGTGACATCATCCCTCTCTCAGTGTTTTTCAAGAAAATACTTTTCAAAGGGAGGAAGAGATATTGTGGAAGAGAACCACACCACACCTTTGCATTTGATTGCCAATAAGGGGGAGAAATATTGGCACACATATTGACCCATTCATATGTGCTGAAGGAGTGTATTGACAACAAATACAAAGGGGGAGATTGAAGTGCAATGTGTTGCATTTGTTGTCAATGAGGCATGAAGTTGTCTTGGATTGAATGGATGTCAAGGAGTCAAGATGTGAATGTCAAAGGATGTGATGGTGATGGTGATGAAGGAGAATGGCCATGGTACTAAGATGCATGTCACTTAGGAGATTCACTAAGTGGCATAGGAGATGTGGTTGAAACATTCTCCATGAAAATCAGACGATTGTTGAGCTGTTCTTAGAGTTCCAAGAACTTGTATCAAGATGATACAAAGTCACAACATGATTAGAAGACCATGCATTGTAGTGACAATGCATGAGGAGTTGGAGATGAAAGGAGATCCATCCACACCTCCTAAGTGGATGAAGTGAGCTGAAGAAGTCCATGCACTAACACTTAGTGCATGTGAATCTGAAGAAGTCCCAATTTGATCTCTGATTAGATCAACAAAGAGAATTGAAGAAGTTATTTGATTCAGGAGCTTCGGTTGATGGTGAACCTTTTGAATTCTCTCCTAAGTTGAAAATGAGATGATGAAGAAGAATTATAGGAGTTGTTTCTAATCAAGAAGAATAATGTTCGAATTCTCAAGAAGAAGGTGAAGGAGAAGAATGGATTGAAGGGCATGTGGCTTGGCATATTACATTTGGTTAACATTGTTTTTATACAAAGTCCTAGCTATTTACTTAAGCAAAAAAATATGCCAACCTCAAGGGCCAACCTTAAGGGTTCAACCCAAGGCACATGTGGGAACCAGTCACCACGCCCAAGGGGATCCCATGGGGCCAGCCCAAGAGAGGCCGGGGGCCGTGTGTAAGCCCCCGAGGACACGCGGTGGTGAAACCCGCGCGCCGGAGGAGCATAGTGGGCGCTAGGAGCGCGCCCGCAGGAGCAGAGATTGGGCGCAGAGCGCGCCCGCAGGGAGAACACGGTGCGGGGCGGCACCGTGGAGGGAGAGGTTCAATTGCGGTGAAGCGGGCAGCGCTTGTTTGTTAAACCGTGAGAAAATCCCACGGCGTTTCGATGTGGGACGGCGAAATTTCACCCGGGAGCGATCATGGCCGCACGATCCATCGCGCGCCCGATCCGAGCCGCTCATCTAATCCGCGGCGAGATGATTTAATCCAGGCCGTTGAAGATCTGATCCGACGGCTCCCGGCTTATCTTCATCCTCGAGCTCGAACGAAGACCACCCGCGAGCAGCCGCTGAACCAGAGCCTCCCCGAAGACAAAATTTGAGTATCCGTCCACCTCTGATGAAACTGAAGGCTCCCTCGTGCTCGTCTGGCCAAACCGAACCCATTCATGTATAAAAATATGCATGCATGCAACAAATGGAGATCTTCGATGTTCGGCCGAGGCAAGCAAAGCTGCCGAGGCCACGTGGTTCGTGTCTTGCATGGGATAGAAGAAACGAAGGCCGTGCATGCGTTATAAATCGCATGCACGAGGAGGAAAGAAAATTAAGGGAACCCGTGTGGAAACAGAGGAAAGAAATCAAGATTTGGAAAATCTTGATAACCCGAAACTTTCGGGAGTTCAAAGATTTATCACGCGGATGTTTAAAGGCTCTCCTCGCCTATAAAAGGATAGCCCGAGGCTCTCTGATTGCTGGCTGATGCGCTGATCCTTTGTTGAAGATCCGGAGTCCCGTGAGAGCATCTTGGCCTCGCGAAGAAGAGCCTGCGCGCACCCCTGCGCGGCAGTGAAGCCCGGAGCCATCAGAGGCTCTGTGAGATCCTTTTGCGCATACTTGCGCGAAAGAAGAGGTCCCCTGCGCGCCTCCCTTGCGCGACAGGAAGACCCGTGGCTGCAACATCTTGCGCGCCCACGGTTGAAGCCCGAGGTGCCTTGCACCCGAGGCCTTGCGCGGCCCTTGTGCCCGAGACATAGGTTACTCAGGCACCCTGCGCGCTGCCTTGCACCAAGCATCCTTGCGCGGCTGCCCCTTGCACCAAGACACCGTGTGTGCCTCCTTGTAGAAAGGGTTCAAGTGAGAACACCCTACGACTTGTGTGTGTGTGCACAAAAGAAACAACAAGGCCGAGACACTTGTGCTTGTGTGCCAACTGAAGGAAGAATACCTACGGGTTGGTTTCATGCAAAAGAAAACAAAGAGGCCGTAGCCCTTGTGTTGGTATTCGGGTGTGTGCAAGAGGAGGCCGAGGCATGCCCTTGTGTATGTGCCAAAATCAAAGACCACACTTTGTGTGTGTGAGAGGTGAAGAAGGAAGGCCGAGGCCTTAGTACCTTTGTGTGCAAAAAGAACAAGAGAAGGCCGTAGCCCTTGTGTGTGAAAAATGAAGAACCAAGTGTGTGCATAAGTGAAGTGCACACTTTGAAGAAGATTAAAAGAACAAGGAAGTGAGTGTGCTTTGCAAGAGAAATAGGCCAAGCTCAAGTGTTTGCCAAAGTGAAGAAGTTTTGTGTGCAATGAGATAAGGAGGCCGAACCTAATGTGTGTGCACTAAGTGAAGTGAACACACTTAGAAGAAGGAAGAAAGAGGAGACTCACACACTAAAGTATAACACACATTTATGTGTGTAGACAAATTGCATAAAGTCTGTGAAGTTTGAGAAGTAAGTGTGTGCTGAAAAGAATTACACCCTCTAAGGGTTTACTGCACCAAGAAGAGTAGAAGGGGAGTGCATGCATGCATGCATGCACGTGCACACGTGAACAGTGCTAAATCAGTGGTGTGCAAGTGAGACTGGACCAGACCGAAGATAAATATATTATTTGTCTGAGCATTCAGTAATTGGAGAGAAGCCGGGGCATCCTTAGAAGAAGGTGATAAAGCCCGAGCAAGATGAGATGACCTGTTCACCACAAGTGATCAGAGGTACAGAGCAAGGCCAGCAGTCTTTATCCCAGACTGCTGAAGATACTTGAAGACCTTAAAGTGAAGAAGAGCTACTCGTGCGACTCGAGGAGCCAGGAGAAGACCCTGTGGGACTCAGGGAGAAGAAGTCTTCAGTGGGATTCTGGAGCAGGCCAGTGGGACTCTGGTAACACTGTGGGACGCAGTATAAAGACCCTCCTGTGGGACTCAGGAGAGATACGGTGGGAAGCTGTATCGACCATTGTAATACTAACAGATTATAATGGGAGAATCCATGCTTGGAGAGCATGGCAAGGATGTAGGCCTTTGGTGCCGAACCTTGTAAATCCTTGTGTCCTGTGCCTTTTCATTACTGCATTATCCGGGAAAGGTTGAGAGATACAAGAAGAGTGGATCGAGGCTTTAACCAGCCATAGAGGTTTAATTGATTAAGAATCAATTAGTAAAAAGTTTTAAAGGATCACTGATTCACCCCCTCCCCCTCTCAGTGATTCACACTGATCTGGGCATTTCAAAAATATTAAATTATTTTGTTATTATAATATAACTATGGTTCATTTTTATTACATTCCTTTTAAATATGAATAGAAATTAATGTAGTGTCCATGCGTACGTACGACTTATCGTCTCCATGAACAGTGCATTTAATTTCTTATCTCCAAATTTTATGGAATTTTCAGAATACAAATTTAAGTTATCTAAATAAATATATAATATGGATATATATTACACTTAAATCATGAATAATATTCTGATGATGAAGGAATTTTTACCACAATGACAATTTACATCAAAACATGTTCATTTTCGACTCAAGTACTGAATATCGAAAAATTGACTGATTTAAAGTTAAATAAACATATATTTTTTTTATAAAATGATAAAAATTAATTTTAAATAAATAATAAACTTGAAAAATTCTTTTAGTCATGTATAAATTAACCTATATTTATTATTTTGGAATATAAATAACGGATGAGACATGTCAGACTCAAGGTAAGGGACTTCGTCTCAATATCCTTTCATTGAGGAATATTTTGATATGGTTTAGCGGTTCTGAATAAGAATATTTTTCTATGATTCATTTTACTAAATGAAAAAAGGAATTTTTTTAATGTATGTGGTGACAATGACCTTTCCATTTATGAGAGAATTATTTTATATTTGGATTCCTCTACAGGTTGTAATGTTGTGAAAAAGAAAAGAAAACACCAGATTATTTTTACATATTTTTCTATTGAAAATGGTCTTGAGAAATAATTTATTATGTTAATGTCATGAAATTATATATTGTGATTCTAATGTAGAAATTTCTTCACTCATTTATTCTTTTTTTTATTTGTTAGGAATATGTTATTGTTCTTGGGAATTGTTTACGTATATGAATGGTTCCGTGATAAACCAAGGGCGGGTGAGCCCAAGATAGCTCTTGAATGGATTAGGTAACTTGATAGAGGTAAATTTTAATGTTTCTCCTAAGAGATTTAAAGAATATATTGTGATGAGTATTCCAAACCTAACTCCCTATGTAGTTATGAAAGATATAATGTAAGTATGTTATAGATGCCATAAGTTAGCATTATGATTTATGATTTCTATGTGTTATTCATAAATATTATAAATTAATGACGTATTGTAAAGATATTTTTTTTTATGATTGAAAGGTATGATTTATTTATTTGTATGTATTCATAGACAAATGTTTTCTTCCTTTATTTTATAACCCTTTCTGAGCTTTTTATTCTCATCCCAATTTTTGAAATTTGTTTCAGAAGGTATATGGAAGGAAAAGAGAAAGAAAGACTTCAAGAAGATTTTTTTCAAGAAAATAATTTTTTAGGAGTTTTATTATTATGATAAATCGGATCATGTAAAAGTGTCTACATTTTAATATTCTAGATTTAATGTAAAAGTTTTGGCCTAATTATCAAAAACTCTAAACCTAAAAGGATCCTCTATGTGAAATTAAGTCAAATAATTTAATTAACTCTAGGTTAAGTATTGTTTATGGTTAGGGACTTATAGTGGAGAAAACAACGATTTATTCAATGTCAAATGGCTCTATTATAGTGAAATTCTTGTTCATGGAGATCACATAGAAATTTAGAGCACTAAATGAATTCATTTTCATGCTATGTGGATGAATGAGGAAAACCCATTACATAGACACAATGATTTTTATGAACTAGAGGTGATATTTTATATATAGTAATAAAGGGTTTATTGATCAATGATATTATAATTGGGTTTTCATATAAATAGGGTACAAATTTCAAAATATAGTAAAAAGGAAAAGTGATATTTGAAAAATAAGAGATATTTATAACCTAACATAACATATAATTATGAAATCATGTTTATTGAAGGGTGTAATTAACTAGATTAAAAATTATACACCAAAATTATATTATTATGGAAAGTATTTTTGTGAGTGTAGTTTATGTTAAAAATAGTATTGCACAAAAGGGGTTTAAATGAACCAAAACAGAATTTATATGATTTTATATTGTAATGATGAATTCAGTATTTTATTAAAATATATGTTTTGGACACACTAATTTTTTTGAAATCTTATTGATTTAGTCCATTTGTTGAAATTTCCTTAAAATAATAGTTAATAGACTATAGTTGAAAGAATAATATGCCATCAAATAATGAGTGGTAGTAACATAAAAGTCATTATTACTTTTTTCTTAGGATTATAAATATTAATATAATTTGTTGGATTTATTACATACACACATTATGATTTTATGTTCTATGGATATTTCCAAGTGTAGATGATTTATAAAAAGTTTTTCACGACCCTTGTTTGATTTATAAAATTATATTTGTCATGAATGATTTAATTTACATCATTTTTTGCTATGAGATAAATCAAAAATAGTATTTATCTCATGGAGGAAAAAGATTATAATTGGGATATTTTAAATAATCAAGACTCTTATTCACCCCCACTCTCTTTGGATCAACCTTATCTGGGATCAATAAGTGATACTAGAACTATAGGATCCAGTCATCAAAATTATGATCGATGTAAAAGGAATGGTAGAAATAATTATCAAAGGGTGTTTTTAACTTAAAGAGAATTTAAATTTAACTATGTAATAATTTAATGTAACACAATTTTTCATATTTTGTAATGGAATTTTAAATATTTTTTATTCATGGAAATTTAGTCTATTAGGATAGTGGACCTTTAACAGAGGGCGAATATAATGAGTTAGATATTCATGCCAAGGGAATGAATATTATTTGGGGGAGATTTATCAACAAAAATCTATATAATGGTGATGGAATAAAACTTATCACACTATATGGGGGAAAATTTTCATTATATCATTTATGTTGATTCAATTGTTTTTTATGATAGGATATAGTTTCTATGGAATATGAATGAATAGTTGATGATACAAATAAATGAAAACATTCAAGCATTATATGAATAAGTAAATGATATATTTTAGAGAATTCATGTATATGGATATATCAGAGATGATATAAATATTGTAACCAAAGTTCATAAAATTGTATAACTCGATCAATTACAAAAGTGTTAGTGGTCATGCATAAGGACTCAAAGGATATTACATTGGATAAATTATATTGTAATGTTATTGAATATGTTATGAGAAAATATTACAATAAACTGATGATAAAAAATAAAAAACATGAAGGGAATTCAATTAATTGAATAATAACTCAATATAGGATGATTTTGAAGAAGGGGATGTTGAAAAAGTAATGTCGCTCCTTTCCTAAAACATAAAATTTTAAAAATGAAGGTTCAAAGAAAGAATCTACTTAATTTATTACAATATTAAAAGTTTTTCAACCATTCTAAAATATTTAAAATTGATTTCATGATAATAATTTTGAATATAAATAAGATAATCAGTCATAAATAAATTTCACCAAATAAATTTATTAAATAGGTATAAAATTAACATTAAGATGGATAATAATTTTTAGAAAACCAAATTCAAAGAAATTGAGGATTGTAAAGTTGTATGAAAATAAATTCAAGTTGATTTTATAAATATGTCACATATAATGGAATATAATTATGAGGATGAATCATAATTATAAGGGAGGGTTGATCTCAATGTAAGGATTAAGGTTTCAATTGATGAGATAAATGATTAATGACCTAAAATAGCATGATATTGTGAAGAGGTTCATGGTTATTCACACTATATGGATAATTATAATGAAGAGAAGTCTAAGTTGGGTGTAAAACATTAAATGATAAAATTTCTAATGATATAAATATCAAAGATTTTTATTGATAAAAATATTAATATAGAAAATAATAACAATATTTTTGTTGGTTTTAAAAATAATGTGACAAATACATATCAAATAGGATTATATAGAAGATATCATTGTATCCTAAAAAATAAAATATTTTAAGAGACTCATGACTCTTAATATGGAATATGGAAATCAAATTGAACAACTGATGATTTCATTATAGGGAATCATTAATTTCAATCAATATAGTTAGAAAATGATTTAAATAAAAAAAGATAAATAAAAATAAAAAATATAGTATATGGATTGATCTTTAGTTGAATGGTGTTTTTTATTCCAATCCAAAAGAGCCGACTATAAAGTAAATGGGAATTTTGTTTATGAATCCAAATAAAAACACTAATAATATCTAAATGGAAAATATATCCAAATTAAAAACCCAAATTAATACACCACATATTATTTTTTATTTTTTCATATGATAGGACACACACAATGTTCATGTTCATTATCTGATCGTTATTTTAAGGCACAAGATAAAATAAAAAATAAAAAACTCAAAAAAAAATTGGAATGAAAACTATTTGTATTTTTTTTGATTTGGTGGATATGGTCATACAGATATGTATTTATAATAAATAATGTAGAGTAATGTTCATGTCCATACCTAAAGTATTTGTACCCATAATTTCAAGGAATTATTAATTAATCTAAAATCTCACTTTGGATTTACTTCTTGACAAGGTAATGTTAGTACATCATATTCTAGGAATGATAAAATTTATTGATCATCACTAAATGATAAGTCAAATCCATGGATAAAAAATTTTTTTTAATGTATCGATTGAGGATATTTCCCTAATTCAATCAGATCATATTAGTGTAAATATTATGGGTAGAAGATGTACATCTCAATGAATGGAAATAAGGATCTCATCATGGGAATAAATTGTGAAAATAAATATATTATTCTATTTAGAAATTATTTATGGTTAAATATTACCTTATTTTAAAATCAATATTTTGGAGAAATGATTGGAGACACATGTATTCCACAGGTATTAGAGGACTTCTTCCCAACATTTCAAATTAAATTTTAGTGAAGTTACATGGGACCAAGAATGAATTTTACTAATAAGAATTATTTATTTATTAGGATAGATGATAACATTGTTATTAAATAGAAGTAAAATAAATTTAATCACTACCACATCGATGATGATAAGGATATGTGATTTTTATCAAAATAATAAGAAAATAATATGATACATAAATGGATTGGACAATAAATCTAACTCTACCTAGATGATTAGGTGGATATTGATTAATTTTCCAAACGTTTTTTCAATCGTACACACATTAAATGCTTGTTAAAGGGGAAATATTATTTAAATCAAATAAAATAAGAATGGTAAGAAGTTAATGAGGGTTATTTAATTTGCGTGTATTGATGTGTGTGGAATGATATATCTATGAGAAATTAATGAGAATAGATGCTCTATTCCATTTATTAATGAATATTCTAGGATTTAATAGTTGATAGAAATCACCCACAATTTCATGGTGTTTAGTTGTATTAATCAGAATTGGAGGAAATGATAAAATGTTTTTATAAAGAATAAACTATAATTTCAAACTAAATATACAATAGTTTCCACCAATAACCATATAGATTATTATCTCAATAATAATGGGATACAGAACCATGTTTCACTAGTAAAAACACCTCAAAAAAATACTATTGTTGAAAGGATAAAATGAATCTTAAATAATAAGGATAGATTCATGGTTATTCAGAGCAACCTAATAAAGATGTCTTGGAATGTGGAATCATTCACATATGTTTATATTAGTATCAGATCAATTTTATTTCTGGGAAAATAGGATACACCCATTGAGATATGGTATATGATGAATATGAATAGATATACATTCAAATATATTTATGTAATTTATTTATTCACAAAATATTGATGGAAAAAATGTTTTACTTTCATACAAATGAAGTTATTTTCTATAATAATCTTCCAAAAGAAATGTGTATATGTTTTTTAATAGATGTTATGGAAGAATTTTTAATGTTAATAATATCACTGTATTATAAAATGATAAGAATCATACCATAAATAGTGATAATATTTGGGAGTAAAAGGGTGATTGTTTAAAGAGATTAGGGCGAACATAAAGGGGTTATATTTATTATAATAAAGGTAAAAAATATGAGTAGAAAAAATTTAGATCAAAAACTATATAAAATCTAAAAAATGGTATGAAACCAATGAGTATAAATTTTTTAGTGACTGGTCACTACACTTGAAAAAGTTAAAAAACAATAACTTCAAGGAATTCATTTTAAATGAGATTAAACTTAATGATCATGATGTCAATATGACTTGAGATGGGAATATTTGAGGTTGTTATGTTACCCAAGAATATTGAGTGATGTTCTCAACATATCATCTATATACATTATGATATGCTAATTGGATTTCCTTATAGAATTTGGGTGTACCATCATTATTTATCAAATCTAAAATTACATTAAATAAATTGGTTAGATAATATCATGTTTATATAGAAAATCAGAATAATATATTTATAATACTAGATATTTTTAGTGATCCATTAAGATGATTAATTTTAAGGATGTCGATTGTGTTTTTTTAATATTCAATCATTTTTAATACTCTATTATTGATTGGAAAATATGAAAATATTATTTAATGTTCATAAGAATAATTATTTTAATTATATTTTTTGAATATTAGATTCATCCATTAGATTATTTATTATTTATAAAAATATGGAAACATATTTTTGTTCATTATAATAATAGTAATAATTTATATATAATATTTATTTCCCTTTGTAGTTTGGAAGATGGTGTTGATTATGTTTTTAAGATTATACACATATTTTTTATAGTTATATTTAATAATTAGTATAGAAAGATACTTTTTTAAAAATATTATAATTTCTCATTGGGATAATGTTAATATATGGATTGTGATTATTTCTTAACACAATATATATATGATGGAAAAATGATGGAATTTTTTAGGATAAATATTTGTGTTTTATTAAATTAGTGTGGATGAAGTTTTGAAAACTATGTTTATTATTTCAAATGTTTTTTTGAATAGGAATTACATTGGTTATTATAAAATTTAATTTATGCTTTTCCAATAATGAATTAAATATTTTGATATTCCTTCAAGTTGTTTGATGTGATTCAAAGAAGATTTCATCATGTTCTATATTTCAATCTGAGGTTGATTTTTTATAATAAAATCTTATCTAAGAGTCCTATTATGATATAAATTAATATAAAATTATAATATTTTAGTTATATATAAGTAACATTGAGAGATTACCTCATTTAAAAATATTATCTAGAGCATGCGTAAAATTAAATCACTATGCATATATAATGAATTAATAATGGTAAACCATGATTAAAGAAATATTATATTATATAAATGTAAATATAAGCTATATTAAATACACATGAATGATTTTGATGAAAACGGACTATATATTTTTCTATTTTACCAAATGTAGTTATCATTTACATTAATTAATTAAGACTCAGAGTTACAAAAATACATGGTTTATATAAGTTACAAGAGAATATTAGATAAATTGATTCTATAAGATAAGTGGATACTATTAGAATATTTATTTAGAAGAATGTATAATTTTGATGATGTTTGTAAGTAAATTAATAATTAAATATCATCATGCATTTTTAATTAATATGTGACTCTAATAGTGGTTTCATACCCTAATAAGGGATTCTATGAAGTCAATTTTTTGATGAATAAAGGGAAGTCGAATTGAGAGATTATATTTATTAGGATTATACTTATTATGATGTGTTCTAGAGTATGGTTAATGATTAATAAAATATTGTCATAAATACTTCATAAATTTATGTTTTATCATGAATAATTATTCAATTTCTAAGATGTAATGGTATATAATATCACACTATGATATGATATATCACACATTGAAAATTAAGTTTCATGAAACAATAAATACTATAATGAATAAAATATGTGAACATTGATTTGGTAGAATACTTAAAAAATAATTACCCAATATTTACTACAATTTATAGTTTAAATTAAATGAAAAGATACATTTATGATATTGTTCACCATTTTAAAATTGGCATTTTTGGAGGAGATGCCAATGTACCAATTAAAAAGGATTCCATATTAAAATAAAAAAGATAATATTGACATAATTTTACCGAGGTACAAAAATATATAGTGGGAGAATGAAATTCTATGATATTAAAAATGATAAAAAAATATTTTGTATGAAGGAGAGAGATACTAAAGATATTCATAAGTTATGATCTTCTTCAATAAGGATGAAAAAGTAAAAGGATAAAATATGAGGATGAGAAGGTACATAGACTTTTAATATGATATTATTATATGATATAAATTGATTGCGAAAGGCTAAAAATGTCATTTTAGTTCATGTTACTTGTGTTTAATATAATAAAAAGAAGATTTAGTTAGATAGAATCATAGTGTATCTGGTTATCATCATGTGTTGAAAATCTGATATTTTGTTAAATAATTAAACCACATAACATACTATGTTTGGGAAGACTATGCCACTACTATATCAGAGTCAGTAGATACGTCATTATATAGGAATTAGACACAATGAATAAAATTTCAAAGGAGTAAATAATTCAGTAGTCTTGGTAAACATGAGAGAAACATGAATATTTCATTACAATTTAAAAAATAAAAAACAACATTGTATTATCATTGAGTATACTATATACCTTTTAGCATATTCGTGCATATCAATTATAAAACTATTTATGGATGCATGTAAAAAATAAAATTTAAAGAAGGGCATAATTATAATGCATTATAAGGGTTTGCGTACAACAGAATCTATCATGAATAAATAAAGAAGTATCAATATCGTATAATAAATAACTAAAAATTCAGTCCATTTAATCAATAACATGAACATGGAATGTAACATATTAGGAATAAATGATGACCAAATAATTCACTATAAATAAAATCATGAGCATGAAAATTCACCGTGGATATTCTAACTAATTAGATCACCACATTCACATTAATAACTAGTCTATTAATAAGGTAATGAATAATTTTAGACGTTATAACCATTCCATAAAGGAATTCTTCTCAGAAATCATACATAAATATGTATGTCTATGGCCAAATACTCAAGCTAGATTTTCTCACAAGACCATCTAATGCATCTTGGGCTATATTAGTCCCAGTTAATTACTTACTATGTCAAATTTATTTCTCATATTAAAGGGTAGAAATATAATCACTGTAAAACATCATAATGTAAATCTATCCTATGTTATGTTAATTACTTACCCAATCAATAAATATAATCATAAACCGTCATAATTAATATAGAGAATGGTATCAAATTGTATATCCCATGTCAAACTGATCATAAATTATATTGAGAAATTTGGGGGAGGTTTTCATTAAGAAATATACCAAATGTGGTTTGAGTAAAATGAGGTCTTTGGAACTGATGAATTTAAATTCCATAATAATGTATTCAAAAAACATCATTTGGAAAATTCTATTTCCAATTCAAATATATTTTTTTAAAAAATAAAAATATCATGAAAAAATGGTGTGGGGGAATTCATTAATATTATCTTAGTTAATATCATATATTATTCTTCAATTAAATGAGTGTTTAGAACATCGGTAAATTCAGTTTTTGTCGTTTATATATTACAAAATATTATTTTCAAACTGTTTTAAAAAGGATAAAATGTTCGACATTTTAAAAATAAATATATTATTTATTTAATTTTTTTGATAATGTTATTAATCATTCAGAAAGTATTGACTAACTATTTTGGATAATGATAAAAATATTTTTGAAATTATTTTTATAAAACATGGTTATGGAAAAAACATTTTCTATACAAGAGTGAAATAAATTCATCTTATATGGAGAAAGTTTTATCACTAATTTTATGTACCAATGGGAGGAAAATGGAAATATTATATATAAATTTCATTAATAACTAATTTGAAATAAAATTTATTTGGTTTATGATATATATAAAAAATTATTCCCCCAATACATGATTAAACATAAATAGTCTCAAATACTGGGGAAATTTTGGAATAAACCCTTAACACATAGGTATCTTGTGAATTTTAAGTCCCAAAAAATAAATTACCTAAAATGAATATTTTAATACAATTAATATAAGAATAATAATGATATATAATATCAATGTATCAATATATACATCACAAAAAATAGATAATAGGTAGATATGGAAACTATCTCATCGAAGTATAAGTGAGGCAAGAAACCATTAACATAGGTTTGACATCCTTCAATGGTATCTAAACCAAATGTATAATAAATATATACTTATTATAAATATATTATTGTACCATAATAACATATAAAATACCATATAAGATTTATTTATATTATTTTATCACCCATTTATTAACAATTCCTTATCAAAATAACAATTCATTTCATTAAATACTTGTTTTTATATTTATTTTGGGTTAGAAGTTTTAGTAATTTTATTGTTATAATGATTACATAATCTACATAATGATTAATATTATATAAATATAATATATATTCATTATATATTTAATTTGATTAATCCCTTATATATATATATAAGGGAATTAAACTATTTTGGGTGATTGAAGGTCATATATATGCATGACTGCTAATTTGACTTTTTGATGGATGGAATTAAATTTTTGTAAATAATAATTAACCTTACTGAATTATTATAACATCATATAAATAATTTTTATTAATTTATTCTATCCATATTACCATCTATTCACAAATTATTCGTAAAAACAAATCACATCGCATTGTGGGGGCTATAGTCCACACATTCACACTAGCAATGTTATTGTTTTCCATAGTATTGGAAGGTAAGATGTTATATATGGTATTTATTTTAGATTAATAAGTATATCTGAGTTTCCATATTTAATTCTTATTTCAATACTTATAACCATCCAACTATAGTAGTGATGAAAAATGAATTACATAGTAATGTGGAGACAATATGTTGTATGTATGAACAAGAAATGTTTTCACTTTTCATAGGATGGAAAAGAGATGGAGAATGGATTTACAATATTAATAATAATATCTAAATATATTTATGAGATTATATATTTTATTTTAGTACGTTAAAACACATAAAGGTAACTATTAACTCATAAATGTAAAATAAAGGCCATTTTGTGACCATATTATACCACCCTTGTCATTTTTAATGGATTTAATTATTTTTAGTTTATTTAATAATATAATATTTGGTACATTATCATTGATTTCAATTTTGACACCAATCAATTATTTTGAGTTCAAATACAATAAGAAAAAATATTATTTATAATACAATTATTTAACATGCCTAATATTTTATATTAATCTATAAAATTTGCAGGAAACTTGAAATTAGCCAAAATATAATACTTTTAATATTTCCAGTATCATATATTTTAATTTTAGATTAATATATTAAATATTTTATTTGAATTAAACAAGAATTAATTGCAATTATATAATCACCAAAATCATAAATAAATTATGATAATGATGAATATTTAATTATTCCAAAAACTAACATTTTGATTCATTCAATTCATTTTTCCCTATATAATATATATTTAATACCAATAGAGTGATAATTTGTAACTTTCATTGACTTAAATTTTATATTATTCATTTTTATGGTTATATTTAAATAAAACAAATCCATTTTTACTATAATGTGATAAAGGATTAATTAAATTGTTCCAATTTGAATTAAATTATATATTATGACCTTATCACGGGGGATTAACATAGATTAACCTGATTTACCCTTTACATAGGTGAAAAATTATACCATAGTTTGCAATCATTTTATAAAAAAACAAAAGGGAAATATTTATCAAATATCAACCTTAGGATTCCAAATAAGCAATATATTTTATTGAATTACATTTAAAGAATTGGAATAATTTAAAATTTAATTAAAAGAGGAAAATTCAATGAAAAATAAATTTTTAGAAAAATTTCTTTTATGTAAAAAATGATTTTATAAAAAATTCATTCCTGAAATTGATTCCAATAAATTTATTTACAATATTCATAATATTAGGTAAATAAACATAGTATGAAATAATTTTTAAAAAATATGGATCTTTTTAAATTATTGAATGAAAAATAAAATTTCAAATAAACAATTGTATTTTTCACTATTCACTGGAAAATGAATCCTTTCAAAAAAATCCAAAATTTTTACCCTAATGTACTTTTTATATGTTGATTTAAAAATGTGATATTTTTATTTTCAAATAACATTTATTTATTTTCTAAAAAATCAGTATAATTAGTATTCCCCATATATAATTTCATATGATTTGAGGTGTTCTTAACTTTTTAAATTAGTGTGTTGATTATGAATTAAAGAAATTGAAACAATCAATAGTAAATTTTGAAAGAAACCATGGGATGTAAATAATGAAATAAATATATAATATCAAAATTAAATAAAAGGGTTTGTGGTCAATAATAACTTAAATTATAAATTATAATACCTTTGAAATAAACATTAAAATAAAATATAATATATGAAATGAAGAAATAAAAAATACTTTAGAATGGAAAATGTGTATTTATTGTTAAATCAAGAAATATTTGCACATATTATCGCATCTATCAATTGAAATGACATTTTTTTACTGTATATGGAAAATTATTCCTAAAAAAATATTTTTTATTTTATTGATAACAAACTATTCAATGTAACATAGGCGATGATTCATAAATAAAAGAGTAGTAAAATGAGACAAATAGACAAATGTAGTAGTAGAATGACGAATTTATACAATGGTTATATATAGATTAAATATTATAGAAAACTGATATGAATCAGTGGTTTTATATAATCCACACATGTATATTTATTATTCTTAATGGTGGTTTATTATGAAATTGTATCATTTCATTGGACGTTTAGATTGAAAATTATATTATATATATTGTAAATGGATACTTAGATATTTCATATTATAAATCGTTAATTAAATTACAATTTAGAGACACGTGATTGTGATTATAAAATATAAACATAACATAATTCATATTTTAATTATCAACTATTTCTTCTATTATACATATATTTTAACATTATAATTGATATGGGTTAAGAATTAATGATTATAATAAAAATATTTAGAGACATTGATTATAAATTATCATAACTATAGACTATTTAATATAAGTTTTGATATATAATTTATTTGTTATAAAGAGAGGTTCATAAGGCCAGAAAATCTATAATCCCCCTTATTTATATTAGTAAGGGATTTTTGGGTAAAAAAATTGAACATCCACTAATGAGTTATGAATGATTTCTAATTGAGAAGAGTTTATATGGAGATTTAAAATGAAAAAATATTAAATAAATCACTGAATACAATAAGTGAAAATTGAAAAACTATTTATACACTAAATTTCCAACAACTAATCAGCATTTTTTGAGCATTTACAAACAAATCAACAAATTACCTCTATACCAAGAATAATAAATTTCATATTTCAATAAGGCTTTATATAATTTTATGAAATATTTTACAATTCCAAAAATCACCATCTAACAAGATAATCCCTAGGTGTTGGTACCTTTGGAATATGATATAGTGACTACAGCTTAGTATTCGGGGATATTACATGATTTTAGATTAATATTAAGCACATTAATATTGTACATGATCAAGGACCATAATAGTTTAGTGTATTTGGAAACATGGACCTCATTTTTTTAAAATGGTGAAATGAATTCAATGTTTCCAAAAAATATCTTCACATTTATTAATCCTACTTAAAATCATTCGTCATTATCTAGGAATAGAAATATAAGAAATAATGAGATTACATTCTCAAAAAGGGTAATTATAGGTGATATTTAGGTATAAGGTATGTATAACTGTATGAGAACACGATCATAACATTAAAAAATCATACCTTGAATATAGAGAACATAGTATTATGTCATGGTATTAGGATTAGAATATAATAAGAAATTAATCATAAGGAATTAAAATGAAAATATTATTGTGAGAATATCATTTGTATAAGACATTGATTTTTGGAATATAAATAAGTATATAAAATCATTACTAATATGGAAAGGATCATTGAAAAAACATATCAAGGAATTTCATGGGGGATGCTACTACTGGATGGGACACACCAAAATTCGTATTTTCAAACATTTTTCAATAGTGGAATGGGTTCACTCCATAAACCATATTAGTAGTAAATTTTCAATCTAAATAATATCTTAGTAGTAAAATTTCACTCAAACAACAATAATAGTAGTCAATGTTCACATACACGATCATCTTAGCATACAGAGTCCCAAACTAAATTGAGTTCACTCTCCATTTCATCCATTTATAAGTCATGAGATTTAAATCTATACCCAATGCATTAGATGGAGATATAGGTCCCACCCATCGCATAATGAAATCATACATAGGTGTTCTACAAGATAATAAATCATTCATCATATTAAGATTATTAAAAATTAATGGTTTTCAAAAACAAGATATCCTAACCCATGGAATGAAATAAGTATCTTAAGAAACATATCATAACCTATTGAATTGATATAGGTTTCATAATTATTTCATAATTGAATAACATTTTAAAATAAGTGGAATAAATAGGTGTTTTATTATGGTATAATCCATGGATGAGAAATGGGTTTTCAAAATAATAATTCATCGTAAAAATGAACCATTCAAAGAAACAATAAGAATGGTTTCCTTCAATCATGTCCCTAGTAAATAGTAAACAATATCAATTGTTTTAATATTATATTTGAAGTATATTCAATGATCACTTGGGGAATTTCTTAATGAAAATATTTTTTACAGTCAATGTTTTTAATAAATATAACATTCTTGAAATTATTTTCTGTGAAAACATCATTGAAAACATAGGAGGTAAAGTTTTAAAAAAATTAAACATTTCTAGGGGAAATTGATTTTTTATTTGAAAAATACTTTTTTAAATCATAAAATATTTTTTAACCAATTTGATTGAAAATAAAATTTAAAAAATATAATGTAATATTTGAAAATTATTTAAATAGTTATATTTAAAAATAGAGTTGAAAACAAAACCAAGAAGTATTTAAAATAATTGAAATCATTTTCTATGAATTTTTTTTTGAAAAAATATAAAAGAGTCATTAAAAATCACAGAAATAATTTTCATTTAAAATTTATATTTAAAAAATATAAATTTATCATTCTTAAAAATTGAAATCATTTCCTTCAAAAATTACTTTTAAAGACAGATAATGGATTCTTTGAAAATCTTTTCAAATAGATTTTAATCATAAAAAATGTTTGAAAACATTTTTCTATGAAAACCAATTTAAAAAACTGTATTTAAATAATATGGGGGTGAAATGTTATTAAAAAAATATTTTAAACAATCAATGGTGGAATCAATGTTAATACAGTCATGAAACTGGATAAATCTATACATACTGAACATTCATTTCATGTATCGTATAAAAATTTGAAATGATCCTTAATCAAAAATTGAAAAAAGATTATTTTTTAAAACAATTTTGTTAAATTTAAAACATGGGTAATAAATTCCTTTTAAAAATAATAAGTTAATTACAGACCACTTCTAAAAACATATTAAGAAAACAAGATTTTAAAAATACAATGATATATCACTAAAACGTTTAATAATGTTCGATTTTCAATGAATTTTTTTTCTTAATTATATATAGTACAAAAGAGTGGAAAACAACACCATTAATTGGATATAACATGGATTACTATAGGGGAACAAAATTCTTTATAATTATTTATTAATTTATTATAATGTTTCATCTATAATGGCCCGGACCTCCCTGGTCCATTACTTTGTGAAAATGTGGTGTTGGAGGTGTTCCGGGAGGTCAAGGTGACTTATCCCCCAGCTGCTGCCTACTGGTAGCTCGGTCTACCAGTAGCTGCTGATTACCGGTAGCTGTTGATTACCGATAGCTCGGTCTACCGGTAGCTGCTGCCTACCGGTAACTCGGTCTACCGGTAGCTTCTGATTACCGGTAGCTCGGTCTACCGGTAGATGCTGATTACCAGTAGCTCGGTCTACCGGTAGCTGCTGATTACCGGTAGCTCGGTCTACCGGTAGCTGTTGCTTACCGGTAGCTCGGTCTACCGGTAGCCGAATCCTACCGGTAGCTGGGTTTACCGGTAGCCACGGCGTACTGATAGCTCGGTATACTGGTAGCCACAGTCCAGCAGTAGCTCAGCTAACACTTTGCCAAATTTCTAGTTCTGTGAACAGTGTTTATATCGGTGAGGTTCAGTGGATAGTGTTTCTATCGGTGAGGTTCAGTGAACAGTGTTTATATCGGCGAGGTTCTATCGGTGGACTTCTATCGGTGAGGTTCAGTGAACAGTGTTTCTATCGATGAGGTTCAGTGAACAGTGTTTCTATCGGTGAGGTTCATTGAACAGTGTTTCTATCAGTGAGGTTCTATCGGTGGACTTCTATCAGCGAGGTTCAGTGAACAGTGTTTCTATCGATGAGGTTCAGTGAACAGTGTTTCTATCGGTGAGGTTCTATCGGTGGACTTCTATCGGTAGACTTGAACAGTGTTTCTATCGGTGAGGTTCTATCGGTGGACTTCTATCAGTAGACTTGAATAGTGTTTTCTATCGGTGAGGTTCTATCGGTAGACTTGAACAATGTTTCTATCGGTGAGGTTCTATCGGTGGACTTCTATCGGTAGACTTGTACAGTGTTTCCAGACTTCATGAGAGCTACCGATTCCATACTTTGCCAAATTTTACGAATGAACAGTGTTTCCAGACTTCATGAGAGCTACCGATTCCATACTTTGCCAAATTTTGAGTATGTGAACAGTGTTTCCAGCTTCGTAAATTTGACGTTTTCTTTGACGTAAAATACTTTTAAAACCTTATTTTAAGGACTTTAAGGCCGATTCAAAGGCCATAAATTCTATATTAATTATTCCTAAGGCCGAGATGTTTTTACTTGGTCAAACCGCGTGGGTTAATGCGATCCGTTTTTAATGGAGAATAAATCCGATCTTAAACCGTCGCCTCTCTAATTTTTTTTAAAAGGAACGAGATATCATTCTTCGTTGTTCTTCCTCCTGGTTCTTATCTACGAGACGCTAGAACCTTGCAATCATTCTCGTAGGAGTTTCACAATCAAACGTTACTCAGATCAGTTCCGCTCTGTTGATGCAACCAAGTTGTGTCGATCGTTCTTCCATATAAGGTATGTTTTATCATCATTCCTTCGGGGATCACCTTCTCTTGTTCTTCCTTCCATATTAGCATGTAATCTCCATGGTTCTAATGGGTTTTCTTGGGGTTGGTTGGTACTGTCATACCGTGGCATCCTCCGGTGGATGCAGCTGTCGTGAGGACAAGAGGACTGTAACCTGTTGTGTGGATAAAGGATGTCAAGAACTCTTCGAGGTAGGGGATTCATGGCTTCTCTAATTGTGTATGTGAAATCGTAGAATTAGCATGATTTAGTCCTTTGGATCACAATGAAATTGAACTAATTAAATACTTGAACCAGATTAAAAGAATTGGTTGATCGCATGTTGTTACTTTGTACCGTGATAACGGTTTTCCTCATGTTTTCCTAGATAGAGTGATATCTATGATTTTCTTTAATTTGTTGCTCGTTCATGATGGAAATTGATAAAGAACGTAAAACTGGAATTATTTGTTAAATAATTGGCTAAAGATAAAGAGGCATGTTAATGAATCTGTTAATTCAATATGGATTAAAGAACTATTAGTTCGATAATTTCAAAAGGGTTCTGAGTTACCCGCTTGCTTGTAAGGCTGAATGCCTTGTGGGTTGGAGCTCTGAGTGCTCATCTTGTATGAAGGATGAATGCCTTTTTAAAGGGCCAAGATCCCATTTTGTGATCTTTGATTTCCTACTGCTTGTGATTTGATGTGAGCCTGGATGGCTGTTGTGATATGTGGAGGCATGGGGACTTGTGGTTGTGGCAGCGGATGACGCCTAGTGTGGCGAGATGCATCGGTTTATGCATGTGGGTGTCGGGGAGGACACCAAGGATGATGGTATGAGATGAATGTGATGGTTTGATGTTGGTGGTTTGATTGTTTATCTGCTTTACTTTTCCCCACTGCTCAAGGCAACTGGTTTTGCTTACCCTCTTTCCGAAGAGGCGAAGACACGTGGGGTATGCCACGTGCTTTCTGTGTTTAGCCTCTCGATGGAGGATGGGTCTATGCTCTTACAAAAGGTGGCAAAGACTTGATGGGTAGTATATCTACTCACCATGTTGAGCCCTTTGTGTTTAGTAGCATAGGATGCTTTTCTAGAATGCCTGGGAATATGGGGAAGGTAATTCCATAATGAATGTTTGTTTAAATGGTGATAATCCACGGGGATGGAGAAACTGGAATTTAATAGTGATGTGAATCCTAAAAAGGAGCAGTTTTTGAATGTGATGCCAATTTAGTTTAATGTGGTAAATTGTTCATGGTTAATTAATGTTTAAAGAATTAATTAACGTACAGTGGAATTGATAAAATGAGAATGGAGTAATCTAATAAAGCTCTTCAAATGGTTGTGTGCTTATAGGATACCTAGTCTTAGAAGTAGCAGCCTGGAGTCTGAGAGACGTTAGCTGCAGTTGTGCCTATGACTAGGTAATTCCCATAGTGTGGTTGTGAGTTATATATATTCTGTACTTTTTGTGTTTCTATACGCTACTCCACCTTGTCGGTAAGGGAAACTGACACCCCTGGGATTCTGAGCCCTGGGGGGGTGTTTTCCCCAACATTCTGATGGGAGGTTGAATGGCTGACTACCCCCTTTGGCCCCACTCTCTTCTCTTGGTAGATACTTTTTCCATGAGGCAAGCGGTTAGTTACCCCATATATGTGTGTAGAGGTCTGTAATGGCTTGTGGTTATTCACCCGCATATATTATGGATATAGTATCCTATGGACTAATATAGGTGTAACGTGTATAGGCTGTGATGGCTTGAGGATCCTTACTCGGAGTATGGGCTGTAATGGCTTGAGGTATTATACCCGACGTATGATACACATTATGCGAGCTTTGGTGGCTCCCAGAAACTACCTGGTTACCTTTGGTTGTGAGGACGGTGTGGTGCTTAGCCCAGGTGTCTGCGGGCAAGCCTATGTGGTGCACGAGGTGCAGATTGTGGAGCTTAGACCAGGTGTCTGCAGGAAAGCCTTTGGAGAGAGATGCACAGGACGTATGTCATTGGGGAAAAGCGACAAAACAGTGGGGAAGTAGTAGCGGGGTACCCTTGATATTCTATGCTATATTCTATATTCTTGTATGTGTTACTTGTTGAGAGTAGCCATGGTGAGGTTGGGAACTTAGTATACCTGTTTAGGTAACGAGTTAGTTTCACTTGTTGTTCACTGGGCTTTAGCATGCCCTCTTTACTTTTGCACGAGAGGCTTGAGGAGGATCCTACTGAGTATACTGTTATACTCACCCTATGTACATATAAACTGTTTTTCAGGTCACTTGGAGCAGGTTGGAGATCAAGCTGGTTACTACTAGCTTGCGGTTGGAGGAGGAGCTGTTCGGGCTTGTGGTCGCTGCCGTTTTACTTTCTTTTGGGTACTTTTATTTTTCCCTTTCAGTTGTATTACTTTTGCATGACATTTCATATATGTACTTGGGTTTCTTTAATATTTCAGTTATGAGTTGGAGTTGGTTGGAGTCTATTATATCTCTCTCTTCTGCATGTGTTCTCTTAGAGGGTAATGCCTCCCATTTGTGTGTGTATTATACCCTCGGTGCTAGTCGCCAACCCGGGGCCTACTGGAGGCGGGACTCGGGGGTCATTATCTCCCTTCTCACATTGCCGACCCAGGAGGGGTACACTTTGTGGGGAGGGGGTCGTGATAGAGTGGTATCAGAGCTTTGGTTGAGGGATAGGATGGAGTTTGGAGTTAGGCACAGGTGAGGATGCCTGGGATGGTAGGGCAACAGTGTCATTCATGCTTAGAAAGTGGGGATCATGTGTTTCTGAAGGTGACTCCCCGCCGTGGGCAGCGAAGGTTTGGTCGTGGAAGTAAGCTTTCTCCCCGGTTTGTTGGGCCTTTCGAGGTGTTGGATCATGTTGGAGCTGTGGCATATCGAGTAGCACTTCCCCCTCAGATGAGTCGGATACATGATGTTTTCCATGTATCACAGCTCCGTCATTATCTTCATAATGAATCTCATATTATCGATTGGGGAGAGATCGATATTGACGATGATGCAACCTTCGAGGAGCGACCTGTGGAGATCCAAGACCGCAAGGAGAAGGTGTTGCGTGGGCGTTCTATTCCTTTAGTTCGTGACTTGTGGCGACACGGTGGCATGGAGGAGAGTACCTGGGAGCGTGAGTCACAGATACGTGCTCAGTACCCAGATTTGATTAATGTTTAACTCTTTTCATGTAGTGACGTTTCCTTTATGGTTATACCTTTCATGTTTTATTTATGTACCTTTGATGTGATGTTATGTTGGAATTGTTTGGTTATGGATTGTCTGTTTCCATACTTTCGGATGTCATAGTTTTGTTCCAGCTTTTGAACAACTCATGGTGGTTTTCCCCTGAGAGGTATCTTATGGGGTGGTTGTTCGGACCCCTCTTTTCTTCTGGGTTGGTTTTTAATTCTCAAGGATGAGAATGTTTTGAGAGGTATCTAATGTAATGGCCCGGACCTCCCTGGTCCATTACATTGTGAAAATTTCGTGTTGGAGGTGTTCCGGGAGGTCAAGGTGACTTATCCCCCAGCTGCTACCTACCGGTAGCTCGGTCTACCGGTAGCTACTGATTACCGGTAGCTCGGTCTACCGGTAGCTGCTGATTATCGGTAGCTCGGTCTACCGGTAGCTGCTGCCTACCGGTAGCTCGGTCTACTGGTAGCTGCTGATTACCGGTAGCTCGGTCTACCGGTAGCTGCTGATTACCGGTAGCTCGGTCTACCGGTAGCTGCTGATTACCGGTAGCTCGGTCTACCGGTAGCTTCTGCTTACCGGTAGCTCGGTCTACCGGTAGCCGCATCCTACCAGTAGCTGGGTTTACCGGTAGCCACGGCGTACTGATAGCTCGGTATACTGGTAGCCGCAATCCAGCAGTAGCCCGACTAACACTTTTCCAAATTTCTAGTTCAGTGAACAGTTTTTCTATCGGTGAGGTTCAGTGAACAGTGTTTCTATCGGTGAGGTTCAGTGAACAGTGTTTCTATCGGTGAGGTTCAGTGAACAGTGTTTCTATCGGTGAGGTTCTATCGGTGGACTTCTATCGGTGAGGTTCAGTGAACAGTGTTTCTATCGGTGAGGTTCTATCGATGGACTTCTATCGGTGAGGTTAAGTGAACAGTGTTTCTATCGGTGAGGTTCAGTGAACAGTGTTTCTATCGGTGAGGTTCTATCGGTGGACTTCTATCAGTGAGGTTCAGTGAACAGTGTTTCTATCGGTGAGGTTTAGTGAACAATGTTTCTATCGGTGAGGTTCTATCGGTGGACTTCTATCGGTAGATTTGAACAGTGTTTCTATCAGTGAGGTTCTATCGGTGGACTTCTATCGGTAGACTTGAATAGTGTTTTCTATCGGTGAGGTTCTATCTGTAGACTTGAACAATGTTTCTATTAGTGAGGTTCTATCGGTGGACTTCTATCGGTAGACTTGTACAGTGTTTCAGACTTCATGATAGCTACCGATTCTATACTTTGCCAAATTTCACGAATGAACAGTGTTTCCAGACTACATGAGAGCTACCGATTCCATACTTTGCCAAATTTTGAGTATGTGAACAGTGTTTCCAGCTTCGTAAATTTGACGTTTTCTTTGACGTAAAATAATTTTAAAACCTTATTTTAAGGACTTTAAGGCCGATTCAAAGGCCATAAATTCTATATTAATTATTCCTAAGGCCGAGATGTTTTTACTTGGTCAAACCACGTGGGTTAATGAGATCCGTTTTTAATGGAGAATAAATCGGATCTTAAACCGTCGCCTCTCTAATTTTTTTTAAAAGGAACGAGATATCATTCTTTGTTGTTCTTCCTCCTGGTTCTCATCTACGAGACATTAGAACCTTGCAGTCATTCTCTTAGGAGTTTCACAATCAAACGTTACTCAGATCAGTTCCGCTCTGTTGATGTAACCAAGTTGTGTCGATCGTTCTTCCATATAAGGTATGTTTTATCATCATTCCTTCGGGGATCACCTTCTCTTGTTCTTCCTTCCATATTAGCATGTAATCTCCATGGTTCTAATGGGTTTTCATGGGGTTGGTTGGTACTGTCGTACCATGGCATCATCTGGTGGATGCAGTTGTCGTGAGGAGAAGAGGGCTGTGACCCATTGTGTGGATAAAGGACGTCAAGAACTCTTCGAGGTAGGGGATTCATGGCTTCTCTAATTGTGTATGCGCAATCGTAGAATTAGCATGATTTAGTCCTTTGGATCACAATGTAATTGAACTAATTAAAAACTTGAACCGGATTAAAAGAATTGGTTGATCGCATGTTGTTACTTTGTACCGTGATAACGGTTTGCCTCATGTTTTCCTAGATAGAGTGATATCTATGATTTTCTTTAATTTGTTGCTCGTTCATGATGGAAATTGATAAAGAACGTAAAACCACAATTATTTGTTAAATAATTGGATAAAGATAAAGAGGCATGTTAATGAATCTGTTAATTCAAGATGGATTAAAGAACTATTAGTTCGATAATTTCAAAAGGGTTCTGAGTTACCCGCTTGCTTGTAAGGATGAATGCCTTATGGTTTGGAGCTCTGAGTGCTCATCTTGTATGAAGGCTGAATGCCTTGTTAAAGGGCCAAGATCCCATTTTGTGATCTTTGATTTCCTGCTGCTTGTGATTTGATGTGAGCCTGGATGGCTGTTGTGATATGTGGAGGCATGGGGACTTGTGGTTGTGGTAGCGGATGACACCTTGTGTGGCGAGATGCATCGGTTTATGCATGTGGGTGTCGGGGAGGACACCAATGATGATGGTATGAGATGAATGTGATGGTTTGATGTTGGTGGTTTGATTGTTTATCTGCCTTACTTTTCCCCACTGCTCAAGGAAACTGGTTTTTCTTACCCTCTTTCCAAAGGAGGCGAAGACACGCGGGGTATGCCACGTGCTTTCTGTGTTTAGCCTCTCGATGGAGGATGGGTCTATTCTCTTGCTATAGGCGGCAAAGACTCAATGGGTAGTATATCTACTCACCGTGTTGAGCCCTTTGTGTTTAGTAGCATAGGATTCTTTTCTAGAATGCCTGGGAATATGGGGAAGGTAATTCCATAATGAAAGTTTGTTTAAATGGTGATAATCCACGGGGATGGAGAAACTGGAATTTAATAGTGATGTGAATCCTAAAAAGGAGCAGTTTTGGAATGTGATGCCAATTTAGTTTAATGTGGTAAATTGTTCATGGTCAATTAATGTTTAAAGAATTAATTAACGTACAGTGGAATTGATAAAATGAGAATGAAGTAATCTAATAAAGCTCTTCAAATGGTTGTGTGCTTATAAGATACATAGTCTTAGAAGTAGCAGCCTGGAATCTGAGAGACGTTAGCTGCAGTTGTGCCTATGACTAGGTAATTCCCATAGTGTGGTTGTGGGTTATATATATTCTGTACTTTTTGTGTTTCTATACGCTACTCAACCCTGTCAGTAAGGGCAACTGACACCCCTGGGATTCTGAGCCCTGGGGGGTGTTTTCCCCAACATTCTGATGGGAGGTTGAATGGCTGACTACCCCCTTTGGCCCCGCTCTCTTCACTTGGTAGATACTTGTGCCATGAGGCAAGTGGTTAGTTACCCCATATATGTGTGTAGAGGGCTGTAATGGCTTGTGGTTATTCACACGCATATATTCTGGATATAGTATCCTATAGACTACTATAGGTGTAACGTGTATAGGTTGTGATGGCTTGAGGATCCTTACTCGGAGTATGGGCTGTAATGGCTTGAGGTATTATACCCGATGTATGATACACGTTATGCGAGCTGTGGTGGCTCCCAAAAACTACCTGGTTACCTTTGGTTGTGAGGATGGTGTGGTGCTTCGCCCAGGTGTCTGCGGGCAAGCCTATGTGGTGCATGAGGTGCAGATTGTGGAGCTTAGCCCAGGTGTCTGCGGGCAAGCCTTTGGAGAGAGATGCACAGGACGTATGTCGTTGGGGAAAAGCATTAAACTAGTGGGGAAGTAGTAGCGGGGTACCCTTGATATTCTATGCTATATGCTATATTCTTGTATGTGTTACTTGGTGAGAGTAGCCATGGTGATGTTGGGAACTTAGTATACCTGTTTAGGTAACAAGTTAGTTTCACTTGTTGTTCACTGGGCTTTAACATGATTTCTTTACTTTTGCACGAGAGGCTTGAGGAGGATCCTACTGAGTATACTGTTATACTCACCCTATGTACATATAAACTGTTTTTCAGGTCACTTGGAGCAGGTTGGAGATCAAGCTGGTTACTACTAGCTTGCGGTTGGAGGAGGAGCTGTTCGGGCTTGTGGTCGCTGCCGTTTTACTTTCTTTTGGGTACTTTTAGTTTTCCCTTTCAGTTGTAGTACTTTTTCATGACATTTCATATATGTACTTGGGTTTCTTTTATATTTCAGTTATGAGTTGGAGTTGGTTGGAGTCTATTCTATCTCTCTCTTCTGCATGTGTTCTCTTAGAGGGTAATGCCTCCCATTTGTGTGTGTATTATACCCTCGGTGCTAGTCGCCAACCCGGGGCCTACTAGAGGCGGGACTTGGGGGTCATTATCTCCCTTCTCACATTGCCGGCCCAGGAGGGGTACACTTTGTGGGGAGGGGTCGTGACATCATCAATGGAATCTTATGCCTAAAATATCCTGATAAATGATGTAATTATGGAAATAAACTCTTACCACTTTGGAAACATTGAATCAAAATACCTAGAAAGAATAAAAATCCATGAATCATAAAATATCATGAAAAGAATTTGATTCATGATATAATAGGTCAATCAGTAGTACATAAACCATGTAAAATAATGTAGTTTCATAACATAACATGTGTTTTAAAGAATGCATATTGAGACAAAATTACCTTACCGATTTGGTAACTATTTTACCATTAAACTTGTGAAATAGAAATAATAAAATGGTTCCCTAAAAAACCATTGATTTAATGAAAAAACTCTTGGTATAAATTAATGTGAAGTTTATACACACAAAAAATTAGTGTTTAATATGGAATAAGTATCGCTGAATTTAAAGTTAGACAAGAAATCTCCTAACATTATGTCATAAATTTCATGATACACGTTCAAAAATCATGTATAATAAATAAAGGTTGATTATTAATCTACCTAATAATAATATTCTTATATATCATAAAGTATATGATTTTAATATATGTTTATATTACCCATTTATTAACAATTCCATTTTAAATGTTTTCTTCAGGTAATAAATTGTTTGTTTTTCTTATGTGTTTTTGCTTATTATTCTAGGTACTATTATATTTCAATTTTTAAATTTTGTCCAAAATAAAAAATGGTATAAATTTCATTTATAGTAAGTTTATAAGTATTTACAATAATCATTATAAGATTTAAACTAGAAATTAAATATATAGTTCATGGAGACGGTAGGCCGTATGTACGAATAAACAAAGATTCCATTTTATTATCATATTTTTAATGAACAGAAAGAAAATGATATATATATATATAATTTGAGTACAATTATTATTTCATTTATATTACATAGTTTTATAAAACCCATCCTTAATACATTACATGTAAATCATGAAATAATCACATCGTTTTTAAAAGATGGTAGTCCACATGTCCACAAATAAAGTTATCGAATTACCTAAAAATTGAATGCATGAATATATGTGTTATATAAAAATAAATAATAATATTGAAATCATAAATATCATATTCTAATAGTAATTAAATCATTATTCTTAAATTTAGATGTTTAAATGTAAGAAGAAATGAAATCAGTTTGCAAGGTAGTAGTCCTTTGTACATAGAAATAATGATTCGTATACAATTTGAAGGAAGTGTTTGATGTTGTAGGTATAAGAATTAAAATAAATAAATTTAGCATATTTCAAATACCGAGTTTATTAAAAATGACGTATATAATAATAATTAATGGATTTGGATAAGGTAAAAAATAAAAATACACATTGATGAACGTTCTCTCTTCTTTTGGTAACTCCTTTTGGTTTTCAGGGAAGGGATTTCTTTGTTTTGTTTATCCCCCAATGATGATTATATGTATATATGACAAATTTTATGGTAATTTTTATAGGTTTTGTCTAATCCAAATGATTTTAAAGGTGTGAATAAGTTAGTGGGGTGATTCTATTTAATAGTAGTGGTGGAGTGGAATTGTTGTTAATAAAAAAGGTAGAGATTTCTAGAGGTATCACATAGATAATGGGCATAATATAATGTTTCATATTATATATAAGTTAGTAAATGATATAAATAATGGAATTAAATTGATTTTGGACAATTTTATCAGTCATTTATCCTTTTAATAAAATTTTTAACCACTAAGTAATCTAATTTTTATTTTTATTTCTGTAATTAATTTTTATTTCATTCACTATTTTTTTGGTAAAAATATGTGTTAAACTTATTAAATTTTTTATATTATTCAAAATAAATATATAGAATCCAATTTTACAAATTATTAATAAATAATTGGAAGAAATTAATATAAAATTAATCCCACGGACGAGATGAGGCGACATGGTTTTATTGTGAAAATGTTCAAAAGATTGAAATGTTTTTATATCACAATCAATGTCAAATTGATTAAAATTAACTAAATTGGATTAATTTATTTTTATTTGATCAAAATATACATTAAAACCAATTTTAAATATATTGTTACTATCTAAATAAATTAAATGAAATTGCAGTTTTCACATATAATTCTTTATTTTTACTATTCACAAAAAAATAAAGCATATCAGAAACATAAAAAACAATAATCCAAAGTAATTTTTTATATTTATATTTTAAAAATGATATTTTTATCAAATAAATTTATTAAATGTTTGAAAAAGTTGTTTTAATATTTTTATTCCATTAAAAGGCAATAAAACCACCTATTAGTATAATAATGACTTGTATGCGAAAAACTAGATTTGTTATTATTTTATGTCTATCAAACATATTGAACTAATTTAATAACTTTGGTTATATTTAAAATATAAAAATTACCTTAATATATCTTAATAATAGTGATAAATTTAATTTTTGATTATAAAATTCAATTATATGCATAAAAATCATTTTTTTCATAAAAATACGTCATTTATATTCAAATGGTTTTTTTATTTTAATTTATAATTAATTGATAAACAAATAATTAATTTAATAAACATTGTTAAATCATAGATTTTTAATTGTTTAATATTATAAATATCTACCATTCTAATGGATTTAGGAAAACAATAACAATATGTTTATAATAGTATTATAGTGTAGTAAATCCTAGTCTTCATATACTGAAAGATATTGAAGGAACTAAAAATTATGTGTAACACAAAGAAAAAATATCATTTCATATAATCAATGAAAATCTATGTTTTCATGTAGTTATTTCCAATATTTTTGTTTTCTCTAACGAAAGCATTACATAGTGAATCATGCTATAAAATCCAACAATGAATTTTAGTTTGATCGAAAAAATAATTCATAAAATGTTTGGGTGTGACACTCTACTATTAAACAATAATTTCTCCATCAAAATTCATATGGGTTATCATATTTTAAATACTTTACTGTTTTTTTCAAGTAAACCCACATCGTAAAAATGTATTCTAAAAATTACATTAAAAAGGGAAAGTTAAGAACGTACCAGTTACCCTCAGTAACTCATTACTAGGTTTAGAAAATATCTGAAAAACGAGAGAAGTGAAAATCTAGAAAATGATGATAATGTGAAAAAATTTTATTTCATGACCCTTTTCCTAAAGTTGATGAATTGTTTCACCAGAATATATACTTAATTTTTTTAATTCCATTTTATATTCATAATATAACCCTTTAATTATCCCCTAATAAATATTCACATTACCTCTTCCTCAAATAGGTGAATTTATCATTATTGAAGCACTAACATATCATGATATCCATAAATAGAATCACACAAAATTTCTTCAATATTAAAATATTATAAAATAGGATTCTAGATTTTGTTAAACAATATGAAAAATCCACATATAGATAGATAATACATTAATCTCTAGAATATAATATGAAGTTTAACATAAACCATTTCAAAAATGTTTTACCTTATAAACCTTAGGAAAGATGAATGTATAAAAATTTAAAAATAATTTCAATAAATTGCACAAAAATATCTTGACTTTAATCCGTATATATTAAAATGTATCTCCCAGTGTTCACATACAAAACATGTGAATAATTTAATCAGGTATTCTCATGAATCATTGTTGTAACCTGAATTTACATAACTCATATTGAAAACATACATGATTTTTCATTCCTAACATAATGCATATATTATTGGATATATTCACTAAATCCAAAATTATGGTAAACTCTATCCATGATAGTGTAAGGACTAGTTTGGGATATTCATAACACTGAGAGGGAGTGAATTAGTGTTGGGGACTTTAAAACAATTTTAACTTTTTATCCTTATACCTATTATACCTATTAGGATGTTGACTCTCTTATTAATTTTTCCTTGTCACATTAAATGATTTGGAAGTAGTAAGATTATAACACAATATGTTTATAGGGTTCACTACTCAAAAAGAGTAGATATTTCTTTGTTATGGTTTGGAAACAATCCAATACCATAAAAACCACTATAGAATAATCTTATTGGGTGGAATACAAAAAGTAGGATCTACCCTTACACTCATGTAACACTATGTAAACAAGACAACAGTGAGTTCATGTAACACTATGAAAACAATAATATTGTGTGAGTTTAATAGAACATGGATGGATCTTTACGTTACCTTAAAAGATATACTTATACTTGTTGATGGGGGGTTTGTAACACTAAGAATGTTCTCAATCAGTTGAGTCACCTCTCATGTCACTAATCTGCATTATTCTTTGATAGTATTTTTCATCAATTTATTTCTAGAAACACATCATGAAAGAAACTCGTCTTATATTATCCTAACATCAAACACGATTCTTGCACTCTATCCTTCTTCTTTCTGTCAAAATAATCTGATTTTTTGACTGATGAATACGAAATTCTCTCCGACCAAAATTATAATCATGTGATATCAATATGGTCACTAAATATATTTCTCATATATTCTATTTATTCATAAGTGAAAAACCAACTGCACTGAGATCTATTATTTTTTTTCTTTATAGAATCAAAATATCCAATTTTGATTATTAAATCAATGACGATCATATCTAATTAGCACCATCATAATTATTCATGCTTGAATAGTAGGCAATATTTAATTGGGCACACCATATTCTTCTTGTCTATCGAGTAATGAGAAATTGTGATGCAAGTATCCTATTCTATTCCTTCAACCTTTATTACTAACACATGATTGTATTAGTTTACTTCACCGATCCCTTGTTAAAATATGATATTAGAAGCACATCTGGTTCCTCTTCACCCAAAATAATATCTGTGTGTTTTTTCATCTCTATCTATTGTGTATCAACCAGGTACACACAATGTTTTTCTATAAAAAAATAGGGGGTACTATATCCAAACACCTCATCATAGAAACATTCTTCTAGAATCACTACAAGCGTGTGAATTTTACATGCATCGAGTGACCATGTATCTTCTTCTTCAAACATAACAATGAATATGTAAACACATATCATGTGTTTGTGGAATTTCTTCTTCGAGAACAGTCATATATCCTCTATAAAATTTCCTAAACATCATTGTGTATCGATTTGTGAACATACTTTACTTACATGGACAACAATTTCTTTTATGTATAGCCTTTACTTATAAAGATAATCTCCTCTTCTGTAGACCATTTCTTTTTTTCATGGACCCTCACTTATATCGTCCACTTCCCATGATCATTGCAATCCTCTTTCTTCCAAGAACCACATATATTGTGCATTCCATATTCATTTGTGGACTATAGAGCCCCGCAAACAACTTTTCCATAAACTAACTCTATAGAAAACCCCCCTATGAAGAATCTTATATCTGTGAACTACTATCCTTCACGGAGTTGTCTCTTCCAATATCTTCTCCTTTGCACAATTCTCCCTCAAAAAATATTTTAAACTTCCACGAATTATTCCAGTACTGTATATGTTTTCTAATAAAATAAAATCAAATTAATGATATGATTAGGTTCTTTATATATAAAAATTAATATATAAATCCTGCTAATCTAATTTACCCAAAAACATCGATGAGGGGTAGATTTAAGCATTAACTGCTCTATATTGTCTGCATAGGGAATTTTTCCTCTATGGAGATTAATATCTTCTGAAAAAAACCCTCTATAGTGGCCTAAATAACCACCTCTCAAATTAAAATTTTGATAATTCTGAAAACATCAAGCCCCCCATGAACATTGAGCCTCCCACAAACTTTTTTCTTTATGTGGTAATTGTAGCGTGCTTTGTGGTCTGTATATAACTGTTATGTAGAATCACTCTTTTTCTAGTTTTCATTCATTAATACACGTAATTCCGATAGGATCTTCTAAAATTACTTCATAAACTCTTATATTTAAAAAATTCTTCTCAATAAATCAAACTTATGATTTGTGGCCTAAAAATTTGGAAAAAACAAGGAAATGGTTCCACCTTAAAAATTTGACTAGAAAAAACCAACCATACTATTTTTCCGTCATCTACTATTATCATGATCATTATTTGTTAGGTTTTCTAAACATTTATCAATAATATTTATCATCATTATATTTTAAAATGAATGTACTGTAACTTCCTTGTCTTCTATCAAAATCATTCCTTACAATCAAACATAAATTTGATTGGAAACACCTTTACTCCCCCTTTCAATCATAACACTTATATCATAGGTTTTCAAAAAAAACTATTGATATATATAAAATAAAAATATGAAAAGAATTGTAATATTTAACTTGGTTATTTATTCAATCATGAAATCTTATGTAATCAAATTAATCCCCAACAAATCTCTTGGAATCACCTTGAACCTCAGAGTATTCAAACCATTCACATGTTTCTTGTAAAATCATGATATGAGGAATTCATCCAAGAACCATTAACCTTTAAACTACTTAATCATTTTGATAGAAATGTGATCTTATTATCACATTGAACATCGTTGATAAATATTTACAAAAAAAATAAAATACATAGACAATGAGGGATCCACATATTGTTCAAACCACTTATAAAAAAAAATCCATAATCCGTTCCAAGATAATCAGTACAGTCCAATTTACTTATTCATAACTAATATATCCTTTTGAATACATTATTATGTCTACTAATAGAACATATTAAGGGTTACATTTTTCATAATCATGTGCTTACTATGAATATCAACATTCATTTAAATCCCCATTGTGTCTATCAGAACAACTCAATTTGTTTTGTGAATCTAAAAACTAAAAAACCCTTTTTTATTTCACAATACATAAAACACAATAATTGAATCCAAATACATAAAAAAGTTTTTTTTACACTTAATCCTTATTACATTTAAATAGATACCTAATCTTATTACTTAATCCCTTTTTAAATTCACATTTCATCTACAGTGTCATCGTCAGGAGAAATATAACCATTACTCAAACAACCTTGTTGATTCTCAATATTAAATTTCAACTTATGAAACCCATTAGTAAATATCCCATTAATTTATAATTTGAATCATTCATCCATTTTTTATATATTAGGTAGGAAGTAATTCCCAACCATTTTGTTAGTTGCAATTTTTAATTTCCCTTTGACGTTACTTGATATGTATCATTATTTTCAACAGTTAAAACAACTTCATGTTACACTTACAAATTCGTATTGGTGGTACATTCCACATTCTTGACAAAATGAATAGAAAATATTCTTTCTTACCTTAAATCAAAGAAATATCTTTAACTATATTCATTGGTGGGTCTAAGAGTTGATTAAGGTACACATTATTAATTATGATTCCTTAAAACCGATTAGGCGTGATCATAATGTCCATCCCTCAATAGATCATACCATTTGACTAATCAGCTTACATTTTTTTAACACATTTAATTTTAACCCAAATCTTTATGGTTTCATATATAGTCTAAAACCATAAATCATAGTGTGAGAAGCACTTGTCATAGTGTAAAACCAAAAAATCGTGAAATATCACTTATAGGATGTATAAATTATTACACATTATTTAATCTAAGAAACCTTATATCATTAATATTCATTTTCTCATTAAAAACCCCAAGTTGTTAAGAAAAGATTTTTTAGATTCCCAATGCATATCCCCAATGATTTTTACACTAGGTGTATAACAAGGCCAATTTTTTGGCACTAGTTCCTGATCGATTCCAACTCAATACTGTGTTTTTAGGGTTGTTACTCCTATATACAGCTACCCTGGAGACACATACACTTGTAGTAGATAAACAGGTATGTAATATTTTTGGAAAATACTCTCTCAATCCATTAAAAAAAATTCTATAAAATCATTCTAAACATTTAATAATCCTTAGACTATTCTTTATAGACATCTATAGACATATCCTTTGAAATATCACATTGGGTCTCACTAATATGTTTTCGTATTAGATTCCAATGGTTGGATCATCCATTAATTTGATACCATCTATAGTGACCTAATATTAACATACATGTATATTATATAATTTTATATGAATATTCACCACATTAAAAAAAATTAATGCCTGAGGATCATAATAGTTATGTATCATTGGAATCATGGAAGACATTATTATAAACTGGGGAAAGATTACAAATGATTCACAGAAATATATTTCCATTTAGTACTCCTATATAAAACCTTTTATCATATCATGAAGAAAGGAATGATAATAAAGTATGATAACAAATTCCTTGTAAGGGTATACAAATGAGATACATAAGAATAAAATAAGAATATGGTTTTGAGAACATGAGTATAACTTTGTAAAATCGTACCGTTAAAATCGAGAACATAAACATGAGTCATGTCATTATGATTGGATGTTCCAAAGAAATGAATTATAAGGGGAAAACATAGATTGTGAACGAAATTCATTGAAATTATACATAGACTTGTGTCACACACATAATCAAATGAAATCACTTCCAAAAATTCAAAGATCCTTACAAGAACTTACTAATGAACTTCATGGGGGATGTACCTACTGGGAAAGAAAGACCACCATACCCAGTTTCATCACTTTAAATATAGCATAATTACTTCACTCCCAAATAATATTTATAGTCATGGTTCACAATGAAAATTTTCTTAGTATAAAATGATAATTCCAAATGCCATCTTAGTATTCAAGGTTCACATCCATGAAAATCATAGCGATGAAATTCCATTAATGAACCAGATTCAATGCCTATTAATCAATTTCTATATCATGATACGTAAATGTGTACCTAATTCATTGGATTGTTAAATAGGTCCCAATTATCACATAATGAAATAATAAATACATGTGCTACCAGATAATAAAAAATTCATTGTATCACAACACATAAAAAAAGATGGGATCCATAAACATCATATCATAACCTATGAAATTAATTGATTATCATAAGCATCATATCAAGACCTATTGAAAAATGACATGTTTCATAATCAATTCATTATATAATAAATATTGAAAAAGAATTAGGTTTTATAAGTTTTTTTCATGAAATAACCCACATATGAGAAACCTGTTTCATAAAGAACTTGTCATCTTGAATATAAACCACTCAAATTATAGATAATACATGTTTCTTTAGATTATATCCACAGTAATTCATAAAAAATATCAAAGGATGTGATTTTAGAAGTAAATATTCTGAAAGATCACTTCAACTATTTCTTAAGAAAAATAATATGTCATTAAAAATCAGTTTTTTGAAGACATAAATCATTTTCAAATTCTTTTTCTTTCAAAACTGCATTGGTAAATTATATTTAAATTCTTAAAAATCATGTTAATAATATATTGAGGAAAATATAATTTCCAATTTTTTTAAAAAATAATTATTAAAAAGTTTGAACAAATTTTCATTAAAAAGAAATTTAAATCATATAAAGGACCCATTAAAATCATTTAAATCCGTTTCCCTAAAAATAGATTTAAATATATAAAATGGAAACCATTTAAATCATTTAAATCATTTTCATTGAAAATAAATGTGAAAATATTTAAATTATTATTTCAAAATAATTTAAATCCTTTTCATTGAAAATATATTTTATAACAAATAATAGAAGCGTTCAAAACCATTAAAATAATTTTCATTGGATATAACCTTTGAATACAAATAAATGATTCTTTGAAAATAATTTAAAATACTTTTGAAACATAAACGATATTTGAAAAAATATTTCATAGATAAAATTTTTAAAAATAATGAATTTATAAAATATGATGAAACAAATTCATAAATACATCTTCTAAACTTATAAAAAAAGATTCGATGAAATGATGGTCATGATGTTGGATAAATTTGTACATTCCGATAATTCATTTTTTAACCATAAGGATCATTGAAAAATTTTGTTGATTGGGAAACAAATAGAAGATTAATTTTTAAAAAATATATTTTAAATTGATAAAAAATGTGTAAAAATAGCTTCTAAAAATCATAGCATAATATTAGAACATTTTTGAAATCATTAAAAAAGGATTTCCTAGAACATGTATTTCTTATCAGAAAGAGATATAATATCTAGTTTTCATAAATTTTTTACTAATTATATTAATAATAAAATAGTGAAAATTGGTACTATTTCTTGGATATAACATGAATAACCATAGAATTAGAAAATTCATGAGAATTATTAATTGATAAATTATAATATTTTACCCATGTATGCATAATCATAAACAATCCTGATAATGGATGTGGTTGTAACAACAAAATATTACCCCTTTAGAATCATTGAATCAAAAAACACTGAAATAATAAAATTAAATGATTTTTAAAATATCATGAAAATAAATAGTTTCATTATATAACATTTTAATGGGCAGTATATAAGCCTCTTAAATTAATGTAGGTGAATAACATAAAATGTGTCTCAATGAAGGAAAATAGAGAAATAATTACCTCACAAATTCGGTAACATTAAAATTTTACAACCAATGAGATACAAAACATCAATATTTTATGTAAATATACATTAATTTAAGAATAATAATAATGGAATTATTTAATGGTCAATATATACACCACCCAAAAAATTTTGATTAGAGAAAATGTCATAAGTCTCGCATAAATTATAGAGGTACTAGAAATACACATACCATATATATTGTCTTTCTTTGTAAATTATCAAACCTCTTATATAATAAATATATATTTATTAATAATTTAAAACATAATAATATTCATAAATATCCTATCATACATTATTTTATTATGATTTGATATTACCTGTTTTTCAACATTACCAGGTTAATGATATGTTTTGGTTAATAACTGTTTTGTTTTCAATACATGTTTTGACGTGTTATTCATGGCCCTCATAATTAGATAATGATTTCAAATTTTTATATAATATTAAAAATTAAGTAAATGTAATTTATATTAATTATATAATAATTTATAATAATCCAAAAAATATAGAAACATGAAATGAAATACAACGTTCATAGAGATGGTATTCCATAAGAATTCATGGAACCTATTTTCATTTTCTTGTTGTATTTTTAATGAATTAATATAAAAAACATATGTATATATATTATCATTAAATAATTATTATTATCTCTAATATATCACATATTTTTATTAAACTCACCCTAAAAACATTCCTTGTTATGTTTGAATGTATCTCATTTTCTTGAGGAGGTAGTAGTCTACACATCTACAAACAAAGTTATCATATTCCAAAATAAGGTAACGAAAGAAGGTATTTGTTGTATAATAGTTCTAGAAGAATAATGATATCATAAAAAATATATATATATAATATAAAAATATTAATCCCATGATAGACCATGGGGAATCAGTAATTCCTACTGGGAAACACAAATTTAATAATTTATAAAACTCAGATAAACAAATAGAAATATTGTACTTTAAAACACCAAGTTTTAAACCCATTGGGATGATCCATGTTTTCTTAATTAAATAAATAAATTGAAATTGAAATTATTTGTTTTGTTTGGATAAAGATAAATCATGCAATAAGGATTGGGTTTGATTTCAATAATAGAGTCATGACAAGTTTAGTGATATCATGTTCGCGATATAGGGATTCAGTTGATAATGAATATATTCATGTTTGATGTTATAATTTGGTTGGAATAGATCTATAGTCTGGGTAATGTGAACTTAATATAATTTTTTCACCATTGGAATGATCATCTACTAAATGTAGTCACAAAACTAGGCAACCTAAAAAACTATTTAATCATCATTAACATGGACTATATAACGATCATATAAAAAAAAATAAAATTAATTGATGTAATGAAGTGGAAATACATATAATGAATAAATATTCCTGAAATATGAAAATAATATTAATATGAGTTAATCCATAGTATTTCAGTAATCCAAAACAAGAATAAACAAATAATCCCTAAGCAGGACATCCCTCTACAATCACATCACCCGACATAAATAAAAATATATGCTCACGAAATGTATATTGAGAAAGAGCAGTATAGGTATCAAAGGAAGAATTGTGGATAATAAAACTAGTGAATCTGGGTTCTGGAGCATCATTCCAAGCATCAAAATCACTCCATTTGTCATTTTTTGGCACCCTATATCCCCAATCATCCTTCTGTGCGGTCGAGCCATGAATAAATAATGAAGTTCATCAAACCATCGGCCTCCATCATCATTATTTTTTAGTCTGTCATAAAATTCAGGATTTTTAATATTTAAAATGAATTTTAATTTATATAATAAGCATATTTTTCATATATTTACTATCCTACACTTTTATTACTTATTTTTTACTTTATATGTAACTTATTTTCACAGTGTGTAATATTCACATCTTTTATTGGGTGGTGGTATCTTCTTCTAAGAGATCAGACCTCATGTAATTAGATACATTTCATGTAATTGGTAAGATATATTTCTTAAATATTGTTTGGAATCAAAACTATAATTTCATTATAATTCTCTATGCTCACTGCATGAAGTGTATTTTTGATTAAAATGTTTCCTTCTTCATCTCCTTTTCTATAGATAATCTGTATCCCTCCATAAAACAAAAAAAAGTCAATCCATTATAGAAATATAAAACTTATTCACATACATAAACCAAAATTTTAAAATAATCTAACATTTAAACACAATGAGAAAGTATCAGTACATCATTATTCCCAATCTTGAGAGGTGGTAGTGGTTGAATGAATTACATCACTTCATGAGGTTGTAGTCCACTGTACACACAAAAAATTATTTTATATATCATTTGATGGAAGTGTTTTAAGGTTTAGGTATAAAGCTAAACACAAAAAGCATCATTACATTTAGTATTATGAGGTTATCATATAATACCTATATAGGAAGAGAT
Source organism: Viscum album (assembly GCA_963277665.1). NCBI lineage: Eukaryota > Viridiplantae > Streptophyta > Magnoliopsida > Santalales > Viscaceae > Viscum > Viscum album. The sequence goes on along the minus strand of OY728123.1, from coordinate 2,054,224,392 downwards.
GAATGTATTGGAAAAGTAAACCAAATAAAAATTCGCATTGATGAACGTTACCTCTTCTTCAGGTAACTCCTTTCAGTTTACACCAAAGGGCTACCTTGGTTTAAATTATGACCAATATGAGCATTATAGATAGTGATGGGGGATTCTTTGAGGATATGTTAAAAGTGGTTTTCCAATCCAAAAGGCTTGAGAGGTTTGAATAAGTGAGGGCTGATATCACTTTTATAGTAGAGGAGGAGTCACATTACTATAAATAAAAAAAGGTAAATACAATTGATAAGTCTCATTTACAGCATGTTCCTTGAATAATGGTAAATATCAATGGAAAGAGGGTAAATAATTTAAATAATTCTATTAAATATATTTTGGACTTGATTCTATGTAGTTTAGCCTTTTAAAATTAATTTATTAACACTATGTAAACTCATTTTTACTTTAATCGCTATAATTAAATTCAATTAGTTTCACTTATCAATTAGGTCAAAAACTAAATTTAAATTATTAGAAATTATTATGATTCAAAATAGGGAATAAATTATCCTATATTATAATAACATAATTTATAGAAATTAATTTAAAATTAATCATGCAGATGAGATGAGATGATTAGTTTCAATAGTGAATAGATTCAAAAGTCTGAACTATTTTTATACCCAATTTCAATTTGATATTGGTTTCAATGGAACAAATTGTATTATTTTAGTTACATGTGATCTAATTTTTTTAAAAAAATTTAAAATATAATCTATCTATAAAGATAATGTAGATGAAAATTGAATTTTTGATATAAAATTAAGTGTTTTCCACTATTTATAAAAAATGATACTTCTCAGAAAAATACATATAATTTACCCAAATTAAATTTTGATATCTCTATTTAAAAAAAGAATTATATTTTTTACATAAAATTTATAAAAATTTAGAAAATTAGTTTTATTTTAATTCTTCCATTAACCTTTGTTTAAACGTCCTTTTATAATAATATAGATTTATTTCTAAAAACTAATTTTGGTATTATTTTACGACTATCAATTTTATTTTATGAATGTAAAATTATTTGGTTTCATTTATAATATATATATATTTAAATATAACCTTACTGTAACAGTGAATGATTTAATTTATTTTGATAAAATTACATTGTGAGAATAAAAATAGTTTTTTTCATAAAAACACATCCGTTATATTCAATTTGTTATTATTATTTTATTTTTTAATTAATTGATGAAAAATTAATTCATTTGATAAACATGTTTAAACTAGTTATTCATAATTTAGACAATCTTTTTCATATATTCCATTCTAACAACATAGTGACAACTATTTCAATATTTTGATAATAATATTTTAGTTTGATAAAACATGGTATAGTGTATAACACAAGCTATCAAAAGAACTCAGTATTGTTTGTAACATAAGAAAAGAGTATTGTTATCTGTATTGAAATCTAGTCAATTTTCTTCATGTAGTGATATCTAATACCGGTGATTAGTATAAATAAATTATAACTTAGTGAAGTGTGCAATGAATTCCATCAAAGAGTATTGATTTATATAGAGAATAATAATTATTAAACACTCGGGTTGTTACATATCATGATTGTAAATATCAAGAATCACCCACTAATTAATAACAAGAAATGAAACATATGAAACTCCACTTTTATAAAATAATCTAAAATATATTTATTGGATTTGAAAAATAGAATTAAAAAATATATGTGAAATAATATTTTAATCTTGTTAGATATATGAGTGAAAATTCAGGAGATAGAAATAGATATGATAGTTCATTCACCCCAGCCATATTATTTTAAATTCATTGGCATGTTGCTACCTAAGGATATTCTTCCATAATAGATCTTTCAATATATTAATAGAAAATGTTTGGGTTAAGAATGCAATAGTGCCATAATGAACCAATAATGTATACAGGTTCATGCATACATGTGTTTTTAGACATTATTAATATAAAATATACATCTAAAGGAATGTTTTATTTTATGAATCATTATGAAGGGAAAATGAATAATATATGAAAATATAAAATCAATCCCATAAAAATATATCAATTAATATGTAGGAGATGAATATGCATATTAGTGTTTCACAACACCTCTTTGATTTTTATGCTTTTAATGACTATAAATTTTCAGATGAATAAAAGGTCACCAAATAGGGACCCCAAAATAAGTTCGACAATAATTAACTCCTCTTTCCCAGTAGGAAACTGTTGTTAGAAAAAACTATCCACCATTAAAATTTATTAAATTTATTTTATAATAGGTCAATAAAAAACAATTAAATATCAAATATACTATATTTTCATTTAAATTTTATCTAAGTTTAAATGATAATATAAAGATAATTTAAAATAAAAAGACACAATAGAAGAAAAAAATAATTTAGAAAAATTCCAAATTGATTTTAGAAGTATTTATATAAATTTTCAATTTTTTAAAAAATGAAATCGTATTGTATCTTGTATTTATGTTCATTCATATTAATTCCTTCAGTTAAACAGATCATAAATGAATAATGGTCATAGATTTGAATAGAATATAGATAATATATTATTGAAATTATCCATAAATACATCATGTAAAATTGAATTTGAACGAGGAAAATGTTATTGAAAAATTAGAAATAATTGGTGAAGTAATATTAAGAACCCCAAAATGGCCTCCCCAAAAATGTATTTTATCCATTTTACATATACAAGTCAACATTTAATAAGAAGGAAAAAGTCATCTATTTCTTAATATCATTTTCTATATTTCCAAAAATATATTGTAACATAATCCTAAAACAATTAATATCAAAAACCCAATTTTTATTCAAAAATGAAATTTGAATAGTAATGATAAACTATAAAAGAAAACAAGAAAATTATCCATTCCTCCATTGATGAGAGGAAAGATAAATGACATCCTTTGGTATTAGTGTCACCTCCTTGAGTTCGATATTTTAATTATATATCAGGATTATGAGATGGAGTCCAAAAACTCCCAATGAAAAAAATATAGTTTCATTAATGGGTACTACAAAAAGGTTTTTCTTGAACCGTATGCTGAAACTATCAATAGATTGTGAACAGAATTCCCTATAAAACCATTTAAAATTTTAATATAGAAGAAACATTTAAATAAATAAGTCATTATATTTTAATTTTGATACTATTATAGATTTTATTATCACAAATAAATTTATCATTCAAGCGAATAAAGAAGATATAATTTTAAAAAAACATATTAAAATGAAAAATGTAATTAATATCATATTTATATTTTTTATTAGAGAATAAAAATATTTAGGTCAATCAATAATATAATTTTAAAGGAAGAAAAAAATCAATAAAAGTGAAAATAAAAATATTTTCAATCTTTTATTGAAGCACACTATGAAAATATAAGTACACACATAAAACATTTAGATAGTATTATTTTTAAATTACCATTCAATTCAAATTTTAAAAAGAACTATACAATTCTACCATTAAAATAAATAAACCCTAGTATCATATGAAGTAACCAAATAGGATGCATATTTGTATATCGATATCCCTTATAAATTAAATATGATAATTTTAACAATTCTACATTTAAATAGATTAATTATTCAATAATTATTAGTGAGATTATTTATAAGATAAACAAGAATATTGATAAATCTATCATTTAAAATCATTTATTAAAAGTAATAGGAATTAGAAATTTAGACAACAGTCAAGGAAGCTTCTCAACCATTGATGATGAATCATACAATATTTTACTTTTCATATGATTAATTATTTGAATTAAAGACACTAAATCCTCATTTTCTGATAATAAATATATCCAAATATTATAGGTATTCCACTTTTTTAACCCTCTAATGATCGACTAGTGTGAAAAAATAATCCATTAAACATACAATTATACAATAAAAAATTTATTTTTTTGGATTGTATTAAACAATGAAAACATTAAAATAGAAAAAATATCAACATCACTTGTCTCACACAAAAATATATTCTAGAGATAAAATATATGATATTAAATTTGATAGATGGGAAAGATGAAATTTGAATTCCTATATATATATTATCTAATCATTTTTATCTCCTTCTATTGTATTTCATTGTATGTTTCCATGTTACCTTAAAAAACAAACCATTTGTAATGTCCGATACCAGAAATGGCAATGTCTTAGAAGTGTAAGGGAAAATTTCTGTAAAGATAAAAATATAATAGATTCAATCATTACAAAGTTAATTTAGCCAATATGGAACTGATAATGATCATACAAATCCACATTTAAATCAAATTGAAATATTTTTAGGATGTGTGGATAAGAAAATACATAATATTTAATTTTCTTAAGATGAATTAATATGTATTTGAAATAATAAAAAAAATGAAAAAATCAGTCCATTTCCCAGATAAAAAATGTAAAAGGATATGAATTAATTTAAGTAATAAGTCTTATTAGAAAAAAACCTATAGCATAAAAACATATGTGAACACAACAATTGTTTACTAAAATTACCCTATAACCAACTTTAAATGGATTTATAGTAAGAGTACCAAACATCAAAATTTAAATTTCTACGCTTAAAAATAGATTTCTATTAATGATTCTTGTAAAAATTTAAAAGTAGTAATAACGATGATAATAGAAAAATTATTTAATGAAACTAATATGATAGTATTGAAATAATAAAGTATCTTGAAATATGAAATATATGCACCAATTTCATTCTTGTAATTTGGCCATTAATAAATGCAAGTTATTGAAATTCAAAAATAAAATATATAATACATGAATTTAGAAAAAAAGTATTGTAATCATGTGTCCTCAATTAAATCCTTCATACCATCACAAAAGTAATGATCAGTGTCATTCAATTGAAACAAATCTTCCAAAACATGAGTAAAAATAGATATAGGTCTCTATGTTTTGGAATTTGTTGGGAAATATAGCAAACTGATTTCAAAAAAAATAAAATTTTATTCTATACATTTCAATAATATAATGATTTCATATTCCAATATTTAATTTATATAAGACATTATCATTTAGGGTGAGAGAAGAAGGAAAATCCTCATTGAAAATGCATCCCATGAATGAATAAAATTTAGTGGGTATTTTTGAATGAATTGTGATGCTAACATGTAAGGATATAATAGTTAAACATAATGATAATAAATATCATCAATGTTAGACAATATCACATTTATTATTTTCAACTCTATGAGTATTACCATTTATTACAAAATATCAAAAAACAAAAAATGTGGATCGTATGAATTTATTAAAAAATTATATTTCATCAATATATAGTGTTAAAATATGGATGAACAGAATGTGTAAAATAAATTAATACACTCATTTATCTTCATATTCAAATTCAAATTGGATATATATACATTCCAAAATATTGAAACAAAATATTTTTGCCTGACATAATAAAAATTCAAATAATATGATTATATATGAAATTAAAATAGATTATACACAGTGTAAATGTAATGGCCCGGATCTCTCTGGTCCATTCCTTCAGGAAAATATCATGATTGAGTTGTTACGGTAGGTCAAAGTGACTTATCCCCAACACTTTTCCAATCTTCCAGTTCTGAGAACAGTGCCATTGGTGGCCTTACGTGAACAGTGCATCGGTAGCCTTAGGTGAACAGTGTTATTGGTAGACATATGTGAACAGTGTCCTTGGTAGGCTTAGGTAATCATTGTCATCAGTAGCCTTAGGTGAACAGTGCATCGGTAGCCTTAGGTTAATATAGCATCGGTATCCATAGGTGAACAGTGTCATCAGTATCCTTAGGTGAACAGTGTCATAGGTAGCCTTAGGTGAACAACATCATCGATACCCTTACATGAATTGTGCATCTATAACCTTATGTGAATAGTGTCATCGCTAGCCTTAGGTGAACAGTATCATCAGTAGCAATAGTTGAACAGTTTCATCGGTAACCTTAGGTGAACAGTGCATCGGTAGCCTTAGGTGAATAGTGTATCTATAGCCTTAGGGGAACAGTGTTTCCAGAACGGTGAGGTTCATCAGTAACCTCTATTTCCTTTGCCAAATTTGGAGTTCGTGAACAGTGTTTCCAGAATGGTGAGGTCCATCGTTAACCTCTATTTCCTTTTCCAAAATTTCAAATTCCTGAATAGTGTTTACAAAATAGTGAAGTCCATCGGAAACCTCTATTTCCATTTCCAAATTCAGAGTTCATGAACAGTGTTTCCAGAATTAGGAGTTCCATCGATAACCTCTATTTTGTTGGCCAAATTTTGATTTCATGAATATTTTTCTAGATTGGTGAGTTCCATCGGTAACCTAAATTTCATTTTCCAAATATTGAGTTCATAAATAGTGTTCCAGAATGGTGAGGTTCCAACGATGAGGTTTGAACGATGAGGTTCATGAACAATGTTTCCAGAGCATTGTGGTTCCAACGGTGAGGTTCCTGAACAGTGTTTCTAGAACAGTGAGGTTCCACCGCTGAGATTTCAACGATGAGGTTCATGAACAATGTTTATCCAATTCCAAATTTTGAGTTCGTGAATAATATTTCTATCTTCCTATAGTTTCACCCCATTGATGTTTCCTTTGACATAAAAGGATTTTAAAGCCTTCTTTTAAGGACTTTAAGGCCTATTCAAAAGACATAACTCGAATATTAATTTCCCTAAGGCTCTTAATGATTTTACTTGGTCAACCCATGTTGGTTAATGAGATCCTCTTTTAATGGAAAAATATTTTGTATCTTAAACTGTAGCTCCATTAAATCTTTTAAAGGGATGAGATATATTCCAACCATGTTCTATCTTCTTATTCCTTGATGTGAGATGCATGAACCTTTCCTTCTTCCCATATGAGTAGTGTGATTGAACCTTAATCCTCATATCATCTCACCTTAAAGTTTCTTACTACTGCATGTGCACCGCCAGTTTTAGTGCAAACACTAACTGTCAATCCTTCATCAATATAAGGTCTATTTTATCATCGTTTTTCTAGGTTCATCTTCTTATGTTTATCCTTTCCCTATTATGGGATGTTATTTCCATACTTGTAATGGAGTTTTCTTAGGTTTCAGTTGCAGCGGTCATACTGCGGCATCCTCAGGTGGATACATTTGTCATGGGAGGAGGCGATCATGATCCTTTGTGTGGATTATTCTCATATAAAGAACCACAAGAACCTTTTGAGGTAGGGAATTCACTGCTACTCTTTTCTTTTATGTGAAACTGTATAGTTATCATGTTTTATTCCACTAGATCACAAGGGAATTGCCATAATAAATATTTGAATCGGATAAATAAATTGATATCGATCGAATTTTATTGCTTCTTGTTTTTCTAGAGAGCGTGATATCTATGCTTTCTTTGTTTATCTTTTTGTTCTTGATGGAAATTAGTAAAGAACATAAAGCTGGAATTAATCGATAACTGTATGGATAATGGTAAAGAGGCATGTAAATGAATCTAGTTCTTTTTGTTGTAATTTAATGTTAATATAATTGGTGGAGTATGCATGTTTAATTATTTGTGATATCTTAAGGGTTAGGTTTACCGAATTTAGAAACTATGAATACTAAATCGGTTAAACCAAGATGGATTAGAGTACTGGTTATTTGATAAAAGATAATTCCTTATAGGGTTCTGAGTTACCCTATTTTTTGTTTAAGGTCCAAATGCCTTGTTGATATGATGTTTTTTCCTCCTACTTGTGTTGTTATGTGATCCGAGATAGCGGTTGTGAGATGTGGGGGCATGGAGGCATATTGGTTGTGGTATCAGTTGATGCCTAGAGTGGTGAGATGCATCGGTTTATGGATGTGGGTGTCGGGGGGGACACCAGGGATAATGAAATGGGATGGATGTGAATGTGTTGATTCATATTAATTATTATTGGTTTTTTGTATTCTTTACATTCCCCACTCCTCAAGGTAGCTGGTCTTGATTTCCCTTCTTCTGAAGGGGGAACAGATGTATAGGTAATGCCAATTGCTTTCTGTGTTTATCTTCTCAAGTGAGAATGGGTCTATGATCTTTATATAGGAGGAAAAGTCTCAAAGAGTAGTTCATCTACTCACCGTGTTGATCCTCCTTGTGTTTAGTAGCTTATAATATTATTCTATAATTCCTAGGAATATGGGAAGGAAATACTGTAAATAAATAATTGAATAAATGATGTCAACCCATGGGGTTGGAGCATGCTGGGGCGCAGTTCTAAAGTTGTAATTTGAAAAAACATCAGACATTGGGTATGATGCTAATGAAATATAATGGGGAATTTTTAATGGTTAATTAATGTTTAAAGAATTAAATAATATAGGGTGAAACTCATAAAAATGGAATGAAGTAATGTTTTAAAGCTCATTAAATGGTTGTGTGCTTATAGGATACCTAGTCTTAGAAGTGGCATCCGGGAGTCCGAGAGACGTTAGCTACAATTGAGTCGAAGACTAGGTTATGCCGATAGTGTGGTTGTGGGATATATAATAATCTGTAATATTTATGTTTCTATATGCTACTCCACCCCATTGGTTTGGGAAACTAACACCCTAGGAATTCTGAGCCCTGGGGGGTGTGTTTTCACCAACATTCTAGTGGGAGGATGGATGAATGACTACCCCCTTTGGCCCCGCTCTTTTATCTTGGTAGTTACTTGTGATTGTAGGCACAATGGTTAGTTTTCCCCATATTTGTGTTTAGAGGGATATAATGGCTTGAGGTTATTCACACACATATATTCTATATATAGTTTCCTATGGACTACTATAGGTGTAACATGTATAAGAAATGATGGATTGAGGATACTTACTCAGTGTATGGGCTATAATGGCTTGAGGTGTAATACCTGATGTATGATTCACATAATGAAAGCTATGGTGGCTCCTAGAAACTACCTGGTTACTTTCCTTACATGGATGTGGTTGTTTTGTCGCATGAGGTGCATGTTGTCATGCTTCGCCCAGGTGTATGTGGGCATGAAATTTTGGAGAGACATGTTTAGGACGTGCGACATTGGGGAAAAGAAAAAAACCAGTGGGGTAGTAGCAGGGTACCCTAGATATTATTTATTTTATTATATACTCTTTCATGCATTACATGGTGAGAATAGCCATAGTGAGGCAGAAAACCTAGTATACTTGTTTAGGTGACGAGTAAGTTTCACTTATTGTTCACTGTGCTTTAGCATGATTTCGTTACTATTACATAAGAGGCTATGGTAAGGATTCTACAGAGTATACTGTTATACTCACCCAATGTATATAAAAACTGTCTTTCATGTTACTTAAATCAGGTTTGAGATCAGGCTGGTTTCTACAAGCTTGGGGTTGCAGGAGCTTTTTGGGCTTCATGATTGCTTTTGTTTTCACTTTATTTTGGGTACTTACAGTTTTACCATTTCAATTCTAGTAGTTCTTCATGACATTACATTTGTGTAACTGAGTTTTCTTTTATATTTCAGTATGATTTAGAGTTGGTTGGTGACTAGCTTATCTCTCACCCTCATGTGTTCACTTAGAGGGTAATGCCTCCCATTTGTTTGTTTACTATACCCTCAGTGCTAGTCTCCAACCCAGGGCCCACTGGAGGCGGGACTCGGGGGTCATTATCTCCATTCTCACATTGTCGGCCCAAGAGGGGTACACTATGTGGGGTGGGGGTTATGACAGAGTGGTATCAGAGGGAGGTTTAGCGATATGATAGAGTTTGGTGTTAGACACATGCAAGGTTTCATGGGTTAATAGGTTAACAGTGTCATTCATGTTTAGCAAGTGATGTAAACACTGGAGACCTAATCAAACATAGGAATTTATGGCCCCCTATGATCTGATGTATGGACTATTAAGTTTACAATAGCTACTAAATGAGGTGACACTAGTTGCAGGGTAGAGACCAAGGAGGGGATCATACACTATTCTTTTTTATGCATGTGTTTGAATGGGTAGACCTTGGGATAAGTTAACCTAAAATGAATAAAAGAAAACAATTAATTAATTAATAGTGAGTCTTCCATATTTCAAGTTTAGGAGCTCTAAATATTTGATATTTTGCAGGTATGGCACCAGGTCGACGTCCTCATCAGGATCACATAGAATATATTTAGAAGGTTGTGCCATCAGATCACCACCGGGTAGAGGTTGATAATGACAACACTTGGATGAGGACACTCAAAGAGTATCAATGCCAGAGTATGCAGAACTATGAGGGATCCATTTCAGATGTAGTCATAGAATACTGGATGGGTGAGGTCGAGATATGATTCAGTTTGATTCGTGGATGGATGGAGCACTAGGATTCTTTGTTTGTCACGATGATGCATGGAGCATCTAGGTAGTGGTGGTTCTTGTTCCTCAGGGATCGCGAGGAGTCAACGTTCTCATGGGAGGAGTTCTGAGACAAGTTTAGAGTTGAGTTTCTTTCCTCGACCATGAAGGCATCTAGTTGCCATGAACTTATTACCCTTGACAGAGGAGTTTCAGTGTGAGAGAGTTTGGAATCATTTTCATGAAACATTATGATATTCTTCAGACCTTATTCCAGACGAGGAGGCCAGGGCGAGGCATTTCAAGGAGGGTATGCATCCAGAGATCCAGAACCAGGTCACCCCATTTATGCTGAAGACATGTATTGAGGTGCTGGAAAGAGAAGAGGTAGTTGGGAAGACATTGGATAGAACTGAATCATCACAAGAGGGGATTTGTCATGATTTCTCAATAAGCATAGATGTGGTTTGGGGTTACTGATTTCCAGGGAAGAATAGTTTTTGTTCGGCCGGGGGTAGGTCCAAGACCTCAGCATATCATTTCTCTGGGGTCAGCAGCTCTTAGGAATATACTAAGTGATTAGGTGCTTGTTTTTAAGTGGTGGTCAAGGTCATCAGCAGTGAGAGTGCCCGACCTTTCAATGTAGTCATTTTTCACGAATTCCTCTTCTCCAGGTTCCTCCATTGAGGCAGTTCCAATCGAGGTAGCAGCAGTAGGTTGCACCATCTTCGGATCTGCAGAGGGTAGATGGGGCAGCCATAGGATAGGCTTGTGATTCTCCTCATACTCAGATAGCAGAGCATGGTCATGGTGGTGGTTGTCATCAGGGTCAGAGAGGCCATGTAAGTGGTTGTGGCAGCTTCATGCTTTAGCGTTTCCAGCTCCAAGCGAGCCAGGTGTCGTTCGAGGTACCCTTGGATTGTTTTATACATTGGTGTTTGCCTTGTTTGATTTAGTAGTGACTCACTAATTCATTTCACCTACCCTTTTCCATGATTTGGGATATGAGGTAGAGAGGCTTCCAGTGTCCTTGGCATGGACTACGCCAGTTGGAGGCCAAGCTGACTTGTTTGAAGTACATAGAGACTGTGATCTAGTTTTTGGGTAGCACCACACTTTGGGAGATTCCCTATGTTTATGAATACAACCATATAATGTAATCCTTAGCATGGATTCATTGTATTCAGTGCAGGCTATCGTGGATTGGTTCAGGAGGCAGGTTGTGTTCTTTGATGCAGATGGAGAGCCAGTGGTGTTCATTGGTGAGTGAGACCCTTGGATGGGTTAAAGGCGTGTTTTTTCCTTATCATCCATGATGGATGATATGATGCTGAGTTTTTCAAAGGTTCAGTAGTTGGTGTTTCCTAGGGATATTGAAGAGTACAATGATGTATGTTCAGAAGAGGTTGTAGCCTTACCCCCTCGATGGGAGATCGAGTTTGGGATCAATATACAAACAAGAGTGTCTCTTATCTCTATGTCCCCATAAATGATGACCCCATAAAAGTTACAATAGCTTAGTATAACACATGAGGGTATTTAACACTACAGTTTTGTTCGTCTGAGTGTGTCACTTTACTGTGCACTAATTTTTTTCATGAAGAAGGTTGATGGAGGTTTGTGGTTGTGTGTCGATTATTGTCGCTTAAACAAAGTGATAGTGAAGAATTGCTATCCTTTTCCACATATTGATTATTTATTCTATCAACTAAAGGCTGGAAGTTGGTTCTGAAAGATTGATTTTCGGTCGGGATATCATCAAATGTGTATGAAGGATGAGGATATCTCGAAGACTACATTCCATTGCCGTCATGGGAATTATGAGTTTTTTATAATGTCATTTGGTGTGACGAATGCTCTATATGTGTTCATGGTATTGATGAAAGTTGTGTTCCATGAGTTCCTGGACATGTTTGCGGTGGTTTTCATCGATGAAATCCTTGTGTACTCTATATCTGAGGAGGAGCATGCAGAGCATCTACACGCCATTTTGGGAGTTCTTCGTCAACATCAGCAGTTTGGGAAGTTTTCAAAGTGTGAGTTTTAGGATAGAGAAGTCTGTTTCATGGGGCATGTTGTGTCCTAGTAGGGAGTATCTTTTGATCCATCTAAGATAAAAGAATTTGTGTCTTGGGTATCACCCAAGAGAGTGTTAGAGGTGCAATGTTTCATTGGTCTCGCAAGATACTACAGGAGGTTCGTATACGATTTATTTCAAGTTGTGACTCCTCTAAAAGCTTGGACTAGGATGGATCTAGTGTTCATATGTACTAATCAGTGTCAGGAAGCTTTCAAGTATCTAAAGGAGAAGTTAGTAAGTTCTCTAGTTCTTTTTCTTCGAACTGAGGGAGTTTAGTTTGATGTTTTATGCAATGCTTCACATCTAGGATTAGGATGTGTTCTAATTCAGAAAACAATAGTTGTTTCATTTGGATCTTGGAAGTTATTCCCTCATGAACGTAACTATGAAAACCATGATATTGAGTTGACAGCCTTGAGTTTTTCCCTGAAGTTGTAGAGACATTACCTCATTGATGAGCGCTTTGTGGTTTTCACCGATCATAAGATCCTAAAGTATATTTTCTACCTATGTAACTTGAACTTATGACAGCATTGGTGGATGGAGTTCTTATATGAATCCAACTTCAAAATATCATATAAACCAGGAAAGGGAAATATTGTAGCTGATGCACTGAGAAAAAAGTCACGTGGTGATGCAGAGTGTGAATCTGATGATTTTTTGGAGAGTAATTGAAGAACTGTCAGCATTACATCTTGATATGGGAGATGTTGGGAGTAGAGGTTGTCTTTTTTTCAGATGATGCTACAGTCATCTCTGGTGCAGCAGGTCAAAGTGTCCCTGTTGGGGGATCATGAGGTGGAGGTCTAGAGAGACTGAGTTGTTTGTGGTGAGGCCCCTAATGGTCGGTCTAAGGATGAAAAACACCGACTGTTGTATCATGGGAGGATTTTTGTTCCATTGGAGATGCACGATACATTTCTCAGAGAATTATATAATTCACTTTCAGTAGTGAATCCTGGCGTGACAAAGGTGTACTGAGCCTTGAAGAGTTAGTTTTGGTGTCCTATGCTGAAGCGTATGGTTGCGGAGTTTGTGTCTCGATGTTTAGTCTTCCAGAAGGTGAAGGTCGAACACCTTGTTAATGGTGGTATGATCCATCCATTATATTTTCCTTAGTGGAAGTGGGGTGACATCTCAATGGACATTGTTACTACTTTACCTCTAGATCTAGGAGGACATGATGCTAATTGGGTTGTAGTGGATCATCGAAAAAAATCATCCCACAGCATAGCGATCATGGAGTAAAGCTCAGTGGATGTTTTGTTTAGGCAGTATCTGGAGGAGGTGGTGAGACTTCATGGAGACCCACGGATGATCATTTCTGATCGAGATCCTCATTTCACCTTCAAGGTTTGGAGAGGTCTTCAGCATGATTTCGGTTCTCAACTATTCCTTAGCACTGTTTTTCATCCTCATATGGATGGTCAGACAGTGTGGACTATCCAAACACATGAAGACATGGTACGATCTTGTGTCCTATATTTTGGAGGTTCGTGGATGAGGCACTTACCCTTGGTGGAGTTTTCTTACAACAATAGTTTTCACTCCACCATCAGTATGGTGTCATTTGAAATCTTGTATGGCTAGCCTGGCCATTATCCATTGTGATGGACTGGGGTCAGAGAGTCAGCAATTCTTGGAATCGGAACTAGTGCAGAATACAATAAAGATGGTTTAGGTGATTCATGAGAGGATAAAGACAGCGCCAGATCCTCAGAAATCATATGTCGATCAAATGAGGAGGCCCTTATAGTTTTATGTTGGGGATCATGTGTTTCTAAAGGTGAAACCCCATCATGGGAAGAGAAGGTTTGGTCATGGGAGTAAGCTTTCTCCCCGGTTGTTTGGCCTTTTGACGTGTTAGCTCATGTTGGAGTTGTGGGGTATCGAGTAGTACATCCCCCGCAGATGTTCTAGATACATGATGTTTTTCATGTATGACAGCTCTGTCATTATCTTCATGATGACTCTCATGTCATCGATTGAGAAGAGATTGATGTTGATGATGATGCAACCTTTGAGGAGTGACCTATGGGGATCCAAGACCACAAATAGAAGGTGTTTCACGGCCATTCTATCCTATTAGTTCGTGTCTTGTGGCAACACGGTGGCATAGAGGACAGTACCTGGGAATGTGAGTCCCAGATACGTGATCAGTACCTAGCGTTGATTGATGTTTAACTCTCTTCATGTAACGATGTCCCCATTGTGGTTATAGACCTTTCGTGTTTATGATATGGCTTTCATTAGTTGCTTCTTGTGGATTACTCCCTTTAGAGAGGTAAATCAGTGGGAGGTTGTTCAGACTTATTTTTTGTTCCCTTTTAGGTTTGTTTTGAATTCTCGAGGACGAGAATGTTTTGAGAGGTATCTGAAGTAATGGACCGGACCTCTTTGGTCCATTCCTTTGACAATATTTGGTGTTTGAGGGGTTTCGGGAGGTCATGGTGACTTATCCCCAATAATTTTTCAATTTTATTATTATGAGAATAGTGTCATTGGTAGCCTTAGATGAACAGTGCATCGGTAGCCCTAGGTGAACAGTGTCATCGGTAGCCTTAGGTGAATAGTGCATGAGATCCCTAGGTGAAGAGTGTCATCGGTAGCCTTATGTGAACTGTTTCATTGGTAGCCTTAGGTTAATAGTGCATCGGTAGCCTTAAGTGAACAGTGCATCGGTCGCCTTAGGTGAACAATGTTTCCAAAATAGTGAGGTCCATCGATAACCTATATTTCCTTTTCCAAGTTTTGAGTTTTTGAACAGTGTTTCTAGATTGGTGAGGTCCATTGGTAACTTCTCATTTCTTTTCCAAATTTCAAGTTCGTGAATAGTGTTTCCATAATGGTGAGGTCCATCGGTAACCTCTATATCCTTTTCCAAATTTTGAGTTCATGAACAGTGTTTCTAGACTGGTGAGGTCCATCAGTAACCTCTATTTCCTTTTCCAAATTTTGAGTTCCTGAATAGTGTTTCCAAAATGGTGAGGTCCATCGGTAACCTCTATTTCCTTTCCAAAATTTTGAGTTCCTGAAGAGTGTTTCGAAAACGGTGAGGTTCCAACAGTGAGGTTTCAACGGTGAGGTTTCAATAGTGAGGTTCATGAACAGTGTCTCTATAATGGTGAGGATCCAATAGTGAGGTTCATGAATAGTGTTTCTATAATGGTGAGGTTCCAATGGTGATTTTTCAACAGTGAGGTTCGAGATTAGAATTTTTCCTTTGAAAAATTTTGAGTACATGAATAGTGTTTCCAGCTTCCTATAGTTCAACCCTTTGAAATTTCCTTTGGCATACTATACTTTTAAAGACTTTTTTAATGACTCTAAGGTTGATTCAAATTCCATAACTCCTATATTTATTTCTCTGAGGCTCAGGATGCTTTTACTTGGTCAAACCAACTGGGTTAATGCGATCATATTTTAATGGAAAAGTCCATCGTATCTTAAACTAATGGTCCATTAAATCTTCTAAATGTATGAGATATCATCCTCCCTTATTCTACAATCTTGTTCCCTGGTTTGAGATGATTGAACATTTCTTTCTTCCCATAGGAGTGGTGTGATTGAATCTTAATCCTCGGATCATTTCCCTTTGAAGTTTCCTACTTCTGCATGTTCTCCCCTTGTAGTGGTGCAAGAACCATGTGTCGATCCTTCATCGATATAAGGTTTGTTTTATCGTCATTTGTTTGGGTTCATCTCCTCTTGCTTCCCCTTTCCCTATTATGGTATGTGATCTCGAAACTTCTAATGGATTTTTCTTGGGTTTTGTTTAGTGTGGTCATACCACGACATCCTCAGGTGGATACAGTTGTCACAGGAGGAGGCGATCGTGATCCTTTGTGTGGATCATTCTTTTATAAATAACAACAAGAACCGTTTGAGGTAGGGGATTTGTTGCTTCTCTTTTCATCTACATGAAACTGTATTGTTAGCATGTTTTATCCCACTAGATCACAATGGAATTCACATAATAAATATTAGAACATGATAAATAAATTGATATTGATCGTATTTTATTGCCTCTTTTTTTTCTAGATAGTGTGATATATATGCTTTCTTTTTTAGATTTTTTTTCTTGATGTAAATTGTTAATGAACGTAAATCTGGAATAAATAGATAAATTTTTTGGCTAAAGATAATGTGGCATGTAAATTAAACTGGTTCTTTTTTTTTTGTAATTTGATGTTAATCAAATTGGTGAAGTAAGAATGTTTAATTAATTGTGATAGCATACTGGTTAGGTTCCTTGAATGTAGAACCTACGAATAATTTTTTTTTTAATCGATGATGGATTAAAGAACTTGTTATTTGATAAAAGATAATTCCTTATAGTGTTATGAGTTTCCATTTTTCGTGTTGAAGGGCCAAGAGCCCAATCGATATGCTGTTTGTTCCTACTGCATGTGTTGTCATGTGACCCCGGATGGCTGTTGGGATATGTGGGGGCATGGAGACCCACTGGTTGTGGCAGAATTTGATGCCTAGAGTGGCAAGATTCATTAGTTAATGCATGTGGGTGTTGGGGAGGTCACCAGGGATGATGAAATGGGTTGGATGTGAATGTTTGGATTCTTACTGATTCTTATTGGTTGTTTATCTGCTTTAATTTTCCAATTGCTCAAGGAATATGGTCTTACATAACCTTCTTTCAAAAGGGGAAAAGATGTGTGGGGTGTGCCACATGCTTTCCGTGATTAGCTTCTCAAGAGAGGATGGGTCTATGCTCTTGTTATAGGTTGAAAAGACTCGATGGGTAGTTCATCTACTCATTGTTTTTATCCCCCTTGTGTTTAGTAGCATAGAATGTTTTCCTAGAATGCATGGTTATATGGGAAGGTAGTGCTATAAATAAATAATTGAATAAATGATGTTAACCCATAGGGTTGGAGCTTGTTGGGGTGCAATGTAGAAGTTGAAATTTGATGGAACATCAGACTTTGGGTATGAAACTAATGAAGCATAATGTGGAATTTTTAATAGTTAATTAATGTTTAATAAATTAATTTACGTAATATGAAATTGATAAAAGGGAATGAATTAATGTATTAAATCTCTTTAAATGGTTGTGTTCTTATAGGATACCTAGTCCTAGAAGTGGCAGTCGGGAGTTCAAGAGACGTTAGTTGCAGTTGAGTCTAAGACTAGGTTATGCCCATAGTGTGGTTGTGATCTATAGTATATTCTATACTTTTTATGTTTCTATAGGATACTCCACAATGTTAGTTAGGGAAACTGACACCCCAGGGATTCTGAGCCCTGTGGGGAGTGTGTTTTTTCCAACATTCTGGTGGGATTATGGATGGCTGACTACCCCTTTTGGCCTCACTCTCTTCTCTTGGTAGTTATTTGTGCTGGTAGGCACATTGGTTAGTTTCCCCCATATATTTGTGCAGAGGTCTGTAATGGCTTGAGTTTATTCACACACATATATTATAGATATAGTTTTCTATGGACTACAATAGGTGTAATGTGTATATGCTATGATGGCTTGATGATACATACTCGGGGTATGGTCTGTAATGGCTTGAGGTATAACACTTGACGTGTGATACACATTATGAAAGGTATGGGGGATCTAACAAACTACATGGTTACGTTTCTTACATGGACATGGGGATTTTTTTGCCCGAGTTTCATGTTGTGGTGCTTCACCCAAGTTTCTACGGGAAAGACTTTTTTGAGAGATATGCTTACGACATGCGACATTTGGGAAAAGTGGAAAACTAGTGGGGAAGTTGTAGTAGGGTACCCTTGATATTATTTATTATATTATATACTCTTGTATAAGTTACATGGTGAGAGTATCCATGGTGAGGCTAGGAACATATTATACCGGTTTTGGTGATGAGTTAGTTTCACTTGTTGTTCACTATGCTTTACCATGCTTTCTTTACTATTTCACGAGAGGATCTGGGGAGGATCCTACGGAGTATACTATTATAATCACCCTATGTATATATAAACTGTATTTCAGGTCACTTGGAGCAGGTTGGAGATCAGGCTGGTTTCTATTAGTTTGGGGTTGCAGGAGCAATTTGGGATTCGTGGTTGTTGTTGTTTTTAAATTCTTTTGGGTACTTGTAGTTTTCAACTTTCAATTGTAGTAGTTTTGCATGACATTACATATGTGTACATGAGTATTAATTTATATTTCAGTCTGAGTTAGAGTTTTTTGGTATCTATCCTATCTCTCTCTTCTACATGTGTTATCTTTGAGGGTAATGCCTCCCATTTGTGTGTCTATTATACCCTCAGTGCTAGTTTCCAACCCAGGGCCTACTAAAGGTGGGACTCTGGGGTTATTATCTACCTTCTCACATTGTCAGCCTAAGAGGGGTATACATTGTGGGGAGGGGCCGTGATATTAAATGATATTGTATTATTATTGTTCATGCAATATGATTATGGAGGAAATACATATAGATTATTCACAAATTAGAATGATACAAATACAGTGATCAATGGGAAATTATCATAATATCTATTTGAATAGTAAAAATAAAACTATTCACTCTGCACATGAACCTCAACCCGATTGGTGAAGACTCTTCATATGAATCAAAGTGACCTAAGATCAAATTCAAGTGGTTGAATATTTTATGGTCACTATAGAATTACCGTAACATGCACTGCTCGGTACAACAATAGTTAGAACTATTAACCCATTATAGCATTTGGGTCACTAGTTTTGTCCTCAACTCCTTCAAGGCCTTCAGTACAACCAAGGCCTTTTGGCCAATAAGTATTACAAGCCACCTCAAGGCCTTTGGTCCACCTCAAGGCCTTAAAACCACGTTAAATATAGATGAATCTAAATAGAGTTAAAGGGGACAAGGATCTGGATGTGAACCAGAGCAGGAACATTCAATAGAGAATAGCCAAATAGACATGGAATAATGAGAGGGTATGACATTTCCATCAGTACTAGGACTATTAATCTCTGGACATGATATCTAGCCAACCAGACATGAGAAGTTTGAGAGCTAAAATCACAATATATAATTGGGAAGTGTAGTTCTAAGTTGTCTATTTGGGATGATTTCTTCTATGACCTTCAGGGAATGTAATTGTTACTAAGCCTATGTGCCATGTAAGGGTTCCCTCTTAACCTTAAAAATAGGTATTATCAAAAAAAATCAAGGACTTCGTGGCTTTAAGTAATTATTTAATGGGTTCTATGAATATAAAATCCATTGTAGTGACAATTAATGAAAATATATAATATTGAGTTTAGAAGTATGATATAAACATCATGAAATACTAGATAACTAGAAACTGGATTAATCTAAATGTGTTTTATATGTTTATATAATCAAAAAATGAATTAAACTATACTTTCATTACAAATATAGGGTAAATGGTAGAATCAATCAAAATATTTAATGTAAATTAATGATAAAGGAATTCTATTTTGACTTTTTATGTATTTTCACTACAAGACATTGGAGTCATGTTATCAACATTGGGTACTTGGTTAATAAGAACTATATCCAATAGAAGATCATATAATATAGAAGGAAATTAAAATTAGTTTATAAGTAAACAATAAATATAATACTTAATTGAATTTAAAAAATCATAAATGATATAAAAACTCACTTCATCCGAAACCTATATTTTATTGTCCGAGAGTTGTTCCATGTTTATGGTTGTGTGGGGAGAGTATAATACTAATTAGTAGATATCATAAGCCAACAATACTACTTGAATAACATTAATTAAACATTGGATATCTAAATCAAAGATTAATATTAATATCTAACTCAAAACACTATGAAGTAAAATAGAATCTAAAATATTATCATATAAAAAAAACAATATATATATATTTTTATTGAAATTATAACATCAAAAATAAAAAATTAATAATTTAAATTCATAAAAATATATATTGTTAAAAAGTAGAGTAATTTAGAGCTAAAATACATTTATTAATAGGGAATGAAAAAATGACTTCCACATGGTGGTGAAAATAGTGTCTCAAACATATTAGAGACCACAATCCTAAATTAATGGTGTACCAAAATATAATGCATTATGAAATAGAGAACAAAACCCATGAAAAATAATGAGTAGTAAATTCATAATATTTAATAACAAATTATAAAT
The DNA here is from genome assembly GCA_963277665.1 of Viscum album. Lineage (NCBI taxonomy): Eukaryota > Viridiplantae > Streptophyta > Magnoliopsida > Santalales > Viscaceae > Viscum > Viscum album. The sequence continues at coordinate 2,054,203,918 of OY728123.1, read as the reverse complement.
TAAATAATTATCATTTAATAATAAATAAAAAATTACAAATGAATATAAAATATTTTATAATCAATAATTAAAAATGTGATGATATTGAATTTCTTCTGGAAATAATTTTATTTCACATCCATATATAGTAAAATATAAATAGAAATGCTTAATATAAATTACCATCACCACCTATAATATATTTCTATTGAAACAAAGAAGTTTTAAGTCAGGTCTTAGGGGAATGGTTACTAGAAGATTTACAGGATTCAATAACCCTAAATAAGCACTTGAAATAAATTAACTTAGAAGAATATAGTTGACAACACATAAATAAAAAACCACTTCTTTCATTATCTATGATTAATTTTTTTATAATTATTAATTAATTTAAAATTCATTTAAAAAAATTGAATCTAATCATTTATCTTTATTAAAAAATATAATGTATCCAATTTAAATTTATGATTTTAAAATAAATAAAATAAAAGTAAATAAATTTAAATTCTTATTATAGTAACATAACATAATAGTAATGGACAATCACATGGAAAAATTACTACTTGGAATAAATTAACTTCACTTCCTATAATAGAATCCTATTGAACCTGCAATTGTTTATGATATGTGTTGAGGGAATTATTTCCTTTAGGATCCCATGATGTTGGAATCCTAATGAAATAGCATAAAAAATGAACATCACTACTTTTGGGATTCATGGTGAAAAACTGAATACATATCATAATAAGAATAATAATGAACCCAAAACCCATTTCTTATTTTGATATAAATCTGAACTCCATTTATCCATTCTATAGATGAAACTTGTCTACAGATCTGTAAATGAAATATCATCAGAGAAAATGGTAATTTGTTAGTGTGAATTTTAATAGTCATTGATGAATCCCTACATGTGGTCTTAATGATTAAATCAACAAATGGTGTGGTAGAAATTTTTCAATAGGATTATTTTCATCTGAGAATAGGATATATCATTATAGAATGTGATTGAGGTGAAAATGAATTTGTTTTTGAAATGGAAATCCCTAGTTAACAAATTCACTGGATACGAGTGGTTTAGATCTATATAGGCAACATAAAAACTCATTTAGGGTAGGGAGGGTAGTAGTTAGTGTATAAATTAGGACTAAGTGGTTGAAGAGATGTTGAGAAGAGGATGTGGCAGTGAGATGGTGAGAGAAGGAGATAGTGATGGGATGCAGGAGAGAAGCTTATATGAAGGATACAAAGATATTATGTGGGTAGTGTGGATCTTTTTGAGTGGGAAAATAGGGAACATGGGAGTGATGGATATAGATAAATGGGTGTGATGTTGATATCTAGAGAGTAAGATATGATCACCAGACACGGGGGAGTAAAAATACTCTAAATAAGAAAATAGATTTCTTGAGGGTGTGGGAGAAATGAGAGGGATTGTGATATTAGGGGAGATGGAAAAGAGAGTAATTATGAGAATCAAAGTAAAAAACAATTGGATAGGGAGCCGTTATATTTAGTATGAGTAAAAGGTATTTAATCAAAAGGAAATAAATTTTTTTTTGAAGAAATTGAATTTTTGAAGCATTAAATGACTTCACTGAAAAGTGTTCAAATATTTCTTAAATATTAATCAATACATTTTTAAAGTATGTTAGTTATAATTTTTTATTTTTTTTAAATATTCTTCATACACAACAATTCAATGGTTAGGTGATAAATTCCACAATGAATAATAATATCATAAAAGTATATTGGGGTTTGTTTAGAATTGGTGTTGCACGATTTGTATGATTTTGTACATAGTTCAATTTTAATATTTTAGGGTGTAACATTATACTCCCCTTAAATAAATTTCAACCATATTATATGAAATTCTTCTTCATATGAAATGGTTTTTAATTTAAAAATTCTATTATGGAAACTCCACATAGTTATTTTTTTATCAAAATTTATTCTTAATTGAGGGGTAGAAAAATATAAAGTTTATCACAAAACTTGGTTTCCAAATATATTAAAATCAGTGGAAAGTGAAAATTTGGAGATGCGAAAGAATACAATTTTCCATGGATTAATATAGAGTGATAGAGTACCTGATCAAAATAGTGTTAACCATTAAAGAACATTAATTATATAGTGATTTATGAGACAATTTATTTATTGGTATAAAAAGTAAATGAATAACATTTTGATTTTGATGTTCATTTCCTATTGTCAAGGGATTATCTTACTATCTTGATTATGAAATTGAGAATGTAACCATACATCATTTAATTCCATATTATCAGAACAACAACATCCATTGCTTATTTTTGACCTATTTTCACTTCATCGCAAACACCATGAAATAGATAACATGGTAATAACATAAATAACCATAAATCCTTATTGAAAACATGCATTCATCAAATAATTATGTCTACAATTCTTCCATGAATAAAATATCATATTATCATATGTAAATAAAAATATGAAGTAAAATATATCATGAATTTATTTGTCATCAAATCACTAAACACTTTCAAGGTCACTGATACTATTGAATATACTTATTCAATGTCAATTTTACTATTATCCAAACTAAAAAAAAATTATCAAAACCTCATGAAAATACAATGGCTTATATTTCTGTTATTCATTTATTCATAAAAAATATCACATTTCTTGGTATTCACGACCATATTCATTTCAATGTTTGATAAAAAATAATACAGTCTAACACAAATAATTTACATGCTTTTTATAACCTTAATTTCAATGAGAATATACTTATTAATCATATTTATTGAATCAAAATAACCTTTTAAATTAATAATTCCACTATGAAAGTAGTAATATCATATACATGACATTGATCCCTTAAATATTTCTAAGGTATATTCCCTTGATGCTTGTGGAACTAATTTATATTTTTTCTAACTCTTTACTATTGAAACACTTAATGTAATATGTTTCTATCATAACCATTCATTCACATTACTGATGGCCTACCTCTCTATACTTGAAATGGTCTAACATTCCCTTCAATATTTTTTGATGTTGTTTTTTCAAAAGTAATTAGACTTGTAAAAACACTTATTTATCTTATTCCCCATTATATATAATTTTATATTTCACCCACTTATCATTATTTCAATTATAACTATAATACAAGGATAATTAGTTCATTTACATGATTCAAAATTATACTATATCCTCATTAGACAATAATTTTTTTGATACAAGTTATCTTCAAAATATTTTTCATAACCCATAAAGGAAATGGTCATTATATCTATTTTGATTACATATGTAGTCTAGAAAATTCTTTTCCAATATTCTAAAGATTTATTCATATATAGAAACATTTCCTACTTTCTTTCGTATTATATTCCTGAATTTTTTCTCTATACATAGTCATTATTTGATAGGATATTTTTTTCTTGTAATATATCCTTAAAATCATTCTATCACATGATATTTATTTTTTTCTCAACCATAGTGTTTTGAATCAGTTACCACCAATGGTGTGAATCACATATGGAGTGATAAAATTCCATGACAACCTACTCCCTCGCATTTTCAACTAAAGATAAAAATATATTCTATAAGGAAATTATCTATTAAATAGGTACAAATGGATTTGAATACCCATTTAATGTAGGAGAATATTGATGCCTGATGAGGTTTAACATTGATACACCATGTTATAGATCAGTAAGGTTCTCCATATAATAAAGGTTATTTGTAATAACCTGAATTAGTTTAACCAATATAGTTATTAAATTTCAAACATTATATGCAACTACAAATCCATTTTCATTATATTTCCATTATTGAAATCCCTATTAGGATTAAATACAGTTATATGGTTTTTGTTACTTACACCAAGACTAACTTCTAGACTTTTTCTTACAATAGATTAGATTACGCCATTATTAAATGTAATGTATTGTCACAAAAAATGTGGAAGATATAACTTAAATTAAAAAATATATGCATAGCTAATATTAATGTCATATAAATGATATATTTGTAAATATTAAAAATTTCATTCATATGGTATTATTCCCTAATTGATTTTTTAAATTTAATTGAAAATTATTATACTAATCCTACCGTCATAGAAACTATAAGAAAATATTACCCAGTATCCTATAGTCTTTGATTACATTATTATATTGCCAATAGATACCTGGAATAACATCCCAAAGGACAAAATATTTTAATAGTCATAGTAAAATTATAATATATTTCAATTTGACATTGAAATTGTTAACATAAAAAAAATTATATTTACTTTGGGAAGACTATAATTCCATTTAGTATATATCGGTATATCCATAACAAAAAACATGTTGGATTCTAGTAGAAAGGAAACAAAAGAAATGGGTGGTCTCTAGTTCTATGTAAGCGTATGAATATAGAGTATGAAATCATATAAAAATTAGTCATAATAAATATGGAAGTGAAAAAAATGGAAACATATTCCATCAAATCAATAACTTGAACATGTACATAAATTTGGAAGGAATGAATGATGACCAAATAATACCATATAAATAATCACACGAGATTAAAATTATCCATGGATATTATAACTGATTTAATAATCCCAAGGAAATAAATAAATAAATTCATAATGATGTAATGCATAATGTCATAAACCATTAACATATTTTCAAGCCCTCGTACAATGACATATTATAAAAACAAATAAAGTCTCAACCAAATACAATTGATAGTTTTTCTCACGATTCCTACTAATGCATCAAGGGTATATAGTGGGAACTTTCCCTAAATTACAACCTCAAATTAATTCCTCATATGAAGTGGGATAAAAATATAATATGAACAATTCATACTGAAGAAATACCATACAATATGTAAATAATGCCTTTAATCAAAAAAGTTAACAATAAACCATCTAGAGTAATTGGTTAAATAGTATGAATATAGTAAATTCTTAGTAAAAAAGATCATAAAACCTATAGAAAAATAAATAGGATGGTATCATCATAATATATCCATAATAGGAAAAAAGTAAAATAAGGGTTTTTCTCATTTATGAAATGAAATACCATTGAGGTATTTAATTTTTTATGAAAATAACATTTTCACCCTGAAAATCACTTTTGATAACTCTAAATTTTGATAATATTATGGAAAAAATTATAGTAAAAAACATTAAACCATGTATAATATGATTCAAAAAAAAATATTTCAGACAAATTATAAATATGTACATGTCGTACCAGTTAAAAAACATTCTTATCACACTATTGAAAAAATAATATATATTAATTGGTTCTAAAAATGTAAATAATATTTAATTAAAAAAAATTTCAAAATGAGTAACATGGGTAAAATTTTCATTAATTAATAAATTGGATAATGTTTAAAAGATTTAATTTTATTAGAAATTATTGATATGGATGAAATGGTATTTTTCACAGGAGGGAAAAATAATGTCAGGCTTCCTAGAAAATGTTTTCCAAAACATTTTAAGTTTAACATAAATTTAAATAAAAAAATTACATGGAATGGTCATGAATAATGAGATAAGAAGATAATTTTTGGGATTTAATATAGAAAAATATATCAATTCTCATATGGGAGGCTTAAACATAAATAATCCCGAATAAGGATGAGATTATGAAACAAATGTTTATCACTTTGGTATATTTTGATCATAATTCCCATAAAATAAAAACATCAAATGAAACCATAAATAAAATTAATATAAAAATATTCATGATATAAAATATCAAAAGGTATTATATTCACCATAACAAAGTGATAAGTAGTGTACATGGCATATTTCTCACAAAAGTAAAAGTTAGACATGAAACCCAATCATCTTGTTAGAAATCCATTATATATATCTATACTAAATATAGAGTAAATATATAATTATTATATATATATTCGAGACTCATAATCACATATATAATAACATATATGATTTAATTAAAATTATTTTATACCTATTTATTTACAACGATTTGTCAAAATCACTCTTATTGGTACTAACTACATCATTTTTCATGCATGTATTTGTTTTCTAGTTTCGGTCAATTTATTTTTGTCGTGGTTCCATCATCTAAAAAATTATATATGATATAAAAATATCATATATTCAATATATATATATATATTTAGATTAATACATGAAACATATATATAGAATAATGAATGACACCGTTAATGGATAAAGTAGGCCGTATATACACATGAATGTTGTTTTCAAAATTTTATGGGTGGATCAAAAGAAATACAAAAAAAATTAAAATTTTAAATATTATTATTATATCATATATAAGATTTATATTAATTAAATTTACCCTCATTACCGTCTGTTTCAAAATAATATGAAAAAATGAATAACATCACTTCAAGGAAGCAACAGTCCATACATACGAAATGCGACGTTATCGTTTCCAACATGATTGAAGGTATGAAGGTATACAAGATATTATATTTCTCTAATAATATATATGTCATTATTATAAATAAATATAATTATTTATATATTTAGAACCATCCAGGTAATGTGGCGATGAAAAATTATTCACACCACAACGTGGAGATAGTAATCTGTACGTACACATGAGCGATGTTTTCACTTTTTTAGAATGTAATGTGACAGAATATGGATTTAAAATAATCATAATAAATTATAAATATATTTATGATACTATATTTATTATTTTTGGATATTAACAACACATTAAGAGTATTTTCACGAAGAAATATACTTGAAAGTATTGGTAAATATGATTAACTTATCTTTAGTACACTTTATTTATAACTATTCTTAAATGATTTAATGTTTGTTTTTGAGAATGAGAAAAATCAATAAAAAATTGATAATTATGTTTATAAAATTAATGGTCAATGTTTGGTTGAGATATATGGCTCATGGTGGTGTAGAGAAATGAAGGAAGGGGTGCCCTTTTTTAATTGAGGTGAGGGGAATGATTGGTATTTCTTATAAGATTAAATTTTATTTAAATAATTATTAATTAAAATTCATTGAAAATGGAATATATTAGAACCAAGGGTATTATATGGTTGAAATATTATAAAACAATAATACTTATAATGTGTTTGATCATGTTTTAGACCGTATATGTTGATTTAACCCATTAATTTACATCTTTTAAAATTATGCAAAGTAACATATTTTTCACTCTTAATGGATTATAAATTTATAAATAAGGTAACTATTAACTTATAAATTGAAAAAATATTCCATTTTCAACCATATATTACCCCCATTTACTCTTTCTATATTTTAATGATATTTAAAAAAAATACAAATATATTATTTTGATAAATTGTCATTAATATTAATATTAATACTATTAAATTAATTTTATAAAAAAATATTATTAAAAGTTTTATTAAGAATACAATTCATATTAAAATTACTATATCACAACACACCTTCACACAGTTGTGTAAAGGGACATCAAATTTCCAGACCATTCCTTCAACATGTTGAAGGAGAGATAATGACCCTCAAGTCCCTCCTTTAATAGGACACAAAGTGGCGACTAGCATGAAGTGTATAAAATCATATGTGATATGGAAGTCATTACCACTTTTTTCTTTGAAAAGGATCGCGAGATAAGATAGTAAATCACAACAAACACAAAAACTAGAAGTAAAAGTAAAGAAAAAAACAATACATTCCCATATGAATATTCTAATATAAAGTGCTACATGTATAAGAAAACATCAAAGGGGAGTACGAAAAAAGTAGCAACACTAACGGTCCTAGCGTCAGAGCTAATATGGTCCTACACAGTCCCTGAAGTCCTCATAGAAACCTGAAAATTGTTTTATATACATAGTGTGAGTATACAGGTATACAAATTAGGGAAGACCAAGATATCTCATGCACATGTGGGGAGGCATTCTAATGCCCCGTGAGAAAATGAGATAACAAGACAACCTAGAAAAGAATCTATCCACCCAATCCTCACCAAGTCAAACTCTCCAAATAACACAAGTCATGTAATGTAAAAATAATAACACATCTATTTTTGGGTACCCCGCTCAACATTCTCATTGGTTATTGAATACATCCTACGTGTCAGGTCTCCCCTGCCATTTTCACTGCAGCCTCACCACTGCCCCAACAGTAACCCTTTGGGCCACCATAAACACACATCCCACCCATAGAAACCTGGGACAAAACAACTACACACATCCAGACCCGTAGACACTAGGGCCACAAAAACTACTCCCAAGCCCAAAGACACCTGGGACATAACAACTACCACCACACTTGAAGACAGCAATGCCTAATCCTAAAGACACTTGGGAAACAAATTGCCCACACACACCTGGGCCAAACACCACAACTTCTACACCCGAATATTCTTGGTCAATAATGGAACTCAGTCCATCACAACCTTCCTAAAATTTATTGGGCTACTAAAAAAGGGAGCATAATGAAGCTAATATATAGCCACTTATAAGAGTATTTGTAAAAACACCCTCCCACCTGAAATGGGGGTGTTTAGAACAAAGTTCTCAACTTGTGTGGGGTGCGAATAAGAAACATAAGAACTAAATTATACATATAGGTAAACAAGCACTTATCCCAACCTGGTGGTTCTAAAACTATCCCATACAGAAAAACCCTAGTTACTATTAATTCATAAAAACCACAACTACCACAACCAAGTCACAACTCATTCCTGGAAAACAAATTCCATTGAACCCGTTATTTTTATCAAATTCATTTAGTTTTATATAAATAATTATTCACTACTGGGGAAGTAACAGACATAGCCACAATCCATGGAAGGAAAAAAATCCAAGAAAGAAATTAGGTATTCACAACCAATTCTCTTGTAAAGTCACAGAAACAAAAGGGATCTGTGATATCCCTCTAAGTACTGGAACAAATCCAAGTGCTAATATATGGCCCCACACGCCCCCACATCCCTAAACTAACAACATCACAATAGGGGATCCCATCCCATTCCATGGAACCTCACATGAATCAAGAAGAACAACCATACACATCACCAAAATAGAGCGAAGAAGTTTTTAGATTTAAACACAACATTCATTTAGTTCAGTATTTCCTATTGGTTAACTAGGGTGACCACAAAATGATTCTTATTCATTGTGAATCCATTTAATCAACCAAGTTTACATGATTAACCAGTTTCCATTTTACAACCATTAAATCATAAAATTAACTAGAAAATAGAGGTTCATTACTTCACAAGATGGGGCCACCAATGGCCATGATTTTCAGTGGACATAATCCCACACAATTCACAACATATAAGAAAAGGTAAAAGAGTATATAAATATCATGAAACATAACCATTCATTCCTTAAAAACCATTTATTATATTCATTAAGGTTCGGTTTCATCCGTCCCTATAAGAACATTATCATACCCACCCTACATGATACACAGTAAATAAAGAAAAAGGAACAAACCCTACTTGGATGATCAATGATTTAAGTTTTTATACTTGTGCCAAGAACTAAGGATACACGACTTGTAGGGGAGGAACTCTAAGGATATCAAGAGTGAGCCGAAAAGGCTCTAGCATAGGCGCACCACTAGCCTCAAAAAGTGGGACTACAAATCTACCAAGGAAAGAAAAGGGACCATCCAAGAAGAAGATATAATCCCCGTGTGATAAAAGTGGAGATCATGGAGGTACAAGATATGAATTGTTGAACTGCTTTAATGGAATATTGTGGTTTGTGCACGTGGTTGGGTGTTTACACCCAATGTAATTAATTTCCATTTAATAATTCCCATCGAATAGGTGGCCACAATTGCTGTGAGTTAAAAGGTTTCCATTAAATAGAGGAAAAAAATAATAGGGGTGGGACTGTAAAGTATGGGAAAAGGGTGTGACATTGAGGAAAAAGACAAACGTTTTGGTAAGTAAAGTGTCTCCCAGATTTTGGGGGATTTTAGATATCATTTATGGGCTTTTAATGGTTTTGAAATGGGTATTAAAACACTTTTATGTAAAAAGATACATTGTGGTGAAAGAACCGAAAAATGTCCGTAACAGAAAAAACAAAGGGTGGGACACAGTTTGGTGGGGCATCGTAATTGTACCATCATTTCAGTGTGTGATAGAAATGGTGAAACCAAAAACGTGCCACCATCATGGTGCCACCAGTTCGGTGGAACACCGTAAGCAGTGCCACCTTTTTGGTATGTGAACGTGATGGTGCGACCGCTATGCTTCCACTGACACGGTGCCACCAATTTAGTGGAGCACCGTAAGTGGTGCCTCCGTTTCGGTGTGTGACTGCGACCAGAGCCACCATTTCGGTGGAACAGTTTGATGGAATAATTTTTTTGTAAAACTCCTTAATGAGTCATTATACATGCCATTATATCAGTTACCTCTCAAACTATTATAACCCTCGATAATCAAAACTAGACCTGAAGAAAAGAGAGGTGTCTGAACAACAACCTTAAAAGATACCTCTCAGGAGTAAACCTCCTCGACATCTAGTAACACCTCTCCCTCATCTATCTTCTAAACAACCACAGATACACTACCACTCCTCTCCCCCATTTAAGCACAAAAACATGTAAATGTCATACCGTCCAGTCATATGGATTAAAGAGTCTCTTCCTCTATATCAAGATATTATCTAGTTTGGGTGGCACTAACAGTCTTGAACTGGTTTAACTGCATCCACTTTAATGCGTCTTGATTATGGATTAGTTCCTCCCCTCTCCATAGTCATAAAACGTCACACACATCCAGAGGATAAAGTATACAATCCATTTTCTAGTCAACAAGGTCAAGAACTACATCACAAGCAAGTGAAAAACAAAATAAAACATAACTCAAAATAGCTCTAGGTACTAGGGATAAATCTATTCCTCATATTCCTAGGTACTCTACTCAAGGTCACTATGCCTCCATAACACACGAACCAATGGGATGGTTCATCCATGAGGCACCTTCTCTTCATGATCCTCAATCCTCACTGGTCGCTCTACAAACTTCACGTCATCCTCGATATCCAAGACGACGACATTGAGGACATGCGTATCATCATGTAGATACTAATGGAGCTGAGACACATGGAAGAAATCATGCAACCTCAGTAGTGGCATGGGTAGCACCAGCAATTAAGACACTTCACTGACCCGCTACAACGCCATGAAGGGTCCAATGAAAATGGGATAAAGCTTACTTCCTTAATCAAAACTCTATTTCCCTCACCGAGGGGAGACCATCAACAACTTGTGGTCCCCAACCTGGAACCCCAGGGTCTCCTCCTATGATCATCATATGCCTTCTTCTGTTCCTAATACATGTTCATCCTCTCTCGTATAAGTTGAACCTTTTTTGTCGTGCTCCCCACCACCTCTGGGCCAAGAACACCTACTTCCCCGACCTCTTTTCAGCACACGGGTGAGCGACACGGCCTCTCATACAAGGCTTCGAATAGAGAAATTCCAATGGTAGAGTGATAGCTATTTTTTAGGCAAACTATAACAGAGTAAATTTTCATACCCATGATCCTCCAAAGTCCCAAACACATGCCCGTAGCATATCCTACAACTTCTGGATGGTCAGCTCTATCTACCCATCTATTTGGGGGGGGGTGTAGTGATGAGTCATAACTATGATAAAAAATAATGTTTCAATCCATTCCAAAATCATGAGGTAAACTTGGTATCCTGATATGAGACTATATACCTTGGAACTCCATGACACTACACTTGCTCATCCACATACCTCCATGCTAAGGCACCCACCTCACTTGACTCCTTGATTACCAATAATTGATCTTATTTCGTCAGTCGGTCCACAAATATCCAAAGAGCATCACAACCCCCTTGAATTCTGGGTAGTCCCATGAAGAAATTGATCAATAATTCATACAATTTACACTCATGGATATCTAAAGGTTGTAATATACCCCCTAAGATGCGATGTTTAGCCTTCACCCACTGACACAAAAGGCACCTTGTTACAAACTATATCATTGATTGCTTTACCTGAGTCCACCAAAATAGACCCCTAAAACCCCGGTACATATTGGAAAATCATGGGTGGCCCACTAGGGGTGAGTTGTGAAACTCACCAAGAACACTCCTGTTCATTTCCACCGGGATGAACAACATCCCATGAAACAACATCTGATTCTACCGATCTTCCAACCATCCTACGAGAGAATCACCCTAGCTAACACGATCTTGTATCTCTTCAGCCTCTCGGTCCCCCCCCCACTGAGACTCCTCCACCTGTTGCAACAGAGAGGACTGTACTATAATCTGAAATAGATAGAATCTACCATCCTCCACCCTTGAATCAATGTGTAGGGAATCCATATCCTCCATTGCCTTCCAAGAATCTGCCGATTCTTGAACAACAACCTTCTGCAACTTTCTGCTCAAGGCATAGACCACCACATTCCCCTTACCTTTAGTGTAATAGATTTCAAAGTCTTAGTCATGAAGAAACTCCATCCCTATCCACTACCACAAGTTCAGGTCTTGCTGGGAGAAGATATATCTCAGGCTCTTGTGATCCTGGAAGAACACAAAGCACTCCCCGATGAGGTAATGCTTCCAAAACATTAGTGCGAACACGAATACTAAAAGTTCCAGATCATAGGTGGCACAGTTATTCTCAAGGGGAAATAACTGCTTTGACCCATAAGTGATCATGCCCTACTGCTGCATTAGAAATAACCTCAAGACAAGTCCAGAAGCATCAAAAAACACCTCAAACAACACCCCTTCTTCTAGAAACATGAGCACTATACCGCAGACCAAAATTTTCTTTCGATAGTTGAAAGATTCCCGGAAATAATCACTCAACATGAAGGTCTGGCCCTTTCTGGTCAAAGCTGTCAAATGAGCTGCAACTTGAGAGAGGTCAGGTACGATCCTCCAATAATAGCCTGACATACCCCGGAAGCAATGAACCTCCATCACATTCTTGGGTGCTTCCCAAGAAACAACTGCTTCAAACTTTAACAGATCAAGCTCTACCACTTAATCAGACACCACATGACCATAAAAATGCACTTCTCATGTAAAGAACATTCACTTGGGAAACTTCCCATAGATCTGGTGTTGTCAAAGGATCTCGAAGACCATCCTTGGGTGCTTATTATGTTCCTCCTCTGATCTTGAGTAGATCATTAGGCCATCGATTAACATAATTATGAACCGGTCGAGAAGATGACAGAAAATAGAGTTCATGAGCCCCATGAACACAGAATGTGCCTTCGTAACATCAAATGTCATGACTAAAAACACAATGTTCCCATTCCTGGACATGAATTAAGTCTTCAGGAAATCGTTATATTTCAACCTTAATTGATGATACCCAAACTGCAGATTGATCTTAGAGAACCAACCTGCTCCCCTCAACTGGTCAAAGAGATCATTTATCCTTGAGAGAGGGTAACAGTTCTTGATTTTTACCTGATTTAGTCTATTGTAGTCTATGAAAATATTGAGACCGCCATCTGCCTTCTTGGAAAACAAGACTGGATCACCCTGTGGCGACACACTCGGTCACATAAAACCCTTCTTCATCATTTCTTCAATCTTAATCCGTAACTCTCACAACTCAGAAGTCTTAATCTGATAAAGAGTAATTTAAATAGGATGGGCAGCGGGTTGTAAGTCTATCCTGAACTCAAAATCACATTTAGGGTATAGAGTCACAACCTACTCAGAAAAAATTCCAAGATCTCTCTGAAAAATCCCAGAAAATCCATCATCTCGGAATCCATTGATACTGCTGAAAGCTCAGAAAACATATGAAGATGAGGATCTACATGACATATCCTCATTTGACAACTCAGTTCTTCCATTTGTAGAAAAAGGAGATCCCCCCTTGACTGATGTGGCCCAAAAATTAGTCTGCATCCTTGATAAACATCAAACAGGCTGGTATAACCCCCAACTAGCGTATTCAGAACTAGGGCCATGGGATGTATCTCTGCATCTATACCCAATGCATGTGCTAGAATGGGTGCAATAAAGGAGTGAGATGTTCCTAAATCAAACAAGGGGAAGGTAAGAGTGTTAAAAAAGATGATCGTACCTCAAACGACCTCTGGCCCCACTGGAACTGTTGCCTCTGTGGCGTGCAACTACCCACACCCAGATCCTCTTCCCCTTGGACGTCTTTCTCCTCCCCGACCACACCCTGGATGAGACCCCTGAGGATAGCCCTATGGTTGGCATCCTCCTGCAATATCTAATCTCGAGGGATTGGGAGCTTGCATTCCTTGCTGATGATGCTAAAATAGAATGCCTGGAAACTACTGCTGCTGAGGTGGGTGCTGAACATGCCCATCCCCTACATTTCTGCACTTAGTCCAGGCACTAATTTTAAAGGTTGCCAAAACTTTTACAAATTAATAATCTCAGTCATGGGACCATAAATAAGGGGTGAGGACTGGGATATCAAAATTGGAACTACTGGGGCCTACTTTCCACTAGCTGAAACCTTGAAGGCCCTGATGCCGGAAGCCTGTAGTTGTCTGCCTCCCCATTTTAAGAGCCAAACAGGCTCCCCTATCATGGTACACATCCTAGAATTTACATCCTCTCCTCCACTTCATCCTTCTTATGAACCTCCAAGTGCGTCAGTAGAGTGAAAGGAGGTATATCATAGTGAAGAGAAGGTCGTAGTGCCTCCTATAAATTTCTCACCCAAGACACCTCATCTCAAAAGAGGTCTGTATAAAAGAGACTGAGGTCCATGAACATGATCCCCAACTCCCTCACTGACCTACTCCCTTACTGAAGGGAGAGCATCTCCTGCCTCTTCTTAGCCGACATCATGGTATAGTGAAATTTTTCCCAGAACTCCCTCTCGAAGTTAGTCCATGAAACCTCAGCCTCCATCTTCTCCCCAAGATAGAGTGTCCCACACGGATGTGCCAATCCCCACATCTAGCTTACATCTAAAGGAAACTAGTACTCCTTCAAATCCTGGATCCAACTGAAAACTATCACCCGATCCTCGAGCTATGTCTCAGTCTCCATGTCTGAGACGCTACCCTTATACTTTCCAAGGGTCTACCATAGAAAAGAACAAAGTGTCCTCTACCACTGGTTGTGCTCTTGCTCTCGACCAACCCTCTTCCGATCAGCCAAATCAGCCTCCTAGGTCTCAATCGCCCACACTAAAAATGTTCATCGTGCAGGTGCCATAGATTCAAGGTAAACAGGGAATTATTAAGCCCATGTATGTAGAATATTTCATTTAAATTTTGATTAGACGTTATATTTATTTTATATCCCCAAAATACCCAAGACTAACTAGAACATAAATCTTTTTGATGCATGTACCTTTCCTAGGGTCTTTACCCTGCAATCAATGTTGCCACACTTGGACATTTGATAGGTCCAAACACCATTCATCAGATCATAGGGGGCCCTAAAATCCCACGTCCTAGCCACTCTTCCCTAGCCAATTTCACGCACTAAGTTTTCCTAACATTGTTTCCCTACCATATTATACAATCCTCTCTGTGCTTAACCCTGAACACCATCCCATCTCTCAACCATACCTCTGATACCATTCTATCATGAACCGCCTTCACCAAGATAAAGGAAGGGATATAAAACATCTATACTCTTCTTTCATCATGTTGAAGGAAAGATAATGACTCTTAAGTCCCAGATTCAACAGGCCCTGTAGTGGTGACTAGAACCAAGGGTATAAAATCATATGTGATACGAAAGGAATTACCCCTTTTTTTGAAAAGGATTGGGTGATTAGATAGAAAATACCAAACAACACTAAAACTGAAAGTAAAAGTAAAGCAAAAAAACAATAATTTTCCATATGAATGTTCCAATATAATTTTCTACAAGTACAAGAAAACATTAAAAGGAAGTACCAAAAGAAATAAAAAACAACAACAATAACGGTCCCAGCATACGAGATAATACGGTCCTACATAGTACCCGAAGTCCTCCTAGAATCATGAAAAAAGATTTATATACATTGGGTGAGTATACAGGTATACTCAATAGGGAAGACCGAGATCTCTGTTGCCCAAGTGGGGAGGTATTCTAATGCCCCGTGAGAAAATGAGACAACCAAAGAACCTAGAAAACAGACTATCCACCCAAATCTCACCAAGGAACACACCCCAAATAATGCAAGTCAAGTAAATTAAAAATAATAACACGTCAATGTTTGGGTACCCTAAACCACTTTCCCACTGGTTGTTGAATACATCCTATACGTCAGAGCTCCCTCACCATTTTCACTGTAGTCTCACTGCCATCCCAACAACAACATTTTGGGCCACCATAACCACACATCCCACATGTATAAATCTGGGACACAAACACTACCACCACCCCCGAACACACCTGGGCTAGAACAACCATCGCCACGCCAGAAGACACTTGCGCCTCACCTCGAAGTAACATGGGAAACAAACTGTCGACACACACCTAGGCCAACCACCAAAACTACCATTCCAGAAGAATATTTTGATATAATAGACCTTAGGAAGTCACAGCCTGCTCGAAGAGTCATGGGATACTTGGGAAGGGAGCATCAAGGAGCTTATAACCAGCCACTCATAGGAGGGTTGAGAAAAACACCCTCCCCCATGAAATAGAGATGTTTGACACAAAGTTCTCATCTTCGGTGTGGCACGAATAAGAATCATAAGAACAAAATTATACATATAGGTAAACAAGAACTCATCCTAACCTAGGGGTTCTAAAACCAGACCATACACAAACACCCTCATTACTATTCATTCATAAAACACACTATATCCACACCTGATTCACAACTCATTGCCGGAAAACAATTACCCATTGAACCAATTATTATTATCACATTGACATGGTTCTATTTAAATAATTCTTCACTACCAGACATCTAACAGGCATAACCACAACCCAAGGAAGGAAGAACATGCAAGCATCAAATTAAGCATTCACACCCGGTTCTCTTGTAAAGTCACAACAATAAAATGGATCTGTGAGATCCCTCGAAGTACTAAAACCAAACCAAGCCCAAAAATAAGGCCCCACGCGACCCCAAATCCAAAAACTAACAACTACACAATAAGGGATCCCATCACCATCTATGTCACCTCAGAAGAATCAAGTAGAAAAACCATACACATAACCACAACAGAGAAAGGGATTTTTTAGATTCGAACACACCATTTCTTTAGTTCTGTCTATCTGTTTGTTTAATCAGGGTGAACACACACGGATTATTTCTCATTGGGAATCCATTTAACCAACTGATTTTTCATGATTAAATAGTTTTCATGTTGAATCCATTCAATAATAGAATAATTCCAAAAATAGAGGTTCATTGGTGAAAAATAAAGGACCACCAATGGACATGATTTTCAGTAGACATTAACCCATACAATTCCCAACATATAAGAAATGTTAAAGGAGTACAGAATAATTATCAAACACACCCCTTCATTCTTAGAAACCATTTATTATCTTTATTAAGGTTTGGTTTCATCCATCCTCATAGGAACATTATTATACCCACCCTGTAGGATACACATTAAACAGAGATGAATAAAAAACCCAACTGGGATGATCGACGAGCGATTTTTTCTCCACATGCCAAGAAATGGGGATGCATTACTTGTAGGAGAGGAACTTCAAGGACTCCATGAGTTTTAATGAAAGGCTCAAACACAGGCACACCACTAGCCTCAGGAAGGGGGACTCCAGACACACCAAGGAAAGGTAAGGTACCGGCCAAGAAAAAGAACGAATCCCTATGTGATAAAAGGTGAGATCTGGGAGTTAGGGAATTTGAATTCTTAAACCAATTTAATGGAGGATCATAGTTTCTCCTTTTGATTAGGTGGTTACACATAATAAAATTAATTTTCATTTAATAATTCTCATTAGATAGGTGGCTATAACAACTGTGAGTTAAAGGGTATTCTTTAAAAAGAGGAAAATGCATAATAGGGGTGGAACTGGAAATTACGGGAAAAGGGTGTGACACCGAGTAAAAATCCACAGGTTTTGGTAAGTCAAGGGTCACCCAACTCTTTGGGGATTTTTGATATCATTTATGGACTTTTAATAGCTTTGAAAGGGGTATTAAAAAACATTTACGTCAAAAGATACGTTATAGGGGTGGAACTGGAAAAAGTTGAAAACCGGAAACAAAACAAAAGGTGGGACACCGTTTAGTGAGATACAGTAATGGTTCCACCATAATGGTGCCACTTTCACAGTGCCACCATAAGAGATACCTCCATTTCGATGTGCGACCGTGACAGTGTGATCACTATGGTGCCTTCGTCACGGTGCCACCAGTTTTGTGGAACACCATAAGCAGTGACACTATTTTGGTGTGTGATAGTGACTGTGTGACCGCTATAGTGCCACTGTTAGGGTGTGTGACCATGACCGGTTCCACCGTCACAGTGCCTCCATGACCAATGCAACCATTTTGGTGGAACCATTTGTTGGAGATGAGTTTTTGGAAATCTCCTTAATGAGTCACTACCTGAGCCATTATATACTAATATTTCATATTAACATAAAAATTTATTTACCTACTATAAAAATCTTATATTATATAACATTTATAGTTTTTAATATCATATATTTTTTTTAAATTAATTGATTAAATAAAGTATTATAATTTCACAATAATTTTAGGAATTTCAAATTAATTAAAAATTACTATTAAATTATCATAATGAATATAATTATATTATTCACTAATTTGATATTTATTTTAATTCATAACATTGTTTTTTACCTATGTGGACACATAATACATAATTCAAACTATGAGACTAAAAATTTGTAACAATATTTTCTTTAACTGTTATATTAGAAATGTATATTGAAAATAACCCTTTACACATATCTATTTCGATACTAAGTTTATCAAGGATTAATTTCTATATTGGAATAATAATTAAGAAGAAATATTATGACCACACCACATAGTTTTAACCCAGATAAACCTGATTTACCATTTACCAGGGTGATAAGATTTACCACAATTACTATTCATATTGGCTAAATATAAAATGGTTCTATTTATTAAATTTGAACCATATTATTGGAATTTGGAAATTAATTTTATAACATTCTAA
This sequence comes from Viscum album, assembly GCA_963277665.1. Classification (NCBI taxonomy): domain Eukaryota; kingdom Viridiplantae; phylum Streptophyta; class Magnoliopsida; order Santalales; family Viscaceae; genus Viscum; species Viscum album. Next base: position 2,054,184,841 of record OY728123.1, on the reverse strand, counting down.
TTCTATATTTTTTATAAATTAGAATATAAAAACCATCAAATTCAAAATAAAATAGATTGTTCAAAAAATGACTTTATATGTATATTATTTTATAAGAAATTCAATTGTAGATACGATTAAAATGAAATTAATTGGATTATAAATAATAAAATATATGTTAGTGTACTCATATATAATTATAAAAAAGAATAGATAGTTTTTAATTCTTGAATGAAATAAAAAATCATCAATAAAAATTGATATATTTCACTATATTATAGAATATCAATCTTTTCAAAAAATAATTGAAAATTTATCCATAAAAATATTCTTATAGGATGATGTAAAAAATTATATTATTTTCATAAAATAATATTTATTGATGTTACTTAAATTAAATACAATATTCACTTAAAAAAGTAATAAAATAATTTTTCTATAAATCATATTTCTGAGGCATGAAATAATGTTGTAGAAAATTTAGTACTTGTCTAAAAATAATAAATAAATAATTTTTTATTTAGTAGATACTTTATAAAGGTTTCTTAATTTATTTAATACTATTCGAATCCTCCAATTCAATGAATAGGTGATAAATGTTACAATAAATACCAATATTTAAAAATTATATTGGTATCTATTTAGAATTTATGTTTTTAGTTTTATATGCTATCAAATATAGTGTTATTTTAAAATAACAATTTGTGATAGAGTTTATAATTATATATTATCTATAAAATTCCATTTATGGGGTTGAATAAATCTTATAATTGAGTAAATGTTATCTAATCCTAAAAAAATATCATTTTAGTTGGGAAGTTAGTTTATTTTTTTAAACTGGTGTAACCTTGCATAATAATACCCATACCATTTAGAATAGAGGATGGATTTCATAAGGATTACACAGAAAAAATATTGTGTAATGAATGTCTGATACATGCCAAGGAATATTAATGACACCAAACAATCCATTAGGATAATAGTGTCTACGGATATACATTTTATTATTATTGTACACTCTCTTCAATTTAGAGTGATAATATCTATATCAGATTCAATTGTGCCACATTAATTATTAGGTACCTGCATTGGGACTAGTCCTATTAAAAACATCATATTCTTATATATATTATTTATTATAACTTTTATTATTGTTTTGGGTGTTGATAAATCATATTAATATTAAATAACATAATTAAGAGGGTGGTTCAAATACAAAGAGTGGAAAACTGAGAAGGACAAGAAATGAATAATAATTGTCACCTTACTCACACCTTGCTAAGATACCAAATAGTCCATTAGGACTAAAATGTGGTATCAATTTCAATCTAACTCATAAGTGATCTATTTTATTTTATATTAATTTTTTTTGATATATATGTAATATATATTTGAATAATATTCATAATTTCCTTCATTGGAAATTAAATTCAGATATATATCTATAAAAAATTATGTTTCTAAAAAAGACCTTAAAGAATATATAGAAAAAACAAAATAATATGTGGTATATTAAAAATAAAATTGGGAAAAACTAATTTGACACCCTCCAAGTGGTAGTACATTTTAAAAATTTGAATAGAACCATCCTAAGGAAAACTAGGTTTAGGATTTTAGAAAAGGAATGTAAAACATTTGTTTAAAACATATACAATAATGATAAGAATTAAATAAATCAATTTTCTATTAATTGTTTCATTGAAATATATGATTTTACTCTCGAACAAGATGATGAAAAAACATATACTTATGTTGATGGAAAAAATGAATAAATAATTATAATAACAGTTTAATAATTACAACTCCATGTTTAATGAATTGAAATATAAGAGAAATATTTAATGATTAGTTGAAAAAAACATAGTACCTATATATACCATTCAATTTAAAAATAATTTTAATTCTAAATTTAGGATTTTGTTTTGAGAAAAAAATATATGCTTTGAAATATGGTCATAATTATTGTATTAATGTCTATCATTCACAATTATATATTAATTCTTAAAAATAAGGTCCTTGATAATTACATAAAATAATGTATCCAAATCATGATGATAATATAAAAATTATGAAGAATAAATTTGAATATATAATTAATGTATTATTTGATTAGAAAAATATTCTCAAAATTAAATTCCTTGGAGATGAATTAAAATTCAAATATTTGTGAATGGGTGTCTCCATCATATTTCTAATTCTATATCATCAAATTAAATAACTTGAATAGGATATTCATTAGAACGTTTTTAAATGAATAAAATATCAAAATAAACACAAATGAGTGGAAAAAAATCAGACCTTCTAGAGAAAGATCCATTGAAATATATTTACAAAAGTTAACCCATTTTCAAGGAAAATATATTTAAAAAATATTAATGACAAGTGTGATTTTTATAGTGAGTGATGGAAAAAATGGGAGAAAAATACTATTAAATACACAATTAAATGATTCGATTTTGTAAAAAATTATTAAAATATTGTTTCTCCAATTAAATCTTAAAGGAATGATTTTTTATTAGTAATATATCAAATTAATGTAGAAATATTTTGAATAAAAAATAAGGGTCTATTAATAATTGTTTTATTTTTGGATCATTTGAACTAAATTTATTTGATTGTACTTATAATATGTCAACACATGTAAATTAATGGAATGAAATATCAGGGGAATCTGTGATGAATTAAGGAAACATGACCCAAAGAGTTTGAATAATCTATTAACTTCAAATATATTTAGTATGATTGAAAAATAATTTTGAATGTGTAATCAAAAGTGTAATACATAAGATTATATAATGACCAAAATAATAAAGCATGATTTTAAAGAACACTATTTAGAATAACGAAACATAATATATAAAAATTTAAGATTGGTGGGTATTACTTATGCTATAAGAAAGGAAAATAGGTTAATGAAAATAAGCAAAATTTGATAAAAAACAATTATTCACAAAGAATATGAATCTATTTCTAATATAGAAAATGAGGAAACACCTTAAACCATTTAATTCATGTATTGTAAGTATTTAATCATAGGGTAAATTCTAAACACCAAAGAATTGAATAAAAAAAATATATAAGTAGCATGTATGGCTTATTAAGTGATGTTATTTTGTAAGAATATGAATTTAATGAGAAGTATCATGGTGAAGGGATCTTAAAGTAACATGAGAAACCATATAGATGAACTATGAAATTTTAAAATATTTTAATATAATTTATAATGTTTTTTATATCCCAATTGTGAATAGATGTATGGATAGAGAAATTAGATTATTATTTAACTGATTTGAAAAATCAAGAAACAACTTATGAAAAATTACTTGAATTTAGTGATAGGTTATATAAAATTGATATCTGAATAGATCCGGAGAAAAAAAAATTAAGGTGCAAAATGTCTTTGAATTTAAAAAAAATTAATTATGATTTCATGAAATTAATTGATGTTAAAAAAATGAAGATAAGACTAGGATATGTGTGTGCCCTATTAAATTATGTTATTTTGAAGATTCAAAAAACTGAAGATGTTATAAGATGAAAACATCCAATACATCCAATGGTTACTACAATATGAAACTCTTATGGAGAAATAAATATTATTTTTCACAAACATTAAGATAATGGAATGGTTTTACATTTTTGATAAGTAACATTCAACCAAAATTCCCTCTCAATGGATAAAATGAGTGTCACTTTATTCTCATATCCATTGTGTTACTTATGTTATTTAGTTATGGGGAATTTAAGGTGAATCTTATTATTAATGGTGAAACCTATGAAACATTACTAATCATGGATGATTATTTTAGAAACTATGGAATACACTATATTTTTCTAATTTATATATTAATATTAAGAATCTTTTTTTGTAATGAGATCAATAATGATGATGTGATGTTAGAATGTATCCTTTGATAGGGAAAACATTAAAGTGATTCCTAATCTATTATTTCATGTAAAATTTAAATTATTGATAGTGATTAAAATATATCATTATGAAGGAATTAGTAAAAATTATCTTAACCATGATTTTAAGAAATAATGTATGATGTTATGTGGATAATATAGTTAATCAATTATATGAAGAAAATAAAATTCTAATGATGAGTTCAAGGTCTAATTGAAAATAAAATATATTAGGGGTTATTGAATTTATTTAATATGTGTAATTATATGAGTGAATGAATTGTAGTTATAATTATCATCTGAATATATGAAAAATTAAGTTTTAGATAAAAATTATTTTTAACATTCCCAAAAAAAATGTGCTCTTAATTGCCGTCATATTAATGTTTGTTTATGGAATTTTTTTTCATTATTTTTCTGACTTATTTTCTATAAAAAATTCCACATAGAAAAGGAGTGGAATAATTAATGGAATATTTATATAATTTAATTGGTAGAACCCTTAACCAATATTATTTTTATTTATTTTCAATAGGAGAGGAAAATTTAAATTGTATAAGACATATTGACATGAATTTTCAACATTAGAATTACCCACAAAGTAAAAGGTAGTGATTATTGAACCCATTTGGTGTTTATAGCATTGTTTCAATGAAAATGAAGTCTATTTTAATGATATAAATATGTGTTATGATTGGAATAATAAAATAATTTGGATACCCAAGTAGAATGAGTGTAATTATATACCGTGTTGGAAATATACAATGAGATGGAATGATTTTAGAAACATTCATAAGATTCAAGTTCCCTGATGGTTGATCAATTATAATCGAGGTTTTGACATGGGGGATAAGTTATTTCCTTTGTTTATATGTAAAAGGAGACAAATAGATTTATAACCATGTATTTTTTTGTATATAATTAATTTGAGAGATGTACTCTTCCTGGTTTTCAACAAAAACCAAACATTGAATATTGGAGAACCTTATAGAAGTTAGATGTATCCTCATAATAGGTCCATGATAAAATAACATTTTATAGGCTGGGATAGTCTTATTTCAGTATTTATATTAAAATTCTTATTACTATATTAATTTTATTTGATATTATAAGGGATATATTCATACATAAATAGTTAAAGATCAATTATTTCATTATTCCTAAATAAAAGGACTCAGCCATTAATAATACAAATTCTAGTTTTTTCTAAACTAGAAATAATTTTATGTTCCCAAATATCTTTAAGATTTGTAGTTTTATAGAATTTTTTCACATAAAATAAATATAACACCCATACATTACATGTGAAAACCTTTACTCAGTATCCATTTTTCCAACAAAACAAAAAAAATTTAAATATAAAAAGTTTTCATTTCACTGAATATTCTTTTCAATTTTGATCGTTAAATCATACTTATCACAAATATTCCTTAAAATGACATGAAAAACATTTTCATATGTGAGATGAGCACAATATTAGTACTAATGGAGACTAATAGAGAAACACATTAGTCTCATAAAATCAAGGAAGACCATGTAATTATTAACTTTATCAAAAATTTCATTGAGCTAATAAAATGAATCATTTTCATAATAAAACATATGAACTATTAGCATAAATTAAATCATTAAAACCCATATCATGAAAATTAATACCCTTTTTTGTAATATAAAGAATCAAATTCATAATCTATGTTAATCCCACATAAAAAATAATGGGATCCAAGTTAAATCGATACGAGGAACCCTTAAGTAACTCTCTTCTTTCATCAAAAAACAATGTACATTTTCCAATGCACTAAGGTGCTATCTGGGTACACCCATCAAATATTCTATAACGAGATCACCTGATGCTATCTGTCATGCACCATTATATAAGCTATTAAGGGATAACTAGGTGCTATACGGGCCACTCCATTGTAAATGATATAATGGGATTACAAGTGATAATTAATGGGGATCATGTGTTCATATGAGTTGTATCAGGCTCACCCATTTCAAATATAATCCTCACATACCATATCATGAATAAAAAAAATATATCCCTTCGTTTTTCATCATAAAACCTATATGAAATAAATTCAGCTATCAAAACACCATTTTCAAAAAAAATTCCTTTTCAATTCCAAAATAATCAAAACACGGTAAATATGGTTGTTTTAATAATATAACATTAAATAACATTTTTAAGGAAAATAAAATTTTCAATTTGAAAACACATATTTTTTTTAAAAAGTTATGCACTTATAAGTGAAAAAAATTATTTTAAAATAAACCTTTTAGTATTAAATGAATCCATAAAAACATTGAGGTATCAAGATTCATGGAAAATTCAATCACATCATATATGTTATAAATAATTATTTTTTTACTTTTCTAAAAGATGGTCTTTATAAGAGGATTTTGTTTAAAAGAACATCCTTTACATAAAACAATAACAAGATTCAATTATGAACACATTTGAGTGAAATTATAAAATAAAATTTCTTAAAACATTCTTTTCCAAACTTATAAATAAATTAATATTATTTATAAAACATTAAAATGAAACAAAAAGATATCGCAAATAAATATTAAAAACATTTAAATGTTGTTTCTTAGTTAAGAAGCCCCTTACCATGAGTCTGACTCATCACGTATGATCTCTATATTGTGTAATAATAAACATTGGTTAATTTATTATTTATTATCAACATTTCAATGTTTAATATTAGTTTTATATCAATATTACCATCTAATAATAAGTACATAACTATTTAACTTCACATCAGTGGTTTTTGTGATATCTGGTTCGTAAGTCAAGAAGAACTTTGGTATGTTTTATGTGGTCAAAGAGTTCATCATTATAACATATGTAGAAAAATATTCATTAAATAATTTTCACTATCATAAATTAATTGTATTTTTAAATCCAACCATAAGATATTGTTATGAAAAATGAAATATGTTACCATCATATAGACAATATGCAATAATTACAGATGATTAAATTTTTTATTTTTATATGATCATTATGAAAAGAAGGTAAGTATAATTTTATATTTATACAATTATCATAATATCATATATATAATATTATTTATTTAAATAAACTTATATATTTCTTCCATGAGACGTGGTAATGAAAAAATAATCACATTTCTTTTTTGATGTGATAGTTCCCACGTTGACATGAACAACGTTATAATTTATTATTACATGAAATTGTAAGATGATAATTGATATATAATCTATTAATTATGATAAATATATCATTGAAAAGATTTATAAAATTTTATTCAATTATTTAAACCAATTGTGAGAGATGATGTTGGAATTTTAATCACATTTATTCGTGAGGTGGTAGTTTTCTGTACACATGATTGATGAATTCTATTTCCCATTTGATGGAAGTGGAGATGAATATGTCTAATGAAAAAATATAATAACGTAAAATTATATGTTTTATACATAACACAATATTTTATAATGGTTGAACAATATTTTTATTATGTGGAAGAAAAAGTAAAATAAAAAAGTTTATTAAAATGATATATCTTTTTCGGACACCCTCCTTTTTTTAGAAACTTATTACTGCTACTGATAGTTTTATGCCTAAAAAAGGACTCTATAATAAGGGTATGTATTACAATTACAAATTTTTTAATCTATATTCAAAAATAATATGGTTTTTATGTTTTAAAAAATGAGAATAATAGGTGAAATTTTATAAGAGATGAGAGGGACACTCTAGGAATTTCTAAAAATATTATATTAATTTAAATTAGTTTTCAATTCCAAATGGAACCAAGGTGAGTTATTTTAAATGAAATGTGGATATGGGTCGAAATAATCTAAAATAATAATATGTGACATGTTTGTTTTCACTTTATTACCCATATAATTTTGTTTTAACCATTATTTAACCCCTTTAACTACTACCCTGACAACATTGAATTTTACAATTTGATGGTCAATAATTTTAGTAAAAAATGAGAAATGATCCATAATTGGACCATAGTTGTTATTTTAAAACTTTTATTAATAATTTTAATGGTTTTTATTTTTTAATGAAATTTATATCATTTAATAAAATTTTATTTATTTTAAAATGATAATAATGTCAATTTTCACATTACTCATTAAGTTGATTTGTACAAATATCAATAGTACAAGATAAGATTTAATAAAATATTTTAATATATCCATAAAATATTTATGTAATCTTGGATATTATTTTATTACATGTATAACCTCATATTATTTTTCTTTTAATATTTTTAATATTAATCATTTTAGTTTTCTATTAATTAAATAATAACTACATCAATGTTGTGCATGAATTTTTGGTAATTATTTATTCAAAAAATATTAATAATAAAAACCATGTTGAAAAAAAATCTATTTTATTAAAAAAATACTTAAAATAGAATATATATTTTCTAGCATCATATTGAATATAATATAATTATTAAAAATAAGAGTTTGACATATTTCAATTTTATATAAAAAATATTATTAATGTTAAAATGACATAAACGTTGCTTAAAAAAGGCCATATATTCGATCATTACCATATTTTAGATTTACGTTTCTCATCTAATAAAATTAAAGAAAGTGTAAGTGCAATTGAATAGTTCTTATCGAATTATTATTTCCCTAAATTGCCTAAATTACCCTTTACCGAGGCAATAAGATTTACAAAGGTCACTGTTTATAGTGAAAAATAATAATATGGGAATATTTACTAAATTTGGACCCAATAATTCCAAATAAGTAATAAATGTTTAAAAAATATAAAACATTGAATTTTTTGGATTTAAATTAAAATAAAATCAGGGAAAACCCGAATGAAAAATAGTTTTTTCATAAGTATTTCATTTTTAAACATAAAATTTTATTATACTAATTTCATTTATAAAACAAATTTTAGAAAACAAAATTATATTTTTCTTAATCAGCAGGAAAAAATTAAGTTTTTATAATAATCATTTATATACCTTTAATTTTTAAAAACATGAATATAAAATAGGATTTTAAATCAAATTTGTTATTTTTTACTATTTATTGAAAAATCAAACGTTTCTGAAAATTCTAAATATTTCACCATAAGAAAATTTTGAAAAAATTAGTTGAAGAATAGTATTTATTTAATTAAATAAACTTTCTAATAGTTTTCAAAATTAAATACATTATTTGATCACAAGTTAAATAAAAATCATCTTTGAAAAATGTTTATCTAATGAATAATGTTACTTTTCTAAAAATAAGTGATTAATTTTATAAGAATTAATTAATTCATAATTGTTGAGTATGAAAATTTTCTATTTCATAAATTAGATAATTATATTCCTTACCTCAAATTTAACTATTAGGTTATAATTTTCATACAATAAAAATATTATGTTGTTCTTTTTTTATCGGTGTAATAATCATGATTGAAATTTAAAATAATATTTTTTTATACCTCTAGAGGTTAACTTCCACCCCCCTTTGTAAATTACATCCTCAAATTATTTAAAATTTTATTGGTAGTATAAGTAAGAGTTTTAAAAGTAACTTTGTCAATATCATACATCTGAAAAATGATTTGCTAAAACTTATGATTTTAAAGAATAGAAGGGAAGTAAAAAAGTCATCTGGAATAACAAAAAACAAGGTTTAAAGTAGGAAAAATAGACATGGAAGAGGAATGATGAAACCCATGTAATGATCAAGAGTTATAGAGAAAATCATCTTGAGAAAGTGAAAATCATAAAAAATTAAATCAATGATGGATTAAAAGTTCATTGATTTCCCCATAAGAAAAATAAATATATAATGTTTTTGTTTCAAAATCCTTATCCTAGAGTTGAGTAATTCCAATTCCAATTATTCTACGAACATAAAGAAATATACTAATTTGAAATGTAGAATATAATCCTCAGTATATTTCTACTATAAAATCATCTCTTTATACAAATTATTTGTATGAATGTTTTGTGCCTAAAGCACCAGAATCAAATAAAAACGATAAAAAATTCCCCAAAAAATCGAATAATATACTCCTCCAATCACTAGACATTAACCCAAACAAAAATCATTATATCAAGATAAGATAATTCCCAAATTGAATAAATCATCAAATAAATAAAAAAATGATTTTAATATAAAAAAATAAATTATAATACACTAAATTTAACTTATATCATTTTAAAAATAAAAAATAATAAAATATTTCAATATAGTCCAAACTATGATTGAAAAACTAAATTAAGAAGGATTTAATCAAATATTAATTCTTGAAAAATTTGAAATTTTCCCTGAAATTAACATTAATGAATCTTAATAAATCATACAAAAAATTTAATTTCATAAATCACATAATCTCCTTATTTGATTAAAATTTCCATTAAAATCCTAAATCACCATCAATAGAGCATAAATTTTTAAATGATTACAAAATATAATTAAATTTTTTTCCTCATATAAAATCCCATAGTATCCTGTTTAACATAATTATACATTCTACACAAAATTATGAACGTATCCTGAAATAACATTAATCACTTAATGTCTATATAATTTTCAATACTATAGTCTTTAATTAGACAAAACATATATTCCAGAAATAATCTATCTCTTCATCGATCAAATTGTTTAACTAAAAATGAAACATCAGACTAATCGAGACTTTACATAGGCTAGTGGTAGGTGATGTACCATTGTATCCCTTTTGTTGTTAGTTCAAGATTCATAACCTTACCATATATGATTGGATTTCACAGAACCTACATGTTTTCAATTTATGTTTTTAGTAATATAATCATTATAACATTCCCAAAAATGTGACGAACATCCTTAAAATCAACTTAATATTACCAACATGAAAAAATATTTTTAACCTCAAATTTTATCTCATACCTTTCATTTTTAATCTGATAATGTTCACCAATATCACATAAACCCCAATGGTTATCCATAAATTTTAAAATTATTTCCACTAAAATAATGTCATTATTTCTAAAATAAATTTTATATATCATAAACGTATGGATTTAATGTACCTAAAACATTTATCAAATGTTTATATATTTATCCCAATTTTATCCAATCTGTAATACATAATAATAGTGATTTATATTACATTGATTATATGGTTATACATTAAAAAATATCAGGCTCTCTCGAGATGTCATCACTTCTCTAGATAACACAACATCAACTGTAGTGACATCAAATGCCTTTTATAAACCATTCTATTTTCAATCTACATAATTAAAAAAATCGGTAACTAATGACACACACATTTTAACATAATGACGAAACTCAATTCAACATAATCACCTAAAATTTTTATGGTTATCAGTAACCCCATTCTATGGTTGTACGATTTTGTTTTCTTATAGTGACAAGCCCTATGACCAAAATGAAAACTACAGAAACACATTCCAACAGAAGTTAAAAATTCATTGAAATGAAGTTTACCAAACCTATAATATTTTATTGGATTATATATAAATATCGTAACTAGTATATTCTCTATTTCTTATAAATTATACATTTTTCGAATATTTCCATTTCAAAGAACATACATGTTGGTAAATCCCATATCATATTTTTTTTTGCATAATGAACCACTATCTCATAATATTTAAATTCTATAATGGAGAAAGATCATTATAAACATGGTTTCAATTTTGAATAAAGTCAATTAATTTTATAATCAGTATCCTAAAAAAATTTGCCACATACCTATCCTATCTGGTGATTTGTTTTATCATATATAGCTACAAAATCATTTTATTATTTTATCAATTAAAATAATATTTATCTCTATCCAGAGGAAAAATTCCTCATGAAGATATTTCTCAAGATAATGTTTATTAAATATATCATATTCCATGGAATCAGGATCATATTTTTATCTATTATTAAAACCAAAGAACACCATCAATTATATTGACCTTCAAAATGATAAATTGAAAGAATTACGGTTGGATATTCTAAACATCCCCTGACATAAAATATATTTTCTTGTTCTTTAATCCAACCATAAGCTCTAACTATATTATATGATTATCTTAATTATGGGTGTTTTTTCATTAAATTTAATACTATTGACAAAATCATTTTTTGGTAGATATGGCTACTACCTATAATGAAAACCACCATAATTAATAGCTTGTGTCAAATAATCCATCTCTAAAAAAATATGTTTCAATTATGGCCATCTCAGGAAAGTAATTTGGATGGAAATTTTCCTATTGTTTTCTATCCACCATATCATCCCTATTTACTTTGTAGAAACACATTCTTAACAGACATTGTTTAGATGAAGGGACTTGTTAATCTTCAAATTCCATATCATTTTAACTTAAAACATAATGTAAAACCATATAATGGTATTCTATAAATAGTATCCTAACCTCTAAAATTATATTAACCATGTTATAATACCAACGATGATGACCACAACTTAAATAATACATATATATGTTCTTAAAAAATATAAATCACATTCTTCTAACAATGATCATTTATGTTTATAGTTTTTTGAGAATTAGGAAATAAATCATACCTAAAACACTACACATTGTAAGTGAATAGTTTTACTCCATATCCATTGTTCTAATACAATTGTTTTAAAATAAAAAATATATTCCTTTCATTGAAACATCTGTATAATTTTTCTCATTACATCAAACCCATCCACACTCTTCCCTAAAATAATTTGATAAAATATTAGACATGGGATGAGAAAAAAATGCATAGTAAGGGAAATAATGAAGAAAAACTAATAGTCTAGTGAAAAAATTTCAAAACCTTATAATAATTACCATTACTAGAATGTAAATTGATCCATTTAAAAAATCATTTTCATATAAACATACACAATTTTAGCTCAATTAAAACAATTAATACCAATGACATGAAAATTAAAACCCAATTTGGCACATATACTATGCAATTCATAACTACTTTTAAAACCATTTCATAAATAACAGGAGGTTGGTAAAATCCATAGTTGAAACCCGTTAGAAACACCCTCATTTCTCAAAAGATAAGGTGCATTACCCAATATATTGCAGTACTATCTGGGTGTAGTCATTATACAAGTTATAATGGGCTCACCGGATGCTATCTAGTCCACACCTCCATATAATATATAACAGGATATCCTGACATTATCTAGGATACCTCATTATATTAGGTTTTATGGGCCCACATGTGTTCTATAATGGGACTCAACCCTTCGTATAATTTGTATTGGGATCACCCATTCCACATATAATTATACAATACTATATTAGGAATAAATCATTTTATTCTTTCACTTTTCATTATAAAACCCATATAAAAATACATTTGGTTATGAGAATACCATTGTATTTTAAAAAAAAAAATTTAATAGGAAAATACCCCCTGAAAATTCAAATATTATTTTTCATTGAATAAAATATCAATAAAAACCCTTTTTTGGAATATGAAATTTCCTTTTTCAAAACACATTTTTGGTTAAAGGTTGTTCACTAATAAATGTAAACCTTTTGTTTTTTAAAATAATTTTTTAAAAAACTAATTGAAAATATAAAATATTTATTCTTAGTAATGTAAGGAAAATATTATCATCCAAATAGTTTAAAAATTTCCATTTTTTAGTTATGTAATGGTGAACAGTAAAATTGGATTTTTAAAAAGAAACTCCCTTAAATAAAATCATAAAATTATTCATTTTCAATCCGATTGAGTGAAATCAAAAATAGAACTTTTTTAAAACATTATGTTCCATATTAACACATCCATCATAATAATTTTAAAAATAATTACCTAATTGAGAATGATGTATAATGTAAATTCTAAAATATTTGAACCAATTTTTTTAGTTAGGATAAATGTCTTCAAAGAGAAATGAATTGTTTATTTTATAGATAAATTTTCATTCGACAATTCATACTTTTATAAATTAATTATAATTTTATATCCATCCATGAAATATGGTTATTAAAAATGAACTACGTTACAGTCATGGAGATGGTAGGTCATACGTACGCATGAGTAACATTTTAATTTTTCAATAATCATTATGAAAAGAAGTAATGCATCATTTTATCTATCTATAATTATCATAATATCCCATATATCATATTTTTTTACTATACATATATAAATCATTCATTTTATTTAGTGATGAAAAATGAATCGTATCGCTTCATGGAGCTGATAAGTCACCCATTCACCCGAACGACATTATTATTTTTTCAGTACCTAGAATGGTAAGAAAATAAATGAAATATTATCTTTTAAAATGATATATTGATGATTAAAATCATGTATAAAAAATACTTATAGCAGTAAAACAAGTCATGAGAGATGGTTAAGGGTAATGAATCACATCTATTCGTTGGGCGATAATCCTTTGTACGCCTAAATAATGAATTATTTTTCCATTTAATGGAAGTGGAGACAGAAATGTGTCATTAGACTAACATAATAACATATTAGTTAATTAATCATAATAGATTAATTATTTTAGAGTGGTAAAAAATATTTTAATGAGGTGGAAAAAGAAATGAAAATTTCTTGATTAAAACGATACCACTTCTTCAGACAACCTCTTTGGCGTAATAGATTAATCCCACTAACCATGGTGTTCTTCAAACAATACATTATATATAATGAGGTCAGGGGTATTATAGAATGGTATTTTATCAGTTATTTTTTAGAAAAACAATGATGTTTAAGATTGAAAGAATGATAAGAATATGTTTTTTTTATAGGAGAGGGTTGGGGTACTCTAGGAATTTCACAAAATATTAAATTAATATAAAATAATTTTCAATTGAAAATGGATAAAAAGTGAGTTATATAGAATATATGATTATTATGGGTCTAATTACACTGATACAATAAATTTCATATTTTTTAGGTCACTTTCATACCCTTATCATTTATTTTTAACCCTCAGTTATCCACTTTAACTCAATCCATGACAACATTGTTTTTTCTCATTGAGAGTCAATATTTTTACTATAAAATTATGAAATAAATATAAATCGATCACTGAGAGTATTTTAATCTGTATCCAAATAATTTAGATGAATTTAATATTTATTTTAATTTTATTTCCTTTAATAAAATATTATTTAATTATAAATATAATTAATATCAAATTTAACTCTATTCATTATTTTTTCCATTAAAAATATCATCACAACAACATAACATCTAAAAAATATTTCTATAATTACTTAATATGTGAAATTAATCGATCAATTTATATTGTTTCATTAATGACATAATATTTTATTTATTTTAATATTTTTAATGTCATTTATTTTATTTTTAAAATGATAAAATAATTACAGCATTAGTGTCATGAAAGAATTTAAAGTAATTATTTCTTAAATAAAAATAAAATATAAATTACTTTGTATAATATAAAAATATTATATTTCAAAGTAATATTTTTAGTAAAACATATCTTTAAGATAACACTATATTTAAAATCAAATACTTACTAAAAACAAGATTGTGATATGTTTGCCTATTTCTTAAATAAAATATTATAAATGTCATAACCAAATAAAAATAGAAACCAAAGGCCATATATTAGAATTTATTAATAATTATGGATTAATTTTAAACACATAATAAAATTGATGAATTTTCAATGGGTATTTTATAGTCCTTTCATATAAATTTTACACTTAATTACACAAGTTACCCTTTACCATGTTAAACAAATTTAATAAAGTTACTATTCTTGTGGAACAAAAATAAAATAGAAATATTTTAAAAAAATAGAACCTATGATTCAAAATATTTAACCAATTTTTAAAAATTTAAAACACACAAGGTTCGGAATTTGATTTAAGATGAAATCATAAAAAACACAATGAAAATTAGTTTTTTCGAAAAACAATGTCATTTTAGAACATAAAATATTTTCTTACTAAATTCAAGTATGAAATTATTATAATAACAATAATATTAACATATTTCATAGAAAATAAAAATTATATTTTAACAATAATCTAAAATATAATTTTATTTTTTTATTACATGAAAACACAGTATAATTACAAAAAAAAGTTAGTTGTCATGATTCATTAAAAATAAAACATCTCAAAAAATTCACAAAATTTCACGATAATTCAATTTTCATATTAGGATTTAAAAATTAAATTTCTTTAATTAATTAAATTTTCTTAATAGTGATATAAATTAATTATATTTTTCAAACACAACAGTGATGAAATCAATCTTGGAGAAAATGTATTTGAAGAATAAAATTACTATTTGAAAATTAAGTTAAAAACATTATATGAATCATTTAATACCTTATTAATGAATATAAAAATTTTATATTTCATAATTAATCTAATAATATTTATTCATATTAATTTAATAGATATGATATTATAGTCACATTATAATAATATTTAGTAGTTCCATTAAGGTGGATGTTTCTTATATTGTGCGCTATCGAACATAGAATTTACATTTGAAACCACTAGATATTAAAATAATATTAAGTAGATGTTAAAAATCTAATATTGTTTGGAAGATTAAGATAGTATTCTAAAAATCTCTTTAGAATAAATAATTTAAAATACATTTTGATAAAATTGATCATTATCTATTGGATTAGTGGTGAGCCACTCATAAAGAAAAAAATACATTATTTTCTTAAAATAATAACATTATATGAAGTAAATAAATTTGTAAAATATGGTTGGAATATGTTCTAGATAGAGGTACATAGTGTATAATGATATTCTATATACATTAAAAAATTAGTATACATGGATAATTAGTTCATTGGAATATAGAAGTTCAAATATAGATAAAGATATCTATATAGTGGTATTATTAATTGTGAAAGTTTGTCAATGTTGGAAAACTATTTTCTTGTTTTTTGAATGAATTTTTTTAATTAGGATTCACCTGGATGTATGATAGAAAACATATCTGATTATTTAATAGGTTATTTATATTTAAAATTGATTTGAAATTGTTTTATTACTACTTTATAGTTTTAGATTGTACTTTTATATATTTCAAGATTCTTTGAGAAAGCTTGATGTGAATCTAAGCTAATTTCAACATGATCAAGATTTTTTTATGAATTAGATGTTTATATAATTACACTATTGAGAAGATTCATTGTGTAAATTAGATATAAAAAATATTAATAATTTATTTAATATGTATTAGTACTTTGTAGTATTTTCTTTATATGTAAAAGACATATGGGGAGTTAAAAATAGTAATATTGTGAGTAGTTTTGATGATTTTACAAATGAAAATCTTTCATAAATTTAATTTTAGGGTACATAAAAGTTAATCCATGATTGATAAAATACATAAGAATCATTATAAAAAATTTATCTATAATTCCATGGTAGGGTTTAAATATAATATTTATTTGGATAACACATATATGTTATTTACTATTTCCAAATTATAAGGATTTCAAATTTTATAATACAATTATCGAATAATTATTTATAAATGTTAAGAATTGTTTTTATGAAAAAGAATTATGAAGTAGTAATTATGATTGATAATGTTGTTGTATTATTTATAGAATAAATATCACGATTCATTGGTATTAAATATATGGTTTTAATATATTTTAAATGGTTTGTTGAAGGTTCTTATATCAATAAACTATTTGAGGAATAAATACAAGTACAATATTGTTTTACTATTTTATGTTTCATAACAACATTATAAAAGTGTCTTGTAAGGAATTATGATGAAGAAAATATTTGGGGGAATGATTCAGGTCATTCCACATAGTCCTATAAACTTGGTGTAATGAAATGGTTATATAGAGAGGTATGTCATACCTTGACATAAAATGTTATTCCATGATAGTCATGTTGTATATAAATATGCATGATTGAATTTAGAGATTAATTATCTGTTATTTTGGTGTAATCTCTAATGAAATATTATGATTAGTCTCTTGAAATATTTTACTTGGGTTAAATGATTTTAAAAAAGGAGTTTATTTTTAAATAGTTTTATGCGGAAATTTCCAAAGGATACAATGATTCCATTAATCAAAGATGTTTCTTTATTAATATATGAAAAAACAATAAGTGTAATTTCTTTTAGTTATATGAATATATAGAAGGAGAAGGACAAGTCATATTTCAGGAAAAGGAAACCGTATAATGAATACAAATGTAAATTTTTTTTGAATAATATTGACAAATTTGGAAAAAAAATTTAAATAAAATCTTGTTCACAGAGGAATAAAAAAAGACTATGATTATAGAGGTAAATATACTAAGATCTATCATATGATATATATATATATATATATATCATAGAAGTTTAATGAGAAATTTAATTTACATTACTAAAGTTCATGATACCAATTTTTCAATCCTTATGTAGAAGATTGAGAAGGATGAAAAAATCAAGTATATTTGAATATGAATTTATTAATCACCCAAATATTGAGGTAAATAATTATTCTGGACAACATGTAATGTTACTGATTATATTATATATGTCAAAGACATGTTCATGAGGAATAAAATCTCTTATAGTTGAATTAGTTAATTTTAGATTAGAATGGAAGAACTATTTATTAGTTTATAAGGATAAACTATAATGAGTAGGGTGATCCAATATAACAATATATATAGAAGTCAGAAAACTGATTGGTTTTCTAGGGATCACCCCTACCATGAGGTAGCATTTTGATGTGTTCATACATACCCATAGATAAGTATAATACATTCTCACCTTTTTGAGTATATAATTTAGGAATTTCACCATTTATCATGATTTTATAACCATATCAAAAGATAGTTATATTCTTTTTTCCAAAATAACACAATCCCAATAATTAATTTTTAACCACATTATAGGTAAAACTTATAAAAAACTAGTATCCTACTATCTCTTGGTTATTTCATTAGTCAATAAATTTTATCCATTAGTATACATAATTATTTCTTCTATTTATATATAATTATAAAAAATGATATCTCGATGTATACCTATTAATCATGTAGTACATCAAAGAATTATGATTTTAAATTTATCTATAAAACATTCGACCTTATCTACACCACTATGAACAAGAATAATTGAATTGATTCTATCAGAGATAAATAAAAATTTTCATCTTCATTTATACCTTCAATCATGGTTTATCCATTTAAAAACATTCATATCTTACTATATATAATCATTTTTATCCATTTAGTGAGTTAAAATAACATCATTTTTTGATGACATTCTTATCCATTGGCCTAAAAAAATCCAATGTATAACTCTTCATGTTTTTATCATGATCTTCATTTATCTCTTAACCATAATTGAAATATTTAGTAGCCTATTGAAAAATTAATTTATGTACAACATATAAGAGTGATTTTTTCCAAATATATTCTCATCTCCCCATTATTATATGTCATAGTGAATTTTTTAGTTTCTTAATAGGGAAGAAAATTTTAGTGACCATTTTTTCTAATTTTTTTCTTTCTTAATTATCCATTCATTAAATTACGTCCACAATATTAATAATTTTGTATGGATCTATTTATGTGCTCTCAATATTTAATAACACATGTAATGGAACAAAAAACACGAGATAATAGGATACAAGGTTTTTATAAGGTTTCACCATAATGTGGGTAAACAATAATTATTGGGATTGATTTGATTATGGAAAATATAATATCACTATAATTTTATATGGTTATAAAATCATGATAAAGGGTGATATTCATAAAATATATACTCAAAAGGGTGAGAAAGTATTATCATTATTTATAGGTACATATAAACAAAAAACAATGCTACCTCATGGTATGGGTGATCTCTAAAGAACCCATCAGTATTCTGATTGGTATATCTATTGTTATATTGGATCACCCTACTCATTATAGTTTCTCCTTTTAAACCAATAAATTGATCTTCCATTTTACTCTAACTTACACTAATTTAACTTAAATATATCTTATTCTTCATGAAAAAGTATTTGACATATATAATATAGTCAGTAACACAATATATTGGTCAGACTAATTCTTAGATCAATATTTGAGTGATTAATAATTTCATATGTCTATATAATTGACTTTTTCGTTCTTCTCAATCTTCTTCTAGTTAATTAAAAAAATTGGTATCAAGAACTATAGTAATAGAAATTTAATTTATCAATCAAATTCTATGACATATATATATATATATATCATATTATAGGTCTTGATATATTCCTCTCTAGCTTCATAGTCAATTTTTATTCCTCGGTGAACACTATTAAAATTTAATAAAATTTTCCAAATCTCTCAATAATATTATAGTAATATTTATATCAGTATTTATTATAAAGTTTTCTTTTCTTGAAATATGAAATATCATTCTCCATCTATATATTCATATACCTAAAAGAAATTAAATTAAAATTTTATGTCATATATTAATATGGAAGCCTTTTTGATTAATGGGATCATTGTATCCTCCCAAAATGTCCACTTACAACTATTTAAAATATCCTTCTATTTTTATATCACTTTCCCAATGTAAAATATTCCAAGAGAATCATCATAATATTTCATTAAAGCATACACCAAAACAATTGATAACTATTCAGTTAATTCTATCAATCATATTTATATGTATAACGACTATCTTGGAATTACATTAAATATCAAGGTACGACATACCAATCTATATAACCATTTCATTATCCCAAGTATTATTCACTATGTGGCATGAGTTGAATCATTCCACAAAATATTTTCTTCATCCTAATGCACAACATGAAACTATCATTATGGTTTTAATGAACTTAAAATATTATAACAATATTGTCACACTCGGGATTTAAATTCATTGTTTTGGTTCAAATCCTCTTTCAGTTCTATGTTTTCTCTTGGTTTCCAGGTGTTCCGGTTTTGAAATTTTGGTGTCCCTTTTGTTTTTGATATAGCCCAAATGGCCCAAAGTCCTTCATTTTTATTGATTTTTTGATAACCCCCATTCAAGGGATGAGGGGGAACCCTTACAAGGCCCGTAGGCTCAGAGATTACATGGCATGCAGGCTTAAGAGATTACATGACCCGAAGGTCTTAGGGAATTCAACCAGCCTATCTACAAGAAACTGCTTCTCCCCAGTATCTACATTATGATAGTAGCTCTTTACCTTTGCATGGCCATCTGGATAGGCTTCCCGTGAAAGCATAGGCTAGTTCCGATGGCATAGCCATGCCCTCTCATTCTGATAAATCCATTTGTCTCTACTCTAGTGAGTGCACCAGCTCTGAATCCTCTTCTGGGGATGCTCCTTTTTTTGTAGTGTGTTTGGGAAAACTTCATGTGGACCGAAGGACTTGTGGTGACCCGAAGGCCTTAAAGGTGGTCTGAAATCCCTTCTAACCTGAAGGCCTGGGTGGCCCGAAAGTCTTAAGGACTCCAAGCCCAAACCGGTGGCCCAAGGTAAATAGTTCCAGCTATTACAGTACTGAATAGTACCTGCTACATTGTCTACTACAGTTCATTCACAGTGTACAGTCCTGCTACAGTACCGCAAAGTGTACAGTATGCTACAGTACTATACAGTGTATAGTCTGCTATAGTACCGCACAGTGTACAGTCTGCTACAGTGCCTGCTACAGTAGTTCTACAGTACCCGGAAATATGCCTTTTCCTAGTTTTGAACCTGGGTCTTGTGAATGCACTCAAGGATACCTCACCAACTGGGATGAGTGTCATGTGCATGTTTTTGATATATGAATATGGTCTTGGAGGAATAATATTGTACTTGGCCTCCTATTTTTTCAATGGTATGTTGTGAGGTTCTGGTGTTTTGGAGATGGATTAGTGACCCTCCTAGTGGTACCACTTGTGGGGTAAGTTGTTGAGGTTTTTTGTACCCAAGAGTTAGATGAATTTTGGGGTGAAAATATTTATTTGTTTTGGGGATTTTTCTCCCTGATCCTTGGTCTATCATTCCTCCTTGGATTCCGACATTGACCCCCCTAAAATTGGAGCAGAATGGGAGGTTTTTTGGTTCCTAGAATAGGCCAAACCGTGAAAGGGTGTCAAGGTCATTAAAATCATTTTTAATATCTAATTTTTCCTTCTTGGAAATAAATATAATCTACTTCATTCCCCCCCCCATTCATTTCTAGAAGAACTGGGAGGCCTCTGTCTCCCTCAAGATCTAATGGAACCCATCTTTGATGGGGTTTTGGTGGGGAAACTCCGTGATTTCTTCATGTAAGTGTTTATATCCATGATTTCTTCCCTTTCCATAGGGAGTTTTCCCTATTTCATGATTTTATAAAATGTCCAAAAGTTAGGGTTTGAACCTAGGGATTGATTTAGTGTCATATTGGTGTAATATTTAGATTTTAGGTAGCTCTTCAACCTCTTGTGCTACGGCGGTGGTGCGGTTGATGTTTCACACCATGTTCTGAGGGTTTCGATACAAAAGGTCAGTGATTACATATTTATACATTCCTTGATGAGTTATAATACTTGATTTAATTATATTTCATGTTCCTCATATGTTTTGTGTGGTGTGATTACTTTTTTAATGGATTTCGTTAGGTGCTAAACTTTATAGTTACATATTAGCTTGAAATTCGGTGATGTTCATGCGCAACTCCTAGGGTAATATTAGGGTGTATTTTATAACATATGAAAGTGATTTATTAGAGTTTAAAGGGGTTTCTATGTATTTTTTGGTAATGCTTTGGTTCCATGTGGGCCTCAAAAAGGGGTTTTTTAAATGGGTGTCACGTGTAAACCCCTGTTCCACTCCTTGAAAGTGTTTTATGAAAATGTGTGTTTTTTCATGTGTATTTTTGTGGTATTATTGGAGGTAATTTTATAGAACTTGACAATGGTTTAACAAATGTGGAAAGGGCTGCACATTTCTACTCTATTAGGGGATTGGTGTGATTTTTTCCTTGAAAGAGGGTTTTTATATTTGTGTTGTGTGCAAGACATAGTTACACCCCTTGGGTTTGTTTTATGAAAATTATAAATATTATATTTGGTTAAAAAAGTGGAAAAATGGGTTATGTGTAATTTTTGGTGAGTGTGTCAAGATAATATGGTTTTTTTAAAGGTAAAGTGGGGATTTAATATGCCAAATATTTTTATAATGTTTTATAATTTTCTGAAATGATTTAGTAAATTGTGATGTAGTTTCGAAACGTATTTGTGGACTGTTTTTTGTGAGGTTGATTATAAAATTAATTTTGAAGGTGAGAAGGATATTATGGGATATGTGTTTGGGCTTTTATATGTGTTGTAATATCATGTAAAGGTTTTATAAATTTTTTTAAGGGTTTTGTGTAAGTATTGAAAATGTGAAAAATGTTTTGGGCTATTTTGCTGAGAGAATGATTTCAAAATGCATTTGAATGAAAAAGTAGATCATGTGAATTTTGTGATATACATATAGGATTTTTGGTTAATGTGTGGTGTGGAAGTGGTATTTTCATATGAAAATTATATTTCCTAGCTTGTTGAACTTGTTTGAGCACAAGAGGGAATCTCAGGTATCTAAGTGGGTGGACATATACTAGTATGCGAGTGATCCCTTGGGGTTTGGCCTTAGTTTCATGTAGAAATATTGACGATGAAAATATTAAATAAACTATGATAATGATGATGATGTAGGGCCACTAGTTTAATGGTATAGTCCCTACTAGTGTCGCATGTGTACAAAACAGATATTGTGATGGTTACTCTCACCGAGATACGAGGTACCTACGACCCAAAGAGAGCTAGTGCCTATAGTTTTTTTTCCTATTTTATGTTCTCATTAGAGAATTTCTACTTATAATCAGAATATGGTATGGTATTTTGGAAAATTAAGTATCATTGAAAATATTTTTAAAAGAGTTGATGCTTTAAAATAGCCCACATGAAAACAGATCTTATTTAATGGTGCATGGTTTAGAAACTATAACTACAATTTCTGGTTAACAAAACATGCATGCTTTATGTCTTTGAATTTTTATCACACAGAATTTCTTACTGGTGGTATCCTAATAGGCATTCGCTCATACCCTCGAATGGATCGAAGGCGTCCATTTTTATATTGATTTTCGATAACAACCCTTTCAAGGGTTGAAGGGGAACCCTTACAAGGCCTGTAGACATAGATATTACATGGCCTGTAGAATTAATATATTACATGAACCAAAGGTCTAATGTAATTCAATCATACTATTACAATAAGGAACTGCCCCTCCCCAGCATGTACATCATGATGGTAGTTCTCCACCTTCTCATGGTCGTCTAGCTAGGCTTCCTGTGCAAGCACATGTTGGTCCCGATCGTATTGTTGTACCGTATCATTCTTCCAAATACATTTGGTTCTACTCTGGTGAGTGAAAATTCTATGAATCCTCCTCTAGAGTTTTTCCTTTTTGGTAGAGTCTATCTGGGGTAACTGCACTGATCATGTGGCATGAAGGCCTTGAGGTTTCCCGAATGGATTAAAGGTGGCACGAAATCCTAACTGACCTGAAAGCCTAGGTGGACCGAAGGCCTTAAAGACTCAAAGTCCCAACCAGCGACCCAAGGGGAATAGTTCTGGATACTACAATACTTAAACAATACTTGTTATAGTACCCACACCGTACTACTATAGTGACTGCTGCTGTACATCATCAGTTCACCTACAGTACCTGAAAATATGCTTCCGCCAGGTTTCGAACCTGGGTCTCATGAATGCACATGAGGAGTCCTCACCAACTAGACTGATGATCATGTTCCTTTGGCTCACACCCTACTTAAACCTTTGGGTGTAAGTAGACATGGTTATTTTTGTTGTAGGTTTGGGTATAACATTTGTGCCAATGGTTCGGGTATAGCGGTCCTTCGTGATGTCTTGTTGTGGAGATAGCTTAAGGGCGTTGCATATTTCCTTGAGGAAGTTCTTGTGCTATAATTTTTTGTTTTTTACCATTTTTATAGTCTTTGAGATTTGTTTTAAGCAATGTAATTATGTTCTGAATTTTTTTAAAAGAAGTTTTCATTTGAAAAATCCAGATTTGGTTTCCTGCATTTGTTTCTTGTTGTATGTGTATAAAATCGGGTAAATCATTACCAAAATTCATTTCATAATACATTTCCAATTTTTCTAGCCTGTGGGGATTGGGAATTACCTTAGGGCCTTGTTGTGGACCGTGTCGAGTTCGTGTTTTGATGGAAACCAGAATCCATTCATGACAAAACGGTACCAATGGAGGTTCATATTAACTCTTTGAGAGATGATATTTGGGGAACAATTGGGATAGTCTGGGGTTAATATTTTTGGGACATGGTATTCCTTTTATTGGTAGCGTTCTTGATATCCAAACCTCATGAAATTATTCAAGTCTCCAGGGGAATTCGGGATTTATCTGAGTCCTCTAGTTCTCTTGGTTTGATGATGATTTGGGGAAATGAAAAGAGAGTTGGGTTAATGGTCTCAGTGAGCTCATAGGGCCTGGAAATCCATGTGGATCCAGGTATTTTCCATTTAAATCTATCTATGATGGTGAAGTTATTGGAATATGGCCACCAACCATATTTCCAAGTCACCCACTAGAACTAGTTTCTTCTCGCATCGTCTTTTGTCCTTTAGTTTCAAAATCCAAGAAGTTTTATTTTAATGAAAAAAATGACATGGTTTTAAGAAGAGTAATGTTTTTGTGATATAATTTTTTAATAAAGAGGGAATGGTTTGATTTTTTAAATGTAGGAAAGAATTTTCATAATTTTTTTGAAATGTAAAATGGTTTGTTTACACAACTTTTTAAAGCAGGAACAATGTTGAAGTTGGTTTCGAAAAAGTGTTTCCAACATAGTTTTCAAAACTATTGAAATGTGTTTTAATGGGATGAGATTTTTTTAAATTGAAATCAATATATTGAATGGGAGTTTTCATTTGAATTGTTCTGTCTTTCTGAAATGTTTTGTAAGATTTAAATTGGGATTTTGATATCATAGTTAGCAGTCTAGAGAAAAAGGAAGTATTGGTTGACTATTTTGGTTTTGAAAATAGGAAACAATTTTTGTTTTAACCTTTATTATTTTCATGTGTGACCATATGAATGGGATTATATAGTATAATGGATGGTTGATGGAATGACTGGATGAGTGCTAGGATGGATATGAGGAGGGTGCTGGTGTGGCATGGATACATGCATGTTTGAGGCCCATGGAATACCATTGGTGGATATGCTAAACGTTGAACAGTTTGATTTCTATGTGATGATTTTAAATGAAATATGATTTCTGGATGATTGGCTGGGGATGGTTTGTATTATTTTTTTCTGAAAATGTAGTTTTTGTGGGATTTTTCGATTCCAATGACCATTCTTGTTTTAATGATGTTTTTGGTCTGTGTTTGGTCAGTAAGCTAGGTTGGATTTCCGGTTGGTGGTCTCTTCTATGAAAACATCGAGAAGCCTTAATGGTGGATCTAGTCTTCAGTTCAGTTCTGATTTGTGGCACATTTATACCAATAGACCAGCTTAGTTGGGTCGTTGGGTTCTCTTGTTTTATAAGGTATGCCCCCATTAAGAATTAGTACATAAATGAAGTAAAATCCAGATTGTTTCTCCATTGGAAAATCCTCCAGTCAATCAATATATCTAATATTTTTCTCGATCATTGGATATTTAGTTTTTAACATTTCCATTCATTAATTTTTGGATCCTCTTGTAGTGGGAGAGTTTTAATGGAAGGTTGAAATAAACCGTAGTACCTTAAGATACCTAATTTGTCTAAGGTGGAAGTGGTATGTGGTTGTTAGTGTGGATGAGTGTCTAGATGGTTTATAAGAGGGCCTCTGGGTCCTTCATAGTCTCTTCAAAGAAGGAGTTCATGTGAAACGACCAGTGTGAAAAATTGTGTCTTCATAGGCTATTATGGAAACTTTCTGGAATTTTTTGTTGTTTGGGGACTTGGAATATGGTCCCTTGCCAGGTATTGTCTTATTTAGTTGAAATGGTCATGTTTGATGATGACTTGTGATGTTGTGTGCTCATTTGACATTAAAGATGAAGGTTGGGCAATCCCTTGAGATTCTCTATTATGTTGGGAGTGTGTCTCCCCTACAAAAACATAAAAATACTCAATTTTAGAGAAAAATGTTTATATTTATCCTTTCCTTATATAGTTTCTCACCTGAAGAACCAAGGTGTGATGTGTGTGCATTGTCTGAACCCTTGTTTCTTTAAAATGTTGGTTTAATGCAATATGAGTTTGGAGTGTGTTATGTTTTGGTGAACCCATCTGGGATTGTGGTGTAGTTGTTGGTTTCACTGAAAGAATATGTTTAATTCGAGGGTTTCTAAAGCTTAACTACTAGGCCAAAGATGATTTTATAATTAATCTATAGCAATAGGTCATGTAGATAATCTTGGGTGTAGTCCGGAGAAATACTAGGGTCGTTCAAACCCTTGTACAAAGTCATATGCTTAGTATGAAAGATAGGAAGAGTTTAAACCATTGGGGTCATCATATTTCTTCTGTTATTCTAGTTCAGTGGAAGGAGGTGGAGGCCACAAGCCCATGCATTCACCCTTTGTTTTCCATTGAGATTTGGAGGATGGTGGGATTTTGGATATACAGATTGAGCATATTGTTGGTGCTTGATTAGTAGTGACCTTGAGCTAGGAAGCCATGTAGATAGAATAATCTGTAAAGTTATCGCACGACTTCCCAAAATGTGTGTTCTAACTATGTGGTCATGCCATCCAAATTATTTGAAGTTTTTGGGGATCTTTATTCCAACATGTTTGGTTCGGTTAAGATGGATTGTATTTATGGGGGGGATACCCACTGTGATCCTCATGTATGTTCTTTTGGAAATTTATAACCGAAGATTACCACTTGTATCGTGGAATCCATTCGGGTTGTATCACACCCAAATGATAAAGAGTTAAATGAGTAAATGATATGACTCATGTCAACAAGGTGCACCTTCATTTTCGGGAGCCTACCAGATCAGAACACCATAGTTAAGCGTGCTTGGCTTGGAGAAGTGATCAAGATGGCTGACCTTTTGAGAAGTATCCCAGTTTATGTGTGAGTGAGGACAAAGCACACTGGAAAGGACATGTGTTGGCCTTTAGGGACAATCATTAGTTAGATGACCTATTCTTGCATGTGGGAGGACCCTTGGGTGGGGACCATGTGTCTGTGGGGAAACTGGTGGTACTTAGCGTGCTAGAACCCAATGACCATGTTAAAGTATGGTTTTTGTACTGTTATCGGGGCCCAGTTGTTACATTAGGTATCAGTGGTGGTACCCAGCCTTAACTGCAGCGCACTACCTGGGTTGAGATGTAGGTCCCACAACGACGACGTTGTTCTCTAAAGGGGGGTGAATGTAACACCCCCGAATGATAAAGATTTCAATGACTAAATGATATGACATATTTCAACAAGGTGCGCCTTCCTTTTCAAGACCCACCTGATTAGAACTCCACAGTTGAACATTCTTGGCCTGGAGTAGTGATCATCATGGGGGACATTTTGAGAAGTATCATAGGGTGTGTGTGAGTGAGGAAAAAGCACACTAGAAAGGATATGTGTTGGCCTGTGGAGACAATCACTAGTCAGATTACCCATCCAGGCATGTGGGTGGACCTTTGGGTGGGGACCATGTATCTGCGAGGCAACTGGTGGTACCTAGAGAGCTAGAACCTGACGACCATGTTAAGTAGGGGTTTTTGTGCTGTCACTGGGG
This sequence comes from Viscum album, assembly GCA_963277665.1. Taxonomy (NCBI): domain Eukaryota; kingdom Viridiplantae; phylum Streptophyta; class Magnoliopsida; order Santalales; family Viscaceae; genus Viscum; species Viscum album. The sequence continues at coordinate 2,054,156,259 of OY728123.1, read as the reverse complement.
CCTAGTTGTTACACGGGCCTCCCCCTATTAGTGCCCAGATCCTCTATAAGGAAAAATTGAGTTCTATTTTATGGTGGGGAGCCCTTTTGTGTCTCCCTATACTAGTAACTCATATTTTTCCTTGGTCTTGGCATGGATTTAGGTAGTCTTTTTCAGATAAATCTAACAACCAACATCTTCCTTGGGTAAACATCAGGATTAGAGAGTGCCCAACGGTTTAGTTAAAGTAATTTATGGGTAACCTTGTTCGATGTTATTTTTCTTTTGGAAGAATTGGTTAAGTGTAGTTTAGATAAATCTTGAGAGGTTTTCTTTTGGGATAAACTCTGAATGTGCTTGATCGTTTTAGGAAAGTGGTGCATGTTTTGGTTTCTGAGATCATTCCTTCCTTAATTGATCACTGGAGGTGTTTTGGTCTTTGGGGGTGATTCTTGGAAAGGGATTACATCTTGGTTTCTTGGTTGGGTTTTCTTTTTGATTTGGCCTTGTATTGGATTTATGGGGGTGTAAAGATTTATGGTGGGGAGAATTTTCATACACGGATTTTCAATTCCATGTTTTGGTTCTAATCTATTTTCGGTTTTTAGCTTTCATTCAGTTTCCGAGTGTTCCGGGTTATAAATTTGGTGTCTCTTGTGTTATTGATCAATGACCTTGGTCTTAGGGGTATTGTATGGTAATTTTCCTCCTCTTTTTTCAAAGGGATAGAGCGAGTTGGTGGTGTTTTGGAGTTGGATTAGTGACACTCCTAGTGTGGTATGTTGTTGAAGAGGTTTGTACCCAAGAGTTAGATGCGTTTTGGGTTGAAAATAGTGTTTTTATAGGGGATGTTTCTCCCCTATCCTTTTTCTATCTTTCTGTTGGATCTTGAATATAAAGATTATACATAAGAGGGGGTTATTTGTGTCTTTCATATTTTTCATTAACTCTTTGATTGATCGAGTTTTGTCCTCTATGATTTATTAGATTTGATCATGCAGTGGAATAAGTAAAATTAGGGACACACTGATGTATAGTGGTTCCAAGAACAGAAGGCCCCTAGTCCACTCCACCAATGCTCTACTCCACAAGCTTGGTGATTTTCACTATCTGGTCCTCCAGACCATCTAACAACTAAAAACAGGAATTTTACACCTTTACAATTTTTAGGCAAACAAAGCCTTCTAGTTCAAACATGAACCTACTCACCTTAGTAGGAGAAACTAGTCACTAAAGATAAAAAGTGTTTTTGTTTAGAGAGAACTTTTCCAGTTGATCTTCATAATTGCAACAGAATGCAATTAATAGCAGATGGATCGTCATCTTCAGAAATATTGATCTTCATGTTAAAGCAGTTCTAAGTTGATCTGGTTGCAGTAGGTAAAGAAAATATAATCGCAACTTAAGCAGTAGCAGATTCACAAAATATTGTTATTGACAAAAAGATGAATATTCTGTTGTGTTCCTTCTTCTTCAACAAAACATAGGGTAGTCGCTCTTCATAATCAGTAAATCTTCGTATCTTGATTTGCCTCTTTTTTCACTCTTTATAAATAGCGTTGTTTGTGCAGCAAATCGTTTTTTGGGATACAATGATTGTATCTGCACTTTTGTTCTTGATCACTATGTGTTCTTCTTTCAAATCGTTGCTATATCAATCTCTATATACTTTTTCGTATATCAAACTTCTTTTTTATATGATGTGTATTGTATTTTGAAATTCAAAATGAGAACAGATATATTGAGCGCTTCCTCTGCAAAATCAGATCCACAAATATCTCCCTTTTACTCGCAATATTCAAACTTTTGAATTAATCTGAGCAGTCATAAAACTCCAAAATATTCGCCATGAAAAGCTCCGGTTAAATCAATCCCTCAAACGGCTCTAAAATTGTCAAGGAAACACTTCAAAATCAGCATTTAGTCTGGCTTAAAATTATCCTTATCAATCGCTTGTAGACCATTGAACAAAAATATCTACTTCAAATTTCTGATGCCAAATGTAAGGTTGAGTTGCACTGCATGCATCCTATGAAACATAACATAGATCGAACGTAGGGTTGATATCACATTCATCAAACGTAAGGTTGACCATAAACATAGGGTTGACCATCCATACTTTTCTCTTCCATATCAAAACGTATATCATACTTTTCAAAGCTTCCAAACGTAAGGTTGTTTACAAAATTAAGACTGATTAACCATACTTTTGAGAAACAAAGAAAATTTTAAAGATTTACGTAAGGTTTCTTCTTCAATACTTTTTCAATATCCCAAACGTAGGGTTCCTTCCTAACGTAGGGTTCCTTTGTTTCATACTTTATCAATATCCCAAACGTAGGGTTACTTCCTAACGTTGGGTTCTTCTTCACGTAGGGTTCCTTTATTTTATACTTTGTTAATAACGTATGGTTATTTAACCATAATTTTCTTATAATATATAAAGATGAAAAAGTGGGTTCCTTTCTTTATTTATGCTACGCTTTCCTTTCTTTCTTTACACTACGCTTTCCTTTCATTCTCTACGATACGTCTTCCAAACGAAAGGTATAAATATTGTTTCCAAAACACATTAAATTGAGTCCCAAATGGTTTAGAAATTGTTCCACTCTGTGTAAACACTTGAATATTCTTCCAAAAATGATAATATATAAAATATATAATTCCTGAAAAATACTTAAAGTAAAATCATTAGAAAACAATTAAAGGGTATTTGTGAACATCAAAATCATCACAAATAGATAGAGTATTGTTCTCAACAATACCCCCCTTATTAATAATAAAACATATTATTGAAAACAACACTTTCCCAACAATCTCCCCATTAAATATGTATTTTTGAAAACAACATGTGCTCAACAATATCCCCCATTTTGATGATCACAAAACCCAAAAAATAATAAGACTAATTAAATGAAATTAACTTTCAAAATTAGTTACTTGTAGTTTAGAATTTTGAAAATATAAAACAATATTTAATTTTAACAAAATGATTTCAATAAATAAAAAGTGTACTATCATTAGAAATAAATTTCTCCCCATTTATTTATAATGAAAATAAAATTATTTTTCATTAAGAATAAAAGTAAAGAATAAAATAAAAGTTTTTAGTTTTATCCAAATTTCTCCCTCTGAATAAAAATTAAATGAAAATTTACCTTTATAATAATGACGGTTAATAACATAATATAGTTTGATGTATAAGTATAAATATGTATAAATCCAAAAAAAATAAATATACAGGAAATCATTTAAATAAGGTTTTAAAATCATAAAATGAAATGTTGATTTTATCCAAATTTCTCCCCCTTTATGTGATATCAAAAGGAATGATACATCATGGATTTTAACACATTGAATGTTGCACTGAACTGTAGGTAAATGCTATTATTAACTGTTTATCAGTAAGGTAATCGGGTATACTGGCATATTTAAAATTAAAACAGTAAAATTAGATAAACAAATAGATAAATAAACTAATAGACGATTAAAAAAAATTCATTCAAAAACAGATGTATGTACATGATAACGATATAGACAGGAATCAAGGGATATTAGGGTTAAGATAGGTTCTATATTCTCTGAACAATATCCTTGATTTCTGTAAGATGTTCCCTCAGTCTCTTCATCATCCCATCTCCATGTTTGATAATTATCTCTCTATTCTCCTGATTCATATGAAGATCCTCGATTAAATTGATTTTGAAAAACTCATGCATTCTTTCTTCTTTTTATATAATCATTGATAGCTTCTCTGACATCTGATTTAACATTGTTCTAATTCCTGGCTCACTGGATGTCAGCTGATCCACTAAAAATTTCTGATTGTCCAGAAACACTGATAATGGAGCATTGTTACATTCAAGATCAGTCAAACTCTCATTCATATTTCCCATTACAGTCGTAATAGCCTGAAATATCCTTATGAGGTCAGGTAAGGTACCTGAACCACTGGCTCCACTAGACCTTATGGATTCAAATTTAGTTTCCATATAATCTTTAAAACCCGAAAGATCTGATTTCAAAACCATTTCTGATTTCATTTTGACCACTTCTGTCAACATTTCCTTCTGGAAATTCCCAACTTCATTTCTTGAAACTTTGCTGGATTTTAGTCTATAAAATTTCAACTTCTCTAATTCCAAATATCTTCGTAGAGAATCATTCTCAGTTTCTAGTCTATGTAACTTCTTGTAAACTTCTTCAACTTCTTCATTCTGTGAAGTAGAAGTACTTTGTGATTGATTTTCTTCTTCAGTTCTTTGATGTATCAACACTAGGGGAAAATATTCTGCAACTGTTTCTTCATCTCCCTTTACAGCTTGGTCTATGAATTTTTCCTTAGAGTCTTTCTTAGACTCTTCCACGGAAAAATATTACTGCAACACTTCAGTGTGAACATCTGATGCATCATCAGCATGTTCTTCAATAATGATATCATCTTGAACAATATTTTTTACAACATCAGCTTCCTGAGCAGCCTGAGGACAGGGCACTTCTCCTCCAGGCACTCCCTCTTTCACAACATTAATTGGAGTCTCATTTTGGAGTTCAGCCACTGATTCAACTCTTTCATGTTCAACAACAGTAGTTTCTTGTCTCTCTATTTCAATATCCATTGCAACTTGATCAACCTCTTCTTGAGGTTCAACAATATTAGGCTTATCCATCACAAAACTATAGCCCAAAATATCTTTAACAGATATTGGTTGAGAAACCATTGTTTCCTCTTCAGCTCTTGCTGCTCTTTTCCTTGTTACTTGAAGTCCATCTTGACGTCCTTCGTCTTCAACCTCTACAAATTAAATACGAATTTTCCTTAAAGTTGTAGTTGCTCTGGTTTCAGGTAATTTTGCTTTATCTTTTTCAGGATAAGCCTAAGCTATCTCCTCTTCTTCCTCTTCTGCCCCCACTAGCAAGATTTTTCCTTTTATGGTGCTCCAGAAATAACCAATTTTCCTTAGTGTCCCAGTACTAAATGTATTACTGTGATGACACATTTTTCTCGCATCTACAAGTCTTACCAATCCTTTCTTGAACAACAACTTTGAAATGAACCTTCCAAAAGGATAGAAGTTCATTCTTTCCACGCTCTGGAAGCAGTGATTGAGGTACCTTACCGTGTACCTTGGGAAGTTTAATTTGATGTCACTTAAGAGAAGATACATTATATACATATTAGGGTACAAAATCTTTTCCATTTCAAACATCCTAGGAGCTATTCCAGTCTGAACAAATTTAACCATGATCTCCTGATCCGGTTCTAAATCATTTACCATCATTTTATTAACAGTAGTTTTTACAAAAAAAAAAGTACATAATGTCATCGGACTTATGCACAACATCTCCAATGTTTTTCAAATCAAAATGACATACTAATTCATGCGGGAAATTCAGGATTTGTCCTATTTCAACAGAAGTGATTGAGAAATATTTGTCCTAAATATTTTCAATCATAGTGTCTTCATACTCACCTACACTGAACTGAACTGTTCTGAAGAAATAACGCCGTTCTACCTCATACATAAACTCAGACTTTTCACTATTGAAACTCTGCTCAAGGTTTTGAAAAGACAAAGCCTGTTTCAACAATAGATTAGTCTGGAATAGCCATTCCAGATCTATAACTTTACCTTGCAAAATTTTTCGGCCAACTAACTTTTTCTTCTTCGTGTCACTGCTCTCGGCCACATCTGCTCGCTTGTTCTTTTCCATTACTGAGTATATTTCTAAAGGTTCAAAGATTTTAGGTTTTGGAGATTCGATGATTAGGAGTTTGCAACAGTATGCGGTTTTGGGTTCGAAAGGGTTTTTTTTGTGTTTGGGAAATGAAACGGTTTCAAATTCAAAAGGGCTCTCACAGCCTTGATTCCCGTGTAATCACTAATCAGTACATTTATTTTAAAAACAAATAAAATTTGTATGCAATGAATTTAACATAAATTAAAAAAACAAAAGTTAAAACAGTTTCGAAAAAAATAATTAATTGATTTTAAACAGTATTTAAAAACAAAATATAATTTACACAATTAAGAAAATAAAATTTTAAAAAATAAAATTAAATAAATAATATTTAAATTTATATTAAAAAAATTATTTAAAATTAAATAAACCTAGATCCCCCTTAATAAAATCAAACCTTTCAGTGGGAAGTGGTTTAGTAAAAATATCTACTAATTGAATTTCTGTATTTATAAATTCTAAAATATATCATTTTTAATAACATGATCTCTTAAAAAGTGATTCCTTATATCAATGTGCTTCGATCTTGAATGACTAATAGGATTTTTTGAAAAATTAATTGCACTTGTATTATCACATAAAATAGGTGTATTATTAAAATTCAATCCAAAGTCCATAAGAGTGTCTTTCATCCACAACACTTGTGCACAGCAACTGCCAGCAGATACATATTCTGCCTCAGTTGATGGAAGGGCAGCAGAATATTGTTTCTTACTAGACCATGGCACTAAATACTTTCCTAAAAAGTGACATGTTCCTGATGTACTTTTTCTATCTAATCTACAATATCCAAAGTCAGTAACTGAATATGAAATCAAATTAAAATCAGAAGTTTTAGGATAGTGTCGAGATTGAAAAGTAGTTCCTTTTAAAGACCTAAAAATTATTTTAACAGTAGTTAAATGAGATTCATTGGTATTTGATTGAAATCTTGCACAAAGACATTCTGAATACATTATATCTAGCCTTCTTGCGGTAAGATATAATAAACTACCAATCATACCTCTATATAACTTGTTGTCAACTGATTTCCCAGTTTAATCCAAATCAAGTTTTATATTAGTACACATGGGAGTTTTAAATGTCTTTCTTTTTTTAAGTCCAAACTTATTAATTAAATCAGCAATGTATTTGATTTGATTTAAAACATTTCCAAAATATTTTTGAAATATTTTAAGTCCCAAATAGAAATTTAATTCTCCCATCATACTCATTTCAAATTCTTCTTGAATTAATTTTGAAAATTCATGACAATGTTTTTTATTAGTTGATCCAAAAATTACATCATCAACATAAATTTGAACCAATAAAACATTATTTTTCACAGTTTTCTTAAAAAGTGTTGGATCTGGCAATCCAATAGTAAAATCATTTTTTAAAAGAAAAGAACTTAATCTTTCATACCAAGATCTAGGTGCTTGTCTAAGGCCATAAAGATCTTTAGTATGTTTAAAAACTGATTCAGGTTTTTGAGACTTTTTAAAACTAGGAGGTTGCTCAACATAAACATCCTCCATTAAATAACCATTTAAAAAGGTAGATTTAACAGCCATCTAAAATAATTTAAAATACATATGAGATGCATAGGATAAAAATGATTCTAATGGATTCTAACCTAGATACAGGTTAAAAATCCTCATCATAATCTATTCCTTCTTCTTGATTATATCCTTTAGCTACTAATCTTTCTTTATTTCTAGTTATTATACTTTGGTAATCCTATTTATTTCTAAAGACCCATTTGGTTCCTATTACTGGATAATTCTGAGTTCTTTCTACTAATTTCCAAACATCATTTCTTTTGAACTGGTTTAATTCATCTTGCATTTCTATTACCCAGATTTTACCATCTAAAGATTCTTCTATAGTCTTTTGTTCTAGTTGGGATAGGAAGGTAGAGAATTCCAATAGATTTCCTAAGTTTCATCTAGTATGAATACAAGTTTTTAAGTCACCTATCACAGTTTCTAGAGGGTTATTCTTTAAGGTTCTAGCCTGTCTAGGCAATACAGATAAAGGTTTTTCAGTATCATGTTCCTCTGAACTAGAAGGAATTTCTTTTATATCATTTTCAAAATCATTCTTTAAGTTCTCAAGTCTCATATTATTTTTAGAGTCGGGTTTATCTATTTTATCTGTCCTTTTCTCAAAGGGATCAGATTCATCAAATTTCACATGAACTGATTCTTCAACAATCTTTGACTTTTTATTAAAAATTCTATAAGCTTTGGAAATAGCAGAATGTCCCAAGAAAATTCCTTCATTGGATTTTGGATCAAACTTACCAAGATTTTCCATCGTGTTTAAGGTGTAAACCTTGCATCCAAAAACTTTAATGTAATTTACTTTAGGTTTTATTAAAACTCTGTTAATTATATAGCAAGCTATATTTACAACTTCTGCCCAAAAATATATTGGTAGGCTATATTCATTTAACATAGTTCTATCCATTTCTTAAATTGTATTGTTTATTCTTTCTAAAATTCCATTCTGTTGAGGTGTTCTTGGTGCAGAAAAAGTATGTTTAATACCAATGTTTGAGCAAAAGTAATTAAATTCATGATTCTCAAATTCTCCACCATGATCACTTCTCAATGAGATTATATTAAAAAAATACATTTTGAAAGGATTTGCAGAAACTTTCAAATAAAGTAAAATCTTCATTTTTATATTTCAAAAAGAAAATCCATGTAAATATAGAATAATCATCAACTAATACATAAACATATAATTTACCAGCCAATATTTCTACTCTTTAAGGTCCAAATAAATCCATATGGATAAGTTCTAGAGGTTTAGTTGTAGCAACTTTGTTAACATATTTGAATGATGATTTGTGTTGCTTGCCGTGTTGGCATGTATCACATAATCTATTACTTTCAAATATGAGACTAGGAAAATCAGAAACTAAGTGTTTCTTAGATAACTTATGTAAAACATATATATTACAATGTCTAAGTCTCCTCTACCAGATCCAAGATTCACTTACTTTAGCAGTCAAGAAATTTACTTGTTGTTTACACAAGGAAATTAAATCTAAAGTATAGACATTGTCAGTTTTTGGTGCCTTAAATTTAAACAGTTTATCTTTAAAAATAGTATAGTAATTGTTAGTAAAATAAACAGTATATCCATCATCACAAAGATGAGAGATACTTATCAGGTTGTGTTTTAATCCTTGTACATAATGTACTTTTTTTATTGAGACTGTTTTTCGATCTCCAACAGTTCCAATGCCAATGATTTTTCCTTTGGAATTGTCACAAAATGTGACAAGTACTCCATCCTTTTGAGTGAGTGTTATAAAATTAGTTGAGTTCCCACTCATATGCCTTGAGCATCCACTATCCATGTATCATATATCTTTTCTACTTTGGTGTCCTGCTACCTAAAAATACATTTAAACAAATTGCTTTGGTACCCATATTCTGTTGGGTCTAGGGGTTTTGGCTAGCAATGATCTGGGTATCCAGATTTTATTTGTTCCTTTAAAATTAGCTGAATCATATAAGTCTTTTGAAACATAGGCTTTCTTAATACCACAAATTTGAGGTTGTCTTAAGAAATAGTGTTTAGCTATATGTCCCTTTGTCATACAAAAGTTACAATTAACCCTTTTAGTGCTAAGAACAAAATAATTTTTATATTGCTTAGGTTTTTGTCCTTTACTTCCAATTCCAAATATTTCCTTTTTAAAGACAGTTTTTACAAGAATTTCCTTTAATGAATTCTCTCCTTTTGTAAAAACCAATGCAGCCTATTTTTAGGATTCTACTTCATCCTATAGTGTTTTTATTTTTGATTCAAAATTAATATAGTTTGCGTTAATAGAATTATATTTATCAGTTAATTCCTTATGTTGTTTCAGCATTGTATCTCTTTCATCTGAAACAACCTTAAGTATATTCTTTAGTGACTTATGTTTCTTAAACAGTGAGTCATATTTTTCTTCAAGCATATTGCAGTAGGCTACATGTTTTTTATTTGTATAGCTTGATTCAAAATTTGATTCATTATTTGAGTCAGAGGAGTAATATGATTGTACCTCATCTATTTTTTCCATGAAACACATGTTTGCTTTCAGATTGACTTCTTCTTTATCTAAGATTGATTCTGGAGAGCTACTTGAGTCTTCAGATACACTCCAAGTGGCTTTCAAATATTTTTTGTCTTTCTTCTCATAGTCATTTCTTTTGAAAAATTTCTTATTCATTGTATCTTTCAATTGTGGGCAATCTGGTCTGATGTGTCCCATCTTCTTGCATTCATAGAATCTTACTTCCTTATCATCTTTCTTACAAATTTTTTTGAAGCCTCTTTTCTTGCTGCAGAATTTTCTGAATTTTCTGGCTAGCTGAGCCAGTTCTTCATCTGATTTTGATGAGTCAGAGCTCTCTGATTTGGCTTTGACTTCTCTCTTCTTCATCTTTCTATTATTTTGTTGTGAAGTTACCTTCAAGGCAGTATCATCCTTTTTGATGTAGACTTTATGCTCATTTGCCTCATCTTTCTTTTCAGATTCATACATCATCAGTGTATGAATCAGCACTCTCATGGTTATATATTTAACAGGTGTTGATTGTCTAATTACAGCAGAGATACCATTCCATCGAGTAGGAAGTACCCTTGGTACTTTTAATGATTGATCAGCCTGCTTGATCAGATCTCCTAGAGAAGTTATATTATTGAATGTTTTTGTCAATCTCCCATTCTTTTGGGTAATGCTTTCACCTTCAAACATTCTGAAAGTATAAAATTTCAATTTGGCAGTATCATATCTCCTTTGTCTCACATTGTATGTTCTTTCATACGCCATAACTATTTTTTTCCACATATCATATGATGTCGGGCACTGAGATACTCTGTTAAATTCATCTAGTCCTAGACCGCAGATAATGTCATTCCTAGCCTTTGAATTCATATCATATTCTGCCTCGGTAGCAGCACTCCATGTCACAGGATTTTCAGGAATTTCATAAGGAGTCAGAATATTTGAATAGACTTTATATCCGAGGTTTTTCAGATATATTATCATGTGGGATTTCCAACAGTCATAGTTATCTCCATTAAAATATGGGGCTCTAACCATTGACATCCCTTTTCTTGTATGAGTAATGATGCTCTGTTGTATAATATTTAATTACTTCTTGCTTACTAAGTCTCTATCAGAAGCACCTCCTCTGATACCAATTGTTAGATCTTGAATATACAGATTATACACAAGAGGGGGTGAATTGTTTCTTTCATATTTTTCATTAACTCTTTGATTGATTGAGTTATATACTCTATGCTTTATTAGATTTTATTATTCAGCGGAATAAGTAAAAGCAGGGACACACTGATGTATAGTGGTTCGGGGAACAGAAGGCCCTTATTCCACTCCACCAATGCTCTACTCCACGAACTTGGTGATTTTCACTATCTGGTCCACCATACCATCCAAAAACTGAAACCAGGCAGTTGACACCTTTACAATTATCAGGCAAACAAAGCCTTCTGGTTTAAACACAAACTACTTAGCTTAGTACAAGAAACTAGTCACTTAAGATAAAAAGTGTTTTCATTTAGAAAGAACTTTTCTAGTTGATCTTCACAATTGCAACAGAATGCAATTGACAGTAGATGGATCATCGTCTTTAGAAATATTGATCTCTATGTCAAAGATGTTCTAAGTCGATCCGATTGAAGTAGATATAGAAAATATAATCGCAACATAAGCAGCAGAAGATTCACAAAAGATTGTCATTGACAAATAGATGAATCTTCTTTTGTGTTCCTTATTCTTTAAAAAAAAAAGATCATAGTTGCTCTTCGTAATCAGTAGATCTTTGTATCTTGATTTTTCTCTATTTCCGCTCATCATAAATAGTGTTGTCTGTGCAACAGATCTTTCTTTCGAATAAAATGATTGTATCTGCACTTGCGTTCTGGATCGCTATGTGTTATTCTTTCAAATCATTGTTATATTGATCTATGTACACTTTTTCGTATATCACACTTGTTTTTGTTATGATGTGTGTTGTATTTTGAAATTGAAAATGAGAACAGATATATCGAGCTCTTCCTCTGCAAAATCAGATCCACAAATATCGCCCTTTTAATCACAATTTTTAAACTTGTGAATTAATCTGAGCAGTCATAAAACTCCATACTATTTGCCATGAAAAGCTCCAATTAAATCAATCCTTCAAACTGCTCTGAAATTGACAAGGACACACTTCAAAATCAGCGTTTAGTCCGGATTAAAATTAGCCTGATCAATTTTTTGCAGACCGTTGAAAAACAATATCAACTTCAAATTCCCGACACCAAACGTAAGGTTGAGTGGCACTGCATGCATCCTCTGAAACGTAACATAGATCAAACGTAGGGTTGATGTCACATTCATCAAACATAAGGTTGACCACAAACATAGGGTTGACCATCTATAATTTTCTCTTCCATATCCAAACATATATCATACTTTTATATGCTTCCAAACATAAGGTTTATGATCCATACTTTTTCACGTAACGTAAGGTGGTTTACAAAAGTAAGGTTGATTAACCGTACTTTTGAGAAAAAAACAAAACATTAAAGATTTAAATAATGTTTCTTCTTCTATACTTTCTCAATATCCCAAATGAAGGGTCCTTCCTAATGTAGGGTTCCTTTCTTTAATACTTTCTCAATATCCCAAACGTAGGGTTACATCCTAACATAGGGTTCTTCTTCACATAGGGTTCCTTTCTTTAATACTTTGTTGATAATGTATGGTTGTTTAACCATAATTTTCTAATAATCTGTAATGAGTAAATAGCGGGTTCCTTTATTTCTTTATGCTATTCTTTCCTTTCTTTCTTTACGCTACGCTTTCTAAATGTAAGGTATGAATAGTGTTTCCAGAACACTTAAAATTGATTCCTGAATGGTTTAGCAATTGTTCCACGCTATATAAACACTTGAATATTCTTCAAAAAATGAGAATATATAAAATATATAATTCCTGAAAAATAATTAAAGTAAAATCATTAGAAAAGAAGTAAAGGGTATTTGTGAACATCAAAATCATCATAAAGAGATAGAGTATCGTTCTCAATAATAACCCCTTATTAATAATAAAACGTATTGTTGAACACAACACATGCTCAAAAATCTCCCCATAAAATATGTATTGTTGAAAACAAAACATTATTAACACTTTCCACCTTTGTTTCCACCATGGACCCCACTAAAATTGGAGTATAATGGATGGTTATTTGGTGCCCATAACATGCCGCACAGTTTGGATGAACAATTTACTAAACCGTGAAACCAAACCGTGCAAGGGTGTCCAGGTCATTAAAAGCATTTGGAATTTCCAATTACCCTAGAAATAAATATAATCCACTCCATTCATTCCCCATTTGACCCCAACAACCATGGGATGCCTCCAAGCTCCCACAAGATCTCATGGAACCCATCTTTGATGGGATTTTTGGTAGGGAAACTCTAATATTTTATCAAGTGTTTTTTCCTTGATTTCTTCCCTTTCCTTAGGGTTTATTCCCTCTTTCACAATGTTATAAAATTTCCAGAAGTTTGGGTTCAGACATAGGGTTGATTTGGTGTTTTTTTGTGTAATCTTGAGGTTTTAGGTTTCTCTTCAGCCCTTTGTGGTGCGGTGGTGGTGTGGTTGATGTTTCACACCATGTTTTGAGGGTTCCGATACAAAAGGTAAAGGATTACATATTTAAACATTCCATGATGAGTTAGCATGATTTCATTACTTATTTTTCATTTCCCCATATGTTTTTTGTGGTACAAAAACTATTTTTAATGGATATTGTTCAGAGTTTAATTTTATAGTCACAGTTTAACTTGAAATTGTGTGCATTTCTTGTGTGACTTTTGGAGTAATATTTGGATGTATTTTATAACATATCAAAGGGATTTATTAGTATTGAAAGGGGCTTCCAATTCTGGATGTTTAATGCTTTGGTACCATGTGGGACACAAAAGTGGGTTTTTGGATGGGTGTTATGTGTAAAACCTTGATCAACTCTATGAAAGTGTTTTATCAAAATGATTGTTTTTATCAAGGGTATATTTGGTGGAATTATTTGAGGTAATTTTATAGCACATGATAATGGTTTAATAAATGTTTCAAGGGATTCCAATTTCTTCTTTTATAGGGGCTTGGGTGATTTTTCCTTGAATGAGGGGGTCAAAATGGGTGTTGTGTGAAAGACGTAGTTACACCACTTTGGTTTGTTTTATAAAAATTATAAATATTTTATTTCGTTAAGCAAAGTGGAAAAGGGTGTATGTGTAATGTTTGGTTAGTGAGTTCACCTAATTTGGGTTTTTGAAAGGTAAAGTGATTACTTAATTTCAACCATTTTTATAATGTTTTATAAATTACTAAAATGTTTCACTAATTTGTTATGCGGGTGTGAAACATGTTTTGTGGGTTGTTTCATGTGAGTTTAGTGATAAAATTAATTTTGAAGATGAGAAAGGTAATATGTGATATGTATATGGGCTGTTATGTGAGTTTTAATATCTTGGATTTTTTATAAAAAATTTTAAAAGGATTTTTGGAAGTGTTAATGAAATGTGAATAGTGTTTTGGGCTATTTTGGTGTGAGTATGATTTCCAAATTCATTTGAATAAAAATGTGGATTATGTGTCTTGTGTGATATAAATGGGGATATTTGGTTAATTTTGGATCTGGAAGTGGTATTTTCAGGTGAATATTATATTTCATGGCTTGATGAACTTGTTTGAGCACAAGAGGGAAACCCATGTATCTTGGTGGGGGGATATGTTCTAGTATCCTAGTGATCTTGTGGGGTTTGACCTCAGTTTCACATAGAAATATTGACAATGAAAACACAAACAAATTTATGATGATGATAATGTTGGGGGGATACTAGGTTATGGGTATGATCCCTACCAGTGGATCGTGTGCACGAGAACAGATATTGTGATGGTTACTCTCACCGTGATACAAGGTACCTAGGACACACAGCAGGCTAGTGCCTAGGGATTATTTCCTATTTCTTGTTCTCATTAGATACTTTGTGCTTACCAACGGTATATGGTATGGTTGGCTAGAAATTTAGTATCATTGGAATTATTTTTAAAAGTCTTGATTATTTAAAATAGCCCACTTGAAAACTGTTCTTATTTAAAGATTCATCCTTTATAAATTGTAACTATAATTTCTTATTTACATAAAATTCATGATTTTCATCATTGAAAGTTTATCACATGGAATCTCTTAGTAGGGGTATCCAACTATGCTTTTATCACACCCTACTTACACCATTGTGTGCATGTTGACTTGGTTATTTTTTTCGCAGGTTCGGGTACAACGTTTGTGCCAATGGTTCAGGTTTAGTGATCTATCGTGATGCCATGTTGTGGAGATGGCTTGAGCACAGTGCCTCATTTCATGAGAAGGTTCTTGGGTAGTTATTTTTGGTTTTTTACCATTGTTATAGTCTTTGAGAGTTTTTTTAAACAATTTAATTCAATTCAAAATTTTTGTAAAAGATGGTTGGTTTGAAAAATGAAGATTTGGTTTATTGCATTGTTTTGTTATTGTATGTTTATAAACACAGATAAATCGTTCCCAACATTCATTTTATGATACTAGGGAACTTGTTCCAGCCTTTAGGGATCAGGAACACCCTTCAGGACTTGTCACAGACCATGTTGTGTGCCAGTTTTGATGGCGACCAGATTCGGTTCATGTCATATATTGGACTTCTATTTCTTCCTCAAATAGCTTAATGATATAGAAAACTTCAACACACCAGTTAAAATATATTCAATTCATAAATTTATGACCAATAAATATTGATATTTAATATATAAATAATACAAAAAACGTTTCATGCATAATTCCTATGTCTTAATTATTTCTAAATGACATTTCAAAATTTTCAAAAACAATTCTTTGGTAATTTTCTATATCTCTAGGAATTTTCATAATTTGAAAATAGTAACTGAATTCTATATATTCTCTAAATAGATCTTTTATTTAAAGACTAAGACTAAATTCTAGATAATTTTTTAGAATGATTCATAAATATTTTATCCATCATGGATTTACTTGTATTTACCATCATATTAAATTTATGTATGGTTTTCATTTGTAAATTCATCAAATCAACTCACAATTTTTCTATTTGGTACTCCCCATTTGAATTTTACATATAATGAAAGTACTCAAAATTAATAATACATATTAAATGAATTATTATTATTTTTTATATCTAAATTACATATTGACGCTTCTCCATGGTGTAATTAGATAATATTTTTATCTATACAAAAAAATCCGGATCATGTTAAAATTAGCTTAAAATCACTTCATCCTTTCTCAAAAAATATTTAAATGTATAAAATTACATTGTAAAACTATTAAATAGTCATAAAACAATACCAAATTAATTCCAAAATTAAAAAAATATTAAATAATTATATATTTTTTAGAATACATCCAAGTGAATTCTAATTAAAAAAATTCTGATAAATTTATCTACATTTGAACTTCTTGATTCCAATGAATGAAACTTCCATGTATGCTAATTTTAAATGTATATAGAATATCATTATACACTATGTAACTCGGTCAAGGACATATTCTTACCTTAGTTTACAAATATATGTACTTTATATAATTTTATTATTTTATAATGCATAACTATTAATTTATGAGTGGCTCACCAATAATACAATGGATGAAGATCAGTTTTCTCAAAAATAAATTCAATTTATTTATTCTCATTGGATTTTCATGATATTTTCCTCCTTTTCCAATCAATATTAGAACAGTAATATCTATTTAATATTATTGTAACATCATGTGTTTTTAAATGGAAATAATATGTTCGATAGAGGATCAAATAAAAAAGACTCGCCTTAATAGAACAACTAAATATTATTATAATTTGTCTATAATAACATATCTATTAAATTGGTATTCATGAATAGTATTAGACGAATTATGAAATAAAAAATATTTTTATTCATTAATAAGTTATTAAATAGTTCATAGAAGATTTTTAACTTCATTTTCATATAGTCATTTTATTCTTCAAATACACTTTCTTGAAGATTGATTTTATCACTCTTTTATATGAAAAATATAATTAATTTATATAACTAATATATAAAATATAGAGAATATTGATTAATTAATTCAAGGGAAAGAGTATCTTAAGAAACTGTTAACAAGGGGGAGGGTTTTTCAAAGATTAGTTGAGGGTATAAATGTTATAGGTTTATAATAAATGAAACATGTGTATATATATAAAAATATTATGTTGTCAATATTATGTTGTTATTTTTCATGTTATTTTTGTCTCATGTGGGATTATAGTACATGCTATGTGATTATTTGATCTCTTTTCAGAGTTACGGATATTGAATAGTGTTTGAAGTAGAAATTTTGAAATATTTATCATTATTATGTTTAAGGATATTGAATTGTTCTCAAAAAACCAAAAGTGGATATTGTTGTAAAAAGAAATCAATTTTTTTTCAGTTATGGTTGTTTTATTAAAAAATCACAATCAAAATATTACAATGTGAAAGAGACCAAGGTGTATTAATGATAGAAATATTTTAATAGAATTTGAATCCTATTCATTGAGATTGCAAAGAAATATATGGAAATGGAATAATTCCTATACAATTAATTTATATTCTCATGAAAATAATGTTATTAAAACTCGATGATATTCAAAAAATAAGGGTATATATTATTTTAATAATGAAGTGTTTTATGATAATTCTTTACTGATTCATATTTTTCTATAATTAGGGAACTAATTTCCTTATTTTATAGAGTTGGAATGATTATAGAAAGATTAGGTGGAATAATAGATTTATTTTTATGTAAGGATTAAATGAGCATACTTTAAAAGTAAATACATTTACATGACTGAAAATTTTATTAAAAAATAACCTTTCACACACAAATGTTTATGAAAAAATACATTAAATGAAAAATAGTTTTCACAAAATGGGATTATATGAACCATAATATATATCTATATAATGTAAATGGTTTTATGAAATTGATAATTTTAATGAAATAATGGATTCGTTACACAACAGTTATGGGTAAATGATTTGATTCGACCCATATGTGTTATCTATTTAGGAACTTTTATTTTTAAACAGTCACGAGGATAATGATTTCTCAAATTGAGAGAGGTTTTAGATTTATGTGGTACTCCATTTTCTCCAAAATTTAAAATAGAAAAATATTTTAACAAATTTGGTAGATCAAGATAGTTTGATATAACCCATTATAGGTGTAATAAGTAAAAATTTTCAGGTCCCATTCACGATTTAAAAAAATCCATCACTTTAATGATTTCAATATCTTCATAATTTCTGCAATAGAAATAGAGAAGATAAGATTTTATCACGATTGAATAATATCATAATTAAATTAATTTTAATCTTCCATACCATTACTCAATCCCTCCCTGGATATTCATTTCTATATGGGTGAACCATATTTAGGTACAAAAAAATATTTTTTTTGATTAAATTAATTTATCGAAGGATATTTTAAAATAAATAATACCTTAGAACCTAATTTATTCATTAATAAAGAAAATCCATTTGTTATTATTATGTTCTAAAAATTGTTTAGTACATGAGGTTGGATACTCTAAGAGGTGGGGGGAGGGTGGGTTAATCATGGTATGAAAGATTAAAAAAGTAACCCCAATTTATCATGTTTTGTTGTTAGACAAAACACTCTTCTCTATTCTTCTGTTGTAGAGTATGCATAAATTATAAAGAAAGCACCAGAAACGAAAATATTTCTTGGTTCACCCTCACTTTGATATATCCAATGATCAAGCACCAGTGATGTGACAGTGTAACAAATCCACAAAAAGAACGCTACTGATTACAATGTTTGGAGAAAACTCACACTCCCTCCTGGATTATAACCACTCACTATATGAAAGCTCACTTATCTCTCAACTGAAGTGTGATAAATACATATTAATAAGATCCAATACTATTTTAAAGTCACTAATCTCCCTTAATAATCAGTAATGAATTCTTTTTTCCTTTGTATGTAGATTCTTTGTTGAAGTTCAACATTCATTCACCGATGAATACCCCTTCACCACAGGTGTATTGGTAAATCATCAAAATTTCGTACAACCCTAGTATGATTGGTGTGCTTCTCCATGCATGGTGCAGAAGTGTCACCAAACCACTTGCATGACACTCCATTCATCAACTCAAGAAATGTGCGCCTCACAACCTTTTACACTCGAATAAATATTTGAATGTAACTATCAACTGATGCACAACTTCTAAATATCAGTATATTTGTGCGCCCAAACCACCACTTTTACACCCAAACCTACTTGTTCAAATGAAGCTCAAATTATCCCTAATTTTTAAAATTCATGTTAATTGAAGGGGATCCCTTTATTTATAGGCATTTAGGCCACCTTTAGTGTCACAAGAAAGTTTTCTCTCAGTGCACAAGTCCGGCTGCCCGACCCTCTATCGCCCTAGTCACTTTTCATGCCCAAACCAAAACATGGGTTCCACTCTTTCCTTTGCAATATTTTGATGTTCTGATATTGGAAAACATCTGGCACACAATATTCCAAGCCTCCAAGAAACTGGTGTGCATTTCCCTTTACCAAAAACACTTTTCCCTATTTACCGAATTTTAGGCCCAAAAATTTGGCAAACACTGAAAAATGGTGACACTGGGAATCTATTATTTTTGTACCACCTCCATATATTTCATTCCTTTTTCCTGGTTTATTTTCAAAATGGGTTTTCAACAATATATCTTGAACTTGACAATTACCCATGAAAATCTACTTTGAAAACAAACACAACCAGTACAAAAATACTATAATGTTACCTTGATGGATTTTTCCCAATAAAAAATTATAAAATAAAAATAGTTCTCA
Source organism: Viscum album (assembly GCA_963277665.1). Classification (NCBI taxonomy): domain Eukaryota; kingdom Viridiplantae; phylum Streptophyta; class Magnoliopsida; order Santalales; family Viscaceae; genus Viscum; species Viscum album. Next base: position 2,054,136,600 of record OY728123.1, on the reverse strand, counting down.
ATAATTTATCATTTTATAAAACCAAAAAAATAGAAATTAAAAACTCATTCAATAATAATAAACCATCATTAAATTATTGAAATGAAAATTTGTTCAATACATAATTAAAAAATAATTTTAAATTGTAATGGCTATGGATCCCATAAAATAATCTATATCAATACTAATTCTATGATGATAATCAGTGTAAATAATTTATTGGACCATGGTAATTTCAAAAAAATTTATTATGGTTTTAGAATAGATAAAAAATTTAACAAAAATTATATTGTTTTATAATATAGAATAAAATGGACATAATTATTTTTTAAAAATGAAAAACCTTGTTATTTTAAAATCAATGAACAAATTAATGTAAATAAGAAATATAATGTTTTTCATAAGTTTAAATGTGAAAAAAGTAATTAATTTCAAAATCAATCAATTGGATTACTACCTTATTTTTCTGAAAAAATGTTTCTGAATTTTCAGTCCACCAAAATTGGGATTAAATTGTAAAAATTGCAATAAAATAAATATGAAAATATGTGAAAAAAATATAACTATTATTGAATGAAATAAATTCAACATTACCCTTTTTATTAATTCAATTGAAAAAATATCATGAATCCATTTTATAAGAAGATACAGAAAATGAGTCTACAATTTTTTTTTTCAAACCTAGAGTTTATTTTATATAGATTGATATTTCTTATTAATTTATTTTATAAACAGATAAATTTTATATGTTAATTTTTTTTTTCTTTCACATTTCTATTCAACTGAAAATTAATTTTTACTAAAAAAACTAGAGTAATATAAAAAAATTATTTAATTAAATTCATACAGATACTAGGGTGACATTTGTTTTGATGAAATCAATTTATTCATTAACAATTATCATAAATTTGAAGAGTTACAATCTATGAATCCATATTTCAATCTTATATTAGATGATTTTTATAATAAATATATTTTTGAAAGAAGATAATACAATATTGATTTAGATATAATGGTCAATAATTCTAATTTTGAGTATCCACCTGAAAATATTTTTATTATTTGAAATCAAAATGATTATTTTCAATTAGTATTAAAAAAATTATCCCTTAAAAATTTATGGTTATTGAATTTTATTATTTAGCTAAATTAACATGTTAGGTGTTTTATAATTTCAATGAATTAAATTATTTTAATTAATTTAAACATGAGACCTGTCACATTCTATTTGACTCATTTTAATGAATTTGGTAGTTAATTATAATTTATTGTAAATGGATTTGGGTTATTGGATTTAATTTTAATATATAAGAATTTATTTTTTAGTGATAATGAAAATATGAATTTTGACAGGGAGTGATAATTTAATGAGTTTTATTTTGAGTTTTATTTTATTTATAATAAATAAAAAATATTTTATTATTGGAAATAAAAAATAGAATTTATGATTTGTCGCTCCCATGATAAAAATATCTGTCTAAAAATGAACATGATTTTCTTAAATTCACTTAAGAAAATATTTTGAAATATTCAAAAAAAAAATGTTTTTAGATTATATTATAAGGAATTAACTTTTAATTTTGAATAATTCATTTATTTTTTTAAAGGGATAAAATAAATTTAAATTTTAAAAGGGGATTGGATGAATTTTGGGTGTTGTGTAAATTATTAAACTGTATTGATTATTTAATATTAATTTAAATAAATCATTTCTATCTTATATCCTTACTATTAAGAAAATAATAACGAAGGTTAATAAAAAATTCTTATTTTAATATACAAATATAAATAAGGAATGAATAATTTTTCAAACATAAATTTGCAATATAAATTTTCATACAAATAGTTGGTGGGTTATTTTCATTAATTTGACCAGATGTTTTTTAAAGATGATTCCTTGACCCAAATGACAAAAGCAAAAAATTTATTAAAAAAAATATTACAAAAGTCTAATGCTTGGGATCATATTACAAACATTTTCATGTAAGCAAATAAGAGCAGTAGAGAGGTCGTCATACAAGGTTATGTATTGATTAACTCCCAAGTTGTCGAAGACATTTGCAACCATGTTTTCTTCCCGATAAACTTGTGTGATGATGTAGTTCAGATTGGTGAGTGAACATGTTCATTCAATCCAATGAGTAGTAATTGGCCAAGATATATGAGTTACGCCATTGAAAACTTGATATAGTATGGTTGTCAAGTCCCAATAAATAAATAGGTTGTTCCAACCAAAAACCGTGGAAAATTTAATTGCATGAATTAAACCCATAATCTCAGCTTTATGGGAGATTGAAAATCCAAAATGACCCATGAAGCAACCTAGAATCTGACCGAGGTGATTCTTAATGACTTCACCACACCCTCCAGGTCCCGGATTTCCCTTGGTGGTGCCATCAATATTGATTTTGATTCTTCCAGGAAGAGGATCTCTACAGAACACCTCCAGAGTGCGATGTGTATTATAAAAGTTGTTATTGATCCGTAGATGTTTTAGTATTCCAAAGTATTGAAAGTTGTTGTGGAAATGTCATTTTTGTATCAAGGAACCTTCTTGTAGGGAAATGCAGATCCATATCTCACTTGCATTAAGATTGAGTGATGAGTTTTTATGAATAATTCTATTCTGATCATACGAGATAACATGGTGGAGTTAAGAAACAGCAGCAAGGAATAGGTTCATGATTTTTTGAGAGCCTTCCATATCTTCACATTTAACATGTCGAGTTTTGACAAAGACAAATATAAACCATCTGCAATCAAAAAATGTAAAAAAAATAGTTCCAAAGAGCAAAAAAAGTAAAACAAGAATGGAATATGTGGTTAGCATCTTCTCTGTATTGATTACATATTTTACATTTAGAGGAAATATAAATTCTAAACGATTGAAGACAAATATTAGTGGTAACTCTGTTGTGAGGAAGGTTCCATATGAAGCTAAATCTCGATGGATTTATCCAAGGTTTTTTGAACGGTTTAATCCATCTGTAATCATTCTCAGTATTACAACAAATACGATTATAGTAATTTTTTGAGGTAATAATTCAATTGTGATATGGATCCAAAAATAAAAAATCATTATTGTAAGAGAAAGGATATTTTTCAATGAGATTCAAAATAGTATCTGGGAGATGATCTGATTGAGAATTTAATTTATCTTTTATAGAGAAGTTGGTGTTTTCATGAGTTTTATCAGGAGAAATCATAGAAATTAAAGGCATGACAGTGTAGTTATCTAGCCATAATTTCATGAAGGAATCTCTAGAGACCATCCATATAAAATTATGAATAATTTTGGTGAAGGAGTTCTTTATGGAAGGCCATATGAATGAATTAATAAAGCTCAGACTTCCAATTCATGTATCATTTTAAAATTATATTGTTTATTTTTTTCTAATTACTTTATTGCATATATATAATTAAATGTTTTATTTCTTAGATTGATATGGCATTTTATAGTGAATCTATAATATCCAAAAATTTAAATATCCATGCTCCCTTTCAGGGATTGAAATCCAACATGTCATAAGAAGATTATTGTACAATGTTTCATTAATAGGGTGTTTTTAATCACTCCCATTTATCATTTAAATTTTATTTTCATTATTTTAATTAGTTCTGAATATCCATGAAATCATTCCATGGTAAAAAAAAAATTGATCAGTTCATTTTAAATTATACATACAAATTATTTTCACATTTTAAAAAATTATAATTATAAAAGTAACTTTTGAAAAATTAACAGGATAAATAATAATAAATAAATTCATAAAACATTTGTATATAAAACAACGTAAAGGATTTTTATTATTATATAAAATGTTTTAATTCTTTTAAATATATAATTAAATTTATGTAAAAACAATTAATTTTCTTTAATAACATCTTCAACATACTACCCATAAAATGTATATAAAATCTATATTAAATGATTTTTAGTATAAATTTATTATTAATTCTAGTTATTCATTTTTGAAAAAATAGTCTATTATATGTTTATTTATGAAAATGTAATAGTCATTGTATATATATTTATTATTATTTTTCATTTGTTCCTTTTTTAATATATTAAGTCTTTATGTTTTTTATAATATTACATAAAACCATGTTTTCAATAATATTTTATTTTCTATGTTAAATGGTTCTCTTATATTACTATTTGGGTTTGGATAATATGTTCATAAATTGAACATATAAATAAGTTTTTATAGCTATATTAGATGATGTATATTGATAAAGATAAATATTAAGAGCATCAGATATGATTTTGTTAATTTATTTCTATCGTGAATGGGGTGTTTCAATGTCTATAAACACATTTAATGGTTGTTTTTTCAAACACTTTTATTATTATGTCAATTTAATTTTTGAACATTATTAATTTTAAATTCATGAAATTTGATGTCCATTTGATTCTCACTCACATATTATATACCTATGATCCTTTATAAGATAAATTATTTGGTGCCCATTGTTTATAAAAACTTAATATTTGTAGTTCTGGTAATCTAAAAATTTAATATGTGTTCATTTTATTTGTTTACTTGATAGTAGAATTTAATAATGAAAATATAAATGAACAAAAATTGTTTGATAAATAAAACTAAATATTTTCATGATCATGGTTTATTTCATTTTATAGTATTATATATTGATTGATGAAATATTTAAACATGTTTTATATCACATTAAATGTTCTAGTAGGTATGTTAACTTAAAAAATATTACAATTGATTTATAATTATTATTATTATATTTTAATCATTTACAATTTTCTATATTAATGAAAATTAAGTCCACATGATGTTTTAAAAATATGCTTTTAAGGAAATTCTTTAAATAATTACGCCACTGCATTTATATAAATAATGTGACTCATGTGGCTAATATATGTGATTCAAACCGATGTATTATTTTTTCAAGATTTAAATCATTGATCATTTAATTTCATATGATTTTTTATTTATATCATGTTTATGAGGTATTAAAAATGTTGTTCAGTTAGAGTATATTCATTCCAATCCATTTTAACGTGATTATAATGTTCTTAATTCAAACTCAAGTAAGTAAACTTTGATCATTTCAATAAATATTTGAATAACTGGAAGATTTATTTCTACTAGAGTATGAAATTATGTTCTAAATGTGGTTTTCTCAACCTTTTATAATTACACGCAATGAAAATTAATCTCTTTAAAAGATAATATAATTATTGATTGATTTTATTCCTTTTTTATCATGTATAATATGAGATAGTTCCCATACGGTAAAGAAAATTATGGTTGTTTTAGACAAGTATTAGGTTCGTAGTGTAATACCATGTCCAACAGGGGCTCAATAACCAAATCATTAAATATCATCTATGAAGATAAAAATCTTTTTCATATGTCTTTTAATATTGGTAAAAATATTATTATTTTTTGTTTAATTCTTATAATATAATCTATACTCTTTTAATTGGGATATAATATGGATTATTTTAAATTGTTTTAATATAAAATTCATAATTATTTTATAAAATCTGATAATTTTAGAAATTAGAACAATTTTCTTCTTTTAAACATAAATTTATATTATTTGTTAATGTTATATTATATTATGTAATCAATATTAATAATGATTTAGTATTGTTTTTTTTTTTAAGATATCTTTAATTTTATTATCCAGATTAGTTTAAAATAATTTTTTCTTATTAACCATGAAAATTTGGACATGTTAACTACTTTTTGGTTAGAATCATAATATTTTTTTAATCCTAATAAGTTGTATAAAAAATAAATATGATATTCAACTTCAATTTGAATATATATATTAATTATGAATGATTTCTCATAAATAGTTAATTAATATTTTAATTTTGGCTATATCAGTTTTTAAATAATATCAATATTATTATTTATTCCTTAGGTTTAAAAAATTAATTCATTATAAATTTTCATTAAATATTTTAAGATAAAATATTGTTTATTTAATAAATAATTTTTTTTATTTGATATTCTGTTTTTACTAAATTATTTATTTTCTAATATACAATTATTAAAATGCTTGTTTTGAATATTTATATTTTTCATAAATAGAACCCCAATTAAATTAATATTTTTAAATATATATTTATATTATGTGTCTTATTATTTATTGATTTATCTTATTGATTTGGTATTAATATAATTATTTTCAATAATGGATGAAAAATTGATGATATTGTTTAAAATTAAGGGGAGGATATTTTGAGAGAATTTATTTAAATAATTTATTAACATTAATATTTTTATAAATAATTTTCTTCAAAAAATATTCATTACAAAATCAAAAAAATTTATATTTTTGGTTTCATATTTGGATATGAAATTATGATTTTTTTATATTTTATTTCTTACAATGAATTAAAATTGTGCATTTGTTTTTTAATAATATTAGAAGTATAATTTATAATATTAAAGTAGAATAGAATGGTTTTTATAGACAACAATGTTTTAAATTCATCTTTACGTGGGTTTTTAACATTACTCCACGGATTTTTTATTTGGAATTGGGATTTTAAATTATACAAAAATGTTGAATAATTTTTATTTATGTTTTGATTTATTTTTTATTTCATTTATGTCAATTCATTCAATTTATCAATGAGATTATATTTTAAATGGTTTTAATATTTTTTGGAATAAATAATAGATAAAATTGTTTTCATGGGTTTGAGGTCAATCCAGAATGTGATGAAAAATTAATGAAATTTATGGTTGATGAATTTATATATTTCATACTTATCAATAATTTTATTTTGGAATGTTCATTATTAATTAGAAACTAATTTTCAACTAGTAGTGATTAATTGAGATCTAGTGATTATATTTTACATTACTAGATAAATTTAATGAAGATAAATCATTTAAAAAATTTCTTAAAAAATAATGTTTTAAAACTTTAACCATTTTATGAGGAACATATAATTTTAAATCATACTAAAACATGTGTAATTTAATCTGTATTGAAGGTTTTAGGGGTTAGTAATTGATTGATGTATGTATCAAGGAGATCAGGTATTTTTAAATTTTTATAACTGCTTGATTTCAGTATTCATGTTATGGAAACATGTATCACAATATGAGTTGTTGGGTTTTTTTGTTAGACCTCCAACCTTAACATAATAATGTATTAAACTAAATAAATGTTATGAAACCATTCACTATGAATTTTTAAGGGGTTTTATTAATTTTTTTAGAGTGTTTTTGAAATTCATGAGGTATTCCCACTTTCCCATTATATGGGAAACAACCCTCCCCTTATGTCTTGTCTCCTTCAATGAAATCAACCTCATTTCCCTACTGAAATTCATATCGATGATTATGCTTAGAATGTTTTTGTAAAGAAACTATTAGGCCTCTGTATCTTAAATTTTTTTTTCACTCTAAAGTGTTCTATCATCATTTATGTGTGGTTTCCCATATTTTTTTTTAATTCCTATAATTTTAAAATTTCTACCATTTTATCTTGAATCAAAGGACTATAGTGAAGTCACTCAGAAATTACTGCACATTCAGCCAAAAAATAATTAAATTGTGTTATACCAAAATCATAAAATGAAACCTCTTTGAGTGACTTTAATAACTCTTTAGTGATTTTACCTTGAGCATTGGCCACCCATGAGGTTGTTGTAACCCTGGAAAGTTAGTTTTTATGGAAAATATGTGTTGTTAGGGGGTAAATATGATAAAAAATTGATTGTATATGTGTTGAAGAGATTTATCCAATACTTTATTTGTTTCAAACATGGTGATAGAATGAGGTTATTAATTGGGTGACCCAACGGTGTCTAGAAATTGAGATATGATAATTGGTGAGTGACTGGGGTTTTCTATGACATGTTATAGGATCCAGTATCCTTATGTATTGAACAATATAAGACATTATTGAATAATGCATTATTTTAGGGGTATTTTGACATAAATATTTGACACGTTATATGGTTGATAATTTTTGGAAAATTATTTGGGATACGATGGATGAGTTTATTATGATATGCCTAAGGATTATGTTATTATCTAAAATTATTGATGAGATTATCATGCTCATTAATTATGAAAAATATTTTTAGCACCTTTTAAAATCATTCCCTCTATTTTAATGAATACACCATATATTTTTGGAGTGACTTATGGGGATCCCCCTTTGGGGGGGCAATGACGGTTCAAAAATTTGGTCACTATAGTTGATTCTAATTGGGTTTAGTGAAGACTTCAGCTAAATTAGCACACCGTGAGTGGTCTCACATGGGTTCAATGATTATTCCTGATATATTAGAATGAGTTAAAGTGATTACACAATAGTTTATTTAATGGATCATAATATATATAATGTTTTAGGGGACCCACCTAGGATTGGAAATAGTTGATGATTACATTAATAGTTATGGATTAACCTTAAGGGGTTTTCATTTATAGATGTCAATACATAATGAATAGATACATATTTCATAGGATGAAGTATTAATGGTTGATCTCCTGAGATACATGGGAATACAAATATCACTTATTTTTTTATTTAGTTATATTATTACATTATTTTTAACACACAATAGAATTCAATTAATTAAAAAGTTAATATATGATTATTGAACTCATTGATGTTGTAATACTTATTCACACTAAAATCCAATCTGGGAATACATTTAGTATCGTATCACACATTATTATTAAAGGACATGTTTTGTATAATGACACTCCTGAAGATTATTTAATTGGACAACTAGGATAAAGAATTTGAGATTGAGAATGTGATAAGTTATGGTAACATTTTTGGTTTACTTAAAAGTTTTGTCTCTTTTATTTTTGTGTTCTGATGTATGTGATCTGCATGGAATGAATGATTATATAGCATGTATTGTATAGTTTCATTATGATTTTTTAGGTGTTATGTTTCATTTTGTATCAACATCTACCTAGATTTAAATTTATTTAATAACATATTATTGTATATCTGATAATTATTATTTAAATAATTATTCTTACATATGAATATGGTCATAGTCAATCCATAATATAACCATATACTGGTGATAGTAGTTTATATCCTATGGAATATGGGGATGTATGCCTGAGGTATAGTCGGAGACCATTAATCTGGGAACTAGTGTGTGTTATATATAGCTGGGGAATTTCATAGTGTAAATAAAGGTATTCATTTTGATTAACTATATAATTTATATAGTTATGAGTTATTAATTATAGTAAATTTTTATAGAAAGTGCGCCTAGGAGTGGATAACCAACATATGAGGGAGTAAATTGTTTCCAGGTACGGGGTTGTTTTTCATGATTTTTATATTACCACTGACCTATTTTATCTTGAGTGATGCACATGATTATGAGGATAATGATTTATTACACTTTATTGCTTGTTATAAATTGATAGAGTGTGTGTGTTTTTGTTTCATATTAGGTATATAGTGTTTATAGGCCCCTGACACCAGTTTCCAAGAGACGGTGCTAAAAATATGTTGGGTATTTTTTTTTTGAAAAAGTAACTTAATATTTACACAATATACTATGTAACTGAGGATCATTTACAAGCCTATAATATAGATAATTAGAATCCAATATTACATTTAAATATAAATGCACAATTTCCAATAATCATTATGCAGAGAAACAATAGAGAAAAACTTCCACATTATAAATTCATCATAGCACTTCTACTAAACCTATAGAAATATTTTAAAATACATGGGGTGAGAAAATAATTCCTAAAAATTTGTTTGAAAACAAGACCAATAAGAAATAAATTTTCATTAAAAAATTTCATAAAAACAGGATTTAAATCATGAAATTAACTTTCCTCATCACATTTCATCATCATTTTCATAAGATATTCTGAAAAATCTTTTAGGATAAACTCATGCTCATAATATATAAACATATTTTTAGAGTTAAAATAAATTTCAATATAAAATATGCACTAACTTGAACAGAAATTCATGAAATCCCACTTATAATTTTGATAATGACCACGCTTAATCAATCCATTTCATGCCATAGGTGTGTATGAGAATTTAAACATGGAATAATATTTATTCAGAATTTCACATAAACTGATGTCATTAAACATCGTGGATTAGAAAGTAAATGATAATCCTTATTTATAAATTAATTTCCATACAAGTATGTGTTTTAATATAAAACAATAATCCATGATCACTTGTGTAACACCCCGAGATTTTATGAAAAATATTCTTTTAATTTCATTAATGTCTTGTGTTGTATTCTACACCAAGATTACCTTGTGCTATATGCGACACCGTTTTAGCTTGCAGTATACGCAACACTATTGTTGGATCGTGTTACACACAATTTTGATAATAGTTATTCTATGCAACATTGAGTATATATATATATATATATTCAATGTATAAATGAAATATGGTTGGATTCTGTTATACGAAACAACGAAGGATTCTTGCACAGCACGCAACTCTGACTTGGCTTGCATTACACGCAATCACGACCTTCCTCGATAGCGTGTGTTGTACGCAATACCGGGTTTTACTAAACAACGATATATTATTATAATATTCTTATGAACTAGCCGTTATGAATAGTATTAACTAAATTTTGAATCTTATAAAATTATTATTCGTCTTACACATTTTCTAAAACATGGTATAAGAACAAAATAAATTTTTCCGGTAAAATAAGTATTTTTAAAAAAATGCAGTTTTGCCACCTTTTGATGGCGCACCCACTTTAAATCTAGTTTTTGACATGTTTATATGTTCAATTTGACAAAATAAAATTCTTCTTTTGAATCAGTATATAAAAATTTACATTAGATAAAGTTTTGATATTTTTCTGATAACTTTCATATTTTAATGAATAGTAAAAACACGCTATATTTTAATTAAAAACAAATTTTTTTATCGTAATATCTTATGTGGTTAAATTATAATATTGAATGGGTTTAAAGTATAAATAGAATATATTCTTACCATTTAATATAATTTATGTCATTAGCATTGATTTTACCTTGAATTCGTAGGTTAAATCAATTCAATCTTTTGCAATGTTTTAAAGAAAAACCTGTTTTCTTTCGACAACAGGATTAATTTTAATTTAATTTCTGCATCTTTTGTGTGTTGAATTTGGAAAACTGGATTCCATATTTGGAATCAGTGGGTCCAAATTATGTTAATAAGCTACTTTTTATTTTTGGGCATTGTGAATAGTAACTACCGTAAATTTTATTTACTATAGTTAAAGGTAAATAGGGCAATTAAGGGTAAATATAAGATTATAAAATTACCCTAACACTTGTAAAAATACTATTTAATGGCTAAAAGTAGACCCATATAACCTAAGAGTCATATTAGATTCATTTTATGGACTTTTTCCCATGAAAATAATTTACTTATTATTAAAACCAAAGAATGTGACAACATGTCATTTTCTTAAATCTTATAAGTATAATAATTTTAATTTAGTGATAAACTTCATGACACTTCAAAAATCAATAGTCTCCAGAAAGATAATACAATTATCTAAATCATAGGAATTTATTTAGAATTTTTAGGGAATAAATAATTATCATTTATTATGATACAAAGATGATGCAGTAATTGTCTTATTAATGAAATATTGAAATAATTGATGTTATAAATGCCCAAATAAATGTAATTTGAGACTTTTTATGACTTACATTAATTTTCTAGGTTAATATGACATGTTATTGTTGATATAAGTAACTTGTTTAGAACTTATAATTTTGTTATGAATTTCATAAAAATCATGTACCAAATAGTTTAAAAATTGACATAAATTAGTTTTTAAAACAAATATTATATTATTAATTGTTATTTAATTCCTAAAAATATAAATTTCGGCAAAATGACTTATATAAGGATAGATATATTAATAATAAACAACTTGGGGTTCGTTTGTCTTGTTATGGTAAGTTTATTAACCATATAGTGTAAGAAAACAAAAAGACACGGTAAAAGTTAAATTATTTAACTTAGAGTTAAATCTAATTGATAAGGTTAAAATAATAACCTAAACTTATCTAAATCCTATTGTATGAGAGGATTTAGACCCATCCCCACTTTATCTTCGAAATAATAACCTTTTGAACCATTATAAACTGAATTTGACTTTAATATAAAATAATATTTTGAGATTTTCCTAAGGTGCCCCTCTCCTCCCTTATAAAAGGGCACCTCCTCCCCCTTTTACTCACACCACTTTTAGCCTTCAAGCTCGGTCAACCTATGCCAAAATCTCTTCTACACTTCCCTAGTATCATCCTAGAGGTCCTGGTCTTCTTGAAATACCATCCTTAGTTTTTTAAGTGGAGGTTAAGAAAAGGCGCGTCAAAAAGAGGTAATATCCATTACCGATCGTTTTCAATTTCTTTCTTCTTCAACTTCTTCTTATTTTGTTGTTTCATGATAAAGTAATAACATCAGTATTTCTTATATACAGATATGTTATTATAAATATGAAACAACTCTAATTAACCTTCTATCCATCCTACGGAAAAAGGAAATCACCGCGCGTGCGTACGTACGGAATACCGTCTCCATGTCGTGGTGTAATCTATTTTCTGCCACCACCATAATTGGATGGTTATAATGGTGTAATTAGTAACTATATATGATTATTATAAAGTGATATTGATACTGAAATAGTATACATACACTTCAATACAAGTTCACGATCATTAGAATGATATCATCGCTCGTGTGTACGTACGGACTACCGTCTCCACGACGCGATGAGATTCATTCTCCACATTAACCATTCATGAATGATTATAAAGTACATATAATGAATAATAATGAAATATATGACATGTTAAATCTACTATATTTATGTATATATTTATATATATGTCATCTACTTACTTCCATTCAAGACAATAAGGAAAGGAAAACAGCGTTCATGCGTACGTACGGACTACCGTCTCCATGAATGGTGTGTTTCATTTCATTTATCTATATATTATATATATATATATACTGAATATATATGATATATAAATCATGTTTTATATTCTGGAAGTAAGTAAATCATGATATAATTAATAATAATGTCAAGAACAACAAGTCCAAACACCTATGATAAATGAAAGGATTTTACCCAAAATGCTTCTTTAACATGGAATTTATAAAAGAACGGGTAATATAAAGTCATAAGTGAACCATATATGATATCATAACAATGAATATGATTCTGTAATAAGTTAATGACATTATTTAAATCATTATACAGGAGATTCAGATACGTATAAAGCATATCATACATAAGGTAAGGGAAAATATCACAAATCTCATTTTTATCCGAGATTGTTTATACTTTGATATTTAATGGGGTGTATTTTATCATCCACGTCCATGTTCCCTCAATATTTAATATTTTTTACATCCACCTACAATTTTTTAAATCCAATTTTACCCTTCGGTGAGTTTTTAGTAAAGGATATGAAAGGAATTTTTTGTTGTTTTTCGTACGAGGTACTTTTTGACTTTTCCGACAAAAGTACGAGAAGAATGTTTTGTTAACTTATACGTCATGAATGGATTTTTAAAACATTATTTCAAAGAAGCTTCCTTTACAAGTTTTCAAGTTTATTTTTAATCAACTTCTTTTAGTTTAAAATTTTAAGACATGTTAAGAAAGGAAAATGTTTTTGAAGTAGAAAGGATATTTTCCTCAAGAATGGAGTTCAAGTGTTTTATCAAAATTATTTTCCATATAAGATAATAAAGGGTTTTGTTTATATCCCTATTATTACATGGATTTGATTATGTTGTAATGGAAATATTTTTATGAAATCCTTTATCTTATATGAATTGTTTTATGATGTCATTTTGTTTAAGAATCCCATTTTTATTACATGGGTTATGCTATGATGTATGGTTTATGATTTTGTGGCACACATAAGAATGGTATCATTATGAGATGTGTGGGACCTATATCTCCCTCCAATTCATTGGGTAAAGATTTTATATCTCATGAGATAGACATGGTTGGAATGGTAGGTTATACCGGTTCAGTGAAACAGGACTAAAACGAGGGTGACTCGGTTCAGAAATAGACTTTTTCCACTAAGATAGTCTTGTCAATGAGTCTTGACTAATAAGAAATGATTCTCTATGATTATGTGTGTATGCTACAAAGTTTCATGTTTTAAGTTATGATTATTGGGATTCCATTTCACTACTATGATTTATCCCATGTTATGAAATTATGCTCTTTTTTGCAGGTTAAGATTTCCAAAAGTTATGTTCTTATGAATATGATGTGATTGATATTTCTTTTGTTTACCCTTACTGAGCATTTGAGCTCACCATTTTATGTTTTCTTTTCCCCAGGATATAAAGAAAGGTTTTAGGTAAGAAAAAAAAAAGTAAGATCTTTATGGGAGATGTTGAAGATCTTTCACCATGATTAGAAGATTACGTTCCGAGTTTCCAAAGACAATAAACTATTACGGTCCTTGTGTTTGTGTTTTTGTTATGTAATAAGTATTCCGCAAAAGTAATGTAATGTCCTTGTACGTTAAGCTTCGGGTCTCTACAGTTGGTATCAGAGGAAAGGTTTAGTCAACCTTTGGAAACAAGGATGTGAGAACGTTAGTGAGATCCCTAGAGATATTTCTAAGGTATGTCTAGGGATGTCCCTAAGGATAAGTATACATATATGATATAGTCCTAGAACTACGGTAACGATCTTAGAATTTAACCTAAGATGTTAGATATTGAGGGTACTCCCCCTTTACTATGTTGTTTTCTCTAGCATGATTTTTTCCTCTCACAAGATTCATTTTGTGTTTTAGTTAATGGAGGGAACCAGAAGGAATTCGGTTAACATTGAATCCAATGGACAAATTTGTGACTATGAGCAACAAAATTGTGTAATTCATAGAGAGAACGATATTTTGATTATGCCGAATTAGTCATCGCGATATATGATTAACAAGGTGAAATTTAGTGGTATGCCTAATTCATCAAAGAAGAGGAAGATAAACTATTATTCATGTTCGCATGTTGAGGATCATAAAGAAAGGAAGATTGAGATTTCTAAAGAAGGGAAGAAGAACCTTGAGGAATACCTCAAATTGAGGGACTGATGTTATCTGTGTGGAGAAAAGTGTCATAGAGTGACAGACTGTTATGGAGTTCAATGTCTTATTTGAGGAGAACATGGGCATTACCCAACTCAATGCCCTGACCTAAAAAGTTACTTCTAAGTCAAGGAAGGACGTATTCCAGGAAAATAATTGAAGTTGATAGAATAAAGTGTTTATGTATTGGTATTCAAGAATAATGTTGTTGAGGTACTTTTATGGTGTATTCAAATATTTATGTATTGGTCTATTGTGTTTTTCAATAATTTTAAGGTACCGGTAACCATGAAAAGTGATTCAAATATTTTGGAAAGTAGATAATATGCACATAATGAAGGGATAAGGAGAAAATGAAATGTTTGATAGTATTCATGAGCTCATGATTGATATAAGGACAAAGTGATATCATGGTTTGAGTATATAGAATTTTGAGGATTTTGGTATGTGGAAAGTGTTAAATTTTAACTGCATTCATTTTTTCACTAAGGTTCAATGGGTATTCAAGAGAATACATGATTAAGGCCTTTGAATGTCTGGAATGTGACCAACAAGACATATCTTATGATATATGGGGATCAACTAGGGTAATAAATCTCTGGTAATTGTTTTCACTATATTATGAGAGTGGACTGCAGTATTTTGGATAAGCCTAAATATTGGAATGGACTATGTTGGACATAAGTTAGTATTGTTTAAGGATAAAAGTTTTTTTGATATTATTGATGGGATGTTATAGTAATATAGTTTTAGAAAAAGGACAACCTGCAGGACGGGCGACAGCCCATCGCGTCGGACAAGTCCTTGGGAATCGAACCCACAACCGATGTGCGACTGGCCTTTATCGCCTACCACAGGCCTACAGGAAGTCCCTGTTTAGTAGAAACTAGTTTTATTATATTAAGCATTATGATATATGAAATATAAGTCCATTTTAGGAACTATATAAGACTAATCTCACTATATACGGACTTATGTATTTTTTTGATAACTTTTCTAACCTTTTGTTTGAGACAGATGGAATGACCCATCATTCTATCACATGATCTGCTAAAACATCACGAATGACAAATTCAACTTCATTTCTTTAAGAGATGAAGTGGAAATTGTCCAAAGAATGACAAACGGTGAGACTATATGAAAATCACGAAAGTATTTCTTCTAATTACAATTTCATCAACTTTAGGGAAATGATCTTGAAAAACCAAAAATGTTGTCCTACTTCCCTTATATCCAATGAATCAGATGGTACCTTAGATAATCACAAATCTATGGCTTTGTGATTGTTGGCTTTTTCATATCCATGTTCTCTACCACTCTTCATCAGAACATGATGGTTAGATTTCTCTTCCATATCCATATTTTCACCTATGTGGAAACCCAGTGATTAGTTTATTTGGGTAACCATTACATTTCATACTATTGTTTTCAAATATTGGTTTTGATATTCCTTTTTACGATGTGGGTTTCTATTAAAGAAACATTCGAATAGTAAACCATTTATAACCCCGATGAATTTTGAGGGCGAAATTCATTTTAAGGGGGGTAGAATGTAACACCCCGAGATTTTATGAAAAATATTCTTTTAATTTCATTAATGTCTTGTGTTGTATTCTACACCAAGATTACCTTGCGCTATACGCAACACCGTATTAGCTTGCAGTATACGCAACACTATTCTTGGATCGTGTTACACACAATTTTGATAATAGTGATTCTATGCAACATTGAGTGTATATATATATATATATTCAATGTATAAATGATATATGGTTGGATTCTGTTATATGAAACAATGAAGGATTCTTGCACAGCACGCAACTCTGACTTGGCTTGCATTACACGCAATCACGACCTTCCTCGATAGCGTGTGTTGTACGCAATACCGAGTTTTACTAAACAATGATATATTATTATAATATTATTATGAACTAGCCATTATGAATAGTATTAACTAAATTTTGAATCTTATAAAATTATTATTCGTCTTACACATTTTCTAAAATATGGTATAAGAACAAAATAAAATTTTCAGGTAAAATAAGTATTTTAAAAAAATGCAGTTTTGCCGCCTTTTGATGGAGCACCCACTTTAAATATAGCTTTTGACATGTTTATATGTTAAATTTGACAAAATAAAATTCTTTTTTTGAATAAGGATATAAAAATTTACATTAGATAAAGTTTTGATATTTTTCCGATAACATTCATATTTTAATGAATAGTAAAAACACGCTATATTTTAATTAAAAACAAATTTTTCATCGTAATATCTTATGTGGCTAAATTATAATATTTAATGGTTTTAAAGTATAAATAGAATATATTTTTACCATTTAATATAATTTATGTCATTAGCATTTATTTTACCTTGAATTCGTAGGTTAAATCAATTCAATCTTTTGCAATGTTTTAAAGAAAAACTCGTTTTCTTTCGACAACGGGATTAATTTTAATTTAATTTCTGCATATTTTGTGTGTTGAATTTGGAAAAATGGATTCCCTATTTGGAATAAGTGGGTCCCAAGTATGTTAATAAGCTACTTTTTATTTTTGGGCATTGTGAATAGTAACTACGGTAAATTTTATTTACTATAGTTAAAGGTAAATCGGGTAATTAAGGGTATATATAAGATTATAAAATTACCCTAACACTTAGAAAAATCCTATTGTATGGATAAAAGTAGACCCATATAACCTAAGGGTCAGATTAGATTCATTTTATGGACTTTTGGCCATGAAAATAATTTAATTATTATTAAAACCAAAGAATGTGACAACATGTCACTTTCTTAAATCTTATAAGTATAATAATTTTAATTTAGTGATAAACTTCATGAAACATCGAACATGAATAGTCTCCAGAAATCTAATACAATTATCTACATCATACAAATTTATTTAGAATTTTTAGGGATTAAATAATTATCATTTATTATGACACAAAGATGATGCAGTAATTGTCTTATTAATGAAATATTGACATAATTGATGTTATAAATGCCCAAATAAATTTAATTTGAGACTTTTTATGACTTAAATTAATTTTATAGTTTAATATAAAAT
The DNA here is from genome assembly GCA_963277665.1 of Viscum album. Lineage (NCBI taxonomy): Eukaryota > Viridiplantae > Streptophyta > Magnoliopsida > Santalales > Viscaceae > Viscum > Viscum album. Next base: position 2,054,118,445 of record OY728123.1, on the reverse strand, counting down.
GTTATTGGTGATATAAGGAACTTGTTTAGAACTTATCATTCTGTTATGAATTTCATAAAAATCATGTACCAAATAGTGTCAAAATTGACATAAATTAGTGTTTAAAACAAATATTATATTATTAATTGTTATTTAATTCCAAAAAATATAAGGTTCGTCCAAATTACTTATAAAAGGATAGATATATTATTAATAAATAACTTGGGGTTCGTTTGGCTTGTTATGGTAAGTTTATTAACCATATAGTGTAAGAAAACAAAAAGACACGGTAAAAGTTAAATTATTTAACTTAGAGTTAAATCTAATTGATAAGGTTAAAATAATAACCTAAACTTGTCTAAATCCTATTGTATGAGAGTATGTCGACCCATACCTACTTTATCTTCGAAATAAGACCCTTTGGAACCATTATAAACCGAATTTGACCTTAATATAAAATAATATTTTGAGATTTTCCTAAGGTGCGCCTCTCCTCCCTTATAAAAGGGCACCTCCTCCCCCTTTTCCTCACACCACTTTGAGCCTTCCAGCTCGGCCAAACCCTGAAAAAATATCTTCTCCACTTCCCTATTATCATACTAGAGGTCCTGGTCTTCTTCAAGGACCATCCTTAGTTCTTTAAGTGGAGGTTAAGAAAAGGCGCGTCAAAAAGAGGTAATATCCATTACCGATCTTTTTCAATTTCTTTCTTCTTCAACTTCTTATTCTTTAGTTGTTTCATGATAAAGTAATAACATCAGTATTTCTTATATACTGATATGTTATTATAAATAGGAAACAACTCTAATTAACCATCTATCCATCCTACAGAAAAAGGAAATCACCGTGCGTGCGTACGTACGGAATACCGTCTCCACGTCGTGGTGTAATCTATTTTCCGCCACCACCTTAATTGGATTGGTATAATGGTGTAATGAGTAACTATATATGATTATTATAAAGTGATATTGATACTGAAATAGTATACATACACTTCAACACAAGTTCGCGATCATGAGAATGATATCATCGCTCGTGCGTACGAACGGACTACCGTCTCCACGACACGATGAGATTCATTCTCCACATTAACCATTCATTAATGATTATAAAGTATATATAATTAATAATAATGAAATATATGACATGTTAAATCTAATGGATTTATGTATATATATATATGCATGTCATATACTTACTTCCATTCAAGACAATAAGGAAAGGAAAACAATGTTCATGCGTACGTATGGACTACCGTCTCCATGAACGGTGTGTTTCATTTCATTTATCTATATATATTATATATATATATATACTGAATATATATGATATATAAATCATTTTTTATATTCTAGAAGTAAGTAAATCATGATATAGGTAATAATAATGTCAAGAACAACAAGTCCAAACACCTACGATAAATGAAACGATTTTACCCAAAACGCTTCTTTAACATGCAATTTACAAAAGAACGGGTAATATAAAGTCATAAGTGAACCATATATGATATCATAACAATGAATATGATTCTATAATAAGTTAATGACATTATTTAAATCATTATACAGGAGTTTCGGATACGTACAAAGCATATCAGACATAAGGTAAGGGAAAATATCACAAATCTCATTTTTATCCGAGATTGTTTATACTTTGGTATTTACTGGGGTGTATTTTATCATCCACTTCCATGTTACCAAAATATGTAATATTTTTTACATCCACCTACAATTGTTTAAATCCAATTTTACCCTTCGGTGAGTTTTTAGTAAAGGATATGAAAGGAATCTTTTGTCGTTTTTCGTACGAGGTACTTTTCAACTTTTCCGACAAAAGTACGAGAAGAATGTTTTTTTAACTTATACGACATGAATGGATTTTTAAAACATTATTTCCAAGAATCTTCCTTTACAAGTTTTCAAGTTAATTTTAATCAACTTATTTTAGTTTAAAATTGTAAGACATGTTAAGAAAGGAAAATGTTTTTGAAGTAGAAAGGATATTTTCCTCAAGAATGGAGTTCAAGTGTTTTATCAAAATTATTTTCCATCTAAGATAATGAAGGGTTATGTTTCTATCCCTATTATTACATGGATTTGATTATGTTGTAATGGAAATATTTTTATGAATTCCTTTATCTTATATGAATTGTTTTATGATGTCATGTTGTTTAAGAATTCCATTTTTATTACATGGGTTATGCTATGATGTATGGTTTATTATTTTGTGGCACACATAAGAATGGTATAATTATGAGATGGGTGGGACCTATATATCCCTCCAATGCATTGGGTAAAGATTTTATATCTCATTAGATAGACATGGTTGGAATGGTAGGATATACCGGTTCAGTGAAACAGGACTGAAACGAGGGTGACTCGGTTCAGAAATGGACTTTGTCCACTAAGATAGTCTTGGAAATGAGTCTTGACTAATAAGAAATGATTATCTATGATTATGTGTGTATGAAACCAAGTTTTATGTTTTATGTTATGATTATTGAGATTCCATTTCACTACTATGATTTATCCCATGTTATGAAATTATGCTCTCTTTTGCAGGTTAAGATTTCCAAAAGTTATGTTCTTATGAATATGACGTGATTGATATTTATTTTTTTTACCCTTACTGAGCATTTGAGCTCACCATTTTATGTTTTATTTTCCCTAGGATATAAATAAAGGTTTTATTTAAGAAAAAAAGGAATATCTTTATGGGAGATGTTGAAGATCTTTCACCAAGATTAGAAGATTACGTTCTGAGTTTCCAAACACACTAAACTATTACGGTCCTTGTGTTTGTGTTTTTGTTATGTAATAATTATTCCTCAAAATTAATGTAATGTCCTTGTACGTTAAGATTCGGGTCTCTACAACTTGGAAATATAAAACAGTTACGTACTATTTCATAAGGAATGATCATTAGCCATGGAAATTTTACTGACTGAAAATTCACATGGACATTCACTTACTAAAGTCATTATGAGGGAATTAATAATACAGGACATCATAATCATTCCGTCAAGGCCTAATTCCAAGGTCATACATAACCATTTGGTCATCTACATGTTCGAAGACCATATATAACTATTTTGTCAACGCCTTGTGATAAGACCTAGTTTGTCTCATTACACATACCAATTCATAGAGAGGCTATATTGGGTCTCACCAGTCAAATAATAAGTCATATTAATTCCTCATATGTCTAATAAATGTGTGAAATTAAATCAAAGTGTCACATATAACATTTAGTTAATTAACAATTAATCATAGATGAAAATAAATTCATTGATAAATTATTTTGGTATATATTCTTTAAAAATAATAAGTGTCCCATGAAGCATTGAAAAGATTAATTCTTAATCTATATAATATCGTAAAATGATTAATCCCATACACGAAATAATTGTCTTTATTTGTAGACCATTAAAAAATTATTAATTAAATAAATCCACATTTAATCAACAAATGAATATATAGTTTTTCCTTCTCAAAGTTATCTTTAACAATAAATAAATATGTTTCAAAAATAAAATCATAAATAAAACATTTAAATTCTTGTTGAAGTCTATGTGCTTGATAATCTAGGAAAATTTATTTGAAAGCATGAGTTTTTCATGAAAGAAATATGGGATAATGTTATTCTTAATGAATTACAATATCTGTATGCAGATGTGACATCATTATGTTTAAAATAACACGATGACATGTTATGAACATTTTTAAAAAAATATGACATTTTGAATTATAACAAGTTAGTAAAATTTATATCCATTGTATATATATACACATAGATATATATACCATGATTTTAGTTTTTTTAAGCTTAATGTACCAATTTATATATATATATATATACACACATTTATATGACATAGTATTTACGGTACTCTAATTTGTGGGAAAAAACTTATTTAATGAAAACATTAATAAATAGAAATATCCTTAATTAATAAGAGTTAGAACATACCTTGATACCCTTAAAAATAAATTTTATTTATAGGAACATAAATGGATTTTAGTATATATATATATAAACAAACATTAATTACCCAAGAACAGACATTAATTTATAAATGTGTAAGTATAAACATTCATGGGAACTCACAAATTAGACTTGCAAAACTAAATCTCTTGATACATGACTATTGTATAATTACATGGAAGATCAATTGTCAAAAATGCACTTAAACACTTCTTCCATAAATATCCATTTTGAGGGTTGTTCTGAAAATTGTAAAATTAATACGATGCTAATGCATATAATTTTTTGAAAAAATTTCGTAATAAAAACATTTCAATAATGTGCTTATTCATCCAAGAAGTAAACCTTAAAATTTAATTTAAAATAATTATTATGAATGCAAGGTATGTCATTGTGTATAATCACATGACCATGGTTATATGCAGTGACATCCTTAATTTTAATATAACATGATGACATGTTATGCTTATTTATTTTTGGAAACATGTCCATAATTAAATTGTATATATATATATATATATAATAATTTAAACTACAATTTAAAGAACATGAAATTTCATAATAATCACACACACTCACATAAACATACATACACACCCACACATATATATTCATGTGCATATATATTCATTAAATTAATGAAAAAAAATATTTTATGCACATAATTATCCATTCTAATTAATGTTTAAGAGTAAATAGAATATTTGGAAGTAATGAATCTCAAAAAAAAATTTGTTGATAAACATTGATAAGGACACAAAATGTTTACTGCGTATAATTTTTATAAACATAAATACATAAATCCTTGTGAAAAAAATTTATACATAAAATCAAATATAATTATATAAATAATAGACTCTTGAATATATACAGAAATTATATGCTTAAATAAATAGAATTATTTATGATAGAAAGAAATAAAAAATTAGAGCATGGTTTTTGTAAATATTTATTTAAAAATTCCTTTATCAGAACAATTCTCAATTAAATAAATTTTTGATAAAACAAATATAAATTCTCAAAATAATTATGATAAATACATAGAATAGAATAATTTGTAGCATTAATCCCTATATGAAAAATTAAATTTTAACCATAAAATATTTTTTTTATAAATAAGATATGAAAACAAAATATATAATCTCTATTACACAAACATAATATTTAATGCTATAAGTAATTCATTATTTAATCTAAAAACTATAATATGTATCCCTTACAACAAATGTATCAAAATAAAATCATAATTTCAAACATAAATTCATACCCTTACAACAGAATTTGAAATTTAAGTGTGAATACCTTACACAAAACTATAAAATTAAATCCTTATGTTTGTAAATAATAATAAAATAATACTTATTGAAAATTTATTTATATTATGAAGAACATAAGACACCAAAATCATAAATAATACCTTAAATTATTTTGAAAATTAAATATTTAAATTTCTTAACAAAAAAATCAGTATTTAAAAACAAATAAAAACAATTTCCCTTAACTCATAATGAATCAGCACCACTACTAGCTGATATTTGGACACACCAAAAATGATTAAGTCGGTGTGAAACAAAAAAAGAACAAAGGCAGAGAGCAAATAACGGAAAAAAACTTTCTTTAATCAAAAAATTATATGACTGTCTCATAATTTCATTCTTCTTGAGGAAGCAACAAAATAAGTATCATTTTCTCTTGGGTGTATTACACAACACACATCCAAAACCTAAAAAAAGTGTTACTTTTTATTCAATCAATTTAACATTATTATTATAATATTTTTTTACTCTTCTTTTCTACCCTATTTCAATTTGGTTGACATGCCCCATTCATTTAATATTATAATATCATTTGTTTTTTTATTTTGTAAGTGATTATTATTATTTCATATAATTATACTATTATTTGATTTAATCATCACATTTCACCAATTAATTCTCTCACTTGTTGATAATCAATATTATTTAATTATAATATATTATTATTTTATCATATAATCATCCATTTTTTTCTTACCTTATCATTTAACATTCTTAACAAAAAAAAATCCCATTTTTTAACAATGTTGTACCCTTTTTTGTAACATTTTTAAAACCTTTTTATCATTTTTATTTTAATATATTTTAATATATTTATAAAAAATATAATTTATTATACTTAAAAAATATATAATAATAATTTTCAAAGAAACATTTTACCCTTATTTATTATTATTATTATTATTAAAACATTAAAATAATTATATTTTTCAAATTTATTTATTTAAAAACAAAAATAATATTTTAACTATAGTTATTATCATTAATATGAAATTGGTTTTATATATATATATGTATACCCAGACAGACATTTTATTATATTTATGTGTAAAAGGTAATAATTTTTAATTTTCAAACAATTTGAGCTATTCATATCTTTTTTTTATAATGATAATCAACTAAATATATTCATATTAACAAACTCATTCAAATACATTAAGAAAAAAAATTTAAAAAAATTATTTGATTATAATTTTATATAAAAATACTTTTCTTGCAGAATAATAATATAATTAAAACATTATATGTGAAAGAATATTTTTAAATATAGAATATATTTTAATTTTTTTTTAAAAATATTTATTTAATGTAATAATATTTCATGAAAAGGAATATATTAATATCTTAATTATAAACTAATTTTGATTATAAAAAATAATTTAGATACATAAATTTAATAATTAATTAAAAAATCATTAATTTAAATTATAAACAAAATAAATTTTTATTTTAAAAAATAATATTGAAATTTATTGGGGGGTTACATTATTCCCCCCTCAACAGAATTGCGTCCTCACAATTCGTTTCGTCAGACTTATAAGAATTCTGCATTTTTGTCTTAAAAATTAAGAGACACTAGGACCGGTTAACTTATAGATTTGAAAACATCTAATCTCCAAAGATAACTAGACTATTCCTCTTATACCAATTATAAGGCCTAAACCTTAGTTTCCCGAAGCATATGCAAAAAATATGTTGTGTGATTTGTTTTAAAATTTCACTGAATATTTACACTACAAACTACATAAGAGAGGATACTTTACCATCCTAGGTTCTAGAGAATTAGAATCCCATATTATATTTAAATATAAATGTAAAATTCCCAAAAATCATTAATAAATGTAACCTCATAGCAATACTTCCTCATTAAAAACCCATCGTAGCACTTCTATTGAACCAGTTAGAATAATTTAAAATACATGGGATGGGGAAAAAATGCCCTGCAGAGGGTTTTAAAAAATTACCAATAAGAAAAAAAAATCTTTTAAAAATTTCTTAAAAAACACAAGCTTTATAACATTAAATTAACTTTCCTCGTAACATGTCATAATGATTTTCTTGAGAGATTCCCATATTGGATTTAGGATAATCTCATGCTTAAAATATCTAAAATAATTTTTAATGTTTCAAATAAAGTGCATTAAATATGTGCAAGCACTTGAACAGAAATGCCTGAAATTACACCGTATAGTTGGAGAATGAACATGTTTAATCATTCTATGTCATGCTAGAAGTGTGGATAAGCATTTACCCATGAGATAATATTTATTCAGAATTTCACATAAAAGGATTTCATTAGTCATTATGTCTTGGAAACTAAATATTAATCCTTATTTATAAATGAATTTCTATACAATTGTATGTTTAAATATAAATCTTTAATTCATATGCACTTGGTAATATAAGAAAAATTTGTACTAGTTCATAGATAATGATCATTGTCCATCGATATATTAATAGATGAATATTCACATGGACTTTCAATTACTAGAATCATTATGAGGGATTGCATAATTCAGGACATCATAAACATTCTCTCAAGGCCTCGTTCCAAGACCATACATAACAATTCTATTAAGTCCTCATTCCAAGACTGTACATAACAATTTTTTCAAGGCCTCAGGCCAAGACCTTGCATAATTTGAAAAGGCCTTGTGCCAAGACCTAGTTAGTCTCATGATACCTACCGATTCATTGAGAGGCTATATTGGGCCTCACCTATAACATAATAAGTCATGTACATTCCTCATAATTCTGAAAAATATATATTTAAATATTGGTGTCCCTTACCACTTTTATTTATTTAAATATTAATCATAGATTAAAATACATTCAATGATAAATTATTGATATACATATTCATTAAACAATCCAAAGTGTCCCATACCAGATTGAAAAGATTAATTCTTAATCCATATAATATCATAAAAATATCAATCCCATTCTTGAATAATTGTCTTTATTTGTATCACATCAATAAAATTACTTATAAAATAAATGAACATTTAATGAAAATCTATATATAGTTTTTTCTTCTCAGAATAATATTTTAAAATAAATAAATATGTTATGCACATAAAATAATAAATAAAAAATTAAATTATTGATGAAGTACAAGTTTATTATAATCCTGAAATTTTTATTTGAAACCATGACTTTATTATGAATGAAAGATGGGTTGGTGTTATTTTTAATGCATGACTATGACTATACGTAGATGCAATATCCTTATGGTTAAAATAACATGATGACATGTTATGCACATTTTTGTTAAAATATGATGTTATGTATTATAACAAGTCAGCAGACATAATATCATATATATATATACCATTAGTTTATTTTTTTTAAAAACATAATGCTTCCCATATATATATATATATACATTTTTATGAAATGGTATTTATGATACCCTAATTCGCGAGATAAATTTATATTTAATGAAAACATTGATAAATAAAAATATCCATATTTAAAAAGAGCTAGAACATAGCATGATACTCTTCAAAATAACAATTTATATATGAACATAAATGACTTAAACTATATATATATAAACAAACAAAAATTTATCATGCACTTATATTTATTTTTAGTTGTGTATGTACAAAAAATCATGGAAAATAACTTATTAGACTTGCACAACAAAATATCTGGACACATGAACATTGTATAATTGCATGAATGATCAATTTTCAACCATGAACAAAAACACTTCTTCCATAAAAATCAATTTTGAGGAGTGTTTCGACAAATGTAATACTAATACGATTCTTATCAATTTTTAAATAAATATCTTAATTAAATTATTTCAATTATGTGATTATTCATCCTAGATTTAAACCTCAAATTTTATTTTTAAATCATGATTATGAATTCATGATATGTCATTGTGCATAATCGTATGACCATGGTTATATGTAGCGACATCCTTAATTTTAAAATAACATAATCACATGTTATACGTTTTTTTAATCATGAATATTATTATAATATATATATACTATGAACTTAAATACCAATTTAAAGAACATTTTATTTCATAATAATCACACAAAAAACACATATATATTATTATTATTATATATATTAAATTAGTGAATAAAAAAATTTTCGATACAAAAAATTATCCCTTTCAATTTAATTTTAAGATTTAAATTAATATTAGGAAGTAATGAATCTCAAAAAAATAGTAGTTTTGATAAACATTGAAAAAGACTCACAAACTTATTTATGAAAATTGTTGATAAACATAAATACATAATTCCTTACAAAAACCATTTCCACATAAAATAAAATATAAATAAATAAGTATTAGACACTTTCATATATACATGAATTATATTCTTACATAAATAGACTCATTTTTTATGGGAAAATCATAAATTAGATCATAGTTTTCGTAAAAATTTATATATATATTCCTTCAACATATCAATTCTAAATTAAATATATTTTTGATAAATCAAATATAAAATTTGAATATAAAACTAATGAAACCTTAGAAAAGAATAATTTATAGCATTAATCGCCTAAAGAAAACATAAATCTTTACTTGAAAATAATTCATTATAATTAATATATGAACACTACAAATATAATCTACCTTACATATACATAAAATTTAAAGTTGTTAATATTTTATTATTTAATATGAATACTAAAATACATTTACCTTTTAAAACAAGTATCAAAATGAAATCATAATTTCATACATACATTCACACACTTACAAAAGCATTTTAAATTTCACTGTAAATACCTTACACAAAACTATAAAAGTAAAACATTAATTTAGAATGAATAAACAAAATAACCCTAACTAAGAATTTATGTAGATTATGAAGAACATAAAATTCCAAAATCATAAATAATCCCTTACATAATTTAAATATGAAATATTTAAATTTCTTGAAAAATAAATCTGTATTTTAAGTTAAATCAAAAAAAATTACCTTACCACGAAATGAACCAGCGCCACTATTGGCTGAGATTTGGACACACCAAAAAGATAAGTCACTGGAGAACTCAAAATAGAGCCCAGGCCAAGGGTGAATAGAGAAACATCCTATTTATAATCTAAAATTTATATGAGTGTCCCATAATTTCTTTCTTCTTGAGGAAGTTGAAAAATAAGTATCATTTTTTTGTGTTTATTACCTAACGCACATCCAGAAACAAAAAACCAAAAACATAAGTTACTTTTTAGTCAATCAATTTAACATTATTATTAATAATATTTTATACTTAAATTTTCTACAATGTTTCTATCTGGATGACACATCCCTTTCATTTGATATTATAAAATCATTTTATATCTATTTTATATTTTAATATTATTATGTCATATTATTTTATTATTGTTTGATTTAATCATCACGTTTCACCTTTCAATTCTCTCTCTTGTTGGAAACTTGGGATTTTTTTATTATAATAAATTATTATTTTATCATATAATCATTTTTGTTTTCTTACCCTAACATTTAACGTTTTTAAACAAATATCATCACTTTTAAAAATACAAATATCGTTTTTAACAATGTTTTACACTTTTTTGTAATGTTTTTAACCCTTTTATCTTTTTATATTAATATTTTTATATATAATTATACTTTTAAAATTATATAATAAAATTAATATATTTTTTATATTTATAAAATATATAATGACAATTTATAAAGACACATTTTCCCATTAATTATTATTATTTCTATTATTATTATTATCAAAACTTTAAAAAAGTTATAATTTTCAGATTTATTTATTTTAAAAAAATAGTAAAATTTCAACTATAGTTGTTATCATAAATATTAAACTTGATATATATATATATATAGAATTTTTTTAATATCTATGTGTAAAATGTTATTATCATTATTTTTCAAATAATTTGAGTTATTCAAATAATTTTTTCTAATGATAATCAAATAAATATATTCATACTAAAATACCCTTTTAAAAAAATTAACAACATAATTCAAAAAAATAATTTTTTTTATAATTTTAAATAAAAATATTTATCTTGGAAATTAATAATACATTGAAAACATTATATATCAAAACATAAACTACAATAAATAATATTTTTTTAACTTAAATAAAAAACATTTATTTAATAAAAATAATATTTCATAAAAATTAATATTTTATAATCTTTAATGAAAATTTATTTTCATTATAAAAAATAATTTAGTTATATAAAATTATTAATTTTAACAACTCATCTATTTAAATTATAAAATAAATATTTATTTAAAATAAAAGTAATTTTGGAATTTCTTGGGGTGTTACATTATTCCCCTCTCAACAAAATTACATCCTCAAAATTCTTTTTACCAGACTAAAAAGAATGAATAATTTTTTTAATTAGAATTAAGATATACTAGTATCACTAAACTTATAGACTCAAAAACATATAATCTCTAATGCTAACTAGTTCGTTCATATGATACCAACTTTAAGGCCTTGACCCTAGTTGCCTGGATCTCGTGCTAAAAATAGTTATGTAATGTTTTTGAAAATGTAATTGAATATTTATACAATATACTACTTAACATAGGATCTTTTCTCTTTCTAGGTTCTAGAGATTTAGAATCCAATATTAAATTCAAATATAAATGTAAAATTTCAAATAATAATTATGCAAAGAAACATTAGAGTGACACTTCTACATTATAAATTCTTTGTATCACTTCTACTAAACCTGTCAGTATAAATTAAAATACATGGGGTGAGCACAGAAATACCCAGTGAGGGGTTTTAAAACAAAAAAAATAAAAAAATAATTCTTATTTATATCATTTCATAAAAACACATACTTTCATTTAGGAAATTATATTTTCCCATGACCTGTCATCATCATTTTATTTAGATATTCTGAGAAACATTTTAGTATAAACTCAAGCTAAAATATCTAAACTTTTTTTAGAGTTAAGAATAAAGTGCATTATAAAATATGCACAAACATGAATATAAAGGCATGAAATTCCACCTATAAGTTAGATAATGACCATGCTTAATAATTATATGTCGTGCCAGAGGTGCAAATAAAAATTTACATATGAAATATTATTTATTTATAATTGCACATAAGATGATGTCATTAATCACTACAGATTAGAAACTAAATATCAATCATTCTTTATAAAATAATTTCCATAAAATAATATGTTTAAATATAAATCATTAAGACATGTGAACTTTGAAATATAAAATTAATTAGTACTAGTTCATAGAGAAAGATAATTAGCCATAAATATATTACATTCTAGATATTCACATGGACTTTCATTTACTAGAATAATTATGATGAGATGCATAATATACGACATCAAAAACATTATCTTAAGGCCTTGTGCCATGACCGTACATAACCATTTTGTCATGGCCTCCTTCCAGGACCTAGTATGTCTTATGAGTCCTACCGATTTATTGAGAGGCTATAGTGGGCCTCCCCCGTCACATAATATATCTTATTCATTCCTCATATTTTAAATAAATTTATGTTTTTAAATCAACGTGTACCATACCACATTAATTTATTTAAATAGTAATATTAGATGAAAATAAATTCATTGATAAATTATTGAGGAACATATTATTTGAACAATCCAATGTTTCTCATTCCACTTTGAAAATTTTAATTCTTAATCTATATAATATCTTTAAAAGATTAATCCCATACTCGAAATAATTTTATTTATTTGTAGCCCATCAATAAAATGAGTAATGAAAGAAAAGTAGATTTAATAAAAAATGATTCTAGAGTTTTGTCTTCTCAAAATAATATTTTATAATAAATAAATATGTTTCAGATATAAATTTATCAATACAAATTTTCAATTCTGGAGGAAATCAATGTTCATGATAATATCATAATATTTATTTGAAACCATGATTTTATTATGAATGAATGATGTGTTGATGTATACGCTTGACGTGTGACCATAACTGTTGGCAGATGCGACATCATTATGTTTAAAATAACACAATGACATGTTATGCACATTTTTAAAAAAATATTAAGTTAATTATTATAACAATTCAATAAACATTATATCCTTCGTATATATAAATATATACACATATATACACCATGAGATTTTTTTTTTAAAAAACATAATGTTTCCCATATATATACACACACATTTATATGACATGATATTTATGATACTCTAATTCATGGGATAAATTCATATTTAAGGAAAACATTGATAAATAAAATTATCCATATTTAAAAAGGGATGGAACATATCTTGATACACTTAAATATAACCATTTTCATATGAACATAAATGATTTTGAGTATATATATATATATATAAATTTTAATCACTCATGGACTTATATTTATTTAAAAATGTGTTAGTATAAATATTCATGGATACTCACTTATTAGACTTGTACAACCAAATATCTTAACTCATACATATTGTATAAATACATAAAGGATCAATTGTCAACCATGCAATTAAACACTTCTTCCATAAACATATATTTTTACGGTTGTTATGAAAAATGAAAAATTAATATGATGGTTATCCATATAAAACATTTAAATAAATAACTTTATTAAAACATTTCAATTATGTGCTTATTCATCCTTAAAGTAAACCATAAAATTTAATTTAAATCATGATTATGAATACTTGGTTTTTCATTATGCATAATTTTATGACCATAGTTATATGAATAGACATCCTTAATTTTAATGTAACACGATGACATTTTATGCAAATATTTTTTAAACATATTAATAAATATAATATTTATATATATTTACTCTGTATTTAAACAGCAATTTAAAGAACTTTTTATTTAATAATAACCACACACACACACACACATATATATATATATAGGTATATATACACATTAAATTAATGAAAAAAAATATTTGATACACAAAATTATCCCTTACAATTAAATTTTATGAGTAAACAAATATTTGGATGTAATGAATCTCAAAATGAATTATAAAATTTTATAAGAATTCACAAATTTATTTACGAAATTTTTTGATAAACAGAAATAATTAATTTCATGAAAAAAAATTTATATATAAAATCATATATGATTAAATAAATAATAAAATAATTCATATATACATAAATTATATTTTTACATAAATAGACTGGTATTTTTACATCAAAAATCATAAATTGAAACATTGTTTTTATGCGTATATATATATATTCATTCAACATAACAATTCCCAATAAATACATATTTGATATATTAATTATAAAATTTGTAAATAAAATTGATACACACTTACACAAGAATAATTAGACCCATTTATCCCCATACACAAACCTACATTTTACCAATAAAATAATTCTTTATAATTGATATATGAACACTAAATATAAAATCTCCCTTACAAAGACATAAAATTTAAAGATGGAAATAATTATTTATTGAATCTGAGCACTAAAATATTTTTCCCTTAAAGAACATGTATCAAAATTAAATGACTATTTCAAACCTACATTTGAACCCTTACAAATGAATTTGAAATTTAAGTGTAAATCCCTTATAAAAAAACTATAAAATTAAAACCTTAATTTTGGAATGAATAAAAAAATATCCCTTACATAAAATTTAAATAAATTATGAATAACGTAAATTTATAAAATAAAAAATAATTCCATACATAATTTTAAAAATAAAATATTTAAATTTTCTAAAAAAATTAGTATTTGAAAACTAATCAACACAATTTCACTTACCTCATAATGAACCAGAACCACTGCTTGCCGAGATTTGGACACACAAAAAATGAATAAGTCTTTGTAGAATTAAAAATTTAACCAATGGTGAGTGTGCATAATGAAAATTCCAATTTATATTCTAAAATTTATATGAGCTTCATATAATTTCATTCTTCATGATGAAGAATAAAAATATGTATTATTATTTCTTGTGTGTATTTCAAAATACACATCCAAAAACTAAAAACATGAGTTACTTTTTATTCAATAAATATAACATTATTATTATTATATTTGGTAACTCTACGTTTATACCCTACTTCCATTTCATTACCTAGAAAAATTCATTTAATATTATAATATCATTTTTTTTATCAATTTTTTAATTTGTTATTATTATGTGAAATTATTATATTTTTATTTGATTTAATAATCACATTTCAAATCTCAAATATCTCCCTTATTGGAAAGTCATGATTATTTTATTGTAATATCTTACTATCTAATTATATAATCATTCATGTTTTCTTACCTTATCAATTATGTTTTTTAAAACAAATCTCATAACATTAAAAAATAGAAAACCCATTTTTTAAAATTGTTATACACTTATTTGTAACCTTTTTTACAATTTTTTATTAATTTTTTAAATTAATATATTTATATATATACTGTTAAAATCTTATAAAAAATATAATATAACTACTTATATTTATAAAATATATAATAATATTTTCAAAAGAAACGTTTTAACCTTATTTATTATTATTATTATTATTATTATTATTAAAATATTAAATTTTTTTTAATGGTCAGATTTAGTTATTTAAAAACAATAGTAAAAATTTAAATATAGTTTTTTTCATAAATATTAAATTGGATATATTTATATATATACATATATACACATTTTATTATAGCTATGTATAAAATGTAATTTTTTTTATTTTCAAACAATTTAAGTTCTTCAAATCATTTTTTATAAATACAATCAAATAAATATATTCAAATTAAAATACACATTTAAATAAATTAATTACATTTTTCAAAACAATATTATTTTTTTATATTTTGAAATGGAAATATTTTTCTTTGAAAATAATTATATATTCAAAACATTATATATCAAAAAATATTTTAAAATAAAGAATTTATTTTAACTTATTTTAAAAAACGATATTTAAAGAAAATAATATTTCTTGAAAAGAAATATATTTTATTCTTGAATAAAAACATATTTAGATTTTATAAAATAATTTTGTAATGTAAAAATATTAATTTTAAAAAATATTTCTATTATATTACCAAATAATTATTTTTTATTTAAAATAAATCTAACGTTGAAATTCTTGGTGTGTTACAGTATTCACATTGAATTTTTGTGACTGCCTATCATTTCTCACATGAACTATTGCACGGTTATTTTTTTAACATCTATACATCCATGTATATGATATTTTCTCATATGTGTTTATACAAGCGTATTACCTAATCGATTTTCTAAATTGAAATACTTATGTTATGATATAAGTTTACTGGAATACTAAAAGGTGTTGATGAAATAAAATTTTGATTATAACTTATAATGTCTATTCCTCAATAACTTGTTGTTGTAATTTCATTTAAATGTGCCTCAACTATGACTGATAATATTAAAATTTTAATAGTGTAATATGGATTATGGGATCACTTATCTAGAATAATATTTTTGTGACATCCAAAAAAATGAAAATTACAATGTACAATGTTTTTTCCATTATAACTTGTTATCGAAATATTATTTACCTATTCCATTAGTCAACAAAATTATAGTAAAAATTAATTTTGGAAAGTGTGATATGTTTAATCATATATATATATAACTAATATAGACCTTCTGTATATGGTTTTTACCATGAGTATGGATTGTTTTGTCTATTGGGAGTGCCAATGTTTTGGTATTATAGTGATATGGAATGTATTAAATAGAATTGTGTATATATGTTATGTGTTAATTTTTATTGTGCTCAACATGATATTTTAGATAAATTTGTTTGGAAGTGGATAATAGTTTTTATAACCTATGATTTAGAATGGTGAAATGGGGTTAGAGAGGGAGGGAGCAAGGGATGGGGGACAATTGCAATGAGGGGTGCATGAGATAATGGATTGTCATTCCAAGTTCGGATTTGGATTGCAATATAACAATGGAAATTGTGATTTTTCATGACCCTTTGTGATTGTTGTGGGTTTATACATAACTTAAGTGTTGGAAATGTAATATATATTTGATTTGAGTTTTGAGAGCTTATTATGGAAGGTATTTAATGGGGTGATGAGATGTATAGAATTCATCTTATTTTCATATGGTATATATTAATATGAGTTATAAATAACCCTATAGTTGTCAGTTGGATTATGATTAGAATGATTAATATGTATATGACTACAACAACCCTACAAGAGGCGTGTTGGTCTATAAGTTTCCAAGTGATATTGTGGTGTGGGTTAGTATATACGAGACTCTTGAACATTGAATTCGTTGCAAGATTCTTGAATGAGGTTATTTGAGACAGAAAGTATATATCTAGTTAACCAAAGGGATACGATATCTTATTCATATGGATGAATTTGATATTAAATGCATGATATAAGTTTTTATTTTTAGGTTTATTCAATAGAATTGATAACAATTTATTATGATTGGAATATAGATTTGTTATTTTTATATATGAAGGTGAGTGGCCTTTATTATATTTTTTTATAGAATGGGTGAGGGTCGAAGCCCCCTTTTATTGAAAAAAAAGGAAAATAACCTCTTTTAGGACTAGGTAAGAGGGAACCTATTACAGAGAATTGAAAATTACCAAAAGAAATATGAAGAAAAAGGGAAAATTGGATTATAAGATCAAAGGAAATAGAAATCCAAGCAAAGACCTTCCAAGCCATGTTTCCCTCCCTGCCAAAGGATCAACCGTGAAGAAGGTCCAAAGGTTGCATCACCCCCTCTGCCAAGAAGTTGCACCGTGATGGTAGTAAAACGTGTCAGAGTACCTCTCCAATCAACACAAAGTGTGAAGGAGAGTTGGATGAAAGGCGTTAGTACACGTTTCCCTCAAAATATCCACCCACCTAGACAAAACATGGAAAGAATTCAAGTAATGTCGCCAATGTGATGTAGGATCAGACCAAAAACCCAGAGCAAACAATAGAAAGGCACCCATAAGTCAATAAAGAAGATGACCGATGGCTGGATGGTGAATGTCAACAAATCCATCCCTCATGAGAGGCCTCCTACTCAGCAACACCTGTAGGAAGCAATGCCGCACCAAATGAAACATGGAGAAATAAGAATATTCAAGGAAAACAACATCCCAAGATCAAACAGATCCATTGAAACCCATAAAAAACAGGATGAAACTACTTTTGAAAACAAAACCATTGCAGCAGAGAGCATGGAAAAACAAAACATCCAAGTGCCAAAACATGATCCAAAGAGAGAATGCAAACAAAAACATCCATCCCAAAACCTTCAAGGTAGCAGCACAGTCATCAAACCATGTGAACCAGCAGCACATCCCGAGCAGGTAGCAACCAAAGAACCTCGGAAAGCTAAAGGAAATCGACAACTCCAAAAATCGAAATCCAAATCCTACCTCCAATCCATCATAAGACGCCTCTTGAATGAGCCTAAGAAAAGCTTAGAGTCTTTCACCACCGCGCAGAGAAACATGACAACCATGGGGTCTCAAATCTGAAGACAGATCAAAATGTAGGGATGAGTACCAGTCCACATAAGGAGGAATAATTAGCCACCCGCAAGACCCAATGGTCGAGAAATGAAAGCTTCGAACTCCGCCAGGGAACCACGGTGAGGGGAACAAAGACATCATCAAAGTATGAGGAGATGAAGTTCAAATGTTGCAGACTCGTCCGAATCAAGATGAATGCGACACAGCTGGTTCGAAGCCGGAGAGTGAAGATGAGGCCTTGAGGACCCATAGCGAATGTGGGATGAAGGAAGTCGGGTCATGTCCGGAGAGGAAAACCGAGGTCAGAAGGCGCCGGAGGATGAAGTGAGGTCCTTCGGGCGAAACCCTAGGTTCGCTTCGAGCCAGGGGAGTGCGGAATCATTTTTTTTCCAAGTGGCCTTTATTATATAGGTTCTTTTTTAATTTAGAATTGTAATGATCAATTTGATGTCTAACCCTACTTATTGGGGGATCTTAAATTTTTTTTAATATAGAATGTGTAGATTATGGGTATTAATTTCTAGTTATATATACATTCAAAAGGTGGACAGTGATTATGTAGTATCCTTTACAATATTTTGGCGCCCTATATTATTAGAAGAAATAATTGAGTGAGATTGTTTCATATATATGAGTTGAAATATAGTGAAAATGGTCAATTGGATTACTATGAATGCGAGCCTATGATATTTTGGTTATGATTTGAGAAGGTTTATTAAGATCATATAGTTGAGTAAAATAGATATGTATGATTTTTGAGCTTTCATATTTGGAAACATTATTTTCCTTACTATAGTTCCAAAAGGATCATATATTATGTGAGTGGACTCGATTTAATCTACAATGTAGAGATATTAGTAAAACATATTCCTAGCATTAAAAAGGTAAATTAACTATCCAAAATTTTATGGATGAAATGGGATAACATGTGATATATGTTAATGTGGGTTTTTTGGAAAAAATAGAGGATGAAAATTATAATTTATCTGTGATAAATGACTGTTGAGGTGAGGTTATGATAATAGATGAAAATACAGAGTTGGTTGTTTTTGTATTTCTAGTGGGTGGATGGACAATTTGGGGATGTATATGTTCAGTCTATGAGAATTATTGGGGTTAGGACCTTATGAGATACATTTATATTCTGTTTGGTTCTAAGAAACCTTAGTCATCCTCGAGTGAGTAAAGTAAGGTTGTGAGTTTCTAATGGAATTAGTGGATGGTATAGTGTTAAATTATAGTGGAAGGGTATGGTATTTATTTATTGATCAAGGAATACTAAGACGGTGTGGAATCAAAATTATAAATTGTATACTGGTAATAAAAATAGATACTATGGGGTATAATTATATTTATATTATCATAGTATGTTGATGAATTATTATAATATTGACGCCACGTACGTAGTCTTTATAAGGTTTGATGAAATTACCATTGGTTCATGAATAACTGATGTTGTTAATAAGGTTATCTCATATAATGGATTATTTGAGACCTTTAGTGAAATGTCAGATTCATTGTATGATTACCATTTAATCTTGTGAAGCACTGAGTGATTTTTTGAATCAATTTGATTGAATTATATTATATAGTACCTTATCTATGAAGATTCATGGTCTAACCTGAATAAAAGTTTCCAATATGTTTGGAAAGATCCCAAAAAAATATAAAATGATTAGTTCATGAGTTGAGGAGCTACATCACACATCTTGAGATAGATTCATCAGAACATGATGTATTATTAATTGTTTTTTATATGTTATGAAATTGGATTCTTAGGGAACTATAGTATTAATAACATCTTGGGGAACAATAATGTTGTGGGATTAATAAAGAAAAAAAAAGAGTGTGTCTCAATGTTTCAAGTGTATGGTAGATAATAGAAACCTTGTATGATTTTTAAGGTGGACCGGTAATAATAATTTCCAATGGTGTGGAGCACACCATGAATATTTGAGAATGTAGATCTTATTTTGATAGTTATTACATAAACATTAGCAGTGATTTTTTGTGAAACCAACTCAAAGGCAGTTCTCATTTTGGGGAATCGCATTGGACAAAAGCGGTTGAGTTAGAAAAAACAAAGGGAAGGTACCTTGGTTTGGGTGTTAATGGGTGAATAATTGTGTGAAGTGATTATTCTTAGTATCTTAAAATCCACAAAGTGTGAGTTTAAAATCAGTTGGTAAGACTAGTTGTGAATATTTCATTGAAGGTTGGTTTGGTGACTAGTTAAGTAGGACTTTAATTCTTAGGCATAACATGTCCAAAGTTTTGTTGATAAATAGTTCTTATGTTACAAACATTATCAAGAGTGACACTATGGTTTATACTGAGGTGGTTGAAAGCTAAATGGACTTGTTTAGTCTAATGGAAACTTCCAATGATATGTGATATTGGTATTTTGATGAATTCTTGAATTTCAGTCAGTGTGGCAAAAAACGGCAGAGTTTGAATTAATTAGTTCTACGGTTTATGGGTATGTGAGGTTTTCTCCAAGAAACCAGTTAGGGAATAGTGACATGAAACAATACCTAGTGGGAGGCTTATAGTTTAGTTTGTATATTGGGATTGGTGACTATTATAGTCCCGTCAAACTATTCTGATCATAGAGAACATGATGAGATCCTTTATCCTAGGATTCAAAGGCTCATGGGAGAACAACATGGAAATTGATTCATTATCCAAAGAGTTTTTGAGGATTTTGAATTAGTTATTATTCTTTAATATCACATTAGTGTGGATTTATATAATTTTTGTTTTATCCAAAAATATATGATGTGTTATAGGAGTCAGAAGGTGTTTTACATATACTATCATTTAGGGAATTGTTTATTCTCAATTGATTCATAGGGTGAAGCCCTATTTCATTTATTTATTTAGGTTATAAACAAATTTAAATTTTTATTTCATAATTTGAAACCATTATATTTAATTATTAAGGGGTGATCCATGAAAACAAATCATAGTGTAGGCTCAATTTTGTGAAATCAGTGTTCACGAAGTAAAATAAGTTAGTGTTGCGGTCCATAGATATGAGTAGTATCATACATATGAGGTCATAAATTATAATTTGAGCTTTAAGATGATGTGTATTATATGAATGATTTTGGTTATAAAGATAATTACAATTAAAAGGCTCCCCATGATAAGAAATATCCTTTAGTGTGTGTAGTTGAAACACAGATGTATCTTGGAAGAGATGTGGGAGTGAGAGTCTATTATGTGGGCTTAGTATCTGGTGTCGTTTTTCATCTTGTTCCTATGAATTTTGATAGAGCTACATGAGGATGAAAATATTTATGGTTTAAAGGTTATTAATCTCCAACCCTTTTATGAGGAAAATTTTCATTAAAATTTTCTCAAAAAACAAGTATTTTAATTTTCATAGGTGGTTTGAGGGGTTAGGAATATCCAGGGTTATGTTTCTAGGATATCAGGCCATCGTGTATTTTAATAACTACAATATGAACCAATTCACTGTGTGGAAAACAATTTCACACCATACCCCCTTCAGTGAATTATTCATGGACTGAACTAAATTCAGGTTATAAAACCATGTGGTATGGCATTCTTATGATTGTAATTATATAATTTTTATTAGGTGTATTCTTTAAATGGGGGGGGGGGGGGTGGGGGGCTACCCATTTCATATTTTATGATGAATAACCCTCCCACTTTTAAATTTTTCTTTAAAGAGGATATCTTCCTCATTTCTAGTTCAAATCACCCATGTTCATTAAACTTATGAATCTTCATTCTAGGAAAATCACTCACATCCTTCTTTTGTATGTTTCATTCATTTTTAATCATTTTCTCATAATTTATCAGTGTTTTTCCTATTTATTGGGTTCTCATAAAATTTATAAATTTATTATGTAAGTGATAAAATAAAAATCTTTTATAATACATGTAGATATCTGTAATAATAATGTAGTTTTCTTATGATATATATTACATTTTTTTTAATTTTTATTGATAAATGTGTAGTATGGTCACATTTCAATTACAATGTGTTCGACCTAAAAATACAATTAAATGTTTTCATCCACAAATAATGAAATGGAATGACTCAAATTTACAACAATACCATGCTATCAGGTATACAACGACCTTTTACACCTATGTGGTTCTCATAACCTTGGAATGTGACTTATTATATTATAAAGGAGACCCAACGGTTCATTTGACATGAAATGTGAGTCTTTATGTTAAAGAAATACTTTAACAAACACTTATAGTGCATAAAAATATTGAGTAGCATGTGCTAGTAAAATATGTGAACCTAGTGGTTCCATTTATAATAGATATATCCATGGTTGAGTGATTAATGTTTACTAAGAAATTCTCTAGGATCATATTTCTAGGTCCTTTTTGTAAAAAAATCCATAATTAAGTAAAGGGTGACCCTTGGGGTATGGGTACAATAGTATTTGACTATTCATGTGGATAGTGATTCCATGGATATATTTAGTGATTTGGGGGATATATTTATTGAATGTGTCATGATTTATATTAAAATAAGTGAAATTATTTGTTAGATTTATATGTTACTTAATTATGGGAAATTTCAAGAATGCATTAGTGAAATTTCCTCTTCTCTTTGGCCATGTCACATGATAATTTAATACACCTTAGATAGTACCCTTTGGTTTTAGTGGTGATTCCTGATACATTATAATTACATATGAGATTGAAATAGAGTTTGTCAATGATTTTTGATACCTCATAACTCCATTGATTAAACCCATTGTGTTTGGTGATAAAACCTGGTACTTTGGAATACTTTGGGGTGATTCCCCCTTGGGATCAATGCTAACAATTGATATATAGAACATCATGGGTGACACCATAATATTTTTTGTTATTTTCTAATTACATTTTTTACTTGGGATTGAACCACATGGGTTATATTTAATAAATGATTTTGTATTATGGATAGAGACATCTAGATTAGGCCGAAGAAGGTATAGTTAATCGGAGTTTAATTTATGAAACTATCGATCGATAGTGGTTTTATTTTTTTATAAAGAAGATTTATTTATTATATAGATGAATAATAATATTATTAATTATATTAGACATTCTTATAGACTATCTTGGTAGTGTTATGCATTTTCATACTCACGCCGTTATCAGAACACTGGTTGATACCCGAGATGACATCATAATTTTAAGATAGGGCAATGGAAAGTACCCTAGGGATTATTATTGATTTGGATAGCTAGGATTGATCATGGGCGATTATGACTATTCTAGGACTTGATACTTTTAATGGTGATGTTCCCAATTTTATCTTTCAGTCATTTCAGGTTTAATGTATATGATCTCTTAATAATGTGTGACAGTATAACATGTATATATATTCTCATTTTGATATATATTGAGTTATTTTAGATTATGTATCAACTATTTAATATACATATATTTATTTATTTACTCAATATATGTATCTGGTTTTTATTCTTTTTTTATTTATTTTCTCTCAAAAACGTGAGTATAGTCTCCCTATTGTACCATCGTAGACCTATATTGGTACTCGGTACACTTTTTCATACAAGGCGGATCCCTAGAGGTGCCATCGAGACCACTATTCTAGGCTCTAGTTAGTGTTTCGGTTCTGTGGAATGTTAAAAAAATAATTATAATTGAATTAGTTTAATTGTTTCATTATTTAATATATTAATTTAAATTTGTATAATAGTTTTATAATTTTAAAATTAATTTCATAGTGTATTATTTTTTTAATTTTTCTATTGTTTATTTATCTTCTTCTGAGCATGCAGACATTCTCTCGATTAATTTATGGGAGAGATCATATTTATTTTTTATTTTTTATTTTTATTATTTAATACTCTATTCTTTTAGTTGTTATTTTTTATTTGATTTTAAATTATTATCTTAATTAATAATTTTAATTTTGGAATATAAATTTAATATATTTATATATATGTTTCTGTTAATTTGTTTTTGTCAAATAAATGTTTAATGTTTTTTATATTTTTAATAATAATTTTCATTTCAAATATCTTGTTTAGATAATTGTTTTTATATTTTACCTGTGAAATATTTTTCTCTAATTATAAAAAATAAACATATATTTTAATCATTAATAGAGATAAATAATTTTTTAATTATATATATATATTGAAAGCTATCATTATATAAAATTAAATAATTAAAAAAATAATTTTCATATAAATTCATTCAAAAAATAATAAATAAATATTGTTAAATTTTAATAAACATTCTCTTCGAGATCATTGTTTTTTAATTTTCATAAAAAAATTACTTTATTCTTGAAAATATTAAAAAACATTGCACCTTTATTTATAAAAATATAAAAATAATAACAAAAAAATGATTTCTCTTGATTTAATAAGTAATATAGAAATGGATTTTATGTTATTATCTAAGGAGATTCATGAAATATGGTATAGAAGGGGTATTTGAGTGGAATTTATCAAAAGGGGATGTTTCTAGAAGTTGCACAAAGGGCCACTAATCTAATGGCATGTAATTTTTTGGGAATGAGTGGATTACATTATAGGATTTAAGGTTCGTTTTTTGACATTAGAGACTCACTGATGAATCATCCAAAGGAGGAAGCTGACCGAAATTATATAGATTTTTAGTATTCAATAGATGATCAGTGACCATCGATTAAATTCTAATATAGATTAGTGAAGATGTTGAATCAGGATTCATTTAATAATGGTTATTATTAACACGTTTCTAAGTCTATTACTAGAGTGGACACATATTTGTTGAGGATTTATTTCGTTTCTAAGAAGTGGTATAAAATATAAATTGGTATAGTGGAAAATATGAGTTTCTTGAGTAGATTCATAGTCTAGTGGTGAGAGGGAGTCTATTTTTGGGACCTAATATGAATGTCCCTTTGGTGATGTGGTATTATAGAAATAAAAAAAATAATGATAAAATGTAGGAATAAATAGACACTAGATGTAATGTTGAAAACCCAATAAAAATAAAGTGAAATTAAAAACCAAAGGAAAGTAGAAATATCATTATGATTAAATTTTAGGTGCACACTCTCTCAATATAATAAGAAGAATATCCATGTGATTTATATCTTTTCATTAATGGAAATACACCGAACAAAATACCACTTAAATACATTCATGAGACTAGTATAGGAAATTATCTATGGTGATGTGAAAATGATGAGAATCCTCTTTCCTTTTATAGTTCGCTTCCAGCCATTCCCATCAAGAATCCCACTACTCTAAATGGTTGGTGGCGTTGGATAACCAAAAACCCTATCATACACCCCTCATAGAGTTAGGTGTCAACTATAAAAAAAATTGAGTTTCTGTCAATATATCTTCAATTTAGAGATTTGAATATAATGAAACTATAGTTCCACAATTCAATTATATATGAAAAAACAAGATAATCATGTCTCTATGAGGATTTTTTAGGATATAAACCATTTAAATTTATAATATTAAATATCCTTCATAAAAAAATCTAAAACATTTTTTTATTTCAAATTTTATTCTTATCCACACATTCCAAAAACATATATGAAAATAAGGATATTGTACACCAATGTGAATTATCTAGAAATGTAATGATGGAATCTTTATAGTCTGCAAGGATATTTGATTATAAAAAAATAATTAAATTTGGTTCTTTATATACCCTAAATCATCATATAACCATAATAAAAAAAATCATTTTAGAGCCTATGTATCATTCATGTGTTCCAACATGGTCATAGATAAATTTAAAACAAAACAATTACATTCAAATCCATATCATACTACATCCTTAAATAGTGGACATATATCCAAAAATGGAACCCCACTAGTTACTCTCCTAAAAAACATGAATCAAAATTGCTAATGATAATAATATCTAATAGTACACAACATAATGAAACATATGATGTTTTCATGATTTATCATATGATTTTATGCACTGTATTATAATTATTCAATTCTATATTATCTATGTATAGAACAAATTCTCCCACTATATGTCAAATTTCTATTCTATTACAAACCCTAATGAATATGAAACTCTTTACTACTAATGGTTATGGTACCCATGAAATCTCTATACAATCCAATTAATTATTTTTTATTATGATATATCAACAAGGAAATCCTTCAGAAGAGGTGTTGATAGTTTTATTATATCTTTCATGTTCAAAAACATTAAGACATTCATCATGAAATTATTCTATTATTGGAAAATTTTCCTATTATTTATGTCTTACTAAATATACATCCCAAAAGTCAATTTTTCTAGTCTAAATACTTTATTATCTAGATTCTTATAAAATTTTCCATCCACCTTCTATATCTTATCATCATGGGGATTTTAACCATCATGCCATGAATATAAATAATAAGAATAATAAAATTATTTCCTAATGAACCCCGAAAATATGAATTGGGATTGAAATGATGTTTTTTTATTGATAACACATCACAATGAAATCAAATCTAATATATGAATACCTCAACACCTACTTCATAATATACATATATTTTTTCAACATCCAAACATAGTTCTCCATAAATTATTCTTCAATCAATTTTTGTTAGGAAATATAGATTTCTCAATCACAATATGTATGTAGAAGACATCACCAAAACAACCTAAGTAGTGATTATTTTAACAAAAATATAAAATATTTCATTGAGATCAATACCTTCGTATTGTGTGTATAATTTCATAACCATTATAACATTATATCATTCTTCTTGGTCCTTTATATCCTATTTGATATTTCATACGTATATTTTACTAAAAACCTTGATTCTATAAGGAAATGGTCGAATATAACATATATTTTTCTCATGCAGTGCTTATTGGTCCTCACACATCACATTCATCCATGATAATATTCCTAGATTCTGGTCCACCTCAATAAAATGATATGAATATCCATTCTCCATAAAAAAACCCATTATAAATTAGTTTTTATAGTAACATTATGACAACCCTACTTTTATTACAAACTTAAACATGATTTATTACATAAAATATCACTTGATACAACAAAGAAGATCAAGAGGTTTAGTTTATTTTGGGATTAAGATCATTACATAAAAACTTGAAACATGAAATACAACATCTTTATTGAAAATTTCCTTTACATGACCACTTCCCTCCCTCGTACTTATAATTTCATGGGATAACCTAAGGACATGCATAAGAAAAGGGTGAGCTATAAAGCTCAGTAAGAGAATACACATGGAATAACATGAGGAGTACAATAAATGTTAGAAATTAGGAATATCAATATAGCACAAGAGAAACATGAACATAAAGGCATGATAAAGCATGATAATCATAAAATGGAAATGTGGCAACAACACTTAACATGGAATTAGCATGAGCCAAGGCTCATTGCACATGGAGCATGAGTAAAACCTCATTACACATGAATCACGAGTAAACCCTCGTTGAACATGAATTAGCATGAGTCAACACTCACTGCACATGGCATATGATGATACTATACTTTACCCAATGCATTGGAGCTCTATAAGGGCGCACCCTTCTTTGGCATTTCATTTCATGCATAAGTGTGCCACATGGATCATAAAACATGGATTCATTAAACATAATCAATTATTCCCCGATAAAGGAATATGGAATTAATACATGAAACTTTATAATAAATAAGTAAATGTGTATAAAGGTTAATACCCTTGATGGAGATATGGGCATGGTATTCACTACACAATGGAATTGTCTTAGAAAACCGATGAGATTTCGGCGACTTAACGGCGTGACATAAGAATTCATAAAAACAATTGATGAGAGAGAAAGGGGTTACTCATCATATTTAAATGTAATGTACAGTAATGAGGTCATATAGATACATGTCCCAACAATTTTAATGGAATTTAGATTCATGATACAAAAGTATTTCTTGAATGTTAAAGAGGAGAGAGAAGTTCCTTTGGGAATTTCGGCATAGTAATGGGTGTACATGGGAGGAATTTAATGAGAGAGAAAGGGGTATACCATCATTAAAACATAAAGAGGTAATTATGAGGGAGGTTCAAAACCATAACCCAACATTCATAATTGAAATTAAATGGGAAAAACAACATATGGAAAATTGGACAAAAAATGAGAAAGGAAGAAAAACCCTTACATGGAAGTGTGCTTCCAAAGGCTAGAGAGAGGCTTGTGAGAGGCTTATTAGGAGCTTGGGAACCTTGGGAGGATTCTAGAGAGATTATGGAAGAGGTTGGACGAACTCCAAATGCTTTGAGTGAGGAGGAAGTTGGATCTTGGGTGGGTTTATATAGGAAAGGTGAGAGAATTCTTTATTATTTAGGTTTGGGACCACTTATATTAAATTAATACAAATCACAATCCATCCCAAGGTTTTTCCCATAGTTTTTGGAAAAGGGAAAGGGAAAAAATATTTTATAAGGACAAAGTCCTAACTTCTTAAAATAATAGGGTTTCTTATGTGGAGGTGAGTTACACTCCCATGGAAATTAATTTAAAAAGACAATGTGTTTAATAAGTCTTTAGGGGTCCATTAATGATTTGAAAAGTAATTCAAATAAATGCAATATCAAATTATTTTAATGGTAAAACCTATATTGGGCGAACATAAAGATTATAGTATTTTATTACATCACTATTGGGTCATTATGATGTCATAAAACACATTATATATCAAAACGGTATTTAATTTTTACCCAAAAATTTGACTGTCTCATAAAATTATGAAAAATTAACCATTGGATAATTTTGACGTCATGATTCTAGAAATAACATTTATTTTATCTAAATATGTTAATTTTCACTTTTAAAATAAAAACCGACATTTATCGAAAATTCATGGGTTTTGACAGAAATGGATTTCAAACCTTAATAAAAATTATAATTGCATTCATAAAATTATAAATTCATTTATGTTTAATTACAATTAATTTAATAATAATAATAATAATTCATTAATATATTATTTAATTAAAAAGTCCCTTAATTTAATAAAATAGAATTCTTAATTAAATAATAACTAAAAACACTATTTTTACTTTAAAAACTATTTACAGTGTATCACAAATGACAAAGAGGTATATTAATTATTATATAAAAAAATAATATACATGAACATAGTACTAGAAATTTGTTACATAACCCTTTAAAACAGTCGCGTAAGACCTAAGGGTAAGGTGTGCAATGGTGACAGACTCTTGGGGTGGCTCGGATAATATCGCTTGAGTGGTAGTCTCTATCAACTTCCACTTTTCTCGTAAACGGTCCTGTTTTATATTGACATGATGAAGCTCAGCTTGGGCTTGGTCAAGAGCAAAGCCCAAAGACGCCACCTCTTTTCCAAGCTCCAACAAATGGGCTTCGTATGGGGAAATTCAACTAGATGAGGCCATCACTTCCGTTGTCTGAGTAAATTTGGATTTGTTAAAGCCCTATATTTATACTAATCATGTGATCACTGTTCAACAGATATATTAGCAACGGTCAAAATTCTTAACATAAAACCAAAGAAGTTGACATTTTATATAAACATAGAGAGACATTTAATTAGATCAAGAGTGATTTCCATTAATGAAACTTTGGGTCGTTACAATATTCCCCCCCTTAAGAAATTTCGCCCTCGAAATTTTCCTTTTTCTACACTAAAACAGAAGTGGGTAACTTAGCTTTATCATTTCCTCTGATTCCCAAGTCACTTCTTCAAACTTGTGGATTCAGCACAACACCTTGACGAGGGGAATTGTCTTATTTCGTATAACTTTTTCTCTATGATTTAAGATCTTCACTGATTTCTCCTCATAAGAAAGATCATCTTACAATTGTACCACCTTAGAAGAGAGTACATGTGAAGGGTCTGGTATATACTTCCTTAAGAGGGATACATGAAAGAAATCATGTACTTTGGCCATGGTAGGTGGAAGTGCTAGTCGATAGGCCACAGCCCCGACACGATCAAGAATATCGAAGGGGCCGATGTTCCTTGGACTTAACATCCCTTTCATTCCAAACCTCATGACCTTATTCCATGGAGATATGCGTAGAAACACCATGTCTCCAACTTTAAACTCAAGGTCTCATCAACGGTTATCTGCATAACTCTTCTGTCGACTCTGGGCTGCCTTGATATGTTGCTGAATGGTTTTCACCTTCTGCACCATTTCTTCGACCATTTTTGGTCCAAGTATCTTACGTTCACTGACCTCATCCCAACATACCGATGTTCTTCACCTTTTCCCATACAGGGATTCATATATTGCCATTTGGATGCTCGAATGGAAACTGTTATTATAAGAGAACTCAACCAAAGGAATATGTTGATCTCATCCTCCTTTAAAGTCCATTGAGCATGTTCTCAACATATACTCAAGTGTTTGGATAGTCTGCTCAGATTGGCCATCATTTTGAGGATGATAGGCCGTACTGAAGTTCAGTTCAATATTCAGAGCATGTTGAAGACTCTTCCAAAACATAGAGGTTCTTGGATCTCGGTCAGACACAATAGATAGTGGTACTCCATGCAACCTTACCTCTTCCCTAATATATATATGTGCCATTTGATCCAAATAGAAATACTCCCAAATAGAAATGAAGTGTGCAGTCTTTGTAAGATTATCCAAAACAACCCAGATAGCATTGTTGCCTTTGGATGTCCTTGGATGTTCAGTGACAAAGTCCATGGTGATGTTCTCCCATTTCCATTCTGGTATGGGAAATGGTTTCATCATCCCCTTATACTTCTGCCTCTATACCTTCACTTGTTGACACACCAGGCATTTTGATGTATATTCATCTATCTCCTTCTTCATATTGTCCCACCAAAAGTTTTCTCGGAGATTCCGATACATCTTTGTTCTCCCTGGGTTAATAAAGAAATTTGAACTATGTGAATCATCCAAAAGTTCCTTCTTTAGCTCCAGACTTGATGGAACACATAGTCTTTTCCCAAATCGCACAATTTCTTATTTATTAACATTAAACTCTGAGGATTTCCCTTTTTTTATAGCTTCCACTTTTTCCTAAATTCCCACATCATCCTTTTGATCATCCTTTAACCTTTCCAAAAGAGACGGTTGAGAAATCATTTTTGAAAGGATTGGTGATGTTCCATTATTTATAATTCCCATTTCCATCTTCATCAAGTCTAAGAAGATTGGATCCTTCTAAATTTTCATCATTGATAGAATTTCTGGGTCCTTTCTACTTAGGGAATCTGCCACCTAGTTCGCTTTCCCAGGGTGGTAATGTATTTAACAATCATAATCCTTGATGAGATCTATCCATCTTCTATGACGCATATTAAGTTCTTTCTATGTGAATATATATTTAAGACTCTTGTGGTCAGTATATATATCACATTTCTCTCCATAGAGATAATGCCGCCAGATTTTCAAGGCAAAGATCACAACCACCAACTCCAGATCATGCGTTGGATAGTTTCACTCATGGATTTTCAACTCCCTTGAGGCATAGGATATAACTTTATCATTATGCATCAGCACACAGCCAAATCCCTTCTTTGAAGCATCACTTAAAACAACAAAAAGTTCCCCACTTGTGGGTAAAGTGAGCATGGGTGCAGTGATAAACCTCTTTTTCAACTCCTTGAAGCATTCTTCGCATTCATCACTCCAAGAAAAATTTACTCCCTTTCGAGTTAGCTTGGTAAGAGGGTTGGACAATCGTGAGAAATTTCTCACAAATCGTTGATAATATCCATCTAACCCCAAGAAACTACGGATATCCATTACTGATGTTGGCCTTGGCCATCCCTCAATTGCATCTGTTTTGGATGGATCCACAGATATCCCAATGCTTGTGATGATATGGACCAAGAATGAGACTTACTTCAACCAGAACTCAGACTTTCTGTACTTTGCATAGAGCTTCTTCTTGCGTAAAGTCTCCAGTAGAGTTCTTAAATTCTCCTCATGATCCTCCTTGGTTTTGGAGTATATTGGAATATCATCTATAAAGACTACCACAAATTTGTCTAGGTAATCTCTAAAGACTCTATTCATTAAGTCCATGAAGATTTCAAGAGAATTAGTGAGTCTGAAAGGCATTACTATGAATTCATAGTGCCCGTATCTTGTGCGAAAAGCAGTCTTGGGGATATCTTCCTTCTTCACCCTTACTTGATAATATCCTGACCACAAGTCCACCTTAGAGAAGTATTGTGTTCCATGCAGCTGATCAAAGAATTCATCAATTCTTGGGAGAGGATACTTTTTCTTTATCATGATTTTGTTAAGTTCACTATAATCGATGCAAAGCCGCATTGACCCATCCTTCCTCTTGACGAAGACGACTGGTGCCCCCCATGGTGAAGTACTAGGGCGTATAAACCTTTTTTCCAGATTCTCCTGTAGTTGTTTCTTCAGCTCTTCAATCTCTACAACAACCATTCTATATGGAGTCTTGGATATTGGTAAAGCCCTGAGTATAAGTTCAATTTAGAATTCAACATCTCTTCTAGGAGGAAGACCAGGCAGTTCCTTGGGAAACACTTCCGTGAATTCCCTCACAATAGGAATTTCTTCAATGATGGTTTCATCCTTGGAATCAATCATATGAGCCAGATACGCGTGCTCATAGGGCAGTAATATCCATGCTTGAGATGATGGGGCTAAAGGAGATTAATCTTCCTCCTTACATTTTTAAAGAATCGTGGGTTGATTCTCCATATGGAGTGTGATTTACCTCTCCCGAAAATATATGTTGGTTCTATATAAGGAAAGACAATCCATGCCAAGAATTTCATCAAATTCTACCATAGGGAGTATGAAAAGGTTCGCCAGGAAATTCAATCCACAGATTATAATAGGGGAGGACTTATAAT
The DNA here is from genome assembly GCA_963277665.1 of Viscum album. Lineage (NCBI taxonomy): Eukaryota > Viridiplantae > Streptophyta > Magnoliopsida > Santalales > Viscaceae > Viscum > Viscum album. The sequence goes on along the minus strand of OY728123.1, from coordinate 2,054,084,877 downwards.
CATGGGATGCAATTATTGCCCCATTTTCCATACTCACCGACATCTTCACTTCCATGATTTGTGGTGGTGCTGGGATTTTTCTACTAAACATTCAAGATATAAAAGAATGCATAGAACCTAAATCAAGAAGTAAGTTCGCTATTCTTGAATGAATAACTAATGTACCTATCACCACTTCACTTTTGGGTTTCACTTCGATAGAAGTGATGGAAAAAGCTCTTACTTTCTACCTTGGAGGTTGTTGGTTGCCTCCGAAACCCTTAGATTAGGTCACTGATTTGTAAAATGACCCAGTTCTTTGAATTTGTAGCATTGAACAATGCATTGAGGTTAAAACTGAGCGTTCCTCTACTCTGTCACAGCCGCGGGTCTTTCTTGCCAACAATTAACAGCTAGGTGCCCTTCTCTTCCACACCTGAAGCATTTCTGTGTCCCCTTAAGGCAATTTCCAGGGTGCTTCTTACCACACTTTTGGAAAGTGGGGTGCTGGATCTTCTTAGCACCGTTGGATTTATCCATCGGACTTCCATCACTGAATTCCACCTTATGCTTCTTATACACATGATACCCCTGTGATTCTTCGATCTCCATTTCTACCTTATGGGCACATCGGACAATTTCCTCATAGCAGTCGAAGTCACGGATCCCCAAAGCTTTCCGCAGGCTAGGCTTCAGGCCACCAAAGAAGCGGTCAACTTTGCATTCGGGGGTAACGAAAAAGATGGAAGCATATCGTGCAATCCTTGTGAATTTTGCCTCATATGCTCCAATATATTCTTCACCTTTTTTTCATGAAGGAAAGGAAGTCCCTTTCCATCTTATGTTGGAGGGTGCGTGGAAAATATTTATCGAAAAACATCTTCCGAAAATCCTTCCATTCCAATGCCTCGATCTCCTCCTCAGGATTCGTATTTTTTTATCAACGTCCACCATTGATCAGCTTCACCCTCCATATGATAAGCCTCCAGGATAACCATCTCTTGTTCAGAACATTGAAGGATAGAGAAGATCTTTTCAATGGAGTTGATCCATTGTTCAACGATCGTGGGATCAGATGATCCACTAAAAGTAGGAGGCCTTTGTCTCAAGAAGCTCTCAATAGCAACTTGTTCTTTATTAAGGGGGGTTGAACGTTTCTCTTGACCCATGTTTCTATTCAAAACATGAGTTATCTAAGAGAGAAGCCTGACAAAGTTCGTGATTCCTGCTCCCATTGGATTGGGCATCTCATTAGTACAGTCATCACACTGATCTTCACAACGGTTATTTGCCCGAGTCCTCCTATTATCAGCCATTGGATGGAATAAAAGGAAAGTTATGAGTAACACATAAAGGGTAATACAAAGAAAAAATTTGGTGACTTATAAATAAAATTTTATTTTCTTAACTCATGAGTATATAGGCTTCAATCTAGGCCTTTCATGATCTACTTTCTAACATATATTCTTAAGGGATTTTTTTTAATTCCCCTAATAAGGGTTCATACTATGCTTGTGAATTTATCAAAACATATCCCCCGGGAGTATCGTAACCAAGAGTGCAGCAAGGCCCGTTGTTGTGCACCAGTTCCCATTCGATTCTAGCTTAAAGCGGTGTTTTCAGGTTTTACCCCTAGGATACATCTGTGCCAAAGCCGCCTCTACTTGCTCGTATCCGTACAAGAATGTATTTTCTTGATAACCCACTTACTCAATACTCACCAAAACTTAGGGATGTTTTTATTATACTTAGTCTTGTCTCTAAGGCTTTACTAGGGTTTTCGAATACTAATCCCAAAAATAACTAAACCAATCCTCTGATACCAACTATAACAACCCTTCTTTTATTACAAACTAAAACATGATTTATTACATAAAACATCACTTAATACAACAAAGAAGATCGAGAGGTTTAGTGTCTTTTGGGCTTAGGATCATTACATAAAAATATGAAACATGAAATAAAACATCTTTATTGAAAACTTCCTTTACATGACCACTACATTCCCTCGTACTTAGCATTGCATGGGATAACCTGAGGACATGCATAAGAAAAGGGTGAGCTATAAAGACCAGTAATGGAATACACATGGAATAACATGAGGAGTAAAATACATGTTAGACATTACACATATCAATATAGAACAAGAGAAACATGAACATAAAGTCATGATAAAGCATGATAATCATAACATGGAAATGTGGCAACAACACTTAACATGGAATTAGCATGAGCCAAGGCTCATTGCACATGGAGCATGAGTAAACCCTCATTGCACATGAAGCATGAGTAAACCCTGGTTTCACTTGAATTATCATGAGTCAACACTCATTGCACATGGCATACAATAATACAATACTTTACCCAATGAATTGGAGTGCTATAAGGGTGCACCCTTATTAAACATTTTATTTCATGCTTAAGTGTGCCACATGGATCATAAAACATGGATTCATTAAACATAATCATTTATTCCACGATAAAGGAATGTGGAATTCATACATGAAACTTTATAATCAATAATTAAATGTATATAATGGTGAATTCCCTTGAAGGATAAATGGGCATGGTATTCACTACACAATGTCATTGGCTTAGAAAACCGGTGCGATTTCGGCGGTGTAACGGCGTGACATAAGAATTCATAAAAACGGTTGATGAGAGAAAAAGGGTCTCCTCATCATATTTACATGTAATGGACAGTAAGGAGTTCATATAGACACATGTCCAACAATTGTAATGGAATTTAGATTCATGACACAAAAGTATTGCTTGAATGTAAAAGAGGAGAGAGAAGTTCCTTTCAGAATTTCGGCATAGTAACGGGTGTACATGGGAGGAATTTAATGAGAGAGAAAGGGGTCTCCCATAATTCAAACATAAATAGGGCAGTATGAGGGAGGTGAAAAACCATACCCCAACATTCATAATTGAAATTAAATGGGAAATACAACTTAAAGAAAATTGGACAAAAAACGAGAAAGGAAGAAAAAACCCTTACTTGGAAGTTTGCTTACAAAGGCTATAGAGAGGCTTGTGAGAGGCTTCTTGGGAGCTTGGGGCCCCTTGGGAGGATTCTAGAGAGAGTACGACAGAGGTTGGACGAACTCCAAAGTTTTTGAGTGAGGAGGAAGTGGGAGCTTGGGTGGGTTTCTATAGGAAAGGTGAGAGAATTATTTATTATTTAGTTTTGGGATCCATTATATTAAATTAATACAAACCCCAAAGATGCCACCTCTTTTCCAAGCTCCGACAAATGGGCTTCGTATGGGGAAATTATACTAGATCAGGCCATCTCTTCCTTTGTCTGAGTAAATTTGGATTTGTTAAAGCCCTATATTTATACTAATCCTGTGATCACTGTTAAACGGCTATATTATCAACGGTCAAAATTATTAACATAAAACCAAAGAAGTTGACATTTTATATAAACATAAAGAGGCATTTAATTAGATCAATATGTATTTCCATTAATGAAACTTTGGGTCATTACAAACATAGTACAATGTTCATAATTGTTCTCTTTTATCATGCATTGATCGTTATGGTTTAGACATAATTGGTTTTTTTTAATGGTAAACTAAGACCTTGCCAAGAAAAGAAAGACCCCTTTATTAAATTAAAATAGTAAACAAGTCTGAAAATGAGAGATTAACGTAGATCCATCTTAAGAAGAGGAAAAAGATCATCCAGAACCTGATTGTTCCATTGAAAGGCAAGACCATTGATGCCTTTTCTTGTAATACCATCTACAAGGGCATTATCCTCTTGATATATATGGGTAATAATATGATCCATAGAGTAATCAAAATCCAAAAATCTGATGCATCTATTGGTGATATTCCAATAGAGATGAGTAGCACTAGATCGAATGAAAAGAATAATAGTAGTATAATCGCATTCAATCCAAAGATGTTTCCAACAACATTGTTCAGCCTGCTCAACTGCTATAGTCACCCAAAGAAATTCTGCATCAAGGGCGGTGTCATGGTCACAAGATCTGTGAAAACAACTAAGAAGACCTCCATGAGGATCCCTATAAATAGAACTAAACTAGCAGGTCCTGGATTTCCTCTTGAGGCACCATTAGAATTGATTTTAGTCCAACTAGAAAATGGTGCTTGCCAAAGAACATCAATCATTCCAAATAGAGGTTGGAAATTTCTTTTTACCTCAAACTGAGTTAAAACTGAGTGGTCATGAATGGAATTTGAACAGAATAATTTTTTCAGAAAAAAAGTGTTGTAAACAGCAAATAAAATACTTACATGTGAGGTTCCAACCTAAAAGGTGTACTAAGCATGAATCAACTTTTTCCTGGAGCTCCAAATGCATTGAATAAACTCTTCTATAACCACCTTGAAAAGACACAGAATATGTGACGATAATCCAATATTAATATATCTCTTTAGAAAATCTAGAATCATTGTGACCCGAGGTAAAGACACATCAAACATATCATTTATATCCTTCCACATTGTCGAATCCACCACACATCTAAGAAAAATATGGTTAAAATCATCCCTGTGTTGATGACACAAATCAAAAAAGGAACAAATCGATATTCCACAAGTTTTCAAGAAATCATCAGTTAGAATCTTTTTTTACGAAACTCTCTAAGACCTTGTTGACCAGGAAGGCTTCAAAAAATTTCCCCTCAAATTACCCATCCTATTGAACTCATTGTTGTTGTATATGGCATACTCATAGAACACTTTAGAAGAGAAAATTCCATTAGCAGTAGGTTCTGTCTACACATAATTAGTTATTTTTCATCATTTTATATTAATGTCGAAGAGTAAAATGGTTCATCTAGGGATTTATCCTCCATCCCAAAAAAAATTCTTTCCTTATTACAAATCATTGTATCCAAATAAATAACCTTTTTTTCATTTTTTACTTATTAATAAATTGTATATTTATTATAATATTTTCACCAATGGTATAACAAAAATGATATCACATAAATCTATCAATGTATCACAATAAGATTCAACTTCTAGATCTAGATTCTATATTTGATAACTCTACGTCATTAAATATTTAATATATAATACTTCGAAAATTAGAAAACCAAGAATAGTTCGATGGGATTCTAGGAAACATCCATATCAGTTTATTTTTATCAATAACAATAGAAGGATATCAGTTGATAACTTCAAAGTTAGTCATCACTTCATTTACAAAAAAGCATATTACTAAATCCTATAGTATTGAACATTTCCATTGATCTATAAAATAGATTTATATTCATCCATACTTCCACTACATTTTAATGATGATCTTATGATGGAATGAATGGTTTATTGATGGGAAACTACTTAAATAATTATGACACACTTCAATGATATATTCTATACCATTTTTAGTCGTCAATTTATTCATTATATTTAAATATTCATGTTATTTACATCCTTTTAATATTTTTAAGAAAAAACATATACGTTCTTCTTGAGTGGTTACACAATAAATATCTTTAAATAAATAATAAGTGACAAAACAAATCATTCTCTTATTTGTGCTATAAATTATTCTCTACAAATATTGAAATGTATCATCTCTAATATCTCCCCAATTATCACCATGGACATTCAAATATAAAACCATTTATACAAAATAAATATATAATGATAAAAAAGTTGTATTTATAAATTTTTAGTCCCAAGGAGAAAATTCTGATCAACAACAATATTGAGACCTCATTCAGATATATGAAGATTCATCTAGTATAGTAATAACTTTAATGCATGCAATAAATATCACCAAATAATTGTATGTTTATCACATAAGAACATATGTGTTCGTTTTATCATCTTTTCCTTCATCACCACATGTGTACCAATCATAATTTTCACTACTCTATTCATATCATGAGTCTTGAATCTGACATCTTTAGTGATTGGAAAATAAAAAATATTATTCTCCATTCCCTAACATGACATACTCCTTGTATGGATTGAATAATGTCATCTTGCATACATAGTTTTATATTACTAAATCAAATGAACTTCATGGAGTGATCATTCCCTAAGTAAGTAATCCCCTTCAAGATAGGATCATAAAAATCGAACCATTCAATTTGAGTCAACATCTATCATGTTTATACAGATCCAATTATACATGCATCATTAAGTTATTTTCTAACTTCAATAACTATTTCTATTTCAATGAATAGTATATATATATATATATTTCCAAAAGTACTAAAAATACATTCTTGAGGGTTCCTTCCACTACACTAATTTTTAAAAAAAAATTATGTTCCCTTTTTTCGATAATTTTATCAAGTGGTATTTTCATTATCACTCCTCGATTTAGACCTTCAATGATTTTGGCACCCACTAGAACCACAATATATCAACATTCTTCTCTATACAGATAGATAATTCTCTTCGTGGAATGATTTCTTCATGTTCTCCTTGTTCTCCCATAAATTTATTCTTCAAGAATAAAAATTGAAATATAGATGAAGAGCTATAAACTCATTTTTTATAGTTATTGTAGCTGATGATGAACTAATATTATGTATCTATAAAAACAATGTATCATAATTTCTAAAATTTATATATCCTCAATTCAATATGTTAGCATTGTAAGATAATTTATGATTGTATTCAAGGTGTTGATGTTGTTAGTAGCCAATGTTGGATCAACTATTATAACAGAGTGTAATGTTCACATTTAAGGAAATATTATAATTGAATTATTATCATACAACTTTATCTGACTATCAAAAATTCCATTCTTCATCTTTTTTACCAAATGTCAATATAAGAAACCATTCACTATAGAAAAATGGATATTGGTAATAGAATTACAATCAATATCAATCCTTTTATCAACTATTACACCAATCGGTCATTCATTAATCACCAAAAGGAAATTAACTCTCCAAAACATCTCTAGATTCTCCATTTTCCATAGTAAAAATATATTACTTTTAAATTTTATAGCATATATTTTAATATGATATATAAACAATGTTATTATAGAACCATAGATAGATCGGGAGCTCTTGTCTGTGATTCCCTCACGACTCCTAGTGTTTTCCTTCAACACCCATGATGCTTGCCTCAAAATGTTGTAGATCGGTTCATCATGGGGGATTTCGATCCTGAATGGGAATGATTGTTTAAGGGTCATGGATTTAATTTTCACAATGCAGAAACCCTACTGCCTGAATGAAATAAAGGGATATCTTTCCTTGAAGCTCTCAAAGTTACGGATTTGTACATAACAACCTCGACAAGGCCTTATCTATGAAATAAATTGGACGATGGATGCTTCTCAGTTGAGGTCGATAAAAAGGCCCTCCAATAGTGTACTCAAATGTGTAAGTTATTGATAATGGGTCACAATTCATATATTAAAGGAGATAAACCTAGGTCTCCATTTGATCATAAAACTATGATTGCACATGTGTGGGGTTTCTCCAATTGGAAACTTATTCCAATATGCAGGGGTTACTTTCATATTTTCTTAAGATCCTAGGAAGAACAGGATCATGCTATGAAATTAGGGAACTTATAGCTCAAACCTGGTGTTCTTATAATTATTTAATGGGATTATTCCTTTAATCCACATACCTATAGGAATACTATGGCCGAAATAGGGGTTACATGGCATGACCTAAATTGGTTCTTCTAGCATCCCGTGATTCTGAATTACATAGTCTCTTGTATATGTACTCCCATTAAAATTGAACAATGAACCTAAAAATATGAGATAGGGTATACCAAAGTGTCATGGTGGAGGTCAATCTAGATTCTAAACACCTGAACTTGGTTACTTTAAATGAAAATCATTACAAAACAGACGTTTGGATAGATTTGGAGTGTATTCCACAATTCCTCGAATTATGTAAAATCATAGGACAATCCTTGCTAAACTGCAGAGTTTTGAAATTACAAGATTCTCAGCCAAGGGATGATAAATGGACTGATGTTTAAAGGACCAAAATGGAGAAAAGTACTAAGTTATAGAAGACCGAACCTTCCAAGAATGAAGCTAAAATATGGGTGAAGAATGTAACTATTTTGGGAGAGAATTCAGGAACTACCTAGGTTGAGCTTGAGGATGAAGAAGGGAATTACACTATTTATCAATGAATTATAGGAGAAATTGAAAAACTAATTGTGGATGATTTAGAATAGTCCCAAGCTGATACTATTTCAGAGGATTCATGTAGACTAAAATCCATAGATTCTGGGAAACTTATTCTAGTGCTTGTTATCTCATCCAGTGGGAGGAAATCAATAGATCCTTAGAAAGTAAAGATATCCCATCCACATATATGAAGAAATCTATGCTTGTAGAATCCCCCAAGGTTACATGTCTTACATCTGATAAAACTAATGGATGTGTTTTAACAGGTGCTACATAGTCCCACGGGGAGGGCAACCTCGAGGTCTTGGTAAGCAAGACTGAAGCTGGCCAACCCTTTATGCACTCCATAGGTTTGGTTCCCCTAGAAGATTCTACGTGTATGACTTTAAACTCTAATTTTGATTTATCTAATGATATCCCTGTGATAACGGGCATGCATCACACTGCCCATGCTAAAAACACTGCTTGTTTACCCATCATTCATTCTAAAAATCTGTCAAATGGCCACAAGGGACAACCTGATGGCCCCACATTTGAATGCTAAAACGCCCAAAAAAATCATATTGTTTCTAATACAGGTTCTCCTAACAAATCTTTTATTTCCCCTATGAGTAAATAGGGAAAGAAACCTCGTCTGACCTTTACACAAAAAATCATATGATCAAATAGAAGGAAGAGAACAAGTGGTTCAAAAACGGGGGTTCTAACCCCAAATTCATGTTTCAATGAATCATTTGTTTTGGAATTGTCAGTGTATTACTAAACCTGACACTTTTATTTTTCTTAATGGATTTCTTATGAATCATATTCCGACACATTTTTATTTTTCTCAACCTAAAATCAACTTTTCTTTGAAACCTATGCATCTTTGTTTTTATGGTTATAATTTTTTAGGTTCTTGCAATGATGGTCTTACTGTTGAATCTCTTTTTGGTTTTTATCATTCATCTTTGTAGAATGTAAATGACCTCTAAATTTTTAAACAGATGTTTACTTGTGATTTTTCCATTTATGGATTACAAAATTTCTATACAATCATTTATCCTATGAATAGATATCAAGATTGAATACCTCTTTGGCATGATCTTTATGTTTTATCTAACAACATTCATGACCCATGGTTTGTGTTCAGGGACTATAATGCAGTTCATTCCTCCAGTGAGAAAATTTGATCGTCCCACTCTTCCATCTCCTCAAGAGAATTTAAAAATTATATTGTGGATAGTAAACATGTTTAAATTGAACTCATAGGTGCCAAGTTCACATGGTTTTGAAGACACTACAATAGGTAGTTTCTAGTAAACTGGATAGGGAGTTCATGAATATCTCCACTCTAGAAAATTAGGACACCATCTTTAGTATTACCTTACCTAAGATTAACTCAGATCATTATCCCATTCTTGTAAATATTTTTACTAGAAGTATTAAACCCATTATTACTTTTAGATTTAATAATTATTGGTTCGTTGAACTTGAATTTTCTAACATCACAAAAAAATTGGGAGTCCATGAATCATCACAATGACTCTTTTTCTTGTATCACAAAATTGAAACTCCTCAAGAAGTGTTTTAATTTTTGGTTTATTTTTAAATCTAAAAAAAATGACTAGGATATCTCTATCTTTTATAATGAACTTATCCAAATTCAAAACACCACTACTATCTCAAATTTATCTTTAGATCATCAACATAAAATCAACACCTATGTGAATCTCAACTATCTAATTGTCCTTAAAGAAAACATGCATATGAAAATCATTTAAAATAAATGGATTCTAGATGGTGATAGATATATTATGTTATATAACTCTCTTTAAAGAATCAGAAAAGATTTTGGACCTATTTCCTTCCTTAGAGACGAAGACACCATCATCGGTAATGAGGATCCCATTGCTAATCATGTTGTCTCTTACTTTGATAATATTTTCAATGGTCTGAATTTCAAAATGGTCATCCTTCCTAATATGATTTTGGATATGGTGAATGAGGAATAAAATAATTATCTTCTATGAACCCCTCTTGGTCATGAAATCAAAGACACTATTTTTAGCTTTAATCCTAATAGCGCCCCGGGTCCTGATGGATTCAACAAAGGTTTTTTCCAACATTACTGGGATGTTATTCAAATAGATGTTTCCAAACATGTCATGAATTTTTTTCCTAATGGTTTTCTACCCCATGGTCTAAATACTCAATTTCTTAATTTAATTCCTAATATGGACAATGCCTCTAAGATTCATCTCTTCAGGCCAATGGGTCTTATTAACTCTATTTACAAAATCATTATTAATCATTGTCCTAATAGAAATTATTATATATTCAATAAAGTTTTTTATTAAAATAAATTTTCTTTTATCAAGGGTAGGTCTATAATAGATTGTCTTTTCCTTGCCTCAAAATGCACCAACATCTTAACCAAAGACACAATTGTAGGAAACAATTTCATTGAACTTGATACAATAAAATCCTTTCATAAAATTGATTGGATCTTCATTTGAAAAGTTCTTAAGAGATTTTTTAATTATAATTTTATCAGTAGGATAAGATCCTTATTTAAATCAGCCTTTATATCCATTCTTTTTTATAGTTCCTCTAAGGTTTATTTTAAGTGAACAAAGAGAGTTAGACAAGGTTATACCATATCTTCCATTCTTTTTTCAATTGTAAAAGATTACTTAAGCATATTTCTCACATTCATTTTGATCAATATACTCATAAACATATTTAGAATGATAGAAAATTAAATGTACCCAAAAATCATTATATGAAAATTAAATCATCTTGTTATTACAAGGTGATTAAAAAATATTACAAATCATAAAAATGCCATGTCTCATTATGAAGAAATCTTTTTTCAAAACTATAATATGGATCAAATCTTTTTATTCATTGGGATACTTTTATTTTAATAGAAAAATAAATATCATCATCACATTAGGAATCAAGGAAGGATCCTTCACTTTCATTTTTCTTGGTGTACCCATTTTTTAGGGATGGACTAAATCCTTATACTTTTCCACCATTGATGACCAAGTCATCAATAAGTTTTCCTCGTTGAAGGTTAAATCCTTTTTTATGGATTGCGGGATCTGTCTTGGGAAATATACAATTGTCTAAAAAATGGTCTACTCACTGGTAGTCTACAAATGGCCTCCTGGCCTCCTTATGAAAATTCATTTTTACATCAAAAAAATTATAGGTACCAGAATCACTCATGAAAGGAATCTTGTGACATTTCCCTGGGATACTTGTTTTAATCTCATAGATACAGGTGGTCTAGGATAGAGAAATCTCAATCTCTTTAATGATTCCTGTCAATCTAGTCGCACATGGAGATTGGTTCACATAAACTCAGAATATGTTTCCTTTCTGAAAAAAATATTCCTTACTAAGTTAAAGAAAGGCAATTTTAACCCTATTATCTCTTCAATATTTCCATCCATTAAACAATATTTTAAAAACATCGTGAATAACTCTACATGGATGGTTAGTATTGATTCCTCCATGAACATACGGTTAGAAAACTGGACTGGCACTCCATTAATCTCTGTGCTGCCTCCCAATTCGCTTCCAGAGAACACCAACTGCACTATAAAATATTTTATTAATTCTCATGACATTAACCTTTATGATAATATCTTTCATGTAATAGATAATTATACCTACTCCAATTCTTAATATTTCTATATTAAGTATCCTACTCATAATGGTGTTCTTGATTACAAATGTTTTTATAATCATAATTTTTCAAATTTTGATATTAACTATTGTTGGTTGAAATCTTTTTCAAAAACATGGATTAAGCCCTTGAGACATACTCTTTTCTGGCATATTTCTCACAAAATAATCCTCACTGAGGTTTTTCTTTAGTATTTTTGGATTCAACATTTATATAAGTGTCATTTTTTTAAACAATATATATAAGATACTAATAATTTTTTTGTGTCTTGTGCTACGTCTTCAGCCCTTTGGAAATATATTTTTGACATCTTCGATTGTAGATGGTTACTCATTTATTCAATTATCTCCCAATTAAAATGTTGTGTGGATCTTGAAACCTCTCAGAAATTAGGAATCTTTTCATAACATTTATTGCAGAGATCCTCTGTGTGATCTAGTATGATAGAAATGAGATTCTCCAAAAAAAATTGATCATTCAATATTAATGTAGGTTGGATGCAGATTTTCATTTCCATAAAGGAAGATGCCTCGATTCAGAAAGCTTATTGTGATAACACTATTGGAGACTTTGATATCCTCTGTAGACATCGAATTGATGGTCTCTATATATAACCTAGAATCACATTTCAGGTATTCTAAAAATCTCCTCTACTAGGATGGATCAAGGTGAATATCGATGGTTCTTCTAAAGGAAACCCGGGACCAATGAGTTCTGGTGCTATTTTAGTGACTGTCTTGGTCAGTGTCACATATGCTTCTTTGGTAGCTGTTGTATCACCTCATCTCTGGAAGTGGTAATTATGGGTGTAATCCACGCTGTTGACTTTTCCAACCAAATGGGTTGGAACAATATTTGGATTGAAAGTGATTCGACCACTATTTTCTAGGCTATTTGGAATGGTGTGGTGCATCTTCTCAGGCAACTTACTACTATTTGGATGAACTGCCTTGCTTTGCTTATGGAGACCATCTTACATTGTCACACATGCCTTTCATGAAGAAAACAAGGTTTTAGATTGTAATAAGGGAGTCAACCAGTGCATAACTTTGAGGGATGACCTGTCTTTTGATTTACCCTATCCCTATGATAAATATTTTAATAAGATACCATCCTTCATACTCATGTAACTTCTTTCTTTTTATTTAATAAATTGTGCCTCAGTCTTTGATCAAGTAACTACCCCAAAAAAATATTTTATTGTATAACAACCTATATTTTTCAATTATGTGTCCAATAATATCAATATTTTTTTATATGTGAAAGATCAACTGTAGTCCCAATGAATAAGAATAGACAGATTAATGTTTATAAATAATTACAAAATTTGTTAAAAACATTGGTCCAATTACTTTTTTTAATATCACATAACGAGACATAAATTTATTGTAACTATGGTGTGGTGATAATTGAGAGATGAAAGTAAATTTAAAATGAAAAAATAAATGGAAACTAGATTTAATGTGGAAAACCCCCCAAATAAAGAGGGGTGAAAAACCATAGGCAAATATATATATCAATATGGGTAAAAAAAATATAGACATCCTTTCAATATTATAAGGATAATATACCAATTATTTATATACATATAAAAATAATATATAGTTTAGAAAATTGAAATCAAATATATAGGACTAACCGGTAGAGGATTTGATTGTTGGTGATGAGAAACCTAGGAGGATTCCTCTACCGTTTATAGGAACCTTCCATCCATTACTTAACTATCTGCCACTCATCAAAATAGTTGGTGGGTTTTTCTAAAACCAAACCTACCACCACATACCACACATTGAAAAAAAAGGTAGGCAGTGATATGCTGTGGAAAAAATGGGTTTATATTGATATTTCAATGTGATCAACATAAGGTATATTTTTTTATCTTCTGTTATTATCATGTTTTCTATTCATCTTAAATTATGTGTGATCTATAGATTCATGTATTTCATATATTAATATAGATGGATATATTTCATATAGTTACAATCTTTCATTAATCATTTTCATTGTTTTTTTGTTGCAGTAGGTCGTAGTATAGTGTACTAGTAACATAATTATAGTAATTTATTGAATAATTATTCTTATATTTCATATCCTTATACATTATTTAATTAAATAATTTTATTTTTATGATTATTAATAACATAATTATATTTAAAAAATCATTTACTTGAATTATGTTACTCATTCCATAGATCCAATTTAAATATAATCGTTATATTATTTTAAATCATGATTATTTTTAACATTCCCTTTTAATTTTGAACTATGTAAATTAAAGTTTATTTTAAAGATAATAATTATTGTTGAAGTTGTGGATTAAAAATTAAGTGTTAAATCTATTTTCTTAAATTTAAATTTCTTACGATGTTTTGATATCATTCAAATGGATTATCATGAATTATATCAATATGTAACTATTAGATTGTATTCCATCGTGATATTTTATTTAGAGTGATTTACTAAGTTTTTTTATTAATGTATTATAGACATATTAATAAAAATATTTTATCTGATATATTTTTGGTTGGTTTGAAGATTACATCTAGAATCCGATGTATAACTCTATAAAACTAATATAAAATCATATAATGCATTTTAGAATTAAGTGTATAGTTTTTTAGATTTATTTATTAAGTGTATCACATTGGAAAAAACCATTATACATTTTAAAAATTAGAAAAATTAAATATAATTAATTCCTAAAGAGATTAATGACATGAGATTTAAAACTACCCTTCATTAGTGGGACCAAAATATAATTTTTGTATTTCAAACCATTACAAGTGTACTTATATTATAGTTTAATTTATATCGATTAATTTGTATTCTCTGAAGTGTTATATGAATTTTCTTTTATTATATTAAAATAAAATACCTTTTTTATAAAATTATTTTTATCCGATAATGAATTCAATTCCACAAATAATGATATAGAGAAATATTTTTAAAAAAATGTGCTAATAAATTATTATGGGGATCTAAACACCACCTCTTAGTGATAAATGATATTTTACTATATGATAACATACTTTTTGTAATAACACAAATTTACATCACAAAAAAACTTTTCCATTTATGGTTGATAAAGAAATAAGTCAGGATAGTATCTTATATTTTAATTACATGAAGTTTAATCCATTTATTTATAAGTTATTTAGTTGTTAATTTTATAGTATTTAAAATTAATGATTATGACCATTTTTCTTTTTTTTTTTAATTTTTACAAGGATAAAATTAATTTTATTATTTTTAGAAGATTATATAGAGTTTCTAGAGATTATGAGATTATTATAAAATCATAAAAGTTGTGTTTTGTTTTATTGAACATTTTTTAGGTGGTAAATTGTAGCAAACCATTATATTTTTGGTATTGAACAACATATAAACTACTTTTTGAACTAGTGGGGTGAATTTACAACTAATGTATAACTATATACATGATGGGATCCAATTGGGTCCCTAATAATCAACTAAATGGACAGTTGAGAGCCA
The DNA here is from genome assembly GCA_963277665.1 of Viscum album. Taxonomy (NCBI): domain Eukaryota; kingdom Viridiplantae; phylum Streptophyta; class Magnoliopsida; order Santalales; family Viscaceae; genus Viscum; species Viscum album. The sequence continues at coordinate 2,054,069,621 of OY728123.1, read as the reverse complement.
TATGTAGCTTGATAGAGCCCAATGTAGTTTTTTAATTAGATAATTTTTTCTATTTTTTTAAATATTCTATTTTTTTACCAATTTTGGAGTTACTTTATTCTAGGTCATCCATATCTAGGTGATGTCCTCATTCAATTTTTACATTATTTCCCTAATCCTATATCATTGACCTAAGGGTGTTTTAACGTTAAAATTTATGGTAAATATTTTACTTCATTTCTAATTTCATATTTTCTTTCATTACCTTTAAATATCTCTCCATTATGATAGGGATTTCATGATATATAATCACTATATAAAAGTGAAATACATTAAATTTAAAGGATATTTATTGTATAATTTTTAAAGGAAGAATGGGGAAAGGGAACCCATGTAATTAATTAGGATTTTTTGTGGATTCATTATATGATAATGATCCCTATTAATTTACTTAATTTTGAGATGGCATTAATTTTTTTATGTTATAAAAATTATTGATGATTTTTTTGGTAGTGTTAGTAGTTTATCATAGGTTATCTTTTATGATTTAACATGGTAAATCTTTTGAATTATTTTTGATCACTGGTTGATTGATTCAAGGAATCTTAATTATAATCAGTAGATTATGAAATTATAAAAAAATAGTTTATAATGATATATTATCTCAACCCATTTTTTATTTAATGATGTAAATATTAGAATTTATTTATTAATTTATTTTGAAAACCTAAAAAATAATAAACAATGGTTTGAGAATTATTTTTCTATGAATTTATAAATTGAATTGTAAAAAATTTAAATTATCATTTATTTATATTCTAATGATCATGTTTAATTATTATTTTATATCAAATGATTCTATACAATTGTTATATATCAATATGAATAACTGACTATTTATTAATGTGACATTATTATGATTTATTTCTTGAATGAAATTACTAACAAATATAAAAAACCCTTCAGGATAATAAACTGGGTTCACATACACGGATCAAATTTCAGCAGTTAGTTCTATTAAAGACTATATGTTGAGTGAATTGTTTCCATATGAATTTTTTTCATTCCTTTCTATTTTTTGAACTACAATCACATTTTCTTATAATTCATTCTATCTATATGGATATCTATATACATGTTATTTAACCCTTTTATAAGCTATGTCTAACACTTTTTAAGTCAAAAGAATTAGTCAGATCGTTAATGTCACACAAAATCCTTTGTTTTCTAAATTCCAATTCTCTCATAATTTTGATTTTGATTTTATGTTTCTTAATTCTGATTCCTATAGATTTATGATTCCAATAATCTTAAAATTCTGATCCTAATTTTCTATTTATCAATTCCAAATCATGCAAAAAATCAAATCCGATTCATCTCTCTAAATTACAAATAATCCATAATTTTTATTCTAATTCCCTCAATAAATTGAATCTAATTTATGTTTCTCAAATACTAATCGTCTAGATTGTTGGATCTTATTTTATTACTTTATTAAAATTAAAATATTGTAATAGTTTATAACATTCATAAAGATATGACATTTCATTTCTGCAATATTTTTTATCTTTATTAATGTTAGTAAATTTCTATAATGTAACGTTTTCATAACTATATTAAAGTTATTATTTTTTCTTTTACATAATATTTTATATTTACATATTCATATATAATTAAGGTTTCACATGATATTATGTTATGCTAAATTATTTCATCTAATCATTTATTATATAATTGGTGAGTGAATTGATACTCTCCAAGAGCTCTACCAAAATTTTTACGTGAAAAATCCATGAAGAGTTTATGTTAAGAAAATATTTTTACACAATCTTAAATAATTCAACAAGCTTTGTTTTGATTTTTGTGATTCTGGTTATTTTGGTATATAATCTAGGGATTATAATATTAATAATAATAGAGGTTCCAATTACCTATTTAATTGTTGGCTTCCATGTGAAGGAAGACAAAGGTTCCAATCACCTTACAAATTGAGGGCTTGCAGGGATAACAAGTCATATAACGATATTTTTTATCATGGGATTATCCTAGTGTGGGGTGCACATATATTAATAAAATCATACACCAAGGGACCCTTATCCATGGGGTTTTTATACCCTACACTTTGTGTTATAATATTTTTACTCTTTTATATGTACATTAAATTTCCCTTACAATTTGTATCAATTAGAATGTGTTTCTAACACTTTATATTTTGTTATAACTCTGATTTAAGATTATATACACCTTAAGGTAAAATCTTAATTAAGTATACCTATGTTCTTATTTCATTACACATATTTATTAAACCTATGGTGTATTTACTTTATCTTACAAAAGATGGTTTATGTAAATATAATTTTCTTTACTTTTTTATACAAATATTTCTTAAGGGTATAAATGAAAGTTTTTAAAAATATAACTCACCCCCTATTCTTACTGAGTATCTATATAAAATTTTTTATCTTACACTATATTATAAGAAAAAACATTTAGAATAGTTATTTCAGGTAATATATGTGAATTTTTATCAGATTATTTTGAAAAATGAAAGTTAGTTGTACATTTTTATGATTGTGTCACCATTTATACAAATATATTTTTATTCTATTCTTAAAATTATCTTTAATTATCTCATTAATTTTTACTTGTTTCTCGTAGTATGATTTACTCCTACTTCCATGTTTTCATTATTTTGGATTTGAAAAGGATTAATCAATCAACTACATAAATTAATTGAATTAATTATATTCTAGAAAACAACAATTTTCTATTTTAAGAAGATGAATCATAATGTTATAATGTAAAATTATCTTAGAGTGGAAATGAACTATTTGTTTATTGACCAATGATATAATTTCATTATAATTTTGAATTTATTTCATTTCAAATAGATGAATATTTAACCCTTATTACTCATAAATGAGTACATTATTTATAAATATATATTGAAAATTATTGGTCTAGAATATTATTCAAATAGGAGACATTTGATTCTCAATTATGTGGATAATGTTAGTTATTTTTGAGGGATTATTTTTTGTTTTTTAATCTTTCTATTATTTACTATATAGTCTACAATGCATATAGAAAAATTAATGGCTATTTTAGAATCTATAGGTTTATAGTTTTTACTCATTTGGAACTTCTTTATCTAACCCATTGTTTGGTATAAGATTTAGAAATTACTTTTAATATTGGTCCTACAATGGTAAATAATTATGAGATATTAGAATATAAGTAATATCAGTATTGCCTTAGAGATTTATAATTGAATGATTGTTCATTGTATTATTCAATGTTTGTGAGTGTCATAAAATAGATTTGAATAGGTTTGGATTCGATAAATTATCAGTTACATATGATGTGTATGAGTGTGTTATTTTTAAGAAAAATATGTTTTTGAGTGGTTTTTTATTGATTTGTATTTTAAATAATTGTATATTAGGTAATGTGATTGATTTAAGATTTTATTAAGGGTGATAATTTTGGATGAGTGATGAGTGGGGAGTAGAAAATTAATTTTTAATATTTTTAAGGATACACTATAAGTTGATTATTATGATTAGTGATATATTTATAGGAAGGGTTGAAATAATGAAAAATGGGGTATTTAATATGACTATATGTCCTTGAGATTTATTCACAGTCTAGTATATATCAAATTCATATTTAACTATTTTATAATAAATTGTTTATATTTATCGGAACAAAATATTTGTCACACAAAATTTCGTGAAAGAGTTTTCTATAAATAAACATTCCATTCCAAGAATAATATTCATGTATAGTATTTATCATTGATTTTAACTCTCAGACATCAACAACTAACTACTATTAAAAATTCCCTCCCAATCTAGGGATGTTGTGTTGAGAAATTCATTCAAAAAATATGTTTGGTGTTGGATTTTTTTTCAATTAAACATTCATACTATATCAATGGACTATTAGTAGAGGTTGATTAACAATTTATAGTTCATTCAATTTTTATTTTATATGGATAAATAAAAATAGATCCATGTAATATTTATATACCATGACCCAATTTTCAGGCTTTAGAAGTTGAACTAATAATGGCTAGGAAGAGTGCATTAAAAACCATACATAACTTCAATTAGATAACATAGAATATTAATATAAAATAGTTTTTTAAGGTAAACCATTAAGGGATGAATGGTATAATAATTTGGAAAGATAATTTTTACCATAGAAACCTTTATGGGACATGAAACATCGGTTGTAAAAATTGGCACAATGAGTAAGTATAATAATATCATGATATTGTGAGAGAAAAAGATAGTTTCAACAATTTTGAAGAAAGTATATTGAGAAAATAGATTACATGGAGCACTTATCCATGAATAGGTAAAATGGTCATATATGGAGTTAGGAAATTAGATATATTTCAATGAATTTTGTATATTATGTAATGTAAGTGATAAATCATGAAAAGGGCTCACGAATATCAGAAAGAAAAATAAAATATATAGGATAAATGAAATATATATCCAAAGCCTCATGATTCATGTGTGTTTAGTGAATAAATAATATTGAAGGGATAATGTAAAATTAATGGAGAGACTCCCGATTTTGGTTTCATTCACTATTGGTTTATGAAATGTTTGTCTCACAAATTTCACATCACTAGAAATTAATTTAGTTAAAGGATGAAGATTTTTTGAGGTTATGTAATATAAAATATTGAATACAGTTCAATGTTCTATTGGTTGGAAACCCCTCTGAAATACCAAGCTTTCTAATTTAAGAAAAAATATATTTAAATAATTATAATTTAATACATTTTGAAGAATTATGATTAAAAACTATGAGTTTAAGAATTCATGATCATCTAAACACATAAGAGTTAAATGACATTTGTATCGCAAAGGTAGATACATTATTAAGAGTGACACATATTAGTGATTAACTTAGTGTTATATTCTATATTTACAAATCCAATGTTACATGCATAGGTTTTTCTTTCCCAAGGGTTTTCCACTACTTGGTCTCACATTTTGTGATTACACTCTACAGATCATGTGTATGAATTCTTCTATTTTAACTCGTTCTATGGGATATATACCATCTTGTGTCTCATGTAAGTTATTCATCCCCAAGATTTATTTTATTTTGTTCTCACACATTTTGTGGTTTACCCAAGGATATAAGCTCCAATTTATGAGATATGAGTTATATGGTTCTTTTTTGAAACATTTTCCAATTAGGCTATTGTGGTGAAAGGAAACAATGGGTCTGTGGGAATCGTTTTATGTATGAATATAGTAAATAGAACCTCTTGATTTTATCCATTTTAGAGTAATAATTATCAATGAAAAGTAGAATTTTATATACACATATTTTTGTTGATGTGGAAAAATTACATGGATAACTTCAGTGTAGAGTTATCCTCATACGAAGATGAAGTGCTATAGATATTGTATTGTAGAATAAAAAATTTATATATCACTAATTAAAAATTTTAATATAAATTTGAATGGATAAAGAATAAAAAAATTTCTAATTAAATATATATTCAGAATTAAATTATGAGTTGTGATGAAAAAATTCTCATTTTGAATAAATAAAGTCCGTTATGGTCATTACTTGGGGAAGAGACTGGCAATTATATAAACTATAGAATATAATTAATTAAATTTGGTTATAATGGTGAAGATGAGAAAATGCAAAATGTGTGAGGGGTTACCAAACCCTAAACATTGTAATGGTGGTCTTTGTAGCATGATGTGAATATAATCAGAACATTTTATCCCTAAAACTATATAAGTTTGTTGAATTTTGGAACATCAACACATCATATATGTGTTCTATAAGGTTATAGTAATTTTTTGTGAATAATGTAAAATCTGTATTCACTATGAATTATTTTATTTCCTATAACATTATTGAATATTTTTTCAGCAAGTGTAATTAGTTGAACATGGTTCCTACTATCATGGGGAAATGATCCAAATTGATAGATAAACTACTTAATGAAAATTTTAATTATTCCCATCACCCGGACTTACATACCCCTTTTGTCTATCTCTTATTGAAACAAGGGGTTTAAATATATAATGGTTCAGTCATAGTTTTCATCCTCATAATCTATCATTATATTTCATTACATGTATTCGATGATTAATCTGTAATTTATTGAGGAATCTATCTTTGATTAGGGGTACAAATAAATTATTATTTTCTAGTATGATTGATGTGAAGTGATTATAATGTATATTTGATGAGATACTGACCACATATAGAACATTAAGAGAATAATTAATTACTTAATGGAGATGATTAGGGAGATATCTTTTTCTGATGAGGTTTATAAGAAAGGTACTCATTGTGGTACTGTATATTAAATTTGGAATACTACAGAATCTATTTATGAAAACACTTGAATGAAAAATCATGTTTTATTTTCATACTCAAGACATATTTTAAAATTTTAAAATGATGAGATGTATGTAAACATTGTTGGGGAATAGATCCTTAATAAAATAGGAAAGAATAAAGATAAAATAATAAGAATAATCTAAGGAGATATTTCTCTGAATTCAAGGTGAGTGACTCTACGTATTTTATTTTATCAATTTAACAATAATTTTACTGTTTCTTGTTAATCATGAAATTTTTAATTCTCCGTAACGAACGAAAACCAGATGATGTCTTTAACCTCCATGTTATGCTTCAAGGTTTTACTAAAAAATAAGATATTAAAATAATAAAAAATGGAATGATAAAAAGTGTTTCTAAATAAACTAATGATTTATTGATGATCTTGAAGAAGCGATGAAAAAACATAAAAAGGTGATTATTAATTAACTAAATAGAGACCCAATTTCAAAAGAACTGGGAAAAATATATATAATTCAATAATTTATTTTATATATTTATCTATTTTACTTATTTAAAAATTAAGGGTAAAATGTTGAACACAATTCCAACCATCATTGGGATGTGATCATAAAATATATTGACATAGAGTAAATAAAATGATTAATTCCACTGTCACCATGATTTATCCCCTATCAGGATGTATTGGGAATAGTTTATTAATTCCACTAAAGGATATCAAATCATTTATTTCATATAAAAATATTCATATGTTATGACTGATATTATGTAGTTGTGTTATTATGTATTGTTGTGTTTGAAAAAATATGTAGCTAACACAAACACCCATGTCGAATGTTTTGGCTATTTAATATTATCATTTTTGTAATGGAGTTTAAAAAATTGATAAACATAAAAATGCACTTAATTAATGGCTAAATACAAGAACTACTTATGTATGGACACACTACATATGGTTGAAAACATTCCCTACCTAAGAATAATCATGTTCCCCATTCAACATTGAGAGGATTCCCTACAAAAGTATGTTCCAAAAAAATGGAAATTCTAAGAGATAATTAATTTTCCCATAAATAGAACATTTTAATTATATATATATATTATGTAGAAAGGATATAAGATATGTAAAGTGATTTGGAGAGGAAAAAAATACTAGATTTATGAAACCTATATCATTTAACTACCATATATGATTTTGGAATAAATTACTAAAATTTTTAGGTGAATTTGAGTGAACTAAAGTTTAATACAAATTATCATCATGAATAATGACTTCAACCAAGTCCTAAATCCATTTATTAGTGAAGGACTTCCTTCTAGGAATATTATGAAAACATCTATGTAAATGTATTGGTGTCATTCTACTTTAATCCAAACCAGTTTCTCTTAGAGATCACACATGAGCTGAATAGTAACTTTAACTAGTTTTCTATATGAACCCCTTCAATCTTACATTAGTTCACTACTTAAATGCAATAGGTTTTTTTCTACATCACCTGTGTATCTTAACACCATTAAGTTTTCCATTGGGTCCCCACTGTTAATGTGGCTCTATTGCAAACTGGTCATACTCCTATGGATATGGCTTCAGCTAGATATTTTTCACCATAATGATATTATTGTGATCATGAAACGTTTTATATTCATGAAACCGCTAAATTTGAGAAAACATAATATATTGGGAATATTATATCTTATTGAAGATCACTACTATGGAATTGTTCAATTTACTAGGAATTATTTTTGAACTATCAACTGTATATTACCTATATAAATTGGGTCCTTCGTCATAAAGAGTCTATTTAATACCAATGATACAAATATTTTAGAATAGAAATTGAGGCTGATCTCCTTATTCTTTAGCCTTTAAATTATTGTTTGTCCAAAAAAATTCCCAAAATTTTATATAAACTCTTTCCTTGGATTTTTTGAAAATTCTTCCCTCTCCTAAGAGTTCCCATTGTTACTAGACTCTACTCTAATATGGAATTTTTTTTATGGTCTAGTAATATAGTTTAATCCCAAAACGTCCTCATAACTTGTCCACATCTAAAAACAATTAGTGCTTCTAACGTATAATAACCATAATTAAATCATTTCTATTATCATTTTCCATATTAGTTTTATCCATATGGCTAGAAACTATAGAACACATTAGACATGGTTTCATGAAATTAAGGGAAAAAATTTAATCCTTGATACATGATTTGAAACCAAAATATAAACCCTTATTATATAGATATAAATATAATGTTGATATTTTTTATTGACCTAATACAACATTCTTGAATCACATTACTAATAAATCATTTCATATTGAATTAAACTACGATATAATACTGTTTGGGTTTATAATCCATCAAAGTGTATAATTTTGAAGTTCTCTATGGCCCCAAACTGATTCTTATCACACCTTACACCCCTTTATAATGCCAACCCTTTTTGATTCATTTAAAAGATAAATTAAATCGTATGTCTTCATTTACCCTATTTATCTCCATTTTAACTCTTAATCCTTCATGGATAGTACTAAACTCTATAATTACACTTCATAATTCATAGAAATAATTAATCTCTTGTATAACTCTAAAGACATCATAGACATAACTAAACACTAGTGGAATTCATAATTATTATGTAATAACAATTAATTCTACTACGACTATTAATTCTTACTGGAATACACCAGACTATTGCATATTTTTTAATACTTTATAAATTTTACAAAACTCTAACAGGTGTATGACGCCTTCCACGATGGAAGAAAACTCTTCCATATCGATTATTCCCTCCAGATATACTCTAAACTCTAAAATATACCTTAAGAGTTCCATGATGAAACTAATATCTATAATGGATCCATACACCTTCATAAATGATAATAAAATTAAGATTGCACTCTATTGAATATTTAAACTATACAGTATAATAGATATATAAAAATAGATAAGAAAGGATTTTTATTCTCCATGACTTATGTACAATAGAATTTAAATTCATCCTAATTCCCTTTAAAATAATTCGGTGTCATTAAATCCAATTTGTAGCATTTTTTCCCCTTTTTAAGTCTATATGTGAAAAAAATAAAATGCTATTATTACTAGAAGATATTTTAAAATATTTATTAAATATATAATAGAGTTGTAGACTAGAAAATGCGTTCTATTATTATATGGAATACCACCCATCCTTTTGGTTTCGAAATATATAACCCAATATACCCAGGATTCTATATCCTTTCAATATGGAAAATGGAAATCAAATAATATGGGGTGAAAATGTTAAAAAATAATTATATAATAATTAATATCTTTTTTAGATAACAATGATTTCTTATCTATTCCATTTTTCTATTTATTATATTATTTTAATTTATTCCATTGAAGGAGTGTTATGTCACAATTTTAAATGATTATTTTTAATGGTACTAGAGATAATTATTTTGTAGGTTCTATTATAAATGAAGATCATGTATATAAAAATGGTATATTTCTTGTTTTCACCTATAGATTATATATTTTCTTTCCAAATAGATGATTCAGTCACTTTTCCCTAAAATATTAATCATTCCCATGAAATGTTATTATTTTTAGGCACATATTTCCTCTTAGATTATAGAGTGAGGATCTAATCACATATTATTGTAATCAAAACATGGTCTTGAAGTATTTTATATTCCCATATAGGTAAGGGAGTTATCAATGGTTATTTTTCATCTAAAAATATATGAATATATATTATTATTATTAATTTAGTATTGATATACAATAAATATCATTGAAATGAATATGAATTCACTTAGTTATACACATGTTTGAATTGATGACTCATGGTAATTATTAATATCTCTAGTGAACATACCCTGAATCTGGACCTTATTGGACATGTTTTATCACATGTTCCAATATATTGGTTATTATCTACACTGTTGACTATTTGAAACAGAATTAAGATGGTGAAGTGTTAGTGTAGTGGTGTATGAAATCAATAGATTTTATAGTGAAGTTGGATAACATTTATATGATCATTTTTGGTAGAATAAGGAATTTTTATTTTTATTATTATTTTATTATGATATTATACTTGAGAAATAGGTTCACACTAATGTATATTTTTTGGTTTCTTAGTTGTTTGATATATTGATGGGTCATGAACAATTTGGGGTAGAATTTAACAAAGTCTCAAGTAGTCACCAAAACTGTGTAAATCAATACCTAAGGATTTATATATGATAACTATTTTAGGAGAAAACCCTACTGATCTGATAATTCACATGGGGTACATAGAGACCTAGTTTAGGTCTATAAAATATTTTTTAGGTCTTTATAAAGTGGTATCATAGTGGTATTCATTTATGGAAAATAATAGTTTGGAAAAATAAAATTATTTCAGGACATATGGGGCACAATGTATGTATGTCTGCCTAATATATTAAAAGAGGAAACAAAGGTTACAAGGAATGTATTTATGTTAAATGTAGGGAGTATATGTACTACTAAGAGGATGTTCTGTATATCCAAATTAAGGAATTACAGAACACGATAAGTCCTATATAGAATACCCATGAGTTTGTTTTAAAATTTGATTAAGAATTATCTAGATTGTAGGATAATGTGTATGTTTATATATAATATTTTTTTTAATTATATGGAAATGAATTAAACTAATTTAAAAAATAAAATAATAAATTTATCTTTAATACCTTATGAGGTGAAACTTAATTACTGATATTCACTCACATATATATATATTTTTTTTTTAAATTTTTTTTATTATGACATTTTATGGGTTGCTAGTAATATTTTAATGTTTTAATATTTTAAGATGTATTAAATAATGTTTGTTTCAAAATGGATGGAATGGTTATTAAATGGGGTTATATTTGTTTAAGGAAATTTTAATGTAATTTTTTTTTATTTTCAATATAAACAAACATTTCTCAAAAATCATACTTATAAGGATTTTTTTTATTTGAAAATATGGTAAGAACAGTTGTGAGTTTGAAATGAAATTTTATAAAAAAAATGTTTTTTAAATATAAAAAATTTGATTAGTATATGGATATATTTTATACATATAATTATAATATTAAATGAAATTTTATGTTAACCGTTTACTACCAAAAATAAAATCCTCCCTATTTAATTTTTACTATGGAATTTTAGTTAGTTTAGTGTATTTATAAAACTAATCAGACAAATGTTTCATACAAATTTATAATGATTTAACATAAATGGTTCAACACTAGTGTATATAGTAAATTTTTTGATATTTAGTTTCAGGGGAACATTTTATATTACTATTAATAATTATGATTCCATATAGTGTCATTTTGTTTTATGATGTTTTATTCAGATGAGTGGTGGATGTTTTGTAATAATTGTTAATGTAGTAAAAGTTATTTGGTCAAATATTGAGCTAGAAAATTATTTAATAAAATTATGATTATTATTTTCATGGATTAAAATCATTATTGTAGGATTTTTGTAATGACCCATTATTTTATATACTCAATTAATTGTTAGTTATTGATTAATGTGAATAAATAATAATGAGGATATAAGTTCTTATTGTGTTTTGTTAATTATATTTTGTGATTAACTTTTTTGGATATTTTAAAATGATTATATTATATATATATATATATAGTTAAGGAACATTTAAAAATAATTTAGGAAATGTTTCAATGTTTTTTGATCAAAAATGATAATTGGGTGGTTACAATGAGCATCTGGGTACCCACAATAGTTCCACCAGGTACATAGTGAGTTATTAAAGGAATTTACCCACTATAGTACCATTAATATGTCTATTAGATTATACTAGTCATTATATGATTTAGGTAGTGGCCAAAGAGATACATTAGGTACCTTGTGACATTCAATTTAGTTTATTTAAATCTATTCATAGTTTTCCTTTTTCACATAAAAACGTTTCATCACATTTTCATATTCAATTAGGTACAAACACCTTTCCGTGGGGGATCCTAAATCTATAACCTCATAAACCATTTAATTTTACATATATCTATGTAATACAATGGTGTTTTGATTCTTGTTTAATGTTCTCCGGACATCCAAATTGATGCCTCCATTTGTTGGGTAAAATTTATAGTATTTTGGTTATATAAGTTGTCTATTTTATGTTTAGAAGTGTGTAGAGTTTATCAAGTATTTAATGTGTTCATTTTATGGGAAAGTAATTACTTTTTTCTTACATGCATCAGTTAATTGATTCTATTAAATTGAATTATCATTTGTAGATTATAATGAGCTCTATAATTTCTTATAAATGAATGTGGTCTCAATCCATTAGGTTTAATTGGTTTATAATTATGGTATTCCCGACACATTGTTTTTAAAACATTAATAAAACCACAAAGATATTTTTCTTAATTAATAATGGAATATTTTTGAAGTTATTTATCATTTAATGTTAAATATTATATTTATCATAATGTTACAATGATTGGTATGTTTTTGTCTTATATTGGCCATTTCCATAATATTCTAGATTTTCTCTTTGAATTTCAAGACTGTTGACTAATTATCTATTTTTATGATTTATGTCATTAATTTTATCAAAAAATGTTATTTAATTTGTTTCATAATTTTTGTTGAGAATTTTTATCATTGTAAAACTATTTAAACCTATATTTTGATTTGTTATTCTACATATGTGCTATAATTTGTTCCCAAAATCCATTTAATGGTATTTATCATTATTTATTTGTAATTATTACCTATAATCCATATTTATAATTATAAATTGGTAAATCAAACATCTCTAAAAATAATGAAATAATTATAAGATAACATGAAATATTAATCGTTATGTTAATTATTTTTACTACTAGTAATGTAATAGATATGTTCAGTGGAATATAAATGAGTAATGTTTCCATTTAATTTTGAAAAAAATCATTATAATATATAATTATTTACATTTACAAAGGTTAAACGCAAATAATATTAGTAAAACATATTTCCAATGGACAAAATATTTAACTTTATTTCATGTGAATGAGTGAACTAGGAATAAAACAATAGGGAATTTTTCTTCTTTATAATATTAGTATATTAGGGATTTGTGTGAAACCCATTTGAGAGTAGTCTCTTTAGATAAGGAAATTTATTTTGGATTTAATGTATTTTTTATTATTCACTGTAATTATTAAACTATAAATCATTTATTTATATTTTTATTATTTTTATTTTGGTATCCTTAGGTTGAGTCTTTTATGTAATCTTGTATATCTTATTTGATTGATACTTATTTTGGTATTTGTTTTATTTAATGGATTTATTGTTTTTAGATGATATGGGATATAATTATATGCCTAATATAATAAGGATTTTAGTGATTCATGTTTAAATAAATTTTTTAGTAACATCAGGTAGGTGTGAGTTTGTCATGGACATGGGTAAAAGGGAAGGAATTGAGGAAATATTATAATATTGTGTGTGGGGTTGTTTGATATTTTGATGATACAAATAGTTTCAATTTTTATAGGTGATGGTAGAAATTTGATGGAATTAATATTTTGACCGCATTATTGATTTATTATTTGAATTTGGGTATTTATTTTGGTTGAGGGATGCACAATTATAGGGAAAGGTTTCTTGAAATTATATTTTCAAAAATTTGGAAGTTTCTTTGTGTGATTAATGATCATGTTCTAACAATGTTTTATATATGATTTATTATTCCAAAAGATTATTTAAAACATAAGGACATATGATTTTTATTTTTATTTTTCATAATATATGTTTTATAATTTTACATGACTTATCTATCATTTGTGACTTTACAATGAATTGTTTTCAATTTATTTTATTTTAAATGTTTATATTATAACTGGATCCATGTTACTCTATATAGTATAATTATTTGAGTATTAAGTATGGATAATTATAATTTAGATTCCCATATAAGTGGATATCATTGAACAACAGACACACACATGTTGATATACATTTTTTAATGGTCCGTTTCAATATGTTCTTTGATATGTTTTTCCCATAGACAGGAATATGTAGTGTCTTTTATTTAATTAATTATCTACCCTCAAAAGGATATACTATATACATAGATTTTCTATATTGTTTAGTATATTATGGATTTAAAAAAGCCTTAAATTATTTACACAATATTAATATATATATGAATCCTTTTTTGTAGCTTAAGTGGGGAATCAATCTATTTTTCTGTGTAATTTTATGAACAAACCCGTTGCCAGAATGAGTTCTCAAGGCAGCTGGGATAGGTGGAAACCTCTGGGAAATGGTTTTAAAATGAATTTTGATGGGTCTTTTATGGATGGACAGATGCGATGGGTAGATTGGTGTGGGATAGGAATGGCTTAGTGGTAGTGTCTTTCAGCAGCTTTCGTGGGCCGAGAAGCTCACTAGGGGATGAAGTTTGAGCTTTACACACATGTGTCCTACTGTGCAAAAGGCTCTCTATGTGGGTCTCGGAAATGGAATCAGATTACAAGGTGTTGATTCAGGAATTACTTGGGAAAATTGAGGTACCTTGGTCATTGAACTAACCTATGTGTAGCTGTGTTATGGAGATTTCTAATGGTTTTGTTATTCATCTTATTCTAATAGAGGACATGTTTTCGGCAGATGCTCTTTCTCGGGGGTGTATTCTAGAAGAACCCATGTTTTTCTCTATCTGGGGTCTTTTCCATCAGTTTGTAAGGGTTTTGTCTTAGGGTATTCTCTTGGGCTTCACAATTTTATGCCTCCTTGATTTATTGGTCACGAGGATGGATAGATATTTTGTCCCATTGAATAATAAAAAATGAAATTATCTATCGACTGTGATTGAAAATATTAAACATGGGGGATAGATATATATGTTTTAATATATATATATATATATATATATATATATATATGTTTTAATATATATATATATATTAAATTTCAAATACCCCCACACATTTTCAAGACCTTAGTTATATACATATGGGAGCTATGAAAACATAATTATTCCTACTGAGTCACTATACAAACACCTTAATTGTATATCTCAGTAGACAAGATGTTTCACTTGTGGGATCACATGCATGAAAAGGTATATAAATGGATTCATTGATAGTCATTGAGTTATAGTATAATAAGGTAACTATTGTAAGGCTCTATTAGATAATGGAGAAATGGTGGCCATCATTGATAGTATGCGTTATGTAGAATATAGATGTACTATGTTGTTTTTTTATTTTAAAGTATATGTGTTGTATTTTTTTATTTATGGACTAATATTGAGTTTTTCGAACATACATACTGAGGAATATTTTTTTATATTTTCAAAATGTTACGATAGATACCCATGAGTTTTTAGTTTCATAATTTTTATAGTTGATATATAGATGAGTTATTATATTTGTTTGTAAATTTAGTATTGAATTTATTCTTAAAAAATGTATCTAAACAAATTTCCCACAATATTTTTAGACTGTTGGTTCTAGTCACCAACCCCCAATGACTAACGTACTTTTTTACTATATATGGTTATTTTGTTCAGTATGAAGGAAGACACATGACGTGTCATTAAATGAGTCTTATTTGATTAAAATTATTCAAATTATACAAACCAAAATTTATAGAAATGATCCAACTAGAATTCCATTATATTTGATCAGTCTATAGTTGTCTAACCTAATTTATATCTCCCTATACTACCCATACACACACCTCTATATGGCTTAAGGGTACCCAACCATTTAATGGGATCCATGTTATATGACAACCCTGCTTTTATTAAAAACGTAAACATGATTTATTACATAAAATATTCACTTCATACAACATGGAAGATCTAGAGGTCTAGTGTCTTTGGGGATTAGGATAATTACATAACAACATAAAACATGAAATACGACATATTTATTGAAAACTTCCTTTACATGACCACTACATTCCCTCATACTTAGCATTGCATGGGATAACCTGAGGACATGCATACGAAAAGGGTGAGGTATAAAGACCAGTAAGGGAATAAACATAGAATACATGAGGAGTACAATACATGTTAGAAAATAGGCACATCAATAGAGAACAAGAGAAACATGAACATAAAGTCATGATAATGCATGATAATCATAACATGGAAATGTGGCAACAACACTTAACATGGAATTATAATGAGCCAAGGCTCATTGCACATGGAGCATGAGTAAATTCTCATTTCACATGAAGCACGAGTAAACCCTCGTTGCAGTTGAATTATCATGAGTTAATACTCATTGCACATGACGTATCATGATACTATATTTTACCCAATTCATTGGAGCATTATATGGGTGCACCCTTCTTAAACATTTCATTTCATACATAAGTGGGCCACATGGATCATAAAACATGGATTCGTTAAACATAAACATTTATTCCATGATAAAGGAATGTGGAATTCATAGATGAAACTTTATAATCAATAAGTAAATGTTCATAAATGTGAATACCCTTTATGGAGAAATGGGCATGGTATTCACTACATAAAGGCATTGGCTTATAAAATTGGTGCAATTTCGACAACGTAACGGCGTTACATAAGAATTCATAAAAATGGTTGATGAGAGAGAAAATAGGTGTCTCATAATATTTACATGAAATGGAAAGTATGGGGTTCATATAGATACATGTCCAAAAAATTGTAATGGAATTTAGATTCATGATACAGAATTATTTCTTGAGTGTAAATGAAGAGAGAGAAGTTCCTTTCGGAATTTCGGCATAGTAACAGGTGTACATGGGAGGAATTTAATGAGAGAGAAAGGGGTATCCCATAATTCAAACAATAAAAGGGCAGTATGGGAGAAGTGAAAAAAAATACCCCAACATTTATAATTGAATTTAAAATTGCATAACAATATTAAGAAAATTGAACAAAAAAAGTGAAAGGAAGAAAAAACCCTTACTTGAGAGTGTGCTTCCAAAGGCTTGATAGAGGCTTGGGAGAGGCTTCTTGGGAGCTTGGGTAACCTTGTGAGGATTCTAAAGAGATTATTGCAGAGTTTGTAAGAACTCTAAAGGCTTTTATTGAGGAGGAAGTGGGATCTTGGTTGGGTTTATATAGGAAAGGTGAGTGAATTCTTTATTATTTAGGTTTAGGACCCCTTACATTAAGCTAATCAAAACCACAAATCATCTCATAGTTTTTGCCCATGGTTTTTGGATAGGGGAAGAGGAAAACAATATTTTATATGTCCAAAGTCCGAAAGTCTTAAAATAATGGGTTTTCTTATGTGGAGGTGAGTCACACTCCCATGGAAAATAATTTTAAAAGACATGATGTTTAATAAGTCTTGAGGGGTCCAATAATGCTTTGAAAAGTAACTCAAAAAAACCCAAAATCACATTATTTTAATGGTAAAACATATATAGGCCGAAAATAAAGCTTATAGTATTTTATTACATCAATATTGGGTCATTATGATGTCATAAAACACATTATATATTTAAACGGTATTTAATTTTTACCCATAAATTTCACTGTCTCAGAAAATTATGAAAAATTCAACGTTGGATAATTTCGACATCCTGATTCCATAAATATTATTTATTTTACCTAAATAATTTTCTAAATTTGTTAATTTTCTCTTTTAATATAAAAACCGACATTTATCAAAAATTCACGGGTTTTGACAGAAATGGCATTTAAACTTTAATAAAAACTATAATTGCATTCATAAAATTATATGATCATTTATATTTAATAAAAATTAATTTAATAATAATAATAATATTTTAATAAAATATTATTTAATTCAAAAATCCCTTAATTTAATAAAATATAATTCTTAATTAAATAATAATTAAAAACACTATTTGTACTTTAAAAACTATTTACAATGTATCAATAATGACAAGAAAGTATATTCATTATTATATACAAAAATAATATACATGAACATAGTATTAGAGATTTGTTACATAACCCCTTAAAACAGCCGCATAAGACCTAAGGGTAAGATGTGCGATGGTGACAGACTCTTGGGGTGGATCAGATAACATCGCTCGAGTGGTAATTTCTATCAACTTACACTTTTCTCATAGACGATCCCATTCAAGCTTGACATGATGAAGCTCAGCTAGGAATTGGTCAAGAGCAAAGACCAAGGAAACCACCTCTTTTCCGAGCTCCGAAAAATGAGCTTCATATAACGGTCACAATTCTTAACATAAAACCAAAGAAGTTGACATTTTATATAAACATCTTACAAAAAGGGACATTTAACTAGATCAATAGGGATTTCCATTAATGAAACTTTGGGTCGTTTGAATATTCCCCCCTTAAGAAATTTCACCCTAGAAATTTCCTTTTTCCCACACTAAAACAGATGTGGGTAACTCAGCTTCATCATTTCTTCCGATTCCCAAGTCACTTCTTCAAACTTGTGGTTTCGCCACAACACCTTGACAAGTTTCATTGTCTTATTTTGTAGAACTGTGTCTCTATGATCTAAGATCTTCACTGGTTTCTCCTCATAAGAAAGATCATCCTCTAACTATACCACCTCAGAAGAGAGTACATGTGAAGGGTCCGGGATGTACCTCCTTAATAGGGATACAAGAAAGACATCATGTACATTGGCCATGGAAAGTGGAAGTGCTAGTCGATAGGCCACAACCCCAACACGATCAAGAATCTCAAAGGGGATGATGTACCTTGGACTTAACTTCCCTTTCATTCCAAACCTCATGACCTTCTTCCATGGATATATGCATAGAAAAACCATGCCTCCAAATTCAAACTCAAGGTCTCATCGATGATTATCTGCATAACTCTTCTGTCAACTCTGGGCTGCCTTGATATGCTGCTGAATGGTTTTCACCTTCTAAACCATTTCCTCGACCATTTCCAGTCTAAGCTGCTTACGTTCACCGACCTCATCCCAACACGCCGGTGTTCTGCACCTTTTCCCTCTATGGGCTTCATATGGTGCATTTGGATGCTCGAGTGGAAACTGTTATTATAAGAGAACTCAACTAGAGGAAGATGTTGATCCAATCCTTCTTTAAATTCCATTGAGCACGCTCTAAACATGTCCTCAATTATTTGGATAGTCTACTCGGATTGGCCATCAGTTTGATGATGATAGGTCGTACTTATGTTCAGTTCAATATTCAGAGCATGTTGAAGACTCTTCCAAAACATAGGGTTGAATCTTGGATCTCGGTCAGACACAATAGATAGTAGCACTCCATGCAGCCTTACCACTTCCCTGATATATATCCATGCCAGTTGATCGAATGAGAAATACTCCCAAATAGAAATGAAGTGTGCAGTCTTTGTAAGACTATCCACAAAAACCTTGATTGCATTGTTTCCTTTGGATGTCCTTAGAAGTCCGGTGGCAATGTCCATGGTGATGTTCTCCCATTTCTATTCTGGTATGGGCAATGGTTGCATCATCCCCTTAGACTTCTATCTCTCTGCCTTCACTTTCTGGCACACCAGGCACATTGATTTATATTCAGTGATCTCATTTTTCATATTATCCTACCAAATGTTTTCTCAGAGATCTCAATAAATCTTTGTGCTCCCTGGGTGAATAGAGAAATTTGAACTATGTGCATCATCCAAAAGTACCTTATTCAGCTCCGAACTTGATGGAATAGGTAGTCTTTTCCCAAGTCACACAATTCCTTCTTCATTATCATTAAACTTCGAGGATTTCCCCTTGTTGATTGCTTCCACTTTTTCCTGAATTCCCACATCATCCTTTTGAGCATTATTTAACCTTTCCAAAAGAGACGGTTGAGCAATCATTTGTGAAGGGATTGATGATGTTCCCTTCTTTATGATTCCCATGTCCATCTTCACCAAGTATAAGAAGATTGGATCCCTCTCAATTCTCATCATTGATAGAATCTTTGGGTCCTTTCTACTTAGGGCATCTTCCACCTTGTTCTCTTTCCCAGGGTGGTAATGTATTGAACAGTCATAATCCTTGATGAGATCTATCCATCTTCTCTGGCGCATATTAAGTTCTTTCTGTGTGAATATATATTTAAGACTCATGTGTTCAGTATATATCTCACATTTCTCCTCATAGAGATGATGCCGCCAGATTTTCAAGGAAAATATCACCACCACCAACTCCAGATCATGCGTTGGATAGTTTTGCTCATGGATTTTCAAGTGACTTAAGGTATAGGATATCACTTTATCATTCTGTATCAGCACACAGCCTAAGTCCTTCTTCAAAGAATCACTGAATACCACATAAAGTTCCCTAATTGGGGGTAAAGTTAGCACGGGCGCAGTGATAATCCACTTGTTTCAACTCCTCGAGGCTTTCTTTGCATTCATCACTCCAAGAAAACTTTACTCCCTTTCGAGTTAGCTTGGTAAGAGGGTTGGAAAATCATGGGAAATTTCTCACAAATCATCAATAATATCCAGCTAACCCCAAGAAGCTACGGATATCCATTATTGATATTGGCCTTGGTCATCCCTCAATTGCATCTTTTTTGGAGGGATCCACAGATATCCCATTGCTTGTGATAATATGGCCCACGAATGAGACCTACTTCAACCAGAACTCACACTTGATGTACTTTGCATAGATCTTCTCCTTGTTCAATGTCTCTAGTACAGTTCTTAAATACTCCTCATGATCCTCCTTGGTTTTGGAGTATATTATAATATCATCAATAAAGACAACCACATATTTTTCAATGTAATATCTAAAGACTCTATTCATCATGTCCATGAAGATTGATGGAGAAATAGTGAGTCTGATAAGCATTACTATGAATTCATAGTGCCCTTATCTTGTACGAAAAGTAGTCTTGGGGACATATTCTTTCTTCACCCTTACTTGATAATATCCCGACCGCAAATCTACCTTGGAGAAGTATTGTGCTCCACGCAGCTGATCAAACAAGACATCGATCCGTGTCAGAGGATACTTGTTCTTTATCGTGATTTTTTTATGTTCACGATAATCGATGCAGAGCCATATTGACATATCCTTCTTCTTGATGAAGATGATCGGTGCACCCCATGGTGTAGCACTTGAGCGTATAAACCCTTTATAAATATTCTCCTGTAGTTTTTTATTCATCTCTTCAAGCTCCACGACAGCCATTATATATGGAGTCTTAGATATTGGTAGCACCCCTGGTATAAGTTCAATTGATAATTCAACATCTCTTCTAGGAGGAATACCAGGCAGTTCCTCAGGAAACACTTCAGCGAATTCCCTCACAATAGGCATTTCTTCAAGGATGGTTTCTTCCTAGGATTCAATCATCTAAGCCAGATACGCGTTCTCATAGGGCAGTAATATCCATGCTTGAGATGATGGAGCTAAAGTAGATTCATCTTCCTCCTTACACTTGTAAATAATCGGGGTCGATTCTCCATATGGAGTGTAATTTCCCTCTCCGTACAATTTATGTTGGCTCTATATAAGGAAAGACAATACATGCCAATAATTGCATCAAATTCCACCAGAGGGAGTATGACGAGGTTCGCTGGGAAATTGAATCCACAGATTATAATAGGGGATGACATATATTCATGGGATTCAATGATTGCCCCATTTTTCGTACTCACTGACATCTTCACTTCCATGATTTGTGGTGGTGCTGGTATTGTTCTACTAAACTTTCGAGGTATAAAAGAATGCGTAGAACCTGAATCAAAAAGTATGTTCACTATTCATGAATGAATAACTAGCGTACCTGTCACCACTTCGTTTTCAGGGTTCACTTCAGCAGAAGTGATGGAAAAAGCTCTTTCTTGCTACCATGGAGGTTGTTGTTTGCCTCCGAAAACCCTTGGTTTAGGGCACTGATTTGAAAAATTCCCTGGTTCTTTTCAGTTGTAGCAATGAAAAATGCGTTGTGGTTTGAATGGCGCATTCCTCTCCTCTATCGCAGCCGCGAATCTTTCTTGCCGATAGTTAACAGCTATATTCCCTTCTCTTCCACACCTAAAGCATTTCCTCATCCCCTTGAGGCAATTTCCAGGGTGCTTCTTTACACACTTTTGGTAAGTGGGGTGCTGGATCTTCTTAGCACCGTTGGATTTATCAATCGGACCGCCAGCATTGAATTCCACCTTATGCTTCTTATCCCCATGATACCCATCTGATTACCTGATCCCCATTTCGACCTTGAGGGAAAATCGGACAATTTACTCATAGCTGTCGAAGTCACGGGTTGCTAATGCTTTCTGCAGGCTAGGCTTCAGCCCCCCAAAAAAGTAGTCAACCTTGCATTCGGGGGTAACAACAAAGCCGGAAGCGTATCGTGCAAGCCTTGTGAAGTTTTCCTCATACGCTCTAATAGATTCTTTGTCTTTTTTGCTTAAGGGAATGGAATTCCCTTTCCATCTTATGTAGGAGGGTGCGCGAAAAATATATACTGAAAAACAACTTCGGGAAATCCTTCCATTCTAATGCCTCGATCTCCTCCTCAGGCTTCGTATTTTTGATCAACATCCACCACTAATCAGCTTCACCCTCCATACGATAAGATACCAGGAGAACCTTCTCTTGTTCAGGACATTGAAGGATGGAGAATATCATTTCAATGGAGTTGATCCACTGTTCAGCGATCGTGGGATCGGATGATCCACTAAAATTAGGAGGAATTTGTCTCATGAAGCTCTCAATAGTGACTTGTTATTTCTTAGGGGGGTTGAACATTCCTCTTGGCCCGCGTTTCTATTCAAATCTTGAGTTAGATTAGAGAGAATCATGACAATGTTCACGATTCCCAGTCCCATTGGATTGGGCATCTCATTAGTATAGTCATCACACTGATCTTTACATCGGTTGTTAGCCTGATTCCTCCTATTACCGGCCATTGGCTGGAATAAAAGGAAAGTTAGGGGTAAAACATAAAGGGTAATCCAAATACAAAAGTTTATGACTTATAAATAAACTTTTATTCCCTTAACTCATGAGTCTATAGGCTTTAATCTACGCTTTTTATGATCTACATTCTAACATATATTCTTAGGGGAATTTTTTTTAATTCCCTTAATAAGGGTTCATACTAAGCTTGTGAATTTATCAAAACATATCCCCCAAGAGTGTCGTAACAAAGAGTGCATCAAGGCCTATTTTTGTGCACTAGTTCCTGTTCGAGTCTAGCTCAAAGCGGTGTTTTTGGGTTTTACCCCTAGGATACATTTGTGCCCAAGCCGCCTCTACCTGCTCGTATCCAAACAGGGATGTATTTTCTTGATAAACTACTTACTCAGTAATTACCAAAACATAGGGACATTTTTATTATACTTAGTCTTGTCTCTAAGGCTTTACTAGGGTTTTCTAATCCTAATCCCAAAAATAACTAAACCTATCCTCTGATACCAACTTTGACAACCCTGCTTTTATTACAAACTTAGACATGATTTATGAGATAAACTATTCACTCGATACAACATGGAAGATCGATAGTTCTAGTGTCTTTGGGGCTTAGGATCATTACATAACAACATAAAACATGAAATATGACATCTTTATTGAAAACTTCCTTTACATGACCACTACATTCCCTCGTACTTAGCATTGCATGGGATAACCTGAGGACATGCATAAGAAAAGGGTGAGATATAAAGCCCAGTAAGGGAATAAACATGGAATACATGAGGAGTACAATACTTGTTAGACAATAGGCATATCAATAGATAAAAATAGAAACATGAACATAAAGGCATGATAATCATAACATGGAAATGTGGCAACAACACTTATCATGGAATTAGCATGAGCCAAGGCTCATTGCACATGGAGCATGATTAAATTCTCATTGCACATGAAGCATGAGTAAACCCTCATTGAACTTGAATTAGAATGAGTCAATACTCATTGCACATGATGTATCATGATACTATACTTTACCCAATGCATTGGAGCGCTATAAGGACACACCCATCTTAAACATTTCATTTCATGAATAAGTGTGCCACATGGATCATAAAACATGGATTCATTGAACATATTCATTTATTCCACGATAAAGGAATGTGGAATTCATACCTGAAACTTTATAATCAATATGTAAATGTGCATAAAGGTGAATACCCTTGATGGAGAAATGGGGATGGTATTCACTACACAAAGTCATTGGCTTAGAAAATCGGTGCAATTTCGATAGCGTAACAGCGTGACATAAGAATTCATAAAAATGTTTGATGAGAGAGAAAAGAGGTGTCTCATCAAATTTAAATGAAATGGAAAGTAAGGGGTTCATATAGATACATGTCCAAAAAATTGTAATGGAATTTAGATTCATGATACAAAATTATTTCTTGAGTGTAAATGAAGAGAGAGAAGTTCATTTCTGAAATTCGGTATAGTAACGGGTGTACATGGGAATCATTTAATGAGAGATAAAAGGGTATCCCATAATTCAAACAATAAGAGGGAAGTATGAGGGAGGTTCAAAACCATCCCCCAACATTTATAATTGAAATTAAAAGGGCATAACAATATTAAGAATATCGGACAAAAAAAGTGAAAGGAAGAAAAAACCCTTACTTGGAAGTGTACTTCCAAAGGCTTGAGAGAGGCTTGAGAGAGCCTTCTTAGAAACTTGGGGAAACCTGGGAGGATTCAATAGATATTATGGAAGAGGTTGGACGGTGTCCAAATGCTTTGGGTGAGGAGGAAGTGAGAGCTTGTGTGGGTTTATATAGGAAAGATGAGTGAATTCTTTATTATTTAGGTTTGGGACCCCTTACATTAAACTACTCCAAACCACAAATCATCTGATGGTTTTTGCCAATGGTTTTTGAAAAAGGGAAAAGGAAAACAATATTTTATAAGGCCAAAGTCCTAAATTCTTAAAATAACGGGGTTGCTTATGTGGAGGTGAGTCACACTCCCATGGAAAATAATTTAAAAAGACAAGATGTTTAATAAGTCTTGAGGGGTTCATTAATGCTTTGAAAAGTAAGTCAAACAAACCCAAAATTACATTATTTTAATGTTAAAACATATATTGGCCGAACATAACGCTTATAGTATTTTATTACAACACTATTGGGTCATTATGATGTCATAAAACACATTATATATTTAAAAGGTATTTAATTTTTACGGAAAATTTTGACTGTCTCAGAAAATTATGAAAAATTCACCGTTGGATAATTTTGATGTCTTGATTCCAGAAATATCATTTATTTTGTCTAAATAATTTTCTAAATATGTTAATTTTCACTTTTAAAATAAAAACCAACATTTATCGAAAATTCACGGGTTTTGACAGAAATGGCTTTCAAACCTTAATAAAAATTATAATTGCATTCATAAATTTATATGACCATTTATATTTAATAAAAATTATTTTAATAATAATAATAATAATAATTTAATAAAATATTATTTAATTCAAAAATCCCTTATTTTAATAAAATAGAATTCTTAATTAAATAATAACTAAAAACACTATTTGTACTTTAAAAACTATTTACAATGTATTAATAATGACAAGAAAGTTTATTCATTGTTATATAAAAAATAATTTACATGAACATAGTATTAGATATTTTTTACATAACCCCATAAAACAGCCGCATAAGACCTAAGGGTAAGGTGTGTGATGGTGACAGACTCTTGGGGTGGCTCAGATAACATCGCTCGAGTGGTAATCTCTATCAACTTCCACTTTTCCCGTAAACAGTCTCGTTCCAGCTTGACATGATGAAGCTGAGCTTGGACTTGGTCAAGAGCGAAGCCCAAGGATTCCACCTCTTTTCCGAGCTCCGAAAAATGTGCTTCGTGTGGAGCAATTCTATTGGATGAGGCCATCTCTTCTTTTGTCTGAGTAAATTGGATTTGTTAAAGCCCTATATTTATACTAATCATGTGATCACTGTTCAATGGCTATAAAAGTAACGGTCAAAATTCTTAACATAAAACCAAAGATGATGAAATTTTATATAAACGTTTTACATAAAGAGACATTTAACTAGATCAAGAGGGATTTCCCTTAATGAAACTTTGGGTGGTTACATGTTACACTCCCATCAACATCATATATGTATGTGTTTTTACCTCTATTTCCAAGTGGCCCCAAGTTATTTTATCTATATAGATCATGTATAGAATAATCCAAATGAATACAACACTATTGTGGTGATCAATATTTTAGATTAGATGACAAATGTTCATCACTGTGAACAATAAAATGAGGTGACTCAATCAATATGAAATGGATATTTAGAAGGAAATATATCCAAAATGATATATACATGATACAGTTTAAGGATATATCAAATGAGTTGATATGGTTATATCATAAGGAATGATATAGTACAAAATAAAACTATGTATAGCCCATTATATGGTATTATTGAGGCATTTCATTGAAAATGGAAAGTCGCTATTGTATCTTTTTCATGGAATGATTTTTCCAGGGATGTGATACATTAGAAGATAAAATTTGACAATATCCTCAATGTAAGATATCATTATAAAATTTTTCATGTAGATACGTGAATGGGGGAGATGTTGGATATGGGTTATGAATCATTCATAACATATGGTTTTAGTCAAACAATATATAAAATTTTATAAATTTCTATGAAAGGATTTGTAATGTTCATAAAGACTATATAAATTGGATATTAATAAGAAAGTAGCAAGGTTGTGTGTAATATGGTCCAAAAAACCCTCATTCCCATATATATTAGCCTCTTTACCCATATCCTTTATGAAGAACCAACATTCTATGGGTGATGTGATGGTTCCAAAGGAGCATCAAGTGATTCAGAACATACCATGGATAACTTTAGATGGGGGTATCTATCGGGAACCACTCATGTGAACTTTATCAACAAAATATTGTGGCAATTAATGTTTTTTTACTCATAGTGTATGGTAAACATCAATTTCATTATTTATTGTTTTTATGATTTTGAGTTCATATACATGGTAGGTTATTGTTCAGGTTTTATATATTATTTAACATTATATTTCAGTAGTTAAACAATCTTGAGAAAAATATAACTGGTATCATAGCCATAAAATTAAATTCTTTATCAACCACTAATACTCACTTCTTATCTTATATCATAGAGAGAATATGATTCTTTCATTATGGATATAATCGTATGAACATTATATCTTTGCTCTAAGAAACGATTCTAGAATTAGGGTTCCACAAATAGTCATTTATCCCTCTTTAACATTATAGAGAATGCTGTGATATTCCCAT
Source organism: Viscum album (assembly GCA_963277665.1). Classification (NCBI taxonomy): domain Eukaryota; kingdom Viridiplantae; phylum Streptophyta; class Magnoliopsida; order Santalales; family Viscaceae; genus Viscum; species Viscum album. The sequence goes on along the minus strand of OY728123.1, from coordinate 2,054,042,097 downwards.
GTTCTAAAAAATGAATAATTTTACATATTTTATCATGTTTTAGTTTTAATAATTAGGTTTATATATATTAATGTTTTATTTAAACCCATTAATATGCTAACAATTCAAAAACCCACCAAAAATAATTCTTATAACTTCATAACACTTTAGGCCATTATCTAGATAGTAGTGACTAATACTCAGATGCTCAGAGAAGAGTATAGAAACCCATCCATGATCCTTATGAGTTATGGTTTATTCATATTAGTTAGAACCTAAAATTAACACATTCCATGTAATATAATCTATATATCTCAAGATATCCTTTAAATCTAGACTTACACATTATTTTAGTATCATTTCTTTCATTATTATTGAATGAACATTCCAATTGTACATATCATCCTCCTCCTTTGACCTGGATTTAATAATGTTAATACCATGATGATACATTAAGTATGATATATACCATTAATTAGGAAGTGTTAAATCATGTATTGATGATTAAATCTATTTCATATCACTGATGATGTACCCAATACAACATACCTCACAAAAACATAAATGTCATGATCTTAGTCATAAATCAGAGTATATGATCAAAATTTTCTCATCTATAATGTTATAAATTTTATATACTAGTAAACATGACCATGGATAGAAAAAAAACAATTAGAACAAAAACATGTGGTGTTACTATTGGAAGGTTAGTCCTTATGATCTTCTCTACTTGAGAACAAATTTTCAGAACTCCATGATATGAAGAATCAATGATTAATATCTAGAAAACATTATATTCAGAAAATGTATATTTATAGACAATATGGTTTATAAAAACCATATAACATATGATAAGAATTAATATCATAGTATCTCATGGTTCTCATCATCACTGGGAACTGCTATAACCTATTTATATGATAAATAATATAAGGATATTTCAATGTATATAGTAGATGAAAGACTATAATAGTTATTAGGTATGAATACACCATTCAAAACTATCTATATTCATGATATGGTAATCCGAATCACAATTAAATTTGACCCTGGGGAACCCAATTTAATAATACAACCATTTTCACTGGATCCAACATTCTAAAAATTATCATGTTATCAGTCACATGATATGAATATTTCTCTAATTGAGTTGTGGTTTTGGTCAAATGGTCTTCCACAGCTCCTTACATAGATAATCTAATATTTGTATCTTCAAATATTCAAGTCAAAAAAAATGAGATGATTTCCCCATGTATATTCTTTCTTTCCTTAGTCATAATCATGTAATCATACAGAGTAACAATTATATTATTTTAATAACTATAACATAACATTTAATATAGACTACTACATTAGAAGCTACATTTAATGGATAATAAATAGTATTTATGGACTTGGAAACCACTACTCACAATATTAATCTCTTGAATATTTTATTATTTTTACTATAATATTAGATCTAATTTTTCTATAGGAATACTAGTTTTTTACCCTCTTTAATTATTGTTTCCTTCTCTCCAAATGCCATTTTAATATCCATTATAATTTCTCAAGTGAAACAAAATATTTATGGCCACATCCCATATAGTTCTCCAATATTTATGTTATATTCTCCTTGCATAATATACCGGTTTGAAATATCATATATAGTGTATATTATTATATATGTGATCTATCCTTCACAATATCATACAAAATTATAAAAAATATTTAATTTACTCTAATGAAATAAAAATTCATTCTTAGTGATAATTATTACACGAGTCCTTAAAAAGAGTCTCTATAAAGTTATTTATCATTAAATATCTGATACATTTTCAATATATACTCATTTACTATGTCCAAAATCTGATTTATCAACCTTAGTAGATCCTGGTCCCTTAATCAAGGATAAAAATTGTATTTATATCTTTGGAGAAAATTTTTTAGTTTAATATTAACTAATTTTAAATCTAATAGTTATTTTATATATGTTCTTAACAATAGTTATATCAAATAACTATATATATCACACTAAATTATTGTAAAACAATTTCATACATTCTTTCCAAAAGAATATTTTTGGATCACGATGTTTTTGTCATCCCATTAATTGTTCGTTAAAACATGAAACCTATTTTGAAATTACTTGAGGTTTTCATTATATAATTGGCATATCCGAAAGAAAATTGTTATAGTATTTCATCCAATTGAGGCGTCACTGACTAGTATTTCTAAATGAAATAATTATAGAATATCTATATGACATGTGGAATTCAAATTTATTTATGAATAAGGATTTTGTATTATAAATAAATATTTAATGGCACCCCTCTTATACCCTGTAGATACCTGAATCTTGACATACATGGAAAATACATTACTTTTGTGGAATACTTAATACATAAAAAAACAGACACACAAGTATCATAATAGTTTAGTGTCTTTGGAAACTCGGAATATAATCTTCTAATCCTATTGAAAGATCTTCGACAAATCCCATAAAGATTTTTCCCTTTTTGTTTCCTTACCAAAAACCTTTATTTATTTCCTGAGGAAAATAAAACATAAAAAGGGTGAGCTACAAATGCTCAGTAAGGGAAAACATAGAGAACATAAAACAATCCATAAACATTTGAAAGAAAAAACTTGAACATGAAATTTAAACATAAAAATCTTGAGCAAAGACATAAATCATGGAAGTACGTAAGGCAAAAATCAAAATGGAACATCAAACATGATAAAATATAATGGGAATAAAACATGTAATTGTGGCAACCATTCAGCCCATGTTATGATTTCTATAGTATCCAAGGCATTACTGCCAAGACCATCTTAGTGGACAAAGTCCCTTTCTGAATCAAGTTCACTCCTCGTTTCAGTCCTGAAACACTGAACCAGATTAACTTACCATTCCAGTCATGTCTATCTCATGAGATATAAATCTTTACCCAATGCATTGGAGGGAGATATAGGTCCCACGCATCTCATAATGAAATCATTCTTACATATGCCACAATATAAACATAAATCATTCATCATAACCCAGATAATAAAAATGGGTTTCAGAAACATCATCCCATCATAACATAATCAATATAAAACAAACGAATATAATTTCATCATAAGAAAAGTGAAACCATGTAAATCATAGAGACATTATAATTGAAACATAAACATATGAAATAATTTCATCTTAGATGGAAAATGGTTTTGATAAAGCACTTGAAATGAATTCTTGAAGAAAATATCCTTTCTTCTTGAAAATCATTTTCATTTCACAAAATTCGATGCAATTTTAAAAGAAATAGATTTTGTTGTAAATAGTCATGAAATATTTTGGAGGATGATTCATGAAAATAATTCTTTATAAAACTGTAAAAATCAGTTTGTTCTGTATAATTTACAAAACTATTCTTCTCTTACTTTTTCTGAAAAAGTCAAAAAGTACCTCGTAAAAGAAATATTCCATACATACCATGTAGTAAAAGTCAAAAATGGGTAAAAAGGACATTAAACATACATGAAACCATTTTTAGGAAACATGGACATGGATGAGAACAATAACCCCAGTAAATACATATGAATAAACAATCTCGGATAAGAACGAGATTGGAAAAGTTATCCCTTACCTTAGGTTCGATATGCTTTGTATGGATCCGAACCTCCTCTTCTTTGAAGCGCCTCTTTGAGACCTCCTCTTAGGGCACTAAAATTGGTCTTTGAAGAAGAACAGGACCACTAGGATGTTTCTAGGGAAGTGGGAAAGTGAAATGGGCAAGGGTTGGCCGAGATTCAAGGCTCAAAATGGTGTGAGGAAGAGAGGGAGGAGGTACCCATTTATAAGGGAGGAGAGGGGCACCTTTAGAAATATAATAAATATTAGTTTAAATTAAATCTCAACCCCACACAAAAACCTCCAAAAATGACTCATATTCGAATATTAGATGATATAGGGTTGTAATCTCATCAACCAATAAAATTTAGACATGTTAGGAATTTATTTTAAACATTATCAACTTGATTTATCCATATTTAATCAATTTAATTTTATTTGTAGTAATAACATTCTAAATTTTAAATTATAACAAATAATAACTTATTTGTTTTGAATTGTCCGAAATTGGATAATTTATAACATTTTAAACCATATAAATTTAAATTTATAATTTGTAAATATTTTTGTGATTTTGAAACAATTTTATAATATGTTATTTTTATAGAATAACAATATTGTCAATTTTGACACTATTCATTTATTTGAATTTAAATAAAAAATATACAGAAGATATGTTCAAAATAAAAGGTTTACTAGATTCATAACATGTCATATATATCTAGAAAATTAGTGGAGCACATTAAATAGTTCATATAATATTTATTTTAATATTTTTAAAACCATTTATTTGATATTTCTCTTAATAAAATAATTTCAACATCACTATTATGTCACCTTTAATGATAATTATTTAATCACTAAAAATTATAAATAAATTCATATCATGTATATAATGTTATTATATTTCTTGAGACTATTCATGTTTTAAGTTTCATGAAGTTTATCACTAAATTAAAATTAATATACTTATAAGATTTTAGGGAGTGACATGTTGTCACTTTCTTTGGTTTTAATAATAATTATATTATTTCATGGTCAAAATCCCATGAAATGAATCTAGTCCGACCCTTAGTTTGTATGGGTCGACTTTTATTCATCCAATAGGATTTTAGAAAGTGTTAGAGTAATTTTATAATATTATTTTTACCCTTAATTACCCGATTTATCTTTCACTATGGTAAATAAAATTTACCGTAGTTACTATTCATAATGCCCAAAAATAAAAAGTAGCTTATTAACATAATTTGGACCCACTGAATCCAAATATGGAATCCATTTTTCCAAATTCAATACACAAAAGTTTCTGAAATTAAATTAAAATTAATCCCATTGTCGAATGAAAATGAGGTTTTGTTTAAAATATTGCAAAAGATTGAATTGATTTAACCTACGAATTCACGGTAAAATCAATGATAATGACATACATTATATTAAATGGTAAAAATATATTATATTTATACTTTAAAACCATTCAATATTATAATTTAACCATATAAATTATTATGATGAAAAAAGTTGTTTTTAATTAAAATATAGCGTGTTTTTACTATTCATTAAAATATGAAAGTTATTAGAAAAATATCAAAACTTTATCCAATGTAAATATTTATATCCTGATTCACAATAAGAAGTTTATTTTGTAAAATTGAACTTATAAACATGTCAAAAACTAGATTTAATATTGGTACGCCATTAAAAGGCGGCAAAACTGCATTTTTTTTAAAATACTTATTTTACCCGAAAAAAATTATTTTGTTCAGATACCATGTTATAGAAAATGTGTAAGATGAAATAATAATGTTATAACATTCAAAATTTAGTTATAAATATTCATACCGGCTAGTTTATAATAATATTATAACCATATATCATTGTTTAGTGAAACCTGATATTGCGTACAACACACGCTATCGAGGAAAGTCGCAATTGCGTGTAATGCAAGCCAAGTCAGGGTTGCGTGTAGTGAAATCTCCCTTTGGTGTAGCGTAAAACACAATACATCAACGAAATTAAAAATATATTCTTCATAAAATCTCGGGGTGTTACATTCTACCCCCCTTAAAATGAATTTCTCCCTCGAAATTCGTCGGGGTTATAAATCATTTACTATTCATAGAAACCCACATCGTAAAAAGGAATACTAAAACTTAATTTTAAAAACTAAAGTATGAAATCTAACGATTACCCAAAGTAACTCATCAATGGGTTTCCATATTGGAGAACGTAGGTGAAAATATGGATATGGAAGAAATATCTAACCATCAAGTTCTAATAGAGAGTGGTAGAGAACATGGATATGAAAAAGCCAAAATCACAAAGCCATAGATTTGTGATGATCTAAGGTACTATCTGATTCATCGGATATAAGAGAACTAGGACAACATTTTTGGTTTTCAATATCATTTCCCTAGAGTTGAAAATTTTGAATTAAAAGAAATACTTGCTTGATTTTGGTACAATCTCACTGTTTTTCGTGCTATGAACAATTTCCACTTCGTCTCTTAATGAAATGAATTTGAATTTGTTATATGTGAAGTGTTAACAGATCATGTGATAGAATGATGGGTCATTCCATCTGTTTCAAACAAAAGGTTAGCAAAAGTTATCAAATATACATAAGTCCATCTATGGTGAGGTTAATCGTATACGATTGCAAAAATGAACTTATTCTTCATATATCATACCGCTTAATAAAATAAAACTAGTTTCTACTAACCAGGGAATACTTGTAGGCTAGTGGTATGCGATAAAGGCCAGTCGCACTTCGGTTGTGGGTTTGATTCCCATAGCCTTGTCCGACACGACGGGTTGTTGCCCGTCCTACAGGTTGTCCTTTTTGTAAAATTACATCATTATGACATTCCATCTATAATATCGAAAACAGTTCTAGCCTTAAACTAACGTATGTTCAACCTAATCCATTCCAATATTTATGCTTATCTAAAATACTTCGGTCCAAGATCATAGTATAAAGAAAACAATTACTAGAAAGGTTATCTACCAAGAATGTGAATACAAGCATTTATCCCACATATATCATAAGATATATCTTGTTGGTTGTATTCCAAACACATGAATACCTTATTCATATATTCTCTTGAAACATAAATTACCATAGAACCTTAGTGAAAACATGAATACTGTCAAAAGGTAACTCTTTCCACATACCAAAATCCCAAAAAAATCTATATAATCAAACCATAATATCACTTAGTACTTATATCAGTCATGAGCTCATGAATACAATCAAACATATCATTATCTTCTTATCCCATCATTATGCGCATATCATCTACTTTCCAAAAATATCTGAATAACCTTCCATGGATACTAATACCATTCAACATATACTTTCAAATACTTTTGGAAAAACAATAGTGTAACAATCCTTAGATGATTATTTATTCTATAGTATCATACATTATTCTTTATAAATATACAATCATTCCACTAACATCTTAAACCACTAACTAAGCTTCATCATTTCTTTCATATCATATTTCATTTGTAGTCTCTTCATCATCATCCACATAAATACTACTCATATGACCATGCTGATTCTCTTCATGATATTTTCCCTTATGGAATTGGTTTGCATAATTCCCATGCATTCCACATTTAAAACATATAATCATTGTTGATGTCATAGAAATACCTTTATCTTTGTCCATGGTGTTAACTGTTCCTTTTCCTTTGAACTTACTGGATTTGTGTCCTTCTTTTCCACACCCAAAGAATCTTCCAGTTCCTTTTAAATAATATCCCCGATGCCTCTTCCCACATGATTTTCATGAGGGAAATTGAACTTTCATTCCTCAATGATCATCATGAAACTTCATCGTTCTCTTATTATCTGAGTCGGGAAACTTACCAAAGTAGAGATTATTGATCATATTATGAGATTGATGATTAGGCATAATAACAATGTTTGGACTTCCAAATCTTGTTTCATTTGGTTGCTTATGAATAATATCATTCCATTGTCCGTTATATCCTCCATTATCATGAATCTTCTTGTTTCCAGCCATTTTCTAAAACCCAAAAAGAATAGTGTGAGAGGAAAAAATCATGCTAGGGGAAACAACATAGTAAAGGGGGAGTACCCTCATTATCTAACATCTTAGGATAAATTCTAAGATCGTTACCATAGTTCTAGGACTATATCCTATACATATACTTATCCTTAGGGACATCCCTATACATACCTTAGAAATATCTCTAGGGATCTCACTAACATTTTTTCATCCTAGTTTTCAAAGGTTGACTAAACCTTTCCTCTGATACTAACTGTAGAGACCCGAAGCTTTACATACATGGAAAATACATTACTTTTGTGGAATACTTAATACATAAAAAAACAGACACACAAGGATCGTAATAGTTTAGTGTCTTTGGAAACTCGGAATATAATCTTCTAATACTATTGAAAGATCTTAGACAACTCCCATAACTATCTTCCCATTTTTGTTTCCTTACCTAAAACCTTTATTTATTTCCTGGGGAAAATAACGCATAAAAATGGTGAGCTCAAATGCTTAGTAAGGGAAAACATAGAGAACATAAAACAATTCATAAACATTTGAAATCAAAAACTTGAACATGAAATTTAAACATCAAAATCTTGAGCCAAGACAAAAATCGTGGAAGTACGTAAGGCATAAATCATAATGGAACATCAGCCATGATAAAATATAATGGAAATAAAACATATAATTGTGGAAACCATTCAACACATGTTATTATTTCCATAGTAGCCAAGGCATTACTTCCAAGACCATATTAGTGGACAAAGTCCCTTTCTGAATCGATTTCACTGCTCGTTTCAGTCCTGAAACACTAATCCGGATTAACTTACCATTCCAACCATGTCTATCTCATGAGATATAAATCTTTACCCAATGCATTGGAGGGAGATATAGGTCCCACCAATCTCATAATTAAATCATTATTACTTGTGCCACAATATAAACATAAATCATTCATCATAACCTAAAGAATAAAAATGTTGGACCCCGGGACACCCTGAGAGGGGAGGGGTGAATCAGGGTGGAAAATTTTTCTTTTTTTAGTTGTGGATCTTGTTCCCACATTGGTAGGAACTACTTAAACTTGTATGAAGTATATGATCATCAATTAAACTTTCACATGCAGATAGATGACACGACTATTTTTACTTGGTTCACCACTAAGGGCTACGTCCAAGGAGCATACGCCGACAGGTTGTCGGTCGTACCTAAATCCACTATGCTTCACTAGCTGCGGATTACAAATGTTCGGGTACAGACACTCTTTCCCAGGCTCACTGCTTTTACAATTGTTCAGGGAAAGCTAACTGCTTCCCTCGGGTCACTCCCGTTGACTCCCCCTGGCTCACTGCCGTTGGTGAAGTCTCACTCAGTTTATAGACGTGAAGGTCTCTTCAATAGGTATGCATTGAAGTTCTTTGTCTCCTGTTCAGCATGAGACATTGCTTGCATCAGGGTTCAGATTTGATGCTCCTTTTAGTTCAATCCTTCTTCTTTAGTGCAGTGAATGAAAGCACTAGATCCCCTTGTCTTCGTTTGCCTGAATCACAATCACTTATGTGATTGCTCAATAAATGATGTTCAGCTTACTCGGCATTCGTCAGAATCAATTCACCATGTATGCATGAGATCATGCATGTATCATTTAGATTTCTTCTTCAATCTTACTTCGCACCGAAAGTATCATGCAATCTTTAGCTCTTGTGCAGCTCCAGAAAGGCGGGCGTGCTTCAAAAGTATTTGGATCTCCTTTTCAAGCCCGGCGCTCAAGTCTCCATCTGGCGCGCAAGTCTTAGGCGTGCAAGTATAACCTGGAATGCAAGTGTCTCCAAAGCACCTGTGCGACTCTGCCTTCTTGAACTTCAAACCTGCGCGACTCACTTCCTTCCTTGCCCAAATCACCAGGGGCACTCAACCATCAGTCGGCGCGCAACCTCTACTTGCGCGACCCAACTACCACTTGCACGGTTCAACCACCAGTGCGACGAGAGCTCAAACAATCTCAAAGTCTTGAGCTCTGTGAGAAATGAGGAGGGGTGGTCCAGTATTTATAGGCAAACTGGACCCCCTGCGCGGCGGCGCACAAGTCATCCATCGGCGCGCAAGTCTCGGCCCCTGCAAGGCACTTGCGTGATCAACATCCAAACTTAATCGAACATTTTGCCTTTGCCAAATTTGGATCTTCTGATCTCGAAAAACCATAGGCGTGAAAGTTTCCTATCCTCCAAGAGTATGGCGCGCAAGTCCCTTTGCCAAAATCACTCTTCTTCATTTGTTGATTTTGAGGCCCTGAAATTTGGCAAACACTGGAAAACGGCGCCACCTTGTATCTGGTCTTTTTGTACTGCCTCCAAATCATCTATTCCTCTGTCGATGTTCTTGAATCAAACATAGATCGTTGACCACAACTCTTGAACTCGACATGTCACCATGGAATCTCCTTTGTCAACAAATTTGTATGTTGTTTGTTTGCTTTGTTGATGAGCACGATCACCTCAAAAACACTTCTTCTTGGTGATCTGTATCCTTCAACAACTCTTTTGCTTTTATCACAAACTCCACTATTGTGATATGTATTCTTTGAAGGAACAGCTTTAGTACCATCATCCTCTATGACAATGTGATGTGCATGGCCATTTCATAAGTCAACTCATTGGCACATTGTCTTCTTTATCAACTGCCATGATCAACTTCATGCAAAGCATGTGATTCAATCCGTCAAGAAGTCTCTAGCATGGCTGTCATGATCAACTTAATGCAAAGCATGTGATTCAATCCGTCAAGAAGTCTCTAGCATGGTTCTCATGCAATCATGAGTAATTGCATGGTCTTCATCCAAAAACATCATTCTTCTTTAATCATCCTCGAATGGATTACTCCTCACATTCTTCATTGTTGTAAACAATGTATCACCTTTGACACATGTTCTTTGAACTTAAGATCAGCACAACAATCATCTGAATCACCACTCCTCTACTTGATCGGAGTACTTCATGATCTTCTTCATTTTGATCTGCATTGATAACTATTGACAACAAATACAACCTTATACACAAAGTGGTTCCAAAAATCTCCCCCTTTGTATTTTGTTGTCAATACCTTATACATCTTCTGAAATGAATCTGTCAATGTCAAAATGAGAATATTCTCAGCAAATCAACGTTTCTTTTCATTTCACTTTCTCCCCCCCTTATTGACAAGAAATACAAAGCACATGGTAGGGAGGGTATCAATCCACACTTAAGCAATGTTTCATTAATCATTTCACTCTAATTCTACTTGAGAAATGCTCGATGTATAAAACAAGAGGATTTGATTAAGTCAACAAGGCTTTCCATTATCCAAAGATCATGATACCAACATTAGATGATAACTCATGTATCTTGTCTTCAAGGGTCTACCACTTTAATTCCAGGTAGAAGAAGATCAACTATGATAGAGAATAATAAACCTGAAACTCCTGCACTCACTTCAGCAAATAGATCAAAAACAATCAAGTGCAATTGGCAGGATAAGTGATCTTGGGGCACTTCCATTCTCTTTATGTCACTGATCAATTCAGTTACTCCCCCTTTGTAAAATAATCTTTGATCTGAGTAACCAAGGGATAGTGATTGAGAAATGACATACCTTCTCCATTGGCGTGTTCTTTAAGAAATTCACAGAGAAACTGCTTTTGAGTCCAACTAGAGTTGATATTTATTGAAACAGTGATTATGGAAGCTTCTTCATTCTTCTCCCCCTCAAGGAAAACACTCCTCATCATCTTCATTAAGAGTGATCCTTCATCATCATAATCTTTGAATATCAATTAAATAATCTACTAAGGATGGAAACTTCTTCATCTTGGCTATCAAGAGTTGACAACATTCACTACTTCTCAGGTTCTCCCCCCGAGAGCATGCTTCACCTTCAATTCCCTGCATTATTAGCACAAATAAAATACACAAATGATTACGGGAATAAGGTGGTTCCATCTTTATTCATCAAGAAGACTTTCTTGGTTGAGGTTCTTTTCTCAACCAAGTTCCTCTGTTCACTCTAGTCTTCATGCCTGTACATTTGAACATATATTCTGACATCTGTCGGTGTGGCATGGATCTGTTCACATTCACTTCTACTTTGTGTGGAGAATTGTTCTGCTTAGCAGCCATCATGAATGATACATTCTTACTCCTCTTAAGGACTACTTCTTGCTCTGGTATTAAGGTTAGGCAACCTTTTGCAATGTGACCAGACTTCTCGCATCTCTCACACAGAACTTCTTTGACACGTGTGTTTCTCTTTGTTTGCAAACTCTCCTGCATGGTGTCTTCATCAAGTGAAAGTTTTCCTTTTCCTTTGTCACCAGCCTTGGCCTTCTCATCTTCAAGTTTCCTTATTCTTTTCAAATATTTTGGCCAAATGATCAATATTTCATTTGGAACTTTTGCAGCTGGTTTAGTTCTTCCACATGGGTTCATCCGAGATTCATCCCACTTAGTGTTTCTCTTGGATGAATGACCCTTCAATTTCATGGATCTAAAATCCTGGGTCTTCTCATCTTGCCTACTTGATATCTTCTTGGGGAGATGTGTGTTCACCATATTATTCTGATTTCTCCCCAAGGTAGCTGCTTCATTCTTTGACGACATCAGAGGTCTTCTTTTCTTTTCAACAGTGAAAGCATGTTGATATGGACATGTGCCTGCATTGTGACCGCTGCCGTTGCATACATCACAGATGTTATCAAGAATTCCAAATCTGTTTGCGGTAAACAGATGCTTCTGGACCTGCTGATGTTGCTTCTTTTTCTCTGGCTTCCATCTCTTTGATATAGGCATTCTTTGTGCTTTTCCATGTAAGGGATTATAAATACAATCCAGTGCACAGTTCCCAAATCTGTTGCAGCACCAACATTGACCCACAAATCTTTTCTTCTTTGTGTCTTCTGTATTAAGTTGTTGGGCCATTTTCTTAATCTTTTGTGCTCTATTTGAGGAACCCACTTCCTCCTTTTTCTTCCCATCCACCCTAGCCATGGTGGTAGGTTTCTTCTTCTCACCTTTCCTCATCCATACTTGTTTAGAACTTTTCTTCCCACATGCACTGATTGTAAGAGTGTATTTAGAAATATGTGTACAAGATGGTTTGGATGATACCTTCACTTTCTTAGTTGCTTGTGATAGATCAAAGAGTGAATTCATGATCTTATTATCACATGTTGGAGGTCTTTTGACAATAGAATCCTCCAGTGAGCATTGAGTATCCGCAGCAACTGATTCTTGATGTGGATAATCAAGAGTTGTCATAATATTCTTATCACATGTTGGAGGCATTTCAGCTTTAGACTCCTCCATCGAACATTTAGTGTAGGCATCACTCATTTCATACTTTTGTGAGGTCTCAATATGTGTGTTCTCAATCTTGGTCAACTGAGCTTCCAATTTCTGACCCACAATATTGAGGATGATCTTCTGATCTTCAATCGTGATCATCTTCTCTTCACAAGTCTTCTTCAACATTTCAACCTCATCTTCATGCATCTTAACTTTGTTCTGTAACAAAGAGTCAAGTTCCCCGAATTTAAAGGATGTTTCTTCCAAACAAAAATTCTTGGCTTCATTGCTCTTCTTCAGCTTAGCTTTAAGTGCATGGATCCTTTCCTTTAATGTCTTATTGACTTCCTCTTCTTCTTCAAAGACTTTCACCCGTTTGATGAGCTTCATACTTTCCATAACTTTTCTTTCCAACCCCTTTTCCATATTGTCAGCTTCCCTTTCTAATAGATTGATCTCAACCTGCATATATTGGAATAGGCTACAAATAATAGCAACCCTTTCTTCTGGAATATCATGCAGATATGTTCTGAGTTTTTTCTGAAAGCTCGAATTAGGGGTATCATCCTTTCCTCTGGATGAGTTCTGAGCCACCTTCTTGATACTTTCCAAGGCTAATGTTTCTTCATTATTAGAATGGCATGGAGAACAAGACACTGCATCTTCTTTGGATGTGGGGGACTTCTTCATCATCTTATTCTCTTTCTTTTTCCTATTTGTCAAAGTCTTGGTGGATATAGATTTCTGCTCAGAAATGACTGCGTCATTATCAAGACTGCTCTTCATTGTTGACTCTTGGAAAGAAACTCGAATCCTCTTCTCAATAGAATTACTGGAGAATATCCAACATATGTTAACATTTCCCTCTAATACCACTTGTAGGACCCCGGGACACCCTGAGAGGGGAGGGGTGAATCATGGTGACAACTTTTTCCTCTTTTAGTTGTGGATCTTGTTCCCACGTTGGTAGGAACTACTTAAACCTGTATGAAGGATATTATCAGCAATTAAACATTCACATTCAGATAGATGACATAGCTATTTTTACTTGGTTCACCACTAAGGGCTACGTCCAAGGAGAATACGCCGATAGGTTTTCAGTCATACCTAAATCCACTATGCTTCACTAGCTGCGGATTACAAATGTTCGGGTACAGACACTCTGTCCCAGGATCACTGCTTTTACAATTGTTCAGGGATAGCTCACTGCGTCCCTCGAGTCACTCCCGTTGACTCCCCCTGGCTCACTGCCGTTGGTGAAGTCTCACTCAGTTTTTAGATGTGAAGGTCTCTTCAGTAGGTGTGCATTGAAGTTCTTCGTCTCCTGTTCAGCATGAGACATTGCTTGCATCAGGGTTCAGATTTGATGCTCCTTTTAGTTCAATCCTTCTTCTTTAGTGAAATGAATGAATGCACTAGATCCCCTTGTCTTCATTTGCCTGAATCACAATCACTTATGTGATAGCTCAATAAATGATGTTCAGCTTACTCGGCATTTGTCAGAATCAATTCACCATGTATGCATGAGATCATGCATGTGTCATTTAGATTTATTATTCAGTCTTGCTTCGCACCGAAAGTATCATGCAATATTTAGCTCTTGTGCAGCTCCAGAAAGGCGGGCGTGCTTCAACAATATTTGGATATCCTTTTCAAGCCCGGCGCGCAAGTCTCCATCTGGCGTGCAAGTCTAAGGCGCGCAAGTATAACCTGGCGCGAAAGTGTCTCCAAATCACCTGCGCGACTTTGCCTTCGTGAACTTCAAACCTGCGCGACTCACTTCCTTCCTTGCCCAAATCACCAGGGGCGCTCAACCATCAGTCGGTGCGCAACCTCTACTTGCACGACCCAACTACCACATGCGCGGTTCAACCACCAGCGTGACGAGAGCTCTAACAATATCAAAGTCTTGAGCTCCGTGAAAAATGAGGAGGGGTGGTCCAGTATTTTAGGAAAACTGGACCCTCTGCGCGGCGGCGCGCAAGTCATTTATCTGCGCGCAAGTCTCGGCCCCTGCAAGGCACATGCGCGATCAACATCCAAACTTGCGCGAACATTTTGCCTTTGCCAAATTTGGATCTTCTGATCTCGAAAAACCATAGGCGCGCAAGTTTCCTATCCTCCAAGAGTATGGCGCGAAAGTCCCTTTGCCAAAATCACTCTTCTTCATTTGTTGATTTTGAGGCCCTGAAATTTGGCAAACACTGGAAAACGGCGCCACCTTGTATCTGATCTTTTTGTACCGCCTCCAGATCATCCATTCCTCTATCGATGTTCTTGAATCAAACATAGATCATTGACCACAACTCTTGAACTTGACATGTCACCATGGAATCTCCTTTGTCAACAAACTTGTATGTCGTTTTTTTTCTTTTTCGACGAGCACGATCACCTCAACAACACTTCTTCTTGGTGATCTGTATCCTTCAGCAACTCTTTTGCTTTTATCACAAACTCCACTATTGTGATATGTATTCTTTGAAGGAACAACTTTAGTACCATCATCCTCTATGACAATGTGATGTGCATGGCTATTTAATAAGTCAACTCATTGGCACATTGTCTTCTTTATCAACTGTCATGATCAAATTCATGCAAAGCATGTGATTCAATCCGTCAAGAAGTGTCTAGCATGGTTGTCATGATCAACTTCATGCAAAGCATGTGATTCAATCCGTCAAGAAGTCTCTAGCATGGTTCTCATGAAATCATGAGTAATTGCATGGTCTTCATCCAAAAACCTCATTCTTCTTTAATCATCCTCGAATGGATTACTCCTCACATTCTTTATTGTTGTAAACAATGTATCACCTTTGACACATGTTCTTTGAACTTAAGATCAGCAAAAAAATCATCTGAATCACCACTCCTCTACTTGATCGGAGTACTTAATGATCTTCTTCATTTTGATCTGCATTGAAAACTATTGACAAAAAATACAACCTTATACACAAAGTGGTTCCAACAAAAAATGGGTTTCATAAACATCATCCCATCATAACATAATCCATATAATACAAATGGATATCATTTCATCATAAGAAAAGTGAAACCATGTAAATCATAGAGACATTATAATTGAAACATACACATATGAAATAATGTCATCTTAGATGGAAAATGGTTTTGATAAAGCACTTGAAATGAATTCTTGAGGAAAATATCCTTTCTTCTTGAAAATCATTTTCTTTTCACAAACTTCCATGCAATTTTAAAAGAAAGAGATTTAGTTGTAAATAGTCATGAAATCTTTTGGAGGAAGCTTCCTGAAAATAAGGCTTTATAAAACCATAAAAATCTATTCATTCCGTATAAGTTAAAAAAACATTCTTCTCATACTTTTTCCAGAAAAGTCAAAAAGTACCTCGTAAAATAAAGATTCCATACATACCATGTAGTAAAAGTCAAAAATGGGTAAAAATGACATTAAACATACATGAAACCATTTTTAGGAAACATGGACATGGATGAGAACAATAACCCCAGTAAATACTTACGAATAAACAATCTCAGATAAGAACGAGATTGGAAAAGTTATCCCTTA
Organism: Viscum album; assembly: GCA_963277665.1. Classification (NCBI taxonomy): domain Eukaryota; kingdom Viridiplantae; phylum Streptophyta; class Magnoliopsida; order Santalales; family Viscaceae; genus Viscum; species Viscum album. The sequence continues at coordinate 2,054,025,633 of OY728123.1, read as the reverse complement.
CCTTATGTCCGATATGCTTCGTATTGATTCGAACCTCCTCTTCTTTGAAGCGCCTCTTTGAGACCTCCTCTTTGGGCACTAAAATTGGTCTTCAAAGAAGAAAAGGACCTCTAGGATATTTCTAGGGAAGTGGGGAAGTGAAATGGGCAGAGGTTGGTCGAGATTCAAGGCTCAAAATGGTGTGAGGAAGAGAGGGAGGAGAGGGGAACCTTTGGAAATATAAGAAATATTAGTTTATATTAAATCCCAACCCCACTTAAAAACCTTCAAAAATGACTCTTATTCGAATATTAGATTGTATAGGGTGGTAATCTCATCAACCAATAAAATTTAGACATGTTAGGAATTTATTTTAAACATTATCTACTTGATTTATTTTTATTTAATCAATTTAATTTTATTTGTGGTAATAACATTCTAAATTTTAAATTATAACAAATAGTTACTTATTTGTTGTGAATTTTCCATAATTGGATACTTTATAACATTTCGAACCATATAAATTTAAATTTATAATTTTTAAATATTTTTGTTATTTTTAAACAATTTTATAATATTTTATTTTTATAAAATAACAATAGTGTCAATTTTGACGCTATTCATTTATTTGAATTTAAATAATACATATATAGAAGATATGTTCCAAATAAAAGTTTAAATAGATTCATAACATGTCATATTTATCTAGAAAAGTAGTGGAGAACATTTAATAGTTCGTATAATATTTATTTTAATATTTTTAAAACCATTTATTTGATATTTCTCTTAATAAAATAATTTCAACATCACTATTATGTCACATTTAATGATAATTATTTAATCCATAAAAATTATAAATAAATTCATATGATGTAAATAATTGTATGAGATTTCTGGAAACTATTCATGTTTGAAGGTTTATGAAATTTATCACTAAATTAAAATTAATATACTTATTAGATTTAAGAGAGTGACATGTTGTCACTTTATTTGGTTTTAATAATAATTATATTATTTAATGGTAAAAATCCCATGAAATGAATCTAGTCCGACCCTTAGGTGATATGGGTTGACTTTTATTCATCCAATAGGATTTTGGAAAGTTTTAGGGTAATTTTATTATCTTATTTTTACCCTCAATTACCCGATTTACATTTAACTATGGTAAATAAAATTTACCGTAGTTACTATTAATTATGCCCAAAAATAAAAAGTAGCTTATTAACATAATTTGAACCCACTGATTCCAAATATGGAATCCATTTTTCCAAATTCAATACACAAAAGTTTCAGAAATTAATTTTAAATTAATCTCGTTGTCGAAAGAAAACGGGTTTTTGTTTAAAACATTGCAAAAGATTGAATTGATTTAACCTACGAATTCAAGGTAAAATCAATGCTAATGACATACATTATATTAAACGGTAAAAATATATTCTATTTATACTTTAAAACAATTAAATATTATAATTTTACCATATAAATTATTACGATGAAAAAAGTTGTTTTTAATTAAAATATAGTGTATTTTTACTATTCATTAAAATATGAAAGTTATCAGAAAAATATCAAAATTTTATCCAATGTAAATTTTTATATCCTGATTCAAAAGAAAAGGTTTATTTTCTAAAATTGAACTTATAAACATGTCAAAAACTAGATTTAATGTGGGTGCGCCATTAAAAGGCGGCAAAACTGCATTTTTTTTTAAATACTTATTTTACCCGAAAATTTTATTTTGTTCACATACCATGTTCTAGAAAATGTGTAAGATGAAATAATAATTTTATAACATTCAAAATTTAGTTATAACTATTCATAAAGGCTAGTTCATAATAATATTATAACCATATATCATTGTTTAGTGAAACCTGATATGGCGTACAACACAGGCTATCGAGGAAAATCACGATTGCATGTAATGCAAGCCAAGTCAGGGTTGCGTGTAGTGCAATCTCCCTTTGGTGTAGCATACAACACAGGCTATCGAGGAAAGTCATGATTGCGTGTAATGCAAGCCAAGTCAGGGTTGCGTGTAGTGCAATCTCCCTTTGGTGTAGCGTACAACACAAGACATCAATGAAATTAAAAGAATATTCTTCATAAAATCTCGGGGTGTTACATACCCTCTATTTATTGTTTCTCAATAATTCCAACTAATTAATTTACATCAATTGGATAAACTATCAAAATAAATAATTGATTTCTTACATGGAAAACAATTTTATGACTTCATATTTACTTTTTATTTTTTCTTATTTCTATTAAAATATTCTTTATTTGATAATGATTCGGTATTCACAGGGAATATTATCACACCATGACTTTGTGATCATAAAAATAATTCTCTTTATTTTATACTTTCTTATATTTTAGATGTCTCTAGATCAACACATTCCCATAAGCTATTGTGGAACTTTTTCCAAGTCCAACAGTATGTACATATCGAGCACTAAAATTATCTAAATAAATCTATCTCATACTATATAAAATAATTACATACACCCAATTATTAAAATAAAGTCTATTTTTGGAATTTATGTAGTATCCTTAGAAATATTTATGATAATAAACCATGATACATTTTCTTCATGATTAATGTTTTTATATTGACTTATTCTTAACAACACCTATATATCTAAACACATTCTTTTGTTATATTATGTATTTATTTTATAGTATAACTCATATGATATCTATTTTCCATTATAGTTGGATTATGGATATAGGATAACACTACTATTTTTATAAAATACCCTAAAATATAATAGATAATTTTTCCAATCATATTATATTCATCATTGGCCATTATTTTAATATTACAAGGACTATAATGTGTTTATATAAATATAAAATTTGGAATAAATTTACTCTAAATATTTATTACCAATTAATGAATGTATGAATCAAAATTAGTCTTCCTTTTACTCTCATCATGGCCCTAATGTGTATAAGGGAAAGTAATGTTAAAAATTACTCCACTATACTCTTTCTTTATCAATGAATTCTTGGTAATGATATTCACCATATTAGAGGACCAATACAACTCATTTATCTTAACCATGCGTATTTCATACTTGAATCATATATTACATGTATTTCATAATGTAATCATATGATGTATATAATGTAATCTATATATTATTCGTATAATAGTTCATTATATCATTTTAATCCATGAATTTTGGTGGATATATGATTTTGTAGAAGGGTTCATGGGTTGACGAGAACTTTGGAGAGGGTGACTCAAGCATACTAAGGATATAGTATTACTTGTCATGGGAATACAAAATTTCCATTGATATGTCCTTTTTACCAGATGAGGTGAAACTAAAAGGGATCATTGATTGGCTGCAATGATTAGGGTGGGATCCTAGATATCTAATTTCATGTACAAGTTTTATCGGATGAACGAATCCACAAATGGTGGAGATCCATGGGATGGGACAGTGCCAGATGTGGGTTGTGGTGCTCAGACCCATATTTAAGTTGAATATGATGTGAATGTAGATCGATGGTTTTTTGCGGTGGTGGATGAGGAAAATATAACTCATTGATTCTCTGTAGTTCCAACAGAGGTTGATTTTTTTGTGGATGATGCATCTAGATTGAGATAGTGATGCTCAATGTATGTGGAGATTTTCAATCTAGGGTGAATCAAGAGAATGTTGGGAATTGGGGATCTACTTTTCTGGTCAATTTTGGATGAAATAATCAACCTAGAATTGTGGCTATATGGGTGGATGAATGAAATGTTATTGGGATGAATCATTCTTACTTTAAAACTAAAATAAACATGAGAATTTCAATCAAATGATCATGTTATAGCCTAGATGAGAAATCAGTGGATTCAAAAAGATGGAATTTAGCATTTAAAAAATTGATGTTTGAGAGTGAAAGGTGAAAAATGGAGAAACTACCCATATTTTTTATAATAGGGCATCAAGTTTTGGTACATTAAAAATTTCTTATCCTTCCATATTTTATAGGATTATTCTTCCGATGTCATGAAAGTTTTGTAAAATCAATGATTTTGGTTGGAAACAAACCTATATATGGGGTTTTTTCAATTTGGATATGTATTCCAATAAGTGATGATTTTTTCATTTAATTTTTACATTTAATAATCTGATGCATAGGGTTTGGGGGATTGAAACAATCACCTTAAATCTATGTATGTCATATATTCAAGAATGGGGTATTCAGGTTAATCCATTTTCTTTAAAAATTAAAGGGTGAAAGATTGGATCAAATTTATTTATCTTAATTGGATCTCGTGGTATCCTATTAATTAATTAGATATTGTCGATTCTATGGGAATTCTAATAAAAATTTATTGGCGCACTGGGTTTAAAAATTTATACTATATGTTAGGGTCTTAGAGGATATGAGGTTAAGATAATACTTGATTTATAATGTTGTTTTTCCATAACTATATGATAATATCCCTATAAAAATAGAATATGAAAGTCATAATGATTTTTATCTAGATGTAAAATTATTATTCATATCAAAGATAATTGTCACAGTAATATGTTATTCTTTTTTGGTTCATTAAAAGGGAACCATGATGCTTATTATATGATGAAATTGAGGATATTGAAAATAAATTATAATTTGGATTCTATTGGGGATAAAAAATCCCCTCTTGAAAGTGGAAATGACCATGTTATCTTTGGTTCTTCACAAATGGTTATTGAGTCTTCTCTGAAGTTGTAACATGCTAATTGGGAGACTTTGGATATTGTCCAAAATGAATATCCTTACGAGAAGTACTAGGAAGATTAGGGTATCTTTATGGGTGTAGATCATTATTAAAAGGATGATTCTCTTACAATTATGGGGTATTTAATTACATGTGATATATATAGGATCTCAATGATTCAATAGGAAATTAACAAATTTAGATAATCACATGGAATCCATGGAAAATATGATAACATTGATAATGAATCACCCAAAATATTTCCTTTATTCAGGAACTGTCTAATGAATTTTTTTTATGTTGATGATGAAGGTTTACAATCAATCGTGTATTGAAATCAAGGGGTCTGAAATACTACTCATTTATAATCCAACCATGGTTACCAGGTCTCATGGAACCATTATTCTATGAATCATATTTGTATGATGATTAAGATTATTCCTTCCAATTGTTTTTTGATATCTAATGCTTTATTCGCATGAGTTCATTATTTCTTATATGAACCCATCCAATATATTTGTCATTTTTTTTCTTCTTAAAAACTTTCTTTGAATTCTCATTTTATTAAAAAAATAGTTCATTCTATCTTGAAATATTTTCTTTCGAAGCAATGTGTCTAACATGAATTTGAAAAAAATCTATTTCTAAAACATTATAAGAAAGTGTGGAAATAATACAATAGTTTATTTGCACTGAAAATTTGATAATACATAATATTATATCATATAAATCTAATTACTAATTATTTTAGGATATAATTAATTTTCAACAACTGGTAATCAATGATTCTTACATTTAATAATCATTATTAATTTCTTATATAAGAATTTTCTCATTATAAAATACTTAAACTAATAATCAAGAATTATATTCAAAATTAACTTTATTTCATAATTTAAACAAAATGTCATTATTTAAATACATAACATGGGATATAATTTTTTGTATCCCATATTACAAAGATATATCTTGAAAACAAAAGAATTTATCCATTTGGAATTATGATATAATGATCTTGTCTAGCTGATGTTGGAATAAATATATATAAAGGACATGAATATATACTCTTATGATTTCTCTAAACTTCATCTATCCCTATATTTAGATATATCATTTTGCTTCACCTATTTTATCTAGTAACCAAGAAATAACATAAAATTACCACATACAATTATGCATATAGCTGATTTTTATTTATCTTCTTCTTTTTTCTTTAATTTATTGAAATTTCTTTTCCAGTGACTTTTCCTTCTGCATGTGAAGAAATGTAATTATTATCTGATTCACTTATTCTTTATATTTGGTTTCTTATATAGATGTTTCAAATTTTCCTTTAGAAATACACATATCTTTGACAATTTCTCATACTCTTTCACATTGTTCACTATATGTACAAAATACGTTTCTCTCCTTGAGTTCCAAACATTTTGGTGAATGTTACCAAAAATATACTAATGTGGATTGTCAATAATGTTTTTTATATATTTCAATAAAATATGGGTAACAAAGTTATAATTTTTAGATAATGATGTAAATTGAAAGGTCATTATTTTTCTTGAATACCAATTCTTCTAATTGTTTAATGTACTCTATCATCTTGAGTACATGTGTAACAAAATTAATTCCATCTAAAAATATATATATCATTAGTGTGATCATAAAATAATTAATTTTTTACTTCAATTTATTCTCATGTACATATTTGAGTTGATAAATCCTTTCATTAACATCTATTTCCTCGTCTTTGAAAGCTAAATGGGAATTTTTTTCACTTGGAAATTAGTTTATAATTTTTGTTATCGAACAATCTAATTACTCACTAAAATTTTAATTTAGAAGATGAAAGGCCAAGGTGGAATCCCCAAAGACTAAGACAAATTAGAATTTAATAATTTGAAATTATAAGCAACTTATCATAAAGGAGACTAACAACTCTAACCAAATGTTTATCCACGATGGATGAGATATACATGGGTAATTCATTATTGGGTTCATGGAATAAAAATGTAGAGAATTTATAAATTATAATCATGATGATTTTAGAATCTGATCCTAGTGAATTCCTGTTATAAATTTTGATATAACTTTGGATCACTAAAAAATGGGTTTTTTCATAACTATATTAAGGCATATAATTTCAAACAACAAAGATGTTCGTGGTGGTAACCTTATAATCTATAACAGAAAATAAGATCATCATAAACACTCAATGGTAATAATCAAACTCAATCAAATTAAATGGATTTTAATCTCATTCCTAACCCCTTCCACTACAAAGTTAATGCATTAGATAAGAGTAAACTAAATTATATGAAATGAATTAATGTGTATGATAACCTAACATGAATTCTTTAAAATAAATATACTTTTCCGATACAATATCCATTACTTGGAAAAAACATTACACAACCACCCATCCTGTTATTATATCCATTAGAGGTAATATTATAAAATAAAAAAATTCATAAATTCCTCATGTTTCCACTCCATAGTGGATAGATATGATATAGACTCTTGGAATATGATCCCTTTTGACAAAAAATATCCATATATATATAGAAATTTATTACTCAATAAATCTTCAATTTTATCCATATTTTATATCACATATCTCAATTTAAATATTCCCCACATTTTATAACTTTGAATACTCTTTGAAAATCACATTTACATATCATAATGTACATTTGGTATGTCTTTTAACATTCCCCCAAAACATAGATCCATTATAGATTCATAAGAGGTCTATTTAGCCCGAATGGCCCGAAAGCCTTCTTTTTACTGATTTTTGATATCCCCATTTCAATGGATGAGGGGGAACCCTTACAAGGCCCATATTCTTCGATATTACTTGATCTAGAAGTCTTAAGAAATATATTGACTATACTTGGAACTACTCCTCCCCAGATTCTTCATCATGATATCATCTCTCCACCTTCACATGGATTTTTTAGTGAGGATTCCCATGCAAGCACAGGTTTGTCCAAATGGAAATGGCATACCCTTTCTTTTATACAAATACGCTTAGCTTCTGCTCTAGTGAATGTGCCTGCTTTGTATCCTCATCGAGAGTCCACTCCATGTAGAGTCTGTATGATCATTTATGCACAATTTTCAGGTGTCCCGAAGTCCATGAGGTCTTCCAAAGTCCTTGAGGTGGCCTAAAGGCCTTGAGGTGTCCTAAAATCCTTACTTACCTGAAGTCCTTGGGTGGCCTGAAGGCTATAAAGGATCCGAGGCCCAAACAGGTGGCCTGAAAGCCCAAAACGGATTAATAGTTCCAGCTACTATAGTATTAAACAGTTTTTTTATACTTTCCCTACTATGTTACTACTACAGTACCTCGAAAACTATGTCTCCACCTGGTTTTAAACTCAGGTCACTTTCATTCACTTGTTGTGTCGTCACCAACTCAGCTAAGGCTCTTGTGCATAAGAGTTCCAATTATTCCTTTATTTCTAGTAGATATCATACCACAACACATGTACATAGAATTATCCCTACACTATTTCCTTTACATAAATCCAATCAAGGACCTTCATATACGTAAAAAAATTACATATCCAATCAAATCGTTCAGTATATGTCTATATTTTCCATTTTTTCATTGTTTCATTTCCTTAACTATCTTTCTTGTTATTTAATTTTAATTTTAGCATCCAATAGGCCTTTCCAATATAGTTTAGTGTAATTTTATTAATGTTTCACCAACTATTTTAGAAACGTTAATTCCCTTAGGAACAAAACTATATTACCACATAGATAACTATGATAAATTTTGAATTGTAATCATTATTCATTCATGAACTCCTCATTCCCACCACAGAATCATACTCAATGTTTCTAGACTCATTTTTTTATCCTATTTATGTGTTGGCTACGATTTCAAATATAGTGAGATTAATACATCACGAAAGGATTAATAGTGGTTATCTTGAGATCTAGTGTGGAACTTATAGTGAAAAAATCCTATTAGGTTCATAAGTGGTGATGAATCTCTATTATAGTCAGTGGAAGTGGTAATTTCCTACTGATCTAGGGTGGAGGGAGGATAGTGGTGAGATGTGAGATCAGTGGTATAATATATAATAGGAAAGGGTTACAAGATATGATAAAAAATGAAATAATTTTTGTTATTAGGATAATACAATAATACAAAAAGGTCCCAAATTTGTTTGTGATTCATTCAACCTTTGTCTAAAGAAATATCTTGTGGAATTGATTTATAAAAAAAATACTAAAATTATGTTACTGCTCTATCTACATCCCCCATACTTACCCACACATTATAGGATAACCATAATTATCATTTTCCCCATGTTTAACATGTTCTCTCCTTATCCACTCAATGTAAATGTCAATGATTGGTCAGGTTACATTATAGGAAGTATTCACCTGATCTCCCAATCTTATTAGAGGATAAATTTTACATAAAAGGAATATAATTCACAAGGTAAAATTGCAATCATTAATACATTTATTTGTTTTTATTTTATTAACATTTACAAAAAATAAATTTAAAAAATAATCAAACATGATTGAATATAATCAATTATAAATTCTGAAATAATACATAATATGTAATGAAATTGGTAAATTTTTAATTTAATAATTATGCATTAATATTTTAGATATCGAATAGCTCCACCTTTAAACACATGATGGAAATAAAAAATAATATATTAATTCAAAATATTGAGGGAATCTGTTGTATGAATAATTAAATATAAAATATATAAAATTCAATAATTAATACAATATAGAATTAACATTTAAGCGTCACATAATATATATTTATCCATATTATAAATTTTTGAGACTAATTACCTAATCTGATATTTATCATTCTTAACATAAAATTCAAAAATCATTAACTAAAACAAAATAAAGAATCTTAATTATATCATTAATAGCCAATCCACATTTTAAAGTATGTTTCATTGATTTATTCACTCATCACCAAAGGTAATAATATTTAAATGAATTTATGATCATAAATTGAATATAAGACCCTTACCATAAGGTTACATCAAAACTAAAATCTACACCCCTTGGAGAAAAATATCATGAATATACATGAGGAATTTTAATTAATGATCATATATATATAAGGATTAATTGTTGGTAGTTGTTGACGTAAAATACATTTAAAGAAAAAATGGTTCTTACCAATTAAATAATAGTGAATGATATCCTAATGTAAACTCAAAAAAAAATATTCTTCTTTTGTATGAAATATCCTCCCATCACCATATATAGTGTATACTCAAAATACTATTAAAAATAAGAAATGAATTTTATCTTTCAGTCTCTTAGGTTTTTTTACATTTTTATTTAAATTTAAGAAATGTTTTTTTAATATATTTATAGTTGTTTTTAATACTTTTCTCAAATCCTACCCATATCACCAAATGTTTAGTTTCACTTTTGATATAATTTTTAATTTAATCCATAGAAATATACCACCATTTTCACTGATTGTTTTTTTATTTTTATCAAACTCTCTATGTAACAATTTTTCATGAGGGCTTAAAAAAATTAATATACAAATATGACCTGTTCATTCCCATATCCAATGAATCACATCATATATTGTCCCCACAAATAAAAATATCCATTTTCAACATGAATAAAATCTCTCCCACACAGAAAAAAATAAATCAAAAGTACAAAGAGTATGGGTTGGAAGGATAAAATAAAGCTGGCAATTTGGATCATTCCTATAAATGGAAAATCATGTATTTTATGATATATATATATTATTTAATTCCATAGTAGTTTCCAATTATAGAATTTATTAAATAAAAATTCCCCATTCATATTTTTGGATACATTGTACTATCTTTTCATATGTAATGTACCAATGTATTTTTTAGTAGGTAGGAATACCCCTTTTTCTCTCAAGAAGCATTCTTAGTAGAGAATGGAAATATTTGGCCTAGTTCCTCTTTGGAAAGGGAACATATATATCATTAGTTCAATCTATCATTAAATGGAATAATAGTAACATTTTTATAAACATGAATTTTATAAATTCAAAACATACTAATAGTATGAAAATTTCATCAATGTAAATTAACTAGCCACCCCAAACCATGATTCATTAATTCCATACCCATATGATTCCAAATATAATTCAATTAAATAATATTAATCATTCTACACCATGAACTATGAAATGTAGAATAATGAATCATAAGATTACCAAATAAATTTTATATCATAGATTGAAAAGAATGCAACGAATCTACATTATGGATTGAGTTTTTATGTAAAAATTCAAAAACAAATTTCCAACGGTACTGTTTAAAAATTATAAATACCTGTTAAAAATAATTATATTTCATCATGATCCAATTATTTATCTTCATTTTTCTATTGTTCATTGATCATCATAGATATAAAACTCAAAACATCCAAGTTACATTCAAAGATCCATTAATTATACCAAAAAAGATAAAACAGAATTGAATATAAATGATAAATTATGGTCCAACTATTAGCCCAAAACACATTCATGTGGAACGATACAAGTATGAAATCAAAAAAAAAGAAATAATAAAATAATAACTCAGTTTTCCTCCAAAAAATATCGTTTACTACGCTCATTATGCTTGACCATACATCCTCATATCACAAGATAAGAGTGTCGTATAGGCCTAAACATCCCAAATTTATTCAATTTAGATGTTTAATTGAATCTTATGTATCTATTAACCTTAAAATCATTAAAAAATTATTTAATAATTTTATCAAAGAATATAGTGGTGTGGAATGTTTTTGAAGAAGTGACTTTACTGTTCTACCCACATGATAAACCTCTAACATTTCCTCTTCTTTTATTCATATGTCTTTAATTGATTTAGTCATTATAAATTATCTTCCATTCTATTTCTCTTATTGTATCAATGTTTTACTTATCTATGAAATCATTAAGAGGTAACGAAAGTCTATATTGTTGTATGGATATGAAAAATAAATATCAGTCTGTCTAAACATGAAAAAAATAATTATTAGCATCTATTAATGGATGGTCATCCAAATCATCAAAGATAACCTTAGTCTTAGAAACCATTACCTTATATTCATATTTTTCTTATTCTATTTCATATTTTATATATTCAACTTTTATATTTAATTTATCAATTTTAACACAAATTGATTATTTATATATCTACAATACCATATATTCAAATAAATAATTTTCATGTAAATAACCATTATTCCATCCTCCTCAAAGAATTATTATTTATCCAAGATTGTTTGTTCATGGTATTTATCCCCTAGACCAACATTTTACTTACATGCAATAATCTTATTTTTCTTTATAATTTTAATGTTGAGTTATTGTTGATTTGACTTTGGTTTATCATCTTTGAGATATTTATTCATTTTATTATTCAATGTGTTATTCCTCCTTAGTTGTTTCACTTACATACTAAGTATTCTTGTCCATCCGGTATAGGTTCTTACATTCCAATATGAATATGAATTTGAGTCTGTAGAATATTTCTTCAACACCTATTGTTTATGGTTGTGGGAAATATGTATGATTTTTATCTCCGTTATGTTGATTTTGATAATCAAATTACATTTTTATAATTTTTATTCAAGATCCTTGATATTAATTCTATGTACGTGTTTTTTTAGATAGTTCATAATTCTACCCTAATTTCTCAATTAAATAATTCAACATCCAAAAATTTTATCCAAAAATAAAAAGACACATAACTAAAATCACACAACATAAAATGGATGTGGTGATATAAATCCTAACTAGTGAATTAAAGAATTACCTAGTCCATAAAAATGATTCCAAAATCATAATGGAATGATGATTGTATCTAGTTCCCTTAGTAAATATGTTTTCTATTTTATATGCCCAAAAATTCTTTTAACTAAATAAATTCATAGTATAACTAATAGAATTTCATTGTTGATTTTAAAAAGACTAATGGACAATATAAATCAATAATTTGATCCTAAAATCTAATTTAAATGAAGATTAACTATCTAAAAGAATATAAGAATAAAAAATATGGAATCGAAGTACACGGTATTTTAATTCTTAGTTACATGAAAGATACTTTTTAAAATTAATAAATTATAATCGAGATGGTGCATGAATCCGTTCTTAGGGAATCCCATTGTCTAGGTAGACACTCTACACAATATATTCTCATATATTATCAATGGTAATTGTATTTCAAATCACTAAATGGTGGGTATCTCGATTACATATTTAAATGTTGAATATAAATCTTCCCAAATTGTTATGGTGAAATCCTAATTGTCATGATCTGACAATAAATAAACCTTTAACAGTAAATAGTAATGATCATACTCAATTGAATAGAAAGGATATTAATACACATTCGAAACATCTATAAAACATTGTCCATTTGTTATAAAAATGTAACAAATGGATAGATATGTAATGAATGATCATGAGAAAAAACATTAATCATAAACTGAATAATTTATTTATTAACACAATATCTTTTATATTGGTTAAACCTACCACAAATCACATGGAATATCATGTTTTCCAAGTGATTTAATAAAGAGAAATTAATAATAATAATAATAAACTCTTATAGTAGATCACATGTTGATAGTATCAAATAGAGGCTCTAATAATTTCCCCCTTTTAAAAAATGATTCTCTAACTATTCATAGAGAGTTATTCATCACGATATCTCCCCTTGTATATATCTATTGTGTTTAATATCTTAGTTTAAACCTTACATATATTTTATATCCAATAATAAAACTTATCATTCATGTAGTTATATCAAAAATCTGACATTTTATAACTATTAAAAACCTCTCTAAAGAATAACCCCATTAAATATGTATAATTATGTCATCTGAACATGTATTTTACATAGATATAATTCATTGAAACCATTACACATATTTATTCATTAAATATGATGTTTATGTAGGTATATCCTGGGACACTAAAATATGTACCACACTTACACATCATACCAGACCCTTCAATATGAAGAGTAATTTCTCAAATCATTTCACTTTTTTTTAATATCCTTCGAGTACATTAGCATCCAATAATGTTTATTAAAATGATAAAAAATGAATTTTATTCACTGTTTCAACCTTAAAATCATCTAATGGATAATATAAAGTCAATCCATTTTTTTGGAAAAAAATTTGAATCATACTCATAAAGTGGAAATGAGCTCTCATGTAGTGGGATTCACTAATCTTCAAAGGATTCATCATGGGAAAATTGAGCTCGAGTGTGGCTATCATTGTGGATTTAGATTCTCAACTGTAGTAGAGGTGATGGATCACCCTCACAGTCCAAAACTATATTATTTTTATGGTGTTATAAAGGGATAGGTTTTCTGTAGTGAAGTGTTAATGTGAGAATGTAAAATTTATGTCAGTGGGGTGACCCAACATGATTCAAAATTGAATCATTTTTAGTGGAATGGGATATAGAGAAAAAAATTTCCCTCACTAGTTTTCTTTATATTTTTTCGGCACCTATTATTAGAATGTGTTGTATGAATTATATAGAACATTCATGAATGAGTGATGGTGATGGAAATCTGTTTTAATAACCCACATGGCAGGGGATAAGAACATTATCAGGAACTCTATAAATAGGATTTACTCCCGTACCCTAATGGAAGGCATGGAATATGAACATCTAGGTTACCTTATAGATTATATTGATAGATATCTCCTAGGTTAGTTGGTGTCCATATTTAAACCATAAAAATAAAAAATCCCCAATTGAAAAAAATCCTCCTATTAAACATGTATTTTTATTAATTTGATTTATTATTCCAAAAAATACTATTTAAAAATTAATCACCCAGGACTGAATAGAATTGATAAAATATGAGTAATATTAATTAGTAATAAAATAAATTATTAAAAAAATTATATTAAATATATTAATGTAAATAATAGACATTAATGTTTCCTTCATTACAAATATAATATTGATGGTACTATAACATTGTAAACAATAACTGCATAAACATAAATTCTCTTATATGTATCATTTTCACACTCGATTTAACTTCAATGTGGCTAATCTAGTAATGGAAACTTCATCATATACAACAACGTTTCAATTCATAGTACTATGCATAAGAGCCTATACCACTCTTGGTAATTATTACTGGTAAGGAAGTGTAAATTGTATAACATTTATCATTCAATTTAAATGATATTAAATTCCATTTTTATACAAAATAAAATATAAGTAAATAGGCACGTTTATTTTTTCCACTTTTTTCTATTATATATGTCATTAATAATTTTTAATGTCTCCAACCATTATATAAATATTCCAATGTCTCTCGACTACTAGATTTAGAATACTCGATCAAATGACTAATCTAGTGGTATGGATCTTTATTGCATATCATCATCGTAAAAATTAAATATATATTACTACTCAATGGGCTTTAAAGGTAGGATTTTTGTGTGAAGAACTACATTTACTCTAGAATCACTGATTTTTTGAGTGGATAATCATCTCCTACTAAGTGTAACTTTTTATTTCATGAAATGTTTCCAATAAATATGAAACAATATATCTATAAAAAATATTTTATTCCCTCTTTATTTATATTGAATAATCTCACCAATACGAACATCTCATCAGTAGGATTCACACTAAACTAAATTTTATAATCACCCAATTCATACTATTTTTACAAATATAATTAATAGAAGGGTTTAATGACATAATATTTAACTATGAGGGGTTATTATTATTCTAGGTTAATGAAATATTTTTTATATTTAATATTAAAATTATCTTTGACTTCACACATAACATACCATACAAAAAATATAAAAACATCACCACATATATACATTTTATATTTTCATTCTTGTTTTTTTATCACACAAACATAAAACATTTAAAAAATAAAAAAACTATAAGTAAATACAGTAAATAATTGAACATGAGCACCAAAAAATGGGTGAAGCCTTGAGATAATAAAAAAATCACTGAGTTCTTACGTGAAACTACAAAAGACATTACATAATTTAGTTGAAATACCCACCACTTTCCCATATATTCATGTCTCATTTGGTACATTCGCCAATATCAACACAATTTACTTCATCATTCATCATCCTAACTATATATTAATAATACTCACATATATTCATGGATATATCATGATTTAAATATAATTTTAATTTGATTACCTATATATACAAGGAAATAATTCTATAATGAGGAAGAATATGATACACAAGTCATCCTTTGTTAAATAATGTTTATATATAAACACATTTTTATAAGAAAATAAATAAATTAATGAAGGTAAGAAATTGATTGGACGATCTTGGGATCACGATGAGTTGGTATAAGGGAAACTCATGTAATAAAATTAATTCTTTTGGACAATTCATATTGTGGGGAATAGATTATAAATTAATTTAATTTAATCAAATTTTAGTTCTAAATTTAAAACATCACAATCCATTAACTATTATTAAAACCTAAGAAATATTTTAAGTTACTTTTTATATTTTTTTAATATTTTAGGGCTCCCATTGTTTAAAATAAACCCATATGGGTGTTTAGATAGTGTAGAAACTAGAATATGGTGGGCTTGACCTATCTCGTGTCAGGAATAAACAGGTAGTTTTTAGTTCAGGAAATCAGGGGTTCCCCCACATGTGCACCTGTGACATTGGGGTGGAAACTATATCGACACATGTATTATTTTTTTTATAATTACTCTACTCATTATTTTGGTTTAGGACATCAAAATAAGGCTATACCATTTGACAAGTGGTGAAATGTGGGATTGCAGGCGATATTCAGGCTCTAATAAAAAAAATTAACTATCACATGTCAGACGTCCACACCAACCCCACTCCCACTATTTTATTTTTTATTTTTTCTAGTCTACGATATATAAATTAAATTATTATATTTTTTTAGACTTGAGATATTTTTTTAGTTTTTCACAAAAAACCACCAAATCGCTATTTCAACATAACCAACTAGAATTGAAACATTCATATAGTGATCAATGATATATATATATATATATATATATATATTCATCATTATTACGACAAATAAATTCAACTTTTTAATTTTAACCATTAATATCCGTAACAGAGTCATCTAAATTCATATTGAAGAACCATGAATGGATTTTGGACTATTGTGCTATCCAATATTTGAATTAAACAAAAAATTGTTTTAATATGGCTTAATCGACCATATAGTCCCTTTGATATAACTTGTAAGTATGAAGAATTTCGTAGAAGCCTAAAATAGTAATAATTTAAAAAAAATATTATATGAATAAGGCAATGTTGTCACCTCCGGCATAACTATAACCTAGTAAACATCCATAGATCGTGAATAGATTTAATTAATAATGAAAAATTAATCTAAAACATACCAGGTATTATTTCCAACCGAAAAGAATTTATTTGGTCATTAGGGATTATCGTTCGATGGAAAAAAAATTATAGCATTCTAGATGATCATAAAACATAACAAAACCTAGTTCAATTATATATTATTGTACTATAGGTGATAGAATGGAGATACCAATAAAATTTTTACATTCATAATGTCATGGGAACATAAAATATTAGTTTTGGAAGGTTTTTCATGGATTAGGATTCCCCAAACATTAGTTCATATCGCAATATATTTATAAATAAGGAATATATATTCCTAAAATTTGGTGAATGAATATACCTTCTAACATGAACCAACCAAGGTCTTCAATTCGTCATATACCCTAATAAGTCAAGGATATATTTAAATAGTGTTCATGATCACCTCAGACTGGAAGCAGGTGTCAGGGTCTCAGAACGTAATCATAAGGAATTATTTAATCCTTTATTAATCAATAAAATCAATAATAAAACATATGAATCATAGTTAGATGCATTTATAAATAGAAGAAACTATAAATAATAATAAAAAATTCATAAAAAGGAACATGGATCATAAATGAATAAAAATCACTTATACATAATCATTAGATATAAAACAGCCAGGAAATATACAACCCAAAAAGGTAAATGAAATATTCAATTACTATTTACATTCTCATTATGTCCTATATAAAATCTCCACATCTCTATCTAACATCTAACACAACATTCACCCCAACCCATGTAAGCAAAAGGCCATGAATCCTAATATATATAAAATAATAACAATATATTTTGAGTGTTTTATGTAATGTTATAATTAAAATAAGACTAGTAAGTAATAATCTTAGAGGTTTCATAATTCATATTAATTTTAATCCATTTTATAGTATATTTAAAAATAATTACAAATATATTTTCAACCGAAAAGCATGTATAGCCAAATGACACTAGAACATTTAACAAAATTCTAGTATTTTGGTTAAATGAAAAAAAAGCACTTGAATTATATTTTTTAGGTCCATAGACCCTTTAAAAAAATATAAAATGTTTTAAAAAAATGGATGTAGGGATTTCATACCATTTTTATAAACACTTTGGATGAATACAATATGACTATTTTTTAAACAAATATGCAACAAACCAAAATCCATTTTATCATAAATAAATACATTTCACAAATACTCATTTAAAAATAAAATATAAATGTATTTCAATCCTATATTATAAATAATCTTAACAAACTAGTTTGAAAGTGAATGAATCCCTTACTTATCAAGAGTTAGCAACGACGATACCTAGAACAAAACAAAAATGGAAAAGAATAGAAAAACATTCAACATAATGAAATCTAATAAATGATATGGGAAATAATCCAGGAAGAAACAATGTAATTATCTAATTCATCTTATAAACGATATATATTTTATAGATAACCTGATAGTCCTCTTGTACAAAATTATGAATTGTAAACATGAACCCTGGGATAGAAATATTACAGCAGGCTTATCATTGGTGGTCACATCAAACTAAAAAATAAAATAAATATCATGATCTTAAAGACAACTCATGACATAGGAATATATATTGTTATCTCCCTCATTCTGATAACAAAGTCTAATTATACTACCCAACATGGTCTATTGGGCCACTATCCCTGGTCATAAAACATTTTGTACTATGGTTTCAACATATTACTGGGACCTAAAAATTTAAAATATAAATTTATAATTATTTAGATGAATATTGATTGTATATATAATACACATCTATGGACAAGAAAGATATACATTTATTTGGAGAATGTATATATAATGTTCTTATTTTCTGAAAGATATTAAACATCTCCCACAAATATTGTCCCATATAGTGATCTTCTTAGACTCACCTTATTTAAAATTTTTATTTATAATCAATTGGAATAACATGGGAATTAGGGTATTATAATTTGATCTTAACATTTGAAATCGATGCCATAAATGACATATATCATAATTTTGAGTCATGTAATAAATCATGTAAAACTCCACAAAATTCTAATGTGAGAACCTTGTATGTCATAATGTGTATGGCATGTGACACCAAGACCATAAGGGAAAATAATATCATGAGGCAATACTATATATTTAAAATTTTAAATAAATTCAATTCATGATATATCATGTAATTCACACAACACAGAGTCATCTTTTCTTACACGTAATAGTGATCTTCCTCGATCGCTTTCATTACCTGCAAGACTGAGTTTCACCAAATAACATTATCTTATAAAAATATTATTATTTAATATAATATGGTACAACATAGAAACTATCATAGGATTTATGAATAATATAAAATAACATATTAAAATTTAAGTTTTAGATTAATATAAAATGAATTCATTTGTTATTAATTAATGGGAAATATAAATAAGAACTAATAAGATATAAAAAAGAAATATTATTATATTTATCCTTCCCAAGGAGTTTTTAAGTAAAAACATAAAAAAAATAAATTTTTTAATGATATTAATGAAAATATTATGTTATATATTCAATAAAATAGTTTTGATACTTATCCATTGGGTTTGATATGCATACGGAAAGAAAAAACCCTATTTCACACATGAAAACCAATATTTTTTTAAAGGTAATTTTACTTCGTTTTAATAGAGAACCAATTTCAAATAATAATTTTGAAACTATTAAAAATTTAATTTTATAAAATAATGTTAATTATTCAATTCATAATATCAATGTTATCCTAGGGTTAATTTTTTGTATTTTTATGGGAGACATCTTTTTTATGAATAGTGAAAACTACTATATTTTAGTTAAAACCTACCTTTCTTTTAAATGATTTTTATTTTTAAATTATATTATAAATATATTATTATGTAACATTAGATCAATAACACATATATTAATATAATTATGTTTATTCTAATTAATTTCAATATAAAAACTCAACAATCATTTGAACAATTGTCTACTAAAAAAAGTTAAACCGTATGTCTACAAGATTTGAGTTAACCTTAATTTTCTTGCTTATAGGATTTTAAATTTGAAAAATATACATAAAACATTATAATCAGTATTATATTATTATTTTATTATATAAAAATAATTTTGTTATCAAAAATGACAAGTGAAAGTGATTAAAATTAATTTCAGTGATTAAAGTGTAATTAGGATTAAAAGTGTCCTAATCCTTATATTTAAGGGCCCAAATAACCTTGAAAATTGGCCAAAACCCATTTTTTGTCTATAATTAGTCCATGATATTTACTCTATTCAGTTGTTCTGGTTTGTTATGATTTTCTTAGGTAATAACATGTGTACACATAAGTTTTTCCAAAAATTCCATGTGAGTTATTTTACTTCCCTATAATAGGACAACACATCATCCCCATCCTCACAACTCTCAGGAAACATTGGAACATCAAAAAACTGAAAATACAGTCTAGAAAAATACCTCCCCTAAACATAGAATCATTTTTTTGGGAAGGATCCACCTATGGAAACTTTTTTCCACAACACAAAAGGAGTTACCCAATTAAGAGGTAACATTTTCTCTCTAAAAATTTAGTTTCATTTCTTTAATACAACCCCTATATTCATATTATTATATGATTACAAAAAAAAATAGTATCCTAAATACACTAGGATGTTTTTATGTTATTATTTATATATACCCCTATAAACACCTCCATCTAATGGGTAACTAGTTTTTTGTTTCTATGTATGATGAACTACTTCCTCACAAAATGATGATTGTACATTTTTCCATTTCTAACATTCATGGTTTTCCATAATGATGGATGAAATTATTATGTATATATATTATACATGATATTTAATATGTATTTAATCTTATTTAATTGGTTTACAACACATATCCTTATACTTTCCACCATGAGTTAATACGATAACATCGTTTGAGGAATGGTGGACTAACGCCCCTTAAAGCGATGTGATTCGTTCACACGATCTATGTAATGTATAAAGGATGATTATAATCGAAAATTTTAGAAATAAAAAAATCTATATAATATTCATTAAATAATTAAATTTTCTGAAATATATATATATATATATCATTTTCTTTATTACCCTTTCACATGCTTCAAAAGAGATAGCGTCGTTCGTGGACGTGTGGACTACTGCCTCCTAGACATAATGTGATTACTTTTACATAATAGAATTATAAATACACATATATAATATTAACTAATATGGTATTAATGATATAATTATCATTATAAAAATATATAATTATACTTACCTTTTTTCATAATGATCATTGAAAAAGTAGAATGTTACTCCTGCGTACGTACGACATATTGTCTCCATGATTGTAACATTAGTTCATTTGACTTAACCATATTCTATGATTTATTTTATAATTATAATTTATATATAAATATGATAATTAGTTCTTGTTGTTTTTCTAGATATGTTATAAATTGACCCTTTTGAACATATTTGACCCATCGAATATGTTTTTATCACATAAACTAAATTTTGTCAAAACACCCGATATAAAAATAATTGTTTAAGTAGTTTTATAAAGAATAGTAATAAGTGAAATAAAATTAATTATAAACATGAAAAAAATATATCACGAATGTATAAAATTAAACTATGTTTATTATGCAGGAATGTAAAGGAGGTTCGCCCAAAAGGAAACACAAGGTAAGGGACTCTAGTTTCACTTTTCTTTTTGTGAGACATACATTATTATTGTGTAACTAATTTCTTATATATGGTGTATATAATTCCACATAGACATGTAATTTCATGAATTTATTTATTTTTATGGTATTTATATTTTTCAATTTATGATTATGTCGTTTGGGTCTTCTGATTCGTATATAAGTTATTCTCCAATCACATGATACATCCATGATAAAAATATCATGTTCACCACTTATATATTTTTTGTAGTGTATCTATTACACCTATTTTTATATTTTATCATTAATCCTATTTTTTCATGGTACTTATGATTTCATTTAATATTTTTCCATCTTGAGGATTATGATTCAAAATGATTCAAATTGATATGGGACACTTTGAAATGATTAATGATTATTTTTCTCAACTATATCTTTAATTAACATTCAATGGAATTAATTTTTTAGGATATTATATAACCATTTTTGAATAAACCCTTTATGTTTTTATCGGTTTATAAAAAAATTAATAACTAGTTCCAATATTCAATTCTTTGGTACGACAAATGTTTTAGAAAATCTTTTTCAAAAAACCCAATATGAATTCTCTCTTTAGCTAGAGAACTTAATTTTCTCTAAAAACCATGTTTTATTCAAATGTTTTTAAAAAAAATGAAAATTATTTCTTAAAAAAAGTTACCCCTTTTTGTATTTTACAATTTTTTTCAGAGGAATATAATTATTTCATTTCAAATGAGGTATTTTATAACCCTTTTCCATTCAAAATAAATATTATTTTTACATAGTACAACTTGTATGGATTTATATTCCTTTAATTCATTGAATATTATTTTTCTTGTTTAAAATCATTATTTTTTAAGAAATCATTTTCCAACGGGGTTTTCAAATAATAATATTTTCAAATGGTTTTTGTAAAGATAAATTTATTTTCCTCAAACATATTTTTTAATGTTATTCATTTATTTCATCAATGAAAACAACATTGTATTTTTACTCCACATGGGATTTGTTGTATTGATACCATACTTATTCTTCATCTTTATGGTATATGATTGATTTGTCCAAAAAATATTCACTATAACTTCCATGATTTATTTCCTAGTCCCCTTGAAATATCCAATTTTATATGATCATTAAGAAATGATTTTATTTTATTTACCCATTCTATTTATCATGGATATTATTATTTCCTAAAATATATACCATTTTATGTATATTTTTTAAATGGGGGAATTATTGATAAATTTGTATTATCATTCAATACGTATAATTGATAAGGCATATTAGTTATTTTTATCCTTCACGGGGAGGAATTTTTTGGACTGGAAATGAGGGATGGAAGTTGTACTTTATATAGCTTCTTAATGCATCGATAGGTTATTATGAGACAAATAGTTGCAAAAATTGGATTATAATATTAGTTTTAAACTACCTTGTGATTGGTATAGATTAAAAAGGTTTTCATGTGACTTATAAATTATTCCAAAACTTTAATTAGTTCCCTCATACTAGTTTTAGTCATTATTCATCGTTGAGATTTTGCGTCGACATATCTATAGATATAGTTCATTTCAGTTCATTGAATAAATAGAATTTGTTTTCATTTCATACCATGCTATAGTGATTTTTCATTTTCATGTAATTTTAATGGAATGTATTTATAGTTCTTACCTTTCCATATTGTCTATGTACATCCATTTAGTTTATTGATTATGTGGAATGTGTTTTTAGTTATTTACCATCCCATTTTACTATTCTTATTGGATCATTTTTTGTTTTTTATATTTTTTACTTAATGATAATTTGAGACACCCTTATTATGTTTCGTTCCCTATAAATTCAAGATGTGTATAATGAAATATATATAAGGTTTTATAATATGAATTAGAGTTTTACTTGAAGAATTTTATTTAAATGATTTTAAGAAAATAAATTATGTTGTAATTAGTGTACTCATATATAATAAAATTCTCATTTATATAAATGGATTACCAAGTCTAATAAATTGACCAGTCCTTTATAGATTTATTCCTTATAATTAGGAATATTTAATTGATAAAAGACACTGGATCTGGGCATCTGGGTTGGGGTGATATAATTTATATCATTGGATGTTTAGTAACAACCTTGAGAACTATATTTAGGAAAAATAATGTTAGAAAACATAACCCTATGGTAGAATTTGGGGATAGGTATATAAGAAAAACCTATAATTTTGGTAAATTAGAGTTTATGAGGGTCATCATAGAAATAAATCTCCATTTGGATACTACAAGTGTAACTGGTTCTAAAACATATGTTCCTTGGAGTAACAACTCTGATAAGGTGTTCAAGGCCTGAATCAGGGTAACATAATATATGAAAATGGGCCTTAGTGTGAACCATTATTGACTATCCTTCTATATATTCTTATCTTATTAAAATTTTATTTATAAAACATGATAAAGAACTTGAATATATATTGAGAATGAATGACTTTGGATAAAACAATGGTGTTTTATATTGGAGACAAGATTTCATGAATTAGAAAATCCTAGAAATATGATTACAGATAAACCATAGACCAAGGAAGGACCTATATGGAAATAAATGGTTGAAGTATTTATGTATTTGGTTTTTATTGAAAACCTTTTTTAGAATCCTATTTAGTAATTAAACTTATTCCAAGGATTTCTACCATATTTATTTGTGAAATTATATTAATTTGATTTTAATAAAGGACAAGTTGTATGTCGGGTGACAAAAAATAAATCTGGAAAGGCATTAGGTCTTGAACCCATGGCCGATGGATGATAAGGTTTTCATGCCAACCACTAACCTATCCAATGTCCCGATTAATTTTTAATTATTTTTAGGTAAAAATTTGATGACTAAATGTTAATGAGGAACTAGTAGTATCACTTTTTTATTAGATATTATTATGTTTATCATAATGGTTTTGGAAGATAGTTATAGGAAAATAGTTGGACATTTCACTCTTTTATAGGTCTTACAATCCATTAAAATTTTAATTTAGTGCATTAGGGAAAAAAATAATTTTTGGTAAATAATTTCTAGGATTAAGTGAATTAATTATAATTTGATCGAAGAATAACCAAAAGTGAGGATTGTTTATATAAATTTTTGACCAATAAAGAAATAATATTTCATTATATATTTAGTCAGTAAAATAATTACCCGACATTAAGAAAATGACTTAGATATAACTTTTTCTGTAATACCTTAATTTCTATTCAACAGATGGTCTACTGAATCATCATAGACTTATAGATTTAAGGCCCTCAACTTTCAATTGATCAATCAGTTGTTTTTTATTGATGACCTCATTCACTCCCGAAAAATATTTATTCTTTTCATCTATGTATGTATCTTTACATTCAACTGATTTTATTCTATATAGAGACTAAGTTACAAGTTAGTCTATGTGACCATTATACTTTCCTTTTTCTATTTTGTAGGGGATTACTTATGAAACATTCTTAAGATGTGGGATTTAAATCATAGTAATTATCAGACCATCTATTAACAATATTGAGTTTATATTGTGAGGATGAAATTTTATTAAGTTTGGGTGAATGTAAACCCCAATATTATAAAGTGAGACCCTTTTATTAGATAGTGTGTAAGGCACTCAACACCAAGAACATAAGTTAAAATAATATACTCATACTCTATGATACATTTAATATTTTAAATAAATTCAATAGATGATATAGTTTTTAATGCATGAAAAAATTACTCAACTTGCATTACATATAAGAGGGACCTTCCTTGATAGCATGTGTTACACGCAAGACCAAGTTTTACCAAATAACACTTTCTTATTAAAATATTATTATTTTCTATAATATGATATAACCTAGATTTGATTTTCGAAGTTATGAATATTATTAACTAAAATATAAATATTTATGGTTTATATAAATATAAAATTAATTTATGGGTTTCCAATTAATGAGAAATGAAAATAAGAACCCATATTATATAAAAATAAATATTTTTATGTGTATTCTTCCAAATGAGTTTTTCCATAATAATCATAACTAATTTCAATTATTTAATTATTTTATTGAAACATATAATTTATATATTTTAAATAATTTTTTTATATTTATATATTAGGTTTGACACTTATAAGATAAGAAAAACCCATATTTCACACATAAAAGCCAATATTTTTTAAATGAAATTTACCACCTTTAAAAGGATAAAATATTTGAAATCTTATTTTTTACACTATTATAAATTTAACTTTATAAAATAAAATTTATTATTGAATTTCTAATTTCAAAATCATCATAGGGTGAATTTGTTTTATTTTTCTAAGTAACTTCATTTTTGATGAATAGTGAAACAGACAACATTTTAGTTAAAAATTGCCTTTTCAATTAAATAATTATTAAAGTGAATCATATTTTTTATTTTTTATTATGTAACATTATTTAAATAATAAATCTATTAATACATGTTTGTATATCAGAATCTATTTCACATTGAAATAGAATACAAAAATGCAACAATATTTTTCACATTTTTCTACTAAAACTAGTTAAATATTTTGTCTGCAATATTAGTATTAATCATAATTTTTCATCTTATGTGAGTTGAATTTATAAAAGAGGCATAAAAATATAATAATGAAAATATTTTCCGTCTAATAAGATAATATTAATTTCTGACCAAAATTAAATATGAAGGTGATTGAAATTAATTATAGTGATTAAGGTGTAATTAGAAATAAAAATCACCTAAACCTTATATTTAAGGGCCCAAATGACCTATAAACTTTTCAAAAACACATTGTAGGCCCATTATTCTTCCTTAAACCTTCTATTATTTAGTTTTTAGGGGTTTTATGAATGATTTTAAGTAAAAACATGTGTCCACCAAACCTGTTTCCAAAAATTTCAGGTTAGTCCTTTTCTTTCCCTATAAGAGGATACCATCTCCATCCCTTCCTCACACCTCTCAATCTACATTGGATTGTCCTAAATAATACTAAGTCGCCTCCTAAAACATGTCATATCATCCTGGAAGCCTCCCTTTAGGCAGTAATACCCCTAATGAATCTATTTGGATCAAACCAGAAGGAGTTACCCAATTAAGGGATAAGGTCTTCACTCGCATTTTTTAGTTTCATATCCATTGTCCAAGTTCTATAATATTCTAATTCTGTGATTAAAAAACCAGTATCCTAAAAATACATGTATTTTCATATGTTTTTATTTATACTTAAATTTACACACATCTCTATCTAATGGGTGACAAACATATTGTTTCTATGTATGGGGAACTACTACCTCATGAATCGATGATTGTATATTCTTACATTTCCAACATTATTGGTTGGCCATTAATGGTTGAAAAATGATTATAAATATTATATATTATATTTATTATGTCATTATTCTCTTTTAAATTTATTTACCACACATACTCTACATTCCATTTTGTGTTAATATGATAACATCGTTTCAGGAATTGTGGACTACCGCCCTCTCAAAGTGATGTGATTTATTCACCTCATCCATGGAATGTATAAAGGAAGATTATAATTAAACATATTTTAAATGAAAAACATCTCTATGATATTCATAAAATAATTACCTTTATGGATATACATATATATTTATACATATCATTTTTTTACCCCTTCACAAACTTTAAAAGAGAGAACATCATTCGTGGACGTGTAGACTACCACCTCCTCGAAATGAGGAGTTTAATTTTACATTGTAAAATTATATATATATATATATGTATGTATATTTGATTAAATAATGTGTTATTTATGATATAATGATCTTTATGGAAAGATATAAATAAACTTAAATTTTTACCATAATGATTACTGTTAAATGCAACATTATTGATATGTACATACGACCTACCATTTTCATGATTTTAATATTTTCATTCCAAATATTTTCTCTCTACATAAAAATAATGATCAAAATTGGATTCACCTTTTCCGTTTTTTGAATCTTCTTTTTCCTAAAATAAAAGTTCATAAGTATCAGTTTAAATTTCATATTCAATGGCCTCTTGTTCATTTAATTTAGACCCTTCCATGCACCCCACCAGTGGACATTGAATATCAATATTGGGAGTAAGAGACTTCCCTTGTTTATCATTTGTAGTATTATCCTCTTCCATAATATTAGCCCAATACATTAAAATATCTGTTGAATTCTTTCCATCATATTTTTCATCCTCTATTGTGACTTAAACATGCTATAAAGATGTATTTTTAATTAAATCATAGATATTCCTTGATTGAATACCCAAAAAATAGGATGGTTGTGATCCCCAGGATGTGTTACCTCCCAGAAAAATCATCAATGATCTTTCGATTTATTTTTCCACTCTTCATTATAGTATTTTTATATAGTCCAGTACTTATCTGTTTTAGAAACATTATCATATAAGTGTATAATCGAAAGTGTAATCAATTTATTAAATAGGGTTTTAATTGTAGTTTATAAAATAAAACTCACAATTTACTTATCCAATAAATAAAATTGATTCTGACAATATGTTTTCTAATAAATGAAAGTTATCAGAAAAATAGTTGTGTCACTACATTATAAAATCAGAATTAATAAAAATTTATGCAATATAAAACATTCATTAAATATGCGTAGAAAAAATGTAAACATATAAAAACAGGTAAAGTAAACTTTATAGAAATATGTATGAAAAAAATACAATATATTTATTATAATGATCCAATATTTAACCTTTATAGTTAAGAAAATCTATAACTCAGAATTATATATCATCATTTTTCTCTAAATTATAAATGTTTGTCTTCCTTACAGTTGTAATCCCTCAAAGAAAGACCACAACAACTTTTTTCCCTAGCAATAAGAACCCTCGATCAGAATGGTGGGAATAACATATTTATTTATATCTAATAAATTCCTTGATCAAACACAATATTAGATGCCCAAAGAAAAGAAAAAAATATTAAGTCATGTATAATAAAACTCACTAACAGATTCCTTAATATAAAACTCTCAAATGTTTAAAATGAAATTATATGAAAGTAATAAGATGTTAAAAGAAGTTTCATAGTAAATTTTAATTGCCCATATTGTAAAATCTCCCTCCTAAAACATTTCTCCTATTTATAGGAATCTAATATTCATATTCTATATTTCTCATAGGCGGTTGTAACTACTTTTTATGCACTTTTCATTACATGATTAAGTAATGTACATCTTTATCTAGGGTTTTAATGTGATATCACTATTACCATATTGTTAAAGTTTTTCTCATAGAAATAACTTTTAGATCTTATGGGGTTAAATTTTTTCATCTGGTAAAATTTAATTCATATCATGATATATTTTATAGATGTTTGTTTGGAAATCATATCTTCCTAAATATAATAATGTTTGTCTAGAATTATTTATATAACTAGGTATAATGAAATTTTTTATACATTGAATTCTGGACTTTCATAAATCCTTTTCTGATGATGTTTTTAATTTTTCATCTAATACAGGTGTGTCCAAATATAGAATTTTTTTTGATAAACATAAAAATTCTTCAAAATAGTGAATTATAAACGTTAGTACAGTTAATAATTTATGGAAATGTATATAGAATTTCTAAAATAACATTAGAAAGTATTTAATTTTTTTTTACCTTTATAATTTCTCCATTTCTGTAAAAAATGAAACTTTTTAAAGACAAAACTAAATTGAAAACTTAAAAGACTTACTCCCCCTATCTCATACCATTTTACATATCTTTTATTTATTTATTTCTCAGAATTTTTTATAGTTTATAATCATCTAAATTTTCTTCCAAAATTTTTATACATTATCTTAAAAATTTATAAACCTTTCTCTCCCTTAATGATTTCAAAAAATATGTTTTTGTAAGGTTGAAAATTATACCTAAAATTTTAGGGAAATAAATTCTATAAAAAAAGAATATAAATATATATATATACATCCCTAAAAAAACTATGATAAAAATTTAACCAAAAGTATTATAAGAATATTTAACAAATTTTATTGAAAATATCCATCCAAAATATTTTAAAGAGAACATCCATCAAAAAAAGTTTGATTACATATTAAAAATTTCAACTGTTCCGAGAAGAGTATAAATATTTATTAAGAAGTTTTTTAATGATCATATTAATTTTTTTCACATACATTGGATATTTATTTATCTCTGCCAAGTCTGACTTTATCTTTTCAAATTCATCTTCCAATACTTGAAACTTCTTATTTTCATTGTTGAGATTGGATGATTCTTCTAATAATAATTGAACTTTACTACTTTCACACTGGCTCTCCTACAAAATAACCACATTTTCCTTTATATTTAAAACTTCTTCTTCTAAAGCCCTAACTTTGGAACTTTTACCTTGGTTCTATACCTGAAAACCCACTTTTCTCTTAATATTTGTATATTCAACTATAAACTCTTCAATATTCACTGTTTATTTTTTATATTCATCATCTTGATTAATAATAAGGAATTTTAGACTATCAATTTATTTGATGGTGTCAAAAACATCTTTAATAATACGTCTTTCAAACTTTTTCATTAACTTTGTGGTAGTTCAAATTCCAAGAATCTGATTATCATAATATTTTAAACAAACTTCCGGATGTTTTATATAGTGTATAAGTTGTTTCAATTATAAAAAATCATAATTTTATCTACCTTTGAAATCTTTTGATTATACTTCATTTTCTATAACCAAATTAGCCAGTTGTTTTAAATAAATTGATTTTTATAAGATATCGATCTTATGCTATATGTGTTTTCACCTTTATTGAATTTCATTAAAATTTTCAATAATACCATCTAAATAATTAAGTACTCCACTGAGGTAAGTGATCTTAATTTCCATTTATTCGATAGAATTACCTAGAGGGGAATTCGTGTAATCACTTGAAACATTTGGAAATGAAGGCCCTAGTGTCCTAAAAGATATACCGTCATATTTCCCATTAGAACCATCATAATAAATTTCAATGAAAATATAATAACCATCATTGGATATAGATTTTCTCAATGTGTGACCCTTTTATTATTTTTTATTTTATTCTAAAGAAACTTTCTTATTCTCATTTCTAAACGAGATACTCTTTATAGATTTAATAGATAATGAAGTCGTGTAGGATTTTTAAATTTCTTCAAAATCCAAATTTTATTTTATATCTTTAACTAATTGAGACTTCTTCCTTATCCTTTTCTATCACGGAATAAGATTCAATGCTTTTGTATGAGAATATTTACAAATCCATTTCTACTTTTTTAACTTGTTCTTGAACTGTCGGTTATAGAACCATTAATTTATTTTGTTTGATTTGATCAATTATTAATGGTTAAACATAAAAGTAACTATAGTTCCTTTAGGTTTTTTGGAAAAATGTTCTTCCAATAGATCAGATAAAGGCATAATAGGTTTGGTCTCAACATTAACTCTTGAATTAATTCGATCAAAACATTTAAGGAAATATTTTGGAAAATATTATTTCCTTTCTTTTTTATTCTCTCTTCTTCTTCTCTTCTTCTCGAATGTTCTGATATTATAATTATTTAGGATCTAAGTCTTCATTACTATCCAATCTACATTATGGATCACCATATTTCTTTTTTTGCTTATTTTAGATAAAATTAACACAAGATTTATTTGGAATTTTCTTTAGATTCTTCCTTATAAACAGATGATATTTTTTAACTTATTTTCTTTTTTAAACTTTGGTTTTAGTTTTTTAAAACAAAATTTGGTTACAGGGTTTTCCTAATTTTCAATGCCTTTCAACTTTCCAACATTTTCAACTTCAACCATGACTTTTTCAGATTTCTCAATACAATTATTCTAATAGGGTTCATATATCAACTTATTCTTGTTTATCGTTTCTTCTATGATAAAGAAAACATTTTCCTTAATGTTAAAGCTTAATTTTCAATATTTTTAACTTTCATTAAATCCGCCCTGATTTTTTTCATAAATATTGGGTATATATTAATATTCATCTTGATTGACCCTCCTTTCACTACATTGATGACATTAAACATATACTTAACTAGGTTTAATATTCTCATATTATATAGATTATACCAAACATACATATCATGTACTTTTAATGTTTCTATGACTCCCTTCCTTGGTATAATAAAATTATGAACCTAAATTGATAATAATCATGATTATAGAAAAATATTAAAAACATTCCTATATTTTTTCATATGATGGGTAAGAGATGTTTCTACCTTGGATTTCATAAAATATATAATTTCTCAAGGTGTTTTTTAAGTAACCAAATTTCTTCACATTCTAGGTGAATGGAGACAAACTAGGAAATGTTCCTGATATTAAATATATAATATTTTCCTAAAAATGAAAAAGATAAAAATTTTAAATCATATTCTTCAGGAAACTGAGATGAAGAATACAAATCCCGTATTATCTCAGGAAATGAAAATAAAACTCTTTATTTTCAACAAAGATGGATTACCATCCATGAAAAAAATATAACTGATTTTAAAAAAGAGTAATACTTTTCATACCATGTTTTTTCTATCATCCTCTCTTTTACTCAAACTATACTTGATAATTCATTGGAGGAAGCCAAAAAATTGATTGATCAAACTAAGGAAACATAAAAACAGTAAACTATTGAATAAAGGAAAAACTAAGGTCTCAAAACTCCTCACAGAATAAATAAATGAATAAAGAGTGGTGACCCACTCCTCTTTATATAGGCTATAGAAAATATATGATTCAACATCCTTAAATCCAATGGTTTAGATTGAAACCCTCTCTGATTAATAGATCAAGAAAATCCTTGGAATTGTTTGTAATAATTTGGAACTCTTAAAAGAAAGTTTTTTAAAAATGAAACATTTTTTATCATTCAAATTGTTTTTTCAAAAAAAAATTAAATAGTATAAATAGTATGAAAATAATTACAACAAATAAAATACCATTTTGAAGAAATTTTTAAATTTTCTTTTGATTTTTTTTATGAATACGAATTTCATGATTTTTTTGAAAAATGTGTAAACATAATTAGTTATAGAAATTTACAAAAAATTGAAAAAATTATTAGAATCATTTTTCCTAAAAAAAATTCTTTACAAATATTTTCAAACAAATATTTGATAGAAATATTAATAATAATAAAATTTCCAAAATTTTTTAATAAAACGTTTTTCATAATATTTTTAAATATAAAAGTTTGGGAAATTTTTTAACATAAATGTTTTATAAAAAAATTTCATGGAAACATTTATTTGAAAATTTTGAACATAAAATATTTTAAGTAATATTTTTCAAATAATAAGTAAAATCAACTCCCCCTTTTTCAAGGAGTTTATTACTAAAATGATATTTTTAAATAATAAGTATTTTGAATAATCATTTTATTTTAACCTTTCCATTATTTTTTTTAATATATTCAATTATATCATAATTTAGGGGTTTTGTAAAAATATTATCATGTTGTTCTTGTCTTCTAATAAATTGTAGAATTATATATTCTTCTTATTTTTGATCCTAAAGGAAATAGTGTCTTATATCTATTTTCTTATCTCATGTGTGATGTGATATGTTTTTAATTGAAGCTATGAAACTTGTGTTATCATAAAAAAATGGATTTTTGCAAAAACATAAGCCAAAATCAGATAGTTTGTATTTTATCCACAACACTTGATCACAGCAATTTCCAGTTGCAACAGATTATTCTTCATTAATGGAAAGTTATATAGAATATTTTTTCAAGACCATGAAACTAAAACTTATACTAAGAAATTTAAATTTTCATATGTAATCTTTATCCATTTTATATAAAGTAAAATAATCATCAGAAAAACTTTTTAAATCGAACTCATTTCAATAATTATAAAATAAAACAAGATTCATAGTTTCATTAATGTAACAAAAAATCTATTTTAAGGCTTTAAGAAGGGTTTATTTTGTATTTTCTTGAAATATTTCACATAAGAATACATAAAACATTAAATTAGGTCAAGTATCTATAAGATATAATAAAATATTAATCATTTCTCAAAATGTATTTTGATCAATCAGTTTCTAAGATTCATCAAGATCAATAGGTTTTTAGGACCTAATCAGTTTACTAATACTCTTAGTATTTTTGGTAACCAATTTTTTTAAGTAAATTTATTAAATAATTTTGTTAATATATAAATTTTCCTTCTAGTTTTTGAGAAATTTGATAACCAAGAAAAAAGGGATAATTCATCCATCATGATCATTTCAAACTCAGATTCCATAATATCTATAAATGAATCAGTAATACATTTTTGTCATGAAACAAATTTAATTTCACCGACCTAAATTTGTACAATGATATCGTCTTTAAAAAAATTAATAAAAATATTTTGGTCTAAAACTCCTTAACACATTTTTTTAACACAAAGATGGTTATTCTTTCAGACCAGGATCTATGGGACTTTTTACGTCCATAAAGTGCCTTATTAAGTATAAATCCATGATATAGAGAATTTTAGTTTTCAAATATAAGCTGTTGTTCAACATAATCTTTCTCCTATACATATCCATTAATAAAACTACATTTCACATCTATTTAAAAAATAATGAAATTTTAAAATGCTACATATGCTAGAAGTATATGAATACCTTCAATTATATATACTAATGAATAAGTTTCTTTATATTATATAACTACTTTTTTATAATAACCCTTTATAAAATTATTTCTTTATTTGTAACAATTATTTCATTTTCATCACACTTACTTTAGAAAACATATTTTCCACCAATTATAAGAGAATCTATATGATTTTAAACCAACATAAAAATTTATTACTCTAAAATTTATTGAGATCATCCTACATTTCATTTATCTAATCTTCATCACCCAAATCCCCATCATGATTCTTTGGATTAAATTGTGATAAAAAATCACAATGTTAAATTTCATTTCATAAGGAACATCTAGTTTTAACCAGTTTTCCTATATCACCATTGATAATAAAACGAGGATTATAACATCTTTTTACCCTCTTTTTTGTACCACTTTTCTCTCTTTTCGTTACCCTTTTTGTTTGGGTGTGTTTTGGTCCTTTTGATGATGGAGAGAATTGTTGGGGAAAATGACTTAATGTTTAGGGATGTAGGCTTTTTTTTTGAATTAATGAAGTCTATTTACTGATGTGTTAAGGGATTTAGAGGGTTCTCCTTGGGTTTAGAAAGCCTAATAGTGGTTCAGGTTGTTTTTATAGAACATGGGATGTGCACTACCTTCTGGACACTTTCAAATTATGAAATGGTTACACAACATGAATTTTTCACCGATAAAGTTTCATAAACTGGTTCAAATCATGAAAATTTTCAAGCTGTGAAACGGTTTCATATCATTAGATGGTCGATATTTGGATTTTTCATATGAGATGATGCCTTTTTAGATATTTCTTATAAATCATGATATTTCTACCATGAATGATTCAGGTATAGTGTTTTTCACCATGATACATGTATTATTCTTTTCATTCGATGTGCAGTCTTCTCTATCAAAACCTAGGAGCTGTCCTATATGATTTAAGGGACGTCATCACCTTCTAGATAATTCTGTTCAGCACATGATCTTTTTTGTATTTGTGATGTATCTCTCCAATTAAACGATCATTATTCTTCATTGTTTCCATTAATCATGGAAGTTATATTGCACTACATGTTTTGTATCCATTGATATTTTAGTGATGTTTTTCTTGATCATTTATAAATATTATGAGAGATATTTTCCCAAAGGATGACCCTCATGTTTTCTGTGGTCCAGCATTGTTTTATTCTCTCTTTTATAAATATTTGTTTATGGTATTTCATTATAAGATGTGGGAATTGGTTCCAAGTCTTTTGGTGTTGAATTTATGTTCCTTATTTGTTAGCGAATTTATTTGTGGAAATGTGGGACCCAAGATTGAGGTAGGTGGTTTCATCTCTATCCTAAGTTGGATGAACTACATTTCCTTGGTTTTATAAATATTTTTACAAATGAATATGAAGGATTTATTTTCCTGTTTGAAATTGGGTTTTTGTGAACAGATACTTTTTCCACTTGTTTTATTAAAAGAAATGGTATTTTCAAAGGAATGTGAAATGGGTTTATGAAATGGTTTTCAAAGCTATATTTTGATGAAATGGTTTGGAAAATGTAACAAATTTTAACCCTTGGGTACATAGGTGGAATGGGTAGTAATAGGGATTTTCTACTAATACTATCATGGGGTTCACTCATTAGGATTTCATCTTCCCACTAGTCCTATTGTTCTAGGTACTTTTTAGAACTTTTAGGGGGTTCACTTTCTAGGGTGTTCCTTTACTCTTTATATTTGGTTTATATATATAGAAACTTGATGCTTGTTACTATCTATATTTTGGTACAATTGTTCTGGATATCCTAATCTATAGTGATCCTTATCATGATGTTTCTTATTCCTTTAGTTTATACTATTTTGTATTTAATATGATATGTGATACATGCATCGAACTGATTTGATATATGTGATATGCTTTGAAACTAACTGGAACTATGAGAAAATTGAAAAGGTTTTACCATGATTTTGATATAAAAAAAATTTAACTAATCATCAGGCCTTGTTTTTTTATATTTGATCATGTTTGCATTTTTATACAGAGACTTGATATAGAACACCTGGGTGGGATCATACTGATGCTTTTTCTCTTACACCCTATGCACACCTTTAATGGTGTGTAGACCTTGTTATGTATTTTGATTATTGGAAAGGAAAGGCACATAGAATGGTGGTGAGGTTTCTATCAGCTATGTATGGGTAACTGGTGGTTATATGGTGGGATTTTTCCCACATTATCTCATGATGTAGTTGTTTCTCATTTTTTTCTATTAGATTCATACCTTAGGGATTCATAGCCACTTTTGAGTTATATTGTTTCCACAGTATTCTTTCAGTTATATCATATATATTTATTCTTGTTTTCTATTCTATTTCTTCACATTGTTATACACACACACATATATATATATAATGTCACTACTTCAAGTTGGTAAAAATCATTCCCTATGGTTTTTTAATGCCCGAGTGCTAGTCGCCATCCCTTGGTGACTGGTAATTCCCCTTGGGTATCTGGAATTCAGGATGGGTGCCAATTTTTTGATCTTATACATGAAGTTTGATCATATTTTAGTCTAGTGGATGATCCTCAAGGTAATAGGACTTTGGATCAAAATCTTATAGATACAATCTTGTGATAAGTTCATTTAACATAACAAAATATACATCAATTCCATAAAATATTTTTTAGTCAAATCTTGTTGCTTTTGGAGGAATAGATCAATCTTCAGAGTTCTTACACAGTAATCCATCGTTTGTTTAAGGGTATGAATGATCTCCAGTGGTTAGAGAACTCAGTTGATAATATTGATCAGATATTCAACTTACTAGATACTCCAAATAATATCAACATAAAGTGTGTGACATTCAGACTTAAGGGTCCTAGTAAGAGATGGTGGGATTCCATGGTAAAGAAAAATAGGTGCGCTAGTTTCAAGACCCTCTTCTTCCATTGGTTTTTTCTATAGTGTTTGATGATTTTTATGTTTCTGAATTTCCTCTCTTTGAATTAGGTATGGAATTTGATGTCTTCATACACCATTCCATTCAAGAAGTTGGTTCATTTTTCTCCATAGGTAGTGGAGAATACCATCTGAAGTCTCAGAAGTACCTCAATGGTTTGCGACCAAATATCAGATCACATATGTTTATTATTAATTTTTCTACCTATATGTATATGGAGTATATATAAAATATTTCATAGATGGATATTGTAGGAATTGTTTTTCCTTTTGTCCCTCCTCTTCCACCCAGTGGTAGATTCAGTGGTGCACAGGGAAAGAAGGGGAAGTGTTATGAGCATCCCAAGATTTTTATAAGTGTTTCTCAGTGAAAGGAATCATCTACACCATTAGTTATATTAATTAGTGTGCCCATGAATTTCTATCAATGTGTCAATATCAAGAACACCCATCACTATTGTTTTGTTCCTAAAAATATGTGCAATGGTTGTGGCCGCTATGGCCATTTTTTAAGGTTCTATAAGGTGATTTCTACACATCATTATTGTCAGGGATTGTTATTCATAGGTCACTATAGTACAGTTATATTCATCAATGTCTACAAGGATCCATCTATAGTACTTGAGAGTTAAGTAATGTTACATAGTGTATAATTTTCTAATTAATATTGATGTAGGTATAGAGACAGTGATAGTTTCCATCATTATTTCATCCTCATTCGCAATAGATTTATTTGACCCTAATGCCTCCCATACATTTATTTCTACCCATTTTTTTAATTCAATAACATCCATTAGATCTCATTTACTTTATTATGGAGTAAGTAACACATATTTGGAAGATGAAAGATGAGGGGTTTCATTTTCCTTTTTGTTCACTATTGATATTTAATGCAAAGTAAGTTTGGGATTTCTTCATTCTCTGTATGGATAAATTTGATGGAATCATAGGGATGGATTTGATTATTGTACCTTATTATAGGTTTTATTGTTATAATTGGAATGTCTTATTCCTTAATTACAATGTGGGATCTTAGATTTTTTAGGGAGAGTGGGATCAAAGGACTGGTCATACTGGACCTTTCCATCCAATGTTATAGAGTCAGTCATCTATGGTTACAGTTGAGCCTAATGATGTTTCATCTCTTGTTATTCCAACTCTATTTTATTGGATTTAAAAAAATTGGGTTAAGTTGGAACCCTCTCAATAACTAAACAAATTCAAACATATATTCCAAGAGAGAAAATAGCACAAATGCAAACCATCACAAACACATTTTCACAAATGACTTCTCTGGCCTTCTCCGGAGAGGGGGTGAATTTCACATTTGATCTAGAACTGGGTATGTAGATGATCTTGATAACCTCATATCATATATCACCCTTAGAGATAAAATATCTCAATATTCATTGGGATGATCTGATGGAAAAAAGTTTTCATTCACCCCCAGTGTTTCTCGTTGGAGATCCAATGTGCTCTTTTCCAAGAAGGATGATAGTTAACTTAAATTTTGAGTAGACAATTGGAATTTGAACCAATTAATATGTAAGAATAATTACCATTTACCCCATATGAGTTTTTTTAGTTAAAGGGGGAAATTTTATTTTGAATATTAATCTTCAGTATGGTTATCATCTGCTTGGGGTTCAGGAGTTTGATATTCTAAATATGGATTTAAGGGTTGGTATGTCCTTCAGGAATATCATGTGATTCCTTTTTTCTGATTAATTCTCTTACAGTTTTTATGGATTTTATGAACTAGATATTCCATTAGTATCTCAACACTTTTTTACATGATATTTTGGTTTATTTGATATCTAATCATTTTCATGAGCACCATCTATGTTCGTTTTTGGAATTCCTGAGGAGTACTTGTTTGTATGAAAAGGTTTTGAAATATAGCTTATAAATCCAATAAGTGAGATTCTTAGGGAATTTTATTTCTATGTGTGGATTTGTAATTGATCCTAACAAGGTAAATTTTTTATTTTCATTGAAAGATCCATGGAACTACTTTTATATTTTGATCTTCCTTAGTCTTTCTATATACAATAAAAGGTTTATCAAGGATTTATCGAAGTTGACATCCCATTTTATTGATCTTACTAGAAAGGGGTTGAAATTCACAAGATATACAAAATGTAATAATTATTTAAATGAACTGAAAAGGATTTGGACATTAGCTCTTATTCCGGTCTTACCTAATCTTGATAAGGGGTATATTGTTTATTATGATTTTTTTGTTCCATGTTGTACGCTTATGAATGATGATCATATTGTGTTTTAGGGATCCAATGAACATCCACCAAATGAAAATAATTTCCTAACTTATGATTTGAAAATTTCAATAGTTATTCACATGCATAAAATTTAGCCTCACTATCTATCTAGGGAGAGGTTCAGAGTTATTTCTAACCATAATATTTAAAGCTATAAATTTTTTAAAAAAATATTTTAATCTCAAATAGAGATGGTGAGTGAAATACCTATATACATTTGACTTAAAAATATCCTACACCCTGGGGAAGGGGAATATCATTATATATTCTCTTAGAAGGAAACTTTTATCACAAGATTTTATGGAATCTACAGTAGAGTTGAACCTTATGGGACTCTTTTCACAGTTGAATATGGATGCTTGGGAGTAACTTTTATGTGTGTTTCTGACCAACATTCAGTTATCTACATCATTACTTGAAAATATTATTCAATTTTAGTAGTAGGATGAATATTTAAGATAAATTTGGGAACCTTGTATTGTAGAGAGAATTTTTCTGGTTCGTCTCTCTCTTTAGGTGGTATTCTCTACATTGCGGATGGGTTTTTCCTACCAATATCATTGAGAGGATTAGTTTTGATTGATTATCATTATTCTTTGTACTCTATACATATCTGAAAAATAAAGATGTATAATGGAATGATTTGGTTATTTGGTTTGTTATATACGATGTTTGAAATTTTAAATTATGTGTTCCGTTGTTATAGATTAAAACCGATAAAGTTAGAGCATCTAAAACCTTCTAGTTTTCTCCAACATCTCTTGTGGTAAGTTTGGAAATCCGATGAGTTATCCATGAACTGTTATATTGTATTACCCCATAATCCCAAAGGGAATAACTCTATATGGTTAGTCATTTATTGGTTGACGAATTTTTGATTAGGTACAAAACTAAAGTTGAATATATGTGTAAGATGTATCTCTAATAGATCGTGTGGCTACATAGAATTCCCTCTTCTATTATTTTGGACATGGATCCTAGGTTTTCTTCCAAATTATCAAAGAGTCTATAAGATATTATAGGGGCTCGGGTTAGGTTTAGTATACACTAATATCCATATACAGATAGATATATGGATATTGCAATTATAATTCTATAGGAAATGCTTCATGCTTTCATCTTGTATGTTGGTGGATTGTGGGATAGCCACCAGGGAATAGGTTATGTTTTCATATAACAATAATTATTGGCCATCAATTAGAATGGATCCCTTTGTGGAATTCTATAGTTTCTCATGTAGATCACCTCTTTATTGTAAAGATTTGGTTGAGGCCTCTCTTATGGGACTCAGTCTAGTTTAGGAGAGGTTAACAATGATTCAAGACATACGTCGGTGTCTGGATACTGCTAAAAGTTGGCAGAATTTTTATGCGGTCTATCGAGTTTTTCCATTGTATTTTCAATTAGTGATAGGTTTTTCTTAAACGTTTCTACATGGTTGGGTCACCTTCAGCTTCATAAACAAGGAATGTTGGATTCAATATATATTGGATTGTTTTATATCAATGTAAAGCTTGGGAAGGTTGCTTATAGGTTGGAATTTTTGTCTTATCTGATAGATATTCATGATTTTTTCTACATATCTCAAGTCAAGAAGTGTGGATACCCAACCCCGGTATGTTCAGAGTAGGTGTATACTACCATTACATTGGATTAAGATACAAGGAAACACATCCTAAAAGACAGATTAGTTAAGTAGTCTTAGTAAACTAGATACATACATGATTATTGTATTATAAATAAATATACAAATTATAACATAATTTTTCTTGATAATAACTTTATTCCATCTATTATTTCCATTTATATTTTTCTTAGTACACTTCATTGAATCCTTGGGAAAGGAAAAAAACAAGGGTGACCTCAACTGATCAATAGGGGTTAATTAAAATGGAATCAATAATGAATTGATGAGCTTAATCAATATGGAAAGGATAATAATATAAACACATTCTGTTTAATCAATAACCTGTGTATAGTGTGGGAAGAATAATTGATGATAAAATAATTCCCTATAAATTATCAAATTAACTTAAAACTTAACCATGGATATTCTCACTAATCTAATAATCACATGATGTATCAATAACTGAATTGATAATCATGGAATGCATAATGATGGATATCTAAATCTTAACATTTAAGCTTCATGCCTTGAATTTCATATTTTAAAGGCTTCATGACAAGAATATAATAATGTCAAGGCTTCATGACAAGAATATAATAATGATAAGAATCCACGCAAAGAATCTAATATTATCAAGGCTTAATGAAAATTGTATAATATTGTTAAGGCATCATATCAAGAATCTAATAAATTGGTATGTCCTTATCCAAAACAATATCTAGGGAGTCTCATGAAACCTACTGATGCATTGAGGGATTGCATTATGTTGTCCTCAACCCATGTCTTTCATGTCCAAATCATTCCCCATATATTAAATAATCTATAAAATTGTAAAAAAAATGACTTATCAAATATCCATATTGAGTAAGATATACAAGTATTTCTATATTTGTCCAGATAATCAAAATAACATTCAATGTAAAAATTTACATAGAAATGGTATACTTTTTAATGAATAAACATATCCATAAAAAATAATATATATTATTATGGAAAATTTAATGTCTAATAGTCATAAAGAATTGAATATTTCAAGAGGACTAAAAAAGGAATCATTGTAGTGAATTTCAATACTATCTTTTGTCAAAGAAATCCTAAGAATGAATAAATATTGTATCAATACAACATATCTCACGTGGTTTAAGGTTAAAGTCTTATTGTTTTTCATGAAAAGAAATATCGTAAAAAGAAACAAAAATATCATTTTGATTTTTAAAAACATTTCGAAAATACATTTTCTTTTATCATAACTTTATAAAAAAACATTAAAATTATCCTTGAAATTTTTAAAAGGAATCTTTAATGAAATGATGGAAAGTAATTCCATACATGTCATACAAGATAAAAAAAATTTCTTTTTGCACGGTAAAAAGGACAAAAAATCCCTTAATTGGAAATATACAAGAAGATTACTTTGAAAAAATTTGTAATAAACAAAAAATGTTAAAAGTCTCATTAATAAATTATTTTTAAAAGTTTAAAAACATTTTTATAAAACATTGTTTTGAGAGAAAATTGATTCCCTACCGAAGATATAAATGATGTTGGGTTTTCTTAAAATCACTTTCTAAATATATTTGAGAACCAAAAAGTAAAAAATGGTACTATTACTTGAAAAAAGGTCATGAATAACCATAATAGAATAAAAATAAAGGGTTTATTGACCAATGATCTTATAAATTCCTTTAATGGGATTTCAATAATAAATAGTCTCGGTTAGAATGAGATTGTGAAACAAACCCTTAAAATGATCATAATATTAAAGTGGGAATTAATAATTTAATTGATTATGTGTATCAACTATAAATAAATATATAAGTTGAAATACATAAATATATAGTAAAATTAATTATAAAAAGAATTATAGAATATTAACTACAATGAGGTAGTAAAATAACCCAATGAAAAGGAATTGAGTTATTCGATTTCTTTACAACATTGTTGTTGAGTCCATAAGGTTTTCCTTATGACTTTTTCATTCCTTCTTGTTTTGAAAATCAAAAACACCTTACACATAAGAAAATCTAATTTTTTACTTCTATAAGGAAAATTTCCTACCTTAAAGAAAATTACCCTAACCTAGATTTTTATTATACATAGAAATATTTTTCTTAAGTGTAAAATCGGATTCATACCCAAAACCTCGGAATCATGTAATACTAAGGTATGAAGCATTCTGTTTTTAGGATCCGAATTCTGGATGAGAACTATAATGAAGTTCCACTCCGAATTCTGGATACGAACTCTAATAAAGTTCCATTCCAAATTCTGGATACGAACTCTAATAAAGTTCTATTCCGAATTATGGATATGAACTCTCATAATAGTTCAATTATGAATTCTGGACTCTGAACTTTTATTATTTTGACTCCGAAATATTATTAGTTTGACTCCGAACTTTTATTAGTTCGACTCTGAACTATTATTAGCTCGACTCCGAACTTTTATAAGTTCGACTCTGAAGTATTATTAGTTCGACTCCAAACTATTATTAGTTCGACTCCAAACTTTTATAAGTTCGACTCCGAACTTCTATGTGGACGACTCTGATCTTATAAAAGCTCGACTCCGAACTATGTAAGTTTAGATTCTGAATCCTGATGAAACCAGACTCTGAATTTCCGTAGAAATCCAGACTCTAGATTTCTACAGAATCCAGGTTCTGAACTACTATAAAATAGA
The DNA here is from genome assembly GCA_963277665.1 of Viscum album. NCBI lineage: Eukaryota > Viridiplantae > Streptophyta > Magnoliopsida > Santalales > Viscaceae > Viscum > Viscum album. The sequence goes on along the minus strand of OY728123.1, from coordinate 2,053,981,700 downwards.
ATCCGAATATCCATTTATTATAGACTCCGAATTCTATTTTGGTTATACTGTGAACATTTAATTTACTTACACTCCGAACTTTGCTATGTAATTTGCTTACACTTTTTTTATTACAAAACGATGTCATGCTTTCAGTTATACAAAATGATGTCGTCTATTCTATTTTTTAACTGACCGTTGGTTGAGTGACATGTGTATAGGTCCCTCTGAATTTTATGGAAAATATGACCATTGGATGAGGGAGCCGACTGTTCTAACCGAGCATATAAATAAGAGCTCATTTGAAAAGAGCTAACAACTAGTTGATCACTCTAGAGGCCACATGTTGTTAAGGTGATTTCTAGAGAGAGAAGATTTTCATGCTTTGTGTATACTGAACCACTCGTTCATATTGCTTCATGGGACTCTGAATGTTTATGATTACATTCGAGGGCGTCCGAGGATAGGAAGACAGAGGTGCCGACTACCTTGAAGTTCGAGGGCTTCCTTGCTGAGGAAGACAGAGGTTCCAACTACCTTGAAGTTGAGGGCTTACGGGGATCTCAAGACAGCGACACCGATCTTCGTATCGAGGTCTTACCCTGGTGTGGGTAAGACAGACTTTCTTGAAAGTATAAATCAAGGTACCTTTATCCAAGGTTGTTGGATACCCTTCTCTTTGGGTGAAAAGATTTATATCTTGTTACTTGTAGTTTTTACTACTTGTTTTTTGGTGAATTTCGTATTGTAAGGAAAGTATAATATTCTTATATTTTCTTACTATTGTACTCTAATTCATTTAGATTCTATACTCTTTAAGGTAGAATCTCATATGTTAAACTTTAGTTACGTTTCAATTTCCAGATCCCAATTTCTGGAACCTGTTTTCGGAATCACTTTCCAGATTCAAGCCAGTGCATAGAACTAGAAGTTTATAACTTCATACCTTGTTCCAATTCTCCAATTGGTGTTAGAGGTGTTTTGAACTTTCTTATTTTAACTTTGTTAAACTTAGATCATTCCTTGTGTAAGGAAAATTTTAAAGTGTACAATTCACCCCCCTCTCTAGTATACTGAGCATCTACATCATTATTTCGATCCTACAATTGGTTTCAAAGGTTGTAAACCTCATACTTTATACCAATCCTACAATTGGTATCAGAGGAGGTCTCTGAAATACTTATACTCACATATAAGTTTGCTTGATCACTTTTTCAATAATATTTATCCTTTCCTAGAAGGAAAGTTTCATTCCAAACTTCTTCATTCCGAATTTGTTCATTATGAACTTTGTGGTTACGATCTTTTCCTACTAACGAGTTTGGTTGCAAAAGTTTCTTATTAAGAATGGCAGGAATCAACGTTGGTTCTATTGAAAATCTAAACCCTACAAGACCACCAATTTTTGATGGAAATGATTATGAGTACTGGAGAGATCGTATGAAGAATTTCATTATCTATACTGGAGTGGATAATTTCATTATGCTTACTGGTGATTATAAAATTCCTGATAAGGAAGTTAGAAATTTCACTAACCAGGGAAAAAAAATATCAACTCAATTATAAGGTACACAATACTTTCCAATGTTCAATGACTAGAAATATATATACCCAAATTTCTTCTTGTGAAGCTGCTAATTGTATCAGGAAGACGTTAGAGGTTACACACTTTGGCACTTCTAAAGTGATTGAAACTAGGAGATCTATGCTTAGAGCTGAATACCATGGATTCAATTTTCCATATGGAGAACCAATCTGTAAAGTTCAACAGATATTTATGACTATAGTGAACATTCTTCGGTCTATGGGAGAAAAAGGGTTAGATGATGAAGCCCTTATTGACAAGATTCTTGATATTATGCCTAATAAGTGGGAATCAAAGAGAACAGCAATTGATGAGAACATGAAGGTCACTCAAATTTCGTTAGATGAGATATTTAGAACTCTTCTTCAACATGAAACAAGAATGAAGAGAGATGCTGACAACATCAAAAAAAATATGGGAAATAGTATGGTTGCTTTTACAATAACATCAAATCATATGAAATCCAAGACCCCTGAGAAAGTAACTAGATACAAGTCTAAGAAGGTGGTTATTCAATCAGAATCTAGTGATAGTGAATTCTCATAGAATGAGTTAGCAAATCTTGCTCGAAGGATGAACAATATAGTTGGTTAGAGAAATTTCTAATCCAAGTATAATAAAAAAGGAAATGAATGATAGGAAAGATGGAGAAGTTACTTGTTATGAATGCAAGAGAGCTGGACATATTATACCATATTTCCCTTTGCTAAAAAAGAAAGATAGAAAAGAAAGGAATTCTAAAAGGAAAATAAAGAAGTATTATAAAGCCAAAGATAAGAATGTTATGAAAGCTAATGATACATGGAGTTCCAGTGGTGGTGACTCTTCATATGAATCTTCTGATTATGAATCTTCAGGACAGAAGAATCTTGGTCTTATGGCCAGATTACCTATTAACAATCATTGCCCATGGCTAAGGTACACAATTCTAAATCATTGACCAATGTTTCTTTAAATTCTAATGATAGTAAGTACTATAACTCTTTAGATGAAGAATCATATTCGGATAAAGAGAATACTTCACCTACCTATGAATAAGTTTCTAGGTTTACTGAACTTCTTGAGATTAAAAATTCCAAACTCAATAAAAAACATGATAAGGAAAACTCTAGGAATACTATTTTTATGAAAGAAATATCAGATCTTTCTAAAGATCTTGATAAGAAAAATGATGATTCTATAAGTATTTCAAAAAAAATTAGGAACTAAGTTCTGAGAAGAACAAACTTTTTAAAGATTTAGAACAAGTAATTTCTAAGAAAAGTGTTTTTGAGCCTATCTCTAGTTCTAAATATAAGAATTTTGAAGATAAAAATATGGTTATAAAACTCAAGACCGAAATATTTTCTTTAAGGAAGTGTTTATCAAAATTTACCCTTGGTAAAGAAAATTTTGATAAAATGTATTCGCAAATACAACCTTTAAGAAAAAAATCTAGATTTGGTTATACCCATGCAAAACCAACTTTTTGTAACAACTAATTTGTTCCACAAAGTGCCCCATTTTGTACTAAGTGGAAATTTGGTGGTCACTAGGCAAAGAATTTATCTTTAAATAAAACCCCATCTTTAGGTTTTCATAAAGCTTACTTTTCTAAGAAGGTGTGGGTGCCTAAAATTTTGTTACCTGGAAATCTTGGATCCAAACAAGTTTGGATTCCGAAAGTCTAACTCTTTTATTATTTTTATGAAGATAAAGGAAGTACTCAAAAAAATACATGGTACATGGATAGTGGATGTTCCCAGCACATGACTGGTAAAAATATCTATTTTGAAAAGATTATCAAGACGACAAGAGGAAAGGTAACTATCGGAGATAATGATCAGGGAGAAATTGTTGGTATAGGTAATATTATTCTTCTTGGAAAAACATTGATTTCAGATGTTTTATTTGTTAAGGGTCTTAAGCACAACCTCATTAGTATAATTTAGTTATGTGATGATGGATACCTTGTGAATTTTAGGAATGATAAATGCTTAGTTCACAATTCCAAGAAGAATTTATTCTCTCAGCCAATAGGCAAGAGAATGTTTACACTTTGAACATAGAAGACCTCAAGAGCCAATACCTACCTGAACTTAGTTCAATGGAAGATCATTCTTGGTTATGGCATAGAAGATTGGGTCACTGTAATCTTAGAAACTTATGTAAACTTTTTAATAAGAAACTAGTTAATGATTTACCAGATACTAGATTTGATTCATCTAAACATTGTGATCCTTGTAAATAAATCAAGAAACATAAATCTAGTTTTAAATCAATCAGTGAAGTCTCAACAACTGATGCATTACAGTTAGTACACATGGATCTTTTTGGTCCAACACAAACTAGAAGCATTGGGGGAAAATACTATGTGTTTGTTCTAGTTAATGGTTACACAAGATTTACTTGGGTCCATTTTCTAGCAAAGAAGTATGAATCTTTTTTTATTTCAAAAGTTTTAGATCCCAAGTTAGAAATGAGAAAAATCTTCCACTGAAAACTATTCATAGTGATCATGGAAGAGAATTTCAAAATTCTGATTTTGAAACTTTTTATAGTAGAAAAGTTATTACTCAAAACTTTTCAGCACCTAGAACTCCTCAACAAAATGGTGTAGTTGAAAGAAGAAATAGAATTCTTCAAGAGATAACTAGAACCATGTTGAGTGAATATTCTATAGAATGACATTTCTAGGCTGAAGCTGTAAGTACTACCTATTATACTATAAATCACATTTTGATTACACCTTTTCTTAATAAAACACCTTATGAGTAATGGAATGCTAGAAAGCCAAGACTTTCCTACTTCAAGGTTTTTGGTTGCAAGGTATTTATCCTAAATAATAAAGATAATCTTCACAAATTCGCACCAAAATCTGATGAAGGAATTTTCTTAGGCTACTCCACAACTTTTAATTATTGTAAAGTTTTCAATAAAAATACTTGTACTATTGAAGAAACAGTGCATGTGAAATTTGATGAGTCTGATCCTTTTGTTTTTAAACCATCCCAACCTACATCCTCAGATGTGTTTTTAAAAACTGATTATCAACCTTTGATAGAAGATCCTTCTGATAAGGAAAATGTTCAAGAAGATACTTCTGAAACATTTACCCCAGAAGACTTTCTACCCTATTTTGATGAACATGTTTTACAAAACCCAAACCAGGGATTCCTTAAAAATCATCCCAGTGATAGTATCATTGGTGATGTAAATCAACCTGTAAGGACTAGAAGTTCCTTGAGAAATGAAGTAGAACATCTAGCATTCCTTTCCCAATTAGAACCAAAAAAGAACTGATGAAGCTTTAGGTAATTACGATTGGATCAAAGCCAAGCAAGATGAACTAAATGAATTTGAAAGGAATAAAGTCTGGACCTTGGTTGAAAGACCTAAGGAATATTCTGTTATTGGAGTAAAGTGGGTCTTTAGAAACAAGTGTGATGAAAATGGAGTCATTATAAGAAATAAAGCTAGACTAGTTGCTAAAGGCTATAATCCGCAAGAGGGAATAGACTATGAAGAAACCTATTCTCCAGTAGATAGACTTGAATCTATCCATATTTTACTTGCCTTTGCAGCATTCTTCAATTTTAAACATATTCAAATGGATGTGAAATGTGCTTTCCTTAATGGTTATGTTCAATAGGAATTTTTTGTTGAACAACCTCCTGTCTGTGAAGATACAGAACATCCTGATCATGTTTTTAGACTTACCAAAGCATTGTATGGCCTTAAACATTCCCCACAAGCCTGGTATGATAAACTTATAGGATTTTTTCTTCAAAATATCAATATTATGGGAAATGCAGACCCAACTCTTTTTATAAATGAAGATAAGAAAAATGTTTTGATTGTTCAAATTTACGTTGATGACATCATATTTGGTTCAACTCATCAATCTTTAACTAATTCTTTTGAAAGTCTAATGAAATCTGAGTTTGAACTGAGTATGATGGGTGATTTAACATTTTTCCTTGGTTTTCAAATTTCTCATAGACCAGAAGGAACCTATATATCTCAACCTAAGTATATTAAATATCTTCTTAAAAAGTATGGGTATGACAACACTAAGAGTATAAGTACTCCCATCGGTACCTCTGACTCTTTAGATCTTGATGAAGCTGGGAAACCAGCAGATCAACCATCTTTTAGAGGTATGATAGGAAGCCTACTATACTTGACATCTAGTTGGCCAGACTTGATGTTTTTAGTATGCTTATCTAGAGACCCAATGCTTGAAGTACATGAACATTACATTACTTTTTTGGAATACTTAACACATAACAAAAACAGACACACAAGGATCATAATAGTTTAGTGTCTTTGGAAACTTGGAATAAAATCTTCTAATCGTGGTGAAATATCTTCAACATCTCCAAATAAAGATCTTCCCCGATTTTTTTCTTACCTAAAACATTTATTTATATCCTGGGGAAAAGAAAACATAAAAGGGGTGAGCTCAAATGCTCAGTAAGGGTATGCATGGATAAAATAAAACATACCACATACATTTGAACTTAAAAACATGAATATAAATTTTATACATCAAAATCTTGAGCAACGACATAAAACATGGAAGTACATAAGGCATAGATCATAATGGAACATAAATCATGATAAAAGAGCATGGGAATAAAACATGTAATTGTGGAAACCATTAATCACATGATATGATTTCCATAGTAGACAAGGCATTGCTGCCAAGACCATCTTAGTGGACAAAGTCCCTTTCTGAATCGAGTTCACTCCTCGTTCCAGTCCCGTATTACTGAACTGGTTTAACTTGCCGTTCCAGCCATGTCTATCTCATGAGATATAAATCTTTACCCAATGAATTGGAGGGAGATATAGGTCCCACCCATCTCATAATGAAATCATTCTTACTTATGCCACAAAATAAACATACATCATTCATAAAAAACCAACAAATAAAATGGGTTTCATAAACATCATCCCATCATCACATAATCCATATAAAAGAAATGGATATCATTTCATAATAAGAAAAGTGAAACCATGTAAATCATAGAGACATTGTACATGAAACATACACATATGAAATAATGTTATCTTAGATGAAAAATGGTTTTTGATAAAACACTGGAAATTAATTCTTGAGGAAAATATCCTTTCTTCTTCAAAATCATTTTCTTTTCACAAAATGCCATGCAATTTTAAAAGAATAGGATTTTGTTTAAAATAGTCATGAAATATTTTGGAGGAATAATCATGAAAATAAGGCTTCAAAAAAACCGTAAAAATTCTTTCATGGCGTATACGTTAAAAAAACATTCTTCTCGTACTTTTATCGGAAAAGTCAAAAAGTACCTCGTACGAAAAACGACAAAAGATTCATTTCATATCTTTTACTAAAAACTCATCGAAGGGTAAAATTGTATATAAACTATTGTAGAAGGATATAAATATTACATATTGAGGAAACATGGATGTGGATGATAAAATACACCCTAGTAAATACCAAAGTATAAACAATCTCGGATAAAAATGAGATTGTGATATTTCCCTTACCATAGGTCCGATATGCTTTGTATGTATCCAAACCTCCTGTATAATGATTTAAATAATGTAATTGACTTATTAAAGAATAATATTAATTGTTATCATATCATATATGGTTCACTTATGACTTTATATTACCCATTCTTTTGTAAATTAATGTTAAAGTAGCGTTTTGGGTAAAATCATCTTATTTATCTTACGTGTTTGGACTTGTTGTTCTTGATGTTATTATTACTTATATCATGATTTACTTACTTAAAAAATGTAAATAGTGATTTATATATCATATAAATTCATTATATATCCAGAATATACAATCATTTATAATAGTACATAAAATATGGAGGTAAGAAATGAAACGCACCGTTCATGGAGACGGTAAGCCGTAAGTACGCATGAACGCTACTTTCAATTCTATTTCTTATTTTAATGGAATTAAAACATAATGATACATAGGTATATAATAATTCCAGTATAATATAATATATAATATCATTAACCACATCCTTTATACATCCCACATAACGTATTAACTAATCACATCACTTTGAGGGGGCGGTAGTCCGCACTTCCTCAAATGAGATTATCATATTTACCGACTATGGAAACTGTAAAGGCTTGATATAATTGGGAAGTAAATAAGAATAAGTACATAATAAACATAATATATATTATATATAAATACAGTTCCATCATAATGGCCACCATGACAGGAGGTAGGAGAAAATCAAACAATCATCGTTTCATGAGGCGTTAGTTTTCCATCACAGAAACATTGTGTTATTTATCCGTTATATGGAGGTGTGTGTAAGTGTAGTTCCAATAAATATCATAACAACATCCTAGTATATTTAGGATATTTGTGTTGTTACAAAATAAATGATTAAAAAGAGTTTAGGGGTTGGAGAAGTAGAATAAAAGAAAACAACTGAAGAGAAACTGTTACCTTTAATTTTGGTAACTTCCTTTGGTTTGAACCAAAAGGACTTCTTGGAGAGTATTCTGCCTAATGTAAGGATTCTAGGGTGAGGAGAGGGATGTAGGGAGCTTATATGGGAAGAGTTTTGATGAGCCAAAACGCTTGAGAGGTGTGAGGAATTGCATATAAGTGGTCTCCTTTTATAAGGGAGAGGAGGGGCTCTTTAGGAAAGTGTGAAAGCATTATTTTATTATAAACTTATCTTCAGTTTCAAGAGGTCCAAAACACATTAATGTCGAAGATAAGATGACTCATATTCGAAATAAAATCATCCAATTGGAATTGGACATGTTTTGGATGATATTTTAATCATTATAATCTTATTTATTTAAATCATTTATTAATGAGGTAAACACTACATCATTATTGTGTCATAAATAATTTAATTCATTTGATGTCTAAAAATTATGAACAAAATACCATTATGTAGGTAATCATTTTAGATTTCCAAATAATATTTTTAGTCGAAAATATAACTTATATAACCCCTTATAAAAATTAATTACTAAATGATTTTTGTTAAAGTCAATTTTGTCTTTACATTAAATTAATTAATTCGAATTGTCATTTTCACTATCAAGTGGCTCATTGGGGTCCCAAAATCGGCCCAAGGATGCCCATAGTCGTCCACTACTCATCAAATAAGGTTAGGACAAGTTTCAAGGTAATTTTGAATTATTATAATATTATTTTAACCTTGGATTACCCTATTTACCTTTAATCGTAGTAAAACAAAATTACTGTAGTTACTATTCATAATGCCCAAAAATAAAAGGTATCTTATTAACATAATTTGAACCCACTGATTCCAAATATGGATTCCATTTTTCCAAATTCATTACACAAAAGTTTCATAAATTAAATTAAAATTAATCCCGTTGTCGAAAGAATACGGGTTTTTGTTTAAAACATTGCAAAAGATTGAATTGATTTAACCTACGAATTCGAGGTAAAATCAATGATAATGACATACATTATATTAAATGGTAAAAATATATTCTATTTATACTTTAAAACCATTCAATATTATAATTTAACCACATAAATTATTATGATGAAAAAGGTTGTTTTTAATTAAAATATAGCGTGTTTTTACTATTCATTAAAATATGAAAGTTATCAGAAAAATATAAAAACTTTATCCAATGTAAATTTTTATATCCTGATTCAAAAGGAGAATTTTATTCTGTCAAATTGCACTTATAAAAATGTCAAAAACTAGATTTAATGTGGGTGCGCCATCAAAAGGCGGTAAAACTGAATTTTTTTAAAATTCTTATTTTACCCAAAATATTTATTTTGTTCTCATACCATGTTCTAGAAAATATGTAAGATTAATAATAATGTTATAAAATTAAAATTTTAGTTAATAATATTCATAATGGGTAGTTCATAATAACAAATATATCGTTGTTTAGTAAAACTCGGTATTGCGTACAACACACCATATCGAGGAAGGTCGCGATTGCGTGTAATGCAAGCCAAGTCAGGGTTGCGTGTTGTGCAAGAATCCTTCGTTGTTTTGTATAATAGAATCCAACCATATTTTATTTATACATTGAATATATATATATATATAAACACATTCAATGTTGCGTAGAATTACTATTATAAAACAAACTTGAAATTGTGTGTAACACGATCTAGGAATAGCATTGCGTATACTGCAAGCTAATACGGTGTTATGCATAGTACAAGATAAACATGGTGTGGTGTATAATAGAAGACATCAATGAAATTAAAAGAATATTTTTCATAAAATCTAGGGGTGTTACATTCTACCCCCCTTAAAATGAATTTCGCCCTCGAAATTCGTCGGGGTTATAAATGGTTTACTACTTGAAAATTTCTTTAATAGAAACCCACATCATAAAAAGGAATACCAAAACTTGGCTTTAAAAACTGAAGTATGAAACGTAATGGTTACCCAAATTAACTCATCACTGGGTTTCCACGTAGGAGAACATAGGTGAAAATATGGATATGGAAGAAAAATCTAACCATCAAGTTCTGATAGAGAGTAGTAGAGAACATGGCTATGAAAAATACAATAATCACAAAGCCATAAATTTTTGATGATCTAGGGTACCATCTGGTTCATCGGATATAAGAGCACCAGGACAACATTTTTGGTTTTCAAGATCATTTCCCTAAAGTTGGTGAATTAAAAGAAATAATTACATGATTTTGTTTCAATCTCACTGTTGTTCGTGAATTGAACAATTTCCACTTGATATCTTAAATAAATGAAGTTGAATTTGTCATTCGTGAAGCATTAGCAGATCATGTGATAGAATGATGGGTCATTCTATCTATTTCAAGCAAAAGGTTAGCAAAAGTTATAAGTCTATCTTATGGTGAGATTAATCATATATGGTTCCAAAAATGGACTTATACTTTATTTATCATACCGCTTAATAAAATAAAACTACTTTCCACTAAACATGGACTTTCTGTATGCCAGTGGTAGGTGATAAATTCATGTCGCACTTCAGTTGTGGGTTCGATTCCCACAGCCTTGTCCGACGTGATGGGCTGTCGCCCATCCTGCAGGTTGACCTTTTTCTAAAATTACATTACTATAACATCCCATCAATAATATCGAAAAAAGTTTTATCCTTAAACAATACTAACTTATGTCCAACATAATCCATTCCAATCTTTAGGCTTATCTAAAATACTTTGGCCCAAGCTCATAGTATAAGGAAAATGATTATTGAAATGTCACATAACAATCACATGAATGCCATCATTTATCCCCCATATATCATAAGATATATCTTGTTGAATACCTTAATCATGTATTCTCTTGAATAATGAATACCCATTGAACCTTAGTGAAGACATGAATGCAGTTAAAAGTTAACACTTTCCACATACCAAAATCCTCAAAATTCTATCTACTCAAACCATGATATCACTTAGTCCTTATATCAATCCTGAGCTCATGAATACTGTCAAAAATTTCATTTTCTCCTTATCCCTTCATTATCTTCATATCATCTACTTTCCAAAAATATTTCAATCACCTTTTCATGGTTACCAGTACCATATAATTATTGAAATCCAATACATAGATATTCCAAAATTCCACAATACCATACATGAGATTCCATGATACTATTTTGAAATCCCATTACATAAACACTTAATCACTACACAACATCATTTTTATACTCAACATCACAAATAGTGATCGCATGAGACTTCCCTTTATCCTTTGCCTTAAGAGGTTGCTCACGATGATCATCATTAACCCGTGGATTAGGGCATTTATTAGCATAATGCCCCATTTCCTTGCACCTGAAGCGTTGAAGTGTTGGTGGAGAGTTCTCTGTAGTATTTTCTCTATTCACATCATTAGCAACCTTTTTCCCATTTCTTCGACAATCAACTGCTCGATGACCTTATTTCCCACACTTAAAACATTTTCTAGTACATTTTAGGCAATATCCACCATGCTTCTTTCCACACATTGAGCATAAAGAAACATGCATCTTCTTTTCACCATTGTTTTGAGATTTCTCCTTGAACTCCATCTTTCGTTTCTTGTCAAAACCATGAGATGGATATGTTACATCAACTTCCAGTTCTACCTTGATAGCACAATGCACAATTTATTCATAGCTACTGAAGTCTCTTATAGCTAATGCCCTTCAAAGACTTGGTTTTAAGCCACTGAAAAATCGATCAACTTTACTTTCAGGTTGGATGATAAAGCCAGATGCATACCTTGCAAGTCTTGTAAAATTCGCTTCGTATATACCTACAGATTCATCATCCTTCTACTTAATCTCAAGAAACTCCTTTTCCATCTTTGTTCGAAGAATACGAGGGAAGTACTTACTGAAAAAAAGTTCTTGAACTCATCCCATTCCATGGACTCAATTTCATCTCTTTGCCTCATATTCTTGATAAGATTCCACCATTGATCAACATCACCTTCAAAACGATATACTGCTAAGATGACTTTATCATACTCAGAACATTGTAGAACTGAATTTATCTTTTCAGTAGTACTAATCCATTGTTCATCCACTAAGGGATTAGAAGACCCGCTGAATGAAGGTGGACGCTGCCTCATGAAGGATTCAACAGAATGTTGCTCCTTTCTATGCTCATTTTGAAATCCAGGATGATTCATAGCTTGTGTAAGTATAGAAATAAGATTGTGCACTCCATCTCCCTTGACATTGGTTTGGTCAAGAGGAAAATCATTGCATTGTCCATTACATTGATAAACACGGTTCCTTCGGGTTCCAGCCATCGTCTAAAACCCAAAAATAATAGTGTGAGAGGAAAATTTCATGCTAGGGAAAACAATATAATAAAGGGGGAGTTCCTTCAATATCTAACATCTTAGGTTTAATTCTATGATCGTTAGCGTAATTCTAGGACTATAACCTATACGTATACTTAACCTTAGGGACATCCCTAGACATACTTTAGAAATATCTCTAGGGATCCCACTAAAGTTTTCGCATCCTATTTTCCAAAGGTTAACTAAACCTTTCCTCTGATACCAACTGTAGAGACCCAATGCTTCACGTACATGGACATTACATTACTTTTTCGGAATACTTAATACATAACAAAAACAGAAACACAAGGATCGTAATAGTTTAGTGTCTTTGGAAACTCGGAATAAAATCTTCTAATCGTGGTGAAAGATCTTCAACATCTCCCAATAAAGATCTTCCATGATTTTTTTCTTACCTAAAACCTTTCATTATATCCTGGGGAAAAGAAAACATAAAAGGGGTGAGATCAAATGCTCAGTAAGGGTATGCATGGATAAAATAAAACATACCACATACATTTGAACTTAAAAACATGAACATAAAGTTTAAAAATCAAAATCTTGAGCAACGACATAAAACATGGAAGTACATAAGGAATAGATCATAATGGAACATAAATCATGATAAAATAGCATGGGAATAAAACATGTAATTGTGGAAACCATTAATAACATGATATGATTTCCATAGTAGCCAAGGCATTGCTTCCAAGACCATCTTAGTGGACAAAGTCCCTTTCTAAATCGAGTTCACTCCTAGTTCCAGTCCTGTATTACTGAACCAGTTTAACTTGCCGTTCAGGCCATGTCTATCTCATGAGATATAAATCTTTACCCAATGTATTGGAGGGAGATATTGGTCCCACCCATCTCATAATTAAATCATTCTTACTTTTGCCACAAAATAAACATACATCATTCATAAAAACCCAATAAATAAAATGGGTTTCATAAACATCATCACATCATCACATAATCCATATAAAATAAATGGATATCATTTCATAATAAGAAAATTGAAACCATGTAAATCATATAGACATTGTACTTGAAACATACACATATGAAATAATCTTATCTTAGATGAAAAATGGTTTTTGATAAAACACTTGAAATGAATTCTTGAGGAAAATATCCTTTCTTCTTCAAAATCATTTTCTTTTCACAAAATGCCATGAAATTTTAAAATAATAAGATTTTGTTTAAAATAGTCATGAAATATTTTGGAGGAATCATCATGAAAATAAGCCTTTATAAAAACCGTAAAAATCCTTTCATGCCATATACGTTAAAAAACATTCTTCTCGTACTTTTGTCGGAAAAGTCAAAAAGTTCCTCGTACGAAAAATGACAAAAGATTCCTTTCATATCTTTTACAAAAAACTCATAGAAGGGTAAAATTGGATATAAACTATTGTAGAAGGATATAAATATTATATATTGAGGAAACATGGATGTGGATGATAAAATACACCCTAGTAAATACAAAAGTATAAACAATATCGGATAAAAATGAGATTGTGATATTTCCCTTACCTTAGGTCCAATATGCTTTGTACGTATCCAAACCTCCTGTATAATGATTTAAATAATGTCATTGACTTGTTAGAGAATCATCTTAATTGTTATGATATCATATATGGTTCACTTATGACTTTATATTACCCATTCTTTTGTAAATTAATGTTAAAGTAGCGTTTTGGGTAAAATCATCTTATTTATCGTACGTGTTTGGACTTGTTGTTCTTGATGTTATTATTACTTATATCATGATTTACATACTTCCAAAATGTAAATAATGATTTATATATCATATAAATTCATTATATATCCAGAATATATAAGTATTTATAATAGTACATAACATATGGAGGTAAGAAATGAAACATACCGTTCATGGAGAGGGTAAGTCGTACGTACGCATGAACGCTACTTTCATTTCTATTTATTATTTTAATAGAATTAAAACATAATGATACATAGGTATATTATAATTCCAGTATAATATCATATATAATATCATTAACCACATCCTTTATACATCCCACATAAGGTATTAACGAATCACATCACTTTGAGGGGGCGGTAGTCCGCACTTCCTCAAATGAGATTATCGTATTTACCGACTATGGAAACCGTAAAGGCTTGATATAATTGGGAAGTAAAGAAGAATAAGTAAATCATAAACATAATATATATTATATATAAATACAGTGCCATCATAATGGCCACCATGAGAGGCGGTAGGAGAAAATCGAACAATCATAGTTTTGTGAGGCGTTAGTTTTCCATCAAAGAAACATTATGTTCTTCATCGATTATATGGAGGTGTGTGTAAGTTTAGTTCCAATACATCTCATAAAAACATCCTAGTATATTTAGGATATTTGTGTTGTTACAAAAGAAAGGATTAAAAAGAGTTTAGGGGTTGGAGAAGTAGAATAAAATAAAACAACTTAAGAGAAACTGTTACCTTTAATTTTGGTAACTTCCTTTGATTTGAACCAAAAGGACTTCGTAGAGAGTTATCTGCCTAATGTAAGGCTTTAAGGGGGAGGATAGGGATGTAGGGAGCTTATTTGGGCAGAGTTTGGACGAGCCAAAAGGCTTTAGAGGTGTGAGTAATTGCATAGAAGTGGTCTCCTTTTATAAGGGAGAGGAGGGGCTCTTTAGGAAAGTGTGAAAACATTATTTTATTATAAACTTATATTCGGTTTCAAGAGGTCCAAAACACATTAATGTCGAATATAAGATGACTAATATTTGAAATAAAATCATAAAATTGGAATTGTACAGGTTTGGGATGATATTTTAATCATTATAATCTTATTTATTTATATCATTTATTAATGAGGTAAACACTACATCATTATTGTGTCATAAAAAATTTAATTCATTTGATGTCTAAAAATAGTGAACAAAATACCATTATATAAGTAATATTTTTATCTTTCCAAATAATATTTTTAGTCAAAAATATAACTTATATAACCCCTTATAAAAATTAATTACTAAAAGATTTTTGTTAAAGTCAATTTTGTCTTTACATTAAATTAATTAATCCAAATTGTCATTTTCAATAACAAGTAGCTCAGTGGGGTCCCAAAATCGGCCCAAGGATTCCCATGGTCAGACAATACTCCTCCAATAAAGTAAGGACAAGTGTGAAGGTAATTTTGAATTATTATAATATTATTTTAACCTTGAATTACCCTATTTACCTTTAACCGCAGTAAATAAAAATTACCGTAGTTACTATTCATAATGCCCAAAAATAAAAAGTAGCTTATTAACATAACTTGAACCCACTGATTCCAAATATGGAATCCATTTTTCCAAATTCAATACACAAAAGTTTCTGAAATTAAATTAAATTTAATCCCGTTGTCGAAAGAAAATGGGTTTTTGTTTAAAACATTGCGAAAGATTGAATTGATTTAACCTACGAATTCAAGGTAAAATCAATGCTAATGACATAAATTATATTAAATGGTGAAAATATATTCTATTTATACTTTAAAACCATAAATATTATAATTTAACCACATAAATTATTATGATGAAAAAAGTTGTTTTTAATTAAAATATAGCGTGTTTTTACAATTCATTAAAATATGAAAGCTATCAGAAAAATATCAAAACTTTATCCAATGTAAATTTTTATATCCTGATTCAAAAGAAGAATTTTATTCTGTTAAATTGAACTTATAAACATGTCAAAAACTAGATTTAATGTGGGTGCGCCATCAATAGGCGGCAAAACTGCATTTTTTTAAAAATACTTATTTTACCCGAAAATTTTATTTTGTTCTCATACCATGTTACAGAAAATATGTAAGATTAATAATAATGTTATAAAATTAAAAATTTAGTTAATAATATTCATAACGGCTAGTTCATAATAATAATATATCGTTTTTTAGTAAAACTCGGTATTGCGTACAACACACGCTATCGAGGAAGGTCGCGATTGCGTGTAATGCAAGCCAAGTCAGGGTTGCGTGTTGCGCAAGAATCCTTCGTTGTTTCGTATAACAGAATCCAAAAATATTTTATTTATACATTGAATATATATATATATATAAACACACTCATTGTTTCGTAGAATGGCTATTATAAAACGAACTTGAAATTGTGTGTAACACGATCCAAGAATAGCATTGCGTATACTTCAAGCTAATACGGTGTTACGTATAGTGCAAGCTAAACTTGGTGTGGTTTATAATAGAATACATCAATGAAATTAAAAGAATATTTTTCATAAAATCTAGGGGTGTTATAGCTTATGTGCAAGATATCAATCCAATCCTAAGGAATCTCACTTAAAGGTGGTAAAAAGAATTTTTTTCTACTTAAAGGGAACCATGGATCTAGGATTATTTTATACTTCTGGAAATGTTTTTGTTTTAAAAACCTTTTCAGATACTAACTTTGGTGGATTTAGAATGGATAGAAAGAGTACATCCATAACTTGTCATTTCTTAGGAGATTCATTAGTTTCTTGGTCATGCAAGAAGAAACACTCAGTAGCACTCTCCACTGATGAAGCTGAATATGTAGCAGCTGGTAGTTGTTGTACTCAAGTGTTGTGTATACAACACACACTCGCATACTATGGCTTGATTTTTACAAAGACTCAAATTTTTTATGATAACACAAGTGCCATTTCCCTTAGTAAAAACCCTTCACATCACTCTCGTGCAAAGCACATAGATATTAGGCATCACTTTCTTAGGTATCACACACTTAAAGGAGATATCATTCTTCAGTTTATCAGAATGCAAGATCAATTTGCTGATATTTTCACAAAATATTTACCCTCCGATATATTTGAATACATCAAACAAAATTTAGGAATGATAACCGTAAGGTAATCCTTATTCATTAACTTCTTATTGAACAATTTTTCTTACAGTAATAAAATCTTTTTAATAGGGGGAGTAAATTTTCATGATAGTCTAATCAAATTTTTCGTTGTCAATTTTCTTTTCAAACTTATGTAACTAAATATTTTGTCACTAGTTTTTGAAACATTTCAAAATGAAAATTCTCGGAATGGACATTCTCGGAATGGAAATCTTCGGAATGAAAATTTCGTAATGCAAATTCTTGGAATGGAAATTCCTGAAATTGAAATTTTCAAATCTGGAATTCTCAGAATGAAAATTTTCGTAATGAAAATTTCCAAAACTGATGTTTTCTTAATGGATTTTCGTACCCAGAATTTTTCGTAATGAATTTTTCGTAATGATAATTTTTCGTAATGAATTTTTCGTAATGAGTTTTTCGTAATGACTTTTTCGTAATGATTTTTTATTAATGAATTTTTCGTAATGACTTTTTAGTAATAACTTTTTTGTAATGACTTTTTCGTAATGTTTTTTTTGTAATGAGTTTTTTTATTAAATTTTTCATAATGAGTTTTTCATATTGAGTTTTTCGTAATGAGTTTTTTTCGTACTCAAAATTTTCTTCAACAATAATATTACCAATTACGAACAATCTCTCTATCCAATCCGAAAAGTATTATTTCCTTACATAAATTTTCGTAATCATATTTTTCTTGCTGGTATTTTCCTGAGTTTTAAAATAATTCGGATTCTAGTTTTCCTTAAATCTGATTGTTTTTCTTAAAACCTCAAAAGATCAGAGTCAAGTTTTCCTTACGGGATTTTTCTCAACAGTCAGATCAGATCAAAAATATTTTCAACCATTAGATGGATTTTTGAAGACCAAAGGTCACATCCATCGCCTATATAAAGGGGACCCCAAGATTTCTCCCACATCGGTTTTTCAAATATTTCATGTCTCGAAGCCCTGCCTCTCTTCTTAAGACTGGTTCCAATCTTTGCAAAGCCGTTCAAAATCCTTCAGATCTCTCTAATCTGAATGTCTTTTGAAGAAACATCTCAAGATATGTCAACTACAAAGCCAATCTCAAAATGGTTAGTCTTTAGGAAAAGGTTGGTGCATCTGTATTTTTACAATACTGATTCTATTATAACCAAGAATATCATATTGAATAGTTGGGAAGATGTATGCTTGTACATGTCAGAGAAACAGGATCCGGTTTACACCGATTTGCTGATCGGGTTCTGTGAGTCTGTTTCCTTCTAGACGAAAGATGGCAGAGAATGGTTTCCATTAAAATCTTATGGGAAGACATAGAAGTTATCTAACACCAAGTTCGCAAGCTTGGTTGGTTTATCCTATGAAGGGGAAGCTGAGTTTTGCTCACATAAGCTTCCAGATGAGCAAGGAAGCTTCAACAAGGTGAAGGCTTTAAAATTTCTTGGACTAAAGGATGTTACGACTGCTAAGATTTCTAATATCACTCTGAACAATAAGATTCTATAGCTCTGGGTACAAGGTTTTCTCATACCAAGAAGAGGTGACAAGGATATTCTGAAGAAAAATGATATCTATAGAAGAGGTTGAGGTAGCTCAGAGAGATACACAGACTCCGGAACCATCTAAAAAGGCAAGGAAGAAGAGAAATATTAAGTAAGTGCTTGATGATGAAGAAAATCCCATGTCTAAGGAAACTCAGTCTGCTCCCCCCCAAACCGAAGAAACAAAAAGCTTATCCTGGTGAAGTTGTTGCGATGTGGAGGGAAGACAAGGAGAAGAGGAAAGAAGGGGATCCATAGTTCAGATTGGACCCTGCAGATGCTAAGTCATTAAAAGAGAGAGCAGTGGATGAGTTAGAAAAGCATGCAAAAGAAAAGAAGATAATAAAGAAGTTGTCTGAAGCTGAACTGGTGCAATCTCTTTTGAGAGATACTGAAATAGCTTCTAAGCAGATTCCGGTTCCAGAAACTTTCCTTACTGAACCTTCTTTACCAGAAACTCCAGCTAAGAACTATGTCACTCCGAAAAAATCCAAGGGTAAAAAGTTAGTTTAAGAAGTTGAAAAATAAGCTGTGAAAGAAGTAGAGGAATATTTTGAATAATAAGAATAAGAAGAAGATGGAATTGAAGATTTGGATGCCTTGATCAAGAAAGTAGAGGATTATCAAGATAAGGCAGAATCCGCAAAGATAGTTACTCCAGGAAACAGAGTTGAGGAAGATAGTAATGATGATGATAAGAAATAGCAAGAAGAATAAAATATATTGTATGATGAGGAAGAATCCTATGATAAAAATTCTCTTGAGGAAGGACAAGAAAAGGAGAAACTAGATGAAGACCAGATTATTCATGTTTCTGACATCGAGGAAGTATCTTCTGATGAAGAACCCATTTCGAAGAATGATAATGGTAATAAAGTGATATTGGAGACACCAATAAAAGATATTATAAGAATGAAAGTAGTTGGTGGTACCTCTTGAAGGAAGTTGGTGCAGGATGAAGAAGATCAATCTCCAAGAAAAGTTTCTGATTCGGAGTCATCATCACAAAGTCATGATTTTATTGTTGAGTCTTTGAAAAAGTTGGTGGACGTCATTCCAATCTTTCCCACCATTGACACAAGAAGTCAAATGCTTCAGCTAATCCAAAACCAGAAATCAGAGTCACTACCCATGCTGATGGATAAGTGTGTGAAGATCAGAGCTGAACAAAAAAGTTTCTTTATCGATTATGATGTGCATAGAAATTCCTGCAGTAAGGTAACAAAGTGGTCTAAGAGAGTTTATTAAGACTTAGTGATGTTTGAAAAATTTTAGACTGAAGTTAAAAATTCTTTTGACATGGAGGATAAAAAGTTTAACGATCTTCATCAAAAGCTGACCCAAGAGGAAAATTCTCGTAATCAACAGGTCAGGGACCGAAATGGGAAGCTTAACTCAGTTGCTCAGAATTGGAAAAGTGAATGATATTTACGGATTGAGTTTAAGAAGAAGTTGTAAAATCAAGATGATTTAATAAATATGCAGAAAGAAGACATGGAAGCTCAGTCAGAAGCATTGAAAGTTCAAGAGGAAAGGATCTCAGCTTTAGAGAGGCAAGCTGAGGAAGACCAAAGGGATTTGAAGAAACTCAAAACATTATTAATGAATTTGATCCTGAAGGAAAAGGAAGACAAATAAAACCACTCCGATCTTTTCTTTTATTTGTCTTTCCGTGTAAAATTTTTGACAACTCTAATGAAATGTTGTTTGGTTGGTTGTATATTATAGTGTTATTACTAATCTTTCAGGTACCATATTTTCCATTCCCATACATTCTTTTAGAAAATCACAAAGGGGGAGAAGGAAAAATAACTACTTAAAAGGGGAGAAAGACTTAAAATGGAGAAGGAAAAATTTCTAAGTGAAAATATCCTTAAAGTAAGGGGGAGTTTTCCATTACGAAGTTTTTCATTTTCATGATAATGAAAAATCCACTCTAGAAATTCAGAATACAATCCTTAGAGTTTCAATGCCTAAGGGGGAATTAGTTGTATTCACTATCATCCATGAACAAAGGAAGATAATTTTTAATTTAAAAGTCTAATGAAAATTTTCAAAGTACTTATATTCATTTTCATAAGGATGTTTGTGATTTCCAAAAGGGGGAGATTGTTGATTTAATAAGGCGTTCCTTATGACTTTTCCATTCCTTCTTGTTTTGAAAATCACAAACACCTTATACATAAGTAAATCTAATTTTTTACTTCTATAAGGAAAATTTCTTACCTTAAAGAAATTTACCCTAACCTAGATTTTTCTTATACATAGAAATATTTTTCTTAAGTATAAAAATTGGATTCATACCCAAAACCTCGGAATCATATAATACTAAGGTATGAAGCATTCTGTTTTAAGGATCCGAATTCTGGATGAGAACTGTAATGAAGTTCCACTCCTAATTCTGGATACGAACTCTAATAAAGTTCCATTCTGAATTCCGGATACGAACTCTAATAAATTTCTATTCCAAATTATGGATACAAACTCTCATAATAGTTCAATTCCAAATTCTGGACTCTTAGCTTTTATTAGTTCGACTCCAAACTATTATTAGTTCAACTCCGAACTATTATTAGCTCGACTCCAAACTTTTATAAGTTCAACTCTGAACTATTATTAGTTCGACTCCAAAATATTATTAGTTAGACTCCGAAATTTTATAAGTTAGAATCCGAACTTCTATGTGGTCAACTCTGAACTTCTAAAATATTGACTTCGAACTATGTAAGTTCAGATTCTGAATCCTGATCAAATCAGACTCTGGATTTCCTTAGAAATTCAGACTCTGGATTTCTACAGAATCCAGGTTATGAACTCCTATAAAATAGAATCTGAATATCCATTTATTATAGACTCTGAATTCTATTTTGGTTAGACTCCAAACTTTTAATTTACTTACACTCCTAACTTTAGTATGGATTTTGCATACACTTGTTTTTATTAAAAAATGATGCCGTGCTTTTAGTTATACAAAACGATGTCATCCATTCTGTTTTTTAACTAACTGTTGGTTGAGTGACATGTGTATAGGTCCCTCCGAATTTTAAGGAAAATATGACCATTGGAGGAGGGAGATCACTGTTCCAACCGAGCCTATAAATAGGAGCTCATTTGAAAAGAGATAACAACAAGTTGATCACTCTAGAGACCACATGCTGTTAAGGTGATTTCTAGAGAGAGAAGCTTTTCATGATTTATTTGTACTGAACCACTCATTCATATTGCTTCATGCGACTCTGAATGTTGGTGATTACATTTGAGGGCTTTTGGGGATAAGAAGACCGAGGTGCCGACTACCTTGAAGTTCGAGGGCTTCCTTGCTGAGGAAGACAGAGGTTCCAACTACCTTGACGTTGAGGGCTTGCGTGGATAGCAAGACAGAGACACCGATCTTCATATCGATGTCTTACCCTAGTGTGGGTAAGATATACTTTCTTGAAATTATAAATCAAGGTACCTTTGTCCAAGGTTTTTGGATACCCTTCTCTTTGGGTGAGAACATTTATATCTTGTTACTTGTAGTTTTTACTACTTGTTTTCTGTTGCATTTCATATTTTAAGGAAAGTATAATCTTCTTATATTTCCTTAAACTTGTACTCTGATTAATTTAGATTCTATATACTTTAATGTAGAATCTCATATTGTAAAATTTAGTTAAGTTTCAATTTCTGGATCCATATTTCTGGAACCTGTTTTCGGAATCACTTTTCAGATTCAAGCAAGTGCATAGAACTAGAAGTATATAACTTCATACCTTGTTCCAATTATCTAATTGGTGTTAGAGGTGTTGTAAATTTGCTTATTTTAACTTCGTTAAACTTATATCTTTCCTTGTGTAAGGAAAATTTTAAAGTGTACAATTCACCCCCCCCCTCTTGTATACTGAGCATCTATATCATTATTTCGATCCTATAATTGTAACTTTAATTTCAAATATGATTGGATGAAAAATTTAAAATTGAAGCTAAAAATACCATAAATAGTGAATTATTCATTATATTAAATTTAAAATGTTTAGTATATACACCATATAAAATAAACTAGTTCCTAAAATTACAATATTCCGTAATGAAATAAAATTGAGATAAAATCCATTACCTTACACTCCCCTTTGGTTGAACGCTCAATAACATCATTTATAATGGTTTTAATAATTTTATTAACTTATAATAGAACCCTAATAATATTTATGATGTCCTATATAGTTCTTTTATAACATATTTTAACTCATTCATTAATAATCATTTACTATTTTCATAATTTCAGGTTTTAATTGCCTTGTTTTTTAGTATGTTTTGACTTGTTGTTTTTCGTTCCTTTTACCTAGATAATTATTTAATAATATTAATTATTTAAACCATGATTTAAATATTATATATATTTATTATGGATTTATTTATAGTAATCCATAAATATGTTGATATGAAATGTAATACATCGTTCATGGAGATGATAATCCGTACATACGCATGAACGTTGTTTTCATTTTCTTGTTGTATTAAAAGAATAAAAATGTAATTATATATATGTATATTATAATTCCATTATTATATTTATTTCATATATATCACATATTTTTTTTTTAAAATATCCTTAATTCATTCCATGTAATGCATGAAAGAAATGCATCACTTTGAGGAGGTAGTAGTCCACACGCCCAGAAATGATGTTATCGTATTCCCACAAAATGTAAATCAGGAAGGTATGTATTATATAATAATTATAGGATAATAATGAAATTATATATATCATATATAAAATATATAAACAATAAATCCATAATCATTTCCAAACTTTAATGGTCCTAATGGAAGAACGAATAACATCGGTTCGTGAGGAGGTAGTCCACCGTACACACAAACGATGATTGTGTATCCCTTTTGATGGAAGTGTGTAAAGGTGTAGGTAATAAATTTAAGATAACAACATATAAATTTATTTATGATACATCTATTATTATTTAATAAATATATAATAATAATTTAATGGGTGAATAATTAAATAAAATAAAGTGATCGTTGAAGAATGTTGCCTCTTTTTCAGGAAACTCCTTTTAGTTTATAACAAAAGACATATTTGGTTGTCTTTATGCCAAACAGGACAAATATTTGACATTTTATGGGATTTTGGGAGCTTATTTGGATATTTTTTGGATGATTCAAATGGATTTAGAGGTGTGAATAAGTGGGATGGGAGAGTACCTTTTTATAGTGGAGGAGGATTGGTATTCTTGTAAATATAAAAGGCTAAACACTATTGGGAGTTCTCCCTTACATAGTGTGCCTCCAATAATGAACATATTTTTATACCATGGTGGATTGGGTTGATTTATTTCTATTAAATTAATTTTTCACATGATTATAGATCATTTTAGCCATTAATTTTATGGTTTAGTCCCTTATTAGCTTATTTTTCTCTTAATGAATGTAATTAATTTTAATTGCTTTCATTAATATTTTTTTGTAAAAAACTAATTTAAAATTACTAGATATTAAAAATTATAGTTATTATAAATATGGAATCCATTTTTACAAATTCCAATAATATAAGTTCCAGAAATTAATTTCAAATTAATCCGGCAGATGGGACGGGAAAGCGGTTTTTTAAAGTAAAAACTTCTAAAATTTCACTATGTTTTTATATCAAAATTCAGTATAAAAATTATTCCAAAAAAATAAATTGTAATAATAGATCTAAAATTTAACTAATCAAAAATTTAAACAAATTAAAAATATAATTTAATACTATATATTATATACACAAAAAATAAGATTTCAATTAAAATTTAGTATTTTTTACTATTAGAAATAAAGTGAAACTTCTCATTAAAATACCAAAATTTAATCCTAAGATAATTTGGAAATTAAAATTTCAAAAGAGAATTTTTTTTTGAAAAATAAAATTTATAAAAGATCGAAATTTTAGTTTTAGAATAGGTGTGCTATTAAAAGGTGGGAAAACTACCATTATAAAAATATAAGTTTTATGCGTAAAATTTGGTTTGCTCTTATCTTATGTCTATAAAATATATTGGATGAATGTAAAAAATATTATATTTAATATTTAATATATATATATATATATCATTAATATCATTCAATAATATTAATTAATTTAATCTACTAATACAAACGCATTTGTGAGTGTAAAATTATATTTTTATAATAAAAATTTCTTTAATATTCAACTGGTTTGTTTGCAAACCTTTAATTAATTGGTTGTTAATGAATTAAATAATTTATTTTTATATGTTTTTTAATAATATTAATAATCACCAATTAAATGGATAGTTTATATATTATTTTATTATATAATAATATGTTAATAATATATTATTGTTCCGTAAAACTCGATCTTGCATGTAATGAAATCCATTGAAGAAATATGTTCTTATGTTTAACACAAGATAACTGAGGGTTCTGTGTAGATAAATCTAAGATTAGTGATTTTTATAAAACAATGTAGAAAAAAAATTAAATTTATTCTAAAAGAAAAATATTGTAATGTTTTATGGTGTTAGATTCTCCCCACCTTAGATAAATTGCATCTTCGCAATTCAAACATGATATCGGTAATCGAAGGTTTGATAATTTAAAATAATAATTTTGAAAAACTATTACACCCCCATGATTTTATACCTTGTTTTCTTTTTAAAGAAATTTAATTTCTTTCAATGCATGCAACACGGATTTCAAATGCACCGCGATCTTTTAATTAGTGATTGTTATAACATTTCTGCTAAAATAGCATGAATGAATAGTATTAACCACATTACTAAATTTTTATATTTAATGTTTTTTCATTCATACATAATATTTTATAGGCATAAGATTATAATTAATCCAATTTATGCTTAAAATACTATATTCTTCTAAATCCAACAAGATTTTATTTATTTTAATAAAATGAGAAATGGTTGAACAGCCTACATGAAGAAATTAAGGGGCCTGGAATAATGAAACCCTAAGGCATCCTACCAAACAAAATAGACTCCCCTAGTATTAAAATAAAAAAAATTCTAAAAGATCTAAACCCCATCATTCTGAGATGATTTAAAAGCAAGGAAGTCTACCACAACATTACCCTCTCACCATGTGTAAAGAATGCTTGTATGATTGTTCAATAGCTACTTACATCTAATTATTGAATATTCAATAGACCAAGGAACCATTACCTTACCTTATAATTCATTGAACACTATTAACAATTCTGTCTCAACCTCTCTGATAGGGATGTATCTTTGTTTA
Source organism: Viscum album (assembly GCA_963277665.1). Lineage (NCBI taxonomy): Eukaryota > Viridiplantae > Streptophyta > Magnoliopsida > Santalales > Viscaceae > Viscum > Viscum album. Next base: position 2,053,955,712 of record OY728123.1, on the reverse strand, counting down.
CAAATTAGAAGTCCTATGATAATTGCATGAACTTTCACTTGAAATGAGTCACCATTCTAAAAAAAGGATGATCAATCTACCACAACCAAACCATTTGGTTTTATGACCACCCTAACACAACTAATATACCCTAGACAAGAAGAACCATATGTATAAATCCTGAGCCTTGGGGAAAGAGGTACCCATTTGATCCATTTTCCATGATCTGGTTTTACCACCTTTTAATAGCGCACTTGTTTTAGATCTTATTTTGGACAGTTTTATAAATTATATTTGAAAAAATAAACTTCTTCATTGAATAAGTGATATAAAAAATTACTTTGTTTGAATATTTTGGTATTTTTCAAACATGTTTTATGTTTTCATTAATAATGATACTATATTATATTTTAATTGAAAACATGTTTTCATCTAAAACATTTGTAGTTTAAATTATATTTTAAATTGTTTTTAAAGTATAATTACAATTAAGATTCATCATTTAATATAATTTAGGTCATTGGAATTAATTTCACATTGAATTTGGATATAAAAATATTTCAATATTTTGAACGTTTCAATTTAAAAATCCATTTTTTCATTTTTTTCAACGGTATTAATTTTAAATTAATAATAAAACTTTTCTGTTTTCAATATTGAAACAATTGATTCAATATTTTGAATCCTTGGTTCCAAATTAGATAAATTGTTTTATTTAGTTTTTGGGAATTATGAATAGTAACTTAAGTAATTTTTTATTAACACAATGAAAGGTAAATTATATATTTAAGGGTAAAATAATATTATAAATATTAGAAAATTACCATTGAACTTGCCCAAATTTAATTGGATAAACGTGCATCTACCAAAATCATCCTTGGTATAAGATTATATCCTTTGGAATCCAATTTTATGAGAGTATGACATTTATTATATTTTATTTAAAGAGAAGTTGAAGATGTCTTTCTAATATATATAATAACAATATCTTTTTTAATATAGGGATAGAGTAGATAAATTTGACTATATACTGTAAATTGAAATATACAATTCTTATCTTTATCTTGATATTTTTTTTAAAATTTTTAAGAAATAAAAAATTACCTTAAAGTCTTATACAATGATGATGGGATAAATATTTAATTAATAGAAATATAAAATAAAATATATTAGTAATATTAAAATAAATATAATTTGATATAATTATTTTCATCCAAAAGTATTATAGATTCACTAGAAATATTATGAATCTATTAAAGGTTTTTTCCAAATATATCATGTTGATATGATATTTAAAAAATTCAAGTAATAAATAGTATCAAAATTGGCATTAATTTTATATAAAAATAAATAATATTTTATTAAATGACATAAAATTAATAAATACCTAAAATTTATCTGAATTACTGGGATAATGTTAAAACTATTATACATGACTCATTTTAGGTTCGTTTTTCATTTTTTAGTAACTATATTAACCCTTGAGTAGTAAAATCACATGTTGTCATGGTAAGAGTTAAAGAGATTAAATAAGTATTAAAGAAAAATGATAAGCGTGAGAATGTTACCCAAACTTGTCCAGAAATAAATGCTTGAGAGGATTTATACCCATCCATATATTAACTCTAAAATAACCCAATTTTTATCAATTCTTAATTAAAAAATATTTTATAATAATTTAATATTTTGAGAGTTTCCTAAAGTGCTCCCCACCTCAATTATTAATGGGAACCTCCTCCCTCACTTATTCAAACCACGTTTATCCTTATATATCAACCAAAACAAACTCATTTATCCTCAAAAAATAATTATACATGTTTTTTAGTCTTGTTATTCTGAAAATACCAACTATAAATACCTTGAGAGGAGAGTCAATGAATGTCCATAAGAGAAGAGGTAATTGTTTTACCAACTCATTCAAGTTAATTTCTTCTTAAAATCCCTATTCATGTTTTGTTTCCATAATAATGTAATAAATATATTAGAATCTATATTTGGAGATTTTATTATGATTATGGGAAAACCATATTTCACTTTTCTCCATCCAATTAAAAATGAAATCTCTACGTGTGCAAACCTATAACTTATCGTCTTCATATCATGGTGTAATTTGTTTTTCCTCGCAACTTTATTTAGATGCATATAATTATAGATATAATGGATATAAATAATTATTATTACATTATATTTATTATTTATAATTAATATACCATCCAATTACTAACCCTTTCACCATTAAGGTAATGATGTTGTCGCTTGTGTGTACGTATGACCAACTGTCTCTACGACGCAATGTGATTCATTTTCCATGTTAAACATTAAATAATGATAATAAAAATTTATATAATTAGTAAATATAATTTCTATGAACTTAATATCATTCTGTAGAAGAAATAAATATATCCTATTTGTAATAAATTGGACTTATATGACAAAACATGCATTGAAAAATGAAGCTGTTGACACCTGAAACAAGGGTAATAACAAAATATTATTTACAAATTGATATAATAAAATAATATATGATATAATAAATATTTATATGGTTCTAGTATAAATTAAAAACATGTTTTAAACCATTATATATGTGGTTAATGAACATTCATCTAATTTAATGTACAAGGTAATGGTTATTTGACATTCTCGTTATTATTCAGGATTGTTTAAATTTAAGTCTCCTCTTCAGAACATTTTTCTTCTATGTCCATGTTTTATTTAAATGTTTTCAAAAATATTGTTACTATTGTCAAAAAAGTGTTTGAAGTCTTTTTTACCAATGTATAATATTTTTTAATTTATTTGAAAGGAATATTTTTGTCATTTTCCAAACGAGGTACTTTATAACCTTTTCGACAAAAATATATAAGGAACGTTTTTTAAACCTTTATAGCATGAGTGGATTTTAATACTATCATGATGTAATAATGTATTGAAGATTAATTTAAAATTTCACATTGTTATTTTTAAATAAAATGTTTTCTTTTATAATTGTGAGGCTTTTAAATAAATGAATTCAAAGAAAAAAAATTATTTCCCATAGTAATTGTTTATTGATTTTATTATCATATTTTCATCTATGTTAACATCCCTTGTTTGATATTATACATAATTTAGGATGATCACTTATTATACCATATAAAATACTTTATTTATGGTTTTATGATGATTTTGATTGTGGATGTTCTATTTTGATACCATTTATTGTTTATGAATAAAGTATTTAAATTTCATCTGCTAGCTTTTCAATACAAATGTTTATGTTGATTATGTTTCACTACTTTCATAAGAAGATGCATTAGACTTATTAGGTGATGAATGGGGACCTCTATAGCCCCTTGATGCATTATTAGGTCTCATGAGACAAACTATATTTGGTATTGGATGAGGCCTTACCCGTTTATGAATAGTGTCTCGGTTGGAGCCGTGATGGTATATTTATGACATCCGTCATTATGCACTCTGTCATTATGAGATTAGTTACTTATATTCCTTGTGATTATTCAATTAGTATAATATCTTGGGTCAATAATCATTATAATGTGGTTATTTATATGGAATTATTCGATTATCATTTATTATTTCCATTTTATGCCCATGATTACGTTTAAATGACTTCTGTTTCATTTATTTACCTTTCCATAATCGTTTATGCTTATTTTTTTAAAGATTACTTTATATGTATACCCTTAATAAGAATATTTCCTTACCCCTTTATTGTGTTTTATTTTTACCTAGTATTCCATGATGTATGTTTTAGTCGACATACCGGGATAATCTAGTAGAATAACAATGTTTTTAAAGGAATCATTATGTTTTATTTTATAGTTTCAATTATAATGTAAGTTTCAAGTATATATCTAGTTTTCTAAAACTACTAAATTTTTCAGTTCTTTGGGATGAAATTCCATATATAATATGAAAATTTAATAAAGTAAGGCACCATATCCAAGTTACTAGGTTTTGGGTTGTTACGGTTGGTGTTAGAGAAAGTTTAATAGAAACCTTGGAAACTATATTTAGAAAACATAGATTACAGAACATAATCCTATGATAGAAATTGAGGATATGTATATAATAACATCTTAGAATTTTGGTAAGGTGGAGATTATGTGGGTATTCCTATAAATATTCTCTTTTTAGATAATACAAGTTACATGGTTTTAGAAAAAATGTACGTATGGGTAACAACGTTGATAAGTTGTGTTGAGCCTGACTCAGAGTAACCTAGTACACAAAAACGAGAAATGTTTTGAACCTAGTTTGAAACTACTAGGGGATATTCTTAAGATGATTCACATTATCTTTTCAAACCATTATGAAGGATATAAAACTAAATATGTTCCAAAATCAACCATGTTTATTATTAAGTGATTATCTATACAAGAATTATCAATTTCTGTTAAGTCTTTTACCCATTAAAAATTATTCATTATGATTCATAACCAAAAATAATGTATGACATTATTTATAAGTGGATCTTAATGGAAGGAATGTAAACTATATCAATCCACATAATCTATTTTGGGATTTCTCTCCAAGGAAAGATAAATGTTTGAACTAGAGCTGCAACTGGTGTTGAAAAACATATAACCATAATGGGGTAGATCACTCAAGTTATGAACAATAACATTACTCATATGAAGAATCCCGATCCAGAGCATGGAGGAACAATGTTAGACTAATTAATGATACAAAAACCTCCACAATTCAATCTGCCTACAAATCCAGTTATAGCTAAACAATAGATAAGTTCATTAGAGAAGATATTTATTTCTTTGGGAAGAAATGAAAGGGATAAGGATATCATATAACTTTATCAACTCCTAGGAGATGGAAATCAATAGTGATCACAAATTAAAAACACTAAAGAGTAAGAAGAAAGATAAGACATGGAATGGAAGTATTTTAAGGAACTTTTCAGGGAAAAATATTTTCCAAGAGAACCACGAGCATACATTGAGAGACACATATTGAATTTTTGGAAAAAGGAGGATGAGAATGTTTCTAAATATGAATCCAATTTTATAATGTTAGAAGGGCATGCTATAAATTATGTACATAATCCAAATATCATGATTGACTGATTGTTTTATGGTTTAAAACCATTCCTCTAAAGGGAACTGGTCTCCCAAAATTTGTCATCATATGAAGATATGTCTCATGTTATATTAAGACAATAAAATAATTATTTCCGTCTTATGAATTTAAATGAATGAAAGGGAAGAATAGGGTTTTTGAAAACTCTGGAAAATAAAATAAGGAAAAGGGGAAGAAGGGAAAAGTTGACTCTCCATCCTGTAGTAAATGTAGAAAGAAACATCACATAACCATCTTATTGGGAAATTGAGTATATTTCAAGTGTGAAGAAAAGTCCAACCAAGCTTTAGATCATAAGGGAAAAAAATATGTTAGTCATTTGATATGTTTTAACTGTTATGATATGGGACACTATGAAAATTATTGTCTTAATAATCAAGGAAACATTCCTATGAAAATGCTAAAAGAGAAAGGAAAATATTATGAGAGCACAACTGTGGAGGTTTATTTCCCTACTGATGTGGTGTCAAATATGTTAATTATATCCTCAAACGTAGATAATGGTTTATTTGATTTTGTATCATCACATTATTTTATATTTCAAATTTTCAAAGAAACTTTGACATTTCAATTTTGATTTAATAAAGTATTTCTTGTTCAAAACTTATAAGGGATGTCTCATTGTAAAAAACATTATAATGGGATGTCACCTTTATGAGATATAAACATGCTTTACTTTTTGACCTTGTCATCATACCTATGGTTGATTTTGATATAATCCTCGATATGGAGTAGATTTCAAAATATGATGCAAATTTTTATTTCAATAAGAATGGAATTATTATTTATAATGAAGAATAAAAATCCCTTATCTTTAGAGAACAAACTTCATCATTTAATTATTATCTATATCCACCCCCAATAGCTCTACTAAATAAAATTCATGGGGAGGAATAGAAAATTAAGTTTAGGTTTGAATAAAATAATCTTGAAATTGAGGATTTACCTATTGTAAAGGCATAAATTAATGTATTTCTTAAATAATTGCCTTAAAAAACCCTGGATCATTAAGTTGACTTCTCTATTGATTTGATGTCAAATGAAAGACAAATATCATAGACTCCCTATAGATTGGACATGGTGGAATTAGTAGAGCTAAAGAAATAATTAGTGGATTTTGGTAAAAATAGATTTTTTCCCCATTGTGTTTCTCTATGGAGAGCCTATGTTCTCTTTATAAAGAATAAAGATAGACCCATGACTTTTTGTATTGATTATATGTAAATAAATTTTATTACTATAAAGAACATGTATCCACTACCTCACATTGATGATTTAGTTGATCTAATTTATAGATCTCAATTTTTCTCAAAGATTGACCTTCATTTTGGTTATCATCTTCTGTGACTAAAGAAAGAAGAAATTATGAAGATATATTTTCAGATGAGTTATGTACATTAAGAGTTTACAGTAATTCCATTTGTATTAAATAATACATCCTTGGTTTTTATAGATCTAATGAACATAGTATTCGAGAAATATCTTGATAAATTTTTTGTGGTATTCATTGATGATATTCTAGTGTATTCTAAAAGCAATTAAGACCATGAGAATTACTTGCGGATCATTCTTGAGACTCTCATATGGAATTAGTTGTATAGTAAATTTAGAAAGTAAAAATTATGGCTTTAGGAAATTTCATTTCTTGGACATTTTGTCTCCAAGGATGGAATCCCTATTCATCTAGTAAAGATGAAGGTAATCTAATAATGGCTTGCACTAATGAACATAACTAAGGTATGTAGTTTCATAGGTTTATCATGTTACTGTTAGATTTTCCATCAAAAAATTTCCTGATTGGATAAACCATTAACCAAGCTCACATGTTAATGGGTTGAGTTGGTATGGAAAAAAGAATTTGAATAATGTTTTGGGGAATTAAGGAGAATATTGGTCAATGATCTGATCTTAATATTTCCATCAGGAAATGGTGTATTTGTAATTTATATTGATTCATCAAGGAAAGGAGTTGGTTCTTTCCTTATATAGTATGATATTGTTATTGGATATACATCAATATAGTTAAAAAATACTGAATAAAACTATCCAAATCATGATCTTGAGTTAGCAGTTGTAATATTTTCTCTGGAGATACAGAGACACAATATCTATGGTGAAATATTTGAGATATAAACTGATCACAAGAGTTTAAAATTTATATTCTCAAATAAAGAACTCAATAAGAGGAAAAATATATGGCAAGAGATACTCAAGGATTATGATTTTTCAATACACTACCACCCAGGGAACACAAATAAGGTGGCATATGCCTTAAGACAAAAGGATCCTAAAGTTCTGAAAAAATGAGAATTGAAAGGGATCCTATGTTCATAGATCTATTAAATATGTAAATAAGAATTATCAAGGAAGGTGAAACATCACTACTTTTTCAAATTGTTTCTAAACTATATTTGTTGGAAATGATAAAAAGTTATCAGTCTGATGATGAGAATTTTTAAAAGAAAATTAAAGTTGGGAATGATAGAAAATTGGAAGACTTTAAATGTGATAAAAAGTTATTAGTATAAACAATATTGTACCTTTTTAAATTCTTGAATGAATTAGAATTTTGGATTACCATTTATTAATGACACCAAGCCATTCCAGAGTTTATGATGTGTTCCACATATCATTGTTAATGAAGTACATGCTAAAACAAACGCATGTTCCCACCTATGAAGAAATAGAACTAGAAATCGATCTATTTTACTATAAAGTGCCTATCAATATTTTTAATACTATAAAATAAGTTTTGAGGAATCAGTTTACTTTTTTGGTAGAATTACTATTGAAAAATTAAAAAATAGAAGAGGTGATGTGGGAACCTGAGGAAATTATGACAAATAACTATACAAATATTTTTATGAGGTGATATTATTTAAATTTCAAGGGAATTTTTTTTGGGGGATTAAATACTAAAACACCCCAAGATTTTATGATATGATTTATTTTTAAATAAATTTAATATTTTGTGTTGTAAGAAACCCCGAGTTTGAACGCACTTTGATCTATTAATAAGTGAATATTATAACATATCCATTAAAATGGTGAGAATGAATGGTATTACCTACATTATTAAATTTTTATATTAAATGTTTTTGCATTCATAGAAAATATTTTAAAGATATATGATAAGAATGAATCCAATTTTACACATTAAAAGGCTATATTTTTTTAAAGGTAGTTTTACCACCTTTTGAAGGTGCACTTATTTTAAATCTATTTTTTGAAAATTTTACAAACTCTACAGGAAAAAATAAAATTCTTATTTGAAATTAGAATATCAAAATTTACTTTGGTTTAATTTTTGTTATTTTTCTAATAAGTTTTATGTTTTTGATGAATAGGGATAAAATATTATGTTTTAATTAAAAACATCTTTTTGTATAAATAATTTATGGTTTTAAATTATATTTTTAACTAGTTTTAAAGTATAATTAGATTAAATTTTTATAATTTAATCAAATTTATTTTATTGAAATCAATTTTAAATTGAATTGGGATATAAAAATATTTCAATCTTTTGAAAATTTCACTTTGAAAACTCGTCTTCTCATTCCATCAGTGGGATTAATTTTAAATTAATTTCTAAAACATATGTGTTTTAAATTTTGAAAAATGGTATCATTATCTTTAATTAGTGGGTCTAAATTATTTAAATAGATTCTGTTTATTTCTAGTCGGTTTGAATAGTAACTCTAACATTTTTTTATTAACATAGTTAAAGGTATGTCAAGTAATTATGGGTAAAAATAATATTATAAATATTAGAAAATTACCATAAAACATGTCCAAATTTGATTGGATAAGTGTGTGTCTAATGAAATCATACTTGGTATGAGTTTATAACCTTTTTAATCTACTTGAATAAGAGTATTACATTTATTATATTTTATTTTGAGAGAAGTTAAATATGTCATTCTCATATTTTTAATAACTATATAATTTTAAATATATGATTATAAAGAATATAAATTACAATATAAATACTAAATTGAAATTTAAAATGATTATATTAAACATAATAATTTATTTTTAATTCTTAATAAATAAATAATTACCTTAATAACTTATACAATGATTATGTAGTAATTATCTAATTAATAAAAATATCAAATAAAAGATATTAAAAATATTAAAATAATATAATTTATATAATTTATGTCATAAATTTTTTTATAGATGACCTAGACAAATTAAGAATTTATTAAAGGTTTTTTTTAGAATATATCATTCTGTTATGTTACATTAAAAATCCAATTAATGAATAGTATTATAATTTGACACTAATTTTATATGAAAATAAATAAGATTTTATTAAATGATAAAAAATTATGAAAATATAAAATTTGGTCAATTTATTTTTATAAAGTTAAAACTATCATCCATAAGTATTTTTAGGTTAGTTTGATATTTTTATAGTAACTATATTAACCTTTAATTAGTAAAATCATATATCATCGCGGTTAGAGTTAAAGTGATTAAATAAGGGTTAATGAAAAAACGATAACGGTGAGAATGTAACATAAAATTGCCTAAAAAGTAATTTTTTAGAGTATTTATACCCAAATTCATCTTATATTTTAAATAACTTCCTTTCTATGCATTTTTAATTAACCATTAATTTATTTTAATTTAATATTTTGAGAGTTTCCAAAAGTGTCTCCCACCTTAATTATAAAAGGGAACCTCCTCCCTCCCTTATTCACACTACTTTGAGCCTTCTAGATCAACCAAACCCTACCCATTTATCCTCCCAACATTCTTATCCATGTTATATAGTACATGGTATTCCAAAAAAAACAACTATATATCCCTTAATAATAGATTTAATGGATTTCCATCGAAGAATAAATAATTGTTTTACCAACTCATTCAAGTTCTTTTCTTCTTCTACATCTTATTCATGTTTTGTTTCTATAATAAAGTAAAAAGTACAGTATGAAATATATTTTAATATTTTAATATTATTATGTTACAACCATATTCTTCCTTTTATCTATCCTATGAAAAATAATAACATCATGTGTGAATGCATATGACTAACCATCTCTACATCGTGGTGTAATTTTTTTCACCACCATTTTATTTGGATGGGTATAATGATGGATATAATAGATATAAACAATACATATTACATGATATTTATTCTATATAATTAATATATCATCTAATTCTTCACCCTTTCTCCATTAAGTGAATGATGTCATCACCCGTGCGTACGTACAACATGCAGTCTCCACAACACGATGTGATTCATTTTCCATGTTAACTGTTCAATAATTATTATAAAAATGTATATAATGAGTAAATATAATATCTATTAACTTAAAATAATTATAAATATGAATGAAATATATCATATTCAAAAAAATAGGACTTATGTGACAAACATGCATAGAAAAATGAAGCATTTAATACTAGAAACATTGGTAATAACAAAATATTATTAACAAAACGATATTAAAAGATAATATATGATGTAATAAATTTGTATATGGTTTTGGTAAAAATTAACAACTTGTTTTAAACCATTATACAGGAGGTTAAATAATATTCCATGAAAAAAAATTACAAGTAAGGGTTTATGTCATAATCTCATTATTATTCGGGACTGTCTACATTTAAGTCTCCATGGGGGATTGTTTCTCATCCATGTATTTCGTTACTAAACAAATATCAAAAATAATGTTACTATTATCCTAAAAAAATTAAAAAAAATTACCTATCTTTTACTTTTTATAAAATGGTTTGAAATGAATCTTCCTTTTATTTTCCCATTGAGGTAATTTATGACCTTTTCGATAAAAATACAGAAGGAATGTTTATTTTAACTTTTAGAACATGAATGAATTATATTTCCATTATGATTCCTTAATGTTTTCAAGACTACATTACATGTTTATTTTCAAATAAAATTTTTTATTTTATAAATTCTTGACTTTTAAATAAATGATTTCAAAGTAAAAAAATGGTATTTATCTCAATAAATTATTAATTGTTTTTCGGATATTTTCATCTATGTCAACATCATTTTTTATATATTATTCTTAATTGTGGTTAATCTCTTATTATATCATCTATTATAATTTATAAATTATTTTATTATAATTTTGACTATGGATATGCTATTTTTATACCATTCATGTTTTATGGTTAAATTATTCCCTTTTTTATGTTGGATTTTCAGTACGAATGTTTACCTTGATTATGTTTTAATACATTCATAAGAGGAATCCAATGGACTATGGGGGGTTCCCACTATAGCCCCATGATACTTCAGTAGGTCTCATGAGAAAAACTAGTTTGGGTATTGGTTGAGGGATTTCTCATTTATTTGTGGTGTCTTGGTTGAAGAATTGATGGTATATTAAGGATGATTATAATTATGCATTCCCTCATTATGATATTAGTTATTGATATTCCATGTGACTATTTTATTAGTAAATTATATGGTTATGTTTCAATTTCATGTGATTATTTATATGGATTTATTTGATTACCATTTATTCATACCATTTTATTCTCTAGATTACATTTAAATGGAATGTGTTTTAGTTATTTACCTTGTCATAATCGTTTATGATTCTTAATGATTGATTCCACTGTATATATACCATTACTGAGCATCTGATCTCTCCAATTTATTATGATTTATTTTTCCCTAGGATCCCAAGATTTATATTTTGATTGACATGTAGGGACAAGGTAGGAGAATAATAGAGTTCTTAAATTAATCATTATGTTGTATTTTATAGTTTCAATTGTAATGTATGTTTCAAGTATGTATATTGTTTTCCAAAAACTACTAAAATATTCGGTCCTTCAGGATGTAATTCATGTTTTAATATTCCAAGCTAATGAAGTGAGGCACCAACTCCGGGATACTGGTGTGGGGTTCATTACTAAAGCTCTCATCTTAAATAGGGTAAATAACAAATATTATTAATAAAAGGGAAAAGGAAATGTTAAGGTCACCACAAAACTAGGATTTAGAATATAACAATATTTATAAAGACATGGACCGAAAAGAAAAATCTAACTATCTAGTCTTGAAGGAGAGTGATAGAGAACATGTTTATGATAAAGCTTTTGAATAAAAATACATGAACAAGATGTGGGAAAAAGTTCATTAATATCATAAAAAACGAAGATAATTGGACAACATTTCTATTTCAAGACCCTTTACCTAGAGTTGAGAAATTCTTTCACTCTCTAAGAATATAAGTAAATATACATTTCCAAAAACAAAATATTATCCTTTGGTTGTGCCTTGAAATATTTCTACATTATCTATAAGCATAGGATGAATCACATAGTGACGTAATAAAATAATCTCTAAAACCTCATCCCAGGTTAAATTTAAAACATTTCATAAATGGTTAACCTTATAACCCTTCTATGTATTATGATCCAAAACATTATAATTTGTTCCAATGTATTTAGTAGTATCCAATTAATTTATCAATATCAATTATCTATTTATCCCAACATAATTATCTTATCATTTGTGAAATATTAAGGGTTATCATTCCCTCAATCATGTAATTTCCAGGAAATTTAATCTTTAATTGAATCACATTTTTTTGAACATTTCAACATGTGCCCTCAAATAATTAATGAAATAGTAATTTACTATAATACTTATATATTTCATGATTATCATTACAAAAACAACATAGATATAATACTCAAATAACATAATTCATGAATTTAAATGAAATAACATTAATCATTACAGTTTATTAGTTGTAATAACAAAGGCTTTACTTTGATCCCTTATCTTCTTTTGAGGTATATTACATTGGTTTTTAGGGAATTCATTTTCATAGTGCTTGATAAGCTTATAGTAGAAGCATTGAACATTGGAAAATTATTTCTTTACCTTTAAATCATTAGCATGGTGGTATGTTTATCCACACTTAATGAAAAATCCTTTTCTTTTTTAGAATTTACCAAGATGTTTCCTTCCACAAGTATCAAATGTTCTAAAATTCTTCATTACCTTATCCCATTTACCCATATTTTTATCTATTATCCTATTATTCTCTTTATTTTCTTCAAATTTGTAAGACTTGGGAAATTCTTACTCTGTATTAATAGCACATTATATTATGTTCTCATATGATGATAATGATTGGTAGACTGGTGTTATTTAGAGACTTGGATTAATCCCTTCAAATAAATAGTCAATCTTTCACCTCATGTAGAATAGGTAATCTTAATCATACCAACCTACACTTTTAATGGTAGATTAATATTCCCCAATGCGTTCTTCATCCATTTTCCTCAATCCGGGGAACTAACTATTCATCTAAATTTTTTATTCATGAGGGAAATATTTTTCAAGGAATGTCTCCTTAAAATATTTTCATTATATTAGTTCTTTTTCTTCTCCATCCCCAGTATTCTAGATCAACGACCACCATTGATCAGCATCTCTATTGAGACAGTACCCTAAAATTGAAACATTTTCCTTTTCACGACATCCTAATGCCATAAATATCTTCTCCAAATAATTAATCCATTTCTTAGATATAATTGGATAATTAGTCCCACTAAATGATGGGGTACTTTGTCGTATAAATAAATCCAACATTATAGACTCTTTTTTTGGATTTGGTGGCTATATTTGGAAAAAGTTATTTTTTATAAATTGATTAAACTATCCTAATATATCCATAACTTACACAATTTCAATACCATATATATCAGTTTTTTTAACAGGGAAACATATATATTGACCATGAGTATTGATACCCTTTTTCCTTCCAGGTTCCATTTATAAACAATGATGTACACTAGATTATATCAAAACACTATGAAATATAATATATAACCCAAAGTATTTTGAAATAAGTAACCTAAATTGAAAATTATAAGTGTTTTGAATCTTATAAGAATAAACCTAGTTTCTTTGGGATATTCTTCTATAATTATTGTCAAATTCTATAATAGGGTTAGGTTTTCTAATCTATGTTTTCCTGAATCTTGATTCCATGGATTCTACCAAACATCCTACAATACCAAGTGTATCGAACCAAACCCATTAATCCTAGATCTAGTTTATACTACAATTATATTAGCATAAGATATAAAGAAATTCATCTCGAATGACCAATCAGTTTAGTGGTCTTGGTAAAATATATACATGCATGGGTCTTGTATTACAAATGAAAACACGAATTAAAACATAATTTATTTTTTATAATAAATTAATTCAATCTAGTATATCATTTCCTATCTTTCTTAGTACACTTCCTAGAATCCTGTGGAAGGAAATAAAATTAGGGTGATCTCAAATTCACACTAAGGTTTAAGTATAGAAAAATAAATAATGAATTAATGAGAATAATCAATATCGAAAGGCTATTAACAAAAACATATGATTTTTAGTCTATAAATTGGGAATGGTGTGGAGGTAATGATAAATGATCAAATAATTCCATATAAATAATCACATGTGAATGAAACTTAACCATGGATATTCTAACTAATTGAATTATAATATGGAATATCAATAACTAAATTCATAATTATTGAGTTCAAAATGATGGATATCTAACAATTATCTTTAGGGAGTCATTAAATTAATCTAATATCGTCAAGGCTTCAGAAAAATAATCTATTAATATCAAGGCTTTATGCCAAAAAAAAATATAATACTCTAAATTTTTAATTCCAAGAATATAATACTATCAAGGATTCATTAAAATAAACTATTATAGTCAAGGAAACATGACAAGAATATAATAAATTGGTAATGCGTCATCCGAAACAATATCTAGTTAGTCTCAAGAAACTTACTAATGCATAAATGGGCTTGCATTAATCGGTCCTCAACCTCTGTCTTGCATGTCCAAAGCATTCCTCATATATCAAATAATTGATTTAATTCAAAAAAATGTGCCTTATAAAATATCTGTAATCATCAAGAGACACAAATATATAAATATTTCTCTAGTTAATCAAATAACATTCAAAGTAAACATCGTACCTAGGATTTTTATACGAATTAATCAATAAACATATCCATGTTAAATAATATGGATATTTGGAGTAAATTTAATGTATAATTATCATAGAGAATTAAATTTTTCAAGGAGACTAAAAAGGGAATCAAGGTAGTTAACTTTAATACTATAGGTGGTAAAATAAATCCTAAACCATACAAATGAATTATAAGTATGGTATCAATATAGCATATCCCATGTGTTTTAAGGATGAAAGGGTTAATGTCATCGATGAATAGAAATGTCGTAAAAAGAAACAAATATATCCATTTCATTTTGAAAATCATTTTGAAAATCTATTGTCTTTTAAAATCACTTTTAAAAAACATTTTCATTAAAAAATCTTTGAAAAATTTCAAAGGAATTTTAAAATAAATCATAGTGGGTAATTGTTTACATATCGTACAAGGTTGAAAGAACGTTATTTTTGAACAATAAAAAGGTTAGAAATGTTCCTTGTTCAGAAATATGTAACAAGATTCCTTTCAAAAAAATTATAAAAGGAAAAAATGGGTAAAAAATTCATTAAATATTTATTTTTAAAAGGTTAAAAATATTTTTGAAAACATTTTTATAAAACATGGTTCTGAGAGAAAATAGATTTCTAGTTGAGGAGATAAATGAAGTTGGGTTTTATTAAAAACATTTTGACAACCAAATAGTGTGGAAATGGTACTATTACGTGAAAAAGATCATTAATAACCATAAGAGAATACAATTAAAGGTTTTAATGTACAATTATCATATAAATCCCATTAATGGAATTTCATGAATAAGAAATCTCAATTAAAATGAGATCATGAAAAAAACCCTTAAAATGATTATAATGTTGAAGTGATAATTAACAAATAAATTTATTATTTTTATCAAATTTAAATCCAAATTAATAATTTTAAATACATTAATATTTATAAAAATTAATTATACACATAATCATATAATCTTGATTACATGAGGAAGTAATATAACCAATGAAAAGGAATTGAGTTATAAAATTTCTTTACAACTAGATAACTTTAAGTTTAAATACCCTTAGATAAAATATTTCAAATTAAAGATCAAAATAATATCAATAAATAATTATTCATGTTATTAAATGTCAAAAGGAATGTTTATACACCATATAAAAAAACTAGGTGAATAACATTATAATATGCCTTAATGAAATGAAATTGATATGAAACCTTACCTCACACTTCCCTTTGGTTGACCTCTATTTAACCTCATATATAATGGTTTTAATCATTTTATTAAATTATAAAAGAACCATATTAATATTTATTATATCATATATGGTTATTTTATAACATAATATAACTTGTTCATTAATAATTTTTCGTTATTTTCAACATTTTGGGTATTAATTGCCATTTTTTTAGTATGCTTTGAATTTTTGTTTTTTATCCCAATTACACAGATAATGATTTCATCATATAAAGAATATAAACCATGATTTAAATATCATATTTATTTATTATACACGAATTTGTATTAATACATAAATTTTTGGATATGAAATGGAATAAACTGTTCATAGAGACGGTAGGTCTTACGTATGCATGAATGCAGTTTCCATTTTATTGTCGTATTGAAAGAAAAAAACTAAATGATAAATGTTTATATTAGTATTACATTATAATATTTATTTCATATATATATATATCATATTTTTATTAAAATAATCTTTAATACATTCCATGTAAAGCATGAACATATCAAATCACTTTGAGAAGCCAGTAGTCCACATGTCCACAAATAATGTTATTATATTCCCAAAAAATGGAAATCATGAAGGTGTGTCTTATATAATAAATCAGAAATCTAATAGAAGTTATAAAAATCATATATAAAAAAATAAAAACTTTAAATTAATCATTATTTTCTCCCTTTAAAGTTGGTAATGGAAGAACGAACGACATCGTTTCGCGAGGCGGTAGTCCATCATACAAATGAACGATGTTTACATATCCCATTTGATGGAAGTATGTGAAGGTGTAGATCATAACCATTAGATAAAAACATATCAACATCTTGAGGATACTATTTTTGTTATATAATCAATAAATAAGTATAATTTAATGGGTTAATAAATAAATAATACAAAAGTGATCATTGAAAAACATTGCCTCTTTTTCAGGTAACTCCTTTTGGTTTATACCAAAATACATCTTTGGTTGGATTTATTCCCAAATTGAGGGTTTTAAGATGATTGTAGGAATTATGGGAGATTTTTTGGGAAGGTTTCAAATGATCTAAATGGATTTACAGGTGTGAATAACTGAGAGGGTGAGTGACTTTTTATAGTGGGGGAGAAGTGGCATTCTTATAAAAATAAAAAGGTAAACACTATTGATAATTATACATTACATCTTGTGAAACCAAAAATGAACTAAATTAAATAAAAAAAGTATATGGTATAAATATTTCAATAAATTTTCTTTTTTACAAGTGTCTAGGTCATTTTTGTCCTTAAGTTTAAGGTTTATTCCCTTGTTAAGCTAGTTTTTCTCTTAATTAATATAATTAATTTTAATTTTTTCACTTATATTTTTTGTAAAAAATTAAGTTTACCTTACTAGATATTATAAATTATGATGATTTAAAATATTTTATCCATTTTTCAAAATTCAAATCACATAAGTATCCAAAATAAATTTAAAATTAATCCCACACGTGAGATGGAAAGGAGGGTTTTTAAAGTAAAAATATTCAAATGCTAGCTATATTTTTATATTTAAATTCAAAATAAAAATGATTCCAATGTCATAAATTGTATTAATAGTTGTAAAATTGAACTAATTAAACATTAGTTCATTAATTTATTAGGGTACACAATTGAATTCATTGGGTCGGGGAATTAAAATTTGTCACCAGTGAACATTTTAAAAACGTCATTGATAGTGATGCACTTCCCCAGCACAAACCCAGGGTTCAATCATGATGAAATTTAAGCACAAAATAAAACATAAATACATGTATTGATCTGAATCCATGATCAATATCTTCTTGTCTATATTGATTGGTACTTGAATAATCCGAAGTTTAATTCCTCTAGATCATCCTCATCGGCTTTAAAAATCTTTAAGATCATCGATCCTTGAATTTTGGTTTCGAACACAGAGATTTGATGATGCCTTGGAAGCCTTTATGATCACTGCATTGATACAACTTTGATGAATGAGGTAGAGCTTAATATGACCACCTCTATCGATAGATTCTCTCTATGTAAAATGGGATAATATAGGGAAGCTCTCAAGAGCTTTCCATGAATATTCCCTATCCAGAGCCTCTCTCCACTTATTTATAATGTGTTAGAAATTACTCATAAAAGCTCACTGAACCCAAATATTTGACACAATATATAAATGATATATTATAAATGTTATACATAGTCATAAATATCATTTATATTTTTATCTCTTTATTGTAATATAATAAATATATTATTTGTTAAAACCTAATCCATCAACTTGACTCATCATTCCCACAAATATTAAATGAACATTGAATATTTTAAACTAATAATCATTCATATAATGTTTTACATTTATTTACTTTAAAACTTGTAAATAAATATCATAAATAAATTCAATTCCAATAATTCATAACTTGAATAATATGAATTTATTTATTCTTTTGGTGATCGTATATCCTTGTAAAAAACTAGGACCCCAATGGTGGGCCCACCATGTCTTTTATACTCATTCTCTTTAATAGGGAATATTCTCGAATATGTTATTATGTGTGACTATCTTGGCCCTTATCTCGATAGAAGTGAATATTGTTCATAGACCAAGAGGGAAATCTAGTAGCCCATCATGTCACCTAAAGAGATAAGGAGTAGTAATAGCAATGACAACCAACCTAAAAAACATACTATGAAATATAATATATTTTTATTTAGATATCTCATAAAGCAGTAAGCAAACTGATTCCATCATTCTTTCTTGATTTATTATTTGTTGAGCTAACTCAATGTATTTAACGTATACTGACATGGCCAATGATTTATCAAGGTACTACCATTCTGATCGACCAGGCCCAAAATATATTACTTCCTCCACTTGGAACTAAAAAATTATATCTTTACCATTCAACCAATTCCATACCACCAATGACACAACCAAAACAATCTACCTCTCCACTATTTCATTATCATTATTTTTTCTTTCCATCACAGTATGTGATCAAATGGAACACATTGATAATGATCTTAATTCAAGATACCAATACATATTTCCATAGATATTAATAATCAATGACACACAAAACATGTTGTGATCCAATTGGTGGGTCTTTCCTCATGATCTAACTACTAGAGATCACCAAGTGCGAACATCATGAGGAGAATTCTTGATTCTTATTTGCACCCAACACCTAATAGTCAAACATATACTGTGTTCAGTTAGTATGATGTATCTAAACCATAAGACATATGTTTAATATTCATTTCATGGTATTTGGAGGTTCTCATTATAGCCTAGGATCTGCTATAATGTTTTAATACAACAATTAATCAATAGATATTACCATTAAATAGTGGATGAAAAAGTCTCTACACTATAATAGTAAGTATACATCATTTACATATCATTTTATACATGAAATTTTAATAAAAATAACTATTAAATTTAGGTCTAGGGAACCCACTATTACAAAAAAAATTTAAAATATAATTTAACACTATAAATTATATATACGCAAAATTAGTTTCCAATTAAAATTTAGTATTTTAACTATTCCTCAAAAAATGAAAATTCATGGAAAAAAGACAAAAAATTAACCCTAATATAAATTATAAATTCCTCTTTATAAAATTATTTTTATTTTGACCACTATAATTTATAAAAGTGACAAAATATATTTTTAAAATATGTGCTCTATTAAAATGTAGAAAAACTGTCTTTAAAAAAATATAACTTTTATGCCTAAAATTGAGTTTGTTCTTATCTTATGCCTATCAAATCTATTGGATGAATGTAAAAAAATATTTTATTGAATATGTGATATATATATATATATATATTTATGTGTGTGTGTGTGTTTCATTAATATCATTCATTAATAGTAATTAATATAGTTTATTGCAACAAAACACCATTGGGATCATAAAAGTAGATTTTTATAAAAAAAATTACTTTATATTCATTTGGTTTTCATATTAATCGTTAATTAATTGGTAAAAAATGAATTCAACGATATATTTTTTTAATTTAGTTAAGAATATTCAAAACCACCAAATTAACGGTAGGGTTATATCTTGTTATATTAAATAAAAATATTTCAATAATATATTGGTGTTCATAAAAACTCACTCCTGTGTGTAGCACAACCAATTGAATAAAGATATTATTTCATGTAATTAAAGATAACTCAAGGTTCCATGTAGATAAAACTATGATTACTATTTGGTATAAATAAATCTAGAAATAAAATTAATTTTTTTTTCTAAAAATAAAATATTATAAATTCTTGGGGTGTTACATTATCCCCACCTTAAATAAATTTAATCCTAAAGATTTCATCATGATCTTAGTAATCAAAGGTTTTATATTTGAAAATAATATTATCAAAAAACCCATATCATAAAAAGGGTTAATAACACATCTTCTTAATAATAGTTAAAATTAAATGTGAAGGTCACCAAAAAACTAGGATTTCAAATATGAAAAACATTAGTGAAAGCATGGACATGGAAGAAAAATATAACTATGAAGTTCTAATTGATAGTGATTGATAACATGTTCATGAGAAAGTTTTTGACCAAAAATCCATAAACAAGAGGTGTGGAAAAAGGTTCATTGATATCATCAAAAAGTATGATAATTTGAAAAAAAAAATTAGACCTTTATCCTAGAGTTGAGAAATTATTTCATTATCTAATAATATAAGTAAATATATGTTTCTATAAACACATCCTTATCCTTTTTTCCCCTTAAACTATTTATAGTTCATTTATTAAAACAGGATACATCATATAGTGGTGGAATAAAATAATTTCTAAAATTGTACAAACTTGGTTCTTTATTGAGGTATAGATCCTTTATTTTTCATAAAATCTCATATTAAATGTTTAAATATGGCCTAATTTGAATTCCCTTCGATGTCACGGAGGTTTCGGGGGCTGTCTAGGGCTAGTTTGGTGCCAGGAACTCGAGCTTTGGGTGAATTTTTCCAAACGCTTGGTTAGATTAAATCATGTGGGGTATGACACAAGGTTTCACAAACCAAGTGAGGCTTGAGAAGAGAGAATATTTAGGCCAGAAAATTTCAAAAAAACCTTATGACATGGGTTACATAGCCATGTGTCCAAATGTGTAATCTTGATAGTGGATTTGGGTATCATTTTTGCATGGTTAGTCAAATAGTGCAGGTAAATAATGTGTTATTACCCTTTCCTACAGATACTCATGCATGGTTTTCATATTATTTGAAAAATAGCACACCTAAACCATGACACCTTATAATTTTGGGAAATTTTAATAATTTTAATTAAATTAAATTTTTTTACAAACTAAAAGTAGGTACTTCTATCCCACAAATTAAAGAATATTTTGAGAAGATCTCCTTTGATCTTAATCGTGGAATCAAGGTGGTTTATCAATCTACTCTCTATTTCAAAGGTCATACATCTTGTTTAGTCTATAATGACAAGATCCCGATTCATTTTTTAGGTATTCTATATTATTCTAGATATCGATTGTGCTATTTAGGTGAATGTTTATTTGCCCTATTATAAGGTTCTTTGTCTGTTCTTCAATTTTCTCCCAATTAGATCAAAATAAGGAATTGATACTGGATGATCTATCAAATATAGACCAATGGTAGGTGTTCCCATTCCTTTCACTTAAATTCATGTTGATTATATAGGTCATCATGCCACGTGCCCAATTTCTGGGCATCACCTTAAATTTAAATTCAATCCAAGAATTGTTAGTCATGAACTATAAAATTTAAAAAAAGTCACTATTCATAGGTTTTGAACCTTGAATTATATGGAAACCACCCCTTGGGTGTGTTTGTTTATTAAATGGACCATTCTATGGATTTTGGTATTGGGAACCCTTAATTGTTTATTTTTACCCCTTTATTGGGATTTCAAGTGTGAATTTTATTATTAGTTGAATTGAAATGTGAATGGATTGAATTTGACTAAAATGGTAGGAAGGGATGCATTTCCTTGACACTAGTCCTTGTTTATTCCATAGCCTGTTGAACCATATTTTCCTTAAAGTGATTTTCTCATGTGAGTTAAACAGAGGATATTACATATATTTTTTGACTTGCATTAAATTTATTTTCTTATTTATTTTCCTAAGTGAGTTAAATGATAACTAAGCCATGTCATTTTTTAAGCTTGAGAAGCTATTTATAAAGATTTTCCCATCTGATTATTTGGAATCCAGGCCTATAAGCTTGGATAATGGATTGATTCACCTTACTAGCTGAGATTGAATTAGATGGTCTTGGTTTTTTCCTTAGAATGTTGAATTAATTGATAAAAATGGATTGAATTGGTTAAATGATTATTATCCTAGGTGGATACATGGATTCATATCATAATTCCATAGACATACTCATTTGAAAATTGATTTTTTTGCCTTCGGTGATACAAGGGTTCATATTAGAATGACATAGATGGACTCAATTGACTTGAACTTTTAATATTCCTAAGTGATACATGGACTCCCTAGTTGACTTCCAAGGATGAACTCTAAGGTTTGACATATATGTCGAGTGATACATGGATTCATATAAGAATTCCATGGATGGAATGAAAGGGAATTTGATCTTTTATGTCATGGGTGATACTTGGTCTTCCATTGTGGACCTCCAGGGATGGAATTCATCAGCAGAGATGTTATACCTGATATATAGTCATACATGGGTTCCTAATAGGTTTTCCTTGGATAGGCTTGTAAGGTTTTGTTTGATATTACACTAAGAGTGATACTTTTATTCTAACTTATGAATTTAAAGGATGGGATCAGGTTCTAAATTGAATTAATAGTTAAATGACTTGTATGGATCATCTTCTAATCCAAATCAAAAGCTTTTATTTAGTCTTTAATTAAACTTTTTAGATGGCATGTTTATGCATATGTTGTTCTGATGACTATATGATGGATGTCGAGCTTGCGCCGGATCACGAGACTTATAATTTAAAAGAGATTGAATTATTAAATGAGGATGTTATAAATGACATAGGCCTAATTGTTAAATTATAGACTTAAATATTAAATGAAATTGGTTAAATTAATTGGATATTAAATGAAAACCCTGACTTATAATATTTTTACTTTTGAGTAATTACTTTTTTTTATATCTGCATCCACACTGTTTATATATATATATATATATATTCATTGACTGATTTTTACAGATCGTGGGTAGATTCCTACTGGGATTTAGTCTCACACCCTATTTGGGCAACCCTTAGGTACCCAAATAGACTATATGATTGTAGGTGTTGATAATGTCAAGTGACCTCCTATAGTATCCTGATATGCTAGTTAGGAGCAAGAGATCATGGAACCAAGTTGAGGCTTGCGATGCTACTTGGATACTTCTGGACTTTTGTTACTTTTGTCACATGTGTTTTATATGACTGTAGTGTACCTAATTTTTCTACTTTATTAGAAACATATGGCAATTATCATCATTTTTTATATGAGATGTTATTAATATTTATTAATATTATCAATCTTCCACTATTTAATTCTATCATCTGTATGATTTACTTTTTCCGCTACTTGTATCTTATTAATGTATGCAGTGTAAACTATGGTAATGGGGGAATATTCTACACACAAACACATCTAGGCCCTAACTTCTAGTTGGTAGCCTCTGGAATTTGGGGAGATGCTCTTGATACCATGTGACCCACTGGGCTCAAGGAATTGTTGAGTGGCATCTAGGTTCAGGACCTTAAAAAGTGCTATCTAAGTAGATATTTTCTATTTTCCTGTACTATTTGGGGAAAATAGAAATTGGTGGGAAGGAAATGGGATTTTCTAATGAGTTATGCCCGGGTGTAGCTAACCCACATATAGAAAAATCCAAAATTTCCTCATGTAACATTGTTGTTTTCTATATTTTGACTATTTTTTTAATTTGACTCCACCATTGGGAGATGTAGTTAAATTGTTATATTATAATTGATATTATTATAGTTCTATTGTGTTAAAACCCACTAAAATGAATGTTTTCCATCTCATGTGTCATAGAGGAACCTTCTAGATTTCACATGTCATAAATTTCGTTAGGCCATTTCATATGCATTGCTTGTTTCATGTTGTTGGATTAGTTGGGTTGATAGTTATACCTACAGTTGTGATAGGTATTTGGAAATTTTCTCTACTTCAAAATAGGTGGATTCCATCCTTTGGTCCCTATGTAGTATGGGCCCTCTTTTATTGGAATTTGGTGTATCATTACATCAACCATTAAAGGTAAAATTGAATATATGAATTGAATTGGAAATAAACTATGAATTGAAACTGAATGAAATGGAAACATAAATGGATTATATAAGAGAACATTTCTATACCCAACCTTAGTAGTGGGAAATTGGTAGTTTCTCTTACTTATTTTTTATCTTTATAACACCCAGACCTACCTCATGAAGTATGAAGAGGTTTTTTTCTTATATAGGAAGGATTTTATCTATGCTATTCCTATTTCTATGATTTTGGAGCTATAAGATTTCATAGTGAACATGAAATGGGATGGGTGTTTGTAATTTTAGAGGCATTCCAGTAGGATGAACTCCAGTCATACACTGAGAGATTGGTGATGATCATACTCCGAAGGTGGTAGGCCATGGGCTATCAGAAGATCTCCTAGAAGTGCTAGTTGTAGCACCATCTATTTTACCAGACACAAGTTTTGAGGCACAATTATGGGAGGTATTTATGTGTTTCATGAAGACCATTCAGGGATCACTACCACCTACCTTGACTATGGAAGATTTGAAGCATGAGTTTCTACAACAGAATCCCCCCCCCACATTTTTTGGGGATGATGGACCACATGCTATTGATTCAAGGCTAGAGGCAATGTTATCTATCTTTGAGAATCTAGAGATGCGTCCTGAGAGGAGGGTCAATCTCACTATTCATATGATGTGTGATCCCTCTAAGATATGAGGGATTCTATCAAACATACTTATCATAATCGAGAGATGGTCTAAAGGGATTTTCATATGGCCTTCTATAACTATGTTTATCCCAAGACGTTATGGGAAAATAGATCTTGTGAGTTCATCCATCTGGAGTAGGTCGCGCTATCAATTATAGATTATTCAGCCCATTTTACTGATCTCCTACATTTCACACATATTCTAATGGGTGATGATTTATCGATGGAAAAAAAATTCTAGGATGGTCTTAGGTATGAAATCTGATCGAAGGTGAATGTTTTTAAGCTAAATATTATTTTCGGATTTGTGAATTTGGTGCTTATCATAGAGAATGACCAGATAGAGGCTATAGGTTTGATCTAGGGTGGTTTGTCATCTATATCTACCACTACATTGACTAATATCTGGAAGAATCATCTGGAGCTTTTTCATAGTGATACTACTAGTCAGGGAACACACTCAGGCAACCGGGATGAGGTGATACCGGTGTGGTAGCGAAGGACATAAGAGGCCATAGTATACGATGGGCCAAGTTAAGTACCGATCATGTGGCAAGATGGGCCATCTATAGTTATAATGAAGAACATCACCTCTAGCATACAGTGAGAGATTTTCTACACTGACTCCATGTTCAAGAGATAGGTTAGCAGTTTCCCATCAAGAAGGGATCTTGAGTAAATTTGGCCAATCAGGATGATGTGGTGGTCATGGTTGTGGTATCCAGACCCCAGTTTTATAGAGACAATAGGGTGGATCTACTTAGGGTAGTTAGGAAGTATCATAGGGTAACGGTTTAGCCCAAGTATACATAGTTAAACATTCCAATTAAAAGAAGTATCTTGGGATTTCTACTACCATAGGTAAAATTCTACTATCCTATAATTTAGTTTCTACACATTTTTATACAAAGTATTCACATATATTTATATCTATTCCCATAGTGGAGATACCTAGGCTCATTGTTCAGACCTCTGATGGTGTTTTTAGGCTTGAAACTCTGTTAGGGATTAGAACAAAGGGTGTACATCAGTGGATGAAGTGCCCCTTGTGATTGGAGGGTGTCAGTTTGTATGAGACCTTTATTTTCTTTAGATGACTAGTTTTGATATCATTCTCAAGATGTACTATTTGGTTCCCTTTCATTCTTTTATTGATTTCTATCCCCAAAGGGTGACATTTACATCACCATAGGGTGGTGAGTTAATTCGCATGGGTGAATGGGATGTCTATGTGAGTCGATCTAGACCCAAGAATTGTGGGATAGGTAGATTAATAGCCCATATTGCGAGTTTGTATCTAGATGAACAGGGAACACATCATGAATATTTCCCTCTAGTGGTTGATCATTTCAGTGATGTATTCTAGAATGAATTTTTAGGATTCCCTCTAGTGAGATTGGTTGAGTTCTCTATTGATCTAGTCTAGGAGTTTCACCTTAATCAATTCCCCCTTATATAATTAATACTACCATAATGCAAGATCTCAAGAGGTTGCTAGAGGATTTGGAGACAAAATGGTTTATCTAGCCTAGTAATTCTCTATGGGGTTCACTGTTATGTTTTTGCAAAAAAGGTGGATGGGACTCTCTGGATATGTGTAGAATACCAAAAATTGAACGATTTTATGATTAAGAACTAGTATCATAATCTATGAATATATGATCTATTCAACTATCTTCAAGGAACTCAGCTCTTCTCAAAGATTAATTTGATATCCTGTTATCATCATGTGCATGTTAGACCATCAAAAAAACCTCTCATAGCCTTTTGGAGCGTGTATGGTCTACATGAGTATTTGGTTATGTCATTCGGCCTCACGAACGTGCCATCAGTCTTTATGGCACTAAGAAACTGTGTGTTCCATCCTTATATTGATTCATTTGTGGTGGTTTTTGTGGACAATATCATAGTGTATTCTCACAACTGACATGACTGTTCGAAAAAACATGAGATTGTATTGAATAAACTAAGAGAGAATTAGTTATATTTTTTGCTCACAAAGTGCCACTTCTGGATGGATCCAATTATCTACCTATGTAACATCATCTTAGAGATAGTTGTATCAGTTGAGCCTGAGAGGGTGAGAGTTATATCTTCCTAGGATCATCCCAATAATGAATTTGAGGTACAAATCTTCTTAAGGCTAATTGGTTACTATATCGATTTCATACAGAGCTTCTCACACTTAACAGTTCCACTGATGGGCTTGACTAAGAAGGGTGTGAAGTATGGATGGATGGATTCCTACGAGACAAACTTTTAGGAGATAAATTGTATATTTTCTTCAATGTTGATAATGAATTTTCCCGAGCCTGGATGGAGTTACACACTTTACTGTGACACATCATTTATCAGGGTAGGATCAGTTCTTGTGCATGGATATAGATTCATGGAATATGGGTCATGGTAGATTCACCCACACAAGATGAATTACATGATGAATAATCTCTAGTTAGATACAATTGTTCATGATTTACATTGTTGGATAAATTACTTACTCGGAGAATATTTTTTGGTGTTCACAAACAACAAAATCCTCAAGTATATATTTACATAGTGTGATCTTAATATGAGGCAACGAAGGGGGGTTGATTACATACATATTTTGAATATGAGATTGACAACATTAATAGTAAAGGAAATTTAGTGGATGATGCACTAAGAAGGAAGACTTAGATATAGGTATTGTATTAGGCTAGTAGCAAGTGGTAGCATGTGGCTTTGTTCTCTAAGATGCACATGGAGGTGACTGATAGTCAGGGGTAGACTTTTATATCATCCTTATTTGTTACCTCTACCCTTATAGATTAAGTGATGATGAGGTAGCTATCAAACAAAGAAATCCAAGTTCTACGAGAGTGTGTGGTAGGTGAGGTTCCTCCTCCTAGTTGAACCATATGAAAGGATGAGTTTATGTGTATCCATGGTCGAGTACGGGTTTCAACAGACATGCACGTGGAGCCGATGAGGGATTTTCATGATTCATCTTGGGAAGTAAATCCTGGATTCACCAAGATGTATCGATATTTAAATCATCAGTATTGGTGGAAAAGATTGAAAAGGGATGTAGATGATGTTTTCATGAGATGTTCTACATGTCAATAGGTGAAGTTGGATCACCAGCAACTAGTTGTACTTTCAAATTGGATACCCATTCTCGAGTGAAAATGGAATGATATTGTGATATATTTTCTTTCTAGTTTACCGAGACCACATCAATTTAATGATGTAGTTTGGGTTGATTTTTCAATGGCTCGTGAAGGATGGAAATTTCATCTAGATCATGGAAGAATTTAGTGTTGATGATCTTGGGAGGTTGTACAACTGTGAGTCAATACTACTTCACAGGGTTCTGTATACTATTGTTTCAGATAGGGTGCCTAATTTACTTCATGATTCTAGAAAGGGATATAGAGTGTGTTGGGTACACAAGTTCATTTAAGAATGGCATACCACACCTAGATAGATGACCAGTTAGAGCACACGATTCACATTTTGAAGACATGTTGGGAACATGCATCCTATATTTTGAGGGCTCTTGGGAGAGGCATATACCCATGGTTGAATTCTCCTAAAACAATGTCTTTTAGGGTACTATTTTGATGGCTCCATTTTAGGCTTTTTATGGTTGGAAATTATGATCACCATTTTTTTGGTTAGAGGTAGGATAGGTAGCTATGATGGTACCTCATCTCGTTTAGGATACCACATCACAAGTTTAGTTGATTTGGGAGCGGATGGATACTATACAGTCTCGTCAGAAATCATATGTCAATCACCACAGACAACCTTTGGAGTTCAAGGTCTAGGTTGTGTTTCTTTATATGCTTCATCGAGGCTGATCCACTGGAAAATCAAGATACATGGTAAGATTTCACCAAGATATATCATCTCATTTGAGATTTTAGTGAGAGTTTGGTCGTAGAAAATCAGTTTTAGTTGCCTAAGAAGTACTGGGACATGAATGATGTCTTCCATATATCTCATCTGTGATGTTATTACTCAAAATGTTTCATGAATTTCATCCTGAGGAGGTTGATTTACTCATAGAATCATCCTTTGAGAAGAATCATATATAAATTTTGGATCATAACAAGATGGTTATATGAGGCCATTCAGTTTCTCTAGTATGGGTGCTATGGTAGTATGGTTGTGTACAAGATGAGACTTTGGAGCGGGAGCCCAATGTAGGATTACAGTGGCTGGGTTTTTTCATAGATCATACTTCACCACCCATGGATGGGAAATTCAGTGAGAAATTTCTTTATGGGGGAGTTTTTAAGAAAATTGTTCTTCTTTGAGGCATGGATCCTTTATTTTCCATCAAATATAATTTTACTTATTTATATATAGCCTAATGTGAATTCCCTTTGTGGTCATGGAGGTGTCGATGGTGTATGTGGCTAATTAAGTGCCCAAAACCTAATCTTTTGGGTGAATTTTTCCTGGAGTATGGTTAGACTAAACCATGCGGGGCATGCCTCACAGTTTACAAAAACTGTGTGAGGCATGGGGAGAGAGTAGACTCAGTCTACATGATTTGAAAAAAAACATGTGAATTGGGTATCATGGTCATTCAGCCATCTCTGCAATCTTGATAGTGGCTTTTGACATGGTTTTCACATGGTTAGTCAAACTATATACGTAAACCATGATCAATGCCCCTTTCCTAGAGATACTCATGAACGGTTGGCACACAGTTTGAAAAATCAAGCACCTAAACTGTGTGACCCATTAATGTTAGAGAATTTTAATAATTTTAATTAAATTAAAAACCTTTTGTATCCGGAAACTAGGTTTTTATCTTCTGAACCGAAAATAAAATTTTGAGAAGCTCTCCTTTAAACCTAATATTGGAATCAAAGGTGGTTTCTCTATCTGATATCCATTTCAAAGGTCATTCATCTCATTAAATCTGAAATTATAAGACCTCTATTCCTTTTTAAATTTTTACTGTTCTTTTGGATATTGGTTGAACTATTTGGCCGAAAGTGGATTTTCTATATTTTTAGGTTCTTCATTTTTTATTTTATTTTATCCCGGTCGAATCCAAATAAAGAGAAAATACTGGGTAAGCTACCAACTAT
Organism: Viscum album; assembly: GCA_963277665.1. Taxonomy (NCBI): domain Eukaryota; kingdom Viridiplantae; phylum Streptophyta; class Magnoliopsida; order Santalales; family Viscaceae; genus Viscum; species Viscum album. The sequence continues at coordinate 2,053,925,396 of OY728123.1, read as the reverse complement.
GGACAAATGGTAGGTGGTCTCATTCCTTTCTCTTAAGGTTTAGTTGATTATATATGTCTTTGTGTTGAGAGCCAATTTTTATGGCATCACCTTAAAATGAAATTTAATCAACTACTTCTTAGGAATGGACTATACAATTAAAGAGGCTTGTTATTGTTTGTTCACACTTCTATAACTTTGAATTATATAGAATCCAACAACTGGGTGTGTTTCATTATTTAATGGACCTTTTGATAGATTTTGTCCTTAAATGCCCTTAGGTGTTTCCTTTTACCCGCTGCATGGGATTCCAAGTGTGAAATTTATTAGGATTTGAATTTGAATTTGAATGTAATAAATTGGAGTGAAATTATAGGAAGGGATGGTTTCCTATGCCATAGATTGTTGATGATTTTTTTCCTTAAAATGATTTTACCTTGTGAGTTAAATAGAGGCTATGCCTTGTATTGGTTGACTTGGATTTAATATATCTTCATTTTTCTTTTACCATGTGAGTAAAATGTAACTAAGCCATAAAATATTTTATTTAATATTGGAAATATGGTTATAAAGATTTTCCCATGTGAGTATTTCAAATCCAATCCTTCTATGCTTGGATAATGGATTGATTCACCTTACTAGGTGAGATTGAATTAGATTATCTTAGTTTTGACTTTTCCATATTAAATGAATTGATAAAAATGGGTTGAATTGGTTAAATGCTTTTTATATAGTGGCAATACATTGATTCGTATCAAAATTCCAAGGACAGAATCATTCAGATATTGATTTTTATGCCTTGGTTGATACATGGGTTCATATCAGAATGCCATGAACGGACTCAACTAAATTGAACCATGTATATAACTGAGTGATACTTGGACTCCCTATAAGATTTCCAAGGATAGACTATAAGGCTTGACTTATATGTCAAGTGATACATGGATTCAAATGAGGATTTCATGGATTAAATCAAAGGGAATTTGATCTTTTATACCATGGGTGATACTCGGGATCCCATGTTGGACCATCAAAGATGGTCCCAATCAGTAAATATGTTATACCACACCTTGAGAGATACATGGGTTCATGAGAGCTTCATCTTGGATGGGCTTATAAGGTGTTGGTTGATATTACACCTATAGTGAGACTTGAATAACAACTTAAAAATTTCAAGGATGGTCTTAAGTTCTAAATTGAATTAATAATGAAATTAATTGTATGAAGCATCATCCAAGCCGAAGCACGGACTTGGATTCGATCTTAACTAATACCTTTTAGATGGAATTCTTAGGCATCTGGTGTGTTGATAACTATATAGGAGATGTTGGGCTAGGGTGGTATCTCAATACATATAAATTAAATGAGTTTGAGTTGTTAAATGATCATTTTATAAATGGAATAGGCATTAATTTTAAATCGTAGAATATCCTATTAACTGAATTTGATTAAATTAATTGGGTATTAAATGAGAAACTAGACTTATAAGATGTTTAATTTTGAGTGAGTAATTGTTTTTTATATATCTTCCTACACACTTTTGTTATATATATTCACTGACTGATTGGAACATACCATGGGTAGATGCCTACTAGGATTTAGTCTCACACCCTATTTGGGCCACCTTTGGGTACCCAAACAGACGATATTATTATTGGTGTTGATAAGGGAATGAACCCTACTAGAAGTATTGATCTAGTGGTTAGGATAAAAAAATCATGGGACCAGGATGAGGCTTGTGATGCTATTGGGATACTTTTTCCTTTTTGTTATTTTTTCACATTTATTTTATATTACAGCAGTGTACCTATTTTGGTATCATTATTAGAAGCATAGGACATGTATAATCATTTTTTATATGATATAACTTATGGATTTTTTGATATTATCAGTCTTACATTATTTACTTTGGTCATTTTAAGGAGAGGAGGATGTCGAGCAACCGTTTCGGTGCTCTCAACTCCGAATGACGATTAGGGTTCAACTGATTGATGAATCTACCCGAAATGGCGGATTGTTTCTTTAATCCAGACAGATTCAACTCCCATAAACACACGGTTAGAAAATCTACTGAAGTAGATTCACGGAAATCTGAAAACCTCAGGGGGAAGACACTTAAGGTTAGCTATGGCAACCTTTTTTTTCCTTTTCAAGGGTTCATATGTAGGCATTCGCAAGAGAGGTTCAGTGGCTCATGTCAAAGTGGATTCGGCTGCGGTTGCTGAGAGATTGGAGTTAGGAGCACACTCTATTATCACGAGTCTTATTCTTCCAAAGGGAACGAATCCCTGGAAGATGGATTACCTTAACCAGAGGCTATCGTACATCTGGGGCTTTGACTATTGGCAATGCGTAACGCTCGGGAAGGGCTTCTTTCACTTTCTCTTCCCCTCTGAAGAGCTCAAGCTACGAGCATATGGCTTTGGTTTATTTTCATTAAATCCTAGAGCACTGCACATCAGAGAATGGGATCGTAGTTTCAACCCAACTGAAATGGGTAACACCTCTTCCCAGGTATGGATTAAAATCTTTGTCTTAAATTGGATTTTGTGGCATCCTAGGATCCTTTATTACATTGGTTTAGCTATTGGTGTTCCAATTAGGATGGATAGAGAAACTGAAATGGCTAGATATGGACATTATGCTAGATGCCTAGTAGAAGTTGATCTTTGTTATTCCTTGGGTTATATAGTTTACTTATCTACTAATGATGGGGAATTGGAGTTAAAAATTGAGTACAAAAGATTCCCAAAATTCTGCAAGGATTGAAAGGTTATAGGATATGATTCTGCTAACTGTAGGAGGCAAATAGGTAAGATTTTCTCCCATCGGGGGCATGATTCTAAATAATGCTCCAAATCTGAAATTGAGAAACCTGATCTAAATAAGCAGTACAAAAAGAATAAGATCCAATTGCATCTTAAATCTGATAATAGGAATAATTTGAAAGAACAAATTGTTTCCACAAGGCCAATGGAGGACAGTGCACAAATTAGTTTGACTCCCGACCAAAGAAAAATATCCTGGGTTGACATTGTGGAAGAGGGACATTTAGAGCCCTCAGCATTGCTTTTTCCTAATCTAGATCAATCTGGAGCAGGTCCCGTTATGTCTACTAATGTTGACACAGCTCAAGATGCTGACTTTAAGTCTCTTCCTACTAAACCTCTTGCCACACATGTCCAGCAAGATGAAGTTGTTTTAACTACATCCTCTGATGGCTTTGAAAATCATACGGTCCAGAGCCCTCCTGACTCAGTTGACCTATTGAAGGATAATTCTATGCTTGCTAATTCTGCTGAAAATATATTCAATGAATGTGCTACTAGTTTATAGGTGTCAGCACAAACAGAGCCTCATGTTGAGGCTGGAATTGTTCTGAAGCAGGATACTGCTCTGGACACTCTAGCTTCAAATCTATACACACATGCCCAGGAATATGAAGTTGCTTCTGCTTTACCTGGAACTTCTGGGAATTTTCTTTCCTCTTTTTTAGTTGAAACAGTCAGGGAGGTTGAATTTTCTATTGCTTCACCAGTGATTTCACAACCAGAGCCACTATTCGTGGCTGGAAAAGCAGGGAAACATGTTATTTTCTTGACTACTCCAGCTAAGAAGGAGGATAAAAATATCCCAAGGAATGAAGATCATCAGAAGGATAAGGAGGATGATACATGGAAACAATTAAGAACAAGAATCCAAAAGAGAGAGACGAAGAAGGAGGAGGTGTTGGCTGACAGCTCAGATGAAGATGTGGACACACTGTTACAACAAGATAAGGAGATTAAGGACCGTTATTATAGAGGAAGAGGTCGGGGGCATACCAACGTCAAGATATGGAATGAGTGTAGAGACAAAGAATGAATAATTGTAGAAAAGCTGAGGAAAAATATTGGTCCCCCGAGAGGGGGAGCTTGATGAAACTGTTTTGTTATGTTGTCTTTTGATCATCCTCTTTGACTCTCTTTTTTATATAATTTTTAGGGGCTTTCCCCCCATCTTGCTAAAAAAACTTTGTTCATTTTTCTGATTTGATGCTTCCACTACTTGTATGTTGTTGATATATTTTAAGCTACACTCTGGTAATGAGGGAATAATATCCCAATGGACACACCTAGCCCCAAGTTGCTAGTCAGCTGCCACTTTTCTTTGGGGAAATTCACTTGAGGTCATGTGAACCACCGGGCTTGGGGAACTTTTGAGTAGCATCTAGGTCCAAGATGTTACAAAAACCCCATCCATTGTTCAACTTAAATCATTTCGTAAATGTTTAACCTTATGAATCTTCCAATTATTATGATTCCAAACATTAGAATTAGTTTCAATGGAGTTAGTAGTATCCTATTTATTTATCCATATCAATTATTTATTTACCCAACAATAATATTTCAACATTTGGGACATATTAAGGGTTATAGTTCTCTAAATATTGTGTTTTTCAAAAAAAAATTAACATGATACGGAATCACTTTTCTTAGTACCATTCAACATGTTCTTTAAAATCCTTAATGAAATAGTACTTTAGTAAATCCTTATATATTTCATGATTCTCATAACTAATAATTCATAGATAAAATACTCAAATAACATAATTATTTAATCTAAATGAAAGAACATTAATCATTCTACTTCATCAGTTATAATTACATAAGCTTCGTATCGATCTCTTATATCCTTCTGAGGTATATTCCTTTAGTTCTTGGTGCATTCATTCGTGTAGTGCCACATATCCTTACAGTTGAAGCATTGAACAATGGAAAATTCATTCTTTCCCTTAAAATCGTAATCACGATGTCTTTTTTCTACACACTTGAAGTAAACTCATTTTTCTTTTAATCATGTACTAAAATGTTTTCTTCCACAAGTATCAGATGTTGGAAAACCTTCTTCCCCTTCTTACCATTATCCAAATTTTCCTCTATTTTCCACTTCTTATCTTTCTTTTATTTGAATCCATAAGACATGTAAAATATATTATCTGTCTTAATAGAACATGATATTATGTACTCATAAAATGATAATGTTTGGTAGACTAGTGCCTGTTGGATAATTTTCTTAATCCTTTCAAAGAAATGGTCAATCATGAACCTCATGTTGTGTATGTAATCTGAAGCATACATAACTAACCATGTAAAGGTGGATTCATACTCTACAACACTTTCTTTATCATTTTTCCTCAATCCAAGGAACTTTCATTTAATATTATTTTTTTGATCATGAGGAAAATATTTTTCAAATAATGACTCCATAAAATATTTACATTATATTAGTTTTATTTTTTCTTCCTACCAAGTATTATGGATCAATGACCACCATTGATCAGCATCTCTATAAATATAATGCACTATAAGTGTATCATTTTCCTTTTCATCACATCTAAATGCCTTAAATATATTATCCAAAGAGTTAATACACTGCTCAACTTCTATTGGATTTTTGTCCCACTAATTGATGGGGGACTTTGTCGTATAAGGCAATCAAGGATTGCAGAATCTTACTATGGAACAGGTTGCTCTATCTGGGTAAGGTAATTTTTCATAACTTGATTATGATTATCTAATATATCCATAACTTAATTAGTTCCAATACCATCTATATCGGCTTCCTTATTAGGGAAACCTTTACATTTTCCATGACTATTGATATCATTTGTCCTTCCATGTTCCATTTCAAAATAGTGGCATACACTATATTAGATCATAAACTTATGAAACTTAATGTATATCCGTCAAACTTGTGAAATATTTATCAAAAATTGAAACTTTTATTTGTAGATAATATCATAATAATGATTAGGGTTTCTTTAGGATGTTCTTCTATAATTATTCTCAATGTTTATCATAGGATTATGTTCATTATTCAATGTTATCCTAAATCTAGTTCACATAGTTGATACTAAACTTCCTATGATACTAACTGTAGCAATCCAACCCCTGTCATCCTGAATCTGGTGTATTAGGTCATTACATTAGCATAAAATATAAGGGAAATCATCTTGAATGGTCGATCAGCATAGTAGTCTTGGTAAACTAGATACATATAGGTGTCTTGTATTGCGAATGAATAAAAAAATTACAACATAATTTATTATCAATAATAACTTTATTTTATCTTGTATATCTTTTCATATCATTATAATTAAACATTATGGAATCCTAGGGAAAGGAAACAAAATAATGGTGAGATAAAATTCTCTATAAGGTGTAGGTATTGTGGAATAAATAATGGATTAATGAGAATAATCAATATGGAAAGGCTAATAAATGAAACACATTCCATTTAACCAATAACTTTGGAATAGTGTGTAATGAATAATAGATGATGAAATAATGATATATAAATAATCACACAAGCATGAAACTTAACCGTGGATATTCTAACTAATCAAATAATCACCTGGAATTTCAATAACTGAATTCAAAATGATGGAATGAAGAATGATGGATATCTAAATCCTACCATCATGGATTGATTCAAGGGATATAATATTTTCAAGGCTTCATGGATAGAATCTATTACTGTTAAGGATTCAATCTAAAAATCTATTATTGTTAAGGATTAATTCCAATATTATCATACTATCAAGGATTCATGCAAACAATCTAATATTCTCAAGGATTCATCTTAAGAATCTAATAAATGAGTAAGGACTTGGACAAAATCATATCTAATTTGTTTCATGGAACCTACTGATGTGTATATGGGCTTTCATTAACTGATCCTCAACCCATATCTAGCATGTTCAAATAATTCCACATATATTGAATAATAAATCTAATTCAAACAAAATGCGCCTTATGATATATTCCTCTTTATTAAGAGATATAGATCTATCAATATTTCCCTAGTTAATGAGGTAATTTTCAAATTAAATATCGTATGTAAAAATGGTATACAGTTTAAGTAATAAACATATCCATGATAAATAATGTGGATATTTTGGGTACATTTAATGTCTAATGATCATAAGGAATTGAATATTTCAAGGGGACTAAAAATGGAATCAATATTGTCAATTTAAATTATATAATTGTACAAAAAAATTATAATCCATTAAGAGTAATAATAAATATGTTATTATTAAAATATATCACAAGTTTTGTAAGTATAAAGGGTTGTTATCATTTATGAATAGATATACCATAAAAAAATTAAAATATTATTTTAATTTTGAAAAACATTTTTAAAATACCTTTTATTTTAAAATTACTTTTAAAAACATTTTCATTGAAAAGATATTTTTAAATTTGAAAATAAATCTTCAAAAAATGAAGGTGGGTAATTCCATTCATTTCGTACAAGGTAGAAAGAACAATCTTTTTACAGGGTAAAAGGTTAGAAAACATTCTATTTCAGAAACAGATATAAAGATTCCTTTAAAAAATTAAAGAAAAAATGGGGTAAATATTTCTTTGATAAATTATTTTTGAAATTTGAAAAAGATTTTTTAATAAAATTATAAAACATTGTTTTTAGAGAAAATAGATTTCTAACTGAAGAGAGAAATGAAGTAGGGTTTTCTTATAAAATATTTGTAAAACAATTTGGGTACCAAAAAGTGTAAAATAGTTTTATTATATGAAAAATGACATGAATAACTATAGAATAAAAATATTAAATGTTTTTTGGAAAATTGTTCTTATAAATTCCTTTAGTGTAATTTCCAGAATAAGAAATCTTGGTAAGAATGATATCGTGAAAGAAACCCTTAAAATGATCATAATGTTTAAGTGAGAATTAATCAATTCATTTATTATTTGTATCAAATTAAAATCCACATATAATAATTTTAAATAAAAAATAGTTATTAAAATTTATTATATGCATAATCATAGAATATTTTCAACAATAAGGAAGTAATATAACCCAATTAATAGGAATTGAGTTATGAAATTTCCTTAAAACTTGGTAACTTTATGTCTAAACCCCAGTAGGTAAAATAATTAAAATTTAATTTAAAAATACCATGAACAATTAATTATTCATGATATTAAATTTAAAGAGTTAATTATATACATGACATAAAATATACTAGGTTCACAATGTTACCATATGCCTCAATGAAAATAAATTGAGAGAAAATCTCTTACTTTATGCTTACCTTTAGTTTAACACTCTTTAAAATACTATATAATGGTTTTAATCATGTCATTAACTTATAATAATACCATATTAATATTTATGATATCATATATATTTATTTTATAACATATTATAACCCATTATTTAATAATCATTTGTTATTTTCATCGTTTCGGGTGGTAATTACCTCATTTTTCAAGTGTGTTTTAGCATTTTATTTTTTGTTAATATTATATATATAGTGATTTAATCATCTCTATAATTTAAATCATGATACAAATATCATATATATTTACTACATATGTGTTTTTATTAATCCCTAAATTTGGAGATAGGAAATGGAATACACTATTCATGGAATTGGTCATACGTACTCATGAACGTTGTTTCCATTTTCCTATCATATTAAAAAAAAGTAAATAATATATATATTATTATTATTATAGTATAATATTTAAGACATATATTTCACATATTTTTATTAAAAAAACCCCTAATACATTCCATTTAATTCATGAATGAATTACAACGCTTTGAGGAGACGGTAGTCCACACTTCCAAACATGATGTTATCACGTTCCCAAAAAATAGAAAGATTGAAGTTATGTATTATATAATAATTAAAAAATCATAAATAAATTATAAATATCATAAATAACAAATTTAATATATAAAACATTGTTATTTCTAACCTTTAAAGTCGATAATGGAAGACTGAATGACATCGGTTCTCGAGGTGGTAGATTGTCATACACACAAATGATGATTGCATGTCCCGTGCGATAGAAGTGTGTAGGTGTAGGTCATACCCTTAAGATAACAACATATAAGTATATTTTGGATACTGATATTATTGTACAAAAAATATATAAGAATAATTTAATTTGTGAATAGATAAGTAAACCAAAATTGATCATTGAATAACATTGCCTCTTTGTTGGGTAACTCATTTTGGTTTATACCGAAATACTTCCTTTGTTGGATTTATGCCCAAATTGGGGATTATTAGATAATGGAGGGATATTGGGATATTATTCAGGTAGGTTTTATATGATTTAATGTTCTTTATAGTTGTGAATATGTGGGAGTGTTGAGATCCTTCTTATAGTGGATGAGGAGTGGTATTCTAATAAATATAAAAAGGTAAACACTATTGATAATTATACCTTAAATAATGTTCCGTAAATGATGAACCCAATACATTAAAAATAAATATATGATTTAATATTACCATATAATGGATTTTTTAAAAGTTTCTAGTTCATTTTGGTCATTAAGTTTAAGTTATATTCCCTTGTTAATCTAGTTTTTCTCTTAATTGATGTAATTAATTTTCATTAATTTCACTAATATTTTTGGTAAAAACAATTTTACATTTTTAGAAATTAAAAACTACTCTGATTACAAATATGGAATACATTTTTCCAAACTCCAATTATATAAGTGACAGAAAATAATTTAAAATTAATCCCGTAGATGGGATGGGAAAGAGGGTTTTCAAAGTGAAAATGTCCAAAAGTTTGATACTATTTTATAACTAAATACTAAATAAAAATAATTCTAATGACATAAATTGTATTAATATATGTAAATTTTAATGAATTTTTCATTAAAACCTAAAGGCATTGGTGTGTGCAACAGAAGTCGATGGGATGGGTTTTTTAAAAAATTCATTGGTGATCAATGTAACAATGTCATTAATGGCCATGCACTACACCGGTATATGCCTGAGGATCACATGAGAATAAATTTAAGAAAACAATATACCATAAATACCTAATTAGATCTGAATTATCTCTTGACATATAAATTTCACAAAAAATCACTACTTTAAGAATCTGAGTTTTATTTCCACAAGATCATCCACATGCACTTCAAAAATATATAGGAGCATCAATTGTCGAATTCTAGGTCCCAGTGTAGAGATCTGGGGATTCCTTTGATGCCCTGATGATATCTACATTGGCATACCTTCAATGCATGAGGGATATCTTGATCCTCTCACCTAGATAAAGATATGATCTCACTTTAAAGTTGGATATGAGATAGAATCTCTCAAGACCT